>JAPDNY010000010.1:62290925-65174840 GCA_029375565.1 Gekko gecko | reverse complement strand
TTACCCCTCCTGGTCTCTGGAGTCCTGTATTCCTGCCAGTGTGTACAAACAAAGCTTTCTCCTAGGCTTCTGCCTAGCAGCCAGCATAAGCCTAGATAACATGTGTTGATACACAACCAGAATACCATTCAAGGGCCACTGAGGCAGTTTAATGATTGGTGGATACACTGTAAAGAAAAATACCAGTTTAGCAGAAGTATCAGCAGAGTCTTATGGTTGGTCAACATTCCTATCAGGCATATAAAGGTAAAGGTTCCCTTGTTTGAAAGCCAGTCGAAACTGACTCTAGGGTTGCAGTGCTCATCTCCGTTTCCAAGCCAAAGAGCTAGCACTGTTCAAAGATGTTTCTGTGGTCATGTGGCCAGCATGACTAAACGCCAAGGCACACAGAACGCTGTTACCTCCCCAACGAAGCGGTACCTATTTATCTACTTGCAATTTCTTGCTTTCAAACTGCTAGGAAAGCATTGTAAATGATACTAATTTTCCTGTTTGGATTAGTTATAACTGTGTCACCAAACAGGGTCTGTTCAGATGGATTCTTAATTAGTTTGAATGTGTATTCTTGGTAACTATTTTGTTCCCTTCTTTCCATTCCATTTTCTCTTGCGAGCAGGGGTAAGATTAGGAGGAAGATGAACAGCTATTGTGGTAGTAGCTGGCAGGTGGGGCATTTTCCTCTCCAACATGTCTTCTGTCATGCAGGACATTTTTCCCATCATATTTTTTCCAAGCTGCTGTACATATATCAGTGTATGAAGCTGCCTTCTGCAACTCAGTCAGACAATTGGTCCATGTAGCTCAATATTATCTACTCTGACCTGCAGAAAGATCTTTCCCACCTCATGCTACCCAAGAACAATTAACAGGCGATCCCAATGACAAAACTTGGTACTTTCTGCATTCAAAATGTTCTCTACCATGGAGCTACATCTGCCCCCTTTCTTTATTTAATGTTACAATTTAAAATGGCTGCAACAGTAATATAGTATGTTTTGATGTGTCCAAACCAGCCATAAGCTTCATCTTATAAGGATGAAGACCACACAAGTCTGAGGGTCTCCCATCACAAGTTGGCAGGTTAACATATTTTGCATGCAATCTTCTCCATTGGTGCCAGTTTGATTATCTTACTGTAATCAAGATTTGTATGAATGACATTATGTTTATTCTAGTCTCTTTTCCTGCTTGTTCTTTTGGTGCATAAACAGCTATACCAACACTAAACAACTATAATTTTGCATTACAGACACAGATGTGGAGAAATCCGAGCTTTTCAAGAAGGTCAGTCAGGTCAAGAAATATCAGATTTTCATCACCTGATTTCTGTATAGGAATTCCCTCCTCCTCTGATTCAATAACATCAGCCAACCATTCAGCTTAACAACCCGGTAATAAATGTTGGAGGAAAGTAGATGCTGGAGCCAATGAAGAATGACTCCATATAGATTTAAATATAGCTAAATTTATATACAAGACATGCTTAAAAGAGATCTAGCATGGTGTAGTGATAAAAGTATTGGATTAGGATCTAGGAGACATAGGTCCAAATCCCCTGCTCGGTCATGGAAGCTTCCTGGTTGACCTTAGGCCAGTCATTCACCTAACCAGCTTAACCAACTTTCCTGGGTGGTTTTTTGTTTGTTTGTTTGTTTGTTTGTTAGGATAAAATGCAAGAGGATAGAACAATGTTATAAGTTGTTTTGGGCCCCCACTGGGTCAGTTTAGGGGCATGGAAAAGCAAACATCAAATTTCTCAAGACAGTCACTAGGATCCCCAGGCCAAGAGACAGTAACGGTTTTCAGGTCCTTAACTAAAAGGGGCATTCAGGAAATCCAAATCCCTGAAGACCACCAGTTGGTTCCATATTTTAAGCTTGAGTCTAAGGTAATTTTCTATGAGAAGATAACTAGGCAGAGAAATACAGAGAGGAGAAAAGATTGAGAGAGGTCAAGAAATTAACTTCTGTAGACCTTCATGCCCTTCAACTGGTGAGCTATACTGCAGATTTTCTGGTGCTCCCCATCCTCAGAGGCTCTGCCTTTGTGGATTTCAGTTGCTTGAAGTAGTGCCACATTTTTGTAGGCTTTCTGATAAGCTAAGAGTTTCTCTGATTACTTCTTTTCTTGTCATTTTTCCACATTGATTTTATGATCACCATCTCTTAAATCTTCTATTAGGTAATGGCAGAAGTGTCACTCTTGCTGTAGTAAAATATATTTCCTCAGTTAAAAAAAATTGTAAACATTTTTAATGAGAAAGTTTAAATTCTTAGGAGGTTTGTCCTTCTTTAAGCTTCTAGGAGCTCATTTTGTGGCTCCTTTGGGCCCACTAAAAATAAATTAAATTCCATTGTGTTTTACTTATTAAATACAACAATGGTTGGTTATATTTTAAATCTTTTTGGATTTTAGCCCTCTTAATCTTTTTGGTAGATCAGATGTTATTTGTCTAAAAGCTATGGCACTCCATAGACACTCTTAAACAGTAAATAAGAGAGTGATGAGAAAAGCAGGATAAAGTAAAGGTAAAGGTTCCCTTGCTCAAAAGCCAGTTGAATCCGACTCTAGGGTTGCAGTGCTCATCTCTCTTTCAAAGCCGAAGAGCCAGCGCTGTCTGAAAACGTTTCCGTGGTCATGTGGCCGGCATGACTAAACACCAAGGTGCACGGAACGCTGTTACTTTCCCACCAAAGTGGTACCTATTTATCTACTTGCAATTTCTTGCTTTCGAACTGCTAGGTTGGCAGGAGCTGGAACCAGAGACGGGAGCTCATTCCGTCATGCGGCACTCTCGGGTCTCGAACTGCTGAACTACTGACCTTCCACAGCCTGCAGTTCAGCGTCTTAACCACTTGAGCCACCGCAGCTCCTGGAAAAGCAGGATATTGATATCTAAAATAAATAAAAGCTTTAGCATGAAACAGAAATAATGTAGAAAAATGTACCCTCTCTTTCATTGACATAAGAAAACCAATTCTTTTAAATTGTATTAACCTAAATAGAGTTATTATGTACCAATTATAGAATCACAGAGTTGGAAGGGGCCATACAGGCCATCTAGTCCAACCCCCTGCTCAATGCAGGATCAGCCTAGAGCATCCCTGACAAGTGTTTGTCCAGCTGCTGCTTCAAGACTGCCAGTGAGGGGAAGCTCACCAACCTCCCTAGGTAGTTGATTCCACTGTTGAACAACTCTTACTGTAAAAAGGTTTTTCCTCATATCCAGCTGGTACCTTCCCATCCTTAATTTAAATCCATTATTGCGAGTCCCACCCTCTGCTGCCAACAGGAACAGCTCCCTGCCCTCCTCTAAGTGACAGCCCTTCAGATACATAAAGAGAGCAATCATGTCCCCCCTCAACCTCCTCTTCTCCGTACTGAACACTCGCAAGTCCCTCAGCCTTTCCTCGCAGGGCTTGGGTCTCCAAGCCCCCGATCATCCTTGTTGCTCTCCTCTGCACCCACTCCATTCTGTCCACATCCTTTTTGAAGTGAGGCCTCCAGAACTGCACACAATACTCCAGGTAAAGCCTGACCAACGCAGTGTACAGTGGGACTATGACATCTTGCAATTTGCATGTTATGCCTCTGTTTAATTAAGGAACACATTTAAGCACCTCAAAAAGGCACAATGGTCAAATTCATAACTGTTCCACTTATCCACATTATATATAAGAACACACAATACACCTCATGAAATACACAACATATCCTACCTCACTCCAGGGCTGGCATGTAAAAATAATCTGACACAATGGGGGGCCAATGAAAGAGAGAAAAGCCCTCAACTATCTCCTTAAGAAAAAAAAAGGGAAAGAGAGAGAGAGAAATATAAATAATGCCAGAAATTGACTCCAAACTCTTCACGTCTGACCTGACGATAACATGGTTTCTGTTTGTCTTTGCTGGCTCCTCTGTGTGTGTGTTTATCTGTAGCTTGCAGCTAACTGATCACATTCCATATCTTTTCCATTGTGGTGAACCAGCACTTTTTGCTTTGTTTCCCTCCCCCCCCCCCGTGAGGTGCCTTTTAAAATACTTCCAGATGAAAGTGGCCAAATCACTTTAAGAGATGTATGACCAAACCATCCAACATCCCAAAAATTCTCTTCCGTGCTCAGCTCCCTAGATGCAGCAGGAGTGAGAAAAGTGGACACATGCCCAGGTCCCAAGGCACTGCCAGAAAGAGGATGCCAGCAGTCCCACATCTTCTGCATGCAAAAAGGTCCAGACAAACTCTATCAGACTTACACCACAATGGAAACATGTTATATTATAATGGGCTTACTTTTAATGTAAATACATTTTTGGTTGTTGTTTTGAGATGAACCACGGAGCCCCCAGGAAAGTCGGCGCTGGGAGGGAGGGGGCGGCAGCTAGACCCCCGCCCCCTTCCCTGGCTTTCCTGGGGCCCCCGCAGCTGTGGAGCCTCCAGGAAAGCCAGCACTCCACCGCCGCCCCCCCAGTCTCCAGGCCCCACTGGGAGGTTGGCATCCCCAGTGGGGGTGCCCCAGGCTTCCTGCCTAGGGCACCCAGACACCTGGAGCTGGCCCTGCCCGCTTCCTCCTAATGCAAAGGACAACGCCTAACCCCGTCATCGGCCACTGCCCTGCTGAGCTCCTGATGGGCCATCGCCCCACCATCCTGCTGGACCGACTACATCCGGACCGGGCACCAGACTCAAGGAAGTTAACAAAGCAAACAGAGGCTCCCTGGGGGGTTTTCCCGGAAGACTCTGTCTTCATCAAAAACTTTGGAAGGGGACCCCCAAGGCTGGCGGGTAGGGTCGTCAGAGCCACCGGTCCCATTTCGTATGAAGTCTCCACGGAGGATGGTCAGATCCTTAAAAAACATGTGGACCAACTCCAGAGGTGACAACTCCCAGTGGAAGGTGAGGCTCCCCGGAGGTGGAGGAAACCAGAGTTCAGCACACCAGAGGCAAACATCCAGCCTAACCCACCAGCCCCCAGGGAGGCACCTATGGCAGAAGCAACACCAGATCCACCAGAGCCTGAGGAACAACCGCTACTACCACCTCAATCACCCAGCCAGGAAAATCACCCAGAACTGGTTGCAAGTGAGCCCGTCCCAGCACCCCGGCATTCCCAGAGAGAATGTAGACCGCCTGCCTACTTAAAGGACTATGTGACATAGGTTGGGTTGGAACTATGGGGGGAGAGGTGTTGTGTATGTGGACCACCACTAGGGATATGCCACATAAGTCTGAAGCTTGGGACAAAAAGACAATAGGACCTAGGATCCTAGTCCACCTCGAGTTCACCAATTAGACCTTGGCGGGAAATTCAAACCCACCAATGGGACTAAGGGTGTGCCGGGTGGGGTGTATAAAGTTGGCCCTTGCAGGGCCGGATTTGCAGTGTGTGTTATGTGAAGTACAATAAATGCGTCTGAACGCATGTCGTAGTCCGAGTCTCCATGCGGTGAACCCAGTACTTTACAGTAAACAATATTCCTCTTTCACATCTCCAGTTTTTCAGACATCATTTTTCCTGCTATTCTATCCAACAAGTTAATTGAGCTCCTTTACAGATAATGTAGGAGTTGTGGTGGCTCAAGTGGTTAAGACACTGAACTGCAGGCTGTGGAAGGTCAGTAGTTCAGCAGTTCAAGACCCGTGAGTGCCACATGACGGGGTGAGCTCCCGTCTCTAGTTCCAGCTCCTGTCAACCTAGCAGTTCGAAAGCAAGAAATTGCAAGTAGATAAATAGGTACCACTTCAGTGGGAAGGTAACAGCGTTCCGTGCGCCTTGGTGTTTAGTCATGCTGGCCACATGACCACAGAAATGTCTTCGGACAGCGCTGGCTCTTCGGCTTTGAAACGGAGATGAGCACCGCAACCCTAGAGTCGGATTCGACTGGCTTTCGAGCAAGGGAACCTTTACCTTTACTTACAGATAATGCCCATACAGATTGCCTAGTGCAAAACAATGGATCTTCTTTGTCAAAAGAAAGTGCTGTATTAAAATATTCCTGTTAGAAATGCTGAGAAAATACAGAACAAAAATACCTTTGAAAACAGACCAAGTGAAATCTATATTATGTTTTTATCCCACATGTCCTTAGTGGTTGGTATATATGTTTCTGACTTGCCCCATGCAATCCTGACAACATCTCAGCAAGGGATGTCCTGATAACATGTTTTCTTCTCCCCTGAAGAAACTTTAGCTGTCCCACCTTGTCAATAAGATATATTTTGACTATTTGCTCAGTCCAGGAACCTGAGGGAAATGATAGGATCGCCCTTAAACCCTTGAAAATGGCACTTGAGATACTTTTAAAATTCAAAAATAACAAAAGGCTTATTTAACATCAAAAGGAAAGGCCAGGTGGGACAGTTAAGTCTCTTCCCAGTTAAGGCAAGAATCTGACTGAATCTCCTCAGCATCCAACTCTCATAAGACTTTTTTTCTCAGCTGATGCCAGCCAATCAGATTTTTTAAAGCAGGCTGTCAATCAAGGCTCTTTGGCTCTGTGAAAGTCCTTTAGTTGTTGTATAGCACTTCTAAGCCTCTTAAAAAGTGCAGTCCCTCAGAGGTGATAACACTGTTTTTAATTTGAGAATGTATTTTGTTTAATTATTATGACTGACAAAGTGACACAAGCAGGAATCAAACAAAAAAGGAATAGTATGTATCCAACCATCTGTGGACTTCACAGAACAGGGCTTTCTCACTTCCTCCTCTGCTGCAGCCCTCTAAGCCTCCTGAAATTTTGTTGGGAGGGGCAGATCCTCAGGGACAGCAAAAGGGATAAAGTAGGCTTCTGAAGCAGGAAGGGAAAACTGGCACAAATTACCACCTCCTTTTCTGCAAATAGAAATGCCATCCTGTCACAGGTAGTGCCAGGCTGGGTATATGCCACTGGTGTGATATTTTGGATGTGAACTAAGAGGGTCAAGCTACAAACTATATTACATAAAAATACAAAAATGTTTATTAGGGTGTGCACATAGCTAAAACATACTGCGGTTAAAAGAAATAGTCTAAGTATCAGGCTGTATGGGCCTTTTAAGCCTGATACTTAGACTATTTCTTTTAACTGCAGTATGTTTTAGCTATGTGCACACCCTAATAAACATTTTTGTATTTTTGTATAATATAGTTTGTAGCTTGACCTTCTTACTTCGCAGCTGATTTTGATCAAAATATGTACAATGAACTTCCTCTGCTGTCCTCTACCTACAATCAAAAGTCATGCATCCTTTTCCAGAGTGCAATGGAAGTAACACGCTGTCCGCCAAGTCTTGTCCTCCAGAAAATCTTTTGTTGCTTTCCCTTCAGAATAACTGGGTAATTACCATATGGTGGCAGCCACTGAAGAAAGGAAAATAGATAATTTTCAGGGTTCTAAGTGCCAAGGAGGGATACGACCTTAATGGGAGCTTTCTGTTCAAAATGGGCTAGCTGGCTACTCAGGGTTTCCAGCTCTATGTTTGGAAGTACTTGGAGATTTGAGGGGGTGGAACCTGAGGAGGAAGGGGTTTAGGGAGGGGAGGGACTTCAGTGGGGTTTAATGCCATAGAGTCCACCTTCCAAACCTGCCATTTGCTCTAGGTCAACAGGTTTCTGTTGCCTGGAGATCAATTATAATAGTGGGTGATCTCCAGCCACTACCTGGAGGTTGGCAACCTGATGGCTACTCTACCTAAACCATTTACACCAGCCGTTCCCAAACTTATTTGGCCTACTGCCCCCTTTTCAGAAAAAAAAAACCCAACTCAGCACCCCCCTGGAAATCTACCTTCAAGAAGTGGACAAAAAGATGCAGTGACAAATTTGCACATAGTGAAGAAAGATGTTGTTGGCCTGAAGCTGGAGGCCAGCAGCAACTACCACACAATAGCCCTGCAGCAACACCAGTCTTACAAGGTGCACATGCATTTGCAATTTGCAAATGCATGGCTGTGATTGGCTGTGGGGACCCCTCTCCCCCTCCCTCCCTGATCCCAGGAAAGACCAGAAGGCAGGAAAAGGCTGCTTTAGATAGGTTCTGGACTCTTCTTTCTTTATGCTTCCACCATCCCCTTATTTTTATTCAACACCCCCCAATTGCACCCAAGGCTCCTACCGCCCACCTGGATCGTTCCTCCGCTCCCCCAGGGGGCAGTATGGCCCACTTTGGGAACCAGTGATTTCCACTGTTCTTTCTGGGGGGAAAGAGCTAGAGGAACTGGCCTATACATGGCTTCACTAGTCAGAATCCATGAAGCTCTAGTTAACTTTTGGTGGGAGTTCACCGAACCCCTGCATAAAACACATGCCAAAGCTTCAGGGTTAAAGGCTGCCTTGACAGAGTTAATACTGTTAGCCACCACTACAAGCCTTTGAAGGAATCAAATCAACTGGATCCAGAGCTACTGAAATGTCTGGAGGTTCTTGAGAGAACAAGACAGGATCAGTCGATCAATGCTATCTCAATATAATGGTCTATACCATTAGATTTATCTATACATTATTATGCAGGTGATAGACTGACTGTACTAATTCATATTAATGATTAGGGAGAACATATTTTAATGTTCTACCACATAACCCACCCTTCCTGCATGCAAGTAAGTGCAGACACACGGACATATATACTTACTTCCTGCTGCAGAAGCTAGTACAACAATGTTGCTGTTCTGGTTTTCTATTTGCAGGGAGTTTTTACTGTAGGGGAAAATTCCAGAAATGGGATCTTAAACCTGCAGTTTGATGTGCTGCTGTTCATTCTACCACTTTATTTCCACTTCACTCTGTATGTACGAACCAGTGCTAAAATAATTCTGCATTGTGTGACATATAGTTTGAGGTAAGGCAAAAAAGTAAATGTATTTATTTACTTACTTCATTTATACCCCATCTTTCTCCCCAGTGGGGACATAAAGTGGCTTGCAACATCGTTCTTTTCTCCTCCATTTTATCTTCACGACCGCCCTGTCAGGTGGATGAGGCTGAGAGTGTGTGACTGGGCTGAGGTCACCCAGCAAGCCTGCATGGCAGAGCAGAGATTCGAACCTGGGTGGCCTGGAGCCTAGTCCAGCACTTTAACAACTACACCACACTGGCTCTCAGAAGTTTCCAAGTAAAGTTTTGGTATAATTGAAATGATCATGAATTCTGGGCTGATTCATACCATGTGTTGTAAAATTCTGTAACAGGGAATAGAATAAGGGATGTTGAATACTTTGATGTGAAACTGATTGCCAGCTGGATTTACATTGGTCAAAATCTGCATTTACAAGCATCTGAGCATGTTATTGAGCCAGCCAGTTTTGTGCCTGTGCAGTAGCTGCTTTTGTACCTGGCCTATGCTCCTGTCAGAACAGCCTTTTATCAAAACTCAGGAGGTTCCCGAGAGAATGATCAGTCTTCTCTAGAAAAAAATAACTACAGTTCCCATGACTATGTGCACAAATTAATCCCCAATCAGGACAATTTGGCTGTTTTCCTTTTAATTTGCAGTGTGGGCAATGGCTGCCTGTTATAGTGCATTGTGACAAGCCTGAGACACATCTCTTTCAGAAGTGTAAAGGGTTTAAAAACAAATTTGTTTGCAGATAAAGGGGAGGAAGAATCAACAATTCCCAAGAGGTAATGCAAGAATACGTGAATGGACATGGACCCAGACAGTTGGGCAGCCATTGATGAGCCTGCATGACAAAGCCATAAGGCATACAGAGGACAAGGAAGGAATATTTCAGTATGTCAGACAGTATTGCATAGTGGTTAGAGTGCTGGACTAGAGGAAGACACAGATTCAAACTCTTACACTGCCATGGAAGCTTGCAGGGTGACTTTGGGCCTGTCATACACCACTCTGGGTTGTTATGCGATTAAGATGGATGAGAGGAGAATAATGTAACCACAATAGCCATTTTTCCTGCTGCACCACTGGAAGGCTTCTGACATTGTTCTTTTGTAAATCAGCCCCTGTTATTGAGCTATTGCTATCTAGCCATTAAATGATGTATTGTCGTGGTTGGTGAAGTTCCAGCTTTCATATTTTCATATTTCACATTGTGGAGTTATAAGGGGAAAGGTGTAGGCATCTTTAAAAATGAAAGCTGGGACTTCAGCAATTGTGACAATACATCAGAACACAACAGCACAATATTGGAGTCTAGCAGCATCTTTTCTGAGGGTGCCCCCACTCTCACCCCTACCCTCACCTGCTCCAGAGGAGATGTGTGTGGGGGGGGATGGCCTTGCCCAGGCATGGATGAGGCAGGCAGCCCAACCAGAGGATGTGGGGAAGGGAGCAAGGGTGAGGCCACACCTAGAAATGCACCAGGCCTGGTGAATGCCTTAGAAGGCCAGGGGGGCTCAGGCAGCAGACGAGAAGACCGGCAGCAGCTGTGCAGGCAGGTACAGCAACCTCTTAAAACCTCATGGGAGGGCAATGCAAGAGAAGGGAAAGCCAAGCCAAGGAGGCCATTGACCCAGACTCCCTTCACTCACCATGGGCCTGCCCCCGGAGACAGGGCATTGGGGGAGTCTGGGATCCCAGGAGATCTTTTATTAGACTGGCCCAGGGAAAGCCAAGGAGGAAGGGCCAGACCACTCCCAAGATACCAACAGAGATGCACTTGGCAAAAGTGGGAGAGGGAGAGGGAGCAGAGCAGAGACACTCCCCCTCCTTGCTCTCAAACTGAGGTTCTTCTTGGGTGTGGCCCGGAGAATGGGGAACACTGGAGGGCGCTACGGCCCCAGACTCCACCACTGTCCCTGCAGAGACTGTCACACTTTAAAGACCAACAATTTTTGCCACTTTGGGAGTTGCCCTTGCATCAGAATCCATGGGAGGGAAGCAACATCTGAACTAGTAATTTACCAGTACAAGTAATTGTACATAATAATATAATTTACAGGTATAGAGTCACTAATAATTCACAGATACCAACTGGGAGTGCTTAGGATGGCTTGAAATCTAAAATAACAGAAGGTGCTGCACTTGAGTTACAGTCATTTCCAGCTCAAAATTAAAAAATCCATCACTCCGATGAATACAAACCAGGTGATCAGCTAGATCTGAGTCCAGTAGCACTTGAAAAACCAAAAAGATTTCCTGGGAATAAGCTTTCAAGAATCAAAGTTCCTTTTGTCAAATGCAGGGAGCTTTGACTCTTGAAAGTTTATACCCTGGAAACCTTCTTGGGTGTTTTAAGGTGCTAGTGGACTCCAACCTTGCTCTCCTGCAGCAGGCCAACACAGTTACCCATCGGAAAATGACCTGATGAAGAAAAAAACCTAATGAAGAATACAAATGCAGGGACAATGGCGGCTCATTGTATAGATGTAGACATAGATAAATAAGTCACAATGATTTTTTTAAAAAATCTAGCTAAATGGCTGCAATCTACTTTGATTGGCAGCATTTTGCAAGTGCACCGTCTTGAAAAATCGAGCGTGCAAACCTCTTCAGCAGGCATTCAGAGCATTCACTGACAGTCAGATCAGACTCATATCTGATTTTCTCTTTTAAACACAGCAAGTTCAACTGTTGAACACACTCTGCATGAAACTCTCAGCATCCCTACCTAACAGTGTGCCAACCATTCAGCTCCAATGACCACCACCTATGAGCAAGATGTAAGCCAATGCGACCCAAATGGATAGGTGATACAGCATTCCTGCCCGGGATTATGGTTAGGTAGGCTGACAAAAATCAAGGCCCAGGATAGAGGACCAGATATTTATCAGAATGCTTGGATACTTCTGGTCTTCTGTGCTGCCTTTTGCAGCCCTATACTGTCACTTTGAATAAGTAACAAGGCAGCTGGGCTAAGAGGTAAAAGGCTCCTTCTGACTGTTCAAATTCTAAGGAATTTTCTGCTGGTGTTAATTCACTTATGGTCCATGCCAGGATCTGGAAGTTCCTTGGGGAAATAAACAGTGCCATCCTAAAGAGAGGATTAAACTGAAAATGTTCAGTAGTACTTTCTTTTTAATGTTCAAGAAATACAACCAAATGAGCTAAAAATAGTTTCTGCTCTGTGAGCTCTAGCCAGAGGAAAGTTTCCTTCCTTCTTGGTTGCTTTTGCACTAGAACAAAAGGAATAAAATTCTTTGGGTTGGTTTGGATCGGATTATTTCCAGAGTTATGGCGGGGAAAGGGGGTTCATACCCAGCTGGGAGAGTGAAAGTTCCCACTGGACTTTATTCTGGAATTGGGGACTGAGTATTCAGAAGTGAGAGCTAAGAGACCGTCATCATAATTTTATATTTTTCATGCTAGCACATGTCACTGTCTATTATAAAGGAATAAAGGCAGTCTCCAAATAGAAGCATTTTGCTTCAGGCCAGAAATATTAATGTGGGTAAAATGTTTCCTACAGTGACAATTGCATACAAAACTGCCAAATCTGGTGTGGTATATTTTTGCCAAAAGTCTAATTCTGTTTATTTATCCCAATGTTTAGAAATAGTCAGGGCTCTTTTTGTAGCAGGAACTCCTTCGCATATTAGGCCACACACCCCTAATGTAGCCAATCCTCCAACAGCTTACAGAGCTCTTCTTACAGAGGCTAATGTAAGCTCTTGGAGGATTGGCTACATTAGGGGTGTGTCGTGTTAAGTATGGAAATCAACAACGAAATGATTTCAGCAAGTTATTTCAGTTTATTTGTAACAGCAACTCCAACTCAGAACACCACAACAAACGCACCACATAACAGTGGAGCACAGCTCCTTCTTTAAAACTCTCCCGGGCTGTCAAAGCCACTCCCAAAATAAGTTAAGGACCAATAGAATTACAGAGATAAGGTCCAATCACAATTGTTCCCGCTTTGATACATATTTACAAGATGATTGGTTCTGTACAGAGGTTTCTCAGAAACCAGCCAATAGTAATGCGACAGCTGAAGAGCCACATTCAGAATCAAGCTTAACATGTGAAAGTATAGCAGTGATTCACATTTCAATACACAACATGTCGCCTAATATGCAAAGGAGCTCCTGCTACAAAAAGAGGCCTGGAAATAGTTTACACTTTTCTGGCTAGTTTCACATATCACAACTCTTTCTCAGCACAAGATCTTTATATACCATGTTCCTGTCAAAGCTGTTGCACAAAACTAAATGATGAGAATGTGTGAACTTTTGAAGTGTGTATGTGTGCAAAAACAATTCAATCAGGTTCCTTTGAAAAAAATCAATGTAGTCACACTAATGGGTGAAATACAAATATTCCTTGGCTGAAATTGCAACTGCAGACTGCAAATGACACCACTGAATGCTTGTTTTTTTTAAACAAAAGCACTTAAAATCATTTTGGTGAGTGTGTGCGTGTGTGTACCTGGAAGTCATGGTTGACTTCTGCTGATTCCTAGTGGGGCTTGGACATTTCAGAGAGGTGGCTTACTATTGCCTGCCTCTGCTTCCCAGCCCTGGTATTCCTTGGAGGTCTCCCTTCCAAGTACTTGTCAGGGTCAGCCCTGATTAGCTTCTGAAATCTGACAAAATTGGGCTTACCTAGGCTATCCAGGTCAGGGCAAAAGTGCTTAAAATTACTGTAAATTGCATTGCAAAAATTTTTGCACATGCTCATTCTCACAAAGTCATGAAACATTGCTCGTTGTAAATTGTGCGCAAGTCTATGCTGTCAGCTCAAGATAATATGAGCCAGATACATCTCATTTACAAACATGATCTTGGTAAATATGAAATAATCACTAATGCAGATTGTTTTTTCTTTGTGGAGGGGTCATGTAATTCCACTGTATTTCTGAAGAAAAATCACCAGTGGGTGGACAGGATCTCTCTGATTTTGCAGAAATCTATCCACTTCCATCAGCCTTGGTGATGATATTAACTAAGTGGCAGTGGCTGTCACATGACATGAATTAGCCCAGAAATATTCTTTCATTGAATTGGAGTTACCACTGATTTTTCATGGACAAAAACACCCCAAACACAAGAAAAACTATGTTTCAGAGTTGTTTTCCAATAAATAGCTTGTATTCCCAATTAAAGCTTGCTTTTATAAAGCTAGTTATGGTAGCAGTTTAATCACATGGTGCAAGATAAGCACTCATTCTCCAAATTACAAAGATTGGTCTATTAAATTATGTCACATATAGAGTACGAGGCTACTAGCATAATACTGGGCGATTGCCTTCTAGATCTCAACTGGCCTTTAAATTTCCAAAGAGAAACAGATGTTAATGCTGCCTAGAATGTTACCAACACTAAGTATCAGTTCATTCCAGCTGTTTAGGTATGTGGCAGTGAAATGACCCATTAAAAAGAAAAATACACACACTGGTTTTGCAGCTTGCATTAAATAATCTGACAGACAAGGCAGGCAGCAACACCAAATATAGCTTACATGTTACCACAAAGGAAAAATAGTAGGAGAGCACATTAAATGCACAGATCACATTTTAAGGTTAAAAAAGAAAAAGAAAAAAGGCATTTTTAATTTCATAAGACATGAGCATATTAAGCCTGCTGTGTCCATATGGACCAAACAAAGACATCCTTGTCTTGGAGAATATCAGTTCGCATTCACAAACAGTCAAAATCAGCTGGCACCCATTTATAACAAACAGTACTGAGTGCTGTAAATTCTGCTATGTAATGTGCAATGGTAATTGCTTCTTGTAAAAGGCAGGTTCAATCTCTTTCAACTGGCCAGTCACACAGCACATCCTTTTAGGGTATACTCGTGCCAGGGTGCCTGTGCTTACTTTAGTCTGGTTTGCCCTTGGTTGTCCCTTGATGTTCCTCTACTGCTCTTGGAATGCAGCCTGACTATTTTGCTGCTGCTTCTTGAAATGGTAATTTTTGTGAAGCTCTGACCTGGATGGCCCAGGCTAGCTCAGTCCCCTTAGATCTTGGACGCTAAGCAGGACTGGCTGCCTGTGTTTTGGACCTATGAATAAACACTTGGACACACAGACTCATTCGTATTGTTGTTACTGGTATCCACGGCTTTTTTTGGTAGAAAAAGCCAAGCAGGAACTCATTAGCATAATAGGCCACACCCCTGACAGCGCAGCTCCCTCCCAGGATCGGCTTTCCCAGGTGCCCCGCAGCTTGCGAGGTGCCTGGGGAACCTGAGGGGGGGGAGGCTGTAGGCGTGGCCAACTCAGAAGCCAGCCGGAACTCCATTCCTGTGCATTCCTGCCCAAAAATAGCCCTGCTGGTATCACCATCATTTATAGTCTGCCTTTCTCACTAAGACCCAGGGTAGATTACAAGTATGATAAAAAATAACTTTTTCAGTCAATCAGAAGGCAGATTACAAAATACTTTAACATCTATATATCTGTTTCTCAAGTGTGGGCAGATCTGTGGATATCTAAATCCATGGATCAGGCCTGTGCTGAAAGAAAAGAGATTTTTCTCCAAATTTGGGGGACCCCCTCAGGTTTTCAGAAAAATCTCACAACATTAAAAATACATGGGGGTTTAATTCTCCCCCAAACCCGTAGTGTTTGCACATGCACAGTTCATATATGGCTCAGGAGGCAGCGAAGCTGTGGCGGCGGCGGGGGGGGAGTTGCTGCTGCCATTGAGGCAGCAAAGCAGTTACGGGCTGGGTGAGTACCTGAGGCAGCGAAGAGACGGGGGGGGCACAAGGTGAGGGGATATTGGGGGGGAAGAGAGAAGAAGTGACAGCAGATATGGGGGAGAGTGACAGAAAGTGGGGGGGGGGACAGGGAGACACTGAGAGCTGTGGAAGGAGAGGAGGAATCAATGTGGGGGGAATGGGATGGCTGCTCCAGCAAGTTTCCTGTGAGTCCTCACTTGTTTGAATCCAACAGCAAAGTTTCATAGTAAGACAAAATAATGCAGTTTGGCTGGGACTATAGAACAGGGAGAAAACCAGAACAACACACGCAAACATGTCTATTTAAGGCAACAAGGCAATCAGTGTTGGAAAGATTTTATTCCTAATAAAAGTCACCCCTTGAGCTGAACCAGTGCATTGCAGCTTTGCTCCTTTGCAAGAACACCCTCCTGAACTATTCTGTTTGAATATTTTGCAAAATGATAGAAGTGTGAGAACCTTCCTAATAATCCCCTAATAATAGACCGCTTTACAATATAGGAGCCACATTCTGGAATGCAGTTTTTAAAAGAAGGCACCTGTTTGCCTCTGGGAGTGCATTGCAGGGGCCATGCAGTATTAGAGTATCCTGCCTTTCTGCCCACACAGAGGCCACCAAGGTGGCTAACAAACATAAGAACATAAGAGAAGCCAATGTTGAATCAGGCCAATGGCCCATCTAGTCCAACACTCTGTCACACAGCGGCCAAAATATACCAGGTGCCATCAGGAGGTCCAGCAGTGGGGCCAGGGCACCAGAAGCCCTCCCACTGCTGCCCCCTCCAGCACCAAGAACAGAGTGCATCACCTGCCCCAGACTGAGAGTTCCCATCTATACCCTGTGGCTAATAGCCACTGGTGGACTTCTGCTCCATATGTTTATCTAATTCCCTCTTGAAACTGTCCATGCTTGTAGCTGCCACCACCTCCTGGGGCAGTGAATTCCGTATGTTAATCACTCTTTGGGTGAAGAAGTATTTCCTTTTATCTGTTCTAACCCGACTGCTCAGCAATTTCATGGAGTGCCCACGAGTTCTTGTATTGTGAGAAAGGGAGAAAAGTACTTCTTTCTCAACCTGCTCAATCCCATTCATAATCTTATAAACCTCGATCATGTCACCCCTCAGCTGTCGTTTCTCCAAGCTAAAGAGCCCCAAGTGTTTTAACCTTTCTTCATAGGGAAGGTGTTCCAACGCTTTTATCATTCTAGTTGCCCTTCTCTGCACTTTTTCCAATGCTATAATATCCTTTTTGAGATGTGACAGTGGGGCCAGGATGGAGAACCCCCCTCCGTCATTGATGCTGTGCAATGCCAGGTCCATCAACAACAAAACCGCAACTCTTTGGGAGTTTGTGATAGAACAATGAGTTGACCTGACCGAGACCTTGGTGCGGGAGGGGGAGATGGTAGTTCTCACCCAGCTTGCCCCACCTGGGTTCTTGGTACTTCACCAATCATGGATTAGGGTGCGGGGGGGGGAGTGACTATCTTCATTCAGGAGGCTTACTCCTTCAGGGCACTCCCGGCAGTGGAGATCGTGGGCATTGAGTGTGTCAGCTTGATACTGGAGGTTGAGGAGAGTTTGGTGATTTGGCTGGTGTACCGACTGCCTAACGCACCGGCCAACAGCTTGCTGTCCCTGCTGGAGGCTGTATCAGGCTGGGTGCTGGAGCATCCTAGGCTGATTGTCTTGGGTGACTTCAACATCCATGCTGAGGATGTGACCTCCAGCCGGGCTACGGACCTGGTGTCGTCCATGGCGGTGCTGGGACTCTCCCAATTTGTTTCAGCCCCCACACATTGGGCTGGTCGCATGCTTGATCTGATCTTCGCTGCTGGGGTGATGGTGGATCGGATCACTGCCGAGGCAGTGCCATGGTCAGACCACCAGGCCCTGAAGGCCCATCTGAATGTTCCACCCCAACCCTGTTTAGGCAGCGAGTGGATTTTTGCTTGCCCGCAGTGCCAAATGGCCCCCATGTGGCTCCAGATGGCCCTGCGGGATCCAAGGCCCCCTGGCGGCTTGTTGGATGAGCTGGTGGAGGACTGGCATGCCCAGCTTTCCTCAGCCATCGACGAGATCGCTCCCAGGTGCCCTCTCCATACTCGCCCTAGGTGAGCACCCTGGTATACCCAGGAGCTGCATCAGCTGAAGTGAGAACTGAGATGGCTAGAGAGACGGTGGCACCGTGCTCGCATCAGGAACATCTTATAGGACATTTATGAGGTCCTATGAGATGGCAGTCAAGGCCATAAAGAGGGATTTCTATGCGACTAGGATTGCATCTGCTAGCTCATGCCCGGCCCAATTATTTAGTACAATTTGGTCATTGACAGCTCTGCCACAGGGCAGGAAAAATGCTAGGGATGGTGCTGGTTGCCTTGACTGACAACCTCCGTAGGCATCTGGATCAAGTTGGTATGGTGGCACTGTTGTTGTTAGATCTGTCAGCTGCATTTGACATGGTCGACCACCAGTTGCTGGCCCACCACCTCACTGACGCAGGGATTCAGGGGCTCGCCCTTCAATGGTTTGCCTCTTTTCTCCAAGCTCGGGGACAAAGGGTGGCAATTGGGGATCAGTGGTCCTGGAGGCACCCTCTTGAGTGCGGGGTGCCTCAGGGGGCAGTGCTGTCCCCAATGTTGTTTAACATCTACATGCGCCCCCTTGCCCAGATTGCCCAGAGCTGTGGGCTTGGGTGCCATCAATACGCAGATGACACCCAGCATTATCTAATGTTGGGCAGCCAGTCGAACTCTGCCCTGGATGACCTTCATCAGGCTTTACAGGCCGTGGCTGGTTGGCTCAGACTGAGTCGGTTGAAATTAAACCCGGCAAAGACAGAGGTCCTGGGGCTGAGCCGGATTGGTTCGGGTCTGGGGCTCCCTCTCCCTACTTTTGATGGAGCGCCTTTGGTGTCAGTGTCGGAGGTTAGGAGTTTGGGTGTGCTCCTGGATTCCTCCTTAACGATGGAGGCCCAGGTGGCAGCCACTGCCAGGTCGGCCTTTTACCATCTTCAGCTGGCCTGGCAGTTGGTCTCTTTACTTGACCGTGATGACCTGGCCACAGTGATCCATGCAATGGTCACCTCGAAGCTAGACTACTGTAACACTCTCTACATGGGGCTGCCTTTGTTGCAAATCCAGAAGCTGCAGCTAGTGCAGAATGCTGCAGCCAGGCTGCTGATAGGTCTCCCTAGGCGGGAGCACATCCAGCCTGTGCTGAAAGTGCTGCACTGGCTGCCAATGGCACTCGGATCCACTTCAAAGTGCTGGTTCTTACATTTAAAGCCCTATATGGCCAGGGTCCGGCTTACCTGAGGGACCACCTTTCCCCACACGTTCCCCCAAGGGCAGTACTGTCAGGGAGTCAAAACCTCCTGGAAATTCCAGGCCCCAGAAATATCAAACTTGCTGCTACCAGGGTGAGGGCATTTTCGGTGGCGGCTCCTACCTCATGAAATGAGCTCCCGGAGGAGATCCGGGCCCTGCGGGACCTCATGCAGTTCCACAGGGCCTGTAAGACAGAGCTCTTCCTCCAGGCTTTTTAGTAGGAGCCGCCACCACCATTATTCTACTATCGTTACTGTCCATTATCGCACCTCCACCACCATTTGTGTGGGCACCATCGGGGTGCGAGACATCCCTGGATAAAGATGGTGATGGTTGTGTTACCTGGATTTAATAACTTTCACCAGGATCCCCATCTTGTAACTAATTATTCTGTAACATCTAGAGCACTGACACTTTAGTGTATAGTACTGTATTGTTTTATTGTACTGTTTTATTCTGTTTTTATTTGTTTTAACCTTGGTTTGTATGCCTTTTTGTTAGCTGCCCTGAGCTTTGGGGAGGGTGGGATATAAATCCAAAAATAAATAAATAAATTTAAGCCCAATATACTTAAAGTTACTTCATTTATACATTTAAACTGAACTGGATTTTGTGCTAATTTCCCAAGTGGATTTTGTGCAAATTGCTATTATATTCACAGGTTACATCTATCTAATGCAACATTATCTGACTAAATATTTTATGCATTTTGCAAATATAAAAGTACACCATCATTAGTAGTAGGAATAATGTTTGTTCCAGCACAATGACAATAATGTAGATGTGGAATGTGCCATCCTAGATTTCTTCATAAACAGAGCAACTGAGAAGAGCTCAGAGTTTCAATTAAGGTATGGGGATGCGGACAGGGAAGAAGAATGGGAATCAGAGTGGCACTAGAGCATATTATCCAGCAATATTCTACAAAATGCTGTATAATTTCTTTGGGAATGTCATCTCATGTTTTGCTTGTGGTTTCTTAATTTTTTTAAAATCCTTTTTTTTAAAAAAAATCTGCTTTTATTAGCATTTGTGTAGAAAAGTAGTGCTATGAAGTCACAAAGAGTACAAATGGAACTGCACCATTCTATGCAAAATAGCTGTTTAGATGGGACAAGGGAGAGAGAGTTCCATTTCACCCCTCCCACTCTCACCCATTCCAGACCTTCTAGAGAAGCATTCACTTTTCACCAAGGATGATGAAATGGGTTCCCTCCCCTCCCAGTTCACAGGGTGCCGCATTGTGCTGGGCAAATGTCTCCAGTGGTCTGCCCCTGGTACAATTTCATTACACTACCAATAGTTTCTGAAATTGCACAATAGAACTTTACCTTTGCTGCTCAATCTGCTGTCCCTCCTCACTTGCCTTTAGCTTCACACCAGTGTTCCCTCTAAGCTGAGTTACTGTGAGCTAGCTCGCAGTTTTTTAGCCTCCAGCTCACAGATTTTTGTCTTAGCTCAGGAAGGAGGGCTCCAGAGCAAACTAATTTATGCAGGAGTCAAATCGCTCGCTCACAACTTTAATGCCAGTAGCTTCCAAAGTAAAATTTTTGCTCACAAGACTCCACATCTTAGAGGGAGCATTGCTTCACACATCTGTATTTGCTGGCAGCAGCCAGTAACCACAGGCTGCCTCTAGCTTTGGCTAATCACAGAAGGAAAACTGGGGGGAAGCACACAGCAGAAAGTTTGCTGATTAATTTTCTTATTTGTATAAATATATGTCTGTATTAAATCTTGTTCAGTGAGGTTACACTAAAAGAAGTCTGTATATCCTGTTGCACTTCTTCGTAAATTATATGTATATATATAAATGAATGTATAAAAGTTGTTCACATTAAAAGGACACTTAAAGTTAGTGGGATTTCTTCCATTTTTTTTAATAAACCAAAGTGTTGCCTAAGCATATTTCCCAGTATTGGATATACATGGTATTTCCCGTCAAAATATCATGAGTGACATCTCCCTCCAAAAAATTCTATAAACATGGAAAATGTGTGTTCCTTAAGAATCCCCCATGTTTGTGTTGAAGAGGCAAAATGGACAAGCAATCTGTTGTCTTATGACATGTTTTGCCATAAACTGGGACAGAATCTTTCTCTGTGCCAATCAGTTGGCTTAATGTGGTAAACACAGTGGTCTGTGGCCTGAATCTTCTGTGGCCAAATGTGTCATTAAAGCTTGGTGGTCCATGCGTAAAGTGAAACCACGGCCATATAAACATGCATGCCATTTCCCACACATCCAGTGCTAGGAATGCTAGGTCCTCTGACTTCTTCACAGTGGAGCTGTGTCTCATGGATATCAGAAAGTGGGAGACATGTAACAGGCTATATTCTTTTTTTAAGGCACAGCTACTTCTAGGCTTGCCATTAATACAATGGCACAGGAGAAATTCCCTGTCAGGCACTGTTCAGTTAATCAATCCTGCAAGAAGAAGATTGATCCTGGGCAACTTTGAAGTTCATCCCACCAGTATCAGTGGGAATTACTTCCAAATAATACTTTTAAAATACGGCTGCCAGAACTTTTCAGTACTACTATTTCACTGTGAATTATTTATTTATTTATATATCCTGCCTTTCCCCACAAGCGGGGTCAGGGCGGGTCACGACATTGCATTAAAGAACATAATTACATTAAAATTAAACAGAACAAACAATTTAAACAAAACTAACATTAGAATGAAATATCAAGCAAAAATTTCCGTCTAATCAGAATAAGATGGCAACTATTCAAGGCAGTTCATAGTGCCTCCTGCAAGACAGTAGTTATTGGCAATCTGCTCTGATAATGCTCTGTTGACCTTTTTGAGCAGGGCAGATTGCAGCAGTCACTATAAGCAGTGCAAGCAGGGGCGGCCAAGATGGATTAGATGTCCACCGCCTCATCCAAAAGCCTGGAAGAACAGCTCTGTTTTACAGGCCTTGCAGAACTGTAATAAGTCCCACAGGGCCCTGATCTCAAGTGGGAGCGTATTCTACCAGGCCAGGGCAGAAAAAGCCCTGACCCTGGTTGAGGCTAATCAGATGTCCTTCGGACTGGGGACTAGCAGGAGATGTTGCTCTGCAGAGCATAAAGCTCTCTGGAGCACTTATGTGGAGAGATGGACCCGTAGGTATGTTGGTCCATGTTCTCATAGGGCTTTAAAGGTTAATAACATAACCTTGAATCGGATCCAGTACTCAACTGGCAGTCAGCGCAATTGGTACAACACCGGCTGGATATGCTCCCACACAGACATCACCATCAGCAGGTGTGCCACTGCATTTTCAAGGGCAGCTCCACATATAGCAATTTATAGTAATCCAGCCTGGAAATGACCACTGCATGGATCACTGTAGCTAAGTCTTGAGAGGTGAGATAGGGAACCAGTGGCCTGACCAGCCACAGATGGTAGAAGGCTTACCTGGCAACAGTGATGACCTGGGCCTCTATGGAAAGCAAGGCATCCAGGAACACCTCTAGACTCCTCACCTTCCGTGCGACATCAATGGCACTCTGCCAAGTGTTGGGAGCCAGATTCCCAGTCCCAGACCCCCACAGCTCAGGTACAGGACCTCCATCTTCACTGGATTTAGTTTCAGTCGACTCTACTGTAGCCATCCAGCCATGGCCTCCAATGGCCTTTCCAAGACATCTGAGTTAGATAGCATGAGTTAGATTTAACTCATATAAATATAACATATGTAATGTCCACAGTGAAAATATTTGATATGATAACAATACTTATTCAGGGCTCTTTTTGTAGCAGGAACTCTTTTGCTTATTAGGCGACACACCCCTAATGTAGCCAATCCCCCAAGAGCTTACAGAGCTCTTCTTACAGGGCTACTGTAAGCTCTTGGAACATCATATATATAGTATATATCATATATATGGTACTTTTCCATATTTAAATGACTTTTGAGTACTTATCTTGTAATTCTTAAAATAGCCCTATAGGCCAATATTACTATTCCATATTGCAAATGGGGGCTGAGGCTGAGACAGAGTAGAGCAGCGGAGGAAATGGAAAAGAGCCTGTCACGGCCATTAAGTGACATCTTACTGAGTTTGCTGTCCTCTCTGCACACGGGTATAGAAGGTCTGGGCATGCCTGGAGGTCTGAGGCTTTGGGCTAGAGCCAAACAGCAAGAGCCAAAAGGCTCTTAGCCTGAGGGTTGGAGATTAGCTAGTGGAGGGAGAAAACCCTGTTGACAATTGGAAGCCTCCCCTCCCTTCCTTGTTTATTCTGTTGTAATACTTTCTGCCTGTATTGTTAGCCATGTTGATCCCCATTGGGGAGAAAAATAGAATATAAATAAAAGTGAATAAATAATGGCTAGGCCAAGGCTACCCAGTGACTTCTAGGTGGAGGCAAGATTTAAACTCCCAGATTATAACTCATTCTCTTAGGCAGAATTTACTTATTTTATTGATTTACAAAATTTATACCCCGCCTTTCTGCCTTCATTAGGGGCCACTAAGGAGGCTAACAAATTTAAAACATACATAATAAAATCACGTCTTAAAGCCATTAAAACATACAAAACCACATCATTAGAACTATTAAAACCAGAGCTAAAACATACATACAAAACATTTAAAACACCTATTAAAACATTGGGCAGGAAGGAGGGATCACTGATGGCCCAAATACGCATAATAGAGGGCATGGGTCCATTTTGTGGCCACTGATGCCATTTTAAAAGCATTTGCAGTTCTTTAAAATTTTCCACAACGCCCCAATCCAGATTGGGTGCATGGCACAGCAACCTCAGGAGCTTCTCCCCCACCACACACACATGTGCCTATTCAGGTCCAGGAACAGTCCTCCCCCGCCATGGGTGTTTCTACACTTGAAAAGCCACAAGGAGGGGAAATAAGAGCTCCTGGAGCTGCCAGGTTGGGGCCTCACAGCAATTTTTAAAGAACCACAAATACTTTTAAAATGGCATCAGCAGCCATAGGATGGAACCATGGCCTCTGTCACTTCCATTTTGGCTCTGAAGGAACACCAAAAAAGACACACAAAAAGTCTTCACCTGCTAGCAGAAAATGGCAACAGAAGGAGACAGGCAAACATCTCCAGGGAGAGAGTGCTATGACTGAGGAGGCCCTCTCTAGGACTGCCACATACCTAATCTCAGAAGGCAAGGGCACCTGAAGCAGCCAGGGCTTCCGAAGACAGCTACAGTGGTCAGGTAGGTTCATAAGGGAGCAGGCTTTGGGTATACTGGTCCCAAACAATATAGGACTTTAAGGGTCAACACCAGCACCTTGGATTTTGTCTGAAAACAAATTGGGAGCCAGTGTAGACAGGCCAAGACTGGAAAGATATGGTCCCTACGATCCATTCCAGTCAATACCCTGGCTGCAGCATTCTGCACCACTTGTTGTTTCTGAACACTTCCCAAGAGCAGCCCCACACAGAGAGCATTTCAGTCATGCAATTGAGATTTAATTGGGCCATGCACCACCATGACCAGACCTTTTCTGCCCAGGAAAGGCCACAGCTGGATAACCAGTAAAAGCTGGCAAAAGGAACTCCTGGCCACAGCTGCCACCTGCTTATCCAGCAGTAGCTCTGGTCCTAGGAGCACCCCCGGGCTATGGGTCTGTTCCAGAACGGGTGGCGGAAGATGACCTTCTCAGTTGTACCGCTAAAAGTCTGGAACACTCTCCCCAGAGAGACTCACCTGTCCCCTTCAATTGCTGTCTTCTGCCAGTGGGTAAAGACTTTTGTTTTTCTGGCATTTCCTCAGTGATCCCTCCTTCTTGTCCAATGTTTTAATTGTTGTTTTTACATTTCTGTATATGTATGTCAGCTTGTTTTAATTGTTTTAATGATGTGGGCTTTTTTGTTCTAATGGTTTTAGGATGCATTTTTATTACATATGTTTTAATCTGTTAGTCTCCTTGGTGGTTCTGATGATGGCAGAAAGGTATAAATCTTGTAAATAACAGTAACAGTAACTGAATTATTGGGTTTCCAAAAATGATTTGAAGTGACCTACATTGGGGCTCTTCTTCTATCTGAACTAAGCCTCTAAATCAACTCTGCAAATAGGTTCAAAGGTTTGGGACTCCCCCCCTTCATCACTGCCCCATCCGCTACAAATCATACCATCTGCAGTCAACATGTATGGTACAGCAGTGGCAGAAGCTGCAGAAACAGGCACAGGGAAGAGAACCAAGACAAGCAGGAGCACCAGAGGGCAGGGCAGTGCATAGGAAGAGATTGCCGGAGCTTGTATTTGTATTTGGCTGCGGAAATACCTGAATATGTCAAAACTAATACAAATAGCAGGGTCCTAAAGGCCAATATAAATACCTCCCCGAGTGTACAGCCCTATCGTATGAAGATCAGCTTTGTGTAGGAAAGTGGATTTTCTTGAAAGCCCCACTTGGAATAATGATAATGCAGATATCTACCCATTATGAAATTTAAAACACATGTAGCTGTTAGAAGTCATATTCAGAACAGGAAATTGAGTTGGATTTCTTTTTTTTTTAAGCGGGGAGTTGCTGAGCTGTAGTTTCCTTGCAGAATATCTGGATTTAAATGGATGTGGTTCTCCCTGCTGCAAATAATGGGGCTACATCTGTGGCACAGCAGTCTTCACGAAGTGTCCTCCTCTTCCTTTTTCGGGCACACAGCACAGTATCTTATCCCACCATCCTAAAAGTTATGTCACATATCAGATGGACCTAAACATGGAGGTTTTCTTTCACTGTGTCATCACTTTAGAAATTGTTTTGCAATGTTGTACACTCAGTCCTCAGAATCCTGCTCTGAATCTCCTCTGTACAGCCCCAATACGATTTCTTAGCCGAGCATCACATCTCTGTAAATTCTCTGTTCCTTTCAAAGGGGATGGTTGAGGCACGTGTCAAAAACCCAGCAGCTAAAAATACTGGAAGAAAGAAAAGCATCAGAATTCATGTCCATTTTTAAAAAGTATTTGTTTTAAGATAGTTGTTTGGTTTCCTCTCTATTATGAACTGAAATCAAGGCAGCTCTTAAACAGTGATTTCATTTTATTCAGCTCATAACAACTCAAGACAAAAATGCATAGAACCGGACTGACTTATATACGATTTGAATGGGCAAAACCACACCCAATAAACAGATAATGTCCAATAGGAATACCGGGCTTGGAACCGATGAGAATGGTTCCCACTGAGAACATGAGCTTCTTTGATTGGTTATTTCTTCAGTCCATGTAATGTTCTGCTATAACAGAATTGTGCTTAAGCTAAACATTGCTTTATTACCTTAAGACATAACACTCTCCATAATTTGGAATGATTTGGCATTTACAGCTTTTATTCCATACTGTGCAACTGAAATACCCAAACATGTTTTAATATGTATCTTTTTAAAAATTACTGCTAGCAGTGCAAGGTAAACACATCTGTTTTGATTAGCTACATTCCATGTTGTGTGTCAGAACAAAAAATAAAAAATAAAAAGCACCCTGTAAAAAACATTGGCTTGATTATATTGTAAGATCTATGCATAACTATTTCAAAACACAAAGAAGCAGGCAGACAGAAAAGTAATGAGTAAAATATGTAAAAAAATACTCAAATGAATAAAAGGTTTAGAAATTATAAACAAAACACTTTTCTGTCAGTCCAGTTTCTTTTAAACCTAGCGTATTTATAAGGGTGCCCTGCTTTTTAAAAAGCTGTATATAAACTAGATAGCATGCATAGCTGCTCTGTTTAGAAAACAGCAAAGTACCATGTTAAAAACTCTCTGTTTAGTCAGCCCACCCACTGAGAAAAAAAGTTGACATTTAAAAACAGGATATCGTGAACAGTTCGTACCATTGTGCCCAGTAAATCTGACAGTTCCCTGCTGACGTTGTGCTTTAGTATGAGTAGTCTAGAGAGAGGAGCGGAGTGTCCTCAGTCCCATACAGAGGGACTAATCCAAGTTTCAGACGTGAATTCAACATTCACATTTACGCAAGAATAAAGAGGCCCTGTATGTACTTTAAAAAAAAAAAGCCTGAATCATGAATATATTTTTACGCAGCACACTATTTATCTCGGGAACTCATTGACATGGGATGTGGTAATGCTTAAGAATATCACAGCTCCAAGGACTGGAGAAATTGTTGGAAGACTAGAGTATCAAGGCCATGTATAGCATATGGACCAGAGCAGCTCGACCAGGGATAAGAGTGTCATGCCCCTATGAGCCAAATATTTGTGCAAATGAAGAGATTGGGTACCTCTAGAGAACCCCTCATGAAGCTTTGGATTAGCCTAAAATTTGTAAAGAAAACAAGATTTGTAAAGAAAACCCATCCCTGGCTCTCCTTATAATAAACAGACATGAGTGTGTGTGTGGGCACATATGTATGTTTTGCCTAAACACAACTGTCTCAAATAAGATGGGCTGGACCCTATGAATTCCCTCCTCTACACTGGATCCTAAAAGTACTATAGGAAGAACTAGACAAGACAATGCCCACAAGTCCTCCCCAGGGACACTCTGTCATCTTGTAGCAGTGAGTCCCACTGGGGAATTCCTTTTAGCAGAGCTACAGGGGCCTGACTGCTGACTTCCCCCATGCCATTTTTCCAACCTGAAATGGTGCTAGGGGATGTATGGGCAAATAAAACCGTGATGCCATTTCAGGTTGGAAAAACAACACAGGGAAAGACAGAGGACCCTTCTCCCTCACACCATGGTGGTCCTAACCAGAACTGGGCCCCCACAGCACTGTTAAAAGGACTTCCCTAGTGGGAACAGACAACTACAAATTGGTGGTACATCGCTGAACAGACTCAGGGACATTGTCTCATCTATTTCAGCCCTCAGTATTCCTTCAGCAGAGGAAGACTTCTTCCAATTAAAAAATAGTTTTGTCTGATGGAGAAAACCTTCTTCTGATAGAGAAAAGTCTTTGCTAAAGGAAGTCCTTCTCTGCTGCAGGAGGACTTGGTGGAAAGGGGTCATAGGATACAACTTAATGGAAGGGAGTCATAATAGTGTTGGATCCAGACTGAACTGTCAGTTTCCACAGATTCCCCATTTCCACTGCAGACCTCCCCTCATATGTCATCCCTCAGTGCCCCTTGGGAGCAGCCTTTTGTGGAGATCTGTGAGATGCAGATGGAGGAGGAAAGGAGGAAAGGGGCATTCTGCTGATGGGAAATTAAGTCTAGATCCAATGCATCATGTCCAACCCAGGGCTTCATAGGAGGGATTTCTTTGTGTCCTGCTTCATTATCCACTCTTTATAAACTTCCCCAACCTTGCTTTCTTGCTGCTCATTGCCTCTGGAACTCAATGCCCCTTAATATCTGCACCTGTCCTTCCAAATCACTTTTTAACAACCTTGAAAAAGTACTTTCTCTTTGAACTTTGGATCTTTAATCTCTACCTCCCCTATACCCTTTCCTTTAGTGCCATTTCTCCTTTCCTTCAGATGTAATCCTAAAGGCAGGGCTGTTCTCTTTAAACATGTCCTTTTCTTTTTAATATTTGCATTTTTAATATTTCCATATTATAACACCGAGTCATCTTATAATACAGAGCTATATTGTAATATTTATATTACATTACATTACATTACATTACATTATAACACATATTTGCATATTATAACACAGCCAGCCAATTTGGTGTAGAGGTTAAGAGTGGCGGACTCTAATCTGAAGAACCGGGTTTGATTCCCTGGCTCCTCCTCCACATGAAGCATGTGGGGCGAACTTGGGCCGGTCACAGTTCTCTTGGAGCTCTCTCAGCCCCACCTACCTAACAAGGTGCTTGTTGCGGGGAAAGGAAGGGACTGTGATTTTGTAAGCTGATTTGAAACTCCTTAAGGCAGAGTCCAGTGGGGTATAAAAACCTTCTCTTCTTCTTACTCGATCAGATCTACAGGGCATGCTAAACAAGGTTATAGTGGACTTAGAAGGATGTATTTGTTCAGGCACATTACATATTTTGCAGAGCAGTCCTTAGCAGACATACATTCTTCTAAGCCCACTACAGCTGTGTTTAGGATGCCCTGTAGATCAAATCCAGTAACTCTGTTCTAATGTGCAGATATGTATATAAAAAGAAAACATGATCCTCTGGGAAACTTCAAACATTTTGCCAGTCTCAGCTCCCAGACAAATGCACCTGTGCAACACATGCAATGGAACAGATACTTTGCTACCTGCACAGATTCTAATGCATGTATGTAAAGGTTTTAAAAATCTCATAATGTATGGAGCTGCTCTTATTCTCATAATTATAATAGTTAAAAGTTGAAATGTAAGGCGGGGAAAGCTCAGCTGGATATAGATCCAGGCACAATGGGTGTTGCTTGTACAATCCTCCCAATGGGATCAGTAATAGCTTGGGGGACTGTTTGTGGACAGAAAACCCCCCATGAAAGATAGGTTAAATCCCCCTTTCCCCCATGCTACAGTTGCACTCTTAATTGTGGCCTCATGACTGCCATCTAGCGATATAATACTTGAAATCCATCCACCCATCTCCCAGAATCTCTACTAGTTTGGCCTTTAATTTTCAGCCTTATGGCAAGAGTGACCTTGTGATCTAGTCTCTACACAAGGGCAGGAGAGACTGCTTATGCCAACTACAGCTATGTGAATCAAAATTTTGTATTCTGTTGGTCTGGAGACCAAGTCCTATGAAGAAAGGTTGAAGAAGCTGGGTATGTTTAGCCTGAAGAGGAGACAGAGAAGAATAAGAAGAAGAAGAGGAGGAGGAGGAGGAGGAGTTGGATATTGGATTTATACCCCACCCTTCACTACCCAAAGGAGTCTCAGAGTGGCTTACAAACTCCTTTCTCTTCCCCTCCCCACAACAGACACCCTGTGAGGTAGGTGGGGCTGAGAGAGTTCTTTCCAGAACTGTCCTTGAGAGAACAGCTCCGACAGAACTATGGCTTGCCCAAGGTCATCCAGCAAATGCAAGTGGAGGAGTGGGGAATGAAACTCGGTTCTCCCAGATTAGATTCTATGCACAACCACTACACCAAACAGAGAGGTGATATGAAACCATCTTCAAGTACTTGAAGGGCTATCATATAGAGGATGGTGCAGAGTTGTTTTCTGTTGCCCCAGGAGGTTGGACCAGAACCAACGGGTTGAAATTAAATCACAAGAGTTTTCAGCTAAACATTAGGAAGAACTTCCTGACAAAGCGGTTCCTCAGTGGAACAGGCTTCCTCAGGAGGTGGTGGGCTCCCCTCTTTGGAGGTTTTCAAACAGAGGCTAGATGGCCATCTGTCAGCAATGCTGATTGTGTGAGGCAGATCATGAGAAGGAGGGCAGAAAGGGTTGCCTCATTGCTTAGTTCTTGTGGCCCTTTCTTACATGCCCAGGGAAATACTGTTTGCCACTTTCAGGTCAGGAAACAATTTTCCTCCAGGCCAGTTTGGCCGGGGATCCTGGAGGTTTTTTGTCATCTTCTGGGTGTGGAACAGGGATCACTGGGTGTGTGGAGGGGGAAGTATTTGTGAATTTCCTGCATTGTACAGGGGGTTGAACTAGATGACCCTGGAGGTCCCTTCCAACTCTATGATTCTGTGATTCTATTAGAAGAATGTTTTGGTGGAAATGTCTGAGCATTCATATCAACTCACTACCAACCGTACTTTCCCTGGCATGGCAAACAACAGCTAAGTAATACATCTGGCTAAGAGACGTTAAGAGGAAGGATGAGCAGCTCATCTTTCTGTGGCCTTATTGTGACTCCTTCATGTAGCTGCACTCACATTGCAAGCATTCATCAGGACTGCTTCAAAAGCTCTGCTAGGCAGGAAAAGCCGTTAGGGCATGCGTGAATAGATTTGGTGCAGTCAGGTCTGGCCGGGAAGAACCAATATGGGGTAGTGATTACAGTGTTGAAATAATGTGAGAGAGACTTGGGTTCAATTCTGCTCTCAGCCATAAAGTTTATTGGGTGACTTTGGGCCAGTCTCTCTCTCAGTCTAACGTACATCTCCCACTCCTTTGAGGAAAAGTGGAAAAAGTGAGGACCTTGTAAGCCACCCTTGGAGGAAGGGCGGGATAACAATAAGGCAGACACTATCTAATGGTACTTCCCTTCCTGCTAGTGGAGAAATTGCATTAAATGCTCAACTGTCGCTGGTGTTTTTTAGGTATACTGTGGTACTAATCTCTGTTTTATTATGCTTGAGGGTGTGTAAAGGTTTTGCATTTCTCAGAAGGTCTCTTGTAGGCACTGCTGGTCACCACCCACCACTTTGTAGTGCTCTGAATGTTAAACCCCACTGAGATGAGTGGAGGCTGCTCACTCCCTTCCTCAAAAGAGATCACCCAAGGCGCGCGCACACACACACACACACACACACACACACACACACACACAATCTTGCAAGTCACTTGGAAGAGGTGACTTGCATCCTGGGCAGAGTGATAAGAGAATATCTTTAGAGGAGACAGTACAGTGCCTTCAAACCATCTTGGGTGAATCAGTCAAGAGAAAAACAAACTCCACTAGCAGCTAGGAGACCAGTATTCTTCAAACGTTAAAAATGGATACATCTCCAGTGAAATGTAGTAACTGTTATCCTGTATCTTTGTTAAATGTGGCCTTAAAAATATTTACTAAACCGCTAACCGCAAGACTAAACAAAAGCATTACTACCATTGTAAATCAAGATCAAGGCAATTTCATACGAGGCAGAGAGGCAGCTGATTAATTTAAGAAGAGTGCTACGTATATTAAGAGAAGTGAGAGATGACGGCAATCTCTTGCTGCCTTGTTTCAAGAAACTGAACAGGCATCTGATGCTGGGGAGTCATCTGCTGCTATCTGCAGTGCGCCTGGAGAAAGTTTTGCTTTGGATTAAAATTCAGAAACCTAATTAAAACAATTTACTTTCACCCATTAGCCTTAATCCGTATGAATAGCTTACTGTCTTTTCTGGTTATTTTCCTAAGAGGCACTTGACAAGGATGTCCATCTATCCTTTTTGGCCTTTGCATTCAAACTTTTAGACTTCATTCTTGGGGACCAAAGTAAAATACTCAGCACTGAGAAAGGATTTGACACCCATAAAGTTTTAATCTACAGTGTTCCCACCATCCTACTTTTGTATATAATGGAAAACTTATCTCCACTTTACTTAACCACCAGGAACTTTGTGGTACAAGATGGGAAGCATTTTGTTTACAGACCGGTCTGCCTTTGAACACTGTTCCTGAGTAGTATTTGATATTTGGCATTTAAAACAAGGCTTTTGCTATGCAAAAAAAATTTAATATTGCCCCAACAGAGAGACAATTTGGGGGCAGACAAGATGAATATCAAAGATAACATTTAACTCTGTTATCAAAAAACATGAAAATCTCAAATACTGTCACCTCCTCAAAAATGAGATATTGGTAGCATCCTTCATGTATGTTGCAATACAGCATACATCCAAGCAAAATGCATTTAGTACTGGACTTGAGGACTTAACTGCTGTTCAAGGTAAAATGGCTGAAAGCAGGGCTGCACTGAAAATTAATGTGTGAGTATTTTTGTAGTGAATGGGGGTGGGGTGGGGTGGGGTAGGGTGGAGACCTTCAGAGTCACCTTGATTTTTCACTATGATTCAAGTGCTGTGCACTGCCTGATTGGCAGTTTCATTGGCATGGTTTTCCCTGAGAGGCTTCTTGTTGGTCACATAATTCTAGGCAACTGAAAATCACATGGGTATTGGAACCATGTAATGATGTCACAATGTCATCAGAATCATCAGACGGCTAATCAAACTGGCGATGTGGCAATGTCACTAAGCCAAAGTGGAGTGAAGGCAATGCTTCCTGTCCTTATTTTAGATTCATGAGAATAACAATATCCATCATATTTGGCTACATGATTACATCCCAAAGTCAGTTGACAATGAGGGCAGGAAGTTTTGCCCTTACTCTGAACTGATGAACAATTTCACCCCTGTTCACAGCCAAAAATGGCAAAGGAGACTTTTTTTGCATAGGAGGAAAGTCCATCTCCATGGTTCATAAGACTACTGTTGGAAAGTAGTATAGAGGTCAGGATTGTGAAACACCTGTGAGAACTAGACTGGGTCTGAGAGACTCAATATGGCTTCCACCAGTGGTGGTTGATATCTCCAGTGAACTATCAGAATTGGTACCATCTACTCTTACCTGCAAAAGCTCTCCAGGGTTCCAGACAAAAGTCTTTCGTATCACCTGCCTTCTCATCTTTTTAAGTGGAGGTGGAAATGATTACAACTAGGACTTTCTACATGCAAAGCAGATGTTCTATGATTGAGCCACAGCTGCTTCCCACAAGTCTTCCCCACCATACAAGGCCTCCCTACTCTCACTATACTATCTGTTAACTTTACTGATCCCACCCAGTGCCTCCCTTCTGGTTTCAGTTCCACCCATGGAAACCCCTGCTTTGAGTGAAGATGGCTACATAAAACCTCAGAGTACTCAATGTGATTCATAAACAAAAGGGAAGGGCAGTTGCCCTACTTGTAAGCTTCCTGTTGGCAGGCAGGGAGAGAATATGAGCCCTAAGTGCACCTTAAAAGTGGCTGAGGGGTTTGTGTTTGGTTTTTGGAGGGTGGTTGGTATGTCATGCACTGCAAATGGCTTCTGCAAAGGCAAGTTATGCCTCATTAGTATGTAGACGTAGGCAATCTGTTGGACATTATACCTCTGGATTGTCAAAATGAATCTCTGTCAAAGCCTTTGTTACAGATCCTAAAGAAATCTTGTACTCGTAGACAAAAGAAACAACTCTCATATGGTTAAAAATGAGGAAGCAGAATCTATATATCTAATAGCCAAGGGTCCCCTCTACATGCTGATACTTATTTCTGAAGATCTGGGGCACATGGAGGGTAAACAGATCTTTCAGCAAACTTGGGGCACTCCCCAGCTTTGCAGAAAAATCTAGAATGTTTTAAAAAGTATATGGGGGATACTAAATCCCCCCAAAAGTAAAACTGCTTATTCTGCGCATGTGCAGAGAACAGACTTACTGAGGTGTGGGAAAAGCCACTGGAGCCATGAGGGAAGCTGCCGGTGGTCCACTGCTAGGATCACCACTATCAGATGCATCCCAGCTGCTGCCAGGACCACCAGCAATGAAGAACACAGCTTCAGCCACCAGGTTTGGGCACTGGACTGCTAAGCAATGGGAGCTGGCAGCATACATCGGAAGGGAGGGCAGCCAGTCGGCCAAGGGAGCCAAAGGGACAGCAGCGCCTTTCTGGGAGCCTGCCCACCCACCCACCTGCTGCCACTGCCCAAGCTGGCCCTGTAGCCCTCAGCTGAAACCCCAGGAGGTGAAGCCTGAATTGTCGCCCGCTCCCCCCTCCTGCTACTAGATTGGTGCAGGAGATAAGTGCTCTCCAATGGCCTGCATGACTGTAAAAGGAGAGAAACAGAAAGAAGTGGGGTTCTGTGAGAGAGAGACAAAGAATAGAGGATTGTCTGTTGGGGGAAGAAAAAGAGAAAGAAGAGGGGGTGATTGTCGGGGGGTAGAGAAATAGCAGAGGTAAAGAGAGGGACAGACTAAGAGGGGATGGGGGAAAGAGGATATTGTCTGAGAAGGGCTGGGGTAAAAGGGGGTGAGACAAACAAGGGGTGAGAGGAGTAAGAAAGGATTGCTAGAGAAGGGGGTAGGGAGGAAAGCTGACATAGAAGGGGCAAGAAGAGAAGGGGAGGCGAGGGAAGATGGCTAGATAAGAGGTGCATGCAGAAAGACAGAGGAAGGAACTTTGACAATGAAGGGGAGAAGAGGGGAAAAAAGATAGGGGAATGCCCCCTCCCCACAAGTTCCTTGCAGGGACTGCTGGCAATGAAGACAATGAAGACTATGGTAGGGCCACAACACATTATATAACATTTTTGTTGTGGGTCCCCTCTTGTATATAAATAAAACATTTTCAGAATGAAAGTTGAATTCTCTAAAGATCTGGTTGCAGCCGGCACAGTTTAAAATATACAGAATCATTTGGAATATTAAAATAGGCTATCCCAATTTGCTGATTACACAGAATCACTCTAGATAGTAAAAGTCCAGATAGACTGAGGAGTTCCAAGATAGATGGGCTGATTGGGGTCCAGACTTCCCCAAACCTCCACAGCCAACCCCTGCCACAAAGGGAACACATGAGAGGATGAGTATGGGGCGGAAGAATAGCGGGATTAAAACCTACTCACCCATTACAGAGTTGCTGATGCCAGTGCTCAGCTGGCCCCCTCCTGGAGAGGGGAGGAGAAAGACCCACACCAGGGTAGTGCAGCAAACACCACAGCAGCCAGGCCATGGGGATGATGTCATTGGCTGGAGCTAAGGATGCCAGCCTCCAGGTGGGATCTGGGGATCCCCCAGAATTACAGCTTATCTCCAGGCTACAGAGATCAGTTCCTCTGGAGAAAATGGATGCCCTGGAGGATGGACTCAATGGCATTGTACCGCACTGAGGTCCCTATCCTCCCCAGGCTACATTCCCAAATCTCCAGGAGTTTCCTAATCTGGATCTGGCAACCCTGCCCCCACATCCACTTCTGGTGGTCAGGGGCGGTCCTGGCAACCCTAGCTGGAGCTGGCCTGGGGAGTTCCACACCAGCCAGAAGCATAGGCCATACCAACCAGGGGGGAATAGGGACCAATAGCAGCTTCAGGTGCACTTCCAAAAGCAGCCAGGACCAGGAGAACAAAGACAGGGATGACATGCTGCCCACGGTGCGACCCAGCGAAACAAGAGGTGGGTTGTATGGGAAAGGCCCTGCCCTCACCTAGCAACAGACAGGCTGCCAGGGTGCAGCTGGTAGCAGGGGAAAGGGAGGCAGAGAGCCTGAGCCCATCTACACCAGAGACTGAGTCCAGGGTGATCGGGGAGTGGGCCAGCAACTCTTTAAATAGAAGGCTCCCCCAAGAGGCCGAGGAAGAAGGCACCTGTTAGGGGAGCAGTCTAGCCAGGGTGAGAGAGGAAAAGGGTGCACTTAATCCCTTCTTTGACCCAGTCTGAGGCCTTGGGACCCTCCCAGGGGGAACAGTGTGATGTCATAACTTTCTAGAATGGATCATCTTGCAACAGGAATGTTATATACATGCCTATAAATGGTCATATATAAATTCTGTGGAGCTGGGGTGGCTCAAGTGGTTAAGACGCTGAACTGCAGGCTGTGGAAAGTCAGTATTTCAGCAGTTCAAGACCCGAGAGTGCCGCATGATGGAGTGAGCTCACGTCTCTAGTTCCAGCTCCTGCCAACCTAGCCGTTCGAAAGCAAGAAATTGCAAGTTGATAAATAGGTACCACTTCGGTGGGAAGGTAACAGCGTTCCATGCGCCTTGGTGCTTAGTCATGCCAGCCACATGACCACGGAAACGTCTTTGGACAGCGCTGGCTCTTCGGCTTTGAAACAGAGATGAGCACCGCAACCCTAGAGTCGGATTCGACTGGCTTTCAAGCAAGGGAACCTTTACCTTTACCTATAAATTCTGTATGCATGAGCTGTATCCTGCATTAAATAGGGTTCCCAAATCATACATACAAAACATACGGATGTTTTGTTCACATGCTAGACTGAATGAACATGGAATGGAATAGGGCCATCTGACTCAATCCTTCTCCCTCCTGTATGTGTTCACTGTCCATGGATTGTAATTTGTGAATGGTCCTATATGGGCAGAAGAATTTCAGTATAAATAAACTGATGCATATTTTAACACCACTCACATACACACCACCTCATGTGTTCACTGATGGCATGTACATGGGTTTAAACTAGAAAAAATGTTTGCAGCACAGTAGAACACTTGCTGAAAACATTAAATTTCATACTGCTCCTTTTCTCTAGAACAGACATCATTCAGTCACTCAGTGGCACCTGGCAGTCATCTCATAAGCATATAAATACAATATTCTTCCTAGAAATAAGCAATTCTCCCAAAATCAGCGTGCTGCAGTGGTTAAACTGTTGGATTAGGATCTGGGAGACTGGGATTGAAAGCTGCACTTTACTACAGAAGCTCACTGGGTACCCTCTGGGTAATCATGCTCTCTCGGCCTAACTTTCCTCACAAGGTTTTTGTTGTGAGGATAACACTGAGGCAGGGAGAATGATGTTATAACCACTTTGGGCCCCTATTGGGAAGACATTTGAGTATAAATAGCTAAACAAATAGAACAACACACATGAAAGCTTATACCCAGAATTAAACTTTGTTGGTCTTAAAGGAGCCACTGGACGCAAACGTTGTTCTATTGCTTCAGACCAACATGGCTACCCACCTGAATCTACCTAAATAAATGTTTGTCTATCCCCACTGATGTTCTCCTTCCTGGAACAGGTAAAGACTATCCTTGTTCCCAAAGCTTTTAATAAAGACTGAGATTTGGCCAGGTGGTATATTCTGTACAATATCTCTGCAGACATATTTTTGATTATGACATATGAATTTTGCTTTGATGGGGTTTATTGGTTTCTAGTGTTTTTATTTTTAATATGTTTATAGTTTTATTGTATTGTTAACTTCTTAGAAAACTTTTATGGTTGTGAGTGGTTTAGAAATCCTATAAAAGAAACAAATGTTCGACTTCCGGTTTTGGTGGCTTGCAAGCGGGTACGCTCCATCAAAGCTCTGATGTGAGCGACCCGCGAAATGTGCCGATGGGGAAGGGTCCGAGTTGATCTTGGACCCTTTTGACTCCTTGTAGGGGAGTCATAGCCTGGGGTGCATGGGAGTCCTCTCCCAAGGCAGCAAGCCAAGGGATTGAGGCTCCTTTTGCCCCAATAGGTACCCACGGCACAGAGCCAGCAATGGCACCTGAGGTGCACACTGGACAGAGCGTGCAAGAGATCTTAAAGAAGAAAGGTGATCTTCCCTATCTTCTGAAGAAGTGTGAATACTAGTACTAGTGAACAATCCACTGAATTGATAATAATAAAGCCGTGCTAAAGCCCCAATCAAGCGGAAGGGAGAGGGGAATGCCCAATCCCAAAAAGACTGAATTTAAAGCAGGGTCTGAGAAGGCAGCTTGAAAGGAGCATATATCCAATTTAGTGTGACGAAAGCAGCAAGAAACCGATAAATATACAGGCTTTCAGAGACTTTTAAAAACTTTTCTCTTAATATAAACAATGATGCAGCGAGCAGAAAAAATGGCGGCTAAAGGGAAACTTGCAGCAGGAACTGCCAGGGCATCATCTCTGGCCACCAAACTGGAAGTAACCACAGACTTTCCTAAAATGATGGCTGCAGCTTTGCACCCTCTACTGGACCAGATGACTAACTTCAATGAAAGGTTTGACATGTTGCAGAAAGAGCTTAAAGAAAATTCAACGAAGACAGAGAAGATAGCAAAGAAGCTGAAAAAAGTTGACATTAAGTCAAAAGAATTTGGACAAAGACTGGAGGTAGTGGAAAAAGAAAAAACCTCTGGACAACAGCAATTGCTTCTCCTCCAAATGGAAAAATCAGTGTATGTCTTGAGATTTCAAGGCATCCCGGAACAGAAGGGTGAGAATTTAAAAGAGATTTTAAGTGAAGAATTGGCTACTGTGGTGGGCTTAACAGCGGAAGTTCTACAAAATGATATTGACTTGGTTTATCACACATATCCAGAATTTATTAAAAAAAAAAAAAAAGCTACCTGGGGAAGTATGTGTGAAATTCTCTAAAAGATCAACAAGAGATACAATATTGAAAGCGACAAACGGAATATTCCTGAAAATTAAAGGAGAAGAAATTAAAGTACTAAAAGATATACCATTTGGGATCAGGAAAAAGAGGATACAGTACAGAGACCTGGCAATGTTCTTACAGCAAAATAACACACCATACAGATGGGTAATACTAGAAGGACTCATCTTCAACTTTAATGAAAAAGAAAAGAAAAGATTGACTCTGTTTTCAAAGCAAAAAGGTTCTTAAAACAACAACAGAAAGTGACGGAGGGATCTGAAACAGTGGAGGATAACGAAGTACCAGAAGCTGAAGAAGAAAAAGAGGAAGAAAGCTCTGACAACAGCTCGACAAGCTCGGCAGAATCATCCGATTTTGAAGCAGATTTAGGGGCTGTGGCTCCTAAACCTCTAAAAGTTAAATTGGATTTTGATAAAAATAAGCTTAGGGGAAAGAAAAAAGCAAAATAGACTAATTTTGACAGCCTGTTATGCATTTAATGCTAAAATATACACTCTATTTTTGAAAGGGATTGGGATTGTTTGCTTTATACTTTATACTTTTATATAAAAGAAACAAATGTTCCATCTATGAGAACTGGCATGGCATAGTGTATTGCCAGACTAGGATCCTATGTTCAAATGTCAGACTGGGATCTTGTGTTCAAATCCTCACTTTTACCATGGAAGCTCTCTGGGTGACTTCGGGCCAGGCACATTCTCTCAGCACAGGGTTGTTGTTGTGAGAAAATGGAGGAGGCGAGGACTATGTTCTAAGCTGCTTTGAGTCCCCATTGTGGAGAAAAGTGGGATATAAATAAATAAATGCATCTTTTAACTGAACTGGGCAACCACAGCTGGTTTGTACTAATTTAAAATTCTCAGGGAATTCCGAGAACTCTGTCCAATAACTCCCTTTGATAGATAGCAGCACAGGGAAACCACGGACTTTTATTTGGTATTCTTTTTGGTGGTTTTTTCACAAATGCATGTGTGTCTGTACATGTGTGTGTGCACACCTGGAAGTCATGGCACCCTCTGGTGACTGACCCATACTGGGGACCTGAAGGATATTCAGAGAGGTAGTTGAATAAAGCCTGTCCCCGCCTCCCAACTGCTGGTATTCCAAGGAAGTTTCCCACCTAAATAGTTGCCAGAGTCGACCCTGTTTAGCTTCTGAGATTTGATGAGATCGGGCTTGTCCAGGCTAGCCAGCTCAGGATGTGAAACCACAGACTCTTCATTAATGGTACAGAGACTGCCAGTTGGGACAGAAGGGGGCTCTGAAGTTGAAAGCCTGAACTCAAGGGTGGTTGCAAGGGGATATGAAAATCAGGTGGCTGTGGGGAATGTTGGGCATTCTGTAGAAAATGAGGGGGTTGATATGGGGGTGGGGACTTTGTTAATTGTTTTGTGTGGAACGGTGGCATCTGTCTAAATATATGGAAAACAAGAGGCCAATAAGGAGATAGGGAGGGTCTCCTAAGCAATTCATTAGGAAAATCCTGGTCTGAAGCCTTGGGAATGGTGACACCATGTTACAGCCGGGAACAGAACAAATTCAAATATCAAACAAAACAAGATTTTACAGTTCTGCAGGGCCTGCAAGACGGAGCTCTTCCACCAGGCTTTTGGCTAAGGAGCCACCGCCACCAACACCACCACCAACATAATTACTAAAGTCAGAAAGTCAGAGCCCTGCGCCATGACTCCACTGTTACAGCCTGTGCCTGCCACGGATATATGGTAAAGATTGAGAAGTTGATGAGCAACGCAGACCAGAGATTATATTAACATAACTGTTACCGTCATCCCTAAGTATTAGTTTACAACTAGCTAGCACTCTATGATAATGGAATGTTTTTAGATGGTTTTATCTATGTTATAATTGTTCTTATGTTTTATCCCTTTGTAAACCGCCCTGAGCCTGCTTTGTCAGGGAGGGAGTGGTATAAATTGAATAAATAAATAAATATTCTGAGGAAATACAAAAGCAGCAAGAATCTTAATCCTTGCTTGAAAATATTTGGCATTCCTATTTTATTGTACAGAAATAGGGGCAGAGAAACACATGGCTGAGATGACTAAGACACAGCTTTTTCCATACAAATCTGTTCTTTATTTATATAAATCTGTGTTTTTTAATTAAAAATTAGAGTACAACGAAATAATAGAAACTGATAGTAGTGAAGGTAATGGCAGGAGTAAAATTGATTGTAGTGAATTAGTCTCTAAGTTTTCTGTAGGTTATTAACTTTGGCTTCTAGAAATGAAACAGCAGGGTTGGCTATTTGCATCAGATTCTGGTTGCTTGTCAGGACTTTTGGCTCTTCAGTGGTTCCTGTCAGGAAAATGTCACTGAAGGAAAGCTGAACCCCCTTCCCCACACATGCCATAGTCCTCCTAATACAAACCAGGCACCATATACTCAGGAATTGTGGAGACTATTACATAGGGTGGGGACCTTTGAACTAACCTGTGTACTCTTAATGATAAGAGTTGACATAAGGAGGCCTTTCGTCTCATTTATCATGGCAATTTAGACTGGTTTCTCTCATAATCTATGGATTTCAGTTATTACCATATAGATTCTATGGCTATTAGGGGAGAAAAGCATGCGATTTTGAGAGGGAAAAGTGGCTGGCAGGAAAAGTGTTAAGCTCCTCAAGTTCTTCTCCCTTGCTCCAGATTGAAGGCATCAATTGCTCTTTTTGGTGGTGGTGGCAGTTAAACAGAAGTCCACACAACGTGTAATCTGGCACATAATGAGATTTCATTCACACACCTAAATTACTTCTTTATTATCATAGGCACTTTGTGCTCCTCAACAGTCTATGGGAGTCATATTTAAATCAATGGCATACAGTAGTCCAATGGAATCCTAGCATAATTAACTTGCCCTTCTGGACCATGCTCAATTATTTTATCTCACAAAAATTACCCTTAGGAGACACTAGCTACACTTCACTGATACCAGTTCTGCCTTCATTCCCTTTTCCTTTTGGCACTAAAAGCTGGTTCCACTAACCTGTGCCTGTGTAGGGGAATCAGCTAAGCTTGCGTCTTGGACTCTAAAGGAGAATAAGTTTATTCAAGGATGTTCAACTAAAAATTATAAAATGTGTTATTAATCTTCACAATTATTCCATATGGTCTTTGGAATAACTTCTGCTGGATTCTAAATCTCTGCAATCCTATGCAGAGTTACTTCAGTCTAAGACCACAGATTTCTGTATCAAATCAAGACTGAATTCTCCCTAGAAGTGAAAATGACTAAATTGAGGCTATTGTAATTTGGTCACATGATGAGAAGAGGAGTCATTGCAAAAGACAATCATGCTAGGCAAAGTTGAAGGCAGCAGGAAAAAAGGAAGGCCCAACATGAGATGGATTGACTCAATCAGGGAAGCCAGGGCCTTCAGTTTGCAAGATCTGAGCAAGGCTGTTAACAATAGGACATTTTGGAAGTTATTAATCATAGGGGCACCAGAAGTCAGAAGTGACTTGATAGCACTTCACACACACACATTAACACAAACATGTACACACACATACAGAAGCCCATTGATTTCAATGAATTTAGACTGGAGTAACTCTGCATAGGATTGTACCATTTGGGCTTTTCTACATTCTTATTTTCCCTGCTTGTAAATTCCTGTTTCTTTGGGGGTTTTTTCCTATTCTGCATGTGTTTTGCTTCCTCTAGTGGTCAATTTGATATTAAACCGATTTATGTCTGACATAAAACCTGTAGTTTAATCTACAAGAAGATACGCTGGGCATAAACCGGTGTAATATCAAATGACCACTAGAGAGAAGAAAACACATGCAGAACAAAACCACCCCTCAAAGAAACAGGAATTTACAAGCAAGAAAAATGAGGATGTGGAAAGCCCTCTGTCTCCTAATTTATTCATCTGCTCTTGCATCTGTTCCTAAATGAGGCTAGTGGAATACCAGATAGTCATTCCTCCTGCAACACTTAAATGACATTAGTCTAGCCTGAGGAGGTGAATGGCAGGGAGCAGGCCCATAGCCAGGATTTTTCATTTTGTGGGCAAATTTTTTTTTGTGGGCACCCATTATGTTTATAGTAAAGGTAAAGGTTCCCTTGCTCGAAAGCCAGTCGAATCCGACTCTAGGGTGCGTGCTCATCTCCGTTCAAAGCCGAAGAGCCAGCGCTGTCCGAAGACGTTTCCGTGGTCATGTGGCCGGCATGACTAAACACCAAGGCGCACGGAACGCTGTTACCTTCCACCGAAGTGGTCCCTATTTATCTACTTGCAATTTCTTGCTCGAACTGCTAGGTTGGCGGAGCTGGAACTAGAGACAGAGCTCACCCCGTCATGCGGCACCGGGTCTCGAACTGCTGAACTACTGACCTTCCACAGCCTGCAGTTCGGCGTCTTAACCACTTGAGCCACCGCAGCTATACTTTAAAACCCTCTCTTGATACAAAACAAAACAAAAACATTGTTAGGATTTTTAAACTACAATTCCAGACTTGAGATCCCTGGAGACTGGCAATCTCCCCCTCCAAATGCTGATAGTAGGCAGATATTATTGGAAATGGGATCCCCAGGTTCTACATGGAGTATGGCATCCCTTCCTCCCCACCCCCCATGCAAAAGAAAACAAGTAAACTTCACCCTACCTGTGTGGGGCTTGACTTGCTGGCTTGGGAATTGGGTGGGGGCTTGCTTGCAAAAAGAGATCACTGCAGCTGTGTGGGAAGGATGGAAGGAGTCAGGGCTTGCTTGTTTATTTTGCCTGTGATGAGGGAGAAGCAGCAGTGTGGCTGGGAATGGAGGCAGGGCGTCCTTGCTTTGCCAGCTGGTTTGAGGCAAGATGAGTAGATAACAGAGTAACTGAGTGCCGGCTGGGTGAGGCAAGACCAGTGGACAACAGAGTAGTTCAGTGCCATTGCCGAGAAGAGATACAGGCAGTGGCCAGCATGAGGAATAAGTCAGGGGGCCTGCCCAGGGTAGTAAGTCAGGGGAGCCTGGTAGAAAGTCGGGGGGGCAGGTCCCAAAATCAGCCAATGTAGCTATGGGCCCTGCAGGGAGCCAGTTTCCTTAAATCCTCAAAGCCTTTATTTCTCCAACCACCAACAACTGTTGAAATGGCACTGAGTATGGAAGAGAAACAATTTATTTTTTCTGCTTTGAGGCAACTTTGTTTCTGTCTGGGTGTGTATTGTATCTGTAAGTCTACAGAAGTACGTAGCAAATCTATGTTTTTCTCAGTCAGCATCTTGTTGTGTGATAGTTTTCCAGTTCCCCTCATCCGTAGGCACAAAGACCACCTGTAGCTAATAAGCTTAATCCTCTGCAAGTTCATAACAGTCTCAGGCTCATCAAAAAATTATGTCCTCCATTATGCTATGCGGGTTTAAGGCCATTCACATCTTGCACATTGACTACCAGTAGCCTGTTCTCTTATATTTAAATACTTCTATTTTTTTAGGACCGTATCTGAGTTCAGTTTCATTAAAACACTGTAAATTAGAAATGTCCAGAATATGTTCTGAATGACATGCAGGTATGAAATTTAGACTAATGCAAAAAGCTATTTCTAGTCTGTTTGGAGGGTAATATCTAGTGGGGTTCTGCAGGGCTTAGTTTTGGGCCCAGTGCTTTTTAAATATGTTCATCAACAATCTAAATGAGGGTGTAAAAGGACTATTCATTAAATCTGCAGATGGCACCAAATTGGGTGGAGTAGGAAACATTCCAGAAGATAGAGATAAAATAGAATCAGACTTGAACACATTGGGGAAATGGGCATATGCAAACAAGATGAGATTTAATAGAGATAAGTGTAAGATTGTGCATCTGGGTAGTAAAAATATTATGCACATGTACCAGATGGGGAATACACTTCTGCATAGTATCCATTTTCGGGTTTTTGGGGGCCCACAAATTGAGTATGAGTAGCCAGTGTGATGTGGCAACAAAGAAGGCAAATGTGATCTTAGGGTGTATCAACAGATGCATAGCATCTAGGACATGAGATGTGATAATAACACTATATGCTATACTGATCAGACCCCATTTGGAGTATTGTGTCTAGTTCTGGAGACCATTTCTAAAGGAAGGACACAGAAATTTTAGAGCAGGTGCAGAGGAGAGTGACAAGGATGATTAGGGGTTTAGAGACTAAGACCGATTTCCCACAAGCCACTGCTCTGCCCTCACTCTTCCCTTTCCCCCGATTGTATGCATCCATTTCCCACTATTTGCTGTGCACGTTCTGACCCACAGCTTTGCTGTTTTTTTAGGATCGAGAAGACATGGGGGAAATTGGGTGAAGCTGCGGGTCATGATGCGACCGCACAGCAAATAGTGGGTAATTGATGAATACAATTGGGGGAAATGGAAGAGCGAGGGTGGAGCAGCAGCTTGTGGGAAATTGGTCTAAGCTTTAAGAAAAAAGTCTGCAGGAACTGGGGGTGTGTAGCCTGAAGAAGAGGAAATGGGGGGGATACAAGTACTCTTTTTAAGTATGTGAAGGGCTGTCATTTAGAGAAGGACAGGGAGCTCTTTTAGTTGGCAGCAGAGGATAGGGTTCATAATAATGGGTTTCAACCATGAATGGGGAGATAGAAGCAGGATATTAGAAATAACTTTTTAACAATAAGGGCAGTTCAGTGGTGCAGTCAGTTGCCCAGAGATGCTGTGGGTTCTCCCTCCTTGGAGGTGTTTAAGCAGAGAATGATTACTTGTCAGGAATGCTTTAGGTCATCTTGCATGGTTCAGGGGGTTGAAGTGGATAGTCTTTAGGCCCCTTCCAACTTTTTAATTCTCCAATTCTATGTGTTACAGAATATGCTTCAATATACTACAAATTCATTATACTTGTTGCTATCCAAACCCTAAATATCAAGAAGAAGACGACGATTGGATTTATGCCCCGCCCTTCACTTGGAGTCTCAGAGCAGCTTATAATCACCTTCCCTTCCTCTCCCCACAACAGACACCCTGTGAAGTAGGTGGGGCTGAGAGAGCTCTGTGAGAGCTGCTCTTGAGATAACTGTGGCTTGCCCAAAGTCACCCAGCAGCTGCATGTAAAGAAGTGGGGAATCAAACCCAGTTCTCCAGATTAGAGTCCGCACTCCTAATCACTACACCAAACTGGCTCCCAAGAAAGTGATAAGTGGTAGGCAATTTATTTCAAATATTGTGTCTTTGTTCAAATAGAGAAGGAAGGACAATCTCAGTAGAGCTGCCATTTTTCACTTGAGATATATCTTCCTCACGTGCTTCAGCAGTTCTTTAGCCATAGCTAGAAGTAAGCCAGTTAAGTTCCCTTAGAATTTTTGCAGCTGTTAAGATGTTCCATAGTGAAGGTTGATGTTCCTCTCTTACAAGGTTTGCCAGATATCCCAAACAGTACGTTTATTATAGTAAATGGAATGTCATATAATTAATCACTTGTTTAATCAAGCTGACTATTTTTCCTAGTACATTTCTATTTTGGGGCACTCCCACCAAACAAATATAGAATCAGCTGCAAGTGTACTGTGGTGTCAGTATCTTCAACACTTTACAGTGTAAAAAGAATTAATAGTACATGATTTACTATAAAGTGAAGCTGCTGTATATTTTGAAAAAAAAACCCCACATTTCTTCAGAGTTACACTATTTGTCATTTTCCCCCCTATTTGGGTCAAACATCATTTCCAGGCTTCTTTTTTGTGACTTTTAAAAACAGAATGCAGCCACAAAGAATGTGATTTGAAGCTGATGGGGGGCTATTTAATTGTTTCTGCTGCTTTTCCAGCAAAATTTCTGACTCCCAAACTGATTTTACTTGCATTGGAGAGAAACACAGGTGCCCATACATTTTTAACAAGAGTGAGGGAAGCATGGGGGGGGGAGTTTGGAGCAATTCTCAGCAGGAAAGCAGCAGGGGATGAAAGTCAAGACAAATAATGATATAAGATATAGTAACATATGGTTCTTACCTAATTTTTTTTGTTTCGAGTAATACAGCATCTATGTTGCCTAGTAACCTCCTGGAGTCAGGCATAGATTCACAGTACTCCCTTAAGCAGTGTCTCAGCCTTTTAAGTACATTGAAGTTAGTAGACTTAGAATGATATAACTTGCTTAGGAAGACACAATCAGTCCCACTCATGGTGTTTTTTAATTTTTCATCTCTTGAATTAGTGAACATAATTGGTAATATTGGCCTCAATATATGTTTTTGTTTTGCATTCCATGTTTCCTTTCATTATGGCTCTGAAGCGTCCTTCTTCTGTGAAACATCTTCAGATCTTATTATTGCAGAAGCAATCCACTTAGTCTTCTTTCCTAGCAAAGAAAAACTGTGACCAAATATAAAAGAGGTCAATGGGGAAAGTGTCAGACTCGAAAACCTTTACAGTTATCCCAGGAGGCTTATCATGAAAAAATATGGAAACTGATTTATATGATCTCTTATAAAAACCAATATGTATACTCAAGGGGTACTGATTGGAATCTTATTCTATAAAATGCTATGATTTACTCTTCTCCATATGTATCCACTGAGAAATAACATTCAAGCAGGAAGCAAATTAATATGCCCAGTCTACCACTTTAAAATGCTTCAGTATTGTAAGCATTGGAACCCTTCTAAATTTCCCTCATCGTACAAAATTTGTCATTTTTTGTTGCCAATTTCTCAGTTTTGCAAAACAAATATGGGAACATTTTCAAAGTCAAAGAGCCCCATGGAGGGATATCTTGAAAGCAGAAATTTGGGTTTCTGGAATATGTTTAATTTGGCTCATTTTTCAAGGTCATCTTTGTCTACAAATGCATTATCCTATTTGTACAACTAATTATTAGTGTATGTGATCTGCAGAGTCCTCTCCTTCCCTCTTGAGAGTGAAGAGGGACTAAAATGGTGGTACTGGTGAAACTTGTCTATCCCTTCTTAAACAGATTATTAATCTATTCTGAAACAAATGGAAAAAATGGACCAAAAAAGCTGTATTTGTCACATTGGATAGGATAACAAGAAAAAATGGGAATTACAGTGAATGAACAAATATTCTTTTCACTGTTTTTCCATGTGTTTTACCTACAACTGCCAATGATACTGGGGATATTCTTTTTCTATTTATTTGAACCCTGGCAAAAGTATCCTTTAGGTGAAGGGCCCAGTCCCTAAAATTGTACCCAGAATGGATGAAAAACAAAGAAGTAACAGCTAAAAATATGTTTACCACTGAAACCAATGGAAATAAAAAACAAGTCTAATTATGAATTATGTTCATTGGGTATCCGATGAAAATTATTCTTGTTATTGTTTGTTGCCCTGAGAAGCTAGAGGGTTGAGGGTCTGCATATATATCCTTAAATAAATAAATAAGTCACTGGAAATATCTGTGCTACAAATGCTTTCCATTTTCTAACATATTAGTTACCAGGACTTCTCCTTGGAACAGTGATGTTTATGTATTTACTAGGAATAAGGCCCATTGTGGAAATACATACAACAAGCTCTAGTAAGAGGCTCTGGGCAGGTGCCCTGGTCTTGGGCACTCAATGTCAATTTGCTGTGGTGACCTCAGCAGGGTATAATAACACAGAGTTCACCCTTTTCTTCAGGGGAACTGATCTCTGCCATCTGAACAGCAGTTGTAATTCTGAGTGATCCCCAGCCCTCCTCTGGAGATTGGCAACAATAGTTCCCCAGGAGGAAATGGATGGTTTGGAGGGTGGAGTTTATAGCATTGTATCTGTCCAAGGTCCCACCCCTCCTCAAACCCCACCCTCTCCAGGCTCCACCCCTCAAATCTCCAGGGATCTCCATGCCTAAAGTTGGCAACTTTATCTCCTCCCCTCTCAGCAGCCTCTTCCTAGGCAAAGTTCTGTCTTTCTCATTAGTGGGGAGAAAATCAGCTTACTTCATTCTCTTCTTCCACTTTGTGATCTGTACAGCAACCCTGCAAGGTAGTTTAGGCAGAAAGTCTGTGGCTGGCAGGCCCAGGCAGCTTCCATAGGGAGGCTCCTACTGAACAGGAACAAGCAGCCAGGGCTAGTGAAGTAATGCCAGTCAGGAGGCATGAAGTCACCCTGAGAGTGCTGGCAGGCCTAGGGTTGCCAACAAAGACAGACTGATGCAAAGGAGGATGGAAAAGTGTCCATATCTCTATTTTGCATTGAACTGGTTTTGATGCCAGCAGAGTGAGAAAATACCAGAGACTCTGGATGAGTGCCCCATGGTAAATGGACCAAACAATTCCTAAAGATTTTCCAAAACACTACTCTGTTGATAATTCATTTTCTACACTCCAGCGTCCCCTGCCAGAACGCAACACATCTCCAGAACTTTGAATTAGCACCAGAGCTTTAAGAGCTCTCCAGCTGTCACCTGGAGATTGGCAACAGCTTGTTTGGAGGGTGGGGTCTATGGCACTGTATCTGTCTGAGGTCCCCCTCTTCCTCCTCCTCAGACCCCACCCTCAGCAGGCTTCATCCCTAAAATATCCTGGAAGTTTCCAACCTGGAGTTCGCAATCCTATGTCCTTTCCAGGCAATCATCAGCCTACCTTTACCTGCCTGTCTGTCTTCAGGTTTACATCCCCCCACCCACAACCTCTGCCTAGGAAAAGGGCTGTCTTTCCCTGCAGTAGGAACCAAAGCAGCTGACATTATTCTCTCTCCCGTATGATCCACACAACAACCCTGTGAGGTATGTTAAGGTAGAAAGTCTGTGAATGGTCCATAATTCCCCAGGCAGCTTTTATAACATGAACCTGAGACCTGCACACCATCCTCTGAAGCGCTCTCAGGTACATATCTGTGGCAGTAATGGCGGGACTACTGGCACCTTTTCCTATCACTTTTTGCCTTGTGGTATTCTGCTTGTGGTGTGATCTGTCTTTTTTGTGGTGTGGCATGGTTGTGTTATTGGGTTTGTTTCTTTTGAAGGGGAAGTGATGTGTTGTGGGTGAGGACATATTTTTACCGCAGAATACACCAGGTTGCATATGCAACTGACAGTCCCAACTGTCTCGTGTGGGGGGGGGGAGTTTGAGGTGTGGAATGGAGTGAAATCCAATCAGCTTCCATATGCAAATGACCTTGAAACACTGGCCCAATCAGAGAAAAGTGGCCTAGGCTGCAGTGGGTGGGAGAGAACTCAAGCAATGCAGCCAGTGGATAGAGACACCTTGTGACTGACACATCACGGAGCCAACTCATTTTGGCGGGCATAGAATGTTGCCAGACTAAAATGCAATTATAATATAGGAGAGATTTATTTATTTATATATTTATTTCATTTTACCTTTAGCCCTCCCTCCACTGTGCATCACGCTCAGGGCAGGTTACAACATTCTTAGGGCACACAAAGTTTTAAAATAGAATATGATTTTATAAAACAATTACAATACAGTATCAATGCACATGATATAAATACGTAAAAGCTCACAAGAGCACCAACTAAACAATTTACTGAAGTGGATGAAATTCCAGGTTATGCATAGCTGCAGATTGAAACAGAACAGGAAAGTGGGTGGACAAGGAAGCAACTATGGTAGACTATAGACACTGCTAAGGCAAAGCTAAGCAGGACAGAGCAGGAGAGACCATTGTAGATGGATTGTTACCGCCTTGACCATAGGCTTGGTGAAACACCTCCATTTTACAGGCCTTGTGGAACTATATTAGATCCCATGGGGCCCAGATCTCACTGAGGAGAGCATTCCGCCAGGTCAGCACCAGAACTAAAAAGGTTCTGGCTCTGGTCACAGCTAGGCAGACATCTTTGGGGCCAGGGATGACCAGTAGATGTCAGTCAGAAGAGCACAAGCTCTTTGGGGGCTGTATTGGGAGATAAGCAGCCTAAAGCCCCAATGACAGTGGTAGAATCACTCAGTGGTAGAAGACAACAACACATTGTGAAAACCTTTGTAGACCCATGGCATATCCCTGATGATTCCCATTTTTATGCTGGTGGAAGTCCAAAATATGCTGACATAGGGCTTGTTCATCATCTTAAACCCTTTTGAGTTGGAGTTTGGGATGGGGCTGTCAGTAAGAGTGCTGAGAATACTAGACCTCCATACATAATTATAGCTCCTGGGGTTCCCTAGAATGACTATTCAGTCAGTTTATTGCATAGATATGCCCTACACCTGAGCCTCAGTTCATCTTCCATTAATCCTCATGGACATGTTGTGCGGCTGACTGTTTAATGATTCCTAAGCACTTTAAACTCTAAAAGTATGTTAAATTAACATTATTCATCCCATTTTAGGTATAAAATTTAGCAGCTATTTCTCTTGGTCCTGGGCAAAGCCTTGGTTTAGAGATTGTGAAGCCAGTGAACACAAAGTCACACCCACAAATAAGCAAATAGGACAGCTTAACTGGGCTGTTCCTATGCATTCAGAGATTCCATGCATGTCAGAATCTGTCATCAACTTTCAAAACATGAACAGTAGGATTTCCAAGCTGTAGGAAAAATAAGTCTCATTCTTGTCTTTTAGTAAAACAAGGAAAGTTGGACACTGTTGAAAGAAACAGCCTTCAAACACCTATGAACAGGGAGGAAAATTAATGGTAAACCTGCAGTGTGAAAAATTAATGTTTACTTTAAAAGATGTTGTTACTAAGGTTTGAAATCCTCATCCTTTTACTCAAATGACGTATCTCTGTGTTGAACCCTCTACCCTATTCTGCATTACAGGAGAGATATCTAAAGAGTAATGGTTATTAAGCTTACTGACGTCTTTCACAGTCAGAAGGATTACCCGTTTCTCTGTGAAGTATAATTCCACTGCTGTTTCCTCCTTGTATAAAGATGGCTTTGCTACAGAGAATAACTTATTGCCTACTGGAAAAATACGTGGGGTTCTGTGCAGTGGAGAGCCTGTTCTCCATTCACTTGGCACTGCAGGATCCTTTCTGAGATCATTGCCATGTGACATCATAACCCCCACCTGAGACCACACACATCTTTCTTGACTTAAGTGTTAATTTCTCTATCTCAGAAGAATTTCCATGAATCTAAAATTCACTGTTGGCCCAGGAATATCATTTCAGTGAGCCTGAAGAGGTACAGAGCAATAGGCTGCTGCTTATTTAGGCAGGGGTTTTAGCAAATGTTAGTTAAGGAGACAAGGCTGATGTAATACGTTAGTTCTTAAGCTTCTCAGCCCAAGTAGGGCTTAGTTTGATTCTGGCTACACCAAAGTTAGTCCTGGAATCTGTTTCATTACCATGGTTCATCCCAGAAACATATGATCTGAAATGGTAATAAAGTGTATGAGTAAAGTACCTCTGTTTCCATTCTGTGTAACAAGCATTATCCACAGGTTACAGACTCTTCACTCGGTGGTAGAAGATAACAACACATTGTGAAAACCTTTGTAGATCCACTCATGCCTTCTGTGTAACCACAACCATCCTCCATCAGTCTGGGATTGGGGGCATGACTTCCAGGTCAAAGGGTAGAGTGAATTAGAGTAAGGTAAATTTTATACAATAAAGGATTTTTATAATGCATTATTGTTTATAGCTCTTCACATATATTATTACGGTAGGGTTAAGTTAAAAAAAGAAATTTGGAAATATACAGAAAGATTTTTGAGTGTTACTAAGGTACAGTGACTATTATCCTGTGGTAGTGGCCACAGGATAATTTAAGAAAACCTTGGTTTCACTTTAGAAAAAATCACAGATTTCACTCATTGGGACCCAACACAAAACAATAATTTGGGGGAAGTTCTTTTCCTTTGTGAGCTGTTGTCTATTTCACTTGCCTTTATAGAAACAGAGCTGTGGCTTTAATAGGGCCATGTTAGAAGCACTCAGATTTACACTTTGCAGAGTAAGGCCATACCAGAAGATAGACTATGTGTCAACTGTGGGTGGGCTGAGCTGATGCCATTCGTGCCTTTGGACTATTGTGAGAAGCCATATACATCAATGTATAGCATTTATTGCTGATCCTTCTAGAGGACAAACTAGCTAGATGACAAGAACAACACTAAAAGCTATTATTTAGTGAAAACCATTTAGCTCCATTTTCCATTCTAGTCCAGGTATTTTGTGGTTATACCAAACAAGATGCTGGGAGATCCACGGTTTGGAGAGCTATTTTAAAACTAAATTGCAGCTAAACACAGCCCAGATTTGGATTGGGGCTGAGGGGGGTGGAGGGGCTTAATTTTTTCATCCCTGCATGGTAGCACTCATCAAAACCACCTCCCCTGTGTGGCTATTTTCCCTGGGAGGGGGACAAAATGAGACACCCATCTTTTGCCTTTCCAAGGCTAAGAGCAGTGACAGAGGGCAGGAGGGATATGGTTCTTTCAACCCTTCCAAATTAACTTTGTCAACTGGTGGGAATATCCAACTGCTGTTTTCCCGGTATCTTGTGTATTTTAACTCTCAGTCAGTGTTTTACTTTCTTGTAGTTCACTGGAGTCAGCGTCCCAGTCAAGTCACTCTTCACACACATTTTCTTGGTTGAAAGTTTTATTAGAAGATATGAGATGTGCAGGGATTGAACTCTTTTGCCAGAACTTAGGGATTAAGGCGGGAGAAAGAGGTTAAGACAACAGAAAGGTAAAGCAATGAACATCAGAATGTCAAGGCACTAAATAACAAGTACATATAGTCAATCAACCCGAGCCTGACATGTTGCCCCCCTCAAGCCTCAACCCCTGGTTTGTGAGGTTGTGTACAATGGAACTGATTAATCAACCGAACAGCTTTTACGTGCTTAGCAAGAACCCATTCATTATGCTGAGGTCCAAAGTCCTTCCACTTGACCAAGTACTGTAAGTGGCCCCTCAATACACGTGGATCAAGGATAGCATCCACCAGATGATGGAGCTGACCATCTATCAGAAGAGGAGGTGAAGCTGGAGGATGAGTACTCCAGGGTGAGGGTCTGGGGTCCCTTTTCAAGCAGCTGAAATGAAACACAGGATGAACTGAATGAAAAGTCTTTGGAAGATCCACCGCAACAGCTACTTTATGAATCACCCTTACCACCTTAATGGGTCCCACATAGTTCCATCCCAGTTTCCTTCTGGGTTGTAAACCTTTGAGATCTTTGGTGGCTATATACACAGAGTAACCTGGAGATAAGTCCCATTTGGGATTGCATTTGCCATCTGCATAACATTTATAGTCCTCCTTGGCTTTAGCAAGAGTTCTTTGTAATATGTCCCAGTTCTTTGTGACATTAGACCACCACAGCTGTGCATCCCCCTTAACAGGTTCATTCAGGTCTACAGTGGGTAGCGGGTCACCCTCATAGCCATGGACTGCCATAAAAGGGGACATCCCTGTAGAACTGTGAAGAGAGTTGTTGTAGCTGTATTCAGCAAAAGGCAACAAAGGTACCCAATCATCTTGTTGGTAATTAACATAACATCACAAAAACTGTTCCAACACTTGATTGGTACGTCCCGTATGACCATCGGTTTCAGGGTAGTGACTCCTGCTCATGCACCACTCTATTCCCAACAGAGCCATTGGTTCCTTCCAAAATTTAGCAATGAACTGGGACCCGCAGTCAGAGATTACCTTCTTTGGAATCCCGTGTAACCTTATCACATGTTGCAAAAACAAGGTAACCAGTTGCTTAGTTGTGGGACTATTCTTACACGGCATAAAATGTGCTTGTTTTGAAAACAGATCTACTACTACCCATATAACTGTTTTCCCCAGGCTTTTGGGTAAATCGGTTATAAAATCCATGGAAATCACAGCCCATGGTCGGTTCAGGGTTTCCAGAGATTGTAAGCAGCCCAGCACCTTGCCTCCCTGCCACTTGCTCATTATACACATCTGGAAGGAAGCCACATACTTAGAAATGTCCTTTCTCATCCCCGGCCACCAATACTGGCGTTGTACCAAATGCAGTGTTTTCAAATAACCGAAATGCCCCGACAATTTATTATCATGACTCTGGACTAAAATTTTACCCTGTAAAGTCTCTGGTACATAAGTCTTTTCCCCTTTACTCCAACTACCATTTTCCCTTTGCTGCAACCCTTCAGCAGCTATAGTTTCCAAGTCATGGGGAGTAAGAGCCACTTTGAACTTGTCCAACCATTCGCTTGACTGCTTTCCCCCCCTCACTTTTGCCTGTCAGTGCGTCACTACCGCCCCACCTAACTGGGGTGAAAACACGGTGTCAGTGATCTCATCACACTGGCTAGCGTGTTGGGGAGGTGGGAGAGGGCGTCAGCTAGGAAGTTAGCCTTCCCTGGGAGGCACTTTATGGTGAAACGAAACTTAGAGAAGAACTCTGCCCATCGAACCTGCTTTGCATTCAGGCAGCATGGAGTCCTCAACGCCTCTAGATATTTGTGATTTGTCCAGACTTCAAAAGGCACCCGTGCCCCCTCTAACCAATGACGCCAAGTGGTAAGGGCAAGTTTCACAGCTGCCACTTCCTTGTCCCATACAGCCCAATTCCTTTCAGCCCCCAAGATTTTTTTTGATACATATGCAAGTGGGTGCAACTTCCCATCTGCACCCCACTGCAGAATTTGCACCCCCATTGCCACATCGGATGCGTCCACCTTTACAACATATCCTTTATTTTCATCAAGGTGATGGAGTATGGGCTCTGACATGAATAACCTCTTTAGATCCTCAAAAGCTTGTTGGCACTCCGGGGTCCATTGTAACTTACTTCCCCCCTTGCTCACCTCAGGACCCTTCCCCTTAGTTTTCAAGAGGTCAGTGAGGGGCAAGGACACCTGGGCCAAATTGGGGATGAAGTGCGATAAAAGTTCATGAATCCTAAAAAGGATTGTAATTGCCGTTGGGTCCTGGGTAGCTCCCACCCCACCACATCCTGCACCTTCTGAGGATCCATGCCCAGTCCTTCCTGAGTGATGCAATATCTCAGAAAGTCTATCTTGGTTTTGTGGAATTCACATTTGGACAACTTGGTGTATAAATGGTTGTCATAGAGGGCAGTTAACACCTCTCACACTAGTTTCACGTGTGAAGTCATGTCTTGCGTGTACACTAACATGTCATCTAAGTAAACGACCACTCCTTTGAACAAGTGCTTTTGTAACACCTAATTTATCAAGTTCATAAACACACCAGGGGCTCCTGCCAATCCAAAGGGCATAACCAGATACTTGAACTGTCCCAAGTTGAATGCAGTCTTATGCTCATCCCCCTCTCTGATGAGCACTCAGAAGTAAGCATTTCTTAAATCCAGTTTAGTAAAAATTTACCCTTTTGCCGCTTCGGCCAGTAAATCTTTAATCAATGGCAGTGGGTAAGCATTGGACATGGATTCTGCATTAAGGCCTCTATCTTCAGTGCACAGTCTCAGCCCCCCATCTTTCTTTTTCCGGAAAAGAACAGGAGCGGTGAAAGGGGAGGTAGCCAGCCTGATAAAAACCCATTCCAGGTTTTTGTCAATGAAGCGGCACAGTTCCTCCCTCTCGGTGGGATTCATAGCATATAATTATCCCTTTGACATTTATTACCCCAGTAGGATCTCTATTGCATAGTCAGTCTTCAGATGAGGGGGTAACTCATTGGACTCTCTTTCTTCGAACACCCTCCCTAAATCCTGGTATTCCAGAGGGATGGTGTTTAGTTCCTCTTGTGCCAAACAAACTCTCTTGGGCACAGGGCACAGCTCCTTCCCCCAGTTGTAATTCCACTGATGTTCTTTACAACAGGGGTCTAAAAAGATTAAAGTTCCTTGACTCCATTGTACACAGGAGTCATGGGCGGCAAGCCACAGGTTACCCAGCACCATAGGGAACTGGGCAATGGGGTGAACTTTGAAAGACCGTTGCTCCCAGTGCTCCGAAATCCCCACTGGCAACTCTACAGTTTGATACTGGCACAACTGCGTCGTGGTGCCATCCATCTGGGTAAATACTACTGATTCTTCCAGCTTAATTACCCCTACCCCCAGCCCTGTAACTAAAGAAGGGCTTATCAAGTCACTGAGTCAATTAGAGGCCTCACCCGGATTTGGGTTTTGGCCTCTAGGTGTAAAACAGTCACAGTCACAAAAAACAAGGAGGTACAATCACCAAGTCTCACACCAGGGTCTCACGGACCTGCTGGCTGGTGCCTTTCACAGCAGGTCCTGGCCTTTTCCCTGCACCTGAGGCTCATCTCTATCTCTGGAGGAGGTGGTGCTCGAAGAGGGGAATTCAGCAGCCTGCAGTGCCCTGGGTGACTTGGGGTGCTTCCCAGGTAGCTTTCCCTTCCTCTCCTGGTGGACTTCACGCCACTCCTCATGTCTGTCTTGATCTTCAGGTTGGACTCAGGTGCAATCGATGGCGATGTGGCCCGATCTCCCACATCTCAGGCAAAGCCCGTTCTTCAGGTGGTGTTCTCAGTCCCCACTCGGCAGGAACCCTCTTCCCTGAGCTCCTTGTACCATGCCCCCCCTTGAGCCGCAGCCTTGTGGTGGTATAACTTCACCAGGTTGTAGTGGTTCTCCACTTCACACACCACCTGGATCCAGTCCACCAGAGTAAGGGGGTCATCCTGGGCCAGCGCCTTCTCCAGAATGATAGTGTTCAAGCCAGCCTGGTAGAACTTGATGAACACTTCCTCTGTCCAACCCAGGAGTTTGGCAGCCATGGCCTTAAACTCATAAGAGTATTCTTGCACTGAGCGGGTGCCCTGGCAGATCCCTCTCAGCTGGGTCCTTGCTTCTCCAGTTCTAAGGGGTCATCGAACTGGTGGCGGAGGGCTTGCATGAACATGTCGACATCTCTTAGTTCAGGCACAGCCACGTTGTATAGGCTGATGAACCAGTCAGCCACTCTATCTCTCAGCCGCGACCCCACGAAGTCAACTATCTGTTCATTTGAAGCAAACATGTGGCCCCACTCCCTTAGTAGCAGGCAAGGGTGGAAGATAAGCGCATCAGCACTGAAATAACACTTGGGGAGGAGAACAGGGGGGAAAGGTTAAGACAACGGAAAGGTAAAGCAATGAACATCAGAATGTCAAGGCACTAAATAACAAGTACATATGGTCAATCAACCCGAGCCTGAAAACTGGTCATCAAAAAAAGTTAATTTCCCTTTCACCTGCAGAAGATAATGCAATAAAGGGTGTCACTTGCTAAATTCAAACCTGGGTCCTGACCTGTGTCTCCTTCATACACCATAATTGCTTGTTCCTCCTGCACTCACATAATGAGCCAAAAATGTATCCATATAATGAACCACTGTGCAGCTATGCAGACTTTCTAAGTCTGCAGCAAATACAATGACTTTTTTTTTAGATGAGTAGGTCCTTCTGACTTTAAATATCCTTCTGAAGAAGACTACATATTCAGAAATACATTGGGATTGGAATAATGATGATTTGTGATTAATAAATGATCAGCACATCTATTATTATTTTTTTCTTCAGAGGATCTCCCCCAGCTTCCATCTAATTACTGTTGTCCTCCCTTATGAAACTTCCATGATAATAAATTTATTCAAAGCACTTATATTCCTGCCTTTCTCCCAGGCATCTGGGACCCGAGGTGGGTAACAAATTAGAAACCACATAAAACATTAAACTATTAAAACAATGAGCAAAAACCTTGTATCTAACATCCATAATAAAATATCGCACCTCTCATCTGACCAGACTCCTCGTTTTCTAATCTTGGAAGGAATATAGGTCATTATGTTCTATATCACAAAGGAGAAGCATCTACTATATTCTAGATAGAGAAAATCTTGAAAGTAGTGGTAGTAGGGGTAGTAGTGGGCAATTGTTAGGTTCCCAGATCTCTCAGCAAAAGCTGAAAAAGCAAAAAATGTAGAAGACTACAGCAAGGGCAGTTAGTCTGCCTTTTCTCATAAGTGACATACTTGGATAATACCAAAGTCCCTCCATTGGGGTGGTTAATGACTGTAGGCAGTGGGGAGACTCACTAATTTATGTGTCTGTAGTGCCATCAGGTCACAGCCAGTTTATGGAAACCACAGCAAGGGGCCTTCAAGGCAAGTGAGAGACAGAAGTGGTTTGCCATTGCCTTCCTCTTCACAGTCATCCTTGGTGGTCCCCCTTCCAAGTAGGGACTCTGCTTAGCTTCCCAGATCAATGAGATTGGGCTATAATGTAACCCATGTCATTTTCGGTTTAATGTTTGATGTCTATTAAACAGTTCAGAATTTAGGGCCTAGGGAGCAAAAGGTCACAGAGCATGGGCAGTTGGTAAAGTTGCTCAGATACTACTAGCTGCAAGAGCCCCACCCTAGCCTGCAGCAGGAGAGAGAAGGCCCAGAGCTTGACTGAAGGAAACTGCTAATTTCTTTGCAGGGCCCAACAAACAGGGAGAAATTGCATCCTAGAATTTCCCCTTTAGGAGTTGTAATAAAGAAAAGGTTTCTCAAGCTGAGTTGTGATTAAAGATATGGTTAAAACTCTTTCCCCTGACTGTGTCAGTCTGACCTGCAGTAGGAGAGAGAAAGCCAGAGTTTTACTGAAGACAACTGCTAATGTCTTTGCAGGCCCAAGCCACAGCAAGCACCCTTGAAGAGAATATGGGGAAGAAGCAGCCTTCCATTTCTTTAAGTTAACATTTGGGACTTTCTCTTTTTTCTTGTGTTAATGGATGCTGTTCGCTGAAATTTGCCTTTGTTCTGAGTCCTCCTCCTGAAGGGCACTGAAGACCCGTCTCTTCAAATGTTGATATGTTCATAGACATTATCATTCAGTTCTATCGTTAACTGTAAAGTTATGTTTATGATAAATGTTTGTTATATTGAAAACCATTTAACATCTTGAATGTTTTTTCCCCTATAGTTTCGAAGCAATTTCACATTTGTCAAGCCAGAAGGGTGCTGTTATTTATTGATTTGGGGAAAAAACCCTTTAGAAAGGGTTACAATAGTATGCAACCTCTCCCTTCAAGTAATTTAGGGACCACAATTTATAACAAGCCTTTGCCTGCATAAAGAAACCAGAAGGCTGACCAGTCCTGAACAGGACAAACACAGGCCCTGCATCATATGGATCTTCATGGCATACAATGAAATTTACACTATTAAAGTAGACAAAGCATAATCTCTAGATGGATATGCTAGATAATTATTCAAATCAGTAGCCTCAGTTGATCGGTCTTACTTCATAGTTTACAAAGGATAATAGCAAAAAGTCACAAATGTTTTAACACAATTTTACCGTCTTCTGCTGTAATGTATGGGTACTAGTGTTGCCATTCCTCAGGTCCAGGCAGGGAATTCCCCGGTTTGGGGGCTTCTTCCCACCACTGGCCAGCTGGCTGGAGGTGGAAACCCGCCCCCAAACAGGGACATCACCCCATGACGTCGCAGATGCAGTGATGTCATGCGGAAGTGACATCATTGCAGTGGGGACAGCACACGGTGACGCTCTCATTTCAGGGCAAAACTCTATGGTTTCAGAGCAATTGTAGCATAGAGTTTTGCTCTTAAATCAGAGCATCACCATGCAATGCCCCGACATGATGATGTCACTTCCATGTGACGTCATCACTTGCACAGCAACATTGCTCTTCGGGGGCAGAGCTCTGGCCTGCTCCCAGAAGGCTCCTTCTCCACCTCCCACCAGTGCATGATGAGTACCTGGCAACCCTAATGGCTACTCTACCAGAACATTTCCATAGTGAAGAGCAAGTAGAGAAGACAAGGACACCCAGCAGGGCCAGTATCACAAGGAAGTATGAGTAGGCCCTGCTGAGGCCTACAGCCTGACCAAAGTCCCACTTACAACCAAAGATATTTGGCTATTGACTCCCACCAGGCAGTGTGGTAGTCTCTGCAACAGTCTCTTCATCATCACAATGGTGTCCGGGACACTATTCCATGTCCTGAAGAGATTTGTGCCAAGGGAAGGCACTGGAGCTTGACTTGCTCCAGCTAGAGTTGTGATCTACTCTTTCCAGCCAGCTCTTCTGCCAAGAACTGGAGACAAATGTTTCACTGGCCTCTGGGATGATCTCCCATTTTCTAATGGAAGGAATGCTAGGAGGAGGGGAGTAAGAGAACTGAGCTCACCTGCCTTCCTAGGTCCTTCTTCTTCTAGGAAATGAGAGATAACTCCAGTGCCCCCTGTGACTTCATGAGGCCATTGTAGCAATCTCCCGTATACTAGTAGGGCTGCTGATCCCCATGTGGCAGCTCGAGTACTCCCAAAATTAAAAACTGATCACCAGACCCTTGGAGGAAATGTAGAGTTGCTAAATGATGCCTGGCAACCAGCAGGAGAGCGTGTGGGAACAGGGGAAAATGGTGCTGTGCTGGTGGTACTATATAACTTCCAGCAAATCTTCCAGTACTATATAACTTCCATGATGCCAGCAGAACAAAGGCCAATTTATGTTAATGAATGCTGTTTGCGAAAATTTGCCAGCATAACATTGAGGCAACACTCTAAGTTTCGGGCAACTCTAGTTTTGCCCAAATGATCCTAAAGTGTTGTGTCATTGTCACACTAGTTACATGGCTATCTATCTATCTATCTATCTATCTATCTATCTATCTATCTATCTATCTATCTATCTATCTATCACCTACCGACCAACCATCTGTCTGTCTCTCTCCCTCTCTCTCTAGTACTGCTCATATGGCTATCTATCACTTTCAGTATTTGCTAGAAGTGACATTACACCACCAGAGTGGTATCATTAAAAAAAAAAATCCTCCCACCAGTTCTCAGTTGGCTGGTAGGCAATGAAAAGGAGAAGCAGGATATCTCCTACTGAAGTAGGAGAACTGGTCTCCCTAAGGAAATGGCAGCTATGGTGGGTGGACTCAATAGCATCACATAGTGTTTCCAACTTCAGGTGTGGCCTAGAGATCTCCCAGAATTACAAATGATCTCTAGACTACAGAAGACTATAGTGGTCCTGATCTCTAGACTACAGAGGCCCCGGAGAAAATGGCTGCTTTGAAGGGTGGACTGTATGGCATTATATCCTGCTGAGGTTCTTCCCCTCGTCTAACCCTGCCCTCCCCAGGTTCCACCCCCAAATCTCCAGGAATTTTCCAAGCTGAAGTTGGCAATCTAATATGCCAGTCAAAGAGATGGGAGAGGATGAGGGCATAAATTTCCTATGTTTAGGCTTGTTTCACTGACCTCTGAAAGGGAGGTAGGCAAGATGTGTGTGTATGCGTTCAAGTGTGTGAGGAGAGGAGTGAATGGAGGATGAAATATACTGGGTTTGAGACACGTGCAGTGATCAGCTCATAGTTTAATAGTGACCTGGTGGACCTCTTCCTCGTCTGATGCCTCAGAAGCCGAGGGAACGGAGGCCTGATGTGCGGCGGAATTTTAGCGGTCTTGCTGAGATTTCTTGAATGCTGTGGCCTTGCAAAGTGCCTTCACCAGGGTGAGTTCTTCCATCCCGATTAGCTTATGGTGGAGTTTCAGCTCCTAGAGGCCCATCACGAACTGGTCTAAGAGGGATTTGTCAAGGTTCGCGAACCTGCAATTTAGGGCCAACTTGCACAGGTCAGCCACGGTCAGTGGCCATCTCATTAGGCTGTTGTTGGTTCGTGAAGATGTCTACACAGCACGCTATCTTCGTGGGTTGCACCGTGAAATAGTCAGTTAGTGCTTTGAGGAGGGCTTCGTATGTAGATGCCTCCAGGGTAATTGGCGCGATGAGACCCTGGACTAGCCTTACAGTGGCAATCCCACAGGCGCTGAGCAGGAGGGCCTTTTTATTGCCTGCGTCCGTGGTGCCCTGGAACATGATGTAGTACTTCAGCCATTCTACCCAGGTTTCCCAAAGCTCTGGGTGCGAGAGGTCGAATTCCAGCAGATGTCCTGGAGCAGCAGCCATAGTCCTGGTAGCAATTTGGTGCACGGGCACTGGAACTCAATGCGCGGTGCAGTGCTGGAGGGCACTGGTCTGGCTCAACAGTATCCCATCCTCGTCACCAGTGAAATATACTGGGTTCGAGATGAGTGGGGTGATCAGCTCATAGTTTAATAGTGATTCAGCTATACACTAAGATTGACCTAGCAGGAATGGAGCCCTACTTATATGCCCGGAGTATGGCACACCCATCACACACCCACTCCCAACAATAGGCTATTTACACAACATTACATCCGAATTGGTAGCTGCCAGGATCCTGATGGTCCATTGTATTTCCTCCCCAAGCTCCCCCTATCTTTGGCAGCACCGTGTTGCAAGGAAACAATATCAGTACATAACAAGGAGAATGAGGCATATCACCTTGCTTAGCAGAGCAGCACTAAAACTCATCTTCCCCAGGGCACCCCAAAACCCACGAGCCAGTTATACTGTTCAACAGCCCTCAAGATCTTATTTCTTGGGGATCTGGTTTATCAGCACAGCCAGTGTTCCACTTTTCCCAGGTGTTATATGCCCCAGGATTGTTTTAATAGTATAGTGAAAAAACATGATGCCAGAGAACATCATAAGTGCTAATTCCACCCGTAATATCAGATATACAACAGCATTTTCAGTGATTGTTTTCCTCCAGAGGCTTTGTTTTCTTGGAAGCACAGGCAGGAAGAAAGAAAACCCAGCCTTGGCTTTTCCACACAAGGAAAGGTAAGAAATGTAAGAGAGAGAGAGAGAGAGAGAGAGAGAGAGAGAGAGAGAGAGAGAGAGAGAGAGAGAGAGAGAGAGAGAGAGAGAGTGTGTGTGTGTGTGTGTGTGTGTGTGTGTGTGTGTGTGTGTGTGTGAGAGAGAGAGAGAGAGAGAGAGAGAGAGAGAGAGAGATTAAACCCCTCTGAAGCTAACAAATGGGCACATTTTGAAGTGATTTTTGGTAGCTGATTGGTAAGTGGGGGTTGGGAACAGGGTTATGAGGCAAATGCCTCACTGGAGAACTCACTGGGGAGACTGGTAAAAATAAATTGCTCAGCTCTAATTTTCTTAGCAGCTTCCATGCTATTCTTTGAAACTGAGTAAGAAACCCTTGGCCTAATCCCAAGAGCCAATCTATAGTAAATAGTGCACACTTAATGCCTAAGTTCCTTTTTAGCACCATTCAGACAGTGACTTCAGCCACACAGCTTAGTCATAGCAGACATTTTTGTGGTGAAAGCATTAAACCCACATGCAGCTCTCTTTCTGTGGCCACAGGGGGTCATGCTCCTTTCCCATTAGCTGAATAAATCATAAAGTCTGTGTGGACCACACAAGAAGCAAGGCCAGCAGCAAGCCAGAGGCAATGCTTGCAGCCTGTTATTCCTTTTCAGAAAAAGAAAAGGAAAGGAAAAGAAAGAAAAAGAAAATGGGGGGGGGAGAGAGAAGATAGCAAAACAGGCACATTGTAGGGAATGGGTTGAGTTTTGTTGTTTTAATTTCAGCTCTTTGAAATAACATGGAGACTTAGATAGCTTTTTCTTTCTCTTTTTTTAACCCCAGAGACTAAAGGTATGAAATATTTGCTTTAAAATGGAGCTTGCATCTATGGTCACATAATACAAACTGTAAAGGGGGGGGGAGTGGCAGTAGATTTTTAAGTAATAGAGGCCTCCATTCCAGGACTGCTCATCTTAATATAGGCCAAAATCAGATGGCATTTTGTGTCTGTCTAGCTCATGGGGGCATGTTAGGCTTCTGCCAACAAATGGACAGTTAACAGAGTGAGGTCTGGAAGTCTAGAGGTTAGTTCAAGTTCCCATCAATCAGGAAATGAGATAAGAAGTAGGAATTTTAAACACAGCCATTAGCATGCAACTCTTATCGCACAGAGAAGATACACACAGCTCATTATATTCAGCAGCCTTGCTTCAGCATTTCTTTACCATGGACCAAGGCAAAAATATTTTTCAGAGTACACTGAGCTTTAAATAGGCATTCTATCAGAGCCGGACTGGCCACTAAAACATGTCTTGTCTTCCAAAGAACCAAGGCAATAAGGGGTGGGGGGGGCAAAAGAATGAGGGAGGGAAGTCCCTCTGTCTTATTTTGGGCAATGATTCTATATGGCTAGTGTGGATATCTTTTTGAAAATAATCAGAGGAAGAACAAGGAATATTGATTCAAAACCTACAGGCTATATTTAAAACCCTCTCAATGACCTTATCTTATTCATTCCTTTAAAAACTTGATGGGAAAAGGATGCTAGAAGCTTTTCAGCTCTGTCTCTCTGCTCTGACACTCTAATATCTTATGTGAAATTACATTCCCCCCCCCCTCACCCTTCCACATTTTCAGAGCAAAGGCAAATAATCAAACAGAATTGAGATAAATGACAGGGTGGTTCTGTAATGTGAACAAGCAGCCTCTTGGGGATAGGTTGAAAGCACTTACTTCAGTTTCATTTGTTTCTTAGCTTTACAGGTAGAAATGTGTATGATTTTTGCAAAAATAAAATTTTAAACAATCTTGTGCTTGCAATACCAAAATAATGTTTTGGGTTTGTTTTGTTTTTTTAAAAAAACTCCTTTGATGTTCCAAAGAAGAAATAATGTTTCCTAACATAACCAAAGTTCAACAGCATTTTCCAGTAGTCATATATGGGCTCATAATGCAATGCTAATGTTACACTCTTCTAAACCCACTCCTCAGCACCTACAGAATAAGGTACGTTTAATGAAATAAAAATATGTCATGAAGTGAGCAGCAATCAGTGTATTGCCTGCTGCTGTTTTCTGAATTTTTTTCCCTGCTGTAATATTTTCCATGTGGCTTGCTCTGCAGAAGAAAACTATAATGACATTATCATCCCCAGTGTCTATTAGTTCATGGTCAAGTTGTAAGGGCAGGCTGCCACAATACTTTTTCACTTGCCTGAGCTCTTCTGTCTACCTCTGAATGTGCACTCATGGAACACATGCCTCTTCTGTGCATGAGGAAGTCTACTTCCCGTCTCTGGAATTGTGGAAGTTGCTGGAGCCAGCATCTGTTGTAGAGCAATCCTAGCAGAGCTATACCTTCTAAATGTATTAACTTCAGTGAAATTACAAGGATGTAACTCTGTTAAAAAGTAAAATGTGTTGTAGTCACAGCTGACTCATGTTGACTTAATGAAGTTCCACCTCATGGGATTTTCAAGATGAGCAGAGATGGTTTGCCATTGGCTTCCTGTGCACAGCAGCCCAAACTTCCTTGGTGGTCTCCCATCCAAGTACTGACCAATGCTCCTTCTAAGCTGTGGAGTCTTGTGAGCAAAAATTCTATTTTGTGAGCTACTGCCATTAAAGTTGTGAGCGAGTGATTTGGCTACCGTATAAATTAGTTTGCTCTGGAGCCATCCTTCCTGAGCTAAAACAACAACATGAGAGCCAGAGGCTAAAAAAACTGTGAGCTAGCTCATACTAACTCAGCTTAGAGGGAACACTGGTATTGACCATGGTCAAACCTGCTTAGCTTCCAAGTTGTGACAAAATCAGGCTTGTCTGGGCTATTCGAGTGCTACTATGTTTAGGGCTGCACTGTCAGTTCCCATCTATTTGATACATTATTATTTCATAGATCTCTGTGTAGGCTCAAATAAGTTTTTTTTTAAATCTGTCACTTTTCTGGGATTTCCCTATGAATTTCAAACCTATGGTCAAGTGAAATACCGATCAAAATGTAGCATTTGCTCTTTCAGTTAGTCAGAATTTTCTGATGGATTTTAAAAGTTTTTGGTTTCAGCATGTCAGCTTTCAAATATGCTCCAAATAAAATAAATCCAGCATAGATTAATCACCTTCTATATCTTTTCAGTATGAATTAGTTTATAGCTCAGCTTCAAGCAACAATCATACAAACACAGGTATTTCTTAGCATTAGGAGTCTTATATGGATATAATATGACTGAGCTATGACTTATTTAAAACCACTTTGCTGAGAGTGATGTACTTGGGGAGGGGGGCATGCAAGTATATTTGTAGAACCAGTAGTTGTGGTAACAAGAATAAGTTTACATGTCTGTCCAAATCAGCACCATGTATTCAAGATGGATTTCATTTGCCAGAAAGGTCAATCCAAACTGCTTGCACAAACCTGTCTTTATGCTCCTGTTTATTATGTTCCCATATAGTAGATGTCTTGTGCACTAAAACAGTGCAGCCATATGTCAACATTTCTCTGGTGGTTCCAAATGTTCTAAACAAGAGCGAGGGTGCAGTGAACCTCCCATGTAAACTTTATACAACAGATTCAGCAGAACTGTAATTATTTACAAAATGATGGCATGAGAAATCTCTGGATTTATATCTTACGCTAAAGTCACAGGGATTGTGTCCACGTAACTCTTGTGGTGGTTTTCAATTTATTTTATTATTATTACTATTATTATTATTATTACTATACAAGTAAAACCTTTTTAAAAGAAAAATCTATCCTGTTCAATTTGGAACTATTCACTTCTTGGCAGTAATGTCCTTGTAAGGCACTGCAATACTGGTATCATAAATGATAAATTATCACTGAACATTATCTTCAGTCTGAGCCTAGAAAACACACACGGATGGTTCCAGACCATTCAGTGAGAGAGAAACATGCCTACATGATAGAGACTCAAAGGCTCACATTTGTTGGCATTTAATAAATGATTCTTAATATTCTTCCAAAACCCCAAACAATGTTATAGTAGGCTAAGCTGAAATGGGGAAGGGCATTTTCCATATCATTTTTCTCCTTTGCAAAAAAAAAAAAAAAAAAAGTGTGGTATTTTTGGTTGAGGTAGACAGTTTTGGGGTAGGTAGAATGAGCAGGTTCCCAGCCCACATTCAGCAGGCTGCAGTTTCTCAAACTTGGAGTAAACAATGGTGTATCTTTGGCACAATTTCTCTTCTTCTTGGCCAAAGTGATGTCCTATCAACAGCAAAGAGTTTATTTATCTACTTCATTTATACCCTCCATTTCTCCACAAAGGGAACCCAAAATGGCTTATTTCATTCTCCTCTCCTCCATTTTATGCTCACAACAGCTCTGTGAGGTAGGTTAGGCTGAGAGTGTGTGACTGGCCCAAGGTCACCCAGCAATGCCCGGCGGGCATTCAAATCTGGATATGCCAGATCCTAGTTTAGGGGTGGCCAAACTTGCTTAATGTAAGAGCCACATAGCATAAACGTCAGATGTTTGAGAGCCATAAGACATTTCTTTAATTCCATACAAGTAGAGCCTCAAGACATGAACAAATATTACACACGCATTTTTATTGGAAAATATGCAGATTTGCTTTTTATTAACATTAAATGAGACTGCTTAAAATAAAAACAAAAGGGGTAAAAACAGATATTGATAATGATATTTATTTGTCCAATGATATTTGTCTAAGAGAGAGAAAGAGATCGAGGTGGAAAGAAAGAATGAAAGAGTTGGAAAGAAAGATAGGGAGAGAGAAATAAAGCAAATAGATGGGGGAGGCAGGGAGGAGGAGGGGAGGAAGGGAGGGAGGGAGAAAGAGGCATGCCTCCCCTTTGCTTCCCTGGCTGCCCTGCTGGGAGCCGCACAATATGTGTGAAGGAGCCACATGCGGCTCTCAAGCCGCAGTTTGGCCACCCCGTCTTAGTTCAACACTCTGCTACACTACATTGGCTGTCAACTGTGTGGATTAGTTGGCTGTGTAATTTCATAACAGGGTCAAGAAGCTAATGCAGAGTGAGGGCAATGCTTTGTGAATAAGCATTAGCTTCACACTGAATTAGCTTCACTTTCCCTCAGTGGCATAGCATTTGGCTTTGCAGTCATCCTAATTACTATTTCACCTGAGAACAGTGATATCTGTGGTGTTTAAGGTATTGCATATTACATAAACTATCTATCTATAGCATTAGGACTCGGTAATATGAGCTTCATTAAAAGAATTTCAATCTTGAGCCTTCTAACAGACTAGTAAATATTCCTCATTTTAAAGTTTAAATTTAATCACGTCCCGGCTCAACCATCCATAATTTCATTCTTAAGCAGTTTGTTGAGACTAATGCCCAACTCAGTGGGACTAATGAGTAAACATTCATATATGGCTTCTGTTTTAACATTCTGGTTTTTAATTGTAAGCTGCCTTGGACAGGACTCTGAAGCACAGAGATATTCTGAATAAACAAACGTGTGGAAGGTGCTCCTTATTTTGTATTCATTATTGTGTATGAAATTTATACACAGACACACAGACACATACAGCTGATCTAGAGTGAGTTGGTACTAGATCACTAAACCGTCAGTTTGATATTTGGACAGTTTCAAATAAAAGCAAAGTACCTAGGATTTTTCTTACAGAAATGCCCCTCCCATAATGCCATGCATATGGGAACAGCTGATTTCAATGCACCTGCTTTGTCTTATAAACGACTTACATAATATTGCTAAAGACTGCAATACTCTGTGTTATTTTGTATATGCCATCATTATGATGGGTGAGATGTGTTTTCAGTCCATCCATAGGTGTGGGTGTGAAGTAGGAGACTATACTGTAAGCACTCCGGAGGGAAGCAACGCTCTGCACAGAAACACTGTTCACATACACACTCTGCCGTATCCTGTTTTTAGTGGCTGCATTATTAACGGCTTTTAATTTTTCAAGGATTTTCATGTTTTATAATTTCTATGATGCTATATAGTGTAAGTTGCCTTGAGAAGGTCTTCTAGAGAGGCAGCACAGAAATTTTTCAAATCCTTGTCAGAGGAATTTGGGCCGCCCAATACGGGTGGAGGGGCAGCTTTTGTCCTCACCATAGGAGCATCTTCAAAGACAACATTTTATGCTTCTGCATAGGAGTAAATGGCAAGCTTACCAGCGAATCTCTCATAAGGAAAGAAGCAAAAGCGAGCGCCCATGCAAACAGAAGAGGTATGTCATCACTTGCTTTCCTACCCTGGTGAACAGGTTGACCCCAAGCTACTGATATTTAAGTTTGCCTTTATCTGCATAGCCTATCCTGAGATTTATTTCTTAGTCACACTAATATTCCTTGGTTTACTGCCTTCCTTCAGTTGCCTGTTAATTGGAAATCAAATCTGATGGGCATCTTCTGGTTTGTTTTTATAATGCAATACATCAAGCTGGAGAATAGCTGAGTTTAGAAGGCTCTATTATTGCTATCCTGCTCCAGATTTATATACAGCTGCCTCTATGCCACTTCAAAATCTGTGCAAAAAGTTTTATGGATGTTACAGAATTGTGCTGCTGTATATACTATAACAGCTCTGTTGGGCTGGAACCTTAGACACAGTTAGGCTGTTTAGTTCCCATTTATTTTGGTGTAGTGGTTAAGTGCATGGACTCTAATCTGGGAGAACTGGGTTTGATTCCCCATGCCTCCACTTGCACCTTGGGCAAGCCATAGTTCTGGCACAGCTGTTCTTGAAACAGAGCAGTTTCTGTCAAGACCTCTCTCAGCCCCACCTACCTCACAGGGTGTCTGTTGTGGGGAGGGGAAGGGAAAGGAGTTTGTAAGCCATTCTGAGACTCCTTTGAGTAGTGAAGGGCGCGGTATAAATCCAATCTCTTCTTCTTCTCTTTATTTGAACGGAAGCAGCCTAGTCATTTGCAGGAATGTTTTAGTGACTTTCATTTTACTAAGCTTTTCATACGTTCATGATTTCCTTATTTCATTCTGTTTGATAGAGTAGGCCTGAACTTCTGTGGCCTGAAGAGTCACTGGGCTGAATAACAGATCTCAGACACTGTTAATATTTCAGCATGGCAACATTTGACATTGGCCCAAAGAATGAGCATTTTTCTCAGGAATATCTCTGCAGCATTTTATATTCACAGCATAATTTATAATATTTGATACATTGGCAGTAACATTATTATTATTATTATTGGGACCTGAGGCTGAAAGATTTTAGCTTGTCTAGGGCTTAAATAGCATTTTCAGCTCTGGACTTGAAAATGCCTGGCAATTTAGGGGTGGAGCCTGGGGAGGGCAGGGTTTAGAGAGGGGAGGGACCTCAGCAGGGTAAATTTACATAGAGTCCACCCTCCAAAGCAGCTGTTTTCTCCAGGGAAATTTATCTCTGTTGTCTGGAGATCTGTTGTAATTCCCGGAGATCTCCAGGTCCCATCTGGAGGCTGTCAACCCTAGCTATATCATAAGTCTACCAATAAGAAATCCTCCAAAAGTAAGATACATAGTCAAAAATGTACAAAAAATACCCCTGTGTATAATCCTATATGATTCTACGTAACTAACACACTCTATGCAAAAATGTTATGGTTTTTATATTATGGTTTAATATTTCTGCATAGAGTGTGTTAGTTACGTGGAATCATATCAGGATTATACACAGTGATATTTTTTATACATATAAGTCTACAGCACACACAAAACTGAACAAACGTTTCTCTGCACCAATTCAAATCAGACTACTTTTGCCCAGAGAATGCACAATTTTCTTAGGAAATATATTACCATATTACACAAATCTATATCTCAACAGTCTCCTCTGCCTGCAGATACTTATTTCTGCAAACAGAGGGCACATTCTCATCCAACAGGTTTTTCTACAGACTCAGGGGACTCTGTGGGTTTGCAGAAAATCTGAAAAGTAAAAAAACCCAAAACCTTGAGGAGGGTTGAATTCCCCCCCCAATACCTTTTGAAATGGCTACCACAGGGAGCTCACTCCAGGCCCCACTGCATCAACAGTGAGACTGGGTGATAGCTAGAGAGAGAGAGAGATACACACACACACACAGAGATAATGAGTGGTGGAAGAAGGGAGGAAGCGAAAGCAGAACTGGAAATGGGATTGGGGAGGATTCCTCCTGCAGTATGAATGGCTAAATAGCAGGGGAACATTTTAAAAGGACATCTGAGCTTCTTACCCTACCTCTTTTGCTGCAGGTTCCACTGTCTTCAAAACTTTCTCGGGGGGGGGGAGGCTTCTAACTGCTTCTCTCCCTCTACCAGCTCAAGAAAGACTGACTGACTGGAGAGAAAGATGCAGAGTGACAGAGAGAGAGAGATAATGGGTGGGGGAAGAGGGGAGGAAGCAACAGCAGAGCTGGAGCAGAACATTTTGTTGCGGGTCACCACTTGTATATCTTAATGTACAAGATTCTGGCCTGTTTATCTTGTTTATAGGAGACATAAGCTCATAGCCTGTTTGTTACAATATAATTCATTGTTTAAATAAATGAGGGGGTTTTGTGTAACCATTTAGAACAAAACTTTCTCAAAGTGAATCCTCAAAGTATAATATAAAATTCAAGTGGTTGGGAAAAGGTTGTCCTTAACATAAGAACATAAGAGAAGCCAATGTTGAATCAGGCCAATGGCCCATCTAGTCCAACACACACAGTGGCCAAAAATACCAGGTGCCATCAGGAGATCCAGCAGTGGGGCCAGGACACTAGAAGCCCTCCCACTGCTGCCCCTCCCAGCACCAAGAATAAAGTGCATCACCTGCCCCAGACTGAGAGTTCCTATCTATACCTTGTGGCTAATAGCCACTGATGGACTTCTGCTCCGAATGTATATCTAATTCCCTCTTGAAACTGTCCATGCTTGTAGCTGCCACCACCTCCTGTGGCAGTGAATTCCATGTGTCAATCACTCTTTGGGTGAAGAAGTACTTCCTTTTATCTGTTCTAACCCGACAGTTACATACTGTCTAGACATTTTCATTGAGTTATCTACTACGACTCCAAGATCTCTCTCTTGGTAGGTCTCTGCCAGTTCAGACCCCATCAACGTGTATTTATATTTAGGATTTTTGGCTCCAATGTGCATCACTTTGCACTTGGCCACATTGAACCCCATTTGCCACGTTGACGCCCACTCACCCATCCTCGACAGATCCCTTTGGAGTCTTTCTTTCAAAGAGGATCTTTAACTCATGAGAAGCCTTTCCAGGAACAGACCACTCTCCCTTTGGAGTAGATAATTCCTCTATTGTCCAACCAACTTAAAAAAAGATTTCTAAGAAAGACGTCTGTGATGTTTTATAAAAAGAAAGGGGTCTACAAACATTTAATGAGGTCTAATTAAAAGTTGGCATTATTGAAGTATTACTTCCTTCTACTGTACTGGAAATATTAGTTGTCACATACATTGTTCTAATCAAAGCTAGACATCTTTCCTAGCTTGGCTCTCACATTGGTTGTAGAAGCTTTACAGAACTTTTGTCTGGAAAGATTTCTGTTCCAAAGCAATTACATAAACATTGCATGTTATTATTACACACATCGTATTATGAAACATCAGATAGTTAGAAGTTTGAAAAATAAAATTAGACAATTTAAAATGATTACAACTCTCCACTGGATAGTTTAACATTTTAGAATCATGACTCAAGGCACTGTTAACCTGTTCTGCTGAGGAAATTCCCCCCCCCCTCAAATCTTTACTGAGATATTTTGTATTACTTAGTGTAAATTTCTTTCAGTTACTCTCAATGTGATTCCCTGAAGGGCTATTTATTACATATGTATACAACCTGTCTTTAGAAGTGAGATTAATGTAATACGACACAAGGAGCACACACCAGTGTTTAAATGTTTTCCAGAAAGTTAGAAAATTTAGTTAAAAGAATACTTACAAGGTCTTCTGTCTAGATACTAGTATGGAAAAAAAAATCCAAATATTAAACATTGCTCATGGTAGGTGGCCAATTAATGCCCCATACCCAAGCTGGAATAAATCCTTCAAATATATACATAAAGCATATAATCTCTTATCTGCTTAGGCATTATCAAATTTTGAACAAATCCTAGCAACTTCAAACACAGGTTTAATGGTGTTAACACATGCAAACGAAATAACTTTTTAAAGAACATAATCTGTTCTAGAATGTTTCAAGAGAAGTTCTTTGAAATGCAATTATAGTCTTATCCCAAGAAGAAATGGGTGTCATTTTTAAACAAATCAGATTTATTAACGTAATAAGAAATAGATAGTCTTCCTTTTCCAAAATTACACATACCTCCTTCTTCAGAGAAGGTAAATGCTATTACACCATAGCTCAAGGGAGTCTTAAAAACTAGTTAAATCTGAAGAAAGGAATGAATTCATGTTCCCAAAACAGTTTCATTTAATAATGTTTGAGAATATATTTTTTGTTTGAAAATTCTAACACATCATTATTGTCAGCCATTTAAGTCCTGATAATGTTGGTACAAATGGAAATTTGTACTTGAGGGTCTTTATCTACCTGCCAAGTTGAAATTATTATAATAACATTAACTTTTCTCAGTAGGCAAACACACATTTCTGCCTTCTAAATTACATTTTACTGGGGAATGGTTCATATTATATTAGGTATAGGGGTTTTGCCACTATGGGAGTTGTCCTTGCAAAAGAATCCATGGGAGGGAAGCAACTAGGGATGGGCACAAAATGCATTTTTGCTGAACCACAAACTAAACCACAAACTGATATGCCAGTTCATGAATCAAACTGGTTCGTATCAGTTCATGAGCCATTTAAGCCCCAGGTTTCTACTTGCTGTCACTTTTGTCAGTGAGCAGAAAGCAGGGGGTTAAATGGAGCCATTTAACCCTCTACTTTCTGCTCACTGCCAAAAGCAGCAATGAGCAGAAGGCAGGGGTTTAAATGGCTCACAGGGAGCAGAAAGCAGTGGTTTTGTTGGCTCCAAGTCATTTAAACCAAACAGCTTTTTTTGTAAAGAGCAGAATGCAGGGGTTTAAATGGATCTGAGCCATTTAAACCCCTGCTTTCTGCTCTACATGAACCACCACGAACTGCGTCAACATTCGTGAAAGTTCATGGCGGCCCTTTAGTTTGCCAACATTGCTTGGTGAATCACGAACTAGCCAAAATTCATGACAGACTTTAGTTTGTGAACCGGTTCACTCCTGTGATGGACTGTCAAGGGTTAATGCCTAACAGAGGCTGAGAACTTTTGAGTGACAGGCTGTTCAAATGGAATTCTGTTGAGACAGTCAGTTAAGGATTGACAGTTGGGAACTGATAGCTGAAGAAGACACAATTAAGCACTGGCTATGGACTGGGAAGGAGGCTAAGAGAGGGAGTGAATCAAGGAGGATCGTCATTAAAGCAAAAAAAGGGAAATAGCTTCTAGTAAAGAGAAGTGATCCCTGCTCAGTTAAGAAGGGAAATAGTTTCTAGAAAAGAGGAGTAACCCCTGATTTGTGTATAAAGAAGGATTTTGAGCACCTGGTTGTATGTTCCTGCCTTCTAACCTTTATGAGTTCGTGAAACTCAGAAACCTATGCTTGAGTGTTTAAGCAGAAATTGAAAAGAAAGCCTCTCTCTTTTCCTATACCTAATATAATATGAACCATTCCCCAGTTTTAAAGACCTTGTTGAATAGCAGGAACACTTACTTGTTGGCAACAAATTATGTGGTTTTGTATGAATACAAAGTTACCTCAGTTTTGTTATCTGTTCACCTCATACATCCTAAACCTGATTCCATCTGACCTTTTTGCTTCCTAGTTAAATAAAACATTGTGTTTATTTTGACCTTTCAAAAGCCTCGTGTCATTTCAAAAGCAGTATATAAGAAGATGATTTTATCCCTTTCCTTGGTATAATAAATATATATATATTATTTATTATATATTTAGTATAGAGTGATAGAATATTTAATTTTGAGCTGGAAATTACTTCATCTCAAGTGCAGCACCTTCTGTTATTTTAGATTTCAAACCATCTTATCTAACAGCCTGTATCTGTAAATTACTAGTGAATCTATACCTGTGAATTACTATGTACAATTATTCATACTGGCAAATCAGTAGTTCAGATGTTGCTTCTAGGGATGGGCACTATGATGATCTTACCCTCTTCCCTCACTCTCACACAGGATTTCCCGTCTGTCTTCTTTCTTGCTGAGCAGTCCCTTTATTTTCTTCCTATTTGTCTGTGACTGTCCCGCACAGCTCAAAATTAAATACTGTATCACTCTGATGAGTACAAACCAGGTGATGAGCTAGATTTGAGTCCAGTAGCACTTTAGAAACCAAAAAGATTTTCAGGGTATAAACTTCCAGTTTGGTGTAGTGGTTAAGTGTGCGGATTCTAATCTGGGAGAACCAAGTTTGATTCCCCACTCCTCCACTTGAACCTGCTGGATGACCTTGGGCAAGCCACAGTTCTGGTACAGCTGTTCTTGAAAAAGAGCAGTTTCTGTCGAAGCTCTCTCAGCCCCACCTACCTCACAGTGTGTCTGTTTTGGGGAGGGGAAGGGGAAGGAGTTTGTAAGCTGCTCTGAGACTCCTTTGGGTAGTGAAGGGTTGGGTATAAATCCAATCTCTTCTTCTTCTTCTAACAAAGGAGGCTTTGACACACAAAAGTTCATAGCCCAAAAATATTGTTTTTCTCTAAGGGGCTACTGGACTCAAATCTAGCTCTTCTGTTGCATACCAACACCTCCTGAAACCAGGGGATGACTTTCTAATCCTACTCATAGATAACCATATCCAATGCAGAATGAGATGGCCATAACCAATGCAGAAGGTGTTGGCATCAGGCCAGGAGTTGGTGGTCTAGTGGCTGTGACAAAATCAAACTGATACACCTTCCTTGCCTTCCTGGGCAGCTGCGTGCTCCACAAGCTAGGAGAAAGACCACTCCAAAGCACAAGGAGATTTATGGGTTCTATAGCAAATGCCTGGAAGGGGAGATCTCATATGATGAACTCTTAAAAAAAATAGTTACCATTGCACAAAGCCAATGTAACAGCAGAAGCAACCCCTGGAGTTGGTGCTTTGTTTCTGAAAGATGTATTTAGATTTGACATTTCAGTTCCAAAATCCATTTGTGTAGGTTTGTGCTGACATAGAGTTTTTTGTCATCCCCTCTAAAAGGACAGTGCATTAAGTCCTGCCTCTGGTGGCCTGATCACACCCTTTTTCTTTCCTATTCTGAAGGTTGTGAGAGCTTTGTATAGTGTTCTGCTAGCTGATCAGAGCAGCCTATGTAACATGATGTCCTATGTTTGAATGTTGTTTGATGAGAGAGAGTTTTTAACACACATGCCTCATACAGTTTGAGCTACATAGTGAATTAGACCAATGGACGGCATTCCTTTTTGACTTGGCCCACAAAGCATCTATCCCCTATAGAATAAATCCTCTTATCAGTTTTCAAAAAAGTGTTGGCCTTATTTTTAAATAAAGAGACTTCTAAATGCAAGTGATGCAAGAGAGAACATCCTTGTAATTTTATACAATAAGCAAAGCTTTCAAGTATTTACAGACCACCCTGTGTATCAACGTCAATGAACTCAAGAAGGATGCACGGTTCATTGCTTTGAAGTTAAAAAAAAAACTGTGCAAAAAAACCTCCCCAAGCTAATGGCCCTCTGGCCATATATGGTAGCTGTGCAAGGTATATCTTTGACCTTCTCAGCAGTAAGCAAAAGGCACAGAATACAACCACTAGTATTTTAAAAGAAGCCAAATGCTGCAGACTGCTGCTTCTTGGCACTATGGGGGATCAACTTCCTCTGTGAGTGGTGCTATGAGACCACAATGGCCACAATCCAACTCAGAATTTAGTACAATGAGGCTTAAACACATTTTGTGGACCATATTTATTGCTAAGTTAACAGACCCAGTATAGGTGAATGGATGCATTTTGTCAAACTCGTTCTTTACTATATTGAAATGCAACTGTTTTCTGGTACGGAAGACTGGATTTTCACAGAACTTTTCCTTAATTGCTCTGTGTGTTTCCTCCACCTTGTATTGTATATCCAAAGTTTTCTGCAGGTTTCAGTTGTTTCTGGTCATGTGTCTTACTGTTTTAGTAATACACATTGATGAAAAATTGCGAAAAAGGAAAGAGGGCAATCTTTATGTGACTGAAATCATGACTGATTTTTTTTGTGTGCAGCATTTTTTTGTGCAGCATTTTATAAATATGCATGTGTTCTTCTGCACATTTTAAGAACACTGAAGAAATAATTATTGAGGCCACCATGTATACAGTCACGTCAAGACTGCTTCTATGTGATGTTTGATCAGTTTGCACATGCCTATTAATAATGTGGAGAGGAGATAGACACAAAGGAGCTGAAGGGACTGAAAGTTCCTGGTAAATTGTATTTCAGCACTCTACAGAATTTGTAAATACAAATGGGAAATGGAGAATTCCTAATGCATTTGGTACCATTTTAGAAGCATCCCTATGTTTTGAATTTTGATCCTACTGACAGAAAGTTGTTCAAAACAATAAAATAATTTTTGTTGATGGCAGCCAACAGCTGGATCTGCTGCTTCTCTTTCTAAGAATAAGACCATGATATGCCAGAGCACTGGAGTACATGTGGCCACCAATGGAAGGGGAGAGCTACACCGTGCAACATCCAAATGCAGAGATTTAGTCACAATGATATCAGTCCACGAACATGCTGATCTCCAAGAATTACTATGCAGGCACTTTGCAATGGCATTTTTACATCTCTACTGTTGCCACTGGTTGCAGCCATCAACAAATAAGCAAACCCACCCACCTTCTCTATTGGCATGCCATGTTAACAGACAAGAGATGGAGTCCTCACCCCCTAGTGCACCACGGCTTCCTCTTTCCCATGTACACCTGCTGAGATCTCAAGCCTCACCTGCACCAGTAAATGTTTTTCCACATCTAAAGGGCACCCAGGGAATGGGACATTCACAGAAAGCAACAATGAACCACAGTACTATATGATAGGAAATTGGGATCTGTTCAAAACAGAGACATTGACGTCAGCCAGGTATGAACTTTTATTTTTTACACTATCCTCCAAGGAAGTCTAGACAATGGCTTGGATCTAGCAGCGTGCAAGCAGGAACATAAATGGACTTGTACAGTTCCACACGCACAAGCTCTTGTGTAACATGCAGTGCTTTCCTCCCTGTATAACATAGTGCCCAGAAACTGGCTGCATAAGATCTTGTGTGAGTCAAAATACCAGTGGGGCCCCAATACATTTGGTGTAGTGCAAATAGCTACTGCTGTTTCTTGCCTTTGGTTTGTTCAAGAGCACTAGCTCAAGCAGAAAGTTTGTGCTGGATCCAACCCAGTGTCCATGCCAGTCTTTCCACTTTTTATTTTCTTAACAACCATCAGATGTAGGTTAGGCAGAAAGAAAGAATTACCTTCTCCAGGGTCACCTAGTGAGCTTCATGGTGGAGCTATGATTTCCAGCTCCAGCTTCAAAAATTCCTGGAGATTTGTGGGGAGTGTCAGGGGATGGCTGAGTTTGGGGAGGGCAGGGAGCTCGGCAGAGATGTGATGTCACTCTAAAACTTCTGTTTATCCTAAACTCTATGGTATACCATTAAGTCCACACTCTGAAGTGGTCTGATCTCCGTAGCCTGAAGATCAGTTGTAATTCCAGGAGAACTCCATGTCCCTCCTTGAGGCTGGTAACCTTAGATGGAGTAGAGATTTAATCATCACTGTATTCCTTACACCGCATTGGCTCCCTTTAATATATCCCTTTAATAAATTTACCAGGTGAATTCATAATCTTCTGTTTCCCAGCATTAGTGTTAATTTCTGTAGATCCAGTTGGTCAGCCATGTTAGTCTGAAGCAGTACAACAAATTTAGAGTCCAATGCACCTTTAAGACCAACGAAGGTATATTTAATAAAGTGTGTGTGCACACAAAAGCTCATACCTTGAATAAACCTTTCTTGGTCCTAAAGGTGCCATTGAACTATAAATTTGTTGTGTTAATTTCTATACAACCGTTAAAGGCATAACAGTCCTGCATCCTCCATAAAACTAACAATCCTAATTCTGTGCTGCAAAACAATTGTATTGAATGGATGGGTGCACAGGGTAACCTCCCAGATCACTACACATGATGAGGAACAAATTTCATCAGAAACTCAGCATAACATAATATTGGGAGCTTGATGTCTGGTGATTGTGAATGGACTTGGCCTAAAGTGACATACCTGGTATGAACTAGGGGTGTGCATTTGATGAAGCCAAGCCACCCCCCACCCCCCGAAAATGCCTTTGGGGCATTTTTCGGGTATTCAGCATACCGAATCAGATTCCCTGATCTGATTTGGCTGCCGAATACTGAATGCTAAAAAACCCTGAAAATATTCGGGGTGGTTTGGCTTTTTTTGACATTGCCGAATACAGGCTCTGGGAGGCTTCAAACTTTAAAGGGCTCCATTTACCTTCTTTTTCCTGCCATTTTTGTCTCTTTACCACCCTTTTATACTGCAGAAATCCTCAGATTGACCTGAGTCCATTGGGTTGGCACTGACTGCCACAGTGGCACTGGTTCTGGTGGGCACATTGCACAGGTTCTGCTGCTGTCCTTGCAAACATGCCCCCTCATGGATTCTCTGATTTGACCTGAGTCCTGTTGGGTTTGAGCACTGACTGCCACAGTGGCACTGGTTCTGCTGGGCACATAACACTGGTTCTGCTGGGCACATAACACTGGTTCTGCTGCTGGCCTTGGAAACATGCCCCCACACTTACTTTCCAGTGCAGAGATTCTCTGGGAGACACTGCTGCCTGCCTTTTGCCCCTGCCACAGGAAACAATGGAGGATTGGGGGCACCCTCTTTGGATGCCCCTAGAATTGGATCCCCTAAGGGGGTCAAAAGGGATAAAATGTGCTCCCCCCATTGATTCCTATGCAGCTGCCTCCCTGCACCCCCCACTCTCTGATTGGTCAGCAGCAGAGCTCAGTGTTCTGAGGTAAAAAAAAGCCAACAGTTACAGGAGACTGCAGACAGCTAATGACTTTTGAGGAAATCAGGAATGGCCAACAACCACCTGTGAGGTGCAGTAATGCTGCTGGCCCAGCCTCTCTGATGGCTTCCAACACACTCCTCCCACCTTCTACACCTAACAGGTGGTTGTCTGTCAGGTGCAGCAGCAGTTGCAGGGTGCTTAAAGCCATGATGGAGCCCACTCCAGCAGTAACGCCTTAGTGATCCTGCCAATGATTTTTTTTCTCTGCACACCCCTAGTATGAACCAGGACCTGTGACAAAAAAAATCTCAGTGTTCCTCAATGGATACTATTTGATAGGAAATTTTTGTCTCATGGCTCTCTTGACCTTGAAAGAGGTGATCCCTCCCAGCAGAGGAGAGGGGGCAGGTATGTGTCCTTGGGTACATGCATCCCCCAGAACTTATCACCCTTGGAGAATTGGGGAGTTCAAAATGCTACAGAACTGCTGGATTCATAGGTGATCTGCTATATCTGATAAAGCAAATCTGAGTGTAGAACAGACTAAAGAGAGAAAGAGGCTGTTCTGTGTTTGCTGAAGCATTCTGGGAGTATAAGAGCTCCTTGTATGCTCATCTGATGTAGGGTAGTGGATCTGTTGTTCTATAGGAGTGCTTTCTTCTAAGTAAATATTTATAAATAAAGCAAATATTTATTTATTTATTTATAATATTTGTATGCTACCATTCCAAACTTGCTCAAGTTGAGTCACAACTAAAACAATAAAGCAAAACCAACCAAGTCAATAAAAACAAATCATACCAATAATACTGTCAAAAGATCAAGCCAAACTGATAAAATAAATAAGAACATGCCAATAAAATAAATAAGAACATGTCAATAAAAACAAGCCAGTGCATAAAAGCACATAAAAACAAACACAGCACTCTAAAATCATATTGATAGTGCTTGGGCTAGAAGCAAACCATATAACAGGCTAACCAAGATATAACTGTTTTGTTTTGGCCTGGCATCTAAAGGAAAATAAGATAGGTGTTAGGTGAGCTTCAAGGTAGAGCACCTTTCACTGGTGAGGTGTTGGAGAAGCGACAGCCTACTAATTGTCAAAACTGTAAATGTTATGTCCTGAGCTAGATTTCGTCCCCATTGACAGGCTGGTATCCAGAATGGCAATACCTAATTGGCTACTCTGCGTAGCAGGCCAATCAGGATACTAGGATTGTGCTGGAGGGAAGCAAACTGATTGGATGTTATCGAAGCAATGCTATTGGTTGTTATCTCTGATGTGGGCATGGCTATGCAAGCCTGCACTGTTTAAATAAGAGCCTGTTGTTCTATGTTGTGTTGTCTGTTCTAATCTGTTCTGAGCTGTTGAATCACTACCATTAAAGCTGAATCACTTTAAGCGTCATACTTATCAGTAAATATTGCTGAAAGAGTAGCTTAGTCCGCTTGTACGCTAGGGGGAGCTGTGAGGCATTCTTTAGGGTTTATTGAGTGTTTTCTCTTGCAGTTCAACCTACCTCTTGTTGTCTTCTCTCTTTGCTGTGTGGTAGTCTTTGTTAGTGTTTGTGCTCTGAAGGCCTGTCTGTTACCTTAATGGCCTAAATGGGACATGCGGACACCTTAAGCCGGTGTCAAACTCTGCTCCCACCCATGAGGTGATGGCTCTGGAAGAACTGTCACAGCCACCAGTCCACACCTCGGACATTGCTGCCAAGTTGGCTAAGGACTCCACAATTGCCCGGGTGCTTAACTGGGTGTGGAGGGGGTGGCCAACGGGTTGTTTGACGTCAGAATTTCAAGCATATTGTGTAAGGCAAAAAGAGCTGTCAGTACACAAGGGCTGTCTGTTGTGGGAAACAGAGTGATAGTGCCTCCTCCCTTACGGGAATGGGTCTTGGAGGCGCTACACAAGGGTCATCCAGGCATTGTGAAAATGAAAGCTCTGGTCCGGAGCTATGTCTGGTGGCCTCGGATAGACCACGACATAGAAGAGTGGGTAAAAGTTTGCAATGAGTGCCAGTTGTCCAGGCTGGATCCCCCCCAGGTTCCTCTGCATCCTTGGGAAAACCCACACAGACCCTGGTCCAGAATCCATGTGGGCTTTGCTGGCCCTTTTAACGGGCAGGTATTCTTGATTGTTGTTGACGCCTATTCAAAATGGCTTGAAGTGCTCCTCATGAGCAAAATGACGACCACAGCAGTCGTAAAAGCACTGAAAAAGTTGTTTGTTATGCATGGGTTGCCAGATGCTCTCGTCTCTGATAATGGGCCTCAATTTGTGTCTGCAGAGTTTGCCAAATTTATGCAGGACGATGTAATAAAACATATTACATCTGCGCCATTCCATCCTGCAACAAATGGGCAGGCAGAAAGAATGATGAGAACAACTAAGGAGGCTCTGGAGAGAACGACTCAAGGGGACTGGAGTCAAAAGGTGGCATTGTTTCTTCTTTACCAACACATAACACCACACTCTGCCACAGGGAGGAGTCCTGCAGAGTTGTTAATGGATCGCTGCCTCACCACCCTCCTTGACAGACTCCACCCCGATCTCACCACAGGTTGACCACCCCAGAGGGAGGACAGGGAAACTCCCAGATCCTTTAAAACAGGGGACTTAGTGTTCGCCCAGAACTATGGGGAGGGACACCTTTGGCTTCCGGGTGTCATCATAGAAGTAGCTGGGTCACTGTCTAACATGGTGCAGACAGACTACGGCCGACAACTTAGGCACCACATTGACCAGCTATGCCAGCAGTGGTCCACCCCTGACCGAGACACAGAAAGCCCAACTGCCAAACTAGTGCCTCAAGAGGTAGAGGTGGGTGAAACTCCTCAGGTCGCAGAAGCTAGGGAGGTAGCTCCGACTGGACAAGGGACAGAATCTCAGGTGCCTGAACAGGCAAACAATAGTCCTCAGACTACTAGTGAGGAGCAGACACCCCTGACAGAGACCCTGCGTTGGTCTCAACGGTCTAGTCAGCGACTGGCTTATTTGAAGGACTACATCTGTTCAGAGGTAGTCCATTCATAGGGTGGAGGGATGTTATGTCCTGAGCCTGATTTCATCCCCATTGACAGGCTGGTTTCCAGAATGGCAATACCTAATTGGCTACTCTGCGTAGCAGGCCAATCAGGATACTAGGATTGTGCTGGAGGGAAGCAAACTGATTGGATGTTATCGAAGCAATGCTATTGGTTGTTATCTCTGATGTGGGTGTGGCTATGCAAGCCCGCACTGTTTAAATAAGAGCCTGTTGCTCTATGTTGTGTTGTCTGTTCTAATCTGTTCTGAGCTGTTGAATCACTACCATTAAAGCTGAATCACTTTAAGCGTCATACTTATCAGTAAATATTGCTGAAAGAGTAGCTTAGTCCACTTGTACCCTAGGGGGAGCTGTGGGGCATTCTTTAGGGTTTATTGACTGTTTTCTCTTGCAGTTCAACCTACCTCTTGTTGTCTTCTCTCTCTGCTGTGTGGTAGTCTGTGTTAGTGTTTGTGCTCTGAAGGCCTGTCTGTTACCTTAATGGCCTGTAGTCAGTTATTGTCTTTCTTCAAAATCCTGTTGCAGTAAACTCATTGAAAGCAAATTCCAAAGCATGGATTGGATTATTTTCTGAACTCTGCCAACATAAGGCACCACCATCAAAAAAGCTCTGCCTCTGGTCACCACTTGTCTTACCTATGCAAGTGGGGGAAGAGACAGCAGAGTTTGAGTGATGGGCTGCACAATATGGAGAAGATGGTCCTCAAGTAACCAAGCCATGTTGGGCCTTATAGGCAAGAACAAGAGGGGGGGGGAAATAACCAGTACTTTCTCATCCAAAGAGAACCACTCCTGGTAAGCTCTGTCCTTGGATCTTCTCACTATTTGGAATAGTGGGGAACATGTAACACTATAGTTCTAGATTCACAGGCAACCTGTTATACCAGATATTAGAGCATTAGCAAGATTTTAGATACTGATAGCAAGTATTAGATACTGATATATGTTATGCTGTAGTTTATCTCATACTGATCCCACATCTGTTGTTAGTTTGTGAGTAAAACAGGACCTCCAGTTCCCCTGATCTGCATGCCAAATGCAAGTCTCTTCTATATATATAACAATTAGGTACCTTGCTTTTTAATGTAAGTCGTTAGCACTTTTACTCATCTTCTCTCTGTTCTTCTGCCAGCAAAATACATGGAACAGATGAAAGGTTTCCCTTTTGACATGGAATAATTATTGCCTTTATACACAACACTTAATATTAACTATAAAAGATCTATTTATCAATCACACAGCTGTAAACTCATCAATATCAGGCAACTCAGAGCTGCTGCAATGGCTTAGGACTGGGAGTGGCTCATAATGTAGTGCAGAGTATAAATAAGCAGCAACAGTAATGTGAAGCTGGCTCCATAAGGGGCCTCTAGAGATAGCTAAAACAGCACAGAAAATTGCAGCTGCTCAAGTCCCTTTTCTGATGTTACGATTGTACATGCTGGGGGGCCAGTAACAGTGCTGAGATCCTCCTGATATGCAGGGCTTTTTTGTAGAAAAAGCCCAGCAGGAACTCATTAGCATAATAGGTCACACCCGACAGCAGAAACTCATTAGCATACTAGGCTACACCCCCACGTTACCAGAAGTGTGGTTATCCAGTCACACACACCTTTTGCTTCTTATTCTGTTTACCTTGTTTGTTGTCAAAGCCCAGGGCTTTTTTGTAGCAGGAAGATTTGCATGTTAGGCCACACACCCCTAATGTAGCTAATCCTAATGAGTTTCTGCTGTTGGGTGTGCCCTATTATGCTAATGAGTTCCTGCTGGGCATGGCCAACTTGGGAGCCGGAGTTCCTGTACGTTCCTGCTCCAAATAGCTCTGCTGATATGTGCCATTGCCAGGCCCGTAGCCAGGATTTTTTAAGTCAGGGGGCATTTGAATTTCTTAGGGGGCACTGTCTAATCAAAATAATCCAGGGCAGAAGGCTGTGACACCCTGGGCTGGATGGAGAGTCAGGGGGTCTTGCCAGCAAGTCAGGGGGCCTAGCCCTGAGATGCCCCACTGTAGCTACGGGCCTGGCCATTGCCATGTTGTAGGAAAGTGGCAATATGTGAACTTTTAGCTCCGGTACATGCTAAAAATCAGGGCTTAGTGTAGCATGTACAAAGGCTATACGTTTGAGCACCCCTTTCAGACAATATGGTGACCACATGTACACGGTTGGCAGGGTACCACTATGTGGGATCATAACATCTGAAAAGGGCTAAGAAAGATTCACCATCTTCAAAGAGGCAAACTACCAGAGGCGACAGGTAGGAACAATTTCTTTAAAGATCTCCAAGGGGAAAAGTTGACAGTTAATAAAAAATGGCTAGGGAAAAATTAACACTGTGTTCTGTCAACAAAATATAAAAGCAATTATATTTTAAAAACAGATGGGTTCATATGATAAAGAAAATGGGGGGAACATGAAGAATTTGGAGGGGAAGAAGGTGAATACCATCAAACAATACACTAAATCATGAACAGCTATACTGTTTGGCCATCCCTCCCTCCTCTATTTGCCAGCTGCCACTAACTGTCAGAGGAAATGAGGAAGCAACTAGATTTGCCTTAATCCAGCTCAGTTGAGGATTCCCTCACTGTGGAACATTGTGTATTCAATTTCAGTTATAATTTGTGGTGGATTTTGATTCATATGGGCTGTTTAGAAGTCCAGTTTTGACTGAAAAGCATGACAAAATACAATCAAGGATATTTAACTGTAAATAAAATAGAATACTGCCACTAATAGGAGATCATGATAGTTTAAGTGACAGATGTGGTATAAATATTTTAAAATCATTATAACATAAATATTGTTTATTTTTCATATATAAGAAAGTTTAGTTGAAATATTTTTTAAAAAAGAAAGACGTTCCTCCATAATTGTGTAGATTATAATGGCTTGGATCCAGACAGCTTTTTCACTGGTAAAAAATGGGGAAGGAGGCCGTCTTTGACCACCCACAAAGGTTTTGTTGGGGATTGCAGGGCCTGCATAGACAAAAAGCCATGTGAGACAGAGGCTGTAATAAGGAGAGGAACTGGGCAAGATAAGGTGAAATAGCTGGCCAGGTCCAGTCTAATGGCTATGTATATATTCCTCACATGGAGATGCTGGTTTGTAAATGTCTGTCCCAAATTCTTCTACAGGATGCATGGATGCAGCTTTGGGTCTGAAGAACCAGGCCATAGAATTTCAGTGAGCAGGAAGTAAAAAGGAAACTGTAGGAAAAGCCATAACTACATCAAATGTTGGTGCCTTGCCATCACTGACTTCAAATATCCAGGCCCAGACGTTACATGATGTAGGGTACTTAAAGATATTTATTTAAAAGTATACATTTACTAGAAAAGAGCCATACTTAAATCACATCAATGTCAAACAAATATCGTTTTACATTGCACCAAAGCAAATGAAGAAAGCCAAAAGACAAAATATGTTCCCCAAACTGGTGTACTGCTAGTGCTGAAGATTGACTGTACTGATGCATTTTTAGATTTATTGAATTTCCTTAAGTACAGGATAACATTTTCACCTCTAATTTATTCCCACAACCTGTTAACATATGCCACTTTCATTTCCACTTACATATGGGCAACTGTAGCTGGGGGGGGCAGCTTTCTTTGAGACACTCAGTAGGTATATTTGTTTGAGCCAAACAAATTTTTGGCTGAAAAGTGAAAAGAGATCTCATCAGGATCTGCTGGATAAGAAAAAAGCCTAGGAAATAGTTATGAGGCGAGCATAGGTTCACATCTCTGATAACCTGAGCGTTTTAACTGGAGATGCTAGGGGTTGAACTTGGGACCTTCTGCATACAAAGCAGATGCTCTACCACTGAGCCACAGACACACACACACACCAGTAATGGTTACTGCTGTATGTGGTTAAATATCAGCATAACAACATGTTGTTCATACCTGTTGGTAGATTGTATTACATGTGTTAAAAAAAGCTCGTCATCTAAATTGAGAAATCTTCAAGTACTTGAAGGGCTGTCATATAGAGTATGGTGTGAAGTTGTTTTTTGTTGCCCTAGAAGATCAGACCAGAACCAACAGGTTGAAATTAAATCAAAAGAGTTTTTGGCTAAACATTAGGAAGAACTTCCTGACAGTTAGAGCAGTTCCTCAGTGGAACAGGCTTCCTGAGGAGGTGGTGAGCTCTCTTTCTTTGGAGGTTTTTAAACAGAGGCTAGATGGCCATCTGACAGCAATGCTGATTCTGTGAACTTAGGCAGACCACGAGAGGGAGGGCAGGAAGGGTTGCCTCATTGCTTAGTTCTTGTGGCCCTTTCTGACACGCCCAGGGAAATGCTGATCACCACTTTGGGGTCAGGAAGAAATTTTTCTCCGGGCCAGTTTGGCGGGGGATCCTGAAGGCTTTTGTCATCGTCTGAGCATGGAACAGGGATCACTGAGTGTGTGCGGGGAGGTATTTGTGATTTTCCTGCATTGTGCAGAGGGTTGGACTAGATGACCCTGGAGGTCCCTTCCAACTCAATAATTCTATGATATACTTGTTTTAATTACCTCATTAGATTTTGAGATGGCCTAACTGTAATTTTTACAGTCATTGTGTTGTTAGATCCCTACAATGGTAATAATTAGTAATTATCATATGGCATTGTGTAGAATTGCCAGGAAATCCTAAAATTGTCTGCAGCCAGAAGTTCTAGTTCTTTTAGCATTATGCACCACTAGGTGGTGAACTAAACTTGTTTTAAGGCAAGAGACATTTCACAGGTGGTTTGCCATCATCTGCCTCTGATTTTTAGCCTGGTATTCCTTGGAGGTCCTGCTTAGCTTCCGAGATCTGATGAGATCAGGCTGAGCTGGACTATCCAGGTCAGGGTGCCTATACCGGTGTATGATATAAAGTAGCCCATTGTGCTTTCAGCAAGTTATACCTGTGGCCTGTTCAAAATGTGGCAGAGCCACAAAATCTGTTGCATTGAAACCCTTCAGATATCATGGTTTCTTGAGGATCTAACTGAGGAGTGATATTACAAAAACAACTCAGCTCAAATCAGCTCAAAATAAGATTGCCAACTCTGGGTTGGGAAATTCCTGGAGATCTGGGGTGGGCCACAGAAAGGGTGAGGTTTGGGGAGGGGAAGGGAGGGAATAATACCAGAGCCCCTCCTCCAAAGGCACCATTTTCTCCTGGGAAACTGATCCCTGGAAATCTCCAGACACTACCTGGAGGATGGCAACCCTAGCTTTAAATAAATTTCAAATGGAGTCTGAAAGAGGTTCAACAACTATCTTTTCTGCTTGTGAAAGTATGAGTGTATTTTAAATGTAACCATCAAGAAAACACCTGCAAATATAGTCTTTTTTTTCCACCATCCTTATTTTATAACAACAATGAAGAGCTTAGGGCTTGGCATTTCCTTTGGATTTAATGGCCAGCTGGGGTTAATGGCCCAAGGCAATGCTGCGGGCCAAGTACTACTCCCAACTGGTCATTAATCCCCAGGAAATGCCCTGCATCTCAATCATTATTGCTTAATTTCAGTGCAAACAAATGACTGTGGCTGAGAATATGCTGTCCGTTAAAGACCGGGAGCAAACATTTGGTGAATGTAATCAGCTGTTTACACAACTGTCTGTTGTCTGTAACAGCAAGAATTTAAGGTCTTAGTTATATGAAGTTTTGGGTGCCACTGAGCTATGGGGTTAAAGGCCCATTAAAACAAACAGAGATTGCACTGAAGTCCTGTTGTGTGTGATATCCGTTCTGGTTTATCCCATGAATCTCTTCAGTTTTGCCTTTGTTACAATGCATGGAGTTGTGCGTCCCCCCCCTTCCAATTAACATTCTGTTTACTTCAGGTATTACAGATGATGTAAAATATTGTCCCCTCTCCTTCATTTTTGGGGTTCCTTTCCATAGGATCTTATATGAGACCCAGTGTGGTTTAGTGGTTACAGTGTCTGACTAGGATCCAGGAGACCCAGATTCAAGTCCTCACTCTGCCAGGGAAGTTTGCTTGGTGGAGAAAGTCACACACTTTTAGCCTAACCTACTTCACATGGTTGTTGTGAAGATAAAATGGAGAGGAGGAGAACAATGCAGGCCTCTGTGGATCCTCACTAGGAAGAAAGGCAGGATGCAGGGCCAGCCCCAGCTTATTTTGCACTCTAGGCGAGGATCCCTTCTGGCACCCCCCATGCGCCATCCCCGCCCCCGTGCACCCCCCATGTGCCATCCCCTCCCCCATGCACCCCCCCCATGCACCGCCCTCCCCAATGCCAGTAGCTCAGAAAGTAGTATTTTTGCTCACAGGACTCCACAGCTTAGAGGGAACATTGCACAGGAGTGTAACCATTTATCCAGGCAAGTTTGTTAAAAGCATTTTGTGCAGTGCAGGCGAGACCAGCTGTTCCCCGACACACACTCTCTAGTAAGACGACTCCCGGCCTGTGCACACACTTTCACGTGCACACCCGAAATCCCCCTCCCCCGCCAAGTGTCATCCCTTTGGATGGATGCTTCAGTGCCCCCCCAAGCCCAGCATTGCACGGGGAGATTTTGTGGCAGGAGGAGGCTGAAAGAGGGACACTGTCTGAAGCATTGCTGCCCACCCACACTGGGCAAAGATGGGCCTCTCCAGCTTCCTGGAACCTGGAAGCCCCAGACGGTCCAGCCAGGCCAGGCCAACAGGAAACACCAGGCCTGTCTCTTCCCAGCCTCGCGGCCAGCTCTGTCTGGGGACATCTCAGGGAGCGCTTCCTGAGGGGGACATCTCGGTGGGGCACCGAACTTCCCTGGAGATGGCTGGCGGGTGCCTCGTCTGGGCACTTTTGTGGAAGGGGAACCCACGCTGGAAGGCGAAAGCCTTAAACTGCAAACAGCTTGTTTGGCCAGGGTTTCATTTGCCACTCCCCCCCCAGGCCTCTTTCATGTCCGTGGGCCCACTCCCCTACCCCTCCCATTCGAGGAGGCCCTTGCTTGTGGTGGTGCCATTCCAGATCTTAGGGAGAGGAGAAATGGGGGGGGGGGTTGGCACAGAGGATGCTGGGCTTTAAGTCAGTGCTTCTGGGCGCACTTGCCGGACTTGGGGAGAAAGAGGTGGAGGCAGCAGTCACCCAGTCAGGGCTTTTGGCAGGGGCAGGGGGGCTTTGGGGGAGGGTCAGGTGCAGTTTGGCACCCTAAGAGCCAGCCCACCCTAGGTGAACTCCTAGTTTGCCTAGTGAGCGAGCCAGCCCTGGCAGGGTGTAAATGAAATGATAAATAACAAAGTGGTTATTGGTGAACACAGGATATCTACAGCTGTTCAAGGTATTTTTTTGTAATCTATAATTTCAGAACAGAATTCAGAGAATTTTGGCTTTAATCTGTTTTCAGGAAAAGTTGTTCATTAGAGATTTCTATTGTGTCCTTCAGAGAGAGCTAGGTATCATCTCAACAGATTTAATTTATGTATTTTAGAAAGACAAATGTCTTTTGCATATTGCCAACTAATTTAATCGAAACATCATTTGATACATTCCAACATTTACAGTACAAATTGTGGACATACCACAGATTTATTAAATTATTAGCATTAAAATATACTGTGGTTTCTTCCCAGGCTTTTGTTTGACAAATATTTATTAAATCATAGATGTTATATTTTTAAAGTTACTTGATAATGCTTTGACCTACAAGCTTGGGGGAGTCCAAAGAAATATTAATATTACAGTAACCCTGTTCAGTCATTCTGTTTGACCACACATATGGGAGAATGGGCTGCACACAATCCTCCTGATATGCATTATTTCCATTTCTTCTAGGACTGCCAGCACAAAACTGCTAACTGAAGGAAGGGGGCAGCCCTCGCTAGCAATATCATTATGTTGCCATCTACCTGCTGAGATAACTTCTGGTGTGACCAGAAATGACATCAATGTGTCAGTGGTGATGCTTTAGCATTCAGCCAAAACCACATGGTCATGCCAGAAGTGTGTCAGGATGCTGGCAATCTTTCTCCCCCATATGTCTCCACCGCCCAGCTGAGCAGCAGTGGAAAAAGCCCACAGGGGATGGGAGGTTATCTGACCCCAGAGAGGAAATGCCAACCTTAATTTCTTCTCAAAGGGGCAATGCACATATATTTCACTTTCAAAAGATGCATACCATACGACAGAATAATCTGGGATCTGGTACATGTGTACAAAGGTGAAAAATCCACATGTTGTCCCTTTCAGAAGAACTAGCAATGGCACATATTGGGAGGTTCATGTTTGTTTTGCATGCTCAGACATAGCACCGGGAACCTGATGACTGAAAAGTGCCACTATTGCACACTTAGAGTGAAATTTCACTGAATTTTTAACTTTTTTATTCTTAACAAAGGATACCAAAGAAACCACTTATTTTTGAAACACTGGAAAATATCAGGAGCAGAACAAATGTTTAACTACTTGGGGCTACTGCTTAGCCAGTGACTTTTACAAGAAAGAACAGTGTTTTTGGTACTATGCTGATAAAAGTAAAATTATGCTGTTCTGTCTTTCCCACTAAAGACAGGTCTCCAGTTTCTGACTCTTCCTGATTACTCTATGAACAAAATCATTGACATAAATGATTTTTCTTGAAGCGTTTTAAAGTTATTATTTAAAAGGGGGGGGACCAAGAGCAAAAACTCAAAATCTATCCACTAAAGAGAATTTTTTAAAACAAGAAAAAGGGGAAAATGTCAACATAGAGACAAAACTATAACAACAGTGGTGGTACATCTACACATAAGTTTCTGTAAAAAGTTTCCACATGTCTAAAAATAAGTCCATGTGGAATTATCGATATGCCATGCATGCAGATTGATAGAGTTCTAAGGCTCTTGATCCACTGATTTTTCAGAGGTGGGCATTTATCGTTCCAATGTTGTAATATGAGTCTTTAAGCTGTCATAAAGGCATAGAGGGTCCATTTTAAGAGATGGGCAGATAGTTTAAAAGTACATGAGCATCCTCAAAAATCAATGAACATTGTCATGCAAAACTGATATGAGTAATAACTTCTTCCCAGAAAATCCAAATGACTGGACATGCCCAAAGCATATGTTTAAGGGATGCGTCTTGTGAGTTACAATGCCAACAGTTACTCAGTCCTTTGCTAAAGAGTCACTGTGGTGTCCAGTATATCCTGACCATAATTTTTTACTGAATAAGTTGCAACTTAAGATCCATGGAGAGCGGGTATAAATTTTAAAGCCATATTCCATTACTTAGGCAAAATAGGGGATCCAACTCCTTATTCCATTCATTCCTGGAAATCCGCGTATCATATTTATTCATCAGCATCAAATATTTACTGACAAATATTGTAGGTTTTGTTTTCTGCATCAATTCAATTAGAGTTTCCAGGAGCAAAGGAGACTCTGAGACATTTAATGTCACAGGGTCAGATACCAGCAGATGTTGCAATTGCATTGTCATTCAACGGAAGTTGACAAGTCATGTTTATTTATTTATTCACTTACATTATTTATAGTCCACCTTTCTCACTGGGACTCAGCTGTATGTATCCTTATTGCTGCCTGGCTGTGGTGGTTAACTGGCTAAAAGTGAATGAATTGAAACTAAACCCCGAAAAGACAGAGGTAATGCTGGTTGGGAAAGAGGAGGTCTTGAAGGACATTGTTCTCCCTACTTTTGATAGAGTTCAGCTGACCCTTGCAGACTCAGTTGAAAGCTTCGCACACACTCTGGATCCAGCTTTATTACTGGAGAAGCAATTTAATCCAGTTGCAAAAAAGGCTTTCTATCAACTCAGCTTAGCACATAAGATCCACACCACAGCAACATTGAGACTAGACTACTGTAATGCACTGTACACTGGTCTCCCCTCAGAATCAGCTTGGAAACTCCAGGTGATCCAGAATGCTGCAGCTCAGCTACTAACTGGAGCTACACAGATCATGCATATTACTTCCATTCTACAGATGCTCCACAGGCTGCCTATCTGTTACCGAGCTCAGTTTAAGGTATTGGCTATCACATTCGACAGCTCTGCTCAAGTAAGCAGGGGCTTATGCAGATGCCAGCCTGCAACTACCCATACATGTGCGTTCTGCACTGTGGCTCCTGCCTTGTGGAATGGTTTGCCCGAGGAGGTCAAGAAAGCTCCCATTCTTTTAACTTTCCACAAATTATGCAAAACAGAACTATTCAAGAGGGTTTTTCTGAGCAGGTAATAGGGTTACCTGGTACAATGGTTTTACAAACTCGTGTGAATAAACTATTAGGGACTGTGCTCTATACTGCTGTGTACAGCTTATTGTAAGTAGGATCCTATATATGTAATTTCTGCAAAACTTAATGTGTTGCATGAATACTTATGCTATGCAGTTCTTCCTGGTGGTTCCAGTCTTCTACAATCCTAAAGCATAGGTTATTGAATGTCCCGTTTTGTCGATTGTACTGACTCACTCTGTGTGATCCACCTTGATCCCTGTGAGAAAGGCAGACTATAAGCAAACAAACAAATAAGCAAACAAAACAAGCCAATGTAGAATAAGTTGGTGCAATCAACAGAGTGGGGCATCCAAAAAACAATGCATTAGGCATTTGACTTGTAGAGATCTGGAAAACCAATCCGATCGAGACCTCCTAAAGCATAATCAGTATGGAAAGGGATAATATTACCCCAAGTATTCTCCTGTACAGATTCAAACCTTTCTTGCCACCAAAATAATATGATGACACTTCTTTCTACAGCAGATAGATGTATATTCTTCACTGGGCATGGAACAGATTACGAGGCCTGGATTTGCCTGGTGAAAGATCAAATGAGAACTAATAGATTTCTGACAGGGTTTATGTGCCTTTTGGTCTACACATGTAAAAAGGTGAAAAAGCAATACTTCATCAATGTTTTTTAAAAAGCCCTAGAATCAAAACCCACAGGGGTGAAATGGCTAGCATTGCCCACTGTTTCCCTTTGTAGTTGTATAGGGCCTGCTTTTTTGTGAAGGGCCTCCCTAGGTTTCCTACATGTCCTTATTTTTGCAACAACTAGAGGAAAAAGTGGGTTTATAACACTCATGCACATCTTCCTCCACTTACCCTCTTCCTTTAGTAATAGGGAAGCCAGTTGGTAGGTGCCCGCTGCCTCAATCAAAGGCCTGGTGGAACAGCTCCACTTTGCAGGCCCTGTGAAACTGTAACAGGTCTCGCAGGGCCCTGATCTTGATTGGAAGCATGTTCCACCAGACTGGGACCAGGGCCGAAAAAGCCCTGGCCCTGGTTGAGGCTAGATGGGCATCTTTTGGGCCAGGGACAACCAGTAGATGGCTGTCTGCAGAGCTCAAGGCTCTTTGGGGCACATATATAGAGAGATGGTCCCACAGATATTTCAGTCCCAGGCCACATAAGACTTTAAAGGTCAGCACCAGCACTTTGAAATGGATCTGGTACTCGATTGGTAGCCAATGCTGTTGGCAGAGCACCGGCTGGATGCGAGCCCACACAGACATCACGGTCAGCAGGTGCCCTACTGCATTTTGCACCAGCTGGAGTTTCTGGATCAACCTTAAGGGCAAGCCTGCATAGAGTGAGTTACAGTAATCAAGCCTGGAAGTGACCTTTGCATGGGTTACTGTAGCCAAGTCCTGGGGGAGAGGTAGGGAGCCAGCTGCCTGATCTGCCGAAGATTATAAAAGGCAAACCTGGTGACTGTGGTGACTCGAGCCTCCACAGAAAGTGAGGCATCCAAGGTCACCCCTAGACTCCTGACCTTCTGGGCCGGCACCAACAGTGCCCCATCCAGGGTAGGGATTTGAAGCTGGCTTCAGTAACCAGATTGTTCCACCACTATCTATTAAAAGTCTCTCAACCTTTCCATCATTAACCTCTCACTATTTTCCTGGGTATGAACTCAAAGCCATATACTATTCAAATCCTGAAACCAAGCAATCATATTCTTTCTCAGCCCAATTCATTACTCAAATCGGCAACAATTTCCAGTTTCTTTTTGTTGTAGATGTGACAGAGTTAATCTTGCTTTTCACTGACAGTCATGCAAAATTCACATTTGATTCCCTGAAGATATAAAATTTAGGAAAGAGAGGGGATGGAAACAAGTAAATCAAAGCTACTGGGATGACCATCCCTAATATCACCCTTTAGTTTTGGTGATTACAAGTATTATATAATGTATGGCTCATTCAAGCATTTATTTCATAGTATGAATACTGCAAAAATATTCGGCAGACAGCCCTTACGGACACTGGGTTGATCCAATTATCTGTCTGCACAAGGATCTTCTCTGCTTTCCCCTCCCCCAATAAACCATTCCCAGCCCTGGAAAAGTTGACTTTCATAGGACTCACATGAAGTATTAGCCATGCAGGTTGCTGGGCAGCAGTGAATAGGGTGAAGGGGGGGAAACCACTCTAGCCCTCCTCTTTGATCATTGAAACATAGGGTAGGCCCAGCCAGCAGGAGAATGGAGAGGCAACCTGTGGGATACCGTGGCTGGGGAAATTTGGAAGGGATGTCATACCTCTCTAAGAAGCACAGAAACTCAATAGCATTTTTTTAAAAAAATCTTGTTACTGGCTGCTGGAGTTCCAGCAGGCAAGGACTGCTGAGGACAGGAGATGCCCTGCCACCAGTGGTCACATGGCAACCTTATTGAACCACCACTGAGAGTAGAGCAATTTCATCCCTTTTCCTCTCCTAACTGCAGCTCACTGACCTGCTTTTTCTACCCCACAAGCCTGGGAATCAATTTTTGTGACGTATAAAGTGGCTGTTTGGGGGAGAGGAAAGAGGGAAAGATATGAAAAATTCACTCATGGATTGCTGAATTCCACCCATAATTCCCTGCAGAATGGCTGTGATCACACACACTAAATAATCCACTTTCAATGCACTTTCAAACTGGATTTCACCTGTTCACACTGGCTGCGTTCAGACGGCCAGTCAATCGCGCCATGAGCCCTCCTAAAATTTTATCCCGATTTTTTAAATCCAGCCTAGCACGACCAGACGCCCCCCATGAAATAGCCTCACCGCGCGTTGTTCCCACCCTGATTTGTCTACACGGCATCCACCGGGTTTTTTTTTTTTTTTAAGTTTTGTACATCCGCATAGGCAAGGCTGCGCCTCCTTGGAGAACTGAGGCGATCGCGGAGGGTTTTCAGCAAAGTCCCGGTCCTCCCCCTTGCCATTGCCATCATGATCAATGGAGGGACTATTTTGCAAGTTAGAAGACAGTCCTTCCCCCCTCCATCTCCCATCGCGGTAACATCTTGTCCCTAAAAGAAATAAGCATGAATATTACATTCCTCGTAGCGCTTATCGCTGAATGCGTTTCCTCGTTAAAGCGCACATGGGGTTTCAATTTTTAAAAATCGCGCCCCCGTCGGCTCGGTCTGACGTCAGACCGAGCCGACGGGAGCATCGCGCGCTAATGGAGTGACCAGATGGAAGAAAGTCTGCAGTTGTTGCGCGGGTAAGCGAAAACCCTACATTGAAACTGCTACTTTTTAAATCAGGATTGGAGGCGCAGCAGAACGGGATGCCTATGGGACTGGAATATTTCGCAGATGTTTCTGTCTGGTCGTGCATTTTTGATCCGCAAGGGAGTCGTTCCTATGGCAGATCAAAAGATCCGTCTGAACACACCCACAGTAAAAATCCAGTTTGAAAGTGCATTGAAAGTGGATTATTGAGTGTGTGTGATCACAGCCAATAGTCATTAATTTGCCTTTACACTTTAGAGTTCACATAGGGTTATCAGGTCCTCCCTAAGCGGGACTTACAAGCAGCAAGTAGTGGCCTAGGCAATATCACTTCCAGCAATATCACACAGCAATATCACTTCCAACAAGCACCGGAAGTGACATCATGTCTTTACTGATGATGTAGGATGATCTGATATTTGGGGAAAACTCTATGGTAGAAGGTATTATTACCATAGAGTTTTTGACCAAATTCCAAAGCATCCCATGTCACTAGTGACACAATGACATCACATCTGGTGTCCACCAGAAGCAATGTTGCCACTTTGCTGGCAATGCCAAACTTGGCTTCTCCTTGCTGTGGTAAGCCCCCTCTGAGGCCAGCTGATTGGCAGTGGGGGATGAGACGTGGCAGCCCAAAGTCCACTGCAGATGTATGTTTGTGTACCTAGAGTGAGATTGCCAGGTGTTCCTCAGGTAAAGAAAGAGTTGTAGGACTGGGAAAATTGCTAACCAAAATGCCTCTTTCCATGTCTCTTACTAAATTACCTGAAACTGATATATTTTCAGGATATTGCTCATCTTGACTGACTGTAGAGATTGTGATGAGACCTGGTAGAAGGTGTTATTTCCATAGTCTGCAAACCCCAAGTCATTTCAATTCTACATATATTGCTTTCTGATTGTATCACCTCGTTTGTTGATACCTCCACATTATGTGTCTTATATAGCTCTCAACACAATCCACAGTTTATACTTAAGTGCAACCAAAGCTGATGGAAATCTGTAGCATGCCCAAGCCACAGTTAATGTGAAAAAAACAGCCTTGTCACACATGTCACTGGCATATATCCAGGGCAACGACTATGCAACAGCCCCTGCTACAAACTGACAATTTTACATCTGGAGTATGACCTCTGGGTGACCAGCAAAATATGGAGGAAAAGACTCCAGCAGTCCCCATTTATGATGTCTTCTGGAATCTGTGGTATTTTCCCATAAGACCCTCTACTAAATTTTAAGAGGAATTCACAATGCTTGAAGAATTCCTTTCCTTCATAGGATGCTTGCTAAGCAAAATGTTCTTGCTATTCCCAGCTATCCTCTAGCTGAAGAGAAAGTTTTTGAAAGCTAGAATAACTTGATAGCATTGTCTTGCAGATTGTATATGCAAAACTGGACACATTATTTAAATTCAAAATTTCCAAAGCTGGCAAGTAATATTTGATCCATATCATTGTGTCCTTTATTTTGACACCTATTTCAAACTTTTTTTTGCATTTTCAATATTTGTTGATCCAAATTATTAGTGAGCATAATGAGAATTTATAGTCCCTGATAGACACTGTCTGAGAGGGCACTTTTAAAGTAATTTTGCATTGCTGAAATCAACTCAGCAAGACCACCCAATTTCATTTAAAAAGCACATTGCGGAAGTACAACAGGATGCTGTAGCAGAGGTACATACCTAAGGGTGCTTCCAAACAGGCTTTTTGCCTGAGTTTTTCTCCCAAAGTGCAGCAGAATTTTTTGTACCTTTTTCACACAAATTGTCTAATCCATTGTCCTTCTGCCTCTTCTCCATATTATTTCTGTGGTTTCTAAACCACGTTTGATGCATTTTTCCTCTTTGATGTGATATTATCTGTTGGCTGACTGCCCAGACTGTTCCCTTATGTGGCATTGCCTCTGCAAACCTGAGCTTCCTTTACAGAACTTTGTCTGGTAGCAGCCAATTAGCTGTGTGAAAGGGCTGTGGAGTAAGCTTGGACCAAAAGTACAGCACATTCTGTTTAAGGGCTGACTGCCCTTTTTCCTCCTCCTCCTAAATGCTGTCTGAAAACTCTAAACCCACCTAGCGTCAGAGAAAGACCAGGCAGCAATGGAGGAAAATTAGGGTAAGGTAGCAGGAAACATGGAGGGATAGTAAAGCTGATTCTGCCTCACATTCATAGGCTTTTCACCATTGCAGTTGCCCATTCATCCTCTGATAGATCCTGGGAGTTGCAGATTGCCTTTGGAGCCAAATGTGATTCTATTCCACTTTGTTGATTAGAGTTGGAAGTTTGTATAATGTGCCTTATGGGCTGGTTAAGCCCTAACTTGGAATGCTGAATAGTACCGGTTGCTGTGGTATAGGAAGGGAGAATTGACAAACACCCCAAACCTTGATGGGACTAATAGAAAAGACAAGAATTGTGCTAGATAGCGGAGCTTCTGCATCCCATCAAATGCTTGGGTATCATCCACTCTCACTGAGTAGTAAATATACTATATATCACTTTCATTAGCAGCAGGTTTATAACAATGCCACAGTAAGAGCAATAATAAACATTAGTACAAAGCGGTTTCCTCCTCTTGTAAAAACATGAACTTCTTTGGAATGTTGGATGCTACACAAAGATTCCTTAATATGCAAATAAATGTAGTATACTTTGCAAGCAAAGTGGCAAAACTTAGGACAGTTAAGCTTCAACTGAATTTGTTGGCAAACTGTTTACTGTGTTGCAAAAGTTCCTTCTCGGGTGGGAAGGTCTAAGATTACTTCAGGTCTAAGATTATTTTTTTCTCAGGTACTGTGGGACTACATTGCATTGTCTCTGCTCATGTAACTGTTTTTCCAGGCCCAATGAGAACTCATAGGCTGTAGAGGATCACTGGTGCATGAGGCCACTGCCTCCAATCTCTCACGTAATAAGAGAGTCAGTATTCCATCACTTATAGCTTACTTTCCCTAAAGGTGCCAGGTGTGCTTGGAGGGTTGGACGAGGTCCAAATCTCTGTGTTTGTTCTTAGCATCACTTGCTTCTACTTTTATGGTAATACCTGATAAGCTAAAATGGCTCAAAGATCACAGAGAGCAGGGCGTTCAAAAGGACCTTAACTGGCAGGCTGGACAGTAATGGAGGAAGCAGTCCTTCAAGTACCTTTGTTCCCAAGCTATGTAGGGCCATAAAGGTAAGAACCAGTACTTTGAATTGTTCCTGGAAACATATATGCAACTGGTACAGATCTTTCAGCACAGGGATTCACCCAAAACAGATGGAATGAGATTTGCAACTTGTGTTTCAGAAGGTATGTTGTTTTGATTCATCAGCCCACAAGCTTCCTTGTAAAGGGCCATGTGTTTTTGTATTATGAAACTATTCTTGGCTACTCAGGCATTTTAACAATTGTCTTATACTTTTGGCTGCTGTTTTCCTATACACTGAGGGAGCAAAGGGAATGCAAATGCTACAGATATTAGCAGATTTCAGATACTTGTCCAGTGCAATAAAACCCTGTTTTTGTGGCAATCTAAGAAGCCTGTGTGGCATACAGGATCCCATTAAAACAAACAAATGTTAACACAAGCTTGGAGAGTAATAACTCGAGCAGGCAGAAAGATATTAATCACACAGGGTATCAACTTGAGAGGGAACCTTTTCAAAAACACTGACTGCAGTTCTGTGTTTACTGGAACATTACTGAAGTGATCCTTGCCAGCATGGAAGAAGAACCTCTGCTGAATGATTTTCAATATTGTGGTTATGCCTGAGGAAATCTTTAATGACTGAAGATGGGAAGCTGTAGTAAGTGCCTCATCCATCACTGTGTTCTCTGTTCTCAGTCTGAGGGCTGGCGAACAGTTCCCTCCTTGTTTGGTCAAGAAGCATCTCACTTGGTAGAATTGTGGGGAAGTTCAGGGCAGAGGCAGATCCAGGCAAGATGCCCTCAGTTGTCTCTCTCCCCTGTGAATGGTAGAAGTGAAGACCCATGAACAAGGGAGCTTTGATCCTACCACCTCTTATCTTAGGGTTGCCAGTCTCCAGGCGGTGGCTGGAGATCTCCCGCTATCACAACTGATCTCCAGGAGACAGGGATCGATTCATCTGGAGAAATGGCTGCTTTGGAAGGTGGACTCTATGGCATTACACCTGACTGAAATCGCTCCTTTCCCCAAACCCTGCCCTCCTCAGGCTCCCCCCCCCAATCTCCCTGTATTTCCCAATCTGGAGCTGGCAACCCTATACCTCCCAGTGCTTAGAAATGCCACACCAAGTCATGGTTAACCAGCCGCCACTATTTACCATTGAAGATAACTTTTATCTTCCCTTTTATAGTTGACATCTTTTATTATAACCATAGCAGCTTGTCGTTAGCTAGTCCTAGGGTAACAGAAACACAAAATATGTGTGTTATATTTATGAAATATCTTGCTGAATGTTTGAAATATATGTATGCTACTAGGCAATTTATTTAATGCCACAGTAATTCAGGCACTCACATAGTATATTATAATTAAGTATATTATAATTATTTTAGTTACTCCCTTTATTAAGTTTAAACAAACAATTTCCCCTCTGTTTAGCTTTTAGCTCAGGTTAGCAGTCACATAACACCAACTTACTTTTCTCTACAGTCTTCTTTCTGGTCAGACTGTTCCTAAGGTTGCCAGATCCCCCCAGCCCCTGGCAGGGGATGGGGGGGGCAGGGTTGCCAGATCCAGGTTGGGAAGCTCCTGAACATTTAGGGATGGAGCCTGGGGAAGACAGGGGCCTCAGTGGGGCACAATGCCATAGAGTCCACCCTCCAAAGCATTCATTTTCTCCCAGGGGACTGATCTCTGTAGTCTGGAGATGAGGTCTAATTCCAGGGGATCCCCAGGCCCCACCTGGAGGCTGGCATCCCTAACTGTTCCCCTCCTGCTCTGGGTAGCTAAAGTAACAACCACTGCTTCTGAAGCTAGTAACTTTTTTCGTATCAGGATCACTCTTTGAAGATACTTGTGCCTAATGCTGCCCCTGAATATCTCCACTGGTTTTTCTTTTCCCCTGGATGACTTGTTTATTTACTTATTTGGGATATTTCTGTGCCATCTCTTCAAAGTCATGCTGGAGGCAACCTATAAATAAAAGAACAATATAAAAAGGCCATTAAAAACAAGCTATTGGACACAGCATAAAAATTATCCATAAAACAGAAGCAAGCTATTTTAAAAGCCAGTGAGATAAACCCCCTAATTAAAAACCTGCGTAAAAAGATGTGTTTTGGCCTGGTACCTAGAACCACATGAGCCTCAAGGGGAGGGCATTCCAGGCTTCTGGTCGGGGTAAGATGGTGATTTGATGCACCCTGTAATTGCTCACTGAAGACCCAAGAGAGAGTTGAGATTGGTGAGAGATAAGCCTCGGAGGAGACTTGTTTCTCGCTTTGATCCCCTCTCTCGAAATGGGCATTGCAATCATCACTAGAGGACTGAGCCAGGCTGGGAATCCAGCTTAAAACCACCACCCTCCGATTTCCTGAGACAAGAAGAAAGAGTATAAAAGAAGAAGCATTGTGTACACCTTAGAAGCAGCAGCAAAGGTAACAAAAACCGATTTGCTTACCGGGACCAGTAAGGAACGATTGGCAAAATCATCTGGAGAAGCATTTGCAGCATAATAATAGTAACTGTGTATTTTCCCATGAAAAAAGTCAAGATTTAGAGCTAAAAGAACTAAAAAGGGCAGATCGTTTACCATTCCTGCAGCTAGCAGAGAGATAAGGGGCTGGAAACTACGTATTTCAATGAGAGACTTTCTAGCTGGGTGGCCCCGATTGACGGATCGTATAACCGGATGTGACGACTGCGGCCAGAGGAGACAAGAGGACTGTAACAGACAGGCTCAGGAAGGACTGCTTTAAAAGAGGAAGGGACAACCCGGAAACATAAGGAGGACAAGAGAAGCAGATGGACAGGAAGAAGCAACAGGAAGTGGTGGACTCTGACCTTATACCATAGAGAAAAGACACCCGCCATTTTGAGAAGGTCAAAATTTTAAAACTTTAATTTAAAACTGCCAAGTAATCCGCAAGTTTAATGAGGCGAAAAGCAGGCGATTTGGTCAAGTGTATAAAGGACTAAAGAACAAGGACATTGATGTTAAACTTCTCAAGCCTTAATATTTGATTAAAACTACAGTAAACAAGGCTTGTCAAACTGCTTGATTGAAACACTAAAAACGGATCTAAGACCAAGGCAGAGTGGGCTCGTGGTCCTCACCAAGGATGACACAGAAAAAAGACAAAGAATGGCAAATAGCAATGGAGGCGATGGAAAAAAGAATGATGGAGGCGATACAAGGGTTGGGGAAACAAATGGAGAAGTTGGAAGAAGTCCAGACCTTGAATTTAGACAAAGTGGCTGCTGAACTTAAAAATGAGATTTCAGGAATTACAAAGGAATTACAGAATCTTACACAAAAATCTACTGATATGGAGAACAAGATGTAAGAAATGGAAAAGAATGTCCAAACAGTGACAAAAGAAACCCACAGAATTGATACAATGATGGGATACAGGAGAATGGAGACACACCTTAGACTAAGAGGCATTGAAGAAAATTTGAATGGGGATATCTATAATGTGATCATTGAAGCATTGACAGATTATCTGAAAATGGAAGAACAATAAATAAAATACAACATTGATCTGATTTATAGAGTCAACTCTGTCTATGCCCAGAAGAAAAATTTACCAAGGGATGTGATAGTTCAGTTCACGACTAAGAGAATTAAGGAAGAGACTTTTAGAAAACAGTTTAAGGAACCACTGGAAATAGATGGGAAACAGATAATAATTAAGAAAGAACTCCCAAGGGCAATCATCCAAGAAAGAAAGAAATTTAAATAGCTAACGGACAAGTTGAAACAAAAGAATATGTGATTCAGATGGGAGATCCCACAAGGGTTAAGCTTCAACTTCCCAGGTGCGAGACACACCATCAAAGATCGAGAGCAGGTGTTGACATTTATATTGGACAATGACAAAGATTTTGGAGACAAATAATTACATACCACTGTGGATTACAAGTTTAGTTCTTGGAATGTAAATGGACTAAATTCACCCAATAAGAGAAAAATAATAAGACATTGGTTGGAAAAACAAAAGTGCAACCTAATTTGTTTGCAGGAAGTCCACATTAAAAAGCAAGACTATAATTTTTAATTAACAAAAAATTGGGTGAAGAATTTTTTTCCTTAGCAGTTAACAAAAAGAAAGAAGTAGTAACATATGTTAAAAAAGAATTGGAACCTAAGGAAATTTTTAAGGATAAAGAAGGAAGATATATTGCAGTAGAAATTGTCTTACATGAGAAAAAAACATTGGTTGTTAACATCTATGCACCAAATGGAACAAAAGATTTTTTTTTCAAAGACTTAATATTTGAGTTAGACCAAGTGACTTATGATCAAATCATTTTGATGGGAGATTTCAATGGAACAATCAGCAACAATTTAGACCGGAAAACAAAAAGATTCGACGAAAAAGTAGGGAAGCTACCAAAGGCTTTTTTTGAATTAGTCAAACAGGAAAATCTGGAAGATGTATGGAGGAAATGGAATCCTACATGTAAAGGGGAGGGCATTCCAGAGATGAGGTGCCACCACAGAAAGTTCCCCATCTCTAGTTACCACCTGCCTTCCCCTTGAGAGGCAGATCTTAACTAGTGGGTTGGGTAGTATAGGAAGAGATAATCCTTCAGATACCCTGGCCCCAAGCACAGCACTTTGAAAGTTTCCAGAAACAAACTGGTAATCACTCAGTGCCAACTAGCTGGCAAACACATAGCAATAGGTGCTATGTGTCACAGAGGAGACCTGAGCCTCTAACAATCAGGTAGGATCCAGTAGCTTCCCAAAGCTATGAACCTGCTCCTTCAGGGAGAGTGCAACCAGGACAGGCTGACTTCACTGTCTCCAAGCAGCTTCTCCATTGATCAATAGCACCTCAGGCTTGTCTGGATTGAGCTTCAGTTTAGTGGCCCTCATTCAACCAGTTTTCTTCTTCAGGCACCTATTCAGGACTTCCACAAACCCATCTTGCTTAGCTGTTATGGAGATATAGAGATGGGAGACTTCTGCATATTGGTCATACCACACTCCAGATCCCTGGACACCCACTCCCAGAGGTTTCATGTAGATGTTAAATAGCATAGGAAACAAAAATAAATTGTGCTGGATTCCATAGCATAAATGTTTTGGGGCCAAATAGCACTTCCCCAGCACCATCTTCTGGAATTGCATTGTCAAGTAACAATAGAACTACCATAGCACACTGCCCCCCTCCCAACCCAGCCATCTTTACCAGAAGATACCCTGGTCAATGGTATCAAAAGCTGGTATAGGTCCAGGTCACAGTCCCAGTGAAGGTAATCAGTCAGGGTGACCACGGTCATTTCTGTTCCAAACCCAGGCCTGAATCAGGATTGAAATTAATCCAGATAATCTGTCTCATCCAGGACTTCCTGAAGCTGGGTAGTCACCACCCACCTAAGCATCTTGCCCAAGAATGGAATATTATCCAATGGGCAGCAGTTGTTTTGATCATTTGGGTCCAGGGGTGTCTTCTTCAGGGGACATCTTACAACCACCTCTTTCAAAGTGATTGGAACTTCACACTGCAGAGAGAGGAGACCCCAGAAGTGACATCTGTCTTCTCTAGGAATCACTGAAAAAAGTTTCTGCCAAGTCCGAGAGAGGTGTAACATCACTTCTAGGTTTTCCTGGAAGTGACATCACATCATCACAGACAGACAGCCCCCCATATCCCCACCCCAGTCTCCCTCTGGTTGCTAGTCTGGGCCTAGAAAACTAGTCCTGACTTAGAAACTGATAATCCTGACACACTTCACCAGTACTCTAGCAGTGGGCATTTAGGATTTACCTGCCTCGGGACTCACAAATCCCTGAGGAGAAAGCTATGAACTCCTATCACTAAACCTGTAATACAATGGGACAGGGTAGTACCAAGAAATCTGTTTCTTATAGAGGTATAGAGGGAAGTTCCCATGTGAAAGCAGTGCAACAGTTGTATTGAATTCACATTAAGAAGGTAACTAAAAGCACACATGAGGAGGTAACAGTACCATTGTCTCTATAGAGATCTAATAGTAGACTGAAATGTTTTCCCTCTAATCTCTGAATGTATCCATTTATTGCTTTGCTTCAAGACTGTCCTATTTATTTATTTAAACCTTTATTACCCACGTTTCTACCTTATGGAACTCAAGGTGGCTTATGATATAAGGAGAAAAAACACATACATAAGATACTACCAACTAAAATCACAAGTTACAACTGCCAATAAGTAGAAAAAATGGAACTAATCAAATGCTGTCCTGAATAAAACCATCTTAACCTGCCTCCTAAAGATCAAAAGTGAAGGAGCCAGACGCACCTCCCTGGGGAGGTTATTCCATAATCATGGGGCTGCCACTGAAAATGCCTTCACTTGCATAGCCAGCAGATGAACTTCAGTGAAACAGTCAGGAGGGCCTCTCCCTGTGATCTTAATTCCAAGGCAGAAACGTATGGGAGAAGATGGTCCTTCAAATACCCTGATCCCAAGCCATGTAAGGTTCTGAAGGACAAATTCAAGACCTTCCATTGGGCTTGGGAGTGGATTGCTAGCCAGGGTAATTGCCGTAATGTTAGAGTCACATGGTCCCAGTAGCTGGCACCAATCAGCAGTCCAGCTGCAATATACTTCACTAGCTGTAGCTTCCAAATGCTCTTCAAGGGTAGCCCCAAATGGAGCACATTACAATAGCCCAGTCTAGATTAAATTAAGTCATGGATCACTGTGGCTACATTTGACTGAACCAGTAATGGGTGCAGTTGATGCACCAGCTAAAGCTAGGCAAAAGCAGTTCAAATCAGCACAGCCACATGGTTTCTTGGGAGCATCAAGCAGCACTCGCAAGCTCTGCACCTGATTTTTAAATTGAGTGAAACCCCATCCAAGATAGGACAGATCTCAAGTCCTTGATCTGCCTTTCTACTAAACCAGAGCACCTCAGTCTTGTCAGGATTAACTTTCAGCTTGCTCACCCTCATCTAGCCCATTACTGACCTCAAGCACCAGCTCACAGCATCACCAGTGTCCTTGGAATTAGGTGGAAAAAGAAAGGTAGAGCTGAGTGTCATCCACATTTTGGTGCCACTGTAGCCAAAACCTCCTGATGACCTCTCCCGGTGGCTTCCCATAGTTATTAAATAGCATGGGGGATAGAATTGAACCCCGCAGAGTCCCTCAGGCCAATGGCCATTGGGTAGAGCAGGAATCCCCCAGCACCACCTTCTTCGACTGGACCCAAACCCCTTAGTCCCACTGCTGAGAAGCAGCACAGTAGGATACTATGGTTGACCAATTAACCAATTAAAAAATATTGTTTACTTTATCAAACCACTCTAAAAGCTTCAGGCACTTTTTTGATTTCCAATGTCTTGCAGAAACAAGCCTATCTGCAGTAGTCATGTATAATGAACCAGTTTGGTGTAGCGGTTAAGTGCATGGACTCTAATCAGGGAGAACCGGGTTTGATTCCTCACTCCTCCACTTGCACCTGCTGATGTGACCTTGGGTCAGTCACAAGTTCTGGCACAGCTGTTCTCTCAAGGACAGTTTCTGTCAGAGTTCTCTCAGCCTCACCTACCTCACAGGGTGTCTGTTGTGGGGAGCGGAAGGGAAAGGAGATTTGTAAGCTGCTCCGAGACTCCTTTGGGTAGTGAAGGGCAGGGTATAAATACAATCTCTTCTTCTTCTTCTTCTTCTTCTTCTTCTTCTTCTAAAAGAATGACTGAAATTTAGCTGGATATGGCTGAACATAGTTCCAGACAGCCTTGTATAATGATATTGCAGCTTACACTTAGCAAATCAATTATCTCTGTCCAGTATCCCATTGCTCGTTCACTCAGCCACCACACATGAAAGAGTTCTACAGACAGAATGCCACAATACCAACAATTACTTGAAGGTAATCCATAAATGTTTTGCTATACGTTGAGGAGGGAGGTACAGTTGGTGAATAATGTTGCCCAAGTTTTCTTTCAAGATTAAACTCATAGAAAATGCATATGCCCTAGACAGTACCGATTTCCAAGTTTTGGATGCAATTTCTGTGCTCAGAAGCTTGTTCCACCTAGGCTGAAAGACCTGCACACTTTCCTGCTTTTAGGTGATTAATATATTATAAATCCTAGAATATACATGATCGGCTTGCTGAGACCATAGGGCTTCTAGGTCAGAACACTTCCTTAGCTGAAAGCCAGATTGCATTTTAACAAGCAAAAAACTTTTAACTTGAAGATAATCAAATGCAGGAAGGTAACCATTACCCCTTTGGAGGACATTGTCATAGGATATTACTTTATTATTTCCCAAGACTGCTTCACACCAATTTAAGCCAACTCTTTCCTTCTTCTTAAGGGAAATATTGTCTTTTCACCACCATCTATACCATGGAATAGGCTCTAATGTGGGCTCTGTGCTGTGTTTGATCAGCCTTGCTTCATGTGTTCCATCTGCAGAGCTCTAGCTGTCACCCCCTCCTGTTTCATCACCATCAGTGCCCCAGTAAACCAGGGGACTACTTGGCTCTGTCAGGGGGGAGGGGAGACTGCCCTTAGGGGCAATTGTGTCAACAGCCATTTCCCTGTTCTAGGGAGCAGTCAGTACCTTGACAGGAACATTTGAAATAGTTCTCTTAAAGATAGCAGAAGGATAATGTTGATGGGTAACTGTGTATATACTGGAGGATAAGCAGATGAATGAACCCTTGATAGTATGACTGATGTTAATCCTTATTCTAATAGCCAAAAAGTGCGGATACCTATTCCCACCAACAGGGGCCTCACTCTCCCCCAACAGCTTTTCCTGCATAGTCAGTAGACTTCCTGGGTTTGTAGAAAAATCCCAAAAGTGAAGGAATCCCTTCAGGAACTCTTGAATTCCCCAAAAAGCCTTTTGAAATGGCCTCTGCAGGGACCTAACTCCAGGCAGCAACAGTGAGAGATTAGAACGTTTGGGGGGGGGGGAGAGGCTTCTAACTGACTCTGTCGGTGGAAGGGGTGGGGGAAGGGCCCTTTCCAGGCCTCTTTCAGCCTTGGAGGGAGGGAGGGAGGAAGCCTTGGGGCCAGGCCTCACAAAAGTTGCCAGGGCCAGGCTGGGGGATTTCTAGAGATTTTGTGGTGGACTCTAAGGAGGAGGGCTGGGTTTGGGAAGGGAGAGGCCTCAGCTGGGTATAATGCCACAGTGTCCACCCTCCAAAGCAGCCATTTTCTGCAGGGAGACAGACCTCTGTTGTCTAGAGTCCAGTTGTAATTCTGGGGGTCTCCAGGGCACATTTGCAGGTTGGCCACTCTAGGCCTGGCAGCATTCTAGGGTTGCCAGGTCCCCCTGATTTGCATGACTCACCTAGCCTTGGCTGCTTGCTACCATTCATCAGCAGCCACCCTATGAAAGCCAGTGAGGTGTAGCAGTTAGAGCTTCAAAGTAGGATCTGCAAGATCCAGGTTCAGATCCCCATCTTGCAGTAGAAGGTGACTGTGTGATTTTGGACCAGTCACATATTTCAGCCTAACCAACCTCACAGGGTTGTTGTGCAGATAAAAAGGAGGAGGGAATAATGAAAGCTGCTTTGGCCCTCACTGTGGAGAAAGACTGTAATTTTCCTAGGTAGAGGCTGGGGGGTGGAGATGGAAAACAGGAGACAGAGAGGCAGATAAAGGTAGGTTGGCTGTTGGTTGGGAAGGAAATAGGGTTGCCAACTCCAGGTTGGGAAATCCCTGGACATTTGAGGGGTGAAGCCTGGAGAGGGTGGGATTTAAGGAGGAGAGGAACTTTGGGCTGGTGTAATGCCATAGACTCCACCCTCCAGCCATTTCCTCCATGAGAACCACCATTGCCAACCTCTGGGTGAGGACTGGAGATCACCCAGAATTACAACTGTTGTCCAGGAGACAGAAATCAGTTCCCCTGGATAAAATGGCTGTTTTGGAGGGTTGAGTCTATGGCATCATACCCTGCTGAGGCTGCTTGCCTCCCCAAGCCTCACTATCCTAAGGCTCCACCCCCAAATCTCCAGGAAATTCCCAATCTGGAGCTGGCAACCCTAAGGTGAATTGATCTCTGTAGCTGGGAGATCCATTGTGATTCCCAGAGTGCTGCCACTGCTGCTGTGGGGGAGAGAAAGCAGGTGGGTGGCTGAGAGCACTGCCACCACTGCTACTGCTGCTCTGCAGAGTGGGGGAAGAAGCAGGCTGGGGGCAGAAAGCAGCCAGGAGGCTGGGGGCAGAAAGAAAGAATGATGGGGTGGGGGGCAGAAAGAGAGAGAAAGAGTGATGAAGTGGGGAGGCAGAAAAACAAAGAGAAAGATGACAGATCAGAAAGAGAGAGGAAATCACATGCATGGAGCAGAAATAGAGTAAGAAAAGGGGGGCAGAGGGGAGAAATAGTGTGAGAGAGGTAGGGGGTGAGCAGAGGAAGCAAAGATGTGACGAATGAGATAACCATCCCGCAAGTTTCTTGCGGGTCTCCACTTGTAAATTCTATAATACTGTTAGGTGAATGAATGTGAAGACAGAGTAGCAATCTGGGTTCATTGCAGGGTGTGGTACTAAGGCTATTATTTCTGCTAGGGTAATGAACAGTGCAATCAAAGGCAGAGTTATACACCCTTCTAAACCCGTGGATTTCATTGGAAGGGTCTAACTGTGCTTAAGAATGTGTTGTAAATCATATATTAGTGCTGACAATTTAACAAGCATACAAATGATTAGTGAGGTTTTTTAAGAAATTAAGAGAGAAAGCTATAAAATATTTAGTGAATTGTTAAGTAAGATGTTTAAATCTTGCAATGCCTTATTTCTTCCAAGCATTTTTTGTATTTTCTTCTTTCCTTTTCCCCTTTATATAGCTTTCAGTGTTTATTACGCTCCACACTACCCAACCCCAATCTTGGATTGTTTATTTGTATATTTATACTTTAATGTTTAGCTCAAACTTTGCCTTATGCTGATATAATGGAGGAGGTGGGAATTGTTACTTACAGAGAACCTTTAGCATGGATAACAGAAATGTGATGAGATCCCACAGAGCTTTGTAAAAATGTCCAACAAAACCCAAGAAAATATACAATGCAGTTTTCTTTGCTTTCCCATGTGCTTTGGGCCAAATTCTACCCTCAATTATGCTCAACTGCCACCAAAGTTCGATTATGCAAGCAGAAGAGAGTTGTGTAGAGGTGAAAGTTTAACCAATACATGACAAGGGAGGGAGATGTAAATGTTTGGATCAGTTGGGTTTCTTTCTCACTGTATTTGTCTTTTACTCTGTACAACAGCCTTTGCTAAGTAGTGTGTAGAGAATAAAGTTTCAGATTAAAACAATGTTATATTTACCTCAGCCTCTTCATGCCTCATAGAACAATTTTAAACTACAATGGGCAAAACTCATCCATCTAGCCTGGAAATGGACCGGCTCCCTCTGGCTTTTCAAGTTGGCAGAAATAGCTTAGAATCAAGTACAGTTTAGAAACTGCCTGTCTCTCTGCTCCTCTACAGTCATAACTCAGTATTTTTGTGAAAACAGGCACAAGGTAAGTGAGAAGGACCATGGTAAATCAGAAGGCTGGTACTAAATAGGGTTGCCAACTCTGGGTTGGGAAATTCCTGAAAATTTGGGCTGGAGCCTCAGAAACTCAGCAGGGTATAATGCTCAGCAGGGCATAATGCCATACAGGCCAGTCTCCAAGGCTGTCAGTTTTTCCAAAGGGAACTGATCTCTCTTGTCTGGAGATCAGTTGCTATTCTGGGAGATCTCCAGGTCCCACATGAATATTAACAATCTTTGAAGGAACCCATTACCTGTGAAAATGAAGCTTGAAGGGTGGGTAGACACAGGTCATAATGGCTGAGAAATTTCCAAACTGGAGGAGTTCATTTCTGAACCTACCCAAATCCTTCTGTACCTGTTCTGGTCACTGAAAAGTAATTTTTAATACTTCCTTATTTCATTTGTCTAAGGTTGCGTTCACACGGGCAGTTTGATCCACTGCCCTTGCTTTTCCCTTATGGATTTAAAGTGCAGAATCAGACAGCAACATCTGTCTGTCGATCCCCAGTTGTCTGAGTCTCCTTCCCCCTGCCCCCCGCTGCGTGTTTCTTTGATATCTGAGAAAGTCTGGTCTTCTTGGTCTAAGCTGGTTCCAAAACAGATTTTTTGCTTTCTGACCACACTCTTGCGTACCCAAGCTGTCAGGCGGGTCTGACTGGTCTCTTGTTTTCCATCCACCATTTTTAAAGAAGTACTTAGTGATGTGCACACAACTGCTTATTCACACCTCTCCCCCCCCCCACAGGGACTGCTCAAAACTTTGTTTTCTTTTTAAAAACCCTAAAAGAAAGATGCCTCTTTCTTCAGCTTTTTTCTGTCTTTGGGGAAGGGGTAAATTGAAACGGTTAGAGGGAGGATGGAAGTGAACTCCATATCCCAGCATTCTCAGTAAGTGCTTGTGCACATGCTCAGAAGGCAAATTTTTAAGAAAATGGCCGACAGCCCCATGAACTACATATCCCAGCAGGCTCATCCGTGCTTGTGAGCATGCTCTGAGGACTAACTTTTTGAAAAAATGGCCAATGAGCTAATTCCATGCCTGCTGCCATCTGATCACTTCAGGTCCAGTAGAAGCATTTTGAGATGAGCTAAAAGGGGTGAGTCTGGTCAAGATTCTCTGGCACAAAATAATCTGGCTGAATTAGAGGTGGGGCAACAGTGGATTAAAGTGCCTGTCTGAATGCAGCCTACGTGATGAAATCTAAGCTACTACCTAATTTCTCAGGATTGATAACTTTTTCTTATGCCCATAACAGTTTATCGACTGGAAGAAATTAATCAGAAATAACATTTCCTGTAGTGATGAGAAAAGGGAAACTTGTCAGTCTTTCTGCTGGTCATGCCAGCATTAAAAACAAACGAGCCCCACCAGGAAAAGGGAGACAACTTCTAAATTGTATTTCAAGCCTAGGTTTGCCAGATCTGGGTTGGGACATTCCTGGAGGTTTGGGTGTAAAGCCTGGGGAGGGCAGGGTTTAGAGAAGGGAGGGACCTTAATGGGCTATAATGCCATAGAACCCACCTCTAAAGCAACCCTGTTGCTCTGGCTACTCTGGTCCTACCCTGCTTCATCCAGATGAGTATTGCCACTGGGCCAAGGTTGTGTCTGGCCCTACCATGTGGGTCACTGCCGGGTAGCTTGTCACAACCACTCATTTTGTTCCCCTGATGGATTGCAACCTCACCTACCTCTTTACCTTGAGGAGAGTTAGCCACCTCTGTCTTTCATCTTGCAAAATCAGATAAGGGTGAAATGTCCTGGATGGCAGAAGGGCTAAAGTCTGGTGTGAACTCTTCTTAAAATTGTATGAAAGTGCATGCCTAATGTAAAAGTGGTTGGAATCCTGGCCTCCCTTTCTTCATAGGGTAAATTCACAATTCACATAGGGCAAATCCATAAGCCTTGAAATGCATATGCAGTGGTGAGACTCCTGCCTGATGTCAGCTCTTTGAAATACTAGAACAAAATACTAGAACTCAAGGGCATCCAATGAAGCTGATGGGCAGTAGAGTCAGGACAGACAAAAGGAAATACTTTAGACAAAGAGTGATTAAAATGTAGAATTCACTGCCAGAGGATGTAGTGATGGCCACAGCTTTAAAAGGGGATTAGATAGATTCATGGATGACAGGCCTATCAGTGGCTTCTAGCCATCATGACTGAGGGGAACCTCCACGTTTAGAAGCACTAAACCTCCTAATCCCAGAGCCAGGAGGAAACATCAGGGAAAGGTCTATGCCTTGTTTTTGGCCCTCCAGGTTGGCCACTGTGTGAGACAAGATGTTGGACTAGATGGACCCTGGACCCTTATGTTCTTATGAACATATAATGCCAGTGCCACATCAGTGGCACTGGTTGCCTCTCTGTTTCAGGGCACATATTCAAAGTGCTGGTTATCACTTTTAAATTTTGTTGGTTGTGTTTTTAGAAGTGCATATTGGTTTTCACCTGTCTATTTTCATTGTGTATTGGTTTTATCTGGTCACGGGACACTTATAATATTTGTGTCCTTGCGGCTTTTGCTTTTTGGTTAGCCATCTTGAGCATGTGAGATAAGGCAGGGTATAAATGCATATGTAATAACTGCAGGATTTTGATTATTTATGTTGTGGAAATAGATTAGTAATTTTAAAATAACAATTCCTTGAAACCACATAGATCAATTTCACTTTTCCAAGTTATATATTTAACTTTCCTGATGAGTCAGCAAATACAAAGGCTACATCTCTATTCACTTCAAAGCATTGTTGCTAATTTACGTTATCACAATGTCTTACCCACAGTCTACACCACCTTGTGACCTGGATATGCAGCGTCAAAAGGTTAAAGGGCAACTTTCTGGATTGCCTTTGGCTAACTCATTCACTTAGTGCTGTCTCATGGTGTATTTAATGAAGAGCACCTACAAAGTTTGCAATTTGTCATGGTATTAATGATTTTCACGGATTTAAAAATAAAAAGGAGTATTAAAACAAAGTCTTTACGGGAGGTTTGAAGAGTAATAAATTTGAAGAGCTACTTTCTACTCTATAGATCATGTTAATCTTTTCTTCAGCAATATATTACTGCAGAAGAAAATCCAAGGAATTTAATCCAACTGAGAGACAAAATTTATCAACATGGCATAATATGGTATTCAGCCTTGTATGGAACAAAAACTAAAATTTATTTATTTGACTTAAAATATTTATGTGTCCATTCCATTAATTGTATCCAAGGCAGCGTGCAATTACTAAAGGATAAATTTCAACACAATATAAACTTTAAAAAGTAAATCAGCTCCAATTAAATGATAAAACAAAACAACAGACAGAACCAAGTTAACTATAAAGCAACAAATAAAAACTCACTAAACAAGGGTATAGCTGAATTAAAACTGAGGGGTATGTGTGTGTGCCTTTCATGGTGCTAAGAAAACTCCATTGAAGGAACCAGGCTCTGAGAAAGAAAGAGGCCATTCTAAAGCAAGGGGCAGCAACCAAGAAGGCCCCATCTTGTATGACCATCCTTCCTCACCTCTGGAGGGGTTGAGTAAATGAACACAGTGCCCAAAGAACACTCTATGGGAGCAGGCAATACTTTAAGTATCCTGGTCTCAAGCCATGCTTTATTGGTTAAAACCAGCACCTTGAATTGGGACTGGAAATTAACAGGCAGAAAGCATGGATCTTTAAGCAGTAATATTATGTTGTCTGTAGTCCATCCGGGTTAGCAATCTTGCTGTTGCATTCTGAATTAACTGACATTTTCCACAGCAGTCTAACCTGGAGATAATAATAGCATGGATCTCCGGGGGTGAAGATCACAGCTAATGAACCTGCCAAAGTTACATACTACGGCTAATGAACCTGCCAAAGTTACATACTACGGATGAAACCTACATATCCAACTGTAGACCCGGATCTAACCCCACTCTCGGGTTCTGAACCTGCTCCCTCCTGGGGAGTGCATCCCTATCCACAGTAGGCTATCTCCCACTCCCACAGTTGGCATTATTAGATCGAATATCTCAGTCTTACCTGGACTGAGATTCAGTTTGTTGAACCCCATCCACATCATTACCATAAACAGGAAGTTCCAGCATAGCTGACAAAGCTGTTTCTATTCCAAATCAGGACTGAAACCTAATTGAAATGAATCTAGATAATCAGTGTCATCCAAAACTGTCTGGACTTAAAGAGCCAGCACAAACTTAAGGATCTTCCTCCCAAAGGGAGCATCAGCCTATAATTGTTAGGATCTTCTTAATCCAAAGAAGACATGAAACCATGCCCTTTGTAAATGTTGTTGTTGTTCAGTCACACAGTCGAGTCCGACTCTTCGCGACCCCATGGACCAGACCACGCCAGGCCCTCCTGTCCTCCGCCGTCCGCTGAAGTTTGCTCAATTTCATGTTCGTTGCATCGATGACACTGTCTAACCATCTCATCCTTTGCCGTCCCCTTCTTCTTTGACCTTCAATCTTTCCCAGCATCAGGATCTTCTCCAGTGAATGCTCCCTTCTCATTTGGTGGCCAAAGTATTTGAGCTTCAGCTTCAGGATCTGGCCTTCCAGGGAGCAATCAGGGTTGATTTCTTTTAGGATTGACTGATTTGATCTCCTTGCAGTCCAAGGGACTCTCAAGAGTCTTCTCCAGCACCATAGTTCAAAAGAATCGATTCTTCGGCGCTCAGCCTTCCTTATAGTCCAACTCTCGCAGCCATACATTACTACGGGGAATACCATTGCTTTGACCATGCGGACTTTTGTTGGCAAGGTGATGTCTCTGCTTTTTATCATGCTGTTTAGGTTTGCCATCGCTTTCCTCCCAAGGAGCAGGCGTCTTTTAATTTCATGGCTGCAGTCACCATCTGCAGTGATCTGGGATCCTAGAAACGTGAAGTCTGTCACTACTTCTACGACTTCCCCTTCTATTTGCCAAGAAGTGATGGGCCCAGATGCCATGATCTTAGTTTTTTTGATGTTGAGCTTCAAGCCCACTTTTGCACTCTCCTCTTTCACCCTGAGCAAAAGGCTCTTTAGGTCCTCTTCACTTTCTGCCATCAGAGTGGTATCGTCTGCATATCTGAGGTTATTGATCTTTTCCCCAGCAATCTTAACTCCAGCTTGTGATTCATCCAGGCCACCATTTCGCATGATGTACTCTGCATATAAATTAAATAAGCAAGGTGACAATATACATCCTTGTCGTACTCCTTTTCCTATGCTAAACCAATCAGTTGTTCCATATCCGGTTCTAACTGTTGCTTCTTGACCCTTATACAGGTTTCTCAGGAGACAGGTGAGGTGGTCTGGTACTCCCATCTCTTTAAGAACCTGCCATAATTTATTGTGATCCACACAATCAAAGGCTTTAGCATAGTCAATGAAGCAGAAGTAGATGTTTTTCTGGTACTCTCTTGCTTTCTCCATAATCCAGCGAATGTTGGCAATTTGATCTCTAGTTCCTCTACCTCTTCGAAACCCAGCTTGTACTTCTGGCAGTTCTCTATCCACGTACTGTTGGAGCCTAGCTTGTAGGATTTTGAGCATGACCTTGCTAGCGTGTGAAATGAGTGCAATTGTGCGATAGTTTGAACATTCTTTGACGTTGCCCTTCTTTGGGATTGGAATGTAAACTGACCTTTTCCAATCCTGTGGCCACTGTTGTGTTTTCCAAATTTGTTGGCAAATTGAGTGCAGCACTTTAACAGCATCTTCTTTTAAGACTTTGAATAACTCAGCTGGGATACCATCACCTCCACTAGCTTTGTTGTTAGTAATGCTTTCTAAGGCCCATTTAACTTCGCTTTCCAGGATGTCTGGCTCGAGGTCAGTGATTATACCATCGTGGTTGTCAAGGACGTCGAGGTCCTTCTTGTATAGTTTTGTAAATGTTAATAGGATGATAAAAACATGCATTTTGCAGTTTGGGACAAGAAAGCAGCTGACAATACAATGACTAAAGGCTTTTCCACATTTTTTCCCATCAGTCTCAAGACCATTAAGTATCCACAGATTTGGCCAAGTTGAGAATTACACACGCACACTCCCCTGGTTTTTAAAACTATACTAGGGAACACTCCCCCAAAACTCCAAGCCCCCTCCTAAAAAACACCAAGCTATTGAGAGCCATGCAACCCACTTCCTCCTACAGAAGGAAAAGGGAATGAAAGCACCCTACAAAACCGAAAAGGAAGGGATGGGAGCAAGCAGCCGCCCAAAGCTCCACTTTGTCCATTCCAGGCTGTGTGCAACATTGAAACCTCCTTCCCATCCAGCAGAGGAGTGGGAGGAACACACTTTTATAAGGAAATGATAGTATGAAGACTTTGAGTGGCTGGCAAAGACAAATAAATAAGTTTGTATAGAAAGATAAGAAGTCAAGAATAAGATTTAAAGTACTGCAAGACGAGAAGAAAAGACGTGGTCTGGCAATACCTAACATTAAATTATATTACCAAGCCACTGGGCTAGTTTGGATATCGGATCAGAAGTCAAAATGAAAGATTGATAAAATTAGAATCTTCAAATTTTGATGATGGACTTCATAGCTATCTGTGGAATACATAGCTATCTGTGGATTAAAAAATCGATATAAAAAAAGAAAACCCAAGATAAAAGTCATATAATCAGAGACAGCTTATTTAAAATTTGGGAAATGCTACGAAAGAGAATCAGCCCTGTAATTCCATAAGTAATGTCACCAATAGATGCTTATTACGGCAATTATACCATTGGGAATCTTACCAGACAACATAGACAGAACCTCACAAGACCTACTTAAATATATGTTAACAGCTGCCAGAGTAATATTTGCAATAAAATGGAAGACAGAAGACTGTCCTACAATAGAGATCTGGAAAGAAAAACTAGCTGAGTATGCAACATTGGCAAAACTAGCCAATTACATAAACAAAAGACCATTGAAAGAATTTCAGCAGAAATGGCAAGCTTATTATTCATACTATGGAAACAACTAATTTTTTTAAGTTCTGGAATTATCTGAATATCGTATTAAAGGTAATGAAGATATTGATTAGAAGTTTTTACAATGATTTAATTTCGTATAGATGTCTTTTCAGTTGTTAAAGATATAATTCCCTCTGTCATTAATAGATTATCGTTAACCTTAGGAAAGTTTTTGTCTATTCTTTAACAAGAGAATCTATACCAAATTTTGTAATTCTGTAATATTCAAGTTTTATTGTTTGCTCTTATATTTGAAATATGTAATACATTCAGTAATATGTCTGATTTTACTTGTATGTAACAATTCATAATACTTTACAAATCTGATGAATCTATATTTCTCCCCTACCCCCTTTTTTCCTTCTGTATCCCACCCTTTTAAGAGAAAATAATAAATATTCATTTATGAGGAAATTATAGTATTTACCAGAAGTATAACTAGGGCTGGACAGCAGAGATTCTCAGCTAGCACACAATCACATAAAAGATACAGGCAAAATGGAACTGGCCACAAAAAAAAAAAGAGGAAAGAGTTTTACAAAAAAAACAACAATCCCACATGTATGCACCCAAATCAATTATTATTGCACATGCACAGCTTTGGTTTCCTGCCTTCCTCCATTCTGAAAGCTGGACAATGGGGACTGAAAACAGCAGGGTAGGAAGTCACAATGCATCCCTTTGCCTTGCAGCATCAAACTCTTAGAAGCCATGCTTCTGAGGGATACAAAACCTGTCAATAAACCATACAAGAAGTCCTCAGTACATTTCAGGTGGACAAAATAATAGTTACTTGGATGCTAAAACTGACAGCTACCTTGGGTGCAAACATTGCTTATCATGACCAAACCAAATAGTCACATACCATTACACCACTGGACGAATAACAAGTCTGCCATTTTGTCTATTTTACTCAAGCTGCAACAAATTTAGCAGCATAAATCCACAAAATCTTCTCCTGCAGATGGCCACTGCCTTGTCTGAGAGTATCCCTTTCCTATATTACATTGCTCACGTATGTGGACTACTCCTGTAAACCATTATTTGCAGAAACTGGAGTGCATTCATAAGGTATGAATCAGAAGCAAATATGCAGCCAATGTGACTTGGGAGAGTCTAAGGCTGGGCATTTCCTGACTGAATGCACCAAGTATGGAAAAAATGTGAGAAAGTTGCTTGCTTAATTGAGACCATAAGAATATAAGAAAAATCCCACCAAATGAAACCACTGGTCCATCAAGTCGAGCATCCTGTTTCCCACAGTGGATGACCAGATGTCCCAGAAGCACAAAGTGGGGCAGTCAAGGAGAGGGTGGAGAGCCCTAGTGGTGGGCCCGCAGAAGATCAGTGCAGAAGATCAGCCAGCAGGGAGGGGGATGGTTGCATCCGGCGCTTCCTGGCAGCTGCAGACCCAGACACTGGGACTGAACTGGACCAGCAGCAGCCCTATATGTGTGGATTTGCATGAGAGTGATGAGGATCAGGCTGACGAATGCTGGATGCTTGAAGCTTGTGATTGCCAGGTAGATTGCTGTAGCCATTTGTTGAATGGTTAGGAGATAGGTCAGGAGATAACCACTTATTCAATGGTTAGGAGATAGGATGATGTAGAATTTGCTGGTATGACCAATTAATTGGATTTTGTAATTTTGTATTTTTCTAATTTGTAATGTGGTAATTCTGCATTTTTGTATGACCAGTTAATTGTGCCCTGAAATTGTGTATTTTTGCACAGCAGATAAGTCAGAGTTAGAGATGTATAGCAGTGAGTAGATGAAATTGGGTTGGCAGTGCTAGGAGTAGATAGGGCGGCAGCTTCAGTAACGAGGACTGCCCTGTTTAGTTAGCCCATCGGCAATCTGGAGTCACGGTGTGGACTGGCTGGTGCAGCAATGCCACGGCAGCAGATTCCGATGCTCTTTGGGAGGAGAAGGTATAGCGGTGGGTCCAGGCAATGTGTGAAAAGAAAGGTGCTGAGACACAAGAGGGCTCGGTGCCCATCCAGCCTGCGACCCATCCCAAAGGATGCCAGCAGTGGGGCTAGGATGAGTAACCCCCCTCCGTCATTGGCGTTATGCAATGCCAGGTCTATTAATAATAAGACTATAGTCCTTCGGGACTTTGTCATAGAACAACAGGCAGCCCTGGCATGTGTGACCGAGATATGGGTGTGGGATGGAGAGACTGTAGCTCTCTCCCAACTTGCCCCAACTGGATTCTCGGTCCTTCATCAATCACAGATGAGGGGCTGGGGGGGGAGTGGTGATATTCATGCGGGAGGCTTATTCCTTCAGGGAGCTCCCCTCACTGGAGATCGCGGGCATGGAGTGCATCGGTCTGGTGCTGGAGGCTGAGGAGAGTTTGGCAATCTGGCTAGTGTACCGACCACCTAACGCACTGGCCAGTAGCCTGCCGTCCCTGCTGGAGGCCACAGCAGGCTGGGCGCTGGAGCACCCTAGGCTTTTGGTCTTGGGTGACTTCAATGTCCATGCCGATGATGCGACCTCTAGGCAGGCAACGGACCTAGTGACGTCCATGGTGTCACTGGGACTGTCCCAATATGTGTCAACCCCCACGCATCAGGCCAGGCACATGCTCGACTTGATCTTCACAATGGGGATTACAGTGGACCAGATTACTGCAGTAGCAGTACCATGGTTGGACCACTACGCCCTGAAGGCCCATGTGAATGTCCCACCCCGACCGTGTATAGGCGGCAAGCAGATTTTGGCTCGCCCGTGGAGCCAAAAGGACCCAATGTGGCTTCAAATGGCTCTGTGGGATCCGATGCCCCCTGGCGGCTCATTGGATGAACTTTTGGAAGACTGGCATAGCCAACTTTCCATGGCCATCGACGAGATCGCTCCCAAGCACCCTCTGCACGTGCGCTCTAGGCTAGCCCCCTGGTACTCCCAGGGGCTGCGGCTTATGAAGCAAGAGCTTAGACGGCTAGAGAGACGGTGGCATTGTGCTCGCGATGAGGCAACAAGAGCATCTTATAGGACGTTTTGAGATCCTATGAGATGGCAGTCAAGGCTGCGAAGAGGGAATTCTGTGCAGCTACAATTGCATCTGCGAGCTCATGCCCAGCCCAATTGTTTAGAATGATTTGGTCTTTGAAGGATCTGCCACAGGGCAGACAAAATAGTAGGGAATTGGACATTGGCTGTGAGGCATTTGCAAGCTACTTCGCAGATAAAGTCTTGGCACTCTGCCGTGACCTCCCCGCCACACTTGAAACAGTGAGTGAACTTGAGGCCCCTTGCACGTCTTCAATTTTGGGTTTGGAATGTTTTGACTGGCTCAGTCTGGAGGAAGTTGATAGATTGCTTGATCCATGCCCCTCCTGGCTCATCAGAGCGAGCCACGAGGGGTTTCAAGGTGCCTTGAGAGACATTGTCAACAAGTCCCTCTTGGAGGGGTGGTTCCCTGAGGCACTCAAGGAAGCGATGGTCCACCCTCTCTTGAAAAAACCAACTCTGGACCCGGCTGAATTGGCCAGCTATCGGCCAGTGTCCAATTTGCCCTATTTGGGCAAATTGAATGAAAGGGCGGTGGCGACTCAGCTACAGGGCTTTCTGGATGACGCTTTTGTCCTTGATCCATTTCAGTCCGGCTTCCGTCCAGGGCATGGGACAGAGACAGTGCTGGTCGCCCTAACTGACGACCTCCGGAGGCATCTGGATCGAAGCAGTGTGGCGGCACTGTTATTGTTAGATCTGTTGGCCCCATTTGATATGGTTGACCACCAGTTGCTGACCCATCGCCTCACCAACATGGGGATTCAGGGGCTCACCCTTCAATGGCTTGCCTCTTTTCTCCAAGGTCGGGGACAGATGGTGGTGCTAGGGGGGCAGCAGTCCCGGAGGCACTCACTTGAATGCGGGGTGCCTCAGGGAGCGGTGCTCTCCCTGATGTTGTTTAACATCTATATGCACCCCTTCACCCAGATTGCCCAGAGGTATGGGTTAGGGTGTCATCAATATGCGGATGACACCCAGCTCTATCTGATGTTGGGCAGCCAGTCAGCAAGCTGTGGCTGGGTGGCTCAGACTGAGCCGGCAGAAACTAAATCTGGCGAAGACGGAGGCCCTGTGCTTGAGTTGGGTCGGACCGGGGTTGGGGCTCCCACTTCCAACCTTCGGTGGGGCACCTTTGGTGCCAGCGCTGGAGGTTAGGAGTTTGGGAGTGCTCCTGGACCCCACTTTAACTATGGGGGCCCAGATGGCAGCCACTGCCAAATCGGCCTTTTACCATCTTCGGCTGATTCGGCAGTTGGTCCCTTTCCTTGACTGTGATGACCTGGCCATGGTGATCCATGCAATGGTCACCTTGAGGCTAGACTACTGTAATGCTCTCTACATGGGGCTGCCTTTGGTGCAAATCCAGAGGCTGCAGCTAGTGCAGAACGCTGCAGCCAGGCTGTTGGTGGGCATCCCTAGATGGGAGCACATCCGGCCTGTGCTGAAAGCACTACACTGGCTGCCTATAGTGTACCAGATTCGCTTCAAAGCGCTGGTGCTTACCTTTAAAGCCCTATATGGGCAGGGTCTGAAATACCTGAGGGACTGCCTTTCCCCACATATGCCCCAAAGAGCACTTCGGTTGGGGACACAACGTCGCCTGGTAATCCCAGGCCCCAGGGAGGCCAGGCTTGCTGCAACCAGGGCCAGGTCCTTTTCATTGGCGGCTCCTACCTGGTGGAATGAGCTCCCGGAGGAGATCAGGGCCCTGCGGGACCTTGTTCAGTTCCACAGGGCCTGTAAGATGGAGCTCTTCCACCAGGCTTTTGAGTAGGAGCCGCCACTACCTCTACCGCTATCACTACCATCTGCAGTAGATGTAAGGGACGGCCGAGAAAGATCAATCTTGCCTCGCTGTGATCAATATTGCCAGATGGGGCTGAATAACATCGTGTGGCAGCCTTTTGTGAAACTGATCCCATCTGGTTGAGGTTTGTTTAATTGCTGAGCACTTTAATGTGGAATGTTTTATCTGTTTTTATGCTGTTTTACCCTTGGCACATGATTGCCCCGTTGTGAGCTGCCCTGAGCCCGTTTGCGGGGAGGGTGGGGTAAAAAAGGAATAAATAAATAAATAAATAAAATAAAGACCAATCAGTCCCCTTTTTGTTGCCAACACTGGTAATTGGTATTGATGAACCTGTTGATGATTACTCAAAGCTTCACAAAGCTATCCAAGTTATGGCCATTACTTCATTCTTCTTTCCATTCTGTGTTCTGCAAGTTAATATGAATTCTGAGACTGTACTACCAACTAACTTCATTTATTTATTTAATTCATTTATACCCTGCCTTTCTCCCAAAGCAGCTTACAGCATTCTCCTGTCCTCCATTTTATCTTCACAACAATCCTGTGAGGTAGGTTAGGCTGAGAGTGTGACTGGCCCGAGGTCTCCCAGCGAGCTTCCATGGCATGAGTGGGGATTCGAACCTGGGACTCCCAGATACTAGCCTGACACTCTTAACCACTACACCACACTTGGGTGACCCAAAGTTCTAGCACTTTCTGGAAAGGGTGAAAAGGTTCACTAGAAACTCTATCCTTTCTTTATAAAGAATACTATATTTCCAAAATGTTGTGATTTGTTTAAAGTTAAAAAGTAGGATGTAAATAACCGCAACAGTAGTAGTAGTAATAGTAGTAAAAACCAATTTGGTTGCCCCTTTCAGTATTCAAAAAAAAGTCAGGCTATAGATCTATACAATGACATTATTATACTCGCTCTTTCATTTTCAGTCCCTTTCCTATTACCCCCTAACACAGAAACTGTCCTTTTTATCTGTGCTACCTATTTTCATCAAGGTATCCACCATGAACCCAAAACCTCTTTCCTTGTCAGTCACAGCCAGTTTAGACCTTATCAGTGTATATGGAAAGTAGGGTTTTTTCCCCCCTCCGATGTATCCCTATTGTCAGAGACCATAACAGTTTAAGGCAAGGTACAGCATCACGCTACATAACCTCACCCTGTCTTCTGTTCAGTGACTGCAATCAGATGGTGGCTTCCGTCTACTTGTATAGTTGTCACACAGGCACGTTTTTAATCAATCAGGTTGGTAGTTTTTCAGATTCCCTTCTCCCTAGTTTTATTGTTGTTGTGTCCTCTGCTACTATTAGTCCTTAAGTCTTTAATATTGATCTCCCACCCGGTCATTATAGTTGTGGAACATGTTCCAGAAGAAATTAGATCTGTCTCTCTCTTGAAATTTCAGAGGGCCTATAAGACAGAACTCTGAAGGGCCTGTGGCTGTTTGATTACCACGTGGGTCCCTTGGATTATAAAGAGTTTTTTAATGGCTGTTTGAATTTTGTTGTTTTGAAGTATTATGTTTTGTACCATTTTAGTTGGAGAGAGAAGGTGGCATGGTATTATTCTCCTCATGCTGCTCTGAGTGGGGCAGGAAACGAGAGGTGGAGCAGGGGATTTCTCACCGGGAGATTGGCAACCCCACTCTCAACAGAGTTGAAACCAGGTAAGGTCTAGAGATCTCCTGGAATTCAGCTGATCTCCACTTTACAGAGATCACTTCACCAGGAGAAAATGATTGCTTTGGAGGGTGCACTCTATAGTGTTATACCCCACTGAGGCCTCTTCCCTTCCCAAATGCCACCCTTGCTAGCCCTAACCGATCCTAACACACTTTCTCTAAATCTTAACTCTATACTCAAATTTCAAGGAATTTCCCAACCTAGAGTTGGCTACCTTTGGTTCCCAGTACTTGGGAGAAAAGTGAGGTTTTAATGTTTTAAATAAACAAATAACTAAATTATGGGCTGAGAATTTTATGATTATGTTTACTCAGTTATGTTCTTTGACAGCTGTATTGATAGGAGGCATATAAATTGTGTGCGTGTGTGTACATAAAGTTGTTCATTTCATTACAGTGTACTAAATCCAATGCCTTTTTTAACCAAAGTATTTAGATGCAATGCCCATAAGACTATAAAACAGAATTTTAAGTAAGTGTATAGTTACAGCAGACCCAGACCACCATATAGTTCCAAATCTAAAGCCTAATAATTTAAAAATAAAATTTTCATGCTGTTGTGTTTATTGTATAACACTTCACAGGTTGTTACAGAGTAGCCATTCTAGGCATGTCTAGCCAGTCTGTGTGAAATGACTCCTTTAAAAATAAATGTTTCAAATCATTGCCAAAATGTCCTCACTACATATTGGGTTGGAGTCTTAGAGATATGTATGAAAATAATTAATACTAATGAAACTTGAGCTGAGGCTAAAGTCTGGGTTTTGAGGTTTGGAAGTTTTGACTTACTGAAGCAAGTATATTAAACTTATGTCTTATGTTATCTTGCTTCAACAAAAAGTGGAAATATCAAATGACTGCAAGGGGTGGGGATGGGCATAAACTGAGAAAATTTGGTTCGGTTTGTGGTTCATGGCATGCACAGTTTGTGAACCATGGATCATCACAAACTTTTTGGCACTAGACGAACTGATTCAGTTTTGACATGGTAGAACGTGCCCCTCAGTGTACTAGATACAACAGCTAAGCCCCTCTGCTTGGCATGAGCAGAGACACATTTTGGCTCACAGCCCTTAGCCCACCTAACACCCCCAACCCCCAGCAGGGAAGAGAAATCATAATCAAAATGTAGGTTCTAAGCTGAGGAAGCCACTAGCTAAGCCCATCTACTCACAAGCCCGTAGCTACAGTGTGGCATCTCGGGGCCTGGCCCCCTGACTTACTGCCAAGGCCCCCTGACTTCCCATCCAGCCCAGGCAGTCCCATGGAGATGTGTGCAGGGGTCTGTATGGGGTGCCCCCTGACTTATTTAAAGGCCCCTTCAATTAAAAAATCCTGGCTACGGGCCTGTCTACTCAGCATGAGCAGAGAGATGGGGTGGCTCAGAGCCCTGAGTCCACCTAATACCCCCAAACCCCAGCAGGGGAGAGGAGGTCTCAATCAAAATGTGGGTGAGGAACCGCCTAGCTAAGCCCCTCTGCTCAGTGTGAGCAGAGAGACAGGGTGGATCAGAGTCCTAAGCCCACCTAACACCCCCAAACCCCAGTAGGCAGAGGAATCACAATCAAAATGTGGGTTCTCAGCCGAGGAACTCACTAGGTAAGCCCATCTGCTTGGCATGAGCAGAGAGATGAGGTGGCTCAGAGCCCTGGGTCCACATAACACCCCCAAACCCCAGCAGGGGGAAGGAGGTCTCAATCAAAACGTGAGCCCTCAGCTGAGGAACCACCTAGCTAAGCCCATCTTCTTGGCATGAGCAGAGAAATGGGGTGGATCAGAGCCCTGAGTGCACCTAGCACCCCCAAACCCTAGCAGGGGAGAGCAGTTCACTATTAAAATGTGGGTCTTTAGCTGAAGAACCCCAGCTAAGCCTCTCTACTTTTAACAAGTTTTTTTAACAAGTTCCCTGCCTCTCTGTGTAACTGTGAACAGCCAAGAGAAGAGAGGCTGTGGAGCAGAGCTGAGCATGTATATAGCATTCTGACCCTATAGAGCAGAATGGGAAATCTGTTATTGGCAGCCAGCCATGCGTGTTAAGCTTTGGAGAGCTTCTATGGGTGTTTCCAAGGCTGGAGAATTCTGCTCCTCCTGTTGCCTTGGAGTTTTGTATTTGTTTAACTGAATGGAAACAGTTTGTCTGGAAATGTAATCATTCATGAACTGCCACAAACCGCCATGAACAGCACCAGAGTTTGCAAAATGTTCATGCCAGGTACCTTTCCACAAACATAGCTTTGCGAATCATGAACTGCCCAAAATTCGTGATGAACTTTACTTCATGAGCCAGTTTGTGCCCATTCCTAGCAAGGAGAGAAAACACAATGGAAAACAGCAGCTCTAACACTTTCAAATTAACACTTGTAAGTCTCAGAGAACAAAAAGATGAGGTGTTCCATTCTCTCATCATCTGACTTAATTGTGTCAAATCACTCTTCAATTCATTGGAGCAAAGAAAAAAAATACAGCAACTGAATTTATCTTGAATGCTAATATGAATACCAGCATGAAAATGTTGATATGTGAACAGAATAGAATGAGGCTACCATGAAAAACCTGTGGGGTAGACAAGTTAATTTTAGCAAAACCAAGAATGAGTCTTGTGGAACCTCAGAGGTTTTCACTGTAGCATATGTTCATGGGCTACAGTCCACTTCACTAGATATATACGTACATATTGTCAAGTTACAACCAAGAAGTAGCTTTCAAGGCAAGTGAGAAGCAGGGATGGTTTGCCATTTCCTTCCCTCACAGTGTCTTCCTTGGCTGTCCTTCATCCAAGTCCCAACCCTGCTTAGCTTCTGAGATCTGACAAGATTGGGCTATGTCATACCAGCTTTCCTGCCATTTCGCCAGATACATGACATAAAACATAGATGTGCAGTTATTTATACATACATACAGAGGAAAGAAAATGTGAACTGTGGAAATAAAAGGTTAAAATATGAAAGTAGGACATTTTATGCAAAACTCAAAGCACACAAAATAAGTACAGTGACCAGTCAGTGATAAGGCTACCTATTTATATTAGGCAATTTAATGTGTACTGGTTGAGAAAGGTATCGTGTCTGTTTGTCTTGGTTAAGCCCCATATAAAACACACTGCAACTATCCAGTCTGGATATGACTGAAGCATAGGTATCTGTGGCCAGATCATTCTGCTTAAGGAAGGGATGCAGCTAACATACTGGGAGCCTATCAACCGTACATAGTAGAAAAGTATATTATCCACTATCCTAACAACTCATGTATTTACCATGCATGTAAACATGAATATTAATACATATACACATGAACATTAAGCTTCTATACACATGAGCATTAATCCAGAATAATCCACTAGTCATGCATACCAAAACTGTATATGCATGTGTTGCAGGCAGTGACTAGGTAGGCTATCCATAGGCTGCCACCACTCTGGTACGGGTCTCCTCAGGAGTGCCCAGAGCACCCACCTGACCCCGTATGTCCACTCTTTCCCAGTAGGGTGTACTTTATATGGGACCAAATGAGATGTGAGGATCCAGCCAGAACAATAAATAATTTTATTTAAGAAGTCTAGTAACAACTGGTTTTCAAATAAATTTGTAGAATAATGAGAACTGTAAAGGCAGGTAAGCACCCATAGGCGATTTTACCTGTGTAACACACAAGGGCGTTAACATAATCTATTATATGTTGGTATCAACATACTTGCTGCCTAGAATCTGCAACTTCAAGGTAGCCGACTATTTGACAGGTGATCATTTGCCCTTTCAGCTAACTATTTCAATCACTCCTGATTGTCTGCTTCCACCTAGGCTTGCAATTGACTTGCAGCAGGGAGGAAACTCTTTGAGACCAATAAGATGGTCACCAAATTTGATTCCTTCTGCGATGGACATTATGCATTCTAGTAATTCTAAACTTCTAACTGAGGAATTCCTGAAACACGAACACATTTCAAGGAAGATAGAATTATTAACCAGTATCTTAGACCTTTTTATGCCAATTTGTTCTAAATTAGCTATTATTAATAGGGCTGATAGGAAAAATACCTGGTTTGATAAAGAGTGCAGGGACCATATGAGAAGAATTAGGCCTAAACATCGTCTATTTAAAGATACAAACTCACAGGTTCATCTAATAGATCTTATATCATTAAAAAGAGGATTTAAGTCTTTAATAAAATATAAAAAGTGGTTGGCCACATGCCAAGGCTGGAAGGTCCTAATCTCAGCCATAAACAACAATGAATCACAAACATTCTGGGAGTTGATCAACAGGGGTATCTCTGGGGTAGCTAGAATTCCAGCATATATCGCCCCTGGAACCTAGAAAGATATTTCACCTCTATTTTTGCTGTGACCCCTGGCTTTGAGCTCCAAGGGCATCAGATTGAACTGCCTCAAACCATCTCCTGGCCTCCAGTTTCATCTGAGACTGTGAATCTTCTAATTATGCAAATACGCTCAGGCAAAGCTTCAGGTCCAGATTTAATTCCAGCAGATCTCCTAAAGGTAAACCCCACCTGGTGGAGTAGATTGCTAGCCCCACTCTTTACTCAAATTAATGAATCCGACATTATTCCCCAATCATGGAAGCATGCAGTGATAATTCCAATACACAAAAAAGGCTCAAAAACAATTCCTACTAATTATAGGCCTATAGGCAAAGCGTATGCAGCTTTTTTAAATCATAAACTACTGAACTGGATAGAAACAGAATCCATGATTCACTCTGAGCAAGCTAGATTTAGAAATGGAGTTTCAGCCTTAGACCATTGCATAGTACTGTATCATCTTGCCAATAAATACTCTTCCTATTCAAAAGGTTCCCTTTATGCAGCATTTATGGATCTCAGGGTGGCATTTGATGCAGTCCCCAGATGTTGCCTCTGGGCCAAATTGCCTAAAACATCTTTAGACAAGAGACTTCTTTGGCTGATGTATAAACTATATGGGAATCCTACTGCACAAATTCGATGTGGAGTGGACAACTTACAAATACCATCCATCTCTCTAAAGGCATTAAAGACAGGTAAGCAAACAAATAAAAGAAGCCTAATGCATCTATCTAGACCACTGGTTCTCAAAGTGGTCCATACTCCCCCCTGGGGGGTTCTGGAACAATCCAGGGGGGCAGTAGGAGCCTTGGGTGAAATTGGGGGGTGCTGGAACGATCCAGGGGGCAGTAGGAGCCTTGGGTGCAATTGAGGGGCATTGAATAAAAATAAGGGGGTGGTGGAAGCATAAAGAAAGAAAAGTCCAGAACCTATCTAAAGCAGCTTTTTCCTGCCTTGTCCTGGTCTTTCCTGGGATCAGGGAGGGAGGGGGAGGGGAGGGGGGTCCCCACAGCCAATCACAGCTATGCATTTGCAAATTGCAAATGTATGTGCACCCTTGAAAGGCTGTGGTAGCTGCTGCTGGCCTCTGGCTTCAGGCCTTCAGCTGCTGCTGTTCTGTCCCAGCCTTGGCCTGCCTGGGTCATGGTGGATTCTACCTGGACTGAAGAAGACATCTAAAAGGTAAGATTTAGGGAAAATGCATATTATTTTTAAAGGGGGATATTAGTAAAAGTACTTTTTAAATTAGTGTCCCTTTACTTTAGGTTATGCGGCCTGCTTGGGGTGGCTTTGAGTTACAGTTCTGTTGGGTGTGGGGTGGGGGTTGGCTAAGCATTACTCTTTTACACTTAATAATTTTGAGGGAAAGTTTTAAAAGTTTGGTTTGCATTTAAAAGTATTTCTGTTGGATTGTTTTCTAAAAGTAATTATGGTAATTGCTTGTTGGTGTGGTGGGGGGGGTTGCTCAATGTTTTTAATTTTGTGATTTTCGGGTTGGTTTTTAAATATATTTCTTGAGACTGTACTGCTGTGTGCCTCAAAGAATGCCAAATTCTTCATAGTCTGCAGAAGTTATGCAAATGGAGCACATTTAATGGAAAAAGCCTAGGATTGCAAATTCTGACTCCCTTGCATTTGGGCTTGTGAGATTCACTGAGACTTGGTTGCGTGCTTTGAAGTAGGACTTTGCAGCTGGGAAGCCAGAAGTTAAAGTGGAAGTTCTTGAGAAGCTTCTCTTTCTATTTGGGACAGCTGTCTGGTCAGTGTGGTACAGTGTCTAAGCATCAGACAAGTGTCTGGGAGATCTGGGTTTGAATTCCTGCTCTGCCACTGATAAGTAATGATTTCAAGATTAAAGAAATTGAGGTATTGGATTGCTCTTTGGATTGCACTATGTAAACTGCCTTGCACCTAGTGTGGGGGTGCAAGAAAGTAATGATTTCCAGATATTTCAAAGCTGGCTTTCCCCCAACAATTCATGTGTGTGTGTGTGTGGGGGGGGGGTGTTATTCCCCAGTGGTGGGAAGAACTATAATTCATGCCCGCTGCCGGTAATATTAATTAATTGTTTTATAAATAAACACAGAAATTTTACTTTTTTACAGATAATATCATGGCTGAACCTAAGAAAAAATGTAGACAACATAGTATTCAATATTTGAACTTTATTCAGTCGCCTACAAACAGTACATTACCTATGTGCCTGATTTGCCAAAAACTTTTATCAAATGAAGCTATGAAGCCTTCAAGACTACAAGAACATTTGACAAAAGTTCATGCTGATAAGAAAGATAAGGATTTATCTTATTTTCAAGCACTTAAAGAAAACTTTTTGAGACAGCCAACATTGGCAAAACTCTTTTCAATAGCATCCAAACAAGATGACAATGGGCTGCGTGCTTCTTACAACATTTCGTTACTGATTGCTAAATCTGGAAAACTGCATTCTGTTGGTGAAGAACTAATTCTACCAGCTATAAGTGAGGTAATACGCACCATGCTATACAAGCCAGCATCAGATATTACCAAGAAAATTTCTTTAAGCAATAATACAGTGCAATGAAGAATTGATGAAATGGCTCAAGATATTGAAGACTCATTATGTGAATATTTAAAAACATCTCAGTTCTCTATACAGCTTGATGAGTCAACTTTGCCAGGAAATGAAGCTTTCCTTTTAGCATACGTGTGATTAATAAAAGAAGGAAAAAATTGCCAAGAATTATTATTTGCTAAAAAATTGCAAATTGATACCAAAGGAGAATCAATATTTCATGCATTGGAAGAGTTTTTTTTAAAGAAAAAGAAATTCCCCTGCTACTGATGGTGCTCCAGTGATGATGGGGCGCTACAGGGGGTTTCTTGCATATTTAAAAAAAGTGGTTCCAAATGTATTCACTATACACTGTGTCATTCATCATCAACATCTAGTTGCCAAAAATCTGAGTGAATGCCTACATAAGTCATTATATCATGTCATTAAAGCGGTCAACAAAATCAGAAGCAATTCACTGAATGACAGATTGTTTAGACAACTTTGTATTGAAAACGATGAAGAATTCGATTGCTTGCTGCTTCATACAGAAGTTAATTGGCTATCAAAACGTGCCTGTTTGGATAGGATTTATAAACTCTTTGACTCAGTGCTAGAGTTCCTAGAAAACAAAGATGATGCTTTACGAGCCAACTTGATTGATTCCAAAAAAGACATAGCTTATTTGACAGACTTGTTTAATAAATGTAATGAAAACAAATCTACAGCTCCAAGGTGATGAGCTGAATTTAATCAAAACAAAAACTGTCATTTCTGCATTTGTGGCAAAACTTCTTCTGTACAAATGAAATTTAGGACAAGGGGAATTCAGCCAGTTTCCAAATTTATCAACAGTAGAAAAACATGATGAAGACTTGCTTACCTATTGTCAGCACTTGGAGGCTCTCTATTCTGACTTTAATCAACGATTTGAAGATATTCTTAAAATGAACATACCCAACTGGGTTTTGGACCCTTTTTCAAGGAGAATCTCCAGAATTACAAGAAGAACTTATAGAAGTAACAACAAATGAGGAATTGAAATTTACATTCAAAGATGGCTACCAACAGTTCTGGCTGCAAAAGCAGATACCTACACTTTATCCTGGATTATGGGCTGTAGTACAAAAGTTTCTAATTGCATTTCCTTCAACATATTTAGTGGAACTTGGGTTCAGTGCGGTCACAAATCTGTTAACTAAAAAAAGAAACCGACTGCAAATAGCTAATCATGGTGATTTAAGATTGCTGCTGACAAAAATAGAACCAAACATTAATAAATTGATAGCAGTGCACCAGGTTCATCCTTCTCATTAGGATTATTTTAATGTCATTTGTGATTTTTATTTTAATAGTATCCTTTGTTATCTTAATTTTCTGTGTGTATGCAAATGTTACTATGGTTGGTTTTATAAAATACTTTTATGATTTTAAGCTTCAAAGTGTTTTATTTACACCAACATCTTTCTTTACTATGTGCAAATTTGTCACTGCATCTTTTTGTCCACTTCTTGAAGGTAGATTTCCAGGGGGGCGCTGAGTAATTTTTTTCTGAAAGGGGCGGTAGGCCAAATAAGTTTGGGAACCACTGGTCTAGACTATCCCTAGATGCCTCTTGGTGAAAAGCCTCCCACTTTGGATGAGGCCTCTCTTCCCTTCTTAACAGGTACCATCATCTAGTCTTCTACTGGTATATATTTTTCCTTCAAATCCCCATTAACCAATCACAGGGTCCAGAGGATGTCTGGGAAATGTAGGCCTGGTAGTTATTTTTCCAGAGCCACTAGGCCCCACTAGAGCCTGTAGGCCACACTACTATAGGCCTAGGATCATGACAGCATGGTAAGTATTTATTTATTTAGGATATTTCTATGTCACCTCTTCAGAGTCCTGCTTTAGGTGGCTTACAATTAAAACCACACTATTATATTAAAGACAAATCATAAGCAAGCTAAGAACATAAGCTGGATATAAGCAAGCTAAAAACTCTCCATAAAACATAGGGTTGCCAGACCCCCAATTTGGCAGGGGTCCCCCGCTTTTGGGGGGCTTCTACCCACTGCTGGCCAGCTAGCCATCAGGGGAAGCACCACCCCCAAGCCCCAACACCCGCAGCCACCGCTCTCCCTTCTCTCTTGAGGGAGAGGAGGAAGAGGGGTGGCTGCGGGCCACATGCTGATCTCCACAGAGATCGGGCATGGGGGGGAAATGCCAGCTCCCTGCACTTAAAGTGGCCCCTTTAAGTGCAGGGAGCCAGTGCAGGGAGCACGTGGGGGAGAATGCTGACTCTCTGCACTTAAAGGGGCCCCTTTAAATGCAGGGAGCCGCTGTTTCCCGCCTACCTGATCTCCACAGAGAACAGGCACATGGGGGGGAATGCCAGCTCTCTGCACTTAAAGGAGCCCCTTAAGTGCAGGGAGCCGCCATTTCCCCCCCATGCACCCGATCTCTGCAGAGATCGGGCACGCAGGAAACACTGGCTTCCTGCACTTAATTGGGTCCCTTTAAGTGCAGGGAGCCAGCACCACTGGAAGATCGGGTGGACAGGGGGGACATCCCCAATGTGATGTAATCATGTCAGGGATGCCCCGCCCCCTCCAGGAATGCCCCCCCCCAAGTCTCCCTCTGGGGGTGAAGATGCGACTTGGCAACCCTAATAAAACAGAAGAAGACCATTAAAAAGCTGATGAGTTAAAACCCATAATTAGAAGCCTGGGTAAACAGATGTGCTTTGGCCTGCTGCCTAAAAAAGAGATGTGCTTTGGCCTGCTGCATTGTTCTCCTCTCCTACATTTTGTCTCTCCTACATTACAAGAGAGGCCTATGGTTGAGGACAGCAATGGTCTCCATCATGCCTGGCCCTCCCTCTGCAATGCCATCTCTTTTTCCTCCTTTTGCCCTCTCCCCATAGGATAATGATAGAAAATTGATTTAATTGCCATCCTGTAATGGTTATTGGAATTTCAATCATTTTAATTGTTTATTGACTGACAAATTGATTGTGTTTTATTGATATGTTTTGAACCTCCCTGAGCCCACGTGTGGGGAGAGCTGTCTATAAATTGAATTAATAATAAATAAATACATTTTATATTAGAATGCCAATGTATGATAAATGGCACTGTTGGTCATCATATCTAAGGTATAAATCAAAATGAACCAGCCTTCTATCAAACTGAGGAAACATTGTCAATAGGATCTGAAATCCTCATACTTGAATGCAGCTATCAGCCACTTGCATTTTGGCACTTTATCTTTTTATCCCTTTTATTTGCTTGCCACAGAAGAACGTCATCCTTGGGATTCAATGAGAAAAAGGAGGTCAGGAGCCCCCAGTGCTGCTCTTATTTCTACAAGCCTCTGGAGTCCCCCAAATCCAGAGTGCAGTTGCTGTATACTCAATTATATTTATGATCATTAGGTTCAACATCAATATCTTCCTATCACTAGGGGCCTTCGCAGGCATTATCTTGCTAGCCACTCCTAGTCAGTTTCCACTTTCCAGCTTCGGCACCTCTTGCCTTGATATTACTGCAGTCTTCTCCATCATTGCAGCACTATAGAGCCTGTGCTCCCCTGACCCGAGTTCTTGTCTCTGCTTCTCTAGGAAGTCTTGCCTTACTGGACAAAGTCTGCAGTTCTGTCTGCTAGTTGATCCCCCCCCCCATGTTTACTGAGTGAGCGAGGGTGTTCCTGAATCTAATTTGAGGTCTTTTTTCCCCCTTCCTTTTTGCTGGAAGGATGCTATTGTAACCTCTGTCCTGGTTATTTTTGAAAACACAGACGAGAAAAGGTCCATAAATACCTCCTGTAGGAGCACAAGGATGCAGAGACAGACCTGGTGGCAACCAGAATATTGCCTCATGCCACCAACATGAGACCACCAGAGAAGTACAAGACAACCAAACAGAGGCCAGAACAAAACAAAATAAAGAAACAAGCCTGAATCTGTACAAAAACATTTGGGGAAGGTTTGGAATTGGTCTGGAAACATTTTAGAATGCACATTTGGCTTGTTTGTTTTTCTAAATCAGTTTGCTCTCCCTTAATTCACTTTCAGATACAAAGTTCTTAAGGGAGTTGTCTCAGAATCAATATTTTACATCTTGTACACATGGTGAGCAGTTTTTCTAAATTCTCCACTGCCTTCCAGTATAGTTGACAGACGCTAGCATATTCATTTTAAATAAACTTATAGAAAGCAAGTTTGTCATTCTTTGTTCCATGGTGCAAGACCTCAAGCAGAATCAGCAGTATCTGATTTCTTTTTTCCTATACAACTGTATGTTCCTCTCTCCATTTATGAACTTTTGCACTATCTGGCTGGCTCATGTAGCAAATTTCCCACATACGCAAGCAGTGTTGAGCTCCATTTGGCCATGCTCATGGGGACATGATCACATGGGGAACAGATATGTGTGAGGACTAATAAATTTCCATTTATTGACAGATATATCTATACAGCTCGTAGGCTTTCAGACAACATAGTTATATAAAATGCAAAATTATATAAAATATAGGATTTAAGATAATACAAAACCAACCCCCTAGCTAAACATCCCTGTGGCCTCCAAAATTTACACAAACTAGCAGATTAAAAACAAAGGAAACTGTGAGGAGCTATGAGGAAAGGCAGAATATAAGTATTTAAATAAATAAAGCTAAAATTATAAACTCTTCTCAAATGCAGTGGAAGGCTAGGATTCCAGAGTAACGCAAAGAGGATGCCTCTGCTAGCCATTTATGTGATCGTGGCAGAACAGACATCTCTGCTGCCTTGGCTGTGTTGCCCAGTTCAAGTTTGCTTTTCACATGTCCCAAGTCACTTTGCAAATCAAATAAAAATTAAATTAGCAGGTGGGAAAGGAATCCTCACATACTAGGCACTGCTTGAAGTTGCAGGGGGTGGGAGGAGGCAGTGCTTGTGTCCCACGTTTTGCTTCCAAAGTGTGTTTCTTTTTACCAGCACAACAAGCAGCTAGCTGCTATGCTAACCTTTATGTCTGACAACTCTTTACAACCACTCCTTTGGAGTTATATGTGCTGGTGGGGGAATGACCCAGTAGCTCTTTTCACATATTCGAAACACATACAGTAATTATTCAGGGAGATAAGTGGGATCAAGGCAACAAATGCCTCCCCAACATTTGTGAATTAATTATAGGGTACGCATAGAGGCTTTGCACTTAGCATATGACTCTCTCTTCACACAAATGGGAAACCTTAAAACCCTAGATTCTTGAAGGCAGGAAAAGGAGGAGGAGAGGAGGAGATTGGATTTATACCTCGCCCTTCAGTACCTGAAGGAGTCTCAGAGCAGTTTACAATCCCTTTCCTTTCCCCTCCCCACAACAGACATTCTGTGAGGTAGGTGGGGTTGAGAGAGCTCTCCCAAGAACTGCCCTTGAGAGAACAGCTCTGAAAGGACTTATGACTGACCCAAGGTCACACTAGCAGCTGCATGTGGAGGAGTGGGGAATCAAACATGCTTCTCCCTGATTAGAGTCCACACTCTTAACCACTACACCAAACTGGCCAAAAAGAGCTGCATTGGTTGCATGCGTGCCTTCCAATGAATATTAGAAGGCTGGGGGTGTAGCTTTCTCCTATCCTGCGTCCCCATGCCATCCACATTCATTTGCAGGCTAAGAACATATGACAAGGGATACAGAACCCAATGTATTCAAAATTTTCACAGGGAGTCCTGCTCTGTATCTGCATTTTTCTTCCAGTGCTGATTATGTCCACCCAGTTATGATGTTAGAAGGCTGACTTTGTGAGGGGAATGATCCTGGTCAATTGGCAGGCTCACAGGCTCCCTCCTGCCTTCTCCCCTTATGTAATAGACTGGTTGAAGACAAAAAGACTTATTGAAATGATGAAACTGAAGACAGAATTCAGAAGACAGAAGTCTTCAGTCTTCCAGTTAGCTGAAATGTAAAAATGCCTTCACTAAGTGAGGTCTATTTCTTTTCCAGGAGGTGGGATCATAGAATCATAGAGTTGGAAAGGGCCATACAGACCATCTAGTCCAAACCCCTGCCCAATGCAGGACCAGCCTAAAGCATATCTGACAAATATTTGTCCAGCCTCTTCTTGAAAGCTGTCAGTGAAGGGGAGCTAACCACCTCCCTAGGCAGCTGATTCCACATTTGAACCACTCTGTGAAAAAGTGTTTCCTAATATCCAGCTGATACCTTTCTGCATGTAATTTAAACCCGTTGCATTGGGTCCTATCCTCTGCTGCCAACTGGAACAGCTCCTTGCCCTCCTCCAAATGACAGCCTTTCAAATATTTAAAGAGAGCAATCATGTCCCCCCTCAAATCTCCTCTTCTCCAAACTAAACATTCTCAAGGCCCTTAGCCTTTCTTCATAGGGCTCAGTCTTCAGACCCCTGATCATCCTTGTCGCTCTCTTCTGCACCCTCTCGATTTTGTCCACATCCTTTTTGAAGTGTGGCCTCCAGAACTGCACACAGTACTCAAGGTGCGGCCTGACCAAGGCAGTACACAGAGGGGCTATGACCTCCTGCAATTTTGATGCCATGGCTCTTTTCATACAACTCAAGACTGAATTTGCCTTTTTTGCCACCGCATCACACTGACTGCTCATATTTACTTTACAGTCCACCCTTACCCCAAGATCTCTTTTGCATACACTAATCCCCAAAAACGTATCCCCCATCCAGTATTTGTGCTTGACATTTTTGTAGCCCAGATGTAATACTGTGTATTTATCTTTGTTGAATTGCATCCTGTTTGCAACTGCCCACTTCTCCAGAGTATTCAGGTCTTGTTGAATTTTAACTCTTATGTTCTTGGGTATTTGCTACTCCTCCCAATTGGTATCATCAGCAAATTTAATGAGTAGCCCTTCTACCCCTTCATCCAGATCATTCATAAAAATATTGAGAAGTACCAGGCCCAAAACTGAGCCCTGCAGCACCCCACTGGCCCAGGGGATTTGTATTCATCCAGTGCAGCCAGGTGCCTCTCCACAACCTCCCTGTCAATGTCATCTGGACACTCAGGTGTCCTGTTATGTCCTATACCATCTCTAGATGGGCTCAAGTTCTTCTGGGAGAAACTAGAGGCAAAAAGTCATTAAGCCTGTCTGCTTTTTCTCTGTCCTCCATCAGAGTTTCTCCTTCTACTCCCAAAAGTGGTCCAATTGCCTCTTTTACCTTGTGCTTGCTTCTCACATATCTATAGAAATTTTTCTTATTGTAGCGAGCCACCTGGCCAGACCCAACTCATACTGAGCTTTGGTTTCTCTGATGGCTGATCTGCAGTACCTAGTAACTCTCATATAGTCCTCTTTAGAGGTCTGACCTTCCCTCCATTTCCCTCCATTTCCTTTTTCTCCCTTAGCTTATTCTGAAGCTCTTAGTTAATCCACATCGGTTTCTTGGACTGCAAGGAGATCAAATCAGTCAGTCCTAAAAGAAATCAACCCTGACTGTTCCCTTGAAGGCCAGATACTGAAGCTGAAGCTCAAATACTCTGGCTACCAAATGAGAAGGGAGCACTCACTGGAGAAGACCCTGATGCTGTTGAAGACTGAAGGTCAAAGAAGAAGGGGACAGCAAAGGATGAGATGGTTAGACAGTGTTATCGAGGCAACAAGCATGAAATTAAGCAAACTCCGGAGCATGATAGAAGACAGGAGGGCCTGGCATGATGTGGTCCATGGGATTGCAAAGAATCGGACTCAACAACAACAACAACAATCATTGAGAGCCTATCCCAAGACAGATACAATTTAGGGTTGATACTCCAGATTAACTTGATTCTGGAAAAATCTGACTCTACTTATAAGGAGAGTGCTGAAGTTTCCAAAGTGACAGAAGGTAAGCTCAGTGTACTTACCCATCATTTTTTAGCTATACCTGTTCTCCCAGCCAAATCAACAGTGTTACTCTCAGAAGAGAAGGATCAGACATGAAGCATCTGATTAACACAAGCTGGTAATAATATTCTCTAAAACTGCACAGTGGCAACCAAAATAATGATTTATTTTCAATAAACATGAAGAGATTAGAGTCCATAAGCAGACACTATTTAAACAAATCAAAACTATTCTTACTAGGCAAAGGACTGAAGCATTGGGAGGAGGAAGCAGATGCAATCTACCAAAATCAAGGGATTCATGGAGGGGATCCTGAGCTTTAAGTCAATTCCAATGTTGGGGCAGCAGGACTTAAATCACTGAATGCTTCTCTGTACAAAAAAAGTCTGAGAATGTTTTTAGTCTAGTCATATCCCTAATATACAAGTTTCCTCTATGCATTGATTTGTTTGTATGGAGAATGATTGACTCATGTGAATCAGCATGGACAACCTGAAATGGTACAGCCTAGACATAGGTTTACCTCTCAGCGAAAAATCAGACCTCTGAAGAAGGATTTGTAACAGACATGGAATCTCAGCTGTCTCTAATATGTGCTGACAGCAAATGGAAATCAAAAATCCGTATATAGCACTACAAATACACAAATACACCAACATAACCACAGGGTTCTCCTATGACACCCTCTATGTATGTTGAAAGAGTGTTCATAGCAATAAATAACCACAACCAGTCCATAAATCAGGATTTTGAAGCCATAAATCAGGGCTTCCAGGCAGGCTTACCTCCTAACATCTGATCTCGGTTTTAGAGGTGGCCCTTTTAATGTCTTGTGCTCATGATAACTTAAAGGTCTCAAGGCTTTTTCAGTGAAACCTGCATCTCATCAGGGCTAAACTAGATGTGACCATGTCCTTGAGGCTGCCATGAGGATGCAGCCATCATATCAAAGTCATTTTAAAATGTCTCATGCAGTATGGCAAGCTGAGGCATTCTTGATTCCCCTCCCATGCATTATTGAGTGTGTACGCACCCCCTTGGTGGCTGTTTTGGCACTTGAAGACATGCCAAACAAGAAAAAAAAGTGCTGCACTACAGGCTCGATCAGGTTTGATCATGACAGGAACCTTGTTTTATTCTTAGGTGGGTTTGGTGCATCATTTCACTCAGTGCTAACCAATCATGATGGCTTCAACATGCAAGTTTTGCTTTGGATTGGCATCCAGACTAGAATGGGAGGTTTTGGAGCACCCACACAGCAACTGCTTTTCAAAATTTCCCCTACTTAACTTGGAGTGGTTAAAGTATCTTTGCATGCTGTGTGGATGGGAAGGTGCGCATTTTTAGTGCCATTTTTCTTGACTCCTATTCAATGAAAAGAACTGGGTAGGGCATTGTTTCCATTATCCCAGTTTTTCAGGAGTATTGTTACCATTTGGGATTTGGGGGGCGTCTAAAAATTCAGGACCATTATTTTTGTCATCACCCCATCTCAACAGGACTGAGGAAGGAGGGAGGGAAAGAGAGGCGGCAGGCTCCAGACACAGCATTCCGGCATCATCCCTACTTCTCTCCACTGCTGACTTCAGAGGAGGCAGAGTCTGCCCATAACTGTCTATCTATAATAATTTTTGGCTATACTACACTATGAGCCTTTTGTTATTTGCATAGCTGGGAAATGGCAGACAGGTTTCTGGACTACAGAGAGGCTTGGCTATCATAGCAGCCATTTCCTCCTCCTGCCACCTGGGGGCTTATAATACTATTCAAATACCAGGGTTTTTAAAATATATATTTAGTTCTGAACTGAATAGCCCAGGTTATTCTGATCTCATAAGATCTCAGAAGCTGAGTGGGGTTGGCCCTGGCTAGCATTTGGATGGGAGACCTCCAAGGAATACCAGGAGCGTGATATGGAGGCAGGCGATGGCAAACCACCTCTGAATGCCTCTTGCCATGAAAACCCTATGGGGTTGCCTGTGACTTGACGGCAGAAAAAATCTGTATAACAGTATAGCAGTATGTGTATGAAGGTCTCTGAATTCTCAGCTTTCATTTTTGAAAAGGGAGATGTCTCTAGCTCCTTTGATTGCAGAGATATACCCTTTCCTTTATATACCCACAACAGAAGGCACTAGAGACTTACTTACTAGAAACCCACTTGCCATTATCCAGTTGTGGGGGTGGGCTTTGCTACCTCTGATGCTTGCAGCAGGAAGAAGCCTTCTGTGGGACTATGCCAGCAGTATGGTAAGTCTGAGGCCAGTTCAGTCATTTTCCCTATTAAAATTTAAAGGGCCATGGGTGGAAGCCAGGTCTACCTGACATCAGGAGTTGGTGTGTCTCTTTCCTTTAAATTAAGAGAGACTTGAAACAACTAGTTTTGGTGTAATTTTAGCTTGAGTATACCCAAATGCCTCTGAACCTGCAGCAGTGACAGCAATTATGCGGAGAATTGTTGCTGTTTGGAAGCAGCCCATGACTGTGTACAGATCCTACAGATGGAATTTACATACTCAAAACTTCCAGATGCCTTCCAAGGTACCTGAATTAGAAGCTGATTCTCAGATTGGAATTTGAACAGAGTTACAGTGCATGCAAAATCATTTGAAAGATAGAAATATAGACAAAAGAATCCCATTTTTATTGGGCCATATGCTTATAATTCTTCAAGTGCTGCAGAACACATGTTGCATCTTACTTCTGCCTGTTGTAAGAGAGTCTTTGCTATGGGATAATAAATAGAACTGGCACAACAAATGAGATTGCTAATGACATGCCAACATTTTTATAGCACAAATATTTGAGTCTAAGATTGCCAGAAACGTGTGATAAACGGAGTGCTGGGCGATGGCAGGACTTTCAAAGAGGGAAGGGCAGCTGCAGCTGAAAGCTGTTTCCCATTGAACGCTTGCTTCAAAGCTTCCCTTTGCCATTGTCTAGATGGAGGTGTACTGAGCTGCTGCTGCTGTGTGTGGTCAGGGGCAAGCAGCTTTATCGTGGGTTATCTTGTTTGGCCAGAGGTTCCGAAAACATGTTGGAAGTCTATACCTCTGAACTCCTGAATGGTATAAAATCTGGAAATGAGAAGTTTTATGCTCTCTGGGAGGGTAGTTTGAAACAAGGCAAATTAAAAATGAAAATGTAATCAGAGCTGAAGGAAGATCCAAACTGAAATACTGAGGTGGAAGGTGTGGGAAAGAAACAGAGTTTAGCTGTAGGTGTATGACTGGAACAAGATTTCTCTGTGGACAGAAACCTTGGAGTGTCAATCCACTTCTTAAGAACAAGATGTTATGCATTTAAGTGCTTGATTTTGAAGAGTGGATTCATCTTTGAAAGCCAACTCTCTAGCAAAAGTAAACCAGTGTGATTGCACATAAATCCATGAAACCACACAAATAGTACCTGAAAAAACTGGATTTACTGAAGGTCAAATATTGTTCAACAGGTCTGAGATTAATTTGCACTCTGGGAATGCTCATACGTTAAGTGAAATCTATCAGGCCAAAGACTGCAGATCAAGTTTGTTTCTTTTAGATTTCAGTCTATTGAATTAATGGTAGACTAGTGTTGGTATAAGAAAGCCAACAGAATGGCATCAACCAGAACTGGTGGGAAAGAGCACAATTAGACTCTAGGTATGTAAAAGATAAAACTATTGGATTCGATGATATACCATTAGAACTAGACAAAATTGTGTGGTGTGCCAAAGGAAAAGATATAAAATTATTTTATATGTTATTATTAGGTATGAAAATGCAAGACGAGGTTGTAAAAGAAGCAATGATTAAATGGGCACAAAATATTGGTCATAATATACAATTAGAACAATGGTCCAAGGTATAGAAAGTTAATATAAAATTTACAAAAGCTACTTCATATAAAGAGAATATATATATAAAATGTTTTATAGATGGTACATGACACCTGAAAAATTAGCTAAATGGTATCCAAATATGTCAAATGTATGTTGGAAATGTAAATCAACCACTGGTTCTTTTTATATGTCATGGACATGCAAAATTGTTAAAAAATACTGGATATAGATACATGAGATATTGCAAAAAATACTGGACACAAATATACCATTTATACCAGAACTGTTTTTATTAAATATTGTACCACAAAATTTTAACAAACAAGATGCATATATGATTTTACAGATTGTAATCACTGCTAGAATTTTATATGCAAAGTATTGGAAAAAAGAAGAGACAGCTACAAAAGAAGAGAATCTACAGATTAATGGATGCAGCAGAAATGGACAAACTAACTTTACAATTACAAGAAAAACAAGAAGGAAATTTTGAAAAGAAATGGGCAAGATGCTACAAATGGCTTGAAAACTATCTTAGCAAATTTTAAAAAATAAACTTTGAATCTAAAAGAGGCTTATGACAAGATAAAAGTATTGTATGAAGGTGTACCAGAAATTGATTCTATAGCAACACTGTAAACAAAAAATGAAACATTAGTATAGACTCCACTGTTGTTAGTTACCACCGTTACATGTTTTTTCTTTTTACGTAGTTGTCTTTCTATCTCTATTGAAACTAATAAAACCTTTATTAAAAAGAAGAAGAAGAAGCCAACAGAACAGTGGAAAATGTTTTAGGCATACTAAATGATTCATCAGCTTTCCCCAGGCATAGGAATGGAACACAGAACTGGGGGGGGGGTTGAGTGCAGCAGAGAGGAGCCCATCTGATTAAAGGGTTGGTGGGCGTTCCTCTCCTATGAGGAAAGACTAGGACTTTTTTGTTTAGAAAAAAGGTGGTGGGGGTGTTATAGACATTTATAAAATTATGCATGGGGTAGAGAAGGTGGATAGAGAGAACCCCCTCTCACCTAATGCTAGAAATTGGGGGCACTCAATGAAGTTGATGGGCAATAGATTCTAAACAGACAAAAGAAAATACTTCTTTACTCAATGAGTAATTAAAATCTGGGATTAATTCCCAGTGGGTATAGTGATAGTAATGAGCACAGATAGCTTTAAGAGGAAAATAGATTCAATGGCCATTAGCCATGGTGACTAAAGGGAACTTCCATATTTAGAGGCAGCAAACTTCTGAATACCAGTGTTAGGAGGCAACATCAGAGGAAGGCCTCTATACCATGTTTATTGGCTCTCCACTGCACATGGTTGGCCGTTATGTGTGAAACGGGATGCTGGTTGAGAAGGGCTACTGGTCTGATTCAGTAGAGTTCTTCTGGTGTTCCTAAGTAGGACAACTTGATGAAAGGAGAAAAGAGTTTGTGTGGCTTTATTAGCAGAGTAGAGGAGTTAATTTTAGCAGATGTCCTGATGTGTTTGTAAATGGAGAATGAAGACATTGAGCTGGGAGAATGGGAAGTACCAAGCATCAGAGTACTGGACTGATGCCCATTCATGGTGTTTTAATAGACACTCTTGGTACAGGCTGCAAACAATGTCATGGAAAAACAAAAGAATGGTACTCTGGCAGTCCCCCACAATGACAGGTCAGGCATTCTCCTAAGCAGCTGAATCTTTCTATACAGTTTCCATTGGTGTCAGTCCGTGCCCTGCAGGTGAGAGTTATTTTCAATTAATAAACTTGTCTCATATAAATGGGCCAAAACTGTTATATATTTTATTGAAATTACATTGGCGAGCCAGTAATTGTAAATGTGAAAATTGGAGGGAGGGGTATTTTCCTTCCCATATCTATGATTCTAGGACATAACACTCATCACTTCTGGCATCTTGATTGAGAGTAATTGGGTTTGGGTGAAATTACTCAGACACTAAGTGTTTTTGCCTGTTCACATGGCTTATCCACTTGAGGTTCACACAATAGGTGATTTTGTTGCCTGTTGCCCATACACCCGGGTGGCCAAACATTCCTGACATCTTGGCTGCCCGGTGATTTACAACTTGAGGCTCTGCCTGCAATCCTGCCAGCAAGGCTGCTGTTCTTTAAGTCACGCTGCACTTCTTTAAGCCACATTTGCCTGGGTGTGCTCCTTTTAGCCCCATCATAGTTATTATCCTATATTTCCTTTTGGCACAGAGTCCTGTGTTATTTTTCTATGGTTCATCTCCTGATTCTCCCCTAGACTACCATTCAGAACTAGATAGGAATAAATACAAGCCGGTAATTATGGAAAGTTGTTCTGTGTCTATCTATTACAATGGTTCATTTGACCATCTTCTGGTTTTCTCTTGCAATACTATCCAAATAACTAGTCAAAAATTCTAAAATATAAAAATATATTAAAATAATATGATTCATTCTTAACTGGTTTCATGTTTCTGAGGCACCCTATCTCAGTTACTTAGGGTATAAAACAATGTTAAAAATGATTCATGTATAGGCTCCATTTGGAGATGTTAATAACTGAAACATACTATTCATAATATGTTTTGTTGGGTACCTTAGCCAAAATTCCCCGGTCCAGTGGTCTTCAGTCATGTTGATACTGTAAGCACTTTTAGAACTCTGAGGATGTGGAGTAGGCACTACCATAAAATACCTCCTGTATTTGAATGTGGCTAATTGTCAGGCTTGGACTTTTCACTTTCTGGGAGTGGACTAGTCATTAAGATCACCAGGAAAAGTCCCAGTGGCCCAGTAGACTGTGTGCAGTTCCGGTCACCACTCTCAAGAGTCTTCTCCGGCACCATAATTCGAAAGAATCTATTCTTCGGCGCTCGTTGTGGTTATGATTTGTGCCAGCTACCAGAAAGTTCTCTTTTATAGTGTAGAAGATTCCTCTTTTATAGCTAACCTGAATACTTGTTATTTCTGTTGTAAATATCAGAAATGTTTTACTGTAGTTCCAGAGTACCAGAATATGGAGTCGTTCTAAACCAAGGTTATTTACATCTCTCTCTCCTCGCCTCCCTCTCCCTCTGTGTGTGTGTACAGTCTGTATCTAGGCAAAATGGTACGAAGGAGTTTGGTGGGCCTCATTCTCTTTTATTTCTTTATGTTTGTTGGTCTTTTTTATTCTGAACAAAATCAAACTCTGAAAAGATCTTCCGTATATTCTTGTGTGCATGCAGCATCTTACACCTGTCAGTCTGGACAAAATGGAAAACGGGATAAAAATGAGGCAGTCACACATCATGGACTCCATTAACCTGTGTGCATTCTTCCTTATTCTTCCTCTTTTAACAGCATATTATTGCCTGATTCAAGCTGGGGCCAATTTGGCATAGTGATAAGCATGCTGAACTATGATCAGGAAAGCCCCAGTTCACATTCCTACTGTGCATGAAATCTGCTGGCTGACCTTGTGCCAGCAAGTCTATCTCTCAGCCTGACCTACTTCATAGGGTTGTTAGTAGGATAACTTGGAAGTGGGGAGATTGTTATAAGCCACCCTGAGCTATTTGGAGGAAGGGAAGAATAGAAATATACTTAATAAAAATTAAATGTTCGTTTTCATTATTACAATTCATTGGTTAATTGATGGACAACCTCTGTTGGTAGTCTTTATCAAGCTATGTACCAAGAGATGGGGACTGGAGTAATAGGTAGTGTGAAATAGTTAGGAAACAGCTGTATGTTTCTTTTGATATTCATGGCTTAGTGGCTCCTGGTTTGTTCAAAGCTCTGGCTAAACTGCAGAGCCCTGCCTAGCTATTCAAAACATGTTAGACCTAATACTGTATAGAGAAAAACAAGTGTAGGCATATAAGTTGTAACCAGCAAGAAAGGTTTGCCAAGATGTAAAGAAAGTGATGCAATAGAGGCAGCTACTGAAGGTGGGACTCAGAGTGAAATCTGATCAGCCTACTCTTGATAATTAATCACACTAAAGAGGTTCTGCAAACGTCAAGATGTGGAATCACCCAAAATGCTTTTTGAACCATGACCGCGACAACTTTTCATCTTAGGTTAAAAGTATTAATATAGAAGCCTGTAAGAGATGTGAATAATGTGATTTTTCTAGCCATTTTTTGGATAGTTTCTAGGTTTTTAAAAATTCTTGATGGACATTCATACCCTAACACCTTTACCTGGATATGAGATTGGTAGATTTCCATAGAACTTGCTTCTGTGTTTAGCGTATTAGCCTAAGAGTCTAGTCCTGTAGACTAAATGCAGCACTGGTTCTATAAGTTATATTCTTTGATATTCCATAGGTTGGCACTGGCTTCTGTGAACTGTATGAACGTGAAAGTTGTATAGAAGCCATCTCATTCTGCTCCCAGTTTTTAGAAGCACAGGACATTCAATGGGGGTGGAAAGTGCCATCAAGTCACAGATGACTTATGGAAACCCCATAAGGTTTTCAAGGCAAGAGATGTTCAGAGGTGGTTTGCCATTGCCGGCTTCTGTCAAGTACCTGGTATTTCTTCAGGGTCTCCCTTCCAAATACTAGCCATGGACAACCCTGCTTAGCTTCTGAGATCTGACAAGAGATCAGGCTAGCTTGGCTATTCAGGTCAAGGCTAGTACATTCAATAGACACTCTTTAATGATACACTGACAATGGAAATGGGTCTAGATTCCTTGGGAAATGCAGGAGAAGCTCCTTCTTGTATTTTGCGAGTGTGGGCCATGCAATAAAACAGTACTTTCCCCAGTCACAGAAATAGGTCCTGCATTGTGAGGGCATTCTTCTAAGCAAGTGATTGGCTGCAGGCCAGCAGACAGATAGGAAAAAGTCATGGCTGGATGTAGGATCTTTAGGAGCGAGGACACTTGTAGTCCTCTGTTTTTTCCAGTAGAGTAAAACGCTAAACCAAAGCATTGGTGCAGGCCTTACCTCTCTGTAGAGAATGGAATGGGTTTAATGCTGTACTTTTATAACCCTCTGTAGACTCTCCATGTGTATTCTGGCAGCTGAAATTAGAGTGCCAGGACTCGGGAGCATCTGGTATACTTACTTATCAGGGAATTCAAGCTGATCGACTGGGTGGTTAGAGTCACTTGTTTTGAGGTCTTCATCTGTTATTGAGCCCTCTTTCTAATATATTGAACCAGATTGAGTCTCATCTGAATTTGAAGATACTATGTGCTGTCTCTGCATCAGCATTTGACTAGGCTTCTAAGTAGAGGTGGAATAACCATATAATTTATTGGGAAAGTTCCTGATGACCCGGTGTGAAGGCCGGGGTTTAAAATGCTATTTAAACTGGAGTATTATGCTATGTAGTTCAACTGGAGTAGTCTGTACCCCAATCTTTTGCTCATAGACTGCATCCATATGGCCTTCTAAATGCAGTTATTTCGTATAAGACAATAGGGAATAGGATTTTAAAAATCAATCAGTTTTATTCACTACCAGAGAGAGGAGAAATAAGAATGTTTAGGAAAGAGGCTTAAAGCTATTTACAAGTAACACACAGGCTCTTTTCATTATTTGTTGTTGGCCTGATTTTGAGTAAAGCGATACAGGGACAGGGGTTTCATACAGCGAATTTCCTTCCGCTAATGAGCCGTCTCTGAAGTCCTATGGTCATATCAAACAGTGCTGCTTTTTTCCCACCCTTTTTCACTGCATGATCTTTTTTGGACTTTTTAAAAACGTTCTAAGGTGAGCACTATAGCACTGGATCAATGCATCTCAATGATGCCTCTATAGCACTTCAGTGCAAAAAAGGGCAAGGGGAAAGTGGCAATGTAGGAAGCACTGTGGGCATTTTAAACAGCACACCACAGTAATTCAGAAACATAATGAAGGGGTTGAAAATGGACAAAAGCAGTTTCCCTCAAAAGCAGCTCAACCACGCTTTGCTAAGCCGATGCAAGCAGGTTTGTATGAACAGGTAAATAAATTCCACTAGCAGCTGGTCAGTTTGAATTGACATAAAAAATCCATTAGCAACCAGTTACTAAAATGGGATACAAAGGCAGTTTGAAAAGGGTCACAGTGCATAGCAGATGTGAACTGCTCATCAAGGTGCACAGAACAGTTGGCAACCAAGCTTCTATTTTTGAGATGAAACCTTCAGTCTCAGGATTCTCACAGGGTAAATGTGATCTTCTCCCAGAAACCACACATCTTCGGCTGGTTTCCCCCAAATGCTATAGTCTCTTCTTAAAGCATTCACCATGTTAGCCTGTTTTCTTACAGAAGACAGACTCTGAGATGTCCAAAGTCTCCCAAGAAATGATTTTCAGCCTACTCCTCTGTGAGCATAAATATTATCTCCAGACATTCACTGTTTTAGCTTACTTACTTGCAAAACAGACTCTGACATAGGACCCTTCCAGTCTCTCTGTCTGAAGGCCTAGGCCCAGCTGAACTGAGGTTGATAGTGTAACAGATCTTTCTTTCTTGCTCCCCCCTTCCATCCAACTTCCACAGTCATCCATTGGCTCTGATTGGCGGTTTAGGTGCTCTGCACACTCATCAAATAGGAATACAGGGGACTGGTGACTGATGGAAAGGGGCCAGACCCCTGCCTATCCGTCATGCCACTATCCTGGCAGGCTGCTGCTGAGGCCATTTGCCTCAGACCTTTCAGCAGCATCACTGATCAGTGTCATTTCACCATTGGTCTACTTTCATACTTCCACTGGTTAGTGGCCATGCAGGAGGAAGCAATGGGTGAGCCATCATTTGTGCTGTTAAGTATGAGACATCAGTCACGTTTTAAGAAGTGATTCAGCTTTATTTGAACACGACAGAAACCAACACAAGAACAGGAGAGCAACAGGCTCTCTTTTAAACTTTCTGGGTGAATATAATCACCGGTATAGCCAGTGTTAGGAGTTGTGGAGTGCTTGGTTCTTGACCCTGCAGTTGGCTCTAAGCCCGTGGGGGCATTGGTATCCTCAGGAACCTGAGGTTCCAACTGTTCGATATATGAAGCAGGGCCCTTGGTAGTTTCTGTACCAACCTCAGTGTGTGTACCTGCCCAGCACTGCCAAAGTTGGTTGATGTGTCACCGTAAATTCCTACTGTCCACCATCTTTACGATGTTGGAGAGTGTGCCGGTGACCTCGGCAACCAACGCAGGGATCCATAAATGTCTCTCACTGTAGTTTCTTGTGAAAACAGCATCTCCGACCTGGAATAAGTGAGGTGTGTCTAAGTGTTCTATCTGTGGTGGCTTGTCTGTAATTAGGTCCAGGTGGAGGCCATCGAGTAGTGACATCAGGAGCTCTGCAGGGCTCCTTCCGGTTGTAGTGTGTGGTGTGATGTGCTGGTATAATAGAAATGATGCCAGCTTCTGGCTCCAGTCCCCATGAGCCATCCTGCCAAGAGCTTCTTTAGTGGTCCATACCATTCTCTTGGCCTGCCCATTAGTGGACTGATGGAAAGGTGCAGACGTGATGTGTTTAATTAAGTTGTTGTATCAAAACAAAGAAGCACTGTGATATATTTGAACATTTAATGACAATTATGTATATCTATAAAAAACTTTAGAAATTCTAAGATATTCAAGACAAAACTTTAGACATTTAAACATATTCAAAACAACATCCAATATTCTCAATGAGCACCCGGTTATACACTCATTTCAATAGTCTTCCTCAGGAGTAATACTCTTAAGTAGCAAGGTGTCAGCCTTTTAATACATTTTAACATTGCAACATTAACTTCTTTTTCTACTTTCTCTTTCTTCAGACCATGACTGTTTGACTTCTTCTTCAACTTTTCCTAAAACAAACATGATTATTAAACATTGAAAGAAATATGAAGCTGAATGGAAACTAGTTCTAATTTCTAAATTTTTGAAAATTATTAATTTTTGACTTTAATAAATTTAAACTTACTCAGTTCCATTTCCAGTAGTTGTCTAAGGAGCAAACCAGTTAAATCATTTCTTAATAGTAGCAACCAGTCCTTTTATTTTTATATCTGGCTAGAAGCCTTCTTTTCAAATAGGCTGGCCAATGCTCTCTATATTTCATGTAGCTGGCTCTATTGCTCTCCAGTAAATTTTAGGAGTAACATTGCAGTCTTGTTTTCTATCTGGCTGAAAGCCTTCTTTTAAATTAAGCTGACAAATGCTCTCCACCTCTCAAACTGGAATTAAGTTGTTGGCCATAAAGTTCTGGAACTCAGCAGATGTGAACTGTGTTCCGATATCAGACACTATGGTGTTTGGCAAACCGTGGGTGGCAAATAGGTGGTGTAGTACCCTAATCACTGTGGTTGAGGTCATTTTACACATTTGCACCACCTCCAGCCACTTTGAGTATGAATCAACAACAATGAGGAACACTTATCCCTGGAATGGCCCTGCGAAGTCCACATGTAATCTGGACCATAGCTGATGAGCGGTCTCCCAGTGTTATAAGGGGGCCTGTGGAGGGTCTGGTCTAGATTCTTGACAGGGCTGGCAAGATCTCACCCAACCCTCAATTTCATTGTCCATGCGCGGCCACCACACATGGCTCCGGGCAAGAGCCTTCATACGTACTATACCTGGGTGCCCTGCATGTAAAGCCTCCAGAACCTGCTTACGGAGTTTGGGGGGAACCATCACCCTGTTTCCTCACAATAAACTGCCTTTATGAACTGACAGCTCCTGCTTTATTTGAACATGACAGAAACCAACACAAGAACAGGAGAAAAACAGGCTCTCTTTTAAACTTTCCGGGCGAATATAACCACGCCCCTAAATGAGTTAACAACCAATTAAACTGCTTAGATAAAGGCCAATGAAACTAGTTCCCTCCGGAACCTTTCTTATGTTCTGATTGGTCTGCTGCACAGAGTAGCCAATCAGAGTGTGCCTTACACAATACCAGCTCTTAGTTGAAGCTCAGACATACATACATAATAATACATAACATGTGCATCATCATTGGTGATGCTGGCCAGGTCTCAGCTGAGTAGCCCCCACAGTGCTGGCTCACAGCAGTAGAGGGGCTGCCCAGTTTGTTCTGCTCCAAGGCCATTTTAAATTCTCATCCACCTTTGCTTCTGTCTGCTTGGGGTCTAAGTCACAATAAATCTTATCATTGCTGCTTGCACTCATAGGCCCTGGTCACATGGCAAGGTAATTGCGCTTTGTTCCTGCTGTAATTTAATCGGGAACATTTTTCTTCACATTGGGCTGACTAGATGCAGCCGGCCCCTCTTTTCCAGCACCCGCTTGCCTGCTGCTGCACTGTCCCTCCAGGCAATCCTGCTGACCACAGGGAGGCTCGGGCGGCTGCTGCTCCTGCTGCCACCGTGTGTGGAGGGTCCCCTGCTGCTGCTGCCACCATTGCCCCATGAAAACAGGCTCCGTTGTCTCCACCATCCTCCTTGCTGGAGCCCCTGCCTCTCGTTCCCATCTCCAGGGCCGTCTTTGTGCGTTGTTTTTTTTTAAAGCTTCCGGTTTGAGCACTTGACTAAACATGCACTTAATAAATCCATTATTAAATGTTAAATGGATTTATTAAGCGCATGTTTGCTCAAGCGCTCAAACTGGAAGTTTTTTTAAAAAAAAAAGCACAAAGAGCGTTCAGACGGCCTTAATCACAATCATTGCGAAAGATGGGCTGTCCAGATAGGCGAAATCACACATTCAAAGCAGAAGTGCCAGGAAAACACTTGATTTTCCAGGGGTCAGGAAAACCCGGCATCGTTGCGGAAGTGAGCCTGCTTCGGGGTGGGAGGCGGATTGGCGCGTGTGAACATGAAACTGACATGCGCAAGGGAACAGCAGCGAACCCCAATCAAAACGGCAGTGTGACCGGACCCATATTCTCACATTCTGTCAGCTTTGCTATGTTATCAGGATTAATTATGCCTAAAAGATGATTGAGACACAGTGAATAGTCTGCAAATATGGAAGTAGGTGCCTAATTTGGGAGAAGAGCAAGTTGCTTCTAAGTTTCCTTTTCTATAGTAACCTTCCTTGATTAAACGCTGATGCCTCTGCAGTTAAGAGCTCTCTAATCAATACTTTGAAACAAATCCCCTCCCAAAAGCTAGTGGTCCTAATAATTTCAGCTGAGCAAGGCAAAGATTCTCAGACAAAGAAACACAGAAATCAGTATTGCAATGCACAATATGGAACATAGTTATGCTTTTGCAATGGTAGACTGACAAGGAATAAATAGTTACTCTGAAAGCAAAATGAAAATTTCACTGCAATCTGAAACACCTTCTAAGCTCATTGACTGCAGTGGATTTACGAGGGTGTAACTCTGCTCAGGACTGCACTATTAGATATTCTTTAAGGGCTGTAAAAGTGAAATTTTGTTAGGCTTTATTTGACACTTTGTCTTGTGGCATCACATCTGCTGCAAAAGGTCATGAATCCCACATGCAATAGCAGCATTTAAGAATTACAGTTGGCAGGACTAGTATCTCCTCCTTCATCTGCTCCATCAAAATCAAACATAAAACGATCCTTTCTGGGCCAACAGCAGCCTTCCAATCATAATAAATGGAATTCCTCCGTTGATTTTTTTTTCCTGGATCTAGGTTTCCTTCACCTTTTTAAAAAATTAAATGAAAAGAGCAGTGATGACGGGAAAAGACATTTTAGTAGAACGATTTGTGTTTGTGAGCTGGGTTATCTGAGAGACACAGCTGAAATGGGAGACTGGGATGAAACTGGAGTACCGTGTTGATTTAAAAATAATTAACATTAATGGTATTTTCAGGACCAGCCTCACCTCGTGTCCTTTGCCAAAACCTTCAGAGTATGCTGTTTTACTCATAACCTAATGTGGGTGGTTTTTTAAAAAATGACCTCTATGTGTATTTATTATTTCTAAAAGACCTATTGTATGTCACTCAAATGCTGTGAATGTACATTTAATTTAGACAATGTAAATGTTGTTTCAATACCTAAAATGGCATTGTTTCCCTCTTGAAGTAATTAATCAAAGAAATGTTTAAGATGGGTGAGAAAGAGGAAGGACAGCTAAATACTGGAATTGTAATACCTCTGCTACAGAAATTAGTTTTGCTGAAATACAAATAATCGACACAACACAGAAACTGGCACCTTTAAGCCCTACAAATTTGCTGTGGTATAAACTTTATGTATTTAGGATCAAAGTGTCAGAATAGTTGGCATGGAACTTGATGTGGGGCGGAGAGAGGAAAGGAAAGGATTTTTACCCTTCCATTATTTGTACAATTGATAATTATTTCTGTATGTCTGTTCTGTGGGTCAGCTGTTAACTTGTATGTAAAACCATAAGGAAGAATGATGTTATTATTAACAGATCATGTATCTCCTCCCCACCCCATCATGGGGGGATATATATAGCAGGAAGGATCAAGTATCTACTTAACCCTTCCCCTACTCTCACAGCTTTAGATGGCTTTTGTGACGGCCAGAAAGTTGTAAGTAAAATCATACACATGCACCAGCTGTTTAACATCCTCTTGGAATACTCCACTGTGAACTCACACAATTTCTGTAGTCACCACAGTAATACTGCATTAATCTAGCTACATGATAGCTTTAAAATTACCCCCCCCCACACACACACAAAGCCTCAGGATTTCTTTCAACAAGATGAATTCAACCAATAACTGTTACTGCCTTGTCTTATGAACAGTACGACCCCTGGATAAAATATACGGAGAGGTGGTTCATCCAGGCATGTTCTTCTCTTCACCACTACAGAATGACTCAAAGATCAACATCCCAAAGAGAATTTATGTAGCATATCATATCACCTCCTACAAATTGTTTTTCAAAGGAGCCTCCACCCATTCACACATTCATTGGCAAGTTATCAGGTACAAAGCAATCAAAGAAGCAAAAAAAAAAAAGCAATGCACATAACATATGCATATCCAAAGTAGACTCTATAGCACTGTTATTTCTTTTGGACCAGGCGCTAACACTGGTAGTGCAGATCTGATTGAAGGAAGCTGCATATACTGCCAGATTCCTAGAGGAAAGCAAGATCCAGCCATACAAAATAGTGATGGGATTAGCTCAGTCTGGTTTTGGACCTTGTCTTTAATTTCCGACTGTTAACTGCGATGTGAGATGTGACCATGTTGCAGTCACATACAATTAATGAAAAATATGAGTTACAAGTGGAGGCCCACAAGAAACTTGCAGGAAAGGGGCATTTCCCTGCCTTTCCTTCCTTCCCTCTCACCCCTTCTCTGTCAAAGTCCCCCCTCTTTCTGCCCGCACTCCTTATCTATCAATCTTCCCTCACCTTCTTTTCTCCTCACCCATTCTGTCAGTCTTCCCCCTTTTTCTCCCCACCTTCTTCTCTAGCAATTCTCTCTTAACCCCTTTCTCCCCTCACCCCTTGTATATCAATCTCCTTCCTCTCTAACCCCCAGACCTTCTCAAGGCCCATGTCTTTCTGTCCACCCCTTCTCAATCTGCTCCTCTTTCTCTCCCCTTGGTCCCTGTATTTCTCTCTCCCAAACAATCCCCTCTTCTTTCTCTTTCTCTCCCCCTCTAATAATCCCCCCTTCTTTATCTTTCTCTCTCCCCCTCTTCTTTTTATCTACCTTGGGAGCTGTGATGGCTACAGCACGGCCCCTGGGAGCTACAATAGCTGTGGCAGGGGCCCCAGGAGCCACCACAGCTGTGTCCTGCTCATCGGGAGCCACAGCAGCTGCATCAGGAGATGCTGCACCAATCACAAGGCCCCCAGGGGCCACCATGGCTGTGGCAGGAGATGCCACACTGGCTACCTGGTCCCTGGGAACCATTGCAGCTTCAGCAGAGCCCCTAGAGCTACCATGCCAGCTGTAGGGTCCCCAGGAGACACTGTGCCAGCCAAAGGGCCCCTGGGAGACACTGTGCCTATGTAGATAACTTTTTTTTGGTTTGGGTGGATTTAACCCCCATTTTTTAACTTTAAGATATTTCTGCAAACCTAGGGGGTCCCCCAAATGTAGAGAAAAATCTAATTTCTCTGAGGCCGATTCTGCACTAATGCTTTGCTCTCCGTTCTCCTTGAGTCTAATTGGCCCGATTCTGTTGGGAGAGTTCTACATTAAGGAACTCTGACCCAGGTTTGTCACCTTGCCCCGAATCTAGTGCCCCCTCCCCTCTCTTCCCCCTCTTTATTTATCAGGGGCATGGTTACGTTGTAACGCACCCACCCACTGGAATACAGGTGTGCTGTACACATACGTAGTTGCATTGTGCCAAGTTGAAAAGGGGAGGGGAAAGGAAGAGGGGAGGCAGGAAGGGAGGGGGAGGGGAGGGGGAGGGAGAAAAGCAGACATGCAAGGCAACACATGAAACCCCTGGGAAAATTGTGTCCATACCACCATGCCACCCTCAATGTATCTTTTTAACAGTTGCACTACAGCCCATAGGTTAGCCCCACAGAAAATTTTGTCCACGCCTCCATGTCACCCTTAATGTATCTTTTTAACAATGGCACTACTTTTGTACAAATACCAAATTGCAACACAGAAATGGGGAAACAGCAGAGGTACATTTAAAAGGCCATTTAAATGCCAGTCAACGATGGATCAGTATTGTGTTGCAATGCAACACAGAGGGGAACCCCTCATGCCAGTGCGGGAAAGGGAGAGGGAGGCGGGGAGGGGGAGGGGAGAGAAGCAGAGGAGCATTAAAGGGGTGGAGAGAGGACAGCTGCAATTCATGAGTTCCCCACTACAATGCCCCAACTTCAACCCCGCAGTAAAAAAAAGATCCTGAAAATAGTGGAGATGGAAAATCCGGGGAGAAACACCATTAGGTTCAGGTCAATTGCCAATCTGGACCAACATGTGGGGTACTGATCAATTTCCCCGGATATTCTCGGGGGGTGACACCAGGGCAAGTGATTGTGCGGAATTGGCCTCAGTGTGGGATCATTCTGAAGATTTAGTTATTTGTAGATCTGCCCACACTTGAGAAATAGATATACAGATTAATATATTCACAGCTAACAGGCTATGTTTATCACCTGGCAGTAGGTAGCTGATCTGCTCTGCTGTGATGGGCAAAGTTATCATAGTTTTTGATCTTGCCATTGTCTTAGTTGCTCTGGTAATGTAGATGTCAGTCAGTGTAAGACTAGGCATTTGAATACTAGCAGGGACAGTATAACTGAAATTCTAAGGATGCAGAATAGCCTTTGCTAAATTTAAATTTCAGAAATACTAGGTTGAGCTGTATGAGAATCTGACAGATCTGTGACTAGATTTCCCCAGTGCTTTTTAAATTGTAGCCACATGTGGCCCTAGTTCAGATTTGGTTCATGTGAGGTGGACAGAGGAAGTTCATTTCTCCCTGCATACATTCACCTGTTGAAACTATCATCTCTGTGTTGCTGTTAGGAATTCCAAAAATTTTGCATCAACTGTGCTCAACAGTTGAACTTAACCATGTTCTAAGATGTTAATCAGATGTGAGCCTATTATCTGCCTTGTTCAGTTCATACTGAATGGCCACAAATGCCTGCCAAACAGGTTTGCATCAGTCCCCCCGCCCCCGAAAACTGAGTATGCACTAAAACACTGCTGATGCACACTGATCAGCAGTAATTAAATGACTGCTTAGACAAACAGTGAAGAGTAGGATGAACTTAAGTTCATTCATAAATTCAGAACAATGGACCTGCCCAAGGACTGAATATGGATATTGGATTCTTATCTCACTTCAGATGCTAATTTTCTCCATTTCTGATCCCTAAATATTTCTCCACTGCTCTAGTCAAGCTGACTATATTTTGCATTGCACCTCTGCATCCTGAGTTTTTGCTTAGCAATACCTCTCCCATCTTCTGGTTGGGATATGAGGGCTCAGGGATCTCCATTCTGACTTGTATGTGATGAAGGTTTTGAAAGCTTATACTATGGAAATCTTGTTGGTCTTTAAGGCACTAATGGGCTTGAATCTTGCTCTTCTGTTACACACCAACATGGCTACCCACTTGAAACTATCTTCTGTTGAGGAGTTATACGTGGAAAACTGCAGGCAAAACACTTCCCCTTATAGTTTTGCAATGGAGGGGGATGAATACTTACTTTAAAAAGAAATGAAAGATGGGATTTTAGTGATCATAGTAATGGATTGTTAGTTTGCAATAGCAACCAGCAATTAAAAAAAAACAACTCAAAAAGTCTTCCAGTGGTATAGCAGTGGAAATGGTGGCCATGGCTGCAGGAAAAACTGATTGTGATGTACTGTACTGTTATGAAGGAATTCAGTGGAGCAGCCCGTTGAACAGCCATGAACAGGTTGATAGACAGGATATGAGCCAAAGTGGTGGGTGTTGAGCATCACTACCTGCTATTAACTTTGGAGGGGGTGGGGAAAGCAGCAAGAGGTATCTGTGAAATGATGCTATTTGTTATATAAGTAACAGTATATTTCTTTCTATTTGTAGCTTGCCCTGTCTGGATGGTTCCAGGGAGGTAATGCTACTGGGGCAGTGATCGTGTTTGCAGTACAACAGGGAGAAAGAATGGGACATCAGCCAAATTGGATCAACAAGCCATATCTTTTATTGCTTACCATTTTCATCAGTTTGGCATAGTGCAAGCTGGAACACTGCAATGTTACAAACTGCCCAGCTGTTAACAGAGGATTTTTTTGATGAGCTGTATGGTGACAGCCTCTGAAGGACCATTTGTTTGGATTCAGAGTGCTCACTGTATTTACAAATTGGTTCTTGGAGCCATTCTTGCCATTCTCATCTCTGCCTTTGCTCTTGTCAAAGTTACCCTAGATGCCATCAACTTGCAGTATTTGAATTCCTGTCCAGGTGAAGCTCATGCAAACATGGTGCCTTTATCAGAATTCAGTTCCAATGTAAAACTCAGGGACAGATTTCAGTGGCACAACAATGATCCATACCTAATATTCCTGCCCCCAGCCAACCAGCACTAAGCAATATGGTGAACCCCTAGGTGAACTACCATGGGCTCTAGTACCCAATATGGCTACCATCCTCTTCCCACCCCATCCCAGGCACAAATTAATGCCCCTTTCAGAGCGGAGATGTCTTTTTCTCTAGTAAAATGCTGATCGTCTCATATTAACATTTTCACTTTGCAGGCGGACCTTCTCTGTAATAACATAGCTAACATTTTAGCACCTCTGTGGAGAAACAAGGTCATCATGATGAGGTAATGCCATCCGATGGATTTAAGTCAATGGAAAGAATGTTAAAGTAGATGAATTTGTCCATATATGTTCATCATATTTCACAGACATAGTTCATTCAGGGTTAGGTAATGTCTAAACAAACTCAAGGATTTCAGTCATGTTGAGTTTACTTCAGGGAATTAAAAATATTAAAGATTTTTCACAAGTGTAGGAGCTTTCTACCACTAAGAGCCTTGTTTCAAGAAGAATACTAAGTGTAACAACAGTAACATCAGGTAAGTTGATTCGATTTTTCCAGTTTAATAGTTTCTGTATGAATGTGAGATTTCAGAGAATCATGACAAATGGCTCAAAAACATCCCAGATTGTGTGTGTTGCCATTTTGGTGTAGTGGTTAGGAGCATGGACTCTAATTTGGGAGAACTGGGTTTGAGACCCCACTCCTCCACATGCAGCTGCTGGTGTGACCTTGGGTCAGTTGTGGCTCTCTCAGAGCTATTCTCTCAAGAGCCGTTCTCAAAAGAGTTTTCTCAGCCCCACCTACCTCACAGGGTGTCTGTTGTGGGGAGGAGAAGGGAAAGGAGATTGTAAATCACTCTGAGATTCTTTGGGTAGTGAAGGGTGGGGTATAAATTCAATCTCTTCTCTGCTTATTTTCATTAAAAGTTGCAAATTTACAACAGACTTTTTAAAAAACAAACTTTTCTCCACAAAGGCTCTGTTTAATTCCAAGATGGTTACTGTACTTAAAAAGCTGATTGATACTTCACTGAAACATTTATTTGTAAATACCCAATCAAGGTTGTTGTAAGAATGTCATTCTGTGCAGAGCTGAACTCTTCTAAGTCCAATGAAGTCAATTGGTTTAGAAGGGTGTAACTCTGCTTAGGATGGCACTGTAAACTTTCTATTGTTTGCCTTTTAAAAGTTTCCAAAATTTTGTTGGCATTTGTTAGCTGTAGCTCTCCATTGGGTTGAGACAAGAATACCGCATGGACCCCATTCCTACCACAGAGAAAGATTAAACCTGGTTTTACAGCAGTACCAGAAAGGACTGGATGGAATTATATGCCAAGGTATTTGGACTTTCTGCTCTGTTTGTTTTCCATAGCTCTCACAAGCAAATGACTAAACTGTTTGCACTGCAGGCAACTAAAGCTGATTCATGGGACTGAGCTGTCCATAAAGGTCAGCTGAATGCTCAAGTAAGATGATGCTCCGCCCAGCTCAGTTTGCCAGCTTCAGTTGTAAAGGCTATTTGTTAAAGGATTGCATTTTTGCTTCTAATTTTGAATTATGTGTTTGCAAAACAGTTTTCTAGATTGGCAAAAGCTGAAAACATTGTAGAGGTGAAACTTGACTTCTGTGAGGGAAAAACAAAATTGCATTGCACTTGAGCATGACCTAGTGGCTGGTTCACTGAGTGGCATTTATGGCAGAAACAGAGACAGTTCCTGATGTGTTTTCAGTGTATACAAATGCATTAGAGGAAGGATCTGGAAGCCTCAGCATAAGCAATGTGTGTAGGTTGAGGGTGAAGAAAGGGAATGCTAAATGATGGGGAACAATGATGGAGACATGAACAGCATAAACAGATTTGATCATGAGGATCCAAAGATCTGGGACTTCAGAGCAGGAAATGTACTTTGTGCTGTAACTGCACAAATGTTCCAAAATATTTATCAGCAAAATATGTATACATTTTCCCCAGTGTAAATTCTATTACAACTGTTAAAAAATCTAAAAGAAAAATAAAACTCTGCAAAACAGATTCTAAGGGAATGGGGAAGGGGACAGAAAAGAGACGCCTGGTAAGGTTTTCTTTTTAATTGTGACATTGAACCTAGACATCATTTGGGAAAGGAATTAAATATCATCCAGAGGTTCACTGCGGTCATGATCAATGCATACTTCTTTGTAAGAAGCTTTGGAATCTGCTTTATGGATCATTTTCCTTGATATTCATTTATGCTTATTTAACTTGGATGGCAGTATTGCATTGTATTGTGCAAACATACCTTTTGATATTTCTGATCAGTTAAGGCAATAAAACAAAGTGTGGGCTATTCAAACACGATGGTAGATATATACACAATGCATAAAAACTGTGTTGTCCGTGAGAGAGCAGAATATAATTTGACCCTGATATTGAACCAGAAGGTTAAGTGAGCATGCTGTATTGTGTTTTCTTTACTAATTTCAATCTAAATTCACTGAAATATAAAAACAAACCATGACTGAAATCACTGAAACAAATAAATGACTGCTATGGTGGCAGCTTCTGAGCTGTGGCTTTTGATAAATAACAGAAAGATAAGTATTTCCAGCATTTTTACAGATTCCCATCCTTCAGTTCCTGCAAGATCAGATTTAAAAAAATAATAATTGGCCAAATTCCCGTATTTTAAAATGATTTATGTAAGCATTATATGAAAAAGGGTGAGGGAAAGTGGCAAGGTATGGCCCGATCTCATCAGGTCACAGAAGCTAAGCCCGGTCAGTGCTTGGACGGGAGTACTTGAAAACCCGATGGGGGCCGGTTGTGACTTGATGGCACTTTCCACCCCCATGGCATCTTAAACACTAACAGATTTTGTGAAGCACCGGCTTTTGTGAACTAGGGCCCACTTCATCCACTGCATACACATTAGACATGGAATCTTTGTTTTATTTTACTTCATTTATACCCCATGGTTCTACCAATGGGAACCTGCAAGTGGCTTAGGTCATTCTCCTCTCTTCCATTTTATCCTGGCAATAACCTTGTGAGGAGGGTTAGGCTGAGAGAGAGAGAGAGAGAGAGAGAGAGAGAGAGAGAGAGAGAGAGAGAGAGAGAGAGTGACTGGCCCAACGTCATCCATTGAGCTTCCATGGCAGACTGGGAATCTGAACCTGGAGTCTCCCAGGTCCTTGTTTGACACAGTAATCATTACACCACACTAGCTTTCAGCAAAGCTACTTAAACAGCTACTTCTTGAGGGGGACAAGTTTCTTCATCTTGGGACACAGCTAAAGTTGAAAAGCTAAATCCTAATTTTATTTATTCTATTGTGTCCTGCCTTTATAAATACAGAGATTAAAGAGAAACAGGATATACTAAAAAGTCCATTCACCCTTGCCCATAGCTCAGCTACCGAAAGCTTCACCTCATATTGACCCTCAGTTCTCTGAGTCCCATGCAAAGGGAGTAGGTATCTAATTCAAGTTATAAATCATTGGAGTTTGGACCTATTCCTTATACTTGTGAGCTCAACATTTTGGTGTGATAATGTTATTTCATGCTTCTCCAAGCTGCCAAAACCCAATGCAACTTAATGCACAAATTACCCAGAGTAGCTCTAAGGCCACTGCTGCCTGAGAAAACATTGTAGGAGGTACAAATGAACTTAGACATGTATAAGTAGTTACACAACTTATAAGGAGAGGGAACTTGCAGATATGAACAGAGAAACTAAAATAACATTGTCTTTGGGCTTTTTACATGAAGGAGATATGTATACAATGTTTGCACAACTTCCATGGAAAAAAAGGCAAGCTCTGTGATTTCTCGTGGTTAGCTAATGTAGAATGCTTCTTGATTGATACAGGCTTCCTGACACCACCCTCATGTCTGTGATCCAAATTTATAGACAGACATATAGGGTGGGAAAAGCCCAAGAGATTACTTTCTGTACACAGGCTACACATTTCCTCAGCCAAGGGAAGGCTGTCCTACTGTGCAAAGCCAAAAGTGAAAGAGCAGAAAGTCTCCACAACAGGCAGTCATGGAACCATTTGTGGGGTGGAAAGCCCGTGTAATTGAGCTTCCATCCTACCACCCACAAGCAGAAACTTTCCTGGATTTCTAAAGTGATATTTTTACAGTCCCAAAACTGGAATAGCTTTCCCTGTACATATCTTAGAAGGTCACAAATTAGTTTTATTTCTTAAGCTACTAGGGACAAGGGCGCCAATCCAAAACTATTTGGCTGAACACCTTGTGCTTTTGAGGACGATGCCAGTCACCTGTTGAGGGCAGCCGGTTTTCCCCCTCTCCCCCAAAGTAATGAACACTATCAAAATTCTTTAGTAGATTGTAGTACATGGCACAGGAGCATCAGAATGCTTCATGCAGCTCTTCCATGCCTCTCCACAGCATCTTTTTGACTTCTATGCCACAAAAAGAAACATTTTGCAAAATGCACTCACTACACCATACCAATGGTGTGTGTATGCAGGTGCATGCGTGTGCAAAATTAACATTTTCAGTGGGGTCCATAAGGCCATTTTCCCTGCTGCAGCTTCTCAAGCACATTGACTGTTTTTGGCACTCCCATTAAAAAGAAAGAGTTATGGGCTGACTGCAGTATCACCTTGTGTATGTTCAACAGTCCTTTGTATGGGGGTCCTATAATGTTTTGTCCTCAGATGGGGAGCTGGCCCTTTAAACCTGGTCTGCATTCCCCAGGGAGTGCTCCTTGGCCTTCCTGCAGTGCTCTACTCACCTCCCAGGGCCTTCTCACTTGTGCCACCTCTTAGACCTCAGTTTCCAGAACCATTGCCTGTACCTGCCTCATCTTCTCCAAGTAAGCTCCATCACCCTCAACATCTAGTGCAGTTTCCTCTTGCCCTTCCCAAGGCTTTTCCTGCAGTTGCTGCCTCCACTCTACCAGCCTGCAGCTGAAGGCTGCTTTGCCATTCCCAGCTGTTTCTCTGCTCCTCTAACTACACACAGCCTCCCAAGCACCTGAGGTTGTCATCTCTGCCCCTCCCCATGAGCTCACTGATTCCTTTTAAATCTATGGCTTGCCAATGCAAGCTTTGACAGCCCAGCCATATTGTCTTCTGGTCAGGCTGTCTGAAGTCTCCTTTTGCCACTTGGGCCTTGTGTGCCTGCTATGACACCCACATTCCTATTATATCTCTTCTGGTTGAGAAATCTCCTTAATTGTTGCTACAGGCTGTTTTTCCATAAGTGAACTGAGATGGGAAATTTACAATTAACATGAAAATTTGGTCATACTCAAAATTCGGCCATACTGCAGTTCAAATGTACTTTGAGCTACACTTACATTATATACTGCGCTCACTGCTGACCTGAAGCCCAGGTCAAGGTTTCATGGTATAAAGAGGTGCAAATGTTCTTGCTAACTTACTGATTTATCCAAAACATGGAGTTCAGTGTGACATGTAGTCCTAGGCATGCTTATTCAGAAGGAAATCCCACTGAATTCGGTAGGGTTTACTGTACAGATTTGCAGCCTTATTCCTCCCTAGTAAGTAATTTAGGGTTGTAGTTTGGTTTATAATACAAAAAAGTTTTCTCTCATATTTGGTCTTGAGATTTGCCATGTATGGATCCTACTGATCTGCTCTTCCAATAGGATTGCCAACCTCCAGGTGGTGGCTGGAGATCTTCTGGTATTACAACTAATCTCCAGGCAACAGAGATCAGTTTACCTGGAGAAAATGGCTGCTTTGGAAGGTGGACTCTATGGCATTATACCCCACTGAAGTCCCTCCCCTCCTCAAACCCCACCCTTCTCAGACTCCACCCCCAAAATCTCCAAGTATTTCCCAACCCGGAGCTAGCAACTGTGTCTTCCACCCTCTTCATCTTTTGTCTTTCCCTCAACTGCTGTCGCTTAGTGTGTTAGACACAAAATGAGCTAATTTCCGGTCCAGTTCCCATTTTAGTTTCATTGTGCATTTGTGATTCTTCAGTATGGTGGGAATGTGAAATTGTTTATTTTCTGTATATCAATTTAAAAAGTAAAACTGTTTTATAAGGCTGAATGATGGGTATGGTGAGCAAACAAACCATCCTATTAATAGCAGAGAGGGGAAGAGAAAACTACACTGAGAGAGAGAGACTTTCAGGAACACTTTGCACTTCATGTAAAAACTTTTCATGTCTCCCACAGGTAACCACTGTGTTGCCTTACCATGTTCTATGCCATTTTTGTCATGGAACTCATCCATTGCATGGTACATTTCCTACCCCCAGAGCTGTCACACTGTGTCCCCAGCTTTGCTTCATGGCATTGATGGCTGCTGGTGGGGCAGGAAAACTCTGGGTGTGGTGCTTGATATTTTGGCTGGGGACAGGGGAAGCAGGGCAAAAACATACATTGAAGGCATGCTAATCCCTGTAGCTAACATAATGTGTGCTATGCGTTCAACTTTTCACTTTGCTAAAAATACTGCCCTAGAGGTTCTATAATATGTTATTAAGGAAAGACTTTGTGAACAATAGAAGGCTGAATGCTCCTTATTAGATAAGGTGGTTGAAAAGAAATTGACCTTCAAGCACAGGTTGTCCCAAACCATAAACAGTCAACTGAAATGAATGACAGGGAGTGGACTACCCTGACACCATCTGACAATGTCTGTATTGTTTTACAGTTCTTCAGTCAAGCACTGTCATGTACTGAAATCAAAATACCAGGCTAGATGAACTATTGTTCTGAGCCAATTTTTACATTTGTATTAGTATTGTATTCTCAGACAAAAATCTTGATAATATATAAATCTGGGTCTGAAATGGTGGACACCTGTAATGTTTTAAGACATCCCAGAATAAAGGAGTTGATTTTCTTCCTTGGAACAACCTAGAATAAGAGCAGGCCTTCACAGAAAATGAAATCTGGTTGATCTTATTTTCAAAGTGCTTCTACAGAACTGATAGCTGCCTCAGCAAAAACAGAGCTAAGGAGCTGCAGGGGACTATTTTGGTCTGAATAGCCAAAAAGGAAAAGGAAAGGACTGAGAAGAAAACAGCCACAAATGAGCAAGTAACTGATTCATGAAAGAGAAAACACTGATCCTGGCAACCATACAAAAGTAATATTTTCACTATAATGAAATGTTCTTCAACAATTTATCCAGTATGCTGGATAGAAGCAGGCATCCTTCAACTAGTGGGCATGTGTCTTCTTTCTTCAACTCTTTTTTAGCAGTAACAATAACACTTTTTGCAACAAAATGGGAGGTTGATTCTTAGCCCTAATTTTAATTCATATTTCTGTATTTACAGTACGTCAGAAGTGATGCAATGTGGCTCTTGTTGTAAAAAAAAAGATATTAGTTTACTGGTACCAGTGGTACTTAGTAAATTTGTAGGAGGGACAGCAGCATGATATAGCCTGATCTCATCAGATCTTGAAAGCTATGCAGGGTTTGGGAGACCACCAAGGAAGACTCTGCAGAGGAAAGCAATGGCAAACCACCTCTGCTGGGGTTGCCTAAATTGGCTGTGACTTGAGGGCACTTACATGCATAGTAAATTTATGTGCCAACGTTTCTCTAAGTTGTGACTGGTAAATGATTGTTGCCTTGCCACGGTAGTAAAAATATATAACACATGTAACTCAAAGCAATTGCGAAGTGTTTGACAGTTAAAAGAGGATAGAATATGGCAAGGAAACATGCAGCTCATGGGTTTCTACCTCTGGGGTGGAATCTGACAAATATTTTCAGTAATAGCCTGCTTGAAAAACACAGCTTAGGATATAAGCCATGCCAGACCCTGGAGAAGGAGACCTCTTGAGAATGCAGCCCTCTGAGTATGCTGATACTTAACAAGCGCACTTGGCAAGTGCAGATCAATAATCCTATAACTGTGACTGACATTAGCCATGCTTTCCTCTTTAGACTGGTTCACTAGCCACACTCCCTTCCATGATGATCACCTGGTGAAGGCTGCCATCAGTGCAATCTACTACTGTCTCAGGTCTATCTTGCACAGAGCAAAGGAGCATGAGGTCAGCTATCTACATAACAGCAAACAGGAGATTAAGATTCCTTAGGGTCAAATGCCACATTACAATGGAGATCTATGACTGGATGCCCAACAAGGTAATTTAACATTAGAAAGCAGTCGCAGAGGCTCTTTGTGCAGATTGTGGCTATAAGGTTAATTCCCCCCCCCAGCTATTCCCTTGGCAGAACAGTTCCCCTGGGATGGTTTTAGCCTTAGAAGGGGGTGGAGACAGGGATTCATATTGTGCCTTTTTTTCTCTTCTGAAACCCTGGCTGGCCGTTTTGATCAGGGGAATGGCATGGGGAAAGAGTTCACCCCCCCACCACCAGTGCTGCAGCTCTGATCCACATCAACACATACAGCCCTTTGCTGTTCATAAAGCTAGTGTAAAATGTGTACATAACTGTATAAAAAGCATGAATGTTTCTTGTAGCACCATGGGGGGGCGGGACTGACAGTTATATGAGGAACGCGTAACTCTCACAGCGGCTGTGTAATAACCTATATTGTGTTTCACATATATTGCCCATTTAAGGATGATCTAGGGAGACTCTTCAGATAAGCAGAAAATACAAACAAGACACCGGCTGGGATCTTATGCAGCATAAATGGGACTGCGCTGCATAAATAGCAACTTTCTCACCTCCTTTCACCTGCTATAACCTCTGAAATTCTCCCCAATGAGTCAGTGAACCCTCCAAGAACACCGTGGAGATCATAGTAGGGAGCTCCAGTGAGGGGGATAATAGGCAAAAGAAAAATGTTCCTTTCCATCATGAGAAGCACTAGTATCACTGTCATTCAGTGTCCTACCTTAGTTTTTTCTTTGCTTTTCACCCTTGAAAGCCTGCTCTCTCCAAAAGCCACTGTTGAGTTCATATTGTGTGAGACAGTAGTGTGGTGCAGGTGCATAACCTCTTTCCCCTGCCATTTAGTATGCCCTGTGAGAAATAATTGTTTGTTAACAGCAGTCCTTCATCTGAATGTAGATCACCAGCTCTGCTGTTATGATGAGGAAGGGCTGGTTGAAGTTGACATCTGTATTATTCCCACTTCCTAGGTGTTCTTGTGAGGTCTTTGTTCGCACACTAAACTGACACAACATACGAAGATGGGATATTGTTTCATTCCTCCCCTGGAATGTGTGGTGGGATGGCAGCTGGAGAAAAAGTTCCAAAGGCAGCTGCTTACAGTACATCAGGAATACAGCTGCAAAATCCTAACCGCTATTTTATGGAAACTATGTCGAGGAAAATCTCTTTTTCTCTATGGCTCTGAAGCAACTTGTTCCTGTACGCTCTGTTCTACAAAAGCTATTTCTTCATCAGTGAACTATGGAAGTGATACTTGGTGTTCTGTAGTCTGAATACTGTGGAATAGTTGCATTATTCTAAGACTGGCATAATCTGTTAAAGTACAAGAACCTCTATCCTTGAATAAATATGCTCAAAATGTTCAGCTATAAGCCAGGCCCAATTTACCTTTTCTGGGGAAGGTGACAGTGTGTGTGGTGGTGGTAGAGCAGCTCCAGTGATTCTTGGATGACATATCAGCCATCAGCGATGCTCCCTCTAAGCTGTGGAGTCTTGTGAGCAACAATTCTACTTTGTGAGCTACTGACATTAAAGTTGTGAGTGAGAGATTTGGCTACTGCATAAAATAGCTGGCTCTGGAGCCATCCTTCCTGAACTAAGACAAAAACCTGTGAGCTGGATGCTAAAAAACTGTGAGCTAGCTCACACTAACTCAGCTTAGAGGGAACACTGACCATCAGCCATTTCAGTCTGTCTTCAGGCCTGGGTTTGGAACAGATCTGGTTTTAGTTGCACTGGAAGATGATCTTCATTTAAAGCTGGATAGAGCACAGTCATCCTGATTGATGTTGTTAGATCTTATCCATTCACTGGAACATTGATTTGGTATTAGAAGAATAGCTCTATGGCAGTTTAGTTCTTTTCTGTCTGATTGGACACAGAGCATTTCCCCCAGAGAAGCAGAATCAGCAGAATAAACTGGGTGGGATTTATCCTGTGGAGCACCACAGAGTTCTATTTTCTCACCCATGCTCCAACATTTGTATGAGGCTGCTGAAAGTGGTTGTCTGGAAGTTCAGTGTTGGGCTCCATCAATATGCAGATGGCACTCAGCCACATATTTCATTACCCAAGCCTCCAGATGTGCCCATCTTGGCTCTGACCTGGAGTTTTGAGGCCACAGAGGGGTGGCTAACAAACTGAAGCTGAATCCAGACAAGGCAAAGGTGATGCTGGTCAGAAAAGCTGGTGCTTTAGAAGAACTGGATCCACTCTAGTGGATGGTGTAGAGCTGGCATGTACAAAAAAGGTTAAGTGCTTGGTGGAATTCATGGACCCAGCCTTGATGTTTGAAAAGCAGGTTGGTGTAGCAGCCAAAAGTGCCTTTTATCATTCGCATCTAGTTCACCAAGTGTCTCCTTCCTTAGACTCATCTGATCTTACCGTGTTGATCCATGCTCATGGCTGGATTATTGTATTGCACTCTACATTGGGCTCCTTTGAAGACAACAGGGAAGCCGGTTCAGACTGTGGCAGACCAATTATTGTCAAGGGCCACCTATAGGGAACATATCTGTCCCATCTTAGAACAGTGACATTAACTGCATGCTTATTTCCCATCTTAGAACAGTGACATTAGCTGCAAGCTCATTTCCAATTCAAGGAATTGGTTATGACCTATAAATCCCTTTATCGCCTACATATCTAAAGTATCTCCTCCCATATGTCCCTGTACATCAACCACGGACCTCAGGCTGCCACCTACTAGCTGTTCTTCTACTGAAGGTAGCCTACTTGATACCAACCAGAGTCTGTGGCTTTAACACTGTAGCTGCCACTTGTGGAAAGGGCTCCCTGAGGAGGTGAGTGTTAAGTATGCCACTCAACAACAGGATTTCAGCAAAAAGTGATTTCAACTTTATTAGTAACAGCAAACACCAACTCGAACACACCACAAACAAGTGGAGCACAGCTCCCTTTTTAAACTGTCCCGGGCTTTCAAAGCCACACCCATAACAAGATAAGAACCAATAATAATGCAGGGATAAAGGCCAGTCAGGACCTCTTTGCTACATTCTCACATGGTGATTGGATATTTACAGAGGTTTCTCAGAAACCAGCCAATGGTAATGTGACAGATTAAGAGCCATATTCAGACTGAAGCTTAACACTGTAAAGTATAGGCTTGATTCACACTTCAGTACATAACAGTGAGGTAATACCATCTTCAGAAACTTATAGGAGGAGCTACAAGGCCATTTTATTTGCCAGTACTTTTAATTGTGTATAACCAGTAGGCTTCTTTAGGATAGGTGCAGTTATCTGGGGGGTCCTGGACCCAACCTGCATGCTCTGAAAAGCATGGATGATTTATGTTGCTGTTATTGATGAATAATTTTCATTTGATCTTCTGATAGAAATAGCAAGCATCTGAAACAGTATCTAAGCTATCAAGATGCCTGGCTTTCTTAACTACCCAGGTCTGGAGTGATCCATGATACCTGTCTTCCTTCCTGGTCTAATTGAACCTCATTGTGGGGGACTACATTTGTTGGGGAAACAACATGGAGAGTTTTAAAAACATTTGTCTGCTGCTGTAGCCTCAACCTGAATGGGCACCTTAGAGATAGTTTTCAGGTTAAAAAAACCCAAATTCAGAGATCTGATCATAGATGTCTTATGTAACATAATTTGCCTATTAATTACATACAATAGTGTAAGATTATTTTGCCATATATTTTATGCTAATATAGCCACATTTCTCAGATTATAATTTTTTTAATGTGTTGTACAAGGGCAGTTTGGGCTCATGGCTGCCACTCTAGAAGTCTTCTGTGGCTTTTAATATACCTGGTGCTTCATACCATAGCTGCAAGTGCATATCGAAAGTCCCAACTTTGCTTATGTTAGTAAACCCAGGTAAATTGCCAATGGAAAGTAGCTATGGGACAGCATTTAGTGAGTCTGTAGCAGGTCTCAAGCAGACATCCTTGGTAACAAAGTTATGGTAATGCGGTTTGCTTTTAAAACATCTCACCGTAAGCCTCTTCTTGCCTCCAAAACAAGGCATACCATTATAGCACACTAGTTGGCTGCTAGGACTTCCCTAAAACAGATGTCAAAAGGATTTTCCAACAGTAGAATACAGTAAAATTAAAATCAAAAGCATGTTATAAACAAACGGAATTGCTTTATAATTAGAATTTTCCAAGACTGTAGCTTGCAGGCAAATCCGTATATTAAAGACACTGAAATAATTAATTTGGGGTTTTTCCGTTTATTTACTGCCCAACAAGGTAACAAGAAACAGAATGTTAACAAAGAACCAGCTGAAGGGTATTACCCTTTTCTACTTTCTAAAACCAAGTTTCTAATTTAGGATTTTATTTTCTCAGCTAAACAACAATGGAAAATGAAAACGGATCCATTAGCAATGAAAGCTGATCTGGTTCTCTGTGGTGGTAGCTGCTGTTGCTGGTGCTACCTCCCAGCCTTTTTCTCATGCAAACAAGACCATGAAGTGAGTTCTTCCAAAAAAAAAAAAAATCACAGTTCCTTTTCTCTCTGAAAATGGGAAACTCCGTGTGTGTGTTTGTGTGTGTGTATTGAATTCACATTGGATCTGAATTAAGGCCTTCGGGATTTCTAGTACCAGATCTCTTCTTTGGTCAGGGATTTCCTCAAAAGTCATCCACTCTCCTGCTTGTTACTCCTGCCTGGTTTCATACCAAAGGACCATCAAGGTCTACAGTATTGGATCTTGGAAGTATTCAGCTCAGTGTTTCCCTCTGAATGCTTCCAGTCTGAGTCTCTAGCATTTTTAGTTGTACAGTCCATGTACACTTGATTTTTTCTTTATATATGTGTTTAGTTATTCTCATGTTACATTCAGTGCTCATACAGCTGAATGATTGATTTAAACCCCACATTTATCCAGATACTGATCCCCATTTCATTTATAAAGTGAACATGCATTGGCTGTTTCTTACAAATGGATGTACTCACATATATGCAGGGTATATGGGCATTCACTGTAACATGAAAACCGGGTGGGGTTATCAACAAATGATCATCCTAACAATTTCTACAATTAGCTGCATTCAGCTCTAGGTCTCTCAATGAACTCTGGCCCCAGGTGTCCTAGCGGGCTTCTGCAGACCACCTGCAGCTCTGGATTGGGAAATACCTGGAGATTTTGGGGGTGGAGCCTGGGAGGGTGAGGTTTGGGGAGGGGAGGGACCATGCTGTACAATCCACCCTCCAAAGCAGCCATTTTCTCCTTGGGAACTGACTTTGGTTGTCTGGAGATCAGTTGTAATAGCAGAAGATAGCCATCACCCTCTTGCCTACCCACACATGACATCAAGTTTCAGAACTACTCAACCTCTGAATATCTCCTCTGTGAGATATGAATTCTAGATATGTAGCTGAGTTAATTTGTAGCAACAAAACAAAACAGGAGTCCAGTGGCACTGTCAAGACTAATCGGCATTTATTCCAGCATAAGCTTTCATGAGTCAGAGCCCACTTCTTCAGATGCACAGGAGTGTAATTCCATCAGATGGAGATGTGGGATTGGTTGCCTCTTGGCAAGTCTATTCCTCCCTATAGCATTAGGCTATCAGGTGCCCTTTCATATTCTACTCACCTCAATAGCATTCACCTAAGTGTCACTGAAAACAAAGAGTCCTATTCATTTGCTATTGCTCCAAGGATGCTGCTGCCTACAACAGCCCATCTAGCCTATTCTCTTGCAAGGCCAGCACTGCTTAAGTCTGGCATCTCAGAATGGAGCAGTAACCCCAAATCTATAAATGGAAAGAGGTCTCATAAAATCCAGCTTGTCAAAGCACAAATTGGACATAGGTATAGATGGACACACGTACATCAGCAGATAGACTACCTTACAGTGACATATACCCAACCACCCAGACTTGGCAGACCAGGGCTATCCTACTTCCTCCTTCTGCTGCATCCCACTGAGCCCCAGGTACAGCACATGGGGCAAAGTAAAAGCAGGAAAGGAGTGGAAATCATTGCCCCATCTTCTGCAAACAGAAATGCCACTCCATTTGAAGTCTGAGGACTTGTCTTTAGCCTCTGGCAGCTGGCAAAACATTGCATGCAGTCTCAGCACACACTTACAGTGCAAGATCCATACTTTCTCCCCTTCCAGTAGTAACGTTCTCTGGATTTAGGCAATCCAAAAGATCCCCTGCAAGCTTAGATGGGAGGGGGAAACATGGCCTTAATATGATGGACTACTCTGTTTTCTTTCCTCTTTTTCCAAACTGTAGTTATTCCTCTGAGGCATTTTTATGAAGCTGCATTATTTGCCATAAAGCATGTGCTCTGTGAGCATGCACCTGCGGTTACAGTAACAGAAATGCTTAGGAATGCTCTCTGTATTTCATCAAGCAGTGTGTATATTGCTGTTATGTCAGGTGTATATATTATGACTCATAAGTAATGCTCTTGGTACCTCCTCCCCATCATAGCTGGGACGTTATACAGTCCTGCAGGCTGTACTGTGCAATTTCTTTGACAAACTATATTGTATTTGTGACAGTTAAGCTTCTGACACCGATTAGCTGAGCTGCTGTAATGGCAAGGAATGTTCCTGAATATTCAGAGTGCTCAAAGAATTATGTTGTAAGTGTGTTTGCTCCGCAGTTTTTGTGAGACAAGGGGAAATTGGCTGGGAATAATACATGAACCAGGAACACCAATTTCATTGGGCAGGCTAGGAACTGGAAGGAATTCCTGGGAGGTAGGGAAATGAAGGACCAAAACTGGACATGAAGCTTTAAGATCCATGCGCAGAGCTTCCTCATATGTTTAAACAGATACAGTTGTTTTTCCTTTTGTGGGCTAGTAACAGTGTCAGGGAGGGGGAATGATTGCATGGGGAGATAGCCCCCCTTCCTCTGCACTACTGCTCCAGTCGGGGCCCACATTACTGCTATTTCTTCTTAAAATTTCTGGGGAGATCCAGCATCATGTTTAGTTTGGCCCTAAAGGGTAGGGAGCCCAGAGGCCAGATGGCTGGAGGAATGGTGCAGAATAGGCAATGAACTGTGAAATAAGAACCTAAGGAAAGAATAAATGATGGAAGAGGATAGATTGAGACCAGATGGGGAAGGACAGGAGTAATGAGCATGCTAGAGCCCTTACCCCACCTCCATGGGACCACCAAGTCATCTGTGTGGCGCAAACATGAAGAGGAATTGTCGGTGCATATGCTGCTTCCCTATGAATCAAGCTAAAATCTGAATTTAATGCTTAAAGTTCTGATACCAGGGAGTTTTTGTCACACTTTGAGACTCCTGTGAAAAATATCTCTTTGGGGGATGAGAATGTGCGCACCCTTGGCCATCAGATTTCACACAGTGCGCCAGATGGTTATGGCTTTCTTTTGAAAACTGGAGAACCACATTTGCCAAACAACAATGCATTGTGGTTTAAGTAGTCGAAAAGAACAATATCCCTCAGGGAGAAGCGGTGCCTTGGTAAAGATGTCTTCATCTCTTCCAGCAGACAAGGAACACTTAGGCAGTTGATGTTCTGATCATCTGGGAAGACCCTTAGTTATTTATAGCACAAGTTTACTGGTTTGCATACTTAATAATTTAGCAGCTATTATTAATAAGCATGCATTGTAATATATAGGGCCACAACTTTTGATCAGTTCACTGATGGAACCAGTGGGCAGCCAGGCTGAGCAGTCTGATCTTTTGCTTGTTCAGATATGAGTCCTACTGGATTCAGTAGGGCCTCCCCTCAGATATGTCTGCATATCACTGCAACTATAATAGGGCTAACAACTTTAAATAAAAATTGACATTCTTAAGTGATGTGCTGCATGGATGCATCAGATATCATCTCCCTATGGGAGACAGACAGACAGCAATTCTAAGCAGAGTTAAATGCTCCTAAACCCACTGACTTCAATGGACTTAGAAGGGTGGAACTCTGCTTAGGATGGCACTGTTAAGAAATTAAGGGCACAAACAGATTTGATGATGGCCACTGATCTCTAGTGCTCCTTTATGGCAAATCACACACATATACTATCTGATTCAGACTGGGTCCATATGGAGAGGGGTGAGGGGTTTTAACCCTTCGGTCCTACACTCCTTCACCAAGGAAAGCAACAACACCCCTTCTTCTTCAGGGAAAGAAAAATAAGTCCTTTAAAAAACCCAACTTCATTCTCTTAAAAATGGTAAGCAGAAGGACATGTAAATGTAGTAAAACCATGCAGGGGTTAAAGGTTTAGATTCCTTCATCCCTCCCCACATGGCCCTGAACCAAATCAGAGCAGTTTATACCTGTGCTCTACTTTTAAATATGAAGATCTCTTATCTTCACATCTATTTATGCTCTTAAATATGGCATTTTCTTCACATTCATATTCAAAATTAGTATTTAATATGTTGTCAAAATCAGTATTGCTTGCCTTTCAGAATAAAACTAATAAGGTTTTCCTTCTAACAGCAAGAACTACAAGCAGCTGTGTATTTACGTGCTTCATTTATAGCCTGCCTTTCTCTCTGAAACTCAAGGCAGGTTACAGAACGTTAAGACAATTCTATCAGACATAGTAGACCTGGCTAGGAGCAATTGGGCCAAGCAGGCTGTTTGGAGTCTGGATGCTGAGTTTGGATGTTGAGATGAAAGCCACCAGCTATTCCTGCTTACTTTTAACAGGTATGGGGTTGATTTGCATTTGAAAGGAGCCCTGGGCCAGAGGCACAAGCTGAAGGGTAGGAAGGCTCCTCACTTGGAGCGCACAGCCATTTCACACACTGCGTGGCAGAAAGGAAGTGGGAGAGTACACCAGTTACAGCTACTTCCCTGCAAACCCAGGAGAAGCACTAACATAGAACAACACCTATTGGTCATCGCTATTTTCAATGCATCAAGACTTTAGCCCTGGATTACTGTATAGCTTCGCTGTGAATATGAGAATGTGCCCAGTGCAGGGGGTTATTAGAGGTACTGAGGGAAATCTTTACCAGGAGCAGGATGCTTAATAAATGCACTAGCTCAGTGGAGACAGGAGTTGGTTGATATGGGTGTGAAATTCTTCCAAAGATGGCCAGTATTTGACAACTGTGTTCACTGTTGAGTGTTTTTTAGAAGGTGGGTTGAGTGAAGTGGAGCTTTTGCCCAGCAGGGCTTCTACATGGCCATTGGAGATTATTGGCTGTGCAGATTATTTTAAAAATTGCTTTGGCATCAGCTGCCACCACAACTCAATGATCTTCAGTACATGACTGATGATAAGCTGTGTATATGTAATTTTAAAATATATACATTCATTTTAAAAGGCATCCTGTTAAACAGAGATTCTGCCTGAAATGTTGAGGAGTTACTATGCATGACGTCACCCCCTGACATTTTGTGGCTAGCTCCACCTCCTGTGGCAGCAATTTTGTATCTAGTTTCATCTCCTGGACCCTTGCATTAAGGACTAAGGCTAGATCAGGCATACTGCTTGTTGATTAGCCTCCTAGTTCCCCAGTAGGCCCCCTGTATGAGTTGATGGAGGTGCTCTTGGGCAAAGTGCTGGAAAGACCTAGTCTGATCATTCTGGGGGACTTCAACATTCATGCAGAGGATATCTCATCAGAGTTGGCCTAGGATTTTATAGATTCTTTAACTGCCTTGGGCCTTTCTCAAATTGTGCAGGCCCAAAATAATGAAAATTTTTCCACTGAGCCTTTAAGGGAAGGTCTGGTTTCAGGGTTGGAGATTCAGCCCGACCAATGACTTGACCACGGATTACCCAAGGCAAGGGTAAATATTGACCTGACATACCACTGGAAATGGGGCCCAGTTAAAATGGTCCACCCATGGAGGCTCATGGGCTGAGTTCAGACTGGCAGTTTGCTCTGGTAGCCAGTCGTAGCAAAAAAGCCCCGGAATAAACTGTTCCGGGTTTTCCCATTCAGACAGCCCGGGCTGTTGCCGGAAGATGCGGAGTGGAGCCGGGCGGAAGCATTCAGATTTGGTGTTTCCCCATTAATTCGGCACCGCATTGGGCAGTAGAGCGGAGCACGGCCAATCATACCTCTGCTGCCTTCTGCCCAATGCAGGTTGCTCCCGGCTTTTCGGCTGCGCGTTCAGACTTCCCAGAAGCGGAGAAACGTGCGACACATGTGGGCTTTTGGATTTGCTACCAGTTTTATGAGGTATCTTTTAAATCCGGCAGTGAAGCGCAACAGCACGGGTTGGCTACGGGTGGGGGACGCCAGGCAGATGTGCCTGGGTGAATGCCCAATTTACTCCGGGATTGAATCATCGCTGGCCCGGATCCCTACCGGGGCAAATTGCCAGTCTGAACTCAGCCATGGATTTGACTGGATCCAAGAATGTTCTGCGGATTTTTAGATTGCAAATACATGTTCCACTGAGGCTTAATGGGAACTTGGAACGTGATGCTCTTGAAACTATCAACAAGGCTGCCCCTTACTGACCTCTCCTGCCCCAGGGTAGAATTCAGCTATCTGGTTTACCATGGAGCTTGGTGATCTGAAGAGAAGAAGAAGAGCTGGTTTTTATACCCCACTTTTCTCTGCCCTAAGGAGACTAAAAGCAGCTTACAATTGCCTTCACTTCCTCTCCCCTGAACATCCACCCTGTGAGGGAAATGGAGCTGAGAGAGTTCTGAGAGAACTGTGACTGGCCCAAGGTCACCTAGCAGGTTACATGGGGAGGATTGGTAAATCAAATCCTGTTCTCCAGATTAGAGCCTGCCACTCTTAATGACTACACCGCACTGGCTCTCTAGCCAGAAAACATCTAGAATGATGCTGGCAGAAAACGCATGTTGAATCTGAAGATCATGTTATAGAGCTCATTGGAAGGCCAATGAAATGGTGGTGACAGCAAAGAAATTTACTTCTCTGCCTCCGTCGCATCAGCTGGTTCACACCCAACCCAGATGTTTATAGCAGCTTCGCATTTGCTGCATCTGAGCCTTTATTCTCTGAGCTACAGACAATTGTAATACTTATGCAAACTTTTTATTGATAAAATATTGCAAATATGCTCTGATGTGGATAGCTGTTGTAATGTAGGTCAGTCATAAGAAATAATTAATACCTTGCTATCTTTTTAGGGATGCCAGCCTCCAGGTGGGGCCTGGGAACCCCCTAGAATTACAGCTTACCTCTAGTCTACAGAGATCAGTTCCCCTAGAGAAAATGTATGCTTTGGAATGTGGACTCTATGGCCTTGTACCCCATTGAGGTCTCTGTACTCCCCAGGCTCCATCCCCAAATGTCCAAGAGTTTCCCAGCCTGGATCTGGCAAGCCTACCCCCCATCCCCTGCTGGTGCCCAGGGGGGACCCAGCAAACCTACTCAGTTTTGACCCAGTTTCCATAATGGATGTTGGCAGTATCCTGGAATCTGTGAGGGCCACTACTTGTCCACTGGATGCTTGCACATTCTGGCTTTTTCAAGCATGTAAGGACCACATCAACAAGCCCTTAGTGTCTATACATTATTAAAAATCTTTAATTTCTTTAATTTCCTTATGAGATTTTGGAGGAGAAACTGGGGTTATGTGTATGTAAAATTCACCCTGTGAGGGAAAACATACAGGCAACTGCTGGGCAAAAAGCAGTTCCAGGAGGCATAACTGAGATTAGGGAAACAGCGCAAAGGAGAAAATATTACATCTCCCTGCTCCCACAACATGGCCACAACATGGTCCCAATCAGAACTGATACTTAGTGGCTGCTATGTACCATATACCATGGGGCTTAAACCAAGGACTCTGACAACAACATTCAGGGGTTTATTTTTTGTGCTATCATAGCAGCTTGCAGATACCAGCAAAGGTGCACTATGATAGCACCACTGGAGATGGCTGGGGCTGACACCAGAGCTTCCAGTCCAGAAGGGATAAAGTAAAACCAAAAATCAAGAAGATCCTGAATACTTCCTATAAAACTGCTGATTCTGGTTTGCATCCTCAATCGGTATAACTCATTGTTCAGATATGGGCCAAGTTACTTAACCCGTCTCTCTGACGACCTGATTATTTATTGGTTCTACCACCTGTAGAACCAGCTACTTGCTTTTGGCCATCTAACTTGACATTAAGCACTTCTTAAAGAATTACCTCTTCCATGTTGAATCTTGTTAATGTATATCTAAACAGCTGTTCAATGTTCTATCACCTAGACTCTCCAGGCTGACAAGCTCTTGAATACAATGAGCATTATAACAAAATACTGGTTATGAGAACTTCAAAGCACTTCTGATTCAGAAACTCCCAAGCACACTACTACATTACTACAGTGACGCAAGAAAGGAGAAGTTGAACCACTTTGCTTCAGTCTGCTGTGTTTAGCTTTCAAAACACATTCCCTAAACTATCTCACTCTACATGTGTTTAAGGAACCAGCTAGGAGCTGGACCATATTTGTTTAGGACAACTATCCATCAATTATTTTAAAGTTATTTTCTCCATCCCCCACCCTGAGGATCCACCATTACTTCTAAATTCAAAACACTTACATTCTGTAGTACAAACTTTATGTGTTCTTGTGTAATAGTCGTAATTTAATTTGCATATTTTGTTATGTCTAGTCAGCTGCCAAACTTATAAACTAAATGATAAATACAGAGTCTTTAGGGATTTGTTTCAATTAAGCTATTCTTCAGGGTGGTCTTGATATGAGTCAAAACTGGAAAAATGATGTTATGTTTCCAGAACACCTAAAGTGAACATAAGTAATTTATTCTATGGCTCTCTTGACTTTTACTGCCGTGTATTCATGATGTGCTTCATTTTTATTAGATGTTTACATATTTTATGCACTGGATTTCCAGCCATCATTGATAAAGACTTATAAGATTTCGTCAAATGAGATAATTCACTTTATTTAATTGGCAACTCCATTTCACTCGAAACAAAGCTCCCTGCTAGAAGCTGAAGTTTTCTCTTTTAAGTATAAGAATTAAGTATAAGTTCAGGACATAGTCCATTATTTGGCAATATCTGATTATATTTTGTATTGGAAGCAGCTACAAAATTTAATGTTAGAGATGACTCAATAAAAAAATTAAAAGCAAAAAAATACACAACAGAATTAAATTACCAAAATTATCTTAGCAAACATGCATTATTAAGATGAATATTTAATATTCAACCAAATGACAGACAATATTCTAAGATAATTGAAGATACCAGTATTTCACATACATGCTGAAATTACTATTGGCAGAGTTCAGGAAATAATCCATGCTTTGGAGTTTGCTCTCAATGAATCTACTGCAACAGGTTTTTACAAAAAGACAATAACTAACTGCAGGCTGTAAATGCAACAGAGAGGCCTTCAGAGCACAAGCACTAACACAGTCAGCACACAGTAGAGAGAGAAGACTAGAAGAGGTAGGCTGAATTGCAAGAGGAAAACAAATTCAAATTAGTTTAATATGGTCAAAGAACAATCAGGTATACAAAATATAGATTCTACATAAAAGCTTACATTCAAATTCAAACCTGTAAACATAAAATCAGCCTCTGTTATATATATTAAATCTTAAAATTAATAGACTGCTTAAATACCTCCCCCAGCAATTTGTTTCCATAATCTTATAGCTTGTATGGCAAATTTTGCCACACTTAGGCTGCGTTCAGACAGCCAGTCAATCCCGTCATGAGCCCTCCTAAAATTTTATCCTGATTTTTTTAATCCAGCCTAGCATGACCAGACGCCCCCCCCATGAAATAGCCTCACCGCGCGTTGTCCCCACCGTGATTTGTCTACACGGCATCCACCGATCATCAGCTGGTGTGCTGGAATACGAGCCTGGGTTTCTTTAGGAGGGGTGTGTGAAAGATTTCCCCCTCTCTTTCCATACTCCAACAGGACATTCCATGCAGGAGATTCTGCATACTTCAGTTTCTGTTTTGACCCGCGCTTGCAGGGATGGAAAGAATAAGTCCCGGTCCTCCCCCTTGCCATTGCCATCATGATCAATGGAGGGACTATTTTGCAAGTTAGAACAGTCCTTCCCCCCCTCCATCTCCCATCGCGGTAACGTCTTGTCCCTAAAATAAATAAGCATGAATATTACATTCCTCGTAGCGCTTATTGCTGAATGCGTTTCCTCGTTAAAGCGCATATAGGGTTTCAATTTTTAAAAAATCACACCCCCGTTGGCTCGGTCTGACGTCAGATCGAGCCGACGGGAGCATCGCGTGCTAATGGAGTGACCAGACGGAAGAAAGTCTGCAGTTGTCGCGCAGGTAAGCGAAAACCCTACATTGAAACTGCTACTTTTAAAATCAGGATTGGAGGCGCGGCAGAACGGGATGCCTACAGGACCGGAATATTTCCCAGATGTTTCTGTCTGGTCGTGCATTTTTGATCCGCAAGGGAGTCGTTCCTATGGCGGATCAAAAGATCCGTCTGAACGTACCCTTAAGGTAATTTTTTGATCCTATCAGCTAGTAGCTTATCTAGATAGACTCTGATATTTCTCCCCGGAAAATGATTGCAGATTGGAGTTATGTAAACGGCTCTAATATTTTGGTAGAGTTTACACTCAAACAAAACATGTTCCCTGGATTCCAGCTTCCCGTCCTCACAAATACAGTCTTTCCTCATATGGCTGCCTTGTAAATTTATCCTCCGTGACTGCTGATGGCAACATATTCATTCTAAGGAGGGTAAATGCTCTCCTGTAATCAACTTTATCTAAGTTTAGCAAGTATGGCATCAGTGTTACTTTATTTCTGTTCCTGGTAGGTAACTTTTCAGCTGGTTCAATTCATGCTGCCTTTCCATATCTAGGATTCTTTGTTTGATAAAGGGTTTAATAAGGTTATGCAAGAGGAAAAAGAGGAAAACATTCAATAAACCCTAAACACTAGAGAATGCTCCACAGCTCCCCCTAGGATACAAGTGAACTAAATTATTCTTTCAGCAATATTTATAATAATTAAATTCTTAGCAGGATCTCTGTCACTTCTCCAACAATTATCACAGGCTTGAGAGGAAAACATTGTAATAACAGTATTATTCAATGGAAACTATGGCAAGAACAAAACAAGAACAGATGGACCATGTAAAATGCCACTTAACTGGAGACCCAGTTCTCATGTACTGGCAATGCTAATATTTTTCATTCTAAAATGTATAGAAGTTAAAAAAAAATGCTTCTAGCCCCACTGCTGGACCTCCTGATGGCACCTGGTATTTTTGGCCACTGTGTGACAGAGTGTTGGACTAGATGGGCCATTGGCGTGATTCAGCATTGGCTTCTCTCATGCTCTTTTGTTCACATGATGCTACCTTATCGTGAATCTGAGCATTGGCCCACTAATTCACTATTCTACATATGTAGAGGTCTTTCATATCACCACCACATGATCTTTTTAACTGGAGATGTGAATGATTAAAACTGGAGCCTTCTGCATACCAAGCAGATGCCCTACCATTGAGCCACATCTCCTTGCATATCTGTTAGCTGTTCATAGCTAGCACTGAACACCTGTTATTTTCAGAAGCAGCATACTTGAGATTAATCATGGGCATGCCTGGAAAAATGCCTTGAAGGTGATGGCTAGAGCTTAGCCCCTGGCACCACAGGCAAAGGTGCTTTGTCTGACTGCTCCCTTTTGTATCACCATTATTTACAGGTCAGTGCAAGGGACAGGATTTCAGATGGCCATAGGTGTTTTGTTGTGTTTTTTTATGTTGAATTTCTGTGCTGCACCCCCAAATATCCAGGAATTTTACAGAGTTGGCAACCCTAGCCCTCTATAAAAGGGGCAGGCCATTCCTGCCCCCTTTTAAAAATCATGTGTTTATGTGTGTGTGGTCAACAAGTTTCATCAAGTGTGTGTCCAGTATTTTTGTTGAAACTATCTGGCAACCCGACTGAGGGAACATGAGACATAAGAACATAAGATAAACATATGGAGCAGAAGTCCATCAGTGGCTATTAGCCACAGGGTATAGATGGGAACTCTCAGTCTGGGGCAGGTGATGCACTCTGTTCTTAGTGCTGGAGGGGGCAGCAGTGGGAGGGCTTCTAGTGTCCTGGCCCCCTGCTGGACCTCCTGATGGCACCTGGTATATTTTGGCTGCTGTGTGACAGAGTGTTGGACTAGATGGGCCATTGGCCTGATTCAACATTGGTTTCTCTTATGTTCTTATGTTCTTTAGAGAAGCCATGCTAGGTCAGGCCAGTGGCCCATCTAGTCCAGCACTTTGTCACACTGTGGCCAAAACCCAGATGCCATCAGGAGGACCACCAACAGGGCCAGAACTCTAGAAGTCCTCCCACTATTGCCCCCCAAGCACCAAGAATACAGAGCCTCTCTGCCCCAGACATAGTGTTCCACCTATACCTTATGGCTAATGGCCACTGATGGACTTCTGCTCCATATGTTCTAAGCTTACAGCTCATTATTTCATTGAGTGCCCACAAGTTCTTGTATTGTGAGAAAGGGAGAAAAGTACTTCTTCCTCTGCCTGCTCTATCCCAGGCATAATCTTGTAAACCTCGATCATGTCACCTCTCAGTCATTGTTTCTCCAAGCTAAAGAGACTCAAGTGCTTTAACCGTTCTTCATAGGGAAAGTGTTCCAACCCTTTTATCATTCTAGTTGCCCTTTTCTGCACTTTTTCCAATGCTATAATATCCTTTCTGAGGTGTGGTAACCAGAATTGGACACAGTATTCCAAATGAGGTGGCACCATCAATTTATACAGGGGCATTATGATACTGGCTGATTTGTTTTCAGTTCCTTTCCTAATAATCCCCAGCACAGTGTTGGCCTTTTTTATTGCAGTTGCACACTGTCTTGACATTTTCAGTGAGTCATCTACTACAACTGCAAGATCTCTCTCAATCAGTCTCTGCCAGTTCAGACTCCATCTCTGTATATTTATAGTTAGGATTTTGGGGCCCAATGTGTATCACTGTGCACTTGGCCACACTGAACCCCATTTGCCACATTGACACCCACTCGCCCATCCTCAACAGATCCCTTTGGAGTGCCTCACAATTCTCCTTGGTTCTCACCACCCTGAACAATTTAGCGTCATCCGCAAATTTAGCCACTTCAGTGCATACTCTCAACTCCAAATCATTAATGAACAAGTTAAAAAGCATTGGACCTAGTTCCGAGCCCTGTAGTACCCCACTGCTTACCACCTTCCACTGTGAAAACTGCTCATTTATACTCACTCTCTGTTTCCTGTTAATTAACCAGTTTTTAATCCACAAGAGGACTTGCCCTCTCATCCCATAACTGCTGAGTTTACTTTGGAGCCTTTGATGAGCAACTTTATCAAAAGTTTTTTGGAAGTCTAGGTAAACAACATCTACTGGGTCACCCTTGTCCATATGTTTGTACACCCTCTCAAAGAATTCTAAAAGTTTAGTGATAACAAGATCTTCCCTTAAAGAATCAGTGCTAATTCTTTCTCAGTAGCTTTTGCTCATCAATGTGCCTGCTAATTCTGTCTTTAATAATGGATTCCACCAACTTATCTGGTATCGACATTGGACCAATGGCCTTTAATTTCCTGGATCTCATCATTTCGAAGAGGGGGGTTACATTGGCTACCTACCTGTCTTCAGGAATGGTGGTAGATTTTAGTGATAGGTTGCATATTTTTGTCAGGAGATCCACAAGTTCACATTTGAGTTCTTTCAGAACTCTTGGATGTATGGGCCTGGTGATGCTCTACATCTCACAACAGCACTACAGATAAGATTAGAATTTCAACAGCCAATCCATATGCAAAAGAACCCCCTCAGGAAAGCTCCTCCATTAGCATGTCACAGCTTGGGAAACTCCTACAAGTTAATGACTCAGCCCTACCCCACCTTCCAGAGTAGATATAAATTAACTGCCTACCATTTTTCTTCTCACACTGACACAGAGAATACTCCATCTTCCTGTGTTATACCTCTGAGGATGCCAGTCACAGCTGCTGGCAAAACATCAAGTAGTACAATACCAAGACCATGGCCATTCAGCTTGGAAAATCTAGAACAACTAAAAAACAAAAATGTCTTTACCCACTGATGGAAAATGACAACCAGATGACTCTCTTTGTGGAGAGAATCCAGAGTTTTGGTGTCACAACCAAGATGGCTGTCACTCAGACTGCCACCTGCCTAATCACAAAAGGCAGGGGTAGCCAGAGTGGGCTTCAGAAGATGACTGTAGCAGTCAGATAGGTTTGTAAAAGAGTAAGCAATCCTACACGCATGCTGGTTCCAAGTTATATAAGGCTTTAAAGGTCAACACCAGAGTCTTGAATTCTGCCTAGAAACAAACTGGGAGCCAGTGCAGATGGACCAAAACTGAAGTGATATGGTCCCTAGAACCCACTCCATTCAACATCCTTGCTGCAGCATTTTGCCCCAAGTGAAGTTTCTGAACACTTTTCAAGGGCAGCCTCATGTAGAGTGTATTCTAGTTATCTAATCTAGATGCAACCAGACCATGTACCACAGGGACCATTTCTTTTCTGTCCAGGAAAAGCCTCAGGTCCAAAAGCATCTCCAAACTACAAGTCTTGCCAAGATATAGTCCTGGGTACTTTTACAGATGAAGGAATGCTCAAGCACCAGGTTTTGAATTAGTTATCAACTTGCATTTTCATTATATCAAAGCAAAATTGTATTGAATCTAATCCAGTCTCTAATGATGTTACAGGGGGGATAATCATACCTGCACAGGAGCTGAAATGGAAAATGTAACCAACTTGGTGCGTTGCACGAGGAATATTCAGATATCCAATAGATTGGGGTTTTTTTACTTTTGGAATAAATCATACTAAAATAGTACTGCTGTGAGACGCATAACTCATACTTTTGTTGAATTTTCTTTTATGAAATAAAATAAAACTAACCCTACAACTAAGCCTACACGGGAATTTTTCATCCAGCAAAGCTGCATTTCCATTAGATCCTAGTTTTTTTTCATGCCCCCCCCCCCAAGAACAGACATGATGTTTGATATGATTTTAATTTCAACAAAATTAAAGAACTCCATAGCTATAGAAGGTCAGAAAATGAATGGAATATGCAAGCTGATTCAAGCAACAGGTTTATCTGTGCTACTGCGTGGGCATTAGTATGAACTGGGTGTTCCTACAAATAGATCCTGTTTTAAAAATGCACACACCTATGGTTCCTCCTGTCCCCTTTTCCTTTTAGGCTAGCAGTAATGACTTCAGCCTGGAACATTTCCTGCGGAATAATGACCGATGTGGTTAATGGCCCCCAGCCGAGACCTGGGCCATCAACTCCTCTTAACCAGCCATTAATCTCACGGAAATGCCTCCCGTCTCAATTGCTATTGCAGATCTCTGCAGGGAGAATAAAGTGTATTTTCCCCCATCAAAACTTAAATGCCACTGTGAACTTCTCAATGTCATGGTGTCACAGAGTATGTTAAACAGATTAAGAAATTATTCATTTCCATCTCTTTGAGCATCATTTTCCAAAATCTACTGAACACTATTATTGTAAGTGCTCTGTGTGTGTGTGTGTGTGTTTACATTGCAAAAGAATTCCAAAATTTAAAAGCTTCCACGTCAGCAAATAATAGTGCTGTAAAAGTTTTCCTCTAATCTAGGTTATGTTTTCTATCCTGTGGCATGACCGGAAAGGCCCAAGAAACACATTTATTCTTTTTCACCCAGGAATTTGTCATTCTTTATATTTTGTACAAAAGAGCACTATGTGTTCACTGACCAGCCTCCACAGTGGTATGAAAATGTATTTGGCCCTTTTTGCCAATAAGATCAATTGAGATAACTCCTTCAGGCCAGAGAGTTTGGGGGACTGGCAGCCTCCTGACCTGCCTATTGCTAGCCTCCTGTCCTTAGTGTTGCCACGTCTGGGTTGGGAAACACCTGGAAATAGGGGAGGGGATGGAGTCTGGGGAGAGTGGGGATTGGGGAGAGTGGGGAGGGGAGGGACTGGAGCAGGGTACAATGCCATAGAATCCACCCTCCAAAACAGCCATTTTTCTGTGGGAGAAATGATCTTGGTCAGCTGGAGATCAATTGTAATAATGGGAGCTCTCCAGGTGCCACCTGGAGGTTAGCAACCCTCACTGTCCTGCTACAAATGTGGCTTGGGAAGTTTCCAGGACTTTCTGAAGCCTGGGGAGGGTGGAGTCTGAGAAGGGAAGGGGGCTCAGCAGGGGTGTGATAGCGCAGAGTCTGCCCTCAGGAGCTACCATTTGTTCCAGGTGGACTTATTTATGTAGCTGGGAGATCAGCTGAAATCAGCAGGAGGCTGACAACCCCACATCCTACCTGCCCACCACTTCTGCCTCTGTCTCCAGTTTTTGGGACCCAGATAGGGTTGCCAGCCTCCAGGTGGTAGCTGGAGATCGCCTGCTATTACAACTGATCTCCAGGCAACAGAGATCAGTTCACCTGGAGAAAATGGCTGCTTTGGAAGATGGACTCAGTGGAATTATACCCCACTGAAGTCTCTCTTCTCCCCAAACCCCACCCCTCCTCAGTTTTCACTCCCAAAATCTCCAGGTATTTCCCAACATCCTTACCTTCTCCCACCTTTAAAAACAGCAGGATAAGTCATTAATGACTATAGTTTGGACACCTTTTTGATTTCCTAAGCTGTCATGGTAATCAGCAGGGTTGGCAGTGCAACCAAAGTGATGGCAAAAAACTTTTATAAGGAACTTCTTGAGAGTTCAGGGATGAATGATGAAAGACTTTTTAAAAACATTGTTTTTAAAGAGGGCTGTAAAAGAGTAAACACTAAGAGGATTAGCTGTTCCAGCCCCATAAAAAAAAGATATGGAGGCAAGGCAAAGGTGGGGGCGTCCTTAGATGGCAAAATTTCTTGAGCTGGCACAGCCCTTTACACACACCCATTGGAAGTTTCTTCTAGGGAGGTTGATTAGTAAATAGGGCTCTGCCCTACATGCTAAGGCTATAATGCTGCTGTAAGTGTAGAGGCACAACTGTCTATTAGACCTAGGGTCACCATTGTCCCAGTGGCAGCAGGCAACCACCCACCTCATTCCTTCACCCTTGCTAATTTTAGCAGTGGGGAAAATGGGAGGGAACAGTGGTTATTGTGACACTCTAGGAATTTCCCTGAGCTCTAACGTCTTTACTATAAAACTGGGGGAAATCCTACACCCAAAACTGACATAACAGCTGGTAACCACACACTCAAGTGCTGTCACTTCCAGGTGATGCCCTAGAAATTTTGCCAACCTCTATGGCAGGCCATAGCAATTGGATGAATTCCTAGAAGAGTTTGGAGGAAGTGACATCAACACAACAACTGCTCTGCAGGCGCCACCTCCAAAATTTCGTGGCATTTGCCAGAACAGGGATGGCAACCCTAATTTGCCCCATTACAATTGAAGATAATACTTAGAATCAACCAAACCACCATATAAATATGGATTGTCATTCAAGCTCATAAATGAAATAAGTATATAAACCCTATGGGTTTGGTCCTCTAGAAGAGATGTTGAACAAACAGTACTTTGCCCCAGTGAGGGAGCTGTAGGAGGTGTTTGGGGGGAAATAAGATATTTTGGAGGAGAAGTAATGTTCTGTGAACAGAAAACAGGATGCTGAGGAAGAGCCTTGAGCAGAGCTGCCGACTTTGAAGATCTACAGCAGCAACAAGAGCAACAGAAGAAGCACAGAGAGCCAGTCAGGCTACAAGAAAGACTTGAGTGTGAGAGATTTTCACAAGACCTCCAAGAGAGAATAAAAGACTGTATCAATTCTGCTGCTCTAACTTTCAATTGTGTTGCCTAATATGTTGTCAAAGGCTTTCACGGCCAGAGTTCATTAGCTGCTGTAGATTTTCCGGGTTGTGTGGCCGTGGTCTTGGCATTGTAGGACCTGACGTTTCGCCAGTAGCTGTGACTGGCATCCTCAGAGGTATAACACAGAAAGATGGAGTACTCTCTGTGTGCCTTGACCACACAACCCGGAAAATCTACAGCAACTAATGTGTTGCCTTTGTTAGAAGCCAGGAGGCTGGAGGCACCACTGCTTTCTCCTTTTCATCTATCCCTTTTCATTAAATAGTCCAGATCTCTTACTTTATTCCCTTCACTGGGGAAGAAACTGGGATAATGTATATATGAGCAGTGATCCAGTCATTCCATCCATGTATACTTTATCAAAACAGCCAGTGTGGGATAGCCCTAATTAAATTATCGTTTCTCAGCCTAACCTACATCATAGGGTTGTTGTAAGGATAAAACGAAATAACTATATGTCAGCTACTCTAGCATCTACACATTACCATTCTAAACTGGATGTTATTCATTGTTGGCCTGATTTCAAGTAAACCGATACAGGGATGGGGGTTTCACATACAACAAATTTCTTTCTGTTAATGTGCTGTCTCTGAAGCTCTATGGTCATTCCAAACAGTGCTGCTTCCCCCCCATCCTTTTTTGCCGCATGATCTTCCTTGGACTTTTTTTCATGTACTAAGGTGAGCGCTATAGCACTAAACCAATATAGTTCTGAAGTGCTATAGTGGCACCACTGAGATGCATTGACTCAATGGAGTCAATGGAGTCAATGCATCTCAGTGGTACTGCTACAGCATGGTATATATAACGGTTTAGCGCTATAGTGTTCAACTTAGAATATTTTGTTTTAAATCTGAGGAAGATCATGCAGCAAAAAAGGCAGAGAAAAATGGCATTATAGGAAGCACCATAGACATTTAAAACAGCATACCACAGTGATTCAGAAGCTCAAAAAAGGGGTTGAAAACAGAAAAAAGCAATTTTCCTCAAAAGCAGCTCAACTATGCTTTGCTAAACCAATGCAAGCAGTTTGGATGAACAGGTAAATAAATCCTGCTAGCAGCCAGTTACTAAGAAGAGTCTGTCTGAAATGAGGGGGAAAAAAATAAATTAGCAACCAGTTACTAAAATGGAATACAAAGGCAGTTTGAAAGAGGTCTAAGTGTCTTGGAGAAAAGCTATGATCCAAATCTGGCTTCTAGACACAAGCTAAAGTTTTACATGATCAGATGAATAAGGGATGTTTGTGGAAGTTCATTGCACAGTTTATAAAGTCGCTTGCTTAATAGTTTGAGCAGCCTGTTGTCATTACACTGCTTTCTTCCAAGGTCATATTTTAAAAGATGCAAACAGTTCTAGTGAAACAGAAATTCAAGAGACAAACACACTTCTAACAACTACATCAAGCAACATTTACTAAATGGGAAACAAAAGAAATATAGTATTAGCCAAGGAATTTTCAGCACCCTTACAAATTTTAAATTATTTTAGCCAGTTTCAACATTTAAGGAACTTCCCCTGGTCTCAAGCGAGCCATTAAGCATATACATCAGTGGTTCACATGCTGCTGCAAGTCACCAAAATCTGGTTTTGATTCTTTCCAGCTTTTTCAATAAAATCATGTTAAGTTGAATAGTTTAAAAGTATCTCAGGACTGAAGAAAGGGGCAACATGTGTCAGGGATATATAAATTAAGGTGACTCCATTTTTTATCACCTGAGCAAGAGTAGTAATGCATTCCACTTCTTTCAAAGACTTGCCCCATTGTTGCTTCTTAGCTGCAGTAAACAGTATAAGAAGTCAGTAACTTGCAGTCCTCAGATCAGTTCTGTCCCTTCAAAGGAGAACTGTCTGCCTCTCCAGCTTGGGAAATGCTTGGGGATTCGGGGGGGGGGATAGTGCTTGGGTAAGACAGGATTTGGGGAGGAGAGGGAGCTCAGCAGGGATGTCACAACATAAAGTCCACCCTCTAAAGCTGCTACTTCCTGCAGGAGAACTGCACTTGGTGCTGGAGGGGGCAGCAGTGGGAGGGCTTCTGGTGCCCTGGCCCCACTGCTGGACCTCCTGATGGCACCTGGTATATTTTGGCCGCTGTGTGACAGAGTGTTGGACTAGATGGGCCATTGGCCTGATTCAACATTGGCTTCTCTTATGTTCTTATGTTCTTATCTCTGGAGTCTGGAGATCAGCTGTAATTCCAAGAGAACTCCAGGCACCACCTAAAGGTTGGCAGCCCTAAGAAAGAGCATCAGCTGCAGCAACGGGACTTCCTTCTCAAAGCAATCCTCCAGTAGCAAAACTGCTTGCTGGTCTGTAGTAATATAACTGGAGTAATCTTGACCTTTCAGGCTGGCCAGCCTGGGATGACAAAAGTCCTTGGGCTGGCCCTGTTTATTCTTATCTCTAGAGTCTTGTGGAAATTTAACTGTACTAGTACAGAATATTAGTGAGAGTTGCTGGAGATAACAAGACCCATGTAAATCAATGTGACTTAATGACATGGTGAAACATGCCAGTCCAGTTACTTTAGTTAGCTAGTCTTCTCTGCACAACGTCAAAGTACACATGAACATGAAAAGTATTTCTCCCTTTACATTACATAAAATGAGGGAATAATTGCACACTGAGCTTCTCTCTCTCTCTTTCTCTCTCTCCCCCCTCCCCCTCCCCAGGTTATGGAAGTATTTTGTTCATTAGCAAGAAAAATTATTGGTGTAATTTATTATAATTAAGTCCTTATGCACTGTGGTTAGAAAATGGTTTATGTTGGCTACACCCATTCTCCTGTGTGGTATGAGGATACCACTTTGAGCAGTTTGAGCAGAGGAATGCAGCACTGACCTTTCCCGTATCCCTCACAGTAAGGTTCCATGCAGCAGAAGCTAGGAACTATCATGGAGCATGTGGAATGGATTTTGCTAGTCATGGGGCATTTGTGTTGCAGTAAAAATGATGATTTTTGCAAAGACATACTAATTTGACAAATACCACCGTTTTTGCAAGACCACAGTTTTTCTCCCAAACCTGAATGTGTGTGGTTGAACACAAATATGCTACATGGATGGTGCACTTTCATTTGTCTACAGGACTGATGGAGAGATGGAATTTGTGGGCAGACATATTGGAGGTTTGTCATATGCAGCTGAAAGGAGGTTTACAGGCTTTGATGAATTCTGTGATGTGTACAGTAAAAAATGAATAACTGGTAATGTAGTATTGGACAACATATTCACACTTCATTCTGAAACTCCAATTTTGCATCAAATTTTTTGATGGGGAGAAATGAAAAACACTGCACCACATAAATTGCATCTGTTATGTTATGCTGAGAGCCAGCATGGTGTAGCGGTTAGAATTTCAGACTGGAATTAAGGAGACCCAGGTACCCCACTCTGCCATGGATGCTTGCTGGGAGGCCTTGGGCCAGTCATATACTCTCAGCCTAATTTAGCTCACAGGGTTGTTGTGAAGATAGAATGGAAGAGAGGGGAATGAGGAGAATGTAAGCCATTTGGGGTCCCTATTGGGGAGAAAAATGGAGTATAAATTATGTAAATAAATATATAAATATGTGAAACTGCCTCATTTGTCAGATATGCAGAATATTACATTGCTTGTGAAACAGGCAGCATCTTCATCTAATTTGTCACTTTTGCAGATCTTCAGGCTAATTAAATGAAAATTGAAAGTGCTGCAGCCTAATTTGAAATGGCCAGTTTTGACACTGGATTCATTAATTAAACAAGGTTCTTACCTGACATCTGCAACTGACAAAGTCATGGAACTTTGGTCCCTGTCATAATGGGCTGCTTGGCTTCTGAAGGCAAATGGGTTTTTTAAGGTTTCACACACCTAAAGGATAAAGCACAACAATGACAAAAAAGGATCAAAACAAGTTTAAGAAAAACCAAATAAAAGCTTAGTTAACTGGGAGGACAGAGTTTTATCCTTAAGGTGTGTGAAACCTTTAAAAAAATCTGTTTGCCTTCAGAAGCCACTGTGGGTTAAAGAGCCTGTATGAAAAGGACTTTTGAAAAAGTGTTCTGCCTGGAGTGTGCAAGTCTTTTACTGATTTCATTAACTAAATAATAATGTTTCTTGAATGAAACAGTAACTCCTTTTAGGAATTGTTATTGATTAGGGAAAGTCTCTCTTGAAATCACAAAACATACAAGGTCATGGTCTGAATGCAACACATTCTGATTCTTTAAGGAACAAAATTTCTTCTGATTTACCTATGTATGTATGTATGTCTTTTTCAATATAAAACATCATACATCACTAAATATACTATTACTGCTTGTTGGGTGACCATTCTTTGTAAAGTGTATTACCTGCTAATAGTCAGAGGTAAAAAAGCTAATGTTTCAGAAATGGAAGCTGAAGACTAAACATGTTTTCCTGACTGACCAGTTTACCTCTGGGTGGGATCTGGGATCAGTACTGTGCAAGTGTACATGTGTGTTTGCATGTTTCAGTTTGGAATCAGAAAACTGACCATTGTTTGCTATGGTATGCTAAAATCCTTAAAATGCATTAACTCTCTTTGGGAAATGATGCAGTTTTTACTGCCTGCTGGAATGGTAAATATATTGCAAAACTGCATGTCTTCAGTGCTCTGTCTCATCCAAAGGAAACTATTATATACTCTGCAGGAATAAGCCTTCCCACCCAGGGAAGTGGACAGCACTTAACAGTAGTCCCCCCCTTTGAAAGGCGGAGCTATTTGGTGAAGTAAAGAAGTACAAAAAAAACCTCCTGAGGGTCAGAATAGAATTCAAAAATAATAGTACTCCATATGGGCGAACACGTTTAAAATTAAGGCTGACCCAAACAATCTTAAATTCTGATATTCCTGTCAAATGAAGAACATTTGATGTGCCTAACGAAATAATACCAAACATCCACATGGGGTTATGTTTTGCAGCTATTTGACAGTTTGGTGTAGTGGTTAAGTGCACGGACTCTAATCTGGGAGAACCAGGTTTGGTTCCCCACTCCTCCACTTGCAGCTGCTGGATGACTTTGGGAAAGCCATAGTTCTGTCAGAGCTGTTCTCTCAAGGACAGTTCTGGAAAGAGCTCTCTCAGCACCACCTCCCTCACAGGGTGTCTGTAAGCCGCTCTGAGACTCCAAGTGAAGGGCGGGGTATAAATCCTCCTCCTCCTCTTCTTCCTCTTCTTCTTTGCTTGCTGCTTATTCTTTGCGTCATTTCCATTATTTTGTTCTTTGCCCACATAGTGCTTGACCTCATTGGTCCACACAGCCATTTAGCTGGACTGGCTGCGATGAGCCCCTGTTATTGTTTACACATAACCGTGATGTCATCACATAAGACTCAGCTCTGCGACATCATCAACACAATCATATGGGTTGCCACAGCACCTTCTGATGGGAGGTCATGAGGATGGGTGAGGAGAGAGGAGAAGCATGCTGAAACAACCTGAATGTATTCACAAGTGATCACAAAACAGAAGATACTTTTTGACGCTCATGAATAGTAACTTGAAACATGATCAGCAGTTTTAACCCAAGCCTATTAAGATTTAAACCCTGTTAGTAGATGAACTCATAACTGGCTCAGACTGTGTTAGAAGATACGTGCTCAGTAATCCAATTTTTTTATTTTAAAGATCTGTCATGGTATAAATTATGTGTTTCATGAACAATAGATTAATACAGTTTGGTAATAAAGGCATTGACTATTGGAAAAGGACCGAACATTCTATAACGCAGCCCGGGGTTAAGCTCATTAACAAATGGTGGCATCAGGAGTATGCAGAAATGGAAAAGGAGGAAATGTTTCCATGACTTCTGATGGAGTTATGCTGTGATGCATATGTTACAAATATGAGAATTTCTGGGGAGAAATCAGGAAATATTCTCCTAATCCAGCCAAGATAATGATTATATTTTACAGGTTTCTCATAAGACTGATATCACCCAAAAACAGGACATCAAAAGCATTATTAACTAATGGGTACAAAAGTACTTTCTACCCTGAACAAACAGGCACCACTGACATTTACCATTTGATATAGTGGTTAAGTGCACAGACTCTAATCTGGGAGAACTGGGTTTGATTCCCCACTCCTCCATTTGCACCTGCTGATGTGACCTTGGGTCAGTCACAAGCTCTGGCACAGCTGTTCCTGAAAGAGCAGTTTGTGTCAGATTTCTCTCAGCCCCACCTACCTCACAGGGTGTCTGTTGTGGGAAGGGGAAGGGAAAGGAGTTTGTAAGCCACTCTGAGACTTCTTTGCGTAGTGAAGGGTGGGGTATAAATCCAATCTCTTCTCTTCTTCTCCTATTTTGTGATCATATGTAACAGAATATTCACAGCTAGCCCTGTGATACTCCCTTTATTTTTCAATGTGCCTTAATTATTTGATCCAAGTTAGTTTATGGCCTCTGATTCATCATGTCCTCATGCTCTAAGCTGAGGTCTCATTTTTTAATTTACCTCATTAACTTCATTACATCCTTTAGAGGTATCACTTTTATGCCTGCATTGCCAACATCCACTCCCACTGCAGATTCAGCTGTGCTGTATTTCATTGTCCTTTGTCTTGTACATACTTACGTGAGCTATGAAAGAAGCCTTTTTACAGCATCCCAAGGTCTTTATGGAGTCTTTGGCTTTAGCTTCTTAAAGAGACTCCAAATTTGTTTTTTCTCTGGTTTCTACTTAATTATGTTTCTCATAAAAGTATTTGAAGGAAACCTCACCCTGTGCCTAACATACTATCATTGGACTTCAGTTGGCATAATGTATCTTTATCAGTCATCATGGCTAATCCAGCCAACATGTTGTAGCCCAGAAGTGCTGCCTTATTTACGGTAGCCCTAAATAGCAGGGCACCCCACCTCTGACCTGAACCAGAGACCCACAAGAACACAGAGCTAGTTAAAAGCTCTGCAAAAGGGTCTCCATTTTCAGGTGGCACAAGACAGCCCTCCAAGGCAATCTCCAACCTCCCCCTCCATCCAGCAGAGGTGTGCTGGTGGAACAATAGGTTCCACCAGGTAAAGTATCTACATTTCTAAAGGCTAGTCAGAGGCCACCTGGCAAATAGCAAAATAAACCAATCATACATTCAAATGTTTAGCAGTCCTTCCTGACATTAATCAGGGACCCATCTCCCACCTTTTGTCTAAAGCTGGGAACCTATTTAACCTACCCTGGCAGGGTGATTAGTGGTCATCAAACCCATTCAGCAAGCCCCACTACAATCATCCAGCACCTGGCTAATCCCATCAGTGCTATTGTGAATCCAGACTCTGCCCCTCTGAAACCTCATTGGTCACAGATATGTCTGGTCCTCCTGATGCCACACCCCCTGGGACCCCTGATTGGTCCAGGTAATCTTTTGTCTTCACCTGGGACAAGTCTCTCAAGACCTTCCATTGGTCTCCAAGGTGCATCCATCTATGCATATGGCCATTAAGGTATGCACTCAGGACAGCACCTATACTTGGAGTACACCCTCAGAGTCTCTTCTTTGGGCCTTCCCATAACGCATAACACTGGCTATTGGTGCTATTCTCTTCAAGGACCTCTGTACATCTGGACAGGTAGTATTACCCTGTAACTGACTGCTCTATTCACTATCAATCACCTCTGTTTTCTTAGTTCTGTATTGCTTGCTCTTTTTGAATGCTTAGTGTGCTTGTAATTAGGGAGACTTTTCAATAAAAACTATTTACTTTACTGTTCAAATCTAGAGTCTTCCCACTGTACTGAACCTTGGTATAAATTGGTGTGTGATCCTTAGTACCCCTCTGGCCTCCCCTGCTAATTTCCCCAACAATGAGGCCGGCCATTGGTGGTAACAATGTGATGTGTGGTGAAGGTTGAGGTGTAAAACAGGAAGGAAGCAAAGGCAAAGGGAACACAAAACAGAAGGATATGGACCATTAGAGAACAGCAGAGAGATAGATACATATAAAATACACAAATTATCCCATTGTTTGACATTTTTGGCCCACCCTTGCTCCAAGGCTCTCAGGACAGCATACATGGCTTTCCTCTTTTCCATTTTATCCTTACAAGAGCCCTGGGTAGGCTGAGACAGCCATTTTCCTTGTACTAAGAGAGACAGAAAGGATTTAATTAAACTGTCAGTTACAATGATAATGATATGAGTGGCAACTGTGTAGTAAATCCTTCTTGGGGGGGGAGTAGACCTAGAAGGCTCATGTGAAATCTATAAATTTTGCTCACCTTATAGGAGAATTTGGATACATTTTGACCATGGAACAGCAAAACTTCAAGAAGAATCACTAGGAAAGGGAGAGTGCATATAACAAATATGACAAAATTGCTTAGAGTGCTAGTATAGTGGAGAAAACTTTAAAGCAGGAGAAGCATAAAAAGCTTAACAGTAGATGACTGGGATGCTGATTATGAGACTCAGGGTGTTTTTACACATGAGGCTGAAGTCATCTGAATTTCCCATTGTTTTATGTTGTCATCTCACTAAGTTGACCACCCTCAGAAACTCATGTATCCAGTTAGCTTCCAGAATTTTTTGTGGGAATTTTTCACCAGTATTGTTTGTTCTCTCAATGACCTGGCCATTTTCTGGTACAGGAAGATGCTCCTAGATGCCTTCAGCTGTGAATGAATCAGTCAGAGCTTGAGGCGAACTGAAGAGCATGAAACACCAGAAACAACAGCTAGACTGTAAGCAGTAGACAACAGAGATCAAATTCAAACAAAAATACCACAGAACACATTTGAAAGCTTGTGGAATGGTAACGATTAAGTTGTTCTTCTCATCAGCTAGGGTTGCCAGCTTTCAGTCAGGAAACACCTGGAGATTTTTGTGTGGGGGGTCAAGCCTGTGAGGATAGGGTTTGGTGACGGGAAGGACCTCAGCATGGTATAATGCAGAAGGATTTCTACCATGTATTTCACTAACCGAAGAAGTCTCAGAGCGGCTTACAGTCCTTTTCCCTTCCCTTCCCCACAACAGACACCCTGTGAGGTAGGTGGGGCTGAGAGAACTGCCCTTGAGAGAACAGCTCTGAAAGAACTTATGACTGAGCCAAGGTCACACCAGCAGCTGCATGTGATGGAGTGGGAGAGAGAGTCGGCTCTCTAGAGGAACTGATCTTGGTCATCTAGAGAATGATTGTAATAGTGAGAGATATCCAGGTGTCACCTGGAGATTGGCAACCCTACTTCATCACTATTGTAGCAAGGTAAAATTACATTCATGTCCAATGCACAAGATTCGACTATGGTTTCTACGTGAGAAAAGTGAGAAGAAGTGGAGGAGGAGGAGGAGGCTTTATACCCCATTCTTCATTATCTGAAAGAGCCTCAGAGTATTTTACAACTGTCTTCTCTTCCTCTCCCCGCAACAGACACCCGATGAGGTAGGTGGGGCTGAGAGAGCTCTGAGAGAGCTCTGGCTGACCCAAGGTCACCCACCTGGCTTCATGTGGAGGAGTGCGGAATCAAACCCAGTTCTCCCATATTAGAGTCCACCCCTCTTAACCGCTACACTAAGATGGCTCTGGAGTAATCTTCACAGTGGGTGGGTACTTGCTGATCGTGGGCACAAAGATGTTTTTAAAACGTCTGTTACTGCCTCTAGATCTCTTTGAAGACCTGCTGAAATTAAAAGGTCCTTCCTAAAACACTCAAGAAGAATTCAATGTTATTTATGTATTTCATTTATGATTTGCTTTTCTCACAGAAATTTGAAGTGGATTTATAAAATCAAAAGCCAACAGCACAATAAAATATAAATACAACAAAAACCACAATATATGCAATAAATGTAGAAGATTCCACAGACATTAAAATTTATTTTTAAAACTTGCAAAATGTACAGAAGACATTTCTTATAAAAATGCCATCCTAAACAGTCTTTTGTACATTCTGTGGAATGATGTGGGAGCATTCCTGATCTCCTCTGAGTTTTCCAACAACACTTTGAGTCAACCAGCTGGATTCCACCTTGAGAGAGGGAGAGGATGCTTGGGAACAATCCTATCAACTATGTTGTTGTCAGTGTCACACTCCACGTTTTTTGACAGTCATCTTGGGTTTGGCCACCCAGCAGCCAGTCTGTCCATTTATGTTAGTATGTTTATCTCATATAGAAGTCACAGACAAAGCTTTTCTCCATGAACTAATAATGGATTGGTATAATTTAACCTCACTATTGTGTCCTGTGCCTGTGATGTGCAATCCTTGTTAAGGGACTGATAAAACCGAGCCTGGAAGGTCTGCTACAGAATAGTTATCAAACCTCATGGAGATAAAATTGCCCACTTCTGCTCCAACTAGATGCCACTGTTGATACAAATTGCCAATATCCAGTTACTGTCAACTGAGAAAGTGGGTAAGGATCACATTAACCACCATTTAAAAAACTTACATGCTACTGCTTGATATAAATATTTGTGATGCGCAGATTAAAAACACCAAGTAAACTTGGAGGAGAAACAAGCAGTCCTACAGGCTATATGGTCATAGAAAACTTGGCAGTAACAGCCAGTGTTATACTTGCATTTGTATATAAATATTCAGAGGGTTTTTAAGACATTTTTTGAGGAACTAGAGGCCCTCACCTGGATAGTCCAGGCTAGCCCAATCTCCTGAGATCTCAGACCTGGTCAGTGTTTGGAAGGAAGACCATCAGGGAGTACCAGGATCATGACATGGAGGCCAGCAATGGCAAACCACCTCTGAAATCTCTTGCCTTGAAAGCCCCACAGGCAGGGCCAGCCTCAGGTGTCTGGACGCCCTAGGCAGGACAGCCTGGGGCACCCACCCCACCGGGGATGCCAACCTCCCGGTGGGGCCTGGAGATGGCCCAGTTCCAGGAGAGCCGGGGAAGGGGCGGACTTAGAACGCCCGCCCCTTCCCTCCCAGTGGTGACAGCGGTGCGGCTCTCCCAGGTGCCTTGCAGCTGCAAGGCGCCCGGGAGAGCCGGGGAAGGGACGGGCTTAGAATGCCCGCCCCTTCCCTCCCGGCGGCAGTGCCAGCTTTTCTGGGTGCCTTACAGCCGCGAGGCACCCAGGAAAGCTGGGGCTGCTGGCACTGGGCGGCCCGGGGGCTTTTCACGGGGAGGTGGGGGGCATTTTGGCGCCCCTGCAGGGCCGGCGCCCTAGGCGAGAGCCTAGCTCGCCTAGTGGGTGAGCCGGCCCTGCCCACAGGGTCAGCATAAGTCAGCTGTGACGATGGCAAAAAAGAGGAAACTACAGATCTGTGAATTTAATTGCCTAGTGTGTCCAACTCTAAAACAAATACTAATATAAGGAATAATTTAAAACATGGCAGAAAAAGACAAACATGATGTAATTCCTTCTGGACTTTGCAAGGGTACTGAGAACTTATATAGTATTCTGGACAAAGGAAATGCAATATGGCCTGATTTTCAGGATACAGCCAATGGACAAATATATGCAAATTATTTTTAGAAGAAGAAGAGATTGGATTTATACCCTGCTCTTCACTCAGAGTCTCAGAGCAGCTTATGAACTCCTTTCCCTTCCCCTCCCCACAACAGACACCCTGTGAGGTTGGTGGGGCTAAGAGAGATGAAATGCTGATAGATCTATAAATGGATCGCCCTTAAAAAGTAACTAAACACAGCTGGAAGTATAATTTGGAATGGCTGGTGACTATGGTTTTTAACCCTTTCTCCATGTCCTTTTCTCAATGCAAATTATTCTCACCTGTGGAAGCTAATATTTGTTCTGGAGGGGAAAACATAGAGGCACTATATAGGGATATATTAGGATTATTTAAATATCATACACAACATTTTAACATTTAAAGACTGTGTAAGTGTTAACCAGTATTAGATAGCCTAGTTTGGTTTCTGGTTTCCCCCAAAATGTCTTCCCTCAGTTGTAGGCCTTGTACATATCTGAACTAATACATGAAAGGTGCCCTTTTGGTCAAGGAACACAACACCTGTATACTGAACTCAATGTATTTAAAAAAAAAAATCAGGAAGAGCCTAAAGCAAATGGTTTCAACATCTGTGAATGCTTCTCCCATCTTGCAGTACATATTTATTTACTATTATTATTTTAAAAGATGGTTGGGTCTCAAGTTCAGTCAGAGTTCATCAGGGTATGATATGCCTTTGGTAGAATTCCATCGGGATAAAGTAGTTTTATTCTCATATCCTAAATTCCTAACCAAATTGGCATCTGAGTTTGATTCATCTCAACCTGCGTGCATTTTTTCTTAGAATAAACATTTTAAAATGGTAACATAGGACCTTAACTTATGCTACCAAATCTGGACTATATGCAGCATACAGTGTGGAGGTTATTTTTTTCCTTGGAGTTTATTTAAAGGAGTCAAGGTGATAGACAATGCTTTGGCATCCTTTTACCTGCCACAGAGCACCTCAAGCTCATGGCACCTTCTACTGAGTCTTAAAATACTTTATGCAGAATTTCTAAGTAATGTTCCCTTGGCATAAATTATAATCAACAGCAGATTCTTGCAGTCATGAACTGTGGTTCAGTGGGAGAACATCTGCACTGCATCCCAAAGGCAGAGCTGCCAAGATCCACCATGGGCCCCTGGACAAAGTTTCCATCTGGGCCCTCCATATGATCCCATTCCAAACCAAACATCATAACAAAACAAATCATTTGGCTGTTACCATGCATCTATAATAATAAAAGGCTCCACATATCCATCCGTCTGCCCATTTGTGGCAGGTATAACTCAGAAAATAAAAGTAAGAATCTCAACATTGGCCACCAGCTTCAGGATGATCGTGGGAGTTCCAGGGCCAAAAATGAAACAAATTGAAATATCTTTGCCCAAGTTATCTCCAGACTCTGCATGCTATTTGTAATGGAAGCTAAGCTTGTGCAGTAGTTAAAGAGTTGGACTAGGATCTGAGACATCCAGGTTTGAATCCCCACTCTGCCATGGAAGTTGCCTGGTGACCTTGGGTCAGTCACACACTCTCAGCCTAACCTACTTCACAGGCTTGTTGTGTGGATAAAACAGAGGAATTATGTAAGTTACTTTGGGTCCCCCTTGGGGAGAAATAAACACAGTAAATAAATAGATAAGCTCTAACTTCCATTCCTCCTTCGTTATCACTGAGGCAGATATTATCATGCATTTTAAGGGGGTGTGTGTGAGGGGAGAATCATAGAATCATAGAGTTGGAGGGGCCAGACAGACCATCTAGTCCAACCCCCTGCCCAATGCTGGACCAGCCTAAAGCATCTCCAATAAATATTCATCCAGTCTCTTCTTGAAAGCTGTCAGTGAAGAAGAGCTAACCACCTCCCTAGGCAGCTGATTCCACCTTTGAACCACTCTGACTGTGAAAAAGTGTTTCCTAATATCCAGCCAATACCTTTCTGCATGTAATTTAAAACCTTTGCTTCAGGTCCTATCTTCTGCTGCCAACTGGAACAACTCCTTGTCCTTCTCCAAATGACAGCTTTTCAAATATTTAAAGAGAGCAATCATGTCTCCCCTCAATCTCCACTTCTCCAAACTAAACATTCCCAAGGCCCTCAGCCTTTCTTTGTCGGGCTCAGTCTCCAGTCCCCTGATCATCCTCGTCGCTCTCTTCTGCACCCTCTCAATTTTGTCCACATCCTTTTTGAAGTGAGGCCTCCAGAACTGCACACAGTACTCAAGGTGTGGCTTGACCAAGGCAGTATACAGAAGGGCTATGACCTCCTGCGATTTCGATGCTATGGCCCTTTTAATGAAGAAGTATCTTTTGTTGCTTGGGTTGATTATGGGGAAACATTAACTTCTCTCTTCTGTTCATAATATTAACAAAGGTTAGCTCCTATGCTTCTATTAAATACTTTGCCAGCCAAGACAGGTCAGGACTCAGGAGGCACTGGCTGCAGTCACATGTGCAGTTTGTGGTGCTATAGCAGTGTTAATGGAGTGGAATAAATGGGCCCCTCAAGACGAGAACATCTGCTTCCCATGGTGCAGTCATCAGCAGCCCATGGTATTCCACAGTGGAAGTGGACTGAACAGATACTGGAGAAAGTCTGGTATTAATGGGTTGTTCAGGGTCCCTCTGAGGTCTCCGATGTCTGAACTCTCCTGCAGCGAAAGGAGCCCAGAAGGAACATGTGAACCTGCAGATCTATTTCTGCTGCTGGGGTGTTTTTTTTTAGTTTTTGCCTATATGCGCATATGTGTACCCATCCACTGACATTTTTAAAAAACCTGACCGGGCAGCGCATTCCATGGTTGAAGTGCTGCAGTAATGTGGATGCTTGACCATGGGACAGCTGTCTGGGTAACCCACAGTAGGGTGCGCTGTCTGGATGATATGCAACACTTTAAACCAGTAGAATTAGAGGTGCCGCCATACCACGTCATACCACGTCATACCGCGCCATACCGTGCCATACTGTGCCACCTTACCGCGCCAGTGTGACCACAGCCATTGAAACTGAAAAATGGGGGGGAGGGATTAGAAGTGGGGATAGATGAATACCAGGTCATGAAAAGAAGAGAGCAAGATGAAGGAGCCCAAAAGTGTGAAAAAGAGCTGAAGAAATGTAGGAAAAGTCAATAAGTTTTTTGTTTTTAATTTTGCTTCCACACACAAACGAGGCTGTCCCTTTGCAGATCTGGCTGTGCAGGAGCTGGGTGGAACTAAAGGAAAAAAGAAACCATAGACCTTGTTAGGAGGTTATATCCTGGCATTGATTGTAGCTTGTCCTGACTAGTCCTAACTAGCTCCAGTGCTGCTTGGCTGATGGGTTTAGCAGGATCTGAGAAGCAAGAGTTACCCTCCGCCTTGTGGTAAATTTTGCAGAAAGGCCAAGCCCCAGAGTCAGATATGGCTCTTTGCTGTGCTTTGCCTTCCCTGAATCCCTAGTAGCTGCAGTCAGAACTGCATAAAAAAATTAAAATGAATTCTGTGAATACAGCATGATGTTGGTTTCAGGGGCCTTCCAACTGACTTGAGCCCCCTGAATTTTGTCCCCCCAGTCCTCCCCCTGTCAACAGCCTTGGCCAAAGCTCCCAGGTTCAACCTCTGGCATCTCCCGTTAAAAGGATCCAGTAGGAGATAATGTGAAAGACGTCCACCTGAGACCCTGGAGAGCCACTGCCTGTCAGAGTACACAGTACTGAACTTTGTAGACCAATGGTCTGATTCAGTATAAAAAAATTCCTGTGTTCACCTGTCCCCTTGAAACCTTAAAGCAGAGCTAGCTAAATACCATTTGTGGGAAGCATTCAATTACCTAATGAATATCACAGGGCTGGCTTTTGCCAGTTAGTATTGGTTATTTTATAAAAATGGGAGTCTATGTGAACACTATTTGAAGGGGCACATCTATACCAATTCACACTTCCTATTTCTCTTTCCTCACAGCCTTTGGAGAGAAAGTCACTGTATGTACAGCTGCTCTGTTGGCTACACGTTTGCACAGCTTTTTAGTTTTATTCAGGACCGGTAACTGCTTTATTTGGAAGTGGAAAGTTTTCAATTTCCATTTTTAAAATTGGTGGGTGTGTCAGGAAAAGCAGGTTAAGAATGTCATTCTTCCCAGTCAAATGTCATTTGAAATGCGAATGCTACATTGCACTGTAATTAATGGCACTTAAGGCACAGTGCTTTAAATGCATCTTTCCTTACCTTTCATTATGAATTTCAGTACAAAGGAGATAAGACTTTGCTTTCTGACATTTCCTGTTTAGTTGAAATTAAGCACACTACAGCTTACATGAGATGGAAGAATTCTGTTTATTGTACTAGTTGCATTGAGAGGGTATTAGGGGCAGCTGCCCATAAAAGACCAATAATGACAATTTAACATGGCACTAAAGGGAAAGGAAATAACATTTATCTGTCAATTAGTCATCCACCTCCTGAGCCAATCCTGCACAAATAATGCAGGCCATATTTAACTTCTTTGTGGCTTATATTTTTCTATGCCCTTTTTATTTATCTAGACTAGATGTGCCATTGATCTATTTTCACCTTACTTCTTCTTCCTGAAGTTTTCAACATGTTTTAAAGAACAAGCTGTCACCTCATGAAGAAACAACTTTCACAGTAAAGTTTGAATGCAAAACAATTCACAGGTCCAGATAGTGCAATTTCTGCCATTTATCAAAAGAAACAAATGCATTTGATTTTCAAATCTGACAAGCTCTATGTGTCTCACATTCTCACTACAGCATCAGCCTAACAGCATGTCCTGTAAAGGGAGAATAGTTGGCGTTCTGAATCTTTCACACCATCAGGATATATGTATCAGAGTGACATCCTTGCTTCAGAAAAACATCAGAAAAGTTCAAAAAGTGGGAAACAAAATCATTTCCTTTGCACATTTTATTTACAAGATATCTCTGAACCAAGAAATCACCCGTGGCACTACTTCACCTGTGGTATAAGTGGTGCCTAAAAAAAAATAAAGGAAAGTTGTAGGCATGAAACCTAGGGGAACAGAGACTGCAGCTCCAGTAATCTAACAAAGATCTGGGAGTACACTTCAGAACAAGCCCATTTGGTCAGCTCTATAAAGATTATAGGCACAGTCTTCTGTCCTTAGGACACATCAGTAGGAGGGAACTAATTTAGAAAGTCTCATGTAGTGCTACTGTGCATCTAATTCTGGGCCCTTAAGCTCATGCTTGGCCCCTTCCATCTGACAGAGATAAAGATGGGCTGTATAATGGGCTGTAAATTAAATCAAGGATAAAATTGGGAGAAAGTTGTGTGTCTGAGCACATTCCATGGTTCGTATGGTACTGAAGTGGGCTGAGAGTAAGTCACAGCTTGGTGTTCTTTTAGAGCTCCCAGTCCTGACATTACTGTCACATTTCTGACCCTTAATGCATTGAGATTACACCTGCAGATTAGTAGCTAGGTAAAAAGGTTTAGGTCTTGTGAATCTTGTCATTTGTCAGTTGTCCCATTATAAGATCTTTGGGATCATTTCTCCTGCACCATTTTATAAAATCACTGGTCAGCCACAGAATGGCTGCCAAGCATCTAGCAAGTTTAAGAAACCAGAGTACCTTTCAGTAGAATTATTACAAACTGGACTGGTTGTCTGGGGGCAGGGCTTAATTAGAGCCCAGGTTTCTGCCTGAGAACCTGACCTATTTTTTAGTTGTGAATCTAGTGTCAAGTCCCTTGGTCCTGATAAAAGAATGGCCAAAAGTGTGTTCTGTGCATATGCAGGATGTTTTTTCCTCAAAACAAAGTTGTTTATTTATCTATCTATTTATGTACAGTCTGCCTTTCTCACTGAGGCACCAAGTGGATTACACAGAAAGTCCATGTGGCCCAACAGCATGATGTTTAGAGGTAAACTATTCCTGGTCAAAATATGACTTTTTCTAGAAAGCCTTGGGCACCGTGGCATTATTAACTCCGCTTATGGGTGCTGTAAATTAGTCCCTTCCACACTCCTAAGGCGGTCACCTTGCCTTGGTCCTGTGCACTTAACAGGTAGCCAAGCGAGATAAGAGGTTCTTCCCCACTAGAGGAGCTATGGGAAATGGTTGAATTTCTGTCTTTGCCACATAACTCCTAAAAGTTACAAGAGGTCTTTTGGGCAGTGGGGGGCAGGAGAAGGGCTACTCTTTGCCATCCTATAGATGATAAAGGTCCCAGGTAGAGGCTACTATGGCTTAATACCGCCCCCCCCCCAACTCTCTTCCGCCTCACCCCCAGCGACTGCTCCTGACCCTTCTCCCCCACGCCCACCCCCAGGTCGACTGAACCCTCCCCGCACGGCAGCGCCCTCGCGCACGCGCCTAGACCCTCCGTGGCGGGGACGCCTTACCTCCCCTCACGCGCGCGGGCGCACACACGGGCACGCTCCGGCTCTCCCCGCGAGTCCCTCTTTCGGTGACGTGAAGGGGCGCGCGGTGGCAGCACCTCCCCGCGCGCTGCTTAAAAACAAGAAGAAAAGAGGGAGCGAAACATGAGAGCCCTAGTGAGCTCGAGCTCCCGTCGGCTGCAGAGGAGGCATCCCCAGCCCAGGCAACCTGTCCTCCCGCCGCGGCAGCCCCCTTTATATGGCACGAGGAGAAGGGACTTGCCCTCGCCTCCGCCGCCGCCTCCTGCCCTCTGGCCCGCAGTTGCGACGCCGGGCGCCCGGCGGGCAGAGCGGCCGCCCTCGCTAGCCAGCTAGCTTCGCCTTGCGCGGCTTTGGCACCCACCCCCCACCCTCGGCTCGGCCCCTCGGTTTTCGGTCGGCTTTCCGCCGGGCTCCCGGCTGGCGTTGGATTGTCCCGGCGGCGGCGGCGGCGGCGGCGGCGGCGGAGCTCCCGCGGGCATGGTGGCGCTGAAGATGCTCCCGCTCCGCCTGCTCCTGGTGGCCGTGGTCCTCTGCTTCTTGGAGGGGGGGGACGCCAAGTTCGGGGAGAGCGGCGCCAAGAGGCGGCGGTGTCTGAACGGCAGCCCGCCCCGCCGCCTCAAGAAGCGGGACCGGCGGCTGATGCTGCTGGAGCCCCCCCACGGCGCGGAGCTGGCCTGCCGGGGCTTCTACCCGCGCCTCTCCTGCTGCCCCCGGGCCGAGAGCCAAGGCTGGCTGCAGCTCTCCGACAACAAGGTAGGCGGGCGGGGCGGGGGGGCGCCAGCTCACCTGGCCGAGAACCAGCCTCGGACCCTCGCGGGGCGGCACCTGCCGGCTCTCTCCGAAGAGGGGCCAGCGGGAGAAGCAGCGGCGGCAGCGAGCGCGGGGGCGCCTCCCGTGCCATCGTCCGCCGAGCGAGATCCGCGAAGTCAGCGGGCTCGGGAAGGGCTGCCCTGGCTCGGGCTTGCCCCGCGAGGGACTTGACAGCGGCAAGATGTGGTGCTGGAGGGGGCGGGAGGCAGACGCCATCCCTTTCGCTGGACCACCTTCTGTTGGCACTGGCGCAGCAGGTTCGCCTCAGGAGCCGCACAGGGGTTCTTCTTAGGCACAGGAGCTTCGGGGACAGGGTGCTCCCTTGCTTCCGCCTCTCTTCCAGGATCAAGCTGGTGGTCTACTAACACGTGTTAAATTGGGAACCTGTGTGTGTGAGAGAGAGATTCCTTACTTCCAGAACTTCTAGGGTCCTGTTGTTAGTCCTGTAAAATGCAACAGTTCCAGGGAAACGTGCTAGTAAATTCAGAGATGTAGTTGTAAACTGATAGTGATACCTTGAGAGAATGGGAGTGAAGCAGCATCTTAAAATTCTTGGCAGTGCACTCATCAGTAGTTAGGGTAGAAAGAGCAGCCCCTTTCTTGTGAGTTTACAATCTTTTAAAAAGGATGAAATTCGGGGAAAGAAGGGGATGCATGTGCCCGCACATAGACACAATTCCTAATTTTGTTTCATAAAGCCACACCAGTCTCATCTGAAGGGAAGGAGAAAGGTCTGATTTGCAAGTTGTTTCTTAGCGTACTGTGGAATTAAGGTAGACTTGCACCCCAGGCTGAAGGGAGGGGGGTTGTGGCTGCCAATAAAGTATGAAGGGTTTCCTTGGAACAAGTTTGTGCGCCCTGGCAGCAGTGAAACTGTAAATTAAGGTGGCGGTGGTTTCCCGTTTATTTTTTCTGAGGGTAGAAAAGTGCGTATGATTCTCTCCGCATGTTTGGTCAGGAAACTTCAGTAGCAGATGGTGATTTGGAGAGCAGATGATGCCCGAACCTTGCAAACTTTTATGAGCTCTTTCACTGATTAAGTCAGTCCTCTGGAAAGAAAAAAGAAGCGGGAAAAGGGACTTCACAAAGTTATTCCAGTGCGAGCTGGGGATAGGATAAAAGCATATCGTGGCTGTCACTGATTTCTTTCAAAGTGAATAAGCAAGGAGTCTCTAGCCCTCTTTTTTGCATCTCACACTGTGACAAGTTCCAGGTTTTATTGAGTTGCAGAGGGAGGAGAGAGTTCCCCTCCCTGAGACTTGTTACAATAACTGACATTCTAGGCATCTTCGAATAAGGAGGATGCCTTTTTATGGGGCTGTGATTTGCTGTGCTCCACTGTATAAGTTTTCAGACTGTTTTAATCAGAACAGCAATGTGAAGTGTTGGATCTGGGGAGGGAAACATGATGAATAAATGTCATTGAGAATCACTGCACGTGAAATAAACAATCAGGTGTCTCTCTCACTCCCCCCCTTCTCCTCCCCCAGCTTTTAGGTTTAATTAAGAATTCCTCTGTTACAACACTGCAGTTGTCAAGGTCTGAGAGCGTCTTGGAAAACTTGTGTTTCAGTCTTTCTGGCCCAAGCATAATAAAAAAAAAAAATACCCAGCCTGAATCGAATTTTTATGCTCAGTTCACGGTAGATTTCACTCCATTCTCATGTAAACAGCTTCTACGAATCAACATATGTGTCTGGGTGGTATCTCTCACTTTGTTTTGTAACAAAAAGCCATATTGCATCATTTAATTTGCTCAAGTCATGCAAATAGGAAAAAAATCAATAGGACAAAAAGGGGTCGACTTATCCTCCTGCCCACTAAACTGCTGCCCACACACAGAGTCCTGTTGCTTATGGCAAAAGAATAACAACAACACCATTGTGTTTGTTGGTTGGTTCGCTAATGGGTGAAACTGGAGAACATCATTCTCCAGCTCTGTCCAAATGTTCATGCCTTTTGAGGGAGCATTTGTCCTGTCGCCTCTGTTCCCAGATGAGTGAGAGCTGTCTTTGCTGCAGGGATTTCAGCAAAGGAAACTCTATTCTTACCAGATGCAGCAGGAGTTTGGGTGAATATTTTCTCCGCATGTTTAGCCAGAGGTAGTGTCAGTAACGCTCCTGTGTGGTAATCACATTAAACTGCACACTAACTACATTCAGATAACCTTCTAAAGACTCTCACCGAAACCCGCAATAGCCAGAGTAAAGCTGGAGAGAAAAATGTCCTTAGTTTACCCTGTTAGTAATATCTGGCCTCTCCAGCAGCAGCATCTGCTCTGTGAACTCCCTAGAAGGCTCTGCAATAAATAAGCTCTATGTGATGAGTTAAAGGTGAGATTTCAGACAATGGTTGTATTTTTAGGCAGGACTGAGGCATGCTCTCTTCTCATTTGTTTGTAGTTCAAGATTTTCTTCTTCCTTAAATGTGGCATTTGAAAACATTCTCACAGCAGCACATGGGGCTTAGTGCACATCATAACATAGCTTTCTGAGCCAGACAACTTATTCTGTATCTCATGTAAAGCTTGGTAATAAGCATTGTTTTGTGAAACAATTGATCAAAAGCATATCATTAACCCTTTATGTTTCAATAGCTGTAGATCTCTCAAATTGGACGGTTTTCAAAGATGTACCACTTTTACTGCACCGGACACATAATGGGTAGCTTTTTCATGCAGCGTGCATATATTAGATTTAGAGACAGCAGACTCTGAACAGGATACTCTGGAAGGGCTCCAAGAAGCACATTCTTATGTCTTTGATGTGACACAGCACTTACGATACATTCATCCACAGGCAAGGGCAAGTATAATAAAGAATAGGTGTTTCAGTAGAAGTAACTGTGCGTGCTCAGCAGACATTTCTAATTACAAATAGCCTCTTGGGTTAAGACTGCATTTGTCATTCCTGGGCAATTTTATAATCAAATTATTGATCTGTATTTAGAGTGGAAACTTTGCCAACCTCTTAAGTACTGCAAAGCTGCAACAGAGAACACTGCTTCATTACATCGACGTGAGATGACACAGTGTCCCCTTAATTTTTTTTGCACAATGTCATTGATATTCATTCTTATCTTCTGGTATCTGGCTTATGTCCTGTTCCTCAATGGACTCACTAAACTCATGAGCAAATAATGCAATTAGCATTTGGCTTTGGGTGTTATTTTAATAAGTTTTCTTACAAGATGTTGTGCACAGTGGCCCTCTCTACCTTAGATAGGTTCACAGCTGAGGCTGTCAGTGAATGGGTGAGAAGTAATTGTTTTCAAGTGTGCCCCTTTACAATCATTTGTTTGCTCTGGTTCTTTCTTGAACAAAAGCTATTGTTGAGCACATTCAGCTAAACAAATAACTCATCTTGGGATCCCTTTAACAGCTGCCTTGGTACAATGATCTATTTACATATTGTCCTAAAATTGAAACTGAACTTCTTAATGACATAATCTAGCCCTGTGATACCAAAGAAACATATGTTCAAACTAGCAGCTGAACAACTTCACAAGTATTCTGTTGTGAAAAAATAATTGCTTGTATATTGAATACTGTGTAATGTTCTTACATCATTACTGTGATGTCACTACCGATACCTCTCACCTGTTCATGCTCATTATACAAAATTGTGCAGGCCGTATTGCTCAGACTCTTTTGTAAAGGTAAAAGAAATGTATGTCTCTTTCAGTGTAATCCTAAACAGAGTTACATCCTTCTAAACCCATTGACTTCATTCAATTTACAAGGCTGTAACTTTGCTTAGGATTGCAATGTCTTTATATGTTTTCCTTTCAAAATATATTTTCTAGTGCTAAGCAGACTACCTAAATATTCATCTAACCTGTCTTTTCCTGGCTTCAGCTTTCTAGTAATGGAAATTAAAGGATGAGTTTACAGATGTCACAGATCAGCTTGCAATAAGTATACTAAAATACTAAGAAGGGTGTTGTAAAGTGTGGATATGTTTCTCACAGTGCTTAAGCCAGTATAGTTTGATAGTTTTGCATATAGCTTTAAAAAACAAAAAAGGCTATGAGTTTAGCAAATCTTTTTTTCTTTCTCCTTTACACCTAGACATGCTTGTTCTTAAATGTAGGTTGTACATTTGTGGTATATTTACCCCAAATAAGCCTTACTATCATACCCAAGTCAGATTTGCCAGTCAGTGAAGCCAAGAACTTAATGGAGTTTGTAGGAACCGATGCCTCAGAATTCAAACTATGCCCCACCTGTAATCTTAGCATAGCATGCAATATACATATTGGACAAAAGCAAGGGCTTGGTTTATAATGGCTAATCCGTGTTTTGGTTATTCATACCTGAACCCAGGGGCTCATGTGCTCCTTCTACCTTCTCAGATTTCCTTCCTTTTTCAGGGCAAACCATAATCTTCCATTGCTTGCAAACTACGCTGTATGTAAGCCATAATTCATAGTTCATTCAGTTTTCATGTAATCATAAGTGATTATTTGCTGAGAAAGCGGAAGGAGAGGGAGAAAAACAAAATACAAGAGAAACGAGTAAGAGTCCTGTAGCACATTATAAACTAACAACCACAGTCTGAAGAAATGAGCAGTGACTCACAAAAGTTCATTACCACAAATTTTGTTAGTCTTTAAGGTGCTGCTGGATTCATGGACCCAACCTGTGGGCTGAGGACAGTCCCCCAGGGGTCCCTAGCCCACAGGTTGGGAACCACTGACATAAGTCATAGTTCTGTGGAACTATTTGGTGGTGGTGTTCAGCCTACCTGATTTCCATTCCTCATAGCCATTGAGGACATATGCATAACCATCATATTGCCTTTTAGCACTCTTTTCTACCATTACAGATAGACTAACATGGCTACCCATCTTGATCTAAAATACAAGAGAGGAGAAGGAAGGAGTGAGGAGCCTGTGACATGTTCTCAGTCTTCTAAACAGTTGTATGTAGGATTAGGAATGCTACTTCTAAACGACCAAAAGATAATATGAGGTAGTGGTTCCCACCCTTTTTGAGTATGAAGATCCCTTTTTAAAATCATAAGAAAATAAGAACATAAGAGAAACCAATGCTGGATCAGGCCAATGGCCCATCCAGTCCAACACTCTGTCACACAGTGGCCAAAAATACCAGGTGCTATCGGGAGGTCCAGCAGTGGGGCCAGGACACTAGAAGCCCTCCCAAGCACCAAGAATACAGTGCATCACTTGCCTCAGACTGAGAGTTCCTATCTATACCTTGTGGCTAATAGCCACTGATGGACCTCTGCTCCATATGTTTATCCAATTCCCTCTTGAAGCTGTCCATGCCTGTAGCTGCCGCCACCTCCTGTGGCAATGAATTCCATGTGTTAATCACTCTTTGGGTGATGAAGTACTTCCTTTTATCCATTCTAACTTGACTGCTCAGTAATTTCACTGAGTGCCCATGAATTCTTGTATTGTGAGAAAGGGAGAAAAGTACTTCTTTTTCTACTTGCTCTATCCCATGCATAATCTTATAAACCTCGATCATGTCACCCCTCAGCCATTGTTTCTCCAAGCTAAAGAGTCCCAAGCGTTTTAACCTGTCTTCATAGAGAAAGTGTTCCAACCCTTTTATCATTCTAGTTGCCTTTTCTGCATCAAAACGTTTTGTGGACCCTCACATAATGACAAAAGGCTACTATGAATTCAGTAACACTTTTAAATGAATTTCTGTTTTTTTAATCACAACAGCATCTGCATACATTTGAAAAACAGTAATATTACATAGATGTGGGAGACAAATTGCTTATTCAGACTATAGAAGATACATTTGCTAATTTATTATACTGTCATTTAATGAGATGGTTGGAGATGTTTTGCAGCTTTCAGAGATTGGAAGTTTGGTTGAAGGGTAGACTGTACAGACCAATGACCTGAAAAAGTATAAGAAAGCTTCATATGTATGTATAGTTTGATCCTGATGGAAATCCTGGTCCCTCATGTCTGCCTGATGCAGCTCCGGGCCTTCCTGGGATGGTAGAGATATGGGAGGGACCAGAGAAGCCAACTGATGGGCCCACATGGAAGCTGCCTGCCAAACTGTGGCTTCTTAGAGGGCCACTGCCAATGCCTCGGTTCAAGGAGTGGGCATTTCTAGATGTCAATGGAAACCAATATATTCTCATAAGGAGCAACTCTCTCTGCAAGTAAGCAATCAGCACTGACTGGGCCAGTGCACACATGAGGGTCTTGGGCTGAGGATGGACTGATGCTACCTGCCAAGATAGCAGGTGGACCTAGTTGGGGAGGCATGGCCCCACTGTGGCAAGCCAGCTGTCTGATGAAGTCCAGCCAGCAACCAGCCTGACACAGAATGGAGGGGGGCATGGCTGCCATGGAGGTGAGCCCAGGGGGAAGGCACAGCTGGGGGAAGGCAGAAACCTGATAAACCTTGATGGATTCATGGACTGAACCTGTGGGCTGAGGACACTTCCCCAGAGGTCCCCAGCCCACAGGTTGGGACCCACTGACATAAGTCATAGTTCTGTGGAAATATTTGGTGTTGTTGTTGAGCCTACCTGACTTCCATTCCTCAAAGCCATTGTGGACCTATGCATAGCCATCATATTGCTTTGTCATTGCTCCATACAGCACATGTAAAAAAATTGTAGGGCTGTGCTCATGGAGGAGATGGACCATGTTTTGTGTTCAGCCATTCAGTTCTTTATACCTCATGTGTGATTGTGTGGCAACACGGACCCAGGATGCAAGTCCTGTGAAAGTATGTCTTTAATGTGTATGTTTCATTGCTGGCCTGTCACTAAGGCATGACAGACAACCTCCTGGAATGCCACAGTGCTAGAGGTGCCTTCGTGTTCTGATTAAGTGTCATAGAGAGTATGCTCTGTGTCCTTTTGGAGGAAGTGTATAGAAGCAGTTTATCAGCTCATTGGCAGGGTGATATTGTCTATATTTTAGTGGGCATCATCAAGAGCCTTCTGATGCATAGATAGGAAGTAATTAAAAAGTAAAGAAATCACATGTGTTAAAATGGCAGTGAGAAAGAACTAATCCACCCATTCTCAATCATTTAATATTTAACTTTATGCTGCACCATACTATAAGATATGAGGAACTGAAAGGAGGAAGTCAGTTTTATCTTGCCTGGACAGTAGAAAAAACTTAGACCAGACTTGGTGCTGCCTTTGTAGAATGTTGCAGGCAGACCTTTGTGCATGCATAAACCTGTTTAAATATTGCCATTGCTATGGATGGTAGACATTGAACATGTTTAGATATCAGGTTGGATCCCACCTAAAATTTCCATATGTACAAGGGGGGGGACAATTTTTGCCAATTTTCCCATCCTGCAACAGTCCTATTCCTTGGGTATCCTCTTTCTCTCAGGAGTAGTATATTGTGTAGGCAATCCAGGCTGCAGCAGGACAGGGGAGGCAGGGAAGATGTACTTCTGTGGAAAGAAATGCTTCCATCCACAGAAATATTAGACAGGATCTAATTATCAATGTGGTGAAATCTGAGGATACTTAAATCCAGAGACTGAAGCCATGAGTAGACAAGACAGATCTTGCTACAAACCTGAAAAATATTTCAGTTTTGCAGGAGTCTCTGAAATCTAAACACACACACACAAACACATACATAGGGTTACCCCCTCATTAACAGAAGCATCACCTGTAGCTTTAAGAAGTGAATATCCTCAGTGGCGGTTGCTAGGCACAATATTGCCAGCCTTGAAGCATTCGTTACTGTTAGCAAAAGGCAAGGGGAGGGGTCAGGGCCCTTTCCAGGGCTTTTTTGTGGGATTTCAGGGAAAGGAATGAGGAAATAGTGTGGGGGAGGGGGAATAAGATCCCACCCCCTGCAAGTCCTTGTGGGTTCCCTGCCTGTATTACCTATTACATGGCTATTGTTCTGGAATGCTTATCCTAAGTGCCCATTTGGAAGTGCCACTGATTTCATTGGAACCTGCTTTGCTGTTATAGTATGGAACATGTGTGGGAGTGGGTTATATCCAAACACAGTTGCATAGAAGCAAATTTGCTTGAAATAGTATCTGCTTCTAAGTATGCTTATGATCAGGTTGAAAATCACATTTCCATACCCAAGTTTTGTGGAATAACAGTAGTCCGCTGAATACAGCTGCACTGGAATAACAGGGTTGTGTACTGAAGATTGCCATTTCATGCAGATTGGCATTTCCAGCCCTTTGCCAGTATATATTTCTCTGCCAACATTGGTGGCTAAAGGGATGGGAAATAGAGGAGTTGGCACAATGGCCCGAGGGGAACAGTTAATTAGTACCCCTTTTTACTGTGCAAGTCCCTTGCTATTTGTTGATCTTAGGGGGTAAAAAGACAAGAGGGTTCTGTGTAGTTGCCTTTCCTGATCACATTGAGTCTTCAACAGTCAGATCAGAGGATCAAGCATAGAACTAACAAGGTTGCCTAAATTCTACAAAGTTGAAATTGATCTGCTGAGAAATGTCCCTCCCACTTAGAATGATTTTCATCAGTAGACTTAGGTGTTTAGCTTAGGGCCTCTGTCACCCTAGAAGAGGTCTGTACTTATGTTTTGGTAGATTTTCAGTTACCATTAATGAATTAGCCTTAACTGCTGCATAAAATAGAATTGCCCCATAAAAAGCTCCAAAATAAGGAATACATTGTAAAATCATGAGCAGACTGCATGCTGTATTAGTCTAAGAAATCTATGTAATGTATTAAATGGCAAATTCTTCCCCATCTCAGCTCATCATGTGTCTTTTCCCTGCCTGTAACTCCCTGCCTAGCCTTGGACAACAGCAATTCCTCTCTTCTGGGCACTGGCTTGCTTTGTAATTGTTTTTCTTTTTTTCTCATAGCAGCTAATTAACTTTCCTTGTTCATGTCCTGCTGTTTCTGGGGCCAAGCATGGCATCAGTGGCTGCCTATACAGTCTACCCTGGGAGAAACTGAGAGCTTGATCCTAGCTAGAGATACATGTATGGATATCACTTAATAGCAAACTGTATACCTTTTTTGTAACCTAGCAGGATGAACATTTGGGGGATTTTTGCAAGCAACCTTGACAGCCCCATGAATGTTTTTGTCTCCTAACACTCAGGAAAATAATATGAAAGCGAGGTCAGGTTGAAGGGAACAGCTCCTCCTTTTTAAAAAGTGTGAAAGGCACTTAAGGCACATCGAGAACATCTTTAAATCACAATCAGAACTAATGTGCATAGAATAGTCAGTATCATTTAGCCCATGCCTGATCCAAACAGCTGAGAGTTCATAAATATAGTGGTCATATCAGCAATGTAATGGAGCAATAACAATAGTGATCTGAAAATGCAGAGAGATACCAGGAGCAAGTACAAATTTTTGTAATGTAAGTTGATTTCAAGTTCTCTGAAACTGGTTGAGTGAATGTAAATTCACTGAGTAACACACAGTTGTAGCTATGATATGGCACTCCAAAGGGATCTGTTGAGGATGGGTGAGTGGGCGTCAGTGTGGGAAATGGGGTTCAGTTTGGCCAAGTGCAAGGTGATGCACATTGGAGCAAAAAATCCTAACTATAAATACACGTTGATGAGGTCCGAACTGGCAGAGACTGACCATGAGAGAGGTCTTGAAGTCATAGTAGATAACTAACTGAAAATGTTGAGAGAGTATGTGACTGCAATAAAAAAAGGCCAATGCTGTGCTGGGGATTATTAGGAAGGGTACTGAAAACAAATCAGCCAACATCATAATGTCCCTATATAAATCAATGGTGCGACCTCATTTGGAGTACTGTGTACAGTTCTGGTCCCCACACCTTAAAAAGGATATTACAGTTTTGGAAAAAGTGCAGAGAAGGGCAACTAGAATGATCAAAGGGCTGGAACATTTTCCCTATGAAAAAAGGTTCAGGCACTTGGGGCTCTTTAGCTTAGAGAAACGATGGCTGAGGGGTGACATGATCGAGGTTTATAAGATTATGCATGGGATAGAACAAGTAGAGAAAGAGGTACTTTTCTCCCTTTCTCACAATACAAGAACTCTTGGGCACTCAATGAAATTGTTGACCGGTCGGGTTAGAACGGATAAAAGGAAGCACTTCTTCACCCAAATAGTGATTAACACATGGAATTCACTGCCACAGGAAGTGGTGGTGGCTACACGCATGGACGGCTTCAACAGGGAATTAGATAAACATATGGAGCAGAGGTCCATCAGTGGCTATTAGCCATAAGGTATAGATAGGGACTCTGGGACAAGTGATGCACTGTGTTCTTGGTGCTTGGGGGGGTCAACAGTGGGAGGGCTTCTAGTGTCTTGGCCCCACTGGTGAACCTCCTGATGGCACCTGGTATTTTTGGCCACTGTGTGATAGAGTGTTGGACTGGATGGGCCATTGGCCTGATCCAACATTGGCTTCTCTTATGTTCTTATGAAATGGAATACACATGAAAACACAATTTAAACTAAAAATGTATAACTCAGCAACCCCCCAGTATACATACTGCAGTTGCTGAGCCAAGAGGATGTCCCTGGCTGGTGCTGATTCTGCCCGTGCAGCTCACACAGCGCTACAGAGTCTTACTCCAGTGACCCAGATGCTCCCAATTTGGTTTGGGCACTTCCTAATACATATCTCCATTTCTGAACTGCTACACTACACCAACTATGTAACTGCTGTATACATTTGTAGCATGACTCCAGTCGGAATAGTTGGTTACAGTTCCAGCACCCATCTCACAAAGCATATCACAGAGATGAAAAAGATGGGAACATGGCAGTTAAAACGTTGAAGATGTTCCTTGAAGAGGAAAAGTTAAAGTATCTGGGTCTCTGAGTTTAGAAAGTAACATAACACAAGGGCAGATATATCAGAGGTTTATAAACTGATCAACAGCATAGAGAAAGCCAACTGAAAAGACATTTTTCTCCCTCATAATGCCAGAACTTGGTCACCTGGAAGTACTGTTCCATATAATATATCATTAAGACTGATTTCCTATTTACAGTTGTGTGCAAGGATACATCATCAAACACACTGGGACTTATTTCTGAGTACACATGCATAGGATTGGGTTGCAGCCTATGGAAAATGTGGTGATAGCCATTGTCTCAGACAGATTTGTAGAGTAGCTGTTGTAGATTTTCCAGGTTGTCTGGCTGTGGTCTTGGCATTGTAGGACTTGATGTTTCGCCAGTAGCTGTGACTGGCATCCTCAGAGGTATAATACAGAAAGACGGAGTACTCTCTGTGTTAAGGTGAGAAGAAAAATAGTAGACAAGTAATTTATATCTACTCAGGAAGGTGGGGTTGGGCTGAGTCATTATCATGTAGGAGTTCCCCAGGCTGTGAAATGCTAATGGAGGAGCTTTCATAAGGAGGTTCTTTTGTATATGGATTGGCTGTTTCCTGAGGAGGTTCTTTTGCATATGGATTGAATTATGTGTCAGATTGCACAGGGAAGCCACTGAAATTCATAAACATAAACACAATTTCAACAGGAAAGAAGAGAGTTTAAAAATAAATAGGGCATGGTTTCCTGTCCTGAAAAACACAAGAGTCTCTACATCTGACAATAGCACTACAGATAAGATTAGAATTTCAACAGCCAATCCACATGCAAAAGAACCTCCTCAGGAAACAGGAAACCCCCTCAGGAAACAATCCATATGCAAAAAAACCTCCTCCGTCTTTCTGTGTTATACCTCTGAGGATGCCAGTCACAGCTACTGGTGAAATGTCAGGTCCTACAATGCCAAGACCACGGCCACACAACCTGGAAAATCTACAGCTAATGAGCTCTGGCCGTGAAAGCCTTCGACAACAGATTTGTAGAGGTTAGGTATTATCAATAGTTAATAACTGCATCAGCTAAATGGAACCTGTGTGTTCAATGGCATATTGAGAAGACGGTTGTTGCCTTTATGCCCTCCTTGTGAGTCTCCCAGAGGCAACTGTTGTTGCAGGTAAGACTTATAACCTTAAGGTTGTGAGTCCACTGGGCACTGCTTAGAGATGACAAAATTGCACACCTTTTACTGCAGTAGGGACACATCATCTAAATGCTGTTCTACTTAGTAAGGGTACCTCTTTTGAACTGTGAAGACAGACCCTGTCTTTAATCCAGCTTTTTACTTATTTATTATAGGCTCCTTTCTCACAGAGACTCACTATGCCATCCTAAACAGAGTTGTACCTTTCTAAGTCCATTAAAGTCAGTGTGCATAGAAGAGTGTTACTCTTTTTAAGATTGTGTCATCAAGGTAGATTACACAGTGTAAAACAATGTAATCAAATAGCCTAAGGGTGTGTTCAGACGGATCTTTTGATCTGCCATAGGAACGACTCCCTTGCGGATCAAAAATGCACGACCAGACAGAAACATCTGTGAAATATTCCGGTCCCATAGGCATCCCGTTCTGCTGCGCCTCCAATCCTGATTTTAAAAGTAGCAGTTTCAATGTAGGGTTTTCGCTTACCCGCGCAACAACTGCAGACTTTCTTCCGTCTGGTCACTCCATTAGCGCGCGATGCTCCCGTCGGCTCGGTCTGACGTCAGACCGAGCCGACGGGGGGCGCGATTTTTAAAAATTGAAACTGAAACCCCATGTGCGCTTTAACGATAAGCGCTACGAGGAATGTCATATTCATGCTTATTTCTTTTAGGGACAAGATGTTACCGCGATGGGAGATGGAGGGGGGAAGGACTGTTCTAACTTGCAAAATAGTCCCTCCATTGATCACGATGGCAATGGCAAGGGGAGGACCGGGACTTTGCTGAAAACCCTCCACGATCGCCTCAGTCCTCCAAGGAGGCGCAGCCTTGCCTATGCGAATGTACAAAACTTTTTTTAAAAAAATCCTCGGTGGATGCCGTGTAGACAAATCACGGCGGGAACAACGCGCGGTGAGGCTATTTCGTGGGGGGCGTCTGGTCGTGCTAGGCTGGATTTAAAAAATCGGGATAAAATTTTAGGAGGGCTCATGGCGCGATCGACTGGCCGTCTGAACGCAGCCTAAGACAATGTAATCAAAACAATGTAATCAAACAGTAAAAGACAAACAATGCAACTGGACTAGGATCACAAAAATTAGAAACAGTGGGAAAAAGTATCAGACATGATATATAAAATCATATATATATATATATATATATATATATATATATATATATATATATCTCGAATGGAATTACAAAAATATCAAGTAATGCAGTAAGAGCCGGACAATACATACAATAAACCATGGAATAAATGACAATGTATAATGTAGCTGAAGGAGAATATGGCTCCCTGAAGGGGGCAGTGCTTTACAAGTATGGGCTGTTTTTAAAATAATCTCAGTTAATGCCTCTGTTAATTCTTAGGAAGTGCTTTAAAATGCCCTATCATTAAATTAGGTATCCTTGTGCCAAGACAGTCCCAGTGACTTCAGTGTAGTTTCACTGGCACAAACTCGTTAAAGCCCCTGACTGTTTAATTATTTACCATAATGAAACATACTCTGTATCGAACCTGACACCAAGTTTTATGTGATCTCCATCAACCCAGTAAAAAGTGACACATTGAAAATTATGTTACCAAACTGTGGGGTCTTGGGAGAGTCATGATACAATATGCACTAATTATGGGCTGAATCTGAACTGAATTCAGTAACAGAGCTGCACTTGGCATAGAGAATGCTTAAATCAAGCAGAATGAATGGAGTAATGTAGCGAAAAATTACTGTACTCTTTCCAAAAGAACTGCTCAGTGTGACGTTATAAGGATTGAAACACCACATATCTGAAATACTCCATGGTCTGAATAACATTAATAAGTTGTGAATATCAAATTGATTCTAGGTTGTAAACTCTTCCAGAATGTGGAATATGGCTAGAACAGTACCCATGTTAAATTTTTTGGAGGGAAAAACATAAATCTAACATAAGCATGCATAAATCAGTGGAAGGTTGTATGCAGTTCTAAAGTTACAAAGTTTGCACAATAAATGACCAGGATATACTGTTTCCTAAACTCACTTTTCATGATGTAAGTTCCTCTTTCTAAAGTCCTGTGCCCAATTGCATAGCTTCAGTGTTAGTGAATGGGCAAATGTTACATCTGCAAACTATAAAATGACTTAGCATGCAAATAACTGGGGGCATTTTTCTTTTCGAAAAAAGTAGCATCCATAGCATAAAATCTGTCATTCTTTGTGCGTGACAAATATAATAGACACATAGAGGAGGAGGAGGAGGAGATTGGATTTATACCCCACCCTTCACTCTGAGTCTCAGAGCAGTTTACCATCTCCTTTCCCTTCCTCTCCCCACAACAGACACCCTATGAGGTAGGTGGGGTTGAGAGAACTCTTTCAAGAACTACTTGTGAGAGGACAGCTCTGAAAGAACTTGTGACTGGCCCAAGGTCACACCAGCAGCTGCATGTGGGTGAGCGGGGAATCAAACCTGGTTCTCCCAGATTAGAGTCCATGCTCCTAACCACTGCACCAAACTGGCTCTCCTGAAATGAGTTTCTTAAATGAGTAATTTTAACTGAAATGAATAAAAGTTAATAGGATCATACCATTAGTGGGAGTGAGTGAAATAGCATCTACTGCCTCTTCTAAAAATGCAACTGCTTTTTCACTGCAGGATTTTTAATACAAAATTGTTTATTTTGGAGGTCTGTGTAGAACTGGGGGCCCCAGTGGCTCAGAGGTTAAGATGCTAAGCTGCAGACCAGAAGGTCGGTAGCTCGGCAGTTCAAGACCCTAGTGCTGCGGAACAGAGTGAGCTCCCATCTCTGGCCCCAGCTCCTGCCAACCTAGCAGTTCGAAAGCAAGAAATTGCAAGTAGATTAATACGTACCGCTTTGGTGGGAAGGTAAGAGCTTTCCATATGACTTGGTGTTTAGTCACGCCAGCCACATGACCACCGAAAAGTCTACGGACAGCGCTGGCTCTTTGGCTTGGAAATGCAGATGAGCACCGCCTCCTTGAGTTTGATTCAACTGGCTTTCGAACAAGGGAAACCTTTACCTTTACTTTTATATGTAGAACTGAGATGTCCAGTGTCTATTGTTGGTTCTAGCTACCTGTAAGGGTTTTATAAAGAACACATACACAATGTAAAGAAACATTGAACGTTAAAGGCTGGGATTTCATTTTCTCACACTACATCCCTGTATCTAGTAGCCAAGGAATCTAGTAGCAAATCTGCAAAATGGGGCCGGACATGACAATTCCCATTTAGGATTCAGTAAACAGTATCTTCATGTTCACAGGCATTACTATTAACGTCTGGGAGGTTATCCCAAAATTCTTTTTAAAAAAATCATAGCTATGAATGACCCTTTGTTGTTATATACTTTTGTTGTTTTCAGTCGCACAGTCGAGTCCAGTTCTTCGCGACCCCATGATCCACATCACGCCAGGCCCTCCTGTCTTCCATCGTGCTCCAGAGTTTGCTTAATTTCATGTTCGTTGCATCGATAACACTGTCTAACCATATAATTCTTTGCCATCCCCTTCTTCTTTTATCTTCAAACTGTTAGATACAGGGGTGTTTAAATCATAGACTGTTGTTAGATACAGGGGTGCTTAAAGTATGGATCTGTGTCCTGTTTATGTCTGCTTTTGATTCTGCTTAGGAGACCCATGCTTGGAAGCTTTGGCAATCCACCTGAGTGAGGGGGTGAGGCAAGGAGCTGGCTTTGGGGAGTAATCCAGAACCAGACAGAGGGGGATGAGTGGAACCAGAGCCACAGTGGGCTGGAGTGCCAAGCCAGAGTTGGCAGTAAGGGAAGGAAGGGGAACAGAAGCAGATGTTCTTGCCCATACCCATGATAGTAGCCTTTAGGGCAAAAGTGGGAGATGTATGAATTTGGCATTTGGCCTAATGGAAGAAAGTTTCCTTACTCCCTTTCTGTCTCTACTTGTACATTACGGAACATTGTGTTAGGAAGGCTGAGGAGGGAAGGAAAATAGCTTCAGAGGATATTGCAATGGCCACTCCTCCTGTCTTTTAAATGGCAAGGTGACATTCCTTGTTATCCCCCACAAGTTTGTGGAGGAGGAAAGCCTTTTAAAACTTCAAGGTTTATCTTCATGTCACAGGGATCACCATAGCCTGCAGAAACCCACTGTAATCTTATCTGTGATGGTCAGTGTATCATATTTACTTCAAAGGAAGACAACTCTGAATGTATGATGACCCTTGTGATAATGTTATACACACAGTGATAGATTATTACTGGACTTAACTATAACTTATATATGAATGTAAGATGATCCCCTCTTTTTTGATAGCATACCTGGGGGGGAAACTTAGTCTTCCTAGCTGCTAATGAGACTATGGAGATTCTGGAATGTTAGCCTTTGCTAAATTCAGCTACATAAGATATATCTGGACCAGTGGTCTTACAAAGGATTCCTTGTATGTGCAATCACTTGAGAAATGCCTGAGGCTGTGGTAGAAACAGATGTTGGCTTAGGTCCTGACTACCAATTCAGTGGGCAGAAGGACTTCTGTTAGTGGAGTGTGATTTTCCCATACTCCCCTCTCCATAGGAACAGGGTTTCAGGGGCATTTCAAGCTTCCACAACCACAAGAGGGGGGATGTGGGAAAATCACACTTTGTGAGTGGAAGTCCTTCTGTTCATGGAAACAGTAGTTGGGATCCAATCCACTGTGACACATCCTGAAAATGGTAATATACCTGCAGCCTGCAGCAGTAGGAATGGGAGAGTATTTCACTCAGAGCAGAGTTTAAATCTCTCACTTCTGGACTTATATGGTGATAGTTGTGCTTATACAAAGTTTCCCTTCATTCTCAATAATGTTGTTTAGGAAGCCTCAGTGAAAGTTATCAGAACAAAGGAAAAATCAAAAGACTATCATTTTAAGTTGGAAAGAGAAAAGTTTACCTTCAAACTCACTCTCCTCCACTCAACATTGAAATGTTAAGTCTGAGAAACCTTTTATAGATTGTGTCCATGTTATCAGTTTTCAGTTGGCTTGCAGCCACATCCAGCATCTCTGTCACATTAATGCAGACATGTAGCTTTACACACAGAGAGGAGGTCTCATCCCTTTCTTGGTTTCTGCAATTATAGCCTCTTCTTGGAATAAATTGCTTTGGAAATTATTTACCAGTTTTTGAGAGGAACAAAGAGGTCTGGCACGCCATGCCCAAGCCACATGTACATAATCCGCCATCTCTGGTGTCTTTCCAAGAATTCTTTGCAGTGGTATTGCGTAGTAGCCAATAACCGCTGCCTTATCTTGTCCATTCACATGTGCCTCTTAAAGCACTCTTCTGCCCTTTTTCATTGTTGGTGTGAACTTGTAAAAGACAGTCGGAATGCATGAGTGTCAGGTTTCTGATCTGATTGATGGTACTGTAGGAAGGCTGAGTTACAAAGGCATTTCGGCTTCTTTGCACTTTAGAATGCTTGTGTGATTTCAGTTACTTAGAAACTTCTGTATTGTTAAAAAGGTCTGGATCTAATGTTATTGAGACTGAGACAGAAAGTGCGGGGAAGCACTGGCTAAAAAAAAAAGATTTAGCCATTCATAATTGCAGAAAAATCTGAAATGTGCATGCACAGACATCACAAAAAAGATGTGTTGAGTGCCTGGCCATAAGCCACTCCTGTGGTAGATCGCTGCCTTCTTCACAGAGCTTTGCTGAAGGCGGATGGGGAAGCAGCACCCATACTGGAGGGGCCCAGGAGGCAGCACTGGAGCTGCTGGGTCACATTTGTAGTCCCATGCAGGTACACAGCTCTGTTGAGGCACTCCCTCCTGCCTGGTAATTGGCAGTGGCTAGGGTATTCCCCTTAGCTACTACAGGTAAGCTAATCAGGAGAAGCTTGGTGCTAAAAACATGCTGTGCTTTCAGCGCCACCACCCCATTGGCTGGCCAGCAGTCGCTGGTAAACATGAGTAGGTAGCAGTGTTCCCTCTAAGATGACTTAGTGTGAGCTAGCTCACAGTTTTGTATCCTCCAGCTCACAGATTTTTGTCTTAGCTCAGGAAGAATGGCTCCAGAACAAACTAATTTATGTAGAGGAACAGGAGGGAAAGTGGTGTTGGACAGACAAAAAAAGAGTAGATGGGTGAATGGGAGGAATGGGGCTTGCATGAGAAAAGAGCCAGAGCAGATGGGGAAGGCAAGCAGTTTGAGGGAGGAAGACCAGCAGAGGAAGTGAAGTTCTCCTCCTAAACACTTTAGTATCTAATTTATCAAAACCAAATAAAGGTTTAAAAAAGAAACGAAAAAATTGAAAGCTGAATTAATACATATATATTTAGCACTCAGTGCACATTCTGTGGCTGTCTCCCTCCAGAGCCTATTAAAAACAAAAGGCAGATACCCTACCGACATCAAAGTTTTAAATATTGGCTCATGTTTAACATGGAATTATACAGAATCCCTTGATAAAACCAGGAGAGTCTGTAACAGAACATTCCTGCAGTTTACACATCATGTGTGTTACTTTGATGAAGATATTTCTGTGTGCTTAGGATTTGTTCTTCCAGCATCATCTTTGTAGCAGTAAAGTATGAATAGACATGTTGGCATGTAGATTAACCACCATGTTGATTCATTCTGTCACACTGGTTTCAAAACAGTGTTACTCCATCTACAGCTCACAGAGGGCAATTTTTGCAATTACCTTTAACCAAAAGAGCCACATTTATTTCCATTCCTGGCATGGGGTTTCAGATTATGGCTATTTCAAGGTGGGAATCACCTGCCAACCACAAACAAGGGCCCGGGTGCTGTATTGGAGAACAGTGCTCATAAGAGCCACAGGTGGCATGCCAAAGAGCCACATGTGGATCCCGAGCCACTGAGGCTGAGTTCAGACTGGCAATTTGCCCCGGTAGGGACCCGGGCCAGCAACAATTCAATCCCGCAGTAAACTGGGCAGTCACACAGGCACATCTGCCTGGCATCCCCCACCTGTAGCCAACCCGTGCTGTTGCGCTTCACCGCCGGATTAAAAAGATACCTCATGTAACCAGTAGCAAATCCCAAAAGCGCACGTGTGTCATGCGTTTCTCCACTCCCAGGAAGTCTGAATGCTCCCCTGATCAGCTGGGAGCAACCCGCATTGGGCAGAAGGCAGCAGCAGTATGATTGGCCGTGCTCCGCTTTACTGCCCAATGCGGTGCCAGCGCTGCAGGGTCCTCCCCCAATCAGCAAAATGCACTTATGCTCATGAGCGCTCAGGCGCACATACACCCATACCCCCACAGCCGAATTAATGAGGAAACGCCAAATACAGCGCGCCTCCGAGGCAGCAGTCTGAACGCTCCTACCCACCTCCGCCCCGTATCTTCCGGCAGCAGCCCAGGCTGTCTGAACGGGAAAACCCGGAACAGTTTGTTCCGGGGCTTTTTTGCTGCGACTGGCTACTGGAGCAAATTGCCAGTCTGCCCTCAGCCTGAGTATCACTGTTTTGAAATAAAACAAAATGTCCATTACTGAGCATATGATTGTAGCCTAAATAGATGGCTCTCGCTGAGTTTATGGGAACACATATGAGGGCTGGTGGGGAGAGTGGAGGGATGCACACTCTGTCCTCTGTCCTTTTCATATTGTCACAAGACTGCAAAGAATTTGTAGAGGAGAAGCAAGGACCTGTTATCATCACCTATTGCCACCTTCTCCTCTCAACCACTTTACCAAACCCTTTGCAGTGATTCTATAAAGATCCAAGAGACAGCACCTCTTTTCCACTGCTCTGTCTCCCTGCACCATAGTCTTCGGTTGGACAAGAGGATACTTTGATTGCCACACTTCATTCAGCACATGGCCACATCTTGGCAGAGAAGAGAAGCCTGTGCAATGATGGATGGAACAGAGCAACTTGAAACCAAGCACAATTTGCATACGGCCTTGGAAATATTGAATAAGAAATCAGTAAAAGGAGTCATTTCTGTAGAATGAGTTTTAATTTTAATAGGCCAAAAAACTCTTTAATGTAACCAAATCAGATCATTTATTTGCACTTGTAATACAATTTTCTTTGTTTGATTTCTCGTAATATTATTGCCAACATTTTGACAGTGTTATTTTGATATTTAACTCTTATATGAATTGCCATTAATTCCTTACATTAATTTAAAGTACTTTTTTTGCATTAGATAGGAAAGCTTATATGTCTTTGGTTTGTGGCTTGCAGATCTTTTCTGTTACCAACAACACAGAATGTGTGAAGCTGCTGCAGGAAATCAAATGTGCACACTGTTCACCGAATGCTCAGAATCTGTTCCACTCAACTGAGAAAGAAGCATTGGAAAGAGAACTAGTCCTTCCTTTCCTGTGCAAGGATTATTGTAAAGAATTCTATTACACTTGCAGAGGTCACATACCAGGTAAAAATACTGAAATATAGTAACTGAATTTATGTGTACTTTTAATAGTTTAACTATTGTGCAAGGCTTCCTATGTTTATCCAAATAAGCATTATCAAGAAAATACTGCTGATGCATTGAATGAAAATTTGGTGTAGTTAAATATGCATAATTGGAATAATTATAGTTAATTTTATTACTCTTACTTCGGTGGATTTAGAAGGGTGTAACTGCTTAGAGTTGCACTGCTAACTCTGGGCCAAGGTGAGCCCATGGGGCACTAAGTTTCAGGTGAAAGATTCCATACACAAATAGATATGTGAATGCCCAGGGTGGAGAATCTCCCAAAATAAAAGGAGAGGGTTTTTTTTTAGGAATCTTTTAATTTTTCCAATTGATAAATTGGAAGATTTGGAGAGCACTAAATAAAAAACTCTCTATGAAATATTTTGAAATGGTTGAAATGCCTTTTAAGACAAGGTTTTACTCACTAAATATGTATAGTATGAAAATTTTAATGCAAGACAATCTACAGCATTAGGTAAAAATTCTTATGCTTGTTGCAGTCATATATATTTTCAAGAATGTGCTTATTCTTTTTTCTGTGATTAATTTGCTGTAACATGTATGATGGTCATGAATGGTTGAAGGGTTCAGTGTTTTCAACATTACAAAGATAAACTTAAATATTAAAATATGCAGGAATCCTGTTGTGACTGTATGAAACTGCTTCTGTCTGAATAATGGACTGGATCCTGCCAACTTTTACACTAATGAAAAAGAAAGGAGGGCCCCCTTTTGCCCACCAAAAAGCTATGCTGGGCATCATGGATCCCACGTGGATAGAAATCACACAGAATTGGAGCTGCAGGAAAGATAGGAATCAAGTGAGATGGAACAATACAGGTGATTAAACAGTACACCCAACACGTTTTAGTTTATTTACTACCAACACTTATTTTCGATTTTCAACTTTTATTTTCCCTCTCTCTCAAGGGGAAAACACAAGATACATGTGGAGAGGTAACAGGCATACAGTGGTTTGCTGTTCTTAAGTATTTGACATATTCACAGTTCTGTTTCTACAAAACTAAGGCATTTGTGCTTTTAAATTCGAATTTTATGACAGACAGTGGCATTTTATTTGTTAAGTTATAACTAATGCAATCTACCTTGTTAAAACAGGAAAATAAGTATCTCTCCTTATAATATATTTATCTTTTGGTTTCGCAACGTTCGATGCGCGCCAACAGTGTTTGGTGGCTCGAACTGTCGATCAGGCCTCCCTCACTCCCGCCCCCCCACCCGCCCTGGAGAAAGCCAACGGCGCCGGCCAGGGAGCCGCTGCGCCGGCCTCGGTCCTGCCCAGGAGAAAGCCGGTCAGGGAGCCGCTGAACTCTGGGACCAGGCCCTCCTCCCCCCACCCGCCCAGGAAAACGGCCCAGCCAGCGCTGGCAGCGAGGGAGCTGCAGCGCGCCAGCCTTCCCATTCGCTTCTCCTTCTCCTCGTAAATCCGGGCAGATGGGAGAAGCTCCCTCAGGCCCCCCCTTCTCCCACCGGCCTGTTCTCCCCACTCCCCACCCGCCCTTCACAGACGGCGGCAGCGCTGCGCCGGCCGCCACGGGTCTGTTTCTGCTGCCCCCCCTTAAGAGGCAATTGCGAGGGGGGCCGGTGAAGGGTGGCAGCGCTGCAGACCCAGCTACCACAGCCCCGTTTCCGCCGCTCCCCCCCCCTCTTTTGGTCTCTCTCCCCCGTCTTTCATTCTCTCACTCTCCCCCTCTACCTTCCTTCCTACCTTCCATTCTCTCCCCCTCCTTCCTGTCTGCCTTCCTTCCATTCTTTTGCTCTCTCTCTCTCCTCTTTCTTTCTTTCTTTCTTTCTTTCTTTCTTTCTTTCTTTCTTTCTTTCTTTCTTTCCTTCCTTCCTTCCTTCCTTCCTTCCTTCCTTCCTTCCTTCCTTCCTTCCTTCCTTCCTTCCTTCCTTCCTTCCTTTTCACTCTTCCCCCCTCTACCTTCCTTCCATTCTCTCTCTCTCTTTCTTTCTCTCTCTCCCCCCTTTCTTTCTTTCTCTCTCTCCCCCCTTTCTTTCTTTCTCTCTCTCTCTCTTTCTTCCTGCCTTCCTGTCTCCCTCCCTCCCTTCCTTCTACCCATCTATCCTCCCATCCTTCCTACCTTTCTAGGCCCGTTGTCTTCCAACACAACGGGCTTTGCTCCCTAGTTTCATATATTTCAGTTTTCTCCAGCTTTTCTATTTTTTCATAGCTTTAAAAGGTCTAGAAATGTTTCATCTCTAGGTGCAAGCAGAAGTTTCAGAGTACAAGCTCTGAAGAAACAGGGTTGGACTTTGTAGGATATGGGAAAGCTCCCAGCAAGTGTTCCCAGGGCAGGAAATGAAATATGTTTTTCCAGGACTTCAGAATTTCCAGAAATTTTACATCTCCAATCTGATCACTGTCAGAATCTAGCTCTCAGGCTACATTACAGATAGTGTAAATCAGGGGTGGCCAAACTGAGGCTCAGAATCCACATGCAGCTCTTTCGCACATATTGTGTGACTCCCGGGAAGGTAGCTGGGAGGCAAAGGGGGGGCATGCCTCCCCGATCAGTCTTCCCTTCCCTAGCCATCATTCCCCTCCCTGGGTAGGCTCGAGGTGAGGGGGAGCAGAGAAAGAAAGCAACTTTAAATTTGTTCTCAAAGTCACACGCCTCCACCTGCCAGCTTGGAGAAGACATTTGTCTCTTTAAATCCCTTCTCCAAGCCAAGCTGGGTGGCATGGGGGCATGGGGAGTTAAAACGGATTTAAATTTAAAGTTGCTTTCTTTCCACCTCTCCTTTCCTCCCTCCCCATTGATTTGCTTTCTTTCCATGTCTCTCTCTCTTTTCCCTTTCCTCCCTCCCTCCCCCATCTATTTGCTTTCTTTACACCTCATTCTTTTCCACCTTTCTTTCTCTCTCTTTCTCCCTTCCTTTCTTTCTCTCTCTCTTCATTCCTTCCTCTCCCCTCATCTATTTGCTTTCTTTGTTTCTCTCTCTCTCTTCCTTCCTCCCCCTCTCTCCCCATCTACTTGCTTTCCTTGTTTCTGTTTCTCTCTCTTTCTCTGTCTCTTTCATTCTTTCCATTCTTTCTCTCTCTTTTCCTTCCTTCCTTCCTCCTTCCCCCATCTATTTGCTTTCTTTCCACCTTTCTCTTTTTCTCTTTCTCCCTCTCTTCCCCCTCCTCCATTGCTTTCATTGTTTCTCTCTCTTTCTCTCTTTCTGCCTCTTTCATTCTTTCTTTCCACCTCTCTCTTAGACAAATATCATTGGACAAATAAATATCATTATCAATATCTGTTTTTACCCCTTTTGTTTTTATTTTTGGCAGTCTCATTTAATGTTAATAAAAAGCATATTTGCATATTTTCCAATAAAAATGTGTATGTAATATTTGTTCATGTCTTGTGGCTCTCAAGCATATGATGTTTATTCTATGTGGCTCTTACATTAAGCAAGTTTGGCCACCCCTGGTATAAATGGTTGGTGTGCTGGCTTAAAATATCAGACCGCAATATCATTGAATGACCTCAAACTGTGACTCTTGTCCTCTCTTCTGGCGATCCCTCAGGGACAAAAAAGCTTTGGGTGGTGCATGGCACACTTCAGATATTCTTCCTGTGTTTGGAATCTGGTAATCCATCAAATTTTTATTCTATTCTTCCTCCAAGGGCTTCAGGATGTATAAAATCTTCTTCCATTTTATTCTTACAATTACCCTGTGAGGCAGTTTATACTGGGAGAAAGTGACTGACTCCAGGTTACCCATTGAGGGTGTTTCATGACTTGGTAGGCATTTGTACCTATGTCTCCATGCTCTGATACTCTGACAACAAAGTTTCTTCATCTGTTTCCTCAAAGAGATCAAACTCCAGACAGTTTTAAGGGCCTGTAAGGCTTTTGGTAAAGAATGAAGGGATAAGTCACAGTCCATATCTGCTTTCCTTATTGATATACAATTGTTTTTGTTCATTGGTTATTAGTAAAATTGTTATAGTTTTGTACAGCATTTATAAAATTACCAAATCTCTGCCTGAATATTTACAGTTTAAATAGGCCACAAGATGAAAGGGAAATAGAAGGACATAAAATGCAAAATATGTAGGGCAAGTTGATGGAAGCTTCTTTTTAAATATATAAAATAAAACAGAAAAATATTGAGGGATGGAAATCTAGTTAAAAACTTGGGTGTTGCAGAATATTTTAAAAGAAGAAAGTGAGTAATTAAGAGCAAGGGGGAAAGAATCTCAGTCATGAGGAGAACCAAGAGCTACAACAGCAAAAATACCACACCCAATCCAAACAGATGATTAAAGGAAAAGCAACCAAAGAAAACTGATGAACAGGTAATAAAAGAAGGTGATGTCCTGACCTCTTTGAAACACTGTGCTAAAGGGCACTACCAGGGGTCACAGGCAGCCTTAGGTGAAGTTGTGGCTGTTGAGCCATCAGGGAGAGATCCCACACTCCTGGCTCTTCCTGGCTGTCGAGGATCAGTGACTATAATTTTAAAACAGTCAGAATGTATAGACTGAGTCAGGATGAGCTTAAATGGGCTGCATAAAGCTAAAGCTCTATTCCTCTTCTGACAGTCATGTAAAATGAACAGAGAGCTAAAGCAAATTTTCAATTGAACTGTAAGCTTCGTATTAATTCCATGGAGCTACTTGGGGAAAATAATGAGTGGAAGGGCACATCTGCTTATGCAAGAACAGAGCAGGATTTTGCCAGTTTCCCCCTCTCACTGCGGAACCCTGTAATCCAACACCATTTTGGGAGATTTCTCAATCATCAGGAGCAGCTTTTGAAAGTGTGGGGAACTGCACAGGGGAAGGGAGGGGCCGTAAAGATTTATTCCATGATAAGAGCACAACTCTGATTCTGTGGGTTTCGCCCAGAGACATTTTGATCAGCGCGAGAGACCACATTATATTAAATGGGATTTATAGTGTATTAAATGACAAGAAGAGAATGTGGAACATGGGATCTGTGTTAATGCAAAAGGGGCACAGTCCAGAGAAAGACAGATTGTGCTTAAGTCCTTCGACATCACTGGGATTTAGGAACACCTACCTTCCTATGGATTGTGCCTATAGTTTGATGTCATTTTCTCCAACTAAAATGCTCTTGAAATAGTGTTTTATCCTTTGAGTGCTTTGATGATGATGATTTTTTTGACCATCAAGTCACAGCCAACTTATGGCAGCCCCCTAGGGCAGGTGTGGCCAGACTTGCTTAACGTAAGACCCACATAGAATAAACATCAGATTACTCCCAGTAAATTGGCTAAGTTTGATTCTAAATGTTCAAATGTGTAGTGGAAATGTCAAAACAAAGTTGAATCCTTTTATCATATGTGGAGGTTATATGATAAAGCTAAAAGATACTGGGCTTGGATTCATGAAATGCTGCAAAAAAAAATTAAAATGCCTGTACCCTTTGTTCCAGAAATAATTTTGTTGAGCATCTTACCTGAAAACTGTAAAAAAATGATTCCTATCTTATATTGTATTTGATTACCTCTGCAAGAATACTATATGCCAAATATTGAAGAAACACTACCCAGAGAAGAAATTATCCACAAAATTTTGGAAACAGCAGAAATGGATAAATTAACTTTATTTTTGAAAGGCCAACCAGAAAATACTTTTGAAAATACATGGTCAAGATTTTATATTTGGTTTGAAAATTATACTACGTTAAAGACTACAGTCAACTAGAATTTTTTTGAGGATATCTAAAATATTAACTGTATATATTTGCATAAAAGACTCTAAAGTTATGATACCATCTATAAAATTGTAACACAAATGAGGCATAAGCATGTTAAATATCGGAAACCAAATTTCCCCCATTTATGTTTGTATGTCTGTATTTGTTGTGTGTCTATAAAATAAAGAAAAATATAATAATAAAAAAGAATAAACGTCAGATGTTTGAGAGCCACAAGACATGAACAAATATTACACACACGTTTTTATTGGAAAATATGCAAATATGCTTTTTATTAACATTAAAAGAGACTGCCAAAAATAAAAACAAAAAGGGTAAAAGATATTGATAATGATATTTATTTGTCCAATGATATTTATTTGTCTAAGAGAGAATTAAAAAAGAGAGAGGTGGAAAGAAAGAATGAAAGAGGTGGAAAGAGAGAAAGAGAGAGAAACAATGAAAGCAAATGGAGGAGGGGGAAGAGAGGGAGAAAGAGAAAAAGAGAAAGGTGGAAAGAAAGCAAATAGATGGGGGAAGGAGGCAGGAAGGGGGAAAGAGAGAGAGAGAGAGAGAGAGAGAGAGAAACAAAGCAAATAGATGGAGGGGAAGGAAGGAACGAAGGAAGGAAGGAAGGAAGGAAGGAAGGAAGGAAGGAAGGAAGGAAGGAAGGAAGGAAGGAAGGAAGGAAGGAAGGAAGGAAGGAAGGAAGGAAGGAAGGAAGGAAGGAAGAATATAGATGGGGGAGAGGGAGGGAGGATGGAAGGAAGGAAAGAAGAGAGAGAAGGATGGAAAGAATGAAAGAGCTGGAAAGAAAGGAGACAGAGAGAGGCAGGGGTCTTTTGGGGAGAGCGCACCAGAGCACAGCTCCGGCAGCTCAGGAGTCAAGCCCCGTCCCCAGCCAGCTTCCCTGGAGTCTTTCAGGCAGCTGAATGTCAATTTGAGCTCCATTATATCCTATGGGCCATTGAAGTCAATGGTGAAAACATAGGCTTACCCCTATTGTTTCCAATGCAGAAACCCAGCCAGCAGCACTTAAGGCAGGCAAGCAGGCAGCACCAGCAGTCAGACTCTCCCAGAGAATCTCAGGGAAAGTGAACTGTCTTGGGAGGTGCTTGTTTGCCATGAGAACAAGTGGCACTGTGGCAGTGCAACCTGTTTGGGTGCCCATGAATTAGGCCCGTTGATCCCATTGCTTTGAGATGTGAGGGTGTATGTGGGGAGAGGCTCCCGAAGCTACCCTGAAAGTTTGGAGCCTCTCTCTCAAACCCCTCCCCCCCCGAGCTACTAACAGCACTGTGGGGAAAAAGTAACTTTTGTTCCCACTATAGAGAACAATGGAGGGAATGGGGGCAACCTGTTTGGGGGCCCGTAGAATTGGACCGCATGGTCCAATGTTCTTGAAACTTGGTGGGTATCTTGAGGCTCCGTCAGCTACCCTGTGAGTTTGGAGCCTCTCCCTCAAACCCCCTCCCCTCCAGCCCCTAGAATATACCCTATGTTTTCACCATTGACTTCAATGGCCCATTGGATATAATGGGGCCGAATTGCTACCAAATTTCTTTCATTCCTTCTTTCCTTCTCTCCTTTTCCTCTTTCCCTCCTTCTTCACTTCTCTCTTTCTTTCCCGCCTTCGTCTCTTCTTTTTTCCCCTCCTTTCCCTGTTTCCCTCCTTCTTCCGTCCTCTCTCTTTCTTTCCCTCCTTGTTTCCTTCTCTTTCCCTCCTTCTTTCCTTCTCTCTACTCTGTCTCTTTTCTTCCCTCTTTCCTCCTTCTGTGGCCCAACTCTAGTGAGAAGGGTTTTAAACTTTAAACCCCTTCTCTCTTAGCTCCCCCACCCATGCCAGCTGGGGAAGGGAAGGGGAGGCTTTTGAAGATGCCTCCCCCTTTTGCTTCCCTTCTGACATCACTTCCAGTGATGTCAGGGGGCGTGGCATATGATAATAGCCTAATAGCTCATTAGCGTACCATATGCTAATGAGCTCCTGCAGCTCTTTTTCTACGAAAAGACCCCTGAGAGGGAAACAGAAACAAAGAAAGTAGATGGGGGGAGAGGGGGAGGAAGGAAGAGAGAGAAAAACAAAGAAAGCAAATAATTGAGGGAGGGGAGGAAGGAAAGAAGAGAGAGAGAAAGGAAGGAAGGGTGAAGGAGAGAGAAAGAAAGGTGAAAAGAATGAGGTGTAAAGAAAGCAAATATATGGGGGAGGGAGGAAGGAAGGGGGAAAGAGAGAGAATTGGAAAGAAAGCAAATCAATGGGGAGGGAGGGAGGAAAGGAGAGGTGGAAAGAAAGCAACTTTAACTTTAAATGTGTTTTAACTCCCCACGCCCCCATGCCACCCAGCTTGGCTTAGAGAAGGGATTTAAAGAGACAAATGTCTTCTCCAAGCTGGCAGGTGTGGCTTTGAGAACACATTTAAAGTTAAAGTTGCTTTCTTTCTCTGCTTCCCCTCACCTCAAGCCTACCCAGGGAGGGGAATGCTGGCTAGGGAAGAGAAGACTGATCAGGGAGGCATGCCTCCCTTTTGTCTCTCCAGCCACCCTCCCAGGAACCACACAATATGTGTGAAAGAGCCACATGTGGTTTCTGAGCCACAGTTTGGCCACCCGTGCAGGATAATAGTACAGGAGTGTATAAATCTATTTCATTGGAATCAGTGAGACATAAAAATGGTTGATTTTGGCTGTATCATGACCTGTTATTGTTTTAAAGCATGTGTATGCACCCACAATATCTGCAAAGTAGCCGTGTTTTTGTTTGAAGATGGGTTAGTATGACTTTACTATTGCATTTTAAGCTGTTATTACCTGGAAAGCCAGGTAGATATAAGTACCTGGCTTTTAAATATGTATATTTTATATATAAGTGCCTGGTTTTTTTATGTGTACCTTTCCACCCTGGTATATGATTCTGTACATGTATACATAAGTACATAGTTGGCGTTAATATTTAGAAAAATGTGGGTTAGAGGTTTAATCTGAGCTGAATCAATTATTATTGAGTACAATGACAGATAAGCAAGAAGGAGAGTCAGGTTTCAAAATACAATGCAATAAAATCCAAAGAGATAACTCAAGATGGGTAGCTGTGTTAGTTTGTCTGTAGCAGTGGAGAAGAGCAAAATTCTAGTAGCACCTTAAAGACTAACAAAATATGTGGCAGGCCAGGGCTTTTTTTTTCTTTTTCTTTTTTGGAAAAAGAGGTGCCAGTACTCTCAAGAGGGAAATTAAGTTTTCAATTAGTATACTGAAAACTTGTGAACTTTTAAACATTTTAAAAAGAATTTTGTCAAAGAGGTTCCGGAACTCCCCCAGAAAAAAAAGCCCTGCAGCAGGCTATTAGCTTTCATGACTCACAAAAGCTAGTAGCTTGCCACATATTTTGTTAGTCTTTAAAGTGCTACTGGACTCTTGCTCTTTTCTAATAAAATCCAAGTTATACAAAATCAGGAAATTCAGTGGAGGGCAAACAATTCCTAGTGAAAATGGTCACATTTAGCTAGTCTAAGTGTAACTCACCCTTGGATATGTGTGCAGTTGTCCCAAAAAAGAGAAAGGAGAAGGACCAGAGAGAAGATAAGGTGTTGTAGGTTGGGGAGAGAAGGCATGAACCCGAAGTGGCGAGTGGAAGGAGGAAGGATGGAAGGGTTAAAAAAGGGGGTTTTGGAGCTTAGCTGAACAACGCTGTGAGGAAAGAGAGGGAGAGAGGTGGCACAGTGCCCAGGAGCTGGTTGGGAAGAGGGGGAGGGAGAGTGGTGGAGATCTCTGGAGGGAGGCTCTATGACATCAGAGAAGAGTAAGGAGGGGAGAGCAAGCAAGAGAGCAGGAGATGAGAGAAAGGTTCATACATTGCTTGATCCTGAATTATAAACATTGTCAAGAGCAACAGTGATGAAAGAACAGTCCTGTCATGAAACTGAAGCTAAACTCTGAAGAAGTGTGCAGTGACTCATGAAAGCTCATACCCTACTACAAATTTTGCTAGTCTTTAAGGTGCTCCTGGACTCTTACTCTTTTTTGCTGAAGCTAAAATGCTAAGCTAAAAAATCATCCTTATAGACCTGAAATTCACACCTTTGGCTGCTGGTAGCAGGAACAAGGTTTTGTTATAACTTGAGTCACTCAGAGAGAGATACTAGAGGGCTGGAGATGAAGTTATGTTGCTGACTGAAGACTTCATTTGTTTATTGGGCAGGCCTGTATTATTCATAACATCAGGTTGTAATATCATTGTCTGAAAATTTTGCTCCCCACTCTTCCGGGGGGGATCCCCCTGAACTTTGCACAACATTTTGTGTCAATTTAGTTGGTCCTAATACATGGTATTGCACGGATTTTGTTATTGATTTTGGGTTTTGCATGGACTAATATGGCTGTTTACAACTTTTTTCTGTATTATTCGGGACACTCCTAGAGGGGAATGTTCATATTTGATTCATAAGCAGTGGTCATTGATTTTTGGTCTGCATGTGGGCAGACCCCTTGAAGATAATGCAAGCCCTTGATGTGTGACTGTCCTAGCTGTCCCATCATAGCATCTTATGACATTTAATAGCTATCGTGTTTTTCTGGCTTGATTCAAGATGGAATCTGCCTACACCTTTGTCTGCATAGACACCAGGTTGTAGGGGGTACTGGGACTGCATAACTAGTCAGATATGAAATGTCTGCTGCTTTTGAAAAAGTTGCACAGACTAGAAGAACTACAAAACAAGTCTCAAACTAAAGTAGAAGAACTTTGGAAGAACTTTAAAAAATGCTTGTGCATGGTGTATTCTTGATTTCTTTGAACTCTCAGGGGTACACAATGTTTTTTTGTAGTGTTCTTTGATTGACTTGAGAAAACATTTTGAAAAGAGTTGCTTTTTCCCTTTGGTGTGGTTTAACATGTATCTAAACTCATTCAAATATGAAAATATTATTATTGACTTTGTAAACTACAGAGACATTTCTAAGGCTTTCTTAAACCAGCTGTTTCTTGCTCTTTATTGCATTCCCTAAAGCAACTCAGAGTACATTGCAGTTGCCAAGACTACATGTTGAGTAGCGATAACAGATTAGATTAAATGTTTGGCTCATGCTGAAGGCCTCCAGGAAGGACTATTTTTTTTAAAAAAAAAACCCTATATAAATAAAAATTTTAATTAGCCCAGCCACATATTATATTATGTGAAACTTCAGCACTATCTTTTCCCCAAAAGTTATTGTTCTTTTGCACTAAGAAAAGAATAAGATGCTAAAGAATCAAAGGTGAGCAAGCTGAGCTGCACAGGAGCTAGAGTCAAAAGAACCTCACTCCCCAGATCAACATATGTGGTGACGAATGACAAATTTATTTTCCTACGGAGTTTGTGTATATGTAAAACTGCTGAAGTGCATCAAGATGTCAAGTGCTTTCTGTGACCACCCAGGTTGCCTTGAAAGATAACCAGATGAAAACATAACTTTAAGCACTGGACAGAGCACTGTGCATTGGAAGAAACAGCTTACATGCTGAAACAACAGCAAGAATGGGATACTTCCCCTACATCAATCAGATGTTAATTTTCAGTCCAAAGCCTTGTTCTAATGCTGGCCACACTGACAAAAAAATGACATATATTATTGTCCAATGACAGATCACTGACTTGAATATTATTGTAATTGTTTAAAATGCTGCGGAAAGTTTTTGTTCTGGGACAAATAATAATTGGTTCAATTTTGGAGCATCATGGCTTTAAAAGAGGGGTCTTACCAGGAAACATATAAAGAGGTACAGCCTGTTTGATTTTTACTGATTTTGCCCCTCAGATCTGCATGCTTAGGGTGCACTTCTGTGGCTGCGGTCACATGTGCCAGTGGAAGTGGAGGGGAAGCAAGGCTATCTCCTCTGGAGGAATTTGACACACAGTTGCGAGATCACACGTGCCTTTGTAGCTGTGGGTACAGCCCATCACTGTGTGATCAGACACAAGTGTGGGTGAGTCAGGGTTTTTTGGCTGTTTGTTTCCCATGCACATAAATGAGGAATCGCACCTCCACACTGAGGGCCCCCTATGGAGTATGTGATGATGCACATACTGCGAAGGGGGGGGGAGGAATGACAACGAGCCGGGATGGCCTGATCAGACCATCCCGACAACATGAGAGCATGCTTGTGCAATCAGACAGGGGAAAGGCTGTCTGTGACCTGTCAGAACCCATTTACTACCAGACCTTCCCTGGTGTCTTCTAACTCTGATTCTACGGCAGAGCAGCCTGCATTGCTGATGACTGTGGGATGCTTCCCAGATGTTGCTCTCTGATCGCTCCCTTTAGATTGGTCAGGCCTTCGCACCTATGTTGGATCTAAAGGCGCGTGTGATCACAGCCTCTGAACACTTTTCTGGGAATAAACCCCACTGAATAAAATGGGGGTTCTTTCTGAATAGACCTGTTTAGGGTTGCTCCATCAGATTCATACAGAATATGAATGATTGCTGAGAAAAAGCTTCTTCACTAGTTGGCTTTATTTGGGTGACACAATCATTGCCTTTTGGGGAGTGAAAAAACAAAAGCTAATCTCTTACAGCCTCTGTAGTATCTTGGAAACTTCAGCAGCAAGATTTTTTTAAAAAAAAGATATAGTGGGGCAGCTCCCCACAGTTTCTCAGCTCACAGTCATAACTAATGTCCCCCATACACATGTATATGGCTAAACATCCAAAAGAAATCATAAATCTTTGGAGCTTATCTTCTGGTTCATACAGTGTTTTCTAAGTAGAAATAAAGCAGGAATAAATTAAGGTACAGCAAACCAGTACAGGAGATGGGATACTACATAAATAGATGAAGAGACAAAATTTATATTCATAGAATCAAAAGGGCTCCAAAGGAAAATGCTTCTGAGACTGAATTGATGGATAATAGGAAATGAGTACAGAGAAAAAGGAAGGTTTGTAATCCACTGATTCTTCAATGACTTGGCCAAAACTGTTGTTGTCATTGCATAGTTTGGGGTATTTTGCTGCTAAGATGTTTATTTTGTTGTGAGATGGACTTTCAATTTCTCACTTCCTCCATTTTTTCCTTACAAGCATTTTTTTACTCTGATATATTAGGGGTATCTGCAGAGAATAGCTTACTCTTATCAATATATCTAATTCGCAACATAGCCCAATCTGTGAATGTTTAAATCAAGAGACTGGAGCTATGAACAGACAAGACAGGCCTGGTTACTTGCTTCTCTTCAGCACCAGCCACCCCATGAAACCAGTGTGGTGTACTGGTCAGGGTTTCTGATGAGGATCTGGAAAACTCATGTTTGAATCACCATTCCACCATGGAAGCTCACTGGGTGACCTTTGGCCTGTTACACATTCGCAGACTAACTTATCTCACATGGTTGTTGTGAGCATAAAATGGAGGGGAAGGGAATGATGTAATCTGCTTTGGGTTTCCATTGTGCAGAAAGCTGGGGTACAAATGAAGAAAGTAAATAATAAATATAGCTGCAGATGGGGAGCAGATAAAAGGTAGGAGTTTGGCGAGTGGGAATAAGAGAAAGAAGCAGGGAAAGGTGAGGGTATGGGGGTTTCCAGGAGGAGGGAAAGAGAAATTGACATTGGGGGAGAGGATACTGTGAAAAATGAGGTGCCTCTATAGTGGGGTCTCCATCAGGTAGCTGGGTCCCTGGGCCCAGCCCAGCGACTTAAACCACACAACTTAATCATATTTTTCCTAGACAGATGCTACCTGGGGAGGGAAGAAGGGAAATCTGTATTCAGGGGCACAGATAAAGATAGGTTAGGTAGTGGGTGGGAAAGAGAGAAGGAAGCAGGAGGGTGGGAACTTTCTATGGGTACAGAAGGGAACTATGGGAACTTTCAGGGAACTGAAGGAGGAAATAGTGAGGGAGGGAAAAATGAGATGCCCCCTGTCAGTCCTTATAGGCGCCCTGCTGGTATTCTTATACTATGTGTTTTTCATCTCTCTCCATAATTACTCTGAATGCCAAAAATATCTAGTACAAGTTTGTGACATGTGATTTTTCAGTCAGCTTGAAAATATACAGGGTGTGTGTCATGTGACATCGTCACTTCTGTCTTAACGGCTACCCTATGAATTAATGACCTTCAAATGTCCTATCATTAACAGCATCCCTGAGGTATTGTAAACTGAAGGCTGTGGTTCCTTCATTGAGTCAATGCATTGCATGATAGGTCTTCTCTTTTCCTACTACATTCAACTTTTGCAAGTATTATTGTCTTTTCCAGTGAGTCTTGTCTTCTCATAATTTCAGTTTCTTCATCATCAGCCTTAAAGTTTTCTCATTCCTCCGTAGACATTACTTTTGTCTTTCAGATGTTCAGCTGTAACTCTGCTTTGACACTTTCTGCTTCTGTCTTCAACAGTAGTCATTTCAAGTCTTCACTATTTTCTGCCACTAATGTAGTGTCATTTCCATATCTCAAATTGTTAATGTTTCTTCCATCAATTTTCACTCCACCTTCATCTAAATCTAATCCATTTTTCCTTATGATATTTTTATTTTATTTAAAACGTTTTAATTTTATTTAAAACAATCAGGGTCCACAAGGCAGCATATAGGTAGAACAGATAGGGAGATAAATTGTCTGACACCTTTGCCAATTGGAAAACATTTTGTTTCTCCATATTCTGTTCTAACAGTAGTCTGTTGTTCAGAGTGTAAATTGCCTATCAGAACAAAAATATGTGGTATTCTGTGTAAAAATAAATACAATTTTTTTGACAAGCATGTATAGGAACACAGAAATACGCAACAAATCACGGATGGCTGATGGAAATTCTCAAATTTCAGTTGATCTAGGCCTGTCGTCGTAGTAGAGAGTATACTTTGCTTTCTGCAAGTGGAAACACATTTGTGGCCTTTAGAGATGTCATCCTGCTCATTCCAAGGCTGATGTAAGGGAACCTCCCAGACCACTGCATTTCATTAATAGTCTTCCTTGGTTTGCTGCCATCCAGAATTCTGGCTGTTACTATGAAGTACACTTTGTGTCTTTTGGATGAAAGACATAAAAAGATCCAATTTTTAGGTGCCTCTAATAGAATGTATAGGATTTTGTGTGTGTATCAACTTTCTGTCTGTTATAGAGATGCTTCTACAAGTCGAGTATCCCTATCTGTGAACCAAGCATAAGCATCTTTATCATTATGGCCCTTTTCAGACAGCCTATCTATTCTATTCCATTTTAGTAAACGGTTACTAATGGATTTCTTCTGTCATTTCAGACAGAACCATTTTAGTAACTGGCTGCTAGTGGAATTAATTTACCTGTTCATACAAACGCAGTTGCCTCCCATTAGTGAAGGTGCCTGAGCCGTTATTGATGTAAACTGCTTTCTTCCATTTTCAACCCTTTCCTTGCACTTCTGAATTGCTGTGGTGTGCTGTTTGAAATGCTTGGCTACCACTTCCTGCAATGCTGCTTTTCACTGTGGGCATGATCTTCCTCAGAAGTTTTTTTAAAAAAATATTCTTATGTGATTGCTAAAGCGCTGAACCAATCTCACACTTCAGTATCATAGTGGCACCATAACAAATGGGCTGTCAGCCTCATTTGCTTTGCCTCTCTTCCTTGGAATAGATGGGGACAGTGTAAGCATCATTACATGCAGATTTACATGAGAACATTACATGTTCAGACAGCAACTCTGAAGCAGAAAAAGAAGGGTTGCCAGCTCCAAGCAGGGAAACTCCTGGAGATTTGGGAATGGAGCCTGGGGAGGACAGGGACCTCAGTGGGGTACAATACCATGTGGTCCACCTTCCAAAGAATTCATTTTCTCCAGGGGAACTGATCTCTGTAGTCTGGTAAACATCCACCCCCCACTTTAGCCAAGGTCCAAGCCCAGGAAGCCCTGCACATATTTTTGGGGCAGATAGTCAGCCTACATTTACTCAGAAGCAAGGCTGCCTGGATTTTTAGATTTTTCCAGCTTTATCCAAGTCTCCCTGAATTAGGGATGCCAGCCTCCAGGTGGGACCTAGGGATCCCCCAGAATGACAGTACAGCTTGAGGCTAGACAATTTTTAAATTGTCGTTCTGGGAGATACCCAGGTCCCACCTGGAGGCTGGTATTCCTAATGCAGGGAGACTTGGGTAAAGCTCATTTGGACTCAAGGCAGATGACACAGAGTGAGTCAATACAGTCAACCAGATAGGGTATTCCATAAACAGCACAACAGGATGAGGGTTGCAAAACCAATCAGAAATCTAAAAATAGGACTGAAGTCAAGCATAAGTCTTAACATAACACATTAAATGATACAAAAATTACATAGTAGGATCCTAGTTTCAGCAAGCTAAACACAATAGCATAGAGCACAGCCCCTAATAATTTATGTAAGTAATTTGTGAATCATTTAGTACAGTGCAAATCTATTGCATGCTAGAAGCAAAGCTACCTGGATTTGTAAATTTTTCCAGCTGTCTCGTCTGGACACTCTCTAGTCTGGAAACAGTCCAGGGGAACTGATCTCTGTAGTCTTGAGCTGTGCTGTCATTCTGGGGGATCCCCAGATCCCACCTGGAGGTTGGTTTGTTTCTTGATTCATGCCCATCCCTAGTTCAGCACCTTAGCAATCACATTTAGGGTGCAGTCAGACGGCATGCTGGGAGCGGTTTAAATTGCTTCAGTCCCAATGCATTTTTTTTTTAACCCCGAAGAATCGCAATCACACTCACCTCCTTGTTCCGGATCTCTGTGCAGCCACATCGCTCCCTGCCGCCCACACACTGGAGCATGCATCGGTGGGGTTTTTTCCCTCTCAGTTTGAGCATGCACACAGACAGCCATTTGTAGAACTAAAATTTTTGCACACGAGCAGTACAGCAATTGCCACACTTCCCTTTAACCTTTTACCCTGAAACTGGCCTCCGTGAGTTCCCAAACTTGTCTAAATGCTAAAACGAGTCAGCATTTAAACTTTGGTTTTATTAACTTAGGAGCAGAGCTCCGCCTATGTGCACACCACCGAAGCATAAAAAAATGGCAGATGAAAAGTGAAAGCCTCGGGCTTCCACAGCAGCTTTCCAGAGGGGAGGGGGTTGAAGCACCCGGAAGTGGCTCGACACCACAGGAGCGATCAGACATCAGAAAAGTGCAGCTAGAACCAGAGAATCGGGAAAACACCAGTTGGGGACCTGGGGGGTTGATTCGGAAAGCAATGGCTGGGGACAGTGCACAGATGATGGGTGTGTGAACGTGCACATAAAATCCATTACTGACGAGTGCCGAAAGCGGTTCAAACGGTGTGTCTGAACACACCCTTAGAATGTAAAAAAAAAAACCCTCAGAGAAAGATCTGACGACAGCAAAAAAGGGCGGCGGGGGGGTGAGGAGAAGCAGCACTGGTTGAAATGGCCAGAACACTTCAGAGATGGCTCATTAAGGGAAGGGAATTCACTGTGTGAAACCCCCATTCCTGTATTGCTTTACTCAGAACCAGGCCAATGACAGATTACATCCAGTTTAGAACGGTAATGTGAAAAGGGCCTATGTGTAGGATATGTTTGTGCTAGTAGCAGTAAGGTGAAGTCTCTGGCAATAATTGGTGGAACTAACTTAGTATAACTGAGGGATGGGGCAGGAAGCAAGATGCCCAAGTGTTATGGCTGAGTTGTTCTGATCCTAGAGAAAGGCAGGTGGACAGGAGGGCCTAGGAAATGATGGGTAGAAGACATACAAGAACGGAGGATGCAGGGGGTATGAAAACACATGAGGCGGTGTTGGTATCTTTTCTGTGACTGTGATTCTGGCCAGATATTATTCAGTAAGATGGAAAAGTCTTTGCATTCAGTTCATGAGAGGGTAGAAGAAAAATGGATTAGATCAATGAATAGCAAAGGTATTAAAGGTAACAATTTACAGCACATGGAGTTAACAAGAGAGAAAAATTTTCAGTGGCATCTAGTTAAAGAAATCTTAGTTGATTAATGAAGTGAGTTTTAACAATGCACTCCCTAGGCAGAATTATACCCTTTTAAGTCCAATCTAAGTGGGTTTAGAAAGATGTAATGATAGTACTTCTTATCTGCATGATTAGTATATACATAAAACAATAGCTTAGGGGGGGAAAGCCTACTTTCTGTGTTTTCTAGTGAAGTATGTATATGTTGCAGCAGCTGCCCTCAGCGGAGAGGGCATTCCTTCCTTATGAGCTAAAGCAGAATGTAACTTCTAAGTTGGTACCTTATTAAAAATAATCAACATTTTTGTAAAACTATAATGTCCAATGAATTGTGTGGAGAATGTATTTTCAGTTGATCAAAAGTATTTTAATTGTTCTAATTTTCAAAAATTCTTTTTTACATGGCAGAACAGGCTAGTACAATGTCCCAATTTGATGCATTCCATAGTAAATATAGACAGTTTAACTTGAAATACTTTTTCAGATCTTGAAAGTACTAAATAAAAGGGTTCTTAGTGATACTACTGTTTAGAATTATGTTTATACTAGGAATAAGGCCTGTTGTGGAAATAAATACAACGAGCTCTGGGTGGGTGCCCTGGCCTTGGGCACTCAGCATCAGTTTGCTCTGGTGGCCTCAGCAGGGTATAATGACACAAAACTTACCATTTTCTGCCCCTGATCTCTACCATCTGGAGGGCAGTTTTAATTCTGAGTGATCTCTGTCCCTCACCTGGAGATTGGCAGCAATAATTTCCCAGGAGAAAAAGTACAGTCTTTCTCTGAAGTGGAGACCAAAGCAACTTACATCAATCTCCTCTCCCCCTTTTGATCTGCATAACAACCATGAGAGGTAGGTTATGCTGAAAGTCTGTGACTGGTCTGAAATCACCCACTCAACTTTCACAGCAAGAACCTGGGTCTAGCAGACTCTGCTCTGAAGTACTAACTGCTATGCTTAGGGTAGCCAACCTCCAGGTGGAGCCTGAAGATCACTGGGTGTCACAACTGAACTCCAGACAACAGATCTCTCCCCTCCTGGAGACAGGAACTGCTTTGGAGGGTGGGCTCTATTCAGGTGAGGCCTCTCCCTTCCCTGAACTTTGGCTTCCTTAGACTCCACTGCAGAATATGCAGAAATTTTCCAACCTGGAGCTGGCAACCCTAGTCAAGGCTGGGCCTAATGAGTTCTTCATAAAGGCTTGGAAGGGCTTCCTTCCTTTGTCTTTTTACTGACAGAACCAAGCTTGGTTGCCTAGCAACAGCCACTGAGGAAAAAGTTAGTCCCACAGGAGCCAAGAAAGAACAGGAGATACAGCTGTTTTGATAGTTAATTTTGTGAGGAAAGAGTGTCCAGGCTGGCTGTGGGCAGAGGAGAGGAGTGGACCCAGCCCCCAGCCAATGGCATGCAAGTACTCTTGAGTGGCAGTTAATGGGCCAATGGCTGATGGAGCGCACTGCACAGGCAGTGGGAAAGCTGGAAATGGCCAATATGTAAGGGAATTATATATATACTAGGAATAAGGCCCATTGTGGAAATAAATACAATGAGCTCTAGAAAGAGGCTCTGGGAGAGTGCCCCAGCTTTGGGCACTCAGTGTCAATTTGCTGTGGTGACCTCAGCAGGGTATAATGACAGAGTCCACCATTTTCTCCAGAGGAACTGATCTCTGCTACCTGAAGAGCCGTTGTAATTTTGAGTGATATCCAGCCCTCACCTGGAGATTGGCAACAGTGGTTCCCCAGGAGGGAATGACTGGTTTGGAGGGTAGAGTCTATGGCAATGTACCTGTCTGAGGTCCCACCCCTCCTCAAACCCCATCATCTCCAGGCTCAACCACTCAAATCTCCAGGAATTCCCCAACTTGAGTTGGCAACCCTATCACCTTTCCAGGCTATCATCAGCCTACCTTTATCTGTCCCTCTGACTTTAGCTTTCCACCTCCTCCCCCCTCTCTCCTGGATAGCAGTTGTAATTCTGAGTGATCGCCAGCCCCCACCTGGTGATTGGCAACAGTGGTTCCCTAGGAGGGAATGCTGGTTTGGATGGTAGAGTCTATGAGATTGTACCTGTCTGAGGTCCCACCACTCCTCAAACCTCACCCTTTCCAGGCTCCATCCCTCAGATCTTCAGGAATTTCCCACCTGGAGTTGGCAACCCTGTCAGGACTGGTCCCAATGAGTTTTCTCCCAAAGGCCAAAATAGGTGTGGAAAGGGCCTTTTACTGACAGAACCAAGCTTGGTTGCCTACCAAAAAGCACTGAGGGGAAAATAGGGTTGCCAGCTCTGAGTAGGGAAATACCTGGAGATTTGGGGGGGGGGTGGATCCTGTGGAGGGCAGCCTTTGGGGTGTGTGTGGGAGGACTCAGCAGGGTATAATGCCATAGGGTCTACCCTCCATAGCAGCCATTTTCTCCAGGGGAACTGATCTCTGTCATCTGGAGATCAATTGTAACAGTGGGAGATCTCCAGGTCCCATCTGGAAATTGGCAACCCTAGGGAAAAGTCAGCCGCACAGCAGGGGGTTGAAGAGAATGGTTTGATGGCTGCTGGCCCACCTCATTAGGCAGCAAGCCAGCCATGGTGGAGCCAAGCAGGAGAGAGAGCCATTTTCAGTTTATTCTGACAGGAAAGTGGCCAGGCTGGCAGTGGGAAGGGGAGGAGGTTACACTGAACCAAGCTTGGCTCCACCATGGCTGGCTTGCTGCCTACCAACAGCCACTGAGGGAAAAGTTAGTCCCACAGAGGAGCCAAGCAGCAGAAGTGTCTTCGTCAAGGGTGAGAGAGCCATCTGCCAGTTATTCTGACAGGCAACAGTGGCTGAAGTGGGAGTGGGTGGGGAAGAGGAGCAGACCCAGCACCTGGCCAATGGCACGTGAGTACTCTTGAGTGGTGGCTGACAGCTCAGTAGCTGATGGAACTACACTGCACAGCCAATAGGAGAATTCGAAATGGCCAATATGTTAAGAGAATTATTATATATAGTATGCTACATATGAATTTGTTCAATGGCATGAAAGTGTACAAACATATGACAACACTCTTTTTCGTTGTTTGTTAAATTTACTTCATACCTTTAAATGAGAATTTAGGCCTAAAAGGCATATGCGTGCATGTTTGTTCATGTGTGCATGTACACCCTTCATAATCTTGGCAGGATCTTCCTTGGCATAATTTTTTGGTGGTGGTGGTGTTGATGTTGGCAATGAAATGCTCCTGAAATCTATGAGCTTAAATCAAGACTTTTCAAAGTAGGGGTCAATGCAGGAAGTAATCAACATTTTTACATTTCTGCACATACTTAATAGAGTTATCTAAGTGTAACGTGAATGGGTTCTCTAAACTCTAGAAGTGTCATGAGCTCTTACATGAGTTGTTTCTACAGGCAAAAGGCTGGCATGATTGCTAAATACAAAGCAAACAATGATTAACCTCAGTCTCCTAATATATCTCCAAAATTGAATTAGAATCAACAACAATCTTGTCTCACTAACCTGTTAGTGTTTTTTGAGGAGTGAACAAACATGTGGACAAGGGGGACCCAATAGATATTATTTACCTTGACTTCCGGAAGGCTTTTGATACAGTTCCTCATCAAAGGCTCCTAAGTAAGCTCAATAGTCATGGGATAAAAGGACAGGTCCTCTTGTGGATCAAAAACTGGCTTATAAATAGGAAACAGAGAGTGAGTATAAATGGGAAACTTTCTCAGTGGAGGGTGGTAAGCAGTGGGGTACCACAGGGATCAGTACTCGGTCCGATGCTTTTTAACTTGTTTATTAACGATTTGGAATTGGGAGTAAGCAGTGATGTGGCTAAATTTGCAGATGACACGAAGTTGTTCAGGGTGGTGAAAACCAGGGAGGATTGTGAGGCACTCCAAAGGGATCTGTTGAGGATGGGTGAGTGGGCGTCAATGTGGCAAATGGGGTTCAATGTGGCCAAGTGCAAAGTGATGCACATTGGAGCCAAAAATCCTAAATATAAATACACGTTGATGGGGTCTGATCTGGCAGAGACTGACCATGAGAGAGATCTTGGAGTCGTAGTGGATAACTCGCTGAAAATGTCTACACAATGTGTAGCTGCAATAAAGAAGGCCAACGCTATGCTGGGGATTATTAGGAAGGGAATTGATAACAAATCAGCCAGTATCATCATGCCCCTGTATAAATCATTGGTGCGACCTCATTTGGAATACTGTGTACAGTTCTGGTCACCACATCTCAAAAAGGATATTATAGCATTGGAAAAAGTGCAGAGAAGGGCAACTAGAATGATAAAAGGGTTGGAACACCTTCCCTATGAAGAAAGGTTAAAATGCTTGGGGCTCTTTAGCTTGGAGAAACGACGGCTGAGGGGTGACATGATCGAGGTTTATAAGATTATGAATGGGATTGAGCAGGTTGAGAAAGAAGTACTTTTCTCCCTTTCTCACAATACAAGAACTCGTGGGCACGCTATGAAATTGCTGAGCAGTCGGGTTAGAACAGATAAAAGGAAATACTTCTTCACCCAAAGAGTGATTAACATATGGAATTCACTGCCACAGGAGGTCATGGCAGCTGCAAGCATGGACAGTTTCAAGAGGAAATTAGATAAACATATGGAGCAGAAGTCCACCAGTGGCTATTAGCCACAGGGTATAGAATGAGAACTCTCAGTCTGGGGCAGGTGATGCACTCTATTCTTGGTGCTGGAGGGGCAGCAGTGGGAGGGCTTCTGGTGCCCTGGCCCCACTGCTGGACCTCCTGATGGCACCTGGTATATTTTGGCCGCTGTGTGACAGAGTGTTGGACTAGATGGGCCATTGGCCTGATTCAACATTGGCTTCTCTTATGTTCTTATGTTCTTAACAATAACCCATATTACTGTACAAGTTTATTCAAGCACACATACAGTGAGGACAGTTGTTAAATGTAAAGACGCAAGAGACCACACAAGGTACAAAACAAACAGGTAACTTTATTTTAACTACAAAAGTTCATCAGGAGGAAACTTTGAACTGAACTAGCTGCTAGCCAAAGTAGGACTGGACTAGATTGGAGCAGGAAAGAGAAACTGCTGTTTCTAAAGCTACATTCCAACAGTTCTTACCAGGCCAAGCCAGGAAAGTCAATACATTTACACCCCACACCCCTAGCTCATCTAGTCATACCAAAGAGGAGCTGTAGTGTGAGCTGACAGAATGATGCTTGGTGCCTCAGTATCCTGGATAGCTGCTAGCTCAGCATTGATGGACCATGATGACTGAGATACACACCTCCTCATCTCGTCTACAGGCTGTAACACATGAGCATCTAAGTGTCTCATTCTGGTAGGATAGCGGTATTGTAGCTCTTGAATGCTGATCTGATCCATAGTTCCTGAAACAGATTGGGTCATCTGTATCATATGCATGTTGAGGCCTTTGGTCTCCAGCTGTAGCAGCTTTACTATCACCATTCTTTTGTTGGTCCTTGGTCAGGTCAGGATGCATACAGGAGAATTGTCAGCCACCTGTTTATTAAAGGAGCTGAGTTATATAAAACCTGTTTCAGAAAAAGAAAAGTTTAACTTTATCTAAATACACAAATATTGAGTAAAAAGAAGAATAAAGCATAACTATGTATTGACCTCGAAAGAGTTGAATCAGCCTTCCCACATCCAGAGGAAGTAATCCCATAATTACTAGTTTTGGAAGTCAACAATAAAGGATGGCCTTGGCCTTTCTGTTCTGTTTATTGATCCTTAAGAGCAACTGGTGGGCCACTGTGTGAAACAGGATGCTGGACTAGATGGACAACTGGTCTTGTTTGCTCTAAATGGTCAGTTTTCCTCAAAGATTCTCTGTATTTTTGAGAATAGGTGTGTTGCAGTATTAATGGTTGCAGTGATCCATATGTGTGAAAAAACCAAAGTAGCTGGCGTGTGAATTGTTTGTCATGAGCTTTTGATGTGGCTGTTGATCGGATTTCTTTATATTAGATACACTTCTATATTAGATTCTGGCAGACAAAAAGTTTGACTAATTATTTCAAATCAATACATATCCTATCTCCTTGGCCTTTGTGTAGCCTCTAGTAGTGTATTGTCTCTCCAGCACAATCCTAAACAGAGTTACCACCCTTTTAAGTCCCCTTCAGCTGAAATCAATGGAATTAGAAGGGTTTAACTCTGCTAGGAAATTTAGTGGAACTGTAAGTTTAGTGGAACTGCTTTATGGCTTCTTTGGAATGCACTCATAGGTTTCAGTGGGACTGCAGATACACTGGTATAATCTCTATGAGTGTATAGATTTTGGGGCACTCATATTTCATGAAATGTAAATGTATAATAAGTTCTGCTGCCATCTTACCCTAATCTTTATGTATATGGAAGTTGCCCATTTACATAAATCTAGATAGCAGCATGCAGATAAAAATTAATGTTGTATAAAGAATTCTTTAATAACACTACAATGTTAAATTAAAAAATAAAAATATTTTAAAGTTTCTTTCTGTAAATTCTGATATTGGCAATATTAATATAATCAAAACATTCTTAGGGATTTCTCTGATTTCTGCCTTGTTTATGCATATAAAATACAGTCTTCTATAAGACAGATAAGTACAAGTGGGGGTCCCATGAGAAATGCATGGGGAAATTCCCTCGCTGTCCTCTGACTTCCGACACCTACCCCCAGTCACTTTTCTGTACTCTTCCTCCCACTGCCCTCGCCTCCTCCTTCCATCTTTTTCATTCCACATCCTACTTTCCCCATCCCCACCTCCCCTGCCCTCCCACTGGCTCTTTCCCCCCTGTCTGCCCTTCCAACCAGCTGTCTGCCCTCCTCACCAGCTCCTTTCTACTCTGCCTACCTGACTGTTCCTTTCCTCACAGTTCTACTAGCCCCCCCTTCCCCCTCTACACCACTTTGCCTCCCTATCTGTCCCCCTCATCAGCACTCTGATTAACTGCCTTCTTCTCACTCCCCACCAGTTTGTTTTCCTCACATTCTCCTCACTTTGCTGACTGGCTGTTCACTAGTTGGCCTGCCTGGCTTCCACTGGCTGATGTCCTCAGCAACTCCTCCTCTACTGTAGCCTCAAGTGGTGGGGGTGCAGTCACTTCTCCTCCTGCCCCCCATCTGCATGCCCCCTTGTAATTGTGTCTGCCCATCCCCTTCCCTACTCATCCATAGCTCTGCTACCTCCACCATGAGGCAGAGCCTCCAGTGGAGGAGCGTTGTTTGGGCCACTTTCCCCCCTAGGTTTCAGAATTCTCTGCAGACCCAAGTTCCCTCAAACTTGGTTTAAAAGTCCCCTTCTGTCTACGAAGTTAATCCGCAGAGTTAAGTATCCACAGATGGGGCTATGTTAACTATTACATATACTGATATTTAAAAACAGCTCCTTTTCATTCTATACGCAGTCCATTTGTGTGAACTCGTATAAAATCTCAAGATTAGTCAGTATGCTAAGCATTTTTCCTGTCCATTTTAAGGTTTCCTCCAAACAACGGCTGATGAATTTTGCTTCTACTATGCAAGAAAAGATGGTGGGTCATGCTTTCCAGATTTTCCAAGAAAACAAGTTCGAGGACCAGCTTCTAACTATTTGGACCAGATGGAAGAATATGGCAAAGTGGAAGAGATCAGCAGGTTCATAAAGATAAATGCTGTTTGATCTAAAAAATCTGACAAATGTTTATAGTTTTGACAGTTGAGTCAGTCTAAGTTTATGCTCTCCAGCTGTGTCATCCAGATGTTATTTTCTCCTGCTGTTGCTGTGTGGTAGAACCGGGCGTCTCCCAGGCAACCTCTAGCACTGCACCCCATAGCAAGCTGGTTAAGGGTCTAAAGTCCATTGGCCCTGTTCCCCCCTCCCCACAAGCACTTGCTAGACTCTCTGGTCAGTTCCATCAGTCGTTCATTCAGGGCTTCATACATAACAGTGCAGGGAAGCAGTTAACAGCACTGTTCCTGCCTCATGGCTCACAAGTTCCCCTTGCTGCTCCATCAGCCACCTCCAGACAGCATCTGGCTGCTTCTTTTAAGCCTTGCCTCAATCAGCACCCTAGCTTGGATGGCCGGCTGTGCCACCTACTCCCAGCTGATGCTGGTCATTTCTGGCTTGACCCTGTTTCCTGGGTTGTTAACCCTCACTGTCTCCACCTGGAACTTGTCTAGCCTTGAGCAGACTTCTCAGAGCTGTTGTCCACCCTTTTGCTTCCAGCAGTACCTCAGGGCTTTCCTCATGAGGTATACCTTCTGGCCTCAGATAACTGGGTTCCTTCCCATTCCAGCCTGTGCCTGTCACATGCTAATGTTCCATTCTTTTTTAATGTGTCAAACTCTTGTGCAACACATAGTTTATTAATGATTCATTGTACTAACACTGGATCAAATATATTGTAGCTATATTATCTGAAATATTATCTAAATTGAACTGTTGGTGATCTGAATTTTTTTGACTGTTTTTGTGACAAAAAAAACCCCACCATGGGATGGGATAGCTGAGAGCCAAACTAGTTGCTACAGCATCAAGTTTGACCCTAGCTTTAGTATAGTGACAGAATGCTTTTTTTCTGAACTGGATGGAATGATAACTCTTGTATCTTCAATAGTCCACATTTCCCTAACTGACTATAATGCATCTGTCAACAGGAACAGAATATTATCTGTTCTGGTTTCTTAAAAATTGACTCATGGTTTTTCTCAAAGAACAATTTAAATAATCTGTAGCTACTTCAAATGAAAACAAGAATAGTTTTTGGTTACTTTTTTTAGGAAACACAAACACAGTTGCTTTTGTATTCATGAAGTTGTAAGTGGTCTGAGGCAACCTGTTGGAGCAGTACACTGTGGAGATGGATCACAGCGCCTATTCATCCTGGAGAAGGAGGGATATGTAAAGATTTTCACACCTGAAGGAGATATAGTCAAGGAACCATTTCTGGACATACACAAACTTGTTCAAAGTGGAATCAAGGTTGGAATTCCTTTTATTTGCCATTAACTGTCCATTTATACTTTAACCTAATTCAGTATTACTTTGTTATAGCTTCAAGGTTTGCAGGGAATTATTTCATTTTAATTTTAAATTTGAAAGAAGAAAATACTAAGCAAATATTTTAAAAAGGATAATAGCAGATTAGTGAACAACAAAACTATTGGTATATGTGCACCTGGTACAGAAGCCATGCTAAAGCAAAGCAAAGTAAGTCCAGGCCCCGTCAGGAAGAAAGAGTAGGTTATAAATGCGGTGAAATAAAAAATAAGGAAAACACCTTAGCCCCAATCTGAAGAAAGCCAGTCATATTTAAGCATATTTGAATTCTATTAACTAGTACTTACTCACTAGCCAGGTAGATCACCTGCTGCACATTCAAAACATTCTGAGTTCAATCTCTGGCGATTCCAGTTGGGTAAGAATATTAGGCTCTGTTCCTGGGAGCCTGGAGAGCCATGCCAACCAGAAGAGATGAATCAGTGTTCTGCTGGTATAAGATAACTTCATAAAAAATGTTCAGCTAGCTATAATTTGGAGCACACTAGAAAAGGCAGTCCTCCTGAAAGTACGCAGCCATGAAAAGCTTTAAAAGTGATATCTAGTACCTTGAATTGAACATGGAAATCAGTCTATGTGATGATCTCAGGATGGGAGTAATTTGTACAGAGTGATCATCTCCAGACAGCAGTTGATCTACTGCATACTGAACCAAATGAAGTTTACAAGTTGTCGTCAAGGGAAATCCTATCTTGTACAGCATGTTAAAGTAACCTAGTCTCAATGCTGCCAAGTTTGGATCCACATGTCTCAATCAACTAAATCTAGAAAAGGGTTAATGTTTGTGCTCTATGCAATTGAAAAGAAAGTACTATTGCCATCTTATGAACTTGCTTTTCTGACAGAAGGGCAGGATGTAATCAGATTCCCATACTTTTATCAGAGTCTGTCAGCACAAGATCTACCCCATCCAAAGTAGGCAGCAAAATCCCCTCCAGTATATTAGCCTTTCCATCTAACATCACCTCCATATTGTCTGGATTCAGCTTCAATTTGTTCACCAGTCACTTGACCATGGCTGCCATGTACTGGCCCAGGATAGAGATGGTAATTTCTAGAAACTTATGTATTTGAGTATCTCATTCAGAGCTTTAACATAAATATTAAAAAGCATGGAAACAAACACAGGGTCCATGGAATTTCACTGGCTAAATCCCAAACTGCAGACCTGGTGATCCCAACCATGGTTTCTATGAAGCACTGAGCCTGATCCAACAAGGAGACCTCAACTTGGTGCTTGAAGTTCCCCAGAACTATCATCCCAAGGGTCACCAGGACAAAACCTGAGACTACCTCCACTACCTCAGACAGGGCATTAACTGAGTGCTTGGCAAGACAGGAGATCAACAGGATACCATCTGTTCCTGGATCCCAGCACAAGCACCACACCAAGCTGGCAACTGTTTGCACTGAAACTCATGGCAAATTATGATACTCCCTCTCCCTGTCCTCCAGTTGAGATTTGATAATGGATTACATACCCAGCTTGGATGAATTGTGACAATAACATTGCATGACCCCTCCAGCCATGTCCCAGTCATTCACACAGGTCACTAATTTTTTGTACTAATATGTCAAAAGAATAAGGAAATCTTTTTTTATTTCTGACAGACCAGGCACTGTACAATACCAGGGTCAATGTGAAGGGAACATTGAAAGCCCTCATGCCCAGATTCTCAAGGATGGGACAGAGATCAACCAGACAAACTCATGCCAATGCTCAACTCTCTTACTGAGCACTCCATCCACCACCATACCTCTCTAACTCATGAAACACCTGAATATCACTGTTAACCATAGTGGGAATTTACCCAAACATATGTCAGCTCACGAAAGGACACAGTATGCTAGCAAATAAGCAAATTTCCTCAAGAGTGCCTCCTCACACCAGGTATAAACCACTTTTACAGGTCATTTAAAAAAGTAACAGAGTATGAATAGGAATAAACAGTATCTTGCTAGAATTCCACTCCAGAGGGATATGCCGGATAAATCCCTCTGGTATTGCCCTTTGGCATCATCCAACAGCATTACCATAGAAGCAATGCCAAAGAAATAAAGGTTTATGCCAGAATTGGTTGACTGACAGCTGCAACTTGGCAGACATGGTCTCCTCTAGCCAATGGTTCCAATCACCTGACAAGCTTGTGAGGGCAACATACAGACATTATAGTGTTGGGAAGCCTCAACAGCAGTGTCAGAGGAGGGGAGACCAAGCCAAAAACAGCAAACCAACAGCTTAGAGCCATGGTCCAGTCATTGTAGCCACCTAAAAAGCCTGTAAAGGCAACAAACAAATAGTACAGAGTTAAATATACACTTAAGGAACAGCATATGGCAATGATGCATTATCCATACTTTAAATTCTATTATATTTCACATTCTCAAATAAATCTTTGGTTTTGAATGCATATGTAACTTTTTCAAATGCATTGTCCAAAACAGTTAACAAATTGTATAACAACCTGAAATCTAAAGAGGTTTAAGCATAAAGTAGCATTTAAAGTTTGTGGTTCACATAGATTATATTACAGATTAGTAATTAAGAACAAACCATATTTATGTGCAACTTCATTGTAATCTGCTCTTTCATAATGGAATTATATGTTTATGTATACTAATTATGTAACAGGGAATTAAAACTATTTGTGTGTCTTAGGGTTTCAGTTTTCCTATAGGTGAAAAAGGGTGGTGCAGCCCCCTCTAACCACCCACCAAGGTTTTGCTGGAGCTCATGGGACCTGAATACATAAAAGCCATGTGATATGGGGTTGTAGGAAGAAGGGAAATTGGGCAAGGTTGAATAAAAAAGTTGACTGAATCCAACCCAGTTTCCTCCCAAATTTCCTTATCTGTGTTGTCTGTCTGTGTAATTGTGGATAATTAAGGAATCAACTGTAGCTGCTGTTCGTTAACATGGCATATTTTACCAGACCAAAGTGTAACAGCTGAGAGAGCTGAGTATGTTCCTGGAGGCTGGCAATCTGTCTCCTTCTGGTGGCTGCTGTATCCTGATGCTCTGTATTCTTGGTGCCTGGGAGGGCAACAGTGGGAGGGCTTCTGGCGTCCTGACCCCGCTAGTGGACCTCCTGATGGTATCTGTATTTTGGCAACTGTGTGATACAGAGTGTTGGACAGGATGGGCCATTGGTCTGATCCAACATGGCTTCCCTTATGTTCTTATGCCCCAGCCCAGTCTAGGTACTAGTAGGGTCCATGCTCCTAGTTATTTAAATAAGCCAACTTCTAAGTATTATTTGAAATATAATGAAAAATTACATACTAATCACAACTCCAGCTATCAGTGGGCTGTTATCTGAGTAATTCTGCATAGGATTGCACTGTTATTCTGCTATCTAGAAGTGTGTGCCTATGCTTTATGCACCCGCCTAGGTTTCCTTAAAAAAAATTACTTCTACTGCCTAATCTTCAAACTGTTTCCAGCATTTTCAGAACACTTTGGGAGTTTGGTATGAGAACTACGGGGGGAATGGTCTAACGTGCAGTATTTCCTCCTTTGTTTCTGTTTAGCAGCTCTGTCCCCGAATCCCAAAATGTTTTTTTTTTTTAATTCAAGTTGGTAGGATGTTGTTTCAAGGAAATTTCTCCAAATAACTCTAATAGGACACTGTGCCCTCTGTGCATGTGTTTTAATTGCTCCTTAACAGATCTCTGCAACTTTTGCAATACATGAAAAACTTGCAGAAATATATTTCACCTGTTTTGTGTGGGCACTGAAAAAATGTAGGCAGATACACGTTGGTCATTTGCATGTCCTGCAGTGTTATACGTTTTACACTTTGGTATAGCAACCCAAGGTGATATGGCTTCCTATTAGGATAGTCCTCTTGCAATTTTTATTTACTTTTTTTTTAACTGCATAAAGCAAGCTGTCATCAATAGATAAGGACTGTTACATATGATAGATTTCTTGTACTGCAAACAGAATCTTTTCTTTCTTTTGCGGTTAAAACTGGAATATTATTTTATTGTTTTATGCTGTTAGGACGATTTGATAAGACAAGGATACTAAGATCTGCAAAATGAGCATATTACAAGGCAATATATACTGCTCCCTATTGGACATAGTTCAAGAAGGAAAATATGGCTCAAAATGTATGGCTTTGAAGCTTACAAAGCTGTGGTATCAAAGTTATATTGTATTTAGATCAACCATTTCAGTAATGATAGCAATGTTTTAATAATAAATCTAATGAAAACATCATGATAAAAGCACAAAGCCTCTGAGGAAAATGAAAGACACCCCCTCCCATGAAAGAGAAAACATATGTCAGGGAAATGGTACTGAAGATAGGCCGTTAAGAATATATGAGCTAGACTCCTTGACCTCAGCCACCTTCTGCTCCCCTCCGGGCTATGAATGGTTTTTGCTTGTCACAATGGCTTAAATTTTAATAGAAAGTTTCCCTAAATCTTGAACCACATCTGCTTCTTTGTTTCGTAGCTGAGTCAAATCCTTCACTGAGGCCAGCTATACATGCTTTTGCATTTCCATTAAAAAAAGAACAATATTTTTCTGTGATTCTTTTTTGTAATCATTTCAGTAGTTCACAGTTTGACATAGTTACAGCAAATTGCAGATAAATACAGAGGTTCTTAAGCATTTCATCTATGCATTCTCCATTTGCTTCTTTCTGTTCTTATAAAGAGTTCACATTTGGGTATATACAGCTTTCCTGTTTCTTTTTATAAACTATAAAGTGTTTCTGGTATTGCGCTGTATGATTACAGTAGTTTGGATAAGAATAAGAACAGTCTACACAAATAAAGGACACTTTACAAAGAATTTTTTCCTCCATCTTTAACACATGGCTGTTTGTGAGGCAAAGCATCTCTGACCCCCCTCAAAGGTTAATGGGAATGCTTACAGGCTTGTTCCATCCTGCAGGTGTTACTAATTGGTCTCTTTACCTACTCAGCCCTTATCATCTTCAAGACCAGAGCTGGAAAGTGGTAATTAGCTTTTCACAAGAACCTGCAGCTCATAAGATGGGAGGGGAAGAATCAGGGGTGATGAGGTAATTTTTAGAGGGTTCCAGCAAGAATATGTCCTAATTGGGTGTCATCGTTACCTGATGCTGCTTGACCAAAAAACTATAATTGAGCTAAAAGCCTGGAGAAAGGAGGCTAGCTTGGATTTGTTGGACTGAAGGCCTGGACTATGATATGCTTATATTCCAATAGACAGCAACATAGAGACTGCCTCAATGATGGCCTTTGACTCTTCAACTTAAAGTTTGTGCCATCTAATGCAGGTCTTGAAAACGTGTTAGATAGTTAAGCTAGTTTTTTTGTTGTTTTTTGCTGTATGGTTTTAGAGCATTGTGTTGCCTATAGATTAAACCTTTTTTTTTTACAGAAATTAAATAAAACTTATACTTTAAAAATAAAGGAGGGTATGGTTACTTGTATGCAAGTACCTGGGCATCCACCAGGTTTAGCCTCTGCCTCCTTGATACTGTTGGACATGGTTGAAAAATACAGGCAGATGCAATGGACATGCACTATGGTTCCTCATCGCATGGACATGCCACAAACTGGGCATGCCATAAACTTATTTGCCATGTAAACTGCCCCTGAGTATTCGGCAGCAGACCCAAAACTATAGCGTATTATAGTGGCTGGGCTCAGTTCATCCTCCCCTGTGTACCTTAGGAAACAACGGAACACTTTCTTCCTTGCTGACTATCAGTAGCCTGTCATAACATGCATAGTCATTACTTTTAAAGAGGTCTGTGCCTTTTTATGTGGTGTTCCAGTGGCACTGCTCCTCCCCTAGGGGACATGTGCAAACCACTTGTGCTTTGACTGTGGGAAAAGATGGGTCTTGCTGATCTCCCCCTCCCCAGTGGCTCTGCTGTTAAATACATTATTCAACAGACTAACTGCGTTTTACATGTAAAGATATGTAATATATCCTGACTGCTGGTGTTGTTGCAGCTTTGAGGAGAAGGTGATTTTTACTGGAGGACTAGGTGGTGTGCTTAACCATTTTCCCACAAGCTGCACAAAAATACTCCAAGCTATTGTTTATACCCTACATATTTCTAGGTGTGTGTTTATCCTATCAACTGTGTACCTGGAGGGGAGACGACAGCTTCCCTGCACTGCTTCAAAATATCCCTATCCAGAAGCTAATTTTGTTTACAAAAAGTGGGTATTCAGGGTTCCCATTCCATTTATTTTTGTAAAATGTATTTTGACCTGGGATCAAATAATTCATAGACTGTATACAGTACATCTACAGATTCCTGTACAAATCCTGTATCACAAAATCCTGTATTGCAAAATATAGCAATGTATCAGTGGTTCCTGAGTTACTTACGACTATTTTGAAGGAAGTATCTGATCCTAATTAAGATGGGATGAGTTAAAAATGCTACCCTATCAATTATAAGTAGCATACATTCATGTTACATAGAGACCTAAGCATTTGAACAAGATAACTGTAACTTAAATTAGCAGTTGTAGGACACTGTAGTAGCAGGTTTTTTACACTAAAGAAATTGTAATAGGTTGATTTTGAGCCAGTGTCCTAGGCTCAAGGAATCTAGATGAGGGGTGAAGATGATACTTTTTACATGGGCATGTGTAGGGTGTAACGTTCTGGGTTTCCTTGAGGGGAATCCCATGGTGCCAATTAACGGAATTTGCTCCAAAACAAGTCTCTGTATGGAAAGCACAGTTTTCATTGTGGGTGTTCTCTGAAATTGTATGCCTTATACCCTGTTATTATGGAGATGTGTGTAGTATGATGAAGAGTGCCAGCTTCTTTTCCATGCACTGTATGAATTAAAGCTGCATCCCACACACAGTGCTAGCTAATCCAGATTTCAGTATCCTATGTGTACAATTCATTTGTGAGCATTCAGCTGTTTAAAATGTCTTCTTCTGATATGCTATTTGTTGTAAGCTGAGGAAGTTTTTAAATTTAAAAATTTTCAAAACCAATTAAATGACACCGCATTTTTTTAAAAAAATCAAGTGAAAAAAGGATGCAAAGGGTTTTGGTTATGTCATCTAATAACCACATCCTGAAATCCTACATCAGAACTCAGCATAATGCTAATGTCAGAACACTGGAATCATGAGCCAGAGATCCGACCATACCATTTCCTTGATGTGTTTAACAGCATCCTGTTGAAAGTGCTTGTCCCCTACAACCTGACAGGTGCTCCAAAATATGAGAGCAAAATTTAGCTCCTGGCCTCCCAGCAAGGCCACTGGAGACCAGGGCTGCTTTGCCACCCTGGAGCAAGGCAGAGCAGCCACAGAGCCCACAACGCCAGGCATCATGAGATGGGTGGGGCTCCCACCCAAAGCAGTTGCTCTGCATGCTTGCCCACCCTTCCGCCCTGTTCTTAGTGTAGGCTGTTGCTGATCACCTATTGGGGCCAGGTAGGAATTTTTCACTTCTACCCTGTATTGGCTGCATTGGGTGGAGGTGTTTTCACCTACCTTGCACTGAGAGCAGTGGATTAAATGGTTGTGGTGGTCAATACCTAAATAGGTTGGTCACTTGGCAGGGTTGTGCGAGTAAGAAAGTGGAACCAGTGAGCTCCTTATGGCATTTTCCCATTAGGGAATGGAGTCATCAGGAACTGCCTTTGGATTTTAGGGTCCAGGGTGGGGAATGATGATCACCTCTGGGAATTTCTTAGGGCAGGCTCCTCCCTGCAAGTTGTATGGCTTCAGGGGTAGGAGCTCCTGGGTGGCAACCAGTTTGCTGGGCTGCTGGTTGCTTGCAAGCCAGACTGTTGGCCCAAGACCAGAGCTGGTGACTCGCCCATGAAAGGCAAGGCGGTTGGTCAGGGAGTGAAACTTGCCTTGCCTGTTCTGTGCTTGCTTAGTTTGTCCCTTGCCACACTGTTATGTTAAATAGTTAATAAAGTGGCCCTTGTTTACCTCCAAGCTGTTGTCTGTCTCGTTATTCCGATTGGGGGGGGGCAATTAGAATCTCTTATTATTAAATATGTGGAATCTCTTATTGTTATGACACACAATGAAATTGTCTTCATAATACTACCTAGTCAGTACAGAAATGTTTTTTCTAAAAAAACCCCTCCAGTCTAAGGAGGGGGGGGATCTTAATTTTGAATTATGTCTCATTGGATGATTACTGATGATGGTGGCTGTGAATTGTACCACATAAGATCATTTATGTTTCAATCAGATGAGGATTTACCATATAGTAATTTACAATGTTGCTTCATGTAGCCCCTTGCACGTCTGGTCATCTGTACCATACTGCTGTGTTCTCTAGAAAACTTATCACATTTTCTGTACCTGATCAGAAATCTGGACAAGAATGATAAAAAATTTCTCACTGTTTGGCAAGATAGTTCAGATACCCCTTTAACATTATCTCAGCTGTACATGTACATACCCAGTATTGCAATTAGATTCGAGTCCATAGCACCTTGGAGGCCAACAAGATTTGAGGGTATACGTTTTCAAGAGTCAAAAGCTCCCTTAATCAGACACCAAGGGTTGGGTTTTTTTCAGGAGGTTGATGGATTTCCACTTCATGCCGCTGAATGTGGCGCCTTCTGTGAAGATAGTTTCAGAGGGTTGGTCTGCAGTATCTTGTTGGTCTCTAATGTGCTACCAGACTGGAATCTAAGTGTTCTACTGCAGACCAACATGACTACCCACTATAAATACCCAGTATTGTGAGATCTGATTCTCCATGGTGAGATTTCACATAGCTGTGATATGTGAATATTTGAACTATGTGGGTGGCATGTGTTATATGAATCTTTTCCATCCAATCATCACCCAGGAGATGCTCAGAGAAGCAATTCCAATATTGCTGTGGACTAAGTAGCCAAATTACCTAGTGATTATTATACAGCCACACTAAGCTCCTTCTTATCAAAGGCACTGATATTCAAAGCAGTGGTGTACCTAGCCTATTTTTTTTTTTTGTAAATACAGTTTATTATTGGATATATTTTCATGTTCATACAATTTAAACAGACCAATACATATCCATTTTTCTTTCTCCCTCTCCCCCCCAAACAAGGCTTCCCGCACTGCTCCAACCCCATTGATATTCCTCTTATTCAATTACATTTACTACTAAACATATTTTCTTTTACTAATGGTAACAATTCAAAAATCTAAATCTCTTTCCACTTCTCCTCAATAGCTGTCAAAACAAATCAAACCACGTTTAATATCCCAATTCTTCAAGTATTCTTGAAAGTCTTTCCAGTCTCCGAAAAAGGTTTCGTCTTCTTCGTTGTTTAATTTTCTTGTTAATTTGTCCATTTCTGCCATAAACAACGTCTTTTTAATCCATTCCCATGTTTCAGGTACTTTATCTTGTTTCCAACATTGAGCAAAAGTCAGTCTAGCTGCTGTAATCAAGTACCATAATAGTGTTCTCTTGGCTACATTTATTTCTTCCATTTTAAGACCTAACAATAACATCTTTGGATCTTTCTTAAAAGTACATTTCAAGATTTTTTGTATCTCATTGTGGATCTTAGTCCAATAATTTACTGCTTTATCACATGTCCACCACATATGGTAGAAAGACCCTTCATGTTTCTTACATTTCCAACATTTGTTAGACATACTTTCATTTATAATAGCAATTTTTTTAGGCGTCATATACCATCTGTACATCATTTTATAGCAATTCTCTTTGACATTTACACAAGTTGAAATTTTCATTGACTTTTTCCACAAATATTCCCAAGATGTCATAAATATCTCATTATTAATATTTACTGCCCATTTTATCATTTGCTCTTTTACTATTTCGTCCTCAGTATACCATTTCAATAAAACCTTGTACAGTTTAGAAATCATTTTTTTACCTTTACTAACCCATACAGTTTCAATTTCAGTATAATTTTCTCTAAAACCATGTTCTCTCTTATCGGCCTTAAATAAGTCATATATCTGTCTATACTTCAACCAGTCATATTCAAATTCCACATCAGTTCTATCTTTTAATACAAAATTTTTCCCTTCTAATTTTACAAGACTTTTGTAAGGTAGCCAATCTAAACCCTGGCTTCTTGTATATGGACTAATCACTTCTGCTGGTACTATCCAAAGTGGTCTTTCTTCCGAGAAGAATTTTCTATATCTCGACCAAGTCTCGAACAGTGATCGTCTTATGAAGTGGTGTTTGAAAAACTTGTCTATTTTTACTTTTCCATACCATAAATATGCATGCCATCCGAACTTGTTGTCATGGCCTTCTAAAGCCAATAACTTTTTATTCTCAAGATTAATCCATTGCTCCAGCCATGTTAAGCAGACGGCATCATAATACAATCTTAAATTTGGTAGTTGTAGTCCTCCTCTTTCCTTTGCATCACATAAAATTTTCATTTTAATCCTTGGCTTTCTTCCTGCCCATACAAATTTCGATAGTTCTTTCTGCCACATATCCAGTATTTTCCTTTGTTTTAATATTGGAATGGTCTGAAATAAAAACATCAAACGCGGCAAAACATTCATTTTTACAGTTGCAATTCTTCCCAATAACGATAAATTCAAGGTATCCCGTTTCTTCATGTCTTGTTGAATCCTGTGCCAAACCTTTTCATAATTATTTTTGAACAAATCAATATTTTTCATAGTCAATTCGATTCCTAAATATTTAGTCTTTGTAACTACTTCACATTGAATCTTCTCTTGAAGCTCAATTTGTCTCAGTTTCGTCATGTTTTTACACATCACTTTCGTTTTACTTTTATTAACGTAGAATCCCGCAACTGTTCCAAATTCTTCAATTTTTTCCATCAGTTGTGGTATATTCTCAATTGGATCTTGAATCATAAACATTACGTCATCTGCAAATGCTCTGTATTTATAAACAAAGCCTTTCACTGTAAGTCCTTCAATGCTATTGTCTTTTCTAATCGCTGTCAATAACATTTCCAGTATCCAGATAAACAATAACGGAGATAACGGGCATCCTTGTCGTGTTCCCTTTTGAACTTGGAAGAAATCTGTTCTTTCTTTATTTATATTCAAAGCTGCTTTCTGTTCTGAATAAATTGCCACAATCATGTTTAAAAAAGACTGTCCTATATCCATTTTTTCAATAACTTGCAGCATGAACTCCCAATTTAAGTTGTCAAAAGCTTTTTCCGCATCTAAAAAGAGGAATCCAACTTCTTTCTCTGGATGTTTGTCGTAATATTCAATTGCATCAATCACCACTCTTAAATTGTCTCTAATTTGTCTATTTGGTAAAAAACCAGCTTGTTCTTCCGCTATAGTATCTTTCAAATATTTTTTCAATCTTTCCGAAATTATTTTTGCAAATAGTTTATAGTCATTATTTAATAGCGATATTGGTCTGTAATTCTTTACGTTAGTTAAATCCAAACCTTCTTTAGGTATCAGTGAAATATTTGCTTCCTTCCATGAATCTGGGATCCGTTTAGTGTTTCTTATCTCATTTGACAGAAGTACTAAAATAGGGGTTAGCTCCTCCTTAAATTTCTTGTAAAATTTTGCTGTAAAGCCATCTGGACCTGGAGCTTTGCCCAACTTTGCATCTTCTATCACCATTATTACTTCTTCCTTTGTTACTATTCCATTTAATAGTTCTTTAATTTGTTGTCCCAGCTCTGGAACTTCAATATTCTCCAAATATCTCTTAATTTTCTGTTGGTCAATTCCTTTTTTCTTAAACAGTTTGGCATAGTATTTAAAAAAAGCTCTTTTTATGCCTTCCAAATTCACAACATTTTTTCCATCTTCAGTAATCTTACTTATAAAGTTCCTTTCTTTTCTATTTTTCAATTGCCACGCTAAAAATTTTCCTGGTTTGTTTGCACCCTCAAATGCTTTTTGCTGTAATTTCTTCAGATTCCAGTATAACTCTCTGTTTAGTAGAACATTCAGTTGATCCTGTAGAAAATGGATCTCTTTAATAATCTTTTTCTTCCCTGGTTTTTTCTTTAGTTCCTTTTCTTTCTGTCGAATTTTTTCATGAAGATCCTTTTGTTGTTGCATCCTTTGTTTTTTATCTTTAGAATTCAGAGAGATAAGCAAACCTCTCATTACTGCTTTGTACGTATCCCATACGACCTGTATATCCGTACCTTTGTCTAGGTTCATTTCAAAAAAAATTTTCGTTTCTTTTTTTAATGTCTCATTAATTAATTTTTGGTCCAATAAATCCTCATTAATTCTCCAATATAGTTGTTTTGGTTTTTCTTTGGACATCCAAAGTAAAGGGTTATGATCTGAATTATTTTTCGGTAAAATTTCAATTTTATAAGTCTTTTGTGCCATCTCCTCTGACATCCAGATCATATCAATTCTAGAAAAGGAATTATGTCTGTTAGAATAAAATGTATAGTCCTTTGTCTTGGGATTCCATTTCCTCCAGACATCTTCTAACTTCTCTTGCTTCATCAGCTGGAAAAAATTTTTTGGCAGCTTTCCAACCACCTCTCCCATTGCTTTAGACTTTCTATCCAATACGTTGTTCACCGTACCATTAAAGTCTCCTGCCAAAACTATTTGGTCATAGTTTAAACAGTCCAGCTCTTTTGTCAAGTCATTGAAAAAAGTCTCTTTTGCACCATTGGGTGCATATATATTTACAAGCAATGTCCTTTTTCTATTCATCATTATTTCCACGCCAACATATCTTCCTTCCTTATCTGAGAAGATTTGTTTAGGTTCCAATTCTTTAGCGATATAAATCACTGTTCCTTTCTTCTTGTTAGCTGCTAATGAATGAAATTCTTCCAATTTTTTATTAATCAGATATTTATTGTCTTGTTTTCTGATAGTGTTTCTTGCAAACAAATTATATTACATTTTTGTTTCTCAAGCCAATGATTCACTAATTTTCTTTTGTTTGGTGAATTTAGTCCGTTCACATTCCAAGATAAAAATTTGTAATCCATGATAGTTTTGAGTTAAATGTCTTTAAAATCATCAAAATTGTTCTCTTTGAATCTGTACATGTCTCCTTCCGTTTTAATTGTGTATCTCACCGAGTTGTAAGAGAATGATAATCCATATGGAATCTCCTATCTGAACCTAATGCTCATTTCTTTTAACCTATCCGTTAATTTCTTGAATTTCTTTCTATCTTGTAAAATCATTCTCGGAATTTCTCTTAAAATTATTATTTTCTTCCCATTAATTTCCAACGGCTGTGTAAATTGCTTCTTGAAAATGTCTTCTTTCATTTTTGTAGTCACAAATTGAACAATCACATCTCTGGGTAATTTCTTTCTCTTGGCATAAGCTGAGTTTACTCTGTAGATTAAGTCAAAGTCTGGATCCAAATCTCCTTGATCCTCCCCTATGTAGGTTGTCAACGTACCAATTACTAAAGCCCGTAAATCTTGATCTTCCTCCTCTTCAATTCCTCTCAGTCTCAGATGATTCTGAGTAGCCCTATATTCCATCATGGACTCCAGTCTTGTATTTTCTTGTAGGGTTCGTTTAACTTTCTGTTCCATTTCTTCTGATTTTGTCACCAGACTTTGAATCTCTTTTTTAACTTCTTCCGTATCTTTTTTTATCCCTGCCACTTCTGTTAGTACCAATTCTTTCAACTCTTCCATATTTTTTTTCTGTACTTGGACTTGCACTTGTTCTATTTGCTCCAGTTGTATTTGTAACTGTTGTTGCAACTGTGATTCTATTTGCTTTCCCAAACTCTGCACCACTTCTGTCATTCTTTTCTCCATTGCTTCCATGGCAGCCTGCCACTCTTTTTTTTCCTTTGCAGTCATTCTTGGACTAGGTGATGAGGCAGCCCTTGGTCTTGACCTCAAATCCGTCTTGGAGGCAAATTCGAAACTAAACAGTCCTTATATTATCAATCTTAGAGCCAAATCGCCACCTTTATAACTTTTCCCGGTGCTTTTTCGGCTTAAAAACAACTTTTTAAAATTTAGTCCTCCTCAAAATGGCGGGCGCAATTTCTCTATGATTTACTGGCTAGAGTAGGCTCTTTTAAAACTTCCGCTTTAGCTGTCCGTCACTATAATCCAACTTCCGGTGTCACACTCTAAAACGTCTGTCTATGTCCGGCAGAGCAACTTTGAAAACAGCCACTCTAGCCTACTTCCTGTACCATAGAATCACAGTTAGTTTCGTTTCTATTACGCAAAGTTTAGTCTTAGCTGACCACAGGAATGCAAAACAAAGTCACTTTTCCGCCGTTTTCTCCAAAGGAGAGCTTTCTTTTTACTTTTAAATCAAGCGGATTAATTCCTTAAAGCTTTTTACGCTTATCCATGCGTTTAGATTTTGTGTTCTTCTTCAAAACGGTAAGCAAATGCTCAATTGTTACCTTGCTTGTAATCTCGGGGTTTCGCGGTGCTTCTTTTGTAAATGATGTTAATCTTGATGTTCAAGAGGTCAGTAGATGACGGATTTATGCTGAATTCTCAGCCCGGCTGGTATCTGTAGAGCTGATTAGCAACTGCCCTCTTCGCGGAAGGAGGTCAAGGTGTAAACAAGCTTCCTCCGAAGCTTATCCACACTGATCTCAACTCCCTCTCAGGTTTGGCTGCTTGCTTGCCACCCCCCCGCCTGGGGAGTGCTGCGCTGGGCCAGGTAGAGCCCAGACTGTCGTCAGATACCGCCGTACACCTTGCCCAAATCGCAAAGTGCGTCAATTTGCCATTTTAACTCCGACCGGAAGCCGTACCTAGCCTATTTTAACACCCCCCTCCTCTATTCATTTATTTTTGCTGTCAAGTCACAGTTGACTTATGGCAACCCTGTAGGGCTTTCAAGGCAAAAGATGTTAGGAGGTGATTTGCCATTGCCTGACTCCATGTCGAACCTGCTTAATGTCTGAGATCTGAGGAGATCAGGCTATCCTGGGGCTATCCAGGTCAGGGCCCCTACTCTCTCTATATATATATATATTTTGCTGTTATTCTTTTACATTTTATTTTGTTATTCAAGCCTCTGATATTCCATGAAAAGAATTTATACATTTTGTTACTTTTCAATAAAATATCTGCTTTCTTCTTATAATCTTAATGATGTCAACAAGAATTTATGGTCTCCTCTGTTTGTACACGTTCCAATTTAACTTAAATCAAATTAAGAATAATAAAAAGAAAACAGTTAATCTAAAGATCTCTCTATCTATATTATTTCTATACAATATGTTCTACCCTTATATTTTACTTGTATAAACCAACCTCTGTTTAGATGGTTATTGTTTTTTGTTTTTTAAACAAAATAAAAGGAAAGGAAACTTAACAACTATTCAATCTATCAACTATTTTATTTCATTCTAAGAACACCCCCCCCATGGTTTAACTTACTTCAGTTGAGACCTTCTATTTTTAATCTACTAAAGTCCCTCTTAACCTTGCTGTTAGGAGCTGTACCTTTACCCTATACCTCCCCTTTCCCTCCCTTCTTTTAGATATACAAAATATAAATCGTATAACTTTGTTTCCCAAAGAAAGCATATAAAACATTACCACTTATTCTTTTTTCTTGATCATTTTTGTTGTTGGTTCTGAATCTGTTTTCAGTCAGTACAGTGCTACTAGTTTCAGTTCAAGTTTTGATAGAAGCCGTCCTTATTGGGGCTTTACTTGTTTTTTGTGGAGACATAGTTAGTGAAAGCCTTCTTGAAGTTGTTTTCTTTATGGCACTAGGTGGTAATTCAAGTTTTAGTTCTTGTAGCAGAGCTAATCCACTTTCTTCATCTGTAGCTTGGCATAGCTTTCCATGATGATGAACCATCAGTTCTCTTGGAGTGCTCATCTGTATTGAATTTTTTCTTCATGGAGCTTTTGAGTTATTGTCTTTAGCTTTTGTCTGATTTGTAAGGCTTCCAGTGACAGATCTGGGAAGACTTGAATCTGTTTCTCTTGATAAAGCAGGTATCCTTGCTCTCTTGCTGCTTTCAAAAGTGCTGTTTTCATTCTCAGATCTGCAAAATCTTGAAATCTGTGAAATTTGAGGTTTTGTTTATGCGCCATTGTTTCCAAAATTAAAATTCTTTCTTTCATGCTTTGGTTCTCTGTTTGAATGATTTGATTCTCCATTTGGAGCATCTGTCCCAAAATTAGTGCAGTTTCTACAATACTTGCAGTTTTCTCCAAAGCTTTTGTTACTTCGTTAATTTGGTCTGTTGAAGGTTGAAGCAAGTCATTCATTTCCTGGGTTATATTATCCAAAATTGACTGTTCTAGCTTTTGGAGTGATGATTTAAGAGTAGTTTGAAGAGTTTTTACTGTTACAGGTTTTTCTAGTTGATTCCATTTCTTCACCACATTGTTGGCCGCCATTTTGTTTTGCCATGGCTCCACCAAGCTCACAGACACTCCAGGGGCAAAGAATGTTTTTACCATTCTTGTTGTAAATCCTTTCAATGTTATTTTAGTTCCCCCAAGTTTTTTCATACTCCGAGGGGAACTTTGTTGTTATTTCACTTTCTTTGGAGACTGGAAGGGAGGGTCTAGGTCAGAGCAGTTGGTTTAAGTGTCTGCCATGTTCATCCGCAACACCACACTCCTCGCCCCTCCTCTATATGACAAAATTATTTTCAGTAATAATCATGAAACAAAACAAATAATAATAATGGCCAGAAAATAGATTGAGGTGGGTAGCCATGTCAACCTGAAGCAGCAGAACAAAGTTTGGTCTTAAAAGTGCCACTGGACCCAGACTTTGATTCAATGGCCAGAAAAGAAACACAGACAGTGAAAAATTTATTTTATTTAATTTTGTATATATAATCATGCCAGTAAAAAAAAAAATCAAATTCCAACATGCTATTCCATCACAAAAGCCAGCGTGGTGTAGTGGTTAAAGTGTCAGACTAGGATCTGGGAAATCCAGGTTTTGACCCACATTCATGCCATGGAAGCTTGCTGGATGACCTTGGGCCAGTCACATTACTCTCAGTCTAGCCCTGCCCTGACCTAGATAGCCCCAGGATAGCCTGATCTCATCAGATCTCAGAAGCTAAGCAGGGCCAACATGGAGGTAGGCAATGGCAAACCACCTTTGAACATCTCTTGCCTTGAAAACCCAATAGGGTCACCGTAAGTCAACTGTGACTGGGGGGGGAATCCATCACACCTCTCCTGTTCTGAGCAGGCACTTGGGAGAGCTTCTGTTCTACATTTTGAAGCCCATGAGCTGATCATTCCAAACATCTACAATGCATTTTTGAGAGTTAGGGGTCTGCCTTTGTACTAACTTTTACTAACTAACACTAGCAAAAGCAACTCAAAATAGTGATTGCAAACTTCACCAGACTTGATGTTAAGAAATACACTGCCCCCCCTCCAAAGAAGGTGCCCTATCTTCCATTGTTTCCAAAGGACTAAAGTCAAATCAGAGAATCTCTACAGTAGAAACTGAAGGGAGCGGCATTTACAAGCCCAGCAGAACCAGTGCAAACAGAGTGCCCAGCAGAGCCGAGTGCCATTCTGGTAATGCCAGCTGATGTCAAGCACAGAATCACAGTCCAAGCAGGGGGGAGTGTTGGAAGCCCAGCAGGACCAGTGCAATGCACAGTGCCCAGCAAACCTGGAGCCATTGTGGCAATGCCATCTGATGTCAAGCACAGAATCACAATTAAGGCAAGGGGGAGGTTGGAAACCCAGCAGAACCAGTGCAATGCATAGTGCCCAGCAAGCCCAGTGTCTTCAGTTCATAATATTAACAAAATTTGCTACTATACTACTCTTAAATACATTCTGTCACCAAGCAAGATGGAAATGAGATGGTCTTGAGACCAAGAAGTGAAAATAAAAGGGTGTGGACACAGAAAAATTAGGTAAAGGGAGACAGAAATGAATGAGAAACATGTGGAAAAGAGGGAGAGGAATTAAGAGAGGGCAAGGTTGTTTTATTTTGCTGCAACACCCTAACTACTGCTTTACAAGATCTGGCTGAGCTGGGTACAAGGAAAGGAAGAGAGAAAGGCTAGACTATTAGAGAAAATGACCTGCAGGCAATTACAGTAGCAGCTATCAGTGTGCCAGCTTAGTTGTACAATCTGTTAAGCATGTTTTCTTCAGTCTTGGAGAAAGGGAATTCTAGCCAATCTTGGGCTGCGGTCAGACAGGAGGTTAGAAATGGCTTCATTGCAGTTGCCCTGTGGATTTAAACTGCAGGTTCAGACAGCAACATCTGCCTCCCATCCCCTAGCCGTCGACACTAGGTACTCTCCTGTCTTGGAACAGGAGTTTCCAAGCACCAGGGAAAACCTGGTCTTTACAGTTGTCTGTGGTTTCACCCCGTATTTCCCGGTGTTTGATTGCACTGTTGCGTGCTGCTTGGGAAGTGAAGCTTCCAATTTCTGACCCCCATTTTTTTTCTTCCCCTTCCCAATGTGCGCTTACCCACTTATTTGCCCCCCATTCATCTAAAATTAAGCTGGTTACAAAATACTTTAGATTTTTATTATCGTTATTCATGAGTGAATATTATTATTCTGAAGAACTGAAAACATTCAAATGGGGCTATGCGAACCCCATCTGACAATTCAGGCACAAGAAGCCTATTAGTGTGCATTGCCTTCTGTTTCCCAGTATTACAGGACCTGATTTCATGCTAGTAAGCAGTAAGAGTTTAACCACATGACATGGTACATACTCAGTGTCTCGTTTAAACTGGGCTGTCAACCACAGCCCATGTTAGTACATGGGCTGTTAGCACAACAGGGAGACTGGAAATAATATTAGCATGCCAGCACACACAACAGCTAAAAGCCCATTTTAAAGGGTATGCTAGATGTATGCAGCACTTATGTGTTGTAAGTTGTTCTTGCCTGCCTTCCTTAAATCAGGCCTGAGATTCTGCCATGAGATGATCCTAACTGTGGGTTGGATCCAGTTCTGTTTTAACACGAGTGGCAGGAACTTCAGCTGTTACCAGGAGGGGGGTGATTTCAGCTGATTCATCCTGCAGGCCTCTCTACCATATGCCATCCCTTGAAGAGCATTCCCCAGTCCTGACAACCAGCTTTTCAAGAGGGATGGGGGACTGTTCAGGGAAGAGGAATGTGGGAAAGCCACATATCACAAGAGGAACTCCACTCATGTTTCATTGAATCTAAGCCTTTATATAGTTTCTGACTTTATGGGTTTATTATGCTTGTTAATTCACAACAAACAGTGGTGCAGAAGGGATAGGTAGAATTAAACTTCTACTGGACAGTAGATATCTTCCTGGACAGATAGAAAAACAGAAGACAAAAGAAGAGTCCATCACATCAAAGGAAGAGAAAGGCATGCATGATTTAATAGAGTTCATGATGATAAATGATATAAAGTGCATACATTCAGAAAAAGAGTAGCAATTTTTTTCTAAAATTCTGAGGTGCACGTTGTTCCAAACAAAGCTCCAACATGAAGTGATGAAATTAATTGAAAACAGTTTGTAGTTTTAGCATCAGGGAGGTCTGCTATAACAGTGCAAACTTTTATCTAATCTAGGAAGATCAGGTCCCTGAATTTACTTTCTTAGGTATTTATAATGTGCTAGCCTTCATAGTGCTAAGCACAGATGTGTTTTCTTCTCCTTTTAAGGGCCTTTGTAGTTGATATAATGATTAGGAATCTTTCTTCTACAGTGTACATGTTATGCATTTTGGTGTGCTTTCAGCTTGCAGGCTTTCAAATATGCCCCACGATAGTCACAAACAGTGGCAATGTACTCAGATTTACTTTGCTTGAGTATGTGTGATTATTGCTTCTTGGGGCAGATGGGATTTGATTCAGAACGTTGAAAAGTTCTGCAAAAACTGTGATACAGCTAAAATTCTTCCACTTAATTATATCTTATGGAAAAGATACAAAGGTTATTGAGGTCAACACTAATTACAGATTAGAAAGTCTAGTTATGAGAAACATGGGAAAGGTAGAAAGAAGTCATAGGATGCACTCTCCCCTGAAACCCCGTGGTCACACTAGAGGCAGACTAGTTGACCTAAAATAAACAGATGTGTGCCACACTGGATGCATTTCTTATACTGTGAGTACTGGAAGGTCTAGTCTACCAGATGAATAAGTGTTCCCATTTAGACAGATAAAATCAATGTGCCCATGTGAAATGTAACTCTCCAGAGGGTACTCCATGCATAACCGTTACTACATCCTAAGTCAACATTCGTATTGGCAGGGTGAATATTAGAAGCTCTGCATCGTAAGGATCTTTAGATGAGTGGGTCATCATCACCACTTATCACTTTATAGAGAGCCAAACCATTGGTCAGTCTAGCTCAGTTTTTTCTCTGCCTCAGAGTGTGTAGCATGTTCTCTGCCAAGAGGCCCCTCCCACCCAGAGCAGCCATACTACACCAGCCCCTCCCACAGCCCTACCACATGGGCAAATTTGATACACCCTGCACCAAGGTCACTTTGTCATATTAAATATCTCTAAATTGCAGTATAGACAGTTTGAAGCTTTGCACTGTTGTAGCTGTTTATAGGGTGCAGTAAAGTCTTGCACTGACATAATAAGCTCCCTAGGTTCCTATGCGCTGTTGCTTCCCCCAGACATATTTATGGCACAGCTGTGCTGCACAAATGCAACTGCACTTTTCTAGCAAAGACAGACTGGGGAAAGGAGAAAATAAGATCTCCTGCTGACTCTTGTGCAGCCTCCTCTCAGCCTTTTAGTTCACAGGATAAATGGTAACCACTATAAAACTGATGTACCATTGATAGTTCTTGGTACTGGTGGGTACAAGAGTTTCCTTAGAAGTTGGACAGAACCAGCCTACTCCCTCCTGCTTCCCTGGTATAATACCTCAACAGCAAAAGTTGACATTCACATAACTGCAGCTTAAGCCAGTCTACCAGACCAGAGAGCTTCTTCCTGAAGATGTCAGTTTTACTAAGGAGTGTGATGAGCATAGGGGTGGCTGCTTTTAATTAATCTACTTCACATTAAAAATAGCACTTGATTTTACAAAATGCCGTCTTTCCTTCATTCTTGTGCGAACAGGAAAATATTGTTTGGTTTATTTGATGAACTTATACTTTGGGTTGCCAGCCTCCAGGTGGGGCCTGGAAATCTCCTGCTATAACAGCTGATCTCCAGACAATAGAGATCAGTTCCCCTGGAGAAATTGACTGCTTTGGAGAGTGCATTGTACCCTGCTGAGATCCCTCCCCTCCCCAAACCCTGCCCTCACCAGGCTCCACCCCAGAATCTCCAGCTGTTTCCCAACCCAGACTGGGCAACCATACTTATACCCTACTTTTCAGCCAGATTGGCTTCCAAAGTAGCTTCCAACTAAAATTTATCACACTCATTAATGATGGCAAATGCACAGGTTGGATCTTTTACAGGCTGGATCTGAAACATGGTATGATTTCTGTCACAATTTCTGCATTTGAAACAGTTTTGAAGATGTAGACTATTCTGTCCAGAGCCAGGCTATGTTTAGACTGACTAGCAAACAGACTAAACCTTATACACTTTTAAAGGACTGGTAAAGAAAAAAAAGTCATTTAGATTATTCAAATTCAAAGTAATCTAATTTGATTAGCATTTATTGTTCAGGTTTGCCCCTAAGCTGCATCTGCAGGATGCATTTGGAAAGGCATTTAGTGTTGCTAACAATCAATTTTCAGCAGCTGTTTTCCCACAAACTTAAGCTCTTTTCTAAAGTGTATGTGTAAACAAGTCTTAAACTTCAAATACAAACCACCCAAGAGATTATACAAAATCATAAAGGATTGTTAACAAAGTTGTTTGCAAATAACTATGGAATAACACAGAATTATATTTAGGAGACAAACACACAAGGACCAGATCAGATGTCTGGAAAATAAGGCAGGGAGGATAGGTTTGCAGCACTTTCATCTGTTTGAAAGCTGCCCTGTCATGCAGTGCCATCCTTTCCCAATAAATAAGTTATTCTGTTATACAGTCGACACTCACAATTTTTTTTCAGAGTTTGGATAGCTAGGTTTACCCATGTTTCTGTTTATTTATCTACTTCATTTCTACCACACCTTTCTCTACACTGGGGGCCCAAAGCAGTTTACATTGTTCTCCTCCCCCATTCTATCTGCACAACAACCCTGTGGGTTAGGTTAGGCCAAGAGTATGTGATCAACCCGTCACTCAGCAAGCTTCCATGCCAGAATTCAAACCTGGGTATCTGAGATCCTAGTGTGACACTCTAATGACTTCCATTTCTAACATGTAATGTCAATTTGAATTACCTCCTTATGCCAAAGCTACTTTTTGTGTGTGTTAAGTGCTGTCAAGTTGCTTCCAACTTATGACGACCCTATGAATTAATTACCTCCATACCATCCTAGTGTTAACAGCCTTGCCCTGGTCTTGCAAACCAAGGGTCGTGACTTTCTTTATTGAGTCAATCCGTCTTGCTACTTTACCCAAGGTTAATTGGATAAAGTCTTGAGGATTTTGGTAAACATATTCAAGGAACCTTGTAAAAGTTTATACATTTCTCTGTTCCCTTAGAAGCATGCAAGATATTTGAAGCAAAAGAATAAATTAAATGGTTGTATCCTATCTTACATGCAGCTAGTGTTTTCTTACAATGGCTGCAGTCACACATTAATAATCCACTTTCAATGCACTTTTGAATTGGATATTGCCAGTTCATACAGTTAAAGTCCAGTTGGAAAGTGCATTGAAAGTGGATTAAATGTGGATTTTTTTTAGGCCCAGGACAGACTGGCAATTTGCCCCGGTAGCCAGTCACGGCAAAAAAAACCCGGATTAAACAATACCGGGTTTTCCCGTCCACACAGCGGGGGCCGCTGCCGGAAGATACGGGACGGAGGCACGCGGGAGCGTTCAGACTGCTGCGCCAGAGGCGTGCTATATTCACCGTTTCCCCATTAATTCGGCTGTGGGTGTATGTGTGCATGAGCGCTCATGCGCTCATGCGCATAAGCGCATTTTGCCGATTTTTTTTTTTTGCCCTGCAACGCCGGCACCGCATTGGGCAGTGGAGCAGAGCGCAGCCAATCACACCGCTGCTGCCTCATGCCCAACACGGGTTGCTCCCGGCTTTTCGGCTGCGCGTTCAGACTCCCCGGAAGCGGAGAAACGCGCGACGAACGCAGGCTTTCAAGATTTGCGAAGGCTTTTATCAGGTGTTTTTTTAATCCGGCAGTGAAGCGCAAGAGCACTGGTAGGCTACGGGTGGGGGACGCCAGGCAGATGTGCCTGTGTGAACGTTCCATTTACTCCAGTATTGAATCGTTGTCAGCCCGGGTCCCATCCCGGGGCAAATTGCCAGTCTGCCCTCGGTGTTAGTGTGTGGGACTGCAGTCAATGTCTATCAAAAATCTCAAGAACTAATCTGAAACGTGGCATTATTTGAAAACCCATACCACAAGCTAAATACATTCCCATCCTGTGTAATTTAGCTCAAAGTTAACCATGGATCTTGTAATTTACAATCACAGGTCCTTTCCATTACTTCTAAGCGATCAGCTATCTGACCTAATTCTTGCAGAGCCCTCGTATTTTTAGAATAGCTAAGTCTCTGCCACCAGAGCACCTCAGCCAATGGAAGTCAAAGAGGCCATGATGCCTGAAACTTGCCGCAGACCCTGTGGTATCACAGTAGGCTGGCAGGTGACTTGCTAGCACGAAACCTCTGTGATAAAAGAGCAACTCAGCTAATGACATCAAGAGAGACAGACAGAACAAGAAGAAATGGAAGCAGAAAGGAGATTAATCTCAGTGTGATAAAATGTTTAGCAGTACAGCTCATTCCTTGGACAATTATGAAAAGAATGAGTGACCATGAAATGTGATCCTCTATAACTGAAAACAGTTGTTTTATGCAAACACAGGGCCTCAGGCGCTTGTCTTTATATTTTTGCATGAAAACATATTCTGTCAAATTTTAGAATTTTACAAATAAAGTAATGTGTTATGTCTTGGAAAACAACTTCAAAGTACATCTGGCTAATTAATTTGTCAGAGTGGAAGTCTAGAATTATCTTACAATTTTGGGTTACATTGTATATATCTATTGTAGCCTCTTATAACAATTTCCTTGTCATCAGGTTTCCTCTTTGAACTGTTACCCTGTGTAAGCATAACTCTATGAGAATAACAGTCATTTTAATTGAATTGCTTTTAATGTAGATAATCTGGACATATACAAAGTTTCAGTTGAGTGAATTTGCACTATAGCTGCACACTGTGCATTGCAGTAACACTTGAAGGGGATAACACATCCAGTTATCTAAACTAAAATCTTTTTCATGTACCGTAATAATCTGAATTGTGTTCTGAATCATGGGACAATTATCATTAACTATGAAGAAACCCATAAGCCTTTGATATAGTCATTTAATTTTCTTTTTAAGAACTGGTCAAAAATATTACACAGCATGTCTGTACATAGAAAAAAGAATTAACTGGATTAACAACTGGGACCTCTTGTACTGTTTTCCATCAAACAGATAATTTTTGAACACAACAACCTACTCTGAAAACAGGTTTCATATGGACACTCCTTTCCTCAAAGAAATTACATTTGCAATAAGCAGATGGAGAGTTTTAAACTGATGCATTCGGTGCATTTCATATTAAATAATCATACTGCTTGAATAATGTAGAACTTGGGTCCCCAACCTTTCTGAGCCAATGGACACTTGGGAAATCTGATGCAGAGTGGTGGACACAATCACAAAATTGCCATTGTAGGAGGTGGAGCCAATCACAAATGTCAAGGAGTGATGTTATGCATAACTCTGATAGTAGGTCTTCAGCATTTCAGGCAAAGACTCTATTTATCAAGATGAGCACATGAAGATGCCTTATACTGAATCAGACCTTTGGTCCATCAAAGTCAGTACTGTCTACCCAGACTGGCAGTGGCTCTCCAGGGTCCCAGGCAGATGTCTTTCACATCACCTACTGCCAGATCCTTTTAACTGGAGATGCCAGGAATTGTACCTGGGACCTTCTGTGTTGCCATGCAGATGCTCTACCACAGAGCCATGTCCCCTCCCTAAAAAGGATGCTTTTAAAAAGATGCACATATTGTTTAAAAATAATCTCTTGCATACACATAAGTATACATATTTAGCTAGCTAAAAACAGTCATCTGGCAATATCTTTCAAATCTCCAATGGCCAGTCAGCTCTGCTGGCCCCACCCACTTTCTAAAAACACTAGGTGGCCACCAAGAAAGGAGTCAGTGGGTATCATAGTGCCACAGGTATCATCTCTCTGATATATAGAAATTTGATAGCTTGTGCTGCAGCTTGTGCTTTGCTGTGTTTGGACTTATCATGCTATTCTGCATTAGGTGTTTGTGTTGATTTAGACGACAAAAAAGCAAGTTAAACCATACTGAGATGTGGATTATTAAGTTACAGTATCCATATAGAAGTCTGGAGTTCCAAATCCAGCTGCTTGAAATCTCATTTTCACTTAGAAATTATTGTATATCATGTTATTCTAATTGCACTGAATATTTGAACTTAATTTTGAACTGGATTAAATCACACTGAAGTGGTGTGTAAATCCCCCTGGAATACAAGATGGAGCCTCAAAATAGTCTTTTCACTGCTCTGTGATGAAATGGCACTTCATTCTATAGATAATGTGTTAAATTCCCAAGATTTGATGTGGGGATGTTTAAATTCCACTCTGTGGATGATCAGAGATTGGCCTAAATTTGTTTCTCCAGATATGACAAAGCTTCACTGGTACCATTTCAGATAAGGAAGTGGCATGGGGGAAAGCTTAAGCCCTCTCTCCCCATGTACAGTGATCCTGATCTGAATCAGGTCCCACATGCCTCAGAGTTGAGTGAGGAACTTGCAATGCATCTTCTGACTGAAAATCCTCATAGGTAGTGTTGCCAGTCTCCAGGCAGGGGGTGGAATTCTCCCAGAATTACAGCTGATCTCAAGACGATAGAGATGAGTTCCCCTGGAAAAAATGGCTGCTTTGGTGGGTGGACTCTGTGGCATCACATCCCTGCTGAGCTCTCTCCTTATACTCCACACTCCCAAGGTTTCACCCCCAGAACTCCAGGAATTTCCCCACCAGAAGTTGACAAACCTACTATAGGTGATGTAAAGTGGCCTTTCCCCTCAGTTGGGTGGAAAAACAGAAGAGTTACAGTGAAAAATGAATTTCTTATTGAAACATGGAAATGTATAAAGATAGAAAAGCATCCAAACACATATAATAACTATAATAAACAAAACAATTCAGGATTTGTGATGTGTTAGAGAGCTTGTGGAAGGGGCAGGGATACATACCTCATAAACATCACACACACACACAAAATAAAACCCTAGGAATTATGCACAGGTTACTTGTAGGGTTAGATATCATTCTATTACACAGTCTTCCATTCCATACAACATGCTGGGCAGGCAATAGGGTTTTTTTATTATTATTATTATTATTATTATTATTATTATTATTATTATTATTATTATTATTATTATTATTATTATTATTATTATTATTATTATTATTATTTTGCCCCTCTGCTGCCTATCTAGGCCCTGACATGAGCTGCTGTCTTGTTTCCACTTTTGCTTTCCATCTGTAAATATATTTATGTTTAAATATAAAATTGTGTAACCAACTTTTTAATCTATTACTGGGCATATTGTTAAGATCATTTAGCACAGAGTAGGATACCTGCACAACCTTAAACTGTCAGGCTTACAGAGTGCAAAAACAATTTTTTCTCCAGTCATTCAGTACATGCTTATTGAGGGTAATCTATAACAGAGATGGTGAATGTGGAACCTGAGGTGGAGGGAGTTCCAGATAAATTCATACAGAGAAGATTAGACTAAACTTCTGTATGTGTTGCATTTAAGCGGCTGAAGGCAAATTCTGGACTGTGTGATTCAAGCCAACAACTAGCAGTTCCCAAATTTGCCTTAAGCCAATTGAAAGCACATTGTAACTGCTTATGAAATCAGTTATCTGATTGTACTGTCTCTTGGCTGTACCAATTTTCAGCCCAAGATTAGGTGAGTAAGAATTTTTCTCTTCCCCAAGGGCTGAAAATGGATCTAGCCATGTGACAGAGTCAACAGTTTTGAATGTGCTGTGTGGCCTGGCCAGAGCTCATGTTTGGCTGGGCAAATCAAATGTTGTGTGATAAAACTGGCATTTCCCCCCCCATGAGTCCTATCTACTAGGCTTTCCTTCTTCTTCCAGTCTAGTATATAGCAAACAACTTACTATTCATTTTTAGAGCTAGTTCTGTTACACACAACGAGAGAAATTGCTCTTGACAAAATTCATGAGTTAAACATACAAGCTTGATTGAGGAAATAAGTGTGGTTCAGCCACTAGGTAGCAGTGACCATAATGTAATTAAACACAGCATCCTCCCATGGGGATCATACCATAAGGCAATAATTTTACAGTAACCTTCATTTTTAATAACTCAGAAGCCAAAAATAGCCTTAAGGGGAAAGTTAGGAAATTAAAATCCATATAATCAGCACAGAGGCTGTTAAAATGTGCCTGTCAAGCATGGAAATTCTGCAATATGAATTTTTAAAAGGTGCTATAGCAAGGTGGAAGAGGATATTCAGCTCTAAAAATACCCTATTTCATATACAGTTATAATCTCATGATCAGGCTGTAAACTTACAACAGAAAAAAAATCATACCATTATTACATTAATTTGGTATGATGAAAGTATAGCATATAATGAAAAACTGGGCTGGATCCAGCCAGGTTTTTTAACTCAGTCTCACCCATTTTCCGTCCTTAGTATAGCCCCCGTGTCCCATGGCTTTTGTCCATGCAAGTCTTATGATCCCCAGTGTAGCCATTTTGGTTGGTCAAAGAGATTTACTCCTGCTTTTTCACCAGTGCAAAAGCTAGTTGGATCCAACACACCTAAATAGTGCTTTTAGAACATATTTAGAAGGGCAGTCAGAAAAAGCCCGGGCTGCTTTCTTAAGTCATAGAGTGGTGACAAGGTAGTAGCAGAGTAAGTAAAGATCATATTAGGTCAGAATGCAGGAAGCTGATGCTGAACTCACTGGAATGAGTTAGAGTGGTGAGAGTGAATGACTAGTCAACAAGCTGATAACTGAAGTATTAATTCTGGGTGTGGAAAGCCTAAATACAAAATTCTTACTCATATACTGAACTGGATGTTCTCCAGAAACCACTTTTTTGCATAGAAAAATGAACTTGTAATATATTTACCCAACAAGCTTGATCAGCTGCAGCATCTGTGTAATTTTTCATTCAGAAAATTTTCTTTCTTCTTCCTCTTCCAACAATGATATTGTCACACATCCAATAATGATGTTGTCACACATCACTAAGAGCAGATGAAGCTAATTCTGAACGAGGGCAGTGCTTCCCGAATATGTGTCGCCATTAACTGGCTTCATTTGTCTGCAGTGACATTTAGGGCCTCTCTAAGCAGAGTTACTCCATTCTAAGTCCACTGAAATCAATGAGTTTAGAAAAATGTAGTTAGGAGGACATTGATTGTCACCTGACAGATCTGGTGGACGAAGGGCTATTTTTCAAACAAAAATGGAGCTGCAGCTGATCAGGGTGGCAAAGAAGTTCATAATGGAGTGCTACTGTTGCCCCTTGAACAACAGGCATGGGGGAAGATGGGAGGGGTCAAGTTACCTGAAAGTGCATAGGGCCTTCTGTCTGAACATACATGTAGAAATTAGCTAAAAGCACTCCAAAAAAGGATCTTCAGAAAGGGGGGGCATGTTTCACATGGCGGGGAAGAAAATGTTTTTTAATTATGCATCTGCATGCAGAGACAACGTTCACTCATACGTATGTCAGCTCAGCCATGAAACTCAGAGCCAAACTACAGATGACAGTGGTCATGGGTTCATCATGTGACCACTGGTGCTATTTTAAAAGCATTTTAAGTTTTTTTTTTTAAATTGCCACAAGATCCAGATCCAGTGCATAGACCCCAGGAGCTCTTGTTTCCCCTCCCCATGCCTTTTCGGGTGCAGAAAAAGACTCCCTCCATATGACCTTGGGCAAATCACTCTCTCTTTCAGTTTTGCAAGGATAAAATTAGAGGACCACATGTAGGTTACCCTGAGCATCTTGGTGGAACGGCCTACTGCACATCAGATAAATAAATTCAGTTGATGTACAAGAATTAGATGTAGAGAATTGAAATCACTTCCACACTCCATCTATTGGAAATTCTTCACTCTCTCATCTCCCAGAAGAATATCAAACATGCAAAAACTACTTAAATAACCTTATTAAAATTATAAGAGGAAAACAGTGTCGAAAAACAGTGGAAGCAACTGCTAACTTCTATCTCCCGCAATGATTCCAAGCAATTTTTGGCGTTAGTAAACAGAGCACTCAGATCAGGAATATCCAACCCTTCTGTCATTTCTCCTTCTACTTGGTACCATAGGTGTCAACTTCAGGGGGTCTTGGGGGCTGCGGCTATCCCCGAAATTTTCCAGGGATGACTGAGCACCCCCTGGGCAACCAGGCTCACAAGCCTTGCCACCACCACCCCACGCCACCCCCAACCCATTTTGAAAGTGGGTTTTTTTCCCCCAGTTCATTGGGTCCCAGTTCTTTTAATGACTTAGCAATGCCTCTGACCTGGCCCCGGCCCCCCCTGGGAAATTGGAAAGTCTACGCCTTTGCTTGATACTATCATTTTTTTTTATTTATTTCAGGGGGAGGCTTCAGAAGCTTCCCATATTACCAACCTTGTCTTGGATGATATTCCTGAATGGCCCCCTGTAACTTCTGACGAAGTTGTTTCTCTAATTGACCAACTAAAATAAGGCAAAACTCCTGGTCCTGATGTGATACCCACAGAAATCCTAAAAGCTGATTCTGAATGGTGGGCAACTCCTCTGGCTGCTTTTTTTACCATTGTAAACTCAACAGGCCATATGCCCACAACATGGACTAAAGCAATTGTAGTCCCGGTTTTTAAGAAGGGTGACCAGTAAAATCCTGCAAATTTTAGACCTATTAGCCTCCTTTCTGTCATTGGCAAATGGTACACTAAATTATTACAAAACAAACTCCACAGCTCAGAAATTTATTGGCCCAGAGCAAATCGGCTTTAGGCAGGGGAAATCGACTTTGGACCACTGTTTGGTTCTTTCTCACTTAGTTAATAAGTATACAGGGCGCAGAAGATCCAAGTTATATGTGGCATTTCTGGACCTTAAAGGGGCTTTTGATTCTATCTCCAGGAATCGCCTCTGGGAGAAAATGGCTGATACTTTCCTGGACTCCTTTTTTAATTAGCGGACTTCATATGTCCACCTCATGTCAAATCAGATACTCTGCTTCAGGGAGATTAACCCCCAAAATTTCTACCAGCAAAGGTGTCAAACAGGGTTGTGTCCTTGCACTCCTGCTTTTCAAATTTTTCCTAAGCGACCTTGCCCCCTTTTTAACCCAAGTGGATAGCCAAATTGGGTTCTACTAACATCCCAATCTTGCTTTATGTAGACGATGCGGTTTTATTGTCATGCTCCCGAGTGGGTTTGCTTCACTTATTGAATTGCTTCCAAGAGTACTGCAAAAACAACCAATTAGAATTAAACTAGAGGAAATCCAAAGTGCTAGTCTTCTCCAAATCTAGAAAGCAATTTACCTGGAAGGTGAGCAATCACAAGCTTGAACAAGCAAAACACTTTAAGTACTTAGGTTTGCATTTCCAAGCTACTGCATCATGGACCTAACAACGTAGAGTAGCAATTAATAATGCTAAAGCAAATATTAATGTACTTCTGCATGCTTTTTTTTGGAAGAGGGAACCAATATGTTCTAGCTGTGCTAAAAATCTTCAACCTGAAAATAGGCCCTCAGCTACTCCACGGAACCCCTATTTGGATTGAATCAATTGATAAGGCAGTTGAGCAGGTACATTCAGGTTTTCTACAGAAAATCTTGGGTATTCCTTCTTGTGTCCCGTATGCAGCTTTATGCCTAGAATGTGGCCAAAACCTTATGACTAAAAGGGCGTGGTTAATGACCTTTAAGTTTTGGCTTCGATTACATCATAGATCTGATCCCTATAGTTACTACTTTCAGCTTTTGACTGAATCCAACTACTCCCCTTGGTTGGTTATTATTAAAAATAAATTACGAACACTGAATATCCCTTTCAAATCTTTACTCTTGCTTTCTGAATTGGAGGCAATGCAAACAATAAGGGGCTGGCTATTTGAGGCAGAGCTATTTGAACTGTACAATGCACCTAATAAGACATGCTCCCCTCTAAGTCATGGGGTATTGCCCACTGTGGGTCATCCTGCTAGCTGTTTTCACCAACTTCAGACTCCAGCATTACGTAGAAACTTTTCATTTGCCAGGTTCAATGCTCTCCCTTCAATGATCTTAACTGGGAGGGTTTAATAGTATCCCTTTTTAAAATAGACTATGCCCCTGTGCAAGCGGGTCAGTTGAAACGGTGTCTCACGTGTTATTGGAATGCCATTACTATGCCAATATTCAACACTGCATTTTATCTTCATTACTTGGAGAGCTTCCTGACTCACACAAATTACTTTATTTGCTAAATAGCGATGATGAAAATATAACCGCTTCTGTGGCAGAGTTCTTGCAGACTGCTCTTTTTATTCGTAGTACAGTATTGTAATACAAAACTTGTTTTCAGGAGATATGAAATTGAAACTATTTTACATTGATTTTAGACTATCTTAGAACATTTTTTTCTCTTTGACTGGTATTCGTTCTTTACCTTATCTTTTGTATATTACTTTTTTTAATGTCAATGCCAATAAAGGTAATTGAACTGAGAATAAGATATCCAGACCTTGGCCACTGAACCAGCTTTAAGGATTCTCCATCAGAGTTTAAACTTACAACATGCTTTCAGGAATGGGTTATTGGACTGGGGTTGTATGATACATGTGGTATAGTTAAGAAAATGCTGGAAATAATGACAGCAGCATCAGAAAAAGAAGATTGTGGCCAGCAAGCCAGTCCTGTGAGCCTCAAGCTGTGGCAAATGCCTCCCCAGGCCTAGTTGGAGATCAATAAGATCAGGCCAGAAGTGATGTGCTGCCACCAGGAGAGTGGGATGGGATCCTTCTGACTAGCCAGCAGCTTGGAAAGCTGGGGAAGGACAGACACGGTGGCCATGGAGCACACAGGGTCAGCCATCAGCCCAGAGGAGTCAGGAAAGCTCGTGGACATTTCCAAGGTCAAGAGGGACTTGAGAATTATGGCAGAAGCCTGGGTAATGCTGGCAGGAGCACTGGAGGCATGGGAGAGGCCAGAGTTCCTGACAGCATCAGTCCAGACTGCAAAGGGCTGCTGGGAGAGGAAAGGGGGCACCAAGATAACTCACTGGCCCTGGCACAAACAAGCTAATGGGGAAAAGTACCCATGGGGCCCGTATCCAAAACTGGGCAGCACTAGGCCCACCAGGACAGTACAAAGCTGCATCCAGGACGGTCACAGGCAAAGGGAGTCAGCAAGGTTAAGGACCTGGAGTAAAGGAAAGGACTGTTTACCTTGGGAAGAGACAGAGGTCTAAAGGTGTGATAAGTGAATGCTGTGTGTACCGTAATTGCAGTTCTATTATGAATCAAGTGGCTAAGGAGGAGCCTGGGTGGGCTGCCCCCATTCACTGACACAGTATAGGTACTTGATCTGAGGCCACACTAAGAAGTGACAAAGAGATAGTGATGGAAAACATCAAAACCAAACTGCATTAAAAAGCATTTTAAGAAAAGACTGGACTTCAAAGTTGCTACATTAATTTTTTTTAAATGTCCAATTTATTGCTGGGAACACAGATGTTATTACTGGAGAGTGGCCAGTGTTTTACAGAGGCTCTGAAAGTTACTGGTGGTTACTTGGGGGAGTGGGTGTTAGACCAATGAGACCCAGGAAAATATAAATAAGGATAATCTAATGTAAGAAAAAAAAATGACAGATCCTCTACTCAAGTATACTGAGATTTGTAACTGGATTTTTTACTGCTTATAAAAAGACAGTTAAATTCTGTAAGATTCCTGATGGGAAAAAATATTGTTTACCTACAGCATGCAACAGCAGAGGTAACATCATGTTATGCAGTACCCTGAACATTGGGCTAGGAATAGTGACTATATCCCAAATAAGATTGTTGTAAGGGATTTTTTTTTAACATATTTACCAAAGAAGTAATTTTTGAAGATGCATGAATTGGAATACAATACAGACAAGGAAAATGTAAAAGACCCAAAGATTAGGATACTAAAAAGCCATCTTCAGCACTGAAACTGAAGCTGCCAGCCAATCAGTGTTGACCATACAAAAGGTCAAGTAAACAGAATGAGGGCTGTTATGTTGGTTTGGAAACTGGCCGAACTACACGAGATCCTGGGAGTTCCATGAATGCACTCCCAAGTGTTTCTTTCTTTTACAAAGCAGGTGCATGGGCCCTCAATTCAGATCGAGATCATGGCACAGGGGGAAGGGGCCCTACAGAGGAACTGCTATTTGCCCTGTTGTGGTAAGTACAAAACGAAAAAGAATTCTTGGGAACTTCCATTATCTTGTGTAGTTTGGCCCAGAGAAAGATGGTCTCTTTGGTTGTGGAAAGCGGAACATATGAAGTCAATACTCAGAGTGATGCAGTGATGCAGAGAAGGTTAGCATGGTTTCACACTGTTTTAACTAGGCAATTGAACTACAATACAGAGTGCCCTTGGTTCAAATGTGTTTTTTGCCCAGAACTCATTGGCCTTGAGGAAGGTATTGTTTCTCCATTTCACTCCTCTGCCCCAAACTGTAATGCATGAATAATAATGCTGACCTCACCCACAGTTCTTTCACAGGTACTACAGCTTGCCTTCATAACATGTAAAGCACTTTGAAAACTATGTAAACGCTTAGTCAAATTATACCTGACAGTGCATGTGCAGATGGCCTCTGTTTTCTCCTAGGCAGTGCTAGTAAACTGACTTCATTGTCACCTCTCTCCTGCTTCATAGCCCAAAGCCTTTCTAGTCACCCACCACATTGTAGTTCCAATAGTGAAACTCCAGGCACCCAGCTGGGCATCAGGCAAATTCCTAACATTCATTTAAACATAGGGTCAGCTCCACCCGACTTTCCCACTGGTGAAAAGAGGAGGAAGGGGTCCATTCTGACTGCCAAAAAAGCTATGCATGGTGATCGTGGGGCCTGCATGTACAAAAACCATGTGGAATAGGGATTGTAGTAAGAAAGGCAATTAAGTGAGATTGAGTGCAAAAGCTGGCTGGATCCAACCTCTCTGTTTCACCCAATAATGGCACCTTTTGTTTTGAAGAGTCCTTCTGGATACTCGGTTGCTTCCAGGCAGACTGCACAGAAATCACAGATTATCCATTGTATTTCCTACAAGGATATTTGAATTTCTACTAAGAAAGCATCCAAACTTTCTGGAGTTATTAGAGACCTAATATCTCAGTACCAATTCACAAAATCAGGGTCTTTATCTTAGCTCACACTGGCTCTCAAACAACCATGGTTTTTCTGTCACGTTTGAAATTTATAATCAGATTTTTTCACAAAAAATGTTTTTGTTAAGATATAACATGCTTTGAATAAGCTTGATTACATTAATATTTAGCAGTTAGACCTGTATTTTGTGACTAAGTACTGTGTGTGGGAAATTAAGTTTTTCTAATAGAGATGATGCATTTCCTAGGAAATGAGCTTTATTTTTATTATCTGAGCCCTGCTTTCCTTTTCTAGCTATGGATTACCTTAAAGCAGGATGGAGTCTTTAATTTGTAACACATGATTAAGTTTTTATAAATTGCTGTATTGGATCTGTATCAATCCTAGCGTCATGTGTTTGTGTATGTTTTAACAAAGATGGATTAACATGAGACAGATTTTCGTTAATGGAATCCATTCCACACAGAAGGTGTTCTTTACAACAAACAGGAAACATTGCTAAATATAACACAAACTTTGAGCTGTGGAAAGAAATATTGATGATGTCAGACATTACAAACATTATTTGTACTTGCTAGTTTATTTCAAGGGAAATTAGAAGAACGACATCATAATGGTGGCTGACTTTTATTAGTTTTTTTTCTTTCTCTGTAACTGTAGATAGTTAGAAAAAGAAATAGTCTCAAGAATTCTGTCCCTGTTACCACTAGTTCACATTACTGCCATTGGTTTTTAATGTAAGCCATTTCTGCACACAGTTACATTATTTATTATAAGAAACAGGAAGTAATCACATCTTCACTAAAGTCAAAACAAGATGAGACATGGGAGATGAATGATATGTGTCTTCAGCTTTTTAAATTAACATACAGCCTGATGGAAGGCTATGAATTTGACCAGAGTGGTGGGCAGGGGGGAAGGGAATGTTTAACCCTTTCCTGGTTTTTCCTATTCAACACCTCAGATGTTTTTCACCCACAGGAAAGTGCCATCAAGTTGCAGCCAACTAGTGGTGACCCCATAGGGTTTTCAAGGCAAGAGACAAGCAGAGATGGTTTGCCATTGCCTGCCTTTGAATAGCATCCCTAGAGTTCTTTGGTGGTCTCCCACCCATGTACTAACCAGGGTCAACTCTTCTTAGCTTCTGAGATTTGATTAAATCAGGCTAGCCGAGGCCATCCAGGTCAAGGCAGGAGAAACATTTACAGGACTCTGTTTTCCCCCCACTGTGGAGGCAAATGAATGAACATGGGCAGGGGTCATTTTGTAGAAAAAGAGGTGCAGAAGCTCATTAGCATAACTCATTAGCATAACTTATTTGCATATGCTGCATCCCCTGACATCACTGGAAGTGTGTCAGAAGGCAACACCCACCACTCAGGCTCCACCCCTAGGGGCTGTCTTTTCACTCTGGGGGCTGTCATTCCAGTCCCAGAGTAGCCTATCTGGTCCCGGGAGGAATGCTACATGTACTGCTTTATGCTCCTGCTGGGAGCTGGGTTGGGGCTTGCCACCACTTGTGCTTCTAACTGCTGGAGCTCCACTCCTGCGTGCTCCTGCTCCAAATGACCCCTGAACATGGGGATTTATTTATTTATTTACTACACGTTGATCCCACTTCTCCAAGGAGCTTAAGGCTATATGCACGGTTTTTCCTTCTGCCATTTTACCACAAGTCTGTGAGGTAAGTTAGCTGAGCAACCATGACTAATGCAGAGTTTCCCAGTAAGTTTGGTGGTGAGCAAGGATTCTAAACCTAGATCTAGTACAACACCCTCCGCAATACACTGTGTTGGCATTTAATCAGAAAAATGACCCACACACACACAAGAAGATTAAGAATGCCCATCTGCTGCAACTGCTGTAAACTGCCCTCTGCAGATACATCTCCTCTAATTTGGCTTCAGCATTGCTTGCATTAGGTATATGAGCTCATAAATGCTATTTGGTAAACGGTAACCAAATTTCTGTATAGGTTTCTTATTATTGAACTATGCTTAATGAGAAGTGGCTTGAGCTACCATGGTTTCGCAATGAAAGTGTGCTTCACTAAGGGACCATTTTGTTCAAGCATATAAAACTGTTACCTACAGGAACAGACTTTGCTGAGAAGCACAGAGCCAAGTTACTTCTTCCCTTATAAGAGAGAACACATAAAATATGCACAGGTCTGACCATTCAAATTAAGTAAAGGCAAATTAAATTAGAACATGTAGCATCATTTTTTAAACTGAGACTGTTAAAAGGTATTTCAGGGGGGTTACCAGTAGACATTGCTCTTAGTTAGAATCCACTTATCAGTTCTGCCATGTGTATCAGATGTCAGTCCGATAGAACTTGTGCTGTTCTGGTCCCAATATTAAAGCTTGACATCCTTGGCATCACTAGGAAAGCATAACTCATACCTTGCTGATGTTAGTATTATCCCAACAATTGTTTACAATCTCAGCAGAAGTTGGTTGATTAAATATTTGACAAAATAATTTCTCATGCTGGTTTGAAAGACATAGAATCTCATTGCCAAAGGCACTACACATAGCAGAAAAGCTCATGGCCTCTCTGAGGTTCAGAAGGGCCTCAAAAACCACATGGTAATAGAAGGCTTTGCAGCAGCAAGAGGAAACGCAGGTAAAATTGCATCCTCTTCTTTGGTCCACCAGCAGAAGAGGGGTAATAAACCACCAGCAGATGCCAGTAGTGGAAGAGCGAGAACAAGGCAAAAGAAAGGACTTTTGAAGACAGCAAGGAGCAATATTAATTATGTTTTTAAAAGAAGGGATTAATATGAATTTGTAAAACATAATGCATTGTTGTTGTTGTTGTTGTTGTTGTTGTTGTAATGCAGTGTACATTACAGTACTTTCTGTGTAGACCATCTAGATATTAAGCATGAGTTTACCTGTTTTCCAATTTCTTTGGAATTGGTTAGTGGTTAAGTGTGTGGACTCTAATCTGGGAGAACGGGGTTTGATTCCCCACTCCTCTGCTTGCAGCTGCTGGATGACCTTCGGCAAGCCATAGTTCTGTCAGAGCTGTTCCCTCAAGGACAGTTCTCTCAGAGCTCTCTCAGCCCCGCTTACCTCACAGGGTGTCTGTTGTGGGGAGGGGGAGGGAAAGGAGTTTGTAAGCCGCTCTGAGACTCTTTTGGAGAGTAAAGGGCAGGGTATAAATCCAATCTCCTCCACCTCCTCCTCCTCTACCTCTTCTTTCAACATTATTGAAATAATTAATGCAATGTGATTATCATCCTTGATCTCCTTCTCTCTTTGCCCTACTGGTGAATATCTGAGCTTTAGTTATTTAAGAAATTTATTAACCGCCTTTCTACCTCCTGGCACTTTAGGAATCTTACAGTATAAATCAAACAACAGTTATAAAATACATAAATGGCTGCCAGTATATAAAAACTAAATTAGTCAAATGCAGTCCTAGATAAAACTATCTTCAGCTGCATCTTGAAGATTGAAAGTGAGGGGGCCAGTCACATCTCCCTCGGGAGGCTGTTACATAATTGTGGGGCTTTCACCAAAAAAGCTTTCTCTCATGTGCCCACCAGGCGAGTACTGGGATAATCAGGAGGGTCTCTCCCTATGCTCTTAATTCCCAGGCAGGAACATAGGGAAGAAAACAGTCTTTCAGATACTCCCAGTCCCAAGACATTTAGGGCCTTAAAGACAAAACCAACCCCTTGAAATTGAGCTTGGGAGCGGATTGGTAGACAATGTAATTGGTGTAGTATTGGGGTCACATGCTCCTGATGGTTGGCCCCAATCAGCAATCTAGCCACAGCATTCAGCCTGCAGCTTCCAAACATTTTTTAAGGGTAGCCCCAAGTAAAGCACATTGCATTAATCTAGTCAAGATGTAACTAAGGCATGGATCTCTGTGGCTAGATCTGACTGACCTAGGAATGGGCACAGCTGATGCATCAGCCAAAGCTGGGTGAAAGCACTCCAAGCCACCACAGTTGCCTGGTTTTCTAAAGTGACCACTGTGTCAAGCAGTACTCCCAAGCTGCGAACCTGGCTTTTCAAGGGAAGTATAATCCTATTCAAGACAGGAGAGAACTCAAGTCCCTGATCTGCCTTTCTACTACTCCAGAGAACCTCTGTCTTGTCAGGCTTGTTTGAATTAATCCTAGTTAAAAAGCAGCAATATACTGTTTGCAGACCAGAGGAACCAGAGAGCCAGTTTGGTGTAGTGGTTAAGTGTGTGGACTCTAATCTGGAAGAATCAGGTTTGATTCCTCACTCCTCCACCTGCACCTGCTGGATGACCTTGGGCAAGCCATAGTCTTGTCAGAGCTGTTCTTGAAAAAGAGCAGTTTCTGTCAGAGCTCTCTCAGCCCCACCTACCTCACAGGGTGTCTGTTGTGGGGAGGGGAAGGGAAAGGAGTTTGTAAGCCACTCTGAGACTCCTTCAGGTAGTTAAGGGCATGGTATAAATCCAATCTCTTCTTCATTTGTTCCAGAGAAGGTTTTGTACAAATGTATCTGTTTGAAACTGGAATTTTGATTTCAACACAGAATTCCAGAAGATGGCCAGGATCCAGCAAAACATGAAACTAGTTCCTTTAGGTTTGCATTTCTTGTATTAAAGATGTCCGCCCTCCACTTCCCATCATAGTAAACTCTTTTCAGAACCAAAGGAAATTTCCAAAGGAGTTTGTAATGTTGCATAGAGTTCAGCTGTTAAGAGGAGAGAGAAAAAATCAAAATTGGGCTTGGTGATACTTTTGCATGAGCCTAAGCAGCCTTCTGGATTCCAGCCAATGGCATTTAATAGGAAGGAAGGAAGGCAAACAGGCAGTCTGGCCCCTATCCAGAGATTCCCCCCGCCCCCCCCCTTCCATACATAGTTGGCACTTTCAGCTCTGACAGTGATGATCGCTTGGGAGAAATGAAGAAGAGGGTTCCTAGGCAGCATCAGTGTTCCCAGCCACCCACCCCCCAACTGGCAATTAATCCTCTGAAACCCGTCCATGAAGCCAGTTGTTCAGCTGGGCATGTGCAGAACAAAGGATCCAGAAGGGCAACCCATGCATATTGTTCTTGCTGGACTGGTGCAAGAAACTTCTAAAACAGTTTTGACTGTTGTTTCCTCTCTTTGCTTTATTGATAGGGTAGACTATAAATGAAATAAAGATATAATTTCCCAGCTTAGAAACCAACATATAAACATTTCCCCTGCTGTCCGTAAGTCATTAAGTACCTCAAACTCTTAATAACTATTTGCCTCTCTATTAAAAGATATGGCTTTATTACCACTCTAGTTTACATAATTTACTATTGGCTTAGCATTCTAAATTTTATCAAGGGGGTTATAGGAACTCAATTTTTATATGTTATTTTAGTAATGTATACCTTTTAAATTGTTGATGTGAACATTGTATAAATAGAAACTCTATAAATCTTTTTTAAATGTGCCATTTTTTTAAAAAATGTATGACCTTTAAAGTCATAACAATCTGTTGCATAACTCTGCAGGGGAAGTCACATGGCCAAAACCTCATATTTCCTTAAATTTATGATTGTTTCTTGGTGGTCCAAATCGCTTTTTTAAAGTTCCCTTTCATAGTAGTACTCTTACTAAATTGTTTAATGTTTGCTCTAATAAAGGTCAGCACAAGTTCTTATTTAGATTTACAATGGGAAATATATAATCTCATATAGTAATGAAACCTCAAGCAATGAAGTCAGGGATTTCTAGTGTTATGTTTCATTCTAATGATGTGAAGATAATGCCTTTAGCTGCATGACCACCATATTAGCTACAGATCATAAAAGAATCTTTATGGAAACAAGAGGTCAGAAATCATGTGTTCCTTACTCCAGTCAAGCATTTTCTTCATCAGCAATATTTTGGTTAGTAGAATACATATCGTTTTTCTGGCATCGAAAGCTGAGGGTGCATAAGCAGCCATCATCATATGGGTTTCTGCTTCTGGGCCACAGAATTAAATAAATGAGCCTTAATCCTAGGTTTATGGCACCAACCCATAAATGCTGGGGAAGGACCATTAAATAACTATCATTGCAGTTTGTAAGTACTATGATACAAGGCCAGCTTAAACTACTACTGCTCTGCACCCAGCACCCTCCTCCTATGCTACTGCTCTTCCACAGAATCCAGAGGGGAACTTCAGAGGAAGGCGCTTCCTGTGTAGCCAGCTTGGATTGATCCAACGCAGAACAACACAGGCGGGGGGGGGACACACATGTCTTCGCTCTCATGTTGTTGCCACCTCAGCAGGATCCAAGCTGGGCTGCAGAGAAAGCACCTTCTTGGGCAGCCCAGCTTGGATGGACACCTGCCATAGCCTCCTTCCACATTGTGTCCCTCCCCCAGTTTGCTGCCCCAAGTGTCCACTTAGATTGTTTGGGTGGTGTGAACTGGCGTTTTTCCTCTCTGTCTGCATTTTTTTCATTTAAGCAGAATTGCATACTTAAATTTAATCTTTTGCCGTAATAAATCCAGACTCGAGAAGGAAGAACTATGAGCACAGTTGCTTGGGAAATTGGCTTACATAGTTGGGGGGGGGAGAGAAAACAAACATATTGCTAAACAAATGTAGCTATTTTCTCCCTTAATTTCTGATTTGTTGAGGATAGGCACATGAACACAGAAGATCTCTGTAGAATGCCTTGGAAAGCTTTTTAATCTGAGTTGTATGCATTTTGCTTTCTGCCCCACGTAAGTGTAACAATGTGTTCATTGCATACATGGCATTAAAATGATTGAAAATAGATGATTCCCTCAATATATATTTATGATGGGAGTTATTGACCCTGAAAAGAGAAATCTGCAATCAGACATTACACAAATCAGGACAAAATGCATCAGTATATTCAATTTGCATGTTTTGTTCTGGATGCACAATCTTACCTTCAAGCCTGAAAGAAACCTAAGCAATACAGTGCAGGGATATGGCTTGTCCAGTATGCCAAGTGCTTCCCAGATTCGTGCAATTCTGAATGAAATATTTTTAATGTGCAAGATAATCTGGAAGTCACATGGACCCTGCAGAAGCTATCAAACATTCAGAGTAGTCATATTTATGTGACTTGTAGAGAAATCATTCTTAAACCTCTATGATGGAGGCTACTATTCTGGGCATTCTCTCTCTAAATTTGTGCTTGTAGGTATTTTCAAGGAACTGATGATAAACACATTGCTTGTACTGTACAAAACCACTTTGGCTTAGATGGAATCCAAATAAATGTGTTTAGGATTGGGCCCATTATGTTGAGAAAGCTGAATATATATAACCATTCTATTCCATTATGCTCTGATTCTCCTCCAATTATGGCTGTTTACTTGGATAGTATTGATAATTTAGATACATTGTTGCCTTCCTGGCCTGCACTATTAATCTGCAAATTCTGAAACCTCTTTAGACCAGTAAACTTGCTCTTTGCTGAATAATTTACTCAAAATAAAGTTGAAATCTGGTCTCAAGACTGGAACATGAAAGCTGATTCTCCTTCAAAAAGTCAGACTCTCATACAGAGGTTTTCATTTATCACATGCAATCTATTGAGCATTTTGTATGCTTCTCATAATGGAGTGGAGGTATCCACAAAGGTATGTCACAGAAGCAATATATCGCAAGAGCTTCACTTTGCTTTTTACTGTTGTCAGGAATTTGTCTGGAATTATGAACTATCCCAGCATATCAAGGAACGGTGCATCCAAACACCCAAACACTCACAGGTACACACAGAAGCATAGACTAAGGAAAGACTTGAAGGAAGAAGGGTGTCCTACACATTCAATGTGTTTATGCCACTACAATGTCAATGTAATTTCTTGGGGCACATCCACTTATTGACTGATGCCTTGCAATACCATTGCTATTTGTAATAATAAACATACTTTTCATTCATTTAAACTAGGTGAAACACAGACGGAACAAATTTTCTACATGGAAATTTCTTAAATACTTGTAATTGTCCATGGATTTTCATCATTCTCCCAATTTATACAAGTTCTGTTTTGTTTGCAGAGCAAAGGGAGTAAAGAGGACTAGGAGAACCATATCACCGTTAGCTTGCTTTCTATACCTGGGGAAATGTGTGAGAAACAAGGAACAACTTTTATCCTTTTAGCTACTTTTAAACCACCTAGCCCAGTACTCTTTTCTCTGATGAGCAGAATGTCTCTCACTCCCAGGCAAAGGTCCTTCTCAAGCCAGCTCTTTATATTTTACCTGGAGAGCTTAGGAACTGAATATAGGGTCGCACACGGAAATGTATGCCACTACAGACCAATTCAAACGTTACAAAGTCCACATGTGTTCCACATGGACTTTTAATAGCAGTGTTCTAGGAAGTCCCTCTTGGGAACTTAATTCCCAGGCATGCAAGAAGAAGAAATGTAAGGCTTTCCCCTTACAGACTGTTTTCCTGACCTGAAAGTGCCCTGGGTAGCTGCTACTTGCTTGTTGGGGAAACTTACATTTATTTACAGCTATGTAAGTTTCCACAGTGGGACAAATAGCTGTTGTCAAGATAAAATGGAGGAGAGGAGAACCATGTAAATTGCTTTCAATCCCCATTGGTTAGAAAGGCAGGGTATAAATAAAGTAACCAAATAATCTAAATCCTAGCACACATTTGCTTGTGGTGACCATATGGCAGACACAAAGACTTATAAATTGGCTCTGTGGTCTCTCCTAGATAGAGCTCTGCTTATTAGCCCTCCCTAAGGGTAAATCATGAAACAGTTGGAAAGTTAAGGGGAATATGATTTCTTATGAACAGAACAAAGTTTGAGTTCAGTGGCACCTTTAAGACCAACAAAGTTTTATTCACAGTATAAGCATTTGTGTGCAAGCACACTTGATCAGATACAGTGTATACAGGTACAGTCTGTATCTGGCGAAGTGTGCTTGTACATGAATGCTTACACCATGGATAAAACTTTGTTGGTCTTAAAGGTGCCATAGAATAATAGAATCATAGAATGTTAGAGTTGGAAGGGACCTTGCAGGCCATCTAGTCCAACCCCCTGCACTCTGCAGGAACACAGCCGAAACCCCTACATACCTACAACATACCCAAAAGATGGTTGTCCAGTCTCCTCTTGAAAACGTCCAGCGAAGGAGCATCCACCACCTCCTGAGGCAGTCTGTTCCACTGTTCAACCACTCTTACAGTCAGGAAGTTTCTCCTGATATTAAGCCGGTTACGACTCCCTTGTAATTTCCACCCATTAGATCTAGTCTTGCAATCCGGAGCAAGAGAGAATAGATCCACTCCATCTTCTACATGACAGCCCTTCAGATACTTGAAGACTGCAATCATGTCCCCTCTAAACCTTCTCTTTCCCAGGCTAAACATACCCAACTCCCTCAGCCTTTCCTCATAAGACTTGGACTCCAACCCTCTCACCATCCTGGTCGCCCTCCTCTGGACCTGCTCAAGTTTGTCAACAGCCTTCCGAAAATGTGGTGCCCAAAACTGGACACAGTACTCCAGGTGGGGCCTGACCATAGCAGAATACAGCGGAACTACCACCTCCCGTGATCTGGACACAATACTTCTGCTAATGCATCCTAAGATTGCATTAGCTTTCTTCACAGCCGCATCACACTGCAGGCTCATGTTTAGCTTGTGATCAACCATAACACCTAGATCCCTTTCACATGTGCTGCTGTCAAGCCAAGTCCCTCCCATTCTATATCTGTGCCTTTGATTTTTTGTACCTAAGTGTAGGACTTTGCACTTATCTCTATTGAAATTCATTTTATTTGTCTCAGCCCACTGTTCCAGCCTATCAAGATCCTTCTGAATCCTGACTCTGTCTTTTTCAGAATTAGCAATCCCACCCAGCTTCGTGTCATCTGCAAATGTGATAAGCATCCCCTCTATGTCTTCATCCAGGTCATTTATAAAAACGTTGAATAACACCGGGCCTAGGACCGAGCCCTGTGGTACTCCACTCGAGACTTCCCTCCACGTAGACGCAGAGCCATTTACGAGCACTCGTTGGGTACGATTTTTCAACCAACCATGAATCCACCCAACAGTTGCGCCATCTAGCCCACATTTAACCAGCTTATCCTCAAGGATATCATGAGAAACTTTGTCAAATGCTTTACTGAAATCTAGATACACTAGATCCCACCCACTGGAGTCTAACTTTGTTCTGCTGCTTCAGACCAACATGGTTACCCCGCCTGCATCTTTCTTGTGAACAGTTTGTGTTTTCATGTCACCTTGATGAGTTTTGGAGGACAGGGAAAATTCAGTGTGTTCATAGAATAGGGTCTAATCCTCTTTTGTAGGATGCCTTGGGTCGAGATATGCAGATCCCCTTTCATGTTTATGTGTGCTATGTGACTGTGCCCCCTGTGCTGGGAAGCAGCAGTAATTAATACCACTGCAGCATCACGTTGGGCACGCCCATATGTAAAGTAGCAAACTATTGCATAGAGACCCTGGCAGGTGGCTTAGTGGTTAAGATGCTGAATTGCAGACTGGAAGGTCAGTAGTTCAGCAGTTCGAGACCCTAGTGCCGCATGACGGAGTGAGTTCCCATCTCTGGTCCCAGCTCCTGCCAACCTAGCAGTCTGAAAGCAAGAAATTGCAAGTAAGTAAGTAGGTACCGCTTCGGTGGGAAGGTAACAGCTTTCCATGCACCTTGGCGTCTAGTCATGTCAGCCACATGACCATGGAAATGTCTTCGGACAGCACTGGCTCTTCAGCTTGGAGATGGAGATGAGCACCGCACCCCTAGAGTTGGATTCGACTGGCTTTCGAGCAAAGAAAACCTTTACCTTTACTTACAATGGGGAACAGATGAAAAGCTGCATTAAAGATATTGTATTGTGGGGCAGGGGGAGAATGGCTTACATCAAGTGAGACAGAATTTATATACTTGAGACTAACTGCTACATTCCTTGTAAAATAATTCCACTTGCACAGGAGCAGTGACTAAAGCACAAACACAATTGGGCAGTGAGTCATCTTTGTTGATCTTCTCTGAACACTCCCTAAGTCATTTGCATCCATCTAAAAATGCAGGGACCAAGGCTGAACATGGGTGTGTAAGTGGGGATTAAGTAGCAGCGAAAAGGATTTTGAGTCCTATGTCTCAAACAAATCACAGTGGTTACAAGAAACTGTTTGATGGACATATCAAGCAGTGGTTGCCAAGGCAGAACGCTGAATGTTAATATGCAGTGGAGTTACTTCTTACCCATCACAATGTATTATGACACCTTTCTCATTTTCAGTCTGATCATATCAATTAATGTGCTCCAGTGCTCAACTTTTGTACAAATAATTGGTGTTCCTGCTTATAATGGAATGCGCCATGTACCAAGGTTGCAATAGTGCCCTGCAGATTATAGTTAGAATTTTCCATATACAGTGGTAATGGCGAAGGAGAAGGAGCTTGTTTTCAATTAACTGATCCCAGCGTTTGCAGTAGGCTCGTCCATTTTGCATAATCATTGTCAAACTTGCCATGTCCTCTCTCACACACACACTCCATTTTTTTAACTCTCTCCCTATAGAAAAGCCTTAATACACAATGGATTTCAAAGTCTTGGAGGCTCTGTGTTTATATATCTGACAGTTTATTGTTTTTAACAGTTTGAGGATATCTTAACACTGTGGTAAGATTTTTCTTTTAAAAATGCCTCAAGTTTATTTTTTTAACTCTGATGGAATTTGTGATGACTTGTTGAAATACACTGTTAAGCTATATATATATATATATATATATATATATATATATATATATATATATATATATATATATATAAAAGGTTTGAAGAATATGTTGACATACTTCTGCCCTTGGAAACTTATTTGAAGAAATGTGGTTATTATCACAACAGGCTTACAGAGGAGTATAATTCTGGAGCTAAAATAGTTAAACTATACAAGATCATGTATCATTCACACATGGAGATGCAAAATTGTATTTCACACTTGCTTGGAACATCCCTCAAGCTAGTGTTACCAACCTCCAGGTGATACCTTGAGTTTTTCCAGAATTACAACATGTGCAGAACACAGAGATCAGTTCCCTAGGGCCTACAGGAAATGATGGCTTCAGAGAGTGAAACATATGGCGTTGCATCCACACTGAACTCCCTCCCTAAACTCTGCCTTCTCCAAGCATGGCCCCAAAATTCCAGGAATTTTTCCAAGACAGAGCTGGCAACCCTTCCAGGAACAATTCCACTGGCTACAATGGACACACTAGAGTAAAACTGAAATTAATGTGGCCAAATTGATTTTTAGAGTATGAGCTGAGTGGACTGTTAGGTCTGTAACTACAGGAAAAATTGGGCAATGCCACCTTAGAAATACACCACACCCCCTCTCTGAAACGGAACTGGATATTTTCTGTACAAAGATATAAGGGGGAAACATTTTTTCACCAATTGCGGAGGAAGGAATGGGGTGGAAAAACTGCAAACTGGCTCTGGAGCAGTCAATTAACCCCTTATTGACTGAATTAATTCTTGTCTGCTGTGTTACATAACCTTTTTGCCCAGTGCTGCTTTCTTGCTTGCTTCTCTCCTATTTAATGTCAGCAGAAACAAGTAACAACACTGGGCAGAAAGTCTAAGTGAGATTTATACTGTTTTGGGGTTGCCTTCTCTTTTTACAGTGGGAAATGTATCTCAAAAGTAGGTGGGAAAGGAGGCAAGAGCAGTAAAATGAAGGCCCGGTTTCACTCAGCCTGGAATCTCTTTTGAATCATGAGTCACAACCCACCTTGCAGCACCTTACCTGTCAGAAAGGTGTGCCTCTGAGCATGTGTAAAATGGCTTTTACACCCCAGCAAATACCCACTGTCAATCCCCACCCTCATTGCCTTCAAAACCCTATATTAGGGATTGAAGAAGCATAATACTCAGGTAGATTTAAACCCCATAATCTCACACTACAATAAAAGAAGTAAGTCATGACAGAAATTCAAAGGGAGCATAATACTGAGGTATCCTTAAGCTTTGCAATCTCTCACTATAGAAAACCATCTTTGAAATGAGCTGAATAAATCTGAGCCAAAAACAAAATCCCTGTTCAGAATGCCAAGACTCAAACACTGCAGACATATGCACCTCTGTTAGGAGATGTATTTTAAGGAACACTTGCTCTTATATAGTGCTGCCCATACACCACAGTCCACATCTCAGGATCTTCTTCGTGTTCTTCTGGCTTCAGAAATGAAATGGGTGACCACAAGGAATAGGGCCTTTCCAGTGGCTATCTACCCACCCACTCAGCTCTGGAATACCCTCCCTCTCTCCCAACTCCTGATGCCTTCCCTGAACAATTTGTTGTGTCCGAACAAGACTTCTTAAAATTTCACCTGGCTTTTAGTTAATTTGATTGATTATTGTTCCCCTTGAATGGTCATTATTTTTCTGCCTTCTTTATTCATTATTTGCTTTTTGCTGCTGCTGTTTTAGCTGTTTAAGCCTTTTCTTTAATCATTTACTTTTGTTTTACCTGTTTTCTTACTGACTATTTGTAGGATAATTTCATTAGTTTAAGTTTATTGCTAGGGATACTTAGTATATAAATATTTGAACTAAACACACAAAATGAGAAGCAGGTGAAACTCAATAATCTTCCATTTTAGTAATTAAAGCACTGACTAATATGAATCTCTCTCACTCCCCAACTTTCGCAACATAGTTTTGAATCCTGCTCCACACTCTCATGCCTGCAGCATCTTGTTGAGAGAAAAATATAGGCACACAAGTTAAATCAACATAGGGCTCATGGTATGCTTATAAGCAAATCATTCACTTCAGAACTACCAAAAGAACAGTTTTAGATTTTAGACACTTGAAGTGTTTGTGCTTTGTCACTTCATGCCTGATCTCATCAGATCTCAGAAGCTAAGCTTCTGGGATTCACACAGCTCTAGAACAGCGTGGCATCACTTCTGGATTCTCCCTGGAAATGACAACACACTGTTGATACAACAGTGCCTCACTATGTCTCCATCTCTCCAGTTTACCACTGGGTGCCAGTCACCAGCTGGCAAACCTGTTCCCCACCTTCTCTTTGTATTTTAGCTTATGTAGGCCAAGTTACATTTTTATGTTGGTGCACTATAACCCAAATCATAAAAACAAAAAAATGTAACTTGGAAAGCCACTTTGCAAATAAATATAAGAAGCTGATTTATGCTGAGTTATGGATGAAGATCCATGACTGTCATGGGCTCAGAGGATCACATAAGAAGGCCCAGAGTTAACCAGTTATATAACAAACATGGCTAGAGTTTGAACAAGGAGCCTGGAAAAGCAATTGCATGGCTTCATATAGATCACAGTCTCATTACACTTTTGTCATGTGAAAGAAAGTGCAGTTTGCATTCTAAACAGGCTTGATTTGCTGATAGTTTTACTGATGGAAAATTAAACTGAATATATTAAAATGTGAACGAGTCAACATTTTTCTGCTGTTTCAAAGAATAATTTTATTTTTTTTTAAACTATACTCAAAGAGCTTTTAAATTATTCAAAGTCAATAGCTGATTAGCACAGGATACCATAAATTCATTATTTTTATTACTAAAAATACATATACTACATATAGTCTTAATACAGATTAGAATGCCATACAATAGCAGTTCTTGCCTTTAGTAATTTTCGTGGTGACATTCTTGAGATTAGAAGAGCTGGGAATCATGAGGAAATAAAAAGTATGAATAAAATGTACATGATGAATAAACACAAACATTCACGTGTAATACACAGCAACTTGGTAAATTTAGAGTAATCATGGTTCAGATAATTGGTGTTCCACTGTAATTTCTTTAGGGAAACTGAAAGCAGTATCTCATAGCAACTTGGAAGCAGCTGTGTGCTGGTTTTGTTTATGAACTGAGAAAGAGGATGGATGTTTTACCAAAGCTTTCATCCAGGATGCTGCTAATTGGAGGAGTACTTATGCTGCCATTGAATGTACAATGTAATCGACTGTGGCTGAGATCCAAAAGGTTGTACAGGAAATGTATTGGAGCTTCTAAGAGGTTTTTTCTGAAAGCAGCCCTCCCTGCTGTCAGACAAGCTACACCCAAAACTTTGGAAGTTTGGGAGTGGTCTTTGATGGTGGCCTCCGATATACAATATGAAGTGAAAAATCATGGGAGTGAGGCATGAATAACCAGGGAAACCACCGGCGTATTCATGGAAGTGCTTCCGTGCTCCAGAGATCCTGGTCCTTACATTTGAAATCTGTTACTAATGTTATTTAAAAATATAGCAGATGGGTTAAATATTCTGTAAAATGCAGTTAACAACATATGAAGCTGCCTTATATTGAGTCATATCATTGGTCTATCATGGTCAACACTGGTTTGACTGGCAATGGTCTTCAACATCTGTTGTATGAGCTCTCTTAATGGGGGATGATGTGGCCTGTACCTCTTCCTGCATGCAACATATGTGCTCTACAACTGAGCCATACTCTTTTCTGCTAGTTTCCCACAAACCACAGCCTGGAGTTGCATAAAGCATGTTGGGTACAATTCAGCCAAAACTTAGTACTTCTAAGAACTACTACTCTGCCTATGCATGATGGATTATATATTCGTCATCTTCCTCTTCTCCTACCCATCTGTCTTCCATGATCCTGTAAGGGTACTGATGGGAGAAGGAAGCCACATGGGTTGGAGGTGACTACAGTCATGAGAGAAACTGCATAAGATCTGCCTTCCTCCCTATTCTATCAGTGGAACAGCAATAGAATTCAACCCAGTATTCTTTCATATTGAAGCCAATGGGAGCTGAATGAGCAACTTTGGCTAGATTCCACCTCATGCTTCATTTCATATATGTTCAGAATGGTTCAGCTTTTTCTATAACAAGCTGTTAAATGTATTAGTACAGCTGAACTAGGAATAACAGAAATTCACCTGTACATTGGGGGTAGAAAAGGATAGTCAGCTAAATGTTTCTTTGTCCAGCAAGTGCTCAATTAAAAGTATTTTGTAAGGGTAAAAAAACCACAGAGGCCACCAGGATTAAGCATTCCTGATCCCATCAGTGGTTGCAGTTCTGCATGCCCTAACTTGGAAGTTTGCTTCACTGAAATTGCTGAGACAAACTTGTGTAAATAGGTTTGGGACTGGGTTGTCTGTGATGGATTGTAGCCAGAGTAAACATGTGAAGTAAAGTGTAGTATTGTTAAAAAACAGTTTATTTCCAGGCCTTAGGTTTTCACTGAAATGTTGCAAAATTTCCCAGTGACAAAAAACACATAATAGTTTACTGCACTGTGTTTTTGATCATTTTCTGAGCTTAATTTCTGCTGTTTTGTATTTCTGTATTGTATAACAGTCTATAATCAGGATGCTGTCTCTGTTGAAGAATGCATTTATGGCATTCTGTTTTGGTGGTGCTTTTGGGTTTTTGCACATTAGGTCTCTCACCTCTTTATTTTGTGGTCTTTTCTGCATTCTGTTGCTGGCAGTACATGAAATTGATGTTAAACACATAACTGTACTAATCTGTGTGGCGAACATAAATAATGAAAGAAAGATGTTTGGTTATTTTCTATTTTTGTTTTTTGAAATTATAAAAACCTTTGCACTGTGGGCCCCCATGGAAAAAAAATGATGCTTTCAGGCAGTGAGATTCGAAGCAGCTTATTACCTACTACAGTATGCTAGCAATGATGAACAGACCACCATCGTTGTGACAAGTGATGTAGCTGCCTCCAGGGTAAAACAAAAGCTTACATATTATACAAGCAATTTAACTGTTTTCTAAACATATTGCCAAGACAGTGGGAGTTGGCACTGTGCTGTAGGACTTGGATACTTGGGTTTGAAGTGACTGCTGATTATAGACCTTTTTTATTTGCCTTCTGCACACAAGCAACCTAGTAATCCAGCAAAGAATTCTTCACAGCACTTAAACTTGTCTTCATGGCTTCCCAAAGATTACACTCACAAATCACTCCATAAAAGCTGAGTAAGGAGGCTTGTGTACCGATAGCTTCACAAAACAATTGTCCTATTCCAACTCTGAAGGACTCCCCCTCCCCAATCCAAATGAAATGTTTTATAATCCTTTTTTGTGCTGTAGTCAGAAAAGGAAGAAAGGAAGGAAGAAAGGAGCCGGGTAAAGATTACCCAAAAGAAAGAAAGAAACTTTTGGGGGTTCCCTCTTAAACACAATAAAGAACATAATTAACTTCACAATTCTTTGTGTTTTTCATTTGACTGCAGGGTGGAGATGAAAGAGGGCTGTTAAGCCTGGCATTCCATCCCAATTACAAAAAAAATGGAAAGCTGTATGTGTCTTATACCACCAACCAAGAGCGATGGGCTATTGGGCCTCATGACCATATTCTTAGGGTTGTAGAATACACAGTGTCCAGGTATGATCTTTATGTACAATTTCTACAATGATTTTCATTGTATAGTTAGCAAATACATACTTTATTTGCTGGGTATCATCCCAAGTCCCAAACCCCAAACCTCACCTTCCTTCTTTTCTATATCATGCTTTTTAAACATGGCTCCTCCTGATTTAGAGGATACTTTAAAAATGCATCAGTGTTGTCTAGAGACCAGCAGTATATGACTTTGTGGCTTTCTGTACATATTTAATTCAAATAATTTCATAATGGTGCATTTTTAAATGGTGCACAATTGTACGTGTGCAGTACCAAATTTAGGCTCTTAGAAGAGTCATAGTACCATTTTTGGAATTAAGAAGGTTGCCTTTTAGCTGACAAACTGGAGTACATTCAGAGGGTTGGCTGGTCAATATTCTCTTGCTCTATAACATCATGACATTTGGGCAACAGAAATAGTTTCAAGTGTTACGGTAGTTGCTGATGGTTGTACTGGCCCATAAGCTTTTCCTATTTGCCTTTGCTGGAGAAATACAGAACGCTGGTTCCAAACTAAATTTGCAACCATGATGCATTTGGTTGATTACTGTAATTTCAAGCTGCATCGGCCTGTTATGGTTGTCCCAGGCAGCCTCATCTCTTTAATGAGACCATTCCAGAAAATGGTTCAGTGATGTTTCTCTATAACATCTCCCAGTGCCTGCTCTCATTTATGTCATCCCCATACAACTGTGATAATAGTGGGGGAAGAACCATAGGGGCATTCGGAATACAATGAAGTACTAAAACCCTTCTCACAATACATCTGGTACTACAGGAAAGGCAAGGAAACAATATAAAGCTCACATAGTTTTTTTTGGTCTGTTAATGTGCCTTCAGGAAACATAATCTTCCAGCTCAAATGAATGGCAGCTAGCATAGCCTAAGTGTGACCCAGTAGTTTTTGTAGCAACAGCTTCTCAAGAACCTTGTATTCCTTTCATTGTGGGACAGAGATAAAATGTATTACATATCATTTGAACAGAAATATGTTACTGGGATTAATTCCGTTTTTTTAAAATGTGTGTGTATGTTGCAGAAAAAACCCACACCAGGTTGATATGAGAACAGCAAGAGTTTTCCTAGAAGTAGCTGAGCTACATAGAAAACACCTTGGAGGACAACTGTTGTTTGGCCCTGATGGATTTTTATACATATTCCTTGGTGATGGAATGATCACTATTGATGATATGGAAGAGATGGATGGTCTAAGGTACAAAAATGCCAGTGGTTTTAATTTTCTCCTTCATTTTTTTTCCTTAGAAAATAACTGAAGTTGTAGTGTTTATCTGGCCAATAACAAAATCAATATTTATAAAAAGAACCAAACCCTACTCACTATCTTTACCACATTTACATGCTACTGATCTCACTGAATGAGTTAGAGCCAATTACATGTGACTCTAGAGTTCTGTGACTAGAACTTCAGACCCAAATTTGGCGGGGGGGAGGAGTGGGTCCAGTATGAGTTGGGCCTATGGCAGTAGGGAAAGGAGGTCAACTGTTCACCTTGGGTGAAGATTGGTACTCATGTTGTGTCATGCATAGTTTGGCCTTCAAGGAAAAAAGACCCAGACCAAATTCTGATAGTCTGAAATAGTTTCTGTTAAATTTATTTTCTTAATACAGTTCTTTCAGTGGTCACTTCCCATTACAGTTACCCAGAAGCTACCCTTCAGCAGAAATGTTTGTTTTCAAAACTTAACAAGTCATTCAAGAAAATGTGTTGCATAATCAAAAGTGCATGCAGGTATCTCATCCCGTCTCTTAAAGACCATAATAAAACAGAGGTCCAGTGGCATCTTAAAAACTAACAATATTTATTCCAGCATGAGCTTTTATGAGTCAAAACTCATTTCCTGAAAGAAAATCATTTCCCTCCTACTATTATGAAAATTACAGAAGGGGAGGGGAGGAGTTGGGGCAGAGTACTTTTAGGGGGGCTGTAGGTGGGTCCTTTAGATTTCCCAGAATTACAAGTGAACTTCAAGCTACAGAGATCAGCTCCCCAGGAGAAAATGTTTGCTTTGGCAGGTGGACTGTATGGCATTCTACGCCACTTAGGTCCCTCCTCATACCCTGCAGTCTCCAGATTCTACCCCCAAATCGCCAGAAATTTCCCATGCCAAAGTTGGCAATCCTAGGGTAGAAAGAGGCTCAGGCTAGAATAAATCTTGTTAGTCTTTAAGGAGCCACTAGATGTCTGTTTTATTTTGCTACAACAAACTAACATGGCTACCCCTCTGAAATTTTCTTTGGACCAAAACAGACAAGAGGCCAAAGGTCCAAGTGTAGGACCTTCCATTCTTTAAAAAAGCTGATCAGCAGTTTGAGGCTTTGAAGACTGGGGAAGGGCTGCACAGTGACCACTTACTCCCGTGCCTCTTCCACAATTTAAAATGCCCCACGCAAAGCCTGTGTGCACTCAGGCACATGTGTCTATGTTTTCCTCCACACAGCATGAATTGCAGCTTTGGGTAGGCAGTTTAAATTGTGAAAGAGGCTTGGCAGAAAAGAGTTAAACAACCTTTCATCCAGTGACCCTTCCCCGGTCTTCAAATCAGCTACCTGGGACTGTTAATTGGCTTTTAAAAAAATCATGGATCTTTTACCTCCCATCTGACTTGGCCCTTAAACTCATCAAAATCACAGTAATCTGAGTCCCTTAAATGCCATCTCCCTACTCATCTCATAAATTCAGCACTTCTTTATAGAAGGAAGTTTTCTCCTTTGCTGAGTGATTTTCTAGAACTCTTGGATGCTGTATGAATGAACACTGCCAAGTAACAATTGTTTTTTAAAATCATTTGTGTTATCCTCCAACTTTCTCAGTGATTTTACAGGTTCTGTGCTGCGTCTGGATGTAGACACTGATTTCTGCAACGTGCCTTATTCCATACCACAGAGCAACCCACACTTTAACAGCACCAATCAGCCTCCTGAAATTTTTGCTCAAGGACTCCACAACCCAGGCAGGTGAGAAGGTTGCTTTTCTTTTCCTGCACGAGTGGAAACTAGCCAGACTCTTCACACACATTTAAATAGATAGTAGAAATAAAAGGCCTTATTTGTTTAGTACATTTATCCATCAAGCTCAGGGTGGTGTACATGGCTCTTCATTTCAGCCTAGATCATCTAGTGAGTGTCCTTGGTAAATGGGAATTTGAAGCTAAATCCAGAGCTATTTTTGGGCAGGAATGCACAGGAACGGAGTTTTGGCTGGCTCCTGAGTTGACCATGACCGGTAGGAACTCATTAGTATAATAGGCCACACCCAACAGCAGAAACTCATTAGGATTGGCTACATTAGGGCAGTGTGGCCTAACATGCAAAGGAGTTCTTGCTACAAAAAAGCCCTGGGTTTTGACAACAAACAAGGTAAACAGAATAAGAAGCAAAAGGTGGATGTGGCTGCATGACCACACTTCTGCTAACATGTGGGGTGTGGCCTAATATGCTAATGAGCTGTGATGTGATGGGTGTGATATAATATGCTAATGAGTTTCTGCTGATGGATGTGGCCTGTTATGCTAATGAGTTTCTACTGGGCTTTTTCTACCAAAAAAAGCCCTGCCTAAATCTATAACCACTAATCACTGGCTCTCATCCCCTCATATAATACAGGGAAGAAAAGTATATTGAGCCCAGTATTTTCAAACATTTGGTGAATTGAAGGGTTGGGGGAAAGGCGAATGCTAGGTGTCTCTGCTCCTGAGCTCCACATTTTCTGTAAAGTCCCTCCCCACATGACTGGAAGAGCCTGCCCATGCACAACTTGGATACACGTAGTCTCTATTCAGACCTCTGAAATGATTCTGTATTGATGGTGAGAGGGAGCACAATCCCGGTTTCCTCTTGCTTTCATATGTTCACAAAATATCTGGGAAGAGCTACAATCCAGGTGCTCCTGGATGCCACCTTAACAATGGAGGCCCAGGTAGCAGCCACTGCCAAAGCAGTCTTCTGCCATCTATGGCTGATTAGGCAGTTGGTTCCCTTCCTCGAATGCAATGACCTGGTGACAGTGATCCACGCTATGGTCACCTCGAGATTGGACTACTGCAACACTCTCTACATGGGGCTGCCTTTGTCCCAAATCCAGAAGCTGCAGCTAGTGCAGAATGTGGCAGCCAGGCTGTTGTTGGGTCTCTCGGTACGAGATCACATCCAGCCTGTGCTGAAGGCACTGCACTGGCTGTCAATAGCTTACTGGATTTGTTTCAAGGTGCTGGTTTTGACCTTTAAAGCCTTATATGGTCAGGTACCTGTCTATCTGAGGTACCGCCTTTCCCCATATATTCCCCAGAGAGCACTGAGGTCAGGGTCACAAAACTGCCTGACTGTCCTGGGCCCGAGAGACGCCAGACTAGCAATAACCTGAGCTAGGGCCTTCTCAGTGGCGGCTCCACACTGGTGGAATGAGCTCCTGGAAGACCTCAGGGCCCTGTGGGACCTTTTACAGTTCTGCAGGGCCTGTAAAATGGAGCTCTTCCACCAGGCCTTCGATTAGGAGCCGCCACTGATGAAAGAGCTGCCAAAAATGGAACATCTTATGGCCCTGGTTGCAACATTGAACACTGCCACCAATATGATGCTGGGAATATAGCATCGCCTTCTGTTCTCATTAGCACTTTATGTAAATTGTTGTTCAAGTGAATTTTGTTGTATATACCGTATTTATTGTTTTATGGTATTTTAACCGTTGTATGCCGCCTTGAGCCAGTTTTTTGGCTAGGCGGGATATAAATCGAAAATAATAAATAATAATACAATCTAGACATGTATGCATTTCTGTGTTTCCTGCACAAAGTGACAGAGATTTTTGAAAACAGCTTTTTGAAACCAACTTTTATTTATGTCACAAAGCTAGTTTGTATCTTCATATATACTTTTTGGCTAGCTCTCTGTTTCTCAGCATAAACTGTAAATGTTTCATATTTTATACTGGAATTGCAACAGAGCTAGGGACAAACTACTTATTACACTCACATGCTATGCCATTATGACAGAAAAGAGGCTTCTGGGGCAGAACAGCACAAGGGAGGGTATGCAGAAAATGTAGTGGTTAAGTGTGCGGACTCTAATCTGGGAGAACCGGGTTTGATTCCCCACTCCTCCACTTGCACCTGCTGATGTGACCTTGGGTCAGTCACAAGCTCTGGCACAGCTGTTCCTTAAAGAGCAGTTTGTGTTAGAGTTCTCTCAGCCCTACCTACCTCACAGGGTGTCTGTTGTGGGGAGAGGAAGGGAAAGGAGTTTGTAAACTGCTCTGAGACTCCAAGTGAAGGGTGGGGTATAAATCCAATCTCTCCTTCTCTCCTCTCTCCTTCCACTGGCTCCCTGCTCTGCACTGCTTTCCTTGCCCAAGCCACTTTTCCACTCAGATGACAAATTTGTGTGTCTCAATTTCACTAAGCCCCAGTATAAGAAGTATAACATTTTCCCTGTTCGTGAAGGGAGACATTGAAGATTAGCTGGATAATGTATATAGAACCACAAACCAGGAGTACTGATCACAGTTTCCCTGCCTGCGTCAGCAACATTAAACGGGCAGTCAAGGAATTCACAACATGAGAATATTGCATCATATCTTAAGTACTCTTACTACAGGGAGAGAAAGGATTGGTATTCTCTTGGCTCTCAGAAACAAAGTCTTCTGCAGAGTGTCTTGATACTGTGGGAATACAATTTACTGCATTTTTAACAGTCTTTGAATGCGCTATGCTCTGTTATTGGACCTCCAGAGGAATTGATAGGATGCTGGACTAGATGGTCCGCTGGTCTTATCAAGCAAGGCTTTTCTTATCTTCTTAAATTAACTGAACTACCAGTTGGAGGTAATGGTTAGAGCAGACTCTAATCTGGGAGAACTGGATTTGATTCCCCAATCCTCCACATGCAGCTGCTGGTGTGACATTGGGTCACATAAGTTCTTTCAGAGCTGCTCTCTCAAGGGCAGTTCTTGAGAGAGCTCTCAGCCCCACCTACCTCACAGGGGGTCTGTTGTGGGGAGGGGAAGGGAAAGGGATTGTAAGCCGCTCTGAGACTCCTTCAGATAGTGAAGGGCAAGGTAAAAACCTAATCTCCTGTTCTTCTCTCTTCTTATGCTGTCACTTTTTCTCAACTGATATGTTCTGTTTCCTGCAGCATTCAACAAACAAACATTGGCATGCACTTCTGTATCAGTGATTTAGGACAAAAAAGCCTACTTTCATAGTTGTTCTGGTATGGGAATAAATGTAATGAAAAAGATTAGCTGTCATATACATTTTAACATACTGTTGTGTGCTGTGTGCAGGTGTGCTGTTGATCGTCACCCAACTGATGTAAATGTTAATTTAACAATACTTTGTTCAGACTCCAATGGAAAGAACAGGTCCTCAGCAAGGATCTTACAGATAATAAAGGGGAAAGATTATGGTAAGTATATCATGTACAATTGTGCATATTTCCTTCAAAGAATGTATATGTAATTAATTATTAAACAGCCAGGGTTATTTTAATATTGTATATATTTTATATGCTGTCACCAATTAAAGATATCTTAGTCAATTATTTGCATTCATTTGCCATTGCCTTCCTCTGCATAGCAACCCTAATTTTCTTGGTGGTCTCCCATCCAAATACTAGCCTTCTTAGCTTCTGAGATCTGACAAGATTGAGCTAGCAGGAGCCATCCAAATGTGGATCCTGCTGGAGGAGCAGATGAAAAATTAATTTTTCACCTACTTATAGCTCAGAAGCTTGGTCCCCTTTTTGCTCACAACAGGTGTGACCATGCTGACCCATGCTATAGTAGCCTCAAGACAGAATTATTGTAACATGCTCTACATAGACATGCCCTTAAAGATAACTTGGAACCTTCTGCTGTCCAAAATGCTGGTTCCCACTTGCTATCTGGGATTCATCAGCAAGAACATGTTGGGTTGGATCCCATATAAATTATCTGCACAGAAGGGGAAGCCCCCCTCCTTGCACATTCAGATGTTTCCGATGGGATCCAACCCATTAAACCTATTCTGAAGTTGCTCCACTGGCTGCCTATTCAAGGTATTAATGCTTACCTTTAAAGCCCTTCATGACCCAGATCCTCGAAGGACCATGTCATCCTGCAAATACCCATGCAGCTACTATGCTGTTCCCAACAGGATCTCCTTGCTGTTCCCTCTCTTGATGCCCAGTCAGCCACCACTCAGGTTCAGACTTTTTCAGTTGCCCCTCTTCTTTGGAACAGACTCCCCAAGTTGGTGAGAATTATTAATCATGCATTTGAGTATGATTCAGGGGGTTGAATGTGTTTGCAGCTGAAAATATTGATACAGGTTCCAGGGTTATAGTCTGTTACGAGATTAATTTTGTTTTTAAATGTTATATAGTTTTAGTCTAATTTATTATTTTGATGTTGTTACCTGCTTTGGGTCCCAACTGTGTTGGGCGAAAAGTGGGCATAAAAATGTTCTAGGTAAGACAGAAAAAGAAATGGAGTAAGTCAATGGACAGGATCTTTACCATCTACCTGTTCCCAATGCAGTTCCCAGTTCCATATGTTACCCCATCCTGTAGGAACAGCTAAATTGTGTATAAATTATAAAACACAAACAAACTTTAAAGGGCACCCAATAATTTAACAACCTAATATTGATTTGTATATTTATTATAAATCATGGAAATCATAGTTATGAACAGCAGTTATGTTTAGTCTTCTGGATTTTCTGTAAATTTCACAAAAATTTTCAATGGGCTTCTAAAAGCAATACAGATATAGGATATTGTTTTTCATTGACATCACAAATGTTACATTCCTATCTTGCATTAGAAAACAAGTGAGAAGAAAAGTCTAACTGATCTGTTTGATGAGAATTTCATTCACAACTCTGAGCAAGCTCTGCATTTTTTGCTTCAGATAGTATGACAATTTATACCAAGACATCACAGATTTTTGTGCCTATTAAGCTAATTTTTAAAGAACATCAAAATACATTCAGTACAACAAAGAATAACAATGTTTCATTATCACCCATCCTCCCTGTTGCAAGACTAGCCAGCCCATCTCCAGCAATTATGAACTTTAAAGGTTGATCGATTGATTCCGTTTGTAGACCGCCCTCTCCTGGAGGGCTCAGGGCAGTGTAAATCATATACTCATACATCCTGTCCTTATTAATATTTGAATTTTGGTTCCACCACATTCTATGCTTGCCATAATTGATTTGGCTCAAGAACTGGCAGTCAGAGGACACTGGCCAGGGCTGACTGGCTGCTTGGCGAAGTCCCGCCCACGTCAGCCCCAGTCAATGTGTTTGGCTCAGTCTGCTCCAGTCCTCCAACAGGAGAGGACCATCTGGAGTGTGAGCGCAGGGACAGGCCCTCAAGGCTGAGGCAGGTGAGAGAAGCCCCTTTCCGCCCCCCCACACCATCCCCTGGGCCTTCTATGGGGCAGTAGGCCCAGAAAAGCCCTTTTCCACCACCCCCCACACCATCCCTTGGGCCAGCTCTGGCACAGCTGTTCTCTCAAAAACTGTTTGTGTTAGAGTTCTCTCAGCCCCTCCTCCTCACAGGGTGTCTGTTGTGGGGAGGGGAAAGAAAAGCAGTTTGTAAGCCACTCTGAGACGCCTTTGGGCAGTGAAGGGCAGGGTATAAATCCAATCTCTTCTTCTCTTCTTCTTCTTCTATGGGGGCAGTAGGCCCAGAAAAGCCCTTTTCCGCCCCCCCGCACACCATCCACTGAGCCTTCTGTGGGGGCAGTAGGCCCAGAAAAGCCCTTTTCCGCCCCCCACACCACCCCCTGGGCCTTCTATGGGGGCAGTAGGCCCAGAAAAGCCCTTTCCCGCCCCCTCACACCATCCCCTGGGCCTTTTATGGGGGCAGTAGGCCCAGAGAAGCCCTTTTCCACCCCTCTTCCCTTCCTTTCCCCCTTTCCTCTTCCTTTCCTCTTCCTCTTCCCCTTCCTCCTTCCTTCCTTCCTTCCTTCCTTCCTTCCTTCCTTCCTTCCTTCCTTCCTTCCTTCCTTCCTTCCTTCCTTCCTCCAACCCTCTCTCCCTTCCACCTCCCTCCCTTCCTTCCTAGGGCCTGTTGTCTTCCACCACAACGGGCTTTGCTCCCTAGTCAATAAATAAAACAGTACAACAAGCTCAATAAATGTAATTAAAACAATATAATATCACAGCATGATGTTCTAATAGCTTCAATTTATGCCCTCTCCATGGGGGGAAGGGTGAGAGGCAGGGCTGGCTCGAGGTGGCTCTGCACCCTAGGCGGGTGCAGATGCCAACCTCCTGGTGGGGCCTGGAGACACCCACCATGCCGCCCCCGCCTCCTCTCCTCCCCAGGGGGAGGGCGAGCCACAACCCAGGGAAGGGGCAGGTGTTTTAACCCCTGCCCCTTCCCTCCCAGCACCGGCTCTGGGCGCTCCGTAGCTGCGGAGCGCCCAAGCAAGCCAGGGAAGAGGTGGGGGGTTTAACCCCCAGTCCTTCCCTCCCAGCGCCGGCTTGCCTGGACGCTCTGCAGCTGTGGGATGCCCAAGCAAGCCAGGGAAGAGGCGGTGGGGTTAACCCCACCGCCCTTTCCCTCCCAGTGCTGGCTTGCCTGGGCGCTCCGGAGCTGCGGGGCACCCAAGCAAGCCAGGGAAGAGGCAGAGGTTTTAACCCCTGCCCCTTCCCTCCCAGTGATGGGGGCTTTTGTGGGGGGGCGCCTTTGGCGCCCCTGCAGCCGGTGCACTCTAGGCGAGTCAGCCCTGGTGAGAGGTGGAGGCCAGGCCCGATGATAGATTATTGCTGTCTTCAACCATAGGTCCAGTGGAACATCTCTGTCTTGCAGGACTTGCAGAACTGTCCCAAGTCCTGCAGGGCACCCGGCAGAGAGTTCCACCAGGCTGGGGCCAGGGCTGAAAAGGCCCTGGCCCTGCACGAGGACTGCTGGGTATCTTTCAGGCCAAGGATCACCAGAAGATTTTGCTCCCCAGAGCGTAATGCTCTTCAGGGAAAGAAGGAATATGTATCCTTCATTCACCGTCTTTTTTCTCTTCCTTCTGCTTTCTACAAAAGCCCAGTTGGCATTATTGAGACATATATTATAGCAGGGAAGGGTGATACATACACACAAATGCAAAAAACTATGTATGCAAGAGAAAAAGAAAACCAAGGATCACACAAAATCTATGATACTAGTGTTCTATTAATCAATAAGGCTGAAATAAAATCATTTCATTGGCCTTTACACAGGATAACTTAATACTAGTATTTCAAATTATGTTGGTAACCAATTTAATTTTGGATAGTTCAGAAGACACATAAAAATAGCTGTTATCTACTACATATGTTTAAAATATTAAACATATTACTACTGGGTTTTATTTTTATTTATTATTTATATCCTTCTTTTCTTCTTGATTGGGGACTCAAAGTGGCTTCCATGGTTGAATCAGGGATTCGAACCCAGTCATCCTAGGTACTAGTCCTACACTGTAACCACTGTGCCACACCACTTAACTGCATTCATGGCATAGCTAATATTTCATTGAGTATAGATACATAGCCAAGCCTATAGGCACCTACTTGCAAACATAGATTCTGATACAGTGCTGTGTAGGCCACAAGGATCTTGTTAACCATGAGTAGTTCTTGAGAATTACATTTTTGAGAAGGATACTAGTTCTACGGTTTTAGCAACAAACATGTAAAATATTTCAGGATTGGCCACATGCCCTTAGGTCTCATTTAAACCAATGGGCATATTTAATGAGTACATTTTATAAAAACTGAACCAAAGAGTCATGTGGTATGAAACTGATTTATATTCTGACCACATCCAAAGTAGATCACACCAAGAAATACTGTGGTGTAAAACAGCTATCCAGGAAAATAGCCAATTTGAATAAGAGATGGTGTAGTCTACTGTTTAAAAAGAAAATTTATCAAATTACAGATTGCTGTATTCTTCACCCTAATGGCTCATCACACAAAAAACATTCTGGGGGGGTGGGGAGACCAGAACAGCAGACTTGTCTCTATGGCCCCTTTCGGACAGGCTTTGTAATCTGTTTTGATAGCCAGTTGCTAACAGATTTTTTGTGTCATTTCAGACACAACTGTTTTAGCAAACAGCTGCTAACAGATTTTATGTACCTTTTCATATACAGCCACTTGCATCTGGTTAGCAAAATGTGGTTGAGGCATTCTTGTGGTAAACTTTCTTCCATTTTTACCTCTTCTTTGCACTTCTGAAGTGCTGTGGTGTGCTGTTTAAAATGTCTGCAGCGCTTCCAATACCACAGTGCTTTCCCCCCACCCTTTTTCACTGCGCAATCTTCCTTCACCTTTTAAAACCTTTCTAAGTTGAGCGCTATAATACTAGACCATTATAGCATTTCAGTGCTAAAATGACACTATCAAGATGACTTGGCACCACTATATTGATCTAGTGCTATTGTGCTCAACTTAGAACGTTGAAAAAAAGTTTGAGGAAGATCACATGACAATAAAGGGCATAGTCTGAAATGGCCAGGTTGCTTCAGAGATTAACGCAATGAAACCTCCATCTCTGTTTCTTTTTACTGGGCCAACAATGGATAACATTGGTTTAGAATGGTGATGTGAAAGGGGCCTAGCTTACTAGTGCCATCCTAAGCAGAATCATACCTTTCTAAATCCATTTAAGTCAGTGGACTTAGAAAGGTGCAGCTCTACTTAGGATGGCACTGTAAGTCCAGCAAATAAAAAACTTTCTTGTGGGAGACATTAATTTAAAGTCTGCGGTTAGAGTTATTATTTTAATTTCTCTGGTCTGGAATTACACTTTAATTTTGTGCATTTTATGTGCCTTTATGGAAGGATTCATTTAAACTACTTCTTGTTGTGTAAACTTGAAGAATACCAGAACCTAGGTCAGGATCTGACAAGTCTAACTATACTTTCCTGGGATTAAGCCCCACTGAATAGACTCAGGTAGAATTCTAGGTAGACTTGCTTAGGACTGCTTTGCAAAAGACAGCCAAATTTCTAGTGAAAGCCATAGCTTCTCACACTATCAAGGAGAGCTGATATGGCAAATCAATAGATATTGGGTTTGCATCTTTCTAACACCTCAAATAGAGTAGTCTTTCCTGTGCATTATTTCTCCAGTTTCATCAACAACCAATAGCAGCACTCTTAGTCATTTTACTTTTATACTAAAGAGTGAAAATCAGAATAAGCCCATTTTTTAATATGCAATTCCTCAGTGGAAAAGTGTCCATTTTAATTTTCATATTAGATTTTCTTTTTCCTTGACTCGCAAGATCATATCCATATCTTTAAAAATAACTTGAGTAACAGAAGAATGCTGTGTAATCAACATTGTGTTGTAATGTGCTGGCTATTTCATTTTAATATTAATAAAAACTAGATTCCCCCCCAAGCTTGTGGATTTCTAATCTATAGAACAATAACATTATCTTCTTTCTTTTGTTGATAACAGGCCTACATGGAAATGTATAGATGGGGTATCAGATGCAACCAGTTTTTCTGATGATGAAAAGGGGAGGAGGGGTCCTGATTGCCCATCACAAGGACCATGCTGGGGATAATGGGTCCTGCATGGAGAAATGCCACATGGAACATGGGCTGTAATAAGTAGGGCAATTGGCTGAGATGGAATGAAAAAGCTGGCTGGATCTAGCACATGATCATTCAGAAATCTTACCTCCTTTTAAATCTGATGATTCAGGTCTAATGTAAGAAAAACATACAATAAAGAAGCTGTGATTTTATCCTTTGCTATTATTTTCATTTAAAAATGTCTAGACTACATGAAATTGTATTTCATCTAATGCTATGTTAGTTCCTTTTTAGAAAGTGAGCCTTCACTATTAGAATTCAAGCCATTCAGTAGTGGACCCTTGGTTGGGGGATTCGTATACAGAGGCTGCCAATCTGAAAGACTTTATGGAGGTTATGTGTTTGCAGATCGCAATGGGTAAGTTTCTTAAAATTAATGTTGTGAATAGGGGTGTGCACTCAACATAAACCGAGCTGAAAAAATACATTATTGGTATTTATCAGGTACTTTCTCAGCTGATCAACAAGGGGGCTGGGGATTCCGCTATCTGAAAATGGCCACTCTAAAAAACCTGAAAATATTTGGGATATTTTGGGGGCACTGGATAGCCACAGTTACAGGGCATTTAAAGGGTTCTCAGTCCATTTAAATGCCTTCAGAGTGCACTCTCAGGCATTTAAAGGGACTGCAGTCCCTTTAAATGCCTTTGGAGTTCATATGCCACAGCTCTGAGTTGTGCTGCAGCTTAGAGAAGGTGTTTAAAGGGACTGTCCCTTTAAATGCCTTTTTCTCCTCCTTTGGAAACAATGGAGGATGGGGGCACCTTCTTCTGGGGCCCATAGAATTGGACCCCTTGGTCCAATCTTTCTGAAACTTGAGAGGTTTTGGGGGGAGAAGCACCAGCACCTACATTGCAAATATGGTGCCTCTATCTCAAAACATAGCCCCCCAGGGCCCCAGGTACCCCCAGATCGATTCTCCATTATAGCCTATGGGGACCATTGACTATAGTGCTCCTCATAGGATATAATGAAGCCAAAAAAATTCTGCAATCCCAAATATTTCTTGAATCCAATATTGAGATTTGGGAATATCAGGAAATATCAATATTTTTCAGGTTCAGTATACCCAAACCCAGCCCTGACCTGATAGCCCAGGCAAGCCCTATCTTGTCAGATCTTGAAAGCTTAGCAGGGTTGACTCTGGCAAGTAATTGGATGGCAGACCTTGTTGGAATACCAATAGTCAGGAGGTGGAGGCAGGCTTTATTCAGCCACTTCTCTGAATATCCTCCAGGCCCCCCTGTAGGGGTGAGTCACCAGAGGTCATCATGACTCCAGGTGCACACACAGTCAGTCAGCAGGGGTCACCATGACTTCCAGGTGTACACACACTCACACACACAAACACAAAAAAAATACCAAAAAACTATACACACAAACACCCGAATCCAAAAAATACTCATTTTTTCGGTGCAGACCTCTAATTGTGAACCAAAAATGCAGAGCATGAGCTATGTTCTGTTGTAAGATTTGTATTCATAGTAAATCACTTACACTTTTATATAGATTAGTCATAAGATTTCCATCCACGTAGCATCTGAAGTAGTTTGATATAGAATTCCAAGATTCTAGTACAACAAAACAGCTATTACTTCTGAGGCACCACTTTTGAGTATCTAGCAGTAGATGAGGGCCTCAGTTCAAAGATTACATCTAGAGGGACTTTGGATTTCTGTCTTCAATTAGCAATATAGGATTCAACCACACATACATATTGAACAACAAAATGACTTTGAAGCCCAGAGGTGTTTCAAAAGCAGTTTGAGACATGGCACGTTTCTCTTTTATTCCTAAAGGAAAATAAATCAAAAGTCTCCTAAACAAAAAGTAGAAGCTTTTTGATGCACTTAAAGTCACTGTCTGAATTGTGGCCAGAACACTATTGTTTGCAGTTAATCAAAACATTACTATTATGACAGTACATTTAATATTTCTCAAGAATATTAAACTCTGATAAACAGATCAAGAGAGGGTTAAAAGCCTGCTGCAAACAAATACAGAGTAAACAGAAACAAAAATAGTTTATAATTTTTAATAAAGACATTTTAATATAAAAGCAAATAGTGTTGTCCAAATGCCATTGAGAGGGCTCCTGAAGCTCTAGAGGTGTTTGATACTCTGTCGAGGGAAACTGACTCACATACACTCCAGTCCTGTACATGTTTACTAAAATGTAGGACTCAATAAGTTACATAGCTCTTACTCCCAAGTAAATAGGTGTAAGATTGCAGTCTTATAGGGCAATCCTGAGCAAAATTACACCTGTCTAAGAACCATTGACTCCACTGACTTGGAAATGTGTGTTGATGCTTAGGATTGCACTCCAAGAAAGTTTTTTTTAATAGGAATGAAATCTTTCATGTGCCTTCAAGATCTATCTTTTACACTACTCCACACTATCATTTGGACTGTTGCTTTATAACTCCAATTTCAAAGGGTTAATGTTAGCCCAGATTGGAAAAGAACTCCAGTGTGTGTTCCAGTAATGTATTCCTTTAAAGCAAAGCAAGCACTGTGTAACTCTTTGTCTTTTGTATATATGATTACAGAAACTTTTTAACACTTCAACAGAGTCCCATTACCAAACAGTGGCAAGAGAAACCATTATGTCTTGGCAACAGTGGTTCATGTAGAGGTTTCTTTGCAGGACATATCTTGGGATTTGGCGAAGATGAATTAGGTGAGATAAAAAATATTTCTTTGTATATGACTTTATTGTTAATGGGATTTTGACCAAGATCAACCCAGTAATATTCAGAAGTATCCTGGGAATGTTGGTGGCAGTATATCTGCAGAACAATTGTTTTTCTTTTCCCCCCCCACTTTAATCATTTGTAAAGTATTCATAAGCATTGTTCTATTTACATCTAGTAGCTGTCTCCATTACTTCAAATGCATTATGAAAAGCATTACGTACCATGATTACTTACACACCCATTCTGTGCTAGGCCTTCTAGAAGTAATGGGTTAGATCCAGCCAGCTATTTCACTCAATCTCATGTAATTTCTCTTATTACTACAACTCCCATTGCACATGGCTTTTGTACATGCTAGTCTTGTGATCCCTGCAAAAGCATATTTGGTGGCTGAAGGGGACTCCTTTTTCCTTTCTTAGCAATTAAAAAGCTGGGTGGATCAAACCTATATATTTACATATAATTAGAATAAGTCAGGTGTTGAGACCTAAGAACAAAATGTACTTTTAGAACTTCATAGTGGGACCAGAGAGACCTAGATGCAGTTTCCGGCTTATGCATGAATATTCTGAGTTTCCTTGTGCAAGTTATTCTTTCTCAACTTCTGTTCCCCATTACTGAAATAGAAATACAAATCATAGTTGTGAGAATTAATAATTACTGTGATGTACTTGCCCCCATTAAGAGACCCATGAAAAAGATACAGTATTAGCATATAAACTATACAGTACTTTACAGTGCAGTCCTGAACAGAATTACACCCGTCTTAGGTCCATTGACTTCAGTGGACTTAGAAAGGTTCCAGCTCTGTTTAGGATAACACATTTGTGAATACCAGCATTGACTTATGGTATGTTTTTGTCTAACAGGTGAAGTTTATGTCTTAGCAAGCAGTAAAAGCATGACACAGTCTTACAATGGAAAACTTTATAAAATACTTGACCCCAAAAGGTAAGAAATACTGTACAGAAATAAAGTGTAGTCTTTAAGATATTCTAATTTCCAGATACTTATTCTTTATTTTATTTATTATATTTGTATCCCACCCTCCCTGCTTTTGGTCAGAGGAGAGAGTAATTTAGGTTCTGACCCTTCACATTTTCTTTTTGGAAACAAGCTGCAGTGTAATAAGGATTCTGGAGTTGTACCTAGCTATAGTTGAACTGGGAAGATATGATTTTGTAATGTGTTTCAGCTATAGACCGCCATATTCCTCAGTAGTAGTCTGTTGTGGCGAAGAAGAACCTTACCACTTGTGTGCTGGGGCAGTTGTGCACAGGATTGGGTCACTTCTACATTGGGTATTTGGCCCGGCTTTGTTGCTGATGGGAAGTAGGGTTTTTTCTTGCTTCCATGCATCATTGTGGTGTTCTCAGGCACCTTCTGGCTTTTCTGTGATTGCTCCTGAACAGTTGTTTAGGAAGGATTGCAGCAATGCCAGGATGACTGCCCTGTGAACAGGAAAGTCCAGATCTTCCCCAGCCCTGCTTACATAAGGCGCTATATATCTTCCCTGCCCCACAAAAAGAAAAGGTACTAATCAGCCTCCAAATACATGAAAGAATCAAGATGACTATGGGTGGATGGGGTTCTATGGAGAACTAGCAGGTAGAACAAATGAGAGATGCTTGGAAATATATGCGCTAGCTTATCTAGGAGGCCTTGGTTTTGGGCAGAAGGACATGTCTTCCAGAACTATGAACAACCTAACAATAAACAAATAGCATTATTGATTACAGTAGAGCTCTAATTCTTTGTCATGAATCTACCACCCAAATTTAGTGTTACTAATTAGGGACCACATGTTACCGCAGTCATTCAAGAATATATTTTTTATTTGTGATTTCTAGGGGAAAGTACTTTTACAAAACAAATATTGCCTGGCTTCATTTGGATTGTTTAGTCTGTTGGTGTGTGGACTTAGGTGAATTTTACACCTTTAATCCATTATTAGTATCTAATTACAAGGGGGCTGCTTTGTTTGACCTTGGCTTTGTGTTCCTGTTGCCTCGGCGATTAGGGTGGTCTCAGAATGACATACCTGAAAGGCCAGACCTCCCAATGCAGAGTTCCTGGTTAGCTATTTAATGTGTGGCACAGAGAGTAATGTATCTGGCTGGAATGAGACGAAACAAACACCATGCTAATGACACTGTGTACTCTGGCATGAATTTGAAATGAAACTGATACAAATGGAAAAGCAAAAAAGATAGTTATTAAATAGCACTATGGGAGTTTATTTCTGATGTTTTGACACGTACAAAACTACAGTGAAATTGTTATTCACATATATAATGCAATTTTCAGTCAAAGCCTATGCTCAGCTAGTTCTAGGCAGTCATCTGCATTGTTTTTCATTCTTCCATGCACAACACTGTACACATGTGGCAATGTATCTGCCAGTTGGCTCTGCCTATCTGCAAAGGGCTCCTTCATTGTTCATACACAGCAGCACTGGATCTTGTGAGTGGACAGTGCTCTTGCATGTGGCATGATCACGTGAGGATTAGGCATGCTGCATACTTTGACATAAACACCAGGCAAATTTACACTGATTGAACTCCCTTGTGCAAAATCTTAGTGTTCCCTGACACAGTTCATCTTGAGCACTGCATCATGCCAAACAACTTTTTGCCTGCTCAGTAGCCTCTTAGTCATTGCAGGTTGCCGCTGTTCTTGCTCAGTTCAAGGAAGAAATGATATTTGCTAGAGAAGAGGCAGTGTTCCCAGAGTTCATACTCATTTGGGTCATAATTGACCAACTTGTATTATCAGAGGTGTCGAACTCATTTGTTACAAGGACTGGATCTGACATAAGTGTCACTTTGTTGTGCCGGGCCACACATGCCATAAAATGTAACACAAGGTACCAGAGATATTACCTTCATAAAGGTGATTTCAGATGTTGAATGGCAATAGCAGGTGAATGACAATAGCAGGCTTGATAGGATTAGGTGTGATATGCAGAGGGGCAGTAGATGTGGAGATAATGGGGAATTTCAGACAGATGATATAATCCGGTTCCCAAACGGTTTCTGGTCTGGCATTTCAGACAGAACCATTTTAGAACCGGTTCCCTACCGGAATATATTTGTAATTTCACACAGAATCGCTTCTGTCCCGTTCAGGAAACGGGGCTGAAGTGTTTTACCTGTCAACCGCTTCCAAGTAGTCGTCAGTTTCTTCTCCCGGATCCGATACGCTTTTTTCCCCGCCTTTTTTTGCCCGCGCAGGCAATCTCCAGCTTTTTTTTTTTTGAACGTTCGCTTTAGAGCACTATAACGCTATAGCGCTATAGCGCAATAGCATCATAGCAACCCCATTGGAATGCCTGCAGTGTTGTTTTATAGCACTATAGTGCTATAGCACTCTAAAGCGAACATTTATTTTTTTTTTTTAAAGGCGCGGCGGGAAACGGTGGGAAAACAAAGCGGTGCAGTCTGAATTGCCAAACTGCTTCTGATTCGGCTCTTTTCCGGTCAGGGAAAGCCATGTGTGAAATGGCAGCCCTGTACTGGTTTACTTCAAGACGAATCAGAAACGGCTTCAATCTGGCAGAATCTCGGTAATGTGAAATTCCCTAATGTGTTGGTAATGAGACAGAAAACCTAGGTTTCAATTCCATCCAGGAAGATTCAGTTCAGGAGGATGGAAAAAAAAATAAATGGACATAAGTCTGACATTAGAAACCACAACATTCAGTTGCTGACCTAAGAGTAGCAGTGCTCTTACAAAGGGATTTCAAAGGGAGATTAGAAAGCAGGGCTGCTGAATTGCAATTGATAATGAAGTTTAAGACAATGCATCCTCCTGGACTGAATTGAGACCAAGTTTTCCTGTCTCATTACCAATGTGTGCTATTATCATTTGACATCAGAGATCACTCCACTCTCCAAGATATAAAGACCAATCCAAGTGTTTTAATTACTAATCAGGATCTTTTTGAAAGAAAATAAATTCAAATAAAAACAAAGAAATCCAATCTTTTTTTAAAAAAATATTTCAGAATAAGCCAAAATAATTTCCTCAGTGTACATTGTGCTTGTCAGAAGAATCTGCCCACCCTCCCTCCCTCCCTCCAAAGAAGAATAAGTGTGCTTGCACACAAAAGCTTATACCTGGAATAAAACATTGGTCTTAAACCTGCCATGGGACTCCAACTTTGTTTTCTCTCTCTCTCTTTCCTCTCCCTGTCTTCCTCCCCAAAAAAGAAGGAGCAGCCCTAGAGAAGGAAGCAGAACCTGTGCATGTGTGCGTGAGTGAGTATAAGAGAGAGAGAGAGGCTTGTCTTTTGTCTTCGTATATCTTCTGCACAAAGCAGGAAGCAGCCACAGAGCTCTGTGTGTGTGTGTGTGTGCATGCGTGTGTGTAAGAGAGAGAGAGCAGGGGGAGGGAGGGAGGCAAGCAGCAGGAAGCAAAAAGCCACTGAGGGAACTGGAGGGGGGAGCAAGCTATGATGGAGCTGCAGCCCTGGAAAGAAAGCAGGAGAAGGAAGTTGCTCAGGGGCCAGATTTGAGCCCTGTGTGGACTGCATCCAGCCCACAAGCCGCATGTTTGACACCCCTGTAATGTATATATTGTTTGTAGCTTGTTCCCTCTTTGTGAATCACACAAATTGGATAGAATGCATTCCCAGTTTTTTGGTTCTGCACAATCAGTGGCATGTATATAAATAAATAAATAAATATTTGTGAAGTGATCTGAATAAACAGTTGCAAGGTTAGCTGGGTTCATCAGCAAACAATGAAGACACACAAACAGTGCCATTCTAAGCATTGTTTTATTGTTATTATGCTCACTGAAGTTGTTGGGCTTAGTAACAGTGTAATTCTGTGAGACACCTAAGTAATAAGTCTCAACTACAAATTGTCAGATTTAATTCTTTTCCTCTTCAATATGTGCCTTTCAAAATTGGAGGTGGTAACTGACAACTGACTGGAGACAGAAGCTGCAAGAAAACAATATAATTGTATAAATCGGACACATCAATTTACTCAGACCCAAATGGTTTTTTTTGCTAATAACTTGAATCTCATATAAGATTTCCATGACAGAAAGGGAAATGATTTCCCCTGATCCTCTGTTCCTACTGCCGATCTCCAGCTCCTGCCCCTATGCTGTTTTTGAGGATCCTCTTTCCTACAAAAGCAAGGTTTGGATGAGTATTTTAGATAGCAACAGGGAGTGGGAGGCAGGGAAGTCCCACTTCACTGGATCCAAGCAAATTTCAGCAGCCCCATCTCTATCTCATAGATGGAAGTCATTTCATGCAATCAGCACTTCTATGAGATATCAGCCATGCTAGGAATCTGCCTGTGACCTTGAGGTCACTGTATGAGGACAGCCCGAATTTCTGTAGACTAGATTCAGGTGCGTAGCCATGTCGGTCTGAAGCAGCAGAACAAAATTTGAGTCCAGTGGCACCTTTGAGACCAACAAAATTTCATTGACAGTATAAGCTTTCATGTGCATGCACACTTCTTCAGATACCTTGCCCACGAAAGCTTACACCCTGAATGAAATGTTTTTGGTCTTAAAGGTGCTACTGGACCCAAACTTTGTTCTGTAGACTACCTAACTGATAAAACCCTAGTTCAGTGCTTTTCTTGAATTCCTATAATATGGTATCTGCTCAGGAATACAGGTGGATAATTCCCTTCTCTTCCCACCCCCCAAAAATCTGTTTCATTTCTGCCTACTTTCACTCATGAATAACTTACAGCCCATAATATAAAAGTAGAAAGGCATACACAGTGTGAAGAGCTTTGTCACTGCCAAGCTGCCGCTCAGCAATGCATCTTTTACAGTAACAAAATCCTTTCCAGGTGAGCATATGTTAACCCTATTCAAGAGTACAGGCAGACTGACAGCTGAAATCTAAGCCCCAGATGCTGGCTCATCACTGATTCCCCTGTGACAGAGGACTAGATAGTAGTCCATCAGCAAAGGAAAGAAGTTGCAAATAAAAACCTATTCCAAAGAGCTGAGTGCACAGTATCTGTAGAAGAATCCACAGTGATGTCATTGAGACCCACCAATCATGGAGCAGGATGCTGACAATACCCAGGACCAGCCAGCTATTGGAAGCAGCTGACCAGTGATGTCACTATCCTTTATGTCACCTTGCCCCCTCATACAAATATAACTAGATCTCTTGTTCTCCATGTTTCCTTCCCATCATATAGCTTGCAAGCTTTATCACACACCACCAGGGTTCAGGGGATTATGAACAGAAAGGAGCCTGCTCTTCATTCCTGCTAGGGAAAAGCTACAGATCCTGTCAGCCCCCTCCTAGTCTGAATACCATGCTGTAGACAGCTGAGGGTAGCAGTGACCAGTGATAGGTGATGACCAGTGAAAACAACCCATTTATTGTACAGCCCACAGTAAGATGAATGAGGCTGCCAGCTCTCTTAGTGTAGTGAGGCTCCTGTGCTGTTGAAAGCAACATTAACAGTCGTTAAACCCACAAGCAGAGCTGTCACTACATGCCTGCATAGGTGCGACTTTGGTGGTCTGTTAAACTGCTTGCAGTGGTGCAATAACAATGTTAGAGCAGGAGAGATTGCAACCACTGTGTGGGACCATCTGTTGTGAGATAGTGTAGTCACTGAGCTACTGCTTACCCATCCCTTGTAGGGAGTTGTGTTGGAACACTATCTGCAGTTTGTGTTTGAGCTGCTTCATATGCCAATCACCAAGAAATTAAGTAGTGCTCCCTGCCTCCCCCACTTGCATGATATAGTGCCAACGTTGCATTATCATTTTGCCAATACATTTCCCAGGAGGGGGGCTTTCTTCAGTATTCATACTTACCTTATACCCCTTTGTAGGTGATATTACTAGCAACTGTTGAGGGAGGGGGAGTTGTTCAGCCTACACAATAGGTACATGTTGGGGAGGAGGACATTTTCAGCAGCCAAAGTTTAAGGCAGGAGAGCCCTTTCCCTTGCCTATCTGTGTGGAGAGGAGGCTCCATTTTGATGTTTGAGTCCTGAGAATGAGTGCCTGTAAGCTGTGTCACCATTCAGTATTTGCTGTCATCTCTGGCCATTTGTGCATTGTGGTCTTCCTCTAGAGTTCTCGTTAGCCAAGTCCACCCCCACATGCATTCTAAGTGTGCCAACAGGAGGCCAAAGAGAGATTCGCCCCTGTGTTGCACACCCTCATCTGAGGTATGGAGGTCCTGGCTGAGCTTTATATAGTGCTTAAAGAGAGCTGGGATTGCAGACTTAGTATCCTAGCAAGACCACACCTTTACTGGTTGCCAGAGACCTTTCAGCCAAACCCGAGGAAGAGTAGTTTCTTCCAGAGTATTTTATTTACCATCAACTGCAGAAATGTGTACTAAGAATATCATGCGGCTCACTGTTTTTGAGCTTTTGAAATCTTTCATTTTTTTTATACTGTTCTGTGCAATGTACAGGCAGTTGTGTCATAAAAGACTTCATTCAGTCCAGTTCTAATTCAGGAAAGCTCTAACCCTAAGTGATGTGAAGTAATACCTATTAGCACTGAAGTGTAAACATCATGGTTGAGTATCTGGTGAAACCTGCTTAAGGGTATAGTGCTTCACCACAGTGATTCCAGACTTTTGTTCAGTGGCATACATAATATAAAACCTCTTGTCCTCAATCATCTTCACATACCTGATTGCATTAGAATAATGATGCAGAATTATAAAACATAAAGCTGCAGCCAATGTGGTAACTCACTCAGGTGGACCATGAGAACACCTTGGATTCAAAAACATACCATACCATTTGCAGTCGTAGAAGGCCAGAATGAATGCTTCTATGTATACAGTTTAGTTTTTAAGAGGGGGGAAATAATTCGCCTGTAGGCAAAACATATGCATTAAGCTCTTTGAATACCTAACATTAGCCTAAAGAGTTGTAACAATTATGGGGGAATGTTTTTTAAAAAATGCCTTCCATATCTGGTATGTTTTCTTTCCCATTCCCCTGTGACTTCCATATTTCTAATACTAGCATTTAAGGAGTTCTCCATGTACTTCACTTTATAAGGCAAAAAAAACCCAGACCCACTCATTCCACATATTTTGCCTGTGTGTTTTCTTTTTTCTGTGTGTGTAGGGTTGGGTTGTGTGTGTGTGTGTGTGTTTGGTGCAAGAAGCTGGCTGCTCAGTCGTCGTAAAGAATGTAATACATAATTGAGCAGCTTTAGCCCCGTAAGCCAGTTCTTTCTCAATTCATCCGTCAAACTGCTGTGCAAGTGGCCCCCTAAATTGATAAATTCCCACAGTGCCTGTTGACCCAGCTGCCAAGGCCTCATGCAGCAGGTGTTGTTTTCATGACCACCCTGACAGTAATACAAACTGTTTAGCAGTTGCATTGACCTCGCAGCTATTAACACTGATACAGGCTCCGCTGGGGACTAGTTTTCAAATATGACAGGATTTCTTAAAGACTAGAGGTCAGGAACAAGTATACCATATAAGAATAAATTTGATATGCTGCTGAGTTTAAAAATTTGAAAGGAGAGAAGGTTCTTTTACTTCCTCCCCACTCATTTCCCCCACAGTAAATCAAATCTTGAGCTCTTGGCAAGACTCCCAGTATTGAAAGCAAATAGATTGAAAAATCATACCTGAAGATATGCTGTATTTATTCTGAGGAAAGTAGTCACTTATCAAGAAATAAAATTTATTTCCGGATAGTGATTTTTGGTCTAAGAGAAATTAACTTGAAAATTGTTTGCATTGTCATTCTTTTTCTTGCCTTTGTTCCCCACCCCTTTGCCCCACCTGGACAAAGATAGCTTTAAGGGGGGTCCCTGCCGCTGCCAGGGGGTTGGATGATCATTTGTGAGGTCCCTTCAACTGTATAATTAAGTAGTTTTCAAAGTTTGCTTTTGTTTTTCTGCGTTTATGGGCATGTAAAGATCAACTAGAAATTCAGCCCTTGGACACTAGCACTATGCACACCTAACATTCCAGCACAGCAGAAATACAAACATTATGTTCAAATCTCTTCAAATATTCAAAACCATATTTCATCCTAATGTATTTATTTATTTTATATTTATTTATTTTATTGATTGATATTCATTGATAGCCAGTCTTTGTCATTGGGACTCAAGGTGGAGGAGGAGGAGATTGGATTTATACCCCACCCTTCACTTGGAGTCACAGAGCTGGCTCCTTTCCCTTCCCCTCCCCATAACAGACACTCTGTGAGGGAGGTGGGGCTGAGAGAGCTCTGAGAGAACTGTCCTTGAAAGAACAGCTCTGAGAGAACTATGGATTGCCCAAAGTCATCCAGTAGCTGCAAGTGGAGGAGTGGAGAATCAAACCCAGTTCTCCCAGATTAGAGTCCATGCATTTAACCACTACACCAAACTGGATTACAAGTATGATAAGAACTATTCAGTCAATCAGTAAGCCAGTTGCAAAATATGATAACATTTGAATGATAACAGCATTTGAATCTAACAGCGAAGATTTCTAGGAAAATAAAATTAGCCAGTCAATAAGCTGATTACAAAACATTTAAGTCCAACAGCAAAGGAGTCCCAGAGCGGCTTACAATCCCTTTCCCTTCCTCTCCCTACAACAGATACCCTGTGAGGGAGGTGGGGCTGAGAGAGCTCCCTGAAGAACTGCCTTTGAGAGAAGCAGCTGCTGCATGTGGAAGAGTGGGAGGACACCAAGCAATCCTGGGGCCTTGTGGCAATTTTTATAGAACTACAAACACTTTTAAAATAGTGTCAGTGGCCACAGGAGGGACTCGTGGCCTCTGTCACCGGTGTTTTGGCCCTTAGTTAAACAACATAATGCAATAGGGCTGGGACTGAAGGACTGGAAGAAAAAAACATTTCCTGAGCTGATCCATTATATTGCAGCTCTACTTCCTGTACAAAAATGCCCTCCCAAATAATTCTGTTTTACACAGCCTCAGGCAGACCATTCCATAATGTGGGAGCCACCACAGAGAATGCACATGAACATGCAGTTGCCAATTTTACCTGTTTGCAGGGTGGTACCTTCAGAAGGCATTTCCTCTGTTCTCTGTACCAAATCTCCTCCATGGCCCATTGGCTATCCCATAGGGTTGAAAACCCATGTTTCATCTTGCATTTTGAAAAGTTGCCTGGGACAGGTGTGTTACACTTTCATTACTTTCTTTCTCCTTCCCCCCCACTGGGCCACCCACTCACTGGCTCCTGCTGTTCTCTGTCTCTACAGCTCAACAGTGTGGGGAACAGTTCCCACTCCTCCTTCCCTGCCCACCCCCTGCCCACAGGGAGTGGTGCCACTGCCTCAGCCCCCAGGCTATTTCTCTTCACTTCCACTTGCTGCCTCCACCTGCCTACCTCAAGTGCTGGTGAATAGAGATGGGCACAAACTGGAAAAATAGTGGTTTGTGATGGTTTGTGGTTCGCCAGACCCCACAAACCATGGTTCACAAACCTCCATGAACTTTTCAGTTTACCAAACTGGTTCATGGTTCATTAGGTTCATGAGCTTCTGTGGGGGACAGTATTTTTAAATGTGTTCCCTTCACTTGCTGAGGCATGCCACTGTGACACGGCTCAGTGAGAGAAGAGAAGACATTTAGAGTGAAAGGAAGGCATTTAAAGAGAACCCTCTTACAAGCCAAGGGAACTGCCACAAAAAAACATGGTGGTTCATGGGCGGTTCATGAACAACATGATTGTATGAATTGCAGTTCACAAACCAATGAACCAGCCCTCTTCACCATGAAATCTGGTTCATAAGTCAGTTCATGCCCATCTCTAATGGCTACAGTAACTACTCCAACGCCTCCTCCAGAAAGCCAGTTTGGTGTAATGGATAAGAGCGCAGACTCTAATCTGGGAGAACTGGGTTTGATTCCCCACTCCTCCACATGCAGCTGCTGATGTGACCTTGGGTCAGTCATAAGTTCTTTCAGAGCTGTTATCTCAAGGACAGTTCTCTCAGAGCTCTCTCAGCCCCACCTCCCTCACAGGGTGTCTGTTGTGAGGAGGGGAAGGGAAAGGGATTATAAACCACTCTGGGACTTCTTTGGGTAGTGAAGGGTAGGGTATTAATCCAGTCTCCTCCTCCTCTTCTTCTTCTTCCAATTGTCAGGCACAGGCTGCCCTCCATCTGTTGCCTCTGCTGCAAGGAGGGCAGATGATGTTGGCTGACAGAGTGTTCTGTGCACAAGCACAGAGAGCATTATTGTGTTTGGGAGGAATTTAACACATAACCCTCCACTTCTGTTTCAATCACTCAGATTTATCTGCCAACCTACGGGGTCTCAGAGGGCTGCAGAACTGTTTTTATCAGAATCATACCGATCTATGGATTTGTATCCACAGATGGGCCCACACTTGACTCTTAGACTCAAAAGACAAGAAAGGCCATGATTTCATGTTTATACCAAATGACACTAATGAAAATATGTAATTACTGTCTTATTTTCTTTGTGATGTGTTGAACCTGAACACACCTTCCAAGTGCAAATGTGTACTAATGGAGTGCTATATTTGCTAACAGTTTCTGACTGGATATGTTTATAACAGTCCTTATGAATTGTGCCTTGTGGGATGTGTGAAAAAATAGCTCTTGCACTTCTGATTGAAAACAGGGTTACAATATTTCACTCAGAAATTCTAAACAGGAGTTGGTATCAATGCTCCCTCTAAGCTGTGGAGTCTTGTGAGCAAAAATCCTACTTTGTGAGCTACTGACATTAAAGTTGTGAGCAAGCAATTTGGTTACTGCATAAATTAGTTTGCTCTGGAGCCATCCTTCCTAAGCCAAGGCAAAAATCAGTGAGCCAGAGGCTAAAAAACTGAGCTAACTCACACTAACTCAGCTTACAGGGAACACTGGTTGGTATAACTGTTTAGGATTACACTATCACTATAAAATATCAGCCACACTATTCCCAGGAATAATTGGTGGTACTGGAGTGTTTGGCCTCACATAATGAGAGCTTCATTCTTAGCCAATAAGAAAAAAGACAAGTTTACTATGATAGGGGAATGTACAAGATAGCGAAAGAATTCTGGTATGACATCCGTGCTGACAAAATTACATCTAAAGGGCTTCCGTGAAAATGTTGTTGCTGACTAAGTTTGTAATACTTGTTGTAGAACAGTGAATTTCACTGTCATAAAAACTCTGAAACATCTGTAATATCTAATTTTCCACAATGTACATGCAACAAAGATGATTTTAAACAGCTTTTTTTGCAGTGGGAGGAATCTAGCCTGGGTGTAAACAATTTCTGTTTGACCCTGACTTTTAAATATGCATGTTGATTGTATATTTTTCTACAGGCCTTTAGTTCCAGAAGAATGCAAAATACCAGCTCTTTCTGCCCAAATATTGACATCTGAATGCTCAAGGCATTGTAGAAATGGACACTGCACTCCCACTGGAAAATGTTGCTGTAATCAAGGCTGGGAAGGTGAATTCTGCAGAACTGGTTAGTATTCTAGCCATAGTAATCATCAAAAAGCCTGCAAGCCTTTGAGGAAAGTTTTTTTTTAAAAAAAAAATATGTGCATGTACTGAAGCTTCTAGCTGTAAATAATGAATGTGGGGGAGGGGGGAGAGCCTGGAAGGAGAGGCTAGAAAATTCATCCTGGATATATAAATCCTAAAGTTGCTTTTGTTGTGGCACATAGATATTTAATAACCAGTGCAAAAAGAATTCTGAAAATGGCTTCTGTGCAGCATATATGAGAATTATTTATAAATTTAATTACATATATGCAGAGAGAAAGAGTTATGAGGAATAACGAGACAGCAGCAGTGAGAAAGCATACTTAGGGTTTGCTGCTATCACCAAACATACAATTACATTTGCCTGTCAGGGAGATGCTGTTCCAAGCAGAACTTTTCAGTCAATTTCTCTGTAAATGCAAGAGCAAAAATTAAGTAGTTGATTGGGGTGGGGGGATAATTTGGACTACAAGTGCAATATACACGAGGCGGGAACATACCTGAAACACGGAATTGTAGCATTCTTGGGAAACTTTTGCCTTTACCACCCCTCAAAGGCAAAGAAAATCAAGTTCTCTGTTCAAAGGGGACATCCCAGTCCTCTAGCTAGGGCAATTTGTTTTGGGAAAGAACTATGATCAAATGACCCACCACCTTGCCAATGTAGGATAAGGGGGACTGCCTTACAATGGTTTTCCTCCTTTCTCCATGGTTGGGGACAGAGGGTGAGACAGTATCCCTGTGATACCCACTAGAATGTGGAGTGCCGCAGGGAATGATCCTCTCACCAATGCTGTTCAACATCTCCATGTGCCCCCTCAACCAGTTGGCCCAGAGGTTTGGGCTGGATTGTCACCAGTGTGCTGATGACACCCAGCTCTATCTGCTGATGGACAGCCATCTGGGCTCCACCCCAGATAATCTGAACAGGGTGCTGGAGGCCATGGCTGGGTGATCACAGCAGAGCAGGCTGAAACTTAATCCAAGAAAGATGGAGGTCCTGTACCTGAGTTGGGGGGGGATAAGTTCGGGAATCAGGCTCCCAGCCCTGGACAAGGCACCATTGGTGCCGGTGCTGAGGGTAAGGAATCTAGGGGTGACCCTAGATACCTCACTTTCTATGGAGGCCTAGGTCACCGCTGTTGCTAGGTCTGCCTTTTACCATCTTTGGCAGATCAGGCAACTGGTTCTTTATCTCTCCTCCCTGAACTTAACTACAGTGACCCAGGCAATGGTCACTTACAGGTTATATTACTGTAACTTGGTCTGTGTGGGCTTACCCTTGAATCTAACCAGAAACTCCAGCTAGTGCAAAATGCGGTGGTGTGCTTGTTGACTGCAACACCTACACAGACACACGTTCAGTCGGTGGTACACCAATTGCACTGGCTACCAATTGATTATTGGAACCATTTCAAGGTGATGGTACTAACCTTTAAAGCCCTGTGCAGCCTGGGACTGACATATCTAAGGAACTGTCTCTCCCCATATGTCCTCTGAAAATCCCCGCACTTAGCTGACCAACTTTTGCTGGTTGGCCCCAGCCCAAAGTTCTTAGCCTTCTTAGCCTCAACCAGGGCCAGGGCCTTTTCCACCCTGGCCCCTGCCTGGTGGAGCATGCTCCCACTTGAGATAAGGGCCCTACAGCACCTATTACAGTTCTGCAGGTCCTGTAAAGCAGAGCTTTTATGCCAGGCCTTTGGTTGAGGCAGTACACACCCAATCATCTGGCTTCCCTTACTGAAACTGCCCTATTACATCTGCCCACGTAAGTGAAGATGGTATTGCTGCTTCTGCTGGTACTCTTGCTGTCATCACTTCAGCACTGCTGGAACCTTATAGATTAATATATAACCTGCCATCTTTTCACAATGGATTTAAGTGAATTACTGTTATAATGGTTTTAATGATTTTAATGATTTGTAAACGATTTGTTGTTACCTGCCCTGAGCCTGCTCGTGGATAGGGAGGGATATAAATTGAACAAATAGAACAAATAAAGATGAAAACATTGAAAGTTCAGAAGAGATACTAATCTTTTCATTAACTTCTGTGAACAGTCTCACCCTTTCTAAATAGATTACAGCCATCCCTGGATCAAAATTAATCATTTTTTAATTTAATTTTTTATTGCTAGATGTTTGTTCTCAGCTCATTTTAGGATGCTGCTAATGATGGGTGGAATTTCTTGAGATTACCTCTAGAAAGAATGAAACTATTGCATATATGCAGCATGAAATTATGAAACATTCCATATTAGAATGATACCTTTATAACTTTATAGGACTGCCAGACCCCTCGATGGAGGTAGGGGTCCCCTGCTGCCAAGCCCCACTGTCCTGCCATCAGTCAGCTGGACAGCAGGGGGGAACTTACCCAGAAAAAGAAGGAGATCTATCCAATTTGCAACAACACTGCCCACATGGCCGGGAAGTGATGCCATCATGTCCAGGTCATCAGGGGCAACACTCTGGTCTTTGGGCAAGAACTCTATGATAGATGCCAGATTTGTCATAGAGTTTTTGCCCAAAGACCAGAGAGTCGCCTCAACATCCTGGGAGTGATGATGTCACCTCCAGGTTACATGGTTAGTGACATAGTCACGTCGCTGAACATTGGATGGGCCTCCCTGCTGCTCTGATAAGTCCCCCCATCCCCCCACCGGTTGCCAGGAGAGACCTAGCAACCCTATAACATCAACGTATTGCTATTTCATTTTTATCCGAGTCTTATTTTATCCCAGAAGTGAATCCCAAAACTGAGAAATGAGTCTGCCTACCAGCATTTCATTTATTTATTATTAGCTCACCCGGTCTTCATAGATTTAAGGTAACTAACAAAGCAACTAGGAGTTGTAAAAACACAAAAACATAAGAGTCAATTAACAAAGTAAAAACACACATTAACAATACATAGATTAAAAATACATAGATTAAGAACATAGACAAATCTACCCAAACCAGTTCACATACCACCAAATGTCCTCTGAAATAGAACTGTCTTGCATGCCTTCTTAAACACGGCTAGTTCAGATGCTCTCCTTACCCACTCTGGTAGGCCATTCCAGAGTAGGCCTACTGCAAAGGAAGTCCATGACCTAATTGTTGCTGTATGGACAATCCATAAAAAGGAGACTGTCCGAAGAACATAAGTTGCATACATAAAGGAAGTAGATCCCTTTTGCACATAGGACAAAGCTTCTAATCTTCAGGAACCTTATCTAATTAGAGCTTCTGTTTTAACAGCAAAATGTGACCCAGCATGTCGACATGGAGGTGTCTGCATACGACCAAACAAATGCATGTGTAAAAAGGGATACCTTGGGCTTCAGTGTGAACAAGTGGATAGAAACATCCGAAGAGTGACAAGGGCAGGTATTCTTGATCAGATCATAGACATGACATCTTATTTGCTGGATCTAACCAGCTACATTGTATAGTTTCCAGGACTATTTGGATACCACATTTTCAATGGGCATTTATTTTTGAATCTTCTCTTTTCTAAAAAACAAGACTGTTACCCTGCTTTTTTTAACTCCAGTGATTTCATTGGGTTTGTAGATCTGCCTTAATGTTTTCAGCGAAGCAGAAATGTATGATTCACACACAAGCATCTGGTTGCATAACTAGTGGAATATTAAAATTATATTTCCTCATGTGAAGTAGTTTAAATAGAAATTCCATGGTTAGCCACAAAGAAATTTATGTCACCATGAATTATTTGATGTCCCACCAATTTTATGTCTGTAACTATTTAATTATAGCAATCAGCAAGGAGTTTTGAAATGGTTGAATGTAATTACAAAATTTTAATTATTGGTTAATGTGCAAAAAATGGTAGGTGGATTCAGATGAGCAGTTGTCAACCCAATTCATGTTATGGTAAATTCATTGTAAGTTTCCTCCCCCTCCCCCCTTCCATAGGAAGGTATTGTCTAAACAGGATTAAAAGTCTATTGTGCTAAGAGCTTTCACCTAGTGGAAGTTTCAGATTACCAAACTATGAAAATTGCAGTCATCATATGAAGAACAATAGCCATGTGAATCCACCGTATCTATATAAGGCGATATTTCAGAACTCCTTAATGCATTCTTATATAAACAATTCATTGTAAGATTGTAATCCACACGTTTATCAATGTAACAGAATGTTATGCACTTAACTACTTATCCTGCCATAGATGCAAAAATATGGCTATTGCAGCTTAATTTCCACACCATTTCAAGTTCTTAATTAAATTATATCTGCATATTTTAAAACCAGTCAATTTGAAAAGGTCTGCTTTTTATTGAATATCTTATTTAACGATGGGCACTGGGTTTGTGTTACATATTTATATTATTTTATTTTATTTTTTTATAATATAGACATCACCTAGATGAACAGCTTTACCATGTCCTGTAAAATACTAAAGTTACATTTTTCTCCAACTTAATTGGAATGACGGGGAATGAAAGAGCAAACACATTCTTTAATGTGTTGTGGACCTAATGTAAAAATGTATCCTTGTGACAACTTTTATTCATAATCAACGGAGAATCATCACCAATCAACCAATCAGTGTGATATATAGAGAGTTCTTTCCATTATATTACAACTGGCCTGTTTATATGTTATTAGAATCTATTGCAGAATTCACACCAGTTGGAACTTCACTGGATGGGAGCTCACTTCAACAAGCCTTGTCTGTGTAAGAGGATACTTGTATAAATCAGTAAAATTAAGATTATTTGCTAAATTTGGTTAAAATGTAAATTGGGGGGCAAGTTAACAATACTGTTTTCTTGGATTTTTTTGTAAATGTATCAATAAATTTGGTGTACATGCTGTATTCAAAATTGTTAAAAGTACTCCTATTTGAACTACAGGATCATCTTGAGAATTTAAAAAAAAAATCATGAAATACTTGTGGCCTGGTCTCTGTGTGTGCATAATTACAGTTTATGTCAATTCCTCCATGTTATTGTTTTTACAGAGTAGCCTTCCCATACAGAGAGCTGGGAAGAGCAAGACTGTCCTCCTTCTTGGCCTTCATCAAATGCACGTTCTTCTACCAACAGTGCCCAATGTTTTAAGCTCAGGAGCATGATTCTTTAACCAAATGTTCCCAGACAAATTTAAATTGAACTCTATTAATGTCTTTGTTATGAATCCTTCACTAATGAAACTGAGCTATTTCTTACATTTTAGTGCAACAGTAATTGGTAAATAAAACATAATCATAGCTGTTCTTGTCCAAGTGTCTCGCTGTAGAGACAGAAGGAGGATACAGAATCTACACTTGCCATCCATCTATGATTACTCTTGAGTTTCAAGTGACCTCATGACAAATGGAAATTGGTTGAGAAATCTTGGTCGAGTGCTTAGTGAACAATGGTCTGCATTAAAAAGTGCATGCATAATTCCACACAATGTAGGTCCAACTGACACTCTATTCACAGAAGGTTCAGGATTAAATGAGCATGGAGACCAAATTGCCCTCTTCTCCCAGAAAAGGGTGGTCTCTTCCAGTCCTACTAGCACATCATTGGCTAAGCAGTGTGACAAATCTTGCAATGAACCCTGCAATAGCCTGCATCTGTAGGTTAATAGCAGGCCTTTGTCTCCATTGCTTTCTCCCCATAGTCTTTTTACTGAATCACATCACAAAAAGTTTTACAATTAAAAAAAATGTCCTGACAACCATTTTTGTAAGTTGACCTTACCATCTAATCTTCTCTTATTCAACGTGGGGGTGACATTAACAAAATGTGAACTTCTACAGAATGACACAGCTGTCCAAATCTATCAAATAGTTCAGTTTTATTATGCATTACACTGTCCATAGTTCTGTCAGAGTAAAAATAAAGTTGCTGCAACACTGATAAGTATTCCGTATTTAGAGGGTTTGAAACAGCCAATGTTTTGAAGCATTTCCCTGCAGTACTGATGGAGGGAGGGGGGAGAGAACTAGTTATCACAGGAAAATATTTTCAGTCTCAAACTTAAAAAGAGGCGTGCTTTTTCTGTGGGAATTCCTAGCATTGTTCCAGTCACAGTCTTGAAATACTGAAAGTTAAATCCTTGAAGGGAATTAATATAGCAAACATTCCATGTGTTGGTTCTTAATAAGGATGTTATAACAGAACAACATCGGAAACTATCGGACTATTTTGTTAGTAAAAGCAGGTATCCTAAACATTTGTGTTGACATACCATGTTAGTGTACCATCCCTGTAACATTGGTCTAATGGCTGTTTTGTGATACTACAATGGAGTAGCCATCTGCATAGCCCAACCTAACCAATTAAAATATTCAACTGGGGTAGAATGCAAAGGAATTTGGGCCAGTGAATGGCTTAAGATCTATTTCATCCTATGGAGGCAAAGCTCACCCCATTAGGCATCCGTGAGTGCATAATTTGGCATGAGAACTCTTCAGCAGAAGCAAATTGTGTTTAGTCAAGTCTAGGCTGCATGTTTATGAAAAGCACACCAATTATTGAAAAGGTTGGCAAGTAACTTTAGTCCTTGTCTTTCTCCCCCACCCTTTAAGACCAAAATTAAAAGAGTTTAAATGGTTTGTGGTAATTACCTTGTGTAATGAACATGCAAAAATTAAATAATGTCTGTGACAGTTTCATTGCTAATTGATCTCACACCATGGCAGCTCACAATGAGACCCTAAAGATGGAGTTTACAGTGAAACTTTTGCCCCCAGTAAAAACGGGGGTTGGTGGGGCAACCAGTTAATAGGCTCAAAAAGAGCCTATGGCTTTTGTGTTTGGGTTCAAGTTTTTTCTTTGTCTGCCTCTCCTCGCTTGCAGTTCTAACAAGGTTATTATGAAACCGTGTCTTTGTTTCCACAGCAATGTATATTTTTCAGGAGAGGGTGGAAGACATTCTTCACGTTGTTTTTCTGCCAAGCAGAAACAAAAATCCCTGAATACACCAATGAATATAGTTCAGCCTTATATGCAGAACATATATACTTGCAATAATTTATATGATTCATTTTACAAATGCATGTAAGGGGTATTCTTTCATCTATAACTAAAAATACAGCCTAATTAAATAACCGTAGTAATTGACCCTTGTGACCACTAACATGCATCCACTGTTGCACCATTACAGGGTGTTATAACTTGGATATCTGATGGAAGCTTAAGAATTGTGGTAGAATCAAAGTGCCATCAATAAGTCCTTCTGTAACTAGTCACAATTAGACTGTAGGTTTTCAACTGTTAACTGGTTTTTCTATCGTTTGTCTTGTGAACAGTATTTGGTCAAAAGCATCTGTTAGACTCATAGAGAGGCCATCTTAAGGAAAGAGCAGTGGGCAAAATCTTGCCTCTGAAACTTCATAGGTTACCGTTCTCCCCATATTCATATTACAAAAATACAATATTGGTCATCATTGATTTGAAGATTAAAGTCACAGTCACAGATGCTGCAGTCGTACTAGAGCACTCATTAAAAGTAGCTTCCATACAAGTGAAAGGAACTCAGCTACAGATGCAGTGATTTCAGGGGATTTATCAGAAAGCAAGAAGTTAAACTCATTATCAACAGTCTTTGCAGAAGATAGGATTATGTCCTATCAGCTTCCAGGTATGCTGGAGTTTTCAGCACTCTGCTTTCTATGTTGGTGCTGGGGGGGGGCACAATGAGGTGTCACTGCATAATACAGGTGTTGTGGATCACATCTGAAGTTTAAATGAGCTGTTCCATTAAGCTAACAGAGTACATCAACACAGCAGTGCAACTGGACTGTAGACTGAGATAATTTTTAATTAAAAAAAGATTACTTCCATTTCATAATGCATAGTAGGTGCTCATACTGTGTGTTATAAGCACCTGTTGAATGCAACAAAATAGATTTAATATGTTTTATATACAGAATTATGTATCAGCAACAGATTACATAGATCAGGAATCAAAAGATCAGGACACAAGTGAACCAATTCTTTGCATATAATTTATCACTATCAATTAAAGCTTTTCTCATTACCAGGTTTTTATTTTGTGTCATAACTCTGTAGAAGCCAGTACATCACACTTTCTTCTTGCATACATTGTCTCATACAGGGTCGCTCATATATCCTAATGGAAACTGATATGGGAAAGTGATTTAAAAATACTGTCTTTTTGTTGGTTTCTAATAGATACAGCATTTTCTGTTAGGTATTTAGTTGTAAATACCTGTATATATACCCAGGTAAACATACAGTTCAGCCTGTAATGGGAGTTGTGTGCATAGCTACATCTAACATGCATAAAGATTTCCCCCCAAGAAATAATAGTATTTCTGTGAGATATGGAAACTTGGATCCACTATTGAAAGGCCATTGCTGAGTGGTAGAATATAGGTTGGATGCAGACATTCCCAGGTTCTATATCTGGCATTTTAAGTATAAGCAGAGGCTCTTCCACTGAACCACAGTCGCTCCCTCAAGGGATGTTCTCTGCCTGAGACTTTAGAGAGCTACTGCCAGTCAGAGTGCATGGATCAGTGGTTTGTGAGACCAGTTTCATGTGTTCAGAACAAAAAGGTGTTGGGTCATATCTTGGATTCCACCTTGCGCTGACTTAGAATCGTAGAATCATAAAGTTGGAAGGGACATCCAGGGTCATCTAGTCCAACCCCCTACACAATGCAGGAAATTCACCACTATCTCCCCTCCCACATACCCCATGACCCCTGCTCCATACCCAGAAGATGGCAAAAAAACCCCAAACCCAGGATCTCTGGCCAAACTGGCCTGGAGAAAATTGCATCCTGACCCCAAAGTGGCAATCAACATTTCCCTGGGAGTATAAGAAAGAGGCACAAGAACTAAGCAATGATGCATCCCTTCCCTCCCTCTCATGATCTGCCTAAGTTCACAGAATCAGCATTGTTGTCAGATGGCCATCTAGCCTCTATTTAAAAGCCTTCAAAGAAGGAGAGCCCACCACCTCTCGAGGAAGCTTGTTCCATTGAGGAACCACGCTAACTACCAGGAAGTTCTTTCTAATGTTTAGACAAAAACTCTTTTGATTTAATTTTAACCCTTTGGTTCTGATCCGACCTGGGGCAACAGAAAACAACTCTGCACCATCCTCTTTATGACAGCCCTTCAGATACTTGAAGATGGTTATCATATCACCCCTCAGTTGTCTCCTCTCCAGGCTAAGCATACCCATCTCCTTCAACCTTTCCTCACAGGACTTGGTCTCCAGACCCCTCACCATCTTTGTTAACCTCCTCTGGACATGTTCCAGTTCGTTTATATCCTTCTTAAATTGTGGTGCCCAAAACTGAACACAATACTCTAGGTGAAGTCTAACCAGAGCAGAGTACAGCAGTACTATTACTTCACATGATCTGGACACTATACTTCTGTTGATGCAGCCCAAAATCTCATTTGCCTTTTTAGCTATGGCATCACATTGTTGACTCATGTTCAGTGGACAGTCTACTAAGACCCCTAGATCCTTTTTGCACATACTACTGCCGACAAGTATTCCCCATCCTATAATTATGCATTTGATTTTCCTACCTAAATGCAGAGACTTTCCATTCATCCTCACTGATATTCATTTTATTTGTTTTAGCTCAGTTTTCCAGGCTGTCAAGATCATCTGTATCCTGACTCTGTCTTCTGATATATTTGCTACTCCTCCCAATTTAGTATCATCTGCAAATTTAATAAGCATTTGCTTTATTCCTTCATCCAAATCATTTATAAAGATGTTGAACAAAAGAGGTCTCAGGGCAGTTCCCCAAGGCACTCCACTTGTAACTCCTCTCCAAGAAGATAAGGAACCATTAACAAGCCATTTGTCAACAGATCCACCTAACAGTCATTGGATCCAAACCACATTTTACCAACTTATCAACAAGAATATTATGTGGAACCTCATCAGAAGCCTTACTGAAATCAAGATAAACTATGTCTCCAGCTTTCCCCGGATCCAGCAAGGTAGTAACTTTCTTGAAAAAAGACATAAGGTTAGTCTGACGTGACTTCTACTACATGGCATCACAGTGAGGTCTACAGAAATATTCAAAAACAGACAACTTTCCAACAATCTCATGCCTGATGTCTATCTGACGGCAACTCATGAGGACTAAAAAAATCCTGATATTTTTCATTTCTTCATCAGTTGGAAAATGATTGCTATTCTCCTTGATATCTGATAAGTTAACAGCCAATACATGGGGGATTTTGACAGGAACTGATGTTACCATATTTTGCAATCTTCTTATTGATTGATAATAATAATTTCTGGAACTCAGCAGGGCAGCATTTCTAACATTGTATCTTTCAAGGAAACCAAAGGAATCAATATTTAAGATGGCAAAACAATGGAATGGTACATGTGGGGCTTTTCTAACCAGGTAAAGACCATGTATTCCTTCTCTGTAGATTAGCAAGAAAATGGCATCAGGTGCTACATTTCTAACCCTTTGTCAGTAAAATGCACATGGTCACATTGCATTTATTAAGTGTAAATAATGATAATGACATTTTTACTGTTTAGAAGTTTACAGCTTTAAAAGACATTTTGATAGACTCATTCTGTTTACAGCATGTTTGTAATTACTCTACTGTATATAGGCATCGTAATGTTATAAGCTAAAGCCTGGGGAATTATTGGAAGAATTTTGCTTGAATGAGGAAGTGCCATGTCAGAAATGTTCTTTTTAAATAATAAAATGTATAAAATAAAATGCCATACAACTGAAAGGTTAATATAGTTTAATATATAGCATATCTGTATTTCTTCTGCAACTTTTCACGCATTGTCTACTTGCTTGTATAATGACAATAAAAATCTAGTTTTAATTTTTTTTTCTGATTATGTCTACTATATCCCTCCTCTGCCTGCAAAATATATTTCAGATTTGTTGTATAGTGGTTAGAGTATCAGCTTAGACTCTGGGAGATGTGGGTTCTAATCAGTACATGGAAGCTCACTGGGTGACCTTGGGCCAGTTACACTCTCTCAGCCTAACCTACCTCACTGGGTTATTGTGAGGCAAAAATAAATGCAGGGAGAATGATGCTGTAAAGAAGCAGAGTATAAGTATTTAAATAAATTCTTAAGTTGGTAGTCTTGATGGAGATGAATTAATCAGGCTTCAAGGCAGCATCAAAGATCTCATATGGAAGACGTACCACACTAACTTGTCCCATATAAAACCCACAAATGGAATTTAAGCTGTTTCATTCCTTCCAGTCTGATACAGACAGATGCAGCAGCATTCAAAGCTTTGGTCATCTTCAATAACCTAAGGCCTCCTTGTTTTTGTCATGCTATCTAGCTACTACCCATGCAGTGATATAGTAGAGAATCAATACTTCCAATGTGAATTGTGAACAATAGTGTAATGGGGCCATGGACTTTCTGTGTATACTTGGCTCGGGCAGGATGCACTGATGCCTGACAGACCACATGGCTGAAGGTCCCTCCCCTAAGATGACACTGCTTAAGATGAGCAGATGCTACAGAGAACAGAACTCTTGGATAGAACCCTTAGACAGACTTTGACAGAAGCAGTATAAGGCAGCTTCATATGTGTGTCCTATACATGTTCAAGGTATAGGACACACATATGAAGCTGCCTTATACTGCTTCTGTCAAAGTCTATCAAAGTCAGTATTGTCTACTCAGACTGGCAGCAGTTCTCCAGGGTCTCAGGCAGAGGTTTTACAGATCAGCTGCCGCCTGGTCCTTTTAAACTGGAGGTGTCAGGGATTGAACCTGGTATCTGCATGCAAAGCGTAGGCTCTTCCACTGAGCCACAGCAGGTACAGTTTTTCATGTCACAAAGCAATGCAAGTGAGAAAAGCTCCACCTGCTGAAATTCTCCTTTCTGCACAGCTATTCAAAATACAGGAGCCCTGTCCTGTGTTGCATGTGATTATGCCGTCTCCTGACTTTCAGGATGGATAGCACAACATCCAGTGTGGAGCAGAGGAAGCTGCTGGCCACACTCACAAATTGCTGCTGTGATTAGTTTCAAAGAGCAAAGTCCCAAAATCAGACTGTGTCACAAAGGCAGCTTACCAATGGCATCTCATCAGTATTGATTGTATACTCTAGCGGCACTTCAGTACCAAAGCTAGCCAGTCATGGACATGGACACAGTAAAGGGGAAAAGCTCACAAAAGACTCAGAAATCCTGTCTGAAATAAGAAGTTGTAAACCTTTAGGGTAGTGTGCTTTTAGTGGTGTATTTTCCCTTTAATAATGAATTATTTTCAATGCCTCAACTTCAGCTGTCAAGAAGACCTACCCTGTTCCTTTAAAATATATTAATATTTGTTTGTCAGATTTGTTTGTTGGATTTCTAGCTCTATTGTTGAACATAATGTTCTCAAAGCAGCTTACAGTACAAGCACATAAAGATAGCAGGATTTGACAGTGGCCACAGAATTCAGCTTTCCAAGAATTCCAGTTTCCATTTTTTTTAAGGCATCCTTCTTGTCCTTATGAAGATAGGGTTTAACTTTAAACGCCTGGTAAGCTGTTTGAAACCAGAGCAGTGGGCTCAGTAGGATTTCCAGGTGTTTGGAGGAAGGCTTTGGGGCTCTTTAAACCTCAAGTTTATTGCCCTTCCTAACGATTAATAAAAGTATAAGTGATGTGAATAAGGAAAATATGCTTGATCATAAAATTCCACTTTTTCACATGTAGAATTTAGGTTACTTGATACAGAATTTGAACATTTTTAGCACAAGCAATACTGCCTACTAGGATCACAGCAGCATCTCTAGAGGTTCACCTAGTTCTTATACCACATATCAGGTCACCAAGATTGATCACCCTAAGCCATGTTTCCAGAAGTGGAGCCCCTAAACCTAGACTTGTGTAAGGAACAAATAGATGGGGGGAAATCACATTGCCTCATTCCCTTGAAGCATTAAAGCAGAGTGTGGTACTGGGACAAGCTTAAAACCCTGTTCCGAGCAGTCCACTAGGAAAAAGTTATACTCCGGTTTTTACACACTGAGAAATGAAGAGTCAGTCATCACAAAACTTGACCATAGTAACTGAGGTTGCCACCACTTTTCTTTTTATGGTTTCTGTGCCTTTAAGAACTGTCTGATGTGCAAACATTTGACCAACAAAGGCATTCTAGGCATGGATATTAGAAAAGAGAGAGCCTTACCTTGTTAAATGTAATTGCAAAAGGCCCAGAAGCCCTGCCAGGGAAAGCTGCCAATCCTCTGGGGGTGTTCTGCAGTGACCCAGGCTTCATACAACAGGAGAAGTTCAGGAAGGCACCAGTTTAAATGTACTTTCACTTTTCTACTACTTGTACCTACTGCATCAAAAATCACCTACTTTCCACACACCCTCTTGAGTACACGCTGGCATCTTGCCAGCACGTGACATAAGAAGGAAACCTAAGCATGACTCTTTCTCTCTGGCAGCCATTTTCCTTCTGGGCCTCTACCAGCCATGGGAACAAATTAAAATTAAATAGGTTCAGACCTTGGTTAGTGTTCGGATAGGAGACCAGCAAGGAAGTCCAAGGTTGTGACACAGAGACAGGCAATGGCAAACCACCTCACAAAGTCCCTTGCCTGGAAAACCCTATGGGGTTACCATAAGTCAGCTGCAATTTCCATTTTCCACCACCAGCTTGTCTCAGCATGGCTCTGCTACTGTGGGGATAGATGCATTTGCGCCTGTTGCAATGTGGAAGAGAGGAGTGCAGCCCTAAGCAAAACTCCTACTAAAATGAGCTATATTCTCCTGAATGTATTATTGTATCGCTGGGGTAAAGAGTGTCTTAGGCTTATATTGAGTAGGCTCTGTTGCACAGAAAGGAATTTTCCAAGGTTCAGTACCTAATTACTGACCATATGGTCCTGCCATCACGAGTCAGCTCTGTTTGCTTTGGTGATTTATTAAGAAGTTACAAAAACCTGCTGACATATTTATATGCCTTGTAATTAATATGCACCTGACCTTTCATTTGGGTTTCAGAGCAAGTTTACGCAGGAGGGCTTTTTTTTACCTAGAGCCCTGGGAATGTCGAGTTGGTCTTAGGCCTGAAAACACTTGCTTTTAAGTAATCTCATTGAAATGAAAGCAGTGCCAGTATGTGACTTCAGGATGATATCCACCTGGACCAATTCCATCAGCAGCTCCAAACAACATCTGGGTTGTATTTTTCTTTCTCTGTGCAATCATATTAAAGATCAATTCTGTCACATGGGTGAGTTCAGCACATTTTGTGTCTGCCATTTGGACTCATGAGCCAACTACAAGGAACAGTGGAGTCACCTGACCTGTATGGAATCCAAGTATTTGCATTTGGGACTCCACCCCTTCACGATATTTTTAACAAATGGGTGGAGAGTACACCTGCTAGAAAGCAGACTGGTGTTGATGCAGCTGCAGCTTGTAATGGCCACTGAAGGCTTTGATTTCCCTCTCTCTCAAGGAGATCAGCCATAAGGAAACGGGTAAATAAAAAAAGCATCAGTAAAACATTATTTAGACTTTTGACATTTATATTCAATAAAGCTGGTAAAATTGACCCAAAGTGACAGAAATGTTGGTCAGGCATCTTGAGACACCATGTGCCACTTGAATGCTGATGGATTACTGTGACGCCAGCCCTCCTCTGAGAGCTGTTTATGATCTTTGTCATTTTGCAATTCAAAGACACCAATTGCTTACTCTGGCCATGGCTACAGATGTACTTCTGTCAGTGACGTTTTGGACTCCACCAGCACAAGCACATTGAGGACTGCAGCAAGGGAGGCCAAGAGGACTGTAACCATATCTGGGCATGTGTCACCCGCTCAGGCTAACACTAACATTAGTCCCATCAATTGTAGTGTTATGACAGCTACTAAGTTAAATACCCTCCCAGTAGATTCCACAACTTTTAAGAGTCAGGACTCGAAAAACTGCTCTCATCCCTCCTATGCTTTAAAGCTCCCCCCTTTAACACTGAAGCTGCACTTTACTTACGAAACTCTCTAAGGTGTCGTATATATTGCTAGAGATGTATGAATAAATAACAATGAATAATGCATCTTTAAGCTGCCTCTTAAGGGATACAGTAAAATGAGAAACCACACTGAAATAACAATACAACTTCAGTTGGTTTAGTTATTTTTAAGTGGCTTACTACAATGGACAACAGATACAGGATTGGATCCAGACTGAACTGAGCCCCCCGTCATTCCTCAGGAGCCCCTATTCCGTAAGACTAGCATGTGAGTGTCTGTGTGAAAGTTCCATTCCACTAATGCAAAAATTAGTCTGAAGTGAACCCACAATAAAATTCAGTGTGCACAGCAATCTAGATCCATAATGGAAATCCATAATCCATAGCCTGCTAAAACAATACAAAACGGATCAATTTTAGACCAGTTTCAGATCACTCAAGTGAACCAATCTGAACTTTCAAATAATATGGCCTTACATGTTTACCAAAAGGCTGATGAAGACAAAGATCTTTGCACCATTTCTGAGAATTTATTCCAAAGGATAATAAGGGAAATAATGAGAGGTTAATCTTGAAGTGATGTCAGCAGATGTTATCAACTGCCATGAGGCAACTGTGAGAAGAAACTTGCACAGAACAGAGTTGGTCCATAAGTTCCATACAGGAAGAAACTGTCCTTCAGGTATGTGGGCCCCAGACTTTACAGGTAAGAGCCAGCAACTTGAATTTTGTCTAACCTACCTCACAGGGTTGTTGTTTTGAGACTAAAATGGAGACAAGGTTAATGATATTGAGTGTCACCTGCAGTCTCCATTGGGGGAAAATGCATGATATAAATATGTAAACAAATAACATTGAGCACAGAAGCAAATTGGTATATATACATACATAAATGTGTATATTGGGTGCCCCAAATGACTGCTTTTAAATACAGTCAACAAATCTCTCATATCTAGAGGACATAATTCTTTCCTCAACACTTAATGTTCATCTTCTAGGTGTATATGTTCTAGCATTGCCAACTTCAGCTTGGAAAATTCCTGGAGATTTAGTGGCAGGGCAGAGTTTGGGAAAGGATCTCAGCAGGGATGTGATACCATAGATTCTGGCCCCTGGAGCTGCCATTTCCTTCAGGGGAACTAATCTCTGTACCTGAATTTCCAGGAGAACTCCAGGTCTCACCTGGAAGTTGGCAATCCTATGCACTTTTTCTCACATGGGGCAGGGGAGTTTCAAAACTTGGCTTCACCCTGTGTCTCCCAGTTTTGCAAAGCAAGGATGCTTCCTATCTCCCCTCTTACCCTTTTCCTACCTACAGCCCTGCCTGCCTGCCAGCAATTACAAACAACATGTATGGATGGTTCCATTCATCAACACCTCATTGACAGAAGGATCCATGGGCAGGGAAAGGCTGTTTCTGGAGACACCATCTTTGGATGTGTTGGGAGTTGACAACTATCTTCCTGTACCAGAAATAGGGAGGGGCTGTGCCTCAGTGGTAAAGTGTCTGCTTGGCATGCAGAAGGTCCCAGGTTCAATCCCTGGCATATCCAGTTAAGAGGACCAGGTAATAGGTAATGTGAAAGACATCTGCCTAAGATTCTGGAGAGCAGCTGCAAGTCAGAGTAGACCAGACTCACTGTGATGGACCAACAGTCTGATTCAGTATAAGGCAGGGGGAGGGGATGTAGGTCAGTGGTAGAGCATCCACTTGGCATGCAGAAGGTCCCAGGTACAATCCCCAGGACACATTTGCCTTTATCCTCTGCATGTAACACACACTGCATATCACAAAGAAAAGCAAATCCTGTCTCCATTGCCCCTGAAGGTCTGGATCAGCATGCCTGCCAGTAGATGCAAATCATTTGTGCCTGTGTTTAGCCATTGCAACCCAAAGTCATCAAATAACTCCAGTAGCTCCAAGTTCTCTCCAAGCTGAAGAGGCAACAATATGATTAGTGAGACAATCTAGTGCATCTTCTGTCAAGGCATGTGTCTGCTGAGTCAGTCTTCTCTCTCCACTGAAACCAATCATCAAGATGCCAGATTAATAGCCTAATCTAACATTTCCAGTTGTTACTGAATATCATTAACTGCTGCAATCACATTATTTATGTTTGTTACATTCCCCCCCCCCAAGGTGGCATATATGGGTCTCTCTCCTCTTTCATTTTATCATCACAACAACCCAATGAAGAGAATGACTGGTTCAATGTAATCCAGAGAATTTCATGGTAAACCGTATCCTGGTGCTGCAAGACCACATGTCTTTTCAGGATTTGGCTCTTGTGACAATTTTTAATTTTTACTGCTAAATTCTCCTATGAAATGGCATCAACAGCCACAGGTTGGACCATTGGCTGCAACAGCCTGGCCATGAGACAAGCAGCTGAAGCAAGGGGGCTGATGGGCAGCACTGTGGGCGGTCCATCAACAGAACCCCAAACACCCAAGACTAGGAACATGGCTGGTGCCCTACCCACCAAAGCATCTGAAAAGGGCTATCATACTAGGATAGGCAACTTCACACATATTGAAAATAATATATTTCACTGTAAAGAAGACACAAAACTTCTTTATACTTAATCAGACCCTTGTTCCATTGAAGTCAGTAGTGTCTACTCAGATTGGCAGCGGCTCTCCAGGGTCTCTGGTAGAGGTCTTTCACATCACTTGCTGCCTCATCTTTTAAACTGTGGGGGACTGAACCTGGGACCTTCTGCACACTAAACAGATGATCTACCACTGAGCCATGTCCTTCCCCTGCCCTGCCTTATTTATACTGTATCACCCTCTCAGCCATCAAGTCTAGGCTAATGCTGCATTGAAAAGCTCTGTTCGTTTAGCCGGGACTAGATATGCGCCAAGTCTGCATCCTCATCCAGAATCCTGGAGGACTGCAGATGTTTTACCCAGAGAGATCTGGCATTCAGCAACAGCACACAGTCCATTGACAAAGCTCTCAGGATAATGTCAGCTGAGAAAGGGACTGGGAAAATGAACAAGGATTACTTGTTCACAGTTCTCCTTAGCTGGCTTTCCCCACTTCAGTGCTCTGCCAAAAAGTGGATAGTGATACCTCTCTCCTCTGCCCCCTCCTCCAGTTTTCTAAGATACAGTGAGAGAACAGGGAGGAAACAACTCTACCACATTAGCAAAGAAACAGCTTTACAGCAACAGTTTTACATTAACAGGTCTCTGTCCATAGATGACTCTTGGGTGGCAAGACCCCACATGACCTTATCAGCTGGAAATGGAGGTTTAGCAGCAGTGATGTAAGTTCCTCCTTTCTTCTCCACAATGCCAGAAGACTGACAGACCTGCTTGCATTGCCAGCCAGGCAGTGCTCCGTTGGGGGGGGCATCAGCCTGACCTCACTTGGTCAGGAGTGAGGCTGGCCTGGCAGCACCCACAACAGCTACAGCACAACCCGGGTGAGCTTGCAGGGGATGGGGAAGCAGACAGGCTGTGGGGAAGAAGCAGTCTAGCAGGCGTCTGGTGGGTCTACAGTCACTGGCCCCCCTTCAGCCACCTGATCCCCCACCCTCATTCTGTGCAGAGGCAGAACTTTTGTTAAATAGCCATTGGATCAACAGCATGATGTCACATCTGGAGAAAACCCAGAAGTGATGTCATACCTGTTAAGGAACTGCTGTGAACTCTATAATAGAACAATAAGAATATTCAGCAGATATGGTAAAATCATAGTTTTTTCTTGATTCTTAGAGGAGACTGACATCTGTTTTGCCCCCAAAAAGTAGTGTCATGCTGTTGCTGATGGCCATCTGCAATCCCAATATCCTACTGGTTCCTGGACCTGGCAACTCTAGGTTGGGGAGGGGCTGTAAGCAGCAGATGAGGCGGGATTGGCCTCTGAAGTAAGACAGAGGCAACCCTTCAGACAGATGATGAAGGAAAGGCATCTGGCATAATGCCAGATAGAGGGGGAGCGAAGGAACCTGCCCAGACCAATGAGATCTTTCCTCCAATCCCCAATACTTTGTGGTCATATGTGTGGGGTGAAAATGGCCAAGGGGGTGTGGCATCCCAATGGTTGTTTAAAGAGGGCCCAGAAGCAGGCCAGTGATGTTGCAGCTGATCCTGCTCAGAGCCCTGGGGAGCAGAGGTCAGTGGAAAAGAGGAGGATCCTGGTGTTGCAACCCCCTCCTCTCACTGAGGCAGTAGCAGCAGTTGCAACAGAAGGGCAAGCCATGGGAAAGGGACAGAAGGAACCCCACAACGGCACCTACAGTTTTAAATATTCTGCGCATCAAGCAAGCTGCAGCAGTGTGTCAGACTATGACCTGGGAGACCCAGGTTCAAGTTCACACTTGGCCATGAAGCTTATGAGGAATAATGTGGAGAATGGAAAGCTGTGCCCAGTACCATGGGCTCACCCTGTTCATCACGAGAAGGGCAGGATTAAAATGTGCTAGATAGCATTTGCACTACCCAGCCAATTTGATCACTGTTTCTCTTGCGTATACTTCTTCAGTTGTCACCTACAGCAGGTGAGGCATCAAACTAGTCATGGTAGTTACAGTCTTGATCTGTGTTTTGGAGACACCATCTCCTGCCAATTTTGTTGTCAAAGCATGCAGGAGAGCTGGGTTGTCCACGGAGACCAGAGGTGCAAGCCCACCATCTCTTTAACTGGATGGCTTGCCTAACCTCCCTGGTTTTTACCCACCTCCTACCCAATTGCCTGGCTTCCTCTCATTCTTGGCCAGAAAAAGCCCATGCACCATGGTGGTCCTGAACAGAGAGGATCTCTGCCACTGCAGCTCCTGCTGTGAAGCGTGCCTCGGGTCACAAGGTGCCAAATTCAGATTAAAGGATTGCTTGAATGGCGTGACACTTGTTGCCTTGTGATGGCTTAGGCCTGGGGCTGGTGTGGCATTGTCCTTTGCTGCCATTAGCATCATAATTGATACGTCTGAATGTGAGTTTGCAAGAAGACCAGGCGTTGCATGCACGCGTCTCAGATTAATTTGTGTAATGTCTTCATGACATCTCTATAGGAGACATCGTCAGACAATCATTTCGGTGTTTTAAAGGGTATCCTTCTTTGTGATCTTCCCAGGGAAAGACATCAGAAAGTGCAAAGATGGCATCAAATCCCATCCATAGCAACAGGGTCCAGAATGTAAGATGTATGAACACAGCGATTGGAGTGCCATTCCCAAGAAAGAGGTAAGATGTGAAGAAGTTGTACTAGGCTCATGCTCCCACATTTCACAGACGTAAATATTATTAAATCTTTATAAGTTGTGTGATATATGAGCTGAACAGAGGTATCCAGAGTAGCAAGGAGAGTGTGCTTATCTGTTAGCATTTTACACATTCCCACTTACAGATAACATTGTTCTTCCCCTCCCCCCAGTGACCTGTTTCTCAAAACCATTTTGGGACATGTTTGCTGCAATGTGAATAGATGTTACTTTTAGAAATATCAGATGCTTCTGGCACATGAAAATGGAACATATTTTCTCATTAGGTTAATTAACAGCTCTGCTTGGGTGGCATAATTGGGTATAAATTTCCTCCAGTACTGTGTGTCATACCTAAAAAGGATCTTATTTTTGTTATGTTTTCTGGTGTCTTTAAATTTTTATGGCTTCTACTCTGTTTAGTCTGCATGTAATCCTTAAAAAAAATCCCATGTTAAAAAAATAACAAAAATAACAGTTCATTTTCTTCAGGCTTGCCCTTGTTCTGTTTTATAGTCCTTTCAGGGCCCTTCCCCCGCCTCCTTTCTTCTTAGGACTTTCATGCAAATCCTTAAGGTGTAGTCCACAAGTTAGGGAATTTATGATTACATCGTCAAAGTAAACTTAAGTGAGGTGATATATTAAACCTGACAAGATGCTGTTCATTAATCTCTGAAATACGGCCAGGTGTGAGGTAGTTATGAGAGACTTCCAAGTAGGGAAAGCACAGCACCCACTGGCTCAGCTACATGGAGGGTTCCCTTACCTCATCTAGTGCCGCCTGGGTGGGGACTGCAAACTGGATGTCACTTCAGAAAAATTTAGTTGAAGGGAAGGGGAGGAGAAGTCATCCGTCCTCGTGCCAAGGGTCTTGCAGCCCTTTCAGTTCCTTCCCTTCTTGTCTCCAAATGAAGTTTCTGATGGAAATAGTTCTTCATGAGCAGATTTAACCAGCCTATACAAACAGATCATTCCTGTGGAGGACTTCTGATTACAGATGTGTATGCATGTCTATATAACCTTGTTAGGAAGACAGCTGGGCTTTCTTTGGACATTGGAGTTTGTTCCTTCTGTTTGTTGACCTGTTACCCATGGTTATAAAGACTCATCCCCACAGTTGTCACCAGTAAACAGCTTAAAACGTAAACTCTTTTTCCACTTGCAGAAAGCACTTAAGCCCACAGGAGAAATGAGGGGTTTTTCAGCAGTCCTCACCCCTCATTCCTCTGTGGACTCCCACTTTGTCCTCCACGCCATCCCTGGGAGCCAAAAGACTGCTAAGAGCAAATTTTGAGGGAGCGTGGCAGGATGTCGGGGGGCGAGGGGTATTTGGAAAATTCTCTTCTGTGAGTGCAGCTTCATAAGGGCTTAAGCTAAAGAGTTCTGCAGGCTTTTGGCACTGTTCAAAGATCTGCAGTACTTGTTTGAACAGAGAAGGTGATGGGACAAAAGAAATCAGTGTGTGCACTGTGGGTAATGGTGCTTCTGTCATTCCACCTTCAGCCTTTCTAAAATCTATTATCTGCTTCCCGCACTTGTTTTCTGTGTGCAGACCATTCTTTATTCAGGAGGGCACTCAAACTTCCATTCTACTCCTGCAGTCCCCCCTCTGCAACATTCCAGGATTAGTTCCAGCGTGCAATTACCTGTCCCTTAATGTGCCTTCCAAACTGGCCTTGATCTAGTTCCAGCCACATGCAACATGAGTGTTAATCCCATCAAAAGACACATCCAGCCAGTTCAGTAAGGCATGAAAAGCACTGTTATGCTGAGAGTCTTCCATATGTGATACCAAATCTGCAGTGTTTGTGTAGGTGGAAGTCTGCCTGCATGGAGATCTAACATGCTGCATAAGAGCACTGACATCTACACCTGGCAAGTCTCTCAGTGCAGTTTGATGCATGAAACAGTAGTGAGGTGAGAAATGCAATGTTACTACATTGCAGAAAGTATAGTAGAAAGTTAAACCCTGGATTGAATCCAGCTTGGGCTAGATCCAACTCCTGCTAACACAAAAAGCTATCCCCTCCCCAGAAAAGCCAGGGGGCTGATAGGGAAGAAGATCCACTTCTCTGAGTACAAAGCTCTAATACTTCACTGGATCCAACATTGTGTCAGGCATGCACAGCTTGGGCAAACTACCTATTTTCACAGCCTGTGTGGGACTTCAAAAACCATGAAGCTGTCCAACTTCTAGGCAGGCCACAATATCTGATTTCTGGGTTGCTTTTGACTTAGTAGGATTCAGATTGTGAAGTCTTTCCCCAGCAAGTTTTATAAGCGGTCACAGTCTGCAGTCAGAGGGGCAGTTTGGCACAATATAGTTGCGTTACCATGATTAAATGGGCTTGTTCACACACCCACATCTGGCAGCTGTTCCCCAGTCATACTCACCCCATTGTATGATGAGTTGGATATGGAGTAAGTAGTCACCAGAGACAATCAGGTGTTTATGGATCTCTGTGCATTAATCCTGCATTTCCAGATGTCTGAACGCCCTCGGTGCGCACTCAAGCCAGTTTGGAAGTGTGAACCTTTAGTTCCAGTTTTGCCATATTTTGTTTTAAAATGGTAGAGAAATGTTCTCCAAAAAAGTCAAAGTTGTAATTTTTTTCAAACAAAAATAAGACCAGACCGCGTGTTCTGTGGTTGACACACAGTGCTAATCTGAACAGTCAACCAGAGAAGAAGTGTGTGGTGAGGCTGGATCAAGGTGGGAGTCTGATTGAAAATCTCCATCACAAAATGCAAGAGTAATTAGTGATGCACCCAAACTGTGCCAACCTGCCAGTCTGACTGCAGCCTAAGTTTCATGAAGAGATGATACATTGCAGAGGTGAATCATATATTGATTTCTGAGATGGTAAAGTGGTAAGGGATAAAGGGTCCACCCTCTCATTTTCTGGCCAGGTCCATTGGAATAAATGGCCCCAATTTGGAGGAGGTGAAGAGAAAATGTTGGGACATCTGTGTTTTTGATGTGTTTTACATACAGATTTGCATGGAACAACCTCCCAGGAAAGGCCTACCAAATCCTTATTGCATTTTAAAAAATCAGTGGGAAGACTTCTCTTTGGATTACCAACCTGCTGGTGGGAACTGGAGTTCTCCTGAAATCACAACTGGTCTCCAGCCTCCGGAAATCAGTTCCCCCTGAAGAAAATGGCAGCTTCAGATGCCAGATTCCTGTGGCATCACATCCTTGCAGAGGTTCCTCCCATCCCCAAACAGCTCTCCTCAGGCACTGCCTCCACATCTTCAGAAATTTTCTATACTGGATTTGGCAATGATACCTTTCTCGCAGACATTCAGTTCATGTGAGCTAACTGCTAACTGCTGCTTTTATTCTGATCATGTATTTAAGGTTATGGAGGGCGTTTTTTATACCTGTATTAAATGCTTACTGATTGAGGTTTATTAATTTATAGAAATTAATGACAAATGGGGAGGAAGTAGCTAGTTCTGAAAATTTTCGTCATAACACATCTGGTATTGCAGCACCCTTTTTATTTATCAGATTTGTCAGTTGCTTCATTATCCAAAGATACCAGAGGTACAAGAGAGCCAGCATGGTGTAGTGGTGAAGAATGTCAGACAGGTAGTTGGAAGGCCCAGGTTCAAACCCCTCCTTGTGCCATGGAAACTCACAGGTAGAGTTGCCAGCTCTGGGATGGGAAACCTGGAGATTTGGGGGGTAGATCCTGGGTAGGGTGGGGTTTGGGAAGCGGAGGAACCTCAGTGTGGTATGATATGACAGAGTCCACCTTCCAAAGCAGCCATTTTCTCCAGGGGAACTGATCTCTGTAACCTGGAGGCCAGTTGTCATTCTGGGAACCCCCCAGCCACTACCTGGGGACTGGCAGCCCTACTCACAGGGTTTTGTGAGGATAAAATGGAGGAGAGAAGAATTATGTCTGCCGCTTTGGTTCCCCATTGAGAAGAAAGGTATAAATAAATACATGTGTTCCGTTACATTAAATACATGCAACATTATCTGGAATACATTCAATACTAAAACTGATAAAACCTCTCATAGTAAAAAGTCAGAAGCACTCCATAAAACAGTAAAACTTTAACCCATCATCCCATGTTTTGTGTGTGTCTCCAGTCTTCTATTTTATTTCAGTCTGGTTGTTTTAGATTTTGTTGCTGTTGCTGTTCAGAAAGGTTGAGGGATATGGTACTTATGCTGGTATAACCCAGTTTTGTTCAAAACCAACATTTTACCATTTACTATGATGATAGAGGTAGCACCCTGCTTCTTTCTCCTTATCACCAAGTAGGCTGAAAAAGAGCATCTTGTTGAAAGCTACCTGAGCAGAGATCATAGTTAGCTGCCTAGCCACTACATTCCCACAGCCACTAGTAGGGAATGAAAACAAAATGATGAGAGAAGGGTGGAGGTGGTCTCCTAGAGTTGAAAATCAATCATCCATGCTAGTTTGATAGCCTATTGGCAGATTCTTTAAAACATAATTTTAAGCATGTGTCCTTCCCCCTCACTGGTTTGGTTTATGTTTTAAAAACTTTAGTTAGCCCTTCATGCTTGCACCTCTCAGGACTAACTGGTTGCCATAAGTTCAACACAAAACTTCAGGTGAACCAAAAATTATTTCAGAACAGCTGTAGAGGTTTGTCATACCTCTGCCCATGAACTATTTGCCTGCTAAGAAAGCCAAAAGCTGTCATGTTTTTGAAAAATTAGCTTCTACTGAAACTAAATGCCTGTCTAAACACAGAGGTTAAGTATTTATCCCTCTCTTTCTACCCCTATGCTTTGATTTTTATCTCAAATATTAATTTTTGTTAAGACCACCCATTCACTTATTTAAGGTAACTTAATCCAGAGATATCGCATCAGCATCTACAGAAAAGTCGAACTGCCCAAGTAGATTGAGAGCACATTTAATTTGCGCACATTTTTCCATCTGTTGGATTTTTTCAAACTGACTGTTGAATATTGTGGATGCCACAGCCAGTATATGAAACTCATGATGTTGTGATGGTTAAAGAGCTGTGCTCTTTGAGCATTCAAGATGGACCCAATAGCATTATACTTTCAGCTAAAAATCTCTCTAGGAAGTTAGGTGATGCACAGACATCTTCATGATGAAATATAAGAGTCAGTGTGGGACACTGGCTACAATTTGAATATTGTGACTATGGGCAGTTGTCCACCTGTACAGCACCATAGCCAGGGTGGGCTCACTGGGTGCAATGCCCCACGTGGAACACTGATTCACTCTTGTGAAATTCCCTGTCCCCGGAAACCCAGGGTTTCCAATTCTGTCACATGACAGCCTTTCATGTAAAGATTAAAAGGTTCTTGCCAGATTTAAAGGTGCGCTTGTTTGTTTTATATTCACACCCACCAATGCCCTCTAAAAGAGCCAGTGTTCCAAACTTAGCAAACTGGTCCAGCTCTCCACACCCAAGATGCTACCCGGTTTGGGGTAGGGTTTTGCAACTCTGCTTAACTGATCCTAGAAACAACCCCGTTCATTACCTACTATTGTTCTGAGCACAGGTGTGTTTAAAAGGAGTAACTTGCATTATTGTTTAAGAAAGTAGTTCATTATCACTAGACAAAGGCTTCTGAACTTTGAAATTATCTTTTCCAATATGTAGATTTCTTATTCTATCAATTCACAGACACCAAAATGGATATGCACCCTTAGAATGCAAGACATTGTGAGAGAACCAGCTGCTTGAATCCCTGCCTGGGACATGGCAGTCACCTTTAGCAAGGGTGGTTGGCTACAGCTCTCTCTCTATCCCAGTTTGCTAGTTCTCAAGAGATACAGGCAGCAATCCGAAGCAAGTCTCCTTGGAAGTCAGTCCCATTTTACCCAATAGGAATTTCTCCAGGGAAAATGTTCTTAGGATTGCAGTCTCAGACTGCTATCTACAGCTCTGTGATACAGTATCTCATCTCCACTGCAACAACGGTACAGGTAAATTTCAAACATATACATAATTACATATTATATTACAAATTGCAAATTTTATGAATGTGTGAGGAGAGGGATATTGATTACTTTGAACATTAACTTTAATATTTCTAATTTCTTTGTAATGTGGGAAGGAAAATAGCAGAAGAGATAATCTATTTACTGACAAAAGCAATGGAAATTGTTATTACCAAAAACAAAAGGGCCTGAAATCAGTTGGCATCCCCACCCAGAAGACTTTTTTATGTGTTGAAGATCAAATATCTGAAATGTTTCCCATTCACTGCAGACTGTACACAAGGCTGGGAATCATTAATGAAAACTGAAGTAGCTACATCATGTTATAGTAGGATGTGACATGTTGTTTTGAACCAGGAAGACTATTTGCTTCGAACAAGAGGAGGAATAATAGTTACCTAGACTACTTAGGATGTTACAAAAGTTTAGGAGTAACCGGTGTCACAACTTGAACACTTCTGATTAAAATATTAGTATATTTTGGATTTTCCCTACAACACTTGAATCTTTACATGTCATTTTCCTCAAAATACTACTGGAATGATGTCGCCCCCCCCCAAAAAAAAAAATAAAAGCATGCTTGTAACTTTAAAAAAAACTTTAGATGTATTTGGTGTTACTTAAATCATGCCACCTAGTGGTACCATTGACTAAGTACTATTACACATTTTGCATTAACATGCTGATGAAAAGCATTTACAAACATCATTTTTCATATTTAGGGCTGCCATATAGCCTGGTTTTACCTGGAAGCTGGAGGTGGCACCCAGTCCCCATGTGGTCCATTAGCTGCCCAGATTTGAAGCTTTCATTTCAAGAAAGTCTCTAAGCTGTCTAGAAGCAGAGACAGAAGGCAAAAAGTGAAAACAATTTTCTGCTTCATCTAGGCAATGGAAACAGGCCCGCCTTCCCATTGTTATAGCCCATCAGAAAAGTCATGTCTGTGACAGACAAGTAAGGGAAGCCCAAGGGAATGTTTTAGTTAGCCATTGCCATGAGCTGAGAGCCAGTGGGCCGCAGCTCTGTCTGTTTTTTGCTGTTTCTTAGGCTTTCACTAGCTTCTAAAAGTAAATAAGTTTAAGGAAGCATGCACAAAAAGTGATCTTTATATTGTTTAAAACAATATCAGAAAGGTTTCCTTGAGAAAGTGTGAACAGTTGCTAGGGGAAACCAAGATCCTCCCTGCACCTCCCAACTGAGACAGTCATAGCAACAGTAGGGTTGCCAACCTCCAGGTGGTGGCTGGAGATCTCTGCTGTTACAATTGATCTCCAGATGACAGAGATCAGTTCACCTGGAGAAAATGGCTGCTTTTTGAAGGTGGACCCTAAGGCATTATACTCCACTCAAGTTCCTCCCCTCCCCAAACCCTGACCTCCTCAGGCTCCACCACTGAAATCTCCAGGTATTTCCCAACCTAGAGCTGGCAACCCTAAGTTTATTGAATAGAAGAAGTAAAGTTTCTTTGGGAAAACTGCCCATTTTGTAATGCTTCCTTCTTACTTGGACATTCAGTGCTGGCACAAGGCTACCCTAAAACAGAACAGAATATTGGGCAATAATAACTGAATGAGGCAGCAAAATCTGATGCTGTTCAATTCTTATTGTTCAAGAGCTGTTTTCAATTTTGTTCTCTGCTTTTATGAAATCAATAGAGGCATTTGTTATTGCTCCATGTGATCAGAAAAGGTGGTGATAACATTATTTATGAGCAGTGTGACACGCTCCAGTGATATGACCTGGCATACCATACCAGGTGTTTGTATAAACAGCTGTAATGAGATGATAACAAGACTGAATATAAGCTTTTTACTGTTTGGGTTGTAAAAGGAACCTTAATAGTGCTAGTATGATCCTAGTGGTAAGGCCATGCACGTTAAAAGCTCATATATCTGAGTTTAGTTTCTGTGCTATGGCCTGAAAGTCAAACCAAGCTAAATATTGCGTAGGTTTCAACGTGTGAGGGAGTCCCAGTATGGCTTCCCAAGTGAGAAGGAACAACCACATTTGTCTTTTGTAACATATCACTCCAACCACAAAGTCTTTCCAAGTATGCTTTTGATCTTTCCTAATTGGTTGCAATCTGCATTCTGTTTTCTCTTACCATTTGCACTTTCAGTTGTTTCTTCTTTTCAGTCAGGTTCCAGATGTTGTGGGTTGTCCTTTTCCCCTTCCAGTGCATTGTATCCTTTCCTGAACTTCTGCATGATTTCTTTCTACATAGTCCTAGCCTTGAACTACAAGGTTTTTTTTTACTATTTTTGGTGTATTTTTGTTCATATGTGTGTATGCACTTGTGAGCTTGGGAGTCATGGTGACTTCTGGTGACCCCTGGTGGGGTTAGGATGTTTCAGAGAGGTGGCTTGATAACCTGCCTCTGTATCGCAGCCCTGGTATTCCTTGGAGGTCACCCTTCCAAGTACTTCCCAGGGTCGGCCCTGCTTCACTCCCAAGATCTGATGAGATCAGGCTTGCCTGGGCTATCCAGGTCAGGGCAGCCTTGGACTATAAGTCTGTGGAAGCAATTTATTAATTAGCAATAAGTTGTAAGCCTTCCCTTTTCCTCACCCATTCTCAGACCCCTGAAGAAATCAGTTCCCAATAACATTCATTTAGAAGAATTAAAGTTTATTGAGAAATTGATAGGATCCAGACTATTCTTTGTTAGAACTGAGGTCAAGTGTGTGAAGCAAGTAATTATACTACAATTGAATAAGACATTAGTGGCTCTTGGCCAATCACACCTAAGCTAAATAGCGTACCTAACAAATGTCATAGAGTTCTCAGGAGAAAGAAGATACCAAAGACAGTTTTAGCTCTCAAGGTTACATGGCCAAGTTGAGAGGTAAAAACAGGTTGCTTACCTGTAACTGATGATCTTCGAGTGGTCATCTGTGCAGTACCACACATGGGTTGGGCGCCTGCGCACGACCTCGTTCGGAGAAACTTCTAGAGCTTTACCTCAGAAGAGCTTTTGGCGGGCTCTCCTCCCGCCCTGGGGGAGGAGACATGCACTGCGCATGCCCAGAGCGGGAGAGAGAGCCGCCTCCCACTCAGTTCCTTCGACCACCACTGTCAAGGCCAAAGAATCCAAAGAAGGAAATCTGGAGATGCCAGCAGCGGGGAAGGCTGGGTGGGATTGTGGTACTGCACAGATGACCACTCGAAGATCATCAGTTACAGGTAAGCAACCTGTTTATCTTCGTCGTGGTCTCTGTGCAGTCCCACACATGGGTGATTACAAGAGCTGAACCAGTTGGAGGAGGGAGCTGGCAGCTGCAAAGGACACAAAAATAATGGTTAAAATACAGCATCACCATCAAAACAAATCACCCACGGGTCCTACCTGAGGGTCCAGCAGGATCAAGCGAAGAGAGATCGCAGTACCGTCTGACCAAAGGCAGCATCCCGCCGAGCTCAGAAGTCGAGTGCATAGTGGGTCACGAAGGTCGATGCCGAGGACCACGTAGCAGCCGCACAGACGTCTTCCAACGGGACACCGGCCAGGAAAGCGGTGGACGTCAACACCGCCCGTGTGGAATGGGCAGTGAGACAGGTAGGAACGGGTTGACGCGCCAGCTCATAGCAAAGGGCTATGGTGGAAGTCACCCACTTAGAGAGACGTTGAGAAGAAATGGGTTCCCCCGCGTGAGGGGGGCCATAAGCCAGGAACAGCCGAGGAGATTTACGTATGGGCTGCGTCCTGTGCAGATAGAAAGAGAGTGCCCTGCGCACATCTAGACAGTGCAGGGCTCTCCGAGAGGCATCAGTCGGGTTCGGGAAGAAAGTAGGCAGAACAGACGACTGAGAGAGGTGAAAGGCAGAGATGACTTTAGGGAGGAAGGAAGGATCTGTTCTAAGGACCACCTTCTCCCTATGAAAAACGGTATAGGGGGGATCGGCCCTGAAGGCAGCTAGCTCCCCTACTCTGCGTGCAGTGGTAATGGCTATGAGAAAAGCTGTCTTCCAGGACACTAACCTGAGGTCGGCAGTAGCCATCGGCTCGAACGGTTTAGCCATGAGTTTTGAAAGGACTAGAGACAAGCTCCAGGAAGGCACCAACGGTTTCCTAGGCGGGCACATGCGAAGAAGACCCTTGAGGAATGTCTTGGTGAGACGGTGGGAGAACACTGACGAGCCTTGTATGAGGGGGTGGTAGGCGGAGATCGCCGTCAAATGAACCCTCAAGGACGAGTATGCCAGGCCCGCATCCTTCAAATGCACAATGTAGGCGAAGATCTCACGGAGGGATGATTGAATCGGATCGAAGGAGTGATCAGTAGCATAGGATTGGAATCTGTTCCACTTGAACTGATAGGAACGTCGAGTAGAGGGCTTCCTAGCATTCAGGAGGATTTCAGAGACCTGAGGTGGGAAGTCTAGGGCTGGATCTTCCAGGCCGTTAATTTGAAAAATCCCGGATTGGGATGGATGATTCTCCCTCGGGCCCGAGAAAGGAGATCTGGGACGACAGGGAGGGGACGGAAGGATCGACAGGAGAGTTGAAGCAGGTGCGGGAACCAGACCTGGCGTGGCCACCACGGAGTGATCAGAATGCAGGTGGTGCGGTCTGCACGAATCTTCTGCACGACCCGAGAGATGAGAGGGAACGGAGGGAACAGATAAAACAGGGTTCCGTTCCATTTGTGGAGAAAGGCATCCCCAAGCGACCGAGCAGACGGGGGACCCCTGCTGAAAAACAGGCGACATCGAGCATTGTCGACGGACGCGAAGCCATCGACAGATGGGGGACCGAACTCTCGAAACAGAGGTCGAAGATACCGGAGGGGAATGGACCATTCGTTGTCCGATGAGGCAGAACGACTCAACCGGTCCGCATCGACATTCTGATCCCTGGGAATATGAATCACCGAGAGCGTGATGGAGTGATGGAGGCACCAGGACCAGAGGTCTATCGCCAAGGTGCAGAGACGAACAGAGGCAGTGCCGCCCTGTTTGTTGACATAATAAACAGCCGTGGTGCTGTCGGAAGTCACTTGGACGACACGGCCTCGGAGGGTCGGAAGAAAGGACCGAAGGGCCAGGTAGATTGCTTGCAACTCCAGGTAATTTATGTGGCGAGTTGCATCTCGAGCAGACCAAGCCCCTTGAACAGTAAGCGTTCTGCTCCGGGCTCCCCAACCCGAGAGTGAAGCGTCTGTGGTCAACAGCAAGTCGGGAGGAGGAGGACGAAAGGGCATCCCGGAAAGGAGGTGGATAGGTTGAGCCCACCACTCGAGGGAGGTTTGTGGGATCGACAGAACCGTGTGCCAAGGCCTCCGGAGGGGATCAAAGGCTCGTAGGAGCCAGAGCTGAAGCGGCCGCATCTTCAGCTGAGCGTTGTGGACAATGAACACCGTGGAGGCAAAGTGACCGAGGAGCCTCATGACAGAACAGGCGGATTGTTGGGGACACGTCTGAAAGGCGGACACCATCGCCCGAATGTCGGAAGCCCTGGACTCCGGAAGGAAAGCCGCTTCGAGGTTGGTGTCGAGTTGAGCCCCGAGGAATCAAAGGATTTGGAGGGGCTGAAGGGAGGACTTGGCGTGGTTGACGCAAAGCCTGAGAGCACGGAGAAGGGAGAGAGTCTCCTGAGTGTCGTGGAGCAACTGAGTTGGCGTTGGAGCTACGAGAAGCCAGTCGTCGATGTAAGGATAAAGAGTGACTCCCCGTCAGTGGAGTTCGGCTACCACCACAGCCATCAGCTTGGTGAACACCCGTGGAGCTGTAGAAAGGCTGAAGGGAAGCACCCTGTACTGGTAGTGGGCATCTCCAACGGTGAACCGGAGAAACCGCCGATGTTGGGGACGGATCGTGACATGGAAGTATGCGTCTTGAAGATCGACTGACGCGAGCCACGCTGCCCGTGGAATGAGAGGGAGGATCGACTGCAGAGTGACCATTCTGAATTTCTGATACCGAATGTAACGGTTGAGATCCCAAAGGTCCATAACTGGTCTGAAGCCGCCGTCCCTCTTGGGGACCAGGAAATACTTTGAGTAGAAGCCGAGAGTTCGTTGCGCCTCCGGGACGACCTCGATGGCCCCCTTGGCAAGGAGAGCAGAAACCTCGAGATCGAGGAGGGGGTCTGGAGGCGTGACGACAAAGTGTGGGAGGATCGGAGGCGAAACGAACTCTATGGCGTACCCTACCCGCAGGATGGTGAGGACCCAGGAGTCGGTTGAAATTTGTTCCCAGGCTGGTAGAAAGGGGAAGAGGCAGGTACGGACGGAAGGAGTGAACGACGTTGGAGAGAGACGGTGGGGACAGTCAAACAGACTGCTTAGGCTGCGGCGGCTTCTTGGTGGGTTGGGAACGGTGTTTGGAAGGAGGACGGGAGTCGTACGGTTTTCTCCTCCATTGGGAGTGAGGTGCCGGAGATAGGTATCGCCTGGAGCCGGAAGGTTTCCAGGAACGGTTTCTGGGACGGTAAGGTGCAGCCGAGACTCCAAGGTTTCGGACCTGCTTACGACTCTCATCGATAGCCTTCAACACTTCGTCAGTGGTGGAGTGGAAAAGGCCGTTTCCGTCAAAGGGAGGTCTTCTACACGGAACTTGACGTCCGGTTGTAGAGATGTGCCCCGCAGCCAGGCATGACGCCGGAGAGCGACAGAAGACACCAGAAGTTTAGAGGAGCAATTGACTGCATGACGAACGGAATTGATTTGTTGCTTTGATATGGCACAAACCTCAGACAAGGCAGCCGAGAGAGTGGGACGGTGCTCTTCCGGAACAAACTCCAGGACAGGGCGAATTGCATTGGCAACGTTGAATGCGTAAGCAGATAAATACGACAGATAAGTATCGACCCGGAGATTCATGGAGGCCAGAGAGTACATCTTCTTGGCCAGAAGATCCAGTTTACGACCCTCATGGTCAGGGGGCGTGGACTGGCGAGCAGGCTGCCTCGATTTCGAAGAAGCGTGAACCACCATGGAGTTCGGTGGTGGCTGAGAAAGGAGGAATTTGCCAGGAGCATCCTGGATCCTGTACAACCCATCATAGCGCCTCGAAACCAGAGGGATCGAAGCCGGGTGTTCCCATGACTCTTTCAACATAGAAAGGTGGACAGGCAGCAAAGGCAAGACGGGAGACGGAGGAAAATCAGCCTGGACCAATCGGTGAACGACGTCGGTCACTGCTGGGGACTCCGTAAAGCCCTGAACTTGGAGGGCAGTCGCCATCCTGGTAACGAGCTCCAAAAATGCCTTAGGGCCCTCCGTAGGTGAAATGGACCCCGAGCGTCGATGCTTGTCCTCGATCCGAGAGACCTCGGGATTGAACTCCGCCAAATCCGACCTGTCCGAGATCGACATAGGAGAGGAGGATCGGGGTTGGACAAGGTCGATGACCGGATGGTCGACGGCAGGACGGTGTCGAGGTTCCATTGGGGAACTCCTTGGGGCGTCCCGATTTCTGGGAAGGTCAGAAGACTGTTCCCGAGAGGCAGAATGAGCCGAGGCCACAGATGCCGAGCGCGGTCAGGGGCGTGGGCCTGATCTCCGCGTTCCGAATGCCGGATTCGGTCATAGCGGTGTCTCTCCGGTGTCGGAGACCTCGAATAATAATAGGCCGCATCCGGACGCTCCCGACGGTCTTCATAGGACCAGCATTGGTGGTCAGAGGCCGAATCAGACAACGACGGGGATTGCCTACGGATCAGGCATCGACGACCATATCGGGATTGGGACCGCGCATGGCGGTGCACAACCAGACCCTCATCCAAAGTGTGGATCAGGGTAGTGGAACGCCTCCGTGGAGACCGGGAGCCTGTTCGCAGAGACAGGTGCGGAGGCGATCTGGTCAACTGGCCCAACGGTATCGTCTCCGTAGGTGACGAGTGGGAGTGCTGTGGAGTCTGTTGTCGAGCCGCAGACTTATGGGATGTAGAGGCGAGGGCCGGCATCGACGTCAACAACCCAGTCACAACGATGGGGTCCACTTTCGAAACTGAAGCAGAGGGCGTGGCGTTCGACTTCGAAGGGGTCTTATCTTCAGCCCGCTTAGGTTTCTGTTTTGGTGCCTTCGAGGAGGTGTCCGATTTTTTGGCTACCGAGACCTGGGAAGCTCCTGAAGACATCGTGGGACGCAAAGCCGATTCAACAAGAAGAGCTTTGAGCCTAGCCTCTCGATTACGGCGAGCCTGACGAGTGAAACTCGCGCAATGAGGGCAAGAATCTACTCTATGGGCCTCACCCAAACAAACTAAGCAAAGGTCGTGCCCGTCGTTGGATGGAATTTTAGCAGGGCAACGACGACAGACATTAAAGAATTGAGTTTTTCCCATACAAAAATCCCCACCCACCCTCCAAAGAAAGGAGGGGGGGGGGAAAGAGAGATAGACAAAGATTTTTTTAAAAAAATATTTTTTAGAAGAGAAGCAGATGGAAAAATAAAGCGAAAGCGAAGAAAGATATACTCAGCTGAGGTAAATGGAGGAACGACAGGAACGAGGTGTGAACACGAAGGCGGTCGAACAAGAACTGAGTGGGAGGCGGCTCTCTCTCCCGCTCTGGGCATGCGCAGTGCATGTCTCCTCCCCCAGGGCGGGAGGAGAGCCCGCCAAAAGCTCTTCTGAGGTAAAGCTCTAGAAGTTTCTCCGAACGAGGTCGTGCGCAGGCGCCCAACCCATGTGTGGGACTGCACAGAGACCATGACGAAGATCAGCATAGTGACCAGAAACAAAAATATACATTCTTGTTCTCACCCCCCCACACACACACTCACGTCTCCATGGCAACCAAGCCCAAGAAGGGGCCAGGTTGATACCCACTGGAGTCAAATATGTAAATAGAAAACTAAAGTCACCTTTTGTAAGTACAGTTTTAAGCTCCATCAAGACATCCATCCTGGCTCATCATGAATCATCATTGAGGCTAATGGCCAGGTGTCTTGTACAACTTTCTACTAAGACCAAGAGATCTGTTGTAAAACCAGCAGCTCATTTCTTAAAATTCTTAAATGATATAGCTTTGTAAATCATTTCCATTGCTCTAAAAATTGACAGAGTAATTTTAATAGGCAAAAAAATCATGTATTTATACTATTTGTATACCATGCTATTCTCCAGTCTGCACCCAAGGCAGGAGACAAAACTAAAACAGATGATTAAAATAGTTAATTAACATGCTTAAGCCAGAGCCCATTCAAACTGACCTATAAGCTCTTCTAAACAGATCTGCCTTGTAGTCCCAATGGAAAGCCAGAAGAGTAGGTGCCTGCCTCACCCCTTCCCAGAAACTGTTCCATAAAAGCATTCTTGTATTCCCAAGAATTAGGGGACTGCTAGGAAACCCTGCTGTGAGGAGTGAAATTACCACATGAGTCAGTATCAAGAGAGATGGTCCTTTAGGTATGCCAAGTCATGAATGGCTTTTAAAGCCATTCATTTTAGTATAGCCTACAAAGTAGAAGTAAACCCTGGCATCTTGAATACGAAACAACTGAATCAGGCTACTTATTCTGAATAGAGGCAGCAGAGGTCCTTTGGCTTGTGGATTTTAAGGCTGCGGTACTTAATAAACAATTGACTTTACAGAAATTATAACAGGATGAGATTTTGAGGCCTGCAGCCAAAGAGAAACGGGACACTATTACTTTCAAGATACCCGAAAGGGGGAGATGCTTAGTAGATCTTTCCTGGCTGGTCCAGGTTCTCAGATTCCAGCCACCTTCAGCTTCCTCTATGTGACGGAGGCAGAAAGCAAGGCAAACCATGGATAAATATAAGAGAGCACAATATATATTCTAAACAATTGCTGTAAGTCCAAAGGAGACAATTACTTTTCATTTTGAGAGAACGATCAAACCTACAGATTCAAATTCTGAAAAAAACGCTGTAATAAGCATATTAATGACATCTATTTGTTAAGTCTCTTCTTCTCACTGCTTTGATTGTAGCCTTTAAGAATAATGAAACTGTCTGGGAAAATAATAATAGGCCCATGATTACAAATATCCACAGTTTCACACTATTATATTGGTGACTATGTAAGGGACTGGCAAACATACTGACTCATTTTTATGGGACTGCAGGTTAGGGGCCCACAAGGAATTGCTGGAGGGCTGGGAATCCCACCCCCAAAGTTTCCTCCTTTGCAATTCTCTAAACGCTTCAGGAGGTTGACCAGGTTGATTCCTCCCCGTTACTTGACAGTCAGCTGCTGTCCATGCCCCGTTTCTAAAGCACTTTCAGTCCACATCAGGCAAAAGTTTGGGGGGGCAGGGAAGTATTTCTGGTTCTTTAGTTTACAAGGTTGTTATTTTTGGCATACCAGGTAAGCCTGCAAGTTGGTAGTCCACCAACCTTTTCCTGTGGCTGGTCACTTTGTGCAGTTCTCATTATGCAGGGGCCAGCAAGTTTACTATTAGATAGAGTGATGATGCTCATCTCCAGTACATTGTCTAAGAACTGAGCTCTATCCAGACCCAGGTACTAGATGCTGGAAAGAAATCAAAGAATGGCTTCCAGCGATCAATAATGGTCCATGACACATTTTACTGAGGCCCAACGTGTGTTTTGAAGTGCTTTTGGTTTACTGTGTTTTGCAAAACCCACAGTAATACAACATGTTTATATAATGAATCTTGGCCAGAGCAATTCTGCTTTGGAGCCTTGCTCTGTCATTGACCATTAACAAAATAAAATAAATTTAAAGTCAGTAAGGTAAGCCAAGTGGAAACCACAAATCAGGAAAGCCACTGGCTGAAATTATCTTCACTGCCAAAGTGATATATAATGGAAGGGTAATAAGGGGCTGGAACTGGCTTACGATACTATGTTCATATACATTTTGGCAAAGCAGAAGGGCTGGGCTGATCTTGATCCTTAAATAAACATCTGATGAATTTCCCCCCCCTTTCCATTGCAATAATATGCTCCGTCCTACCCTCTTATGACCGAAGTCTCTTCACCCCTGGGCAGGCTAGGGTTAGGACCTCTCTGTTCACTTACTACAGCATGTTGCTTCAACCTGTTCCAAAGGAACTGAGCCTCCACCCATACCAGACTCAGGATATGTTGAAAGAGCAGTGGGAGACAGCTCTGGATAGAAAGAGTGCTGCATGACCTCCCCATTTCTGCCTGTGTTCATTATTCATTGTACTTTTGGGAGGGCAAGGTGCAGTGTGACTCATACCATGGCATGTCTCCACTGAAAGTCAATACCAATCCACACCCCCACCACTGAGAATCAGATGTGAGTTGGGTCAAAGCAATCCATTTTCTGCCAAGTGAAAACTGGTGCTCGAGGGACTCGCTGCTCAGGGCTACATCGTTCAAACTGCTATCACCAAATGTAAAAGAAGGAATGAAGCAAGGCTCCCTCCAACTGTTCCAGTGAAACACTACCTTTCACGTAGCTTCTGTCAAATAAATTAGCACTGATCCTTTTAACAATTGTGAGAGGTCTGAACGTATTTCAGGTTGGAATTTTTAGGAAGCAAAACTGTCATGTCGAGTAGAGGCAGGAGAAATGACATGATTATTCATTATTTTTGAGCACTTACCATCTGTGACAGTATGTATCTGTGCAAGATATAAAAGTGGACGTGACAAGTGTCTGTGTTCCTCAGCAATACCATAAAAATACTCTACCCTTATAAAATATACACACTATTTATAAAACTATCAGAAGGCCCTATGGTGCTATGACTATTGCTTAAAGTGTAAAGAAAACTTCCCTTGGTTCAATTCAGAATCAGCTCAGTATTTTACAGTTCTCTTGGTGAGTGTTCAGGAAAAAAACAAACTTGTCTGTTTTCTGGGAGTTCTCTCCAACTTGTAATATCATGTTGCGCCCTGGGAATTGTAGTTCCCACTGCCAGCCATGGCTGTGAGCAACTTGTCAGCCACCCCAATCCCCAGTCAAATACATCCAAAAATAAGAAAGGGTTTTTGATCTGAATGGGGTCCAGCAACCATGGAAAGCACTTGCAAGAAACTATTGAGAAAATTGATCCAAATAGAGAAAATAGTCAACCAATAACAAAAGGTCACTTAGTTGGGTGGTCTAGTTGCATAATCCATAGCAAACAATGAATGTTTAATTGAGAAGGTTTTATTTAAAAAAAAGCAACAGGCTTTGCAGTTCATAATTTCACAGTGATAAAGGAAAGTGTCATTTGAAAGTAAGATGACATCAATGAATTTTTGAGCATGCACCTACAAAGCAGCCTGGATGGCCTGAATGCTGACTGTGCATGTGGAGAAGCTCATTTTACAATCTGGACTGGAGTAGTTCTGCAAAAATGCTTCTTTCATAATTAATCCAAGCATTGTAAACTGATAAGATTCATAACCTGAACCAGACTGGAGTAGTTCTGCAAAAATGCTTCTTTCATAATTAAAGTGATAAATTCATGACCTGAACCAGATCGCTCCAAATCATTACAGCTTAACTTCTTAATAATGTATGAAAAGTGTAAGTCACCATAACTGATACCAGCAATTACAGCAGAATTCAGGAAGCAGAATTAAGTAGACTTTGTCATTCTGCTCATCACATTGCATTGACAGTTATGAAAATTGATATAACTTGTACTTTAAGGAACTTAAATAAATTTTGAGTTTTTTTAATGCTAAATTAGAGCGATAAATGCTAAAGTTAAAAATTCTGGGTTCTTAGTCCAATTTTCCAAATAACACGATTTACTTAAGTGTTAATATGAATAAAATTGGCACAAGCCATCAAAATATTCTTCCCTCAGTCAGTAGAAGGTTTCATTAATGGAATGCTGCAGCTAGACTGATGGTCAGGGCCAGCTATCAGGAGCAGGTGACCCCAGTATTACAACAATTACCCTGGCTACCAATCCACATCCGAGCCTAATACAAGGTGGGCTTTACACGGCTTGGGATGGCCTTTAAAGCTCTACATGGCTTGAGATGAGCTTATCTGAAGACCTGCCTTCTCCCATATGTTCCTGCCGGGGAATTATGATCACAAGAGCCAATTGTGGCCCTCCTGACAGTCCCATCAATCAAAGAAGCTCATTTGGTGGGTACAAGAGGGCCTTTTCAGTGGCAGCCCCATAATTATGGAATAACCTCTCCAGGGAAGTTTGCCCAGCCCTGTCACTTAGGAGACAGCTGAAGATGGTTTTGTTTAGGACTACATTGGATTGAGTTTCGTAGCAGTTCTGAACAGCAATTTTAAATTTTGGTTTTATGTTTTACTGTCTTTTATCTTATATGTTTTATTTATGTTTATAAGCCATTTTGAGCTCCATGAAGAAGAAAAGCAGCTAATAAATGTTTCAAATAGACAAACAAATAACTGTACTTATTTGATGGAATCAATATATAAAAGTAATTCTGAATTATTTTTTTCATATAAACAATAGAACAAAGTTCATATAAACAGTAGAACAATGTACTTACTAGAACATACCAGTTTAAGAAGAAGAAGAGGAGGAGGAGATTGGATTTATACCCCGCCCTTCACTTGGCGTCTCAGAGCGGCTTACAAACTCCCTTCCCTTCCCCTCCCCACAACAAGACACCCTGTGAGGTAGGTGGGGCTGAGAGAACTCTGACACAAACTGCTCTTTCAGGAACAGCTGTGCCAGAGCTTGTGACTGACTCAAGGTCACATCAGCAGGTGCAAGTGGAGGAGCGGGGAATCAAACCCGCTTCTCCCAGATAAGAGTCCGCACACTTAACCACTATACCAAACTGGCTCTCCATATACTGGATATTGAATCATCTAGGAAGAAATTTTCACTACTTCAATACAGTAATAACAACCTGTTTCTAACAATGACTATACCCTAAAAATACTGGGCGCAGTACCAGGCCCGTAGCCAGGATTTCTTGTGTCAGGAGGCCTTTAAATTTCTCGGGGGGCACCTAATTGATTAGGTTAAAGTAAGTTAAATTAAGTGCCCCTTTCGCCCAGCTACATCTGATGACCTCCTCCTCTCCTCCCCCCACAGAGAGGGCTTCCCCGGGCTGGACTCCTACACACACACCCCAGCTCACTCACCCTGTAGGCAAGGCAGACAGGTGGGAAAGTGGTGGAGGAGCGTGCGGGTGCACTCGCCCACTTGGAGAAAACCCAGCCAGCCACCGGCCACTCTCTCTTTTACAGGGGCTGGGTGGGGAAGGCAGATGGGAAGATGAGGCAGTGGAGGAGTGCTAGGAGACCCTTTAGCCAGCCAAAGCCAAGTGCGGCTGGCCCAGGAGGGAGCGCTGCTGCAGGTTGCAGCCACCTCATCTCGTCTCCGCTCTCCTCCACGTGCTCCGCCCTCTGCTCCATGATGGCAGCGCTGCCATTTCCCCACTCCCTCCCCAAGCAGCAGCAGGTCAGGCCCGGATAGCAGTTGCCGCCGCCGCCGCTGTGTGAGCCTCATCCTCCCCCAGCCAGCTGCCTGCCCGCTATGGGGCAGGGCTACTTGTTTCCATTATATACATTTAGACAAGTGGCTGGCTTGGGAAGGAGCACTGCTGCAGCCACTTCATCTCCACTCTCTTCCACGTGCTCCACCCTCTGCTTAGCAGCAGTATCGCTGCCGTCTCTCCACCCCCTCCCCCAGTAACAGCAGCAGCAAGCCAGGCCTGGGTAGCTGCCGCTGCTGCTGTTTGCACCTTGTCCTCCTCCGGACAGCCGCCTGCCCACCGTGGCCTGCATGGGGCATGGCTGCTTGTTTTCATTCTATATATTTATACAAGTAGCTGGCCTGGGGAAGGAGCACGGCTGCAGCCGCCTCGTCTCCTCTCTCCTCCACGTGCTCCACTCTCTGCTCAGTGGCAGCATCGCTACTATCTCCCCTCCCCCAATAGCAGCAGCAGGCCAGTCTGGAGGAGCTGCTGCAGCTTGTGCCTCATTCTACTCCAGCCAGCCGCCTGCTCGCCATGGCCTGTGTGGGGCTGCTGGTTTTTCATTGTATGTATCCATACAAGTGGGGCTGCTGGCAAGTCGGGAAAGGGGGAAAAAGCAGCGCCAAGTCCTTTGGGCATCCCAGAAAATCGGGGGGCCTGGGCTGTGAAGGAAGTTGTGGGGCCTTGGAAGGAAGTCGGGGGGCCGGCCCCGGGAGGCCCCACTGTAACTACGGGCCTGTGCAGTACAAATCATGAGGTTGTATCAGTAGGTGTCCTTCTATTCAGGGAATTATTCTTTCACTCTGGATTTAAACCTACAAATTTGGATTCAACCTAGTATTATTTAATATCATCTTTAGGGATAAATGGCACAATGGTTTTCACATGACCGCTACATGCTTCTACCATGATAGGGTTCCCTCTTTAACATCAGGTAGGTTCATAATTTGTATCAATACTGAAAGTTCCTATTGATTTCTACATGAATTTTCCCCAGTGTTTTATTGAGTACTATGGGCAACGCTTAGCATATAACATTTCCCCCCCAGAGATGTAGGAGAAAAAATGTGTACACTGCCATGTTTGAAATTACAGATGTCTGTTTTACAACAGCTTTGAAAGTAAATATATTCTGAGCCTTTGAAACACAAATAATTCACAACAAGAACTTAAGAACATTAGAACCTGCTGGATCCAATGAGAGGCACACCCAGTCAAGCATCCTGTCTCACACAGTGGCCAGCCAGTTCCTTTGAGAGCCAACAATAGGGAATAGAGGCTAAGACCCTCCCCTGATGCTGCCTCCCAGCTCTGGCATTCCGAAGTTTGATGACCCTGTAAAAGGAGGCTCCCTTTAGTCTCCCCTCCCCTCCAAGTATCTGTCTAACCCACTTTTATAGTCATCAATACTCGTGGCCATCACTATACCCAGTGGAAGTGAATTCAACAGTTTAATTGCTCATGGACTAGAGATGTATTTCCTTTTGGCTATCCAAAACCTATTTCCCAACAACTTCATTGGGTTCCTCTGCGCTCTCTCTAGCCACTTTCTCCACTCCATGCATGCATTTAAAAAACACTATCATGTCTCCTTTTGGCTGTCTTTTTTCTAGACAGAAAAGTCCCACACTGCATAGCCTTTCCTCACAGAAAAGGTCTTCCAACCCCCTGATCATTTTGGTTGCCTTCCCTTGTCCTTTCTTCAACTCTGCAGGGTCCTTTTTGAGATATGGGAACCCAGAAGTACACATGGTATTCCAAATGAGGCCATACCAGAACTCTATAAAAGGGCATTTTGTTTTCAATTCCTTTCCTAGTAATTCCTAAAATGGAATTTGCCTTTTTCTTGTGGTATGGGCAGGCTTTCACCCCTGCAAAGAGATTGCATAAATGAAGGACAATTGTCTTATATTACAAAGCCCTCAACCGTTGACCTAAACTGAAACCTGTAACCAGTAGCAAAAAGATGTTATCTATGAAAAATAGATGTCCGTGCCTGGAACAGTCTGCTGGATCTACCCTTGAAAGCTCAGATTAGTGTGGCAGAGAATGAAGAATACCTTGTAACTAGCACTAAAGGGCACTTGCACAAACAATTGGCAATGTCAACTTAAAATCCTTATTTTCATCCATTCCAACATGTGAAGAAGCACTGTCAATTCTGCAATGTTTTTAAAGATAAGTAGTCTACTTCTGTATGGAACTCCTAGGGTTTTCTATCCATTGCTCATCAAATCCATCCAAGTTTGAAATGGGACATTTCCCCCCAGTCTCCACTAGATCAAGTTAGGAGTGACATTAAATCCCTTTCAGATTGTGTCACCTTTCCTTGAGAACGTGCTCCACAGAAGAAAGAAAATTTGAAAACCCCACTGACATGCTTCCTTCAAGAAGTAGTGGTGTTAATATAACATCTGCTGTTTCTCCTGCATGTTGGAAGAAATGTGGAGGTGTGGGAAATTATGTCCATTGTTGGCTTGAATGCCCAAAACTAGAGCTGTTCTGGACAGAAATAATAACTCAGGTTAAAAATATAACTGGTTATGAATTGCAATGCACAGTGGAACATATACTACTAAATAGATGGCAAATGCATATACAATCTAGTAATACTATGAAAAGAATAGCCATTTTGTTGGCAGCAGCTAAAAAATGCAGTAGCCTTATTTTGGAAAGACACTAAAAGTCCTCAACAACATCATTGGCATGCTAAACTTTGGAAGTTCTATATGATGTCAAAAATAACGGAAAATGTAGATGGAAGAGATGTATACAAATCTTCTTTAGATCACGCTATGATTTGGTTCCCTATTGTGGAATATTTAATTGATCAGGGTGAAATCCCTACTACAGTTAATGACTTAAATTTATGGTAAGATGTGAATGTCTCCTTGATTTGAAAAATGTAAACTGATACTGTAACTTTGAAAATGTAATACTCTTTTTAGTAACTCTAACACTCTTTTCGTGTATACTCCAACTTACCTGTTTTGTTAATTGCTATTTTCCTTTTTTGCATTTATTAATAAAATGTTATTAAAAAAAAAAATTAAGAAGTAGTGGTGTTAGAGGGGTTTTGTAGCAAATCATTACATCTCATAACTTCTATCTGTTGGCAGATGTATTTGTTTAAATATTTTATGTGGTTTTATTACACTTTAATGCGGTGGCTCAAATGGTTAAGACGCTGAACTGCAGGCTGTGGAAGGTCAGTAGTTCAGCAGTTCAAGACCCAAGAGTGCTGCATGACGGAGTGAGCTCCCGTCTCTGGTTCCAGCTCCTGCCAACCTAGCAGTCCGAAAGCAAGAAATTGCAAGTAGATAAATAGCTACCACTTCGGTGGGAAGGTAACAGCGTTCTGTGCGCCTTGGTGTTTAGTCATGCTGGCCACATGAACACAGAAACATCTTCGGACAGCGCTGGCTCTTCGGCTTTGAAACGGAGATGAGCACTGCAACCCCAGAGTCAGATTCAACTGGCTTTTGAGCAAGAGAACCTTTACCTTTACTTTAACCTTTGGCAGCTGTCAGTATGCTCATGTTTTAAAAATAATCTAATGCTCTAGCTATTTAGTAATTTAGTGTACGACTTCCAACAGACTTATGCTGCACTACTTGAGTATTAAAAGCTGTTTGGGACACAAGGATGATCAGATGGAACAGGAAGCACAGCTGGCTGACACTCTTGTTCCTCATGCTGTCTCCTCACAGCCACAAAGGAATTTAAGCAGCAGACATACAGAGGTGGAGCCTTGACGACAGAGAGATGCAACAATACCAGTACCATCCTAAGCAGAGTTACATCTTTCTAAGTTCACTGACAGCAATGGACTTAGAAGGGTGCAACTCTGCTTAAGATGGCATTGCTAGTCTTGCATAAACTTGAAAATTAGCATCCATGAAAAATTATGCGACAATATATCGATTGATTTCAAGGTGCTAGAAGACTAGTCTGTTTTGGTTTTTTTCTGAAACAGAGCAACATGGCTATCTACTATGGATCAAAAATAGTATGTATTTGATTACCAGTCTGGGCAGAATGGCTGAATTCATGACATGCTCTACAGTTTCAGTATAGCAGCCACTGGAGAAGGGTTTTGCTCAGTCATTGGCATTCTCTAAGGCCCGTTTGATTTGGCACAGATTTCTGCTACTCTCCCACATCTGATGAACAGGGTGGTGAGACAGGGAGTCTTTGTTACTCTACCAGAGAAGAACTGAGCAGAGGGCATCATGGACAAAATAAGATGATGCCCTCCCTCAGCCTCGGTGCCCACAGGCCCAGCAGTCATTGCACTTTCATTGTAGTTGGCAAGGTAGACAATGTCTTGCTTCCTCCTGAAGAGGGCCACAAACATAGCTGGTGGAGGAAGTCCCTGTTTATTCAACATTCCATCCAAGTTGACATGCATGGTAAGGACACCCATCTCATCACCTTGTTTTTTTCAAGACAAGACAGAAACCAAATGCACGTATTTTGATAAAGTTATTTATGTAGCAGGTTAATCTTTCTTTGGTTGACCAGCATACTCTGTATCTTGGTTTTTCCCTCAAATAAGAAAACAAGGGTTAAGGCATTCAACGTGGTTCTGTTTTTTATTTGGATTAATTTCTTCATATACACTAGTTTGTCATCTACTATTCCTCTTGGGAAGAACTTTTTGGCCTCAAATACTTCCCTCCAATTTGAATATATTGTCCTGACCAGAATCACTGAAAACAGTTCACTTATCTGGCATACTGTCAAACTCTTCACTTTCTGAATCAGTCACCATGAAAGATGATTCTTTGATAACTCACACAGCAGTATTACTAAGACAAACAAGCATGGCACAGTGATTGAATGCTGAATTTCAATATGAGAATCCCAGATTCAAACCACCACCCAGGTACAAAGGTCACTTGCTAGCAGCCTAACATTCCTCACAGAGAAATTATGAGACTGAAGCATTTCTGAGTTCATGGAACAATGGGTGGGACCTAAATATAACAAACTGGTACTGCAGTTTCTACAGGGCAACCTGACATCAAAAATTAAAACTAACAGATCTATGGATATTTAAACAAAATATGCCTCACCTAGCAGCACAAGATTTCATGAAAGCATAACATTTCAAAATGTGATATGATGCTAGTTAAATTTTACAATCCTGATAGAAAAACTGTGATAAGTAGAAAATAATTTTATTGGGTATCCATATATGCTCTCATTCCCACTTCATTCACTGAAGGACTGCCAACCAGTTAGAAAAGTTAACAGCTACCAATACTTAATCACTACCACCTTTGAGGCACTTTGAATAAATAGCATAGATAGGACATTACTGTGCTGTACTTTCTCTTAATTCGAATGTTGTACGTTGTTATCGTTTACCAAAATGAAATTCTCTACAGGAAATGAAAGTATTGAAGAAATCAGTCTGTGTGAGGGAACAGTCAAATCTGATGAGGTGAGTTTGGAGGAAAAAAGCACAACAGCATCTTACAGTTCCTTTAATGATCTACAATGCAATTCTAAACCATGTTACACTCTTTCTAAATCCACTGAAGTCCATGGGCTTAAAAGAGTGTAACTCTGTTTAGGACTGCACTGTTGGAAGAGATTGGTATGATCAATTTTCTTCCATGTGTTGACTTCTACTCATTCAATGGCCAAAGTTTTTAGAAAGAAGAGACTGATCAGTTTCTATGACAGTTTCAAGTCAGCTCTGGCTAAAAGAGCTACTTCTTTAAAATTTAACCACAAAAATATCTGAACGTAAATAGTTTTCAGGAAACAGGATAAGGCTTTATCATAAAACCTTGAGCCTGTGGCACTCAAACATCAAGATATGACAGTGGTCTGCACATAAGAGATACCTCTAATTTGTTCCTCTTTCTCTCCCACATTAGTTTTTTTTATTTTTTTTTAAACCCTGCTACGGAGAGGTCACTGTACCTGTAAACCAAAACTGCATATAATATTGGTCAGACACAACTGGTCTTGAAGGTCAAAGAGCAATAGTGGGTCCCTAAAAGTCTAGGTAAAATGGCATTCATTTTTGTTTCAGTGTGGGGAATGTGCTTCACAAATCAGTCTGGGTAGGTACAATTTGAAACTTGTTTAAATTTTCCTCTTAAGTAAGAGAAGTAAAGACTATGGCATCGCATGGTCATAAAAGCAGGCAGTGGTGGCTCATACTGTTAACACATTTTCTTATCGGGGTAAGGAAAAGTAGCTTTAATGGTTTGAATGTTGGTTCAATACCTCCAGCAGCTACATTCATCTTCTACCCTTACAGTATGTTTAAGTTCAAGTATGAGGTAATTATTATGTGTTTGTAAAAGCAAAGATGTATGTTTAGCATTCTAGGATGGGCTGTTAGAAGCTTCCAGATATTCACATTGGGTGGTCCAATGCTAGTGTGGAATATTTATTTTTAACACCCTAGTAAACACAGTTAGCTGAACATAGAATTTGTCCCCCCAAAGCATATAACTGGGTGCTTTAGAAAAAAATGTATACATTTGTTATTACTTTTCATACTGAGGCTTCTTTGTCCCCCAAGATGTGCTGCTTTTGGTTAGATGTGATAAGAAATGGTTAAGCCATTATTAAACATAATTTCACAATATTCCTCTACTATATGTCATAGCACAGAACCAACAAAGTACACAGTAATATCCTGGGTCAGCTTAATGGTGTAATATGACATTGTATTCTTACTGGATTTTCCTCCCCACAGGTGACAAACCTGCTGGCTTCTATGAAATCTTTGGCCCCTACCTCACTCTTGCCATGTACATGCGCACACAGAATGTAACCACCAAGGACTTACTTCCTAATGCATTACTCCATTTTAGTAATGGCAGTAGCCCATGCTTTCAGTAACACTGAGCCCTGTTTTATTTATAGACATATTTACCAAACAGTACGCAGATGTGTTTGTGCACTTCCACCACAATGAGAGGCAAAATAACAAGTTAGTTTTCAGACAGATTTCTGTATCTTCAGAAGGATTACACATAGGCCTTCTCTCATGCACAGTCATAGAAGTTCTAATCACCTTTAATAGTCATTTATTGACCAAGGATGAGTTTTTCCCAAGCTCTTCTAAATGTCTGCCTTAGGCAATTTATTAGGTCTATGTGCTGTATTCTAACAGTCTCACTTTCATCTAGAAGGAATGATATTTTAATTTATAACACATTCTTCTTCCCTAAAGAACTGTCGGATCCAAGTTATCATTCTACCAAATTTACTACTTTTTCATTATTTAGCTCTTTTATCTCAGTAGATGCTTGCATGTATGGTAAGTTATACCCTTATTTCCGATTCTTCTGTTTGCTCCTTAACTAGCACGCACCACATAGATAGCTCGAAGTTATATCAAGCGCATTGCTTTTGCCCCTTCTGATTCTTAGTTGCGGGAAGGAATGGCTGTATGTGGTGCTTGGCTTGCTCCAGACTGGAATGCTGGCTGGCTTTATGATAGTAGAGACTTCCCCCTGTGTGTTTAGACAGAGGTTAATAATTTCATTTATAATAAATTGAAAAGCCCTGTTCACATATTACCCTGATCACATTACCCTGAGTATACCCTGCAAGTACACATGCTCATAAGACAGAGTGAAGGCATATATAAGTTCAAAATGAAATGGGGACCCAGTTCCTGGATAAAGACATGGTTCAAATCATAAGTACATGCTGAATATCATCTAAGGATTAGAGTGCAAATGGAAAGAAAAATAACATGTACACCGTATATGGATTGCACACATGCTCACTGTAATATACGTACAGGGTTAGGGTCTTCAGATTACACATATACACATTTCAGCTGTTTTTCTATTGTGGAAGTACCCCAATAACTTTGATGTTCCCATCAGTTAGCGAAGGGAAGGGGCTCAAAATTTTAATATTATATTTTAAAAACTTATTTCCCTCAAACTCTATAATAGTGTGAAGAGAAAATGTTTAGACTAATCTGTAAACTTTGGCAAGTGCAGGGTTTTTAGTCTGAATACTATGCTTGTTTTCAGACTTAAATAATAAACAGTTTCTCTATACATGCATTAAACTCACATTTTGTCAGACTTGGAAGTCAAATGAAGCCTCTGGTGGAATATGTACAGCATCTCTCCAATAGAAATAGGAAGAGGACCACACAAAATCATCCCACCCATTTCCCTTCAATAAACAAACCTTCTGACCACAACAACTTGTCATTTCCTACTTATCAAAAATTGTCGGAAGCAGCTTCACTTCTAAAGTTTTTGCTCCATTTGAGCCCCCATGCACCCAGTAAAGTCAATTATGAATGAACATGATCCAGCCAAAGTTAATTATATTTAAAGTCTTATTGGTTTCAGTAGGAGATTTGTACTTAGGGAACTCAAATTTGTTTCATTCTGTCTGAATTGTGTCTAGCCAGTTTAATCTGCAAAATTTATTCTATTTTAAATAGGTGCTGCTTGCTCTTACGGACACTTCACATATTATTTCCTATCTCCCCACATACAGAGGGTTTTTAAAACTTCTGTTTTAAAATTTTCATAACATTCTTCAGTATAGCTTAACAAAAGACAATTACATCCCTCAGTCACACAATAAGCTACAACACTATAGCAGGAGATTCAGAATTTTAGGATGTCAGTCAAATGTAGCAAGAACCGGCTAACATACAATGTATTATTTATATCTTACAAAGTTTTATGTAGTTTTTACAAGGACTGAAAGACCGATTATAAGAGAGAAAGCACACTCAGTCTCTCAGAGTACTTTTAGCAAAAAGTAATAAAAAGAGGAATATTGTGCTGTTTTCATTTATGCACTTATTTTTTGAGATCATATCACACCCAGTATTTATGGCAACCCACAATGCCAAATGTGCAGTCATAATATCTTGGGGGGGGGGGGTTAATTAATTTGTAGAAATTTATCCCATTTCTGTAACTGGTCCCACTGAACAAATTTTTGGACCCATATTCGAAGGACAGGTTCAGAATCAGACATACATACATACATACATACATACATACATACATATATATATGGAGAAGTGTGCATGCACACAGAAGCTTATACCTAGAATAAAAGTTTGTTGGTCTTAAAAGTGCCACTTGACTCAAACTTTGTTCTACTATATTTTTTCAGTGAGACTATCCTACCCAAAAACCTCTGTATAGACAAGATCCCCAATGATGTAGATAAGAATTGTTTCTCCTACCTGGTGAAATTTATGTCAAATTTTCTAAGAGAACAATGAGAGAGAACGTTTTAAAAGCTACAACAGGAAAAACATTAAAAGTCAAGAAGGAAGAAATTAAAGTCTTAAAAGACATTCCATTTGAGATCCGGAAACGAAGACGTCAATATAAAGACTTAACTCTTTTCCTGTGAAATCAACAAATAGTCTATAGATGGAGCTTTCCGGAAGGACTTGTGTTCAAATATAATAAGAAAATTAAAATTGACTCTGCCCAAAAGGCCAAAAAAATTGTGAAGCAGCAACTGGGCATGGATAAAGACGAAGATACAAATTTGGAGGAAGGAGAGGAACCCAGCGAGGAAGGGTTGGATAATACTTCAAGTGACTCCAGCAGCTTCACTTCAGAGTCTGACAAAGGAGCAGCAGCACCCAAAATATCAAAAGAAGAAGAAGAAGAGGAGGAGGAGGAGGAGGAGGAGGAGAAGAAGAAGAAGAAGAAAGTGATTTATTCTGGATTATAAAATATCTGACTTTAGCGTAACTAAATTCTATTTGACAGGGGCTTGGTCTCTCTGTTTTTATATTCTTCAGTATATCATTGTTATTGCAGGAGTGATTTACTTATCTGTAACCTAACATAAAATTCTTGTCCCAAGTTAGTGGTAGTGTTCCTTAGGTTTTAGGATGTAGAGTATAAAACCAATAAAATATTAATAAAAAAAGAATGGTTTCTCCTCTATTTTCTCCAGCATATTTTAGGACACTGTGGATTTTACCCAGTTAAGTGCCATCTAGTATAATAGAAGGCTGGTCTCATATTTAGGGATATAGTTTTGAAAGGTGGTGTAGACCATAACTTAGCCCATACATTGTCTTCAGATTCTTTTTGGACCAGGATTTTTGTCCAAACATTTGATTGATTCTAGAGGTAATTTGGGGAGTGGGGTTTGTATCCATCTTCAACCTACCAGTAGTTCAAAACTTGGTAAGATTTCTGTCCTAATGAATTTCATTTTTAAGGTCACTTAAGCATTGTTTGATCAGTTCTCACTTTTTCTTGGTTGAGAATTTTTCTTTTCCATTGTATCACAGAACCTATTGATATGATTGTCTTTCCATACCTCAGTGTTTCCTTTCTGAGGTCCTAGTATAATAAAACTAGTATTAAAAGTATGTACTGCTGAAATCTTTGGGGCCATGAATTTATCCCATATAAAAAGTGTATTACTCACAAAACACAAAAAATCACAAAAAATATTTATTGAGCTCGTTCATTCTTCTTTAACCATCCCTAATATTTTCCCCAAGGTATAAATCCCAGCATTATCTTATTATATATCTTGCCATTTTGTTTTTATTATTCTGATGTACATATAGAAGAATGGCTCTAACAGTGCAATCTTATAAAGAGTTACGCCCTTCTAAGCCTATTAAATTTTGTAGACTCCTCTGCAACAGGAAATAAAGAATAACCCAGAAGTCCTAATCACTATTTGAATAGGTTGGCCATCTCCTCCATTTTCTCTACCATGTTTTGGGATACTATGGGTACACAGGATGGATTTTATCCAGTTAAATGCCATCTAGAGTAGTATAGTGCTAATCTCATGTTTATTGATGTAGTCTTGAAAGGTGGTACAGACCATAATTTAGCCCACACATTGTATTCTAATTCTTTTTGGACCAGGATTTTTGTCTAAATATGATGAATGTTAAAGAGGAAACTTTCTCTTACCAGCCTAAATAGGGTTTTTTTTCATTGTAGTCCTCTTAAATATGTATTTCAGAAAGGGGAGAAAGTCGGGGCGGAGCAACAGCGGGGACGCGCAGTTGTACCCAACACTGCCTCCACATCGAGCTCCTACAAAAGAATTAAAATTTTAAAAAAAATGGACCACAATTTAAATATCATAGCCTTACCAAAACATTGGGGAAAACTAAGGAATCAAAAGGTGGCAAGAACCCCTCCAAACTGATGCCTAGAGCAATGCAAGAAAACCAAAACTCTTCTGACAAAGACTCTCCTCCCCCACTGGAAATGGAGGAAGCAGAAGCCCAGGCAAGTAAAAGGAAAAGAGAAGACTCCTTAACTAAAAAGGATTTACAGGAGATGCTTACAGTCTTAAAACAAGATTTAAAAGAAGAGATAAGAAATAGCATCACTCCTATTATTAATAAGTTGGATGAAGTTAACAAAAAGTTATTCGATGCACAGGCAAAGGCGGAGACAGTGGCTGCCAGTATGCAAAAGAAGTCTAAAGAAATACCTGAATTGAAAACTTCTGAAGGATGGGCGAAAAGCAAGTTAATGTTATTAGAAATTAAATCATGGGAAACCAAAGTAAAATTTCGTGGAATTTCTCTGAACTTTGATTTAAACAAGGACCTTACTGTCACTTTAAACGAGTGGCTAGAGGGAATTATACAGCTTCCGGGGTCAGTGGTAAACAATGCCTTCCATTTAATCCTCCCCGAACAGGCTCACCAGCACTGATACCTGATATCGTGACAGAACTTAAGGACACAAAGACTAAGCGGAACCTTTTGGAAACTGCCAAGAAGAACAGAAGTCTGAAGCTCGAGGACACTTTGGTTCAGCTGTATACAGACATTCCTTTTGAAATATTATATGCCAGGAAAAATATGCACCCAATTGCACAAAAGCTTGCATATAAGAACTGTAGGTACCGTTGGCTTTCGCTTGGCCATATATCAGTTACACACCGAAGACGCATATATACAGCCCACGGTCTAACATTTGATGAGGAGCTTCTGAAGGCATTGGAATTGGACTCGGGCTAGGAAGCCAAGAATTAGTAACCAGAAGAAGAGGAAGGTACCACAAGACTGTAAAGAATTACATTGGAGGAGATTACAGCTATGGAGGGTTTTTTTCCCCTTTCCCCTTCTATCTTTTCCCCAAGTAAAGTAGTCCAGAATACAAACTGCAGAGGAGCCCACGGGAAGGGCTAATGGGACACCCCCCCACACACCTCCTCAATGGGCAAGACTCATTTTATGAGTCTTCTTCGGAACTGCTCCGGAGTCCCGGTGGGAGGGAACGCCGATTAGAAGAGCTCCAGTTAAAGAAGAAGAATGTAATTATAGTAAAAAATATTAAGATAGCAGAGTAATGAAATGGAGTAATATATTTCTTTTTTTCTTTCTATTTTACTTTACTGTAATTCATCTTATAATACAAATTTTGAAACGAAATACATACAGAACATATGGTCATAAACATAAGAAGATCTAACAAAACATTACTCAAATAGATATAAGGAAAATTATAGGAAATAGAGTTTATAATTGCATTTGTACTGGAGTAATTTTGAGAGGCAGAAATATTTATTTAGGTGTGCCAATTTCTATCAGACTTAATTAATGACTATGATTTACAAATAAAGTAGAAGCAGGACAGAGTTGGCAATTTGTAGTCGGTTATTATTAAAGAATGTTAATTTTATTTTCTTGCTATAAAAAGCTTGTAATTAATTTGTAAGATTTTGAAATTAATAAAATTTAACTTAAAAAATGTATTTCAGAAAGAGACATTTTTGATTTTCTGAAATACAGAATTGTATCATTAGTGAACAATCTGATTTTATGGATTATATCAGATATTTGGATTCTTGAGATTATTGGATTTTTTTGTTACTGCCTCTGTAAATGGAACAATAGAAAAGGCAAGTTTATAATAAAGGACACTCTTGCCATCTACTTTTATAGATACAAAATTCTTTAGGTCATTGTTCATTTCTACCAATGCTTTTGGACCAAAATATAAAGCTTAATAGAGGTTAGTCATGCTAAAAAAAACACATGAATGTCTTAATTGTCATGTGCATGTGTCTTTCAAAAAGACAAGTAGTACCTTTTCATAAGTAACAAGTTCTGAGGAAAGCAGTGTTGCTATATAATTGCAACATCCTGTATCACCAAAATTATTATTTCCATTGTATTACAGCTGCAGAAGGCAGCACTTATAAAGCCTTAACTGATTTTTTCATTGGATCAGTCTATGATTCAAAAGGAGGAGTCCCACTTATGGAAGCATCTGACATTACAGATTTTGAACAGTCACATATTTTTACATAGACAGAAACACCTAATAAAATAGAGCAGTTCCTCAGTGGAACAGGCTTCTTCGGGAGGTGATGTGCTCTCCTTCTTTAGAGGTTTTTCAAACAGAGGCTAGATGGCCATCTGACAGCAATGCTGATTTTGTGAACTTAGGCAGATCATGAGAGGGAGAGCAGGAAGGGTTGCCTCAGTGCATAGTTCTTGTGGCCCTTTCTTACATGCCCAGGGAAACACTGATTGCCACTTTGGGGTTAGGAAGCAATTTTTCTCCAGGCCGATTTGGCCAGGGATCCTGGAGGTTTTTTGTTATCTTCTGGGCGTGGAACAGTGGTCACTCAAGGGGTGGAGGGGGAGGTATTTGTGAATTTCCTGCCTTGTGCAGGGGGTTGGGCTAGATGACCCTGGAGGTCCCTTCCAACTTTGTGATTCTATGAAATACCAGCCTATGATATCCATTCTTCCCCTGCCCCATGTGCTTGCTCTCTCTTTGAATGTTATCGGTCTTCAAAATTTGCAGAGCACCTGATTTTATCTCTTGAAGATGAGACTTGGTACCAGTTATCACACCCTCTAGTAATTGTTTAAGCCGTCCATCTCTGTTTTACACAACTTATGTCCTTTTCTTATTCCCAAGACTGTGCATGTACCAGTAAGTGCGTGCCAGCAATGCCAGTATGTGTTAGCGCTAATGCCCAGGGACAGGTTTACCTTACTCTCTGCCAGCATTTGAAAGAGCTGTGAGTTTTCCTTAAGCTCAGATCTCCTGGCTGATTGTCAGTAAGCCTGTGCCAGCTGCGCCAGCCAATGAAAGCTTATAGGAAAAATAAATTTGTCATAGGAAAAGTACAGAAATATGATTGCTTTCATGCAGGATTACAGTAAGAAGATTGTTAGACTAAATGTTACTAATGCTTAAAAAAAATACCTTGCCAAATTAGATTTTGGTCAATTAATATATAAGTGCTTGGGCCTTTCCACAAGGAAGAAAATTCTGTTTTGAAAAAAATAATGATAGTATTTAAATATATGTTTACCCAGATCCAGGCACTGTAAAACCATTTTGCTCTGTTACCCAAACAAGGTAAAAAAGATAATATTAACACTCTAGAATAATTTGGACTCTGGAACAGAGATGGGCATGAACCATGTCACGAACCTAATTTTGTCAAGAATATCACCCACTTCGTGGTTTGTGAGCCAAGGGTCATGCAATCACACCTGCAATGAACCTCCCATGAACCTCCATGGTTTTTATAGAGGTTCATGTGGTTTGTGTTGGTGGTTTGTACAGCAAACACGCTGGCGCTGATCAATTAACTGTCAAAGCAACAGGGGGATGGACTTCTGCAGCCCTTTTGCAGCCCTGGAAACACTAACAATGGCTCTCCAAACAACAAAGAAAAGTGGCCCTTGTGGGACCTGGGGAGGAGGAAGCATGAAAGAGCTCAGGTTGGGGGTGGAAGGAGATGAGGGAGAGGCAGAGGAGGGGTGCATGCTGGCAGTGCAGGAGAGAGAGGAGGCAGAGATCAAAGGCTTGACGGAGAAAGTGGAAGGTGATCTTTTTGCAACAGTGGTAGGGACTTTGGGGAACCAGCCTGTTGGGCAGTCAGATGGAGGCCAGCAGATTAGGCCAGGCCAAAAAGGTGGACCCCAGGAGGCCCAGAAGTCATGGGTTGCATGGTTGGGAGGATAAGGGCAGCGATCTCCTTTTGATAAAAGCAGCAGGAGTTCTGGGAAACTGGTCCATGGGGCAGTCAGAGGGAGGCCAGCAAATGAGGCCAGGCCAAAAAGGGGGGCCCCAGGAGGCCCAGAAATGGAGAGTCTCAGGGGCAGAAGGAAAAGGAGAGGTGATTCTCTTTTTGATAGAAGTGATGAGAATTCCAGGAAAATGGCCCATGGGGCACTCAGAGGGACGCCAGCAGATGAGGCCAGGCCAAAAAAGTGGATCCCAGGGGCCCAGAAGTCAAGGATCACAAGGTCAGAACAGAAAAGAGGAGATCTCCCTTTGATAGGAGAGTCAGCTGGAGACTCGCTGCAAGTTTGGCATCTCTAGCCCACAGGGGGGCCATTCTACTACATCACAAACCTCATGAAATGAACCAGTTCAGTAAATGGGAAGGTTCGTGGTGTCTCACGAATTGGGACAAACCTCCATTTTCCTGGTTCATGCCCATCACTACTCTGGAATGGTAAAATCAGAGATTGACCACTTAAGAAGATCTGCTGGTATAACCTCCATTGAGGGTAATGAGATTTGCAAGAAGCCATATTCAGGGATACATTTGCTTAGAGTGGAGTTCTTATATTCCAGCACAGGACAATTAAATTACCCTTTAGCTTCAAAGAAGAGTAAGAAATATATGCTCTCAGCCAAATATAAGGCTTATATGGCCACACTTTACAAAATGTTATAGATTTTATGCACAGGGAAAATACACATTTGTGTTTAAGCAATCTGTGCTATTCCAGAGTTCTTCCCTCACATTTAGACATTTTAGCTATTCTCTGACTGCACACCAGCTGGGGATGGGCATGAACCATAAAAATGCAATTCAGTTTGTGGTTCATGGCGTGCCCTGTTCACGAACCACATACCATCATGAACTTTTAGCTGTCTCACAAACCAGCTTAGTTCATGAGGTTTATTAGATCATAGAATGGGCCCCCAGCATGCTAGAGACACCAAACTTGCAGGGGACTTTCTGACTGACTCTCCTCTACCTGCTCTCCAAGTTTGGTGAGGACTGGATTTACAGGGTCCAAGTTACTACATGCCCTCAAACTTGGAAGGCATGTGGAGGAGCATCTCAGATTCTCCTGCTGGAGATCAGGTTACCTTCACAAACAATACAGGGGGTCAAATGTAGGTCTGCAGTGGGGGGGGGGCTGTCAAAAATTGCACCCTACACTCTTTACCAAAGGAAGTGCCATTATGCCAGTGGAAAAGCACCTTTGGATCCAACTCCCTGTTTCTTTCCTTCAGGTTCCTTTGAGTTTTGCTTAATTTCAATACTTGCAAATTCAAATTAAAGTCTGAGTTACTTAACACAGACTGCACAAATCAGAGGCATATTTACTGTTTATTTAGCAATAATGGATTTCTCCACAAACTCTGAGATCTGGAACCAAAGTCCCTCCAGACTGAATAGGAACGGGGTCTATTGTTGCAGTCTGGGTTACCATCTATTCATTAACATTAAATAGTTATTGTCAAACAGCTTCATTTAACTTGTCCAACAGAGACATGCAAAAGAGGATTAACTGAGACACAGTAAAGTAAGATTTAAATTGCGTAAATAACATTAAAAAGCCCTGCATTACTGCCTATTGTCTTCTTTTCTGGTTACGTTCAGTATGTGGAGGAAGAGGGGGGACTCTGAATCACTAAAGAATATTCAAGAGGAAACTGGTCATAATAGGGCCATATATTGTGATAGTATTAAAAGACGGAGGTTGTTTTGCTTGTGCATGAATATGCTACTTGGGTGGCAGAAGGCACTTGGCTTCCTAGAAAACCTCATGTGTATATTAGCAGCTTGGTGCAATGGAGTATTTTAATGCCATATTTACTAAGACACTTAATCTATTTTGTGAAGGTGAAGAGATCAAGTGCATTTCAGCTAAATCAATCATACTTGCTAACCAAGGAGTTCATGATGGCCTTTGCATCTATATAGCTCTCTCAACTAGTAGATAACCACCTTACTAATTAAAAAAACTGTAAATACAAGTAATCAGTAAAAAAAAACCCTATTCCTACAAGAATACTGTAAACATCAAAGCAAACTACCATGCTATAAACAAAATGCAATAGAACATACAGTTTCTGAGACTCCTAGATAAGAAACTGGGGTCCAGAGAGCCTTACCTTGCAGGTGGCTCTTGTAACATGTACAGGAGAATGGTATCTGCTTGGTCAGCGTGATGCATAACCATGCTGCATAAAGCATGCAAGAAAGGTAGCCACCATTGCTCTGGATCAGCTCTACTCCTGTTCAGACAAAAGTTGTTTCAACTAGCTAGCTTGGGTAAATATATTTTCTTTGTGTACATTTGTCTGGTTGCTTCCTGAGTACGATCTGGGCCTCTGGGCTGTGGTTGTCTCTACTTTAAAACTGCCTTTGTTGCTTGTTATCTGTTGAATAAACTCTGACATGAACAAGAGCCCGTTTCTCTGTGTGTGCATGGGTGGGTGGGCTGGAGTGGAACTGCAAGTAAGATTCCAAGCTACCTCTTGCAGAAAAAGAACTGATCAAGGGGTGAGGGGGACTGAAAGGTAACCCATCCCCTCCCCTATAGATGTAAGGAAACAACATAAAACCTTAAGGATTAAAAAATGGCCACAACTTGATTGGTCAACCCTAAAAGAAATCAACCCTTGGAAGGCCAGATACTCACCAAATGAGAAGGAAGCACTCACTGGAGAAGACACTGATGCTGGGAAAGACTGAAGGTAAAAGAAGAACTGGGCGGCAAAGGATGAGATGGTTAGACAGTGTTATTGATGCAATGAACATGAAGTTGAGCAAACTCCAGAGGACGACGGAGATCAGAAGGGCCTGACAGAATGTGGTTCATGGGGTCACAAAGAGTCGGACTCGACTGTGCGACTGAACAATAAATATATAGACTTGTCTTTTAAAATTTCTCATTCACTTTCTAACCTGAAAGATGAGGAAAGCCACATAGTAAAACCATAAATCTGGAATAATCCATTCTGAGTAAAAAGGTAAAGGTTCCCTTGCTTGAAAACCAGTCGAATCCGACTCTAGGGTTGTGGTGCTCCTCTCCGCTATCTGAAGACGTTTCTGTGGTCATGTGGCTGGCACGACTAAATGCCAAGACGCACAGAACGCTGTTACCTTCCCACTGAAGTGGTACCTATTTATCTACTTGCAATTTCTTGCTTTCGAACTGTTAGGTTGGCAGGAGCTGAAACTAGAGACAGGAGCTCACTCCGTCATGCGGCACTCTCGGGTCTTGAACTGCTGAACTACTGACCTTCCACGGCCTGCAGTTCAGTGTCTTAACCACTTGAGCCACTGCAGTTTCCATTCTGAGTAAGTAATTATAATTTAGAAAAGTTCATCTGAGAGTCGTGACCCCAGAGAAAATAACACAATGTAATGATCAAGACTCCCAACTGAATATTAAGTGGACAATAGTAGTGACCACACAAATCTAGTAAGGCACCACATTTACTTGGACTTGCCCTTGTACTGATAGAATTGGAGTTGCCACATGCCTAAATCAAAAGTGAATGAACAAATTAGATCCAGATTCTCCTCACCATTATCTGTATGCGTCTGGAAATCCAGACACCCAAATATTTAAATTGGTACTGCTGCCAATGTAAAGGCAGTTAATAAAACAGCACTAAGTAGAGACACAGCCCAAACCTATTTTTTTCCAATTTTCCTCAATTGATAGAATAGCCAGAAAAATGTCCCAAATGTCATTTTTAAGTCATCTAGGAACAGAAACATCAGGGTCAGACACCAGAAGAAGGGCATAGTCTGCATCCAAAGATTATTTATTCTTTCTTAAAGCACACTGAGAATTCCTTGAATTAGGACTTCAGTGATCCATCAGAGCTAAGCTAGGTCTTTTAGCCTTCATGCAGGGATTTATATTATCCCAATCTTACTTGCATAAAATGTTTAGACTGATCTGGAGGTTGAGGTATGAATAATCCTGTTTATGGAAGCGGGTGTACAAGTGATAGCTCTAGGATTTGAGAGGCTTGTAGGTAAGATATCCTGAGGGGACCCTCAACCCAAAAGAGATAAGAATTATCAATTTGCAAGTCCTTTGTGTTCCCACTGACCTTCTTGGATATGTCAGGCAAAGTGAGAATGGTGGTTTTGTTGGATTTATTGGTCCTTTGCTGGTCTTGAGTCTCCAGAAGGTGCCCATATTGAATTGCCCCTGTAAAGTGCAGTATCAGTGCCAGTAGATTTGCCTTGTGTCTTACAAAGTGTATAAGGGAGGAGGGCAAAGCATCTGCTTTGCATGTAGAAGGCCCCAGATCAAATCTCCAGTATATCTTGTTTAAAGCATCAAGTAGCAGGCTGTGTGAAAGACCTCTGTCTGAGATCCTGCAAAGCCACTGCCAGTCAGAGTAGATAATACTGGCCTTTTTTTTTTTACATGGAGATTTTGCTCCAGTTTAGCATTCAAACTAGAAGATGATTTTTTAAGCATACACTATCCCATTTTCCCGTGACCCTTCCCAAACTAGATTTGATACAACTTTTTAGGAAAGATTGCAGTTTACATGCCCTGAAAATGGGAATGTGCACTATTTTACAGGTCACATCCACATTAGCACCATTCCATACCACAGGAGGCCTTTTAACATTAACAACTTTAAGAAAGCCAAAAAAGGCCTCCAGTGGCATTGAGGAGAGGGGAAATGGCAGCCATAGGGGATTGAATCAAGCAAAATAGTGGGGGAAGTTGCAATGTGGATGCTCTGTTGCCTCTGCAGGTGGAGCAGGGAGAGGGGTCAAAGAAGCACACCTTGGCACCCAACTTTCTGCAACAATAACAATGCTCCAATGTTTAATGGAAGTGATAATTATGCCCTTCCCAACTTTCCAGTACAGAATTAAAACATTAGTTTTTGAATTGTACATCTCTAGAAACAACCCTTGATAGCCCTGTATGCTATGGAAGTTCTTTTTAGTAAACAGTTTTGTTTATGTAGCAGTAAATTACACCTTCAAATACACCTGTCAAGCTAAAAGGTCACTACACAGAATAACATGCATATTTTCAGCCTTTATTTGAAAAAATTACAAAAAATACAATAGCATAAATATAAAATTGTCTGTTGTTTACCTGATTGACCGATACATCATGAAATCAATTGTGGTGCATCTAGGAAATTTACCAATAGAACTTTCTTCCACTGGTGTATAAACCTTAATTTGTCGCATATGAGTGTCCCTTCCATTTTGATGATTAGCTAAAACAGCAATCTGTATCATAAAAGTGCGAATAGGTTTCTTGTGAGTATCTGTTAAGGGAACATGAATCCAACCGCTTGGTTCCACTAATTCAAGTTGCTGGGGGGGAAGAGAGAAAAGAAACATCAGTTGAAACCGATCTACTCAATCACTTCCATGAGTACCTAATAATGGAACTTGGTACAACAGAAAGTAGACTGAGAAGTAAAGCAAAGGTGAAAACTCAGCTATCAGTAATTATTTGATTTTTTTATTATGCAGGGAAGAATTAGATATTATATCAAATTAAGATAATCACTGACAATAATAAAAAAATTAACTTTAAAATGTTATTTTTAATCTGTCAAGAATTCCTTTAAAATAATTTGGTTTAAAGTTATACTTGAATGAAATGCAGACACATTAAGTCAATGGTGCTCAAAGTATGGACACTAAAGGGGGATGCACCACTCTCACTGGTGGGTTACAGGATGAGCTGGGAGAAGGAACTTGTTGACATAATTCGGGTTTTCTTCTGCATAGTAAGTGACATGCCCATGATATACAGCCTGTTGCTCAGTAATACTATATATTTATAAATACTAAACATGAAAAATAAAACATGATTGCTTAGTATTAACTGGTATAAAATTTCTTGCATTTTATGCTGAGGAGATGAAAATAACACAGAATTTCTTCACAGGCAGATTTTGAAAAGTTTAAAAGCAAGTCCTACCTTAAAACACTTAACACTATCAAACACATTTATACAGGAAAGCTGGTTTTCACTAACAAAATAAGGAAAAGAGTATATGATTTGATCAATGGGTCATGTGTTACATTAATTACTGTGCAAATTTTGAATATATACAGTGTAGTCCTAAAAACAGTTACTCTAATCTCAGCCAAGTGAAATTAATTGGTTTAAACTGTAATAACTCACTGAAGGTTTCACTTTTAAATTCCACCAAACAGCATAGATGTTTACTTTCATCACATGGAAAAACACTATTCTGCCCAACTACCACCAGTCATTGGTTCTGGAAAGATCTGAGCATAAATCTTCTAGCGTCTGATCTTATTTCATGTGATTACATATGTATAGAGCCACACAGAAATCCTTAATTTCATAACCACTCCCCTAAGAAAATATAAATTCAGCAGTGTAAAGAACATGAGTCCCGCATCATGAGATGTTTTGGATTATGCTTCTGTATAGTATAAAAGATCTACTGGATTGCAAAGAGTTATGTTTTAACTGTAATAGCAACCAACATGCATACACTTGTTCACTGAATAAATGAGTTAGTAGGTAGAAATTTGATTTAAATAAGTCCCCTCTGTATTTAAATATGCATAGCTATTTTAATTGTCTGTGCTACAAAATTTGCTATAGAATAATAGCTGAATCACCTCATTTATTGCGAAGTATATGTATTCTCAGATATTATAGCTATTAAGTTGTCCCAACAGCCTTTACTGTCAGACTGCAGAATGCGAGCAATAAACACTAATTCAAGTATTCCATTTAAAACCAATTGCATCACTAGTTTCATTTCTAAGGGTCCACAATTACCGCAGGGAATTGTAATTCAGCATTAATATTTATCACACAAAATGATTCCTTTCACGATCTGTATCAGCTTTTTCATAATTAACATCCATAGGCTTTAAGAGAGATATTAAGTATGTCATCCAGAACAGAAGCGTAAGTACAAATATGGCCATTATTTTTTGGATATAAACTGCTCTTCCTTTGAAGAGCTCAGAACAACTTGCACAGAGTTCCCAGGTGGTCTCCCAGCTAGGCAAACTTCCATACATGTCTAATGGAACTAGCATACACATAAAACATGTTCAAAATTGCTTCTACTAGATTGTTTTCTGTCACTACAAATAGCTATTCTCTGAAATCCATTCTCTCAGAAAACAACCTCAGCGGTTTCTGAATGGCAGTCATACAGTAATGGGAGAAAGTAGCAAAAAACATACATCTTGTGATTGTACATTATCCTCCACTGAGAATGTCTCCTCCACCCTGTTTTGAGATCAGACTATCTACAAGTGTTAGTGCAGACCCTCATTTATACTCTTATATTTAAAATGTTAATTCAATTAATCTAGTATGATGCCATTAATGGTACCTCGACAAGGAGCTAGAGACACCAAACCTAGCACTTAAGCAACACTGGATGTCCTGAATGATTATTTCATGCTGGTTTTCCCCTTAAACTTTGAAATAAATATCAATGCACATTCTTCTGAGGAACTCTCCACTGCTAAACACCAGTTTATTCTTAGCTCCATCCTTTCCCTCCAAGATTCAGGACGGAACACTGCCTCTTGCTCAGTTAATACAAGTCTTTGCTTAATGAAGAAGTGAGTGAAGAATCAGACTCCTTCTTTAAAAATAGTTATTGGTAGTGCCATCAAGTTGCAGCTGATTCATGGTGACTCCATAAAATTGTCAAGGCAAGGGACTTTCAGAGGTGGTTTGCCATTACCTGACTCTGTATTGTGACTCATGATCCTGGGTTTCCCTCAGGCCCGTAGCTACAGTGGGGCATCTAGGGGCTAGGCCCCCTAACTTACTGGCAAGGCCCCACGACTTCCCATCCAGCCCAGGGCCCCCAAGTGGTGGCAGGTGCAGGGAAAGAGCTGGGTGTTCCTTTAATTTGATTAGCCAGTGCCCCCTAAGAAATTTAAATGCCCCCTGACTTAAACAATCCTGGCTATGGGCCTGGTTTCCCTGGTGGTCTCCCATCCAAATACTAATCAGGGCCAATCCTGCTTAGCTTTTGAGATCCGATCAGATCAGGCTGTCCTGGACTATCCAGGTCAGGGATAAAAATAGCCACTTGATTCCAACAGTCATACTGGTAACACTCACACACATAGGGCTCAGCTACATGTTAAGAAGAAGAAATGTGTGGCATCAGCCAACTAATGTTTTCCCATGCATTTCACAGATAACATCTGGGGAAAACACATGTGCAGTGTGTTATCATGCACAGTCCTTCCTCATTTCTGCTCCAATACATTGGCTTCACTTGCAAAGAGTGAGAAAATTCTGAGAATGCAGAGATGGTAAGTCACATATTTCCCAAATCATCATCAGAAAAACTGGGGTGTGGGAGAATTGCATCCACTACAATCAGGTCCTCAACCCCTGCTATGCTGAGATCATGCACTTTTTATTCTTTCTGATTTGACTTCTGACAGGATTTTAGGACAGCTTTGGTATCCCAAAAAATTGGCTCGCATCTGAAAATTCAACAGAAGAGACTGCTGAATTTAATACTAACATGTGATAATTCTGCAACTGGGCTATCCTAGGCCCAAGATGCTACCTTCAATAGCTCCAAGTCCTCCAACTCGAACAGCTCCTGCAATGCTTTGTAGAAATCAGATTTTCTTCAACAGCCTACTATGCTTTTCAGCTTGCAGTACCTCTTTCCTTCAGTGCAACCAGTCTCCCAATTATTCACCCTAACTCGCTTTTGTTGCAACCTTCTGTTCCCTTTCTCACCACTGCAGCTTTTATTACAGAATATATGCAGCATGAATTTTAAAACACACTTTCCATTTGACTTTTGTTTTCAAATTCAATATTATTTTTTTTTAATGAAACTACCCTTGAGGTAGCAAGATTCAGCATTCTGGCGTGTTCAACAAGGCAGAAGAAGACAGTTAAGTGTTTTAATAATTTTATTGTTACTATTAATTGTATATTTTCTAAACAGAATATCTATTTTACGCACCCAATGTGTATTATGTATTGTTGGTATTCTTGACTGCTAATCTTGGATCATCATTATCATAAACTGAAACCAATCAAATATACCATTCCTTAATCTAATATTTGAGGACCATAATTTTGTCCTATTTACCAGTACACCAAGTCATGCAGATATCAGACTGAAATACCATTTCCTGCTTTGCTGCACTTCCTTGATGCTACACATGCAACTCTTCATGAATGGTAAAAGAAAGAATGCCTTCTTTTAACTTTTATAACTCCCACTGTGATTCCCATGCACCACAACATAACTACAAGGACTGGGCTTCAACAGGCTGCTATGCAATTCCTGAACTGGAACTGTCAACACATGAAGTAGCAGATTTTGGGTGCCTGCCATCTCTTCACTTAGGAAGGAAGAGAACAAGTTAATAGCAATGATGCACCAGTTCCAGCTAGAAAGTGAAGTGTATCCAAGAGAAACTTCAGAAATTCCAAGTGAGTCAAAAGGAGGGACACCACAAGAGAAACTTTACAAGAAACACAGAAGTAAGTTCAGTCAAAGAACTTACTGTGAAAAACAGGCTCGTATGCCCTGGTGAAGCAACGACCACCTAGGGAGGTGACTGTGTGACCACCATCAGTCACCTCCTGTAAATGGTCAAGACATGGCTTAGTTCAGTCCATTAGGTCAGAAGAGCTTTCTATTCACTCAAGCAGCTAAAACAGACATTCCCAAAGAGTCTACAGGAAGCCAGTCCAGCTCCAAATAAATGCCAGATATGAAGGATATATTTCAACAGCCGTTTCTGAAGAAGGAATTGTGCAGAAAAAGAAAAGACCACCAAGAGAAAAATGACGACAAGAGCTAGAGACAGACTCCACAGTAGTCCTTTATTTCAAATCTGTATCGTACATGGGTTTAAGATAAAAAATGTGGGACATCAGGTGTAAAAAAAATGCTTGACTATGCATGGCAGGTATACCTATAACTGGAAGCAACCGTACAGCGCTCAGGTAGGGAAAATACAGCCCTGAGATATTAAAGCCAGATTGTTGAAGGCATTAAAAACAAATTTGATAATTACCAATATAAAAAATCATAATGGCAAACAAATATGGTCCGTATTAAACATAACAGGTGCCAGGCAATAGAGGTATGAAAAATTAAAGCAAGAGGCAAGGACTGGAGCATCAGACCATGAATCAGGAAACGCCTCCCAGTTCAGCAGTGAAGACTTAGTTCCGGTGATGGAGATTCTTTTAAATGAAATTAGAAGGACTGGAAAAATTCCGGACTCCTGGAATGAAGCTGCAATCACTTTAATTCCTAAAGAAGCACAAGATTTAACAAATGTAAAGAACTACCAGCCCATTTCATTATTGAACAACGATTATAAGATCTTTGCAAAAATATTAGCAGAACACCTCAAAAAGTTTTTGAAGGACACTATTGGTGAAGATCAAGTTGGATTTTTACCAAATAGACAATTTAAAGACAATATGAGGGTTGTCTTAGACGCAATTGAGTACTATGATAAACACCCTGAAAAAGAAGTTGCCTTTTTATTTTTGGATGCAGAGAAGGCTTTTGATAATCTGAATTGAGAATTTATGTTTAAAGTGTTTGAGAAATCTTTGATGGGCACAGAATTTATAAGAATGACTCAAGCGATATATAAAGATCAAAAAGCTTCAGTGATTGTAAATGCAGAATCAACAGATATGTTCCGGGTAAGAAAAGGTACTAGACAGGGATGTCCCCTGTCCCCATTGTTATTTATCTGGATTTTGGAGATTTTGCTACAAGCGGTTAGAGATGATAATAACATAAAAGGTTTGAATATTGGAGGTTTTTCATTTAAACTAAGGGCATTTGCAGATGATATTATGTTTATTGTTGAAGATCCTATTGATAATATGCCTAAGGTATTTGAAAAAGTGAAAGAGTTTGGCGACCTTGCAGGGTTTTATGTTAACAAAAATAAATCTAAGATACTGTGTAAAAATATGATTGGTCCAAAGCAACAAATGTTACAAAATGTGACAGAATGTGAAGTGGTTAAAAAGGTTAAATATTTGGGAGTCGAAATCTCAATGAAAAATATAGATTTGTTTAAAAATAATTATGAAAAACTGTGGGGTTCGATAAAGAGTGATCTAGAAAAATGGGAAAAATTAAAGTTATCTCTTCTTGGAAAAATTGCCGTTGTTAAAATGAATGTACTGCCCAGGTTAATGTTTTTGTTTCAGACAATACCGATTGTAAAGGATGGGAAAGTATTGGTCAAATGGCAAAGAGAAATCTTTAAATTCATCTGGGCAGGAAAGAAGCCAAGAATTAAAATGAAAATAATGTATGATGCTAAGGATAGAGGTGGCTTCCAAGTTCCGAATTTGCGTTTGTATCATGAAGCTGTTTGTATGTCTTGGTTATCTGATTGGATTCATTTGGGGAATAGAAAGCTGTTAGCTCTTGAGGGACATGATTGCAGATTTGGCTGGCATGCCTATCTTTGGTATGGGAAAAATAAAATGGATTCTATGTTTAAGCATCACTATGTAAGGAGGACATTGTTTGATACATGGTCCAGATATAGGGAAAAAATTTCAGATGAGAAGCCTTTGTGGATTGTTCCAAGTGCTGTTATACATCTGTTTTCTGAACATAAAGGTCATGACTGGTTGAAATATCAGGAACTATTGCAAAAAGAAGGGAAAAAATATGTTTTGAAGCCAAACAATGAATTAGAATTTGAATACGGTTGGTTACAATATTGTCAAATAAAAGACATTTATAAAAAAGACTGTAAAGAGTTTGGCTTTAGAGCCATCAATGATGAATTTGAAAATCTATGGCTGAACGGAGAGCGGAAAATGATTTCAAAGATGTACAAAACTTTGTTGACTGTATATATTCTAGACGAAACTGTAAAGGAGCAAATGATAAAGTGGGCCATAAATATGAACAAAGAAATCTCTATGGAATCATGGGAATTTTTGTGGAAAAGATCTTTTAAAATGTCTACTTGTATCAATGTAAAAGAGAACTGTTATAAGATGATGTATAGATGGTACATGACACCAAAAAAGATTGCTAATATTAGTATGGATAAGAACTTGAGTAACAAATGTTGGAAATGTAGAAAAATAGAGGGTTCTTTTTACCATATGTGGTGGTCATGTGATAAAGCGAAAATATACTGGTCTAATATTCATTGTGTGATGCAGAAAATATTAAAAACCCCAATTGAGAGAAAGCCAGAACTTTTCCTCCTCGGTTTGACAATGGAAAAAATTCCACAAGAAAAAAGGACACTGTTATGGTACATGATTACGTCGGCGAGAATGGCCTTTGCTCAGCAATGGAAAATGGAGAAAATACCAGATATACATGACTGGTTGAGAAAACTGCTATTTTTAGCGGAAATGGACAAAATGACAAAGAAGCTTAATGGACAAATGGCAGAACAGTATACAAAAGAATGGGAAGGGTTGAAACTGTATCTAGAAACTGAATATAGAATGAAGGGGAAAATATATAACCTGGATACGTTTGGATATTGAACGTGAAGTGAAACGAATTTGGAATTGTACTATACTGTTATCTGAAAATATGATGTAATAGTAGAGGTTTTTTATAATAAGTTACCTGGTTTGATAATGCATATAAGTTTAAACTTGATTATCGTTTTATATCTTTGTTTGTTATTAGCAGTGTTGGAAGCCTATTAGGGGGTGGGAGGGTTGGGGATCTTTTCTTGGAATTTGTATTGGTACCGTTATTGAAAATGTTGACTGTTTATTTCCAATAAAAAATTTTGTTCAAAAAAAAAAAAGGAAACGCCTCCCAGTTCAGCAGTGGGAACCACTACAAACAAACAAGCTAAGTGCTGCCAACAAACAAAGCTAAGCCATATGTGATGTCTCACTCATGCACATGCTCATGATTGATAAAAGAGGAAGTTCACTAAAATGCATCACAACTTGCACAATGCTTAATTTGGTTTATCATTTACTAGGGCTAGTCCTGCAGCAGATTTTCTGTTAATAAACCCAACTGTAATGCATATGGGAGTGGGGCAGTTTTACAAAGGAACCATGTTGCTAGCTAATAACAAACACACTCTGCACACAGGATAGCTTTGCAGTTCTAAAGATTTATCTCCTTAACAAATATTTTTAGACGCCCACAAATCAAGTGTCATGAGAGCAGACAAGGAACATAATTCAAACAAGTATCTGATGCTGACAGTCTGCTCTGTAAAGATACATAAGGTATTACCAAAATGTATTTTGGTATTACCAAAAGCAAATAAAGCTTCTTACCTTACAAGGACCACAGCCTTCAAATAGTCCTAATCCATGCCTTCTGACTTAACTAGAAAGTCTCTCTCACATCCTTTTTAAAAGAATCACAAAATTTGCAACACTACACACACATGAAGCTACTGTATACTGAATCAGACCAGCAGTCCATCAAGGTCAGCACTGTCTACACAGCCTGGTAGTGGCTCTCCAGGATTTTATGCAGAGGTCTTTCTCATCACCTCCTTCCAGTTCCTTTTAACCAGATATTCCAAGGACTGAACCTAGGATCCTCACCATGCCAAATAGATGCTCTACCGCTGAGCCATAGCCGCTTCCCATTATGATCAAATATATTTGAGCATAACATTTACAAAATGGTTTACCTGAGTTCTTACAATTTATTCTTCATTAAGGAGGAGAGAACTGTCATAGTGCCATATAAAATCAGTTATGTCCAGCTTTAGTATCCTTGAACAGCTTGGACATCATTTCCTTGCTCATTGTTTTGGTAAGTAATCTGTTAACATGCTTCTCTTTCACATACACCATTGAAAATAATGAAACCAGGTTTTGAAATATTAGCAGACTAGGAATAAGGCCTGTTGTGGAAATAAATACAATGAATTCTAGAAAGAGGCTCTGGGCAGGTGCCCTGGCCTTGCGTACTCAGCATCAATTTGCTCTGGTGACCTCAGCAGGGTATAATGTTCTTGAAAGAGCTCTCTCAGCCCCACCTACCTCACAGGGTGTCTGTTGTGGGGAAGGGGAAGGGAAAGGAGTTTGTAAGCTGCTCTGAGAATCCGAGTGGACAGTGGGGTATAGATCCAATCTCTTCTTCTTCAGTGGGAGAGCTGGAAAGGGCATTTATATATATCAGATGTATACTTACTAAATAAAGGTTTAACATACTACTAGCTGCTTGTGCCATTCCCAGTGTTCGATGATGCAAGTCCAAAGGCCCTGAATTAGCTGAAATCGTGAGCCGGTGACAGAAGACAAGTCATCTCAAGCTCTTTGCTCTGGATGCTCCTTTTTACATTATACCTGTTCTTTGATTCTGGTGCTTTGAAAGGCTGCAGACGAGGTGTTCTGATGCACAGGTTGGTCTATGTGGCATTTTAGTCCCATCCAAAATTCCACAGTATGGGTATTTGTTATTTATCTGACAACATCTTCAGAAACTCAGTATTTGCCAAAGACAAGCAATTTTTTTTTGTTTGCTTGCATAATCAGGGTTCATCCATTTGTTTCTTTCTCTGTCATGTCTTGTTCTGCTCAGATCTGGTTGGTTGTCTATGCAAATATTTAATATAACTCAGCACAAGTGCAACCTTCAAACCAGCACCCAAACCTAAGTTCAGTGATACAGCTGAAAAGCTTATTCCACATTTGTTTCCATTTAAGAGATATACCTGCCTGCTATGGAACTGCTATGCTAGAACAATTAGCCTGTGGGACTGACAAAAACCAACTTAAACTGCAATAATTTATGCAGCATAATTCAGCTGTAAGGTATTCAGAATAATAAACAATGAATGGTATACTTCAGAGGCCTTATAAAAAAGCTACAGAGTACACCTCTGGAAATTTTAGCAACAATATCAAACAGTACAAGTGTGGTCTATTTTGGAGTGTCACATATTTCCAAATGCAACAGCTCAAGAAGGGGCTCAAGCATACACAACAGGCAAAAACATGAGAAACAATTGATTAAACCTTAGACAATACCTCATGCAGTGATTTAATTTCTTTTCTTAGCAGATGATGTGTATATAGATCATCATACTGGACTGGTTCAAAAATGACAACATGTCCAGTCTAGTGATTTTATGCTCTTTCAGCCAAAGATTACACAAACTCTTCCCTACAGACAAGATAATTCTCTAAACAAACACTTGAGCGATTGCAGGTTTCCTTCCCCAGAAAACATGAATCCTTTCTTGAGATCTTATAATTAACAAGTAGCATACTAAGACAAATTTGCTGTACTAGCTTCACCCAGGTGAACAAACCACAATTTATATCACTGGCTATATTAATACAAGTCACTGGGCACACTTATGATGCTGCAATTCAATGAACCCTTACGACTAGAGAGTAAATCAACTGAATTGAGTGGAGCTGCGGTGGCTCAAGTGGTTAAGACGCTGAACTGCAGGCTGTGGAAGGTCAGTAGTTCAGCAGTTCGAGACCCGGGTGCCGCATGACAGGGTGAGCTCCCGTCTCTAGTTCCAGCTCCTGCCAACCTAGCAGTTCGAAAGCAAGAAATTGCAAGTAGATAAATAGGTACCACTTCGGTGGGAAGGTAACAGTGTTCCGTGCACCTTGGTGTTTAGTCATGCCGGCCACATGACCACGGAAATGTCTTCGGACAGCGCTGGCTCTTCGGCTTTGAAACGGAGATGAGCACCGCAACCCTAGAGTCGGATTCGACTGGCTTTCGAGCAAGGGAACCTTTACCTTTACTAACTTTTCATTAAACATGCGTAAGATTGAGCTGCGCCATAGCTATATGCCTGTCTAAAGATCTGAGATGTCTTTGGATCGAGTCATGTATTACAAAGTGCTCACTGCCACCACAAGGACTTTGGGTCACATGAGCACCGGAGTTCCATGCTCCCCAGGGATATCCAAGTCTGATTAAGATCAGGACCAGTGTTCCCTCTAAGCTTAGTTAGTGTGAGCTAGCTAACAGTTTTTTAGCCTCTGGCTCACACATTTTTGTCTTAGCTCAGGAAGGATGGCTCCAGAGCAAAATTATTTATGCAGTAGCCAAATTACTTGCTCACAACTTTCATGCCAGTAGCTCACAAAGTAGAATTTTTGCTCACAGGACTCCATAGCTTAGGGGGAGCATTGATCAAGATGCATAAAGACAGGGTTTCATTTCCTCTCATACACCATTCTCCTAATCTGAAATGGCCCCCATGAGAGAAAATTTGATCTGTAGCCATCATCTCATGTAAGTTCCCAGTATGGTAAATAGTGAACAACAAAATGATGTGGAAGCCCAATGCCACTTCTCCATGTGTGCTGCCATGGTCCCAATATGAATCACACCCATGCACACCTGGGAAGCACAAAATTCCCAGCACACATGTGATCCAAAGTCCTCGTGACAGCCCAAAGGGCTTTCTAATATATAAATAAGCTCATCTGCGATACAGTTCTTCAACCCAAGGTATTTTGTTATGCTCTAACCCAGGCAACAACAACAAAAGTTCAGGTCAAAAGGCTAAGAAGAAATTAGTTATTTCCTAGCAATTTGTTCTGCAACATTTTTCCACACTGTGGTCTGCAAGACTAATGGAAAATAATTTCATTTCACTTCCAATCTCTGCTAATTCCATTTGTCCTGTTATTATCATATATAATGGAAACAGATTAAGTGCAAAAAGAAACTTCTTAATTTACTTTCAGAATTGTTTGTTATGTCTAGACAGATTTCCTGAATATGAATAAAATGAGCAAGTACAAAAAAAGCATTCATAATAAAGTACTTTTGCATCTGTACAATTGAGCAGTACATCAAGACTTCTACAGATGAGCAGATCAAGGGCCACTCCACCTGAAACTTTACATTATTTATATTGTATCTGTATTGTTTGTAACATGCATGCTTCCAACCCCATGTTAACACAGTAATCAAAATACACCACTAAGGCAAGGCCACTGCTCTTATAATCTTTAGGATATACACCGGGGTGGGAATACATACCAAGCAAGCAGCATACTATGATGCTAGGATGAGGTTCTGCTAAAACTCACCAGCTGTGGAGTACGAATAAGTAGCTTTCATGAATTGGGAAAGGCACCCAATTAGAAAACCCTTGAGGGATACATTGGTCCCATCTCACATGTAGGGCATTTTATACTGGATGTAAGCCAACAGGTATTTGCTTCCAGCAACATCAAAGAGGACCTTGTGCCATGTCCACTTTGCCTTCGGCAGGTCTAATACCATGGACTGGACATGAGCTCTTCATCAGTGGCTCTCAAAATTTCAGTTTGGTCTCTGCATACCTGTTTTTGACCAGGCAAAGGATGTACGTCATTGAAGAAACAATACTCACATAACATTTCTTTCACATTCTGTATGATATTTTTGACTATCTGATATAAGTTCTTCTTCTGTTTACAGTTTTATTTAAGGCTGAAACTGACAGAACATTTGCTAACTGATAGCATATACCAGTATCTCTAATGAGAAGCTGAAACACACACACAAAAATTACAGAGAGAGGAAAAAAGCATTAATTCAAAATTTTAAATTAAGTTTGCCATATAATCCATTGGAAACTATTAGTACATTCAATCTGATCAAATGTGAAATATCGCTGATCACACAGACCATTCTAATGCCAGGTCTGAGTATGAGTTGCAGTGCAGAGTGCCATCATGTTGGTTTAAAAGTATCACCCAGCCAAGGTACATGTTGCCTAAAATGAAATGACTAATATCTGCAACTGTTATATGTCAATATTTAAAATCTATCATTTCCCCCATTACCACACGCATACATACACACGCGCACACTCCTTCAATTTTTCTCCTTTCAAGTCAGAAAAAACAAATACAGAATAGAGGAGCATCTGGCTTTTTCCCTCCTCTCTTGACGCAATAGTTATTTACTTAATCCAAACCCCTCATCTCTCTCGGTTTCCTTCCTTTTTTGATGTAGTAATGATCATCTGTGAAATACATTTAGTGAGCCTACCAAAGCAAACTGAACAATATTCACTACAACCTTTAAAGCCCAAGGGCCAAAAAAAGCCTCTCAGTACACTCTCCAATATTCCAAAGAGAAAACTTTGAAGGAAAAATTGTGTGTGAACGGCAGACATTGATGTTCACACAAGCACACGGCATACAACTCAGCAGGCGGTAATTCTGTTTTTATTGGATTAAGCCCTGGCACAATGGAGTTTCAATGCCATAACTACTTATTTCACTGTGTGCCAGCCTTGAAAACAACAGGTAAAAAGAAAATAAAGCCAGGCACAAAGAGAGAGAGAGATCGGCACCCCTTCAAATTTTTTTTTAAAGAATCACAAAATAGAATGTTCTTAATTCTTCATTTCAAACTATATAATTTATAACCATGACACGAATAGGGAAGAAGCACAAAGGAGAAAATACTGAAACATAACGTTCCCAAGGTTCAGTTTACAAGGACCTCACACAAAGTTTTTTTTTTTGCTCGCAACTCTTGCTAGAAACAGTATTATTTGCTAAAAATGCAAAAGCTGCCAAAAGCTATGGTCCATCTAAAGCAAACATGTTTAAGATGGAAATGGAGAGCCAATGCTGAAGAAAAGCAGAGTAGAGTATACAAAATAGCTCTAAGACTGCCGAAGGGGTTGCCCAGTGGCATTACATTTGCTTTTTCAGCTTTGCAACTGTAAACAGATTGTGTTCACAGATTAAGGGTTTGAATGATATAAAATACATTCAAGACAACAACAAAAGTAATCAAATCTCAAACTTTCTAATTAAACTGTTTCTCCCCTCCTCCCCCCACCAAGTTATTGGGAATTCAACGCTAGTCTTGGTTCACATGCTAGAACAATGGGAAAATTTTCCGAATGGTTGAACGCTAACCCTGACAAGTGTGGAGAGCCAACTACAATACGTTATATGGTAGCATAACTTGCCACCCACGACGCTGAGAGAACAGCTTTCAAACACATGCACTGAGCTGTAAAACCACAAAATCCCTTATTACACATTGTCTCTCTTACTTTAGGTGAAACATACCATCATTTCCCCCTCATTACAAATCTAAGAGACTTTTTTTAAAAAAGAAAAAGCCACCATCTGTAAGCTAGCTTTCCAGTCAACTAAACTATCATTTCAGATATCAGGTGCAATTTTGCTTTTTAAAAGGAAACAAATGATCACTTCTCTGTGGTGTATAATGAACCCAAGCATGTCATCTCCCAAGTTTCTCAGAACTTATTTCTATTTTTATTGCTATATTTGATTTACTTAAAAATAGTTGTGTCCCACTTTACTTTTCCAAACCAAAGCAGTTGCTTTCCATGGGACACTAAACATTATTTAAACAGACAAAATCATATACTAGAGAATGCTTTTGTGGACACTTCTTTCCTGGCAGAAGAAACATGATGTGCTTTAAAAAATTTCAAAAGATGATACCTTCATCACCATGGTAACCAAATTTAAAAGGGGATCTGATAGTTCAAAAATTTAAGCATACAAGAAGTCCCTTTACCGGAATCACTTTCCACTAGTGCACAGTACTAAGATACTCATGGTGACATGCTCTTGAACACCCAGATATACTGCTCTGAATACTGGCTCAGGAATCAGCCATCCCTACAGAATGACAAACATACTCCACCCTCATTACAACAGTATTGTCATCAGCCAAACATTCTTGACTTTGCATCAGAAAAACAGACAATAAAGGCGAGCAACATGACAAGGCAATGGGACAGGGGTATATTAGCTAACTACCTAACTCTACAGCTATTTGAAAATATAGTCCTCAGTAGAAAAATTTCAGTCAGTTTTTTAATACACTGGAACAACTAATCTCGCTCACACATCCAGTAAATGATCTTCTAAGCCTCTCTGATGATTGAATACTACTGAAGATACTCAAATTTCTTATGGAATATTTTCACTTGCAATTTTGTTGGCAGGAATATTTTTTTGCTTGCAAGTGTTTCTATTATAGAGTGACAGGGTCAATTAGTCTAGCGACCTGTTGGTCATTCTGACCAATAGCTCAGCAAACTGTCTGACTGAGCACATTCAGAACCCAAAACAAAGTGCAGTTGCCCTCATAGACAGGAGACCACTGGCTGCTCATAATTCTCATCACGAGCACCAGCAAGATGATAGCCTCTCAACCTGTGTAGCAATTGAGCTGAAACTTAATACTTGTACTGCATCATCCAACCCACCAGGAAACTCTTTCAAGCAAGCCCCTGAGAAGTGAACAGGAGTTGTAGAAGGCTTGCACAGGAGAGCTTCCCCAGTGGATTACGCTCACTGACAGTAACACAAACACTACTTCAGCTAGTGCTATGCAACCCACCCACCCACCCTAACCCACCCTTTTTTTGAAGGGAGGAATCATTCCTATTGAGCATTGAAAAATTTCAAGGGATCGAGTGTTCAGTAGCAGTGCTCGTAAAAAGAAAAATAAACAGACTGCACCTAGCCCTTCCACATTTGAAATTCGAAAACATTACAATTTTGGGCAGCTTACCCATAGACCTTAATGGGTTTCTGGGTTTTATTTTTTAAAAAAAAATATGCTGCGGGGTTTCTTTTGGTGTTGCAGTTTTTGGTGCAGTTTTTAGGGATTTTCTGTTTTTATTATTACATGGGACTGTATCTCTCACATGTAGAAGCCACCTTAAGCATGCTGTTCACAGAAAGGTACAGCAAAGATTTTTTTAAAAAAATGCATATTCGTTTAGGTGACAGGTACACAGCTCAAAGCACTTAAGTTACAGGCAAAATCCTTATGGCTCACCTAAAAGCATTGCCCCATGATGTCACATAGCTTCAATATGGCCCTCGCAACTATTTTTGGAGTGATCAGAACACTACTTTTCAGCTGTCCTCCTTTATAATTGAATATGAGTGCAGTCGCCAGCAACAGTTACAGTAGCTATCACTTTGCTTTTACTGCATTGTCTAACCTCAGATATGCAGATGATACCACTCTGATGGCAGAAAGTGAAGAGGACCTAAAGAGCCTCTTGCTCAGGGTGAAAGAGGAAAGCGCAAAAGTGGGCTTGAAGTTCAACATCAAAAAAACTAAGATCATGGCATCTGGCCTCATCACTCCTTGGCAAATAGAAGGGGAAGTTGTAGAAGTAGTGACAGACTTCACGTTCCTGGGATCCCAGATCACTGCAGACGGTGACTGCAGCCATGAAATTAAAAGATGCCTGCTCCTTGGGAGGAAAGCGATGGCAAACCTAAACAGCATGATAAAAAGCAGAGACACCAACCTGCCAACAAAAGTCCGTATGGTCCAAGCAATGGTATTCCCCGTAGTAATGTATGGCTGCGAGAGTTGGACTATAAGGAAGGCCGAGCACCAAAGAATAGATTCTATCGAACTATGGTGCTGGACAAGACTCTTGAGAGTCCCTTGGACTGCAAGGAGATCAAATCATTCAATCCTAAAAGAAATCAACCTTGACTGTTCCCTGGAAGGCCAGATCCTGAAGTTGAAGTTCAAATACTTTAACCACCAAATGAGAAGGGAGCACTCACTGGAGAAGACCCTGATGCTGGGAAGGACTGAAGGTCAAAGAAGAAGGGGACGGCAAAGGATGAGATGGTTAGTGTCATCAATGCAATGAGCATGAAACTGAGCAAACTTCAGAGGACAGCGGAAGACAGGAGAGCCTGGCGTGATCTGGTCCATGGGGTCGCGAAGAGTCGGACTCGACTGTGCAACTGAACAACAACAACTTATACCTTGTGATCCATTCTCTGCATTGTTTATAGCATATCTTGCCTTACATAGCCTATTTTTAGGACTAGGGATTCCAGAATTAGAGACCAGTGCTATTTCATTGGTTGTCCTATGATGTCTGATTTTACCACTTTATCCTGTAATCTGCCTAAATTCTCAGCAAGAAAGGCAGGCTGTAAATAATGTAAATAAATATATCTAGTCAGTAGGGTTGTCAGGTGAGGCCGACAAGCAGGTGGGGGACTTACCAGGAGGCTCCGGGAGAGGTGAGGGAGGTTCCAGAAGAGGGAACTCCGAAGTGAGTTCTGGGTGAGCTACTGTTGCATTTAAAAGGACCATGTTCCTTTTAAATGCTTTCATTCCATTGTAAATAGAGGAGGAGGGGGCACCTTCTTTTGGGACTCATAGAACTGGACCTCCTATGCTGAAAATTTGGTGTCTCTAACTCAAAAAACAGCCACCACAGAGGCCCAGATTGATACTCCATTATACCCTATGGGGACCGTTTTTCCTACGTTATAATGGAATGCCCAGCAGCTATTCCCCCTCTGCTTTCTGATAGCCCTGAAGTGGAGGGAGATGCTCCAAACCGGGGGATCTCCTGTCCCAAACTGGGGATTGGCAACCCTACAAGTCAGACAACAGAAAGCATTTTTATAAGGGAATGGGACTGTGGGCTATACTACTGTGTACATTATGCATTAACATATGTATAATGCTTTATGCTTTATTTTCAGATTCCTATGTAATCTGCCTTGAATATCAGTGGGAAAGGTGAACTATAACGTATATAAATAATTATAGACTATTAGTTGCTGTAGATTTTCCGGGTTGTGTGGCTGTGGTCTTGGCATTGTAGGACCTGATGTTTCGCCAGTAGCTGTGACTGGCATCCTCAGAGGTATAACACAGAAAGATGTAGTATTCTCTGTGTGCTTTGAAACCCGGAAAATCTACAGCAACTAATGAACTCCGGCCGTGAAAGCCTTCGACAACATAATTATAGACTACACTGCTACAACATTTGCAAGAAGTCAAGCACAAGTAATCTCGTGTGAAGACCATAAGTACTGATCTGGTATCAGCTGCAGCATTGACAACTCTTAATCTATGGTGAAGAGCAGCTCAAACAGCAGTTTCAACTGCAGAAATCCCTACAAGCAAATTTAAACAACTGGCAGGAGTTAAGTAACAGATCCTTAGCAAAAAGTCTAATTGCTTCTTGCATTTTCCCCTCCCTTTTGTCAAGCCTTTTTACCCTAAAGTTCCATGATGTTTCTGGAGATCAGTAAAAAACTATAGGTAAATGAAGTGGTGAATAAGAGCTGGAATAAACTCCTGGCTTCTTATCAGGTGCTTACTATTTTTCATATGTACGTAGCCATTTCACTCAAATTTTGCATAACAATGGCCACGTGCCTGCAAGTCAAGTCAGTCTCTCCACCTTCTCCTGAACTGCCTTGCTGGCACATGCAGGGGAGAGACTGACAGAAAGCAGAGAGCAAGGTAACAAGACAACCCTTTGCAGGGACGGAGCATCCCAAGGGCCACTTCTCCAGGGAACTGCTTATCGAATTCTCTCTGCTTTCTACAGCCTTAGGGAGCCTCCCCCCACAAAGGAAATGCTGGAAAGGAAAGAGGACAGCTAAAAAGTCAACAGGGTCCCAGATTTTAATTTTTAACATACGGGGTTAAACTAAGAGCATTTGTTGTAATTAGTATCTTTTTGCAGCTCATCACAGTAGTTACAGCAATGTTATCAATATAGCAAAGCAGCCACTCTCACTCACACTGTCCTCCCCTGCCTGCCCCACTGGTTGAAGCAAAAGTTTGTGCCTTTCGAATGAATACCTAGCACTTACTCCCTTTAAAAAGTTACTCAGCGTACATAAACCGTGATGTAAATTCTCGAGAGAAACAACCACATATGGCAAAGGCACATGTGAGGAATGCTGCCTGTCCTCCTTAAATGGTATACCTGTCAATGCCTTTAAGACATCAGTAGCTATAACACTAATCCACACCTCAGCCCTATTTGCATGGCTAGCAAACAACTACCCTCAAACTAAGGAAAGGATCAAAGACCTCCACCATGCTTAATATGTGGAAAGTAAGAGTCAAAGAGAACTGGGGTTACACAGAGAATGGGCAAACATTACCCAGAATTTGGAGCAAACAAAAACAACCAGCTGTGTTTATTATATAAGGACTCATCATATCTGGGTTTCATTTCCACATATAGTCCCACTATTCAGTGGATTTCTTAAAAACATGACTTAACAGAGATCAAATATGACTAGAGTAGACTCAGGGCAACAGGGGTGCAAGGAAAGAATATAGATAAGACAGTGGGCAGAAGTGAAAATCTCAAGGGAGGAAGTAAAGGTCAAAGAAAAAACTGGTACTTCCAGCTAGGAAAGCAAGCTGGGACTGGCTCAGCAATCTATTCATCTTTATTAATGAAATTTCATGGCTGCTTTTTTTACATTCATTCTCACTGCTGGGGGGTTAATTTCATTAGGGTACCACAGAAATATATAAAAAGAGGATGAAAATAAAACTCATCATATAATCTTTACTTTAAAATCACAATTTAAGAACAAAATATATAGCAGTGCTGATCATCACCAAAGGCCTAACTGGATAAATCAGTTTTTACCAGCACTGAGCAAGTTAATACAGAGGGAGGAACCTCCACATCTGGAGTGCCACGACAGCACTATTTGGACCAGGGGTGTCAAACATGCAGCCTGCGGGCTGGATTCAGCCTACAGAGGGCTCAAATCTGGACACCAAGCAATTTCCTTCTCCTGCTTCCTTTCCAGGGCTGCTGCTGCAACTGCACCATAGGTTGCTTTTTTTCTCTCAGTTCCTTCAGTGGCTTTTTGCTTCCTGCCTCTTGCCTCCCTCCCCCCACACAAGCACACACACATGGCTCTGTGGCTGCTTCCTGCAGGGGAGATAGGAAAACAACCCGCCCCCCCGTCTCTCGTTCTCACACTCACTCACTACGCGCACACACATGTACAGCTTCTGCTTCCTTCTCCGGGGCTGCTCCTCCTCTTTTGGGGAGGAAGACAGGGGGAGGAAAGAGAGAGAGAGAAAACAAAGTTGGAGTCCCATGGCAGGTTTAAGACCAACGCTTTATTGCAGGTATAAGCTTTTGTGTGCAAGCACACTTATTCTTCTTTGGAGGGAGGGTGGGTGGGTGGATTCTTCTGACAAGCACAATGTACACTGAAGAAATTATTTTGGCTTATTTTTTTGTTCCTATCTGAATTTATTTTTTTTTCAAAAAGACCCTGATTAGGAATGAGAACACTTGGATTGGTCCTTGTATCTTGGAAAGTGGAGTGATTTCAGATGTCAAATGATAACAGCACACATTGGTAATGAAACAGGAAAACTAGGTCTCAATTCAGTCCAGGAGGATGCATTGTCTTGAGCTTCATTATCAATTGCAATTCAGCAGCCCCGCTTTCTTTGAAATCTCTTTGTAAGAGCACTGCTACTCTTAGGTCAGCAACTGAATGTTGTGGTTTCTAATGTCAGACTTATGTCCATTTATTCTTTGCTTCCTCCTCTTTGCTTCATTCACCTGCCATTGCCATTCAACAGCTGAAACCACCTTTATAAAGTTTATATCTCCGGTACCTTGTGTTACATTTTACAGCATATGTGGCCCAGCCCAACAAAGTGACACTTATGTCAGATCCAGCTGTCGTAACAAATGAGTTTGATACCTCTACACTAGAAAACCTCTGAGAGAAAAGTAGTATTTGCACAGTTTTTTTCTGCCATTAGTACTTGTATGAAAGGTAGCATGCCCTAGAATAAGACAAATCCAACACCAATAACTAAGGCAAATGCCAGCATTTGGGGCTTCTTTCCCTGTTGTGCCAGCCATGGAAACACTAACACAACATCATCTTGCAACTTTCTGAATTTCTCCAGTCCTCAGCACAAAGTTGGAAAGAACCCTTAACCCACTTAAGCTCTAGAAAACAACATGGGTTCTTGCAGATTAAAAGATGCACTACAATTAACCCATAGCCAGGAGGCAGGCAGCTGCATTACTTACCAGCTGAGAGCTTCTGCAGGTTCTTTGGGATAACTCCCCCGGCAGAGAAATCAATCCTTTAAGATGCCAGGACATGAATGAGGGGTGGGGTGGACATCCCAGTTCTTCAAAGAGTGCAACTGGCAGGCATGGTGGGGGACACAATTAACCATCTGAGCTTCCAATCAAAAAATCCAAGAATTCTTGTACATTTGACTTATTCTGGTTGGGAAAATGTAAGCTCATCTAGAACAGATATTTACTAGGAGTAAACTAGGAGGGAACATGTGGCTATTTTCTACATCCATTAGAAAACCCATCATCAAGGTTTCCAGATTAAGCGTTTCGCCCCTTGGCTGCACCCCGTCTCGCTCCAATGGGGGGGAGCCAAGTCTCAGCTGACGGGAAGAGTCCAAGATCATCCCAAACCCTCCCAGGATCTCTGTAGGAGATCCTCAGCCTGGGGAGCTGAGGAGAGCCTCTTCCAAGGTGACGGCCAAGGAATTGAGGCTCACCTTCTTCCCCGAAAGGTCCCATCGCCGCAGACCCAGTATGGCGCCGAGAGACGACTGCTGGACAAACGGACATGGTCAAAAGTTTTGAAATGCTTCTAAAAGACTTCCAAGGCTTCAAAGCATGAGTTAAGCAATGCTCAGGTGATTTAAAGCATCTACAAGAACCTTGGTAGCAATTAGAAGCACCTAAGTGCAAAGCGATGGGGGAGGGAGGAAACTCAAGACTTCACCCCCCACACACTTAAAGCAAGGTGGTTTTAAAGTGCAAATAAAGAACTTTGTGTTAAACTAAACACATCAGAAATCAAAAGCTGCATAAGAACGTAGAGCAGATTAAATTCAGCTAACTTTTACTTTGTTTTGGGAAACTTACTTCTTGTTGATATTATGGCTGGGAGAGGGCGAAAGGCGGGACTGGAGAAAAAAACATCAGCCGGAAATAGCCTACCAACGACTCCCTCCCAGAACCAGGAAGTAGCAGCAGACATGTCTACACTGTTGGCAAACGCACTGCGCCCCCTAATGGAACAGATAACTAATCTCAACGCTAAAATGGACAATTTGCAAAAACAATTGACTCAAATTGACAAAAGAACCTCAGTAACTGAAAAGACATTAAAAAGACGGAAAAACAGACGGAGAGTATCAACAAAAGAGCAGACGAAGCAGAGAAAGAAAGATCCTCCAACAAAACACAACTAACACAGCTCCATCTGGAAAGATCCATGTACATTCTACGTTTTCAAGGGATACCAGAGGAAAAGAACGAAGATTTAAAGGCTTATCTAGCAGAAACTCTTGCTCCATTAATGGATTACAAACAGGAAGAACTACTGAAGGAGATGGACTGGGCTTACAGGACTTATCTAGATTTTATTAAAAAAAATAAACTCCCTGGAGAAATATGCATGAAATTCACGAGACGGTCTACCAGAGATCTGGTGCTGAAATCTACACAGGGGAAACCTTTAAAAATCAAGAATGAAGAGATAAAATCTTGAAGGATATCCCCTTTGAAGTCAAGAAGTGGAGGAGGCTCCACATGGAACTTATTCTCTCTCTACAGAAAAAAGGAGTGCCTTACAGATGGTTATTTCCTGAAGAACTGAGTTTCAAATATGAAGATAAAATTTTTTACATCGATACTGTTCCTAAGGCAAAAAAGTTTGTGGAACAATACTTTAATCCAACGCAAGGCAAAAAAGACAAGAAATCCAAAACTGATGATGAGGAGGAGGAGGAGGAAGATGAAGAATCCTACTCAAGGATTCATCAAGCGATAGCCCCAACTTTATAGTTCTTCAAACATTTCGAAATCAGAGAAAGGAGCAGCCGCTCCCAAACCCCGAGGAAAAAAGAAATGCAAGAAAAGACTCTAAAACCAAGATACCTGTTGATAATGCAGTTTTTGCCAACCAGTTGTTGTTGTTGTTCAGTCACATATTCGAGTCCGACTCCTCGTGACCCCATGGACCAGATCAAGCCAGGCCCTCCTGTCTTCCACTGTCCACTGAAGTTTGCTCAATTTCATGTTTGTTGCATCGATGACACTGTCTAACCATCTCATCCTTTGCCGTCCTCTTCTTCTTTGACCTTCAATCTTTCCCAGCATCAGGGTCTTCTCCAGTGAATGCTCCCTTCTCATTTGGTGGCCAAAGTATTTGAGCTTCAACTTCAGGATCTGGCCTTCCAGGGAACAGTCAGGGTTGATTTCTTTTAGGATTGACTGATTTGATCTCCTTGCAGTCCAAGGGACTCTCAAGAGTCTTCTCCAGCACCATAGTTCAAAAGAATCTATTCTTCGGTGCTTGGCCTTCCTTATAGTCCAACTCTCGCAGCCATACATTACTACAGGGAATACCATTGCTTTGACCATGCGGACTTTTGTTGGCAAGGTGATGTCTCTGCTTTTTATCATGCTGTTTAGGTTTGCCATCGCTTTCCTCCCAAGGAGCAGGCATCTTTTAATTTCATGGCTGCAGTCACCATCTGCAGTGATCTGGGATCCCAGGAACGTGAAGTCTGTCACTACTTCTACGACTTCCCCTTCTATTTGCCAAGGAGTGATGGGGCCAGATGCCATGATCTTAGTTTTTTTGATGTTGAGCTTCAAGCCCACTTTTGCGCTCTCCTCTTTCACCCTGAGCAAGAGGCTCTTTAGGTCCTCTTCACTTTCTGCCATCAGAGTGGTATCGTCTGCATATCTGAGGTTATTGAACTTACCCCAGCAATCTTAACTCCAACTTGTGATTCATCCAGGCCAGCATTTCGCATGATGTACTCAGCATATAAATTAAATAAGCAAGGTGACAATATACATCCTTATTGTACTCCTTTTCCTATGCTAAACCAATCAGTTGTTCTATATCTGGTTCTAACTGTTGCTTCTTGACCGTTATACAGGTTTCTCAGGAGACATGTGAGGTGGTCTGGTACTCCCATCTCTTCTGCTTCTGTTAGGTCCCTACCGTTTTTGTCCCTTATTATGGCCAGCTTTGCATGGAACGTTCCCTTGATTTCTCCAATTTTCTTGAAGAGATCTCTAGTCCTTCCCAATCTATTGTTTTCCTCTATTACTTTGCACTGTTCATTCAGGAAAGCCTCCTTATCTCTCCTTGCTGTTCTCCGGAAATCTGCATTCAGTTGGGCAAATCTTTCCTTTTCACCATTGCTTTTAGCTTTCCTTCTTTCCTCTGTTATGTGTAAAGCCTCATCAGACAGCCACTTTGCTTTCTTGCATTTCTTTTTCTTTGGGATGGCGGTGATTGCTGCCTCCTTTACAATGTCACGGACCTCTGTCCATAGTTCTTCAGGCACTCTGTCTATCAAATCTAGTCCCTTAAACCTATTCTTCACCTCTACTGTATATTCATCGGGGATGCGATCTTGGTCAAATCTGAATGGCCTAGTGGTTTTCCCAACTTTCTTCAATTTCAGTCTGAATTTTGCAATGAGTATCTCATGATCTGAGCCACAGTCAGCTCCAGGTCTTGTTTTTACTGACTAACCAACCAGTTAGCTAATGCAATTTTTTATTACTCTTTGTTAAATTTTTATAAGCAACAACATCTCTGTACTACTAGGTGACAAGGATATATACCCAGGCCCGTAGCTACAGTGGGGCATTCTGGCCCCCCGACTTTCCAACAGGGCCCCCCAACTTATGACCTGGCCAGGCCCCCCGACTTATTTGTTGCACTTGCCAGCGCTACCAGGGCAGCAAAACAAGCCTCCCTCCCAGCTCTCTGAATCTCTCCTCTGCAAAGAAAGCCCCGCCCTGCACTTCCAGGCTGCTACTCTGCCTCTCACTGGCCAGCAAAGAAAGCCCCGCCTCTAGTCCCACCACGTTGCTAATCTTGTTGCTATATGTGCAGGCAGGCAAAGCACAAGCCCCGCCTCGCCTCTTGTTGCTGTGTGTTGCCTCTCTTTCATTTTCTACTTGCTGGCCGGCAAAGCAAGCAAGCCCGCCTCTAGCGGCTGTGTTGCCACTCTCTCATTTTCCTCTTATCGGCAGCAAACAAGCCCCGCCTCCAGTCCCACCTTGGCTACTCTTTCTCACCGGCAAAACAAGTAAGCAAAACAAATAATCCATTCCCATGTTGCAGCAGTGATTTTCTCTCTTGCAATTGCAAGCAACCCCCAGCCATCTACATCCCTGCATTTCCCAAGCCCCACAAGTGGGCTGAAGTTTACTTGCTTGCTTTGTTTTGCATGGGGGGAGATGCCAGACTCCAGGCAGAATCTGGGGATCCCCTCCCCTGAATTACTGTTTAAAAATCCCAACAAAGTTGTTTTGTTTCGGATCAAGAGAATGGGGGGGATGCCAAATTCCAGGCAGGACCTGGGGATCCCTCCCCTGAATTATTATTGCACGTTTAGAGGCATACATGGTATGATTTTTTTTCTGTCTTCAGTAACACATATCATAGTTTATTGTCAGGAAATGGACAAATTACTTGTCTGTATTATTTATCTATTTTAAAGTATGAGTATAAACATAATGGGTGCCCCACAAAATGAAAAATCCTGGCTATGGGCCTGTATAAACCTATGTAACCAGATCGTGAAACCCTGTTAGTCTACCCTCCCCTAGATCCATTAGTATGCTTAGAGGTAGGGTTTTAGTTTCCCTTCCCCACTCCAGTAGTTTGTGATGTATTAGTTTCCCTTTTCCATTTCCTGTAGAATTTAGAGGTAGGGATTTAGTACCCTTTCCCCGTACCCTGTAGTACTGCAAAACCAATAAAATACTTATATAAAAAAAAGAAAACCCATCATCCCATTGAATCTAGTTTGTTTCACCCTTCTAAGTACTGAAAACTTAGAATAAGGCAAAGGGCAGGGCACTTAATCTAACCAAGAGTCCAGAGGTTATTTACACAGCTAATTTTCTTTTACTGGGGGGAAGGTGTCTCTCCTCTCCTTTCATCACTACTTCGGCCATTTTAGATAAGCCATCCAGAAGACCACTGGCTTAGTTGGATTGAAAAGAAACCTAGGCAGATTTATCGAGGATAGGCCTACTACAGGCTATTAGTCATGACAGCTGAATGGTGCTGTCAGATTCGGAGGCAGAATGCCTCTGATGGTTGAATGCTGGGGAGCAGTCAAGTGGGGGTTGTTGACAGTAGGTGCTGCTTGTGAGCTTCCCTGTAGTATCTGATGAACCACAGCTGAAAACAGGATGGTGGACCAGATTGACCACTGGTCTAATCCATAATTATGCACAATGAAAACAATGCATTGTGCTATTAGCGGGGGGGGGAGAACCCAACAGTAATAATGGGTGAAGTTATGACTCCTCAGCATACAAACTCTTAGAAAAGCAAGTCCTACACTCTAGAGACCTTCTTCAGATGCCACCAATGAGGCTCTTAATTTGTTTTCACTGAACACAAACCTTCTGTACCACATTTGGACTTCTTTGAAACTCTTGAAGGCTGAATAAAATTAGCAAAAATCATACAACAGATTATTTTCTAGACCATACCATTTTAAACTGCTGGCAGAGATTTACATTTTTAGTACTCCTCTATGTAAAACGTTCCCTGAAGATAAAATTCTAGCATGTCAGAGAAAAAGTTATGATATGATCTGACCTACAACATGCTAGTTTTCTGAATTCAGGGGCATTTTGTTCAGGGATATGCAACCTCCCCACCCCTCTTTGATACTTACTCTAAGTTTAAAATATAAACACAACAAAACCCTTTGCCATGCAGTATGTATTTGGGAAAGGAAGGAACACGTGGTTATTAAAAAAAAATTCAAGTCAAAAGCAGACCGAACATATGGATTTTGTTGCACACTATCCAGATCACTGGATTGTGAACACATGTACTATGTAGTCACACTTCAACAGGAATAAATTTGGGGGGAGTATAGGCACAAGGCCAGAATTTAGAATATAGCATGTGAATTGATTCTGCAGTCTAAAACTAGCACATAGCACTAATAGTTTGAATCAAATGGGAAAACACAGGGACTTTTGGATACCGCTAAAACATACATGACAACTGCTTTTTATTAAGGAAACAAAAGAACAAGTCACTTTTAGCCCTAGCTGATAAAAGTAGATTAGCTCCAATATTTAAGTGATTTAAGAAATGGATTAGAACATTTTAATAATGTCTCTTTCTTTAGAAGCAGCCTAGCAGCACAAGCAGCAAGTGTCCAATCCACATTGACATTCAACAAGTAAAGAGCAGCCACATTTGGAGCACACGATTACTCACAGATTCTAAAAAAGTGGGGGATGTACCCAGTGTCTCATTATTAAGCAGTAACAGCTGTCTACTATTCAGAACTGCAAGTAACTGCTCTTTGGGGTAAACAGCAATTGCCCCAGGGCAAATATGAAGATAGCAATGCATCTGACTACCACATGTCCCCAGGGTGGGAAAAACACATCATCATGCTATTTCCAGCCATAGAAGGGGGGGGAAACAGCTTTACTTTAGTACTAGGAGGAACACAATCCATGTAAAAACACCAGCACTGTTACTCTTATCTTGGCTTGATGAAAACTGGTGCACTATTACAACCTACCTCTCCTCTACCTACAAAGGCTGAGAGATGAGTGGTATTTGTACCACAGCATATGACCTCAGGTTAGAAAGAAGGCTGGTACTCTGCTGCAGCTCACCTCACAGCTTTTTTAAAAAAAAAAATTAATTAATTATTCAAAATACAGCAGCAAAGACATTTCACAGAGACATAAAATTCTAACAAACAGAAATCTAAAATTATAGAAAATCTTTATAAATAGCTCTAGGAGGGATTATATCATTTTCTGAGAGGTGTTGCAAAATTGGGTACCAGGTAGAGGAAAATTTAGTACAATAGTTAGCATTGGTAAGTTGTGTCATACTATCTGCTAATTTAGCCATAAAGAAATGATCCCACACTTTTTTGTATCATAGCTCTATGCTAGGTGCTTTAGGGTTTTCCCAAAATGCTGCCACTGTCAGCTGGGTGGTTGCAATAAGTGCACTAATGGTTTCTAATTTATCTTTCCGCAGTTGTAAATCTAGCCAGTATCTGGCAGATCTATCCCTGTGATATCTATAATCAAAGAATGAATCTGGCGCCAAAAGGATTCAATCATGGGGCATTCTCACCAACGATGTATATAAGAACCCTTCCAGCAAAGAGCTGAGCTAGACTTGAAAATAGTCATTTTGGCATAAAATATCACCTTGTATATAACTTAAAACATTGTATTTTAGCTGAGTACACTTTAGAACAGTTGTCTGAAGATCCCAAAACGTCACCCCATTGGTTTTCCCCTACCCTACCATCACACTCAAACCTCCAAGCCTTTGGTAGGAATTTCAACAGGTCTGGGTTGTCTGGAACACTGTTTTATATAATTTAGATATCAAGCCCCTGGATTCTGAACTATTATGTTTCAACAAAGTTTCAAAGATCATTAGAAGATTTTTAAAATTTCCCAGTTTAAATAGATGGTTTAATGCTGTTTTCACTTGCAAGTATTGGAACCACTGAATCTCTATCCCGTATTGACATTCAAGGGATTATTAGTCCAAAACTTTGCCTTTATTTATAAGATGTTCTATTCTTGTTATCTCAGAGTTCCACCACGATTTAAAGGCCCCAGGATCTTTTGCTGGACTGTTAAATGCAAACGAACTGTGTCCCAAATTTGCAGTGAGGTATATAAAAATAAATAATCCTTAACATGCAGGGAGCGTTGCTTAGGAGTGGACCACACCAGATCTGTAACCAAATTAGGATATGCAGCCATATTCTCTATAATCAACCAGTTATCTTTTACCGTGGGGTCAAGCATTTTAAAAATGCTGACCAAATTGGCTGCAATATAATAATATTTCACCACTGGAAGGCCCAGCCCCCCTCGTTCTTTTGGTGGGTGCATCAAAGAAGATTTGAATCGTGGTTGTTTGTTGGCCCAAACAAAATTATCAAAGGCTTTCTGCCATCAAGCTAGGATATCATCTGCTACCTCACAGCTTTTTTAAGGAAGTGAAGTACCCCTCCTGAGCAGAAGAATGAATACACCTGCCACCTCCCCTTGCAGAGCATCTAAATGTTATTTTCAAAGAAGTGGAGAGGAAGAGAAAGGAGGGGAAGATGGAAGTGAAAAGGAAAGAACTAGGATCATTTCATTCAAATTTTCAAAACTACAATAGATATCATCTTTGATGTACTAAAATACCTTTGTATTGCAAATCTTAAAGCAAGCAACTTCTAAAAAATTGACTCCTGCCAAATTAATCTCCAGTTGTGAAACTAACAGTGAACTGTAGTTTTATTGGTTGTCACTGTCTTTGAAAAGCACTTATTTGCCTAAGAAGCTTTTCCCCAAGCCAGCTTCGATTTCTTAGGCAAGTGGGTGCTTTCTGTAATAAAACTACAGATTGCTATTAGAGTCACAACTATGGATTAATTTGACAGTAATTAACCTTGGCATTAAAAAAGACTTTACATCTAAGTGACTTAAAAAAAATCACTATTAAAAACTATGAGTTGGGGTCATAGGTGAAACCACCCTGCTAAATATCAAAATGCTAATGTACTGAAAAAGCCAATTACAAGTTTATATTTTCTTATCAAAGGGCTCAAAGATAAACCAACAGGTATCAAACACAACCATTCAAGAGCAAGTTATTGTTCCAGCTGGCTGAGGAACTAAACTCCAACAGGTTGGGAGGGCTTCCCTAGCCACCCAACACTTCTAAGTAAACAGAAGGCTGGCACTGCTTTTTGCATGGTGACGGAATATTACTGCTTATCTTGGACACTAGATAATAATCCCTGCCAGAAAGAAGGAAAAATCTTAAGAGAAATGAGAAACTGCACAAAATAAAAGGCCTATCAATTCCGCTTTGCCTTGATAATCTCACAAGAAAGCACACTATTTAAAAGGGCAAAAAAACCCCACCAAGAGCTTGTTAGGCCATCAGCAACCCTGTATTCACACAACAAACTGGAGTTTTTCAAGGCAAGAACTGTCCAGATTCCTTCACAATCTCATGTGCTCTCTCAACTAGCATGAACTGCCTGGTTTAGGAAGCCTTCAATCTCGCATAATTTTGCTTGATGCCTGAATTCCAGTATGTAAAACTGGAGTATTTCTTACATGAAAGCTGAGATTCCCCATGAACTCAAGATTAAACCTGGCTCAATCTTGCCCTGCCTTGTGACTTTAGAATATAAACCAAGGTTGCAAGAGAAAAGGAAGCCCTGAACCAAAAGACTATTGCCTTCTTTCCAGGATAAGCAAAAGAATTTTGTTTAAGAAACCTTACCCCATAGTCTGTTTTTCTAGTGTTCATGCTGCCTGTGACATGGCCTACACCACAGATTAAGAGGAATTTTTTTTCATAAAACCTAGAATTGTATTAAACACAGGAACCAAATCTCAAAGGGAATACCATACCACACGCATGACTCTTAGCCTCCTTATAAAAAACATTCACACAACCAAATTGTTATGAGAGGCTACAGTTTGGAATGAACGTCATAAGGGGTGCTTATTTGCTTTTCAGGATCCTTTTCTTACCAAAGTCATCCCCTTAGCTACTTTTTCCCCCTTTCAGGGGAAAGACTGCATTGCCCTCTAGGGTGAAATGCAGACTAGAGAGGGCAATTTTGATATGAAAAACAGCCTGCAGAAATAAAGGGGGGAAAGATAACCACCACTCCCCACCTGAGAAAGTTCTGCTCCCAAGTTTTAACCCCTGCAGATGCCTTGAGTAAAATCAAAAATAAAATCAGGCAAAACATTTTTGCAGTGAAGTGCTGTGTGTACAGTCTGACCCCTTGAATAACCCAGTATTTTATTTAGCATTTATTACATCTCCCCCTTCCCTAGAACTCAAGGCGGTGTACAATAAGGGTGCCCAAGGCAACTCCCACACATCTCTTGACAAGACCTAGACCTAGTCAAGCTTCAGCAGGATCGTTCTCTCCTGTGCTTCTGGACAACGCCCATAGCAAAGATTCAGCAGAGCAAAGAGACAACCTGCTGAAAACTAGACTACAGCTGAAGTTACAGAATTTCACTGATCCTACCACTTCTAAACAGTGCCCACTGACAGAGATACAGAAGGGGTGAGAGAGAAAATAATTGTGATGAATTACTTTTAATCCACAGTTTCCTGTATCAAAAGACAGGTGGATGTACCTTTAGTAGCAAAGATAAGCTGTATGTTTCAAAGGTGCATCACTCATCTTTTTCACCTGCATCCTTTCACTCTAAACAGCTTAAAATCCCATGAAGGCTACCAGAGTATGTGAACACCTTTTTGTCACTGTGACTGCATCTATTGTTAAGATCACAGTAGGACTCCTTCAAGGATGTGAACCATACCACTGCATATAGTATGCATTATCTGTTTGCTACGTTGTTTTTATGCTTATGTAATATTATTTTCTGCACTCATTAGCATATCATGCCTAATACTCTTTGCTTTAAGATTGCTGCAGTCCTAATCCTATGACTGTATTGATTCACACTTGTGTAATCCGCCTTGAGTCTCAGTGGGATATAAAGTAAGAAAGAATTTTTAAAATGCCATGAACAGAAATGGCTCAGCTGGGAGTGGGCAACCTTAATCTGAACTGCCCTACAGCAGAATTCTCTTCCTTGGCAAAACGCAGTGGAGTGATGAAAAAGCAACTCGCATAACTGGCCCTATATGACAAAGTCCCCGTTCCTTCTGAGATGGATCCTCCTGATTTCCACAGCTTGAAAAATGTAGCTCAAATGCTATTTCCAGAGGCTGGAAATTTTCAGAGGACAAGAAAATATTTTGGTCCCCAGCTTTAAATCTTTTCCAGATCAGAGTAACTACTCCAAGGACGACAAATGTATACCTCATATTAGCTGCAAAAATCCCAGTGGACATTAAGAAGTCATTGTTTTATAACTCATCAGTTGGCAAAAGGGAAAGAACACAAGACTATATCATAGGATTTTCATTATACACCATGAGTTGGGCAAGCATCCATGGAAAAATATTTTTTAAAAAAGATTTACTTGGATATTCCAGGCAGTTAATCAGCCTGAAATCAAGGAATCATTATATAATGAAGTGACTTTGGTCAAAAGATCTTATAATCACACTGCCTTCTTTAATGACTTACCAGTCATTATATTGAGTCATTGGCAAGTTAAAAAGGTACAGACAAATCACAAACTATTTGAATGCATGGCCAGATACACAGATCCATTTGAATACCACCCCCAGAAAAGCTGAGCTTGCAATCTCATGCATGCTTATCTGAGAGTAAAGCCCATGGAGAAAAATGATACTCACTTCTGAGTAAACACACATAGAATCAGGAGGGAGCAGAAAAAACACATTACCCTTGCATTTTCTACATGTTTTAGGTGGCCATTAAAAAGTTATGATATATACAAAAACATGAAGATTTTTAGAAGTTCATTAAATAATAATTATTTTGGTGTTAAATTACACATGAAAAGAGCTGCAAATAAATTTTTTGCTATGCAGCACCATTTTTCTCCATGGCAAAAAAAAATTAAAATCCCATACACAAGGGAAACAAATACCAGGAAAATACTAGTTTGACAACAGAAAACTGAGTTTAGCCTCTACAAAAGCCTGTGTTATACCTAAAATTGTCTATGGAAATGCACTCTCAAAAACCTGTAACATATACGCAGATGAAGATGGCCTAAAGAGCAGAAGTTTTCAGGAGTCCCCTCCCCCCCGCGCAAATACTAACGTTATATTTAGAATAACAAACTATTATAAAGGCATTGTCATTATTACTGGTGGAGTAGACAGCAGGAGGACTCCAAAGGCTAACATTTAAAGCCAACAGTGACACCTAGTGGACAAGGAAAACAAAATATGCAAGCACAGATAAAAAGTAGGGATGTGCAGAACATTCTCCCATTTTGATTTTCAGGTTGACAGCAGTGCTTTTGGACTTCGGTCAGAAGTATACACACATACCCACACCACCCCACACAAAAATTTATCACATGGAATTCACTGCCACAGGAAGTGGTGGTGGCTACAAGCATATAGACAGCTTCAAGAAGGGACTGGATAAACATGGAGCAGAGGTCCGTCAGTGGCTATTAGCCATAAGGTATAGATGGAACAGTTTGTCTGGGGCAGTGATGCTCTGTATTCTCGGTGCTTGGGGGGGCAACAGGGGGGGCTTCTGGAGTTGGCCCCACTGGTGGACCTCCAGATGGCACCTCATTTTTGGCCACTGTATAACACAGAGTGCTGGACTAGATGGGCCATTGGCCTGATCCAACATGGCTTCTCTTATGTTCTTAAGCTTTATTGAAAGAACATTCACTTTTTTATCCTGTTCACTGACAATGGTCTCCCATCTGCACAGCTTCTACATCTTGTCTTCCAATTACTATGTCTTTTTCCTGAATTACAAAAAGCTCATCAGCATTACTCTATATACATTAATAAAAATTCAAAAAATAATTACACATATCCAGGGAAAATCCCAAAGACAAAATGCACAGTTGGAAGTCATTTTTACACAAGCATATTTACATATATAGTAGTATAAAATATTCAGTTTACACATATATACGAATCCATTTCACAGAACAGAGAACAGAGATCATCCAACAGGAATCCAGTATTATATACTGTTTTAAGATTTTCTTTGTCAGAAGAATGCAAGTCAGATGAGTTCCCTGCTGATAAATTTCCTGCCTGTGATAGCAGTAAAACTTGCTGCTCGATATACTGGCTCACTCTCACAAGACAAACTTGAAATCTCTGTGTGGCCCTTAGTACAACAGAGAAGTTGTTTCATATTGCAGCAGCCACTGGATTCCTGTTGGCTGTTCTCTGTCATGCAATGGATTTATATGGATGTATAAGCATCATATTTTACAAAACCATATATACAAGTGTGTGTGTATAACTTGCAACTGCATGTTTTGTCTTTGGAATTTTTCCTTGAATATATATAATTATATTTTCAGTCTTTATTAATGTGTACAGACAGTGCTGATTAGCAATCTATTATGTGTAATGTTTTACCTACTATACACCATGCTCCCCTTGGTTTCTTTCCTGAATAAGTCATGGGCAGATGGTCAGTCATGCATTATATAGTGCAAAGGATGATATCATATTGACATAGAGCCAGTCAGATTTGTCTACAATGACATCACTGAGGGCAAAGCCATTTCAGGGTAAGTGCAATGCTTTCTGGATAAGTCAGATGTTTGATACTAGCCAATTGGGAATCTTGCAATAAATGGACTGACTGAATAATACTATATAGCCAAACTTAAATGGCTATATAGCAGGGCTGGCCAAACTGCGGCTCAGGAGCTACATGCAGTTCTTTTGCACATATTGAGCAGCTCCCAGCAGGGCAGCTGGGGAAGCAAAGGGGAGGCATACCTCCCCGATTGGTCTTCCCTTCCCAAGCCAGTGTTCCCCTCCCTGGGTAGGCTTGAGGTGTGGGGGGGAAAACAGAGAAAGAAAGCAACTTTAACTTTAAATGCGTTCTCAAAGGTCCCCTCCCCCAGCCTACAAGTATAACTGGATAAATAAATATCATTATCAATATCTGTTTTTACCCCTTTTATTTTTGGCAGTCTCATTTAATGTTAATAAAAAACAAATGTGCATATTTTTCAGTAAAAACATGTGTGTAATATTTGTTCATGTCTTGCGGCTCTCAAACCTCTCACGTTTATTCTATGTGGCTCTTATGTTAAGCAAGTTCGGCCACCCCTGCTATGTAGTGATCTCAATGAGGGCAAAGTCAGCTCAGAACAATGGCAGTGTTTCTTGAATAGGCAAACATTTTCAACCAAAAACATTGTTAAGAGAAGCATATTTATTAACATGTCAGAAAACGTTCCTGAAAAGCAGCAAGCTTTCTTGCCTCATTAAATAGGCATTTGTGTTTTGCTGTCTTGTTGGTTCTAGACAGTGAAACCTGCCAATAGGGAATGATGACATCTTATGTGGCAAAACTGTTGCGAAATTTTCCAATTGAGTTTGCAGATAATTCTTACATTTACATTAACCCAGCTGGGCAAAAGCCATACTTCATGCTGAACTTGGGTGGAAGACAAGAATTTGTGCTACAGGACAATTTGGACAATGCATTATTCCGATAATACTCCCTAAATTGTGGCTAATGTCATGTTTGTGGCAAGCCCTAGAATTAACACTGCCAAACAGCTTAAAACAGTACACAAAATGGGAGGTTATCGTACTGTTCTCCAGAAATCTGCTTAGGGACTGAATATAGCAAGCATGGAGAAGCGCCTCTTCGGGAGGATTTCTGAATGGCAGGTTGAATCCTATCAGCTTTTCCATTGGCCAATGAGGGAGGATGAGGCCTCCCTTTTGACCATCAAAAACACTATCTTGAGGATTGTAGGCACTATGTGTACAAAAGCCACAAAGACCAGGGATGCAGCAAGGAGGGAAAATAAGGCAAGATAAAGAGGAAAAACTAGCAGAGTCTAGTTCTGACTTCAAACACTTTAATCCACAAAGCTTTTCAGAAGTTCTGTTTTGTTCTCTCCCTTTCAAGATACAAACACAGGAACTTTTGCCTCTGTTTCCTAACACCAAAGTCTGGCTTGTTGCACTGGTAGGATAAACTATAACACCTCCTTGGCACTGTTGCTCAAATCCCTTACTAATTTTCTAATGTGACAGCATGCGTGTGGATATAATCTCCCTTTTTTAGCATGGCAATTTAGACACAGCCATGATCATGTTAGGACAAGAACTGAAAGTTTAAGCAGGAGGGTTAAAAACTGGCTGAATAGTCAATAGGTGCATTGTACAAAATAGTTTACAAACTTTCTTGGATAAATGATTGGGGACTGTGGTCTATGCTCCTTTGTAAAGCTTACTGAAAGTAGAATTTTTGCACTGTTTAATGCGTCATGTTAATACTTATGTTATGCTTCAGTTCTCTGTGGTTGGTTCCAGACTTCTACAGTCCTACTGCACTGTTTATTGAATATCCCATTTTGCTGATTGTCCTGAATTACTGTGTAATTTGCCTTGAGTCCCTGTGGGAAAGGCAGACTATATATAAAATAAATAAACAGCATGACATAAAAAGATACGTGCATGAATTTTTGTCATTATTTATATGTACATTTGACTTTATACCTTTCCGTAGTGGTGATGAATTTATTTCTTAAAGTAGCTTTCTCTACAGGTTCCCATATTCAACTAAATGGATCCTTTTAAAAATAATAATGGAACTATGAGAACGTGGGAAGAACATAATTTATGGTTAGACGCTAGCTTTTATTAGAACTCCCCCCCCCTCATTTTTGTGTTGTCTCTATGTGAAACGCTATAGATAAGTCATTTTAAAACTAAGAATACCTTCCTAACATATGATATTAAGCAGCATGATGCATGTACCCGGATTTCCTGTAGGTTGTGAAAGTTGTTTCCTACTCTGACGGAGATCTTGCTTGGAGTGTAGCTTTCATCTGATTTATAGTCTGCATAAATACAAAGTGTCTTCACTGTTGTTTTTCTTCTGGAAACAAGAAACATCAGCATTTAAAACTTGTAAGAAGTAAATGCCTATATTTTATTTTGAAAGGTTCAAGCAATAGGAATTAATTTAACAGCCTCTTTTGCCATCCCATGTAAATAACAATATTACACATATTTTAAAATATATCTGTAAAAAGACACACTTTATATTATGTGTCTCATATAAAACCATGGTACTGATTTCAAAAATGTCAAGCAAAATATGTTTTGCTTTCTGAACAAACTTCACTATACCTTCCTCCTCAGCCTGAGAGCCAGGTGGAAAGCATCAAAAAGGATTAAATCTGAGCTGCTAAAGTCTTCATGTCACTGAAGACCACACAAATTACCTTGAACTCTTCAGAGCAGAAACCCAGCAGCATTTATCTGCTTCATGATGTCACTTCAGATTGCAGCCTTAAGCACATTAAGAGCTGAACCATATATAAATTCCCCTGAGAGTCAGGCTCACTGTACACATGTGAATCTGCCATATCCCTAGTCAGTCACAGCCCCGTAGCCAGAAAAGTTTTTTGGGGGGCAGGTGGGGGGGGGCAAGTCACGTAGGGGCCTTCCCTTCCAGAGCTGCCCTGCTGCTTCTGATCAGTTTCACTCTCCTGGGATCATCTATTAGGTTTAACAGCTGATCAGAGGGGAGTGAAACTGACCAGGTGGCAGGACACCTTCCCATTCCTTCCCCAACCTCCCAGCTGCTGCAGGGGGGTGGATCTTTCTTCCCCAGCTGCCCTTACAGCGACAGGGAGGCTGGGGAAGGAAAGAAAAGCTGTCCTGCCCTTTCTGGTCAGTTTCACTTCCCTCTGATCAGCTGCTAGGTTTAACAGCTGATCTGAGGGGAGTGAAACTGACCAGAAGTGGCAGGATGGCTTCCCTGGAAGACTTGGTGAGGGCTATGGAAGGGCAAGGGTAAGGAGCACAGGTACAGTGGGGGGTCTGGGATCCTCCCAGGGTAGGGCAAGGCCTACTCAGACCATTGGTCTATCTACTCTGACTGGCAGCAGCTCTCCAAAGTTTCAGACAAACATCTTTTGCATCACTCTTCCACTGCAGGATACCTTCAGCTGACATCATGGAACAAATGGTAAGACTCAGCCCACAGTATGTTCACAGTTGTAACCACATGCAGACAAGTTGAGGACTGTTAAAAAACTAGATAAGCTTAACTCTTCTTCAGCCTGGATGAGCACATAATAAAACAGGCGGGGAAGTCAACATGGAAGTAGAGTTCAATGCTAACAGCAAAATAATGACCCAACCTGATCAAGAAAATCCATGGGATTCTGTGCCTACAGAAACAAGGACTATTGATTCAGGTTTTCCTGATCATATTTGACCCTAATGCTATATCAAAAAGCCAAGTGTCCATCAACTGTATGAAACGTCAGTAAACTGGTTTCCAAATGTTACTACTTAACAGTATTTGCAATGTAGGTAGTATTCAAAGAAAATATAATTATGAAAACATCACTAATTTAACTGGCAGAATGATGAATTCCTTCTGCACCCACAGCTTCTAACTTCCTTCAGTGTAAGTAGGCAACTGTATAAAGTCCAATGCACACAAATATATTTAAACATTTAATACCTGAATTGTATGTTCACCAAATGAGGCTGTGATCCATCAGACTGCCAGTATGTTTCTAGATTATCATCTCGTAACTGGTCCACACCAAATCCTAATACGAACAAAAAGGCTAATAGTCTTTGGCACTATGTAAATATGTAAATATCAAGTTGCTTCCAAGTGAAACTCCTCAGCAGCCCAATAAAGTCTTGCTGGACTTTGCCTTTCCTCTCAGGCCAGAATTCAAGGAGCCATGAACTGAATGAAAAATTGCAGATGGATCAGTACCATCTGCTGGTACATCTGAATATCCCACTCGGACTGGATAAATAAGCAAAACAGGCAGCTACCTGGTTAGAGGAAGGAGAGAACATGATCAAGGGCAGGACAGTGGTGCTCTTTTGGAGTGATACGCAGAGCTTTGGCAGTGATAGGTTGGCACAAGATGCTGGGAAGGTTACTTCGAAATTTTGGTATTTTAAGCATAAGAAATCTGGCAACCTTAGTTTCTCAGAGCAAAAAGCATCCATGGATAAATCTCCATCAAATACCTGCTTAATATAATTTATGAACTCCATAAACTGAACAATTATTAGCTACCTTATTCATCTGTTCAGGAGACTGAATACACCTACAAACCAATCACCAGATCTTGTTTAATTTTTTTTAATGTATTGATTCCTTTGTTAAATTCAGGCCTGCCCAGTTGCAAGCCAGGGAGCCTGCTGGTCTCTTTACCAGTCCCACAACTACAAAGAAGTCTGGCAGCTGCAACCCTGCTTCTCCCAAGTCCCACTGCCCATTTCTCCTTCCACCACAAGAAAGAGTCCCATTTTGCTCCACAGCAGATAAAACCGGAGAAAAAAGAAAAAGGAGAATGAAGGAAGCTCATGACAGGAGAAGCCATACCTACAGGACTGTCGGAGGCTGTGACATGTGTTTAGATACCAGTGCGCATTCATACATGGAGATTCTAACATGCCTTGCTGGAGAGAAAAGAACTTGCCCAGTTCTGCACCAGTCAATCAGGACCACAGAGAGTTAACCCCCAGATAGTGGCAGTTCTACCCAAGAGCGAATGATCTGAAAGGACTAGACTATATGCATGTGGCAGTCTCAGTAACACATGTATCCCACAGTGGATCCTATGAGCAAAAGGCAATCAAATTAACGTTCCACAAATACACACATCTCTTCTTTCTAGGCCACAAATGGACATAATGCTGATCAGTGGGGAAGATGAAACTACCCAATAGAAGTATACAGGATAGGGTTACCTGCACATCTTGGATGGCAGAAATGAGGAGGTCAAATAGAACAGTAACTTTAACTCTGCCTCCGTTGTGGAATATTATAGAAGATGTCCAAAATCCAATGATTATTTTGGAAATGAATAGTAGATGCGAGTAAACAAGAAGACATTTTTAAAGTTATTGATTACTTAGAAATCAATTTGCAACATATTCAGGGTAGTGAATCCAGCAAATTTGACAGAAGACTGAACTGTGGATAAATACTGTTTTGGTTTTTATTTATATTAATGGCAGAAGTGTGAACTACAGAGTAAACTTCATTGGCTTCACAGGGTCACCGGAAACTTGACAACCTAGCTTTTACGAACAGCCAATAAGGTGATGTAGGAGAAATAGAATTGTGCTTGGACTCTGAAGACACATATTAAAATCCCAACATCATCACTTTAATTTTCTAGGTAGGCTTGAATACTCTCTCTAAATCCACAGGGTTTTTTTGAAATAATTCAACAATCTACAATTAAACTCACCAGCAATCACTAGCAGACCCAGCTGCTCAGTACCATTGAACAGTAGCCACTGCACAAAAGCCAGTGTGGTGCAGTAATTAGTGTTTCAGATTACAATCTGGGAGACCTGGCTCAAAATTCCCACTCTGCTATGGAAGGGCACTGAGTAGGGTTGCCAACTCAAAGTTGGGAAGTTCCTGGAAATTTGGGATTGGTGCCTGGGGAAGGAGGGGTTTGGGGAGCAGAGGGACTTCTATGGGATATAATGCTATGGAGTCCACTCTCCAAAACAGCCATTTCCTCCAGCAGAACTGACCTTAGTAGCCTGGAGATCAGGTATAATTCAAGATGACCTCCAGATAACACCTTTAAGTGGCCAACCTTACCACTGGATAACCTTGGGCCAGTCATGCCCTCTCAACCTAGCATACTTCGTATAGTTGTGAGGATAAGAGAACTAATTCCCCATTGCGGAGAAAGATGGGTTATAAACGAAGTAAATAAATAATAAATATAGATGAAAATGGGAAGCAAATAAAAGGTAGGTTGGCTGGTGAGTGGAAGGGAGGGAGAGAGAGAAGGAAGCAGGGAAAGGTGCCAAGAGGAGAGAAAGATGAAATCATGTGGTGAGGGGGATACAGGAGAAACTGAGGTTCCCCCACAAGTACTGGGCACTTGAGCTGGGCAAGGCGCACCTTGGCAACAGTTTTCTCAGGCAGAGGCTGCTAAGGGGAGGGAAAGAAGGAAAGCTGTAGATGGGGGGCAGATAAAGGTAGGTTGGCTGGTGAGTGTGAAGGAGAGAATGAAGCAGGAAGAGAGGAAAGGCAATACAGGCTCCCATGGATCGGAAAGAAGGAATAGTGGAGGGAGAGGGAAATGAGATGGCCCCCACAAGTCCTTGTGGGTCCCCCTCTTGCCACCTACTATTTCCTCCTCTTAACTGAAGATGCCATGGATTAAACTAGGGACTTTCAGCATGCAGAGCAAATGCTCTGTCACGGAGCCAGTCACCCCACCCAAGCTCATGATCTGTAAGTTTACTGCAGGAAGCAGAATCTCTGCTATATCTCAGCATTTGGGGGGAAAATGTGCACTAGGACAATATCATCAAGGTTAGCTTTTCTACTACTAGGGAGAAGGGATAGCCCATATTTTCCCTGGAAAGTTTTCTTTCGAGGAAAAGAAAAGCAGGGAAGCAAAAACATATGTCTGATGCCTTACCACTCAACATTTGGTAAACCAGCAGGAGATTAATAAGTAAAATTAAATGTCATATGTAAAACTTTTAAGGTGGTCCAGAGTGCTGACCAAGTTGTCAAGCCCCAAATTACAGTACAACACATACAACGGAGACCAGGTCTGTGATTATATACTATGTTATAGTATCATCAGAATCCAAATAGTTTCACAATGGTAATTACATGCAATATTATGACACATAATATTATGACACAATATTATGACACATAATACCAAAGTAGCACAGGTATCCCTGAAAGAGAATTGTTTAAATAAAAGAGCAGCATCTAAAAATAATCACTGGAATTCCCAACCAAGATCTTCTCAGCTAAGGTAAACTATCCAAGGAAAATAATTTTCCATCCAAGTAGCTCAAATTCATCAGGAATATATGTGACTAATCTGTTTGCCGTTTGAATTTGCAGTTTACCTGGCTTACAAGAGGAAAGTGACCAAACAGCTTGTGATCCTATTTCTCGAACAGTTCCAGTCCTCTCCAGCTGCTTTGGATCTGCACCAGGAGGGGTCTTGTTAGTGGTGGTCATTTTTCACTAGAAAAAGATGACATTTGTGAAAGATTATTTCAAAAAAATCTGTTTTCATAACAACAGGGAAAACAGAAAACAGTCTAATAAAATCTGCCATAAATGTAACAATCTTTGGCTGTGATCCAGAGAGTGCCTTTAACTAACTATAAAGCTAAACTCTGCAGAACAGCAAATTTAGTAATCAGCTAAGCTTGATGTTAGCATAGCAACTACCACAGATGCACTCTCTCTTTCATTTACACATAAACACACACGAATGCACACACATATTCACACAACATTTACTACTATAAAGATGCTCAGTCAGTTTATTATTACAGTCTTCGACCAGTATGTAACAGTTTAAAAGACAAATAGAAAAAATCCTGATACTATCCTAGCGGTTATGAGCCAGTAAACCTTAGTAACATAAAAGCTTATAAGTTATATAAAATATGAAGGAAAAAGTAAAACTACTGTTCAAACCTTTTAAGCCATTTAAAAAGCTATAAAGATGCTAAAAATGATCAGGTGTCACTTTCTGTGTCTTCAATAATACACTAAGGCCAAACTGTGGCTCGGGAGCCGCATGTGGCTTTCACACATATTGTGTGGCTCCCAGCAGGGTGGCTGGGGAAGCTAAATATCATTAGCAAACAAATATCATTGGACAAATAAATATCATTATCAATATCTGCTTTTACTGCTTTTGTTATTATTTTGGCAGTCTCATTTAATGTTAATAAAAAGCAAATTTGCATATTTCTCAGTAAAATGTATATTTGTTCATGTCTTGCGCAGTGTTCCCTCTAAGCTGACTTAGTGTGAGCTAGCTCACCATTTTTTAGCCTCCAGCTCACACACTGTTGTCTTAGCTCAGGAAGGATGGCTCCAGAGCAAGCTAATTTATGCAGTAGCAAAATTGCCTGCTCATGACTTTAATGCTGGTAGCTCACAAAGCTTTTTTTGCTCTCAGGACTCCACAAGCTTAGAGGGAGCATTGCAGCTCTCAAACACCTGACATTTATTCTATGTGGCTCTTATGTTAAGCAAGTTTAGCCACCCCTGCACTAAGGGAACAAGCTTAAGGTGTTATACTCAGAAGTAAACCTGAATGAGTTCCACAGGACTTAATCCCAGGTAAGGATGCACAGGAATGCAACCTTAGACATGCGAAGTACTGATCTTTCTAAAATAAAAAAGCAACGTTCAGACATTTTATAATTAAAGATAAAATATGCGAGGACAGGAGTGGCAAAAGAGCAGGAAATGGGGGAAAACGGGGAAGAATGTAGTCAGTGTCTCTTAATAAGAACAGCACCTTACTACAGCTTCACTTTAGGCTGAGGTAGACACCTAAGTACTGAACACAAGCAACACAGTACCTAAAACTACAATCCTCAGGAATATTATTCCTCAAGCATCCTTGTGGGAGACACCAACATTTACAACATTTAGGCTGCAATCCTATACACACCTACACAGAAATAAATCTCACTGGAATCAATGGAACTTAAATTTCTGACAGGGTTGTGCTATATGAACTCTTCACAAAAAGTTGTTCCCTGGACAGTAAATGAGGCACGGCCTGTTAGTGATTTGAACAGGAACAAGATCTGTGCTTTGCACACGGAACTGAAGTAGGCAGGACTTTTTATTTTTTTGCCTTCATCTACTTAGCATAAACAATGTCAGAATAAAACAGTTTTTTATGTTTTTGTTGTGACTAACACACTAGAAAGCCATTAGCAGGAATGGATTATAAAATGACTGTATGATGGGAAAAGTCACAGAGACCTTTAAACTGCATTAGTTACAGCTACTGGAATACTTTCAAACTTATTAATAGCAAGAATAATTTCCACTGTGTCAGATGTGGGTTCTAAACTCTTTTCACATTCTTCAAAATGTCAAGAATATGTGGTTTGTAGCCATGTACCTAATTGTTTCTTCAGCAGCAGTTTTCCATTTGAATAATCAGAACATATACTTTCATTGCTGGAAAACAGAATTTTCATGGGATGCAAACAAGGAATGTTTTCATGGGCCCAGGATTACAGAGCTAATGTGCAATAACTCAGTCACCACAACGTATTCCTTATTTCCGGAAGACAAACAATACAATACATGGTCATTAAACTTCTTTTTCCATTTCTAAAAATCTACTATTTGCAACCTCTGATCCCTTCTCTAGCCAAGAGATTCTGACTTCAGCTGTTCTTCCCAGAGGCTAGATAGGACACAAAGCCTTTCCACAACAACACAGAACTGCATTTTTCAGACTCTCTTTATGTACTACATTTTTGTTATTCTGAAGGCCAAACTATATATGACTTGCAGTTGCATGTAACTTTGCTTCAGTGCTTTGCAGGCCCTGCAGAATTGTACCAGATCCCGCAGGGCCCTCATCTCTCAGAAAGCAGCAAGTCTTAATGGAAAGCCATTAGGCTGTTTTCCACTCAAAAGCATGATCTTTCACCACTAGCTGAATTGGGGACTTTTCTTCTTCTTACATAGGGAAAATGGCAATTTATGATAATAATTGTGTGTGTGCACGCACATTGTGTAAAGGGCAGCTGCTTTTCATTGGTTTTAAATACTGAGACAAAGTTACATGTAAGTGACAGAGATCACTTATGTGCTAGAAAATATATGGATACCTTAATATCTGGTGTTGAACTTTAAAGCTCTTCACAGCTAGGGACCAGCATACCTCCGGGACTGTCTGTCCTACTATGTCCCCCATACAGCATTACTCTCAAGTGATCAAAATCTTTTGGTGGTCTCTCGCCCAAACAGTGTCTGGCTGTCCTCAACCAGGGCCAGGGCCTTTTCAGCCTTAGCTCCAGCCTGGTGGAACTCTCTTCCACAAGAGGTGAGGGCCCTGCAGGATCTGGTTGTTCTGCCAGGCCTATGGTTGAGGGCAGTACTGGACGTCCAGCCGATAGGCTAAAGTTAGTTCTGGCCTCCCTCCCTTCTTTTTTCCTCCCCCACATCCCCCCTTTCTATACATGTTATATACTGCCCCTCTGAGTGAATTTTATGCCATCTTAACATTTTATAGTAACTGCCTTATGGATTTTTGTATTTATTGTTTTTAGAAGGTGTTAATCTGAATATTTATAAATTGTCACCCACTCTGAGCCAATTTTGGGGACAATGGGTTATAAATTAAATAAATAAAATCTGTGTGCCAAATATTTTTCCAAATAGGGCAAAATAATGCCAAAGGATGTGCCAGAAAGCTTTTTTTCTTTTTTAAGGCTGTAAGGACAGGGGATCCTATTAAGGCTATGGTTAGAGTTATCCAACAAGTACTATGGATGCAATCCTAAGAAAACTTTCCAGGAAGTAATCTCTGCTGAATAAAGTGGAACTTACTTCTGAGTAGATTGCTCCTGAAATCAAGAAATGATTCCTTTTTAGAAAAGTCCACAATAACAAATAAGGAGCATCATAGAACCAGGTTCTTCATACAAAGAAATAATGCTTTTCAGAAATTTAGTAAAACAGGAAAAATAAAAGTCTATTAAATTATTTATTACATTAATTCTACCTCTTCATAGACTACACTGAGATTTTGAGTAAAAGTATTACCACTACATATTTTATTTTAGGGTAACCAGACGTCCTCTTTTTAGAGGACATGTCCTCTTTTTTTGGAGCCATTCTCTTGGGCTGTTTTTAAAACAATGAAGAAAATGTCCTCTTTTGGGGTTGGAAGGTTAGGAATATTCCTAGTTAGTAGCAATTATCACAGTTTAAATAGTAGGGGTTTTTAAAATTAGATTTGTCATAGTGATCACTTGTTTGAAGTAGTCAGTCCGGAAATATGTCCTCTTTTTTGTTTTTGTTTGACCCTGGCAAGTATTTGAATGGGAGGCCTCCAAAGAATACCAAGGCTGGGAGGCAGAGGCAGGCTATCAAGCCACTTCTCTGAATGTCCTCCATGCCCCAGTAGGAGTCGCCACAGGTTGCCATGTCTTCCAGGCACGGGCACACACACACACAGATGCAAAAAACAAAAAAAAGTTCAGTTTACATCAGGCAGGTGAAATCAGAGAGTGATTAGTCAGAGCAAGGAGCCGTGAGAACCAGGTAGAGAAGAAACAGGCAGAAATGCAGATACAGATGCTTTAAGATAGTTTTAACCAGTTTTTACTGTAAGTAATTCATGCTCCCATTTGCAGTAATAAGTACAATTAGGGCTTTATTTGTAGAAAAAGCCCAGCAGGAACTCATTAGCATAATAGGCCACACACAGCAGCAGAAACTTATTAGCATATTAGGCCACACCCCCATGTTACCAGAAGTGTGGCCATCCAGCCACACCCACCTTTTGCTTCTCATTCTATTTAACTTGTTTGTTGTCAAAACCCAGGGCTTTTTTGGTAGCAGGAACTCCTTTGCATGTTAGGCCACACACCCCAAGTGTAGCCAATCCTAATGAGTTTCTGCTGTTGGGTGTGGCCTATTATGCTAAAGAGTTCCTGCTGGGCATGACCAACTTGGGAGCCAGCCGGAACTCCGTTCCTGTGCATTCCTGCCCAAAAATAGACCTGAGTACAATATATTTTATATATTTATTTAAAATACTTATACCCCACCTTTCTTATAGTTCAAGGTAGCTTATGTACTCAAAATATACAGAAAACAATAAACTCTCCCCAAACTCTTCCCCCTAAAAAAAGGTGCTGCAGCCTATCCCTCCCCAATAAAACCACTAGCAAATAAAATGGCCTTGCAGCACCTCTAGAGACAGCACCTCCCTCACCAAGCCTGTTCCATAAGGGTGAGAGCTACAGTGGAGAAAGTGGCTGCCCAAAGCAGGGTAACAGCTAACAGGCAGCAGCCTGAGGGCAGCAGTTGGTGCCCAGGAGCATATGTGAAGAGATAATTCTTTAGCTATGTGGGTCCTAGGCTCAGAAAGGCTTCAAAGGCCATAATCAGCACTTTGAATTCGTAATGTTAACATAACTGCCAGAAAGTCTGACCAGAGTTTACACCTCAAGCACTGCCACAGAAAAGGCCTCTCTCTAGTAGTCATCCTCCTAATTTTTGAATGCAGTGGAGCTTACAAAACCTGCTCAAAAAGTTTTGGACAAGTAGATGATTCCTACAGGAGACAAAGGGCTGGATCTAGCTAGCTTTTCTACTGATGAAAAAGGGAGGAGGGGTCCCCTTTGACCACTCACAAAAGTTATGTTGAGGATTTTGGGACCTGCATCAACAAAAACCATGTGGGACAGGAGCTGTAACAAGGAGGGGAACTAGACAAGATTGGGTGGTAAAGCTGGCTGGACCTAACCCAAATTCTTATATCTAGAACCAGAGGAGCAAAATTCCAAGTACCAGTAGCCATGGAACCCAATACATTGAGCCTGGCAACAAGCATCTGGGTTGCTGAAGAGGGCAACAAGCAAACCTCCTCCTTTTTTGTCAGAGCTAGCTATTACAGGGCCAGTTTAAGAGCGTCAGGACTCTAATCTGGAGAACGGGGTTTGATTTCCCCATACCTCCACATGAAGCCAGCTGGGTGACCTTGGGTCAGTCACAGCTCTCTCAGAGGTCTCCCAGCCCCACCTACCTCACAAGATGTCTGTTGTGGGGAGAGGAAGGGAAGGTGATTATAAGCCACTCTGAGATTCCTTTGGGTAGTGAAGAGTGGGGTATAAAAACCAACTCTTCTTCCTCTTCTAGCTCCTTCCATTCCTAACCTTTTCAGCCTCCTTCATTCTGGCATAGTATAGCTTGAAATACAGTGCTATTTGCACTCTTGAAATGAAGAAAATACTCACAGATGAGTAGGGGTCTAGCCTTCTCTTCTTTTCCCTTCATTATTCACTGCTATCCTAGCTGGATCCCATCAACTGTGACTACAACTGGAGGCCCAGAAGCTAGAACATAATGACAATACCAGATTCACCCTCGGGCTGCCTGGGATAGGGATGGGCATGAACTGAAATTTTGCCCTGTTCATGGTTCACGAATCAAAGTTTGTGATGGTTCCACGAACTTTTAAAGCAGCTCATGGAGTTTTGCGGATAGAGCAGAAAGCAGGGATTTCAAGGGACTCCAAGACCCTTTAATAAATCCCTGCTTTCTGTTCCCCATGAAAGCCACAAAAACAGCTGAGCTCAGTTATTTTTCAGGCTTTCCGCAAACCCTATTTAAAGCGAGTGTGATCCCTGTCCCAAACAGTGTCTGGCTGTCATCAACCTCCCAGTTTGATTTGGTCATGAACCACAAACCACCATGCTGCAATTTCCAGTTTGTGCCCATCCCTAGTTTTGGATTTTGTTCCGTGCAACTTACTGGTAAATTGGCCAAATCTTGAAAGTACTAATTTACTTACTATTACTCCAACCTCAGAGCATCTTCCTTTGTCATTTTTTCCCTCTAAAAATGCTCTGATTACAGAGAATTCTTTCTCTTCTATTATTTCTACTTCTAGATCCCAATATTTTTATCATGAACACAGATGTTTCAGATATATGGAACTGCATACAGGCGTTAGAATAGAAGCCACTATAGGGTAGTATCTAAGAATGTCACACTGGAACTGAAGAGACTCAAGGTCAGACTCTTTCTGCAGTGAAGTCCCCCATCCTTGGTCCATTTATTCTCTGCCACCCTAACCTATCTTACAAAATAACTATAAAGAAAAAAACAAGAACTATGTATGCTATAACCATGAGATCCTTGGTAGATGGCAAGATAAAAAAAAATTAATGAATAAAAGAGCTCTCAAACTTAAAATTTCCTCTTCATTCATTTTGGTTTCTCGTTGGCTTATACATGATGAATACTTAGCATGACCAGAAGATGGAAATTCAGTGCCTTTTTAAAATACATATAAAAGCAGAGATGCATTATTTGTAACATCCAGTTTGTATACTGTACTAATATACAACCCATTCACATGACACACATACGGACAGAGCAAACCAACACTTCAATAGTATTATGCACCTCCCTATCCTGATGTTTGTAACCCCACGTCCCCTCTACTTGGTGTGCAGTAGAACAGGTTTTCCAGCTTTCTACAGCCGCCCTTCCCAACCAAGAAGGACTGCCATTGCCACTGAATTTTACAAACCCCAAAATCAATTGAAGGGCACTAAGTCAAAAAGATTCACAGACACATTTGTAACATACATGTGTTTGCTTTGAATGCCTGAGAGTTCAGGCATCATGTAGACCATAGCACTTATTCATGGAAACATGACATGTTTAAATGCACAATTTATGTACTAACCAATTTGTCTTTAACATTAGCAGTTCAGTCAACATGCATGGGCCAGTGTGTATGTATAATAATTACATTTAAACATAAACAGTTTTTACAAAGGCTCTACCTCTGGCACATGCCATGGGTGTTTCATCCCTGAACAGCATGCTCTTACACAGAGATCCCCATCTCAGCCTCTATACTCTGTGCTCAGAGAGTGCCTCAGCCTCTATTACACGTTTGTTTGGCCCTCTAGGGCAACTGATTGGCTGCTGGGTGAAACAGAATGCTGGACTAGATGGACTACTGTTGTGAAACAACAGCCTCTTCTTATGTTCTTACTGCAACACAAGACATACAGAGCTGAGGTGTGTTGTGCAGAGTGTTCCCATCAGCAATAACCTAACAGATACAACTTTGCAGACAAGTAAAAAAAAACCTAATCAGAGCTACATCCCCTCTGCCACAAATCAAATAACAATCTCCTATTTCACCCTATCCTATTGAGACAACATACGGGCAGGAACATTACTGTCTTGGGCAAGCAAGCTCAGATCAAGGCATAAAGTATGTCTGGATCTAGACAACATCCTAAAACAACCAAACTAAGATCAGAGGCATTTTTACTATTAAAATCCTTCTTTAAATAAAAGAGACTTTCTCATATATATAACATTTTCTCTAGCTTTCTGAGCAGTGATTCCCTGCATTGCCTGAGTATTTCTGCAGCTGCACTTCCCTCTCACTACTACACTCTTACATTTATATAAAAAAATTACATCATAATAGTTTTACCTCTGACAGCTAGTTGCTTTTTCTGGTAGCCTGATACCTTCTGAATTTCCCCCTCCCCCTTTTCCTCTCTGGTTACGTGGATCACCTTGTTTAATTTGTTTTACGTTTTAAATAAGAAAAAACGTAAAACTGTGCTACTTCACAAGGCTTTTGGACAAATTCTGCATAGCAGCTACGCTAGGCTTTGAACTACGATTTTTATTTGTGCTTCATTTGATTTTTTTAGAAGACGGGCAATTTGTTTTATATTTAAACCCGATTGTACAGCCCCTTTATCTGGTGCTAGAGAATTACACGTTTTAAAGAGGTAGATTCAGGTGAGTAGCCGTGTTGGTCTGAAGCAAGTTTTAAATATATATATATATATATATATATTATTAGGATTTGTTCTGCCTGACAGAAAAGTGAAACCGGGAGGGGGGGGTCGTCCTCCTCCTCGTACGGGCAAATGCGGGAACGAGAAGAGAAGAGATGCAACGGAACGGTTACTCACACTCGCAACAGCCGGTGCAATTCAACCCCGCCTCAGGGATTCTCGCCAATGCACAGACACGTCGTCGCTAGGTAATGACGTCACCACGCCCGTTTCCCTTCTTGCTCACAGACGCCACTCAATGTACTTCCGGCGCTCGATCATGGCTACGCTAACGGATACTTCATAGACCTTTATCTCTATGGTGAGCGGCACCAGCTCCTCCTTTCGGGGCGGCGGCCATTTTGGCCGGGTGGCAGCGGGAGCACGTTGTCTTCGTGTCCAGCTGTGAGCCCCGCGAGTCTCCCATTCGCCCTCCTCCGGGACGGGAGATCCCTCCCCTCCTAACCTTTCGTAGTAAGTAGAACCTGGCTGAGGGCGATATTGTGTCTCCTGGGCTCCTTCCTGTCTGTTCTGGTGGGGCCGCTTGGACCACAGTAGCAGGGAGTGGTTGGGCCGCAGTTGCCCCAGGGGGAGGGGTCGCGCGGTACCTTTCTGGCGAGTATATGAGGCCCCGCGTCCCGCGCAGGCATGCCGCTAGGACGCTTCCTGACAAACATGGGATTGTTTGTGGGCTGCCTGGTCTTCTCCCCAACCGCCAGAGCCTGATAGGCCTGTTGGCTGTCACCTTTTCTCCCGTTAATAATGACCCTTTTCTTTTTCAAGCGAGGACGTCAACCTAAAAGTGACCTATATGAGCAGAAAGTGTAAAATGCAAAAAGGCCATAATCGCTGTCTAAATTTTCGTGTTCAATGATTCGAAGAGTTTACATGGGGTTGGTAACGATAAAAAAAATGTTGAAATTGTAGTCTTTTCCCTTCAAATAAACCTGTTGCTCCCTACACTCTGTTTATCATAAACTTTTGCGTTGATGTCTGACTGCATACAAAGAGAGAATGTCACAGAAAACTGGGTAAATTCCAGTCTGTTTTAGCCTGTTTTCTAACTATAATATTTCCATAATATGGCTGTCATCTATAGAGTAAAAGAGAAGCAATTTGTATTGGTAGATTAATACCAATTTGAAGTTTAGTACAGTCTGTATTTTCCAGAATACATGCAGCTTTATAAACAAGGGCACAATAGCAAGTTCTGTAGCACCGGAAAAGTAACAAAAGTGTAACATTCTTGTGATACTAAAATATAGTGAAAAGGAACTGCTGTAATGTGATGCTGCAGCTAAGCTGGTATGAATCCTGTCAGTGACTAGATGGAGTACCTTCTGGTGATTCTGTGGGTTACATGTAACCATCTTAGGTACATGGAGAGACCTGCATGACAGTGGAAATGCTACCAGGGATTAAAAGAAGGGATATCCTTGTGTGGAAAGAGAACTGTTTCCTGAATTTTGTGTCTACAGTATGCTGCTTTTTTTAAAAGATACACTGATGATAAGCTGAGGCTGCATGTTACACCTTCTAACAGGTGCTAATCTCTTGTCTGTTTCCTGAGTCTTAGAAGGAATTTAAAAGGGGGTGTGAGTGCAAATTGCATTTTTTTTGGATATGTATAGTCTTATTGTTCTGCTATCCAAAAATAGTGAGATAATTAATACGAAAGAATAGCAAGTTGCATTTTTTTGGATATGTATAGTCTTATTGTTCTGCTATCCAAAAACAGTGAGTAATTAATACACTTGAAAGAATAGCTTTTTCTATGATCCTGAGAGTACTCTTATAGACAGAAGATAGGATTCTCTGTTCTGCAGAAATTTTATATGTGTGCAGTATACCAGGGATGGCTATTGTAGTCTCCACTGACTGTCTGGGGTCAGAAGTGTATTTTATTGCACAAACTGAGCTTCTCATGAATTGGTAGGCTCCTTAAAAACTTGGTGCTATCTTAACAGTAAGAATGATCTGTTTATGGGGAGCATATCATTATATAAAAATCTGTATGTTAGATATTGCAGACAAGATTTTAAAAAGGGACTGCTTATGTGTTGTGACAACTTTTTGGATAAAAGGTGAATGAGGTAAACTCTATAATTCAAATATTTTTGTGAATTTGAGACATAAAAGATGAAAAAGATTAGGATGTCTTAATACATATAGTGGTTTTGTGGACTCCAGCTGTATGAAGGGAGGTTTCACACAAGTAGAAGTGATGTGTTTGCTATAGTACCTCCTAAACATTTGTAAGAAATAGCAAATTGGAAGAGCTTACCTCTGAGGCAAGTCTAATCTAGATATCTAATCACTTATAAGACCCAGCTAAGAAACATTAAAAATATTCCTACTGTATTACCATACTAAATGTACTGATTCCTATCAAAGTGTGTTCTTTTATCTGGGCGATACAGTATCCCATAATGCTCCTATTTAGCATTAGTGCATGTAAATGTCTGCTTAGGTCCAAATTTTAGTGACCTAAGCACTTTTGGTTAAAGCTTTCACTGGAAAATTGAGTATTAGTCTGTTCAATTCTTGTAATTCCCGTTTTTCAGGACAATGCACTTGTGGATAATGAACAGGACAAAAGATGGAAGCTAGGAGTATGCTAGTATTATGTTCACCTTGTAATTTTGTAGCATTCATTTCAGAAACCATGGTAAAATAAAGTACAGCCCTCAAGGATAATGAGATAGTTTTTCAAGAGGAGAAAGTTGTTGTTGAAGGCATCCTAACCATAAACTTGTTGCCACTCTTCATTGTTCCACTGTTATGTCACTTCAGTTTGTTCATGACCAGTGTTTTGTTTTTTTGCCATTGGTTTATATCTGAAATTGAAGGCATTTTGTTTTGTATTACGTTAACCACACAAACCATAAAACCAACTGAAGGAGGAGGAGATAATAGCTTAATAATAAAAACTCTTCATGGCTTTAGACCCACATAAGGCCATCTCTCCCCATAAATCATGTGTGTCTGTTATGGTCCTCTAGCTGCCACTTCTGGCTGTCCTCCCTCTTAAGACTGCCCACCTAGCATCTACTAGAGTCTGTTCGTTTCACTAATGGTTTCTGTTTTGTGGAATGGGCTCTCTGAGGAAGTGAAGATAGTGCCATCCTTGGGAGTTTTTAGGAGGCACTGTAAGAGTGTTTTATTTGTTAGTACTTTTAATGGGATTTGGGTTGTAGACATTTTCTTGGTGAGGTAGGTGGTCTTATGGATGGTTCTAGTTTAGAATTGTAAGCAGCCTTGAACCCTCAGGGAAAGGCACAGCATAAATATTTTAATAAAGAAACATCCACCAGAAATGACAAGAATTTCAGTAGGATGTGTGGCCTACCATATATAAATGTGTTCTGCATTTTTTAAGTTAAAAATATATTCAGAGGGTGAGGAGGGAAGGACTTGTCTACAAGGTGATTTACGGTGGGATAATGCAAGTGCTGTTCCATATGTTTGTTAGAGACCTCTTAGAATATCAAAATAATATTAGTTTTATAGCAGAGAATGAATGTAAGATATACATTCATTGCCTTGGGTGACAATACTGCACTATAGAATAAAATAGAATAAAGTTTATTGTATGTGGCCATTGGCCGTCACAATTTTATATAAAACTGGATCCCTAATATCTTAAAATACACATTTAGTTATTAAATTCATTGAGAATTAAATTCATTTGTACAATATCTAAAATATTTAAAATGCCTCAAATTAAAATTGTATACAGCATTTACAAATTCCAATTCGAGTTGTAACAATGTTAATGCCTTGCATCTCAATAAGCTGCATTCCTAAGAATCACATTTGCTCTCGCTTTCCTGGCTGCTAACGCAAAAAAGTGCTGCCTTATAAGATACCAAAGGATTCACGTCTGACAAAAGAAAAATTAGCTTATCACTGTCAGAAAAATTGTGCAGTTGATTAAGTATTTGAGATAAAAATCTATTTCTAAGCTCCGAATATAGTGAACAGACAATAACGTAGTGAAATAGATCTCCAATAGAAGTTCCACATAGACAAATATATTGTTCTAGGGCAATTTTTAGATATCTTCCAGTCAGTACTTCTGATGGCATATTCTGAAATCGTAATGCCGTGAATGCCACTCATAGACTATGTGCAGTAATGTTTATCAAATAGGAGACTCTTAAATGATCTTTCTTTAAGTTTTTTATACCAAGGGGCAGATATTGACTGAGCAATTAACTAGTTATCTATTAAAGCATCTCCATTATATACCCATTGTTGCAGATCTTGAATATTCCCAAAGGGTCTAAGCAAGTCATCTGGTACAGTATATCGAGAAGTGATGTTATTAAAAAATACAGAGCAGATTTTAGGCTTACTTAATAGGGCACAATAACAAAGTTTGCTAAATGATTCACTTGGTAACAACTGGTATTTCTTCCATGATTTCAGGATAGCTAAATGGGCTCGAGCCCTGATTGAGGGGGTACCAAGTTCTGCGCACAATAAGGCTGCTGGTGTCCCTTTAGGCAGTGCCAGAAGATGCCTCCAAAAAGGCTTTGAATTGTCTCCAATCTAGCAAGTGTTTGTTCCTTCCAGCCTGGGTGACAATACTGATGAAAATTAAAAACATGTATATACCATATTATTAAGCTAATCAAACCTGCTAGTTTTGTTTTCTGTCAGATAATGTGTTGAATGCCAAGTCTCCATCCACTCGTACATGGGTTAGTTCTGTGTGCACAATATTTCCACTGATCACCCTGCTCATTGCAGTCCCCCATGTTGTACCCTAGACTATTTGTTGGGGTCCATTCATCCCCTGGAGTTGCATTTTGGAGAGTGCAGCAGGATGCAATGGAAAGAGGAGGAGATATGCAAGGGATAACATATAGACCACAAAAACTGTGTGAAATGTTAAGTCACTTCTGACTTATGGCAACCCTATGAATTAATGACCTTCCTTTATTATTTATTTATTAGACTTATACCCCGCCCTCCCCACATAGCAGGCTCAGGGCGGCTTCCAACAAATATAAAATACAGCTTAAAAACAAACACTTATTTAAAACACAGCATCTAAAATGAATACAAACACAAGTGCAAAATGCAAATAACTAAGTGCAGGCAGCAATTAAGACACATTCAGATGGTACATTTACCAAACAATGTTTCCCCTTCTCAGATGTTCTGGAATAGCTGTCCGTTCAGGTTTATTATGGCATCAGCTTGCTGTTAGAAGCTACAGGCCGGGATCTACAACCATGGCAGCCCCTAATTGAATGCCTGGTGGAAGAGCTCCGTCTTGCAGGCCCTGCGGAACTGTGAGAGATCCTGCAGGGCCCTGATCTCCGGGAGCTCATTCCACCAGGTAGGGGCCACCACTGAAAAGGCCCCAGCCCTAGTGGTAACCAGCCTAGCCTCCCTTGGGCCAGGGAGGGTCAACCGATTTTGAGACCCAGACCATAGTGCTCTCTGGGGTATATACGGGGAAAGGCAGTCCCGTAGGTATGTTGGTCCCTGGCCATATAGGGCTTTAAAGGTAAGCACCAGCACCTTGAAGCGGATTCAGTATGCTATTGGCAGCCAGTGCAGTGTCCTCAGCACAGGTTGGATGTGCTCCCACCTGGGGAGGCCCATCAATAACCTGGCTGCGGCATTCTGTACTAGCTGCACTTATTGAGTAAATCCATCTCGTTTTGGGTCTTTCTCTTTACCTACTGCATTCAGCTTTCCCAGCATTATGGTCTTTTCTAGTGATTCTTCTCATAACGTGACCAAAGTACTATAGTCTCAGTTTAGTCACTTTAGTGTCTGTAGAGAGTTCAGTCATGATTTGATCTAGACCAGAGATGGGCACAAACTGCATTTTTGTGGTTCAGTTCATGGTTTGTGGGGGGGAGGGGAGGAGGAGGAGGATGGATTTATACCCTGTCCTTCACTACCCAAAGGTGTCTCAGAGCAGCTTACAAACTTCTTTCCCTTTCCCTCCCCACAACAGACACCCTGTGAGGTAGGTGGGGCTGAGAGAGCTCTTGACAGAAACTTCTTTTTTCAAGAACAGCTCTTATCAGAACTGTGACTTGCCCAAAGTCATCCAGCCAGGTGCAAGTGGAGGAGTGGGGAATCAAACCCGGTTCTCCCAGATTACAGTCCGCGCGCTTAACCACTATACCAAACTGGCTCTTGGTGGGTACACAAGAGAGGGCCTTTTCAGTGGGAGCCCTACAATTATAGAACAACCTTCCCAAGGAGGTGCACCTGGCCCCCTCATTTTTACTCTTTAGGAAGTAGCTGAAGGCTGCATTTGGACTGCATTTGACTAAATTTATTAGCAGTACTGAATTGGTTAGGATTGCATTTGGTTAAGTTTATTATCAGTCCTGAACTGTGATTTTAAGTCTTGGTTTTTATGTTTTTAATGTATTTTATTTTATGTGATTTATCTGTGCTGTAAGCTGCCCTGAGCTCCATGAAGAAGAAAGGTAGCTAATAAAATTTTAAATAAGTAAAGTACATTACATAACTCCAAATATTATGGAATACCAAAAGAGAAACAATTTGGTTCTGGTCTTGGAAGCATTATAACATTTATTGCATTGTTGATGAGTACTGTCTGGAGAATAAGCACACACTGTGTTGAGCCAGCCCTTCAAAGTGGAACTCAAAACATACAAGACTAAAGGCCGTGGGTATAGAGATAGAAATTAAAAATTGTGATCTATCCCCTCCTCGAACGCACACAAACCTGGAATGTAGTAATAATGTACCAAAGTTGAGTGTGCTTATTCTTTGACTATACCACTTTATTAAAACATAGTGGGTGCGTTTAGACAGCGTGCTGGAGTGGTTTAAACTGCTCCGGCACGATGCGTTTTTTTTTTAAACTGGAGAATCGCGCTCAGACTCACCTCCTCCTTCCGAGCGCCCCGCCGTCCTCCTGCAGGTGGGAGGGGTTTCCCCCTCTCCTTTGAGCATGCGCACAGGCAGCCCTCTCCCGAACAGGAAGTTTGGCCGGTGCGAAGAAGAGCGAGCTCAACAGGTCCCTTTAAAGTTTAAAGGAAGAGTCCTTTTAAAAATGGCCTCCCCGAGATCCCGGACTCCTCTAAATGCCTAAACTAGGCACCAGTAAACCTTTTCTTTTTTTAACCTAAGTGCGGAGCTCCGCTCAAGCGCACACCGGTAAGGGAAAAAAAAAATGGAGGACTAAAACCGGAAGCTGGAGGCAGCTTCCCAGAGGGGGGGGTTGAAGCACCCGGAAGTGGCTGGATGGAGCGATCAGACAGGGAAAAGTGCGGCTGGAAACGGAGAATCATGGAAAACACCGCTTGGGTAAGTGGTGCCAAAATACTCCGTTTCAAAGGGGGTTTGCTCCAGAAAGCGACGGCTGGGGACGGTGGGCAGATGTTGGGCATGTGAACGCGCAGGGAAAAGCCGTTTCTGAGCCGTGCTGAAAACGGCTCAAACGGCGCGTCTGAACGCACCCAGTATTTCTTTGCTCTCGTTAATCTTAGTTTTTTTCTTTGTTTCTTTAGAATTTGCATTTTTCTCCTCATTTTGGAATCTTTAGTCGGTATACACACATAATTCCAAGTTCGTCATCATGGCTGATAAGCTGACAAGAATTGCTATTGTCAATCACGACAAGTGTAAGCCAAAGAAATGCCGCCAGGAATGCAAGAAAAGCTGTCCTGTGGTTCGGATGGGTAAGAAACTTAAATATGTTGTTGAAGGCTTGAAACAGAGTACTCCATCTTTCTGTGTTATACCTCTGATGATGCCAGTCACAGCTGCTGGCGAAACGTCAGGTACTACAATGCCTAGACCATGGTCATACAGCCTGGAAAATCTAAAACTAAATTTAAAGAAGTTTTATATAAACTCAGTTGTAAATGTATAAAATGAGAGTACAAAAAACATTTTGACTACATATTCTTAGGCCTGGTTTGCATATGCAGGAGAATGTGGTGATAGAGGGGCTGCAAGTGGTGGGTCCCAGTTCTAAATGTTCCTTTGGATAAAAATACCTCTGTGCAAATAAAAAACTAAACTATCCTAAGGGAAACTTCTTTCTCCTCTTTGCTTGCTCTAACCACTTTCTATTTTCAGAGAGTTCTAATGTGCCAGAATCTGATCCTCCACCTGCAGCCTGCCCATGAGGCAGTCCTATCTACCACTTCAGCACTGCACCATCTCCCCACCTCCTTTCTTCCACATGTGTAATTCAGGCGTTCCACTATGGAGTCAGTATCATTTGCCACTGTTGATTTTTAATTTCTGCATCAGCAGGGTACAATCAGTCATGTAATAAGGGTTCAGGAGTTAAGTTTAGGGCTTTTGAACGACTTAATAACAAATGTACAGCTCTGTGTCTTACATTAATATTCTTTTTCACCAGGGAAACTGTGCATAGAAGTAACATCACTGTGCAAAATTGCATGGATTTCTGAAACACTATGTATTGGTTGTGGTATTTGCATTAAGGTAAACGTTATCTCTAATAACTTACATACTTTTAAAGTTATATATAACCTTTGGGCTGCTTGGACTTTACTTTTCATCTTCCTTCCTTCCTTCCTTCCTTCCTCCTTCCTTCCTTCCTTCCTTCCTTCCTTCCTTCCTTCCTTCCTTCCTTCCTTCCTTCCTTCCTTCCTTCATGCCAGGTGAGATCCCTGGGCTAGTGTTCTGCTTTCCCCCTCTCCTGCATGTTCAAATAAGCATAGCCCAAGGCCTGTTCATGATATTACCATGTGGGTATTGGGGAGAGCCTTCAGAGCAGCCTTGTTGTTTCTATCTAGAGGTGAAAAGATAACCTTATTACTCTTTGGTGTAAACAAATCCTGCTTTTCAAATAAATTCATTGCATCTTGAGTACCTTTTACATGAATTGTGTTTTTATTGTTTCATAATTAAGAAATTCCATCCTCTTCACTAACAGTTAGTGTTGTCTTAACTGTTTTATAGCTTAAACTTTAATGTCTCATAAAATCCTGACAAAACCAGTTGGACATAAATGTGTGTTTAACAATGCAATCCTTTGCAGAGTTACTCTAATCTGAGTCCACTGCAATAATTCTTTGTAGGATTTCACTGTAAATGTGCTTAGGACTGAGCTTTGAGAAGGGGCTGAGAAATGTTCTGAACATTTTATTCTGTTTGTAAATTAATTTGGAAATAATATAAAAAGAGAAGGTAGGACACATCCAAATATTTATTACTGATAGTAAATTAGTTGAAATTTTATTATAATAACCGTAATAGGCTTCCATGTCTTACAGTGCAGTTTAATAAACTCATTTTCTTTGTCTAACAGAAATGTCCTTTTGGAGCCTTGTCAATTGTTAATTTACCTAGCAATCTGGAGAGAGAAACAACACACCGATATTGTGCCAATGCCTTCAAACTTCACAGGTATCTTCACAAATTATTCATATAAATAAAATTTAATGTAATTGGAATGTTTGTGCGTCTAGTATGAGCTAAATATACATGTTCATTGCTTGGTGTAGAGCAGAGTCCCCAACCTTTTTGAGCCTGCAAGCACCTCTGGAATTTTGTAGCAGCTGTGAAAAGCCCTCTCATTTGAATGAGAGCAACCAGTAATAAGCCCTGTTTTACAATGGCCCCTCCTACTTTCTGAAAAGCTTGGCAGGTTCCATGATACCGAAGAGCATCCATTGCATTGGAGAGCCATGGAGCAGAAGTTTTAAAATAAGGTTTAGCTTAACTGTGAAATTCCTTGACTGAAGAAGGTGCTTTGCAAAAAAAATAAAGCTTTGGACTGGTTCATATATGGGAGTTCATCACTGAATGCTCCCTCTTGACTGTTCCTGGATTTTCTAAAGCCCCTGACGGCATGGAGGAGATAGATTAAACCAGGGGTCCTCAAACTTTTTAAACAGGTGGCCAGTTCACTGTCCCTCAGACCATTGGAGGGCCGCCACGTTCACCCCTCCCCCCACCAGCCTGCTCGCCCCGCCGCCGCGTTCGCCCCCTCCCCCCCGACCAGCCTGCTCGCCCCGCCGCCGCGTTCGCCCCCCCCCACCAGCCTGCTCGCCCCGCTGCCATGTTGGCTCCCTCCCCCCACCAGCCTGCTCGCCCCGCCGCCGCGTTCGCTCCCTGCCCCCCACCAGCCTGCTCGCCCTGCCGCCGCGTTCGCCTCCTGCCCCCACGACCAGCCTGCTTGCCCCGCCGCCGCGTTCGCCTCCTCCCTCACGACCAGCCTGCTCGCCCCTTCCTCCTCCTCAGCTCCTGGGCGCTCTTGCCGCCCAGGGCTGCTGGAGGAAGAAAGAGGCCGCGGGAGTGCTGCTGCTGCGCTCCTCGAGGAGGAGGCGGCTCTGGGCGGGGGTGGGGTGGGCATAAACACTCGGCGGGCCGCATAAATGGCGGGCCGCATGTGGCCCGCGGGCCGTAGTTTGAGGACCCCTGGATTAAACTAACAGCCTCATGGCTCTGCAGTATCTTGCTGAGAACTAAGCAGTGTTCTGTGGACACACATGTGTGCTCTTTTCACATAGTGCTCTCTCCACGTGTGAGCTTGAAGATGATAGCCTAGAAGGAGTTTGATTAAGTTATTGATTTTCAAGCTGTTGGTCAACAGAATGGTGTTTGTCCGTAGAAAGGTTTCTGCTAGGCCACTGCAAGGAAGCTGGGTCAGCTTCTTCTTTTTGGTAGATAGGGAAGTTGCTTTCCTTTCAACTTAGAACTGAAGGATAAAATTGACTCTCTGTACTGGCAAGAATGTCCCCATTGCTCAGTAGGTACAGTCAGAGTCTGGGTAGCAATAAAATGTTCTGTGGGGTTAGCTTCAGCAAAAGAGAAGCCATTCCTGCCATGCAAGAAGTATGGTGCCCATGCATGTCCTTGAGGGCATGTGGCAAAGGGGCACTGAGTCTCTTGCTTTGCATTCCAGTTTCACTGGTAAATGTTATTTTGAGGTTGAGAGATGAAAATCTATTTAATAAGAGTGAATATATTATGTCTTGCTCTTTGTGTTGTGTTCGTTTTCTATTCCATTTACTGTTGAGTTTAGGTTGCCTATTCCACGTCCAGGAGAAGTGCTGGGATTAGTTGGAACTAATGGTATTGGAAAGTCTACTGCCTTGAAGATCTTAGCAGGAAAACAGAAGCCAAACCTTGGGAAATATGATGTAGGTATTGCAAATAAGTTGTGACATAAAGTACAATGACCTGCGTGTCTTGTATTTTGCATTTTTGAGTTCTTATGCAAATCAAAGCTAGTACAGCTTTCTAGGCTAGTAGAATTACTTGACTTCCAATATATTCCAATATATAATTATTGAAATATAGCCACAGTAATGTGCAAGGAAATTTAGCTTTCAGCAAAAGTGCTTAAGTTTCAGTACATTTTTTAATTACTACCACTATCCAAAAGCCATCTCCCACCCATCCACCCACCTTCCACACATGCATGCACACAAATGGCTTCTTTGATGTTAGGGTGTTAACTATGACTTGCTTATGAGACTGGGCAGGTGGGAGAGGGAGAGTGTTATGGGAAGAGGTCATCATAGAGCACATAGGGCAGTGGTGGCGAACCTATGGCACGGGTGCCAGAGGTGGCACTCGGAGCCCTCTCTGTGGGCACACACGAGGAGGCGGCTGAGCCTGCTTATTGTGCTGCTGCAGCTGCTGCACCAGCCAGCCCTAGGCCAAACCCCGGGCCCTGGTTGGAAAGCAAATACCACACATGAGAGGAAAAGATGTCCAAACCCCAGCGCAGGCAGCCCGCTTGTTGACATGGGGGAGGGAGAAGATTGTAAATTTGCTCTGGCTTTTTGCACTCATGGGAATGACTAAAATGCTGTTTGGAGGAGCTGTGCAGGAGGGCGGATGGGATACCTAGTTTGCTTTCCCTCAAAACCATGCAGCCTTGATATGCTTTGGGGGTGGGTCACCTGGTTGAAGTGCTCAAGTTGAAGTGTGTTATTTGTTAATCGGTTAAGATTTGCAGGATCAAAATTTAATTTACTTCAAATCAATCTAGAAGTGGCAGATTCCACTGAGAGTGCTGTTTTTCTGTCTCCCACGGAAGAGGGAAGAGGGCTGTCACTTTAGGTGTGAAAATGTGTAAGATCATCTTGAGAAAGACAGACCAGGTAAATAGGAAGGGTCCTATCCTGTACTAACTGGAAGGAGTTTGTGTGTATGAAGTCAAATGCAAACTTCATGCCAAATGCAAACTTTTACCTTTCAATAAAAAGTTATTTGTATCATTGTGTTATTGTGTTTTTCTTTTAAGACAAAAGATGTTAATGTATGAGTTGTTTTTTTCTAAACTAAAACCTCAGGTTAAATTGCCGTGTTGGCACTTTGCGATAAATAAGTGGGATTTGGATTGCAGTTTGGGCACTTGGTCTCTAAAAGGTTCGCCATCACTGACATAGGGTATGTTTTTCCCCTCAGTCACTCTGCTGAGAATCAGACCTTCCATTTCCTGGTACCATTTCACCTCTTACCACTGTGCATTAGATCGAATTCACATAATGTCATGTGCAGCATCTTGCCTTTTGCGAATTTGTTGTATTCCTGATACAGCATTCATGTGTCCAAGCAGCTTTTTTAAAATTTAACATTTTAAACATATTATAGTTCACCAAAATCATCTTCAACAGCCAGCTTTTCTTCTAGTGGAACAGGGGAAAGACCACCAAAAAGGCTACGTTGGAGATCATGGGGCCTGCCTGAATGAAAACCATGCAGGACAGGAGCTGTAATAATGAGATTGGATGAGGAAGGGGAAAAGTTGGCTCAATCTAGCCGTAGCTGTAGACTGTTTTACTTCGAAATGTGTAGCATGCTTGGAAAAAAATACTAAATTCTTGCATTAGTGCTGCCATTTCAATCACTCTATTAAAATTTAGGTATCTGTGAAATAATATATCAGCAAGCATTGGTACTGCTGTATTCTTTAGTCTGACTTAGTGTCCATGTTTAAGTTTTTCTAGTAGAATTACGTTTTCAATGGGAAGATGCAGTGACCATTCCTAACTGTACCCTATACAGCACAGATGAATTAAATTAGTTTCCTGAAGATATTCCTTCTGTAGTTTTCTTTAAGTATGCCTTCTGAAAAGATTAGTTGGTGAGTCTTTAATTTGAGAATCACGGTGGAAGAACTTAGGGGGGGAGATATAACTGCAGCAACCAAATAAATCTGGACCCAAGAACTCTAGCCACTCACAGCCCCTTCATCAGCCCTTGTAAAAAGGCATTTGATCAGTATATCGTTGCGCTGATGCATGTATTTGTGTCTCTCAATCCTTGTTTTAAATTCTTCTGTATAGGACCCACCTGATTGGCAGGAAATCTTGACTTACTTTCGAGGATCTGAACTTCAGAACTACTTCACAAAGATCCTGGAAGATGACCTCAAGGCCATCATTAAACCTCAGTATGTGGACCAGATTCCTAAAGCTGCTAAAGTGAGTAAAGCTAAAGGCAGGGGGGGGGTGGCAAGTTTTCAATAATACACAAGCAATTTACATTAGGATTAGGCTAATGTTTTAGTGGTATATCTGAAATCGTGGCTTAAAAGGCCTGTTACCTTATTGTGACAGGGAACAGTGGGCTCTATATTGGACCGGAAGGATGAGACTGGAACACAGATTACTGTTTGTCAGCAGCTTGGTAAGTGATGTTTTTGTGCAAGATATTGGGAAATACACTTCAGTAACTTTTACTGAGCTTTTAAAACGTGATACATTTATCACAAGCTGTGTAATAAAAAATGAATTTGGCTGTTAGCCACTTATAAAAAAAAATGCTGGGTTTGGTTTTTAGACCTTAACAGGTTCCTCTCAGCATTCATTTACAGCCGCATTAATTTTGAGACGTGAGACCTTTATATTTCTAGTAGCAACAGAGCTCAAGATTTCACACTAATAGTAACAGACAATTAACAAAAAATAACAACTTGTCTTCCATTTGGCTCGTAATTCCAAGGCAAGGATGCTTTGTATTCCATTTGGCAAGGATGCTTCTTAATCTAAATGCCAAGGAGGAGCTTCAGCATTCACTTCCTTTTTGGCGTAAATACATGTTCCCTACAGCTGAAGTTACCCCATGGCACACTCTTTTGTACAAGTGAAACTCAAATACATAAAGGGCACCTGCATTGGGTTATTTACTGTTCACATAATGTGTGGCATGTGGGTATATTTCTATGTGCCAAATATTAAAAATCTTTGCAGATTTGACACACCTTAAAGAACGAAACGTTGAAGATCTGTCAGGAGGAGAACTTCAAAGATTTGCCTGTGCTGTGGTTTGCATTCAAAAAGCTGATATGTATGTATAACATTGGTCATTTCAGTAAATTCTCTGCTATTAGAAATTTCCCCCTGTGGTTAGAATGAATAGCCTTTTTACCTGTGGCTGTGGAACTGATAGTTTGGGTGTGGGAGGTAGAGTCAGCTTTATTTGGCAAGGATATTTTTGATGGCTTGTAATAAACTTCTTGGGGGTTTTACTCATTCTTCCATGCAGGCCAGGCAGTTTTGCAGTATAAGATATAATTAGTCTGAATATAGTGCCTATACTATTGAGTCACGGTCCCCACCTTTTTGGGAACCTAATGTTCTAGTTTTGCTTCAGAGTATTGTGTTGCCCTTAGGATAAAGAAACAGTGACTGGTGGTGTCAGTGTTGGCAAATATCTATCTTTAAGTCCGAAAAAAATTGGCAATACTTTGCATGTCATAAAACTTTTTATATTTTGTTAAAAACTGCAGTTTTGATGTGAGAGTATTGAAAATAGTACTGTTCCACGTGTCTTACATAGCTTGCGTGAGGGGGATGCTCAAGGGGATTGCTCAGTTATGCGGACAGTATTTGCCAGTCACCCCTCCCTCTTCATGCGTGCTCAGACTTGTTAACAAAGATGGTGTCACAAAGTAGCAAAAGCTTTATATTTGCAGAGTGTAAGTGCTTAGGTAAGGAAGATGGGCTCATAAAGCAAAACAGTTTCTGGAACACTCACAAAATAGCAATATAGCAAAACTTGTACAAAGTTGGCATGTCTCAGTGTTTTTGCATGTAGCTTCCTGCTGAGATGTTGTCTACCAATTCTAGGTCAGCTGTAACAGCTGCCAAAATTTTTAGTTGCCTTATGAATAGAATTAGGCATGCTTTCTACCATTGTTTGCTTAAAATTTGGTAAGACCAGATTGTGTTTCTTGCCAGGCTGAGCTTCCAGTAGGCCATCCCTGGCTTGCCTAATAAGATGGCTGAACAAGAGCCCAGATGAAAAGGGGAAATTTTGCTAGTATTGAGTTAGTGTTATTTAGGGATAACTAACACATTATTGTGTTTTGTTCCTTGGTATAGCTTCATGTTTGATGAGCCATCCAGCTACCTAGATGTTAAGCAACGTCTGAAGGCTGCCATTACTATTCGATCACTAATAAATCCAGACAGGTAAGTACTGTATGAGCTTAGCCTTTCCTTTAACCAAAGTAATAGAAAAATATTTTCTGTAAAATGGATTCTTAACTATCTCCATGTCTTCTCAACAAGTAAAATTTCTGGACATTTTGGGACTGCAGAGAAAACAAATTTGGGAGGAAATTTAAAAAGTAACACATCTTTAGCAAGATCTAAACTTTACTATTTTGAGTGTAACAACTCATGATATGTAACTTGGATAACACAAGAAATTTATTGTTTGGTATAGTTATAAATTATAGAATAAATGCATTTGAGTAAAATTAATTATAATTACCCAGTGCTGGAAATTGAAAAGGAAGCTTCAGTACTTTGATGTACATAACTGTATCCTAGATTATACCAGTTAGGAAAATAGGCTCAAAATAGAAACAATAAGTGTGGTTAAAAAAAATCCCATTATCTGGATCTAAAGAACCATGACCAGAATCTGTTGGCCTTGCTTTCTTCTTCACACATACACCCTCCCCTTTGCCCCACATAAAATGAAGCTCCTAAAAGTTGTGGGACCTTTGGGGGAAGCGTGTAGTATAGTACAGGTGGCTGCAGCTTGAGTGGACAATCTGAAGATTGTAGATCCCTTCTTGCATGAACGGAAGTGTCTTCTCATGGAAGGGCACCTTTGGATCCAACTGAACAGTCTGCAGTCCATGCACTCTGCATTACCAGAGCAAATCTTGTGATTAGAGAACTCACAACAAGCAACAAACTGTTTCCAACTGATTTCAGTTCTTTGGTGTGGAAAACTCAACACGTTTAGACATCATGAGAAACTGAGGCTTGTCCCAGATGAGCATGAACATAGCTTATTGCCACATCTGTGTGCTCACCTCATTCCTCCCTTTGTGTACAAAGCACAATTGAAGGCTTCTAGATTTGGGCAGCCTTGAAACAAGCTCCAGTTTGTTATAACGACACCCAAATACTGGATTCTAAACCTTTGTTTAATCCCTGCTTACCATGCTGGTTGGGGACACAAACTCGAATCCACCCAGGTAGCTGCATTTGGAAATCATGGCAAATGGGAGCTTGATTGAAAAAATTCTAAATTGACATTCTGTTGCACTCTTTACACAATGGATGAAGAAGTAGGAGGGGGAATGCAAAGGCGCCAAGCTGTGTCTGTGCCTGTTGTGGATAAACATTGGTCATGATGTCCGACTGCATCCAGTATCGGTCTTCAGCCTAACAGAGTACTAAGGATTCTCAGTAAATCCAGTAGACAGACTACTGAAAAATCACCATTGCATGCAGTGTTAAAATAAAACTAGTCAAAATTAACTACATGAAATCTGTATCATGTTGTATAAACGATAAATGATCTTCCTTATCTAATAACCATATCCAGTTGCATTTTAATCAAGATTAGTAGCTTCCAACTGACTTTCAATTTTTATGTCCATGGACTGAAATGTGATTCTTTGCAATTTGACATGAGCTAATTCCTTGATTTAGTTTGTATTTTCCAACATAGACCAGTCTCTATGACTTGCTATGTAAGATGCAGGAATCTTAAGTAGGTGAGAGAATCTAAGAATGTACATGTCTGTGACACAGCAATTTTTAATTACCTAATTCTTTAGATTGTCTTACATAATTGGTTCAAGGAAGTAAGGGCGAGTAGAACAGCATTTTCAAGCTTTCATCTTATACATTTCATGATGTTTCATTTCAAAATATTTCAGGTTTTTTTCAATTTCACCCAAATGTCTAATTATTTCATTGGGTGAAGTGAGGATGCTGCTCTGTGTGCCATTTTTTCCACTTTTCCCCCAGGCCTTTGCACCTGTAAGTCCCTTTCCAATTCATGTGAACTTGCTTCTGTTCTCAGTTCTCACAAAGCACCCTGTTCATAAAACTTTGCATCACTGTGTCCTAGAGTACAGCTGTTGGACATTTATGCAGTAGCTGCATAACATGTTTTATTATTCTGAGCTGGAGCAGTTGTTGGTATGCCCCATCATAAAATTTGTTTATTGGTCACATAGTGCTGTTAGACATCAACTGCAAATCTGTAGGACTTGACATTACTGACTACTGGAAAATATTCCAGAGATTTTGGTACTGAAGGGTTTTTTTTGGGGGGGGGTGAAAAACAGCATTATAATCTTCAAAGTCACCCTGAAAATCTTGTGTGTACCTGTACATATTTTTTAAGAATTAAAGATAAGGTAAAGACCATTTCAATAATGCGTCTTGCTTCTTTAATTGTCAGCTGAAGTAGAGCATGAATTTGTTTACAAATTTGTTCATGTTTCAGTAAAAGAAGACTGGTAGAAACTTAGAATGCTGCCAGTTTACCACATCATGCTGCGAATGCATTGTGGTCAAATTAAATTGATAGTATCACTGCTGGTATTAGAATATTAGTAGTAAAGTGTTGCATGTGTGTTAAACATTCTTGCTTGAAATGGACATAAGGTGAAGAAGTTCTCACTCATCTGTAAATCAGGGGTCCCTGACTTTTTTGAGCCTGCAGGTGCCTTGGAATTCTGGCACAGGGTGGTGGACAGCCACAAAATGGCTGCCATGGGAGGAGGAAGACACACTGAGAAAGAATAAAGCCAACATTGTCTTAATCTGCACAGCCAGTCAGATCTCCTCCAGCCAATCAGAGGCCCTGCTAGGCAGGAACACCACCTGGTCCTACCCACTTTCTAAAAACACTTGGTGGGTACCAGGAAAGTTGTTAGTGGGCTACATGGTACCCATAGGCATCACACTGAGTGCCCCTGCTCTAAATATTTGAGTATTTGAAGCTGAAATAAAATTTGTATTGTGTTCCAGATACATTATTGTTGTGGAGCATGACCTGAGTGTGCTGGATTATCTCTCTGACTTCATCTGCTGTTTATATGGTGTGCCAAGTGCTTATGGAGTCGTTACCATGCCTTTCAGTGTCAGAGAAGGTAACTATTATTTCCTTTCTCTGCTGCACTGTGTTCTATGAATACCTCTACTATTGATAACAATTGATTGTTTTAAATGTACTTACAAAGAGCAAAACACTTCCTAGCTTCTTTGTGGCATGCCATACAGTGAAGTAAATGATATTAGACTGACTACTGACTTGAATGGCCTTGAACCCCCCTCTCTGTGGTATGATGTTTCTACATCTTCCCTCCATGGTATGCTCTGCCTTTATGCTGCACAGTTGGATAGAGTTTGTGGAACGGGTTTTTTTAGTAAATGAATAAAAATAATTTACTTTTATTGTGGCCACCTCTTAACCTTAGATGGAGATTTTTTTCAGTATGTCATGCCATAATGGATCTCTTCACTTATCTCTCACAGTCAGTTATTCTTCAATAATCTTACTAAATTTGGCACTCTTATTCTAATTTATTTACAAATACAGTCTTCTTTTCTCACAGGCATAAATATATTCTTGGATGGCTACGTTCCCACAGAGAATCTAAGATTCCGAGATGCATCTCTAGTTTTCAAAGTGGCAGAGACAGCTAATGAAGAAGAAGTTAAGAAGATGTGTATGTATAAATATCCTGGAATGAGAAAAAAGATGGGAGAATTTGAGCTGTCAATTGTTGCAGGAGAATTCACTGACTCTGAGATCATGGTCATGCTGGGGGAAAATGGTGAGTGCAAACTCAGTGTTCTAGTTGTTCAGGCTTACCTGCTAAAGGTGTTTCAAGTGGCTGACTGAATCATATTGCTTGCTTCTGACCACTTTTGTCCCTGTCAGTTATATCTACGGATGGGCATGAACTGGCTTACGAGCCAAATTTTGGCATGAACTTGGACTGGTTTGGAGCCCCCGGACCAATGTTCAGGGAAGGCGCCTTCCTTGAACATTTACCAGACTTTTGTCTGGTTCAGCTGTTTGGGCCCATTTAAATCTAACAGCTCAGTGGTGCGGGGTCCACACCTGAGCTGCTAGATTTAATGGCTGCAAGCCATTTCAGCCTAACAGCTGATGGGTGGATCCCTGCCACACTGTTAGGTTGAAAGCCCTGTGAGCCATTTAAACCTAACAGCATGGCGGGTCTGCCTGTCAACTGGATTTTTTAGGTTTGTGTCCATCCCTAGTTATACCTAGTCCCAAGAAAGCTTACTCTTCAAAATTCCCATGAGTCATAGAGATGGGGCACACAGAGACTTCTTTGGTTTCCTTCTTTGATCGTGTGACAAGCTTACTGGATTGTGGGAACTCTGTTGATGTGATTTACCTGGATTTCAGTAAAGCTTTTGATAAGGTTAGAACAGTTATAAGGAAGTACTCATATCTGGTTAGAACAGATATAAGGAAGTACTTCTTCACCCAAAGAGTAATTAACACATGGAATTCACTGCCACAGGAGGTGGTGGCAGCTACAAGCATGGACAGTTTAAAGAGGGAATTAGATAAACATATGGAGCAGAAGTCCATCAGTGGCTATTAGCCACAAGGTATAGATAGGAACTCTCAGTCTGGGGCAGGTGATTTACTCTATTCTTGGTGCTGGGAGGGGCAGCAGTGGGAGGACTTCTAGTGTCCTGGCCCCACTGCTGGACCTCCTGATGGCACCTGGTATATTTTGGCCACTGTGTGACAGAGTGTTGGACTAGATGGGCCATTGGCCTGATTCAACATTGGCTTCTCTTATGTTCTTATGTAAGTTTCCCGATGACATTCTGATGGGCAAACTGAAAGACCGTGGACTGGCCTTCAGGACAGATTGGTTAGAGGACCGCACCCAAAGAGTGGTGGTCAATGGCATTTCATCAGATTGGAGGGAGGTGTCCAGTAGGGTGCCGCAGGGCTCGGTTTTGGGCTTGGTACTTTTCAATATTTTTATCAATGATCTGGATGAAGGGGTAGAAGGGCTACTTATTAAATTTGCTGATGATACCAAATTGTGAGGAGTAGCAAACACCAAGAAGATAGGGGCAGGGCTATTTTTGTAAAAAAAAGCCCAGCAGGAACTCATTAGCATAATAGGCCACACCCAGTAGCAGAAACTCATTAGCATATCAGGCCACAACCTTGACAGGACAGCTCATTAGCATATTAGGCCACAGCCCCATACCTTCCCTTGGCTTGCCCAGGCGCCCCTTGGAGGGAAGAGAAGGCAGTTTAAACTGCCTTCCCTTGGCTTGCCCAGGCTCTTCATGGAGGGACAGGCCAGGGAAGGCATGGGGAGGTATTTAAATGCCTCCCCAATCCTTCCAGGGGGTCCCCTGGCCTGCCCGCTTCAGAGTTGCCGGGAGGGGGTCGCACTCCAGGCCTTCCCTCTGTAGCCACACACGCAGAGGTTTTGGCTGTAGTGGGCATGGCCAACTCTGAAGCCAGCCAGAACTCCATTCCTGTGCATTCCTGCCCAAAAATAGCCCTGGATAGAGGTAGAATTCAACAAGACCTGAATACTCTGGAGAAGTGGGCAGTTGCAAACAGGATGCAATTCAACAAAGATAAATGCACAGTATTACATCTGGGCCACAAAAATGTCAAGCACAAATACTGGATGGGGGATACATTTCTGGGGAGTAGTGCATGCAAAAGAGATCTTGGGGTAAGGGTAGACTGTAAACTAAATATGAGCAGTCAGAGTGATGCGGTGGCAAAAAAGACAAATTCAGTTTTGGGTTGTATTAAAAGAGCCATAGCATCGAAATCGCAGGAGGTCATAGCCCCTCTGTATACTGCCTTGGTCAGGCCGCACCTTGAGTACTGTGTGCAGTTCTGAAGGCCTCACTTCAAAAAGTTTTTGGACAAAATCAAGAGGGTGCAGAAGAGAGCGACGAGGATGATCAGGAATCTGGAGACTGAGCCCTACAAAGAAAGGCTGTGAGGGCCTTGGGAATGTTTAATTTGGAGAAGAGGAGATTGAGGGGGGACATGATTGCTCTCTTTAAATATTTGAAAGGCTGTTATTTGGAGGAGGGCAAGGAGCTGTTCCAGTTGGCAGCAGAGGATAGGACCTGAAGCAACGGGTTTAAATTATATAATCATAGAATGTTAGAGTTGGAAGGGACCTTGTAGGTCAGGTCATCTAGTCCAGTCCTCTGCACTCTGCAGGAGCGTAGCCGAAAGATAGCCCTACAACATACCCGAAAGATGGTCGTTCAGCCTCCGCTTAAAAATGTCCAGCGACGTTTACATTACATGCAGAAAGGTATCGGCTGGATATTAGAAAAACCTTTTTCACGGTCAGAGTGGTTCAAAGGTGGAATCAGCTGCCTAGGGACATGATAAGCTCCCCTTCACTGACAGCTTTCAAGAAGAGGCTGGATGAATATTTATCAAAGATGCTTTAGGCTAGTCCTGCATTGGGCAGGGGGTTGGACTAGATGGTCTGTATGGCCCCTTCCAACTCTGTGATTCTATGATTCTATAATTGCTAACGCTAGCAATTCTAGTGTACGGATTGGAAATCAGTATTCTGAAGGGGAAAGGGTGGTGCTAATGGTGGATTTTATTTAAATGCCCCTTTCTTCCTAATTTATTCTGCTGTTTGAAAATTCATTGAAACCAAGATCCCTCTCAAATGAAGTTGCTAATCTTCTCTGGTTGGACCAAATTGTAAATTATGTACCACCACTTATTCTGTAGTACTTTGTGAACTGTAGTACCTAAATGCAAAGCAATCACATTATGCATGCAAAATATCTGTATTCTTTTGTGAGTGTACACTTGGTTGATGTTTGAGTTAATGATATAGTACATAAGGAAGAAGGTGGCTTTTGAAGATACAGGCAGGTCCCAAGCCATTTTGTTTTGTGATGGTTGTCACCAGGGGTCATTTCATAGCAAAAGAGGTGCAGGAGCTCATTAGCATAACTCATCAGCATATTTGCATATGCCACACCCCCTGACATCACCGGAAGTGTGTCAGAAGGCAACACCCACTGCTCAGGCTCCACCCCAAAAATCTCCCAAGTATTTCCCAACTCAGAGCTGGCGAGGCTACCTGGAGAAAAACTGCTTCAAAAGCACAAAGCATAAATGTTTGAGAAATCCCTCCCCGAATCTCCCCAATCCAGATATAAATTCTTAGGTGCTTGAGCAGAGCAACCTCCCCTCTCAGCTGTACCCCACATGTCAGGGCAATAACTATGTTCCCTCATCAGCATATAAGGAGGGGGTCTTTTAATTTGCAAACTTAATATTTTCCTAAATATTTAACCTGTTATTTTAGAGTATCTAAGCACCTAGTTTGTGAATAGTTGGCCCGCTACTATCCACTCTGTCAAGGAGGAAATGGTTCTTCCCTTTTCATCCATCCTAGTGAACTATCACACAAAACAGACACAGGTGGACCAGATTTCCTGATTATAAGCATGTTTGCTCAGAGATAAGCCCCACTTGACGCAGTGGTACTTCTTGATGAGGAGACTGAAGCACTCCTGCTGGGACAGAGCCAAGTCCATCAGCTGTTCCCATTATCGTTCCCTAGAATACAGAGACTGAGCTAGCCTGATCTTGTCAAATCTCAGAAGCCAAGTAGGGTCAGCCTTGGCTAGTACTTGGGTGTGAGACCACTGCAGGAGTCCAGGGTCACTACATAAAGGCAGGCAATACCAAACCACCTCTGAACATCTCTTGCTTTAGAAACCCCTTGAGGAGTCACCACAAGTTTGCTGCAACTTGACGGCACTTTCTCCTACCATCAAGCACCTTTAAATCCCATTAATTTCAGCGACAGAAAAAAGCCCTTACTTAACTTCCTTTGAAACCAGTCATGGGCTTATCTTTGGCTGGGTCATGCCTAAAGGTGTTTAGACATAATACCTAAAAAAAAATGATCCTAAATACCGTACCAGAGAATAAGTACACATCTGAAAGGAATGCTTCAGTCACATGAAACAAAGCACATTTGGTAAGAAAATAGGCTTACAGAGCATCACTTGCCCCAGGCTGAGAGTCAAGAACATAAGAGAAGCCAATGTTGGATCAGGCCAATGGTCCATCCAGTCCCACACTCTGTCACACAGTGGCCAAAAATACCAGGTGCCATCAGGAGGTCCACCAGTGGGGCCAGGACACTAGAAGCCCTCCCACTGTTGCTCCCCCCCCCCAAGCACCAAGAAAGAATACAGAGCATCACTTGCCCCAGACTGAGAGTTAAGAACATAAGAGATGCCAATGCTGGATCAGGCCAATGACCCATCCAATCCCACACTCTGTCACAAAGTGGCCAAAAATACCAAGTGCCATCAGGAGGTCCACCAGTGGGGCCAGGACACTAGAAGCCCTCCCAAGCACCAAGAAAGAATACTGAGCATCACTTGCCCTCACACTGTTGCTTTCCCCTCAAGCACTAAGAAAGAATACAGAGCATCACTTGCCCTCCCACTGTTGTTCCCTCCCCCAAGCACCAAGAAAGAATACAGAGCATCACTTGCCCCAGACTGAGAGTTCCTGGACGAGCTGGCCGGGCCTTCCACACCTGACAGCTAGCCAATGGTCAAGCCTGCAAGCCCAGCCCACTCTCCCTGGATGGGGGGCGAGGGGCAGGGACAGGACAGGCAGGAGAACACGGCCCAGACCTTCCTTCAATGGTGCCAGGGAAAGGAGGCTTCTCCCTGGGTGGGTTGGGACAGCTGGGCAGGCGAGGTGGTGACCCTCTGGCCTCCGCTCCCTGGGCAAGCCCGTCTCTGGGTGGGAAGCCTTCCTCAATGGCGGGGAGTTTCGCACCCCATGGGATCCAGCCATGATCCAGCCGCAGCGAGGCAGCTGCTTTTGAGCCAAAGCTCCAGAAGGGGGTGGGGAGGCCTTGTGCTCAGCAGCCCTGCCTGCTTCCCCTCTGAGCGGTGCTTCTCGGCCCTGGAATCCCAAGCCGGGCAGACCCTCACCTGACCAAGATGCCTGTGGGCAGCTGAGCCGCTTCAGCAAGCCTGATTCATGGACGCTGCCAGAGGTCGGGCAGCAGCACAGCGAGGGAGCAAAAGGAATGAGGGAGAACAGCACAAGGAATGAGAACAACTTAGTGCACATGGCTGTCCAATGACTAAGGGCTGCTGGGAGCTGGGGGCGGGGCTTCCCACCACTGCTGCCTGGGCTAGTTAACTGGCGGGGTGCCACTCCTGTGTGCTCCGGTTCGAACCAACCCCTGGTTGTCACTCATTTTAAATAGTGCCCGATCTAGAATTGAAAGCATGTGCAACAGGAGCATTGCAGTGTGACTTGCCCTGGCTGGAGGTACATAAGCAGCCATTCTGCACCAGATGAAACTCCAGAATAGTCACTCCAAGTAGTCCCATGTGACAAGGCACATGGCAATAAACTAGCAGTATGGCATTTTATAACAGATGTCAAAGTTTTTTTAAAAAAATCACTGTACTGGTTATCATCATCTTTGCTCTTTCAGTAAGAGATTTTTAAATTTAACATTTACCAGTATGTCCTTTAACTTTTGGTGTAATCACTATGTCATATTTTTAAAACTCCATAGAAAATGTAATTCTGTAATAGCTTTGATAATTATATGTAGATCTGTGTATTTAAGCTAGCCATGTAGTAGCCAATATTAAGAGTGCTTTCTTTTTTATCTTTTAGGAACTGGCAAAACTACATTCATTCGCATGCTTGCAGGAAGACTTACACCAGATGATAAAAGTAATGTGTTTCAGTTAATATACTGTTTGAAACATTGGGTTCATTTGTTTTAGCAATGGCTACATGCAGTCTCTCTCTCTCACACACAGATGAAGTGCCAGTTTTAAATGTTAGTTACAAGCCACAGAAGATCAGCCCTAAGTCTACAGTAAGTGTTGCTGCTTTGATTTTTTTTTAAAAAAACCCTCTTTCTAGGCATTAAATTAAGAATGGAAACGGCATTATAAGGAGTGCTGCAGTGCTACATTTAAACTTCTTATTTGAACAGGGAAGTGTACGTCAGCTGCTTCATGAAAAGATTCGAGATGCCTATACACACCCGCAGTTTGTGACTGACGTAATGAAGCCTCTCCAAATAGAAAATATCATTGATCAAGAGGTATTATCCATAGCAGATTTGCTAAGTTTTTTCACTCGTCGTTAAAACAGCAAGTGAACATTGCTTCTAACTTTGCCTTTGATAGGTTCAAACGTTGTCTGGTGGTGAGCTACAGCGGGTTGCTCTTGCACTCTGTCTTGGGAAGCCTGCCGACGTCTACCTGATTGATGAACCTTCTGCTTACCTAGACTCAGAACAACGTTTGATGGCAGCTAGAGTTATCAAACGGTAATCTGGGCAGTCCTGGAGCAAGGAGGCCACTTGCTTGATTTGATTTTTGATGAATTTGTAAATAGTCATTCTTTTTAAAGAAAAAAATTATTTCAAAAGCCTCATTACTTTTTGTGTTTCAGTTTCATTCTTCATGCTAAAAAAACTGCCTTTGTTGTGGAGCATGACTTCATTATGGCTACCTACCTAGCAGACCGGGTTATTGTCTTTGACGGCATTCCATCTAAGAGCACAGTGGCAAACAGGTAATAAGAAACACGGACAGCAAAGGATTGAAACATAATGCATAACCGTGATGTATATGTTAGTGTTGCAGTTGCGTGTTTGGCTTCCACATTCTCCAGATAGTTCAGGGTACAACCATTATCATTCTACATGTTTCCTTTGCAGCTAGAAGATGGGGTTGGAGCACAAGGTTGTGTTTTCACTAATGGAAGGATTACTGTCAGTGGAGTAAAACTTCCCACCCCTTCTTCTCTCCCACAGAAGCAGGATTTTCAGCTGCACCAGGAAGGGGGAGGTGACAAGGTCACTTTCTGTGAGATCCGAGGCACGGGTATCAAAATTTTCAGAGCAGTTTTATTCTGCAGACTACAAGACCATGTAGGTGCTTCTTCTATGAGGCATCCAGTCCCACAGAATTTATGTAATCTGCAAACTCGAGCGGCCTATGTCATATTAGTGATATCAGACAACGTGATGGTTGGATAATTAATTACTTAATGACAAATCCCAATCTGTCATTGGAATTATGTGCTCTGATAAAAGTAGAATGAAAGTCACATCCTATTGTAATTTGGAAAATTTACAAGAACTGTCATTGGGGGCATTAGAGGCAGACTAGAAAATGCTTAAAGTGTAATCATTAACTTAGCATAAAGTTTGAGTCCAGTGGCACCTTTAAAAAGACCAACAAAGTTGAATTCTGGGTATAAGCTTTCATGTGCACGCACTCTTCATCAGATACCAACACGACTACCCACCTGAATCTAACCTTAGCATGTTAGCCAGTCACCTATCAACCATTGTTCGTACCACTGTACAATTGTAAATAATGCATTGGAGATTTACCTCCTCTTTATGTGGATTAGTGGAACATTTGAATAGTGATTTTAAGACTCTAGCATTCTAGTGCCAGTCAAGATTAACTCAATGGAAAGCCAACAACATATATGCGTATTTGTATAGTTAGCATGTTGCTCCTGTATGTGAGAGGCCATGGGATGTATACAAATAAAGCTTTTTTTCATTGATATACACTTTTAGAGTGAAGGACAAAGATAGTATAGCATAATGGTAACTGAAGCAGTTGAGATAATTATTAGTAAAAAGGAAAAAGAGAACATAAAAATAAAAGAGGAAGTAGAAAGAAAGGTCAGGAAAAGAAGGTTGTGCTTTGGCTCTTTGTTCTCCAAGACTTGGCAAGTATATAAGACTATAAAACTTAAGAGATAATGGTACCATTATCTTATTTGCATGCATTTCCAGAGATAACAGGCCTCTTTTTGGGGAAAATTTGGCAAATGGGCGTTTCTTGTTCTTCAGCTCAGGGATCAGTGCCTTTGTCTCACATTTTCAAATTTCCAGTATTCCAAAGAGTTTCTTTTATTTGAGGGCTGTCATTTCCGTTAGAGTTTCTAGAAGTAAATTTTAGGAGTGCTGGTTGCTCAGCTAATACTTGCTGGGTATTCCTTACATAGGATTTGACTCTCTGTTAGTTTATATTTAAACATAAAAGATGGTGCCCTCTGAGAACACAAATGGAGGCCAAAAAAATCCTAGTGAGATTTCCTTTAGTTGAAGAGTCATAGAGAAAGGTAAGTGAGCCAAGTGCTTGCATTAGTTGGACAGCCCATAGGAGAAAGAATATGGAGGTACAATAGTATCTACAGCCATGGAGTTCTTTAAGGGAAGTAACGCAAGTATTGGATTATTCTGAACTGTTGATTCAGTGGGAAAACGTGAGTTACAGGAAGCCAGATCTCCATCCCTATGAGTCTGTGTAAGCCTGTTGTTCTATTTGAAAGTTGTTTGCCCAAGTGACAGATAACTGTCTGCGTCTCTCACATGTAAAAAATGTGGCAGCTCCATTTGCAGCCTGGAGCAAGCTCTTATATACCTGATGCTCATTTTGAGAAGTTTACACTGGTTGCCTATTTGTGTCTGAGTTCAATTTGAGGTGCTGGTTCTTAATTTTTCAAGCTCTCCCTGCTTAGGGACTCAAATATGAACCCGTGCAGCACCCATGATCCTCAAGGTCTTCTGTCCCATCTCACAGACTTGTTAAATCTGCTATTGCTCTATTTCAAGCTTTTTCAGGAAAGGACCCCATGTAGTGGAATGGCACCCACTCAAGTTTTAGAGAGCAACATGAAGCAGTGTTTTTAAAGAGGGCCCTTTGGGTAGCTATATTGTTGTTTTTCCGGCAGCAATTGTATTTCATTTGGGTTAACACTGGAGCAAGGTGATATTCTTAGCTATCATCATAAGGCATCTTGAGTCCTTCATGGGAGGCAGGTGGTCTGAAAATGTGTGGTGTTTTCTAAAACAAAGGGGATTCTTAATGTCATTTGTGAAAATAACCATCTTAATATAACTGAAATGTCTGGTACTGATGGAAATTTTATGGGACAACTGAACATCAGATTCTCTGTGTGATACCTGCACAAAGCTAATTGTGTATATATGAAATCCATCCAACTGTGCTGCACTGCATTGCTCAGGAACATTGGCTCAGGATTACTGTATGACCCCACTGTGGCTGAAATGCTCACTTCTCTAGCACTTGTCACAGTCTAAAGTATGAGGTGATGCAGAGAATAAATTACTAATTATTCTAAGTTGCAATGAGAATTAAAACAGTAGAGTGGTTTTCATTTAATCACAAGCCTGTTGTTAATTTTGGGAAAGTAATATGTACATTTGACTTCTTTACAGTCCTCAGACTCTCTTGGCTGGCATGAATAAATTTCTCTCTCAACTTGAGATTACTTTCAGAAGAGATCCAAACAATTACAGACCAAGAATAAACAAACTCAATTCAATCAAGGTAAGAATAGCAGGCACAGCTTATTCTGACACAAGATACTTTTTTTCCCTTTGCTATCACACTAATCTATAGTTATGGATCCAAAGTAAATTGCTATTCTGTTAGCACAGAATTCCTCCATTTGGAGAGTTTCCTGATGATTCTTCTCCCCCTCCCCCCTCTGACTTCCAATTTTTCCTCCTTGCTGTTTCTTTAGGTTCACTGATCTACAGGAGCACAATTTCAGTTGGTGCTGAAAGCCGGGGGGGGGGCCTCTTGTGCTGCTGTGGATAAATTTATCAGTGTACAACAGAGGAAAACTTTGACTTCTCTTTTCTTTTCTAGGATGTGGAACAGAAGAAAAGTGGAAACTACTTTTTTTTGGATGATTAAATGAGATGTTGATCAGTTTATAAAATTGAAACCTTTGTTATATGAAATGCAATCAGGTTTTAAAATACCGCACTCATTCCAGAGATAAAAATAGTGGTATGGTCATGTAACATCTACCACCCCACAGCAGTGATAAGGCCATCTTTTGGATGTAATACTTCGAAGTGACAGCTACAGTTACCATCCCAAGAGACAATGTGCTTTTTTTCACAACTTGGGGAGATTTGGGTTCAGATGTAACTTATTAATGTACCAAATGCTGACATGTTTCCAATTTTCAGTCTTTCAGCTGTTTTCTGTACAAGATGGTTTACAAAAAATGTCAAAATATAGAGATTGCTATTTTAAAAAAATTGATTCTCTCGGACTGAGGGTTTCATAAATAAATGTCCACCTAAACCTACTGTTGATGAACCTGATTATTACAGTTCAGATAATATGCATAGTCTGCCTTCAGGGACAACATTGCTGGCAAGTAGTTATTTTCTCTATACCCTTCAGGCTGACATTCTTAAGTTGATCTTGGCTTGATTAACTATTGAATACATGAGTCTAGTTGTTAATTTTTATCAACAGAAAGACGTGGCATAGGGAGACACTCATTCTGTCACTACTGCTAAGTTTCATCATTGTTCATGTAAGAGCTGAGAGTCTATTAGTTGAAAGTGTAGTTCACTTGATACATATAAGTTGAAATGGTGGGATTCTGCATGTTGAAATACCTACTTTTCTATTAATTTGCACTTAAGCAAGGAAAGCCCTCTGCAGTATTCTGTGGTCTGATTCTGGACTAGAGCTTGTTAGCATTTCAGGCTGAGTGGGGATCTTTCCTGCTGTAATCTGGATAGCTTATTCTCTTATCACTTGATCATACTGCTGAGAACAAGAATAGATTAGGAGATTTGTACTATGCTTTACTTCTAATCCTGCTGTTTTCTTTGCTAAACCAATCATTGGACAATGAAGTGACCTTATCTCACTACTGAAATTGCTTAGGGGCCACTGATGAGATTGTTTCTTAAAACTCTGCGTAGCCAGAGTCACATCTTTTCAACACTCAAAGAATTCTACTAACTTGGCATGACTTTTTTAAAACACAAATTGTACTCAGTCTTCCATTGAAGCACTTTCTACCAATTTGTATGGAACAGAAGTGAGGTTATCTCTTGGATTCCTTTATACAAATTTACTTTTAGCTAGCTCTCAGTCACCTGAGTCAGAACTCAAACATAAAATTGTTAATTCAGACGCTACCTGCTGCCAGTGAAATATGATGTACAATCTGGCACTTCATTAGTTTCTGATTTATGGAAATAACCTTTGAAATTATTATGCTGTCAGTTTTATTTAAACATTTAGGTCTGAGTTACGTACAGAATGAAGTAGTGTGATAGGGTAGGCACTTGTTGAGGTTTAACATTTCTCTTCCCTATATGAAAGCCTCTCTGCTGGCTAGTTTTTTGTTTGCTGGAGTTTGTGGAGGAACATATCGCCGTCCATTCTATACCCTCATTGTCTGGGCAAGAGAGCCTCTGTCCTAAAGAGGCAAATATTTATTTCTCTCTCAAAATGAGTACTCCTCCTTCCAGTGGAAGAGATATTCATGCTTAGGCAAAAACAGACTGCAAGCATTCAAGTCAGCATAAAACCTGAAAGTACAGTGTGGAAAAAGAAAGCTAATAAATGAGAACCCTACTAATTCTATTGGAAATAGCTTTAGTAGTTCAGGGTAGCACCCAGACACTTCCCCAGGTTCCATCCTGTACTTCAGGAAAGGAGGCAGAACCAGTGACTGGCTGCCTTTACACTAATAAAGGGACATTTAATTTGAATCCTCCCACTGTTCACTGGAAAAGGGATCCAGGATCCGTGCATCAGCTGAGACAGGGGGGCTAGGGTGTTGCAGCCCCCCTTCTTCTGTGTGTATTTTAATCTCTTCTCCCCACATGAGTCACTGTCACACAAGTGTGTATATATGCCCCTGCTTCAAAGTTCCAAAGGTGTTCACAGCCTGAAAACTATGGGGACATGGCTTATGCCTGCACAGGGTTTCAGTACCTAGTAATTTCCATTCAGCTTTACAGTAAAAACCATATTTCTAGTGGCTGTTAATCAAAAACATTCTAATAGGTACAGAAGTCATGCATACAATGAAATACAAGTCAAAGAACAAACATGTTTTAATCAGAAGTACACAGCATGCAGCTGAAGATAATTCATAAACCTGGCATCATTCAAGTCTCCTGCTCAAAAAGGCTATAGAATCTCTTGGACATTAATAAAAAGTAACCTTCACCTTTTACACCAATATTTACAAATATACACAACTCAGACTTACAGAAGGCAGCAGTCAGATTGATTGACATTGTAAGATAGGACAGAGGCCTCCAATTCTACAAGATTGCCACTTTAAAAAAAATTAGCAAGGAATTTTATAAAGTACAACTAGCCTTTACAGTGCATAAAGGAAAGAGACTAAATACTAACTCATCACATAAGCCCTGCTTTAGAAAAAAAGCAACTGGAGTTATTTCATGAATCTTTCCTGTAGCAACTGTTTAGGGATCTGTCAGTGCAAAAGTGTCTTTAATTGTATTGTAACAGAGGCAAAACTATTTTGGAAATGCACAGCATCTACCCTTGTTTTATAATACATAATTGGCATAGGCACCATTAGGGTCATACCAGTGTTAAGACTGCCTGGCAGAATTCACCACTAAACTGAATTTCTTACCAGTTCTCCACACAGGTATTCTTGATTGCTTTTACTAGTTCAAGAAACACTTTATAAAATTAAAAAATATCATCCCTATGAGTAAAACATCTAAGACACAAGAATGGTTGACCACTGTACAGGGTAATTCATTGAAGCAAAAACACACAACCCCACACATTCAAGTTTCACAAGTTTCGAGATGAAAGGCCTTTGGATTGGAAGCACAAAGACAACAGTCCAGGAGGCTGAGAATTCTTGTAGCATAACAGCCCCAAGATACAGTATGCTAGGATATACATTCTATTTGGTGCAACATTCTTCATTATAATGTGTCAAAATACTCAATTGCAGGAAAGTTTCATTACAAACTACTCCATCACAAACTCAAATCTTTGGGGGAGAAAAAGTCCAGATGTAACACAGGTTCTCTTAACCACAACTATGAAGAATTTAAACAAAACCAAACATTTTAAAACAAAAAGTAACACTAAAAGGTTGTTTCCCCTTCAGCCTCACTTCACTCTGAAATTAATAGGGTACTCTGGTCTTTAAAGCAAGCAGAAAGCATTCAAGCATTAGGGCATATTTTAGCTCTCAATATTCGTCAACATGTTGGAAGAATCCCAAGTCTCTCTTAAGGGAACTGCTGCCCCCGATGACCGTCTCCCATGTTTGCTCTTCTCCTCTCATTACGATATGGCCTCCCTCTAGAACTGCGGTGACAGCGATAGCCTTCACCTCTGCTTCTGGAAGATGGCCCCTTCCATGCTTCCTCATTTCTTGGGTAATAGTATCCCCCCCTCCCAGGAGGGTAGCTCCATTCACTTCTGGGTCTTCTACCTCCTCCGTACGTTTGATTATAAAATTGCTTTGACCGGCCACTTCTCAGCAGATCAGAAACTTCACATTCGTCTTCAGAACTCTCTTCCCTTGGCCTTTGTACCTTACTTTCCCCCAAGCTGGTTGTTAAGTTGCTAGTTGCACCAGCTTTGTCTGTCTTTTCGTTAGGACAAAGAGAGGTACTCTTCGATGTAGCGTTTGGTAATGGCATCACTGGTGCTGACATTGCTTGTCTCTTGCTATCCTCCATCTCTGTGGAAAGATTCTGGAGTACAGACTTTGTTTTTGTAGCAGACAGGGCAGCAGTACATGTCTGCTTCTCCTTAGGCACCCCGGTTGAGTTTACACTACCACATTCACCTTGTGCAGTAGTCACAGGGAAGGGAAGGTGCTGGACACTGCTTTCATCCTTGGCCTTCTGAAGCGACTCAACACATCCTGGAGCTGGAGAACTGCACTCCTTAGGCAAGTACACAGCAGTTCGTGTGTCCTCAGGGGGCATAACAACGGGTCTTGCCACAGAATTTTCAATGTAGCCCTGAATGGGATACCCATACCAAAGGTGAGGGAAAATAGGTGCAACTGGAACAGGTCCCATGAACGGACTCTGCCCAAATGGAGGTTGCGGAAATATGCTTTTCCGTCCCAATGACTCATCATATTCAGTGTGAAGTGTTTGTGTTGGATTCTCAGACTCTATACAGACAAGTCCTTGGTTTTCAGGCACTTGAGTAGTAGGTATGAAGAGGGGCAAAGATGGAGGCATGGTTTCGGCATGTGGGCTCTGGCCATTCACTGTGACTTCATTCTGCATAGGAAAGTGGCCTTCTGTTTGTAAAGCTCCATTTCCATTCTGAGTCAAAGGTACTTCTGACAGCCAAGGATTGTGAGAATACACTGGAACTGGCACCTTTGGGTACATTCTACAAGCTGTCAAGCAAGCCTGATGCAGAGGATACAAATAGGAGTGTGGGGCCCACATGGGACAGCTGTATGCCTGCAAACACAAATGAACTGTTATTACCCTTTGAACAGTATCTAGCTCATACAGACACAGGAAGCTGGCTTATACCAAGTCAAAACACTGGTCCATCTGGCTCCGTACTGTCTACTCTGACTGGCCTAACCCTAACCCCCTCCAGGATCTCCAGCAGGATTTCCTGCTAACTAAGATCCCTGGTTTGTTTTTTGTGGACTGGAGGTGTCAGGGAACTTCTTCAGACAAACTGTACCACAAAACCACAGCCCCTCCTTTCTAATTAAATCTGAATTTGATTTAACCAAGATCTAGTTTAAAAGTTTTTAATACAGGATGTTTTAATAGCAGAATACTGATTAGTAACCACGAGCTAGCATATGCTGTTATAAAGCACCTTTCCCCTACTATATTATGACTGAGCAGCACACAATTAACACTGCAGTCTTACACAGTCTAAGGGACATGGGCTTAGACAAGAATGATACTGCATATTAGAACCAATGTGGTGTAGTGGTTAAAGTGTTGGACCAGGATCTGGGAAACACCATGTCCGAATTCCCACTCTGCCATGGATTGGCTAGTCAGTCACATGTTCTCAGCCTAACCTATTCACAGGAAGGTTGGGATGAAATGGAAGAGAACAATGTAAGCTGCTTTGGGTCCCCACTGAAGAAAAAGGCAACGTGTAAATGAAATTAAACAAATAAATAAATAGGATTGTGCTGCCATGCTCAAGTGTGTCAAAATGGTCCACACCTGTTGGCATGCATTTCTTTAAAGGGAGGATCACCATCCTCATATTCAGTGGCTAAACTCCTGGTCTAGTAAGTGATTGGTAGACTCAAATGACACTCTCTCCACTCATACATATCCACGGGGAAAGGGCTGCCCATACAAGTCCTACAGTGCTACCTCAGAGGACAATACACTCATCCACAGGGTAGGCTGTTATCAATCTTCTAATGAAACATACCGAATTATTTCTAAACATAACCTAAAAATCCAAGCTAACTGCCTTTCCAACTATTATGCCATGGGGGGGGGGTGCCATCAAATTGCTGCTGACTTATGGCGACCCTGCAGGGTTTTCAAGACAAGACACGTTTTAGAGTTGGTTTGCCGCTGCCTGCTTCTGCATGGCAACCCTGGTCTTCCTTGGTGGTCTCCCATCCAAATACTAATGAGGGCTGACCCTTCTTAGCTTCTGAGATCTGACAAGATTGGGCTAGCCTGGGCTATCCAGGTCAGGGCATGCAATTGCTCTTTAGTAATATCTCGAACTGTTCAAGCACTTTCAATACACAGGCCAAACATACTTGATATGTGCCACTTTCAAGACAGGACAGTGTCAACCAGTGTTCCCCCTAAGCTGAGTTAGTGTGAGCTAGCTCACAGTTTTTTAGTCTCCAACTCACACATTTTTGCCTCAGCTCAAGAAGGATGGCTCCAGAGCAAACTAATCTATGCCGTAGCCAAATCGCTTGCTCACAACTTTAATGCCAGTACCTCACAAAGTAGTATTTTTGCTCACGAGACTCCACTGCTCAGAGAGAGCACTGGTGTCAACTTCTCTAAAATTAATATTTATAAAAATTAAATCATATAATCAGTTCTCCTACAGCAAGCAGAAAATATAGATGTTACCTTCACACCAAGATTGAAGAAAAATCTGAGAACACCTTTATCTAAAAAACAAAAAAAGGAAATGTTTTCAATCCCAGTGTTAGCCACCACGATTTCACCATTTAGTCCAGGCTCAGCAGGTCTAAAGCTTGTCCTCTACAATTTTTTTCATTCATATAATCTAATGCTATTATCTGACCTGGAAATCAATTTCAGGTTTTAAACACATTTCAGTTAAGGAGCTGAATCTACTATAGAGAAAACATACAGTAGTGGCTATATTGTTGCTTACACACACTTTTTATGATGGTGCCGATCAGGAAAAAAGTAGTGTATGAATAGATGAAGGCACGGTGAGGCAGAGGAAAAGGAACTAGACTCAGCAGCAACCTCTGTCAGCTATTTACACAGAATGTTTTTTCATTCCGGCACCTACATCAATATATGACCCAATCGGCCATGCATAAATAGCTTACCCATTCACTAGTAGGAACACAAGAGGAGAAGTTTAGTGTTTAAGCACTGGTTCCAGTTTGTTACTGCACTAATTTTCTCTCTTAAACAAAAGCTACTATTTTTTACTAGAAGAAAAGATGGTGTTTACAAGTACATTGGGTTGGATCCAGACTAACATTTTTACAGAACAGAAAGGGTTTTTTTGGGGGGGAGGAAGAGATGCAGGAAAGTAACTTTCCAGGGTGACAGTTCTTGTACCTGTGAAAATACTATCCTGGATCCAAGGTATTATACTGACAGACTGCAAAGTATTTTAAAAAGGTGCATTTTTCACCAATGCATAAATACATTGAAAGGCCAAGATCATTCAGTTAAAAACAACTTTCATCAGTTTACATCCCTTACTACATACATACATACATATAGAGAGTAAGCAAATAAATAATCAGAAATTAGTTGTGTAACATTAATCCCCTGTCTTCCTTCCATGGAACTCAAGGGAGCAAAGGTGTCTCCAGGTGGTCTCCCATCCAGGCACTGGCCAGATCTAGACATGCTTTACTTCAAGCAAGACTATCACCTCCTGTGCTTTAGACCATATATGCAATTAGATGAGAGCCCCTCAGACTCCCATGAGTTTCCCCAGTTAAGAGAAGGTCTATTGAAGAAGAATAAAGGTGTTATTCTAAATGCATTCTTTAGGGAGTAAAGATGACTGAACACAATGGATTTTACTTCTGAATAAGCAGACACAGGTGGCTGTGCTACTAGTCTTCATATGGACATACGGATTTCTTCTGGCATAAAAAAGAGAAATTAGATTACTGAATGAAGCACAGGCTTCATTCAGAAATTACAAATAAACCTGTTTGCGTACCGTGGGCCCAAACTTGGCTTGTTCCCAAGGTAACATTCCCCCCACCTCACCCCCTCAACACAGACAATACAAGTGAGCTCTCCCTGGTTTCCAATTTGCCAAGATGCCCAAATATAGCCACCTGGGCAAATTTCTCCTCTCCAGTAAATGGATTCTAAACTCTGATCTAAAAGGCACCCATGTTTAGATGTTAAGGCAAACTACTTGAACATTTCCAAAGGCAAAACATGTTCAATTGTACCCTGCATACACAGGAAGCACACAAGTATGGCAACAAGCAGCATTCATGAGCACAGCTTTATGATGTCCAAACAAAGGCACAGGTCTGCAACAGAATCACATTTATAAGCCCTCTACAACAGGTTATGTTCACTCCACTTGTTTTCAGAGACATTTAACACATTTCCCTCCCCTTCCGCTTAGATGTCAACAAAGATGTTTTGCTTGAGCCATGAAGTAAAACTTCTCTTACCATTTGGAAGATCCTCCCCTCTGCTGCAAAAGGAATATGGAGGGGTCATGACTCGCTCCCCCTTTTCATTAAGGGGGAATCCGGGGTACAGTGGATCCTGGTATGGATTCAGTGTTTGAGACATCGGCATTAGGGGCTGGCTAACAGCTTGGAGAGGTACTGGAATGCCAGCAACTGGACTAGATGTCGTCTGGGTGAGAGGGGAATCTAGACCGGTGGCTGAAGATGGCACTGCTGATGGCCCAGATATTTGGGGTGGAACACCTAAGATAAAAGGGAGTACACAATCTTCACTAAACCTGGGGATGTTAAAGATAAACATTAAAAGGGGGAAAGAGAGAAAGGGGAACATTATGATTAAAAGTACTATTTAAGATATGAATTATGCCATTACTCTAATACAGAAGTCACCAACCTTTCTTTAATGAGAGTTATTTCAGAGTAATGAGAACAATTCCCCACTGCCATCCCCAGAACAAAATTCCAAATTTTGATCAGTCCTCAAAACAGAACATGGACTAGGAAGAACACCAGAAATTCAGCTACAGCTAAACAGCACAGAGAAAAATCCCATTTTTTTTTAAAAAAAAGACTCAAGCAGATTTTTTCCCCCCTGGGTCTTGAAGGAAATGCATAAACTATCAGTGGCTCACAAGCTCAAATGGAGATCCCTGCTCTAACTGTGGAAGCTGCGGTTCTCAAACTTGTGACCAATACCACACACTTCCTCAGGGCCCAAACATTTGGTCTAACTAGCCAGAAGTGACCCTGGCCCAAGAAATTCCCCAAGAGCTTCACAGAGTGAGGCACCCAACACTTTCTTCTTAGAGAGGGGAGGACCACTCACCAAGGCTGCCACGAACCACCTTCTAGGGTCCTCAACCTCTACATATCACGATCATCTAATAAAGGCCCATGAGGTCAGGCCACAAGGGCACATTCACTCCACTGGCCATTTCCAACTTTCCAAAGAAGCTACTCCTCAGTGAGAACACAAAGCAGCTTTACATCATTCTCCTCTCCTCCATTTTATCCTCACAACAACCCTATGAGGTAGGTCAGGTTGAGAGAGTGTGACTGGCCCCAGGTCACCCAGTGAGCTTCCATGGCATGAGTGGGGATTTCAACCTGGATCTTTCAGATAGTAGTCCAACAGTCTTCACCACTAAACCACATTGGCTCTCACCATGGGGGAAGGGTGACATAAAATAAGCATCAAATGCCATATCTGACTAAATGCTGAGCACTACTGAGGATCAGACACCCACAAAATAACCTAGGATCAAATGAGTAAAGAGACCTCAAACCTACAAGCTGAGGAAAAATCTGAAGAAAGAGCAGCATCTTGAGAATCCAAGAACAATGAAAGTGCAAACATTCTAAGAACTGTGGCATCAGCACTTGAGTTGGTTTGGCAGCCATGGAAATATTTTGCTGATTGAACACCACCATCCATAATCTACTTTATTTGCAGCTCTTCCAATCTCTTGGGAGACCCTCAAAAACAATCACAGAAATGAAAAAGTGGTGGATAAGAGCCTGGGGAGAGAGGAGGGGAAGAGAAAAAGGAAGACCACCACAACCATGAAGTTCAGAGAACTTAGCAACTGAAATAAATCGAGTCTGTGTCCTCTTGGGGTGTTCAAGGACAGGAAGGGGGGGCTGTATCCAATGTACATGGAGTCTTGTGAACAAAAATTCAACTTAGTGAGCTACTGGCATTAAAGTTGTGAGCGAGCGATTGGGCTGCTGCATGAATCAGTTTGCTCTGGAGCCATCCTTCCCGAGCAAAGACAAAAATGTGTGAGCCAGAGGCTAAAAAACTGTGAGCTAGCTCACACTAACTCAGCTTAGAGGGAACACTGGCTGTATTTACTCTCCTTTGGGCCACACTAGCAGCAACTGCCTGTCCTGACTTCTGCAGTGTCACTATGCCCAACTCAAGGCTCAGTCTGGAGATTGCAACACCTACTTTGAGTATGTGATGTATAATAAGAGTTTCTCAAGTGGGGGTCCAGAAGCCCTGAGGGGAGGCATCAGCAAGACCTTTGCAAAGACAAAGGGTGAGCCCTTCTAATGCTCCTCTGGCTAATACAAAAATGAAGCTCTCTCCGTTTTCTAAAAATGGGAGCAGAGACTGTCTGCCTTAGGAGAAGGGGTTAGAACTGGCTTCCCCCTTTCAGGGCAAGAGCTCATACAGCCACCTCTTGAAGTTGTCTGGTTTCCATTTAATCCTAAAGTGCCAGTCAGAAAAGGTTCTGACTGGTTGGCTGGGTTCCAGTAACTCAGGTTTAAGAAGTCCGGGAGCTGAGAACATGAGCATAGGCTATAGGAAGTACAGGGCAAAAGCCGATCACAAAACCAGATGGCATTTGGTTCCCTCGATGTCTATCAGACCAAACTTTGAGGAAACCACAATAGCAAATGCACTTCCTATGAAGCCCCTCAGCTCCAACCTGGTCTGCAACAGCTCGTCCCAAGTACACTTGCACTGTACTATCAGTTACTTTTCAACCCAGATCTCTGGAAGCAATTCTAAATAAGATGCTAGATTACTACTCCTCATTATTTTCTACTGGAATGGTATTTGTTCTCCTACCTGTTGGCCCATAGGTTGGTGGCACGTTTGGCCAAGCTGGCACAATGGCTGGTACAGAAGGCACTGCAGGAGGCAAATGCATCTCAGGAAAAACCGGAGATGGAGTGTGGCTGACACCTGGTAAGAGTTCTGGTAACTTCTGCAAAACAGAAAAGAAAGATCATACCCCATGACATTCAGTATTTTCAAAATTAAATGTTCACTTAGAAGCAGGATTCTCTGACACTGTCTTCCTGATATAGGAATGTCAGTCTTTAAATCAAGATATCCATTCTGACGAAGAGTTTATCCGGCTCAGGTTGTGTCCATTCTAATTCGGTGGCCTCATGCAAAGATCCTTCCGATGAGCTTTAACTATTAAGAGGCATCTGAATACAAGGAAGTCCGTGTCAATGAGGGCTACCCCAAGAGTTTTTGGTACTCTAGGCAAATTGACACGGTGTCGCGACCCTGGACGTCAGCCGTTGACTGGCCCCCTGTCACCGTCCTGGTTAGTCAGATGTCCTGCCGTCACACGCCTCCAGAGGCCAGCTGGCTGGTCTTGAGGGAAAGGAAGGGGGTCCCAGAGGACCAGGAAAAAAGGGAAGAGGGAGAGGAGGCCTCAGAATGCGGGATGCTTCAAAGAGATTATGCCACCCCTGTTCCGTCCTGGGTACTTGGCTTCAGAGTGGATGCCTGTTCCTGTCACAGTGCTCTCTCTTGCTGCTTACCACAGCCAGCCCAGCAGCTCCTCCTCAGCCATCTCCTCTCTTCCCTTTATATCCCACCTTGCTTCCTCCCTGCCCCCACGTCACTGGCCCTGCCCCCACTTAAGGTTCGAGACGCCGAGGCTGCCCAGCCCCACCCAGCCTCATCCTGCCCGGTCAGCTCTACAGCCATCTCTAGGCTGACCTCTGGCCCTGGCTGTGGCCCAGCTTCCCCAGTCTCCTGTGAGGCCAGGGCAGGAGAGACTCACTCACCCTCGGCCCACCCAGGCCTGGCCCACAATCCCTCCTGCTGCCAGCCACGGGCCCATCCTGCGGCGTCCTCCTACTGCTGCCACAATCTGCCTGTCCTGCTCTGGAGGGAAAATGCTTCCCCAACAGCCTCCAGGTCAGCCACCTCTGTCCCTCACCGCATCCCCAGTGCTCCGCTGTCCTCCGGAGGTCCTCTTGTTGCCGTGATCAGTAGAGGTTGGCAGAGTGTTCCCCCGCCCCGGGGGCCCTGGGTGTGGTCACCTCCCCCCCCCCGCAAAGTTCCCAGCTAGAGCCGGAACACAAGGATGGCCTAGACTAGCTTGATCTCGTCACATCTCAGAAGCTAAACATAATCCACAAAAGGACCACAACAATTTTGGCATGTATTTCTTACTTGTTCAACAGATGGGGATTGTGCATCTCCATGACTTGAAGGCGGTGATACTGCTGGATCAGAGGCATCTTCAATGTTGTTCTAGAGGTTAGAAAGGAGACAGAGTTGCTTCCTAATTCATCATTCTTGCAGAAGATAAAAGTTGGGGAGCACGTGATACTTCTTAACATTACCTCAGGCATTTCTGTCTCAAGCTTCAGATCTAGAGGTTTCTGCATCAGATTCGAGTCTGCAATAGCAAAATAAAGCACAATTAAGAAAGACTCCAGAAAATGTCAGCTCAAGTCTAATACCTCAATTTTTCATTTAGAATGCTTTTCAACTGTTTTTCTGGACTGCCCTGATGTTTTACATTCTTAGCACAATTTAATCCTACCTTTTCATAAGGAGCTCAAGGTGTCATATAGCCCCCCCTCTCAATTTCCTTCTCACAATAAACCTAACACAGTGAGACTGGCCCATGGTCATCCAATGAGGTTCTGTGCATTTGCATTTCATTCTTGCATTTTTAAAATTTATATCCCCTTTTTCTCTCCAGCTGAGACTTAAAGGGGCTTAGAAAATCATTCTCCCCTCCTACATTCTTTCACAACAGCCCTGTGAGGTAGGTCAAGCTCAGAGTATGTAATAGGCCCAAAGTCAACCAGTGAGCTTCCATGGTAGAAGCTGGAATTCAAATCCAGGTCTCCAAGGATCCTAGTCCAACACTCTATCCATTATGCCACACTAGCTCTCCATGTTCTGAGTGGAAACTTGAACCCAGACCTCTCCAATTGTACTATGACACTACACTATATTAGCTCTTCACCCAAATGTTCTCAGATTGCACAGCTTCACTGTTCTGCAAGGTAGAGAAGGCCACAAACTTAGAACATTACTTTTTATATACCAAAGGGAGGAGGTGAGAAAGGCCAGTTCTGATACCTTTTTCTTCTTTTGCTCCCACTTCGTCTCTTCTCTCCTCTTCTTCTTTCAGATGGTTGACTGTTCTCGCCTTAGGAACCAAAAGTTTCCTCCGTCCACAGTTACCAGTGGTCTGAGTGGATACCTGAGACACTGATGAATTCTGAAAGAATTGAGGTTTTTTGTTAAATTGAAAATTGATGTGGCCAGCATTTTACATGAAACCACAGTCATTAAAGTACCACCGCCTGAAATGGTTTAGGATCCAGCATGGGAGCCCTTTTCAGATCATTCTGCTGCTATGATGATGATGATGCTATCAATTGTCATGGCTTGAACACATGCTAGTCCTCCACAGAAATTTTTTAAAAAGAGAAAGAGCTCTCTTTTGTTTAATCAGGATTCATCCCACTAAATCCTATGGACTTCCTAATAGCCTTAAGTACCAATTCTATTTCCACTTAGAGCATAGATTAATATCCAAACCAAGCTCTGGGTGTTGATCCATATGCAATGTGATTTCCTGCTGTAAGGCCTTAACAGATCTTTTACGACTAAGAATAAATATACGACGTCACAGTTTCCAAAACAAAAGAAAAAGCCACCTCACCCCCAAGCAGCATCTCCCAGTCAAGCTTTGTTTCAGAAACGTCATATACATCAAGTTTCTATACATCTGATACTCTCAAACACACAAAATAACAACTTTTTTCCCTCAATGTATAATTTATAAGTTTAGCACAGAAATCTATACCATTAACACTGTTTGTACAAAATAGTCCTTTAATTATACAGACAGGCTGCAATGAAGTGGGTGTCAACTTTACTGGCAGAAAAACAAATGATGCGTTCCAAAAAGCGCTCTCTGTTAAGCAGACATACAGAAAGAGCAGGAAAGGCTTCTTCATCCTGCAGCTGAAGCTCATAAGGGGAACACGTTTCTTCTACAGACTGCTTGTCTTTGCATTCCTCTGGAGAAAGGCCAAAATTATCTCGACCGGCATAGTCCAAATCATTCATTCTTTCATGGTCCACCTTTCTATAAAGAAAAATGGTTTTCAGCCACTGAAACTGAAAGTCACCTTTAACTAACTTGAGTTATAATTTCCCCCCACAAAAAACCCTGTAATTTAATTTTTTTTGTAGATTTGTTTAACACTCTGACCCCTTGACCAGCTATGTTCAGACTTCCACTAAAACTAAGGAGCATTACCCAGCACTAAAGGGTAGCCCACAAGTTACCCCTACAATTAATAAATTCCTAACATTTAACCCAAATAAGAAAGAAAGCTTTCTAATACACACCTCCAATATTTAAGATACTAAAGATAATTAAAAGGCCCAACGCATAACCTGTGAAGAGCTGTCCCTGAAGCAACACTCTGGATTCACCTTGCAACCTGTGATGGCTTTCTGCTTAGAGATTTATGCTCAGGAGATGTTTTCTGAGAATACAACCCAGGGCAAGATGTGTGATGCTCCCTGGCTCCTTGCAGTCGAGGAGGCCGTGCTGAGGGAACTTTTATCGGCTTGCTTGGATTCTTTGACCCTCGGTGATCTGAATCTGTAACACACATTTCTCTCAATGCAGCACAGGCAAGTTTATGACTGAGGGGGTTAAAAACTAAAGGGGACATGCCAAAGGCTTATAAAATTGTGCATGGGATGGAGAAAACAGCGAGAGATCATTTTTCTCCCACTCTCCGTAATGCTAGAACATGGTGGACATCCAGTGAAGTTGACAGGCACCAGATTCACAACAAACAAAAGGAAATACTATTTTACTCAACAAATGGTGACATTGTGGAATTCAGTCCCAGTGGTATAGCAATCACCACAAAGCATAGTGGTCTTTAAAGAGGGTTAGAGAGATTTGTGGAGGATAGGTCCATCAATGACTACTAGCCGTCACGGCTAAGAGGAACCTCCACATATAAAGGCAGCAAATCTCTGAATACCAGTGCTAGGAGGCAACATCAGGAGAAGGCCTTGGCCTCTATGCCTGTTTGTTGGCCCCCCAAGGGAACTGGTGGGTGACTGGGTGAAAGATGATGCTTGACTAGGCGGACTACTGATCTGATCCAGCAGGGTTCTTCTTATGTTCTTCAGCTTGACATTAAGTAGACACAATTTTTAAAAAGGAGAAGAAATCCTACCTGTCTGAACGATTTGCCCATGCACTGAACTGGGCCTTTTCACCTTCTTCCCTGACACAGTGCTCCAGGTTTCCACAGAAGAAGGTTGTGGAAGTGGCTTAAGATTCTTTAACGGAACAGAATGCCTGTAACGAAGACAGCAAAAAATCCACCAAAGCTCCAAGCCACAATTAGTATGTCATGTCATAAGAACTGCGTAAGTTACCAGCCTTGGTCCAATCGATATCTACTACCAGTAGAACATGGTGCTTCTAATAGCAATTATGTTTTTATAGCATTCAGTAATGTAATTCTGTGAACTCACACATCAAACAAATCCTCTCATCATTACATACAAAAATATCAACAGCCAAGAATTTTAAAATCAACAGTTCTCCAGCTTATAATGTTAACAGCACCTTTAAAATTCTAGGTAAGTGCTGCAAAAACCTGGAGCACTTCAGAGATCTATTAGTTCCTCTCTTTCCTTTCAAAGACCAGTCCCAGCTAGCCGGCCATAAGATGACAGAGACAGCTAAGCTGCATTTTAGCAGAGCTATTACAGAATCACTGCAAGTATAACAATAGCTCCAATACCTTGAACAAGAAATATAAACACACACAAATTGGAGGCATACTATCCTAGCAAACAGAGAGTCCTAATATCGTCACGCACATTTTTTCAGAATAAAAAATCAGCAGCCAAAAAGTCTAAGGTTATTCTAAATACAATCCCTGGCTCCTTTGCAAGTACCTGCCTTTCTAGCATCACCGTTTCCTGGCTTTACCCTCAAACTCAGCTCTGGGCCATTTCAAGCAGTCATATTTCTTTGAAATAGGCAATAAAGTTTAACCCCCCACACACAAGACAACAGTTCATCCTCCTCCTGCCCTGTGGCTGCCAAGACAGAACATCGCTCCTTTCAACAATAATGAAGAGCTTCTAGTATTAATTGCACACAACCCATAGTGTATTACAATTTCTCAGCAACTGCTGGTTTGCATATAAATGATGTCTCTGCAACAGATTCCCTGAGCACTGATGTAACTGCACCAATGTTTCTCCTCAGTACATTTTCATACTTTCAGTTAAAAACCACACACATATACACACACACACTTGATTGTCATAGTAACATAGCAGCAGTTGGTGGCTTGCTTCCAAGAGTTTCATAAAGAATGAAAGGTAAATACTATCTAAAGCTAGCCTGGAGTATTCCTTCGCACCTCTTGATGGAACCCTAGCAAAACACAAAGCCTGCCAAACACCCATACCTTTCACAGCATTCTGTGCAAGGAGATTAGCACTGCCTAAGATGTGAACCACAAGTTAAGTTTTAAAAAAACGACAACACTTTATCAGAATATCTGCAACTTTGACTGCATGAAAATATTTCTATAACAAACTCTGTTTGAACATTCACATACTTGGCACCAAGCTCTTCCACAAAGACAACCACTGGTCCATTTGCAGACTGGACTTCTTGAATGTGAGCATTATAGAACTTTCCACTGTGGTCTAAACGCACCTATGGAGAAAGAAAGAGCAAGTACACATTTAAATGGGAATCCTCTACAGTGATATCCCTATATGACCCCTCGTCCTCATGTTGCTCCCTGGAAACCATGGAGGAATATATTCCCATCTATCAAGGAGCCAAAATGAGCTTTACATTAATTCCCAACTTCCCTCTCAGATCTATCTGCATGCTTAGTGCCCAACACATCATACGTATGATGGAAAAGGGCAAATATTGCCAGTTTAGCTGATCCAGAAGCAAAGGACAGGCAGAGTTGCAGAACAACTAGGATCTCCACATCCAATCCCACCAGCCACATCAAGGGCCATCCCTTTCCTCCTACCAATGTTCAGAAATGCTGACCGGGGGGGGGCGCAATACTTAAAATAATTAAGCTCTTACTGTAGCTCATGTTTATCAAGTGTTGCAAAACATAACCCTCCCCAAACAGCATTTCTTATGTGACTCAAACTTCTAATTTCTATGGAAATAAATTCCAGAGGATTAGCCATGTTCGGTCTGTTGCAAGACGATCCAACAGAAGACCAGTGGCACCCTGAAGACCAGCAAAATTTATTGCGGCATAAATTGCAGCAAGTCAGAGCTCACTTCATCAGACACATCCGTGTTACAAGCAACAAAAAGATGGGAGTGGACAATGTTACAAAAAAAGAGGCCAGAACCACTGATCAGAGATAATTTGCAACATTCAGAGTGGGTAAGGTCCACTCCCAACTATGTCAAGCTGTATTTTGAACACTAAAAGTTGCTGCAGGGTGGAGGATGGAGGATCACGTGCACGTTTCAGTTAAACCACCACCCTGCTTTTAACAAAGTATTCCAGCTATTCCCAAAAGCTGTGAGTGAATTCTAAGTTTCTGTGAACAAACCTTGCAGGTAAAGCGCTCAGGGATGTTCATCTACCCCCTGCTCCAGAAAGCTGGAGAAAGAGTGAGGCAGAATCAGAGAGCCAGGAGCAGTAAGAAGAAGAGAGGAAAGATGAAGTAAGAATAGGACTGCCACCTTTTCTTTCTGGAAAGACTCTGACTTGGATATGAGCATGTTCTCCAACCACCACCACCACCACATCTTTATGCCCCTACCGATCTTCTGCCTGTTTGTGTCTACTGGTAAAGGCACAAAGCTTGATATCCAGAAAAAGGTGGCAACCCTAAGTAAAAGAGTGTGGCAGCGCGGGTGAGAGAAGAGAGGCAAAGTAGGAAGTGGAATGACAACTTGCTCAATAGCACCTACTTTACATTTATCTCCAACTGAATACTGCATGCCAGCAGCAATAGAAAAATCTTGCTTTTGCTGATCTGCAAGCACAAATAAAATGTGTGATATACTATTTGGCAGATGCAAGAAAAATGCTTCATTCCCACCCCCACCAGGTTTCTACGCTCAAATGCTAGACTTTACCTCGTTTTGATCGTTGCCAGTTGGCATATTCAATGTTGTGGTAAACTGCTGGATTGAGCAGTTGAAGAACTTTTGCAGACAAGGTGATGGAAGTGCATTTTTCATTTTTGGGACCCTGCTGTGCAAGAAGAATAACCAGAGCAATAGGTTACCAACAAATTAAACAGGATTGTGAAGATGTGGACACATTACCGGCTTTATCAGTTTTTAAATTAACACTGCACACATGCAAGCATCTGCATATAACTCTCATGACAGTCAAAAGCAATAGCCTCATGTACTTGTTTTCTCTGGTGTGCACAGCAAGCATGCAAACTAAACAGAACACACTGAATCACTGCTTAGCAACCAAAATTATTTGTTTCCCTTTTCTGACTATGTTTAATGGCTTGCCTAATGTAGCAAGCAAACCATTTTCTTCTCAAAAGGCATATAAAACAGTGAGAGAAAATCAGGCAAAACTTACATCCCATCAAAATCTTACACTCAGTAGGATGCAAGTAACTTCTGGTTCACACCTTGAAGCTTTAAGTGCTTCTCAATAACTATGCTAACACCCTTCCAGGCAAGAGACAGAGATAGAGAACTTAGCACTATTAAAGCCAAATACCTTCTTACTCACCAGAGACTTCAATCCATTCACATCAGGAACTGCTGCCATTTCACTTCTGTGAAAAGTAGAACAGTATAGAAGAAAATTTTGAGACAAAGAGGCTCACTGTTCTGGCACTCTCAAGTTATCGCTCTCCATTCTAACCATACAATGAGCAATGGAATGAGATAAATGCAAGTCTTCCCATTGGATTGTTTCCTTTTAAATTGACTTATTGACTCCCCTTGAAACTCAGAAATCAAGGGGAGTCATTAAATCGATTTAAAAAGTGAAGAAAAAGAAACAATGCAATGGGAGTTCTTGCATTTAAGACAAACAGACATACCAACTTCAACAGAACACAGGTATCTACCATCCAATCAAGATAGTTTGATTGAGCTGGAGATCAGGTTGTTAAAACCTATCAACCACCACCACCCATACCCAAATTAATTTGTCTGATTTCCAGCTGCGCTAGTTTACCCATTCTGTTAATATCTGAAATTAGACACAAATCATTTGGAAGATCCCAAGAAACTGGGAAGTTTAGAGGCATCATTATAAGTCAATTTAAAAATAAAAAAGTTTTAAAACAAAAAATAACAAAAACATTCCACACATCAAGCACTGAACAGGTCTTTCCCAGTCCTCCCCAACTGTGAAGCCCAGTGACCAATATAGTTGTCCAATGAACTATGAAGATGTCTTTCAGCTAACTTTTTTTCAAAAAGGAGGGCAATGACAGTATATAAACGAAGCTAGGCTACTGTCCTTTTGCACCTATCTAACTAAAAACAAGGATGGAAAAGTTACAGGAAATCCTTCAACTCCTTAGCAAGACATTCTTTTCCAAATGAAGATTTACAGGAGAGGATGTATCAAAGGAAGTGTGTGTGCACACAAATGCTCATATCTTGAATAAAATTTTGTTGCCACTGGACTCAAACTTTTCTCTACCCAGAACTGGTTTTGGTAGCAATTTAGATATAATCCTGCTCTACAGGGGAAAGTCTTTAATGTTGTAAAATACAGATGTACAGTAATTTCAAAAAAGCAAAACATACAAGTTCCTCACATTAAAAAGTTTCAATTCTCATTCTGGGTTAATAACCGCAAATCCCTGACAAGTCCCTTTTGCACTTTAAATTTGCAGACTTACTCTATGTTTTCATCCTCTGAATCAGACTCTTCACAGCTCCCGCTGCCATCCTTGGTCACAGCAGGAGGGATGAGCTCTTCTAATGTTTTACTCACATCAATACCAAACACTTTCTCATAAAGCAATTCATATAGCATAGCTAGTGGGGATAAAAACAAAGAAGATCTATTCATTACATATATTCCAGTGACCTTTTCAGACCCACTAAGTTGAACATATGAAATAGCAGGTCATGTGACAGGAAGAGAGGAGGAACAGTAATGACCTCAACAGTGTCACAGATAGGACCATGGGCAGCAGACTAAGTGTGTCGGAGACAAGAAATATCAGCTAAGAAGAGTAACACAAGATATAACATATTTATTTATACATTAAATTTGTTAATCGCCCAATCCCTGGGTGATGTACATCATTCATAAAAACGTCAAGATAAAACAATTAAAACATTAATAAGATATGGTGCATATTAATTGATCCCATTACAGAGTCCTGGCTGCTTCGTGGGCAGGGGGGAAGAGGGTAAAACAGATACGGAAAGCAGCTGGGGCAGAAAGGCTGCCAGCTACAATGGAAACCATTGCTGTCCTCAACCAAAAACTTAGTGAGGTACAAGGCAAGGAGGAATACTCATCATCATTAACTCACCTGTTGCTCCTTTCAGCAAATGTGCAAAGAGCAAGAGGAGGCCTCTCTCTCCCTATGCATGCACCCTAGCAGCAAAATAAATATGGCATCTTTATAAGGAATCACAAATCAGCAGGTAAGATTCTTCCACCCACCTTAGAGTCCTGACCCATGGGGTGCAGCGCTACATAGTCTTATTTTTTTGAAAAAAGACTAAGATTTGTAATTCAGTGAGAAATTAAAGAAGACAAATCTAGACAGCAAAGATTGCTTTTCAAAAGTACTAAACACCTGAGGTGCTTCATGCACCTCTGCAGTGGGTGTTAAATCACCAACTTTGTTGTACTTCAGGTACAACAAACACATAACGAACATTTGTATAGCATTTGGCATAAGCAGGCTATGATTATTCTTCTGGCTACATATACTAGAAGAGCATTACACTCAGGAAATAAGAACTTCCCGGTGGTCCTTGACCCGAGAGAAGTCCGGCTGTCCTCAGCCCGGTGGAACTCTCTGCCGGAAGACATCCATGCTCTGCGGGAGTTGTTACCTTTCCATAGGGCATGCAAGGCAGAGATGTTCCACTGGGCCATTGGTTAAGGACAGTGACGGGGCGTCCTTTGGCACTCTCATACAATTCCCCAACTCATGTAATCAATCCCCCCAAAGAGGCTAGGGAGCTGGAATTCCTACTGCCATCTTATATATTGTTTGTATGTTGTTTTTATCTATTGGTATTTATTGGGCTAATTTAGTTTTTGTGTATTATATTGTTGTAAGCCACCCTGAGCCCTACTTGTAGGGAAGGGTGGCCTAGTAAATCCAATTTAATAAATAAATAAATAAATATTGTAAAACAAACACTGATGATCCACCTTCTTGGTAAACTTCAGTTGTGTCTTCAAGACTTTTTATTCTCAGACAGACACGAGTAATCTGGTATTTTTCACAATACTTTCAGTCACAGGTATATCAACTAATGGCCCATATAATCATATTATTTACATATTTAAAGGACTGATAAGCCATCCCTCTGTAGACCTGCAGGTTTACTCCTTCAAAATCTTCAGTGAAGCAGGAGACAAAAACAGCCATAGCTTCCAGTTTCGTCCTGGGTCCTTTTGAACATCCTATCCCCTGTACCCTTGTTAAACACATCTACAACCTTACTTTTTAAAGTGGGTCAGTTGAAGGGAACAAAAAAGGAATAACTGGGAAAAGCCACAGCCGCTCAACAGCCACTTCACTGGCAGTCTTTAAGCAACTGCCGGACAAACACTTGTTAGGGATGCTCTAGGATGATCCTGCAATGAGCAGGGGATTGGACTAGATTAAGGGTGGCCAAACTGCGGCTCAGGGGCCACATGCAGCTCTTTCACACATATTATGTGGCTCCCAACAGAGTGGCTGGGGAAGCGAAGGGGAGGCATACTTCCCCGATTGGTCTTCCCTTCTCAGGCCAGTGTTCCCCTCCCTGGGTAGGCTGGGGGGGGAGCAGCGAAAGAAAGCAACTTTAAATGTGTTCTCAACCCCCCCTCGCCAACCGGCTTGGGAGAAGGCATTTGTCTCTTTAAATCCCTTCTCCAAGCCAAGCCAGCAAGCATGGGGGATTGGAGGATGCATTTAAAGTTAAAATTGCTTTCTTTTCACCTTTCCTCCCCCCTCTACTTCCTTCCTTCCTTCCCACCTTTCTCTCTCTCTCTCTCTCTCTCCCCTCCCTCCCCATCTAAAGTTAAATGTGTTCTTCAAGCCCCACCACACCAGCTGGCTGGCTTGGTTTGGTGAAAGTATTTGTCTCTTTAAATCCCTTCTCCAAGCCAAGCTGGCTGATGTGGGGGTGTGTGGGGGAGGTGGAGAACACATTTAACGTTACAATTGCTTTCTTTCCACCTCTCCCTTCCTCTTCCTCTCTGTTTTCCTTCTTTCCTCCCTGCCATCATCTATTTGCTCTTTCCACCTCTTTCTTTTCACCTTTCTTTCTCTTTCTCCCTTCCTTCTTTTCTCTCTTTCTCTCTTCGTTCCTCCCCCTCCCTCATGTATCTACTTTCTTTGTTTCTTTCTCTCGCTCTTCCTTCCTTCTTCCCTCCATATATTTGCTCTCTTTGTTTCTCTGCCCCCTCCCTCCATCTATTTGCTTTTTTTCCACCTTTCTCGTTTTCTCCATTCCTTCCTTTCTCTCTTCCTTCCCCTCCCTTCCTCTCCCATCTATTTGCTTTATTTCTCCCTTTCTTCCCATCTCTTTCATTCTCTCTTTCCACCTCCCTTTTTCTCTCTCTTAGACAAATAAATATCATCAGCAAACAAATATCATTATCAACATCTGTTTTTACCCCTTTTGTTTTTATTTTTGGCAGTCTCATTTAATAATGTTAATAAAAAGCAAATCTGTATATTTTCCAATAAAAATGTGTGTGTGATACTTGTTCATATCTTGCAGTTCTCAAACATCTGACATTTATTCTATGTGACTCTCACGTTAAGCAAGTTTGGCCACCCCTGGATTAGATGGCCCATATGGCCCCTTCCAACTCTATAATTCTATGATTCTATTACTCTTAAGGCTAATTGCCAGACTGCATCTTTGCAACTCTACTCAGACTCGTGTGTCTTTAGGGTTAGTATAAAATTAACTTCCTAAATCCTAAAATTTAGGACAGAAAGTTCAAAACAAGCTTTCAGCTTGCATAATACACATTGACAGAGACTACTGATAGCACTGCAGTAGAGGTGAGAACTTTATGAATCAAGCAGCTATTTGATCTACCAAAATGCTATTGTTTAAACAAGCTCTCAATCTAGCTAACCCACACACTTCTATTGTTTTGCAATATGTGCAGAACAGAATCGTACAGGAGAGCATTCGTCGAAGGAGCCACGTTCTATTGGTTCAGCTCAGGAGGTGGCATTTATTAGGGATAAAGTTTTCCCCATACTAACGGTCTTGCTTCCTTAAGCAGATATGTTTGATCATGGTGTTCTCATGCTTTCAAGCATATTGTACAATTCCAGCACAAAGCATTATTTTGTTTTACTAGAAATCTTTGCTGTGATTCAAATGTTCAATTTTCTGCTTACTGACTAAAAGGTTATCATACTTGTGATCTTCCGAGTTCCAGTGAGAAAAGGAGACCTTAAATGATGACAATAATAACATTTATTATGTCCACTACCAATTTTTGTAAAGGATAAAGAATTAACGTGGTTGTATATTTACTTCACTTATAACCTGCCTTTCTCTCCAGTGGAGACCCAAAGCAGCTTACAGCATTTTCCTGTTCTCCACTTTATCCTCACAACAACCCTGTGAGGTAGGTTCAGCTGAGTGACTGGCCCAAGGTCAGCCAGCTTCCATGGCAGACTGGGGATTCGAACCCAGGTCTCCCAAATCCTAGTCTGGCGCTCTAACCACTAAACACCACGTTGGCTCTCCTAACATACTCCCGGAGATTAGCATACTCCAGTGTTCAGTCATGTTAGCAGAAGATTAGCAGCAAGGCCATATGTTCCATATGGACATGTTCCATAAGCACAAGCAGTCCTGGAACACACAAGTAACCCTCTGCCAGTTTTCCAAGCCTTTTACTGTTTTTACACCTCTGCACTGCACTAGGCTCAACTGTTTTAGAACCAAAAGTTGAAACCTTAGATTAAGTGCAAGTTGATCTTTCTAGCCGTGGGAACAGCCACACCAAATGCAAAAAAGAAGCTTCAGCTGGATGAACAATTCTGCCCTAGAATATCACAATGACATTTCAAAGCAAGTTGTACTTACACTGGCAAAATGCAGCATTGACAGTATATTCTATAGGACAGACAATATCATAGTGGCTTCCATTTGAAAAGCACAGCAAAACCTGGAAAAGAGCAGGGGAGTTTTTTAAAAAGAAAAAATTCAGCTGTAACAAGTAACAAAAAATGAATATCTCCTCCAAAGCAACACACTACTTTGGTACATGGAATTATCTCTAGCTCCTATTTTAAGAACACTTTACTGGATATAATTAAACAAAAGGATGCCAGGCTGAAGTCCATTTATATGGGTATGAAGAAGATTATATTGAGGCTGGGCCTACACATGTGGAAGAGTGAGTTAACAGAATGAACCACTTCAGAACGCAGGTGAAGGATCACTTTTTTTTCTCCTACATTAAAGACTCCACGCAAATGCAGAAACCACAGAGTGGGTTAGAAATTCTCTCTCACTAAGGGAGCATTCAACCTGACCTGATAGCCCATGTTAGTCTGATCTCACCAGATCTTGGAAACTAAATAGGATCAACCCTGGTCAGTATTTGGAAGGGTGGCCACCAAGGAATTCCAGGGTTGCTTTTTAGAGCCAGGAAATGGCAAACCACCTCTAAATGCCTCTTGCCTTGAAAACCCTGTGGTTTTGCTATGAGTTGGCAGCAACATGATAGCAAAGGGGGGGGCATTCAAAGGTGATATCTTCCCCCCAAAGTGGTAGTCCATTTTAACTACCTCATTAGATTGTATAAGCAATTTTGCCAATTCAAAATGCATAAATATAATATTGCCTCACTCTTCTTTTATATTCTGAACTAGTGTATCATTATCCATATCTAAAAATATTTACTTTAAAACAGCTTTTAAAAAACTGGCATTATAACAGATTACCGTAACATTCCAATACATCCTACCTAAACTGTATGAAATTCCACACCTTGCAAATCTATGCCTGGACTAACTGTACAAGCAACATACACAATTATCTGGAAATGTAATGTTTTCCACAGCACCAATAAAACATGGCACAATGTGAGAAACACACTCCAGAATTTTTTGCAATATACCTTTAGTTGTTAGACCTCAGTGCTCAGGAAATGTGCACCTGTGCACAATCCCAGAGTTGTACCTTGGCAATGGGTGAGGTACATCTATTGAGAAGTATGGAGCATGCACTCTGAGTAGGAAAAACGACATGGGCCAGGCCTACCAAAGTGTTGGCACTATTTAATATCAGTTGCAAGATTGGTTTGCTTAGAATCAACCATACCTTATCTGGAAAGCCATTTTCAGTTACGTGTGAAGGAGCAGAATCTGGTTCTCGATATATTATAAAATCTTTCCTGGCAGAACACACAAGGAAAAAAACTATTTAAAATCCTGGCTTTAATTAACTAATTAGTAGCGCTAAGGTAAAGGAACCTGCATGCAACCATTTATGACCATCCTTTGCAAACCGTTTAGATAGAGCCATGTGACTATAATACAAAAATATCTACCAAAGTTTTGCACAATTTTGCCATTAGCCCATGCCATGAAGTACAACTTGGCAACTGCTACTAACTGGAACACCACTCCTTCAGCCCCCACCCCTTCCCAAGTTTATATTCTTTCCTATATTTCCATGCTCACATTTCTACTATATCCCTATCAATCCTTCTGTACTTATCCTATAATTATTTTATACTTAATCTGCTTTCATATCTTTAATATATTTCCAAAAATCTCAAAGTACCAATCATTTTTTAAAAATTGTTTACACCACTTTGGGCTGGATCCTGTCATCTTTTGCAAGGAGGACACTTCTACTAGCATTGGGGGGGGGGGGATTTTCACTAACTCTCTACTCCCACTTGAAAATTCCCCCCTCCATGTACTTCTCCCAAGAGCCCCAAGAACCCTACCCCCAGAAAAAGTACTGTATCCCACAGCCTTTACTGTGGGGGCCCAAAGATCCTGCTGTTCTTTTCTCGTCATTCCATCCCTAGACTTACATGGACACTGAAGCTAGCAAGAGTGCTTAGGGTCTTATTTAACCTGTGCTGCAGTTGGGGCAAAGTGAACTAAATATCCACAAGGACTGTGGATCTCTGGTGTGCCAAATATTTGCTCACCACCCTCACATTTAAATTAGGGTTGACTTCCTCAAAGAAAGCTTTATGCAGGGCCTATCAGAGCAGTCTTTAACGGAAGTGAGGAATGTATAGACATGTTATCTGATGCACACAAACAGGCCACAAAGGGCTTTAAACGTCAGCACTATTCTCTTGAACCAGAAGCTAATATCTAGTCCAGGTAAGTGCTGTGATACAGCTGAGTCGTTGCTGATGTCATCTGAGACAGACTGTATATAATCACTGTTCATTTATAGTAACAAGAAGTCACATTATTCAACATAAATTTGACTAGACACCCACACACATACACACTCACTTCTGCTGTCCTGGATTACATATCGGCCCAAATTTAAGATTACTATTTGTATTTATACACATATTATTAACACATCAATGGTTATCCAGTTACTGTCAAATGTACATTTTACAGATGATATTGACTCATACTGAAAACAGTTTTTGTTGGTTCTTTAATGGACTGATTTATTTTTAAAAAAAGCAGTTAGACTGTTGGAAGAAAGTTGTTAGAAATAAATGAGACTTTCCCTTCAAGTACATATACAGTTAGGGATGGAGATAAAACTTCATCCTTCAAAGCATCCTTTTCCAGTGGGAGCTTCTCTAACAGCACTCCTGCTATTGCTAGTTCCCATTCATGTGGTATTTTTCTAGCAAGCTCAAGTCTATTCTTCACACTCTCTTCTGTGGATATATCAGAGATATTTCTTACTTGTACATAAGAGAAAGGGCACTTATTTCCACTTGTCCAACCCATTCCTGTATCAAAGAGAAAGAAAAAGACATGCAGTAAAGTATATCACTATGTAAGAACATATGCATGTTAAGTTACAGCACCATCTAGAACTAACATCTTCTGTGTTCTTCACTGAAATCATGGCAGTTCCTCAGTGACACACGTGTGTGCAGGCACACACAAACTACCCATGTCACCAACTGTATGATGTCTCAGATAATGTGTGTTCACTGCATTTAGTAACAGAATTACAGTTCTGGCAGTTTTGCAAAAGAATACTGTAATTCAAAGAATATAAAATAGATTTTCCCCAATTTCCATCCATTCCCCTCAAACTGCAAGTGTAGGTTGTACAAAGATAACGAGACACAAACGTTATACGGGGGTGGTCAAACATGCTTAACATAGCCACACAGAATAAATGTCAGATGTTTGAGAGCCACAAGACATGAACAAATATTACACACACGTTTTTATTGAAAAATATGCAAATCTGCTTTTTATTAACATTAGACTGTGTGAAAGAGCTGCATATGGCTCCTGAACTGCAGTCTGGCCATCCCTGCACTAACATCTTGACTCAAAGTCCTGTCCTGCATTGCTCTCTTTCCTGCTCATGCTCCTGTCTGAGCCTCATTCCCTCCCCCACCCCTTCCTCACTGAGAACCACACATACACTTAATGGAATTTGTTGGGCACAAACAACAAAATTAATTGTTTTGAAACAACAACATTATAGCACTGAAAACATGTCCTTGCCCCCAACCACACTGTAGCCTGAGCTGAGGGTAGATGGGAGTAGAATTGCATTCCACCCTCTTATCCTACCCCTAGTCCTCTGAGACTACACAAGACTGTGGCGGGGGGGGAGTCAGGGAAAACCACAATTGTGACAGAACAGAGACCTGTATTCCCACTGCAGAAATGATGTCCCTTGCTCAAATGCTGCAGAATTTCCTTGCCCCACCCTAGAGAAGGGAACAGCTGCATTTGGAAGACAACATTCCAAGGATGGAATGGCATCTTATGTTCCAGCTGTACTGAATGCTGTCCTCCTGTAGCAACTTGCAGCCAGCACAGGAAGGGAGGGGTATTACCAGAAGACAAAACCAAAAACATGGAGAGGCAAAGCCTTAATCAGCATCTAAAAGACAGTATGTTATGTAAGTTACCCATGTCCATCTTCCACAAAAGCAAATCATGCCACTAGCTATACCAGGTCTCTTAAAGTATATTTGAGGGAACTGTTTTAATTAGTGGCAAGATATATGAAGCCCCACGGCACGAATGCCACCTAAATGCATTTGGTAATTTACATGCAACAATAAATTTCTGCCTTTGAGGACCACTTTTGCCTCTTCCTTTTTGTTTTCCAGCTTGCAGGGTCAGTGCAGGAGAGGCAGGACAATCCCCACATTCCAGCTTGCAGGGACTCAGAAGCTCCTTGCAACTGATGAGACTGGTAGCTACAACCTACAGACCCTTTTGTAGACTCTGCCACCACCCCCATACAGAGTATCATTTCCAGCAGGACTCAGAGAAGAACTCATGAGTAGCAGCAAAACACTAGACAGACTCATACAGGTTTCAGTGTCAACTTTTAGAGGAGTTTTCTCAACAAACTGCATACACCAGTAGTAATTAGGTACAGTTTTATCTTGAAATGTTATATAAACTTAATCCAACAATACATACCTGTGGGTTTTCTAGGCTTTTCAAATATTCTTCAAACGGTCCCTCTATAAACTTTAAAGCATAGTAAGAAAAGGTTTTACTAGGAGCACTGTGACTCAAGGACTGTGCTTAATTTCTAGAAAGAGACAAACCAGGATTCAAATCTGCCCGCAAGCAACACCTGATCTGGAAATCCTAATCTAATCCCTAGTTTGAAGGTAATGACTTGCTCAGCAGGGAGGGACACGCACTCTAAGCTTTATTCCTATGTCATATATTTCAGAGGTGAGACCTGGCATCAAAAGAGACTATCAGGGTCCAAACCTAGGTAAGCCCCAGCAGGAATTAAACACTGCCTATAGATCAAAGTATTCAATAATTTCTTCACTGTACTAGCCAAACCTCTGTATTGTTTTGTGGCTGTGTAGCATTTACATAGCACTGTCAGTGGTCAATGTGTTTCACACACATGATCTTGTAACTGAGTTTACAGCAGAGACAAAATGAATCAGGAACCTCCTCCTGGATCACAACTTTTCCTCTTAGCTCCTATACTACAGTAGCTCATGATTAGAAAAATCGCCTGCCACAGTAAAAGTTCTCTCTCTCATGCAAAGAATAAAATGCAGCCCAGAATCAGCCGGAGCGGAGGGAGCTGAGAGCTCCACACCACCTCAGCTGGGGCTGGCTCCTCTTGCAGCTGCAAGAGAAGATTCAGTTGAGGATCGGCTAGGGCAGTAGGAACTGAGAGCTCCCCTAAACCTTGGCGTTGCCTTCTCTTGCAGCCTGGTTGGCTGCAAGAGAAGTCAGCCCAGGATCAGCTGTGCCCATGGGGAGCAGACTGTTCCCCACAGGCACAGGTTCTGGTGTACATTTCCCTCCTGGGTTTCTTCTTCTTGGATCTATTGGACCCAAAAAAATTCAGGATTTCTGAAAAATCCTGGATCCAAATACCACAACGGTATTGGGACCTGGGATTTTTTGGGAAATGCAGAATTTTTTTCAGTTCAATGTATACAAACCGACAAAAGGGGGGAAATTGCACACCCCTACATGAAAGAGTCTTGGGCCATAAACCAAGCTTAGGACTAGCTTTGAAACTTGAGCAAATCTCAGAGGTACACTCCAATGAAAGCATCAAGTAAATAAACACACGTGTACAACATGCAGCTGTCCACTGCCAAGTTATGCAACTTGGTCCATTGCCAGCCACTTCCATAGTAGTCTGTTGTTAGGTTTACACATGCAGGATAACAAGGTGGTAGAACAGACCACCACTGCAGGCATTGGAATCCAGCTTTGAATGTTCCTTTGCATAAGAATTCCATACAAACAGTAAACTACCACAGCAAGCAGAAAGCTTTGCTCCTCTCCCCTCTGCTCGCTGCATTTGTTTTCTATCTGCAGGGAGTTTCTAATATATATGGGAACCTTCCAAAATGCAATCCTCCATCTGGGCTCTGAAGTGGTGCAGTCTATTCTATCACCCCATTCAGCTTAGAGAAGCATGCATGGGACCCTATTTCAGTGCATACATGCATGGGGGACAGCCCAATGTAAAAGAGACACCAGGCCAAGTACCAAGCCCCCAGGGGGCTGCTTCTGCCTCAGCTGGTGTCACAAATCAGGCTTGAAAAAAGAAATGCCAGGTGAAAAGGAGATCTACAAGCAAGACGTTTGACACTAATGATATGGTGGGTGGGTAAGAGGACTCAAAAGATGGAAGAAGCCATCCCTGAGAATCATTATTAGAGTAACAAATACTAAGAAAACCAAACACTCACATCAAAAGAAGAAGGGGATAGCAGAGGACTGAGGGAATGAGAATGGAGAACCCCAAAGGAGCAAGGTAATAGGTGTGGAGTATGCAGGAAATAAAACCATGGCAACTGTTCTCTGAAAGCACTACAGCACGCCTGCAACTGATGTAGATACTTGCAGGATCCAGAAACAGAATGCATCATTCCTCCTCCCCATGACCAAAGAGAAGGTGTTTCAGATGTCAGAGGAATAACAGTGACTTCTAAGTATCTACAAACCAGTGCAGTGAAGTAGTCCATTAGTAGCCAGAAGATAAGCAAAAGCATAGACCTATCACACCTGCAAAGCAACATGGTAAGAAACAGCCTGGGCCATGGTGACCATCCATAAGGCAAAAATTTACCGCTTCAAACTTCTCTCTGTTTTTCCGCAGGTAGTTTATGCAGGACATCCTAATGGCAATATGCTGAGCCTGAGAGTAGAAAACCTGGAGAAGATTTTAAAATTAAAAGAAGATTGTTAGAGGAGCTGCTTGAAAAACAGTTACAAAAGCTACAAGTGAACAGATAACAAAGGGTAAGAATATTATTGCGCTTCAAACTTGTACATACACATCCATATATCTGCTAAGTCAAATACATCACATCAGCAGCAAATTGAAAAATTAGGACAACTGCACTTGCAAGACTGAAACACAGCCCAGCAGTGGGAATGAATGTAGTTTTAATACTCCAATTCTAAAGTGGCTGAATGCCATTCAAAACAAGAGTTCAAAGGTTAGCACTGATGACAAAACAACACTAATATTTGCATACCATTATTTATAGTACTGGCCTACTGTCTGCAGGCTAAATCAGCAGTTACTTACTTCATCTATAATCATTAAGCACAAATGATACTGGGCAAAACACCTCTCATATCAGAGTTTCCTGCACTCCTTACAACCTTCAAAGTAGGGTTGCCAAGTGCCCCTGGCCTCTGGCAAGGGATGGGGGGCAGGGTTGGCAAATCCAGGTTGCGAAACTCCTGGAATTTCAAGGATGGAGCCTAGGGAGGGCAGGAACATCAATGGGGTACAATGCCATAAAGTCCACCACCCAAAGCATCCATTTTCTCCAGAGGAACTGATCTCTGTAGTTTGCAAATGAGCTATAATTCCAGGGGATCCCCAGGTCTCACCTGGAGGCTGGCATCCCTACTCTAAATATAAGTCAATATTATCCCCAAGTAGTGGAGGAGAGTGGACACTGAGAGTGGCCTGAGATCTTTTTGTTAGTTAACGAGAGAGATTCCCAAAAGTATTCGGCCTCTAAAGCCTACCATAACCCAGTATTCAGGCTAAAGCTTTAGGATTCAAGCTTGATTTCCAAGAACCAGTGGGACAGCTAACCGAAACGAAATAACCTATATTGTCAAGCTTCAACCAGTCAAGTCGAAGCACACAGGCACCGCAAGTGCAGCTCCCACACTGGGGATTTGTGGAGCCGCTGAGTCATTACAGCGACAGGAAGCTGCCCTAACTTAAGGCAGCCCTCGGGGCATTCATTCACTCTGTCGAAGTGGGCAGCCTCTGCCCCATCCGCCAGGCCCGGTTCTGGCTGTAACTTCAACTCAACGCTCCACAAGTGTGCTGGCCAGAATAAGGCCAGTGGGGGAGTTTCATGTTGTAAAGGCTGAAGACCACGGTGTGACATTCAACACTCGGCGCTTGTAACCTCAAGCCTTTAAAAATCCCCTTTCTGCACCCCCGACCGTGATTCCTTGAAACACAGGGCGCCAAGGAGCGGCACATGGGCGGGCGAGACGAACCTAAAATGGGAGCGAGGACGGGTTGGACGCCCAGGCAAGCGGAACAATACCTGAGGAAGGGCTGGGGAAGCTTTGTTTCCTTAGAAACAAGGGAAATGCGTCTGGCAGACAGAGGCCGAACACCGCAAGTTCCTTGAAGAACCTAACATTGGGAAGGGCTGGAGAGTCTCTTCCCCGGGTCGGCCTCTTTCCCAAGGTGACTACACCCTAAACTACCTTCGCTGGAAACAGCGAAAGGCGCTGCTTTAAAAACAGAAATCAGAAAACTTCTCAACGCGCCTTGCCCAATTCCTTGCAGCGGGAGACACACGCAGTAGCCCCCGCCGGGCAAAGTCTGGAGGGCGTCGGATCTCTTTGCGAAGCAAGACAGGCCTCTGCCCTCGAGCGCAACTTCTTTCCCGGGGGCGCTTTGCACGCCGCCTGCCTGTTTCCCCACCTTTCTCCCACCCGAAGGCGCATGCTATAACCACCACCACCACCCCTTTACTCTCCAGAGCAAGTTACCTGCTCCGCCACGGCTCGGAAGAGGCAGGATCCGTCCTTCGCAACCCGCTTGCGGTATAATCCCTGAGATCGCAAGTAGCTGTCCATAGCCAAGTCGGCGGGAGACTCCTCGCCGTTTCCCGGGTAGTTCTGCTCCTCCTCGCCGCCTGGCTTAGCAGCAGCCTCCATATTTATTTATTGCTTAAGGTTGCAGAGAAATCGCATCACCTCCATTAGCCCCACATGGTATTAAAAAGAAAGAGAGGGAAGGGGTGGGTGGGTGAAGGAAACCGCTAGGAAGGGCTACCAAGAGCGATGCGAGGATGCAGCCGCCCAGCACGCAGCAGGAACCGGACTCGCGCTTGCAGGTCGCATGTGGGATTCCTGCAAGCGGCTCCACTTTTACTGCATGAGCCGGTGGCGGGTGCCGCCGCTTGGCCTGGCCCGAGCTCTCGCTTCCAAGCCGAGAAGCCTCAGCACTTTTTCCCTCCGAACACGGTGTCTCGACGGTTCCTTTTGCGCATCACGGAACTCACAAGCGGAAACAAAAGAGAAACGAAACAGTGCTGTTTCCACTGAAAGGGGCAGCCGAAAGTTTGTTTTCACTTTCAGACCAAACCGACCGCCCAAGTGCTCCTGGGAGTTGTAGTTGGGCGGCAGCAGGAAGTGAGAGCTCGGGGAGGGGAGGAGAAAAAAAGGGTTGGGAGGAAATGTCCCCTCGCCAAACAGGGATGTTCGGTGTGCTTCCGCAAAAGGGCGTCTAATGTGTTGTATTTGTGCTGTAACTATGCGGAACTTTTTTTAAAAAAAGGTATTTTTAAAGGTATGCTCTTTCTCCTCGAAGGTCAAAACTACATATCTGTGCTGAGTCTGCCTGCAAGATTTGGCTAAGCAACTAGAAAATGAAACTCCGACTCTGGTAGTCCCATGTATTTATTTACGTTATTAAGTCTGCCTTTCTCACTGAGACTCAAGGGCAGATTACACAGTTTAAGTCAGATACGGTCAACAGGGTGGGACATCCAATAAACAATACAATAACGTTTGGATTGCAGAAAGCATAAGCATTTAAACATGGCACATTAAATGATGCAGAAATTGCACAGTGGGAACATACAGCAATGGACTGTACACGTAAGAGCATAAGAGAAGCCAATGTTGAATCAGGCCAATGGCCCATCTAGTCCAACACTCTGTCACACAGCGGCGAAAATATACCAGGTGCCATCAGGAGGTCCAGCAGTGGGGCCAGGACACTAGAAGCCCTCTCACTGCTGCCCCCTCCAGCTCCAAGAATAGAGTGCATCACCTGCCCCAGACTGAGAGTTCCCATCTATACCCTGTGGCTAATAGCCACTGATGGACTTCTACTCCATATGTTTATGGAATTCCCTCTTGAAACTGTCCATGCTTGTAGCTGCCACCACCTCCTGTGGCAGTGAATTCCATATGTTAATCACTCTTTGGGTGAAGAAGTATTTCCTTTTATCTGTTCTAACCCGACTGCTCAGCAATTTCATGGAGTGCCCACAAGTTCTTGTATTGTGAGAAAGGGAGAAAAGTACTTCTCAACCTGCTCAATCCCATTCATAATCTTATAAACCTCAATCATGTCACCCCTCAGCCGTCGATTCTCCAAGCTAAAGAGCCCCAAGCGTTTTAACCTTTCTTCATAGGGAAGGTGTTCCAACCCTTTAATCATTCTAGTTGCCCTTCTCTGCACTTTTTCCAATGCTATAATATCCTTTTTGAGATGTGGTGACCAGAACTGTACACAGTATTACACAGTAGTAGTATGCAGCCCCTTTACCAGACCATCTTTATTTATTTGTTTGTTTGTTTATTTATTAGTTTGACTTTTACCCCGCCCTCCCACCGAGGCGGCTTTATGAACCATTTCATTACAATACAGCCCTATTACCTGTGTGACAAAGCCTTCCTGAATAATTTAGTTTTGTACTGTTTGTGGAAAGCCACGATAATGGGAGCCTTGTCAGGCAGGCCATTCCATAAGGCAGGGCCCATAACAGAGAATGCACCTGTAGGGGCAGTTGTTGATTTTGCCAATTTGCAAGGGGGCCCCTGCAGAAGGCCCTGCTCAGATGAGCAAAGCTGTGGTGACAGAGCAAGCACAGAGAGAGAGTGACGGCCCTGCAAATACGGTGGAACAAAACCATGAAGGGTATTGTATGTGATAACCTATATCTTGACGAGCCTGGTAACTGATGGGCAGCCAGTGGAGTGACTAAAGAATGAGAGCATTTAGTTTCTCTTCAGTACTTAAAGACCACACTGAGGAAGACCCCAGTGCCCACAAGCAGAGGAGAGAGAATGGACTGTGTCACTTCGGACTGCAGGAGATGAATTTGAATGTTCCTTTGGGTCTGTCTGTGTATGTTAAACTCTCTATAAAATAGAAACTAGCACTCCCCCACCAGGAGAAAGCTGCTATCCCTCTCTTCATCTTATGTGCTGTATTCTGTTTGTAAGGAATTTTTAATACAGGGGAACATTCCAAAGTGTGACCCTCTACCTCCCATTTAATGGTGCCTCCTATTCCACAGCCTCATTCCCCTGCATGTGTGAACCAAGACTTGCTGGAGAAAAGGTTAGTTTTGCATCCAGGCATAAATCTCAAGAGGCAACTGAATTTGCCTCTGAAATTCCAGACATTTCTCATCAGCTTTCAGACCTGTGGGGATCTCAGGCCCAAGAAGAAGTTTTGGCCAGCCTCCCAGCCTTACACCCTCAAGCCTCTGTTAAATTTCTTAAAATAAAAAAACACAATATTAATTGCTTATTACTGCTTCAAGTGAGTCCTAAAACATTTGAAGCTGATTCACTTTATGGGAGAATCTCAAATATACATTTAGCAACAGCATAGAGAACAACAGAATATTTAAGGTTGCTGATAAGCTCAGAACATTCGGATTTAGAGGCAATTTGGACTATAATGAATAAGAACAAAGTTGCTTGTGGAAAAACAGATATAAGGGGTATTTCTAAAAGAATCTCTGCTTATTGGGATAGTGTTTATACTTAGATTTATTAATACATTTTAAAGACCTGGCCTAAATCCAAAGTTGTATCCAGTGGTCAAGGACAGGGGTCCCCAGCCTTTTTCAGTCTGTGGCCATCTTTGGAATTCTGACACGGGATAGTGGCCACAGGATGTGGCACCAGCCATAAAACGGCAGCTGCAGGATGTGGAGCTAATCACAAAATGTGAAGAAATGAGGTCATGCATGATTCTAATAGTTAGCTCTTCAACATTTCAGGCAGAAGCTCTGAATGCCTTTAAAAATGAATGTACTGTTTAAAAATATTTTCTTGCATACATACAACTTACCCTCAGTTTTGCACTGAAGATCTTTGTACTGTGGAGGCAGTTGCTGCTGAAGCAATTTTTAAAATATCTGCACAGCCAATCAGATATCCGTTGGTCAATCAGAAACCCTGCTGGGCAAAAGCCCCACCAGGCCCCGCTCATTTTCAAGAAACACTTGGTGGGCACCCGGAAGGGTACTGGCAGGTGCCACACTGGGAACCCTGGTCTGGGGGGCAGAGAGCCAGCCTCCATTCTCCCCAAACATGTATGTTACAATGGCTATATAAGCACATCATACCAGTGGGTGGTGCTGTTGCACATCTGAGTGCTTGGATTGGTTGTGTATTATTATTACTTGTTATTCTGGTGGAAGTTGACTTTTTAGCTATCTGTAAGACTTATGCTGCAGGGTGTGCAATAAATAACTTGAAAACTTTTTGTTAAAGTTGGTTCCATTGAATAAGTGTGTTACAATATCCGATCTGAAAACAAACGAGGTAGCAAAGCAGAATTGCTGAAGGGTAACATTTTCCTAGTGTCTCCACTTAACAGGAGGCCCTTTGCCTGTCTTTGGGCTTGGGAGATGCCCAGTCATGCGGGCCCCTGACGTCAAGCTAGGTGATGGAGAGGGGGACCAATTTTTTAAAAAAAATTCCAGGTAATAATGTAGCAACAAGTAGAGTGTGAAAAGTTAGGCATAGCAGCCAGCATACTCTTAAACCCCCCCCCCCAATTGTCTATGCTATTTCATATTAGTGGTGGGAAGAAGTATATCAAATTTCTGTCTGTCTACCCATATATACATGACATACCTCTGTCAAGGGCAAATGAATATAGGCAGAAACCAGAAACAGACTTAGGGTTGTCAACCTCCAGGTGGGGCCTGGGGACCCCCAGCTGACAGAGATCAGATCCCCTGGAGAAAACTGTTAACAGGTGCTGTAAGATTTAATGACCAGAGAACAAGGTCAATGCTAGGCAGCCTTGAGAAAGACAGGAGCACTCCGTCTATGAACTTCAGCTGCTTAATGTGGTAAGAAAATTTTGTGAAGCCAAGTTATATTAGAAATATTGTAAAATTTTGAGATTCATGAATTATGTCTTTTAACAGCCTCTCATAGGACCAGCAACAAACATCAATTTAAACATCAGTGTAACCACAAAAGAGAGCTCTCACCCTGTAGAAGACTTTCAAGCAAGAAGAAGCGGGCGTATAATTCTAGAAACTCCCGTTGGGGTTTGACTTTGGAAAAAAGGATGTAAATTGACTGGTAGTTATTGTACTGAATGAATTGATTATTATTGTTGATATTGCATGTAATGAATATACTACCTGTTTTAGGATATTATAAACAACACACAATGCACTTTATAAGATGGAACAAATAGAACACATTAATTTATCTAAAAAGTGTTTTGCAGTGTATATATTTATTGTTTGACTCCTCTAACACTGCAGCTCGGGTTGCTAAACCCTCCAGATGGGGCCTGGGGATCTCCCGCTTTTACAACTGACCTCCAGCTGACAGAGATCAGTTCCCCTGGAGAAAATGGCTGCTTTGAAAGGTGGACTCTATGGCATTGTATCATGTTGAGGTTTTGCCCCTCCCCCAAACCCCCTGCCCTCTCCTGGCTCCACCCCCAAAGTCTCCAGGTATTTTCCATCCCAGACCTGGCAACCCTAAGCAGACTTCCTGCCCTCTCCCCTCCACTTGCATCAAACTATGCTGGTCCCAGCCCCTCCTACACGCAATCACTCAAACATGCACCTAAGCACATAAAAGTTGTTTGGGCATTGGATCCCTCTCTGTGACTGGGAACAAATGCTGGAGCCAGTACATATGCAGCCTGTACACATGTGGGTGCTATTGCACATAGGAAGAATAGGGTCATTGTGCTCATTCCCCTTCCACCACTGCCTCTACAAAATGTAAGGTGTACAGGGTTATTGAGATTTTTAAATCCAAAAACTGGGAAATGCCCGAGTTGTTAAGATTACTATTTTGCTGAAAAGTAAGATAGACAGCCGTTAACTAGACAGGAGGGAAAAAGGGAAGATATTTCTTCTTAGATAACTATCAAGCAGTATACTAATCAAACAGCCTTCCCAGTGGATGTTTTCTACATTTAAAGTGGGACCCAGTAATGTCAAGCGGATCATATCTCAGACATTAGTGCCAATATAGGCCAGGCTGATGCCAAAACTATGCTGAGTCCATACAACACAACATTATATAAATTCAAGGCTGTGCCATTATGTGATTGACTGCAGGTGTCTTGCATCTGTAGGTGTCTTGATGGGTGTCAACATGACAAATAAGGTTCAACGTGGGCAATAGCAAAGTAATGCACATTGGAGCCAAAAATCCTAACTATAAATATATGTTGATGGAGTTCGAACTGGTGGTAACTGATCATAAAAGTCGTGGTAGATAACTCACTGAAGATGTCAACTCAGTGTGTGACTGCTATAAAAAAGTCACATGCTGTGCTGGGGATTATTAGGAAGGGGACTGAAAACAAATCAGCCAGTATCATAATGCCCCTATATAAATCTATGGTGTGACCTCATTTGGAATACTGTGTATAGTTCTGGTCACCACACCTTCACTATGAAGAAAGATTAAGGTTATGGCTCTTTAGCTTGGAGAAACTATGACTGAGGGGTGACATGATAGAGGTTTACAAAATTATGCATGGGATACAGAAGGTATCTTTCTCACAGTACAAGAACTCATGGGCATAAGGATGCCAGCCTCCAGGGGGGACCTGGGGATCCCCTGGAACTAAAGCTTATCTTTAGACTACAGAGATCAGTTCTTCTGAAGAAAATGGATGCATTGGAGGGTAGACTCTCTGGTATTGTACCCCACTGAGGTCCCTGTCCTATCCACACTCCACCCACAAATCTCCAGGAGTTTCCCAGCCTGGATCTGGCAACCCTATCCCCCATCCTCTGCTGATAGCCAGAAGGGGCCTGGCAACCCTACATGGGCACTCAGTGAAATTAATGAGGAGGATTAGAACAGATAAAAGGAAGTACTTCATCACCCAAAGAGTAATTAACACATAAAATTCACTGCCACAGGAAGTGGTGGCAGCTACAAGAGGGGATGGAGCAGTGGTCCATAAGTGACTATTAGCCACAAGATATAGATGAAACACTGTGTCTGAGACAGTGATGCTCTGTATTCTTGGTGCTTGTGGGGCAACAGTGGAAAGGCTTCTGGAGTTTTGGCCCTGCCAGTGGACCTCCTGATGGCACCCATGTTTTGGCCACTGTGTGGCAGAGTGTTGGACTGGATGGGCCTGTTCCAACATGGCTTCCCTTATGTTCTTATGTTCCTAACCAGAGGTCACCTGTGATTCTGTATTATTACCCCAAGATCTCTACATATGCTGAAGTAGAAGTCTGTGCCCACCCCTTCCAGCTACATCCATCATAAACAGTGAAACAGTGAAGAAGGAGGCAGCAATTCCAGCCAATTAAGGAGCCTCAAGTAGGGAAACAGGAATCATTTCAGGGTTCTAGCTACTGATTGCTTCACAGAACCAAGGAGGAGAGGGGAACAGAAGTGGGAGAACTGGGTACTGTGTGCATTGGTTCTTTTGAGCCTGGAATTTCATCTCAAGATCATAAAGATAATCACTTGCCTTGAATTCCCTTGCTTAGATGGATTTGTGTAAATGCACAATGTATTACCATTAATCTACCCTTCAATATTTCATAATTCTATAAAAAGGTATCTAGTGGCAGCCTAAAAAAGTAAAAAAGATGTAATTGCAGCATAAATGTTTGTGATCCAGATGCTGACAAAATGGGCTTTAGCCCACAAAAGTTCATGCTTGATTAAAATCTTTGAGTCCAGTGGCCTATTCATGATGACAACAGCTCTACCTTTGTCTGCCTCTTCAATTATAATATCTGAATTGTTCCTGAGACTGTCTTTGGCCTTTCTTTCGGCATGGTTTATGTTTATGTTGTATGCTTTCTGTTTCTGTTGTATGTGATGGTGCTTGTTGATCACATCAGTTTGGATTCTGTGGCGAAAGCGTTCATTGTAGAGATCTAGTGTGGCATCATGGTTGCAATGCCACACTGAATTTCTACATCAAATGCTTTCTTCATAAGTCCAAACCGATGTGATCAACAAGTTCAATCGCATACAACAGCATCTCAACCATGCTGAAAGAAAGGCCACAAACAGTCTCAGGAACAATTCAGATATTATAATTAAAGAGGCAGACAAAGGTGGAGCCATTGTCATCATGAATAGACCACTGGACTCCAACATTGTTCTGCTGCTTCAGATCAACACAGTTACACACCTGATTAAAATCTTGTTAGCTTCTGAAGTGCCACTAGGCTTCTGTTTTATTGGTGCTGCAACAGATGAATGCAGCTATCCTTTATGACAATCCTATAATTTCTAGATCCTCTAGATGGCAATAAATCCTTCAGCATATAGACAAAATGCTTCACACGTCCAAATGCCTAAACAAGAATTGTTATTCTCCTCTAAATCAGACAAAATGCTAAAACTATTTTAGATGCTTATCTAGGGAGCTCTGTGTTCCCCCATCCTCTGAATAAAGGAAGGTGGCAACCAGAGACGGGATCTTTTCTGTGGTAACATCTCAGCTGTGGGATGCCTTTGCCACAAAGAAACGATTCCGTTTCAGGGATTAAATTCAGTTTTAGGCTGAAGCAGGTTGTGTGTGTGTTTGTGTGTGCTTATGAAAGACCTTTGCTGAAGCTGAAATATACTATTTTTATCTTACTGTTTCATTAATATTATTTTATTGGCATTTTAATATTTGCGTTCTATGCTACTTCCGGGATATTTTACAAAGAATATGGTTAATATATAGCCTATTATTTTTAATGAGTAATGTACAAGCACTAGATCAGGGGTCCCCAATGTGGAGCCTGCCTCTTCCTTTTCTGGTGTCCACCAAGTGTTTTTAGAAAGTCGGCAAAGCCAGGTGGGGATTCCTGAGTGGCTGTGCTCACAAGAGAAGGGTTCGTGTAAAAGGGATAACCAGGAGAAGAAGCATTTTTCCCCCTTTTCTTTTTCTCTAAGGTTGCGATCACACACATAAAATAATCCAATTTCAATGCACTTTCGAATTGGATTTTGACAGTTCACACAGTAAAATCCAGTTGGAAAGTGGATTGAAAGTGGATTATTTCGTGTGTGTGATCGCAGCCTCAGTGTGTGAGATGCCTGAAAAATTAAGACACACATTGCCAGATGAGGGTTTCTTAAATAGTGTAATGTGTATATTTATTTTATGTCTATGCAAGACAATGTTGTTAAAGAATATGTTGATTTTAAAAGGCATCCCATTAAACAGAGCATCTACCTGAAATGTTGAAGACCTGCTATCAAAGTTATACATAACCTCACTCCCTGACATTTTGTGATTGGCTCTGCCTCCCATGGCAGCTATTTTGTGGGTGTGCCTCCACTACCCTGTATCAGAATTGCAAAGGCTTGGGGACCCCTGTGCAGGGTTGTGGGGTATCTCACTGTTATTTGATTTGTAACATAGGCAGAAATTCTATATACTTATTTTTTACACTATATCTCATGGTACGTCATACTTTTTAAAGGTTACCAGAAGAGCAAAGGTTTGCATGCAGTACATAGCACAGTGCTGATTAGTAGTCGTAGCCTACGCAAGAGAGGGTGAGGATCAGGCAGTTGGGTTTTGTTTGGTTTTTTGCTCATGTCTCATTCTTGTTTTATCACTGGCTTGATGTAATCAGGAGCTCCCTGGCTGTGACCTTGGTGAGGTTTGGCTGTGATTCTAGATTGTTCCATGACTGTAATTTGTACACACTAATAGTGTTGCCCTTCAGCTTCCCAATGTCTGTTATTTACTCATCTTAAGTACTTGAGTCATAACACTCATGCCAGAAATGGAGCCCTGTGAGATATGTGCTACACCCAAATTCTAAATATGAAAGCACAGGGATTTGATATAGTGGCCCTTTTCAGGTGACATATCCCAGGTGGCTTTCTGCAGTCACAGTGACCTCAAGGATGCGGGGGGGGGGCATATCTCTCTCCCTGTATTGTTTTCACTTGGGATAAGTCATGTGTAGAGGTCTGGTGTGAAATATTAATGGTGCTAGGGTTTTGTTGTTCTTTTTTTACTAAAATTAAATTTATTCAGTGTAATTTGAGGAAACTATTAAGAAGCCACGTTAGCAAATGCTAATCAACTATCAATGAAATTGCATCAGAATTTCACTTCCTCCAAAGGTGTTCAGGGTGCCGTATGCTGTTCTTCACTCTTCCACTTTATTTTCACGACCCTGTAAAGTGGATTAGACTGACAAGGAGAGGCTGGGCCAAGGCCACCCAGCACCCCTGGCAGAGTGGGGGCTTGAACCTGGTCTCCCAGACCTAGTTCAACACTCTACACTATTCTGGCTTTCTTTGGGATTTCCTCACAAACTTATAATCCTCTGAGTGCCCAGTGACCGCCTTCTTGTAAATAAACTGGCCAGTTAAAATCAATAATTTGCTTTTAAATATCTGTATAATGTAAATTTGAGATGTAAATAAGGAATTACCTTTTATTGAGCCTCATTTTATTTCTTATCTTCCTTATCTTCCAGAGCATTGTGGCTATATAGGTCTCAAATAATTGCTAGTTTTATCCTGAGATATCCTGAGATATGCGGAATAAACATTTTGACAACTTGAAAGCTACCTCATCCTCTTGTAAGCTGTTGTAAGAACGCGTGCAGTCATAGTATCATGGAGGGTCATCTAGTCCAACCCCCTGCACAATGCAGGAAATACACAAATACCTCCCCCTCCCCACCTCCAGTGACCGCTGTTTCATGCCAGAAGATGACAAAAAACCTCCAGGATCTCCAGCCAAACTGGCCTGGAGAAAAATTGCTTCCTGCCCCCAGAGTGGCGATCAGCATTTCCCTGGGTGTGTAAGAAACGGCCACAAGAACTAAGCACTGATGCAACCCTTCCTGCCATCCCTCTCATGATCTGCCTAAGAATCAGCATTGTTGTCAGATGACCATCTAGTCTCTGTTTGGAGGCTGGCTCATAAACTCAGCAGGCAGCCCCAAACACTGGTTATAGCCATGGAGCCCTTTTATGCATAGTGGGACTTGACTCTGGGGAAATATGCATAAAATGAGGTTATGCCACATGTGGTTTACCAATGGAGATGGTGGGACGGAATGAGACGTCTGCTTGACTATACATCCTACGCTTTGTATTTGAAGTCGAGATTACCATCTAAAGAATGTTTGTCTTGAACTCAGGAGATATGGGTTCAGATCTTCCAGAAGCCACTAAAATAGACAGTATTTGGCAAGCTGCCCTCTATAGAACTGCTCCCAAGTATAAAAAGAATGGTGTAATCATGACACAATATTCTTGTCTACTAGAATGTCTGGGAGCAATGATTAAGAACCGTTATGAGTAAAGATCAGGGGCTCCAAATAAGCCAGGCCTGGAGTGTGCAGGCAAAGTGTAGGGAAGAGTAGGGAGAATCAGGCAGAGAGACAGAAAATAAGAAGGCAAAATATCTAATGTCTTCCTTGTTGTCACATCCAAGTGGTTTATGGTTGTGACAAAGGAGAATTCTCTGTCAGTGCCAAAAATTGCATAAGATACTAAACATCCCTTCAGTGTCTTGGAATCAGAATTATTTCTTTTCTTTTTAATGCAAGCACATCTGGTGCCCCTGCCATGTGGAAAAGAAAATGTGGCTGTGTGCTGTGGTTACAGGTGGCTAATTAGTGCTAATTGGGGAAGGATGGATGGATATGGATAGCTAACAGTGCTGTCCAAAGCAGAGGTACGCTCTACTAAGACCATTGAAGTCAATAGGCTTAGAAGGGTGTAATTCTGCTTGAAAGGAAATGTCAAAGGGACATGGGCTTTCTGCATAGAAGTGTGAGGCTCTAGCCATTCTGTAACTGGAATAATAGACATGCAGTCTAAAAGACTCCTGACAATTATTTCTGCTGCTGGTGTAGCATCCTTCCATAAGAGATCAAGCCAAGATTATAGTGTCCTATAATGGGAGAGGTGCAGCTTGCAAAATGCCTTAAACTCGAAGCATTTGCAGGACAAAACATTTTATTTATTTATTTTGTAAAAATTATTTATTTATACTAATTTGTTTAGAACACTTATCATCCATCTTTCTGTCTTGCGGACCTCAAAGTGGCTTATAATGTAAACAAAACTATGATTATTTAAAAACAAACAAACACAAAACACCACAATTTAAAATCTCAGTTACATGTCATTAAATGAAAGCTAAATTAGTCAAAAGCAGTCCTAAATAAAACTATCTTCAGCTGCCTCCTGATGCAGTTGGGCTAATTAATTGTTACTTAACTGGAGAGCTAGTTTGGTGTAGTGGTTAGGAGTGTGGACTCTAATCTGGGAGAACCAGGTTTGATTCCCTGCTCCTCCACATGCAGCTGCTGGTGTGACCTCAGGTCAGTCATAAGTTCTTTCAAAGCTGTTCTGTCAAGGGCAGTTCTCAGGAGAGCTCTCTCTTACCTCACAGGGTGTCTGTTGTGGGGAGGGGAAAGGAAAAGAGATTGTAAGCCGCTCTGAGATTCCTTTGGGTAGTGAAGGGCAGGGTATAAATTCAATCTCTTCTTAATGCAAGTGGCCTAAGAAAGTGTTCACATCTGACAAGGAAAGAAAAAGAATGAAGCGAAAAAAGCAGCTTACCTTTGCAGTTTGATGAGGTGGAATATAACTTAATGGGCAGAAATAAAGCAGTTGGTAAAAACCAAAATTTTCACGTTCTTGTGGCCTATTGCACAGCAAGCATTAAAGCTCGTCAATCCGCAAAATTAGCTTCGGGAACATTTCAACCTAGGAGCGAGCTGCAACATCATAAAGGGTTATCTGTCACAAAAGGGTTATCTGGCTTCGCGGGGAAGGTGAGGTATAAATCTCATCATAAATAAAATAAATAAATAAACCGTAAACACTATGTGCCTGGTTGGTGTACTGAATTAAAAAAAACTTACATTATCCCTGGAAAAACCAATGTATTTTAGAGGACTGTAGGGGAAAGAAGGCCCAAAGTTGGAAGGAAGCCACAGATACCAATTCTTCAAGAAGCACTGATCCAGGGGTCTTTTTTTGGGGGGAGCGCACTGGAGCACAGCTCCAGGAGCTCAGGAGCCAAGCCCCGCCCCCAGCCGGCGTCCCGGGGAGTCTTTCAGGCAGCCCAATGTCAATTTCAGTTCCATTATATCCTATGGGCCATTGAAGTCAATGGTGAAAACATAGGGTATATTCTGGGGACTGGAGGGGAGGGGGTTTGAGGGAGAGGCTCCAAACCCACAGGGTAGCTGGTGGAGGCTCTCCCCAAGATACCCACCAATTTTCAAGAGCATTGGACCATGGGGTCCAATTCTATGGGCCCCCAAACAGGTTGCCCCATTCCCTCCATTGTTCTCTATGGTGGGAAAAAAGTTACTTCTTTCTCACTATAGAGAACAATGGAGGGAATAGGGGCAACCTGTTTGGGGGCCCATAGAATTGGACCCCCTGGTCCAATGTTCTTGAAACTTGGTGGGTATCTTGGGGAGAGGCTCCGTCAGCTACCCTGTGAGTTTGGAGCCTCTCCCTCAAACCCCTCCCCTCCAGCCACCAGAATATACCCTATGTTTTCACCATTGACTTCAATGGCCTATAGGATATAATGGGGCCGAATTGCCGCCGAATTTCTTTCATTCCATCCTTTCCTTCTCTCTTTTTCCTCTTTCCCTTCTTCTCTTCTCTCTTTCTTTCTTTCCCACCTTCTTCTCTTCTCTTTTTCCTCCTTTCCCTGTTTCCCTCCTTCTTCCCTCTCTTTCTTTCCCTCCTCCTTTCCTTCTCTTTCTTTCCCTCTTTCCTTCCTTCTTTCCTTCTCTCTACTCTCTCTTTTTCCTTCCCTCTTTCCTCCTTCTGTGGCCCAACTCTCATGAGAAGGAGTTTAAACTTTAAACCCCTTCTCTCTTAGCTCCCCCACCCAGACCAGCTGGGGAAGGGAAGGGGAGGGTTTTGAAGATGCCTCCCCCCCTTTTGCTTCCCCTTCTGATATCACTTCCAGTGATGTCAGGGGGCATGGCATATGCTAATAGCCTAATAGCTCATTAGCATACCATATGCTAATGAGCTCCTGCAGCTGTTTTTCTACGAAAAGACCCCTGCACTGATCATTATCAACATGGCCATATCTGTGGATACTTAAATTCAAAGACTGGAGCCATGAATAGACAAGACAGATCTTTTTACAAACCTGAAAAAAGCCACAGGTTTGCAGAAAAATCTCAAATAAAAAAATACAGTGGGGCATTAAGTCCTCCGAAGTAATTGAAACAGTGCCTGTATCTTTAAGAAACAAATGCCCTCTGTGGCTATTGCTAGACAACCATAATAGTGTTAACAGCTTGGAGCCTTAGTTTCTGTCAGTAAAAGGTGTGGGGGGACAGGGCCCTTTCCAGGGCTGTTTTGGCATTTGAAGGGAGATTCATCATGGCCATGCCTGGCAGCAACCATGGGAAACTTGATACCATGCAAGTTCCATGTGTCACCCAGGCCCAGTTTATTGCTACTGTCCAGCAGCAGCCACCACACAAAAACCAGAGTGGTGTAGTGGTTTGGGGTTGCCAAGTACTCCCAGGGGGGGAAGGAAACCCCCCGCCCGAGAGGCCCGTTCCCCGCTGGCGCAGATTGGGCCGCCAGGGGGGGGACTCCAGCCCCAAAGTGCACAATGTGCCCAGTGTGAACACATCACCCGGAAGTGATGCAATTGCATCGGGCACGTTGGGGGCGGGGCCACAATCATCCAAGGGAAAACTCTATGGTTTTCCCTCGAATGATTGTGGCTCCGTCCCAATGTGCCCAATGCGATTGTGTCACTTCTGGATGATGCGATTGCGGCATGCACGCTTTGTGTGTGCACAAGGAGCCTCCGAGGGACATCCAGGACTCCCCCCGCAATTTCAAAGGTAAGACTTGGCAACCCTATAGTGGTTAGAGATTGAGACTAGGATCTGAGACTCTGCAAGTCCCTTGCTTGTTACATCTAATATGCTGAAGGTCCTACTATAAGTTTAGACAGGTTGCTAGGCCCTAAAGGGGAAAGAAGGGTACTTTTAAGATTTTTTCCCATTCAATGTATGCATTTTCATGTACCCCACTGTGTGGAAGCAATAACATCTTGGGAGATCTCCTAAATGTAGTATATGGATATGGAACCAGAATTGGAATAGTTTTGGGAAATAAGGATAAAATCCCACAAATTGATTTCCGTTATGCATTATTAACTCTGGATCCATATGACATCAAAGAGGATTTCGATTGCAGGATTATCCCCAAAGTACAGATCATGCAGTCATTTTACTTAGTGAATATTAGTGTTTCTCAGTGTATATAATCTCACACTTACTATAATTTCATTTAGCCTTTTAACTGTTATGACTTCATTTAGCCTTCTAACTTTTAACCAGTCCTCTTTAGCTTATCTATATTTGTATATTAGACATTTATATTAAATATTTGCATACTGATGAAACTTCAGTGTAGTTAGGTTTTTTGTGTTAATGCAGAGGTGTAAGACAATTTACAAATAGAAGATTTACATTATTTTATATTTTATTCCCTATTACATCAATGCATCAGAACCAAAATACCCACACTAACTATAAACTGTGTCCTTAACATTCAGACTCATCAATTAATATAAAGTGTTAAATAATTAATTTAACAATTAAACCAATTAAATCTCACTGTCCTATAATATTTATTTGTTACCACCATTGTAAATTCCTCTGAATTAATCAGCTAAGGGATTTTAAAGTGCAATAGCAATGACTTCCTTGTATTTTGTTTTTCTCACTATAATTCTATTGATTTTACAAAGTGGAATGGCAAAACCTTTTAAATATTTAATCCTTTTAAATGTGCAGTCCAATACCAAGTATAAATTTGGCTTGCTTGGATAAGGCCCAGAATTCATAAGTATCCATAGAGTTGTAGAAATAGAAGGGTGGTCTGAAGATCGTAAATTTTAAATTCTGCCCTAGGCTAGGTGTATTTCCTACAACATTTTCCAGAGCAAAAAAAAATCGTAGGGACAGTGGTACGTGATTGAATTTTCCTTTGAGTGAGAGATTGCTGGTACTTTTTGCTATATCTGTTTGTTTGTAAATATACATGTTAAACAGATAAGAAATCAGCATAAGCAGAATATTAGGTCTCAAACAGGCCAGCACCTCAGTATTCTCAAAGTAATTGCTTCTTCTCTTAAGTATTTTAGAGAGACTCTTTCCTCTTTTTCTTTTAGGGTTGCCAACCTCCAGGTCGCTGCAAACAAAGGAGGGAGATCACAGGAAGGAAGTACAGAGGAAAACAACAACTGTGATGTGTTACGTCACAAAAGTCTCCACAGACTGAAAGTCTCTTGTTCCAAAATTCAGTTGACTTAATGTAATTCAAACGCCACCACACAATGGATTATGCGTATTATCTCGTTTCATGTGCACCTTTATCAAGCAGAATAGCGTCGAACTATCAAAATATCCTATATATAATGTAAAAATATAAAAATCCATTATTTGTGTTAATGTTAACACGAATATAACACAAGGCTATGCAAACAACTGGCTGTTATCTACCATACTTACAAGATTAATCCATTAGTCTGTGGAGACTTTTGTGACGTAACACATCACAGTTGTTGTTTTCCTCTCAACTCAACCTCCAGGTTGCGGCTGGGGATCTCCTGGGATTACAGCTGATATCCGGGCAATACAGATCAATAAACCTGGAGAAAATGGCCCACTTTGGAAGGTGGACTCTATGGCATTATACCCCATTAAAGTTCCTCCCCTCCCCAAATTCCACCTCTTCAGGCTCCACCCCAGAATTTCCAACCTGGATTTGGCAACCTATTTTCTCTGCCTTCTACTCAATAGTTACAGTTGACAAACTAGTTCTGGCTGGTTTCAGTTCCACAGGGAGCAGGTCATTGTAAAGCTAATATTGCCCTTTCATGACTATGTTTAATATGTATTTATTTCATTTATACCCCATCTTTATCCCCAGTGTGGAGTGGGAACCCAAAGCGGCTTATGTTGTTCTCCTCTCCTCCATGTTATTATTGGGATATTTGATTAATATAGCAGAGTTTGTCCAGTCATAAAAGCATGATATTGAGTGCAGTAAATAAATCTCCCAAGAAATATATTGCCAAAAAGGAAAACTTGAATTTATTCAAGGAGATCCAGTTCACGTTCAGGTTGCAGTCAAAAGAAGAGAAAGCAGCCTAAAATGTAAAGAGTACTTTCCCAGTCACAAATGGCCAGCTAATCTGACCTCATGAGGGAGGACGAGGGAGCACGAGGGCACTGTATCTACAGGAGAGACCTGCAGAGATATGTGTCTCCATGGATGGCCATGTGTAGAGAGTGAGAGGAAGAAGTGAGAGAGAGAGGAGGGGGCAGAGGGCAGCTCCCAGATTGTAAAGTACTGAGCAGGATGCATCGGTAGTGGTATCAGCTCATACTTTATTGGAAGTGAAGAACACGAGAGAGAATGCCGGCTCGCAGGCCGGCTTATATCCCTAAGACAAACCACACCCAAACACACACCCCACACCCATGGTAGGATTATTTACAGTGGCAAGAGTCCAATAGGTCCTTTCTTGGATCCTAGCCCTCTGATAGGAGCAGACTAGGATCCGCTCTAGCTATTGTCCCTTGAAGCAGAGCTAGGCTCTTCGCCTGACCACATGCGGACCTGACTTTGCACACGATTGAACTCCGTATACACAACACAGATTAAGACAAAGAGAGAACCCCATTCAAGGAGATAACACCTAGACACTCTTAGAATGATGTAGTATGCCCCCCCATGCCCAGGCATGCGGCGTTGCTCACTCCAACAATTATCCTCACAACAAACCTGTGAGATAGTTTAGGCTGAAAATGTGTGATTGGCTCAGTGTCAACTAGTACACTTCCATGGCAGAATGGGGTTTGACCCTGGGTATCCCAGACCCTACTCCAGGCCTCTAACCACTTCACCACACCAGCTCTCCAAACTAAGCCACACGATAGCCTAGAAATATTTTACGTTACAGCCAGCACAGTTTATAACCAGTCCCTTTTTCAAAAGTGGGGCATTGGGGTCAGCTGCCCCAGACCAACATGTAAAGTGATCTGTGGGAATGTTGAGGCACAGCACTGTGTGTCAGTGTGAAATGATCAGATCTTTTTCTTCCAAGACAGCAGCACTGATCTCTGTAACTTCAGAACCAGGAATAATTTCAGTAGTTATTGTCGTGCTGACTGACTTGCAAATTTAATCAGTGTACATGCAGACAATACCACTCTAATGACAGAAAGGGAAGAGGACCTCAAGAGTCTCTTGCTGAAGATGAAAGAGGAGAGCACAAACGTTGGCTTGAAACTCAACATCAAAAAAACTAAGATCATGGCATCCAGCCCCATCACTCCTTGGCAAATTGAAGGAGAAGTCGTGGAAGCAGTGACAGACTTCACGTTCCTGGGATCCAAGATCACTGTGGATGGTGACTGCGGCCATGAAATTAAAAGACGCCTGCTCCTTGGGAGGAAAGTGATGGCAAACCTAGTCAGCATAATAAAAAGTAGAGACATCACCCTGCCAACAAAAGTCCATATGGTCAAAGCAATGGTATTCCCAGTAGTAATATATGGCTTCGAGAAGGCCAGATCCTGAAGCTGAAACTCAAATACTTTGGCCACCAAATGAGAAGGGAGCACCCACTGGAAAAGACACTGATGCTGGGAAAGACTGAAGGTAAAAGAAGAAGGGGGCAGCAAAGGATGAGATGCTTAGACAGAGTTATCAGTGCAATGAACATGAAATTAAGCAAACTCTGGAGGACGGCGGAAGACAGGAGGGACTGGCATGATGTGGTCCGTGGGGTCACGAAGAGTCGGACTCGACTGTGTGACTGAAGAATAAGAACAAAAAATAGCCCACTAATTTCTCTTCCTTCTCTCCCTCACACTCAATATCTTGGTTCTGTCCCCCAGCAAACTAGTCATTGTGGAGCTATCAACACAGCCAATAGCCTCAGAGAATATTCACTAGTGCAGCATGAGTGGGTGACACTGCACTCCTCTCTGTGTGTATTCAAAGTAATATGAAGTACCAACAAGTCCTCACATAAATAATTGTTCATATGAGATAAAGACTACTTTTTTGTACAAATGCCATATAATTTTATTTGGTACAAGAGAGGGATCATATATATGCATTATCATCTGTGACTATCAGTTTTTGTCTGGTATAAATCAATCATCAGTGTCCTTTATAAACTTACATATTCTTAAATGAGGTATAATGTTCTAACAAATATTGCCCCATTTGTATCAGAGTAGGCTTCCTGAAGAGCTAGAATGCCATTTTCTGTCAGTTCTGCTTCAGGCAAAAAAGTGCATAGCTAGTTCTGTTCATGACCATCTCTGTTCTTGACTTCCGTTCAATCTCTATTTCTGTTCCAACACAAATACTCCAGCTTACGATGTTAGCTCACATTTATAGACTCTGGACTTTGTGACCTCATAGGCCACAATAACACCCTTTGTAAATGAGTATTTTAAAATCAATTCTTACAGGAAGTTTGAAAGGCAAGTGATTGGCCACTGTCAGCTTTGGTGACTTGTCAAGGAGGAGGAACTGTTTGCTTTCAAGAGTTTCATGTGTCGTGTGCTGACAAACTATGACTGTCACATGAAAACAGAGTTTGAATCCCTTTGCAGTCTTCTAAATGGTTCCTTTCTCCTATTCATTTTAAAACTGGTTCATAAACTTACCATACAAATTAGTTGTTGTAGATTTTCTGGGCTCCATGGCCATGGTCTTGGGACTGTAATACCTAACGTTTCGCCAGCAGCTGTGACTGGCATCCTCAGAGGTAAAACACAGAAAGATGGTGTTATGTACTGAATGTGAATCGCTCCTATCTATTCACATGTTAAGCTTGAGTCTGAATGTGGCTCTTCAGATGTCGCATTACTATTGGTCGGTTTCTGCGAAACCTGTGTAATTACCCAATCACTGAGTGATATTGTTGCAAAGAGGGAACGGTCCTGATTGGCCTTTATCCCTGTATTCTGATTGGTCTTTAACTTGTAATGGGTGTGGCTTTGACAGCCCGAGAGAGTTTAAAAGAAGGAGCTGTCCTCCCCTTGTTGTTTGTGTTCCTGACTTACAGTTGCTGTTTAATAAAGCTGAAATCACTTGAAGCTGAATCCTTTGTTGAGTCTCATATTTAACAGATGGAGTACTCTCTGTGTCAATGTGAGAAGAAAAATGGTAGGCAAGTAATTTATATCTGCTCAGGAACGTGGGGTAGGGCTGAGTTATTATCTTGTAGTAGTTTCCCAGGCTGTGACATGCTAATGGAGGAGCTTTTCTGAGGAGGTTCTTTTGCATATGGATTGGCTGTTGAAATTCTTATCTGTAGTGCTGTTGCAAGATGCAGAGCATTTTGTGTTTTTCAGGACAGGAAATCATGCCCTATTTATTTTCAAACTGTCTTCTTTCCTGTTGAAATTGTGCTTGTGTTTATGACTTTCAATAGCTTCCCTGTGTAATCTGACATGGTAACTGGATGTGTTGTCCAGCCTTTCAGTGTCTTGGAATAAGATACTGTGTTCTGTATGAGTTAGGCTATGTTCAGCCACTGCTGATTTTTCAGGTTGGCCAAGTCTTCAGTGTCTTTCATATTCTTTTATTCATGTCTGGATGCTATGCTGTGTGATCCCAATGTAAACCTGTCCACAACTGCAGGGTATGTGGTATACTCCTGCAGAAGTGAGGGCATGGTCATATAGGTACCTGCAAAAAGGATAGGAAGGTGCAAGAAAGAAGAATGAGAAAGTGTCTTTAGTTCATTGTTGTTCTTCATATATATTACATAGAGTTTATGATATATAAAGGAGAACTGCAACACTGGAAGGAAATTGGAGAGGATTACATTTAAAAGATTTAAAAAGATATTTAATGGAGTTTTTAAAAGGGTTTTAAATAACACAGTAATGAAGATTATAAGCGACTGTAGCATTTCAGACTGTATCCTGGAAAAATAAGTCTAGCCCTCGGCCCTGGAAACATGACCAGCATGTTTCTGCAAGAGCTGTTAGTATGTTTTGATGTGGTTCTGGTGGGTATCTATTTGATTGTAATCACCTGATGAGTAAGCACACCACAATGGTTGGTGCTATTTCAGAACTGTTTGGTAGGGTTTTTAATAAGATACAAAAAGTTTAAGCTATGAAAAGGTGGCTGTTTACTCACTTAAGCATTCTTGTAGTCTTTTTTAAAAAGTTTTTGAGTATTGAGGCAGGAGACAATTGTCAAATGAAGAAAGCTTTATTCAAACATTGCTCAGCATAGGACTGCTCTGCAGAGAGCGGCACTCAAATTTATACGATTCCATAACTGAACTATATTCAGTGTTACCAGATTCAGGAGGTCTGATTGGACCTAAGCAAAGCCTCAGGACTGGACATTCAGTATGGCTTTAAGGACAATAGGCAGTCTTTATTAGGAAGCCAGTCCCAACAGAGAAAACTGGAATACTGCAGCGTAAACATAACTTAGAACATAACAAAAGTAATACAAGCTACTTTCTCTCTCTCTCTGCCTATGTCCCACTATTCAAAAGCACTTCAGAGTGAAATTAATACTGCCAGGTTTGCTTTCACATGGAGGGTTTTCTCCAGGTCTGGCATCCAAACTGGAACAGGGTCTTTTTAGAGCATCTGCATGACATCATTCCCATATAATCTAGTTTCTGGGTTTTCCCGAGTTTGGCTAAATTCCTTCCTAAATCTGGTTTGATATGATCTTTTCAGAAAGATTAGAGTCAAAGAGCCTTTGCATGCTGTGAAAATGGGAGGGCATGCATTTTGAAGGTCTCACGCACAGTATACCATTTTCCTTGCCTCAGCCCCCCAGTCTTTAATTTTTTTGGAAAAAGTTAGTTTCTAGCCTTTTTCATTGCATAATAACAAGGGCTACATGCTTGTTTTAAAAAAATGAAACTTGGGAATTCAGGGGAATAAGTAGATCATGGTAACAGATCATCAGATGGTGGCATGGGGAAAATGGCAGTCGGGGGCGTGGGCCTAAAGGAGGGAATGCGCAGGGAAACTGCTCTGTGGATACTCCGGAGCAGCAATAAGAGCTACATGGAGAATTGTCACTCTGTGGAAGCAGCCCCAAAGATGCCTGCAGTCTGCTGCAGGCAATTTCACCAGCCCACTTTTTAATATGCCAAACCAGGGCTATTTTTGGGCAGGAACACACAGGGATGGAGTTCTGGCTTGCTTCAAAGTTGGCCACACCCACTACAGCCAAAACCTCTGCGTGCATGCTACAGAGGGAAGGCCTGGAGAGTGATCCCCCCCAGCGACTCCAAGGCGGGCGGGCCAGGTGGGGTCCTGAAAGAATTGGGGAGGCATTTACATGCCTCACCATGCCATCCCTGGCCTGTCCAAGGGCCGGCTTGCCAAGGAAAGGCAGTTTAAACTGCCTTCCTCTCCCTTCAAGGGGGGGGCTTGCCCAGACAAGCCAAGGGAAGGTATGGGGGTATGGCCTAATATGCCAATGAGCTGTGCTGTCAGGGATGTGGCCTAATATGCTAATGACTTTCTGCTGTTGGGTGTGGCCTATTATGTTAATGAATTCCTGCTGGGCTTTTTCTACAAAAAGAGCCCTGTGCCAAACTATTTCTAAATGTTTATACCTCTGCCTTGAAGTAAGCCTGTATAAGCAGTTTCCATCAAATGTTTCCAGATACATGAGTGGCTTTCTGGACTTTCCCTTTAATGGGAAATCCTTAATTGAGAGTGTAATGTATCCACTTGAGAACATGGGCTCTAGACAGCCATGTGCTTGGACTGGTTCTAACCGGTCCACCATGTGGCCAGGCGAAGGGCCTGAGCTTCGCCCCGAAGGACAATGGACTAGTGGATCCTGACTCCCCTCCAATGGAGGAGCAGGAGTTAATCCAATCAATGTAAATAGCGAATCACCGTGTGTGTGTGTGTTTGGGGTGTGGGTCACTTGGGGATAGTTGTCTTGTTCTTCATCTAATAAAGTATGTGAGAGCTGAAATCACTAGTAAGTCTCCGTACTTTTCAGAGAGAGATGCCTTTTCAAATATGCACAGACCATACCTATGGGGATGGGGGGGTGCAGAGAAAGCTTAGTGTTTTAGTATTGTATATTTTGCTACCAATTATCACATGAAACCTTTGATGAAAAAAATGCAGTTCCAAGCCACTCAGTATTAGTAGTTATGTTCTGCAGAAGGCAATTAAATAACTTACCACCAAAGTGTGTTTTCCTTATAAGCTGCAATGAGAATAAGGCACAGGAAAAGGTGATGTAATGATAGTATCAGTTACACCATTCTCTCCCTAATGAATAATCTTCTGCACCAAGGATGAGCTCACTTGCTATTATTGGGATCACATCTGTAAGACACTGCTGAACATATGAAGGCTTTAGTGCTGTGGAGATCAGTGTGTAACTAGTGTTGTGAGAAAAATGAAATAGTTTGTTCAGAAAATTTAAAACCCATTTTATACAGTTAATTTTATAAAGAAATCATAGTGTTTTCTCCATTTCTGTGACTTTCCAAGCAGCAAGCAGCATCCCAACATGCTTTGCAAGTCCTTTGTCTCAAGAGGTATCTCTCACCTGTCACATACACAGGAACAGGAGTCCACATTCCATTCCCCAGAATGTAAATTCTCCTCCATTGCTTATAGATGTAAAGAATTCCAAGCCATTTAGAAATAAAGCATTTCTATGAGCCAGCCGTTAAGTCAGGGGAGCCAGAATATTTGCAATACTAAAGGTTTGCCTACATGCCAAAACTCACATCCCACCTCTAGCCAGAAGATGGTGCCTAACTGGCTACCTTGCTCCAAGAACAGAAAGGACATCCTGAAACTAACACATTCTTGTGTTTGTCATTTAGAAATTCAGGTGCTATCTTTTGTTGTTTTGCTAAAGCATTATGGTAAACTGTCTGCTGCTGGAATGTGGGAACATCTCCTATGCCATGATGGCCCACATTATCAAAATAGTTATTGTCAGTTGATGCCATTTATAATTACAATAGCTCTATCGAAATGTACATGACCAAGATTATATAAAAGGGGACCAGCAGCTCCATCCTAGCACTGACTCTTGGAGACCCAAGGGAAATTCTGTCCTTGTTGGGTCTCTTGGGGCCAGTCCAGAAGCTTCTGCTGCATGGGGAAATCTTTGTTGTATTTAATCACTGTCTATCACTTTCTTAGGAAGTAAGTATTGTATGTGTGTGTGTTTTGTTTCAGTGTTAGACAGATGCCCAGCGCCTAGCTGGGCAACTGTCCTGCCTTCTTTTAACTTTGACTTCCTTTAAATAAAGGAATTTTTGTTGTTTAAGTAATCTTGGTCCCGGTCACACGAGCGGGATACTGCGCCGCTGAATGGAGGTAAATTAGAGCTGGAGTAAAAAGATGTGCAGTAATGTGATCAGATGGGTCCCCAGGATGCTGCGCAGACGCCGATAGCCAGTGATCACACGGCAATATTGAAGCGCATCAAAGGGTCTTGTGAATATGCACTCTTACGTTTCTTCGCGTACTGTGGAGACTTGTAAAAAGTACATCTGGTGCGACGGGACGCATGCGTGTGCCGGATGCACCGGATTAACTCTGCTTCTGCGATCAGAAGCTCGCCTGCGACCCGCGTTTTCCGGTTGCTACTACCCTTTTGCTGGTACTTTTTAAATCTGCTTCTTCGGGCTGATGGTACGGGTTAGTGATGGGTACGCTATGCTTCCCAGATGTTGCCATATGATCGCGCCCGTTTGATGCGCCCTCAACCTGTCCGTTTCGCGGGGCAAATCCTCCCATGTGACCAGGGCCCTTGTGTTGCATTCCAGCTAACTGTTAACATTTATATCCTCACCTTGGTAAGGGCACACACCAAAGACCATTCAGAACCCAGGGATGGGAAAAGGTGCAGGTAAACTTTTCACACAGGATTAGTTTACACCTAACACGTGTTTGCAGCTGAATTCTCACCACAACTAGTAATGCTTTTATATTTACAAAATGGTTATGTTGATACCCTACAATGAGGCATGTATTTCTTTCTGTAAGAATTCAGCAGCATGCAAGAAGTCACAGGTTTTGCCTGCAGTTTTCATTGTAAGAAATGCATACTTTCTAGACACAACCAGTTCTTTCTCTGGAACCCAGACTTGGGACTGCTTTTAACTTGGACATCTAAAGTATGATAAATGCCTCTGCCCTTGCTTCAACTACAGCTCACATGACTGGCACAAGAGGCTAAATTTCAATTTCAGACTAAGGATAGAAATCTCTCTCTATTTCTGCTCCCTTTCTCAGTTTCCAGACAGGCATTCCATAAAAACATTAGGAGTGGTGTTTACTCAACAGAGATTCTGGAAATGCATAATGCGCAATCATTTCCTTATTTAAACCTATCCATGAATAAGCCCAGTTGGACATGTGACCAAAAGATGAACATTTCCAACACCAAAGTTGGCACAGCATTGCCAGTGCAGTATTGTGAATGGCCCTGATGGGGCAGTTTGCATGGATTGTATTAAAGTAAATGGTGCAATCTTGTTTTTAAAAGCTTGCTTAGTATTGGAATGCTGTCTTGTTGATGCCATATTAAAGCATGTGTTTTCTGCTCATTAACTGGCCCATTGTATGTCACAAATTACTGGTCTGTTCCAGACTATGTGGATTTTTGTGTGAAGTGTAACATCACAAAAAAGGCAAAAGTGTGGAAATTGTATGTATAGCATATTTGTAGAGGAGGGATGGCTGGTTCCAATCCTGTCCTTATATATATTTGAATTTTGGTTTCACTACATTCTATGCTTGCCATAATTGATTCGGCTCAAGAACTGGCCGTCACAAGACACTGGCCAGGGCTGACTGGCTGCTTCGCAAAGACCCGCCCATGTCAGCCGTGGTCAGTGTTTTCAGCTCAGTCTGCTCCAGTCCTTCGACAGGAGAGGACCGTCTGGAGTGTGAGCGCAGGGACAGGCCCTCAAGGCTGAGGCAAGTGAGAGAAGCCCTTTTCTGCCCCCCCACACCATCCCCTGGGCCTTCTATGAGGGAACTAGGCCCAGAGAAGGCCTTTTCCGTCCCCCACATGCCATCCCCTGGGCCTTCTATGGGGCACTAGGCCCAGAGAAGGCCTTATCCGACCCCCACACGCCACCTCCTGGGTCTTCTATGAGGGGACTAGGCCCAGAGAAGGCCTTTTCCGTCCCCCACATGCCATCCCCTGGGCCTTCTATGGGGCACTAGGCCCAGAGAAGGCATTTTCTGCCCCCACACGCCATCCCCTGGGCCTTCGATGAGGGGACTAGGCCCAGAGAAGCCCTTTTCTGACCCCCACATGCCATCCCCTGGGCCTTCGATGAGGGGACTAGGCCCAGAGAAGCCCTTTTCCGACCCCCACACCCCATCCCCTGGGCCTTCTATGGGGGCACTAGGCCCAGAGAAGGCCTTTTCCGCCCCCCACACACCATCCCCTGGGCCTTCTATGGGGGCAGTAAGCCCAGAGAAGCCCTTTTCCGACCCCCACACCCCATCCCCTGGGCCTTCTATGGGGCACTAGGCCCAGAGAAGGCCTTCTCCGCCCCCCCCATGCCATCCCCTGGGCCTTCTATGGGGGCAGTAAGCCCAGAGAAGGCCTTTTCTGACCCCCACACGCCATCCCCTGGGCGTTCTATGAGGGGACTAGGCCCAGAGAAGCCCTTTTCCGACCCTCACACGTCATCCCCTGGGCCTTTTATGGGGCAGTAGGCCCAGAGAAGCCCTTTTCCACCCCCCACACGCCATCCCCTGGGCCTTCTATGAGGGGACTAGGCCCAGAGAAGGCCTTTTCCGTCCCCCACATGCCATCCCCTGGGCCTTCTATGGGGCACTAGGCACAGAGTAGCCCTTTCCTGCCCCCCACACACTGTCACCTGGGCCTTCTATGAGGGGACTAGGCCCCGAGATGCCCTTTTCCGTCCCCCCACGCCATCCCCTGGGCCTTCTATGAGGGGATACGGCCCAGAGAAGCCCTTTTCTGCCCCCCACACGTCACCCCCTGGGCCTTCTATGGGGGGACTAGGCCCAGAGAAGGCCTTTTCTGCCCCCTACACGCCATCCCCTGGGCCTTCTATGGGGGCAGTAGGCCCAGAGAAGCCATTTCCCCCCACACACTGCCTACTGCCCCCATAGGAGGCCCAGGGGATGGTGTGTGGGGACAGAAAAGGCCTTCTCTGGGCCCAGAGAAGTCCTTTTCTGCCCCTCTTCCCTTCCTTTCCCCCTTTTCCTTTCTTTCTCTCTCCTTTCTTTCACTCTTCCCCCTATTCCTTCCTTCCTTCCTTCCTTCCTTCCTTCCTTCCTTCCTTCCTTTCTCCAACCGTCTCTCGCTTCCATCTCCCTCCCTTCCTTTCTAGGGCCCGTTGTCTTCCACCACAACGGGCTTTGCTCCCTAGTTATCAATAATTTAAGGGATGCAGTTCTTACAATGCCACAGAAGAGACAGGGAGATCTGGAAAGGCAGGGCTATTTTGGGGCAGGAAAGCACAGGAACGGAGTTCCGGCTGGATCCCGAGGTGGCCACGCCCAACAGGAACTCATTAGCATAATAGGCCACACCCAGCAGCAGAAACTCATTATGATTGGCTACATTAGGGGTGTGTGGCCTAACATATAAAGGAGTTCCTGCTACAAAAAAAGCACTAGTAAACAAACAAGGTAAACAGAATAAGAAGCAAAAGGTGGGTGTGGCTGGTTGACCACACTTCTGGTAACATGGGGGTGTGGCCTATTATGCTAATGAGTTCCTGCTGGGCTTTTTCTACCAAAAAAGCCCTGTGGAAAGGGAAATGCTTGGATGGCAGAACAAACCTAGAGGGTAGGTGAAGACATTAAGATGGAAGAATCATATACGAACATGTATAGATTTACAGCAGTCACAGAATATTGGAAGAATCTTGGCTGTAGGATGGCTTCATTATTCCTGTTCTGGACCTTGATGTCTAGTTTGGTCCAGTTCCTGCCTCGTTTCTTGTTCTGTTCCCACTTCACACTGGTGTCTAATGGGTTGGATCCAAAGACTCTCTTTCTCCAACAAGGCTTCCTCTGTTAGAAGAAGTCTCTGTGAAGAAGGAGAATCTTTGGATCCAACCCTTATTTACTGCCACTTTCTTTCATATAAGTTTGTCTTCTCAGCTTGCTTTGGCCCCATGTTTTGAGAGAGGATGTGGTTTTCCAGCTCGTTGCTAAGCAAAATTGTCATCCAGTTACCAAGTTTATCAAATGGCACAATTATTGTTCGCCCCACATATTTAGTGAGGTCTGAGGCACAAGATTTTGGCGCATGAGTTACAAATGCATCTCACAAGGCTTTCACTGCACTGCAATCATAGGCCAGAATGGAGAGCCAGTGTAGCGTAATGACTAGAGTGCTGGCTTAGCACTTGCCAGTCCTGTGTTCTAGTCCCTAATCAGGCATACAGTTTGCCGAGTGACCTTGAGCCAGTCACTCTCAGCTTAACCTGGTGGTAACTCACAGGTTTTTGTTTGTTTTTGTGAAGATAAATTGAGAGAAGGGTGGGGTATAAATATAATAGATGGATAGGTTTGTCACACAGTGCAGAGATTCATTGTTGGCATAGCCTCTAGGTGCATCTGTTCCTAGGGATATCAGCTTTTAAAGATTAACTGTCCTGCTCTCTTCAAGTGTTTTCTTCCTGCTTCACTTTAACATAGCACTTTCCTTCCATTCTCCTCTGACTGCAACCCAATGAAGTAATTATGAGGAGCCACAAATTAGGGAACATTCCTTGCTGGATTGCTAAAGGAGGCATTGAGCGCTTGTCCTAACATGTTGAATGGGTTTTTCTTGTTTTGTTTCTTTCAGCTGACTGCTTTTCTTCAAACCCTGCCTGGCACCTCTTTCTTTGAGAGCTGCCAAAATTGTTTCTCTTCCCTATTTTGTGTGCTGATTAATTCTCTGCACATTCCAGGAACGTAACCCACAATGATGAATTCAGCCTACTGATGTGATTCTTGTGTGGGAACAAGCCATTATGTTCCTTGTCACTGTTAGTCACCGCAGTGCCCAGTTTACTATTTGGCTTTCATAAAGATGCATCATCTCTTCTAATATTTATGTCATTCCGTATTTTGATAGATGAACGTCAGCTGCAGAAATCAACATTTCCATTCTTGTATTTACAGAGATAACAGAGAACTAAAAATGCATTAACTTTCTCAGTGTACATTGACTGACTAAAACTGGTGTCTCCCCCCCAACCCCCATAGCATAGTGTGTCTGGTTTTGTGTAAAGTTCATACCTGAAGATAGCTAATTTGCATCTTGAATACCAGTGAGCACATTGTTGGCATGTACAATTATTATGTATAAAATTGCTTTTTTTCTGCTAGCTTTTAGAAGAGTCTGTATATTCTAAGGATTTCCTCTAGTTGCAGAAACAAAACCTTCAGTCTTATGCTACAACATGTTTGGAAGCATACAGTATTTACACTTTATCTTCTAGATTTGCGCCTTATTCCCTATGCCTACAAAACATGTGTTCATGTGGAGGTAAACCAAAGGTTTTGATGGGGAGAAAACCCTTACATTTTCTACAACTCTGAAATGGGTACATTTAGAAAATGGTTATTATGAATAAATCAAGATCATAGACTAGCCTTCCTTCCCAGTCCCACGATCATACATGCACATATGCTCAAACCCTGGCCTACTATGTTACTTCACAGTATTCATCTGGAAAACTATGATCTCCTGATTCTGTAGCCACATACCAATCCTAATTTAATAGATATACGTGTATTGAAATAGTTCTGATTTCAGATCTCTTAATTCTACACAGTCCCTGGCAAATGGTAGCTGTTGGAAGACCTTGTGTCAAGGCACTAGAGACGGACCATGCCTATCGTTCAGTTTCCTGAGAAAAGGCTGCCCAAATTGTTGCCAGATATAAGCATTGCTTTATATTACGATCAATACTCCAGCCCACCTATCGTTTATTCCATTATAAAAAAAATATCTGGGGCATTTAGGTATGCCAGTAGGTTATAGTATATGACCTTGAGATTTAATCCAAGTGTTTGGTTCTGCGATGTCCAGAGGCTCTAGAGCAGTGTTGTCAACCTTTCTAGACCATGGACCTGTCTTTAAGACCCAGTGAGCTGCAAGCACATGACAGGAAGTTGCATGACATAAAGTTAGCGTCTTTGTGGTGGGGGAAGCAATAGAGGACTGCTGAGGGTGTATGGGCCCAGGTGGAGAGAAGAGAGAAGGAGAGGCAGCTTTCATAGAGAGGGGAGTTTTTGAATCTGCCTGTGCTCAAAAGCAATCCTTCTCCACCACTGAGTGACATCACCTTGCCATCCGGCTGCTGCTTAAGTGTGTGTAAAAAAAAGAGGCAGAAATTGAGGTACACTTGCTTGCCATGCATATATTCTTTCCAAATAGTGTGTGTGTGGGGGGGGTGGCTCTATAGGGGCACTCAAGCCAGCAAATGGAGCTCCTCAGCCCACCAGAAGGTTCCACTCATGGACTGAAGACCACTGCAGTTCAGTAATGGGATCAGTTGTAGAGCTTCCCAGTACACAGCAAGAGGATGCCTTATTCCCTTGCCTTTAGATCCAGTGGGCTGTGTGATTCATCCTGACTGGCTGGTGCTGGCATTCTTTCACGCCAGCACAAAGCTGGAGTAAGAACTATTGATCAGGTTTGGAAAGCGTGGCAAACTCACCAGCACTCTCTTGTTTGCTTTGCCGACAATGTTTCTGTTTCATAGCTAGTGGACATTTGCGGGCCAGCAATTAAACTTGTAGGTATCAAGGAAGGACTCCCCAAAAGCCTAGTCAAGGTAGAGGCCACCCTGCTTTGACAAGGCCCTGCTACTATATTTTTTTATAATAATATCTGTAGACATTCTCATCTCAGTGCAGAAAGAAGAGCAATAAATACAGAAACAGAAATCTCCATGTTAGCTATGTGCCAAAATTAATATTTATCTGACCCAGTAGCACTATTCTTGATTATTTGGTTAATACAAATATAAATGATAATCTGTTTGTTGGTTCATGAGGAAGTCTATTCAGGTGTCACTTTGGCTGATCTTTCAATTTTGGGTTTCTGTATTTATGGGTTTCTCTTTGCTTAATCTTCTGGTTACTGTCTGAAGATAGAACTGAATATCTTAACCTTCTGTGTTGAGCTGTGGGGGAGCACTAAAAGCCAGGAGGCTAATACAAACATCCTTCCATCTTTAGACTAGCCTTCCTTCCCAGTCCCAGAGCATAAATAAATCATCTGGGTTGCATCATTAGGGAGCTACTAGAGAATGCAGAAAATGCCAGTCAGTTTCCCCATATTTCTTGTCAGATATCATCAACTGGATTCCATATCCCATGAAGAGGTGACACAGAGAATCCATTCATACAGACATGCCTGCTGAAATAGTCTGTAGGCATTGTTTGTATCTTCCCATCTGCAGTCTCTCAAAGGACAGAAGCTCATATGGAAGACATTTGGACTGTATGAACAATTATTTTAAATACTTGTTGGGCTGATATGGACCATTGATGTTGAATACAGAGTTTAGCAGCATTTTCACAAGAAAAGACTTCTAATTCTGAATGTTCTTAATGCAGCATATCATGTTTTCCAGAGCCATCTTTTATCACTTATTTATGTAGTACATAAATCCTCCAAGGAGCTAATGAAAGCCAGGATGGTATAGTGGTTTAGAGTGTCAGATGAAGATATGGGAGACCCATTCTGGGTGGGGGCCACTTCATACTCTCGGCCTGACCAACCTCATAGGGCTGTTTTGAGAATAAAATGGAGGACAAGAGAATGATGTAAGCCACTTTGGATCTCCATTGGGGAGAAAGATGGGGTATTAATGAAGTAAAATAAAAATAAATTATTTTCTCCCATCCATTTTATCCTAAGAACAACTCTGTGAGGGAATAGATTCAAGTGGGGAGCCATGTTGGTCTGAAGCAACAGAACAAAGCTTGAGTCCAGTGTCATCTCTAAGACTTCTGATGAAGTGTGCATACACACAGAAGCTTATACCCAGAGTTAAACTTTGTTAGTGCCACCGGACTCAAACTTTGTTCTGTGAGGGAAATTAGGCTGAGAGAGATTGACTGGCCCAGAGTCACTCAGCGAATATCATAGTAAGTAGGATCTCCCAGTTCCGACAGTCTAATTACGATACCACACTGGCTGTTCTATTGCCTTATGTCCTAAAGACATACCCCAGCATGGAATAGCCTTGCGCTTGATCTCACTGCGCAGGAGCATTGCTGTTTGAGTATCATGCAAATGCTTTATGGGATGTGGGGAAAATAGCTGCTTTGGGGGTACAGTTTGCCCTGGGAAAATGATGCAGAAGGAAAGGGGGAAGCTCTCCTACATTGATATGGCCCTGCCTTGGATGTCCTCCCCTCCCCAGAAGCTTTTACAGAAAACTATAGAAGATCCTAATTACAGGTCTCTCAGGCAGCATCTATTTCAGCTATACGGAATCAATCAGGTGACATGCTGGAAGCTCAGTAAACAGATTTCAAGTGCATTTTATTTCTTGCTAAACAGCAGCTGCTGGAGGCCCCAATTCAAATCATGGTAGTAACATGGAGTTCTCTCCCCTGAGCAATTTTCCTGACTTCAAATACAGCTCCCCCCTTTCCTTGGAGCTGCCATTTGGAGCTGGCCCCACTGCTGGACCTCCTGATGGCACCTGGTATTTTTGGCCACTGTGTGACAGAGTGTTGGACTAGATAGGCCATTGGCCTGATCCAACATTGGCTTCTCTTATGTTCTTATGTACTTGTCCCGTTGTGGGAAACTCACATGCAGCATATAGGCAACCTACTTGTTTCTTCCAATGGAGAAAAATTAACAGTTTTAGAGGACCATTTGAGGTTGGGTCAATGGTGTGTGGGGAAGAGCCTAAAAACCCTGTCCTTGTGCTACAGCCATAATCTGAACTGGGGAGGGTCCATGGCTGCTATTTATAAGAAAGGATATGACAGAGATCCATTCACAGACCTGGGAAACAGGTGCCTAAGCAGTGAAGTCTCCCATCCAATACAGGTTTATTTCCTTTGGCAGACACAGCAAGGCCAAAAAATGCATCTGCTTCAATAACTGAATTTGGGCTTGTGTCATCAGGCTCACTGAGTTGTTTTGGAGAGGTGATGTTCTCTGAGGCTAACCTCCCTCACAAGATTGTGTTGAGGATAAAAAGGGAGAACCCCAAATATGCTCCCAGAGCTCTTTTAAGAAAGGGTGCAATAAGAGTATTAAAAAAATATATCAAAGCAAATAGTCTCAATAAAGCCATGTGCTACCCCCAAAAAATATATCAGGCAAGTCCTTTTATTTTTATTTTCCTGGTGTACCAATCATAAGCCCATTAGCTATGACTGATCTTCTCAAAGTTTCAGCAACAAACTGGGCCCAGGATCGGCCTGTGATTCCTTGCCAGACTTCTCAGACAGCTGTGTGGGTGGCTCTGGAGTTCTTTGAGGTCTTTTATGTGGTTGAATTGATGATGGACTCCTTCATCTGCCTTGGGAGGGCCCCCTGAGTATCACCTCCTTTTGATTTGAAGGAAGTCACACATCTCAGTCCATTCGCGAGCAAAATTCTGCATTAAAATGTTCTCTCTTTTTTTTGTAGCTGGATTGGGAGTGGGAAATATCATGTCCTCTTATTAGGATATTGCCAAGATTGTTCCTAAAAAGCAAACTGGGACACATAATTAAAATATTTAATTTGCTAAGCAAAAATAATTTCAGCTGTGTTTTATGTCAAAGCAAAAGCTAAAATTTTATATCAGCAGTCTTCTTAATAGGGGAGAAAATGTGTCCCAGCCAGGACTGAGTAAGAACAGCAGGACAACCCCACCCTCCCCTGTGGCACTGTAAGAACACAGACACCTAACATGATTTTTATTATTAAGGAACAGTTAGAATGTGGGGAAATAGAGAAGCTGTTTTTGTATATCTATCTTCAATTGTAATTTTGTGAAAGGTTCTGCAAACCACCTTGAATTCCCCAATGTAGGAGAAATGTGGAATAACATAAATAAATAAATAAAAATAGGGCACTCTCATTTAAATAGGATTCTAAAAGAGTCAGTCCAGTTTTTTAATTAATAGTTAGGATGAAGGGATAGATTTAATCAGGTTTATGGGAAATACTAGCATGAATATCACTTTGCCCGGCAGGCACATGATGCAGTTCCTCCACAGTAGCTATGTAAGTCTGGCCCTGAGCACTACCAAGGCAGGAAATTGCAGGAGGGTCATATATATTCTGCTCTGACCTCCTTGGAGAATACAAGCAGAATACAAATGTAACAAGTAGGCAAAATAATTAAACAGCATATATGAACTAGGAGAACTGGCAAAGGATTAGAACAATGAATAGGCCTCTCTCAGTGCAACCCTGAGCCATTGACTTCAGTAGACCAAGAAGAGTGTATCTCTGTTTACGATAGCACTAGGGACAAGCAGGCAATTGCCAAGGGCAACCCAACCCTCTCTTTGATCCAGTGAGAATTTTGTTTGGATCATGAAGCGCGGAGCCAACTTACATATTCCATAGCTATGCCAACCTCCGTGCGGGGTCCAAAGATTTCCCAGAATTAGAACTGATCTCAGGACTACAGAAGTCAGTTTCCCTGGAGGAAATGGCTGCTTTGGAGGGTAGACTCTATGGCACTATACTCCAAAGAGGTTCCTCCTTTACCCACCCCCACTGGGTAGGGTTACCAGTCTCCAGGTGGTGGCTGGAGATCTCCTGGAATTACAACCGGTTTCCAGGTTACAGAGATCAAGTCCTCTGGAGAAGATGGCCACTCTGAAATGTGGATTCAGTTTGGTGCAGTGGTTAAATGTGTGGACTCTAATCTGGGAGAACCGGGTTTGATTCACTTGCAGCTGCTGGGTGACCTTGAGCAAGCCATAGTTCTGACAAGAGCTGTCCTTGAAAGGGCAGTTCTTGAAAGAGCTCTTTCAGCCCCACCTACCTCACAGGGTGTCTATTGTGGGGAGGGGAAGGGTATAAGCCGGTCTGAGACTCTGAGTGAAGGGCAGGGTATAAATCCAATCTCCTCCTCCTCCTCCTCCTCCTCCTCCTCTTCTCTTTCTTCAGCATTATACTCCACTGAGGTCTCTCCACTCCCCAAACCCCGCCCTTCCCAGGCTCCGCCCCCAACATCACCAGGAATTTCCCAGTCCAGATCTGGCATCCATAACCAGGACAACAAAAGGAGTGAAAAACTTCACAGTGTGAGGGGTAACAATGAGATCACTTAGTCTGTAGTAATAACAATCAGAAAATGTACTTGTTTCAAAGCCAACTGGGTGCTCACCTAAAGACTCTAACCACACAGCTAGGTCAACTCTTCCTTAGAACTTGGTTGAGGCCTTTGCCTAGTTAACAAAGCAGTATCTTCGGTTCCCGGCACTGTGTTCTCCAAATCAGCATCTCTGAGATCAGTGGTTTTCACTAGGATCCTACTAGTTATATCAAGCCTGGTCAGCCCAGAGACTTCACACTGCCTGCCATTTCTAAGGACTGATGTTGTACACCGCTATGCCTATGGCTGAAGAGGGCTCTGAGGGGAGAAAGCATACACTCTCAAGTTAAAACCAAGCCTAGTGACCCTGAAGTTCTCAGTTTGAGCCAAACACTGCCTGATACTCCACAGCACCTTTGATGTTCAGGGAAATAGAGATTTAGGTTTAAACCTATGATGAAAAGTTTCCTCAGCATGGTGGGAGGTCATCCATCTTATTAAGCATAAGTTATTATAATCATATTTGTTCCATTATACTCTTTCAAAACCAAGGTATATGTTGCTGTTTGGGGTTGCCACATCTGCAATGCTTATGTTTATTTTGTTAACTGAATGGCTGTGTCAGATTTTCAGACACATGGTTTAGTGGCTCCACTTTTGAACTTGTTTTGTTTGGGGTGCAGATGTTGTAAATTAGCTGCAGAAATCCTGAAGATGAGCAAAAAAAAATTCCCTTTTCTAGTTGGATGTGTAGTCATAAGACACTGGAAATAATATGACTCAGCAAAGGTTCTGAAGTGACTTAAAATGCTTTTCTGATGCCATTTCCCCATTTCTTGGCATGCTGCATCACCTCGCATCTTATTAGCTTCCCAGAAATGTGTGAAATGTTGAGCTCAGATGGTTTCTCTCAGCCACAGAAAGAACTGAGCTCTTTAACTCTTAGCATGCACAGTCATGGCAAATTAACATATCCAGTGGGTTTGTCATGTTGTATACTAAAATCCGTCTGTCAGTCCCACCCACCAGTAATGTAGCTGGCCATCAAGATCATATTTTTATTCACATCAGTTAGATGAGTGAACGGGTTGGGTTGCCTTTTCTTGTATGTGTTCCTTGGTTGTCTTGTTCTTTCTGGGGACCAATTACTTACCTGAGAAATTATTTCTGGCATGGCATATCCTATTCACCACTATTATCTTTGATAGCTTTGATCACTAATTTCTTGAAGTTTATAGAACAATAAGATAGGAAAGGCCCTCCAACCCCTTGTTACAGTATCCACACTGTCCTTGTATTAGTTGTACCACCAGCTGTCCTTCCATTAATTCTGTCTTATGCTATGATGCCACACATCTCCCATACCTTGATTTGGCACCCAGCCCCTGCAACTCCTGCAGCACAATTCACTGCTCACTGAAACCTCTCCAGTAAGAAAGGCCAATAGGTTCATTTGAACATCATAACAAACCCTCGAATAGGGTAAAAGCTACCACATACCCAGTGTACATGGCCACTGTAAGACAAAATATGTATCCCTATGTAGATGGCTGTACCCTTTGCTCATATGTATCACATTCTGAGCAACAGTGAATTGGCTTAGAGGCACTGCAAAGGTGTTAAATACCCCTCTGCATAGTAGATATGATCCCAGAGCAATATACTCAAGGACCTCATGACTGACAGAATGTAGGTGTAACGTTCCCCTCTGCCCACAGAACCCATGACAGCCCCTAAATATATATTTCCAAATGATTAGTTGGGAAAGAAGAGGAGGAGGAGGAGGATTTATTCCCTGCCCTTCACTCAGTGTCTCAGAGCGGCTTAAAATCTCCTTTCCCTACCTCTCCGCACAACAGACACCCTGTGAGGTAGGTGGGGCTGAGAGAGCTCTGAGAGAATGCTCTTGAGAGAACAGCTCTGAGAGAACTGTGACTGACCCAAGGTCACCCAGCTGGCTTCAATTGGAGGAGTGGGGAATCAAACCCAGTTGTCCAGATTACAGCCCGCCGCTCTTAACCACTACGCCAAACTGGCATTCAAGACAGCATATAGCTGCAGGTGTGGATATAATTTAAAATTCTGTTAGTAACACCAAACCATTTGACTAGCATACAGAAAGGCAGCCCAGTTCCATGTGCCACACCTCCTAACATGACACTCTCCACTATACTATGTGGGGCAAAACACTGGGAATGCTTGGTTAGGGTCTTTCTTATGATGCACAGCATGGAATGAAGCAGTAAAGCAGTTAAAATTTGTCCCTGTGTGTGGCCAGATCACTCAGAAGATGCCTGTTATTACTCAGTATATAACTTGTTGAAATAATGCCAGATAAATAACATTAAAATAAATAAATTGTCTTTAATTATGATTAAAAATAAGCATGGGGGGGAATCAATATTCCCAAGAGACCTCCAAATGTATCTGCTGGATGGGCTTCCAAATGTTTGTTTAAAGGAAAGATCCCCCCCTTCTTTTAAAACCGTTTTGTGCTTTGTGTGCACATTTGCAGGTGATGCATGAAGTTATCTGCACATAAATTATGAATGCAAGCCTCCTTTGCAGCTTTAGAACTTGCTGTTGTGGGGGTTGAAAAAGAAAGGTTATTTATTGCACTTATATCTCTCTACTTCCCAGGAGTTGAAAGCAGCTTGCATACAATTCCCAGGCATTTCCCCATCTTCTGCAACCTCTTCCCATCAAGACAGTTTACAAAGCCAGACCTGTTTATCTTCAGCATCAGAACATCACCATGTTCCTTCAGGCTATTCTCCAGGTCTGAGACGTAATAATCACCTCCTTGCCTTGTCTGCCCTTGCTATTGTAATGATATATCATCAGTGATGAACAAGGGCAGCCCAACTAACCCCATTCCCAAGATCTGTAAGGAATTTCTATCATAGTTGATGACCAAATGACTAGATTTGCTGGTTTCCCAATTTCCAATAACCTTTATTGGCATAACAACAGCTTTAAAAGAAAAGATAGCAGTACAGATCAGCCCATATGTTGACAAACAAAAGCTATCAAAGCACAGCAATTTGTATCATATATAATAGTAATAATAGGGCAAAGTGATAAAAGTTCAGAACAGTAATCTCGAGTAATTAAAACAGTTACAGTAAGAAACTTAACTATCCACAACTATCTCACTTGTCTGGTTTTCCTTATTTTTGGCAATCCCTTTCAAAGAGCAGTGGAGCTGCGGTGGCTCAAGTGGTTAAGACGCTGAACTGCAGGCTGTGGAAGGTCAGTAGTTCAGCAGTTCGAGACCCAGGTGCCGCATGACGGGGTGAGCTCCTGTCTCTAGTTCCAGCTCCTGCCAACCTAGCAGTTCAAAAGCAAGAAATTGCAAGTAGATAAATAGGTACCACTTCGGTGGGAAGGTAACAGCATTCCGTGCACCTTGGTGTTTAGTCATGCCAGCCACATGACCATGGAAACGTCTTCGGACAGCGCTGGCTCTTCGGCTTTGAAACGGAGATGAGCACTGCAACCCTAGAGTCGAATTCGACTGGCTTTCGAGCAAGGGAACCTTTACCTTTACCTTCAAAGAGCAACCTGAAGCAGGGACACTCAGAATCTGACTGAAGCCTGTTCAGTGGGACTTACTTTCAGGAAGCTTTTCAAAGGGTTGCAGTGTCAGTTGAACCTTTGCTAGCCCACACTAACAGAAGAGACTGTGAAAGAAATTCCACCTGACTCACTTCTTAAATCCAGTCCTGCTCCCCTCAACAGACTTACTGCCATTTTCTTTCTTTGCAGCCTATAGCATTGAGACTGCTATCTTCTTTCAAATGGAGTATTTGGATTTTAAATGGAAAAGGAATGCAAGCTAAATAGGATGGTAATTATTCTATCGTTTAGCTATTGGACAGGGTTAAAATTACGATATACTGAAAGGGTTCATTCTTTATAACAAAGCTCTAATTGGAAAAATATATAGAAAGAAGGGTTTGGAACCAGACTAAATTAGCTGTTTCTGGTAACCCCGCCCTCCTGCTGCAGACCGCCCCCCCATGTAATTTCTCAGGGCCCCATTTCTCCCAGGAACAATATTTCATGGAGATCAGTGGGTTGTGGGAGGGAGGGAGGAAAGTTCCATTCTGTCATTGGAAAATTTAGTCTAAATTCAACCCGTAGTGTCTTAAAGGCATCTCATTACCTACACATTTGAGTCAAAATTCTAAATGCCTTTGACCAGGGGTCTTTTAGCAGAAAAACAGCTGCAGGAGCTCATTAGCATATGGTATGCTAATGAGCTATTCGGCTATTAGCATCTGCCACGCCCCCTGACATCACCGGAAGTGATATCAGAAGGGGAAGCAAAAGGGGGGAGGCATCTTCAAAAACCTCCCCTTCCCTTCCCCAGCTGGTCTGGGTGGGGGAGCTAAGAGAGAAGGGGTTTAAAGTTTAAACTCCTTCTCATGAGAGTTGGGCCACAGAAGGAGGAAAGAGGGAAGGAAAGAGAGAGAATAGAGAGAAGGAAAGAGGGAAAGAAAGAGGGAAAGAAAGAGAAGGAAAGGAGGAGGGAAAGAAAGAGAGGGAAGAAGGAGGGAAACAGGGAAAGGAGGGAAAAAGAGAAGAGAAGAAGGTGGGAAAGAAAGAAAGAGAGAAGAGAAGAAGGGAAAGAGGAAAAGAGAGAAGGAAAGGATGGAATGAAAGAAATTCGGCGGCAATTCGGCCCCATTATATCCTATAGGCCATTGAAGTCAATGGTGAAAACATAGGGTATATTCTGGGGGCTGGAGGGGAGGGGGTTTGAGGGAGAGGCTCCAAACTCACAGGGTAGCTGACGGAGCCTCTCCCCAAGATACCCACCAAGTTTCAAGAACATTGGACCAGGGGGTCCAATTCTATGGGCCCCCAAACAGGTTGCCCCTATTCCCTCCATTGTTCTCTATGGTGGGGGAAAAGTTACAAACTGAAGGGTTTTTTTCCCCAAGCCCAGTACCAGTTTGGTGTACAGAATGCTCAGCAGAATCCAGTACCACTGTGGCAATGCAAACTTAAAAGGTCTGATGAATCTCAAAACAGAATGTAATCAGGGGGGAGATTTTGCAAGCCCAGCACAACCACTTCAGTGTAAACAATGCCCAGCAGAATCCTCTACCACCATAGCAATGCAAGCTTAAAAGGACTGATCAATCTCAAAACACAGTGTCACAAGAAATCCAAGGGGGAGGAGGGATTTTGCAAGCTCTGTGCAAGAAAATGGGAATACAAAGGAACTGGGGGGGGGGGCTCTTGAAACTGACAAGGGTCATTTGAAACTGACAAGAGCAGAGGAGAAATCCCAGACAGAGGGAGTGAACCTCCTGAACCTGTGCCTGTCATTTCTCCAGGAAGCACTTTCCTGGAGGCACTTTCTTTGTGTGGGGCATAACTCAGATCCTGTAAATCCAATCCTCACCAAGTTTGGAGGGCAGGTAGGGGAGAGTCAGCCAGAGATTCCTTGAGAGTTTGGTGTCTCTAGCACATGGGGAGGGGCGCATTCTACTGGGTCACAAACCTCACAAACTGAACCAGTTTGTTTGACATCTAAAAGTTCGTGATGGTCTGTGTTTCGCAAACCGGGCACACCACGAACCATGAATCAAACCGCATTTTCATGATCCATGCCTATCCCTAATCCTAGGCAAGGAGGCAAGCACTGCAAAGCAGTCCACATGGGTCAGTTTTTTTTCTCATATGACTGAATTAAGATTGCAGTCACAAGCACTAGACAGTTAAGTCCTATTGAACTTACTTTCACTGTGCAGGTAATTTCCAAGTTAATGATTCAGGTAGGTTTGGTAGTATTTGTTTTTAATCTTTCTTTTGACAAATTTAACTCAGTTAATCAGAGCACTGAAGTATGAAATTTACTTTGCAAAACACAAGGGATCCTAGACCTGAACAAAAGTATATTTGCTCAAATGCCAGTATTGTTTAAGAAATATAATTAAAAACCAAGCCCTCAATTCCAGAAGGAGGAACTACAGACATACCGTAAATCAGAATCTTATTGTCTTATAAAAATATCAACCAAGGGGTATTGACTAATATGAACATTATCTATATCATAATTTGACCTTATTTTTATATAGTATAACTGAATGCACTGCTTCAAAACAAGGAACTCGTTCTACAGACTTGAAGCAGGATTCTGTTCAAGCAAAACCTCATGAGAGAAGGCTGTATGGGCTAGTTTCTGCTTTATTTCAAGAGCTTGTCACATTTTCACATTTGGCAATCCTCAGCATAAAAAGCATGCCCTTTATATGAGCATGAGAGGTTCTTATGAAGGCTGTACAGACATTTAAAATTCCACAGGAAGATTCAGCCTGCAGTGCAAACTCCTGATGACGCTACTAACATTCCAGGCTGGTGGAAAGCCTACAGTACACTCTGTTTGGCCCCACAATGCTTTGCGATAAAATGTAAAGCAGTCTGGAACCTCAGGTGACCCTGACTCTAAAACCCAGGGTTACAGAGTTACAGCTGGGTTGCCATGGTCATAAGTCAGTATCAGACGTGCCAATGCAAACAGAATCATTGTGTATTGATTTTGGAAATTCTGCATAGAAAACTGATTTGCAGGGCAAAGGTGAACACAGTGAGATAAATCTCACTATTGAAGAGCAGAGGGAATGACTAGATTTTCCAGGCCAAATGTTGAAGTGTAATATGCCAACAGAAAGAAGGAACATAATGTCTGCCAAGGCAAAAACAGAAGTCTGTAAACTGTAACTCTTGTCTGTGCTGAATAGACACAGAATGAAGTGCAAGTATGAAAAAACTTAATGTTCATTTTAGCACCTACTTGATTTTTGGATCCAAAGCCAGGTTGCCAGGTAACTTCAGCATCTGCTTATAAAGAAAGACACTGGCTATTTGGCTCTCCCAAATATGATTGTAGATCTTTATGGCCTGCAACCCTGCTCTCTTCAGGTTCAGGTTTCAGTTTATTGCCTTTAGCCATAGACTGTTACAATGACAGAACAATATAACAATAACATCTGTATAAATGTCTAAAACCAGAAGAATTAAAAACTAAGCTAGGACACAATAAAACATTATAATAATTCCATCTCTCCCATCCAGACTTCCATTGATAATCAAGCTACAGTACTGCTACTATTTTCTTCTGAATTTTCTCTGCAGCGAAGGCTTGTATGAAATCTCGGGCTCTACGTCTGCTAGTAGAACTAGAATTTTTTCAGTTTCTGTACTAGTACCTAAGGACGCCAAGATTGGGTCTAGAAATTTCTTCCTAGGGGATTGGTAGAGTGGACAGAATGACAGGTAGTGGCACAGATCTTCTGGCACTGGATCTCCACAAGGGCAGAGATGCTGGGCAACAGGTGTGTTGGTATAAGGGCCTTCAAGCATTGCTGATTGCATTGATTGGAAGCAGATTGAAGTTAGTGCAGAACGTAGTTTGCTGAATGAGATCTTTGTTAAGTATTGGGCCCTTCAATTACCCTGCTCTCTTGTCCATTTTTGTGTCTCTCAGATGTCTTCACCTCTGTCATTTTACTTTATTTTTTTATTATAGTGAGCAGTTATACATGGTGCAATTCGTGTCCAAGATTGAAGAATCACAAACACTTGGAACCTTCAAAAGGCAGCATCTTACAAGACAATTTAGAAAACTTTCTATAGTGAAGGGGACGGAATAATGTATAATAATGAAAGGAGGGGGATATGTGGTCACAAATGTTGTTCTCAAAACAGAAACCTGTCGTATTTAGGGTGCCAGTTAGATCTTGTGACCCCAGGTTTTAATCTGGAAACTGGAAACTTTGGGTTTTGCATACTCTAATTAGCATGCTTCTTTTGACTTACTATTGAGCTAGAATGCATTATTTATTGACTTCATTTATAGTTTGCCTTTCTCACAGAGACACGGCACAGTCCTAAACCAAATTACTCCTTTTTAAATCTTTGGGTTTAGAAAGGTGTAGCTCTGTGCAGGATTACACTGCCAATGAGAAAATGTAAACAGATAATACTTTTCAATGGGGCATCTTCTCTCCCTGGTCCACATACTAGAGATGTGTGGAGAAATCATTATGATGCTTCTGCACTCTAACCAACAGAAACGGATCTAATAAATAGACTACTATATAGCTATTATAGACATTTTCCTCTAGAAACCCTTTGGCATTTTTCTAATGCCTGTTTAAAGGTGTCACATCAAAAGCAGCTCATCAATTTCAACAGGACTGAGTGTTTCTAGATATCAGTCCACAAGAACTCAGGGCTGGCTTGCCCACTAGGCAAGCTAGGTGCTCACCTAGAGCACACCGGCTGCAGGGGCACCAAAAGGCGCCCCACACCATCCCGTGAAAAGCCCCCCTGCCTCTTCCCTGGCTTGCTTGGGCACACCACAGCTGCGGAGCGCCCAGAGCCGGCGCTGGGAGGGAAGGGGGGGGGTTAAAACTTCCGCCTCTTCCCTGGCTTGCTTGGGCGCCCCGCAGCTGTGGAGCATCCAGGCAAGCCAGCGCTGGGAGGGAAGGGGCTGGGGTTAAACCCCCCACCTCTTCCCTGGCTTGCTTGGGCGCCCCACAGCTACGGAGCACCCAGAGCCAGCGCTGGGAGGGAAGGGGCGGGGGTTAACCCCCCCCGCCACTTCCTTGGCTTGCGGCTCGCCCTCCCTCCCACTCCCCCCTGGGAGGGAGAGGAGGCAGGGGCGGCATGGTGGGAGGTTGGCATCTGCACCCGCCTAGGGTGCAGAGCCACCTTGAGCCGGCCCTGCAAGAACTCTATACTCAGTTCCTGCCCACCAGGCATGTCTCTCCTGCTAATTCCTTTTTGACTGATATGCCAGTCCTTAGCTGAGAGCAGGTGCTATACAACTGTAGCTGCTATAGCATGATGGCTGATGGTCTTGTCCTTCAGTACCTTTAGTCCAGCTGATTCTCACTTGCTTACTCCATTTCTGTGCCTTCCTGACTGCACACCTTCCCATAAATATGAAACTGGAGAGAAGGAGAGAAGCCAGGCAGAATGCTCAGGTGATAATTCATGATTTCATTCCCCTTACAGAAGACACTCCGTGCTAGATCAGAAGAGAATGAGTTTCTCAGCAGGGATTTTAACCCAGGCCACATCATTATATGTGCTAGACTATTATTATTATTATTATTATTATTATTATTATTATTATTATTATTATTATTATTATTATTATTGGATGAATGCTACTAAAAGTATATAAAGCTGAATACAATGTGTCAATGCAACTATATTATCAACCATACTGTCTAATTTCAGACAGTAGTGATGTTTTTCTGCAGTAGAACAATTAAGATTTGAGTCCAGTGCTTTTCTTTTATTCCTGTTTTGTTCACATATTCTATGTGCACATTTTATTTTCTAACTGAACTTTTTTGCATTTTCAATGCAGCTAGTCTGATCTGTGTGGCTCCCATTAATGTCCGTGTTCAGTCCACACCAGAGCAGTCCACACCATACCCAGAGCAGAATGGGGCAAAGTGCGAATTCTGGTTCAGAAATTCCTGGAGATTTGGGAGTGGATTCTGGGGAAGATGGGGTTAGGGAGGGCAGGGGTTTCAGGCAAGTATGATGTCATAGATTCCACTCTCCAAAGCTGTCATATTGTCCAGAGGAGCTGATCTCTGTAGTCAGGAGATAATTTATAATTCCGGGAGTTCTCCAGGCACAACCTGGAGCTTGGTGATCCTACCAACCTCCAGGTGGAGTTCTTTTGGGATCTTAACTGATCCCCAGACTACAGAGCTCAGTTCCCCTAAAGAAAATAGCAGCTTTGAGTGGTGGACTCTCTGGCATTACATCCCTACTGAGGTCCCTTCCCTCCCCAAGCTCTGCTTTCCATTGACACTGTCCTCCAGGCTCCAGAAATTTCCCAAGACAGAGTTGGCAACCATAGGGAGATGGTAGCTGTTAGCCCTCCTTCCCTAGAGTAAGCATACTAGTCCCCTTCATAGTGAGGGCAAAAGGAGAGGGAGGCAAAACACGGAATGCAGCCTTTAACACAGCAAAATGAGAGAATTCCTGAGCCCATAAGATCACGGAGGATGTTTCTGCACACCCAAAACAGAGCTGGCCTAGCCTCTCAACTAAACATGTTGAGAAGGGATTCTAGAGACCCAGACTAGAGTACCTTTGGAGAAGGACAAGAAATAATGGAATAATACAAGAACATAGACTTTTGTAGATTAGAAATGATGTAACCTATATCAATGGATATCATGTGCTGAAGCCCAATGCAGAAGCATCTGAAAATATAAGAATGTCCAAATTCACAGAAGCGAAAATATAGTTAAAAGATGAGGTGTATTGGTTGAGGGCCAACAGATATGTATGAGGAACTTGCGATCATTTTAAAACAGACTTCATTATGATAAAAAGCAGCAAGAATGAACAAACCGTTTTCATATATTTTAAGAAGATATTTAAGTATAAATTTGTATGGTATTTGAGATTATAAAATAGTTAGCCAAGAATGTGTGCCTTTATCAAGTGAGACGGCTAGCTATTGTTAGGAGTTGATTTAAAAACCCTACAAATATGGGAAGCTGAATTGATTGGGAGCTTCTTTTTAGAAGAGGTTTCTTGGTTGTGATCTGCTTATCTTTGCGTAAGATACTTTCATGGACTCATGTAATTACTGTCCTTTAATTATCTATGTAATAGATGGTATGATTTTCTGTTGAGGTAGTCAAAGATGCATAACAATCATGCTGTAATAAAGGAGCAAATGGAAGCAAAGATTCTCTGATAGTATTACTTATATACTATAGCCATAACAAAACAGAAACGTGGTCAAGGTGTACTTCTTGCTAGGAATTAGATGATCTGAGATATGCAAGCTAACTATATGCCAGGGGTTTCTTAAGTGTATGCCTATATCTGAACTGGGCCTGGCCAGATTTATCCAGAACAAAGCCCACAAACAGACCATGCCCTAATAATCGATGATGGCAGCTATACCCAGAGGGTATTTATAATCAGGGAGTGAGGAAGAGGAGCTGCACTGGGTAGGAGACCCAGGTCAGCTAAGTGACTTTCTCCCTTCCCACATGGGGTAAGATTTCATAGACAGAAATCCCCCTCACAAGTCTACAGCATGGGATTACAGTGATCTAGGAAAGGTACTGTCAGCCAAGGTAGATAATTATAGGCTAGATAATACATGCATCATTGAAATAAGGTTTTTTAAAAAGTAAATAAGATTTTTTAAAAAGGAGAGGATCCTAGGAGCGGCAAGGGAAAGACAGCAGATATTCTTATTGGTGGAAGAGATATACCAGGCAACTGCCTGTGTATCTGAGGAAACAACGATTTTATGTGGGGGTGCTTCCATGTGGGTGTGGCACCCTCACTTTGACAGCAGCAGTTAACAGCATGTAAGCAGGGAGGAATTGTGGCCACATGCCCCTGACCGTGTTTCTCACTATGGTTGCTGCCCTCCTTTCCTTTCGTTGTGTCAGGAACATCTCTTTCCCTCCCTTTGCCCAGCCTTTTCCATCTAAGCCTTGCAGCATAGCTGCACAATGTAGGCCAGAGGAGCTATTCTGGGTGGCCGGGGCCTGTTGAAGAAGGTTTTATTGTATTTAGCCATGGGCCATTACAATCCAAAAATAACAACCGAGAAAAATACTATAAACATAGGTAATTGTATAAAATTGAGTATAGTCTAAAATATTTAAAAGGTCTATAATATTTAAAAGGTATAAAACCGAAGCTATGAACAGTTAATTGAATCACAGTATACCCTGTTGGGATATGACCTACAGGAAGAGGTAGACTGCTCAGTGGCCCACTGAGACTGTTTTGTTCCACACTTTGCAGTTAAAATCTGTTGCATCCATTCTGACTAGGACATTAGCAGTGAGACAGTCAGATGGTGCCTGGGTGCCGACTTGTCCAATTGTTTGGGATACTTTTCAGTTTATTCAGTCTGAGAATGTGGACAGGATCCTTGGAAATTTGAGGCCTGCCACCTGTTTGTATGGGCTTTTATGTGGCACTGCCCTTGAGAAGCATTTAGAAACTTCAGTTGGTACAGAATGCTGAAGCCAGTATGTTGGCTGGAGTGGGTTGTAGGAATCATAGCACTCTAGTCTTGACCCATCTATACAGGCTAAACCAACAAAGAGACAGGAGACCTCTGAATGACAAAAAAGGAAAGTACTGAGTACCAGAAGTCTGATATTGTTTATATAGAAGGTATTAAAGGTGCATGTATCATGACCACATTACAAATATCAGATTGCAAAGAGATGAAAATTGATTGTAATTACAAAATTATGAAAGCATCAACATGTGTCACAATAGCAGTGGTTAAGATCACAATAATAAATTGTCTTTTACAACATTAACAATTACATGTTAACAATTGCAATAACATACACAAAAATCCTTGCAATTGAAACAAAAATGTTGTGAAATTGTGTTGTAAGAAATAAACAAGCTGAACAATGACCCACAACAAGACAGGATGCCAGCTATACCAGACCTCTGGTACTCAGTACCTTCCCTCTTTTTTTGCTATCTACACAGGTTCCCTATTTGTTTCTGGGCACAATTGAAGGTGCTGGTCTTGACCTTCAAAGCCTTATATGGTTTGGGACCAACATACCTGAAGGACTGCCTATTTTGTTCTGAACCAGCCTGACCACTGCAGTCATCTTCAGAGACCCTGGGTCAGGTGGCACCATCTTCTGGAATTAGGCAGGTGGTAACACAGGATATCACAGCACCAAAGGTCTTGAACTCTCTCCACGGGGAGATTTGAGCGTCCCCTTCAGCCGCTGTCTCCCATCAGCTGGTGAAGACTTTTGTTTCATTTGGCATTCTTTCAGGGCTCTCTCCTTCATTCCTAGCCAATGTTTTCACTGCTTTTAACTTTGCTATGGCTCCAATCACATGCAGAATTTGCCATGGGAGAGCAGCAAATGCCAGGTGGAGTTTGGGGGCATGATCACATGGACACATTTGGTGAGCATCGCGCACCTGTCCCCAACCCGTATCATCTGGCCGAAGATGTGGAGTTTAAAAGTATCTTGGAAAGTCCACTACCAAATGGTTTGCGACAGGCTGCAGATGGACTGTCTGTGTGTGATCGCTCCAGTGCGCTCCTATTGCGTCCTTGCTTCCTCATTGAAGCGTGCCGGAAACACACACCGACAAAAAAAAAGTTCACCGCCTTCACGTCTGATTGCATAGGGGTGGGTAGAATTGAGATGGCGCAAATACGCTCCCCTCCCCCGTGTTATCTGGCACGTATGATCGCAGCCTATGTGTTTTAACTTTGTTTTTAAATTGTTTTAATGATGTATGTGTTGGGGGGAGGTTGATTTTAATTGTTTTAAAATGTGGTGTTATTATGTGGTGTTTTAAATTGTTCACTACTTTGGTGGCCCTTGTAAGGCAGCATATAAATTTTGTAAATGAATAAATAGATAAACAGCTCAGCTGAGCAACCAAAAATACTCTTTTTAAGGGCAGAAATGAGGAGGAAATGCAGAGCTTCCCCATACTGGTTGCAGGTCCAAGCACCCCCGTAGATACTTCGCCCACTGCTCCCCTGCAGCTTTCCCAGTGTATCTGAGAAAACTGGGTTTTTATTTCTTCCAGCTTGTCAGAAAAAATATGGGTTGGACACAACATCATGCAGCTGCTCACAAATAGGTGGGGAAATCTTCATGCAGAAGAAGCTGTGGACATTAGAGTGTGACAGAAGTTAGAAGAAATGGCAGATGAGATACATCTATTAGAACATCACCATAACGGGGTTGGCTTCAGGACATCATCATGAAACATTAAAGAGCAAGCACCAACGACCCGTAATATACTTTATGTTTTAAACTTGCTCTGTGAAGCTTGCTCAGCAAAGTATTTATGGCATGTAAATCTTCTTTGCACCTGTTCAAATATTTGCTTCATTCCATTGATGCCTCTGAATGGCTTAGCCATGCATGAGGATCCAATTGTACACATGAAGTGATAAGTGCAGGTGCTGTTGTGGTCCTGTGGTATTCACTGTGTGATCGTGGTACAGAGCTGCCAGGCTCCCCTCAACTGCTGCTAGCTCAGTTGTGATCAAATAACAGAGGTGTCATGGTCCCAACCAGTTAGCTGAATGCTGACTCAGATGAGTCTGTTGCCTGGTCCAACCTTGATACAGGCCATTGTAGCCTGGACAAACCAGCAACCCCCTCCAGGGAAAACAAAGTGGGAGAGAGAGAAGAAAGCTGCACTTCTGAACTTGAACCTCACTGCCAGTAGTCCAGTCACCCCAAGTACACAGCCAGGTGCTGTGCAAGACCTCCAAGTTTAGCAGGTCCCACCCACCACAGCAACAAGAGGATCCTCCAGGAGTCACAGATCACCACAGGAGTGCTGTACTCCAAATGTGGCATGGGCCATTTAAGAAGCTTTCCTTGCCTTGAGAAGGTGGGGCCTTGCTATACTGCTGGGATCCTGCTCCAGTATTTAACAGCTCCATCTGGTTTTCGGAGCTGTTGGAACAAGCTGACAGTCTTGATTTATTTCAGGACCTGTAGGTTGCCTCCAGTGGTTCCTAGCTTCCATGGTGATTCTACCCTTCAGATTTCCTGCATGAAATTTATTCTGCCCTGAGGGCACCCCCAGACTGGACAAGAAGTAGCATCAATTTGTGTGATGGCAGAGAAAGTGGAAAGGGCAACATCAAAAGGCAGAAATGTCAACTATGAATCATCTCTATCTGAGACAAAATATAACTGATCCTGTACTAGAACAGAATAAGCATTTAGGTCTTAGAGGTGGAGTGGTTTGCATTAACTTGTGTGGCCCTGTGCAAAATTTCCAGGATCTTTAAAAAATAAATAAATCTGTGTAACATAACATGACTGAGTGAACAGAGGGAAAGGCCAAGTGCACTTGGGTTGGAATTTGCACTTAGGAAGTAGGAGATGAGCAGCATACTCCAGATTTGCCTTAGCAACATGAGCATGAACCTGCTGGTACTTAGGGATGTACAAAACAACAGTATGATGACCGGGGATTTTTATATTTTTAAGAGGTGCCAGGTCTCTCAAGAGGGAAATGAAGTTTTCAGTCTGTATGCTGCAAACTCATGAACATTTTAAAACTAATATTATTGAAGAGGTTCTGAAACTCTGTTCTGTCAAGTTTCCCCAGAAAAAAAAGCCCTGATATGCAAACTTGGATGAATTTGGCCAGTGCTTTATTGCAGCCGTCAGGGCCGGTCCTAGAGGTTTTGCACCCAGGGCTACCTTCTGGTGCCCCCCCATGCACACCCACCAATTATGGGGTTGCCAACCTCCAGGTGGGGCCTGGAGAGAAGGAAGTCCAGCTGCCCGCCCCCGCGAAGGAGCCCAGGGAAGGCGCCAAGCCAGTCTGGTTTCCTCCTAGTGTGCCCGTCGGGGGTGGGGATGCACCCCCCCACTTCTGCACGTCTCTCAGCTTGCTGGGCCCCTTCCTGAGGACTGGGGGGAGGCCGGTGGTGGGATCCCTGTGGCAGCAGTGTGGGGACTTGGGATCCCTGGGGCAGCAGTGTGGGGACTTGGTACCGAAGGCGGGGGGAGGGGACCTGGGGGGTGGCAAGCGGAGCGCCAAACTGCGGCTCCCAGCAGCAGGCCCTTTGTGGACAAAGGAGCCTGGCTGGGCAGAGTCCAGCTGTGCCACCGGGCCATGGCATGCGCGCCGCTTAATGGCACATTGTTGTCCATCCACGCCCATGCTCGAAGGCGGCTGATTAATGTCCTCCAGGAGCCCAGATGTTCCCTTTGGAAAATATTTGCTTATTGCCCTTCCTTCCCCACTCAAGCCTCGTCTCCCCCCACCCAGCAGGTGACCGGGGCAGTGGCGCCCCCGGAGACGCCAGGCTGGCTGCTTGCTCTTGAGGAGGCTGCAAGTGTGTGCAGCAAGTGGCGCATCGGTCCCAGCTGCTGCTCCTCCGGGCAGGCCTTGTCCCACCAGGCCAGCCCCTCTACCCACTCCACCAAGGAGCAGAGCAGCACCGCCGCCTCTGCCAGGGCCCAGGTGCCCAGCAGCAGCTCAGTTTACCTTCGGCACCGATGGCACCCCGCCCTCTCAGCCTCCGCCTCCTCCTCCCCACCACCCTTCACAGGCGCTGGAGCTGGGGGCTTGGGGGGGGCGGGGCAGGTCCTGTTTGGCACCCCAGGGCTGGCCCGTGCTCTAGGCGAATGCCTAGTTCGTCTAGTGGGTGAGCCAGCCCTGGCAGCCGTACTGCACTGACTTGGGAAAAGTATCATGAGAACTCCTGAAACTGCCTGTGCAGAAAAGCCAACATGACAGCTCCCATATTAGGAATGCTTGATGGGTAGATTTCATGCCCCTGTGGCATTCCGATTCATTGCCATGTAGGGCAGAAGACTTGGTACAGGCTTGACTGGCTGATCCTTTGCATGGGACAGAGATGCATGTCATTTTTCCAGCATTTCTGGCCACAACATTCTCAACACTTTCATACAACCATGAGAACTAGAACCATTATTGAAAATAAAGTGCTCAGATTCTGCACAGAATGTTCTCAGTGATTATTTATAATCTAGAAAAGGTTTGTTCCTGTGGATGCATACGTATATGCATGTTTGTGTGTTGTATCATTCTGTTAGTTGAATGAATTAGCAATATTGACTGACTATATCAGGATATGAAGAATCTTGCCTTACTGCATGTGGTCAGATCCTGACTAATTTTTTAAAAACTTGTTGACACCAAATCTAATAGGCTGTAATTTTATGATATTCAGTATGGCTTACTTCTATGTAAATGTGCACTGGAACAGACTGAGTCTCTAATATTCCATGTTGTTTATGTTGAGGTGGTTGGAGATATTCTGTGTGATGTTTTAATGACTTAAAAGGACAAACTATGAAAGTAGTAAAGTTTGAAAAACATCTGTGAAAGTTTCCTGCAGGTCTACTCCAATCTTAACTTGCATTCCACTGAGATTTTGCTTGAACATAGTATTGTAATGCAATTAAAATAAGCATTTAGTTACTTTTGTTCATCCCTGAGGTGTAAAGTTTCAAACCCACATGCCAAATGTATTGCCTCATATGCTGTAGCCCATTTGTCCATTTTTAGAAGAAAATTGATATGATATTGTTTTCCATTATGTGCAATAATATGCAAGAGCGAAAAAGAAAAAAAAAGAGTAAGTGACTGCACGTTTCAATCTGGTTAGTACCTTTATGGGGCCCTATACTTCAGGGACTGCCTTGAATCACAAAATGCACAAAGGTACTCAGTTTTATCATTGGTATTGCTGATTTTGCAGACAGATGTTTTTTTTAAAAAAACACTGAGTTAGAGAACTCCCTAGCAACTTCACAGCTGCAGACACTGAAATGGCTACAGTCAGCATAAACTTATGTTCAGATGCTTCCTTCCTTAACATGTCCTTTTCTAAAAAAAATTGAAAGGGCACAACCCAACAGGAATTTCTCCTGCATAAGTCCTGTTAAAATGATTGCAATGTAATGCTTTAGCACAGTTTCCCATGCATTTCAGTGGAGCTGTGCAGGACAACTTCTTGGCCAATTGTGCCAAATAATCAAAACAAGTGGGAACCCACAAGGACTTGCAGGAGGCATCTCTCTTTCCCCTCTCCCACTATTTCCTCTTTTGCTTTCCTGAAAGCCCCCATAGCCTGTCCCCTTTTTCCTGGTTCTTCCTCTCTTTCTAGGGTTGCCAACCCCCAGGAGGGGGCTGAAGATCTCCTGGACTCACAACAGATCTCCCAACTACAGAGATCAATTCCCCTTAGGGTTAACAGCTCAAGGTTGGAAAATTCTTGGAGATTTGGGAAAGGAATCTTGGGAGGGCAAAGTTCGGGAAGTGAAGTGACCTCAGCCGAGTATAATGTCATAGACTCCACCCTCCAAAACAGCCATTTTCTTCAGGGGAACTGAAGGTCTAGTTCAGTCATGCAAGTCAGGTGGTATCAAGTCACCCAAAGGCTGCTTCCTGCCCTAGGGTTGCCAACTGCTAGGAAATATCCCAGAAATATAACTAACCTCCAGACAACAGAGATCTGTCACCCTGGAAAAAATTACTGCTTTGGAGGGTGACCTCTGTGGCGTTATATTTGGCTGAGGACTCTCACCTCCCCAAATCCTGCCCTCCTCTGATTCTGCCCCAAAATCTCCAGGAATTTTCCAACCTGGAGCTGGCAACCCTAGCCAGGCCTGGAACTCATGAGTCCTCCCTCAAAGGCCAAAAGAGGCCTGGAAATGGCCCTGCCCCCTCCCCCTGCCTTTTTACTGACAGAAAGTGAAGCCTGGAATATTGTGGCTGCCTAGCAACAGCCACTGAGAGAATCTGTTGCTTAAAGTTACAGGTGCTCCTTATATCATGTTTGGATTTTTTAAGATGCCCAGTGTTGTTTTTTTAGATTTCACTTTTTCCCACAAACCTAGGGCCCTTTCCAGGTTTATAGAAAGATCTGTCTTGCCTGTCCAGAGATCCAGTCACCAGATTTAAATATCCAAAGATATCCTGACTTCCCTAATAGAATATAAGATGCTTTAGATCAGGAGTGTAGATCAAGATGGGTAGCCATGTTAGTCTGTCTGTAGCAGTAGGAAAGAGCAAGAGTCCAGTAGCACCTTAAAGAGTATCAAAATATGTGGCAGGGTATGAGATGTTGTGAGTCATTGCTCACTTCTTCATATACAGCTAGAATGGAGGTCCATCTGTCCTATTTATTGGAAAGTGGAGTGATTTCAGATGCCGAATGGCACTAGCAGGCAAATGGCAATAGCAGGTGAATAACAATGGCAGGCGTGACTGGATTTAGGTGAGATATGCAGCAGTGTAATAGGCATGGAGAAATCAGCATTGGTTTGCTGTTCAGTCGCACAGTCTAGTCCGACTCTTCATGACCCCATGGACCAGGTCACGCCAGGCCCTCCTGTCTTCCGCTGTCCGCTGAAGTTTGTTCAATTTCATGTTCGTTGCATCGATGACACTGTTTAACCATCTCAACCTTTGCCGTCCCCTTCTTCTTTGACCTTCAATCTTTCCCAGCATCAGAGTCTTCTCCAGTGAATGCTCCCTTCTCATTTGGTGGCCAAAGTATTTGAGCTTCAGCTTCAGGATCTGGCCTTCCAGGGAACAATCAGGGTTGATTTCTTTTAGGATTGAATGATTTGATCTCCTTGCAGTCCAAGGGACTCTCAAGAGTCTTCTCCAGCAGCACCATAGTTCAAAAGAATCTACTCTTCGGCGCTCGGCCTTCCTTATAGTCCAACTCTCGCAGCCATACATTACTACGGGGAATACCATTGCTTTGACTATGTGGACTTTTGTTGGTAGGGTGATGTCTCTGCTTTTTATCATGCTGTTTAGGTTTGCCATCGCTTTCCTCCCAAGGAGCAGGCGTCTTTTAATTTCATGGCTGCAGTCACCATCTGCAGTGATCTGGGATCCCAGGAACGTGAAGTCTGTCACTACTTCTACGACTTCCCCTTCTATTTGCCAAGGAGTGATGGGGCCAGATGCCATGATCTTAGTTTTTTTGATGTTGAGCTTCAAGCCCACTTTTGCGCTCTCCTCTTTCACCCTGAGCAAGAGGCTCTTTAGATCCTCTTCACTTTCTGCCATCAGAGTGGTATTGTCTGCATATCTGAGGTTATTGATCTTTTCCCCAGCAATCTTAACTCCAGCTTGTGATTCATCCAGGCCAGCATTTTGCATGATGTACTCTGCATATAAATTAAATAAGCAAGGGGACAATATACATCCTTGTTGTACTCCTTTTCCTATGCTAAACCAATCAGTTGTTCCAAATCCAGTTCTAACTGTTGCTTCCTGACCCTTATACAGGTTTCTCAGGAGACATGTGAGGTGGTCTGGTACTCCCATCTCTTTAAGAACCTGCCATAGTTTATTGTGATCCAAACAATCAAAGTCTTTAGCATAGCCAATGAAGCAGAAGTAGATGTTTTTCTGGTACTCTCTTGCTTTCTCCATAATCCAGTGAATGTTGGCAATTTGATCTCTAGTTCCTCTACCTCTTCGAAACCCAGCTTGTACTTCTGGCAGTTCTCTATCCACGTACTGTTGGAGCCTAGCTTGTAGGATCTTGAGCATGACCTTGCTAGCGTGTGAAATGAGTGCAATTGTGCGATAATTTGAACATTCCTTGACATTGCCCTTCTTTGGGATTGGAATGTAAACTGACCTTTTCCAATCCTGTGGTCACTGTTGTGTTTTCCAAATTTGTTGGCAAATTGAGTGCAGCACTTTAACAGCATCTTCTTTTAAGACTTTGAATAACTCAGCTGGGATACCATCACCTCCACTAGCTTTGTTGTTAGTAATGCTTTCTAAGGCCCATTTAACTTTGCATTCCAGGATGTCTGGCTCGAGGTCAGTGATTATACTGTCGTGGTTGTCAAGGACATTGAGGTCCTTCTTGTATAGTTCTTCTGTGTATTCTTGCCATCTTTTCCTAATCTCTTCTGCTTCTGTTAGGTCCCTACCGTTTTTGTCCTTTATCATGGCCAGCTTTGCATGGAACATTCCCTTGATTTCTCCAATTTTCTTGAAGAGATCTCTAGTCCTTCCCAATCTATTGTTTTCCTCTATTACTTTGCATTGCTCATTCAGGAAAGCCTCCTTATCTCTCCTTGCTGTTCTCTGGAAATCTGCATTCAGTTGGGCAAATCTTTCCTTTTCACCGTTGCCTTTAGCTTTCCTTCTTTCCTCTGCTATTTGTAAAGCCTCAGCAGACAGCCACTTTGCTTTTTTGCATTTCTTTTTCTTTGGGGTGGCGGTGATTGCTGCCTCCTTTACAATGTCACAGACCTCTGTCCATAGTTCTTCAGGCACTCTGTCTATCAAATCTAGTCCCTTAAACCTATTCTTCACCTCTACTGTATATTCATCGGGGATGTGATCTAGGTCAAATCTGAATGGTTTTCCCAACTTTCTTCAATTTAAGTCTGAATTTTGCAATGAGTAGCTCATGATCTGAGCCACAGTCAGCTCCAGGTCTTGTTTTTACTGACTGGATAGAGCTTCTCCATCTTTGACTGCAAATTATATAGTCAATCTGATTTCGGTGTTGCCCATCTGGTGATGTCCATGTGTAGAGATGCCTCTTAGGCTGTTGGAAAAGGGTGTTCGCTATGACCAGCGTGTTCTCTTGACAAAACTCTGTTAGCCTTTGCCTTGCTTCATTTTGTTCTCCAAGGCCAAATTTGTCTGTTATTCCGGTTACCTTTTGATTTCCTACTTTAGCATTCCAGTCCCCTATGATGATGAGAACATCATTTTTTGGTGTTAGTTCTATGAGCTGTTGTAGGTCTTCATAGAACTGGTCCACTTCAGCCTCTTCTGCAGCAGTGGTTGGGGCATAGACTTGGATTACTGTGATGTTGAATGGTTTGCCTTGGATTTGGACGGGGATCATCCTGTCATTTTTGAGATTGTATCCCAATACTGCCTTTCTCACTCTCTTGTCAGCATTGGTAATAAGACAGGAAACCTAGGTCTCAGTTCAGACCAGGTAGGTGCATTGTCTTGAGCTTCATTATCAATTGCAATTCAGCAGTCTGCCTTTCTAATCTCCTTTTGAAATTCCTTTGTAAGAGAACTGCTACTTTTAGGACAGCAACTGAGGCCAAGTTCAGACTGGCAGTTTGCCCCGAGATAGGCACGTTTCAGCAATGTTTCACAAATGGATTAAAGGGACCGTTCACACAGGCACATCTGTCTGGCGTTCCCCAGCCGTACGCAACCCATCTTGCAAAGCTTCCCTCCCGAGTTTAAAAGATATCTGGTAAAAGTGATAGCAAACCCTGGGAAGTGTGTATATCCCGCATCCATCCCACACCAACAAAGTGTGAATGCTAAAAGCCATGACTTTTTATTGTGTGCTTATGCGCTTATCTGCATGAGCACTTATGCGCATAAGTGCATATTTCTGGATTACAAAAAAGAAAGCCGCACTTTACAGCTGCGCCTCCGCCAGGGGCGGGCCAACAGTGTGAACACTCCCTTGCGCGTCCTCCCAATATGCTCCCACATCAGTCTGCGCAGTGTGACCAGGAAAACAATGTGTTCCGGGTCTTTTTTGCCACGACTCCCTCCAGCTTCAAACTGCCAGTCTGACCTCAGCCTGAATGTCTTCGAAGGTTAAAATGTTCCTCTACTGGTTTTTCAATGTTGTGGTTCCTAATGTCAGACTTATGTCCATTAATTCGACAAAGAATTAATATCAACCAATGTATGGATCCTTTCTAAGCCAACCATGAAACAGTAAAATTTGACTGTGTCACTGAATGACTCACTAAAGCTCATACACTGCCACAAATATTGTTAGTCTTTAAGGTGCTACTGGACTCTTGCTTTTTTCTATTACTCCTTGTTAATGTGGCTTATTGTCTCTGGCCCAATGGCAACTCTGTTGTATTTTTCTTTTCTCCTGGAGTCTAGGGCTAGGAGGCATAAGTCAGGAACAATGCAATCCTAAGCATTCCAAGTCAATTAGCAATCACCTTAAAAGTACATAGCTCTTCTTAGGATTGCATTGTAAAAGAAGCAATCTCTGTAAGTTCAAAGGGTTAAGGTACTTTGTCACTCCTAAGAGTGGTATATTCACTGCTTCCCTCCATGCTGGATCAGGATACAATGCCAGTCACCTCATGCACTGGGGTTACTGAAAGCAAGCCAAGCCCCTGCAGGGGATTGGCACCCTTCTTGCAATGCTGTCTTAAGCCTGAATGGCTTGGTCAGAGAACCAGCCCTGACAAGGGTCCAAAGACCTGTGGGGACTCATTCTGGGAGCCCATTCTGTGAGACTCTAGACTTTTGTTTTTCTCTGACAGAAGAACCCCCATCCCATATGGTAAGCTGATCTTGACAGGTCCAAAAGCAGTTTGTGATATTGTGATGGATTCATCTGTTCAAATAAAAAAGAAAAATCAACTAAGGCTAGGACAAGTCTCTTTGGATCTTGGCTGTGGGGGCTTTATTTATTTATTATTTGTTTTATTTAAAATATTTATATCCTGCCTTAGACTCAGTCAACTAACAAGGCAACAACAGGTTACAAGGACACAAAATAATATATCAACCCATTAACAAAATAAAAAACAGCACACAAGTCAAAAATCACAAATCAATCATACAAGCAAATCTTTCAAAAGAATTTGCCCTCCACCAAATGTTCTCTGAAATAAAATTGTTTTGCATGTCTTTCTGAATGCAACAAGTGAAAACAGCCTTCGTGCGAGGGTTATCATCCTCAAGGTGGGGCCTGGAGTTTTCCCAGAATGACAATGGATCTCCAGTCTAAAGTTATCAGTTCCACTGGAGAAATGGTAACTACTTTCTTTTAGGCACCAGGCAAAAACATGTCTTTTTTACCCAGGCTTTTAATTAGGACATTATCTTACCAGCTATTTAACTGTCTGCTTCTGTTTTATGGGTAGTTTTATCCTGTGTGTGCCCAATGGCTTTTCTATCTATCTATCTATCTATCTATCTATCTATCTATCTATCTATCTATCTATCTATCTATCTTGTGGTGACTTTAATTGTAAGCCACCTCAAGTAGGACTCTGAAGAGGTGGCATAGAAATATCCTAAATAAATAAATGACAGAGCAGAGATTTGGAACATCTTCCCTATGAAGAAAGGTTAAAATGCTTGGGCTCTTCAGCTTGGAGAAACAACGGCTGAGGGGTGACATGATCGAGGTTTATAAGATTATGAATGGGATTGAGCAGGTTGAGAAAGAAGTACTTTTCTCCCTTTCTCACAATACAAGAACTCGTGGGCACTCCATGAAATTGCTGAGCAGTCGGGTTAGAACAGATAAAAGGAAATACTTCTTCACCCAAAGAGTGATTAACATATGGAATTCACTGCCACAGGAGGGGGTGGCAGCTACAAGCATGGACAGTTTCAAGAGGGAATTAGATAAACATATGGAGCAGAAGTCCATCAGTGGCTATTAGCCACAGGGTATAGATGGGAAAACTCAGTCTGGGGCAGGTGATGCACTCTATTCTTGGTGCTGGAGGGGGCAGCAGTGGGAGGGCTTCTAGTGTCCTGGTCCCACTGCTGGACCTCCTGATAGCACGTGGTATTTTTGGCCGCTGTGTGACAGAGTGTTGGACGATGGGCCATTGGCCTGATTCAACACTGGCTTCTCTTATGTTCTTATGTACTTAGGTCTCCAAGATCCGACACCAGTCTTTTAAACAGCTATACCAGGCTAGTTCCTATTTCAGATTCTTGCTAAAATTAGGGCCCCACATTTGTGTACGACACGCACATGTATATGAAACACACCCTTTAATGTTGAGTATTTGTATAAGTTAATAAATGCCACTGAACACATGGTTTAAAACTTGTCTTTCTAGATGGATGGAAGTGACAGGCTAAAAGCAAAGACAAGCATTTCCAACTGCCCCCTTTACCATTAAAAAAAACCCCTTTTGGATGAGGCAGCATTTATCATTTCAAATATCATTATCGTGTCTATTGGGTTTGCCAGGTCACTATCTGGAGAGTCCTCCTGTTGTGAGGAGAGATGCAGCCATTGAAGCTGCTCCACAGGGATTACTGTGGAAGAGCTGCTCTAAGCTTGCTCAAATACAAAATCGGGATCACACACAAGGAGAACAGTAAGGAGGGCATTCAACATCCAAAGTCCACACAAACATTAAAGCGAAGTGTAAGTGGCTTTCCTTTGATAACAAGCATGTACAATGACTCACGTGAGCTCCACTAGCTAAAGGTAATTCTGTAATAAATGGCATTGGGGCAGCTGAAAGGCCAATTGACCTATCTTTAATTTGATTATAGCCCACAAACCAGTCATTTCTCTGTTAGGAGAAAAAGAAATAGCAAGTACCTGACTTGCTTTCCAAGGAAAGCACAACATAAGGCATAACAATTTCTGGCAAGTACCTGTGGGCCTGCTTCTGTGCTACTGTGGCACGTGTTCCCCCTTTACACACACACACTGTTACAAAAACATAATCTATTATCAGTCCCCTCTGTGGCAATAGAAAAGGCTGTCCTGATCTTGTCCCTGTTTGGGGAACAGAAAGCATGATCCAATAGTCTGTGAGCCTGAACCAGATGTGGAACTGGGTCTCCAAGTTCCTTTTTTTGACATTCTAACCTCTACACAATGATTACTATATGCTCGCACGGTGTAAGTAATAATCTAAGGACCATGGATCCCTGCAAATCCCTAACTCCTCATTACTATTGGTCCATGTACATATGATTTATTATTACACTTTAACCATGCATAAGTATTTAAAGAAACAACAACAACCACCCACCAGCAGCCTGCTAAAATGAAAGCATTCATCATGTCTATGCTTTTGGAAGCCCAGTCACAACTACCTAAAGAGTGACAACCTTACCCTATGACTTCTCACTGCATTTCAAAGCCTATCTCTATTCATGCTGATCAGTTGAGGAAACAAGTCTTTGACATCAACATGTCATGTGTTTCTAGATTATAGGGGCTAGAGAGGTAAATGAGCTGCCCTTCCTAGAATTGCCTTCAAATCCATGGGAACTGCCCATTTGGCAAAAATTAACACCATTGTTATCTGATACTATAAAGATGAAAGCTGGTTTTTCTGTTAAATATGATCCATACCAGGGGTCAAGGAATGTCCCTAACACAATGGTCGAAATTCTCTATTTGTGGCATAGCTTTGTCAGCCCTGGATCTGGAACAGCATTCAAAAGTGACGCAGCATGAGCAGTACCGAAAGCTGAGTCATTGTCATCATTTACTGCAACCCTCACGGCTTTTCCTTCAATGTCTCCCATCTAAGTGCCAATCGGACCTGACCTGCATAGCTTGAAATATGATGAGCTCACTCTCTTCAGCTGGGTAAATGCAGGCTATAAATCTGAGTTATGTCCCTCCTGTTGGCTACTTCGACAAGTGTATATTATAGCTGTACTTAATAAGTCCTAAAACACACTCTCTGTGCTTTACCACTACCTGATGTGAGAGTGTTTGCAAGCAGATTTGCTATATGAGGCAAATTTATATAAGTGATGTTAGAGATGCTACATATCAAACTAGTATGTAGTGCATATACAGACTCCTCAAAGCCACATGCCTTTTAGACTTTATAAGTAGGACTTCTGCAAGGACTTACACGGGGCATCTCATTTTCCCCTCCTCCACTATTTCCTCTAGTCCCTATAGCATCTCCCCTTTTCATGCTTCCTTCTTAGCTTCCCACCCACCAGCTAACCTACTTTTATCAGCCCCCTGTTTTCAGCTTTCCCTCCTTCCCTTCTGCTGGTAGCCTCTCCCTGGGAAACTTCTGCGGTGGCAGCCACTGGGCTGAGCCAGGCCCAGATGTTTGGTGCCAGCTCCAGGGCCAAACTCAGTTATGCCATAGGGAATGTACAAGGACTTGTGGTGGACACCTCACTTTGCTCTGTATCATGCTCCCCACGCTATTTTCTCTTGTTGTTCTTCTTGTAGCTCCCAAATCATCACCTTTCCCTGCTTTCTCCTTCCCACTCACCCACCTCTTATCTGCCCCCATCATCAGCTATATTTATTATTTATTTACTTCATTTATAAGCAGAGGCCTTCTATCATTCTTCTCTTCTCCATTTTATCTTCACAATAACCCTGTGAAATAGGCTGAAGAATGTGTCACTGGCCTAAGGTCATTCGGCAAACTTCCATGCAGAATAGGGATTCAAACCTGGGTCTCTGAAGTCCCAGTATGAAACTCTAACCATGACACTACACTGGCTTTTGTTGAGTGGCTGCTGTTGTAGACTAGCAAGCAGCTGGCCCTGGTGGAGTCATGCAAGCTGTGTGGTAGGAAGGCTACCCACCTTCAGGTGGGGCCTGGGGTGGACATCTCCCAGAATTACAACTGATCTCCAGACTACAGAGTTCAGTTCCCCTAGAGAAAATGGCTGTTTTGGAGATTGGACTCTATGGCATTATAGCCTGCTGAGGCCCCTCCCTCCCCAAACCCCACCCACCTCAGGCTCCATCTCCAAATCTCCAGGAATTTCCCAACTTGGACGTGACAACCCTATGTGGTAGCAAGTAACTGGTCCTGATGAGTTCTCCCTCAGAGGCCAAAACAGTCCTGTAAAATGCCCTCCCACCTGCCTTTTATTGACAGAAACCAAGGCCTGAAGTCTGGTAAAACGGTTGTGGTTGTCTAACAATGGCCACAACAATCACTGAGCAGCCACTGAGAGGGCATTTGTTCTTTGGCGGGGTTAGTGCCCCCAATATTTTAAGGTTTCATAATTATTTATTTATTTATTTGCAAACCTGGAGCTTTTCTCAGGTTTGTGGAAAAATCTGTCTTTTCTGTTCATAGCCCCAGTCTCTGGATTTAAATATCCATAGATGGGGCCACACTGAGAATTAGATATACTGATCTCATGTCTGTTTTTTTTCAAGCCTTGATTGTAAGATAACTTTGTATGTTTTCCTTGTGCATTATTTCTCATTATATCCTTTTTTAAATGCAAGGAAACCATTTTTTGGGATGACTTTCCTCCTCCACCCAATTACTCCAGGCATCTTGACAACCTTGAAGGAAAGGGGCAGGTTTATCACCCCTGCAACATAATTCCTCTTATTTTGCCCTTTAATATTCTACAAGAACAAAACCCATGCATCCCTATCTGCATAGCTCCACCCCACCCTGGATTCCATTTTAGGGTCACACCACCATATGACAAAGAGATGGAATTTGGGAATTGACTTTTTGATATGTGTTATCATATTCATATCATGTATTCAGATAAGGCATTATCCAGTGACACTAATGAACACAAGGAGCTTCAGTCATGGAGGCCATCCCAGTTTTTCTGAGTTATAAACAGCACATGACATTATTGATAATGAAAATCATGGACCACACCCTGCATACTCTGTTCATATGAGAGTCTTGGATTGTAGCCATAATATAATCCAATTTTCCAGTGTTTCCTAGAAGGTAATTTCAACATATTGTAGAAGGCAATTACAACAATCTGTTTATCAACCTTATCACTTACAAACTGCCATTCAAGGATCTGTTCATGTGCTTGTTTTTGAGCCTGGGAAATTTGTAAATGATTTCTCCCTATGGTGAATAACCACTTCATTTCTAAGACATTCTGCATGTGCAGATTTCACTGCAGTTTTTCCACCTCGAGGCAATTTGGAGGATTAAAGTCAATGGATTGTGTGTTTCATTCCTTATAAGAAGGCAAGTCAGTTGGGGATACATTTGGGACAGCTACCGAGGACAGATGAGGGTTTCATGGGTTAATGTTGCTGTCAATATTCCACATCATTCAGTTTATCCATATAAGAAGCAGTTTACACATGAAGCATGTATTCCTTCATGCCACCTCTCCCCAGGCACACAATTCTGTGCAAACATGACATTCTGAAATGGGCTGTACATCAGCAGTCACAGCAGAAATCCATTTTGCAGGTGCTGTGTGAAGTCTGGTTCACACTATCATTTCCTCATGACTTTGTGTATCCAAGGATGGTTGAAAGAGATTGTGTAGATACAGGGCTCACACACAAACATGTGTGAACTGGCCTGCCGCCCAACAGTGAAGGTTGAAAATGCCAAGTAGTAAAGTAACTTTAATTTTGTGCTTGCTGTATGTTGAAACACATTTTAATATACCACTCTGCAGGTTTTTTTAACGAGATGTAACTGGGACAGAGCTTGTAAAAAATGGGAAAGTATAATTAATATGTCAAAGCAGGCTCATACTAATGGTGTCTTTCAAGATACAAATAAAGACCGTGTTAATCCAGTTATGTAAATGCTTCCTCAACTAGAAGGGTTAGAAGACAATTTTATTTTCATTAGGTCCAAAAATTCTTTGCATTATCACACAGCTAACTCATTAGGGCACAAGAGGAAAAAATTGGTAAGGGACACAAATTAGACTTTAGCAAAACTTTTTCTTGTGCTGTGGTGGTTACAGTGGTGGGAAGGGACAGTTCTGCTGTACAGATTTCCTAATTTTAAAGTATGCCATTTATACTGGCATCTAATAGCTAACCAGATATCCTAGATTCTAACTTCTGTATTAGGTACCATTGCTGGACTGAAAGCTTTCATCCAAATTTCAGTTGTGATGACAGGCAGTAGTGAAAAAAACAAGAAAGCTCTCCCTGTCATCAAACTTTTAATTTATAACCTTTAATAAGTTCTTGGCTGCTATGGATAGATATTTTTATCCAGGTAATGAATTTGGGTCTAAATCCCATCAGAGTATAGGCAGCAATGACAAATGAGTGCCAAGCAAACACTTTTTTGACACTAGATACACAATTACTACAGAAGGATTATCTAATTTAGAATAGTGAAATGTATAATATTAGAATGTTTTTTATATCCTTGCTGATTCTGTTAGCTTTGTTTTCTATACAGACAAATTTCAGGTTGAATGATGAAACAGAGTCTCAGTCCCTTTTCTTTTATACAGCAACAGAGAGAATCACTTGTCCCCAAAAGACTTCAATAGAATTCCATTCAATTGATCCTTTTCATCCGCTAGAGCAGCTGCTAAGTTTTGCCAAAGAATACTAGCCCAGGAATCCTGTAATTTCACTAAAGGTCTTATTTGTCTTGCTTTATTTTATAACTTTGACTGTTCTTCATCTGTATCATTATAATCCTTGTTTACAGCTCAGCCTTTCCCAAACAGTCATGTGAAACAGAGTTGTTATTTTTTTTTCTTGGTAGACCTCCTGTGCCCTTAAGAATTGCAAATCAGACAGAAATCAGTAGGTAGAACTTTTTGTGGTAAGGGGATTCAGAAGGGAGGAATGCTTTACCTGCTTTTTCATGAGCCCCTGGGAACTCAACAGACAAGATATCTGCCATTCCCCAGGGACAGAATGATACTCAATCGTTCCATGATCTTCAGTCTACTCTCCTTGCAGTCTTTGGCTTGGCTGAATGGGCCATGCAACCACCCATTGTCCAGCAGAAGGCTGATACTGACAAATGCTGTTTCTAGCCACTTTTTTGCTTTCAGGTGGCCATTAAAAGCAGAAGGAAAGGGAAACCCTTCCACGTTACCTCTGTGGATGTCTCTTATTTTTCAAAGTTCATAGAAAGTTACGGTGGTCTGGAGAAAAATTCTAAAAAAATTGTAAAATCTTTTTATTAGGAAAAACAAAACTATTACAAAAACAGTATGCTACCTTTTGAGTTCTCCAGAACTCTTCATCAGGCTTGGATGTTTAGGGCAACAGAGACAAAAAAGGGTGGGGAGGAAGGAAAATAAACTGTTGCATCATGGAAAAGGTGCCAAGTCTGCAGACTGCAGTCTTAAAATACAACATGGGACTTTATATGAAATCGCATAACTTCTGCTTTTGATTTCCCCCCCCCATGAACTAACATAACTCCTTACAACCTTTGTCTATTTTAAGAAATACTGAATTTAGCCATCAGCATGAGAGATGTTTCAGTTGTAGGAATATGTCTTCAAACAGGACTTTGTTCATGGGGATTACTTGCCTGCCAATCATTAGGTAATATTATCCAGTTTTTCTTTCATTGACTCTTTACATAGTAAAGGTTTCCCTTGCTTGAAAGCCAGTCGAATCCAACTCTAGGGTGCAGTGCTCATCTTCATTTCCAAGTCGAAGAGCCAGCACTGTCCAAAGACGTTTCCGAGGTCATGTGGCCGGCATGACTAGACGCTGAGGCACACGGAACGCTGTTACTTTCCCACTGAAGTGATACCTATTTATCTACTTGCAATATCTTGCTTTTGAACTGCTAGGTTGGCAGGAGCTGGGACCAGAGATGGGAACTCACTCTGTCATGCGGCATTCGGGTTTCGAACTGCTGAACTACCGATCTTCCAGTCTGCAGTTCAGCATCTTAACCTCTGAGCCATCGCAGCTCAGTGCAACATAGTGCACCAGTTTAATTGCCAATGTAATTTTACATAAGGATCACCACATTTTTCTTTCAGGTGGGTAGCTGTGTTGGTCTGAAACATAGAACAAAGTTTGAGTCCAGTGGCACCTTTAAGACTAACAAAGTTTAACTCAAGGTATAAGCTTTCATGTGCAAGCACACTTCTTCAGATACCTGACAATATCTGAGATCTGAAGAGGTGTGCTTGCACACAAAAGCTTATACCCTGAATTAAACTTTGTTGGTCTTAAAGGTGCCACTGGACTCAAACTTTGTTCCACATTTTTCTTTGACTCTCATCCTAAAAAGGGATCTCTGCGCCTTAGTGCTGGAGTGACATTTAATTAACAGATGCCTTTTAGATTCACACTTTCTTTATCCCAGTAGTATTTGGAGTACCAGGAAAAGTTGTTTTGTATCCAGTACCATCTAATCGGTGAAGTCTTCTGTGTTCCATTGTAGGATTACAAACTGCAGACCTGGGGATTTCCCACTATGCTCAGGGTTGCCAGCTCCAGGTTGGAAAATTCCTGGAGATATGGGGGTGGAGCCTGGAGAAGGAAGGGTTTGGGGAGGGGAGGGACCTCAGCAGGGTATGATGCCATACAGCCCACCCTCCAAAATAGACACTTTGTCCAGGTGAGCTGATCTCTGTAGTCTGGAGATCAGTTGTAATTCTGGGAGATCTCCTTGCCCCACCTAGAATTTGGTAAACCTAATTCATGCTCATAAATAACTAGGACCTCCATTTCCCCATTTACAGTTATCGCATGTTCATAACACTCCACAGTTAGAACGAATTACATGGTCGTGTCTTATTTTGTTGCACACCTGATGTCAACTTGGGCTAGCATGCTCAGCACAGCACTTTCACTCAAGCACCTGCTCCATCTGTTTCTTGAAGAAGTCTCCTCACATTTTGTTTAGTTAGGTGACTTGCATGCTGTCTTCCCATGGCCCCGTCTGGGCCCTCCCCCAAAGTGGCTAACACCAATCACAAAAGCAATTCACACATGAAAGCATCACTATAGAACCATCCATAAAGGTAAAGGTTTCCCTTGCTCTAAAACCAGTCAAATCCGACTCTAGGGATGCAGTTTTCATCTCCGTTTCCAAGCCAAAGAGCCAGCACTGTCCAAAGATGTTTCCGTGGTCATGTGGCCAGCATGACTGGATGCCTAGATGCACAGAACACTGTTACCTTCCCACCAAAGTGGTACCTATTTATTTACTTGCAATTTCTTGCTTTCAAACTGCTAGGTTGGCAGGAGCTGGGACCAGAGATGGGAGCTCACTCTGTCATGTGGCACTCGGGTCTTGAACTGCTGAACTACCAACCTTCCAGTCTGCAGTTCAGCATCTTAGCCACTTGAACCACCGCAGCCCCTTAGAACCATCCATAGGGTCCCATAAAATGGGATAAGGCACCTTCCAGTGCTGAGTGTGGCCAGAAACATCTTGACTTTTCTCAAGAGGGCCTCTGGTATCCATACCAGCCTCACCATCTGGGGAAAGGAGGTGCATAGCTTGGAGGCAGCAACTGGAAAAGTTCCTGGCAGGTTGATATGGGAGAGGGTTCTTCAGGTACTTTGGACCCAAGTTGTTTAGGTTTGAATTGCACCTACAAGGGCACTGGATGCTAGTGTGATGTTTTATGTTCCTTTCACTGGGCCTGGCAACCAAAAGGAGACTGAGAGGGGCAGGGATATGGGTGCTGGGTGGGGAACAGGTAGCTATCAGCAATGGTGCGATGTCACATCTGAGGAAAACCCAGAGGGGCCAGCATGCCTTTCTAGGAATCGACAGAAATGCTATGGTAAAAAATATCCAGTTGGCTGCAGAAGCTGCAAAGGTAAATGGAAGCCAAGGTACACCATCCCCTGCTCCTAGTGGGAAACTGCCAAATCTAGTTGGTACTTAAAGCAAACAAAATGTTGCTCAAGGAATGCTCTGCTTCATTTTCTGCTCTCACCTTTCCCCAAATAAATGACATGAAGCATTACAAACATCTTGAAAAGGTACTTGGATTATGAGGGGAATTAAAAAACAAAACAGTAAAAGCCATAACTGCAATATTAGTGCAGGGACTGACAGTAATTCCTACTCTAGGATGTCATGTTTGTCTTTTGTGGCACACTCCAAAAGACAATTCACCTCCAGCCTGTATACACAGTAGCCTAGTTATCTTCACTGTTACCATTCGGATTTTTCTTGTTGCCTGTTTCCTCCTCAATAGAAGAAGCGCTCATTGAGATAAACCGCTGAACAACGTGGCAGCAATATAAGAAATTTAATGGGGAATTCGCCATAACTGAAGATAAATTGGCATGTTTCTTTTTGATTTGTGACAGGAAGGAGCAGGGTGCAGGATACAGGAAACAGGCTTCAGGTAGGACAAATTCCTTTTAAACAAATCCGATTTTCACCTTCCATGACTGAAAATAAAACTGCACATTTTTGACTCCATGCTAGCTTCCATTGTTGCTTCATGTCCTGGCAACATGGCTTCCCTGTAATACTAATTACCAGGAGCCTTTTCAGACACAACTGCTCTATGAACACAACCAGACAACCAAATCTGCATAGCTCCACCAGCTGTAGTTGAAATCAGAGCGATTAGTCTCTCTTTCCCTTTCCTGCCTCTCTCTGAAACCACTCCCATTGCAACTCTTAACACATTCCCTTCCCTTACTGTCCCTGTCCTAGAAAAAAGTTCAAGCCCAGTGGCATCTTTAAGACCTACAAAATTTTAATCACCCTTAAAAGTTTCAACAGCTTCAGTTCTGCTTGAGAGTCTTGCCAGAAAGCCCCTAACTCCAACATTTAAGGCATATACATAAATTCATATGTAAGTCCAGACTGATGAATCTGGAATAACTACCATGGCACATTAACATCTCTTTGTTTCTTAAACACAGTTACTAACGTCACTGTTTTCTGTTCTCAACTCATAAGCACCCACTGAAAGACAAGGCAGACAAATTCTTCCTTTTATCTGAAAAGTACTGGGTTCGCTGCATGGAGAGGCAAACTAGGACATGCTGAACAATACTGGTTTAATGGAAACACACACGAGACAAGAACTGGCTGGCAGTGGCCAACTATATACACCCACCCCAGAAACACCCACAGTCCTATTGGGGAGGGTTTGAATCTCCCGCCAGACTCCCTATTGGTGGACTAAAAGGTGGACTAGGATCCTTGGCCCCTATTGTATTAGGAGCCAAGCTAGGGGACTCTGGCCGCAGACCCCTAGTAGTGGTCCACAGACACAACATTACCATTTTCCCACTCTGTGATTATGACAAGCAGGTTAACGTGTTAATGGGCAACTAAACCATATTGCTTATTCTCCCCTCCTTGCTCAAAAAGCCCTGCTTTAGGTTCCCTTGCACAAACAGGCCAATTTGCCCCTATTTGATAGCCCCAGAACTGTGGCAAATCTGACTTCCTCAAATATGTCTCGCGTCTATTTCTTTCCAGACATTTCAAAAGAGTTGGAAAGTGTTTTTATTCAGGGTAGACTTTTACATTATGTTACTTTTTATTGTTTTTAACTATGTATATGGTTTTTGCTTCGTACAATGCCACAAAAGAGGTTGAAAAAAGATTTTAGTAACCAGCTAGACAAATTAAACATAGCATGTTCTTAGTAATGCACCTTTGAATTCCCACAAAGCAGAGGTTTGTGATAGGCAAGTTTCATACCATCCAATATTTCTGCCAAAAATAATATTTTTACCTAGTGCTGAAGGAGCTGGTTACATGATATTCCTTTCTCTTGCCTTCTCTTGTTGCCACTACTCTTTCCTCCAGGTCAGCCTGCCTCCTCATCACTTTTTCTTTGCTACTGTTCAGTGTGACCTCTAACCTCTAATATCTGGAATTAGCTCTGGAACTGGAACAGATAAAGAACCAACATGGTATAGTGGTTAGGCAGTTGGACTAGGAGTGGGGGATGACCCCTCTGACTGCTATGAAGCTTATTTGTTGACATCAACAGAGCAAAGTTTGTAGCAACAGAGCAGAGTCCAGTAGCACCTTTAAGACCAAAAAAGTTTTATATCTGGGTATAAGCTTTCGTGTGCAGCATGCTTATACTGCATAAGTTCTCTAGTGCCCCTTGGCTTGGACTCCAACCCAAGGACTCTTGGGGTGGCACGGATGATTGTGTACAGCATGCTTATACTGGGAGAAGCCTGCCAGCACCTGTGGCTGGGTGGGGATGTGATCGTCCGTGCCACCCCAGGAGTCCTTTGGTTGGAGTCCAAGCCAAGGGGCGCTAGAGAACCTCCCCTGGCAAGATAAGCTGGAGGGGGGGGGCTCCTCCAAGCCCCGACGGGCCCACCATAGAGCGTCCTGAATGGGAACAAGATCAGCACACCGAAGCAAGCGTACAGTGATCAAGCGATTATGAACGCAGAGAGACAATCGCTAAAAATGTGAGTCGGAGCATAAACGAGAACCACCCGCAAAGACTGTGCTCCCCCAAAAGGAAACGAGGGGGGAGGGGACTTCCCCCCGCTAAGGGCTGTTCACAAGCGATTTTAAAGTCAGAAAAGGGGGGGCGGCAGTAAAAAGCAGATGAATGGAAATAAAGAGACTGTGAGAGCTTCCCGTTTTGATTAAGTACTTCCAGAGACTTTGACGAACTTTTATAAAAAGTAAACAATCCTCAAACATAGCGCCGCCAAAAGACTCTAAGGATAAATTAGCAAAAGTTAAACCTTCTTCAGGAAGTTCCAGCCCTTCAAGTTCTGTGCCTAGACAGGACTCAACTGCAGAACTCCAAAGGTTGCTGTTGGAGGCTCTGCACCCTCTGCTGGAGAAAATCACAGCTATTGATAATAAGCTAGATGCACAGCAACTGCAAACGGTGTTAAACACACAGAAAATAGAAAAAGCGGAGCAGGAGCTTAAAGAGATTGGTTGCAGCATGGAAAAGGTGAATAAAAAACTGCAGGCGCTTGAAAAGAAGTGTCAAATTGAAGAGTCTCATGTGTTACAGCTGCAAATGGAAAGGGCAAGCTATGTCTTGAGCAGGGCCGGCCCGAGGTGTTTCTGGGCCCTAGACGAGGTCAGCTTGTGGTGCCCCCCAGGGGATGCCAACCTCCCAGTGGGGCCTGGAGACCTCCCAGAAACATGTCCGGGAGGGGGGGTGCTGGGTGCCACAAGCTACCCTCGCCCCTGCGTGCCAGCCCGATTCACACACACCCCACACCCCACACACGCACACAGACACACACAAAAACTCAGACCCCCAACCCCCCACCTTGGAACTTACCCACAAGGAAAGTCTGCAAGGAGGAAGGAGCAGGCTGCGCTCAGCTCTTCGCCGGCCCACCTCAGAGGAGTCCCCGAGCCCAGGCCGCCCTCAGGAGTCGCGCCAAAGACGGGGCAGCCAGGGTTGGGCCTGGCTGAGGTGAAGGGGGTGGCCACACGCACTGGGCTGGACTGGGAAAGCCCTGTGTGCGCTCGAGGGCCGCAACCGCCCTGGACGGGGGAAGGAGGGCTCGGAGCGCCGTGGCACTTCACGCCTCTGGCCCGGAGGGGGCTGCCGAACCCTGCAAGTAGAACCGCTGCCACTGACTCAGGGCCAGGGAGCCCCGCCCGGCAACGGTGCGCCCTGCGCTGCCTCACCGCCGCCGGCCCTTTCCCCGCTGGGCCTCCCTCCCTTCCCCCCTTTCTGGGCCTGGTGGGCAGCCTTTGCCACTGGGGGGGTGCTGCTCGCGGGGGGGCTGGCCTCCATCGGGGCATGTGCAGAGGGGTCTTCGCCAGGGCGCCCCCGGTCCAGAGGCAGCCTTCGTAGCCCTGTGGCTGGAATGCCGGGGCAGCCGGCCCGCCTGGGATGATCCCCCCCAGGCTGCCGTGCAGTTTCTCGGGACTGCCGGGAAGGGAGGGAGGGGAATGCTCCCCTGCTCTCTGACCTCCTGGCCGCTCCGACGGAGCTCCCTCAACTTCCCGCCCCGGTGCACGAAGATGGCGGTGGAGCCTGTGGGGGGAGGGACAGGGCTGGGCGGGCTGAGCTGGGGGGGTGAGGAGTAGGCGCTGCAACTTCCTTGAGCGCCTCTTTGAATGAAGGTTGTTTCTGAGCGCCCGCTAGGCGCTCTTCGCTTGCGGCTTTGGCTGCCGACCCGCCTCCTCTCCCCCCCCAGGGGGGGGGGGAGGGCAGGCAAGCTCCGCCAATGCCCCCGCCTCCTGAGCCCCGCTGGGGCGCTCTTTAGTGGTGGCGGCGGCAGGGAGGTGGCAGCGGGGGGCTTTTTTGCAGGGGGGCGGGCACAATTTGGCACCCCTGTGGCCGGCACACTCTAGGTGAGCACTTAGCTCACCTAGCGGGCAAGCCGGCCCTGGTCTTGAGACTTCAAGGGATCAAGGAGGAGAGAGGGGAGAATCTGAGACAGATTGTGGGGGACTTGTTGGCTCCTTTGGCAGAGGTGACATCGGATCAACTTCAAAGTGAAATAGATACGGTCTTTAGATCGTATTCTGAATTCATCAGAAAGAATAATCTGCTAGGGGAAGTTACCGTAAGATTCTCCCGAAAAAAAGTGAGAGATCCACTATTGAAAGTGACTAATGGAATTACCTTGAAGCTGAAAGACAAGGAGATTAAAGTATTGAAGGATGTTCCATTTGAGATAAGAAGGAAGAGAAGGAAATACAGAGACTTGGTGTTATTTTTACAAAGCCATAAAGTTGCCTACAGATGGTTGGTACCCGAGGGACTAATCTTCAGATATGCAAGTGGCAAAGAAAGGATAGACTCTGTGGAAAAGGTTTGTGAATTTTTGTGTCAGCATGGTCGGCCACCAGGAGAGGGAGAAGGAGCCCCTGACGGCACCAAGGAGAGCGAAGAAGAAGGAGAGACTGGATCTTCTGATGAGGACTTGGAATCTAAGTTAGGGGCAGTAACCCCCAAAACAGGCTATCATTTAAGAGGGGAAAGAGGGAAAAAGTAGATTGTTATTGTTCTCTGGAGTACTTTATTATGTTTATTGCAGGACACAGCTCTTTATGAAATTGGGATTGCCGGGGAAATATTGAAATGTTTTATTAGCTAGATGATCATTTTTGGAGAAAGTCAATTTGCATTCAAGAGGTAGGGCATTATTTTAAAAGCTTTCTATGATCACCGATTCTTGGGGTTTTAGAGGTTTTTCTTTTCTTTCACCCGTAGAGAGTAGTTTCCCCATCCCTATTTTTCGTTGTATTGTAGTTTCTTTCTTTTTTTCCTGTATGTAGATCTAGAAAAGCAATAAAAAAATCCCCTTCAGGGAGCCAAAAAACCCAAAACTTTATTGGTCTTAATGCTGCCTCAGACCAACATGGCTACCCACCTGAATCTGTCTTGTTGATATCAGGCAAATCATTTTCTTTCAGCCTGGTCTATCTCACAGGGTTGTTGTATAGTTGCTGCCAGCTGGTTTCTGAGTCCAATTCAAGATGCCCTTCATGGCCTGCAACCCACACATATAAAGGCCCATCTCCTCATGAACACATGAAGCTGCCTAATATTGAAGCAGACCCTTGGTCCATCAACGTCAGTATTTTCTACTCAGACTGGCAGCAGCTCTCAAATAATGAAGAGTCTTCCATATGCAGAGTCTGAGACTTTTCAGTTTAGAAAAGACACAGCTAACAGGGAACATGATAGAGGTTTATAAAATTACTAGCAGTAAAGCCCGTTGTAGAAGCAATACAATGAGCTCTAGAAAGATGTGATGCGTAACGAATGCATAAAAAGGTACAGAAGTGGAAGTCTCACATGCACAGCCAGGCACGTCTTGGCTCTCCCACCCCTGTATTCAAGGCCCCTGTGTTCCAGCCAGGTAGGCCTGGGCTCTCCCACCCCCTCGTTCAAGGCCCCTGCAGCCCAGCCAGGCAGGCCTGAGCTCTCCCACCCCCCGTTCAAGGCCCCTGCGGCCCAGCCAGGCAGGCCTTGGCTCTCCCACCCCCCCTGTTCAAGGCCCCTGTGGCCTAGCCAGGCAGGACATGGCTCTCCCACCCCCATTCAAGGCCCCTGCAGCCCAACCAGGCCAGCCTTGGCTCTCCCACCCCCCGTTCACAGCCCCTGTGGCTCAGCTAGGCAGGCCTTTGGCTCTCCCACCCCTACGTTCAATGCAGCCCAGCCGGGCAGGCCTTTGGCTCTCCCACCCCCCCGTTCAAGGCCCCTGTGGCCCAGCCAGGCAAGCCTTTAGCTCTCCCACCCCCCATTCAAGGCCCCTGGGGCCCAGCCAGGCAGGCCTTGGCTCTCCCACCCCCTCGTCCAAGGCTCCTTGGCCCAGCCAGGCAGGCCTTTGGCTCTCCCCACCCCACCCCCGTTCAAGGCCCCTACGGCCCAGCCAGGCAAGCCTTTGGCTTTCCCACCCACCCCCGTTCAAGGCCCCTGCAGCCCAGCTCATGGCTCGGCTGCCTACTTATCTTGGGGAGTCTTCGGGGCTCTGGGAGGGGCCGGGACAGGCAGCGGCATGGAGGGGCAGTAGGCAGCAGCCTCAGTGTAGGCTGAGGCCAGGCCAGGAGCAGCAGCAGTGCAAAGTGGCAGGGCCAGAGTCTCCATCCTCTCTCCTGAGGTGAAACTGTTTTCTGAGGTGAGTTTTGGTCCTGCTGCTTCTGTGGGTGGGACTTAGGCAACTCAGCCAGTGCCTAGGGAGTCGTTTTGAATGACAGATCGGACAGCGAACTGATTTTGCCAAGCACAGAACCTTGCCAGACCACTACACATTTATATAATAGGACAGGATTGCCAGACTCCACCTCCAGGGTGGGTGCATCTTCCAGCCTCCTGCTACCCAAAGAGGCAGTCTCCTATTTAATTGGGGGAATTAGTCTTAAGGAGACAGACTGAGACGCTGGTAACTGGGATCTCCACCAGTGTTAATTGGGAAAAATAAGAGAACTCTCAAATAAACCAGACAGATATTCAGCTGATAAAGTTTTATTACAACCAAAGATAAATGAAACAGCAAAACATACATACGAACAGTAAATACACACAAGGCTAGCTAAGAGAAACTCAGAGAGGAGGGAGGGAGTAATTTCAAGGAAAGCTATAGTTACCTGTCTTGAAGAGCAAAGTCCATGGAGGCAGCAGTGAAATGACTAGTGTTTCATGGAACAATGAAGATAGGACCCAAACAGATCTGGGGGTGTAAGGCATGGCACCAAAAACACACACTCACTCACTGGCATCTTGGGATACTAGATATAGGACAAAATGCTCCCTGGGGCAGGTTGATGCATTTGCCCCCAAAATAATAACTTGATAGGTTTTTTAGAGGTGGACAATAATTTAGGAGATGCTTGATGGGTTTACCTGAGGTGGACTATAGGTGTAAATGGTGCTTGATGACCCTGTAAGCTACCAGGTGTTGTGAATACTGTTAAGTATTGCTTAATTAGGGTAAATGGGTGAGGGGAAATGAGGCTGGGTGTTGTCAAGATTAGATGAGGCCAGATGTTCTTCGGAAACTCTTTGTCCTAAATTGTGTATCTCTATAGGGTGAGGAGCGGGTCATTAGCTTTCCCACACTTCTAAACTATATGCCCAGACTTGTCCCTGTCATTGATTTTGTGTTATTTTAGGCCAGGCAGTGTATTGCATTTATGATATTTGAGATTATATAGTAGGAAGGGTATTTATGATTTTCTAGTTATAAACTGTCACTCAGTGAGAGGAGGGGTCTGACTGCTAACACCCCTACCTTCTTTAGTACACCCCACACATGTCTAAGCACAAGGGGAGGAGGAAGGTTTACAGAACCCTACACACACACCCAGGTCACCCTCTGACTGTTTCAGGTTCTGCCTAATAAAGGCTTGCCTGGAGGTGGGGCCACTCTGGGCTCTGCCAATGATCTCCAATTAGGAGTGGGGGCTAGTTCATTCCCAGTTTCTAAACCAATGGGACTCCCTCTGTGCTTTTCTCCCTCATCAGCCATGCCTGACCTGAGGCTTCAAGACAACGTCTTGCTGGCCAGTGTGGTTCTCAGGAAGTCACTCCTCCCTACTTCAGCCTGCCTCCAGGTCCCTCCTGTGGCTCCTGCCTCTCGCCTACTTCAGTCACCTTGACCTATAATGGCTGTGTGACTCTGGCCAGTTGTCCCTGGGTGTGCTGGCAAGGTCTCCTCCCTGTACCCCCACAGGCTGCTTCTGGCAGGTGAGTCTGCCTTCCTTGGCTGTGTCCCTCCAATGCTGCTCTGCTGTATGTTGAGGGAGGATTTTTTCCTGCCCTGCGATGTTGTGCAGCTACCTGGCCTTGTCCTGGGACTAATAGCCCTCATGTCATCATGACCTCCCAACCAGCCCCCAGAACTGCAGGCAAGTACAAGAATGGCTTTTTCAGCCTCAGAAAATTATGCATATGCTAAAGAGAGTTGACAGAATTTTTTGTTCTCCTCCCAAAACATTAGGACTGAGGGGTACCCAATGAAGCTGATGGGCAGTTGATTCAGGGTGGACAAAAGGAACTGCTTCTTTACTCAGCACTGTATTAAAATGTAGAATTTGCTGTCAGAGAATGTTGTTGTGGCCACAGGCATAGATGGCTTTAAAAGGGGATTAGACAAATTCATGGAGGATACCCACAGTGATTAAAGGGAACCTCCCCATTCAAAGGCATCAAACTGCAGAATAACAATGCCAGAGGCAACATCGGTGGAAGACCTCAGCCTTTATGTCCTGTTGTAGCTGTACTGAGTGACTGGTTGGCCACTGTGTGAGACAGTGTGCAGAGCAGGTGGACCACATCTGAGCCAGCAGGGCTGTTCTTAAGTTTGTATCTCCTTGTGCACCAACTGCAGTCCTCAGGCTACATCCTATGAGCAGTTCATTGTTTAAGAAGTCCACCTGGTGTCAGGAGTTGCCAGCCCATGGTTGCCAGACGATGGGGGGGAGGGGAGAACTGGAAAGGCATCATGAAGGATTAGAGGACCACCATTCTCAGAGGGAGTCCAGTGGCTGAACAATTATGAGAGGATGGCTAAAGGCTTCTAGTGTGTCTTAATAGGCTGCTAAATTACTCTGATTATGACCTACAATACACCACTTTAGTAATCCTGGACTATATGATTTCAGACTCCAAGCAGAAGAGCACAAAAACGAGTATTCTACTTTTTAAAAAGTCCGCATCAAAGTCTACCGCTTCGGGGGAAAGTCTAAGTAAGAATACTTCTTGCTGACATCTAACTTTCTATGTGGAGGAATATTTGATTTTGTGAGCCCCTGCTTGTAATTCAGAATTGTGCTTCCCAGACATAGTGCCTCATGGTTAGTTAGGCATGATTAGTTAAGAATGGAACCTCTGTGTTCAGAGGCAGTATACCCTTGACTACCTGATGCTGGAGATGAAATATGGGGAATGGCTACTTCCAGCATTCCCTGCCTATGAACTTGCCAGGGATGTTTGGCTGGCCATTGTTAGAAACGGAGTGCTGAAGTCAATCTATCTTTGTTAGCAGGATAATTCCTATATTCCCTTTCAGTTGCACCCCACCACCAAGGATGGGCCCTGATGATATGGTTTTCAGATATTGTTTATAGTCCTCTTTACCATACATCTGTATTTGATTGTCTATTCCTTCCCATGTCAGCAGCACATCTTGAATCCACGTGTGCTGGCCTATTGCCAAACTAAAGGCTGGCCCTAGGAATGCATAAGTGTGTGTATGTGTGTTTCCTGTCATCTTCCTAGGCTGCCTTTAAGCATATTAAGGACTCTGTGATTCCACCATTTGTGAACAGAAGTGGATACCTGCTGTATTTGAACATGACAGAGAGGAGAGGAGAGATTGGATTTATACCCTGCCCTTCACTACCCAAGCGTGTCTCAGAGCGGCTTACAAAGTCCTTTCCCTTCCCCTCCCCACAAACAGACGCCCTGTGAGGTAGGTGGGGCTGAGAGAGCTCTTGACAGAAACTGCTCTTTTTCAAGAATAGCTCTTATCAGAACTATGGCTTGCCCAAGGTCATCCAGCCAGATGCAAGTGGAGGAGTGGGGAATCAAACCCAGTTCTCCCAGATTAGAGTCCACGCACTTAACCACTACACATAAGAACATAAGAGAAGCCAATGTTAGATCAGGCCAATGGCCCATCCAGTCCAACACTCTGTCACACAGCGGCCAAAATATACCAGGTGCCATCAGGAGGTCCAGCAGTGGGGCCAGGGCACCAGAAGCCCTCCCACTGCTGCCCCCTCCAGCACCAAGAATAGAGTGCATCACCTGCCCCAGACTGAGAGTTCCCATCTATACCCTGTGGCTAATAGCCACTGATGGACTTCTGCTCCATATGTTTATCTAATTCCCTCTTGAAACTGTCCATGCTTGCAGCTGCCACGACCTCCTGTGGCAGTGAATTCCATATGTTAATCACTCTTTGGGTGAAGAAGTATTTCCTTTTATCTGTTCTAACCCGACTGCTCAGCAATTTCATAGAGTGCCCACGAGTTCTTGTATTGTGAGAAAGGGAGAAAAGTACTTCTTTCTCAACCTGCTCAATCCCATTCATAATCTTATAAACCTCGATCATGTCACCTCTCAGCCGTCGTTTCTCCAAGCTAAAGAGCCCCAAGCATTTTAACCTTTCTTCATAGGGAAGGTGTTCCAACCCTTTTATCATTCTAGTTGCCCTTCTCTGCACTTTTTCCAATGCTATAATATCCTTTTTGAGATGTGGTGACCAGAACTGTACACAGTATTCCAAATGAGGTCGCACCAATGATTTATACAGGGGCATGATGATACTGGCTGATTTGTTATCAATTCCCTTCCTAATAATCCCCAGCATAGTGTTGGCCTTCTTTATTGCAGCTACACATTGTGTAGACATTTTCAGTGAGTTATCCACTACGACTCCAAGATCTCTCTCTTGGTCCGTCTCTGCCAGATCAGACCCCATCAACGTGTATTTATATTTAGGATTTTTGGCTCCAATGTGCATCACTTTGCACTTGGCCACATTGAACCCCATTTGCCACGTTGACGCCCACTCACCCATCCTCAACAGATCCCTTTGGAGTGCCTCACAATCCTCCCTGGTTTTCACCACCCTGAACAACTTTGTGTCATCTGCAAATTTAGCCACATCACTGCTTACTCCCAATTCCAAATCGTTAATAAACAAGTTAAAAAGCATCGGACCGAGTACTGATCCCTGTGGTACCCCACTGCTTACCACCCTCCACTGAGAAAGTTTCCCATTTATACTCACTCTCTGTTTTCTATTTATAAGCCAGTTTTTGATCCACAAGAGGACTTGTCCTTTTATCCCATGATTATTGAGCTTACTTAGGAGCCTTTGATGAGGAACTGTATCAAAAGCTTTCCGGAAGTCAAGGTAAATAATATCTATTGGGTCCCCCTTGTCCACATGTTTGTTCACTCCCTCAAAAAACACTAACAGGTTAGTGAGACAAGATCTTCCCTTACAGAACCCATGCTGAGTCTGCCTCAATAGTTTTTGTTCATCAATGTGCCTACTAATTCTTTCCTTAATAACAGTTTCCACCAACTTACCCGGTATCGATGTCAGACTGACTGGCCTGTAATTTCCCGGATCTCCCCTGGAGCCCTTTTTAAAGATGGGAGTGACATTAGCTACCTTCCAGTCCTCAGGAATGGAGGCAGATTTTAAAGAAAGATTACATATTTTTGTCAGGAGATCCACAAGTTCACATTTGAGTTCTTTCAGAACTCTCGGATGAATGCCATCCGGGCCTGGTGATTTATTAATTTTTAAATTGTCCATCAGTTGGAGGACTTCCTCTCTTGTTACCGCAATCTGATTCAGGTCTTTCAAACCCCCTCCCGAAATCGGTGCTTCTGGAGTGGGCAAACACTTCTCCTCTTCCACAGTGAAGACAGAGGCAAAAAATGCATTCAGCTTCTCAGCCATTTCCCTATCATCCTTCACTACTCCTTTTACCCCTTGGTCATCCAAGGGCCCCACTGCCTCCCTGGCTGGCTTCCTACTTCTAATGTATTTGAAGAAAGTTTTATTGTTGGTCTTTATGTTTTTTGCGATATGCTCCTCATATTCCCTTTTTGCTTGCCTGATCACAGACTTGCATTTTATTTGCCATAGTCTGTGTTCCCTTTTATCAACCTCACTAAGACTAGCTTTCCACCGCTTAAAGGAATCCTTCTTACCTTTTACAGCTTCCATTACTTTATTTGTTAACCATGCAGGCTTTTTTCTATACCTATTTGTACCTTTCCTAACCCGCGGTATATATTTTTCTGAGCTTCTAGGATTGTCTTTTTAAATAGTCTCCAAGCTTCCCCAATGGTTTTGACCTTCTCCACTCTTCCTTTCAATTTCTTCCTCACATGTCCCCTCATACCAGAGAAGTTACCCCTTTTAAAGTTAAAAGTGGTTGCGTCAGTCTTTTTGGGCAACTCCCTATCTGTACTAATGTTAAACTCAATGACATTATGGTCACTGTTCCCAAGTGGTGCAATCACTTTTACATCTCTCACCAGGTCTTGGGTGTTACTTAGGACCAAATCCAGGATCGCCTCTCCCCTGGTAGGATCTGTGACCATCTGTTCCACAGCACAGTCATTGAGAGTGTCTAAGAACGCAATCTCTTTTTCCCGACTAGAACTCATATTGACCCAATCAATGTGTGGGTAGTTAAAGTCGCCTATTACAACACAGTTAATTCGTCTAGCCGCTATCTTTAATTCATTCATCATTTTATAATCCTCCTCTATCTTTTGATCTGGTGGGCGATAACAAACTCCCACTGTTAAGCCTCCTTTTGGACCCACTATTTCAACCCATAGCATTTCCAGAAGTGAATCCAATTCTCTTACCCTCTCAATCTTACTGGACGGTATACCCTCTCTGACATACAGAGCCACCCCACCTCCAACCCTTTCCCCCCTATCCTTCCGATATAATTTATAACCAGGAATCACCGTATCCCACTGAATTTCCTCATCCCACCAAGTTTCTGAAATACCCACAATGTCTATTTCCCCCCCAACACCAAGCATTCCAACTCCCCGATTTTACCTCGGAGACTTCTAGCATTTGTGTATAAACACTTATAGTTTCCCATGTTTGTTAAGCCCACAGCCTTCCTCTTGCTGCCTCGAGACCTTGCCAGGCAGTTCCTATCATTAGCCACAGTCTCAGTGGACAATTGTAATCCATTTCCTTGTACAAAAGTAATAGCTACCCCTTCATCTCTTTGAGATGAGCCATCCCGAACCAGAGATTTTTCATCTCCTGTCGGCTTTCCCCCATTATTCAGTTTAAAAACTGCTCTGCCACCTTTTTGATTTTGAGCGCCAGCAGCCTGGTTCCTTCTTGGGACAAGTGGAGACCGTCCCTTTTGTACAGCTCCCTCTTGTCCCAAAAAGCATCCCAGTGCCTAACAAACTTGAACCCTTCCCCCACCACCGTCTCATCCACGCATTGAGACTCCTGATCTGTGCCTGTCTCTCCGGCCCTGCGCGTGGAACAGGTAGCACTTCCGAGAAGGCTACCTTGGAGGTCCTGGCCTTGAGTTTCCTGCCCAGCAAACTGGAGCGAAAGAGGGCTGAAAAGTAAAGCCCATGGAGTGGCTCAATCACATTGATATCTCTCAGAATAATCTCTGCATCAATAATAAGTGATGTGAGAATTATAAAGGGCTTTTTGAGGACAATCCTCTATGCAAGTTACATAGCATTTTATTACGCTGTCTGAGATTATTTGTACTGATGATGTAGACTAAGTATGTTTCAGACAGATAAATCTAACTAATAGTACAGACAGCTCTTTGCTTTGGAATGTCCACTTGTTGCCCTTGCAACAAATTTGGAAAACACTCTCTTGGCATGGAGATTTATTATCTTGACTTATCATCCAGTTAGATGGGCTTTTTCAGCTCTAAGCAATGTCACAAAACACCCAGAAAGGTCATTTCCAGAAGACAACTTTTGGCATTTATATGTCTGAATCTGGGTTGACTGAGAATTTGCCCTTGTTTGGATCTTAAAATTACTAATTTTTGTTTTAAATAGAAAATTCGACCGGTTTGGGTATGTCATAATGTCTTATTTGTCTGACTGTTAAATTTCCCGAAGATATGAAATGGCGCAACTTTTGATTTAGCAGTGTTTGAGGTTGTCATTCTACATTAAAGATTTTTAAAAAATATTTTATTAAGTTTTTAAAAAATATAACAATAACAATAGAATTATTTAACAACAACAGAATCCACCAACAAAGAGTAGTAACTTTTTATATATATATAAAAAAAGTCTCAAAGTCACAATAACGTTGAAGGAGCGTAATGGAAATATATGACAGTCTTGTTGTACTAAAGTCAAAAAATCAAGATAATCACAAAATAGTCAGAAAACCCAGCTAATATCCTCTAAGATATATTCCAGATTCTCCAGAATCGAATGCCAACACCCATAGAACGAATCAGATTTGTATGAAGAATCAGTACTGCCAAGTCTATCTGAAATTTTATCCATTAACAAATGATTCCACAAATTAGAATACCAGGCCCAAATACATAATGGACTTGCTTGTTTCCAATTAGTTGCTATAGTCATCTTAGCTGCTGAAAATAAGAGAGTAAGTAATTCTTTATCATAATGAGGAATTGAGAAATCCTTCCAATAGTTTAAAAGAATAACTTCCGAAAGCAGAGGAATTTTGTAACCTGTTACTATCCTAATCTCTTTTAAGACATTTTTCAAAAAAGATTGTACTAGTGGGCATTCCCACCAGCAATGAAAGTAAGACCTGGTATTGCCACAATTTTTCAAGCAGAGGGGTGATATCGATTTATTAATTTTGTGAAATTTCAGTGGGGTCAAATACCAGCGAGTTATAAGTTTAAAATTTTGTTGTTGGATATTTACAGATTTGGTTGTTGCTGCATAAGAGGACCATACTGAGTCCTAAAAAGATTTGGACAAGTCAGACTTAAGATCTGTAGACCAAGACTCAGCGTAAGAAAGCAGCATAAAAGGTTTTGGGTCTATTAATACTTTATATACTTTCGATAGCATCCCTCTGTTTGTACCATTTGAGGATATCACTACTTTTTCAAACTCTGTAAATGGTCTAGTACACACTTCTTTGATATGGAGCATTGAGAAAAGATGTTTCAACTGTAGGTATTCAAACCATCGTAGGTTGGGTTTTGCTATGTAGTCTAATTTAGGTTTTTCCAGCAATTTCCTATTGTGAGTTAAATCGTGCAGAGTAACCAGCTGGGCATCTTTCCATAAAGGAAAGGAGTTAGGGTTTTGTGCAGGATGAAACCAAGATTGGCCAAAAAAAGTAGCAACTAAGGATATATCGGGAGCCAGAAATGAGCATTTAAGTTTCCATATCTTAAAAAGGGACTAGAGAAATGGATGTTTGTCAATGGAATACTGAATTTCAGTTGTTCTAGTCCAAATGACTATTTGATATTGCTTATTACCAAGAAAGCCTATCTTAATCCATTCTGGCTGTACAGTGGACTTTAAAATCCTAATAAAGCTTGAAAGCACTGTGGCTTCATAATAAAGTTTAATATCAGGAAGGGCTAAACCTCCTATCCTAGTTGGTCTTTGTAGCGTGGTAAATCTAATTCTAGGTCTACGGTATCCCCAAATGAATTTATTCCAACGAGATTGCCAAATATTAAATTGGGAGAACGAAATAGGTAAGGGAAGTGTACAAAAAAGATACAACAATTTAGGAAAAACAAAGGTTTTAATAGAGTGAATTCTCTCTAACCATGTCAAGTTTTGGTTATGCCAGCACTCCAATTGAAGTTTAGATTTCTCCATGGTGCTCAGATAGTTACATTTTAAAAGGTTCTTTAAATCCTTGGGGATTTTGACTCCCAAATAAGACCATGAGTGCGTTACTCACTGATATTTAAAATGAGAATGAATGAATTGTTCTGATGAAGACGACAAGTTTACCGGGTATAGAATCATTTTAGACTGATTGACATGCAGGCCTGACTCCATGGCAAATTCTGAAAGGGCAGACTCCATGGCCATAAGAGATGATTGAGGGTGTCAAACATAAATTACAAAATCATTGGCAAATAAACTAATTTTAAAATAAATTTGATCAATAGTGATTCCAGAAATCAAGTCTTGGCAGCGTATATGATTTGCTAAGGGCTCAATAGAAAGGGCAAATAGGGGTGGGGACAAAGGACACCCCTGTCTGGTGCTTCTAGACAAAATAAAATCTTCAGCTATAGAGTTATTGATGGCTATTTGTGCTCTGGGTGAAGTGTAGATTGCTTGGATGACTCTCTGAAATTTCTCCCCGAAACCCATTTGTTTGATGACTTCTGACAAAAATAAAAGTTCAACTTTGTCAAAGGCCTTCTCTATATCCAAGGCCAAAAGGCAGGTGTCAGTTAAACGTTGCTTGCTATATAAGATAATGCCTATAGTTTTTCTGACATTATCAGCTATATCCCTAGTTGGGATGAAACCGGATTGATTCAAATGGATATAATTACCAATAAAAGTGTTGAGTCTAGCTGTCATAACTGATGCAGAGATTTTGTAATCGCAATTTAGAAGCGATATGGGCTGAAAGGAATGAGAGGACAAGCTGTCTTTACCTTTTTTAGGTATAACCGTGATTTTTGCTCGGGTCCATGTTTCAGGGATTACTCTGGTTTCAAGAATGTTGTTACAAACTTCTTGCAGAGGAGCCACCAACTGGTCAACAAACTTTTTGTAAGATGCAACTGGGAAGCCATCCCTTCCCAGGGCTTTATTAAGTTTAGCTTGCCTAATAGCATTTATTATTTCCTGACTGGAAATCGGTTCCTCCATCAATGTGCTATGGGCGAGGGAGAGCTTTTTAACCAGATCTTTGGAAATTATATAGTTTTTGATTGACTCTATAAAGGGGTTATCAGAGCTGTAAAGCTGCTGGTAATATTTTTTAAAAGCTAAAAGAATATCTTTCGTAGAGGAAATAAGATTTCCTTTATCATCCTTAAGGGAATTTACATTGTTCAAGGCTTTTTGGTTTTAAGTTTCCATGCCAATAACTTCAGTGATCTAGGGTGATGGAATCAGTATCTATGTTTGAGGAATAAAAGTTGCTTCTGAACTTTAGAAGTTTCTAAAGATTCTAACTTTTTTCTCTCAATAAGTAGACGTTTGTAAATCTTTTTAGAGCCAGATTCTTTATGTCTGTTTTCCAGGACTTTAATATTGGTCAAGATCTCTTGCACTAATTTGTTCTTTTGTTTATTATAGGCTGAAGTGAGATAAATTATTTTACCCCGATGACAGCTTTCATTGCGTCCCAAACCACCGGTACTGGGATGCCGCAAGATGAATTAAGGTTGAAATAATCGACTAAGGATTGTTCTATATTTAAGCATGTCTGTTGGTTAAATAAAAGTTTTTGTTGAGAGACCAGTTACGAGAACTCTGTGTTTCTGTTGCCAAATTCAATGTGCACTCCATCCATGTGTGGTCGAACAAGGTTTAAAGGCCAATATCAGAGGACGTAACCTGATTGATAAGGGAAATAGAAATTAAGACATAATCGATCCTAGTGAAGACATTGTGTCTGGAAGAAAAATAAGAATAATCTTTAATTCCAGGATGTTCAGACCACCAAATAACACAAAGGTGATATTGATCGAAAAATTTCTGTAGAACAGATTTTGATTTGAACTTATGTAGTTTTCTAGTATACGGATTGTAGGATCTCTCCCTACAATGTTGTTAAAATCTTCCCAAATTAAGGTATGACCATCTTGAAAAGAGCTAAGAAGTGCTAGAGTCTCCTGGAGAAATATTTCCTGTCCAGTGTTTGGGGCATAGATTGAGGCAAGTGGCATTAGAGTATTGTTCAGGAGACCTTTAAAAAATATATAGCGGCCTCTGGGATCAAGGGATTGGGCTTGACACTGAAATTGTGTTTTTTTAGAAAATAAAATGGCTACTCCATGGAAAGAGGAAGATCCCAGTGCCTGATATTGGGAGATGAACCATTTATTTTTGAAAATAGAATGAGTTTTTTTTCCTAATATGGGTCTCTTGCAAAAATAAAATGTCTGGGTGCATTTTAACTAAGGACGTCGAGACCATTTTAACCTTTATTCAGTTATTTAGGCCTCTACAATTTAAGGAGAGCACTCGCAGAGAGTCATCCATCACTCATTATAAAAAAGAAGGATTGTGTCATGAATGCCAGCACTGAAAGGAGATGGGACTCAGGGCTGTTTTCGAGCCATGTTTAGGGATGCTGGTTGATGTGAAGGCTCCTAGAAGAAAATAAGTTGGGTGGATCTACAAAAAAGAATTTATAAAACAAGAACAACAATTTTGATTTAACTATCAACACGGAACAACTCATAAACACTAAATCCCTTCCCATAAGGGGTTTCACAGTTAAGCTTGCCCCAATAATTTAGGGCAAAAGCTAGTGAACTGTACTATGCCCAGTTCACTAAATGAAAGAAATAAAATAACTAAAAGGAAAAAAAAGAAAACGAGGGAGAATAAAGAATTTCCCCTAATCACCTCTCCCACCATAGTTAAAAAGAAGTTTACTTACAAACTATAGTAATGATAATTTATACTATCAATTTTATCAATAAATTCTAAACTTTAGTATAGTCGTATATAAAGAATAGAATTCCAAGAAAAATACCAAAAATAATACCAACAAAATATCAGATAATATCAGATAAGGGCACAAAAAGGCAATATCTTGATACCAACTTGTTTACTACGATAGGTTAATTGTACTGTTTAACAGGCCAACTATAAATAAACAATTTTATATTAAATGTGAATTAATGCTTGCGCAAGTTGTGTAAAATTAGATAACTCTGTAGATATATAGCTTTAAGAAGAATAACTAAAAAAGGTTAACTGCACCATGTAAACAACTTAAATTAGAAAACTGTACCATAAGGTGAACAATCAGAAAAAAGAAAATAAAATCACAGGTTAACATCACCTAGAATTTTAAGAGTTTCAGTTCTGGTTAAGGTAACATGTGAAAAAAGACTGAGACATAAACAATAACTAACGATGATTAACAATAAAACTATCTATCTACTATTATAGATCCTTAAGATAAATAGCTGAAATGGGTTAACTTTACTTGTGAAAACCCGAGTAGAGAAACTGAACACCAAAGCAATAGATTGTGTCTATTGTAACAGATAGTTGAAGCATGCAAACGTGACGTATAACTAAATAAGTTAAAACCTTCTGCAACAAATTAATAGAGCAAAAACCAACAGACTAAAGCCTGAACATTCTGGAAAATCAATTACTAATTTGAGTCCATCTTCGTGGAGGAGCTGGACCGTCGGAGTCCTGGGAAGGCTGAGCGTTGAGTGAAGAAGACGGTGGGGGCGGATCAGATGCTATTCCCAGAGTTGAGAGGAGTTTGTAACCTGAAGTTAGATCGACGGTGGCCTTGATAATTTACCAGAAGTTCAGTGGGGGAAAGTCATCTGAAATGTATTTTGTTGTCAGTTAATTTTTGAGTCATTGGTCTCATGAGCCGCCTGTGTCGTAGGGTTTCTTGAGAGAGATCTAGAAGAACCATGACTTTAACATTTTGATAAGGAAGGCCTCCCTCTTCCCTGGATTTCTTTAAAATTGTCTCCCTGATGTGACTATCAGGAAAGGTTGCAATTATGTCTTGTGGGTGTCAGCTTTCCTGGAGACGGGACCTATGCGGTAAGCCTTATTGATGAGTGGAGCCACATTATCCTCAAGGTTTAGAATTTTGAAAAGCAGGTGGCAATAAAGGTTTTGATTTCAGACTCACCTTCCGCATCCTCAGGAAGGTTGCAAAATTTTAGGTTGTGTTCCCGTAATTTGTTTTCCAGTGTCATGATTTTTGTTGTGGCCCAGTCTTCTAACTGTTGCAAGTTTTGAATCTCATCCTGAACGGCCATTGCTGCTTCTAATGCGGACTCCACCTCTTGCAATACTTCGGAGAAAGTAGTATTTATGGATTTCAGTTCATCCGAAAGTGGCTTAATAGCCAAACGAATTTGATCAGCTATTGTAGATTCTAGTTGGCATATCGCTGCTAAGAATTCAAATCGAGACAAAACCGTACCATCACCTTCAGCGTTTAAGTCATCCGCCATTTTGAGGTCCCCTTCTGGAGTGCGGCCTGTAGATTGTTTGGTCAAACCTTTGACTAAAAATTTTGTCAACTGCTGTGGGTTCATTGCATTTCTAGCCGCTCTCCTAGTACCAGACTTCCCCATCATGAAGTCGGGTCAGTTCAGATATGAAGGAAAGGTTGTAGAGGTGAAAAAGGTGGGAAAAGTGGAGGAGATAATCCTCTATGCGCCCACCATTAGGGGATGCCAAGCCTTTTCCCCCATAAGTTTTAAATGTATTTACTTCAGGATTATTTCTGCGTCATTTTGATGCCTTCCTGATGTTGTTTTCATGTCTTGCTTTGCAGATGGTTAGAATGAACATCCCCCCCATTTATAAAGGGTTTATGCCCTTAATAAATCAGACAAATTTATCAGGTGTAATTTTATCAGTGCATCTCTATGCAACACCTATTGAATAACAGGTTCTAATCAGAATATTAAAGCAATATGGTGGGAAAACCCTACACACCAAAAGCCATTTGTTAGTCCCACATAGCCTCATATCCTCATCTATTTGCTTAAATTTCAAATTGGAAGTCCTTGTTCATAGTGTTATAGCTTAGATATACCAAGTGCAACTCCGTATCTTAGTTTGCTGTGGGAAAAGTCATTGTTACAGGAAACAGTGTTGTAGCACACAGGTAATGTTTGGACGTCACACCCAAGCGTATCCACATCTTGAACACAAATGTTCTCCACGTGTATGTCGTCATGTTATTTCCATAAGTTGTATTTTCAGTGAGACACGTTGGGGTAAATAGGTGTTTCCTGCAACAGGTGTTAATGTAATAAAACCATCCTATATATCACGCTGTTTTCAGCAGAGCCGCCAGGCCAGTGTACAAACTAGGTTTTTAATGATAAACCCATATGTAAATAGCATTGAGCTTTGCTCCAACGCCCCTTACCCAATACATTTTTGCAAACTTAATCTGTTTGCGCTATAGCAAATAACATGCAGATAAATATGTCCATCATCGGAACCTGTAACCTGCGCGCCGCCAGCCTCTAAAAACAGAGATTACTCTAACCTGCTACACATTTTACGGGCGGGGACTCTGCTCGGGAGCTGCAAATCAATGGCCTGCTGCCTAAACCGTGTCAAAGCTGCAGGGAATTGGAAACGACAACATGAAAGCCTTCCCGGGTTGTTACGACCATTCGCAAATGGTTTCTGACAAAGTTCCAAACCTCACCGCCAGCCGCCCGTCCCAGCCGCGGCTGAGAAAGCCTTCTTGGGGCGGGTTTAGGGGGCAGAGCGAAAGGAACGCGGCAGCGAGTTTTCCAAGCCCAGCCCGCAATGCCTTCTTCGAGCGAGTGGGGGCGGCCATTTGGAGAGGATCCCTAACTCGGTCGAGAGGGAGAGCGAGCGTGTATATATGTATGCGGTGTATTGGCAGTGGGGTAAGTGGAGGCTGGGTGGCTCCGACTCTCTGACGCCAGTGAGACCAGATCAATCCAGGCGCAGCGGCAGGGAGAGCGCGCGCGCGCACGGCTGCTTGGCGGCGGCAACAGCGGCAGCAATAGCAATACTGGGGGGAGAGGGAGAGGGGAGAGGGGAGGGGGAGAAGCCGACCAAGGAAAGGAGGGGGGAAAGGGGTTCGCTGGTCTGCCCAGCAGCTGCGTCGGGTGCCTTGCTTGCACGCTGTTTTTCTCCCCCCCCTCGCCCGCCAGCTACAACCGGTAAGAACTTTGCTGTGCTCTCTTCCCAGAGAGTTGTCCGCTTTCAGAAACTCCCCTCCCGCGTCGACACCCCCCCCCTTGTTAAGGATCTTTTTAGGACCCCGTTTGTCTGTATGTGTGTGCGTGTGCGCGCGCGCTTTCCTTAGTGGGTCTGCCCTTTCTCGGTTCTTCGCTTTGCCCCCTGGAGAGTTAGTGCGGGGAGAGCCGAGCCCGGCAAGACGTGAGGCTTTGTGTGCTGCTGGGAATCGGGGGGAGAGAGAGAGAGAGAGGTTTCTTTTTCCCATCATGATGGCGGCGGCGGTGGAGCTTCAGGGAGAAGCAGCTGTGGGGTTGCTGCCTTAAAAAGTTTGTGTGGATGCCGAGTTCTTTGTTTCTTCCGAGAGGGAAGGAAAACAGCCCCGTCAAGTATGCCTTTTTGCCCTCCCCCTTCCCGGCCCGCAAAATATCACCAAATAAAAAGCCCTTGTTGCCGGTGTGCGGATCTTCCAGGCGCCCTGGCCCCTTTTGTGTCCAACGCCAAGCCAAAAAAAAACTTGCCACGGTTTCCCCTCTCTTTCGGCAGGGTATGGCCAATGCGGATTCACTTCTGTAGTGAAGGGAAACCATCGAGTTGCTCTTTTGAAGCCTTTCTGATTTTTTATTTTGTTAAGGTTACATTCCCGTAGCTTTAGAATCCACTTCTCCCCCCGATTTACAGTTGATATGATTGTAACTGCTCTTTTGAAATGGTATTTTAGACGTGATCTGCCCGCTTATTGATAGTGAATAGGAAGTGCCCCCCCATAGTTGATTCCTTCGTACTTGCGCCCTTGATGGGAGTTGGTGGGGTCTGCGATGACAAACCAGGGACAGCAGTTTATGGCTGTTAATTGTTAAGAGTTGATGAAGCTGTGTGTGGGCTGGCTTAGCAGTTCTCAGTACAGCGTTATGAATATGAATGACCGCTTTAATTTGAGGAGTGGCTTCAAGCTGGAAGAAACAACTGGTCTCTTATTGTGGCTTGGGGGGAAAAGTTGCCTTTCTGTGGAGACCATAATTTTGTGAACACTTCATTTTATTTTTCCCCCAGTGTTTTCATTGTAGTAATTAGTAGCTGCAGTTTGGCTGAAAGGATGATCTATAATCCCCCAGAAAAGAAGTTTTCAGTGGAAAAATCATCTTCCTGATGGGGAGTGGGTTTACAGATCTAGGGTATATTATTCCTAAATAGTAAAAATGAGTTCAGAAGCTGAGAAGGGCCATTCTTAAATTCATGTACATCCCAGGTGTATTCTTGAATTATAGCCAGAGAAATTCAGAAATCTCTTTAAACAGCACTTGCATAAGCAGAATCAATTTTTCCCCACTTTCCTTGCTGCTGTTTTTGTCCTTGTATCCCTATTTAGGTACTGGCACTTCACTGCCAGTGAAGAGTCTTAATTCCCAGCATCTGCTGTCCGGCTGCTGGGAAGTCACAAAACTCTGTGAAAATAGATTTTAATATTTCATGCAATTGTGACCTGAAATTTATTATTGCTTTGCTAGAAGCAATGCTTGCAGTCTCAGATACATAGAGGAGAGATGTCTGCTGAGAACTGTTAGGCAGCTCTAATTAGCATGACTGTTTGAAGAGCTTTTGGAAATTCTTCTGTTCTGAAGGCATACAAGGTCTCTACAAGGGTTTTAAAAAAGCCTCACAATACTTCCTAGCCACCTCCCCCAGATAAGATCACTTCAGTTCAAGGCCAGATTGTGTTACAAGGGTAGTGATTTGTCCTTGCTTTAATTCTGACCCTTTCACCCCCTCCCCCATATGTAATCAAATTCTGCAGTGTTCTCTTCTACTTGTGTTTTTTACGTATATCCTTGAAGTTCTGATGACTCAGATTCTTCTGAGGAGTGTTTTGATAGGCATAGATAATGTCGATTCTAGAGAATAACACTGATGCTGGTGAAACTCTACAGTTGAAGTTGTGCATTTTAAAAATGATTTATTTATCACTCTGCTTCTCTACTTCAGTCCTTGTTCATTGCCACCGTTCTCAAGTTATGGTTGAGAATAATGCCACACCCCTCCTGCTAGTATGGAAGAAGATGCTTTCCTCACCTGCCCACTTTGGATGGTGGCCAGTATTGCCCTGTGACTGTATGTGGATGTTATCATGCAGGTACTTCCAAGCATGTACCACCAACATTTCCTTCAAAGGTCCTTCCTAGGATGCTCCAATGAAATTGACAAAGGCATGAGAAAGCTTTGAGGTTTTTAAAAAATTAAAATCCCTTTCTTGATGTGCCCTCCAGTACCAGCTTACGTGTATGCCCTCTTTCAAGGAAGAAACCTGATTCCCTTCCCCCCACAGCATTAGTAGGGGAAGGGGTGGACAGATGAAACTTCTTCCTAGAACTGAAGAAACTGACAAGGCTTTCCTCTCACACTTTGCAGGGAGAAGTGTTAAAAATGTGAAAGCCATCCCAAGTGTGTATAGCTCTTCAGGGAAATGGTGAGCCAAGGACTAAATGCACTTTGGACCAGTGTTCCCTCTTAAGCTGAGTTAGTGTGAGCTAGCTCACAGTATTTTACCCTCTGGCTCACACATTTTTGTCTTAGCTCAGGAAAGATGGCTCCAGTCCAGAGCAAACTAATTTATGCAGTAGCCAAATCACCTGCCTGCTTACAACTTTAATGCTGGTGGCTCACAAAGTAGAATTTTTGCTCACAGGACACCATAGCTTAGAGGGAGCATTGCTTTGGACCCCAGGCATCTTTTCACCAGTGAATTAAGCCCAGGAAGATTGAAATGCAGTTGCAAATCCACTTTGTTGTACATCCATAGTTAAGAGCTGAACAGAAATGCATTTAAAACTGCATTTTGTGTCTTTCACACATGCACTCCGATACACAGCAAGGCTCAAAAGTACTTTGCGTAGCATGTGTGAAATCTGTCTCCTCAGAGTGAAGGCATGAATCTTAAACGATGATGACTATTGCTAAATGAATCTCTCTCTGCACTCCTGCTTAATGTATGTAAACAGAAGGTAAGATCAGCCTAGGGAGTAAGTAAGCTTGAATTAAGCTGTGCTGGCAATGCAGTAGCCTCTGCTGTCAAGTATAAGTGGTATCTCTTGGTGTGTAATCCTGCAAGGCTAATGGAGGCACTATCTAGGCTTTATAAATAATGTAGGCTGTGTATAATGTGGATTCCCTAGAGACTGCAGAGAGCATCATTACTAGCCTTTCCAACCTGCTGTAGATCTCAAATTGACTTACAGCACTGCAATGCAAAATGATACATCAAGATGACATGAGGGGTCAGCCTGTGAGCTTGTTAGTTCAGTCATCATAATTAAATATATGATGAAAGCAAGTATTTGAACCACTTCACCATATTCTTCTTTTGTGGGTAGTACTGATGTGATTGGCAGAAAATAAATCTGAAGGAGAATGTTGTTTGTCCTTCCAATTAAGCATTTTTGCATCAGTTCTCAAAATTTAACAAATGAGTGATTAGAAGTAAATGTTGTCAGGAAAGGGCAGATAAGTATGTTTGCCTTAAATCTCATACTATACTGTTCAGTGAATTAACAGAATTAAACCTGAAAAATCCTATATCTTGCAGGAGACCACCAAATTCTTAGTACCACTTAGCATTAGGTCTTTGTACTTATAGCTAGAAAATGGAAGAATGCAGATATGTCTCTTATCAGTTATGGAGATGGCCTTGGGCAAATCATTTAACCCACAAAGTTGCTATGTAGTTGAAACGTTGTTTATGAGTTCCTTGGAGTAAGGGCAGGATACAGATGTACATAATCTTCTAATGAAAACCATGTTGTCACCAGACTAGCCTTCCCAGTTAATTCACATTACGAATACAACAAACTTCTTGGCAACTGTAGTTGCATAGTATCTACAAGATCCTGCTCCATGCATGAATGTATATAGTGGCAGATTTGGGGCTTCTGGGTTTTCTGCTAAGCAAATCAGTCTGAATTGCAGCAGTGTTGGACCACTACAAATTAGATTTATTAAGGAGTGGGAAAATGGTACTGGAGTGTTTGGGGCTTGTAAGTTCAGTTTAATTGGGGTATGTCCCTTTGAACTTGGATTGAAGGAGAAAGTAACCATGGTGAAGGATGGGCTATAAAAATGATTAGTGGGTGACAAATCTTAATTTATGAAATGATCTTGTAGTAGTCTTTCTAGTATTCTTCTTCCAGATCAGCTGCTGAGTTGGAAGGAATGAAAAGCTGCTATCCACCCACTGTAGAATACAAGGCATACTGTGAAACATACAATGAGAAGGTATTTTCATAAAAAAGGGTTTTAGGTCCATAGTAAGAAGCGCAGAGGTATGTCAAAAGTAGAGGGAGGTCTATTTAGCCTCAACCAGGGCAAGGGCTTTTCTGGCCCTTGCCCCAGCCTGGTGGAACATGCTTCCATTTGAGATCAGGGTCCTGTGGGACTTACTACAGTTCCGCAGGGCCTGTGAAATGGAGCCGTTCTGCCAGGCTTTTGGCTGAGAAGGCAGACGTTCAACTATTCTTGTCTTCCCTGTTCGTGGCCCTTTCCCAGGGCCCTGCTACTTTGGATACTATTTGGACACTGGAGTTTCCTGGGGTACCTGTTTCTGCCTGACATGAGACTTGGGTTTTTGTTACTGTCGATTGTGCCATCTATTGTTTTATGGTTTAATTGTTCTTATTGTTTAGGGGTTTTATGTTGTAAACTGCTCTGAGCCCACTCATGGGATAGGGTGGGATATAAGTTAATTAAATAAATAAAATTGATGTTAACTGTTTATGATTAACAGCACTTAGAATTTTGAGAGTAGATTTTCTGTGAAAAAGATTCAGGTGAATAAGGGAGGGAACTATCTTGAAATACTGATTAACTAAAAGTAAGAATCTGTTAAGAAAAGATAGAAAAACCTCAGTGCTATACATTTATTGCAAATTTATATACAGTCTGAATTTACTCCTGTACAGGATCAGATGGTGCTTATGGAGACTGACAGCAAACCTTCCAAGAGATGGTTATTTAGAAGTCTCAAATTGACTTATCAGTAAAATATAGCTGTATAATTATCTTGCTATCCAAACTTGGCACAAACCAGTAGTTAAAAGTATGGTTGGATATTAGAGATAAGAATCCATTTCAGTATGTACTTTGACTTTCTCAAGGCTGCTTAGCACTTCTCTGTTTTGCTCATTTTCTGTGAAATGGCACTCTGTAAATGAGGATGCTTACCAATGTACCTTGAAACAGAAGTTAATGCAGTTCTCCTTTAGTGGAACCCTCGGCTCTGTCTTTGCACTCCAGCTTTACAGCTGTACTTCCAGTTCAACCCTGATTTAGGCCTTTGGCTTTGTCCCTCCTCCCGTACTTCAGGTATGCTATTTTGTTACTGAATTTTTAAAATCCATCATTGTACAACTGGCACCTCTTTTTAGAAGACAGATGCTCTAGGGAGAGGCATTGGTGACAACATGGAGGTTCTAGTTAATCAGTGTTCTGTTCAGTCAGATTTTGTTGTAATTTGCCAGAATCAATTTCCCCGGATCCTGGAGGAGATTGCACGTATGACCCAAATGCTTGAATTAACACAGTGGTCCAGTTCTGTACACCCTCTGAGAACACAGTGTTTCCTTTGCAATGGACTGACTTTTAGAGTTAAATAAAACCTTTGCATAAGTTGCTCTGAATGCCTAGAATAATGTGGTTTGGATGTTGTTATTATAACACCTGTGCCAGAGAATGAAGCTAAATACAGTCAAGATTGGAGGAAATAATATTTGGCGGGCCTTATGATCTGAGGGTGGGGGATACCACTGTAAATGGTATCTCAGTGTTGAAGAACATGCAATAGTATCCCGTGGTGTCCTGAGAAAATTGTACCTTGTATGGTGTCTAGAATTTATAACTCCCTAAATAAACTGGGGCTCATCTGTATGAATAGAGAAAATCTTGACTGTTCTATCATGTACCAAGCATATGCAGAAGAATGAATACAAAGGTGTTCTTAGTGGTTGCCTGACAGCTGATGGCATTGCAAGACATCTTTTGTTTGGGTTTATGTTTGGTGCACAAGGTTAAGCATTGACTTGAATCTGCTGAATTTCAGAACTATAAACATTTTATAGTGTGTGAGATAATTTGAAAAGTAAACTGTTATCATGTCCTTTAGCATTGGTGTATACCCAGAATAGTTTGGTAGAACTAGGGATGAATTCAAATATGAAACTGAGTGTGAAGTTCTAAGTTCTTCCTTTGTGCCAAATATTAAATCAACTTGTTATTGGAACTTGCTTATATACAATCCCATAATCTGCTTTATGAACTAATTTTCAGTTTTCTCCTTGAATCTGAAGCATGCCTCAAGATTCTTTCTTGCATTTATAGCAGCTCTGTATGAGAGAATGCGAGGAAGAGGTATTTGCTGCAGTCTATTTAAAACTGTGTTATTTTGCCTATCTTACAACTTTGTCATACTGGTAGTATATGGAGAAATTGTCCTCTTCTAGTTCAGCAAGTGCTCTAAATTTAAGTTGGAGGACTTGTGCTGTAAATTTGATTAATGAGGAGTAGAATATACAAGTTTTACCTTGCTTCCACTTTCTGTGTTCACGAAAAGGAACCTTAGGTTTCCAAAATGCAACTAAAAAACTTTGAAGCAGACTAAAACAAGTCTTTCTATGTTCCTTAGTCCTTGGCACTATAAAGGGAAGTTAACCTACCCTGCTTTAGAGTAATTTAGCTTGTACATGCAAATGGCCAAGCGCTTAAAAGCATTCCACATATCTGGGACAAGACGATTCCCACCTAGAATATTGAGTCTAATCATTATAGATCATTCTTGCTTTATGTCTTTCCTTATGCTCATGGAATAACTACAAAGCAAAATAACATTTTGCTGTGGAAACAACTCTGTATAAATCTATACAAATGCTTTGTTAATTACATGGGCAAAATACATGCAGTCTCCATGCTAATATAGTTCTAGCAGAATACAAGTCACGGCAGAGTTTAGTCCAGTGCCAACTTGTAAGTTGTATTGCTGTCTAACTTAATGCTCTTACGGAGTCAGACTTCTGCTATCAAACACAACAATTTCCCCTCTGTAAGCAACATGTTTTCTAGTTTCTTCCCAAGGATCATGTAGCTAGGGCTCCATTGAACTTAGAAACATTTTGGAATAAACAGTATGCTTTTGGGGATCTAGAAGGTTCCCTGAAATGCCTTGGTTCTCACTGGGTGTTTTTTTTGGGGGGGAGCAGGGTATTGTTTGCAGCCATTGTTCTCTCAGGTGACCTCTGCTGCAGAATCCCTCTTCCTCTGATTTATAGATTGTGCTGTGGATGCAGGCCCCTCCTGGTTGGCACCTCTTCCTCCCAGCATCCTTTTTGTTTTTCTGCAGGGAAGATCATGTGCCATATGATCTGCTGTGCAATCTCACCCTGCACATTTCCTTCCTTTATGTGAACAAATCCCCTCTTTTTAGTGCTCCCCTCCCCTGGAATTGTCAGAACTCAAGGGGGGAGTATTTTCTTTATCTTATCAAATTTAGCACAAATGGTTCTCGCATCAGGGCCAGAAAAATTCCAGGTGCTTCAGTGCCTGGGACAATGAACCTATGACTTTTTGTTGTTGTTTCTGTGCGAGGCTGATCCTCAGGTTTCATCATCTCTTTGGTTCCTAGGAATATGATGAAAGTTCTCCACTCTGGTCAACAATTCCTAGCAAAGTGATCCCTTCATACTGTAGTTCTTCAGCCAAACAACAGCTGAGTCCATAAACAATACTGTGCAAAGCCACAGAGAGTTAAAGAATAAAGAAAAACTGTGCTGCACCCAGGATTGTGCCAGCACAACAAAAAAGAAAAAATGCTGGGTGGTAAGTGACTGGTCTATTATACAAAGTCCCTACACGTTTTGCCATGCAGGCTTCATCAGGGGGAATCAGAACATTCACCTAGTGCTGGAACTGTCCACAGAAATTAAATTTAATTGCTATGGACAGTTACAGCACTAGGTGAATGTTCTGATTCCCCCTGACGAAGCCTGCATGGCAAAACGTGTAGGGACTTTGTATAATTAAGTCAGTCATCTATCACCTGGCATTTTCCCCTTTTTCTTGTTTCTTTTATGGGGCATATGCCACCTGTTGCATCTGTGTATTTGTATCTCTTTCTGCTACTGACATTTGAAATCTGGTTTAATTGTTGCTATTTTAAGTGAGAACTTAATATGACAGGGGGGACATGTCCTGAATAAAAGTTCTCAGGAAATATTAATTTATGTCTGTTGGATGCTAACAAATATGCTTCTTGCTTTTTTTAAGGTAACCTTTGCACCTTTATTGACTGCGGAGCTATGGGCTGCTTGTTTGTTTTTTAAAAAAAAATGCTGGTTGACCTCTTACTTGGAACAGAGCATATTTGCCTAAGAGGTTCAAATATTCATAAACTGGTTATTTAAATTATGGTAGATTTTGACTCTAAAATAAAGTTAAAATGATAATCAGAAATGGTTGATATGCAGCACAATTATGCTTTAGCTAAAGTTAACATCGAAAATGGGACATGAGAGAGTACAGATCATTGCTTGAAATAACACTTTGTCTCTATCAGTTCCTTCCCTGTTACTGTGGCTTCTGCAGACTGTGTTCATGCCTATGCCAACCTCCATCAACATTCCTTCAATCTCGTTACCCCATTCCACTTAGACTATGTTCACAACCTTCCCCATGGTAGTCATGTGCTTCATGAGGAAGATAATATGTCCACTGGTACACAGGTCTTGTGGTAGAGAAGGAAATGAGGAGACTACAGTCTTTCCTTAAAGTCAGCTTGTGCAGGGCTGCTCATACCCAACAGCTTGAAGGAAAACAGACAAGCTTCCATTGGAGATGCTTCTACTGGAAAAGCTCACCATGGATTCCAGCTGGCTTCCACATGGGAAAGATGCCTGAGCCATCCTGCAACAGCTGTGTGCCTTATGAAGAGCTGTTGTGGAGTGCTCAGATACTGGAAGGAAGGGTGGAGCAAGCTCCTGCCCCATCTCCACAGCTGTAGTGAGGCTGATGGTGGATGTGGATCATACTTAGCCCTTGCTCTGCCTAGAAATGGGATATAATCCTTCATTTGTACATATGCGTGGTGGGGACTTAAAGATCTGATCAGTTGTATGTCTTTGAAAGCCAATGTAAGCTGTCCTCGAACACATCCAAGCTACTCTGCTAGATTTCCCTACCATACCCTTGCAATTTTCCATGATCAAGATAAAGTTTTGTACTGCCAGCCTGATGTGAATATTTTGGAGCCTTGCTGCTTCTCTCAACTTCTAAATGGAGACTTTGAGAGTTGTGATGAGTTACTGGTGACAACTGATTTTCTCCCCTCCCTGCTCACCTGTGAAGGAAGCTCCACCTTCCTTGTGCTGTGAACTGTAAAGGGAAATGACTTTGCAATTGATAAAGAAATAAAATTCCCTGCCCTTCCTAAAGGGGGAATTCAACAATTGGGAGAGTGGCATGGGACCATGTGTTGGTTTGTAAAAGGATATGGCTTGTAAAGATGTTTCCTTTGATGCCTGTGATGAATATGGATGTATTTCCGTTGCAGAAGGTCCTGATGAAATTATGTAATTACAGCTGACCAGGCAGATCTAAATATAGACAGAAAAGTCTGCTATCCTGTCTTTGTGTATGTTAACACACCCACCCAGTGCGTAAAACTGCCTTCAGAAAACAGGTGTTTGTACCAGTCACTGTAGGGAGTGGCGCTGGATCGCTAAGGAAAAGCAAAACAGCAGTGTCTTATGGCCCTCTGTTCTACAGTTACTACATTTGTGTGTATGTTTTTCTGCCAGTGTAGTGAATGTGGGATATTCTTGCTTAAAAACAGAGAAAACCTTCGTGGAAGTCTTGGAAGGTTTGATGTGGATGGGTTTCTCTACTTTTTTGGGAGGAGTGGAGAAATGAAGACATTTTTAAGAATAACCTTATTTTACTGTTAAGAATATAAAATGCATCATTCATAACTTGTTAGTGTATCAGATTGTACCATATGTCATATTCATAAAATTAATAAGTATGATTGCCTTAATTTTTGTTAAACAGAATTATTAGTATAGTCAATGAAGAGAGCTGCAGATTGCTGTGAGGTATGTTACCAAAGTGCACATATCCTGGGGTTGCCATCTCAGAAGCAGGAAAAAAACAAATTGAAAGTAGAAACCATAAATGTTGTAAACAAAAGGAGGTTTGCGTACGCTTAAAGCCATTTCCATATAATCACAGTATTGAGGACTATCAGTAGATTTGGATAATTAAACTAGGCAAAACTGAAACTGACATGCTCAGGAATTATCACAATATCATTGCACATTGTCTTATATAAAAATGTTTATACTACCTACTTCTCAGTACCTTGAGTAAAAACTTGCCTGGATTACCATAAATTATCTATACTTAACAGCCATTTCTAAATGTGATAGTGTCCTAAATCCCGTTCAGAACCCTGGTTAAAGTGCTTTGTGAAGTACATTAATAAAGGGTGAGCTCTTAGTCTGAATATCAAGCTTCTCCACCAGGGAACTCCTTTGATTCAGGACCTTGGAGTCTTATATGGCTTGGGACCAACATGCCTGAAAGACTGTCTACTCCCTTATGAACCTGTCCAACTGCTGTTGTCGTCTTCAGAGACCCTGTTTTGTGTGTCTCTGTCTTGTGTGAGATTAGTAAAGTGGCAACATGGAAGAGGGCCCTCTTGGTTGTGGCAGCAAAGCTCTGGAACTCTCTCCCCAGGGACATTCGTCAGTCCCCTTCTATTGCCATCATCAGCTAGAGGGTTTGTTTCATTTGGCATTCCCTCAATAATCCCTCCTTCCTGAGCAGTGTTTTAATTGCTTCATTTATGTTTTTGTACACATTTTAGCTGCGTTTAGTTGTTTAGTGGGGGGTGATTTTAATGGCTTTTTTAGTGTGATTTTTATCATGTATGTTGTAATTCTTTAGCTGCCTTGGTACTGCCTTGATGACTCTTATGAGGAAAGAAAGGCAGGATATAAATTCAGTAAAGTAAAATAGAAATGCCCTGTTAACTATTAGTGCCTGAAATAACCAGATTTGGGCTGTACTAAGAGTCGGGTTGGTGATTTCACAATGCAATAACTCCTTTTTAAAATTCCAAGTAGTCTGGTTCTTAGGATAATAGGTTGCGTCCTATTGCAGGTGGTAAGAAAAGGACAAACTTGTGATACTTATTGAAATGTATCTAAACTTGATAGGGCTCTTCTCCCATTAGCCAAGTCTTCAAGTCTGTGTCAGTTAGCATCATATGCTGAAATAAGGTTGATGGCTCCCTTGAATTACCTGCACCCTTTGATGCCAACTTGGGATTCAGCTTGGCGTTAGAAGTATAAAAGCGTTTTTCTTCTCAGAAGGGTGCACTTATTGAGGAAAAGGGGAGTAGTGTATCATCTTCAGACTTGTGTTAATTGTTGTTTGTACTTCCAACTGATAAGGGTGCTTCATGTACAGAGCAGTACAGGAAATGATGTATTGCAGAAACAAAAAGTAGCTGAAAGGCAAATGGAATGTTTGAAAATGAGAAGTTCCACCAAGTTCTCTAACTTAATACTGTGGGTTGAAGAGTATAATCTCAGAATATTACAAAGAAAGTGTCAGGCTTATAGAAACTTAAAAAAATTGAAATGCTATAAAAGCTAGAGAACATATATCCAAAGTGTACATAGATTCAAAGTCATAACACAAACATATAGTAAACTAGCCACACACACAACACAAAATCATTATGAAAGTTTGTATAATCTACAAATTACAGACATTCCCAGCATTGAACTCAATCACACTTGTAGTTTGCTTTGGAAGAAGTGTGAAGAGAGACATGTTTAGAAATAATCATAGCTGTGGTTAATCTGTCCTGGTACGATGGTACTGGCTCTTTCTAAATAAGGAGCTGCAGATGTTCTCTATCTTCAGTTATCATATCGCCTGTTTTTGGCTAGCTTCTGATTCTGCAAGGAAGGAGTCATGAGTATATTTGGACTTCAGTAGCATTGATTTGGAGTGGAGTGTACCTGTTGGTTGATTTGCAAATGTTTGTTGCCTTTATTGGTGAGAGCTTACCTGTGTTTGAGGGTTTATGGCCAACAACAGCTGTCTTTCTGCACAGTGTAAGCTTATCCCATGTGCAGGATACTGTTCAGTGGGGGCAGTAGAAGTGTAACCCCCTGGGTTTGGTCCTCTCTTGGCACTTAGGAGGGAAAGGTATTTTGTCCCTGTGGGAAAACCATAGGACAGTCCTGAGGTGAGGGGGAGTCCTGAAGGAAAAAGGAGTTCTGAGGGGGGAAAAGAGGTCTCTGAGGAGAAAAGGGAGAGAGAGAAGCCATCTGGGTCCGAGGGCAGAGAAGAGAGTGTCCTGAGAAGGGACCTCAAGAGAACTGCAGTTTTCAGAGATCTGCACCACAAAAGCCTGAAGAACAGCACCACTACCACCACCGCAGCTAGCCAAGGCACTGCAGGAAGAGTGTGAGGTTCGAGTTAGTATATGGGTGTCCTGTTTTCATTCCCCATCCCTCTTTGTTGAATTAAACCCTACTTCTGTTTTAAGTTCTACTTCTGTATAGCTACACTGTGTGTTAAGATTTCTGCATATGGCAGCTACCTTGGCAGAGGGAAAATACGGCATATGAAGCAGTGGTATGATGCATCTGTGTAGTAATTTCCAGGATGGGTTGATTATAAATCCGTAACTTTAATTCATGATTCCAATCCCTTCTCCAAGAGCCTGATTTAAATAGCTGATTTGAATCAAGTGTGTTTTTTATACAGAATAGATTTCCTGTGAAAACAATTATAATTCAATTAAAACATGTTAATTTCCAAATGCAGAGGGTATTTATTTTAGTATAAGGTATAGAATCACAGAGTTGGAAGGGGCCATACAGGCCATCTAGTCCAACCCCCTGCTCATGCAGGATCATATTTCATTTAAAAACTGTTGTTAATTTTAGAAAATGTTATATGACACACTGCTTATGTAATGGGTAACTTTGTTCATTGTGAGGTTATAAGCCACGTAACTTCATAGTGTATTCTCCCCCCCTTTAAAAAAAAACAAACACCAAAACCAATTGTTGCTTTTCCTTTTGTTTTGCCCCAGTCTGATCTCACCCTAGAAACGCCAGCAGGCTAATAGCCCAACACTTTTTCATTGCATTTCTTTGAGAGACTAAAGGCCCAGAAGTTTTAAGACAGAGGCATACCTTCCACAGCAAACTGTCTTTTTGGATGGGGACCACATGAAATGTCAGGAGGGTTCCCATCATTTCTGGTTGCATCTTGTCTGTAGACAGTCCTCATGGCCGTGGGTTGTAGACTTCAATGCGTTGGCCGTTTCCTGTACTTGGTCTCCTCCCAGTTCCTTTGTTAAGAACCAACTGCTTGCTTTGGATTCAAGAAAGGGCTTTTTATGCTGTTTGGAGCCTGGTATTGCCCTGTTGGTCAAGTTGTTTAGGTTTTTGGTGATCTACTTTTAGTGGAGTCCAATATGAGTCTCTAGGGGACACTGCTGAGTTTCTCGTCACAGTTTCAATGGTAACATGCTTCAGATTTAGTTAACTGAGACACGCGGGTTGTAGCCTTTAATTGTACTTTATAAGTGGGGGTGTGTGAGTTGGAGCTAATACCAATAAACTGGTAACCTAATGTCAGGAAGTGTGAGAAATTGCATTACTGAACAAAAAAGTAAAAGATCATCTCATCATCTCAGTCTCTCAATCTATTTTTTATAGATATTTATTTGGAACACCTATTGTATTGATTCCAGTATAGTATCAGATACCTTGTTTTAATAGCTCTTTAATATTCTTCCTTACATGTCCCATGTTTCTCTTCACCTTGGTGCATAAATCAGTCAAAAGAAGCGTGCTGCCGATAACATTTTCCAGTCACTTTCCAACTTAAATATCTAATGGGATTTCTGAGAAATTTAAAAGGAGATAATTCCAGTTGATATGGAAATCAAAGGGTGTTTATTAATTTAGTGTTTTTCACCCTTAATTTGTATACCTTAGAAGAAAATGTCGAAAGAACCAAAATGTCAAGATTATTCCCAAAGCCTGGCCCATGCTGTTTAAAGGCTAACAAGGCCCTGTTGATAAGAATGCTTTACAGCAATTCTCTAAAAGTTAGTACTGTAACATTGGACGTTGTGTGCTGTCTGCCCTGTCGTCATCTTGGCTCAACTTTGGGTGAGAGACTGATTCACTTATGGGACATTTGCATACATATCCGTTGCCCCAGGGGCCTGCAAAGCCAGATACACACCTAGGATCTGTCAGTATAATTTAATCAGCAAGGGCAAGCCTTCTTAAGTACAAAATGCAATTACTATTAAAACCAGGTGGGCTCGATCAGTTTTACTATCTTCTCAACCTTACTCAAGCATGGTTGAAGCTTCCACCCTGCCAGCCCTTTTGTCCACTTTGCCTGGATGCAATCACCTTTTGTTATTTTTCTGGGAAGCCACACACACACACACACACACCAAGTCAGGAAACCCACAGATTCTCATCCTGGACTCACTATGAATTCTTGGACTTTACAATTACTTCTTTGATATTCTTTTGTGTGGACCCTTGTAAGTGTTGCTGTTCTACCAACCAAAATTGTGCAGTCTCACCCTTCTACTGGCTCAGAGACTGTCAGTTCTGCTTTTCTTTCTCTAGGACCTTGGGACATTTCTCCTTCAGTGGCAGGGAAGTCATCCAGGAAGTGGTTAGGTCACGCCTCTGCATGCTTGGATAGGCTATGCAAATTTCTTGATTGCGTGGCTCCTATTGGAGGGACCTAGGCTGACCTCTCCAGTTTCTGCATAGCCCCGCGCTCGGTAGGAAGTCTGGAGCTCCTGCTCCAAGCCAGAGGAACTATTTTTAAAAAACTTGAAAAGTTAAAAGTTAGCAGCAGAGCAGGGAGGTCTAACGTCTGAAGATCTACCCTTCCCTTCCCAGGTTCCGAGGAAGCTGGAGAAACCTGAGGATGCCAGACAGGAGGAAGAAGACTCAGCCACCCCCACCCCCTTCCAAGTTTTTGGGAGGAGAGGGAATGGCCGCGACAGTGACCTCCGTGCAGCAGCAGCCCGTTGCCCCCAAGGTTTTGGGAGGCAGGCAACACTGGTGAGAAGGGGAAGCTCCACCAGCGCGGGGCCATCTGAACGCCAAGAGCTGGTCGGTCCCCGCTCTCCCCCACTGCAAGTGGTCCAAGAGGATGGTGTGAAGGCTGCGGATGGCGCCAGAGGCTCGGAGAGGTTGAGGCCTGTGGGCTCCTGCTCCACCCCAAGAAAAGGGTGCCAGCAGAAGTGGCAGGCAGCTAGAAGCTGGCAGGAGACACCGGAGGGCAGGGCAAGCGAATGAAGCCAGTAGGCTCTCGCCCACCCCTACACCCGAAGGAGGCAGCCAAGTAATCAGCTGGCAGTGCAGGAGAGACAAAGGGCCTCATGGGGTGGGGCCCACTCCGGCAGTGGAGGAAGGCCCCATTGGAAGTAGCCCCACAGCAGGGGTGCCTGCACCTACCCAGTGACGAAGTCCAGGCCCTAGGGGCAGGATGGGGACAACAGGGCTACAGGGGCAGGTTGGCCCCTGCTGCAGAACCCACAGCAGCTGCAATTTCACCACCAGCTGCGGCCACTTCAGGGCTCACCAGCTGCAACTGTTGCAGGGACCAGTTGGCATGGTACCGCGCCCATTCAGTCCCTCACAGTTTCAGCCGGGACCGTCCTGGATCTGGCCCTTAATGGGAGTCCTGTGGGCAGCACCACAAGGGCTTTAGGACGCTGGAAGACAGAGGGGGGGACGGCAGCCCCAGCACACCCCCAGCACGCCCCCAACAACACATGCAAACTAGGGCCCTTCCTGGATCTGGCCCTTAATGGGAGCAGCCCGGGGTGGCACCAAATGACTTCAGGACACTGGAAGCCAGGGGGTGGGGCGGCAGCCCCAGCACAACCCCAGCACAACCCCAAAACCTGCACTTGCAAGCATGGAGCGGAGCCGGGGGAAGGTCATCCTCCAAGGGGCTCCAGCAGGAAGAGAAGCCACACCACTTACCTTAGTTCTGGAAGGCCGAAATTACATTTACCATCACTTCCTTGGGCGGAAATACAGAGAAGGAAGAAGGGGCTGTGGTGGATCAGTGGTTAAGATGCTGAACTGTGGACCAGACAGTCGGTAGTTGGGCAGTCAAGACCTGAGGGCTGCATGATGGAGTGAGCTCCCGTCTCTGGTCCCAGCTCTTGCCAACATAGCAGTTTGAAAACCAGAAATTGTGAGTAGATACAAAGGTACCACTTCAGGGGAAAGGTAACAGTATGCCATGCTCCTCGGCGTCTCGTCATGAACATGGAGATGGCTTCGGACAGCGCTGATTCTTTGACTTGGAAACGGAGATGAGCACCGCCCCCTAGAGTCGGATTTGACTGGCTTTAAGTCTGAGCCTTTCCAAAGGCTGTCGAACAAAGGCATTCCACGCTGGGTTACTAGTTGGGAAGTGGCAGAAAAGCCTGTATCTTCAGTCTCTGCAAAGCAGGAAACCAGAGGCTTTGAGAAACCAGTCTAGGTGCAGACTTTTGCATCATTCTCCTGCCATCCTTGATAACATCATCAGAGCAGAGTGGGCTGTTCCTAAAGGTGGGAGCTCCCCTTTGTCTATCACAAAGTGTGTGTGATCCTTGACAGAGGAGAGCATAGGGGACCTTAAGGCCCTTAAAGTCCCTTGATTGGCGCCCCTGCGGTGGCTCCGTTTTAAGGGACAGTGCTCCCCAAGGCTGGGGAGAAGGCATTAAGATGCCGGGGACAGAAAGACTGAGACAGCAAGGGCCACGGTGGATCAATGGTTAAGACACTGTTTTCGGTTTCGGTGCTGCGAATGGCGGCCGCTTCTCGGGACGCTCCCGGAGGCGGTCAGCCCACACGCGGAATGGGGGGGTCTTTGCGTTTGCGAAAGACCCTAGTGAGCCTTAGTCAAAGGCTCCGAACCGGGGGCGCATAGGGGAGTAGCCTCTTTGCCGGCAAACTGCCGGGAAATTGAGGCTTTCTCCCCGCCCCAATCGGCCCCGCCGCGTAGTGCGTCCCGAATGGGACTTAGCAGCCCTGCCGACTTCCAGGAGTGAGGAAAAGCGGATGAATTACCATGAAAAGAAGATATGGCATCTAATCGTGAGTTGAAGATCTATTCTGAAGCGAAAATTAAAACCCCCCCGCAAGCGGATAAGCGTATGGGAGGAGGGAGGAGCTTCCACCCTCTTCAAAGAAGCGAATTTTTAAAGGAAACGCGAAGGGGGGTAACAAGAAAAAATGTTGGTGAAAGTACCGTTGGGGTTTTATAGAAGATTGCGGCTTTAGTTGCTTTCTGGGGGATGTGGCACGAACTTTGAAAAAGTAAATAAAAAACAAAATGTCGATGCTGGGGAAAATCCTGCTTAGAACGGAAGAGAAGAGAGGAGGGACTTCCGCTCCAGTCAACCCCCCCCAGAACTAGCTGTCAATCAACAAGAGACTGAGATACTGCGCCACCTGCTGGAGTTAATCTAAAATATCAATGAAACGCTTTTAAAATGGAAATTGTTCTCATCAGACTATAAAAACAAATATTTGGAATTAACAAGGTTGATGGCAGAAAATGTATCGATGTTAAAGTTCCAAGCTATGGATGAAGAAGGGAAAGAAGATCTCAGATTTATTTTGACGAAAGTCTTGACACCTCTATCTGGCAGTGGAGCGAATAAATAAAAAGAAGAGGCGGACAAGGCTCTCAAAGCCTACTCCGCCTTCAAAAAAAGGATATACTCTGCCAGTAGAAAGGGGTGTTGAGCTTAGCAAGTAATGGAGATCTAATTTCAACCCGAGTGTTAATGGAGCCAACGAGAAATGACTGCCAGAAACAACAAGAAAAAAGAAGCAAAAGAAGATGGATTAAAAAATTTCTGAAGAGACATGCCAGCACAGAGGAGGAAGCAGTACTCAAAATTTGGATTTTTGAAGAAGACGGCAGCCCGGGGGAAGGAAGTGATGGAACGGGAGGCATTAAAGTTCAAAGGACTTAATGATAATTGGAGAGACTTAAAAAAGAATTTGTTCGTGTAACATCTGAAAAGATTTGATTTAACCCCAGTGGACTTTACTAACTTTACTAATAGAATTGATTTGGACTTTGTAAAGCTGAAAAGAAGATCTTTCAACCGTGATGGATGCCGACAACTGGAAGAAATAAAACTAACCTTTACTAACAGAAAAAAACTCACTCCGCTCTTTTTTCTTTTCCCATCTGTCTACCTTACCTTTTTCTTATAAAAAAAATAAAATTCTCTCCTTTTTAGGAGAGTTATTTAAAAAAAAAAAAATGGTTAAGACACTGAACGGCAGTCCAGTAGGTCGGTATTTGGCAGCTCAAGACCCGAGTGTTCTCATCCATGGTCCCAGCTCCTGCCAACCTAGCAGTACGAAAGCAAGAAGTTGCAAGTAAATATATAGGTGCTGCTTCAGTGGGAAGGTAACAGCATCCCGTGCACTTCAGAGTCTAGTCACACCGGCCACATGATAATGGAAACATTTTTGGACAGCACTAGCTCTTCGGCTTGGGATTGAAGAGGAGCAGCACAACCCTAGAGTCGGGTTCATCCAGCTTTCGAGCTAAGGAAACTTTTATCACGCTGTTAAGGAGTAACTTAGCTTCAGAGTAATCCTCAGGCAGGCTTCTATTTGGGACTCAAAAATCAACGAGGTGTTAGCTGAGACGAAGGTGTAGAAGGCGATGCCGTCACCTTCCTGCCGCAAGGGGAGACACCACAGGCACGGATATGCCAGTCCATTAATGGGGTTCTCACCCCAGGTGGAGGAAGAGAAGGGAGACCCTTCAAGCACGGCATGAGATTCAACGCCTAACAGGCCTCATCCTTCAGGATTAAATAGGGCAGCCACAACCGAAAGCAACAAGCATGACTATCAAAATTGGTGGCCGGCTCCTGACCTTTGCACGGGTCGGGAGTTTAATCCACAAGACATCAGTGGGCCTTTGTCAGCCCCAAGACTAGAGGCAGGGCTACTTTACTGCAAAGCCAAGTTGGCACCTGAAGGACATAGGTGCCATAGAAGAAGTCCCCAAGGAACAACACTGTAGAGGAGGGAGTGCAATGAACTTGTGAGGTCTCAACAAAATAATGATGATAAAATAAATAAAAAAATAGAAAGGGGGAAATTTCTGGATGACATTCCCACACCATATCTTGCCGATACTAACGCAAAGGGAACTTCCTGGCCTCCCTGGACTCAAGAAGGCATATTTGCATATCCTGTTGCACCCAAACGCCAGCATATCCAGTATAAGGCTTTCCTTTTGGCTCCCTCCTCAGCACCCAAAGTATTTACAAAGATCTGGGTTACTCTGGTAGCATCACTACCCCTAGAAGGGAGACTCCACACACAGAGGGCGGCAGCGTCCTGTGCGCGCACAGGTCCCTCATCAACAGAGCCTTTCATCCCTACACAAGATCTTACACACTGGGGGGGCGGGGCGGGGCAGCCTGAACACACAGCAGGCAACTGTCTCTCTACCAGGGGGAATAAAGCTAAACATATGGGATGGTGTACGGGGTGTCAGGTCCGAGATAACAGCAGTCCAGCTGCACCTGCCAGTCCTGCAGGGCCTACTAAAATTAATTATAGCCACGACCCTGTGGGCAGGACTCATGAGGGCGTTTGAACGGTGGGCAATACCATCAAACTTGGAGCAAGACCATCAGCTTCCTCTATTCTCAGCAAGGAGGTGGCCCACAGCATTGCCTGCTTTTGGAAAACAGGCTGAGCGGTAACGACCTGAATCCAGGGGAATGAGCCTGGAGCGAGGAAGTCTTTGCCCAGATCACACAAGTTCTCAGGATTCCTGTGTGAGACCTACTAGCGAGCTCAATGAACCATCAGGTCAAGACATTCCTGTCCGGATGCCAGGACCCAGCAGTAGGGCCAGAAGGCCTCCGGCACGCCTTCCTTTTCACAGCTCTGTTAAGAAGGATGCTCAACAAGATCAGAAGGGACAGGGCAGAAGTGGCGTTCGCGACTGTCCACCAGCCAAGAGGACCATGGGTTCTTGGATCCGGTACACTGGAGAAACTACCTCTGAGAACAGATCGGCCGCACCTAGGGCCCATCCTACACCTAGAACCAGCATGGTTACCGTTGACTGCCAGAAATTGAACACAGACAATGAGAGACGCTAGGTTTCCCAAGAACATAAGGGATATCAGGTCTCAGGCAAGGGGGCCATTAACACAGCGCCCTTACAGTCACCCATGGAAGACACTTCACAATGGGCCTCCGCCAACGGAGTACAACCCTTGGCACCTCTAGTCAGACACAGGTTCCTGACATGGAGACACAGGTTCATGGCACAGAACCTTCTCTGTAGTGCTGTACGCATTGACTAAAGTTGATTATATTGCCTTCCTTCTGCTCCAATCCGGAGCACCCTAAAGTACAAACCTGGCACAATGGGGTGTATGGAGAACTCTCTGTATATATCTCCCTTTCAAAGGTCAGACCTGCCGTTTGTATCATGAAGAGGGTCCCATAGACAATAGTGGGCTACTGGATTGGACAGTGTATGGCCAAGGCCTACAGTGGGGCAAGGACGGGCACCACCAGGTCAGGTGACTGCGCACCCCACAGGAGCATTCTCCAAGCAAGCAACAGCGGATGTATTCTGCAGAGCAGGTACCTGGGCTGCCTCGTCCACATAAGTGAGGCATTATAGGAGGGATCAGGTGGTGTCCGCTGACGTAGCCTTCAGCATACCAGTATTACAATAAGTTTTGGAGATATAAGTCACCCACCCTAGAAGGACAGCTTGGGTACAGCTAACCACTTCCTGGATGACTTCCCCCCACTGAAGGAGAACGGTACATAGGACCTTACCTGAAGGTTCTTTCTCTTCAGTGGTGGAGAAGTCATCCACATCCCACCCTAGGACAGAGAACTACTAACTCAAATCAAGCCAAGGTTGGCATGTAGAACACAGAATGATTGCTCCACTTAATAAATGCAGAAAGAAAGAAGGAGCACAAGAACTAAAACGAAAACAACACAAGGCTTGGACATAACAAGAGAGGTTAGCCTAGGTCCCTCCAATAGGAGCCATGCAATCAAGAAATTTGCATAGCCTATCCGAGTGGGCAGAGGCGTGACCTAACCACTTCCTGGATGACTTCTCCCCCACTGAAGAGAAAAAACCTTCAGGTAAGGTCCAATGTACCGTTTCCTGCCATACAACCACGTCTCTCTCCTACAGTGAATGTCTGGATTGTCTGCACAGACAATGTGCTCTACCCAGCTCAGCAAGACAGAGGATAGGTAAACTCCTTCACTTTTTCTCTCTTAAATGCTCATTTCCCCTTCTTTAAATCCCTCTGTCACTTTTCCTTTGTTGCCATTCCCAGGTGCAGAATTCCCATTCAGCCAGAGGCTTATTGCTCTTTTAAACTCTTCATATGCTTGTCCTTCTGAACATAACAACTGCACTGTTCTTATGCTTAAGTACCTTTTCAGTTCTTGTACCCTTATATTTCCCTGAATAAATTCCAGTCCTTTTTTTTTTTTTTTTTAAAAAAGAGAGATCTGGTTGTTTGTGGTTACTGGTAGCCTATTAGAGGCAATTTGAGTTTGCTTGCCCACTATTCGGGTAAAGATCACTAAATCGCATGTTCTGCTCCCCATTAATTAGCGAGTGTGTCAGTTTTCCAAGCTAGCCAGGCTGTGGAAATGGGAATAGGTTTCCCCCTGTTACTGAGCTTTCTTTCTTTCGCCTTCTTCTATATTTGTATTCTGTCTTTGTAGCCCCTGCCCTTGTAACCCACTGTGCATTAAGGCGTGTCATACCTAGTTATTTTTATTTTTCCAGTTACATAATCCTAGTCCTGCCACACTGTTCATTGGCAGTCTGTGGTATCTCATTTAACTGTTTAAATTTTGTAATCTGCCTTGAATCTTGAGGGCTATAAATGAAATAAATATAGAAACAAAAGGAGACAGCAGGCAATCAGTTTATAAACCAATAAGGACATTTTCCTTTTAATATTGTGAAAATGAAAGTTTGTTGTTGTTCACGCAGTCGAGTCTGACTCTTCGTAACCCCATGGACCACATTACGCCAGGCCCTCTTATCTTCTGTAGTGCTCTGGAGTTTGCTAAATTTCATGTTCTTTGCCTCGATAGCACTGTCTAACCATCACATCCTTTGCTTCTTTGACCTTCAGTCTTCCCCAGCATCAGTGTCTTCTCCAGTGAGTGCTCCCTTCTCATTTGGTGGCCAAAGTATTTGAGCTTCAGCTTCAGTATCTGGCCTTCCAGGGAACAGTCAGGGTTGATTTCTTTTAGGATTCGAATGTGATTTCTTTTAGGATTAGAATATATAACTTTCATTTTTAAGATTTCCTAAAAGAAATCCTAAAAATAAAAGTTACATATTTAATAATTTGAGATTTCTGCAAGTTGCAGAGCTTGGATAAGGAGTATAACATTAACATTACAGGTCACCCAGGAGGACACAGAGGATGATCCGCAAAAAAACCCAACAACCAATAATCCACTTGCATATATCAGGCTGTTTAAGTTAGAGGTAGAATCCTTAGGCTGGGGGACGGTTTCAGACTCTACTGAGGAGGGCAGTAGAAGTCATGCATGGTAGTGTACAGGGGCTTACTTGGGATCATTTAATAGTTAAGGCTCATGTGATTGGAATAGTGGTTCTCCTTGCTTTAACATCTAAATATTGCCTTTCTGGATGGGGTCAAGATCTAATATGGTGGTGAATTGTTTTCAAGATTCTGCCAAATGGTAGACATTAGATCAGATATGTCAAGCATATGGCCCAGGAGCCGGAACTCCAAAGCAACACAGCCCAGGGGTCCATAAACAACTGGGGGAAACCAGTCCGAATGTGGACCAGAAGGGCCTATATTAGGGTATTATACCCCATGCTAAGGTGCCAAATGTGGACCCTCCCCAGGACCTTCCCCCAAGATCTCCAGGGATTGCCCAACCTGGAATTGGGAACTATAAGGGGCGAGGGGGCCTGGTTTGGCCCTGACCTCTGTGCTGGCAGTCTCCTTGGAGCCTGGCTTGAGAGCCAGTTTGATGTAGTGGTTAAGAGCAGCGGACTCTGATATGGAAAACTGGATTTGACTCCCCACTTCTCCACTTGAAGCCAGCTGAGTGATTTTGAGTCAGTCACAGTTGTTTCAGAGCTATTATCTCAACAGCAGTTCTCTCAGAGCTCTCTCAGCCCCATCTACCTCACAGGTTGTGGGGAGAGGAAAGGAAGGAGATTGTAAGCTGCTGTGAGACTCTGGGGTGTAAATCCAACTGTCTGCTGCCCTTGGTGCCAGGCTGGGCCAGGATGTACTACCTGCCACCTCCTCTGGCCAGAGCACATTGGGCTGTTGCCTCTGCCTGCTGGACTGCTGGAAAGATGGCTGGCTGTTCGTGTGTAGCAGGCAGAATCTCTTTGGCGCCACCTCCCCGAGCCCAGCCAAGCGGCTTCTCACTTGCAGGCAGCCTGGGGAAAGTGTCTGTGGGCATAGGCACCTGGGGAAATTCACCAAACATGCCCACTTATGTAAGTATGTGGACAGAGCAACTCTCTGGGCCAGGCACCCTGTGTACAGCAGTGCAAGCGAGAGAGAAAAGCCCAGCACTTGTGTAAGGGGTGCAACGCATGCAGAATGCCAAGGGTCACGGCAGAGGAGGTCTGCCAAGTTGGGTGAGCCGGAGCCTGCTAACTGGCCGACCCAAATGTTCATGGCTCCTTTCCTGCCTCTCTCACTTGGCAGCATGGGAAGGATTAAATAAGAGGCGAAACGGAAACTCACGCATGCTTCCCAGGTTCCCTGCTCGCAAGCTCTGCCTTATGTAACAGTCTGAATGGAAGCAGGGATCGGGGGGGGGGGCAAAGGTCAGAGACGGGAGCAGGCATTTGGAAAAGGGTGCTGGGTTTGCACACTGCAGAGGGAGGTTCTGAATGTGCATCTGTGCACTTAGTCATGGGGAGTAATATTTTGGGTGGTTGGATAATACTGTGGAGCTGGCAGGAAATAAGTCTGCAAAAGGCAATTAAAGTGAATCTGGCATCTTTGGAGAGTGGCTGTGCTTGAAGACTGCATGTGGTGCTGGGGAGCATTGCAGTTCCCCTTGCAGTTCAAGCTTGTTGATGAATTTGTGATTTTGTCAGAGGGAGGTGGCGGAGTGTGCAGCCGCCTCACCCCCCTCACCAAAGCTCGTTGACTGTAGCAGTTTCTTTAAGGCAGGGCTTGTTGGGTTCTCCTGATAAATGCCACTTGGCTACCTGTCTCTGGTTGTTGCATCTTGATTGTCAGGCAGTAGCTCTCTGCTGTGCAAAACCTCTTGTGAATATCAAGCAAAGGATGGTTAGTTAGGTGCTGAGGAGGGGTGTAGGTCACGGTCAGTGGTAAAATACCTACAGTACCTGGCATTACATTTTATGGCACACATGGCCCAACCCAACAAGGTGACATTTATGTCAGACTTGGCCCTCGTAACAAATGAGTGTGAAAACTCTGCATGGTCCATCAGAAACCGATCAATGTGATCTACCAGCAGACTATGGCCTATTTTGTGCTCCCTAGCTGACAAAGATACTCTTGTAGATGATTGGATTCCTGTTATATGATTAAACCAACTAGTATTTATGTTTCTTTTTAAAATAATAAAGTTGTATTTTATAAACTTTATATCTTTAAGGAGCTCAGGATAGTGCACATTGTTTTTATCTTCCTAACAACCCATTAAGGTAGGTTAGGATGAGAGAGAGAGTGACTGGCCCTGGGTTATGGAGGTAGCTTCATGGGGACTGGGGAGTTGATCTTGGGTTCCCCAGATCCTAATCCAGCTCTCTAACTACTAAACAGCATGTTTCCTGCCCTCTTATTTGCATTGCCCTTTTCTACAGTCCTGGGCAACTCTTTCTTCAGAATACATTGGAAATATGCTTAGTTGGAGCTGTCCGAACTCAAGCTAAGTGTCTCTGCTCCTTCTGAAACGTTCATCCTGCTTTCCCCCTTTTTCCACATATTTAATAAAAAAGGGGTGGATGTCGTCTTCTTCTTAAGAAGCTCTTCTGGGGATTTGGAATCCTGATCTGCTTTCTAATCTAGTCTTTGCTTTGGTCCACAAAGTGAGCTTACTGCTCTGCTAATGTGAAGCTTCTGCTTGAAACCAGAGGCCTTCTGTCTGTCTTTTCAGACCTGCTTATTTTTTTCTAAGCTTTCTGCAGGTTTGCCTTATGTGGATAAATCTGAATGAGGATGAGCTCCAGTAATTTTAGCATTCAGGTGTTTGTCATTTGTTTGTCATTATGGGAAGTCCTTTGGGAGCAGACACTCCCTATTCTCTGCCTGCAGCTTAGAGTTTGGAGACTTCTTAATTCACAACAAACAACAGCTCTGCCATTGTTCCCAGATGGCAAGCCACAGGTCCAAAGTATAATCAGTTTTGGAACCCTAGTTTGCAGGCTTGACTCAAAACCACATAGTTTGTGGTCTGGGAACAATGACAACTATGACTTGCTGTGAATTGTCAAGTCTGAGTCCTAAGCTGGGAGGAGGGGATAGAAGGAACACTTGTGTCCAAGAACTTTGAAGGTCCTTCGAGTCTGAATGCAAACGATGTCTTAAGCTAATTAGAAACAGTCATTTGACTGTTAAATGTGCTGTTTCTGAATGTTTTAATTACTAAAGTACTGCCCAGTGAATATGCAGACTTGTTTTGGAGTGATGCTGTCTTGCCTGATTTGTTAACATCATGGCAATTAGAGATAGTAATTGTGGACTACTTGGAAGATGTTTAAGAACACCTGTTTTTGAGGCTTTTTAATGGAATGATCATAATGAAATGAACTTGCCTTTACTGTCAGTGAAGATTTGACTTCTAAGCAGGAATGGTTATCACATGGAGCTGTCTTATACTGGGGTCATAACCATCATGCCAGAGTAGTATAGTCTACTCTGACTGGCAGTGGCTCTCCAGGGTCAAGCCTTTTACTTCACCAACTACACCAGTTACTGAGCCAGCATGGTGCAGTGATTAAGAGCGGTGGACTCTAATCTGGAGAACTGGGTTTGATTCCCCACTCCTCTCCACATGAAGCCAGCTGGCTGACCTTGGGACCAGTGCCTGTTCTTGCCAAACTCTCTTAGCCCCACCTACCTCACAAGGTACCTGTTGTGGGGAGAGGAAGGGAAGGTGATTGTAAGCCACTTTGAGACTCCTTAAGGTAGAGAAAAGCAAGGTATAAAAACCAACTCTTCTACTACTTTTTTTTTTAACTGAAGGTGCTGGTGATTGAACCTGGGACCTTCTGCATGCAAAACAGATGTTCTTCCACTGAGTCACTGCCCCGCCTGAAAGGATTTTGTTAAAGGTGATGTTCCATGTAGTTAATAGTTCTGACCTGTTCCTTCCAGTTGCACTTTTCAAACTCTAGTGGTAACAATCTGATTGTAGAACAGAAGGAACTGGGAATATGAAAGAGCTGGTTATGTGCATGCTGGCACTTCATGAAGTTCAGTTTCTCAATGGCTGTAAAGATGGATGGAAAAATAAATCATGCAAATGTTACTCCCTTCTCTAATAAACGTAGGTCATAAGAAGCAGGCTTCATTTTTAACAGGAAGTGTTCTGACTCATGAATGAACTAAAAAGTGGCTCTTCCAGACAAACACCTAAGACATCTTCCTGGAATTTTACAATAAACAAAGATGACCTGACAAATGTTGAATTCTCTGGGCCCTGTAGATAGATTTACTAGCATGTTAAATTGTATTTATTCAAAGATAACGTATCTTTGCTTCTCTGCACTCTTATACTTCTGTAGATGCCTGGCTTGGATTCGGGAACCAGAGGACCAGAGCTCACAGCTTTCAAGCTGGCATGTTAGTTTCAGCTTCTCAAGACCTTGGGATAAGAAAGCTTAAAGGAATCATATAGAGTAGGACTGTTGGTGCAAGTACCAGTAGGATTTACCCTTTAGAACTTGTGTGGGAGTACCTTTTCTGACAAGTCGCCATGAATGTGACAAGCTTGTTTTCCTTCACAAGCCCAGCTGTTAAAAGGCTGCTGGGGTGGAAGCAGGGAGATGAAGAGGAGAAATGGGCAGAGAAAGCTGTCGATGCCCTGGTTAAAAAACTGAAGAAGAAAAAAGGAGCAATGGAAGAACTGGAGAAAGCATTAAGCTGTCCGGGTCAGCCCAGCAACTGTGTTACAATCCCTCGTTCATTAGATGGCAGACTTCAAGTTTCTCATCGGAAGGGGCTACCCCATGTAATTTATTGCCGTGTGTGGCGCTGGCCAGACCTGCAGAGCCATCATGAACTTAAACCACTGGAATGCTGTGAGTTTCCATTTGGTTCAAAGCAGAAGGAAGTCTGCATCAATCCCTATCATTACAAGCGGGTGGAAAGTCCTGGTAGGTACCTTCATTATATTTTTCCCTTTTCTGCCTATGCATATCTTTTCCAATAGCTGAGCTACAATAATTTTTTAAGATGAGAGAAATGCTAAAAAAGTTGGATCTATAATTCAGTGAGTTGTAAAACTGGTTGTGTGTAAGTAGGGTTTTTATTTTCCTTTTCCTAGTTCTGCTACTGAACTGTCATAAGACCATAGCTCACTCCTCTTATGTCTGCTCAAATAATTCAGGTAAACTTTGTTGTACTTCATGGTCTATATCCACGAATGTGGGCAAGACTGCATGTTGGATATATCTTGCATGTGGGTTGAATGCTACATATTTCCCTTTTAATAATTAATTTGGTTAGTAATGAGCATTTCCCTGTGGGAGAGGAAATGAAAATAAACATGCAGTGGTGTCTATCCCTCCACCAATGCATTCTGCTGAGACATGAAGTAAATGTAGATCTTGGATGACATAATTAACTATGTAGCATGCATCCATACTGGTATCTGGGTGTCTCATGTTAAAGCTTGTGTGTCAGTTTTTCAGCAGAGAGCTTTTAAACATCTATACTTGCCTATCACATTTTGGGAAAGCCAGCTCTAAAACAATATGGTCTGAAGTCTTGTATGGAGCAAGGACCAGATCATTCTTACATTTACATGGTTCTAGATTTTAGTACACATTTGGTGTGGTTATTAACCTACAAAATAGGAGATGGGGAGGGAATTAATTCCATAGTTGTGCTCTATTGGAAGATATGTGATGAAAAAGAAAATGGTACTCTTGAAGAAGAGGGAAATAGGTATATGTGAATTTTACTCTCCATGGAACCAGCCATTTAATTTTTTTTAGGGGATTGCTTAGTCTGGTAGAATAATTGAACAATTCTGCCTTAAACCTGAAGGGGAAGATTGCCAATATGCATACTTATGCTCTAGTAAATAATGTTTTAGGCCAATTTTGCATGAGTTATCTGCTCTTGGTTCAATGCAGTTGTGAAGGCGGTTTTCCCCAGCTTATCTTTGACCTTCTCGAACCTTCTTTGCTCTAAAATTTTGGGAAAGATCATAGTAAAACCTGAATGGCTGCTGTGTGGGTGGGAAAATTCAGATTTTTTTGCCTACACAACAGCCATTTTCTCCCACCACCACTGGGGCACTCTCTCTGTCTTTTAAAAATTAAACCAGAGTAGCACTATCTCTCCTTATGATATATTTATCTTTTGGTTTCACAAGATTCCATGCGCTCCCATTGGCTGTAAAATGCCCTCCCTCAGCCATTGGCCCATCAGCCGCCACTCAAGAGTACTCGCGTGCCATTGGCCGGGTGCTGGGTCTGCTCCTTTTCCCCACCCACTCCCCCTAGCAGACAGCTCTGTCTCCTGAGGAAGACAGTTCTCTTGACTCCTGTGAGGGACTGTCCCCTCAGTGGCTGTTGGTAGGCAGCCAAGCTTGGTTCTGTGAGTAAGAAAACAAAGGACTTTCAGCTTAACCCCCCCCCCATAACCCCCTCCCCAACGGCCACTTTCCTGTCAGAATAAATGGGAAAAGGCTCTTTCTCCTGCTTAGCTTCAGCATGGCTGGCTAACGAGGTGGGCCAGTGACCATCAGACCATTTTCTTCAATTCCCCGCTGTGTGGCTGACTTTCCCCTAGGGCTGCCAATCTCCAGGTGGGACCTGGAGATCTCCCACTGTTACCTCCAGATGACAGGGATCAGTTCCCCGGGAGAAAATGGTTGCTGTGGAGGGTAGACTCTATGGCAATATACCCTGCTGAGTCCTTCCACACACACCCCAAATGCTGTCCTCCACAGGATCCACCCCCCCAAATCTCCAGGTATTTCCCTAATCAGAGTTGGCACCTGTACTTTCTCCGCTGTCAGTAAAAGGCCCTTTCCACACCTATGTTGGCCTTTGGGGAAAAACTCATTGGGCCCAGTCCTGATCAGGTTGCCAACTCCAGGTGGGCAATTCCTGGAGATTTGAGGGATGGAGCCTGGAGAGGGTGAGGTTTGAGGAGAGGTGGCACCTCAGACAGGTATGATGCCATAGACTCCACCCTCCAATCCAGCCATTCCCTGATGGGGAACCATTGTTGCCAATCTCCAGGTGGGGGCTGGAGATCACTCAAAATTACAACTGCTCTCTAGGAGGGAGGGGGGAGGAGATGGAAAACTAAAGGTAGGTTGGTGGTTGGCTGGGAGGGAGATAGGGTTGTCAACTCCAGGTTGGGAAATTCCTGGAGATTTGAGGGGTCGAACCTAGAGAAGGTGAGTGTTGAGGAGGGGTAGGACCTCAGACAGGTACAATGCCATAGACTCCACCCTCCAAACCAGCCACTCCCTCCTGGGGAACCACTGTTACCAATCTTGGGGGTGGGCTGGAGATCACTCAAAATTACTACTGCTCTTCAGGTAGCAAAGATCAGTTCCTCTGGAGAAAATCGTGGACTCTGTCATTATACCCTGCTGAGATTGCCACAGCAAATTGTCACTGAGTGCCCAAAGCCGGGGCACTCTCCCAGAGCCTCTTTCTAGAGCCCGTTGTATTTATTTCCACAGCGGGCCTTATTCCTAGTACTGTTGTAAAAATAAATGGAACAAGTTCTCTGAGTTCTCCACTTTCATTTTTAAAAAGTAGGCAAGTCTTTTGTCCCTTCCCTTGAGGAGATAAAAGGGGGAAATATTTCTTTGCAAGAAGACTTGGGACTTACCCTTTTTAAAAAGAAATTAAAACTGAATATTCAGAGAGCCTGTTCCATCTATTACTACAGTGGTGTATCAGTATTGTAATAGTGATTTTGTAAATTTTCAAAAGCCTTGGTGGCCCAGGGGAGAGAAGGTAGCCACTGCTAGGTTTCAGGAAACCTGTCATGTGGAAGCCCTGCTCCCACCATGCTTAACGTGTAGCCATACCAGTGGCAGAGAAACCTTCCAAGCCCCTCCTCATGTGGAAACCGCCTTAATAGTGTCAGAAGATCCTTTAATCAAAAGTGGGATGTAGAATGAGAATAGTTGGCTGTGGAGGAAGGGCAGAAGTAACTTAATCAGCAGTTCAGAACTCGGAGAATCCAGGCTTTGTTTAGACTACTGCATACATGTGGTGGTCGGAGGAGGACGACGTGCTGGGGGAAACTTTTTCATCATCTGGCAAACACTCTGACACAATTGTCGGAAAGAAGTGCCTTCTGCTGGCATGCCTGTAATGGCTCTGGGTAATCGGTAACAGTTAGCTATTTGTCACTGTGCTGTGTACACAATAGCATTGCAGTTTAAAAACTGTCAAATATAGATTGCTGACTTTGGATAAATGTTAAACATGCCTTTTGAATCTGATGTAAGACTGTTCTGCTTATCGGGTTCTAGTAAAACAGATGAATGCTTTTTCCAAGCATGGTGATGCAGTAGGGAGCTCAGTCATTCTCTCCCTCTTTCTGGAATAGAATTCTGGCTGTCCTTTGTGTTACATATCAAAGATTTCCCAGTTATCACTTGGCTATCTTTCACCGTGTAAGGTATGGGACTAATTTGTAATTTTTACAAATGGCTTCTAAATGTTTACACGAAATTCTGCTGCATGTGTTTGGGGTTGTGGCCACCTCTTTCCAGGCTTTCTCGGTGTAAAAGGCAATATAAGCATTCTCCCTCCCTTTGGGTTCTTAAAGCACCAAGAAGAGAACTTCTTTGCACCTTGGAATGGAATGGGAAGAAACTTAACAAATTGGAAAAACTAAACAAGTAAAGTTAGACTTGATGGATTACTGCTTGTTAATTGGGTTCAGCGGCTCCTCCCCAGGAGGGAGCCAAGGTGACTTGCATAAACACTCAATACAGTAATATAAAATATGTATATATAAAATCCCAGTCAGATGCGTCCTTATGATACAGCTGCTTTTTTAGCTTCTGACTAATCAGTTCTTTAGAAGTGTGTCCATGTGTGCCTTCCAAAGGCAGAAAGGGATGACCTCCTCCTGACTTCCAGGGCAACCCAATCATAGTGCTGGGACCACTGGGACAAATGTTGACAGACAACTTAACTGTAGCTGTTCTCACCATCTTGGAAGATGTTGGCGAAGTGTAGGCTACACACATGCAAAAATCCAGGCAGAAAAGCAAGATGCAATAGTAGAGATTTCCGCATTCCATACAGACTGATGGCTCTCTTATTTGTGTGTTGGAGGATGTTTCTTTCACAAAGGGCTCAACAATTTTTTAAACTGCAGATTCTGCAGTTGAATGAGGCTGTTCTAAACCGATATGTTTCTTTCAGTTATTTTCATAATGTTTCATGCTTCTGTTCTGATTTTATATTTGTGCTAATTTGATACACATACACACACACACACTCTACTTTGAGGGCCATTTTTGTTCAATGCAAATGTAAAGAAAAGTGTTTTAAAATACAATCTAAAGTGTGATAACCACTAGTAGTGATACCCTCAGTTCTTAAAATTTTGGCATTCTATTAACTTGAGATTCCAGAATACTTGGCTGATCATATCTTCTAACATGTAGCTGGCACAGTTCATTTCTGGCTTCATTGAACATCACATTTATAATACATTGGGATGGATAACTTGATAACAGTGGGATCGTAAGCAGAATTGCACCCTTCTAAGTCCATTTATGTCTTTTACATCATCTTGCACGCTGTTAGACTTTTGCACATACATCCCCTGAACAATGGGAGGGTGGGCACTGATGCCATCTTTAAGGACTGGTGTCTGTGAAATGATACTGAGGGTGACACAAGTGAGTCCAGTTTAAAGACCTGACTGAGTGTTTTTGATGGGAAGCACAGTCTGTCTTCAGTAGCAGTTTATCCTTGAACTGTTAAGCGGAATACAAAATAGGAAATGTCTTGCTCTGCTGAGATATGAACAGGAGTTTGTGTTTGTTGTTCCCCAAATAGTAGTCTAGTTTAATTTAAAACTACCTGTACTATTGCAGAATAGCATTTTTGAAACAGAAGAATCAGCAAATCTTGGGGGGAAAATGCCTTTCTCTGGCGCCCCCCCAGTCCATTAAGTGCACTGTTTGAACAAGTTCTGTCACTTGCACACAGTGTTACATTGCTTCAGGTTAAATAACTCAAGGTACATTGAGGGTGTGAAGAAATTTCCATTTGCCTGATTTTTTTTTAAAAGCTTGTCCTCTAGTATGTTCAGTAGATGGCTGGTGTACTTTGTGCCTGATATCTTTTGATAACAAGCTGTGCTGTGCTACAGCTGGGTCATTTCCTGACTTTCCTGTGGCATGCAGGGCAATGGGTGCAGGGAAGCCTTTTTAGAATGTAGGCTGCCATTCTACTTAATTGGCTACAACATTACAAGGTTGGGAGTAAATGTACATCTGAGTGAGCAGTGAGTGCAAAGACACCAGGATGATTAGCATGTGACATTATTTCTGAGGTAAGCAGCCTTTGCTTAAATGCAGAGCTTATTTTTCCAAACTCTTCCATTTTCCTGCTACACTTCAGCTCAGTTGTGTCAAGATTAGATCCTTTGTTAAAACTAATGTAGCTTTCAGATCTGGTGAAGAAGTTAGCATCCCCCCCCCAATGCAGCTGCTTAAATCCTAGTAGAATTAGAAGTTGGTGAAGAAAATGTTGAAGGTCTTCAACAACAAAAGCTATATAATCTTCTTGTATGCAGCCTGGCTAATATACACTCCATCATCTGCTTCTGCACCTGGAAGAATTGTGATGAACATTCCCTGGCTTGTGTTTGACCAGAGGGCAAGGCTGTACTTAAAGCCCAGAGGGAGTAGAATAGGCCAGCTGTGATCTAGTCTCCTACTCTGCCAGCATTATTTTTGGAAGGGAATGCTGGACAGTAATAGACTGGTGGGAGATAAACCGGATGATACAATGAAGGAAAAGGGCAGAACAAGATAGCTGTAGTGCCCAAACTGAAGTGGACGTGCCTCTTCAACGAATGGCAGGCCAAAGAAGACCTCCACTTTAAAACTAGCAGCCTTAAAATATTTGGTGAGAATTCCCTAATTTAGGAAGAATTAATTACTAGTTACGTGGGTTGGTCTGGACTGCTTTACATTGTTTAGTAGGCTGGTTTTTTAAATAACCAAGGCAGAAGATGATTGCCTTAATTAAGTTTCCCTTTCTGAAATTCAGATATTGTGATGATGATGACTTACCATCATGTACAACAGTTAATGCATATCACAAAATCTTTTGAGTCTACTTTTCAAGTTTGTTATTTATCCATTTATACACAATTGACCATCTTTTGGTGTGTACTACTTCATCTTTTCCTTGTAATACTATGGATAGTCGATCCATTTCCACCACTTCCAACAGTCTATCTATTATTTCCTCATTAACAGGTACTCTATCTGTTTTCCAATACTTGGCAAACAATATTTTCACCAATGTTAATATATAAGTTATTGTATACAATTCATGATTCTTATACGCATCAGGAATAATATTTAACAAAAACGTTTCAGGTAAAAAGGTTAGCTCTATGTTCAATATTTCTCTTATCATTTTATGAATCTTACACCAGTAATTATGTGTCTTTTCGCATCTCCACCACATGTGGTAGAAAGTACTTATATTTCTTTTACACTTCCAACAGTTACTTGATACATTTGTGTAACATTTAGCTATTTTATCGGGTGTCCAGTGCCACCTATGAAACATTTTGTATATGTTTTCCTTATATGGTATAGCTCTCATATATTTTGATACTTTCCATATTTTGGACCACAATTCCAATTCTATATTATAACCAAAATTCTGCATCCAACTAACCATTGTAGTTTGAACTATTTCATCTTGCATAATATCATCAAGCAAAAAACTATATAGTTTTTTAATTGACTTATCATTTGTTGACAACCAGATCTTATCTAAATCATTTTTTTTACATAGAAGCCTATTTTGCTATCTTTATTGAATCTACTCTTGAGTTGTGCCATTTCCCACCATGTTAATTTAGTATTTTGCGCATGAAATTCAGATATTTCCTGAACAGGCATGCAGGCTTTTAAACAAAACATACTGGCTTGCAGCTAAAGCCTTTCATACAGCTCACAACCATAATAAAAAAACCAATAAGCAAAAAAAAGAGTTATCTTCTCAGACAAATATTCAGTTTGGTATTCTCTGTACAGAGGTAAGATCACTTATTTGAAGGCTAACCCTCCATCCTATGCATATCTCCCTATATTATGCCGAATGGTGGTGGCACTCTCCAGAACATTCCACATGCTCTGGAATTGGTTGGTTCCCTGGAGTGTCACTCAACTGGTCTCTCCTTCCATTGGCTCCGTGGCTACCTGCTTTGTCATAGTCCCGCTCACACACACGCACTGACTGGGGTCTCACCCTCAGTGTGCCTGCAGCCAGCGGATGGGTAGGATGCTTCAGTGGGCGAGTGCAGCCCGACTGGTCTCGGGAGGGGGAGGGGCCGCCACTCTTCCCTGGCCTGACGCGCCTGGCCGGAGAGGCCGCGGCCCCTGCTTGGAGGGGGTTTCAGGCTCCACTGGGCTTCCCTGTGCTGCCCCCGGCCTCCCTGGCCTGGCAGCACGGTCCCACTGAACTTGGGGAGGGGGGAGATGGCCGCGCCATGCTCCCCTCAGCCAACGCGGCCTGGCTCAGGGAGGCCGTGGGCCCTTCTTCGGGGGGGGCCCGCTGGGCTTCCCTGGGCCACCCCTGGTCTCGCTGGGCCAGTCCAACTGGCCTCCAGGAGGACGGGGCTGGGGGGGCTGCTGCTGCAGGCTGGAGCACTCACCCACACCCCCTCTCTAGGGTCCGTTGCATTTTTCTCATCAACGGGCCTGATCACTAGTTTACTTATAAATATGACCCATTGAATAAAGTAGGATTTATTACCATCTAGACATAGGAGTAAGGCTGTGTTCAGAACTTCCTAGAAACAGCAGCTGGTAGTTACAGAGCAAAATGTTAGTTTTCTGTAGGATTTTCAGTAAGCTCTGTAAGACACATGGCACTGCATTTGGGTAATGTGCACAAATGTCAGCCAGAATAGGGCTGTTCCATTAGATTTTACTTATTTATTTGAAACATTTCTGTGGCACCTTTCCACACAAATAGAGTCCCCAAGGCAGCAAACACCAAACAGTGAAACATTTCAGTGTTAAAAACATAAAGTATATATACAGTAATTCGATAAAAACACACAACACCAAAAACCAGGGAGGAGGCCAATAAGTTACTGATGCCAAACAGAATAAAAAATTCTTCACTCCCTGGCAGACACTGAAAAAGGGAGACGCAGATGAATCCCCTTGGTGAAGGATTTCCAGACATTTTGTCCTACAGCTGAGAAGACATTTTCTTAGGTTGCTAGCTGTCTACCTCAGATGGCAGGGGTACCTGAAGCAGGGCCCCTGAAGATGACTGGAGTGGATTGGATAGGTTCACATGGGAGAAGTTGGCTTCAAGCCGTATAGGGCTCTGAAGGTCAATACCTGCACCTTGAATTGAGTCTGGAAGCAAATTGGAAGTGTAGCTGGAGCAAGACTGGAATGATAATGGTTGCTACGATTCCCCTCCAGCAGGGTAGATTCGATTTAAATCATTAGTCAGTAAGACTAGATTTAAATCATGGTTATATCAAAAATTACTGATTTGGGTATACTATTAGAAACACATCATAGATAGTTCACCTTGCAATAATTCCATAATTATCTGTCTCCAGTTTAATAGGTTTATCATTGATATTTGGACAACTTTTTTGCTATACTTCATTGGAAGGAGAAAAATAATCATTACCTTATTAATAACAATTTAAATAGTTTTATTTAACTAAAACAATAACATTATAACATATGTATTCTTGTATTTGCTTAAACATCTATGTTTGTTAACTGATGTGGTTAAACAAAATATCTTTAAAAAAAACACCTTAGACTACCAACCTGGTCCACACATGAAAAACTTAAAGTTTCTTACATGCCCAGGGAAATGCTGATTGCCACTTTGGGGTCAGGTACCATTTTTTCTCCAGGCCAGTTTGGCCAGGGATCTTGGAGGGTTTTTTTTATCATCTTCTGAGTGTGGAACAGCAGTCACTTGGGATGTGGGGGGAGGAGTATTTGTGAATTTCCTGCATTGTGCAGGGGATTGGACTAGATGACCCTGGAGGTCCCTTCCAGCTATATGATTCTATGAAAATACTGTCCTCTGTAGCTCACTCCATCTTCTTGTTTGCTCATAATCTGGAAAAGAAAAACAAGCTTTCCCGCTTTATTGGATCCCGGATGATTTCTCAATTTAGAATGAATGAGTCCAAATGAAGAGAATATTCTTTCTATACCAGCAGAAGAAGCTACTGCTGTTTAAAAAGTGAAATCATTACTTTAACAGTCTCTAAAGCCAAGTACTTGAGTGACTTCCAGTTCTTTTAAACATCATCAGCAAACATATTTTTGAATAGTTCCCCCTTAGCTCTGTTTATTAGTTTATTATTAAAGTTGGCATTATGGATAGATGATTGTTGGATATCCATGTCATAGCTAACTCCTCTTCCTCAGCACTTAAGGTTTGACCCTGGTACTAGACATTGACAATATTTGTGAGAAAGTGAGCTGGAGACTGTGGTTATCCCATTTTTTATGCTTGTAATTTAATTCTGTCAGTGTATAGTTCTGTTTTCAAGTGCTCACTAAGTTTCTTCCAGATGTAAACAGCATCAGCAAAAAAACCTGTTTTTCTGTATTTTGTTTAAAGCTTCAGAAATGGGTTTCAGAATGCTCAACATATGTTCGACATTTCTCTTAAGCCCAATGTTGAGGATTTTGGCTGTGACAATGCTATCTATTTTCTCTCGATTTTGTTCACAAACTGTCATCAGAATAGGCCAGTTCTTGATATACTACTCAAAATAGTCCACTACAGAGTTCCATCTAGCATCTTGTGGGAGTGTTAGCTTGGTTCCACCCATTCTTTTCAGAGCTTCTGCTGCAAAATGATCGTTACGGAAGTATTTAGCAGTTTAGCAATTTCAATGACATTAGTCTTTTATTTCTGGGACATTGGAGTCTTTGGCTAGGAGGTGCAGCAAATGAGCACTGCAACCATATGCTATTAGCTCTGTATTCCCTTACTGCATACTAGACATTTGAATTTTTGTTCATATGTTATTATAGCTTTTGCTGCCACTTCTTGTAAGTATTCTGCTGTGTGTGCATTTCCTGAGGTATCAATTGTTTCTGCAAGGAAGACATTCCCTTCTGTTTTTATACAAACAGATACAACAGGATCATTGTGGACATTACTCCCCCCATCAAGACTTAGGATAACAATTATACTCTCTAGAGCTGTTGCACATTTCTTCATTTCTCTGTCATAAACTTTATCCAGCAGTTTCTCTGCAACATCTGCTCTGTTGGGTGGACTGTATCCTGGTCTCAGTGACTGAACCATATTAATGAAGTGTGGGTTTCCTATCAGACGGAAAAAAGTTTGTCATGTAAACAAACTGGGCAACTTTTTAATCAATTAACTCTTTCTAATCTGCTGTTTTTTATCACAAACTTATCTGTGGTGGTTCCTGCAAGGTTGGCTTTTTTCTTTCTTTTTGGTGATATACTGTGGGTGTGTGATGTATATGATGCGACTGAAACACTTTCATGGACAGATAACTCTGAAACTGTAGAACAGAAGGATGGTGATTTCAGAGGTGGATAGTTTCCAGAATCCTTTATTTTGATGATGGACTCCCCTAAACAAAAAAGTCAGTGCTGTTTTATTATTTATACAATTCCTGCTTATTTAGTATTACTCATTGTATTCCCTGCCACTCAGCACTGCCCCAAAAGAGGAATATTTGCTTGTTTCAACTCTTTATTTCTTCATAACAACTGTATCAAAATGACAGTAGCATCCAGTAATAATACAAATATAATTTTGCTCAAACTTGACAATTCCTCAAGGCAGTCTTTGAGAAATACTATGAAAATGTTCACCAAGCTGAAGATCATGCCTGTTCAAACACGTTCTTTTTGTTTTCATCACAGCACTTCTCATGATGTTGTTTCAGTTGGGCCACCAGTCCTTACATTTCTTTGTTGCAGTATTTGCATTTTGCACACATGCCTGCCTTACCCATAGGTAGAGGAACTTCATTAAAATATTCCCAAACTGAGTCTCTTTTACAACCTGCTGCTGTTGTAGGCTTTCTCCTCCAGGGAAAGAATAATATGATAAACCTTCAGGCTATACACACAAAGACCCAAAGAGCATTCTGCTCAAAAGGTTTCACTTTCAGTTTTACTGCTTGCCCCTCCCTCCTTACACTTAGCTTCTTGTGCAGACCTATTCTACACCCAGCCAAGCATCTGTGATAATTTATTTATTTTGGGGGGGGGTTATTCTACCCTCCTCAAATGGGCTCAGGGTGGATCACAACAAATTAAGTCAAAGATTTGTTACAATAAAATCATATTAAAATCATAAAGATAATAAACAATAACATTGGTAGCAGTGATATAAATCTGTTGGGGCCACAAGGTGGAATCAGATGGGCCCAGCAGGTTGGCACTAAAGCAGGGAGACCAACTGAGGTGGATGCCTGCTGCTTCAACCAAAGGGCTGGCAGAACAGTTCCATTTTGAAGGTCCTGTGGAATGATGAAAAAGGCAGATCTGGCAACTGTAGTGACCTGGGGCTCCATAGAAAGTGAGGCATCCAGGATCACCGCAGGCTTCTCATCTTCTGGACTGGCACAAGTGGCATACCTTCCAGGGTGGGTAGCCCAATCCCCATTCTAAGCCCTCCCCCTTGACTCAGGTACAGGTCCTCCGTCATTGGATTGAGTTTCAGCTGACTCTGCTGGAACCAGCCAGCCAGCCACAGCCTCCAGTGTCCCAGTCAGAATCTCTGGGGCAGAGTCTGGGCAGACGTTCAATAATAGATAGAGTTGGGTGTTAACCACATATTGATGGCACCCCACCCCAGACCCACTGGATGAGTGGGCGCATGTAGATGTTAAATAACATTGGTGAGAGGATCGCCCCATGTGGCATAGCACATTCAAGTGGGTGACAGGGAGATCCTCTCGCCAAGTGCCACCCTCTGTCTCCGACCAACCCTTCTAGATAGAAAAATTGCCCAGTAATCTTAACAGAAACCTCTGGAAAAGCATGGCATTGTGAATGGATTAATGGAATTCATTTACCAAAAAATTTGAACATTGCATAAATCTACAGCCTCATGCTACATAATTAAAAATTAATCCCTATTTCGTGATTAATAACCTTTGGACTATAATGTATCTTAAATAGAAAACTTTCTTTAGATAGATTTTTTCCCTCAAAAATCCTTTTATTTAAAAAAATACCTGGCCCTCAAGCCCCTGGTGTGGTGAAGGGAGGCATGAGGCTGCTTGTGGGGGGCAAGCAGGCACACGAGGTGAGTGGTGTGTGTGGTCGAAGTTGTCAAAAAATAGAAGGTAATGCCTAGAGGGTGGGGCTAAGAGATTAAGTTAAAATAATGTGAGGGGAATGGCACCAAAGGCAGAGAAAGAGGAGTTGTGGTGTTTTTTTCCCTTTCTGCCTCCTCTGACCATGGCTCAGCCAGGATTGGAGAAGCCAGTACATGGGGGTCGGAACTGAGCAGCTGGCACTGTCACCACTGCACCAATAGGCTTCACTTTTTTTCAAATAGTGACCATGAGGGGAGTTGTCAAGAGTGGGCACATGGGGAAGCAGTTAGCTGATGAAGTGACAAGGCCAGCGGGGAATAGAGGAAGAGGAGGGCTGGCATGTGGATCTGGGGGGGGCGGGCAGCTGGGCTATCTTGTGCATTCATCTCTGAGGGGAAAAGACCTCCCAGCCTCAGAGGCAAATTGAGGAGCAAGGGGAAATGGGGTGCTGATGTCGACACTGCATGTCTGTTGTAAAACTCTCTTAAAGAAGAGAGAATTTTATTCTTTTTATAAGAAAGGGGAAGGGTAGACAGATGGAGAAAGAAAAGAGTGGAGTGAAATTTTTTCTGTTAGTGAGGGTTAGTTTAGGTTAATAACCAATACCAAGTTTTGGCATCAATCATGGTTAGAAGATCTTCTTTTTAACTAATTCAAAGTCCAAAGTCACTCTGTTAATACAGTTAGTAAAGTCCATTGGGGTTAGTAATTAAACAGCTCCTTCCAGATGCAACACGAACAGTCCTCAAAGTATCTTCTTCTTAATTTTCTTCCAGTTATGGATTAAGTCCATTTTAACTTTGAAGTCTTCCGTTCCATCACCCTCCCCCAGGCTGCTGTCTTCTGCACTTATCCCAATTTTAGGTGCTGCCTCTTTCCTGCTGGTGTGTCTCTTCAGGCGTTTCCGTGTTTTAAAGATGGAATCCGTCTTCTTTCTTTTCTTTTTTTTCTTAATCATCTGGCCTTCAAGCTTCCAGGGCTCCACAAACTCTTCAGATGAAATTAGATCTCTCGTCTGTCGCCTGCTATGTTCGACATCCCCTTCTACTGGCAGAGTACTTCTTTTTATAAAGGCGGAGTAGGCTTTGGGAGCCTTATCCCCTCTCTTCTTTTAACTTTATCGCTTCACTGCCAGTTAGGGGTGCCAAGACATTTGTCAAGGTAAATCCGAGATCTTCTTTCTCTTCCTCTTTAGCGCCCTGGAAACCTGGAATCAAATTCGATTTCTGTTCAATCTCCTTCATCCTACTAGTTGTTTCCAGTATCTGTTTCTGTCGGCTGATGAGAACACTTTCCATTTTAAACAAAGTTTGGTTGATCTTCTGCAATTGTTCCAGCAGGGGGCACAGCATCTCCTTTTTCTGTTGATTGACAGCAAATTCTTGGGGGGGCTGTCTGGACCGGAAGTCCCTCCTCTCTTCTCTTCCGGTAGCAGCAGGGCTTTTTCCATTATCGACATTTTGTTTTTTTGTTTACTTTTAAAAAGTTCGTGCCGCATCCCCCAGGAAGCTAAGATGATCACATTCTTCTATGCAGCCCCAACGGTACTTTCACCAACACTTTGTTTTCTTTCTTTCTGCCCCCCTTCGCGCTCCCTTTATATAACTTGCTTCTCGAGGGGGGTGGGGACTCCTCCCTCCTCCCAACGCTTATCCGCATGCAGGGGGGCTCCGATTTACGCTTCAAAATAGATCTTCAACTCACGATTCGATGCTACTTCTTCTTTTTATGTTGAATCATAGCGCTGTTTTCACTCCTGGAATTCGGTGGCGCCGCTAAGTCCCATTACGGGCACGCCGCAGCGGGGCCGATTGGGGCAGGGGGAAAGCCTCAATTTTCCGGCTGTCTGCCGGTAAAGAGGCTACTCCCCAAGCGCCCCCGGTTCGGAGCCTTAACCTAAGGCTCACTAGGGTCTTTCGCATAAGCGAAGACCCCCCTGACTGCGCGTGGGCTAACCGCCTCCGGGAGCGTCCCGAGAAGCGGCCGCCATTCGCGACGCCAAAAACGAAACCTCTCGACACTGCATGTCTGAATAGTTGCAGAGCTGCAACGCAGAGTGAGTGCTGGGGCAGTGGGGGGACGGTGACTTCCCTTTCCCCCCAACTGTTCTTAGCCCGTATGGGAAAAGGGGTCATGGGAGGACAAAAAGCACCCCCTGGAGGTTTTGGAAACACTCTCCGTCAGGCCTTCCCTTAGGCCCATTGCTTCTGTGGGAAACTCAGGAGGGATGAGAATGTGTCTCCTTGAGATCCTCAGAGGCAGAATGAGGGAAGAGAGGAAACAGAGCGAGAGATGGACTGTAGCCATGCTCAGCTGCTGAGGCTGGGCATTGGGTGTGTGTGCTGAAAAACTACCTTATTGACTTGCAAGAATGAAGACTCATCTGCCTGTCCAGTGTAGGAGGGGGAGGAGTATTAGAAGCCACTGTGGAGATGGGGCTGCACCTGACAGACAACTGCGTGTTAGGTGTAGGAGGTGGGGGGAATGTGTTGGAAGCCATCAGATAGGCCCTCACTGGTGGTTGCTGGCCGCTCCTGATTTCTTCAACTGTCATTAGCTCTCTGCAGTCCCCTGTAACTTTTTTTTAACCTCAGAACACTGAGCTCTGTAGCTGACCAATCAGAGAGTGGGGGGTGCAGGGAGGCAGCTGCCTGGCTGCTGCATAGGAATCAATGGGGGGAGCACATTGTACCCCTTTTGACTCACTTAGGGGTCGAATTTCTAAAAATCCCTTCTTAGCAAGCACCTACGCTACTGTAGGAGTGCTCTCCCCAAATTTGGTGTCTCTAGGTCCAGTGATTTGGCCTGGGCATTGATTTTACAGTGAGGGGACTTTCTTTTATAGATAGATAGATAGATGGAATATGTAGCCCGGCCTAACAAAGTAACATTTGTATCAGATCCGGCCCTCATAACAAATGAGTTTGATGTCCCTATACTGGAGGCATGAAATAGAGTTGAGCATCGTCCTCATATTTGTGGCAGTTCTCTGGATGATATCTCACAGCAACTTTATATAGATGCTGAAAAGCATGTGGGACACAATAGAACCTTGCAGAACCTTGTAAGCCAGAGACCCAAACTTACCTTTGTGATAGGACCAGAACCATCGCAGAACAGTGCCTCCCAACACCAACGAGGTGTCCCAAAAGACACCGATATTGATGGTATCCAAAGCTGTCAAGAGGTCCATAAGAATTAACAGGGTTACTTCCTCCCCATCTCCTGTGCATGTCATCTACCAGAGCAATTCAGGGGGTAGGTGAGTGAAAAGCAAACAATCCAGCTGGGGTGGTCATAGACTAGTTTGGATGAAATAGCAGAGTAAAATGAACAGTATAAATATACCTTCATGGTGGAACAACTGCTTCCTGTAGTGAACTAACTAGTTGCAGGTCTTATTGAGGCCAGGCATAATGCTGTACCTTCCACATAATGAATTTATGAAGTCAGCATTCATAAGGTTGCCGGAAGGTTTCCTGTTTAGGCATTGACCAAATCCAGACCTATTTTAGCTTCAGCAAGGTTGCTTTGTCATGTGTTCTCCCCCCATTCCCAGCCAGGCCTTTGGCTTATTTTGTCAGTTATAGTGCTTAACATTAGAAGTCAGTTTTTTCCCTTGCGGTTCTCTCTTACATGGCTTTTTATGCAATATTCATATTTAAGAAATTATGGGTAGGTTTTAACATTCTGGTATCAAATTCAGAACGCCTTTTTTAAAAATCTGGTTTTAAAACATTCTCTTGTCCCCAGAATAATGTGTTTTTGCTCTTAAACTCTTCTTTGTACTACCTCTTGCTTCTAAGTATATGTCGAGGGACAAAAATATATACTGCTGTAGAATGTGTTCTTCTGGAAACTGACTTAGGTATCTTGTGTATTGTTAAAGATGCAGTATATTTATGTTGTAATAGAAGGATTAAAATGGACCATATTCATGATGGTATATCTTACTAATGCTGGGCTCTTGGAGACTGGAAAAAAGCAAGGAGAGAAAGAACATTGATTTAGAAGTTTGACAGTGGTGCCCTCATTCTGTCCTACAGTTACTGCCTCCCAAGTCTATACCCATAGCTGGATGGCTGTATGCCCATTTAATGGAGACTTTTCCTTTGGTTTCTTGCCTTTCTGCAAGAAGCACCTCCAGTATCATTGCCCTGTCTTAACACCTGCAATGAGCCTGGGGCTGCTTAGATAGGGGATACAAAAAATGTGATCCAGTTGTTGCTAAAACTTTATGGCAATTTGAAACTTGCTTCGAAGAGTGGGTGAGAACTGAAATGACTTGCCAATGTAGTTACAGTCCTAGTTCTAGGATGCGTATTGGAATGTAGTGTAACAATGCTAGCTAAGGTGTGAGTTCTGTTCCTGTGTTGTGCCAGTTGCCTCTCCTGCAGTGGAGAACCACAATCAAACACAGTATCGGTTGTCCCCTTGAACTGTTTGTCTGGAACACTTAATAGCTATCCAGAAACATCATTGGATTTCAAGTCATAAGAGTAACAAAGCAAGTGTCTCAAATATTTGACTCTTCTGCTTCTGAAGTATGTTATAAGTCACCTAAGATATTGTGGGATTCTTTACCGTTTGCCTGGCTGTGTTCTTGGCAGTGGTGTGGGTTTTCCGGGAAAATAGTCTGATTCAGATTTAAACAAATATGTTAATAATTTGCTCATAATACCAGCAAAATAATGCAAGTACAGCATGTACAAGCCTGGACCGTGTAGAAACACTGCAGTTTATCCATACTTCATATTCCACATTTAGCATAATTGACTTGTAGCACAACAACCCTGACAATTATAGGTAAACTACTGTATATAAATTATAGCATCAGAAAATTTCTGCCCCACATCACTGGTTGCTGGTCCTTCCACATATTCTGTGCTTTTGTTGCACAGCTTTGCTATAGCAGCCATATCATGTTCCTGATTTTTTTTCCTGTTCCCCAAAAGAACATTTATGAATTGGGCCACCTTATGATCCAGTGCTGGGGGCAAGGGACCCCAGTGGATCTAATTCCATTTTTTTAGGCCTGAATGCTGAAAAGGTAATGTCACTTCTGTGTTCTTCAGTTGTATGACATTTAGCCATGTACAAAGCTAAAGTATAGGGCATAGATTCCAAAATACTTCTCCTCTCCCCTCCTCATTTTTGTTCCCAATCCTGCCAACTTCAGTCATTAGGAACTTGTCATTATTATTTTTTCTGCTGTCAAGTCACAGCTGACTTACAGTGACCTTGTGGGGTTTCCCAGGCAAGAGACATTCAGAGGTGGCTTGCCATTGTCTGACTTGGCATATCAACCCTGGATTTCCTTGGAGGTCGCTCATCCAAATGCTAACCAGGACTGACCCTGCTTAGCTTTTGTGATCTGATCTGATCTGATCAGATCAGGCTAGCCTGGGCTGTCCAGATCAGAACTTGTCCTAATGTAACCTAAACCTTGGGAACAAAATCCTTAGGTGGTACAAATGGGGTGTGTTTAGGATTGCACTGAGGGAAATGGAACAAAAAGAGGATTTGTGTCATATCGATGTATTTCTGTTTATATGAAGGAAGTCTTACTGCTTGGCTGCTGCTTTCTGACCTAGAGAATCTCTGGTTACCACCATTTCAGTAAATTTTTAAAAAACCCAAAACCCTGGCATGAGCAACAACAGGTGGACTGGCATTGTTTTTGGCTAGGATTATCAAGCACAAAGAAGACTAACCTGAAGCACTTGGAGCTGATTTGTTTGTGTGTGTCATAAAGCTAAGCTGAGCAAGGACAGATAAGGACTGTTAGTCTTTCACAGATGATAATAGGAGGGGCTGGCACTGGTAGCCAAGAGAGCCCCTGAGCATTTGTGTCTGTCTCTAGATGCTGAAAGTATAGGAGCTTCATGTGGGGAGGAAAGATGTAAGAGTCCCTTATGAGTCCAACCCATAATGTCCCGCACCTAAGCAATCCTAGAGTTATATACTCTACTAAACTATACTGAAGTCAGTGGACTTAGAAAGGCGTGATTCTGTTTAGGATTGCACTTTCAAAGTTTCTAAAAGAGTTGGTACCAGTTTAATCTTAAACCAGTAATATATACTGTGTCACAAACTTCTGCAGTGTAGTAGTTTCCTCTGTGTAGATTTGTCTGTCTCACTGTTTACGTGAGATGAGATATGATGATCCATGCTTAGGATTCATGCTTGGGGCATGCCCTAATGTGAGGATGTTTTACACAGTGTGGCTGCTACCCAAGTGTAATGAAAGCGAACACACATAAAGCTGCCTTATACTGAATCAGACCTTTGGTTCACAAAGTTCATATTTGCTATTCACACTGGCAGCAGCTCTTTAGGGCTTCAGAGTAGAGTTCTTTCACATCACCCACTACCTGATCCTTTTAACTGTAGAAGCCAGGGACTGAACCTGGGGCCTTCTGTGTGCCAAGCAGATACTCTACGGCTGAGCCATGGTCCCTCCCCATGGAGAGAATGAGGAGAGATGGTCACAAATGTTTGCTATATGTTTGTTGGAAGATTTGAGATGCTTGGCTCAGCTGTAGACTTGTACCCAAAAATGTTTGGTGCATTATTTTCAATAGATCAACAAGGCAGATACGACCAGTGGAGATTTATAGAGATGCTATCCAGTTCCAGAGTAAAACATCATTCCTAACAAAGAAGGAGAAGACTCCCTTCAATGCAAGAAAGGGAAGGGTTACTGTTATCTGTGCAGCTGTATCCTTCAGTGCCTTGCAGCCTTTCCACAGCACAAAGATCTATGCCTCTTGATTATTTTGTAGCAACAGGTGTTCTTGGCTCAACACAGCACAAGTCTCATGCTGTCTCTTCAATTATGCCTCTTCCCCTGGGCTGGCAGCTACTTCTGATATCAGCCTCCTCCCCTGCTGTGTCTAATCTTAGCAATTTGTTTTATACAGTGGACATGTCTAACCTGATCAAATTAGGATTTAAAAAAAATAGGCTGAATAATTACTTGCTCAGCTAAAGGCAGGTTTTCATTCAAAGCTCTGAGGGTTTTACAGCATCTCTTAAGGATGGTATCGTAAGACCCAAGTCATCTGAGGGACTCCTGTACCTTCTGAAATAGTCACACAGGAGGACAAAATGGCTTTAGTTTTCCAGGACTGTCAATGTGAGATGCTGTGCCTCATAGAGCCATCCCTTCTATGCAGCTCTTGGACTGAGACTGGCCTGGGAAGAGCTCCTAATCACTAGATGTTGGTAAGAACATAAGGACAGCCAGCAGCTTCTGGTTTAACTGGTAACAGGGATAACCTGAAACTACTAGGGTATATCCACACTGAGGCCCCTTCGCAGTTGTGGGCCTTAAGCAAGTGCTGGTTCTCTGTTCCTAAACACACCCTTCATTCATAGTAGTCTGCAAGAGGCTCTTCTCAGCCTGTTGCAAATGAAAGGAAAATTCCAGATGCACAGCTCTGCATAGCTGAGAAATATGGGAGAGTCTCAGATTAGTGCGTTTGTACTTAAAAGTGACACCTTCTCCTCTACTCCCTGCCCTTTTATCTGCTTGGAAAATCCATTGCATGTATACATGCCCTTGGAAAACATCCACTTTTAGATTGCTTGAAGTGTCTCTTCCAGCTGTTTTTTTGGGGGGGTGTTGGAGACAATAAATTGCATGGCATGCAACAGTGTTTCATATGCCATTGTTTAAATATGAGAGAGGGTGGGAGAGATCTGATTTGTTTCAGTCATTAGGGCACGTGAGCTATTTTGGGATTGGTGTCTTCAGAGGAAATGAAGGTACAACATTAAGGCCTAAAAAATGAGGGCAAGAAAGGAAGATATTTTAAATGAATAAGTGCAAAAATCCAGTTTCCTGTTGCTGTGGATCCATGAAGCTCAGTAGATGGCTTCTGGCAAACTTCTTATCTCAGTGGAAGCTACTTTGCAGGGTGGCCTTGAGTGGGGCGGGGGAAATCCAGTCTTGAGCTGTTTCTTGTGCAATTTGTGCTTGACAGACATATGAATGTGTGTTTAATCTAGTAAATCTGTACATTCAGAATGCATCCGAAGGTCACCCTGACTCAGCTCCTGCTCCTGTTTTGCAGCTCCAGCTGGGTTCCATCCACAACCCAGAAGTAACCTCAGAAGCTCTAGGGCTTTTGGGAGGCTCCCCACTCTGTGGCTCTTGGTATTCTAGTGTTGCCAGAGAAGCTTCCAATAATGTTTTTATGGTGCAGGAAGAAGCTGTGGCTGTGCTGCTGCAGCTCCCACACTACAAAGGGAAGAAGCTCAAGCTCCCCTTTTTTACACTATGGCTCCACAAACAGGGTTTTGTGACAAGTGTCCTGCAGCAGCAGGCAAAGATGTGGAAGTGGTTACCTGTCAACGGCACACCTGAAAGTAAGACTTACTGAAATCAGTGGGACCTAGCTTCCAGGTGAAAATGCACCTGTGTGAGTCTTGGGTTTCCAGACCTTTTGCTGCTTCTTTTTTTGTGGTTTATTTTAATGACATGATTGTCCCAGGAGAATAAACACTCCAGGCTAGGGTCAGGCAAGCCCTGAGTTCTGAGGCTGTCGTGTCTCTAAGGTGTGACATGCTGCTTATGTGCTCACTCCAGCAAAGCAGTGCATAATGCTTTAACACCTTCCACGAATAAAGCAAACATGCGTAGAGTTAAATGAGTAATGTTTTAATATTAACCTTTAGCACATTGCTTAAGCTAAAAATAAACTTTCAGCTGTTGTCTCCTAGCTCTTTTCACAGCCTGCATACTATTATCATTGTCTTCAGAAGAATGTCTTCATTAGCAAGGTTTTCAGTTGCACACCATTGTGTAGTTAGCGAGATACCAAATGCACAAAAAAGGGCAGATGTTCAGCTTTACTTTAGAAAATACTGGCCTGTGTTTTCTGATCGAGATGGACACCCAGCAAGTTCCCTTTCTCCCCCCACACCAAACCACCTTCTCCCCCCCTTCAGCTGCCATGAAAACTGAGCTGACTTTGGGAGCCTGTCAGTCACTGTGTCCACTATGAATTTAAGTTATGTAGTAATTGGATATAAGGAAGAGTTCTTGCTCAGACCCTCTTGTTCCAGAAGGTGATGGTCTCATTTAGACACGTACAGGACAACTTTGCCTTTGTTCTGCAGATGGGGCTTTGGGAGTGAAAGCTTCAATCTTTTTTCCCTCTTTATTTTTTTTTCTAGTTCTTCCACCAGTGCTTGTTCCAAGACACAGCGAGTACAACCCTCAACACAGTCTCCTGGCTCAGTTTCGCAACTTGGGGCAAAATGAACCTCACATGCCACACAATGCGACTTTCCCAGATTCCTTCCAGCAACCCAACAGTCACCCATTCCCTCATTCACCCAACAGCAGCTACCCAAATTCCCCTGGAAGCAGTAGTGGCACCTATCCTCACTCACCTGCCAGTTCGGACCCAGGAAGTCCCTTTCAGATGCCAGGTAAGAGAGGTCGAGGCCCAGGGCGGCTTCTTTGGGCCAGGTTCAAAAGCTTGAGGCAGCAGCTGGAAAAGTTGATAATTATTTGTTAGCATGTGTTCCAGTGATTGAATGTGGGTCTTTACAGGCTGTTTGTGGTGTTGAAATATAACCACACTTTGCATCAGTGTTGGAAACAAAAACTTTTTACTATGGGATCTTTGGAATGGTAGTGTAATGCCTGCAGCATTCTGCCCAGTAAACATTTGGAGTTGTACATTAGAAGTTTTACTGTCAATGCTGTTTCAAGCTCTGATAGAAATCTGAAGGCCTGTGTGGTGGGGGGACTCCATCCCACTGAAAACCACAAACCTGAAAAGCAAACTTTCTGCATACACCCCTTTTTCTGGGCCTTCGCATTTCTAGCCTCTGAACAAGTTTAACGTATTCCAGAGCAAAAGTCTGGTTGAAAGACTGCCACGTGATGGAGTGAGCTCCCATCTCTGGCCCCAGCTTCTGCCAACCTAGCAGTTTGAAAGCAAAAAATGCAAGTAGATAAATACGTACCACTTCAGTGGGAAGGTAACAGTATTCCATGTGCCTCGGCGTTTAGTCATGCCAGCCACATGACCACAGAAATGTCTTCGGATAGCACTGGCTCTTTGGCTTGGAAACAGAGATGACCACCGCCCCCTAGAGTTGAATTTGACTGGCTTTCAAGCAAGGGAAACCTTTACCTTTACTATGGTGAACTAGGATGAAGTGGCTGCTTCTGAAAGCATAGAGAGATGGGGCATTTTCTTGGCTACATTGTAGCCAAGCTGTTCCATGCATAATCAAAACCAGCTTCTCTAATTGTGTCTCATGTATGATGGGAAGTCAGTTACATATGCTGGAACATTGGGAACAATATGCTGCTGGCCACCTGCTCCTTAGAAAGTAGACCATCAAGTTCCAGAGTCACGAGGGCATTCCCGTGTAGAATGTGTTACAGGCTAACCCTGTAACTGAAGTCTTAAGTGATTATTGCTAGATCATAACTTGAAGGGGGGATATACTTCTTTCTTCCTGCTGTTCCTGTTGCATTTAAGAATAGTACTTTAATTCAGGAAGTCCCAGAAACTGAATCTGAGGGCAAAAGGAAGATGATTGTCATTCATAACAATTGTACAGCAGTGTGTTGATTCAGGAAGGAGTCCTGGCTCTGTTTGTCAGGACTTAAGACACTGACTTTGTTCTAGGTTAGAAAAACATTCAAGAGGGCAAGAATAACATGATAGTCATGAGCATATAGACCAGTTCAATTCACCATTTCATGTAATGTGAATATACAAAGCAAAGGCTGAAGTCATTTCTCTCTGTGCATTCTCAGCGGATACTCCCCCTCCTGCTTACCTGCCTCCAGAAGATCAGATGACACAGGATGGTTCACAGCCAATGGACACCAATATGATGGCACCTTCGATTCCTCCAGAAGTAAACAGAGGAGGTAAAATTGTTCATTCTGATAGAAATGTTTCATATTTTTTGCATGGTATTAAATGCATCCAAATGGCATCATTTCAGCAGAGACTTTAAAATTGATACCTACAGAACAAATCAGGGATTTGGACACTGGCATTCAGAGGGTGTCCTGTCTCTGTCCTCACACTTGTTCAAAAGGCTCAGATGTGCAGCTATCTAGATAATTTAGCTGCTGTTGAACTGAATTTGTACCTTAAAAGTGTGTGACAACACAAAGGTAGACCATAACCTCAGTAATGTAACCTATTCTTCTTTTGAACCAGGATTGCAGTTGATAAATACAATCTTTTGGTGGTTTTGTTGATCTGTTTGCTGGAGGTAGTCCTTGCAGCTGATGAAAGCAGAAAGCAAATCTTTCAATGTTTATGCTTATCTCTGCAGATTCCTGCTTGTCTTTTGTTTTTGCAAACGCTCTGTGTCTTTGTCCTGGAAGTTCTACATGGCATAGATGTATACCTAGAACTAAAAGGTGCACCTTCTTTTAATGCATCACTGTTTAAGGATTCTTCTGGATGCAACAAACTGGTGTGTGGGGAAGTATGCATTTAATGGTGTCCTCCATCTTGGGTTACTCTTGAATTTGCTCCCAGTTGCATGGGTTGACTGTGGGTATATACTATCATGACCATCAGTCTTCCAGTGTAATGCCATGCTGTGTTCTATATCATCTGAAAGTAAGGGTGCCAGATCCTGAATAACACAAGGGAAGGGCTGTAGCTTGCAGGCAGAATATCTGCTTTGCATACAAAAGGTCCAATCTTCAGCAAAAAAGATGAGGTAGTAGGTGATGTGAAAGACCTCAGCCTGAGACCTTAAGAGAGCCACTGGCAATCAGGTGATACTTAACCCTGGCAGACCAATAGTCTGACTTGACATAAGGCAGCTGCATGTGTTCAGCGAGGCTTCTGTTACTTTACAAGTGGTGTTGTTACTGGCCATATCAGTGCTTACAGTATTTACCCACCTCTGTGCTTGAAATGGCAGTCTCCTTGGTCTCCCCCCCCAGCCCTAGATTTTATCTTGGGTATTTTAACTAGAGGCAAGGAATAGATTGTGTGCAGGGCACTTGATTGGAATTATGATTGCAGGAGTGGGGAAAGATGTAACGGTTTGCCAGTCACTGTGCAACTGTAAACATGTAACATTAAACATGACAGAAGCGCCATCTGGATCTGATAACTCTTAAGTATCTAATTCTTCCCACTCCTCAGTTTAATACTCTGCCTCTCTAGTAAAAAGAAGACTAACATATGTTTATTTCCTTACATTCGTATTGTTTACCCACACCTGTTTCCCTTAATTCTGTGAGCTCATTTTTCTACTCTACCTCTCTACCTGTTATGTACGGTCACATCCTTTGTTTAATAGCCATCCCCCAAGGTCTGCTGCAGTTCATGTTGAGGAAGGGCACTGGGAGTTGGTGCAGGCTCAAACACTCTGCTGCAGACCTTTAAGAGGCCTGTTCTTTGTGGAGATTTGTTAGTCTTAAGAGATTTGACTTAACAAGCTGCATCCTGTCAGTGAAGTTGGGTAACTCCTATTGTTGGCTCCTGCTGGGAATGGAGAGACGAAACGCACCTGCTCGGCATGACTTAAGGCAAATGTGAGGAAGTTCGTATGAGATCTGTGTGTGAGAGAGAGATGATTTCACTCTGCAGGAATGGCCAGCTGGCAGGATTTCTTCCTGAGTTTGAGAACTGGGGCAGAGCTGTAGCTTTAATAGTGACTGGCATCTTGGTGTGAAGAGTGCACCCACTAACTAACAATTACAGGCTGCTTTACAGTGACTTGAAAGGATTAAAAAATGCTGTGGCTTCTCTCCATCAGCACTTCTTGGCGTTTTGCTGAGAATCAGTGAACTGGACTTGGACAAACAGAGTGGGTTTTGTTCTGTTCCCCCCCCTTAACTCCATGTGGGCTGCCATCTAATCTTTAGTCAGTTTCCTGTGGCTAGTGACTTGTCATAAGTTGCAATTTATTGTATAAGTAAATTCTTATTGCAGCCTTTTGTTTAATCACTATTCACTTTTGGTTGGCCTGTGTAGACACAGTTATGAGAAAGGGAGGTGTAGCGGTCTTGGAAGGAACCAACTTATAGGGTACAGAAGGCAGAAGCATCTTCTAGGCCTGGAAATAACTTCATGGGGGGAGGGAGAGACCCATAGTTTCAGCCATTTAATAAATATAGTGAGAGATCCTCTAGCTTATTAAAGTGGGAATACAGAATTTCTGACTTCAGCAAATTTGTTTTTAATCATTATAGAATGGTTGTCTTCTCCCAAATGGGGACCCAAAAGTGGACTACAATATTGTTTTTCCTCTCCTCCATTTTATCCTCACAACAGCAGCCCTGTGATGTGGATTAGGCAGAGAGTGTGTAACTGGCCCAAGGTCACCCTGCAGGTTTCCATGGCAGGATGTGGATTTGTACCTGGTTCTCCTCCCAGATCTAACACCATGCTGGCTCTTGTCCCATCCTGTGACCTAAAGACATAGCCTAGAACGGGATGTCCCTGCCCATTCCTTTTGACCTCACTGCTTAGGAGTGCTGCTGTTTGAGTTTTATCATCATATTTAGAGAGGGTAGCACAGAATGGGGAATTCCTAGTGTACATGTCGGTATGAATCAAACATATGCAGCTTGAAGGGCTATGTCAGTTTGCAGATTATACCTTTCCTGAACGTTATGGCTAACACAAAGTGATGCAAGGAACTGAGGACAAAAAACGCATTGTCTACAGATGCCTAAAATGACACACTGGGGGCCCTCTGAGTCTAGGCGACACACTGAGGGTCCTCTCAAACTTCATGTCTTGTTGGTGGGTGTCCTGGGTATTTTAAGGGGAAATGCAGCTGTGGTTAAAAATGGATGTCTGGTCAGAGGAGAAACTGCTGGCTGGCTTCAAAAAAGCTTGTTTGCTTAATTTTCTTGTTTTGAAATATTTGAGGTACCATTTAAACAAATGGAAACCACTAATGAAAACACCTCTGTAATCATCTAGGGAAAATCATTTTGAGAAGCTCATGCCGTGCTTCCACTCATGACCACCTTAAATCCTCATTTAAAAATAAAATCTCCTTCAGTAGTACCTTACTCCAAGCTTAGGATCACTCCCTTAATAGAGCTGATACCCTAACTGGGGGGGAAATGTTAAACTTCCATGGAGAAAGTGTTTCATCCCTATCTTGGTTATCATTCCCTCCCATTTTTGAATGCTGGCTATTTGCTGTTTGAAGACTCAGTGTTATATGCCTCTGGCTTCCTAAAAGCAGAAGGGGTAGACCCTAAATTGGGGGGAATGGTTGTCTTCCGGAAGCCATAGAACTTAACATAGCTATCAGTTTCACAGCTAACAAATTCAGAACTAACAGGAAGAATGTGTGAAATTCATTGCTACAATTGCTTTGAAATGGCTAGTTGTATACATGATTTTACTGGATTATTGGATTACTTGACAGAAAAGTTTAGCAATTATTTTGCAGTTCCTTATTCAGTTATAAATCAGTATCACGCCTAGCTTGGTGATTGCCCAGTTATCCAGCTGGTTGCATTTAGACGATAGTGCTGGCTTAAATAGACATGTAGCCTGGTCCAGCTGGGCAGTTCTTGATGGACACTTCTGTAAAAGTTTTGTAGATAGCCATTGCTAGAGTAATGTATCCACTGAACTATGGAATGAGGTCTGAAGTTCTTCCGCCTGCAAAATTACCCTTCTGTAGAGAGGGGTGGCTCAAGTGGTTAAGATGCTGAACTGCTGATCGGAAGGGTGGTAGTTCAGCAGTTTGAGACCTGAGTACCGCATGACGGAGTGAGCTCCCGCTTCTGGTCCCAGCTCCTGCCAGCCTAGCAGTTCGAAAGCAAGACATTGCAAGTAGATAAATAGGTACCACTTTGGTGGGAAGGTAACAGTATTCTGTGCACCTTGGCATCTAGTCATGCCGGCCACATGACCACTAAAAGGTCTTTGGACAGTGCTGGCTCTTCGGCTTGGAAATGGAGATGAGCACTGCATCCCTAGAATCAGATTCAACTGGCTTTCGAGCAAGGGAAACCTTTACCTTTACTAGAGAGGGGGGACAGTTTTCATTGACTCCCCCATCTTACTGTAGACTGCCACCCCCATCTTTCTGTAGCATTCCTGAATATCCCTTAACCCCCAAAGGTAGCATTTTGGGGATGATGGTGGGCTGCAGGAGGATGAGGAAGATAAGAAAGACCTGTTCTATAAGCAGTCCTTTAGCACACAGGGTTGCTTCCATAGTCAGCATAACTGGTATAGCTTATTTATAGCAAGTCTAGTTTTCTGGTCCATTGGTACAGCTACTGTTTTGTGAAATATTGCCTTTGGGTGACCAGGCAAAGAAGTCTTTTCCAAATCGCATGAGACTTGGTTCTTTTGATCTGATATACTCAATGTAGCACTATCAGGTTACCAATTACATACTTTTTGGTGGATCTGTTTAATCGATTAAGTATAGAAAATCTGTACACTGTTTGCCCAGATACCAGCCACCCCTCTTTCTGTTCTCCTGGCTTCTAGGGCCTTGGCTGGATTCATCCGAGGAGGCTCAAACATTGCAGTATAAAAGGTCATTGTGGTAGAATGGCTTCTAATTAGCAGCTGCATAGCAAGTTTTTTTCTCCTTTAGTAATCTGAAGCCAAAACCTACAAAGCTTTAAAGCTCAGGAACTCATTAATTCCATTGTCACTGGTTCTGTTTTTCCTCCTTTGCAGATGTTCAGGCAGTGGCTTATGAAGAGCCAAAACACTGGTGCTCTATTGTCTACTATGAGCTCAACAATCGTGTTGGAGAAGCATTTCATGCCTCTTCTACAAGTGTGCTGGTGGATGGCTTCACTGATCCTTCCAACAACAAGAACAGGTTTTGCCTAGGGCTGCTTTCTAATGTTAACCGGAATTCTACTATTGAGAACACCAGAAGGCATATTGGCAAAGGTACTGTTGGTTTCGTTTACATTTGACTGGGGAGGGTGTAGGGGGTGTAGGTTGTGTTCATTGCCAGTTCATTGCATTTATTGAGAAGCAAAGTACTCAATCTGAGTGCTTGTCTACCTTCTGCAAGAAATTGCTGTTTATAGCTGCCAAGTACTAGGCTAATAGTTAGGAGCATGGCTTGCTATGAAGCTTCAAACTGAGTAGTATCTTAAAAGTATTCTTGAAAAGGACTCCTTTATGATCCAGGAAGTAGACTGCAGAACATTTAGGGTTAAATTAATTATTTGCCTTAACTTAATTACAGGAATATGAATGTAGCTTGGGAAATAGCAGGAAGCCTTTCCTCCCTCCTTTTGTGAAGGAGGAAAGTTGGAATCTCCCACTGCCTTAGTTACAACTAATCCCAAACTTTTACAAAATACTGAAATTTGGAATAAGCAAGGAGGTTTCACCTGAATCGCCAGAGCCATGGTGCTGGCTCCTATGTTAAAGATTTAAGTCACTGGCAATTGTCTGGCTTTGGGGATGTCCCGTGTTCCTCTCTTTATGGAGATGGGTGACAAGTATAGCTACTATCTTTCCAAACCAAATCTCTTGGTATTCAAAAGTTTGCTGGCTGATTCCACTTTAAAAACATACGTATTTGAGAACCAAAGTTGCTCCCCATCACCCTGTAGTACAATTTTATTTTTAGGAGCCAGCTATGAGCAAGGAAACCTATCTGTTTCCAGGATATGATAGCAATTTTCACTGCGAAGAAGAGTTATTCTTCCTGGTGTACAAAATAAAAATGGAGGAACCATCTACAGATGGTGCTTTCAAGACACTAAACTCTTTCAGTGCACATAATGTATTTCTTGTAGAGCTTCAGTTTCTCACACAGATATGAACTGCTAGTTGGTCATGATTTGAAATCTGTGTTATGGAGTACAAATCAAATTTCATTTCTGGGCAAAAATCATTAGAGGCAGAGGCAGCCATTCAAAAAATATATATTTCCCTTTCTTAGTTCAGTTTGTAGCACCATGTAATGCATAAGACATTTAAATATGCAGTATGTTCAATTCCCTTGCACAAACACACCTTTATTTTAAATATGGTTATTGTGTGTTGCTTCATTGTTCTCAAAATAAACGTGGCACTTATTTAACTGTTCCAAACAAATTCTTCAGTACTGCCTCAGAAGATTTAAGGCAGAGCTGAAAAATTAGGCTACAGGAAGAAGGAAATTGCTCTGTATGTTTCCTTGGCCCTACCCAGTAGGTATTTTGGTCAAATAGACTTAATGAGATTTATGCAGATGTGGGTCCTGTCTTCTTGGCTATCACAGGTGGGCATCAGATGCAGAACCATTTGCATCCCCAAAAACAGAAAACCCTGAAAATACGTGAAGTCTAACATTGTGTTTAGGTATCTAAAACTGCAGCTTGTACATAACTGACTCATGTTAGCTGTTCAAGAAGGAATTTTACATCTCCTCCCCCTGATTAGTTCAGGTAAAATGGCATTTACCCATCACTGCAGGGAAGATGGACTTTCCTCCTTAGCATATTGCACCAGAAGTATGGCCACTTGTTTGTTGCTGATTTGAACTCTCCTTCCCTTTCCACCCCAGCAAGGTACCTCACTTCATTATAAGGCTAACAAATCTTCCATCTTCTGTAGGAGTTCACCTGTATTATGTTGGTGGAGAAGTTTATGCAGAGTGCCTTAGTGACAGCAGTATTTTTGTGCAAAGTCGAAACTGCAATTACCACCATGGCTTCCATCCAACCACAGTTTGTAAAATTCCAAGTGGCTGCAGTTTGAAAATCTTCAACAATCAAGAGTTTGCTCAACTTCTGGCCCAGTCAGTGAATCATGGCTTTGAAACAGTGTATGAACTCACAAAGATGTGCACTATTCGTATGAGCTTTGTAAAGGTAAGTGAGACCTCTTCATGTAGGTGTCCTCCTATGCTATGTGCAAAGGGTCAAATGAGTGGTTTCAGTTGGCTGTGTTGCATTTCTGGCCTTTCCATTCATATGCCTTGGAGTGGGTACTAACTAGGGATGGGGACAGACCAAAAAAAATCTGGTTTGGCGCAGTCCCCCCCAAAAAAATGCCCAAACCAAACTGGCCTGTTTAGGTCTCCCTTTTTCCTGGCCACAGCAAGAGAATGGTGGGGCCTGGTACACCCATCTGCTATTGGGCTGAAATGGCTTGCAGCCATTTCAGCTCTCTGTTTCACTTCCCCCTGCTTCAAAGTGCGACGGGGGTGCTAAATGGATCGCTGAAATAGCTTGCAGGCATTTAAACTTGACAGGGGGGAGGTTTAAATGGCCCAAATAGCCAAACTGAACTGGGCAAAAGTTTGGCAAATGTTTGTGGAAGACTCAGAACTTGTGCCGGGTTTTGGCTTATGACCTGGTTCATGCCCATCCCTATTACTTACCATAAAAGTGACTCATAGGTAAAATTCAGGCAAAAGAACTTCCTGAAAAATGAAGTAGGAGTCCCCAAAAGTCTGTCCAAACTAATCACCCCAGAGAAGGGCCTCTGAAATTCAGTCCTTTATAGGCCTGTCCCCAAGCTCTTTCAGGCTTTATTGATCAAAGAACAATTTGAATGGAGTATTTTGTACTCAACCTTTCTACCCACTATTGTATGTACAGATTTCAAAAGTTAATATAAAAATTCCTAAGGGGTTCACAGTACAAGATAATTGGCATCCAAGAACCTACTAAGTTTAAAAGGTGGTTTATTGTTTGTTCTTATCATTTTTTCTTGTTTTAAATACAGGAAAACTGGGGTGCCAAGCAGCAGAAACTGCTCCTATTAGCTGCATTGCTGAAAGACTTGGGGTTAGGGAGACATCAGAAAACTTTGTGGTGGTCCTTGGGCAGCTTTGCTGTTATCTCTCATGGGGAATTTTGCCTGGAAACAGAGTGGAAGGCAAACTGGCAAACTATGTACTGAAGCACTATCTTCCAGTTACTTTAATGTTTCTGCCATGTTCTAGCCCAGTTGTAATTCCTAAGAAGGTCTTCCAAGATAGCCCCACGAAGAGCATATTGCCATAGTTGAATCTGGATTTTACTTGGGTGTAGGTAATGGAGGCTGTCCATCTCCAAGCATTAAATTTTCTAGCACAGGATTGTCTGAATTTGATAAAACTGTAATTGCCTTTACACTTATACAGGAAATGAGACACATGTGGTAAGATGCATAGATGTGACATGACCTGCCTTGCAGGTCAGGAACATTGCCACCCTTGCTGCTTTTAGAAAAGCCTGCAAGGTGGTGCTTTTAAAAGAAAACTTTTTGGTTAATGGCAGCTGGAATCAGTTTTGTGGTGGTTTTGTCTGTTGATGATGTGGCCTGTGTGTGTGTGTGTTCTTTTTAAGCTGCTTTGGGCCCACTGTGGCATGGGGAGGAAGGCAGGCTAGAAATAATTAAATCAGATATGGTCTTCTCTATTTTTTAGGGTTGGGGAGCAGAATATCACCGGCAAGATGTCACAAGCACACCCTGCTGGATTGAGATACATTTGCATGGTCCCCTTCAGTGGTTGGATAAAGTCCTTACCCAGATGGGATCTCCTCATAACCCAATCTCTTCTGTGTCTTAAAGGATTCTGAGCAGCTACACTCTGGAAACTATTGAGCCTTGCATGTACTTGAAGGATGTATGAGTCAGACACATGTACAAAACTGGCAGCAGCCTTTATCATACTTGACTTCTGTGACCAACTGTTAGATCAGGAAAAAAAATGCCGATAATAAGTTGTTGGTATCAAGATTTTTAGTTTACATAGTAATAATTCTCTTGCAGATCTTTTTTGCAGGGCAGCGTGTAATAGTTAGGGATGACCAAGTCAGTGTAATCTAGGCACTGTTCTCAAGCTCATATGTGCGCACACAATGATTCCGCTTTATGGTGGACATGTGTGATATTGTGTGTATGTATTCTAGAATGAGTACAAAGTTACTCTTTTCTAAGAAGCTTTCTACACTATTTGAAACTCACTGGTTTAGGTAATAGTTGCTGTCCTCTGAAAGATTTAAGGCTCCTGCGTAATCTTCTGAAATTGTGTACTGACCATACTGCTGCAAGAATTTTTAGGTATGCTCTTTGCTAAATGTATGTACAGTGTATTTGGAAGTTAGAGATGGGCTAGCCTAAAGAAAGTAGATAGATAGTTGAGGGAGGTGGGTGGGCAGGGGAGCTGACAAGGACCGGTAGAATAATACTGTAAGCATAGCTTGTTAAACAAGTCCAAGTCTTTGCTGTGTGCATTTCATTTTTATAGCGGCTTCACCTTACTAACTGATCTATTTCTGCCCATGCACAGCTTCTTAGATCAGGGGCAAGTAAATAAATCTTTGTCATGTACTGCAAGGTCTGTATATTTCAAGACAAGCTGTACAGCCTTTTGGGATTGGGCAGTCTTATGCAGTTTGCATAACAGAAGTAGCTGTTTCATTTTGTAAGAGCTTTGTGTTTTGCCAGCATAGCAGATGTTGGCACATGCTGGGAGGACTTAAAAAAAAACACAAACCTATTCAAGTGTTTCAGAATTAAAGGTTAATTTTTTACCATTTTAATTGTTTTCTTTCTGCTAATGTTTTATATTCATTCAAGCTGTAGTACTTTTTCAGTATTTTTTTATTCCAAAACTTAGTGGTTCATCTCTACTGGAAGTTCAAATAAACATATTGCTTACTTTGATTAAAACTGTCTCTTGTGTATTTCTTGCCAGCCAGATTTTGTAACAATTTTTAAAATATTTGTTGGAGACCACATGGATTTTTGGTAAAAATTTCTATGGGAGGGAGAGAATTTCTAACAAGGTGCATAAAAAGAACCTTGCTGGAACAGATCATCTGGTCTAGCCTCTTGTTTCATGCAGTGGCTAACCAGTTGCCCTGAAAGGCCGACATACATGACATGGAGGCCAAGACCTGCCTTCCTTTATATTGCCTCCTATCACTGGTATTCTGAGTTCACTGCATGTGGTCCCCTTCACTAACCATTAAAGCTTAGTAGTAGTAACTAGTAGTCATTGATGGACCTTTCCTCTATGAATCTAACACTCTTTTAAAGCCACTTATTCTTGGTCATCTTAAGGACATGGACTTTATTCAGTCATGACTAACGTACAATCTTCCATCTATGGAAGACAGAGCAGTGCCAAACACTCTTTTCTCCTTAAAACCTCAGGTGCTCTGTCTATCTAATGTTGATGAGTTTATTGGGAAATGGATCTCTAAACATTCCCCAGAGCTGTTACTTGTGTTCATTTTCTCAAATCACATTCTTTCTAGCACATGATGTGGAAGAGCTTGCAGCTCTGTGGCCCCAAGTTACCTGCTATAAATTGTGTGTTCAGTAACGACCTGCTCTCAGAGCAGGGAAGGGAGAAGTATGTTCTTCGTTCATTTGCACGTTTCCATCTTATAAAAATACAATCATCCTCTTAATCAAATAGATGCAATGGCTCAGGGTTGGCTGGAGTTGATGGTACTACCTTAAATGTATATCTATAGGAATATAACAGATTCTCAGAACTAACTTTATTAGTGTACGTTTTATACTTCTTGTGAAGAATTACTTTTTAATTTAAAACATTTCTATACCGGCTTCCCACTCAATTCAGGATCTAAGGCAGCAGACATTAAAACACTGGAGGCAATGAAAAGCATTTAAAGTGTGTGTATACATAAAATGTTTACATTAAAAAATAAAACACAAACAAGAGAGGAGGGCTAATAAGAGTTAGGGAGCACCAAAAAAGGTCTTCACCCACTGGCAGAAGACAACAGAGGGAGACAGACAAATCTCCCTGGGGAGGGAGCTCCAAAGTTTTCACATCACATCCAAGAAGGCCCTTCTTCAGGTTGCCACTCATACAGGTTCAGCTGGTAGGGGCACCTGAAGCAGGGCCTCCAAAGATGGCAGGAGTGGTTGGGTAGATTCATATGGGAGTAGGTGGGTCCATCAGGTACACATCAGCACATCACAGTATTGGCTACTCAAACTAGGAAGTGACTCTCCAGGGTTTCAGGTGGAGGTCTTTCACATCACCTATCTTATCGGTAACTGGGGATGCTGGGGATTAAACTGGAAACTTGCATGCCAAGCAGATACTCTACACAGAGCCATGGCCCTTCCCAGGTACGCTGGCCCCAAGCAATATAGGGTTTTAAAGCATCTTTAACTGGGCCTAGAAGCCAAGGCTATGAACCTACTCCTTTATGGGGAGTACAATCCCATCCAGAACAAGATATACATCAACTCCCAAGTCAGATCTCCCTGCATAGCTCCTTCATTTTGTCAGGGTTAAGTTTCAGCTTGTTAGCCCTCGTTGGCCTCCAGGCACCTGTTCACAGTTTCAAACAGCCTTCTTGGGATCTGCTGGAAGCACCAGATAGAGCTGATCATTATCCACATACTGGGTTTGTATGAGTTTGTAGGCTGGATGGGAATTTTGGAAGAAATACGATACGAAACCACCTTAAATTCCAGAGTTGTATACCCTTGACTGAAGGTTCTTCTATCTAGGACGGTCATCCTCTTCGACTGAGTGCGCAGCTTCGGGAGGAATACACATAGAGCGGTGAGGGAGGAAGGGGACACCCGCCTAGCCAGCCAGATCAGCTGGATCAACCCTAGTGATCAGTGGGGTGACAGATGTTGCAGCTAGATCACCCTCACATCCAAATTCCAAAGTCCTATTTTGGATAGAACAGTTTGCCATTTCTTCTGCATAACTCTTAAAAATGCCATTATCTACTAGATGTACATCCATTATATCCAAATCAAATGAAGCCTAGCACTGAATTTGTAAGCTATTCTGCTGGATCAGCGTTTCTCAAACTGGGGTTTTTGAGCACACTGCCAGTGATCCTGTCATGATCTGGACTGTGCAAGTAAAGGCCTAGCAGGCCCAGGGAGCCTAAGTAGCAATGGAAAGAGGCCAGGCCTATAACTCCCAGCAGTCCCTGGGCGGTTTTGGTGCCAATTTTAGCCAATCACAGAGAAAGAGGACTTATAATAAAAGACCTGGCACAGAAGAAGAGCTGTTCTTTCTTCCAAGAGAGCAGGGCCAGAGGGAAGGCTGCTAGGGGGAGAGACCCTCACCCTGAAAGGAAGGGTGAGTAGACTCACGGCCAATTGAGACAGTGAGCTAGGGACTCTGAGTCTAGTCGCATTAGGGCATTGGGTTTCTTTGTACCCGCTTAATGCTATTGTTCTCACACCTTGTTTGTTTCCCATATTGGGCTGACCTCCTGTAAAAATACACCTTTTTTGTTGTTGTTTACTCTGCCTGGTCCTCACGACTAGTATTCGGCCAAATAAGGGAGGTCTGAAGGTCTTGGCAGGGTGCTCTGGGCCTTCTCAGGGGATCCTAAAACCAGAGTGGTGGCAGCATCAAGGTGACACCCCACCTGAACTATGACAGATCCTCAAATCCTTTATAAAAATTGATGGCGACCCCTTATCACACCAATCTGTCTAATGAGAAAATGGAGCTCTCTTGGATTTCTAGGAATAGCGGCAGGGACTCTGTCATAGGTGAAGGGAATGGAATCAGCTTCCTCCTGTTTTTAAAGGGAGGGAGCTATAGTCAACTAGTTTCCAGATCACCTCAAAGCACTAGTCAGAAAACATGCTGATTGGTCATGGGGAGGCAATAGTTCACCATTAGAAGTTCTGGCTGAATGGCATCAAGAAAGTTCGGTTCAAATAATCGCCCTAGCTATTTAGCTATAATATTGGAATGATTTTCACACTATGTTCCATAGCTAGAGAGAAGCAACTCTACCTCTATGCATGATAATAGCTAATCACAGTTTTTAACTGAATACTGGAAGTCTAGGTTTTGTATAGAGCTGTGAAGGCCTACAGAACTTCTATTTTCTGAGGTTTTTCCAGCAGAAAAATTGGGAAACTTGGGGGAATGCTTTAAAAAAAACCCAGCCTACAAAACATTCCCTTTTTCAGAAAAACTTTGGCTTAAGAAGCATTTCATTCATATCCAAACATGCTGGCAGTAGAGAGATGTAATGGCAGCTAAAGAACTTGGTGCTCTTCTCAAAATGTCTTACGGTGTAAGAATTGGTACAGTTCAGCATGACAATGTGTCATCTAGACAAACATGATGCCTCAGGTGCTGGCCACTCAGATACCCTGTCCATGAAGATACGACAGCCATAGGCTTAATATTTTCAGTATCTAGGGAGTGAAAAAGATTGCTCTAAACCTGGAGAATTTCTTCCAACTTTCTAGCTAGTAATAATTCTTACATTCTCTTAAAAACAATGCTGCCTTCTGAACATACACATTACAGATGGCCATTATGGCAAACAATGATTGACCTAGACTCTATAAATTTGTCTGGCCTCCTCAAACCAAAGGCCATCTGATGCCAGGGGTTCCTTAAGTTCATTATATGTTCTTTCGGCTGTTCTGAAAGTAGTGCCCATCAGTTCCATTGGCTTACTGAAATCTTGCATTATGAGAGAGAGGAAAGAAAAGGAAAAAAACCCAGCCCTATCCACTTTCTCTGCACTATGCATAATTTTATACATTTCTATCATATATCCAATTAAGTCCTTTTTTCCTAGACTTTAACCTTTCATGATAAGGAATGTGTTTCAGTCTACTGACAAAAGTTGGTTATCCTCTCTGTACCTTTTCCAGCCTTGTAGTATTGTGGTTGTATGTAGTATGTGGGAGACCAGAATTATGAATATTGTTCCAAAAGTAGCTGCACTGTAGTTATATTAAGGCATTACAATACTGCCAGTAATATTTTCAATGCCTCTCTTAATAATTCCTAGAAAGGAATTCGCATGTTTCATCACCGCTGTGTGCTGACCAAACACTGTCCAAACACTTTCATTGAACTACCTACCATGTGACATTAGTTTTTAAAAAACAAAACCTTTTGTCACTTTAGACTTCAGCCAAGTGTCTTATGCCATGCTATTTTGCCCAGTGTGTAGAGATCCTTCTGGAGCTCTTTGCTTAAACCACCCACCTATCCACCCACCAACTCCGAGCCAGTTTGGTGTAGTGGTTAGGAGCAGCGGACTCTAACCTGGAGAACCAGGTTTGATTCCCCACTTCTCCACATGCAGCTGGCTTGGGTGGCCTTGGGTCACCATAGGCACTTCAGAGCTGTTCTCTCAAGAGTAGTTCTCTTGGCCCCACCTACCTCGCAGGATGTCTGTTGTGGGGAGAGGAAAGGAAGGAGATTGTAAGCCGCCCTGAGACTCTCTGAGTGAAGAGTGGGGTATAAATCCAATCTCCTCCTCCTCCTCCTCCATGCAGGGTCATTCACAGTTGCTATCGCACCTGAATCCAGGTAACTTAACGAAATTGCCACAGAATATAAACATCATTAATCTAGTCCAAATATAAGCCCTTGGGGGACCCTGATGCTTTCTTCCCTCTATTGTGAGGACTATACTTACTCCTGTCTAGGGATGCCAGCCTCCAAGTGGGACCTGGGGATCTCCTGGAATTACAGCTCATGTCCAAACTAGAGATCAGTCCCTCTGGAGAAAATGGATACTTTGGAGGGTGGACTTGCTGGCATTGTACTCTACTGAGGTTCCTGTCCTCCCCAGGCTGCACCCCCAAATATCCAGGAGCTTCCCAACCAGGTGCTGGCAACCCTGCTGGTGGTGGTGGTGGGGAGACCTGCAAACCCCACATCCTATCCTCTTGTTCTTTATTCAGCTACTGATCCATAAGAGGTAGACCTATTCCTCTTGGATGCAGCTGATTTTTCTTTAAGCCATTGGCAGTAGCTCTCACAATATCCTGAAACAGTTCAATTGGGTGGTTATGTGTTGTATGGCATACTATTTTCTTGTGGTTTGTCCTAGGCTTGGCTCAGCTGGTTGCTTTGAACAACCCTGAGTTCAAAATAAGATTGCTGGAATCAGCTTGTCCCTTGGCAAAAATTCATGAGCTCTTCAGCTTAACTGGCATAGGTAAAGTAACCAAGAGTCTACAAGAGATTAAAAAAAAAGAGTTCAAAAGCGGGAAAACTGTTTTTCATATCTGACAGCAAGAGTGTTACACAACACAGTATCAGCAGAAAAACAAGCTAACATTGCAAATAGATTATTTCAACCAAATAGACATTTCTGCTTAATGCTGACAAGCTGAAATAGGATATTTGATCAACAAAAGCTACTCAACAGTTCAGTTGGTCTCAGCTGCTACTAAAACTTACAGGCATCAACATAAGTGGAGATGAATGTGGGTTTTCAAGGGCGATGGCTTTTTAACCACATACAATGGAACAGGAATCATGGATGCGAGAGCTGTAATTTCTTTCAATTCCTGTATAACAAATCGAAAACAAACTAATAAATATTGAATTGTGCCACAGGCTAAATGATTGTGTTTTAGAATCATCAGGTTTCTGTCCTCTTCCCAGTGTGCTTTCAGTCAAAAGACAACTGCTGGTGCTTTGCATTTTACTTCAGTCTACACCAGCAGTGTAGACTGCTGCGGTGGCTCAAGTGGTTAAGACACTGAACTGCAGGCTGTGGAAGGTCAGTAGTTCAGCGGTTCAAGACCCGGTGCCGCAAGATGGAGTGAGCTTCCGTCTCTAGTTCCAGCTCCTGCCAACCTAGCAGTTCGAAAGCAAGAAATTGCAAGTAGATAAATAGGTACCACTTCGGTGGAAGGTAACAGCATTCCGTGCACCTTGGTGTTTAGTCATGCCGCCACATGACCACGGAAATGTCTTTGGACAGTGCTGGCTCTTCGGCTTTGAAACGGAGATGAGCACCGCAACCTAGAGTCGGATTCGACTGGCTTTCGAGCAAGGGAACCTTTACCTTTACCTTTACACCAGCAGTATGATGATATTTCCCACTCACACTATGGAGAGTGCAGCTCATGATATAATTTGTTTTAAAATTCTTAGAAATAGAGCTTCTGCATTACAAAAAAAGAGGTTAATTGTAAATGTGTACTGTTGAAAAGGAAAACCTAAAAAAAATACAGCTCACTAACAGACAAATTTAGACCAATGTTCCTTGTTATTTCTAAGCTGATTTGGCTGGGAAGCAGAGGGTTGTCCCTTCTAACACTACATGATACGCAGTTTCTGCGTGAGGAGACGGGGCATTGCCTGAGCAGGTTTTTATCATACTGACAACATGAAGTTAGCTTTGTTATTGAATATATGTTAGACAGGTACTTGTGTAGAGGCACAGCAGAGTATGCAGAATATTTCAGGTGTACATAAATCTGAGGTGTCTTATGCTCATCTATGGCTTGATGTCATGAGAAAGTAAATGTGTAACAAAAAATGTCTACATCTGCTATAGGCTCTACTGTGCTGTATAGACAGCACACAGAATAAACATATACGAGGCTGAATCATCGATCTCAACAGTGGAGAAATGGCTTCCCTAACACTTATATATCCAAGGTCCTTACCAGATGTATGTTTGGAAGCCTATGTGTGGAGAGCTCAACATTTTTTCCCCCAACTTAATTTTCAGGTATACAGGAGCCTGATGTGGATCAGGACCATGTTGTGCAATGAAAGGGGATTTAAGCCTTCCCCCTGCGCCATTCTTTTGACCTGCAGTGGATATGGGGAGAAAGCCTTAATCTCCCCTTCTCTATGTGCCACATTCCCAATTTTTATTGTTCTCCCATGTGCCTGAAAATTAAGTTTTAAAAAATTGGTTAGGAGCGCCAGACACAGAACTCCCAATGTTGTCAGGTAAAGCTATGACACCCTCTATTGGAGAAGCTGAGGGTTGAATGTGTGACCTGATAGCAATACTTGTGCTCCACTGTTTTGCCACAACCCTCTTCATCCATTGTTTGCTAGTATCTGGAGAAGAGCACGGCTGTGAATCATCTCATGGACCTTAGGAACGCATGTGTTCTATAGATATTGGGAACTTGTCTACTAGGCACTTCAGGATTCTGCTAAAATTCAGCACTTTTACTCGGGCTTGCCAACTCTGGGTTAGGAAATACCCAGAAATTTTGGGGGAAGGTGACTGGGGAGGGGAGGGACCAGGCCCATAGCCAGGATTTTTTAAGTCAGGGGGCATTAAAATTTCTTAGAGGGCACTGGATAATCAAATTAAAGGAATACCCAGCTCCTTCCCTGCACCTGCTGCTGCTTGGGGGCCCTGGGTTGGATGGGAAGCTGTGGGGCCTTGCCAGTAAGTCAGGGGGCCCAGCCCCGAGATGCCCCACTGTAGCTACGGGCCTGGGAGGGACCCTAGTGGAGTGTTATGCCCTGGAGTCCAGCCTCCAAAGCTGCCATTTTCTCCAGGCAGGGACAACCATGTTTGTAATGCTTCTCCATTTAAAAACTTGCAAATTAAAAATGAAAATAGTACATCACGATGAATTTATTTTATTTTTATTTTATTCAATTTATATCCCGCTCTCCCTGAAATACACAGTTTAAAACCTTCCAACGTTACAAAAAACAATTACATTCAATAAATACAATAAAGTCACTAAAACAGCTACTATACAGTTTTAAGATGGAGTAAAAACTCCTATCTGATAGAAGGGGGGGGGAGTGGGGGAGGCCAAAACTAGATAAGCCTATCAGCAGGGAGCCTGTTGGTGCCCTCAACCATAGGCTCAGCAGAACAACTCTGTTTTGCAGGCCCTGCGGAATTGTACCAAATCCCGCAGGGCCCTGATGTCTCCTGGGAGAGTGTTCTACCAGGCTGGGGCCAGGGCCAAAAAGGTTCTGTCTTTGTCCTCAGCATGCAGTGCTAGTTTCCCCCTGGGGTGAATTCTTAATACAGGGGAATTCTCTCCCCTACATTCTGAAGTGGCACAGTCTGCTCTACCACCACAGTCTGTTGTGCGTCTAGACCAGGCCATGGTCAGGTCTCACATTTGGGTCACAAGATATACATTTTGTGTTCACTCAGGGCACTAATCAATGGCAATGATCAGTTTTAGCCCTCATATGAAATGTTTAAGATTATTGTACAGGATATTTTAAAACCTTCCTCTTCCCCTTCAAAAACCTGCAATAGAGTGGACCACATTACAGGTTTTTGTTTTTTTTAAAGTCATGCAGACTCACACATACAGGTAGGTTGCCAACCCCCATGTGGTGGCTGGTGATCTCCCAGTATTCCAAGTGATCTCCAGACAATGGAGATCAGCTCACCTCGAGAAAATGGCCCTTTTGGAAGGTGGACTCTATGGCATTATACCCCACTGAAGACCCTCCCCTCTCTAAATCCTGCCTTCCTCGGGCTGTATCCCCCAAATTTTCAGGTATTTTCCAACCCAGAGCTGGCAACCCTACACACAGGTGAGCAACCCACAGTATGGGATAAACACTGACAGTATTGCAGGACTGTCAGGACAATTTTACTGGAAAATGTATTCCACTTTTTCTAGCATACAAAGCATTGCCAAGGAAATTTTAAAATTTCATTAAACACGCCAAACCATTTTCTTCCAAATTAAAAGACAAAAGTTTGAAAGCGTGTATTTCTGGGCGGGGGGTAGGTGCCAAATCACTGCAACGGCAAATTGCTGAATTTCTGCCCCTTATGAACAGCTGTGACTCTCTCCATTCTAACAACACAGAACGAAGGATTTAAAGGGAAAAATACGGGGAGGGAGAAGCGATCCCTCTCGCAGACAAAAGAACTGAAAAACGCCAACCCTCTCCTCTAGAGCAACCTACAAACGACAACGGAGGCCGTGCTTCTAATTGAGCCTGCGCGGAGAGTTGCTGCCTCCGCCCGCGGCAACTGTCTTCTACGCAGGCGCAACGTCATTGTCTCCGAGCAAGTAGGCGGGGGTCAGAACAAGAGCAGGCTGTGGTCTGAGTTGTAGTCACTGACGTGTCCCGGATATAAAAGATTCGCAGCAGTTCAGGTCATTTCCTTGATCCCCCACCTTGTCAGTCGAGGGGCGGGGGAGGGGACGTAGTGTTGCTTTTCAAGGTTTCCTGTTAGCACAGAGCCTGACGGGGGGGGACGGTAGGGTTTGTTCTCCTGGTTGTTCTGGCTGCTTTTATATTGCTGTATTGTAAATGGAGTATTGCTCTCTGTCCGTGTAGTCTTTTTAAGTACTGGTAAAAAAAGCTCCACTGAGTGGCAAAAACAGATGTTAATGCAATAGGCAGTATGGTTGTAGATAAATATAGTTTAACGTCCCAAGGCACGGTCACCTGGGGTTAGTCCTTTTCATGTTAAACTGTAATTTTTTTCAAGTTCACTGTAAACCCCATGGGGCTGAGTTAAGCATAGTGCGAATTGTGCACTTGAAACATAGTTGTAAAAAACATATTTATGTATTTATGTGCCTGAGATCTGTGTATTGTGGTAGACACTGTAATACAGCATTATTAATAATGTGCAGTATCTAGCTAATGTCGAGTTTCTTTTCTTGAGGGGGCTCCCATGTTGTTTTTATTTATCTCGGTTTTGAATATTGCCTTGCTTTTCAGCCTCCCCTTCAGTGTTCTTTTTTAATAGATCTCTCTGTGCATTGGACATAAGCAGGGGACTTTGCCTAGAACCACTATTCTTTCAGATGCTGGTGGACATGTCTGCTTGCTAAGATATCCATGCTACAAGTAAAACCTTCAGCACATTAAACTGTAGGCTTTTTTAATGTTCTTCATATGGTAACTTAAATTCAACTTTTTTTTTAAATCCATGTGCTCAGGTTCTGGGAATAATAAAAGTCCCACTTTCACTGGTACACTGGTCCATGTTTTTTGTGTGACTTTATAGAAGTATGAATAACTGAACTGACTTTAACTGATTCACAGTTTTCTATTATTAGTGACTTAGGGTATTTAGATCATGCTCCTTTACTTTTACAAAGCATCCAAGGAGCATAGGAATTCCATATCTGTAGGCAGATAGAGAACTGTGTGTATGTATCAATATTCCCATTGGAATGTTTCATTGTGGTTTAGAATCCTTTCTATCCAATCCCAAATATATTTGTTGATGTCAGTGGGAATAATACATTCACAGTGATTGTGGGAGGGATTTATGACCTTTTAATGGCATTCCATTATAATCCTAGTATCCATACAAAATAAAAGATGGGACTAGTATTTATACTTTTACCACAAGTGAATGTAGTCTACAGCCTCTAGAGTGTATAACTGTGCCACATGTTTATGATAGAAATTCCATATACCATGATGTATTTTGTATCTGTGGGCTTTTTATTCTGTTCATTCCAGTGTGGAAAGCATTGACTGACCAATGTAAAGCTCTCATGTAGAGTAAAATGCAGTAAAAAGAAAGTAATACATGCAGTAAACATTGCAATAGCCTACAATCCTATTCCCTTATAAAAGCAACCTTCTGAGCTATTCCATTATATTATAGTTCTAATCCCTTTATAAAAATGCCCCCTTGAACATTTCTGTTTTGCACATGTGGGTTAGGTTGGTAGAAATTGCAAAGGAGTAGAAAAATAAGAATTGTTGAATGGAAAACTCAGTGATATTCTTCTGATTTTTCTAGTAGGGGCTAGCCACGGTAAGAGCTTTGTTCCCATCAGGAGTGGGGGGTAGCCTGTTAATTGATTATGATAGTTAACAAAGCGTTTACCTTGTGTCAAGAGTGAGTGGTGGCCATGCCCAGGACCAGGCTTGGATCCACAGCCTGCACTACTCCACTTGGTATTTCTGCCCTCTGAAGGTCACCACATGGGTGACTTGGCCAGACGGTGGATTTTCTCTCTTTTAGGTTGCAGACATTGGGAGGAGGGGCGGGTGTTACCTTGGCTGGTGAGCTGCACTTTTACTGTACATGTTATATGGCCTGTGTGATGGGAAACCTTTGGGTGGCTGTGTTTTTGATTAACTGTTTCCCCACATGCTCCAACTACCCCCACCTTCAGGCTTTTGTTGCTCATGAATGTAGTGTCACCTTGCTTAACATCTAGCAGATGGACTGCATGGCATGTTCTTGTGCTGCTTTTTATAATGCAAATGTACATTGTAGAGAAATGGAAGTACTAGGGATTTTTCTTTTTCCTTTATTAGGCTGTCTAAAAACGGATCTCTCTGATTTAAGGCAAAATGAATGCATCATCACTGCTGCTTCAATTTCCTCCTTACCGTTTTTTAAAGACTATAAGGAAGAGTTCTTTGAATAGCTTTTGTTTGAGGTCTCTTCCAGGTTCTGCTTTTCCATATGGCCAACAGGCTGATTTGCTACTGCCCCATTTTGTAAGGCAAATGATGGTGTCTTCAAAGGGCTTGAAGACTGGCTGGTGTTGTCCAGCAACAGCAGAAAAGCAAATGCAGGAACTCTCTCCTAAGGAACAAAGAATTCTAGATAAACTGTACAATGGACTTGTCAGTGGGCACAGGGCCTGCTTGGCTGAAGCCATTACTCTCGTAGAATCCACCCACAGCAGGAAAAAGGAGATTGCGCAGGTGCTTCTTCAGAAGGTACTATCCTACCACAGAGAACAAGAACAGTTAAATAAAGGAAAGCCACTAGCCTTTAGAGTGGGTCAGTCCTTTTTTGTTTGCACAATTGTTTCTGTGATCTAATACAATTTGATTTGCCACAGCTTTACAGAAATGCTTTTATTTAATTCCTGAAACTTACAAAGGAGATGTAACCCTTTCTGATGGGTTGTTGTACCTCTCAGTAGAGCTGTGTTTCTGCATTGCTATGTGGGAGCAGTTTCCCCCATGAAACCTGCCTACTCAAGAGAAAACCTTCCCTAGTATTTGGTTAATTTCAAGTGCCACTCAAATCCTTCCCATGAGCTCTTAACACTTCTCTAAATATCTTCTGTGTACTCTTTAATATGCTCATGAACAAATCCAGTGAATGATGTAATTAATTTGCATAAAACTTATTTACATATAATATGATCTGGTAATGGGGAAGGGAAAAAAAACCAGAAGTCAAATTTGAGCTGATTTAGGAAAAGTAATCCTTTTAGAGAAGATGGTTAAATGTGTGATTTGTTAGGCAACACAGGTCATGTGTACCTGCATGCATGCACTGGAGAAAAGAAAAAAATTGCATTTAGGAAAAGACTCAAGATTATGAATTTTGTAACTTTGGGAGGAAAGGGCAGTGGTTACACAACTAAGACAAGGGGATGGAAGAATATTGATAGCAATATGTTAATTGGATTTAGTTCAGAGCTTCTTTTTTCTTAGCTTGTTCATGCAAGAGACGTCTACCTGGCAATTTTGCATAGCATGCTGGTTACATTGTACTGCAGTTCTGATGGGATTGCACATTACCCTGGACTCACACATGTTTCTACTGATACCTAGGATTATCTGGCCCCCCTGGTGCTGGGAAATCAACTTTTATTGAATGCTTTGGGAAAATGCTTACAGAAAGAGGGCACAAAGTATCTGTGCTGGCAGTGGACCCTTCCTCTAGTACAAGTGGTGGTGAGTATGTCTATGAAAACATTAATCATCTCTTCTACTTGTTTAGGAACACCAATTTAGTTATTTTGTTTAAGTGCATGGTATAGCCCAGTGACAGTCACTGCCACCTGTGGTGCTTCAGGCCACAATTCCCTAATGTGGTATCTGCCCAGCATCTCAGGAAAGTGGGCAAGGCCCTTCACAGTGGGGCTTGTGGTTGGCATCTGGTTCCCACCTTGAAATGTGTACCACTAGAGGAACAGGTAAGCTGCAGGTCAACTTGAGGTGCAGGCCTCATGCCAGTGATGGAAGTAAATGTGGCACTTTTGCTTGATGGGAATTGGGAATGCAGTTCTCTGCAAGCCACTGAGTGAGTACCATTGGGACCCCATACCAAACACTTAGAGAGTGGTAACAAACACTAGCTAAATTCATTGAAGTATAAGGTACTAAATTAGCCAACTAATCTGCTTAAATTTTGCCTACCTGACCCACCTCCAAATAGAAACAATTTCTAAATGGTACTCACCTTTGGATTTTGATGTGTTTCCAAAATATGGGGCTTCATATTATAGTATACTTAGGTATATGTGTCTGATTTCATGAATTTTAGGATCAGCTGAGATAGGTACACTGTTTTCACTTCTAGGGGGATATGGAATTGCCTAGACTTTAATAGTGTGTGCTTTTGTCCTGTATGGGTAGCCACCTTGTCTTTACATAATTAAAGCACTCTGGGTTTCCTAAATATTCTTGTTTGCAATGAAAATGTTTGAGGTGCATGCAGTAAGTCTTGTTTACTATCTGGTCCATTTAGTTGAATAAGCTTGCATTGACTTGAATCTTGGGACAAAGTTTGCTACATATGTTGTGATATTATCTTTGTTCAATGTTTGAAGGATCTCTCTTGGGTGACAAAACTCGAATGACTGAGTTGTCAAGAGACATGAATGCTTACATCAGGCCGTCTCCAACCAGAGGAACGCTGGGTGGTGTGACACGGACCACAAATGAAGTCATTCTACTATGTGAAGGAGGAGGCTATGACATTGTTCTTGTAGAAACAGTAGGTCAGTGAAAGCCTTCTTTAGGTGTGTGCTGACCACATCGTGGTCTCTTATGGCATAGCTGAGTGGCTCTGCATCATCCTCTGACTTGCTGAGGCTTAGGAAAGAAAGAGACCCCAAGTCTCATGTGTGGCTGAATCAGTGCTACCCTTTGCTCAAACACTGCCAGATAAAATATGTCATCCCTGTCTTTGAAGACAAATGAACAAACAAACAAAAAACCCGGGATCCTTTAGGAGGTCATCTGAAAGGCCTCTGCTTAAGACCCTGAAGGGCTGCTGCTGGTTTTGAGTAGACAGTACTGACTTTGATGGACCAAGGGTCTGATTTATTACAAGGCAGCTTCACATGTGTTCATGAAGGTAAGGTAGTGCCCCTTTGACACAATGCAATGCAGCTAAGTTTGTGCAGGAAGAGAGGGTGTCTCACCTGCTTTAGGTATAAGTTCTTTGCCACTTGGGTATTTTTCTTGGTGGCTCAATAACTGTTCAGCCCAAGCATATGGAAGGCTATGAAACTGGGCTATGTTAATGTGCAGTGACTTTCTTGGGTTCCTTGTTCTGGTGGAGCTTTTTGGATTCATCTTATTTGTCTTTTTATTTTTTACTCTGCATCAACATTTTCTTCAGTTGTCTCCCCACACTAAGCCCTTCTTACAGTAGCCTGTTCTTTAAAAAATATGGCCTTATGATGTTGCTACAAGAATCCAAAGTGAGTGATTAATTTCTGCTTTCCATTCTTAGGCGTGGGGCAATCAGAGTTTGCTGTTGCTGATATGGTTGATATGTTTGTGTTGCTGTTGCCACCAGCAGGAGGTGATGAATTGCAGGTATTGTTTTTAGTTTTGCAAGAAGCAAATATGAGAATAGCAGGTTTTCCTAAATGTTCAGCTTTCTCCTAGCAACAAAATATGGTGTTAATTTTGACATTGTTTACTTTTTCCAAGAGGGTGGGTTGTACTGCTGTTTATCTTGTTATGTCTTCCCTAAGCTACCATAACAGTAGAATTTACTGCCCATTTTAACTTTTAACATAGATTTTTAGTATACAGCATGTCCTACAGCATTTATTGCATTTGGGGTTCAGAGACACTGACTGCTATGTTGTTGAGCTATTTTTATCTACATCTGCATCCAGGATTTGGCTAAGTCCAAATCTGAAAAAGATGACCATGGCTCTTCCTTAGTTTCAGAGGGTTGCCATGTTGGTCTGTAGTAGATATCAGTCCAGTAGCCCCTCTTCGATGCACGCCTTAATGTGGTAAGGGGGTTTGTGTGTGTCAGCGCAGCCAAGACCAATACCATAAGGGGTATAAACTTCTAGCAGAGTCACTCAAGGTGGAATATCACTCAAAGCTGAAACACCAGACTAAGGCCACTTCTGCACTGTCACTTTTGTCACTTGTTTTTTCCTATTGATTTGGGTCGTCGTCCCCTTTCCACATGTGTTTTGCTTCCTCTGGGACTACTAGAGAAAGCAAAACACATTGGGGGGGGGAAGCTCTGAAGTAATAGGAACAAACGAGTGACAAAATTGACAGTGTGGAAGTGGCATAAGATGCAGCCACCTCCTTTGGAGCCACCACAGCCAGATCAGTAGAAGAGAATGGACAATTCCGGTGGTGATGGGGGCAGAGGAATCTTTGAAGGGTAGCTACTGGGCAACAGCAGTAGCAGAAGGTGACACTGGTGGAGTACCTTTCTTAGACAATGGCAGTGGATGCTACAGCTAACTCTAGTTAGTACAGCACAGAAGAAGGCAGTGGTAAACCACTTCTGAACAACTCTTATCTCAAAAATCCTATGATGAGACAATACAAAATGGAAAAAAGATACAGTGCTGGAAGATGGAAACTCCAGGTCGGATAGCACTCAGTCAGCTATTGGGGAAGAGCTGAGCACAAAGTGACTCAACACATAGAGGCAAAGAGAACTTTTATAATGACCACTGTAAAAAATAGAAAAGAACAACATAAAAGGAAGAACAAGATAACTGTTCCACAAGAGCTAAGAAATCAAAGGGAAATTTAAATCATGGTTAGGTATGCTGAAAGATCAACATAGAAATATATTAACTGAACAGGACAAAATAAAAAAAAGATGAGAACAATACACTGAAGAACTGTACAAAAGAGATGAAAGGATGAGATTCCTTTCAAGAAGCATCTTTTGAAGAAGAATCTACAGTTCTAGACAGTGACGTGAGAGCTGCACTAAGAGCAATCGAGAGAAACAAGTCACCAGGATTAGATGGGATATCAATAGAATTATTCGAAGCTACAGAAACTGAATCCATGAAAATCTTAACAAGATTGTGTTAACAAATATTGAAGACAAAACAATGGCCAACACACTGGAAATGCTCAATTTATACCCCATTTTTTTTAAAAAAGGAGATGTCAAAGACAGCAGCAGTTGTCACACCATCACATTAAATTCTCATTCAAATAAAGTGTGCTCAAAATCTTACAACAAAGACTGTTACCATATATGGAGCAAGAAATGCCAGATGTTCAAGCTTCATTCAGAAAAGAAAGGCACTAGAGATCATATTGCAAATTAACACATATGAGAGAATTTCTGAAGAAAATCAGCAAGTGTTTCATAGATTACAGCAAAGCTTTTGACTGTGTGGATCATGAAAAGCTATGGTTGGCTTTAAAGGAAATGGGTGTGCCACAGCATTTGATTATTTTGATGCACAATCTATACTCTGGACAAGAGGCCACTGTTAGGACAGAATAGGGGGAGACAGAATGGCTTCTAATTGGCAAAGGTGCCAGACCAGGATTAATTTTATTGCCCTGTCTCTTCAGTCTGTATGCAGAACACATCATAAGGAAACATGGATTTAGATGAAGATGGAGTGAAGATTGGTGGAAAGAACATTAACAATTTGAGATATTGCAGATGACACAACATTATTGGCAGAAGACCGTAAAGACTTGAAATGACTACAGAAAATGCCAAAGCAGAATTACAGCTGAACATCAGGAAGACAAAAGTAATGACTACTGGGGAATTACATGTTTAAGGTTGATGATGAAAAATTGAAGTTGTTCAGGATTTTCTTTCTTGGCTCCATCATCAACCAAAAGGGTGACTGTCTCCAAGAGGTCAGATGGAGATTGAAACTGAGGAGGGCAGCCACGAAGAAGCTAGAAAAGATCCTTAAGTGTAAGAATGTGTTGCTGGCAACCAAGGTCAAATTAATTCATACCATACAGTATTCCCCATTACTAGGTATGGGTGTGAAAGTTGGACAATGGATAGAGCTGACAGGGAGAAAGTTGATTCCTTTGAAATGTGGTGTTGGAGGAGAGTTTTACAGACACCATGGACTGCCAAAAAGACAAAAAAGTGGGTCCTAGACCAAATCAAGCCTAAACTCTCCTAAGAAGCTAAAATGGCTAAACTGAGGCTATCATACTTTGGTCACATTATGAGAAGACGAGAGTCACTGGAAAAAGACAGTAATGCTAGGGAAAGTTGAAGACAGCAGGAACAAAGGAAGACCCAGCATGAGAGGGATTGACTCAGTAAAAGAAGCCACGGCCTCAGTTTGCAAGACCTGAGAATGGCTACTAAGAATAGGACATTTTGGAGAACGTTAATTCATAGGGTCGACATAAATTGCAAGTGACTTCATGGCACTTAACACAGAGAGATTTCTAGTGTATAAGCTTTTAAAAGTCAAAGCTTCCTGTGTCAGATACCTTTGACTCTTGAAAGCTCATACCCCGAAAATCTTGTTTGTCTCTAAGGTGCTACTGGGCTCAAATCTGACTCTTCCTTAGAAGCTGTTTGCTAACATGCCTTCCACACAGGGCTCTTAATCTTGTAGCAGTCAGATATGATGCTAGCTGTTCCTATGCATACCTGAAGGGCCTCAACACAGGGGTCCAAGGAACTAAGATTTCCTTTTAAAAGATAGTGAACTACACCTCAGTAATTATCTGGCAATGTAACTTCTAAGGTGAAGAAAAAAGGCAGCAAAAGGCCTTCTTGCCTGATTTCAGCATCTCTCTGGGGTCTGCTTAAGGAGATAATTTTTGAGTACAATAAAGTTTCTGAGAGTTCCACTTCTTTTTTCCCCTTGCTTGGTTCAGGGCATCAAACGAGGGATCATTGAGATGGCAGATCTCGTTGCAGTAACCAAAGCTGATGGAGATTTAATTGTGCCAGCGCGGAGAATTCAAGCAGAATACATCAGTGCGCTGAAATTGCTCCGTAAGCGCTCTAAGGTTTGGAGCCCAAAGGTTTGTACATACAAAACAAACTTCTTCCCTCTTCCTTGCTGTTGGGGAAAAAATATAAGATTTAGGTGAAAGGGTATTGATTTTAATACTACAGAACCCACATGGTTCTCCGGGTCTCTTCTAATAGTGCTTTCCACATTATCATGTGATAATGATATACATAATTCTTTAAGTGTATGCATTTGGATTTTTGGAAGTTACTGAAATTTTGGAAGTTACCGGATTTGAAAGTTACCGGAATCTTAACTATAAGCCTCTTTAAAAGTTATAAGCTGGGCATAAAGTTGACATGCACCAATCTGAAAGCACAATTGTTAAAATCTAATTTTATTTATATATAGTATTTGTATACTGTCTTCCAATAAAAGAAAACAAAAACCAGTAAATGTAGTTGAACATTTTAAAATGGGATTGAAAAATTTACTCACCTAAAATTGTCAAATCAAACATACTGCAGTGGTGAGACCAAAGTAAAGGGCTCATTTGCTGGTCAGGCTTATATAGGAGCTGGCAGTCCTTTGGGTACCCTGGTCCCAGTCTGTTTAGGACTCTGAAGGTTATTAATGACCCAGCACTTTGTGTCCGAAAATGAATTAGTAGGCAGTGTAGCCCTTTTAAAAACTGGGGAGAGAGATTCCCTGCAGCTTGCCCTAGCCCACATTCTTGCTGCTGTGTTCGGTATCTATTGAAGCTTCCAGCAGTTTTCAAAGGCCGCCCTACGCAGAACGCACTGCAGTAATCTGACTGGATGTGATCAATAGGCGGCTAGATTGTGCCTCTCAAGGTCTGTATCTGCCATGCCAACTGAAATTGAATAAAAATACTGCAAGCCATGGTGGAGACCTGAACCTTCATTAGTAGGTACCAGTCTAATAGCACCCCCAAGCGGAAGACCTACTCTTCTAGGGTGAGTGCTACACCATCCACTCCTTTTTGTTGACAGTAGTACTTTGGGGTTGTTTGGATTGAACTTTAGTTTGTTGGTCTTCATTCATTCCATTTTACAGTCCCAGATTCTTGTAACAGCTGAATCCTGACTTAATTAAAGTTTCCAAGCCATCTTGAAACACAGCCCCACATAATTTTTTTTAAATGGTGACAGTATATGCATTTGTGATATCAGAGTATCTGTAGTCACATGAAGCTGCCTTAGGCTGAGTCAGAATATTGGTCTATCATGGTCACTATTGTCTCCTCTGGCAGTGGCTCTCTAGTATCTTAAGAAGAGGTCTTTTCACATCACCTAGTACTTGATCCTTTTAGCTGGAGATGGTGGGGACTGAACCTAGGACACTCAGCATGAAAAGTGTATGCTGTACCACTGAACCACAGCCCCTCCCCAAAAGTATCTGTAGTATCTTTGAATATCTCAGCTTAATAGCTGAGCTGTCTGTGCTGCATTTTTAACCTGGTTTCTTCAGAGATGCTTATGTCAAATCAGTTCAGCCTAATAGCTTAATTTTTTTCTTGTATCTCTTAAAAAGACTGTTCTGAATCTAATAGGTCATGCGGATCTCTGCCAGGACTGGAGAAGGCATCTCCGACATGTGGGATAAGATGACAGAATTCCGAGACCTTATGCTTGCAAGCAGTGAGTTGATCACCAAACGGCAGAGACAGCAAAAAGTGTGGATGTGGAATGTAATCCAAGAAAATATGCTGGACCATTTCCGGAGTCACTCAGCAGTGAGAGATCAGATTCCGCTTCTGGAGGAGAAGGTTATCAGCGGGATCCTGTCCCCAGGGCTGGCTGCAGACATATTGCTGAAAGCGTTTCAAGGGAGATCCTAACATTGACATCAAATATATAAATATATTTTGTTGTTGTTGTTTGGCATCTTGTTTTATACTTCATTGAACTTCACACTTTGCCTGGTAAAGTGATCTGAAAATGTGGCTTAGGTACACAGGAATTATTTACATCACGCAATACAGGGCTTTATGGAGCTGTTCCATTTCTGGTTGGAATTTGTTGCTAGTGGGCAGGGGGATACCAGGGACGTTAGGGCCAGACATGCATTGTAGTATGTAAATTTTTGGCCTAGACTGACAACTGGCACTATGCAGTTTTTTTCTGTTAGAAAACCCTCCAGCTGTTTGTGCAATTACAATTTACTATTAATGTGGTAGAGTAAATTGCGCACTGGTTTTTCTAAACAATATAAGCAAAATTATTTTTGGTAGCAGAGTTATTGTACCACTGCCTCAAACCAGTAGCAGTCTGTGATCCTGTGGATGTTGCTTTAAATGAACCCTAGCTTATGTCCCAAGGTATTAAGCTGCAAGTTGGAGCTACCAGAAAAGTTCACAGAAGGTGTTAATGGGGAAGATCTTTATCCCCCTGCCCTTTCCTCAAGCAACCTGCTGTTTTGTCCCACAATTTCTGTCTGAGCCCTAGGAGAGCCTTAGAAACAAAATGTGCCACAGGGCAAAGGAGCCACAGCAGCAATGGGGAATCAAGCAAAATTCCCTCTCTTCCTCTCTTCTGCTGATGCAAGCTGCAGATGGAAGCAGGGGTAGGGATGATGTTACTTCATTCCCCATTATTATGTTCCCCATTATCCCTGCAGCCCACATCGCATGTCAGTTTTGCCCATGAGGATGCCTTGATCCTCAGAGAGGAGTTTTGGGGACCACTAACAGAAGGCTGCTTGCGGAAGGGGGGAGTGAGGAAGGATGCACTGCAGCTCCTTCCATTACCTCTTCTGCTGGATCCAGACCTCTGTTTCGACTGTATGTGAATAGGCCTCACTTTGTTTTTTCTGCCACAAATTGTGTGGGCAGGCTCAACTTGTGTTGGAGTATGAGTGTACACGCTACAGCTCCTGTTACCTTTGCAGTCACAGTCCCGTGCCTGCCTGCTTGTGACTAAGGCCAGACCACAGTGGGGGCTGACTTCTGCAAAGATGGGCATAGGATTGGTCCATAACTGTTGGCTCTGATTCTTGTGACACCTGTAGTGTCCCTGACACAGAATTAATGCCAGATAGCTGTTTAGAAACTTCATAGGTCACACTGAAGAGAGTGACTCAGTTTACCTGCAAGAAAAGATTTCAAAGAATACAGACAGAAGGCCTCACAGTGTGGATGCTTCAACAGGAATACACATGAAGCTGCCTTATACTGAATCAGATCCTTATTCCTTCAAAGTCACTATGGTCTACTCAGACTGGCAAAGGCTATTCAGGGTCTTTCACATTGCCTACTGTCAGATCTTTTAACTGGAGATACAGGGGATTGAACCTGGGACCTTATACATGCAAAGCAGATGCTCTGCCCAGAGTCTCTCCACGTGTTCTGTCAGTTCAGAATACGACCCTTTCCCCCTTATAGTCTCCCCTGTTTTTCTGCTGCGATGATCACTTCATCACGTTGGACAGGTCGGTATTGCCCAACCAATAAACTCCTGCTAATGCAAATGTCTCCGTACCTTTTCAGTCTATCTTTCCTAGTTCTGTATTGTTGTGTGTGTGATTGTGTTTATTTGTATGTGTGCAAATCCTCCAGTAAAGAAACCATTTCTTTAAGATCTGGTCTCTGCATCTAATTTCTGGAATTACTGGAATAAGCGGGACTCCTGTATACAAAGGTTATTGTTCCCTATTTGCCAATTGCCTTTTAATAGTATAATTCCCCAATCCATTATTAAGAAATAGAGCAATTTGGCTAACAGACTTTAATTACCTCCATGCCCCTGACATCATATGCTATTGCTGCATTACATAGCCCAGTTGCAGCTAAGCAGAGCTTAACTCTCTTCTAAGCCAGTTGACTTAGGACTCTGCTTGGGAGTACAGCGCTGGCCACCCTTTAGACAAGCCTGCTCCCCTCAGATCTGATATTCTCCTTCAAATCAGGCTGCTTGAATGACCTGCTGTTGTCTGGCTGTTACAGTGTCAGTGTTTTGCCTCATTAGGAAGTTTTTCTCCCCTGTATATCTAATCTGCACTGGTCCTTTGTAACTCCATTACTTCCTGTAATACAAGCTTGTGTAGCCTTTAATATGTCTCGCCCTTCTGCCTGTTGCTTCCTGAGTTCTGTAGGACGGCCCTGTATATGCTCCCTTTTCCTTTCTAATTGCCCAGGAAGTCAGTCTTGTTTGACGCAGTTATCCTGATTTGGCACAGCTCTTTTTCTAGTTCTGCACTAAAACAAGCAAGCAACTTTCTTTTTTTAAAAAAATCAACCTTGACCTTAATTTTTTGGTCTTGCTGTTTTGCAAATGAGTCATAAGGGTGCTTCCTATTTTTTCAGTTTTTTTAAAACTGAAAAGTAGTGCAGAAGAATATTACTATGAAAATTTAACCCAGTAGTACATTCTAATGCAAAGCATTTTTCTCCCACCATTCTGTCACAAACTGGGGCAGCAGACGTGGTTCTCCTCTCCCTCATATGACGATTTCCTTGTTTCAACTGGTTGGTTCTACACCTTTTTGGTTGCCCATATGTCCTAACTTGCACCTATTCCTGACATTGGGGGTTATCTTTAGAGCCGTACAGACACTGCTACTATACAAATGGATATCAGAGTTCCTTAAAATAAAACTTAAATTAGAGGATCTTATTTGGTTCCATTTACTTCCTGTGCACAGTGAAGTCAAGCCCTTTCTTTAGGTACTAAACAAACAGACCCAAACTTAGCAGTTCAGGTTTGCTGCTGTTCTCCACATGTGCAGTTTACTATGGAACACTGTTCACCCACATGACTTTCCTAATGATATCCTTAAACATTTTTGAGTTCTGAGGTTTAAGACTAATAGGCAAAGGTGGTCTGCCTTTCCTGCCAACCCATGAAAAGGCTAATTGCCCCACTAATGCTCTTTAATTTCTCCATCCTGTTAATAATTAAGATTTATGAGGAATGGACCAGTGTTCCCCCAACTTCTCAGTGCATACTTGGGGTCTGAAGTGGAGATTTAGGCTGATGTGACTGGCTGACGATGCTGTCCTGAGCAGACACAGACTTTTCTAAGTCCGTTGACTGCAATCCAGATTGCACTGCCTGAGCAGGGAACTGGTGTGGTGATGGTAATGATGACCCCAAACTAATTATCTAGAAGCCACAAGGGTGAGTGGCTATGAATGAGTTGATTATCAGTGTATTTTGAATAATGCACTCAAGTCAAAATTATATTTTGCTAGGTGTATTTAAACATACAAAATGTAGGCTGTACTTAAAAAAATCCAGAACATATGTATGGATAAGAAAATATTTCATATTATAAAACATATTATAAAAATATGCTTATGTTAGACGTAAAAGAATATTAAAACTTAGTTCCCTAAGAAAGGCAACAGTAGAAAAGTACCAACAGGCCACTGTAAATTCAGGATAAGATTAAGGTGTTAGTAGTGAGGTGTTGACAAGCCATAGAAATATTGGCATCAGAACCTGATAAAATGGAAATAAAATTAGTAGTATTAATTGTCACCATGCAATTGGTAATACATATAAAGCATTTAAAAACATATGTAACATTATAGACTGGAGAAGCAAAAAAACAACAACCCACCCACTAAAGAGAGAGATGAGGCACTAGTTCCCACTAAAGGTAGGTTACACCTTTAACTCCTTTTTATTTTTGCCCTTTTGCCTTCCTTTTTGTGATGTTTAGAATGCTGCTGACTTTGTGACCTGTTGCTTAGCAACACTGATGCAGGAGAGCAAGGCCTTTCCCTTTTCCTTCCTCTCTGCAGAAGTTCAGCAGACAAGTTGTTGACAACGGGCAGCAACAGCCCAAAAGAAACAATCAGCAGGCTTATGTAAATTGTGGCTTTATAGTTTGTGTCCTCATGATGGCCAAGTATCTATTCTTAGCTCCTGGGGTGCATTTGCCCTTCAGCCCTCATTCTCCTGAAGCCTTTGAAGAGATCAAAAGCTTTGCTGGCGAGGCCTGGAAACGGCACACACAGACAGACAAGGGCTGTGCCTCAACCTGTGGTGGAGCTTATGGAAATAAGGAACTGGGTGCCGCCACCAGTAGCCGTTTGGCCCCCTCCTCTCCCACCAGGGTACACAAGCCTCACCCACCACAGTGAGCATTTTTTATGTAAGGTAGATCTTGGGAGAGTAAGTCTTAAAGCAAAAGTCTCCAGGAGACATCCTGGGTAAAGGGGGTGCCACAAAACTGGGTCTGACACATCCGCCGCTCTCAATTTGGAAACATGAGTCAGGTAATGGAATCTAAGAGGACACGAGAGGGCTCCTGGAGCTCTGGTATCCCCCTCTATCTGATCCTGCATTGCTCTGAGTCTCCCGAATCTACGTACCTTTCAATGTTGGTCAGTGTCCAGTGGGTGCTATGGGAAAGAGATTATTTGCTTCACTTATGCTCCACCTTTCTCCTTAATGAGGAATGCAGATGGGCTTACGTTGTTCTCCTGTCCTCTATTTTATCCTCACCATGATCTTGTGAGATAGGTTAGGCTGGGAGTGTGTGACTGGCCCAAGGTCACGGAGCAAGCCTCCGTGGCAGAGTGAGGATTTCGTATACCCTTGACCAAAGAATGGTACACTATTTCTATCTGGGATGGTTGTCCTCTTCGACAGAGCGTGTACCTTCAGGAGGAATGCACATGGAATGGGGAAGGAGGGAGGGGACACCCGCTTAGCCAGCCAGATTAGCCAAATCAACCCTGGCGATCAATTGGGTGACAGATGTCGCAGCCAGATCGCCCTCCCATCCCAGAGTGGGATTTGAACCTGGGTCTCCCAAATCCTAGTCTGGCACTCCAGCTGCTATGCCACACTGTCTGATGTAAAGTATAGCTACAAAACTGAGTATGGCTGGTAGGTAGCAAAGATTGCAAAGTACATTACTTCACAAATTATCTGCCATTTGTGTGACTGAGATGGACTAACTGTAGAATAAATTTGAGGAGAGGGATGTTTGTAATTTCAAGCTTGGGAAAAAAATAATAAAGAAAAGCATTTATATTAGTGAAGTACTAGGGCATTAATTATCCTGAGTGGATTTTTTTGCTCACAAAGGAATGAAAGTATTCGAAGTTCTCAGAATTTTATCTTGATGAAGAGCTCCATTAGTTCATTAAATGTGTTCTGCCTTTCTTGTTTCGTGGGACTCTAATTTATCTTTAAATTCCAACCAACCCACCCCTTTGTATAGAGGAACTCTTAATCGTCCTAGGATAACATCACCCTAGATCTTTCACTCTTTCTGTTCCTTTAATTTTCCCTTCTTTGTTTTTTCTGACCAGCTATTGCCTATAGAGTTCTGTGTAACTTGAAAGGCTGTATCCTATATGTTGAACATTACTTGGCTCAGCAATACACATGGTTTTATTTTACTGTATGTTATGGGTTAATATGAAGTTATGCTTTAAAAGCATGCATTTTTTTTCCACCAGTGAATATTGGCTATTAAAAGTTTTATCTCACCATTGTTTTTGTATCTTGTGAAATTAGATTCTAATTAGAGCTTCTGTATGACACACTTCCATTTCAGGAACAGGGCACTTTGAGGGCACAATTGAAATGTTAGGAGTTCGGAGAGAGTGGTAATGCATCGCTGATGTAAGTTTTCAACTGGATCCTGAGATATACCAACTTCCATGTTTTCAGATGCAAAACTCCTTGCAAAAGAAACAAGATCTCTTAATCTCTTGCAGTCCCCGCCCCTCCCAACCCTGTTGGCTAAGTGAAAATGAACACTCAAGCATGCTGGAGGGGGCCCAACAATAGTTAATGATTTTCTAGGAAATGGCGAAGCAATGCTTTGGTGCATGATAAGAGAATGTGTTGATGGTCAGGTACTTCATGATGGCGTAAGAATCTCAAAATGGTTGACTGTTCCTTTTCCTATTTCTCTAACAATTTATTTCCTGACCAGGACTGTTTAAATTGCAAAAAGAATAATAAAATGGTATTGTGTAGATACCAGTATAATAAGTCTCAAGCTAAAATAAGTTTTAAAAAAATTAAAAGAGCACTATTGTTATTTTCAACCCCTCTTAGCTGTTATTCTCTTCCTCTCCCCTTTATTAGGCACTAAGGTGGACAAAACTACTTCATTTATACCCCACCTTTCTGCCCGATGGGACCCAAAGCAGCCTATATCATTCCCTCCTCTGTTTGTGGTAGGTTAGGCTGAGAGTGACTGGCCCACAGTCACCCAGCAGCCTTCTGACTTCTCTAGATCGCCAAATACAGAAGTAAATTCTATGCCTTAATTTTCATATGCCAGAGAATGAGGTGATAGAATGGACTGGATTCTACTTTTGAATGTTCCTTTGCAGACAATCCATATTGTGTCCCCTCCACTGGGAAATATATAACAGTAAATGAAATTATTTAGAATTTGCTGACCCTTAGTGGTACCCTAAAATCCATAGTGTGTTCTGAAAATGGTAGACATTAAGGAACTTGTTACTCATAATTGCTTGTTCTGCAAACCTGTTGTTATAAATTCAGGTGGATTGCAAAAAATCTCTAAGCATTTAAAGAGTGGTTACAATAATGCGTACGATATAATTTCATGCAATTATACAGTAGAGAAGATCTTTAGAAAACTGTGTGTATCTTATCTACTTAACGATAGAAATGCTTGAGGTGCATCTTACACTTATAATAAAAAAAACTGACAACTGCAAAATATTTAAAAACCTGACCAGTAGTGAGACAAGTCTCAAGAGCTCTTGGAAAGATTCTGGGTGGTCAGAACAAGGGCCTCCCTGCGCTTTGATATCCCTTCTGCTTAGTTAAGAATACAGCTAATTCCCCCTGTGTGGGTTTGGTGGTTTTTTTTGCATGCTGTCAGAGAGGAGAAAATGATCTCATTGTTTATCCCAGTTTGGGTGTATGATGGAAAACAGCTGCCAGTATTTGGTGAATGACTTGATCAGAAGGCAGAGGAGTTGCCCCTAAGAAGCCAAAGCGCAACTTCAACAGGCAGCCTGGGATTCTGCCACCCCCTTTTACAAATCCTCACATCAAAGTCTCTTCTGTATCTTGGCCTCGTCAAGTCCAGCAATTGAATGTGCAGGGAGACTGAGGCCTGATTCATATGGAGCTAGTGTAGCATTGGAGCAGTTTCCTTATGCGGCTGGACCTCATGCTGCTCTGGAAATACTTGATTAATGGGATCATATGGAAAGTTCCCATAGTGGCCAGGCACATTCTGGGTGGCTGGTTGCACTGACATGGAAATTTCCCTTGATGTTTGCTGTCACGTGTAAGAACATAAGAGAAGCCAAGATTGGATCAGGCCAATGGCCTATCCAGTCCAACACTGTCACACAGTGGCCAAAAATATCAAGTGCCATCAGGAGATCCACCAGTGGGGCCAGGACACTAGAAGCCCTCCCACTTTTGCCCCCCCCCAGCACCAAGAATACAGAGCATCACTTGCCCCAGCCTGAGAGTTCCTATCTATATCTTGTGACTAATAGCCACTGATGGGGCTCTGCTCCATATATTTATCCCATTCCCTCTTGAAGCCATCCATGCTTGTAGCCGCCACCACCTCCTGTGGCAGTGAATTTCATGTGTTAATCACTCTGGGTAAAGAAGTAGTTCCTTTTATCTGTTCTAACCTGACTGCTCAGCAATTTCATTGAGTGCCCACAAATTCTTGTATTGTGAGAAAATAAAAAAGATAGTTCTTTCTCTACGTGCTCTATCCCATGCATAATCTTGAAAACTTTGATCATGTCACCCCTCAGTGATCATTTCTCCAAGCTTAAGAGCCCCAAGCACTTTAACCTTTCTTCATAGAGAAAGTGTTCCAACCCTTTTATCAATCTAGTTGCCCTTTTCTGCACTTTTCCCAATGCTATAATATCCTTTTTGAGATGTGGTAACCAGAACTGTACACAGTATTCCAAATGAGGTCGCACCATCAATTTATACAGTGGCATTATGATACTGGTTGATTTGTTTTCAATTCCCTTCCTAATAACCCCACCATAGCATTGGCCTTTTTATTGCAATCACACACTGTCTTGACATTTTCATTGAGTTATTTACTATGACTCCAAGAGCTCTCTCTTGGTCAGTGTCTGCCAATTTGGATCCCATCAATGTGTATTTATAGTTAAGATTTTTGGCCCCAATGTACATCACTTTGCACTTGGCCACATTGAACCCCATTTGCCATGTTGATGCCCACTTGCCCATCCTCGACAGATCCCTTTGGAGTGCCTCACAATCCTCCTTGGTTTTCATCACCCTGAACAATTTTGTGTCATCCGCAAATTTAGCCACTTCACTGCTTACTCCCAACTCTGAATCATTAATGAACAAGTTAAAATGCATTGGACTCAGTACTGATCCCTGTGGTACCCCACTGCTTACCACCCCCCACTGAGAAAATTGCCCATTTATATTCACTCTCTGTTTCCTATCAATTAGCCAGTTTTTGATCCACAAGAGGACTTGTCCTTTTATCCCATGACTATTGAGCTTACTTAGGAGCCTTTGATGAGGAACTGTATCAAAAGCTTTCTGGAAGTCAAGATAAACAACATCTATTGGGTCCTCCTTGTCCATATGTTTGTTCTGTCTCTCAAAGAACACTAACCAATTAGTGAAACAAAATCTTCCCTTACAGAGCCCATGCTGAGTCTGCCTCAATAGTTTTTATTCATCAATGTGCCTACTAATTCTTTCCTTAATAACAGTTTCCACTAACTTATCTGGTACTGATGTCAGACTTACTGGCCTGTAATTTCCCAGATCTCCTCTGGAATCCTTTTTAAGGATGGGAGTGACATTAGCTACCTTCCAGTCCTCAGGAATGGAGGCAGATGTTAATGAAAGATTACATATTTTGGTCAGGAGATCCACAAGTTCACATCTGAGTTCTTTCAGAACTCTTGGATGTATGCCATTCAGGCCTGGTGATTTATCAGTTTTTAAGTTATCTATCAGTTGTAGGGCCTCTTCTCTTGTCACCTCAATCTGACTCAGGTCTTTCAACACCCCTCCCAAAATCAGTGGTTCTGGAGTGGGCAAGCACATCTCATCTTCCACAGTGAAGACAGAGGCAAAAAAGGCATTCAGCTTCTCAGCTATTTCCCTATTGTCCTTCAGTACTCCTTTTACCCCTTGGTCATCCAAGGGCTCTACTGCCTCTTTGGGGGGGGAGGTTGGTGCTGGAGAAGACTCTTGAGAGTCCCTTGGACTGCAAGGAGATCAAATCAGTAAATCCTAAAAGAAATCAACCCTGACTGTTCCCTGATACTGAAGTTGAAGCTCAAATACTTTGGCCACCAAATGAGAAGGGAGCACTCACTGGAGAAGATCCTGATGCTGGGAAAGATTGAAGGTCAAAGAAGAAGGAGGCGGCAAAGGATGAGATGGTTAGACAGTGTTATCAATGCAATGAGCATGAACTTAAACTCTGGAACATGATGGAAGACAGGAGGGCCTGGTGTGAGTCCATGGGGTTGTGAAGAGTCAGACTTGACTGTGTGACTGTACAACAACCTCATATTCCCTTTTTGCCTGCCTGATCACAGACTTGCATTTTATTTGCCACAGCCTGTGTTTCCTTTTATCAACCTCACCGAGACTAGCTTTCCACTACTTAAAGGAATCCTTTTTACCTTTTACAGCTTCCATTACTTTGTCTGTTAACCATGCAGGCCTTTTTCTATACCTGTTTGTGCCTTTCCTAACCTGCGGTGTGATTCCATTTGTCAGATCCTCCTTGAACAGCCTGGGATTCAATCATGGGGAAGGAGTTTCCATGCTGCACTAGTGGCAATATATGAATGGGAAGGCAGATAGTGCTGCTGCCGGGTGGCTCTAAGTCCATACTTAATTTCCCTTGCTGTTGGAACATCAAACTCCTCACACCTCTCTAGGGGAAATGTGGCTTCATTTGCTGACTTGTATTATGTAGCTAGGAGAGAGGGACATTGCATGCTGGCTATTGGCTTTTAGAATCTGACTCCACAAACATTCAGTGGCCCAATCTGCATCTAGCATTTGCTCCTCTGTTTTACCAAATCCATGTTGGAACAGAAATTCCCGTTTGCATTGCATGCCACTTCCACTTTCTTCGATTGTTGGATTTTATGGTAGTGCCCAGACTGCATGCCGCTTTCACATCATTTGATCTCTCAATTTTATGGAACCCATCTGCATAGATTTATGGCCTTTTTATGGCCATTCAGGGGTGACTCTGCTGTCGGTACAGAGTTGGCCAAGGAATTTGAATGTGGTTTTGAGCCACATCTTTTTCTGTTCCATGTGAGTTTGGTAAAACAGCAGAGCAAATGCTAGCTGCAGAATGAGCCAGTGTTGAATGGAATAGGAGTTAGTAGTGGAGCCATGGTGATTCTTAGGCAGCTTCAAGAGGGGGTTGGATAAACATCTGGAGCAGAGGTCCATCAGTGGCTATTAGCCACAACATATAGACGGAACACTATGCCTGGGGAAGTGATGCTCTGTATTCTTGGTGCTTGGGGAAGCAACAGTGGGAGGGCTTCTGGAGTCCTGGCCCCTCTGGTGGACCTCCTGATGACACCTGGGTTTTGGCCACTGAGTGACACAGAGTGTTGGACTGGATGGGCCATTGGCCTGATGGCTTCTCTTATGTTCTTACATTCTTAACCTGTTGCACTGGTTTAAAGTTGTCCTCATCTCTTCAGATTTGAAGTGCATGCATTGCTCAGTGTCCTGTCCCCTTAGGAACCCTGCATTAGTGCTGCAGGCTGTCAGGGAGACAGATCTGCTGTCATTGCAGAGCTCTGTGTACCTCCAAGCAGCAAGTTACTGGACATAATTTGGGGAGTAGGAGACAGACAGCTACTTCTTACATCATTGCTGTCCCCTCCTCTGTTGCTCCAGCTCTTCTGAGAACTGTGCTTTGATGTAGTGGGTCCTTATTTTTGCAAATGTTGATCTGGCAATTCTACAGGAAGCACATAGTCCAATCTATTTTGTGGCCAGTGTTTGCTGCCTTTTTCAAACAAATCAGATAACCAGATAATAATCAGTGTTTTTAGTTTCTGACATAATTCCTCTATCAGTGGGGCACAGCCATTGTAGAGTTTGTTGTGAAGCATGCCCTTACACCTGCTTGATGAGTTTAGGAGTACACAGAGAAAGAGGTAAATCTCTCCTTGATCTCTGCTTATTGTATGACTAAAACTGAAGAAAGATTTGTCTTTAGCCTGTACAATAGCCATAACATTATGCATAATGTCTGTGTAGAGTTAACTTCCCCTCCACTTCTTTTTAGTAAGATCTCAATCTCTTCTTTTGTGTTTTTTCCCCCTAGAGTGTTCTTGGTAAACCAGCTTCATTATATACCTGGACACTATGGCAATGCAAAACAAACTGTAGCAGCGGACCCTGGTAAAAACAAACTAACATAACCTTGTAGTTTAGTGTGGTACAGTGGTTAGAATATTAATTTAAGACCAGAGAGACCTGGGTTCAAATCCTCATTTTGCCATGAAGCTCGTGGAGGAGGGGGGACTTGGAACAGTCATTTTCCTCTCAGATGAACCTACCTCACAGTGTTGTAAACATAAGATGTGGAAGGGAAAACTTAATGTGGTGCCCTGAGCTGTTTGAAAGACTGTGGGATAAAAACAGAATAACTAGGCAAAAAACTTTCTGAAGCAAGTGATGTGGTTGTGTAGCAATTATGACCTTAAAACAGCCATTGATAATGGAACAGTGAAAGACAATGAGAGGCTTCTGGAGAAGAAGCCCTTGAAAACATCTGGAAATGTAACTGAAGGGAAACATAAGTAAGCTGGGTAACAGCTGGTAACTGCTAAGGGATGGGACTGAGGTGCAGTGCTTGCATGCTACCTCTAGGTGGTACTGTAGAGCAATGCTTTTTCCAAGTCCAGCCAAACCCCCATGCTAGAGAAAAGATTGTCAAAAAGAACAGTAGTTCACATAACTGTCTGTATCTACCACATTTACATCCTGCCCTTTCTTCTTGTAAGGAGATCAGGATGTGGCATACATGTTTGTTCCATTTTATTCCCCAGCAACATGTCAAAGGAAGCTCAGGGCCACCTAAGTGAGCTTCATGGCTGAACAGAGATGTGAGCTCCATTCTTTCTACCTCATACCCAATGCCGTCTTCTCCTCTCTGCACTGGGGTGGGTGGGTTATGCCATCTCCTGGCCTCAAATAACCCATTCACTATTAGTCTTGTGGGGGACACACCGTACTTGTATGTTTCTTCCCCCCATGGAGCTGCTTGTAGGAGGACAGCACTTGAGAAACAGCACGACAGAAAGGGGTGAACACAACTCTTCCTCCAATACTGTGGCCCTAATCCAAATTACCACACCTCCCCTCAGATGCTTTAGTTCTTCCTTTTTAAAAAATGGGGGATCCTAATCTCGAATCTCGATGGACCAAGTTTTATTATAATTTCCTTAAAGCACGGCCACAAGCATTAGTGAGCACTGCTACAGCAATTCGGAAAAGCTATGTCAAGGGAAAGCTGTGGATTTAAAGTGGAATTATATTTTAATTTCAAAGTAATCCTGAAAGTCACTGCAATTGGCCACATAATAAGATGGACTCTTATGGATTCAGCATGGTGATTCACTGAATGGTCGTAAGCATGTAGATGACTCTTAGCAAGGGCTCCCAAAGGGGCAGGATAAAGTGCTCCAGAGCCCCACAGGGCAAGGGCCCCTGAGGTTTGGTTTATATAGCCCAAGGTTTCTGACAAACTAAGTCGCACTGTCTGACCTTTAACCTTCAGAACAGTGGCTCATAGTAAGCCTATCCAGTGAATCAGCATTCATAGCTATTCATGAATTTCTCATCATTAAATACTACATAGCTAATACATGTGTTATGTTGCTATTCCATGGAATTAAATACACTTGACTAAAGTATTTACAGATAGCAGGGGAGGAGGAAGGCAGGAGGAGAGCCTCTGGGCTCTCTCTCTGCAGCCCTGACTCTCAGTGATCCTCGTCTGTAGAATGGGAATAATTAGGCAAAGGGAAGTCACCTTATCTGGGCCTTAGGCAATAACCGAAATAGGTTAAACCATTATTTTACATGTAGGTTTTTAAGCTTTAACGAGTACTTTATGGGGCAGGAAGTGTTTTATGAAATCCAAGAGCTTGCCTGGGCCTTCATGGGTCATCTGTTGGGCACATCCACATCCTGCCCTTCATCAAAGGAGCTCAAAGCAGGGAACAGAGCTGGTGATCTCAACTGCCCCCTCTCCAGCTGCTTCTAACCCTGTTACACCCTAGACATGGGTTTCCTGGGGCTATATCTAGTTTGGCCCACAGAACTACAACCTGTTCTAGTGCAAAGTACTGCACAAGCGCAACATCATATAAGTGACTAGACATTACAGGAGCACCTGCTGTGGTGCAAGCTGCTCTGGGTCCTAACCTATGCACTTGGCATATGAGCGTCTGTGCAGATATTAGGGGAAAGTACAACTGGACAGGATCACGTTTCTTACAAGGACAGAGTACTGGAGACCTGTGACATATTTGGTAGGCATGTAAAGTGCTGTCAAGTCGCAGCCAACTTATGGTGATGGCATATTTGATAGTCTCTATATTTATTGACAAATACCGAGGCTGAGTAGGCACGAGATTCCCTCCCCTCCCAAGTCTTCCCCCCTACCCCTCCAGGATTTTCAAGGCAGCCTTGATGGATCGAGATGTGTGCTCTTTTCTGAACGTCAAACTCTTAACCTCTGAAAGAACCCAGAGCACAGGAAATGTAACAGAGATTTTGTTTTTGTGTCTGTTCGGCTGGTCCTTGCTGGTTTTCCAGACAATGAGGTAGACTTGGGCAGGTGGCTGGAGAAGTGAATTAAGAGATAATTGAGATTAATTTTCTATTCAGGCTTACTTGCCTCTTACCTAATTAAATGCATGTTTCACTTATGAATGATAATCAATCGTGTCAAGCCTTGTGGTGGTTTGTAAAGACTTGGATTGAGTGTAGGTCCCGGGGAAAAGCTTCTTTGCCTTTTTTGTTCTCTCTCCCCCACCCACCAGCCTTCATCCTGGACATTATGCATTTCCGGGTTACTTAGAAGCTTCCGGCAATTTTCCAAATGGCTTAGGGGAATCTCAGCTCCAGCCACAGCAAGTAAGCATGAAGGTTCAGGTTTGTTTTGTGACTGAAGGTGGTCTTATATCAAGATGGGTAGCTATGTTAGTCTGTCCACAGCAGCAGAAAAGAGCAAGAGTTCAGTAGCACATTTGTGGTAGGGTAGGAGCTTTCATGAGTTACTGCTCACTTCTTCAGTCAGAAGTGACTCAGAAAAGCTCACCCCCTGCCACAAATTTTGTCAGTCTTTAAGGTGCTCCTGGACTCTTGCTCTTTTCTGCTGCTACAGGTAGTATTTTATGTTATTTCAAATGAGTTTTTTTTGTTACTGGTTAGCTCTTCTCAGGAAAACTGGATGAAACAGAGGGTGATTTGGAGCAAAGGACGTTAATGAAAGGTACTTGGAGAGCTACACTAACCAGAGTTTATACCCTTCGACGTCTATTGAAGCCAATGGGCTAGAATGGTGTCTCTCTGCTTAGGGCTGCACTGTTGGCCTTTCCCCACATCACTGCTTTTCCACCGAAAACATTACTTCCAGAGGGATCCAAAAACATTTTTGAGGGAAAATGTGCATTCAGCATCCTGTGAAAGGAGAGGGGAAGGGCCTGACAGGTGGGAAGCGGCAAGTGACGGCTAAGTCTCCTTCCTCTGCTGCTGCTCTCTTCCAACAGTCCTCAAGGGGCTCCTTTTCTTTAGGAGATGAGGCTGTCAAGGGTTTGCTGTGTTCATTTTTTTTTGCCTGTCTAGTAGCACTGCCCCAGTTCTTTCAGGTCTGTAAACCTTATATTTATAGGATAACATTTTACTCTCTTACCAAATGAAGACCTGTAATGACAGAAGAGGCAAACGTAGTCAGTGTCGCACTCTCTTCAGCAATGGTTTGGCTTTGTGCTGGAAAGCGAGCTCACTTGAGGACAACTAATTTGGAAGCAGATAAAGCTAGTGGAAATTGCATAGACAAGAGCAGTTAGACTGAGCCTGCAATTTGCCAGCCATGTGTTCCAGAATAATCCTGTTGACTCCAGCAGGATTACCTTGAAATAATGGTTGGCTGATTGTGGCCACTAGGCAATTAAAAAAACAAAAAAAAAAACAAAGTGAAGAGATACAAGAACATGACATATTTAGTGTAGCAGAAGAGCCAAGGTGTGTTTCTTCTTGCCATCTGCAAATGTGGATATTTAGATAAGGGACTCAGGATGGCTTTCGGACAAGGCCCCTGCACCATCTTCTAAGACTGGGGTTGGCTTGTCAACAGTGAAGCGCATGCCATTGCAATTTCCATTTAATGTTCATGTAGTTTTTACTTTCCTTCATGGGGTAATGAATATGAGTGAATCTACAGCCTGGGATGTTTCCAAAGTAATGCAGGGATCTATCTGTGTAATTGTTATTGTGTTCAGCTCACAGATATTCTACCTTCTATAGCTGTAGTTGTTAAAATGACCTCGATACACAACTTAGAGATGCAGGGTATGTAAATCTAATATGGTTGGGCACTAACCTTAAGGAAATTGTAACTTGTCTTTTAAGGATTTGCACGGGTACATTTTTGACATGCAGAAGCATTTTTGTTCTGTTGCCCTTCCATTATTGGCAAACCCAGGTTTCCCCCACATGTTCACAGTGCCTTAGGGATTTGCAGTTGACATTTGCAATCCCCTCCCAAGAGTGCCACCAGAACTATTCTTCAGTGACTCCACATACCAACTGGATACTGCCTATACCACTGCTGACAATACAGTTATCTGCCCTTCTCCATTTATTAGTTTGATAAAGATGAGCACTTTTTACCTTGTCCCATAAGAACTTTTGGAGCCCTTTTAATTTCATTGTATTTTCTTAAATTCTAAAAATAGTGCCTGGGCCAAAAATGCTTTGCCATTTGAAGACCTCTTTTTTAAAAATGTAGAATGTGCATTTTCTGTTTCCAGCCCTTAGTGCACATGTGAATGCATGCACACACACCCTTTAAATAGATAAATGGGCTTTCCTTCCTAATGCAAAGCTTTTTTCCTCTGTTCCAGTTATGTTGTATAGTGATGAAATGGCTGTTGTCAGATTGGGGCTATTACTACTGTTAGCGCAAAAGTAAAGTTGCTCCCATTGTCCTTTGGGGTGGGGGGAGGATTCTTTCTACAAGCCCCACTATCAAGCTGTGTCTGGAATGATGGAGCTGGAAAACGTCCTTTAGCAGTATGTATCCATGCAAGGCACGTGAACCCTGGCAGACAAAACACATTCTAGGAGTATGTTCTAGTGAGCCTTGTCTCAAATTAAGCTCTGATAACAGAGAGGGTGTTTCTGCCAGGAGAATAATTATTGTTTATTACTTGCAAAGAGGAAGCAGAGGAGAGAAACAATAGCTCCTATTTGCGTTCAGTATCCATAGCCTTTTGAATCCAAGTTATTGGGTTTTGTAGTTCATTTGAGAAAGTGAGATTTTTAGGGCTTATGTTGAGCCAGGCCACATTCCTAGACTGTGTGAAGTAACGAAAGAGTATCTCTCTGTGTGGGTAGAATATATTTACCTCAGCATGGACTAACCGCAACTTGTCACATCACCACAGGGATTTGGTGGTAGACCTTACAGGCCCAAAGCTGAGCTGTGAGGCCTCTCTTTCGGGGAAATTAACATCTGGAGGTTAACTCATGGAGGAATGTGTGGCTGGTTATCTTGCTCAATACAGGTCAGAACACAATTCATGACATGTTAAAAGGTTACAGCCAGTAGTTTCTCCAGCTATATTCCAAAATGTGTTATTTGTAAGCAATACACTGTACTGTATTTAAAATGTCTTATTTCCTTTTATGATAGATAAATCATAATACAGTCAGTATTGCAGCACCGGTAACACCCCTTGATGCAATTCAGCAGTGGAAAAAGCACGTGTGTGAATACGGTGAGTTGAGTTTTGCCATTTTGCAAATGGATACTACGACATTCCCCCCATTGAGATTCCTTTCTTCAGTTTTGTGGCACAAAATTTCCAAGTTTCTGAATGACTTTCAACTTCTTTTCCTTGTCTTTAACTTTCATCTCAAGGAACCAAATGGCGGAGAAGACCAAAACGACATCGTCTGACAACCAGGTTATTCCTATCAAGCTCCGCATTGCAAATAGCTTTCAGTATGAGCCTTTAACTACTATTTCTCTTAGCAAAGACCCTTTCTTTCATACTTATCTGCCCATGCCCTTTTCCCACTGGGTCCCTGCACCCATGCCACTTTGTTTCCTGGGTTCCTGTCTCATCCCCATCATTGCAGTAGCTGCATTCAGTGGCTCTAGTGTGATGGGGTATTTTTGAACTCTTTTGCCATGATTTGCACATGCAGAATTCCCTCCCTGACCAGTGCCACCTTTGTGTTACAAGCAGCTGGGCTAGGATAGGTGGGCGTCTTAGGTCTTACACGACTATTAAGGATTGTTTTAATGTTGATCCTTCTGCAATGTCCAGTTGCACAATGAATACCTTCTGGGCAGGAGAACCTCTTTTGTTGTGTCATGTATATCCCAAACGTTGTTGGAAGCTCCCATGCCCAATGGTCTAGGATGCCCTCCCACAGACCTCCACATGGCTATACTTAAAAGATACCCATTCAAGGCACATTTCAAAAGTGGGGGAGGTGCAAGCCCCCACCAGCTGTCACTATAAGAAGGGAACGAGCAAGCTTTTTATTTGGCCCTGTTTTAAATTAGGGATTAAAGGTTCGGTCCGTAGCTAAGGATTTTACTGTTATCTTTAAATTTATTGTGTAGTGGGTTTTTTTCAGAGTTTTATATCCCACTTTCTCTGCCCTAAGGAGTCTCAAAGCTGCTTATAATCACCTTACCTTCCTCTCCCCGTAAAAGGCACCTTGTGAGGTAGGTGGGGCTGAGAGAGTTCTGAGAGAACTTTGTGACTGGCCCAAGGTCACCCAGAAGGCTTCATGTGGAGGAGGAGTGGGGAATCAAACCCACTTCTCCAGATTAGAGTCCACCACTCTTTACCACTATGCCACACTATTTACTACATTTTAATTCTCCCTTTTCCCTAAGGAGCCCAGGGTTGCATACATTTTTCTACTCTCCTCCATTTTATCCTCACAGCAACCCTGTTATATAGGCTGAGAGTGTGTGTGATTGGCCGAAGGACATCCAGGGAACTGCCAAGACAGACTGGGGATTCAGACCTGGTTTCCCAGATCCTAGCCTGACACCTGAATCACTAGACCACTCTGGTTTGCTCTGGTGTTCACTACTTTGCTACACAGGGTTGCCAACTCCAGACTGGGAAATTTCTGGAGATTTCAGTGGTGGAGCCTGGAGGTGGGATTTGGGGGAGGGGAGGGTACTGATTTGGATATCATCTAGGCACTAGACTCTTCTGGAATGATTACTTTATAAGGCATAGGATCTGTTTTTTACCTGCTATTGTTATTCATTGTTTTACTGTTTTTATTGTTGTCAGCCCCCATTTGGGATGTGTGTAGGGCAGAATATAAATTTAATAGATAAAAATAAAAATAAAGTAAATATAATGCCATGGTATAATGACATATAATGGCACTCTGAAGCTGCATTTCCCCCCTAGGGGAACTGATCTCTATTGTCTGGTAATCAGTTGTAAATCCAGGGGTCTCCATGCCCCACCTGGAGGTTGGCAACCCTAGCTGAGTGGGGAGCTGTAGTGAAGTCACCTTCTTCACTCCAAGTCAGAGACTCTAATTCCCCTGCACACTGGCAGTTAACATATTTTATTGCTCTTCATTTCATTCCCTTACTTTCAAGAGGGCAAGAGAAAAAGGAATCAAAGAATATTTAGGATTTATGCAAAGGCTGTTTCAGATACCTGTAAAGGACTTGTCAAAATATGCTGCGTCTGCCATGCTTTGAGTTCTGCTGAACAGCTATAGATATGGATATTTATTAAAGGCATAAGCCAAGCTGTGCTGTCTTTCCTTTCCATTGCAGGAGCTGTGAGTCTGAAGAAAGTGATTCAGTTTCTTCTCAGCTATAACTGAGGACTGTGGCTGAAGCTGAGCTGGAAATACAGTTCCAAGAAACTAGTTACCAACTGCTATAGTAGCAAGATTGTTAGCCAAAAACAAAAAACACACCCTACTTTCTATTAAATGTTTTGGCATGCTTATAGAAAAGTGCTGATTCTTCCCCAAGGAGTAATATATTTAGTTCAGGAAAACTATTTAGTTCAGGCTTTGAGAGGTGCAAGAATAATACTAAAATTTAAAATGCAAAACAAGGATGGCGGTCACACATGCGAGATAACACAGGGGGAAGCGAGGCTATTCTTTCCAGAGGAATTTGACCTGCAGTTGCATGATCACACAGTCCTTCAAAGCTGCAGGGGCAGCCCGCCACTGCATGATTGGACGCAACCGCGGGTGAGTCAGGTTTTTTTTTTGCCATTTGTTCCCGATGCGCTTAAATGGGGAATTGATGAATCACATCTCAGCACTGAGGGCTCCCTACGGAGCATGCGATGATGCGCATACTGAGAAGGGGGAAAAAACCAATGGCATGGAGTCAAGATGGCCTGCTCAGACCATCCCGACACCATGAGAGCACGCTGGAGCGATCAGACAGGGGAAAGTCTGTCTGAGGCCTGTAGCAACCCATTTACTACCGGATTTTCCCTGGTGTCTTTTTACTCTGCTTCTGTGGTGGAGCAAAATGGGTTGCCGATGGGTGCAGGGTGCTTCCAAGATGTTCGTGTCTGATTGCAGCCTTTAAATCCACCCGGCATTTGTGCTCATAGCGCAGCTAATCTTGTGTGCGATTGCGCGCCAGAATCAGTATAGCATTTTCATCCTGATCTAGAGATTTGTGTGCTCATTGATGCACAGAGTTCTTCAGTACCTTGTTAATTGCAATGGAATAAATAAATCTTTATATGCAAATTAGAGCATGGGCAGATCTCCTACTTCTGAACTGGAGTAGGTCTTGAAGGCGAAAAGGCTCTCATGCATGTTTTTTTTAAAACGATCACTGGGTCGGGGTGGGTGGGAAATGATACATTATTAATAGCTTAACCTTGGCTCTGTCCTAGTACAGAAAAGCAGAAGGTAAAGCGAGGAAGGTTAAAACAACATTTAGTTGCTTTATATCTTGCTTTTTGACCACAGAGGCATCCAAGTGACTTTAAAAAGTCTAAACTTCCCCCTTCCTTAGCCCTCACTGGTTTTGGAATGACAGTTGTGCACTCGAGGCCTTTCTCTGCAAGGACGGAAGACCTTTAATATCGTGGAAGCCAGCTATCACAGTTCAGTGGAATCCTACTCCTAACTCTTCCTCGTGGCGGCAATTTTAAAGCACTTGGCTGCTGGCTGAGACCAGCCCGATTTTGGATGCCCTTTTGACTTCTTCCCTACCCCAGCTTCAGTGCAATGAAATGTTTCCATGAGTAGGGTGTTGCTTTTGTTTAGATTTTTTTTCCTGAATGTTTTGAATTCACTATTTTAAAATGCAAATCTTACAAAGAAGATTTTACAGTGCCTTGTAACTGGTGAAAAATGATCCATGCCAGGTTTGTCTAGTTGTATGGGCTTTTAAACTTAAAATAAATGCATATTCAGTAAATGCAGCCCAATTTAACAGATTACACATTAAGTTATAAAAAGTTTGTTAAAAATAATATGTAACAGGATGTCATTATCTTGTCCCTGGCAGTGATTTGTTTGTCTTAGTCATACTAGAAGTAGAAAAAAGTTCCAAAAATATTTATTTGCATCAAATAGTTTACCTGTCCTCTCCAAATCTTAATATCTAACTTCAAACATGTTGGAAAAGAGTAGTTTTTAAATCCCCCATGATAGTATCTCAAGTCCCTTCGAAACTTGTGCCAACAGGCTCTGTACAGCCATAATTAAGTGGCCTATCTTCTAGTTTTGAGCATAAGTCAGTTTACCAGCTATTCCAACTATTGTATCAATTATTATATTTTATAGCAATTCTAGTAATTCTTATACAAAATTTGATTATTAATATCCCAAAACCTGAGAGTACCATCACCAAATTATGTGATAAATCTGTATTTACACAGTCACACCATGAGCAGATTGAAGTACTATCAGAATAGACCCTTTTCAGTTTCCGGAGTGTGGAGCTAAAATGGAAGAAAGTTGTATATAATAATTTTGCTTACTTTTGTTTACAGCCTTTCCTGTAAAGAGGTCAGAGTGGCAATTTAACAACAATACTGTGTGATATGTAAAACTGAAGGAAAGAAAGTGACTTTCCAAAGGTGATGCCACCCCATCAACTTTAAAGCTGGGAGGGGGAAATGAACTTGGGTTTCTTGCTTTCTTGGCACTTGGATAACAGAGTCAAGATGCAGTAGAGATGGCAGAGCTTAAAACACTACAATAGCATATAGAAGGTGTTCCTTTAAATTGATCAGCTTAAACAAAGTAGGCTTTCTAGATTTAAAAAAATAACCCTGTGAACCTATGCACAGAAAAGGTTAGCCAGCAGTCCTTTAGGCAGCTTTACTTACTTTCCCGTTCCTTAGTTCTCCTAGTTCCTCAGCAGTATTTTATATAAAGGCCTGGATTTGCGCTTGCTAAATAACAGAACGGAAAAGAGAGGCAAAAACGATGCCAGAGTATAGCCAACTTTGTTTTTAATTAGAGTATATATACTTCCAAACTGGATACACTAGAAATTGGCAATGCAACGTAAGATGCAAAGAAATATACCAGTTACTGTCAAAATGACCCTGTACAGCCTTATAATGCAAAAAAGCTTTATACAATACAAATTTCCATTAATGTACACAAACCTTGACAGTGTGATATTTGAATATGATACAGCAAGTTAAAAGGAGAGGGGGAAGCAAGAAAAGTGCTGAAAGAAAGTAACCAAATTACTGGATGGAACATGAGAAACCAGCCTATCTTAAAGAATGCATAGTGAAAAAAGCAGATACAAAGTGAGTGTCTTTAAAGAATTCAACAGAAATGTGAAACAAGCAAAGGATATCTATAGAGAGCATTCCTTTCTTTAGTGTCAAACAGGAAACCAATTGTTGTATATGCAAGGGCCTTTATAAATACTGTATATTTTTTTCTTAAAAAAATAAAAAACACCTCCAGATGCATTCTTTTTCTCACTCAGAAGTCATGTATAACTAACTTTCCAGAAATAATTCAGTGTCCAAAGTGCTAAATAAAGCTGCCCAATTACATTAAGCATAACTATGACAAATACAAAGGAAAATGGTTAAACCCAAGGCATTAAAAGTTGCTTACAGCATCATAATACTCTCATTCCTTGACGTTCCTATGTATATTGCACCATTTTGGTTTACAGAACATCTTCCTTTAACATTCCTATGCGTGTGTAGCTTACTTGCTGGCAAACTAATTAGTATTTTTGTTTTTAAGAGAGTTGACCAGAAACATCTTGAATGTATTTAGTAAATTACAGTGATTGCTAACAGAATCAAAGTTCCAAAATTTATGGTATAAATGAACTCCCTTTTTATTTTTTTTAAAAACCCTAATTGTAAATAGCTTCCCAGTGGACAAGTCCTTCTTCTTCTTAAAATTCCTAGAAAAGGATGAAACTGAGCCTGTTCTACTCAGTGGCAAGACTGCAGTCAAGTTATGAATCAAGATTTCATCCAAACCCCACTCCCCCCATAAACAGATAGATAGGAAATGCAGCCATCTGTGTGTCTGTCAATCTAGCTACAGCAGCATTCTGGAAAAGAGAAGTAGGTCATACCTGTTATATTATGCAAAACACCACCTTACTGCATTGAAACAGCTCACAGCAGCATCTGACCTAGGTAGGTCTACTGTGGCTGCTATTCCCTTTGGATGCTTTACTGTATAGCTGGGGGGGGGTCTTCCTCCGTCATAGCTCTCTTCTTTACGTATCCCTTTGTCAGGCAGCAGAATTTGCACGATGATGCTCTGCCACATCACTGATGGGTGACCATTACTAGGCACTACTGTGCCATCACACTTGGTGTTAGAATGCCATTGTAAGGTCTTAGGTCATGACACTACACCTGACCTTATGTTAAGCACCTATTTGCCAGCAGAGCAACTTGTAGGATGAGTACCAAAAAGCAGTTTTAATCAAGACAAGAGCAATTAACAAGATTTGTTAGGAACAACTCAAATAATGACATTTAACTGTAATAGATTGGCCAGGGGAAGCAACATGCTGACTACATTCTTGTGTGAACTCATTACCTTGATTGTAGTTATCTTGCTTTAATGTTTTAACTTCTTAATATTTAGGGTCGGGATTCTTCCTTCACATCCTCCATTGCAAAATTTCTAGTATTGTAACATTTAAACAGATTTGGATTCCTTCCCATATATGTGTTTAGTGGCAGAAACTGGATGAGATGCCAATACACAATAAACATCAGTGCATGGGTGAGAAAAAAATTAAATGGTGGGAAGAAATATGAGTTGACTTAGATCATCTATTAGGAATGCCACATTTGCTCCTTACTGCAATAAAGTGCAATAGTTATGTCATTTTAATGACCACAAAGTAAGAGCTTTAAGAAAATATAAAGTTAGCTTCCTAGAAGAGTATACTAGAGTAGGCATTAACAAAATAATATAAAGGATTACAAATATCATGAAGAGTAATGTGTACAGAGATTCAAAATTTGAAAATATAGCTGAAAAGTTGGGCATATAAAAGAGAACCATATTGATTAAACAGCACCTTTTTGTCATTTTGTTTAAAAGAATGTGCTGTTAACTTTCAAATATACAATCTGATATTCCTTCAGTCCACAAAAGAAACATTTGCATCTTCTATGCTTTCTTTCTTACTTTTTTTGCAAGTGAGAAACATACTAGTGCAAGACTCAAGCACTGTGCAAAACCTGCCTTTATTTAGTCTGAGTATTTATACCCAGAATTTACCAAACTCTTCCTTTTAAAATCCCCTTTCCTGGATTTAATCACCATAGAGTTTTACTTGTACACTCTTGCAAACCAAGTTCGCCACTGCATTTATACAGTTTGAGAATGTGTATGGTTAACAATATACCATGACCTGGACCTGATCGGAGGGCTGTTTCTTATAATACCTTTTTGTACTTGCTCTTACATCAGTTGCAAAATGCAATGGTACAACTGCATTTAAATCACTTTTTTTTCTTGGCAAACTAGACAGAAGAGTGTTGGGCTCTTGCATCAAAACAGTTTATTAAGAAAAGAGCAATTTCAATGCAATGCATGCATGCCCTTTAAAACTGATGCCTGGCGTGTGCATTTTGAACGCTGGTATCTGTACTCCAGTACAAAAGGTACTATAAGACAAGGCCTTGAATTACATGGATATAATGAAAAACTGACCTTGTGAATGCATGAAATGCACTTCCTTGTTTACAGGTTTATCTATACCCTCATGTGGGTCGCTGCCATATTTCGTTCAGGGCTAGTTCACACTTCACGTTTCCTACATGGGGGTGATCTCCATGTGTGTTCACTGTGACATTTTAAGGGTGGCAGGAGTGCTAATTTTGGGCAGCGCATAAGTACACAGCAAGAGCCCTATTTGCGAATACAGCCAAAAAAGAACAAATACTAGAGTGTACATGCATTTGCCCACATGAACATCAGCTCCATGCAGGAAAAATGTAACACATGAAAAGCCCCTCAATTTGCAGGACTCAAAGCAATTTTGTCTCCTCTTCTTCCACCTTGATTTGAGGCCAAGGCAGCAACTATATGCTGCAGTTCTGCCTGGTATGCCCTTTCTTCTCCATCTTGGACTAAAAAGCTGTTGTTTCCACATTCCAAGAATTGTAAAATAAAGAGAATTAGGCAAGGAAGTGAACATGGAGAATTGCAATAATGATCACAAAGGGAGGGGCCGCAGCTCATTGGCAGAGCATATGCTTTGCATGGCTAAAGGTCCCTTTCACAGTCCCTGCCTTCTCTGGTTAAAGACTCAGATAGCAAGTGCTGGCCTGAGACCATCTTAGGCCTTGGAGAACTGCTGCCAGTGAAGAGTAGGCAACACTGGCCTGGGTGGACCAGTCGTCTGACTTAGTATAAGGCAGCTTCATGTGTTCCTATTAAATAAAGTACAAAAGGATGTGCAAAAGCAATGTCATGGCACACTGCAGACAGACTTTCTTTCAGACACGCTCACACTCACCAACCCAAAGGAAAATGCATCAATATGTCATATTTTGCCATTAAGGACACTCTTGTTCAGCTTAAACAAGACAAAAGTGTTTCTTAGATAAGAGTGCTGGGAACATGCCTCTGAAGGTAGAAGTATGCAGGAGGTCACCTCTCTGAAGATTTTAATAAAGCAGCCTTCATGTCAATGCATTAAGGAGACACACAGAACCATTTTTGTCTATACCTTACTACTAATGATCTATAGTACAAATGTTCAGCCAGTCATACCTCTGGGGTGCATGGTTTATAGCAATGCATATACCTGCTGGATGTCTGTTGTGGGAGGGGGGATATTTTTGGTACAGAATGTGGCTGTCTTCAGACAGTTTCTGCCCTTTCTGTTAGTCCTAGGTAGGCAAGGAAGGAGTGCTTCGGCGAACAGTCACCCAGACATACAGTCTGTGGCCTGGGTGGATGGAATGTGATATCAAAGTGGTTCTTGGGAAAAAACATGGTTAAGGGAATGAGGTGGGCAAACTCAGAGTTTCGATACTTGTCAAAACACAGGGAAGTGCCATTGATGGCCAAGGCCTTAAGAGCCACGTTTGGCTCGGCCCCTCCGCTGTGCGCAGCCGACATGGCCACTGTCTGCAGAGCCTGGGAAGCTGACATCACTGAGAGAGGCGATAAGAGGCTTCGGGAACTGTTGGCAGCAAGAAGAGGACTTGCTTCCTTGGAGCTGGCCCCCTGGCCCTTTTTCTCCTCTTCGGAGTAGTCCCCATTTTGGTGTTTCTTCACGTGGCGGCTGAAGACAAATGGGTGGGTGGTCTTGAAGAGGCACTCTTCGCAGCTGAAAGTCTGGCGCGGAGCATGCTTGAGCTTCTTGTGCAGGTTGAGATTGTCTTTGCGTTTGCAGCTGTAGCTGCACTGGTCACAGTGAAAAGGGCGCTCCCCAGTGTGTACGCGCACGTGCTCTATCAGCTTGTTGGCTGTCTTTGAAAGATAGCCACACTGGTCACACTTGTAATGGTTGCCAAGGCGATGCTCCCGGATGTGCATTTCCAGCTCCAGCTGATTGGCTTTCACTGCCTGGCAGATCCGGCACTTGTACTCCATTTTATAGTGGGTCTTCAAATGGCATTCCATTGCTGCTGGACGGTTTGTGGAGTAAATACAGAATGGGCACCTATCAAAAACCAAAGAAATACCAACAGTTGATTCTAGGTAAACTACCAGATTTTGTTTCACTAATTTCATTTCAGCCAATCAAGATATGTGAACATTCTCGCAGTAAGAATGTGGTGTGCTTGGTTTCGTACAGAGATACAAACTTAGTTTAAGGGTGCTTAAAACATAAAAAGACTGAATGCCGAATTCTTTGAAGTGAAACCTTATGAGCTCTTTTGCCTCTCCCACAGACACCTTGATCCAAAGCAAGGGTGATCTGCAATGTGGATGTCAATTCCAATTTCAATACTTATCCAGGTTCTATGGAATTTGATGGCTGCATGATGTGACAGGGACAATAAGTTCAATCTGAGACAAATAACCATATGCAACACTTTTTTTTCCATAACCAGAACCTGGTAAGCGTTAAGCTTTGTCAGGAAGATGCCACTGTGGGGTATCAGCAATTCCAATCTGCCTGTCTCTTAAAACATGTCACTCATACACGTTAAGATTGTGTTGAGCATTTTAAGTTGGAAGGTGATGGAGATGTTTTACAAATAAAGTGAGAAATAGCATTGCCAACAACCGGTGGGAGTCTTGGTGGGGGGGCCATGAGCACGAACCGAATTATGTCACTTCCAAGGAAAACCTCCATAAGAGTTTCTGGTGATTCTTAATAATAGAGTGACATCACTTCTGGGTTCTCCCCTGAAGTGACGTAAGACCATCACACCAATGGAAATTTTGAAAGGTATTTCTCTGCCACCAACCAACAGAGTGGCAATGGGTAAGGGTGGGATTGCCAGGAGGTCTCCCACCACAGCAGGACACCTGGAAACCCTAGTGAGAACTAGTTTCCAATATTTAAAATTCAAAGACGGATCTCACAATTTAATCTTATTTCAGCTCTCAGTAAGAAGCAAGACTTCCTTTAAATAATCAGCATGTCTTGGCACTATGCCAAAAGCGTTGGAGTCAATTAATTCAAGATGCACCCTTTTGAAACCAAGCATCAAGTGCAAGGTTCTGAAGGAGGCCAAAGCTTCATGCTCTTCAAAACTTAACACAAGGAAGAAGAGTCAAACTAGAAGCAGGGATAGATAACTATTACAGAGAATTATGCTTCAGCAATCATCTTCTTTCTGCACACCACCAGCCAACTGATTTAGTGAGGCTTTAGCAAACCAGGCCAACAAAAAGGTAACAGCAACAGGGTTGCAGCAATTGCTCTTAATTTCTGAGGTATGGATATAAAGAATTTGCAAAAAATATATACTCTGATCCAGTGATCTCCTACATATGAGAGAGCTCCAGAGCTTAAACAGAGCTCCCATGCCCATAAGAACTGTTCATTTCAAAGGCAGAACCATACATGTATCACTTCGTGTGCCAAACAGTGCCCCTTTCACTGTATTGATGAGGACAGCTTCCACATACACGAGTTTCATGTGTTCATCTGAATGCATATGAGTCTCCAGGCAAAATTGTTCATTTTTGCAATTTATTAGGTTGGATCCCACAATCTGCAGGTGCAAGGGTACAAAATCACTATTTCTGTTTCTTCCACTTCATTCCCTTCCCCCGCCCCACTGCAGCCTCCTGACCTGTGTAGCTATTAGTCCAGGTGGGTCCTCAATTCCGGAAATAAACTTTCCCAGGGCCGGTAAGAAGTGCTGAAAGGAGGGGAACGTGGGAAAGATCTGCAATGAGTGTGAGATCCAACTCCCAGTTTTCATTTTTAATAATGACACAGATAATTGTCTTAAAGATCTACGTGGAAGGAGTAAAAACTGCCTGACTGTAAGGAGCTGCTTTAGCTGCAGAGGCCCCAGTGGAGACATATGTGTCTGCAAACTAAAGCTGTCTGCATTTGTGTCAACCGCCATTCAGTACAGTGATTACTCTGCCATGGGGGACTAGGGTTTAGGCAGTCAATGAAAGTTAAAAACAATCTTCAGAGCCAACATCCTAGACTTTGACTCTGTGACCAAAATGAATCCCCTCCAGGTTTGCTTCTCTGTTTCTGCGCCCACAATATTTGAGGTACTGAACACAGTAAAAATTTGTGTACTTGCTTTCCTTACTTGAGCCCACCAGTGGGGACCGTGTGGCATTTCTTGTGCTCCAGCAATTGCTCAGGAGTCTTCATGAACTTGTGGCACACATCACATTCAAACATCCGTGTGATCAGGTGGATTTGCAAATGGCGCTCAAACATGTTTTTTGTTTTGCAGACAAAGTTACAGAAAACACATTCAAAACCTGCAAAGGGAAACCACAGACACTATTACCTATCTCACACATCTCAGCCTTGAGTAAGTGGAGGTTGCGACTTTGCATCTATTTCACCAGCTTTTTACCTTTTTCTGACTTCTCTTCTGTGCTTAATAAGGTCTGGCTACCGGGCACTACAGAAATAACTAACAGGTTGTTTGAACTCTTGGATTTGGGGCTGATCTCGACATCTTCTTTGCTGTTGGCAGAATCACTAAGTGCTGACAGGGAGGAAGAAGAAGGACTGTTTGAGTCACTGGGTGTCTTCCTCTCTTCACCTACGTAGGGGGGAAAAAAGAAACAAATCAGCCTAAAGCATTAACTTGCTTATTAGTATCAGGTTCATGTCCTCATCTACCAAGACAAACTTCTCACTCCTGTTTTGCCTTAACGTTTTTCAGAGGAAAGCCCAGTGTTGACATCTCTGCTGCAGATGTCTCTGTGGACTTGTCATGCATTCTTAGTTTCAATCACCTGTAGCTTTGTAACTCTTACTAGACTTGGGCAACGGCAGTTTATTTTTTTTAATCAAGATAAAATCCATGCAATAATGCGGAAGTGAGCAAGGGTTCATTACACACCCATAACAAAGTGGCTAATGTTATATCATGGGCAGGAGTGAATTTGTTGACATTCCCTTAGTGTATGGTATTCTTATTCTAACATGATCCCTTCAGGTAAAAGCCTTTGCTTTATTTTCACTTTTCAGTCCTGTTGTTGGTTATGGTCTAACACAGGGGTGTCGAACTCATTTGTTATGAGGGCTGGATCTGACATAAATGAGACCTTGTTGGGCTGGGCCATGTGTGCCATAAAATGTAATGCCAGGTAGTGGAGATGTAAACTTTATAAAGGACACAAACACAATTTTTTTTTTACCTAAAATAAAAACATGCTTAAAATATTAGCTCTGAAAGCTGCAAACCTACTTTTGATTTATTGACATTCACCACAGAAATCTCATGCTCAGAGTTCTGAGTCTAGGACCCAGGTTAAAACATGAAACGGCGGAGTGATTAAGAGAGCCTGACGAAGCAAGCTATGATGCGGCGGGAGCAGCAGGACTGGACGCAGGAGATGTCCGGTTCCACTGCAGGCCTGATGGAAGGCCTCCGGGGCCCTGATCCAGCCCCTAGTCCGCATGTTTGACATCCCTGGTCCAACAGGGCCCTGACCAGGCCTACCTTATGTTCTAGTGAAGTTCTGTTCTGGTATTGGGTACTGTGGAGTTATTACAGCTACTTTTTTCTTTTCTAACAAAATTCTTCAGAGAAGCTACTTTTGCTTGAGACATTAACATGCCTAAAAGATTAACATGTCTAAAATACAGGTCTGTAGGACTGCATGGCTTTGGAAATCTGCACTGTGTGTACCACTTGGGGAAACCTGCTTCATTATGCTCTGGGTGTTTGGGGTCAGTGTGTTTTGTGGGCAGAGATCATGGATATGTTTGTGTTGGGTGGACCTCTTTCCACTCTGGGACTCTGTTTCATTTCAGAGGCCCCAAAAGGAACTTCATTTCAGATAGGCAGGGGTTCCCTATTCTTTCACTGACAGCAGGAAGACAAAGTCTAGACTAAAGCGTCTTCTTGGGTTCTGCCCTTTCTGAAGTTCCCATATCCCTTCCTACCTAAAATGCATCTTTTCTGGGCACTGCCAATAGCTGGGGGAGAAGGGGGAGCCAGCACTGGCCTGGTGTATTATGAAAATGAGTTTACAGCTCAGCACTATTAGTTTCCATTTATGAGAACATGCAAAGAATCTGGGAGGATTCTTATATGACAACATACAGGGCATTCGCAAAGGCAAGCACAGTCTGGAAATGTGAAGAGGTGTCTGGTGAGTTTCTTCTCTTATCTAATGGAAACAATTAACACTCCAAACACTTCACACAACACCATGGCTATTTAAGGGTCACACTAAATTTTTTTAAAAGGAAACAATGCTAAATTATGCAATTCTAATCAATTTGGCCCCTAATTATGCACAAGAGTTTTGTACCAACAGAATTTTGCCAAGCCAGGGGGTCCAACTGGGCTGGCACCAGCAACAAAATTCAGGGGGAAAGTTGGGAAGCATAAGAACATAAGAGAAGCCAATGTTGGATCAGGCCAATGGCCCATCCAGTCCAACACTCTGTCACACAGTGGCCAAAATATACCAGGTGCCATCAGGAGGTCCAGCAGTGGGGCCAGGACACTAGAAGCCCTCCCACTGTTGCCCCACCCCCAAACACCAAGAATACAGTGCATCACTTGCCCCAGACTGAGAGTTCCTTTCTATACCTTGTGGCTAATAGCTACTGATGGACCTATGCTCCATACGTTTATCTATGGCAGCATGAGCCAACTGTAGACGCAGAGATCAGTTATCACCTGCATGCTTGGTGGTGATGTGAGCCTTCATCTCTGACTCCTCCATGGTAACAAAATCACAGGCTGTGCAGCAAATAGAAAACATCCACTGTTCTTTATCCACATGAAGCGACATATGACTGACAAACTGGACATTCATCTCGGTTTCAAATCCACACACATGACAACTGGAGACAGGAGAGAGTTAAAAAAATTAAGGAAAAGCCCTCTCTTGGAGACAGGCACACACACACCATGTCTCTTCATTCAACCTGACAAACTCCTGGTTTTACAAACTTTGTCTTCTCCACGTTGCTTAAATGGCACTGGGGTATTCTTTCGCCTGCTGAACTGCTTCTGAACTGACAGCTCTGCCAAGCTGATTAAGGGCAGGCACAAGGCAACAATCCTGAACACGCTATAATGACGCTAAATAATCATAAAGTTAATTAAAAACTACAGGTTCCAGATGCTGCACATCACCTAGCCGATTCCTTAGGGCAATAAGATGTGCTGCAGCTTTGCCAAGATGTTTAGTCAGGCTGCTACATGGACAAATGGAGAGTTTGCCTGCACACTTCATGAGCTCCCAAGCCTTGGAAACATTCCCACATCAGGTTCGGGTCTTGTGTAGAAATGCCTGGCCTTCTACGCACAAGCAAGCCAGAATGGGCTCACGACTCCTTCTGCCTGACTGGGCAAAAGCTCTGATCAGCTAGGCAAACACAAGTGGTACCGAGAGACATTTTGCAAACAGCTCATAGTCCTGGTAAAGTTGCCGACCGGTGACAAACAATCTACAGCTCACTTTATTTTCAAAACCTCTCAACGGTTTGAAATCATTGTTATTTTTTAAATGTCAGAACACTCAAATATGGATAGTCAGGTAATACTCCTACCACACAAGCAGACCTGTGATATCCAAAGCAGAGAGGTGGCTGTTGTGTGGGCAGCTGTTTTCTGCAGCCACTTGTATGCAGGTCCAGCCACTTCACTATGCTGCTGCACACCAGTACTGTGGTCCCCACGGCTCTGTATGGCAAGGTGCTATGCATGAATACACGTGTGGGGTGGCCTGTGCATAATTCGGATTTCAAGTGGCCATTACAACTGTTACTTCTTTGTTTGCCCCAGTCCTTTTCACAGAGTGGACTGAGACCATTAAATGAAGTGGTGAAGCCATCTGGCAATGGCTTGTATGAGAGTTCTGACACAGCCAAGTGGTAAGATCTTAGCTCACCATGCTTTGATTTAATGCATCTTTCAAAAGGGGTTCTAGAAGATTTCACCCATTCAGCCCCCCAAGGCAAGCACAGAGTGGCTACGATCCCTGCCAGGTCAGTCTCTCAGTCGATAACAGTGCAATCCTAAACAGAGTGACATCTTTCTAAGTTCACTTAAGTCAATGGGCTTAGAAGGATGTAACTCTGTTTAGGATTTCCCTATCAGTCATTCCAGTTCTCAAAAGGGAAGTTGATGCAAGGCACGTGCATATAGTGCTTGGGGAATTCAGGTATGGGACAGAAAATGTAGCAAGCGGAAAGTACAATTTCTGGCAGCTGAATCAAGACACAGAAGTATAATTATGATTTCTTCCAGTTTTTAGGTGCACGTAACATTGAGGATTTATTGTAAAATCTTCATTAATCTGATCTTGGTTTCTCAACACTTTGAGGCTATGCAGCTTTGCTGCTTTAACCGACTCTCACTTCTGTATTTCAAACCCCCCCCTTTCTTCCCTCCTTCCATTTAATTACATTATTTGATTCACATGTTGATTAATTTACTGTTTAGATACATGGCTTTGCTTGGCATTCCAGAGATCAATTCTACACTGGCCACAGAGTCGGGTTGGGCTGTATGCAGCCTGAAGTGTGCTTCCTCAGAGGCAAGGCACAATCAGTTCAGTTGGGAAAACTCCCAAGAAAGCGAGAGCACGACTGCATCCTCATACAGCTTGTCCCGGTGACCCGGCCCCCGCAAGCCAGGAGCGTCAAACACACTGTAACTGCTGGTGGTGGTCAGGGAGCAGCACTGGGCTGATTGCGTTTCACCAGTCTTAAAGAAAAGGAAGATATCAGCAGGTGTTGCCATTTGGACTAGGTTTTGGGACACTCAAATCCCAGCTCATCTAAAGTCTGTCTCAGGTGAGCCAAACTCAGTTCCCTCCACTGGGGAAAGCAGTCTGCCGTTGGAAGTAGCTCACTCAGAGGACAGTTGGGGCACAGGCAAGCATCACCCCTGCTGAGGGTGAACCCTATTCAAGAGGACCGGGCAGCTGGCAGAGAGAGGTTGCATTAGGGATCGCTGAGGCCACAGAGCAGCTGGTTCCCTACAGAGAGTAGTTCAGTATAAGAGTTATGCCTGTGCTAGAAAGTCAAATGGTTCATGATGCCGTATCATAACAATGGGGAGTGGTGACTAAAGTGTTTTTAGTGTGGTCGTGATGAGAGATGCTACTAATTCTGGATATTTGTTTCAATTGCTTCATCAAAGAACTGCTTGCATATGAATAAGGGAACAGACATTCTTCAGACATGCCAACTACATGCAGTGGGAGCACATGGCACAGCTGTACGAATGACCCTGGAAGTCTCTTCCAACTCTGTAATTCTAGGATTTTATATATATGAATGTATTTACAACTCTGGTGTTCAGTGTTCATGTTCACATATACTGAGGTTCTGTGGAAATGGTAAATAAGCGTGTTGTCCATATTCACACAACATGGTGAGTGTGCAGATCACGAATTTCCTGGATGTAGTGTGTTCCCATTATGTGTGGTTGGTGGGCTCCTAGTATATACAATGGTAATGTCTGAAAAGGACTTATGTGTTCGATTATCTGGTACTGACCACACCTGCAGCCACAGTTAGTGCTTGTGAAGGTCCCTCTACCTCTGAACTCCTCCTAAGAAGGAGTATGAAATTTCACAGCGCATGGAGGGATTGCGATGCCTGCCACAGCTATTTTGGTGTCGCTGCTGGAGTCAAAGGTAGGTAAGCCAAGAACACCTGTCAGTCTCTGCGTCAGGAGCAAACAGGACAGAGCTTGTTCTTTGTTTTGAAAACACAGACAGGCAGCAAAGGCAGCTGGAGCCTGGTCTCTGGGCTTGGCTTTCAACAGGGTCCTCACCTGTAGTAATAAGGGTGCTTCTTTCCATCACTGCCTTCGGAAGTGACAGCGCTGACAATGTCCTCAGTGTCTGTACTCACCAGCTTCACGGAATGGACAGTCAGGTGCTGGTTCAGGTTAGCACGGCACTTAGCAGCATAGGGGCACAAATGGCATTTGTATTTTCTCTCTTCTGGAAAGAAACGTTAAGAACTTGAGTCTAAGTTGCACACACGTTTACAGTGCAGCCCTGTGCAGCGTTCACTCCAGTCTAAACCCACTGATTCCAATGGATACAGATTGGAGTAATTCTGCAAAGGATTGCACTGTAGCTCAGTCTTCCATGAAGAGGCTCAGGTAGTTTACATTGTGGATCTCTACATAGAGGGGGGAAACAAGACAAATGCACAAGCATTGCCATGCTAAGACACGTTTTAAAATGTCATTTCTAATACAGAAATATATGCTTTTGATAAAAACATTCTTGGAACCTACAAAATCATTCCAAACAACACTGGGCACAATCCAGCTTAAACTAAGTACACTTTTGAGCCCCACCGACTTCAATGAGAGGCAGTTAAAGCTCTCCCATCGAAACCTGGGGCTTAGGAGACCTTAGATCTGGCTAAGTCACTGCCACTGTTTAACATTTCAAAAACTTATATGTCAGCAACTTCACGGGAAATGTTTAGATTGCACACTATACCGTAAAACCATGAGTACAGATGAAATGCTACGTTTTATTAGACTAATTGTTTAACTATATCCCTCCAGCTTTGAAAGCTTGCAACACTTTAAAACTATTTGACTCAGCCAGAGCTTCCATTTCACTTTTCACACATTCCCCCAAATGTTGTGGGAAAGCTCCAAGCACCTAGGCCTTGAAAATAATTGCAGGATAATATAGAAGAATTTGTACAAAGAGTTTAGCAGGCTCTCAGAACAGTAAATACAATCCAGTTAAGGTGCCTGTGATAAATTTTGTGTTGCAACACCACTGTACTTGTGGTGGCTAACAATACTCAAAAGAGTCATGTCTTGGGAGAGAACTGTGTGAAAGTACAGTGTTTAATTGTTTTGCAGCAAAACCTGGCCATAAAAGGATGCAGTTAATAAAGTGAAGCCCTTCTAAGGGTGATGAGCATCCCAGTTCTCAGTACCACTTCCAGTAGGCTGTCTACCCTTTCTGATATTTAGAAGTGCTATACAAACATTGATTCATTTGTCACATTATTAACTTTTCAAAAATACAACTGTTCTGGGATTTGGGGGTGAAGGTGTGATGTACTTGATGACATCACAAAGGGCCAGCCAGTCAGCACCATGCATATCCAGCCACTGCTGAAACCTTGCAAAGCTATTTTTTCAGTGCTTGCTCCTGGAAAGGAATAGTAGATGACTGGACTGACCACAGCAAGAGTGCTTCTAGGTGGGTTCACTGCCCTATATATGTTTTGCTTGTCTTTTCCCTACATGTTTTGCTTGTCTTTTCCTACAAACTTTAAAGGCTGAACTTACCACACAGTTCTAATCTTTAAAAATTATTTGTACTAACTCTTGGCACCTGAACTGGTGATTCACAGTAGGAATAGCTTGACATCATGTTCAGAGACCGCAAATCTACAAACTCGCAGAATTTGTATTTTAGCCAATATCTCTGGATTCTCCAAGGGCTCTCTTGTGGAAATTAGTAATGCAGTCTGAGGGCTGAACTAAATTAGACAATTTTTAAATGTCAGGTCTGGGCTCCCCATTTTCCATTAGGGAGCTGCATAGGTACTGATGGGCTAAATGTGCAGCCCCTCCCTCCAATGGAGCAAATAGTGCCACCTGGGGCCACTTCAAATCAGAAAAACAGCATGGTGGAGGCTGTTGGGACCTGTGAGTTCCTAGCAGTGTGACATGTGGCTGATGGACCTGACTCTTGCCTAACTGCACCGTTAAGATCAATGCAGCTAAATCAGTTTAAACGCAAATATTATAGGTTTCAGAGGTTTGTAGATTAACTCTAAAAATTGCTACTAAAGAAAAGCTTATTTTTTCTTTAATATAATATGGCTATGCCAGAGACTGCAAAAGTGACTAAAACACTAAAAACAAAATAAATAAATAAAAAATCATTTTTAGCTATAACTATAAAGCATTATTCTATAATAAATCTTTCAGGATCTTTCATTGGACACAGAGACCCAGAGCAAAATGGGATCAACTATGGTCATATAATCACATTTGGTATTTTGTAACAGTTCCTCTGAGACAGAAAAGTGTGCAAGACTGAGAATGACTTGAATTAGCTGACCTCAGTACTAAATCTGCTCACTTTCCTCTAGAGAAAAGTTATATTACTAAGTATTTACCATGGCATATAGTCAGACTTCAGCAGAACTATGGTGTTATTTCTGAACTTCAATTTTCCCCTGCACTAACTTTGTTGGCAAATCTAGCTGAATGTTACCGTGAATATCAGGCCAGACTGTCTGTAAATGCACTTTTAAGGAACAGAACAATGGGGAGAGAAGCATCCTCCAATTATCCTTTTTCTTTTGGACAAAAACAAGTAGACCAAATGAAGCCTAACTCTTTTCATAGAATTGAACACTAGTTTAACACAAATGTTAAGCAGCCCAATTCAGCAAGGGCAATCTAGGAACCACACCTGGCTATTGCTGGGGCCAGGTAGGCCGGGTGGGGACAACACGTAGTGCAACTCACAACCAGCAGGATGATGCAATGCACGTGTATCATTTAGACAACACCAAATTAAGAAAGATTGACATCATCTCCATTAGACACAGAACTACATCCAGGAATTCTCCCTCCCCCCAAGAAATTAGCAATATTGTACAACAGCATCTTTACACCTATAATCCAAGTTTTTAGCCATGAATCAAATCATTTTGGGTCCCTAGTCAGCAACTAGCTTTCCTACAGGGTTACTTGGAGAAGTGAGACAGGAGAGTTGGTGCCAGTCAACTTCTGCCTCAACCTTCTAGACTGGTCTGATAGTCACCATGGAGATGGGGCCAGCCAGCAGTCCTCAGGAAGACATAGTGGGAACATACCCTCTACTTGCTTTTGTTGAGGGCCTTTCGCTAAAGCAGGTCATGGGTGCATTTTAGCTATGGAGTTTAGCTAGAACCCCGTAGGATTGGTTCAATACAAATACGGTCTGGTACTATGTAATAAGCCTGGAACAAGCCTTGGGCTTGCCAGCTACCTTTCTACCTTCCCCCTCCCTTGCTGCATTTCTTTTCCTCCTTTCCTGGTTACTGGCAAAATTATAGCTCTCAACTGGCAAATTATGGTTTGTGCTTGCCCTCCAAAGCAGAATTGCAAACAAGGATCAAATTATAGGTTGTAGTTCGGATCTGCAGGGCAAGCTCAAATCAAACACAAACCATATTCAGTTTGCCAGTTTGGATCGAACAGCAAACTATGAGTTGCCACAAACCAGTAAGGGAAGGGTAGAATCCCAGTGGACAGGGGGAAGCAGGAATAGGAAGGAGAAGCAGGGAGTGTGTAAACCTGAGTCTCAGTCCCAGCTCATTCCTGTCATGCCACAATCCACTTTTTTAAAAATGCAAAGAAATGTTTCTTATTCCATGAAAAAATACTGAAACTGCCATACACTACTATTTTAAAAAAAGTGTTACCTGTGTGCAGGGAGAGATGTCGGGACAACGTCTGCTGTCGGCCAAACACTTTTCCACACACATCACAGGGAAAGAGCTGGTCATTGAATTTCCAAGATGGCAACCCATTTCCAGCCTCCAGCCCTATCTTCTCTGTTTCTAGTCCCCAAAAAAGGAAAAAATACAATTCTAACATTAACAACTCAGAAGCATTCTTGGATTCCATGCTATGGGTGAATGTGGATTCCATATGTTACTTGTCATGGGCAATACAATAATGCTGTCCCACAGTTCATGACACATGGGTGTGATCCTTTGAGCCACAGACTGAACTAAATGGCAGCCTTCTCTGTTAGTATTCCCATATTACACACATCACATTAGTATGAATTTCTTGTTCAGACTGAACAGGAACCTCCTGAGAAATCATTTAAAGGGCTAGGCTACAAAGAACTCTATAAAGTAGCAAAATAAGCTAGGAAGAATCATTTCAAATCCATCCACAATATTCTGAAAGCAAGATGCTATCACAGGTATTTTACTTTACATTTATCCAGATTTAGATCCTCTTTTTCTGACAACTTCAGATAAACTGGAGGATATCAGTCTGTATGCACTTCCACGTACATCTTTTTTTATATTAATTTTTACTCCCTGCTGAATCAGAGCGAAGACCCATCTAGTAAAGCATTCCGTCTCCTACAGGAGTTAAGCAGATGCCCCAGAACACGTACAAGCAGGGACACAGAAGCCGAAGCATCCACCTATTATTACCCCCTAGCAACTGGTATACAGAGGTATACTGCCTTTGAACATGCAGGTGCTATTTAACCATCATGGCTACTGATGAACCTGCTCTCCACAAATTTGTCTTTCTCATTAGCCTCTTCTTGGTTAGCTAACTGATGAATACAAGAAAAGTAATATTAGCAGGTTCATTTTTACAGTACATACATTTCTATTGAATTTTAGCCATTCCTACTGTTCCCTTGTTTACCTCCCTCCAAATAATGTTCAACAAAATGTTGTAGCTGTCTCATAGTTCTTTGCAATGAGTATGATGCATTGAACAGCTGAAATACAGTACTTCAGGAGGACAAAAAGTCAATTTCATAGCTATCTGCAGTTTTCTCTAGCACTGGGGTGCTTGGAACTACTGCTGAATGTTCAAACACTTATTAAATCAGATTTAACACTATGCTACTAGTGGTAAGGTGCAAACCATAGAGTGGGAGATTTACTTTCCAAGCTAGTTCACACAGGAAACCAATGGTTCTGCTGGTGTGAATTCAGTCAATCACAGTTATTATTACTTTGCTTTTAACACCTACAAAAGGAGTTCTGTTTCAGGAATATCAGTAGTTATGGCTCTGTCTGTGCATTCACTTCATATCGGAAAATGCACAAAGCTGAGGGATTTAACCCATAAAATAACAGAGGAAGGCAAAACGGAATGAGGGAAATTACTGATCTGTGAATCTGCTTTTCTAAAGTAATCATTTATAGACTCATAGATTTTGAAGCCAAGGAGGTAACCATTTATTGTAATCAAACCTGACATTCTGCTTAAAAACTGTAGTAAAAATTCACGTAGTAATTCCTGCATCTAGCCCGTAAGTTCTGGTTCAGTTGCAGTCTATCTTGGGGAAAGAGAAGGATGCTAACTTGATTGAATGCAGCAATGAAAACCACCACAACCAACAGCTTGCTTACTCTGTGGGTGTGATCATGTGAGCAGTTTGGCCTGACATAGCCATCCCTCCCCTCTGGATCAAAAAGGCATGATCAAATGCGCACATCTGGCTCCTGTGCCCACTCATCCGTATCTCACACTAAAATGACTCCCACGCAGAATTTGCTGGTGGCTACCTCAGCAAAGCGCTTCCATGGTGGTGGGTTTCTGATGTCGGATCACCTGGGCACGCCATGGAAACGCATGAGCAGTGTGATCATTCCACTCCATTTCTGGCACGTCCTTTTTTTTCCCAACCCCACTCCAATGTGAGCTTTAGAGCCCTCATAGAATGCGGCCAGGAGCACATGTGCACTTGTCTGCTTCTGCACATGCACAGTGAGACTTAGAAAACAACAACAACAACAACCCAGTTGTGGGTCTGTGGTTGTGGCACGTTAGCGATATGAATGACCAACCACAGGCCCATGGCACTATGATGCCAGCTTAGGGGGTGCTGTGTGATCGACACAAAGCAGCCCAAACTCAAGCGACTTATTTAAAGCCAAGATACTGCCGCAGCAACCTGCTCGTGTGACCACACCCTTTGTCTTCCCTAAAGATCCTCACAACTATCTAATTTTAATATTGCCTTTTTTATTTTGCTTGACTTCAGACAATCATTCTTTCTATTATAGTGACTTTTGTGACAAAAGACTCAGGAAGTCTGTATGACTGAGCTGTCTGAAGGAGTCCAATGTACAATGGAGTCTGTGGCTACCTAACTTTTGGGTACTTGTCAAAAACCTGGCTTGCCAAAGTGCAGCAGCCATGGACTCCACTGTTTATTAGACCTTCTCAGCTAACCTGAGCAGGCAAAGTGACTAAAAGTCTTTATGAAGTGGTAAACACTGAATTACAAAACTGTTACGATTTTATATTTATTATTGTGCTTCCTCGAAAGTTACTTTGACAAGTGCCCCAAAATGAGGTAGCTACAGACTCCATTGTACATTGGACCCCTTCAGACAGTTCAGTCACACACACTTCCTGAGGCTTTGTCACAAAAGTCACCAGATACACAAAGATCAGACAATCTTGTAAAGGGGAGCTCAAAACTTGGAGCATGTAGTTTCCCACTAATTCCATGATCTTCCATTTTGTGACTTCCCACAGATAAAATAATACACCTCAAAATCTAGATGTAGTGTGTATTTATGAACAGTCTCTTCAAGAATCCTAATAAAATCATTTTCAAAAGAGAAGGTACAAAAATTCTCTGAGCAGCTTGACAACTATGTGGCCTAGGCCCACACTGCTTAGGCTCTATCAATCAAACTAAACACAGGCAACCAGACATGGGGGCGGGGGGGGGGGGGCCACCAGGACAACCTTCTAACTTCCTGTATTTTCCCGCTAATTCCACACTATCTCGCTGAGCCAGACAGGTGGATCACAAGCTTGTACAGGGCAGGTATCACTGCTACATCTCATAATGTACAAGCAAAGGGGTGTAGCAGCTACAATGTCAGATGAAGACCTTGAAAACAAGGTTCAAATCCCCGCTTGCCCACAAAGTTGACTGGGAAACCTTGGGACAGTCACTCTTTCTCAGACTAACTTATCTGATAGGAGTGGAGTGAAAAATCAAAAGATGGCGATGGGAAACAATGGGTAAAATGAGGGAGTGGAGAACCATGAACACTATCCTGAGTCCCTTGAAAGGCAGGCAGGCTAAACATTGGGTAAATAAATACAACTATATGTAAAATGACCAGCATGTTCTTTGAACCACAGGAGACAGGAAGCTTTACAGCAACAACTAGTGATGAATCTTATTAACCAGGATCTGGCCCCTCTCCATTCAGTGTAATGTACTATGAGGAACTGCTCTCCTTCCATTTATATAAGAATAGAAAATCTGAATAAACTGTCAATCAAGGAGTGCATGTGTGAATTATTGTAATTAATTGAAGCAAATCATGAAACCCAGCTCAAATGAGTGTCAGAGATCTATGCAGCCATCAAACACACTATTTATTGTGGGACACACCTCCCAGGAAAACCACAGTTCACACAGCACCTGGCACAACAAAACAACCAGCTTCAGCTTGACACTTGAAGAGTGCCCTCTGGGTGCTACCATTATCTGCTATTTGTTTTACAATAATATAAATTATCCTTTATGTGTGATTACTCACGCTTCTGCTAAATTAGCCCTTCTGTAAAGTTTAAAAGGCAGAAGGAGGGGAACCAGTTGAAGTATGTCTCACACTTTTAACTTCCCTGAAATCAACTGCAAACCATTCTCTCAATTACTAGTCTTGAGTTCAAGACAACGGACATTTGACTCTACAGCAATAATAGATGTTTTAGCAGAGTTTTCTGAGTACTTAATCAAAACAGTGCTTCAGAGGAGGAATATGTTAATGATTATGAGAAAATGTCAAGTGTATGCCAGTTCTTAAAGCTTGGCCACTACAAAACTGAATTAATTGCGATAAAAAGCAAACAAGAAGACTCAATTAGAAGGCAATATGTCTCTTAACAATTCCCCTTAGCATCAGTTAATTGGTCCTCTTGTTATATTAAAATAGCTAACATCAGAAACATCACATTTCTTATGTATAATTAGATAACAGTCAAAACTCCTTAAGAAACTGAAAATAACTATTTTCAGATTTTCCCAGAGGTGTTGAAACTAGACTTTTATTAAGCTTACTTTGCATCCATCTAGATCACAATATTATCCTTGCTTTAATTTTTTTTAAAAACTGTCTACCACTCAGGTGCAACCTTCTGGGACTTGTTTTTCCAATGTTTTGTAATTTGCTTTCTTGGCCAACTATGCTTTGATACATTCTCTGCAGTTCCTCATCTGGTTGTATGGAAATGTGTCCTGATTCCCAAGAGAAAATGTGCATCTTCGAATGCTTGCACATTGTTGGCCCACAAGTCTCTCCACAGTTACTCTTCAGCATTTCAAGTCATTTCCAAAGTACAAAGAATTCATTTTTCTTAAGACAGGCACATTTTAGCCAGTGCATTCTGTCCAGTGGAAGAGATGGATAGGCTAAGCTTCAGCCTAGTCCAGGGGTGGCCAGACTTGCTTAACGTAAGAGCCACATAGAATAAACGTCAGATGTTTGAGAGCCGCTAGACATGAACAAATACTTCTTCACCCAAAGAGTGATTAACACATGGAATTCACTGCCACAGGAGGTGGTGGTGGCTACAAGCATGGACAGCTTCAATTGGGAATTAGATAAGCATATGGAGCAGAAGTCCATAAGTGGCTATTAGCTACAAGGTATAGATAGGAACTCTCAGGCTGGGGCAAGTGATGCTCTGTATTCTTGGTCCTTGGGGGGGGGGCAACAGTGAGAGGGCTTCTAGTGTCCTGGCCCCACTGCTGGACCTCCTGATGGCACCTGATATTTTTGGTCACTGTGTGACAGAGTGTTGGACTAGACGGGCCATTGGCCTGATCCAACATTGGCTTCTCTTATGTTCTTACACATTTTTTAATTGAATAATATGCAGATTTGCTTGTTATTAACATTAAATGAAACTGCCAAAAATAAAAAACACAATGGGTTAAAAATAGATATTGATAATTATATTTATTTGATGATATTTGTAGGTGATCACGCTGGTCATAGCGAACACCCTTTTCCAACAACCTAAGAGGCGTCTCTACACATGGACATCACCAGATGGGCAACACCGAAATCAGATTGACTATATAATTTGCTGTCAAAGATGGAGAAGCTCTATCCAGTCAGTAAAAACAAGACCTGGAGCTGACTGTGGCTCAGATCATGAGCTACTCATTGCAAAATTCAGACTTAAATTGAAGAAAGTTGGGAAAACCACTAGGCCATTCAGATTTGACCTAGATCGCATCCCCGATGAATATACAGTAGAGGTGAAGAATAGGTTTAAGGGACTAGATTTGATAGACAGAGTGCCTGAAGAACTATGGACAGAGGTCCGTGACATTGTAAAGGAGGCAGCAATCACCGCCATCCCAAAGAAAAAGAAATGCAAAAAAGCAAAGTGGCTGTCTGCTGAGGCTTTACACATAGCAGAGGAAAGAAGAAAAGCTAAAGGCAACGGTGAAAAGGAAAGATTTGCCCAACTGAATGCAGATTTCCAGAGAACAGCAAGGAGAGATAAGGAGGCTTTCCTGAATGAACAATGCAAAGTAATAGAGGAAAATAATAGATTGGGAAGGAATAGAGATCTCTTCAAGAAAATTGGAGAAATCAAGGGAACGTTCCATGCAAAGCTGGCCATGATAAAGGACAAAAATGGTAGGGACCTAACAGAAGCAGAAGAGATTAGGAAAAGATGGCAAGAATACACAGAAGAACTATACAAGAAGGACCTCAATAACCTTGACAACCACGATGGTATAATCACTGACCTCGAGCCAGACATCCTGGAAAGCGAAGTTAAATGGGCCTTAAAAAGCATTACTAACAACAAAACTAGTGGAGGTGATGGTATCCCAGCTGAGTTATTCAAAGTCTTAAAAGAAGATGCTGTTAAAGTGCTGCACTCAATTTGCCAACAAATTTGGAAAACACAACAGTGGCCACAGGATTGGAAAAGGTCAGTGTACATTCCAATCCCAAAGAAGGGCAATGTCAAGGAATGTTCAAACTATCGCACAATTGCACTCATTTCACACGCTAGCAAGGTCATGCTCAAAATCCTACAAGCTAGGCTCCAACAGTACATGGATAGAGAACTGCCAGAAGTACAAGCTGGGTTTCGAAGAGGTAGAGGAACTAGAGATCAAATTGCCAACATTCGCTGGATTATGGAGAAAGCAAGAGAGTACCAGAAAAACATCTACTGCTTCATTGACTATGCTAAAGCCTTTGATTGTGTGGATCACAATAAATTATGGCAGGTTCTTAAAGAGATGGGAGTACCGGACCACCTCACATGTCTCCTGAGAAACCTGTATAAGGGTCAAGAAGCAACAGGTAGAACCGGATATGGAACAACTGATTGGTTTAGCATAGGAAAAGGAGTACGACAAGGATGTATATTGTCACCTTGCTTATTTAATTTATATGCAGAGTACATCATGCGAAATGCTGGCCTGGATGAATCACAAGCTGGAGTTAAGATTGCTGGGGAAAAGATCAATAACCTCAGATATGCAGACGATACCACTCTGATGGCAGAAAGTGAAGAGGACCTAAAGAGCCTCTTATTCAGGGTGAAAGAGGAGAGCGCAAAAGTGGGCTTGAAGCTCAACATCAAAAAAACTAAGATCATGGCATCTGGCCCCATCACTCCCTGGCAAATAGAAGGGGAAGTCGTAGAAGTAGTGACAGACTTCTCGTTCCTAGGATCCCAGATCACTGCAGATGGTGACTGCTGCCATGAAATTAAAAGACGCCTGCTCCTTGGGAGGAAAGCAATGACAAACTTAAACAGCATGATAAAAAGCAGAGACATCACCTTGCCAACAAAAGTCCGCATGGTCAAAGCAATGGTATTCCCCGTAGTAATGTATAGCTGCGAGAGTTGGACTATAAGGAAGGCCGAGCGCCGAAGAATAGATTCTTTTGAACTATGGTGCTGGACAAGACTCTTGAGAGTCCCTTGGACTGCAAGGAGATCAAATCAGTCAATCCTAAAAGAAATCATCCCTGATTGTTCCCTGGAAGGCCAGATCCTGAAGCTGAAGCTCAAATACTTTGGCCACCAAATGAGAAGGGAGCATTCACTGGAGAAGACCCTGATGCTGGGAAAGATTGAAGGTCAAAGAAGAAGGGGACGGCAAAGGATGAGATGGTTAGACAGTGTCATCGATGCGACGAACATGAAATTGAGCAAACTTCAGCGGACAGCGGAAGACAGGAGGGCCTGGCATAATCTGGTCCATGGGGTCGCGAAGAGTCGGACTCGACTGTGCGACTCAACAACAACAACAACAACAAATTTTTAGGTGGGGAGGGCCTTTGAGAATGCATTTAAAGTTGCTTTCTTTCTGTGCTCCCCCCTCCACCTCAAGCCTACCCAGGGAGGGGAAAACTGGCTGGGGAAGGGAAGACCAATTGGGGAGGCATGCCTTCTCTTCACTTCCCCAGCCTCCCTACCGGGAGCTGCACAATAGCTGAAGACAGACTGGCAATTTGCAGCGGGAGCCAGTCGTGGCAAAAAAGCCCCGGGGTTTCCCAGTCACACAGCTTGGACTGATGCGGGAGCATACCGGGAGGAGATGCACGGGAGCGTTCAGACTGCTGCCCCGAAGGCGCGGCTGTAAACAGCTTTTTCCTGGTAAATCGGCTGGATGCCTATGTGTGTATGAGCGCATGAGCCGATAGGCATCCAGCCGATTTGGGGAGGATCCCGCTGCGCCGGCACCACATTGGGCAGTAGAGCGGAGCACAGCCAATCATATTGCTGCTCCCTTATGCACAATGCAGGTTGCTCCCGGCTTTTCCGTATAGCGTTCACACTGCCAGGAAGTGGACAAACGCGGCATAAAGGCACTCTTTGAGGATTTGCTACCACTTTTATGAGGGATCTATTAAACGTGGGAGCGAAGTGGAACAGCACGGCTTGCCTACGGGTGGGGAACGCCAGGCAGATGTGCCTATGTGAATGCCCCCTTTAATCTGCTTTTCAAACGTTGCTAAAACGTGGCTATAGCAGGGCAAATTGTCAGTCTGAACTCTGCCCACATCTGTGAAAGAACCGCATGTGGCTCCTGAGCCACAGTTTGGCCACCCCTGGCCTAGCCTCTGCCATTCATGAGAAATGGTAAGTTACGTGTCCTAATGAAGAGCTCTTTACGTACAGCAAGGCACACAAAGACCTTGCATGTGCAGAATTTCCCTCTCATGCAATGGAGGAAGCAGATTGGACTTGCACAGTAACAACTGGATTTTAGAGCACAACCACCATTACAAAAATATTTTGTGCAAAAGTCATATTTGACATCATTGGAAACCAAAATGTTCCATATATTTGTTAGGAAACCTGATCACACTTTCTATATAACCAGCTTCATGGCATCCTGGTAGTACTAAGAAGTATTACAGTATTCATTCCACATTAGTTTCTTATGCAGTTTCTTATTCCAATCCAGACCACTTGTGTAGTGGAAACAACCGAACTAAATTTGGTCTCATTCAAACCAAAATGTTCTGTATGAACTGATGCATGGAGCTCTCAAATTATTTTAATGTGTTGCACACATTCTATGGATTCATCACATAAAGGTTAGGCTTTAATTTAGCACACACAAAATAGTGATAATTTACTTACTTGAGAAATGTTTTGAAAGGAGATTTTTGTTGGTTAAACCATAAGAAAAGATAAAAATAAATCTCCTATATGCACTGTAACCTTCGATTGAGCTAGGCCCATCGGAATGAACCAGAGCTCCGCAAGAGTTTGGTAGACAATATCTTGAGGGCCTAATGTCTGCTGTATTGGCAGGCACATACAAAAATGTCACTCAAGAATTTCAAAATTAAACTTCACTACAAGAGTTTGATGCTTCCTCATTTTTTGTTTTGTTAAGATACAACTTGTCTGGATTTCTGTTTTTATCGCTTTATACTGTTTAAATTGTAAGATCCAGGCGGTTATAGAGCAGCTCAAATATCTTGGAGGAGACAAAATGAAGCGGGCTCTAAAAAGAAAATGGTTGTCAACACTGGATGAAACTTCTAAACCTGAGGTGATCTGAAAAACGTTATGAAACAAAACTCATCACAAAAAAGTAAATTTAGGTTGATAGTTTAGGCTGTTTCACCACCTGTGCTGCCTTTCTGCCTTACAGCCTAACTAAACAGCTGACTCAAATGGTTCAAATTTATGTCTTCATAAGGCTAGAAATGGTTAAAAAGATGCTCGTATTTGTCAGACTATCCTTGCAGGTCTTTCTCCATTCGATAGGAGAAGATTTCTATATCTGGACTCCAATGAAATGATAGCAAAGAAATGTGGCAGTGGCCCATATGATTGGCTGGACACAAGTAGGCACACAAAGGTGGTGCAAATGGGCCGTGTGAATCAATACTTCAGGTGATGCTTGTGATCTGTATAGTATAGTACCATTCCCTTTTTCTCTAAATTAAACTGCCAATTAGTATTTTCTTTGTACCTTTTGTTAGCATAAACGCTGCCAAGCTTCAGTTTCATTTCACCTTTTTCTACTTCACTATTTGCCATAACTTAGGGGGGAGGGAATTCTTGAGGGGAGTGCATGGGTGTTTTGAGTGGATGCTTGTAGAAGCCATAACTGCCTTTAAAATTGTGCCCCACTGCTGGTTCCCAAGGGAGCTGGCCTTGGAGACTCTTTTGCCAGGCCTGGACATAGATAAAGTGTTGTATGTCTGTCTGGGTTGCCATAGTAATGGTAGAGGCTGAATGGTGACATATGTGAGAGCTGTGGGGTATATTTTGTATTATCTATAATAGGGGCTTTTGCGTGCCTTTTTCTTAGTTCTCACAAAGAGCCTGTTTCCTAAAGTAAGCATATCTCAATAAACTACTACTGCTTAAGTGTGTTCTGGAGAGTGTCTTAACTGGAGGACCTGACAGAGTGCCAGAACTCCTGAACTACTCTTCACCCGAGACCCCAACCCTATATGACATGGGAAAAGGAGATGAAGACGGGGCAAGCGCAAGCACTGGGTCCAAGTCCAAGAACCCTGCACTTAATCCTGACAAGAAGAGAGATGATAAAACTACGGGCACCAAGCCAAAGAAGCACATCCTCTTCAAACCCCTCAAACGTCAGGACAGTCCTGATCGTTGGGAAGACCCACTGTGGCTGGCAAGCACACCTGGCTTCCATGGGGTCCATGGGCATTCAGATCGGGAAGGATGGAGAGCCTCCCGCACCTTCCATGACAACCCCAAATTGGGCAAGCTAAGGGAAAAATGGGAGGAAGACTTGGGAGGTGACCAGGGCCACTTGGGCCTACGGGCAGAGGTGAAACAGCTGAAAGAGGGGCTGAAGTTCTTGATCAAGAACCCCCCTAAGGTGGTGAAGGAACTAATGGTGAAAGAAGAGTCCAAAGAGCTGGATGAAGAGGCCATGGGGGAAGAGCTGGAGAGACCCCCACCCACAAGGAGAGGAGGTGACTCCGAACAGGAGCAGCCTCGAGACGCCTGTACTGGGCTGAATACTGTTATTCTTGAGAAGGCATTAGCCCAAGACAATCCCTGACACCGAGGGGGTGGATTCAAGCGGACTGCGAGGCCGAGAATCAGCACAACCTAGTGAGGCTCTACCAATACCAGGTGCCTAGCTGAGGTGCAGGGAGCCAAAAGGTGACTCAGGGCAGAGGATCATTGCCTGGTGGGGACTGAGAGCATTGCTTGCAGAAAGGTCTGTGCCTGTGGTACAAGAAGGCTGGGCACTTCGCTGCCAAGTGTATGAGACCCCAAGTAAGGAGCGAGAGTGTCATGAGGATTATAAAGAGAAGAAACCAAAGTCGTTGGGGAGGAGGTTGAAATCCTCCAAAGCCCTGCAAGCTGCAGTGTTCGACACCTCGGAAAGTACTTCTTCCAGCGACTCCGAGAGGCCTCAGGGGGCGGGAAAAGGCGGGACCTGTTGTGAAGGGCACCAACCAAGAGGTCCGAAAGTCCCTGCTGTGAGAATCAGTGAGACTTTCTTCTTCCCTTTTCTTTGTGACTGTCACCGTGCTTAACCCTGAGGAGGGGACCTATATCCAAGTACGGGCACTTATAGAATCTGGGTGTACAAGAGACCTTGGTCATGGGGTTGGGGACTAAGGTGCACAAACTAAAAGAACCGGTAGTGTTCACTCAAATGGACGGTACCCCAGTTCACGTGTGTCAGTACTACATGGTCCAACTGTGGGTGCGGGTGTTGGAACATTGGGAACTGAGGTCATTCATAGTGCACCCGTCAGCACAATTCCCTGTGGTACTAGGGAGTCCGTGGCTGCAAGCCCATGACCCCTATGTGAAGTGGAGCATGGGAACCCTCACTTTTCTAGACCCTAGATGTAAGGAACACTTTTGGCCATCGGAATGGGGAGAGGAGCCCCACTCTGCACCAGAGCTTGTCTGCTTGGCAGTGGAGGAGCTAAACAACATTCCCCCAGAGTACAGAGACTTGGCTCAGGTGTTTGAGTAAGGGGAGGCAGATAAGTTACCTCCCCACCGTAAGACTGACTGTGCTACTGAAATATTGCTGGACCATAAGTTACCAAAGGGAAAGTTATATGCCATGAGCCCCATGGAGAAGGAGAAATTGTGCAGGTTCATAGACAAAAATCTGGATTGGGGGTTCATTAGACCTGCTACCTCCCCCTTTGCCGCACCAGTGTTGTTCTGAAAGAAAAAGGATGGGGACTTAAGACTATTTACGGATAACAGACATTTGAATGTGGTGGCCATGTCTAATGCCTACCCCCTCCCTCTTATTAAGGATTTGCTGGAAGAGGCTTCTCGGGGAAAGGTATTCACTAAGTTGGATTTGTGAGATGCCTACTTCAAAGTGCGCATAAGAGGGGGATGAGTATAAGACTGCTTTTAACACCCCGCTGGGACAGTTCGAATACCTGGTCATGCTGTTTGGATTGGCTGGGGCCCTGGGAGGGTTCATGAACCTGATCAATGAAGTTTTGCACAAGCACTTGTTCAAAGGGGTGGTTGTTTATCTTGATAACGTGTTAATATATTTACAAAACAAGGAGTCACACATAAAGTTGGTGAGAGAAGTCCTTAAGTGCTGTACAAGTGTGAATTTCATGAGGAGGAGATGGAATTTCTGGGGTACTGCATTACGATGGACGGACTGGGGATGGATCCCAAGAAAATACAGGATGTGGTGGGGTGGGAACCCCACATGAGGAGATAATTGCAATCCTTCCTCGGGTTCACGAATTTCTACCGCCCTTTCATCCCAAACTTTGCTCAGGTCACTCTCCCAATGACTGATTTGTTGAAAACTAAAGGGAAAGCCCCAGAGAGTAAAAGGGGCAGCTGTAAGTTGGAGTGGTCCCCAGAGTGCCAGCAAGCCTTTGAGAAACTAAAAGCCTTATTTACCTCCGAGCTCATTCTCCACCGCCTGAATGAAACTAAGCCATTTACTGTCCAAGTGGACCCCTCAGACGTGGCCATGGGGGGGCTATCTTTCAGAGGGGCCCAGATGATAAATTACACATCTTTGCCTACGTTTTGAGGAAATTTTCCAGTGCAGAGAGGAACTGGGCTGTTTGGGACAAAGAGGCAGCTGCCATTAAGTTAGCTTTGACTACGTAGGAGACATTGGTTAGAAGGGGCACAGGTTTCTTTTGAAGTATAGACTGATCATAAAAACCTGGAGGTATTGAAAAGTCCCCGGCGCCTGAACACAAAACAGCTGCGCTGGGTGGAGTTTTTCTCTAAGTTTCATTTCACTCTCAAGTGCCTCCCCAGGAAGTTAAATTTCCTGGCTGGTATCCTGTCCCACCTGCCACAGCACGCCAGTCAACATGATGAGGTCACAGACACTATGTTCACACCCACCCAGTTGTGAAAGATGGACCGAGAAACTGAAAGCTGCTTATTCCCCACAGGATTTAGAAGCCATAAAGAAAGTGGGTACCCTGATTCAATGAGAGGATGGGTGCTGGTATAAAGGGGATAAGCTGTTTGTGCCGGAGGGGCTGAGGGGAGAAGTTCTCTCAGTGGGGCATGACAGCAAACAGTTGGGAAATTTTGGATACTTAAAAACCCTGCATTTAATTCAAAGACAATTTTGGTGGCCTCGCATGTGAGGGGACATTTCAAAATACATGGGGTTGTGCCAGACCTGTCTCATGAGTAAATGGGGGGGGGGAGGTGCCAGGTTTGCTCCAGCCCCTAGAGATTCCAGAACAACCATGGTTGGTGATTTCTATGGACTTTATTACAGACTTACCCCCCAGTCAGGGGAAAACCGCGATCTGGGTGGTTGTGGACGTTCTCAAAGCAGGTGCATTTCATCCCTTGCAAGCAGGTGCCCATGACCTGACAGTTAGCCAAGTTGTTTATACAACACACTGTGAGATTGCATGCAGTACCCTGCAAGATAATTTCCAATAGGGGCTCACAGTTCATAGCCAAGTTTTGGAGGGAATTATTAAAGGTTTTGGGAGTGGGGCAGGGGTTAAGTAGTGGTTACCACCCTGAAACTGATGGTCAGACCAAGCGCACCAATCAGGCCCTGGAACAACTCCTCAGGTGATTCATTAATTATCAGCAAGACAACTGGGTGCAGCTCTTGCCTTTTGTGGAATACAGCTACAACAATTCTGTGCATAGCTCTACGGGAATGTCCCTCTTTAAGGCAGTCCATGGGTACGAAGGGGGGCCTCTCCCTACACTGAATTTAGATGAATCTGTAACTGGGGATGCTCAAGTGTGGTGGTCCACTGTGACACGAGGTTGGGAAACTCTTAAAAAGACATAAAACAAAGCAAAGGAAGACTATAAATGCTATGCTGACAAGACCCGGGGCCCAGAATGGGATCTGGTCCTGGGGGATCATGTTTACATTTCTACTAAGCACTTTTGAGGGGTGCAACCAGGGAAAAGGCTGGGATGGAAATATATTGGGCCTTTTAAAGTAACTCATTTGATAAACAAAGTGACTGTAGAAGTGGAATTACCAAAAAACCTGCATCACATGCATCCTGTGTTTCATTTTAGCTTGTTGAGGAAAGATCCTGGATCCTCATCCTGGACTCGTCATCCTGCTCCTCCTCCTCTAATGGTTGACAGAGAATCCCACCAGGAGGTGGAGGCCGTCCTGGACTCTAAATCAAAACGGGTTGTTCATTTTACCTGATTAAATGGAGGAACTTTGGCCCAGAACACAATGAGTGAGTTCAGAGTGATCACATAAAGGCCCCTGGCCTGGTCCGTGCTTTCCATAAGACACCTCTCAAGCCGGGTGGGTGTCTTAACTGGGGGACCTGACACATGCGTATTTAAACAGAACACCTCTATATCCATGCCATAAAAAGTCAATTCATTTCTTAAATAGACACACACTGTGATTCTTTTATGTGGGGCACTTTCTTGTGCACAGCTATTCCTTTCACTTTGGGAGAATTTCCCATCAATACATTAGGAAATTATTAGTCTGCAAAGGCCACATTAGTTACGATTATTACGGTAGCCACCCAGATAGCTCTTATTGTTACTACTTATATTACTGAATATTCATTATTAGACAAGAACATTCCCATTAGTTTTAAAGGATAACCAGTTTTGGTAACCACATACATGAAAAGTGTATTATAGGAAAAGAGGGCTATAAAATAATACTTTGTAATGGCAACTTAACTTTTTAATGACCCTATAAGATAATCTAGGAATATTATCCAATTAAACCACTGTGTACCAGCTATCTGTTGGCAGCCATATGGAGCAACAAAATTGCTAAACTACACACAGGATGGGTATTTAATTACAGAATTTTTGAGATAAAAGGGAGTGGGACAAAATAAGCCAATGCAGCGTACTAAAGCAAGCACAGACCTCACTGCTTACTACAACAGCAAGCTGGCAAACAAAAATACAGTTAATCAATGTCTCCAAAATGAGTATTATTGTGAGCATGTTTGTTTCCTTCACATGTCAAGCAAACTGATTTTCCAGGACCAGCTTTCTTCAGTCTGTACTGAATTGTATTTCTTCTGTTATGGGAACCTAAAGAGCAATAATACCAGCTGACAGATTTTCTATTTTCTAAGGGGTATATGTGGAGAAAGAATACACAACACTCCAGAATGTTTTCTGCTTATGGGAAATCATGATAATTGCTTCCAAGAGAACAGTAAGAAACAGACAGCTCAAATAACTCAAATTGATCTGTAAGGCTGTTGCAGGAAAATTTCCCAGTTTACAGTCATATGGGTTGTGTGTGAATGCTGAGTTAAGCAAGACAATGGGTGCAATCATACGTACCAGAAGCCACGGCAGCCATGCGATTCCCCTGCGGATTAAAGGGACGCAATCAGACAGACACATCTGTCTGGCGTCCCCGAGTCATCAGCGGGGCGTCGTTGCGCGCCACAGGAGCATGGCAAAAAGCTACTGGCTAAAACCTAGTATTATGGGGAACAGCGGGGCATGCGGCCGGAAGTCTGATCGTGCAAACACGCGTCATTGCAGGCGGGGCAAACGCCTCGCTTCCTGGCCACCTTTCCCCCCTTCTGTGTGATCGCAGCCAATGATCAGTATATGCTAGTCACTAAATGGTAGCATGAATGAGCTCTGCCACTGGTTTCAGGAAAGATGTTTTCATTATTTCAATGAGAATGAATGATAAAAAAAATCATGTAACTATTGTACAACAAGCAGCTTGAATAGCCCTGACTACGCTGAGCTTGTCAGACCATCAAGGAAGACTGGGGTTGCTATGCAGAGGAAGGCAATGGCAAACCATCTTTGCTCATCTCTTGCCTTGAAAACCTCATAGTCCTATGGTCTCCATGAGTCACTTGCAAGCTGCTGGCATACAATTTTCATTATACAGCAACCCAAGAGAAAAATGTTTGTCCGTTACACTAACTTCTTTTCCTTCTCTTTTTCTTTTACTGGATTCAATTCAAAGTTCTGGTTACTACCTACAAAGCTCTTAATGGCCATGGAGCCACATACCTGCAGGACAGCCTCTTTTGCCATGCTCTGCTGCAAGAGCTTCATGCATCTGAGCAAAGCCTTCTGAAGGTGCCACCCTGCAAATGCATAAGACAGGCAACTGCCCGTTCACACCCATTCTCTGTGATGGCTTGCATCTTGTGGAACTGCCTGCCTGAGAAAGTCAGGAAGGCCCTTATCCTTCTGTCATTTCATGGAATGTGCAAAACAGAAATGTTCAAGAGGGCATTTTTATTATAGGATTAGAACTGTAGTATAATGGAAAGGCTCAGAAGGTTGCTTTTATAAAATATAGGACTGTAGTCTACTGCAGTGTTCATTATATGTTATCATCTTCTCCTACCTTTGTAACCCACATTTTGCATTATGGTACGTCATGCCTTAACCGTTTTTTGTTTGCATTGTTCTCCAGTTCAGTAATGCTAGTCCTACAGCATTTTTATGGGAGGTCTTTGTTTTTATATTTTGTAATCTGCCTTGAGGCCCAGTGAGAAAGGCAGGCTATAAGTGAAGTAAGTAAATCAGCCATGGACTTTGTCTCCCCTCTCTCCCTGTCACAAATTAGGCCATGAATGTGACTAACACAGGGATAGTTTTGGATCTAATTTTGACCAGTTACAGAAGAACGTGCATCAGGAAATGTAGTGGTGAATGAAATTATCGAAAAAATTCTCGATCTTTCAAAGCAAAACCAGTCACCTACCTATCATCCTGTCCTAGTTTGGCTCACTGTACTTATTTCAAAATTAACCATCATTGATCATAACAACATACAGCCGACAGTTTATCTAGTCCTGCATTTCCCCCCCAAAGTGACCGACCATACACCCACAAGTAAAGCAAGACAGCAATAACTGCCTTTGTGACCCAGTGACCCAACAAATGGTGTTCAAGGGTTTATTGCCTCTGAACATAAAGGTTCCATTCAGGCATTATGGCTAATAAGTGCTGATAGACATATCTTCCATACACAGTACTTGACTAATCTTCTTTTAAAGCTGCCTAAAATAGTACCTATCAGTATATCTCATAGTAGCAAATAAATTAGTTTTGCATTGTATGAAGGAATATCCTCCTCAATAGGCAATCTTTAACCAGTTTTGATGTGAAAATACCACAAATATTTAATCTAATCAAGAGTCCATCAAATGCCTTGTTTTTTAAACTCCTGTTTGCATAAAAGCCCTGTATATTTCCAGAAAATGGAAGTGTTGAATGCTCGCTTCGGAAACATGATAATTCTCTATGACTGCTAAGGAAATTCTCATAAAGTGAACAGAAACTAATGCAATTTGAAGCCTTTTGGCAGGCGCAAGTCAACAATGAAAGGTACAGTGTGAATTGTTCACATTATCTCAATGGAATGGTAACCCTGGAGCCAGAAGAACAGCAAACTGCACCTCAGCATTACTGACTATTAACTGTTCACTGTTTCACAGAAGCAATATACTGATTTATTCCACAAATATATTGATTTATTTCACAAATCCCCTAAAGCTTTGCCAGCTCCTTCCTGTGCCTTAAATTCAAGTGCAGCCTACAATCAAAAACCCGCAAGTTGTCCCCCTGCTGCCAGAATGCAATTAACAACACCATTTGGAAGAAGAACACAAATGGAATTTAATATATAAATAAACATGAATTATTATTGTCCTGGGGCAGTTCACCTTAAGGGGCTGCTTTCAGCTGCAACAGAGCAAACAGCTTTCCAGTGTTGTAAATGAATCCTATTATTGCCATTGGAAGATCCTAAGGCACCCTTACATGTTTTGAAAATAAAAACACAAGGTTATCACCATGCTGTGCCCCTGTGGTCATTCTGATGACCTTCAGGGTGATGCACAACAACAGACTGTTGCTTCAAGAAGTTATTTCATGAGCACAAAATTTAAGTTTGGAATGTGTAGCTTTCTTGGGGGTGGGTCAAGTATATCCAATGTTTTCATGGGACATGAACCATTAGCCTAAAAAACATGAAATATACACAGACATCTCACTAGATATATAGAAATAGTCATGCTGGCAGTATTCTCAAAATTCCCTGGATCATTTTTCCCACTGAGAATTACTTTGCTAATACTGGATTTGACCTGTAGCCCATCCCAGATAAGGATTCTGTCTCTGAAAATGGACATGAAACACCAACAGTAGATTTTTCAAAAGAAATCCTAATTTCTGGTATTTAGAACTGTGAACAATAAGTTGAGCTGCTTTGCAAGTTGTCTTCCATGATAAAAGAAAACTTCAAAAATGAGCCACTTTGGTTCTAAAAGGGGAAAAATCAGGTTGCTCACCTTCAGCTATAATGAATGAGTTTGAAAATAATTTATATTTCATTGCACTATGCAACAGCACTCAGAAATAAAGGAAGGTTAAGCCTGACAATAGCTGAAATTATCTGGGCACACTGCTAAAGTGGAAAGAAAGCTGAAACAAAGGAAATCACTTATCCAGGTATCAGGAGCTCAGTTTGAGTTATAAGATGTGACAGTACGGTGGTAAAGGACTTTTTAAAGGAAAGCAAGTTGGCTTAGTGAAGAGAAAGGCAACTGACAAGCAAACATGTAATTTGCTGACAGATCTAGACCAATAATGCACTACACCCATAACTACAGCACCTCTTGACAAAGTCAGGCACAAAATGTCATGTGGTAGAATTTTTCTCCATGCCTGTTCAATCTGAAGACATTAATTTCTCTTTATTAAAGACGCAGAGAAAATTAAGTAATAACTTGCCTTTATCAAGAATTATACCCACAGGTACTGAAAAACTGTCTCATTAAGGTCATGTTGTGAATCACAAAAATTTGCTATTCCATTCCAATATAACTCCTGAGCAGCTCAGTTTTCATTTTTGTGTGTGTATATAGCGTGCTGACAAGTTATTGCAAACTTATGGCAACCCCAGCAAGGGTTTTTTCAAGGACAGTGATTAAGCAGATGTGGTTTAGCGTTGCCTTCCTCTGCAAAGTCTTCCTTGGTGGTCTCCCATCCAAGTACTAACCCCCTGTTTACCTTCCAAGATTTGACAAGACTGGGTTATACTACACCATTCTACATCTCTTTCATCTTTAAAAGGAAGCAATTTTTCAGCAACTATGATTACAGAAAAGCTTTAAAAGACGGCAATGTTGAGGTTTGGGTTTGGAAAATCCAATGTATTTGAATGGGGCTTTAAACACCTGGGATGGTATAATTCATTCTAGTCTAATGCTTATTCTCAGCTGGCCTGTCCAGACCTCTTATCTGGCCCACAAGCAACTGGTCTTTACCTTCATTGCCAGATATTTTTTATTTATTCATTTATTTATTAGATTTTTACCCCGCCCTCCCAGCAAGGCCGGCTCAGAGGCTGTGCATTATGTCCCTGTATAGTATCCCAGTGCTAATGTGTAATGGGCAGTAGAAGTGGGAGGGCAGGATCAGGGAGATGAGGGTTGCCCACACCTGCGCCCTGCAATCAAAGATATGGCAGCCTTGACAGCTTGGGCTTCGTGTGCTATCAAGGCTGCAATTTTACAGGGCCTGCAAGACTGAGCTGTTCCACCAGGCACATGGTCAAGGGTGAGTGATGACTTCCCACCTTGGACCATCTCCTGAACTGCCATTTATTGTGCCATCTAGTGAAGAATGAATATTATGATGGTTGTGACTGTTGATTTTAACTTAAGTTATATTTAATTGTGATGTTAATTTTAAATGTTGTGACTTGCCCTGATCCCTACTATGTAGAGATGGGCAGGCTATAAATCCAAACAAACAAACAAACAAATCATAGGGCCCGATCACACGCAGAATTTGCCACGGGATACTCATGAATGCTGGGCAGAGTTTAAGGGTGCAATCAAACTGACACATCTGGCAAGTGTTGTGCACCCGCCGCTAACCCGGATTGTCCAGCCGAAGATCCAGAGTTAAAAAGTACCAGTGAAAGCCCACTATTAAACAGTTGCGATGGGCCACAGACAATGTTCCCTCTAAGCTGTGGAGTCTTGTGAGCAAAAATTCTACTTTGTGAGCTACTAGCATTAAAATTGTGAGCGAGCAATTTGGCTACTGCATAAATTAGTTTGTTCTGGAGCCATCCTTCCTGAGCTAAGACAAAAATGTGTGAGCTGGAGGCTAAAAAACTGTGAGCTAGCTCACACTAACTCAGCTTAGAGGGAACACTGGCCACAGATGGACTTACTCTGATTGCTCCAGCGCGCTCCTCTTGCCTCATTGAAGCATGCCGGAAACACGAGCCTCCGAAAAAAGCCCCGGTTCCCCGTCATTGCGCCTGATCGCGTAGTAGTGGGTCAAACAGTGATGGCACAAATAGCCATGCCCCCCCCCACGTTATCTGGCTCGTATGACCAGGGCCATAGTTACTTATTTGTGCTTTTTCTCAGTTCAGAGGATCTAGGTGGCCAATAATGCAATCTGTTAATGTGAAATCATTGTACTCAATTAATGTAAGTTTTCTGTTTGCACAATTTTATACTATTTTATTAGCGCTGATTTCTACGATCCCTAGTCCCAATGTGCCTTCTTTTTTAAATAAAGTATCCATCTCATATAATAACTTTGTGCAATATATATAATCTCAGCTAAAGGACTGGTGTAATTATGGAACCTTCCCACCTTGCTGATCAGTGCCAGTAACCTTTGTGGTGGTAGGCATGGTAAAAGTAGGAGTAGCTACCAGATTCAATCTTTCATTCATGGCTCTGAACCCTTCCCATGCCATTTATGTGAACATATGAATTTTGTTAAGGCAGAACAGACAGCAAAAGGCAACAGTTTTAAGAGTAAATGTACACAATCAAGCCAATTATAGGTTTTATATTTCATTAGAAGATATGAGGAATCTGAAGAGTAATTTTATTTATTTTGATTTATATTCAATTCAATTTGATTTATTATGACCAAAGATCAGCAAATGCCTTAAAACATTACATATAGTTAATAGCGAAATACAGCCAGACAGTTGGTACAGATTTAAAAAAAAAAAATTAGTTAAGACAACGTGGATTTTAGAACTTCCTAAGAATAGTCTTCTGTCTGGTTAGGATAGCCATAGCACAAAATCTTGCTACCTTAGCAGTAGTTTCATTACAAATATCAGCTAAAAGAAGAGTAGAATAAAACTGATTAGACCTGCCTGGGTAGGTGGTTTATATTCTGCCCTCCCCGCAAGAGGGCTCAGGGCAGATCACACCAGCAGTTTTACAAAGTCATTAAAACAAAGTCCCTGACCACGGAGAAAGGAGGAAAACCATTGTAAGGCAGTCCCCCATACTCCTATGTCAGTGGGTCACAAGATCGTAATCAACCAAGTCAAACATCGCCATTAGATCTAATCTAAGAGCAACAGCTTCACTGCCCCGCCCCAATCCAGGTGTCTCCAGAAGTCATCTGTGAGGGTGACCAATACTGTCTCCATCTCACGGCCAGTGTGGAAACTGGACTGGAATGGATCAAGGATGGATGTGTCATCCAAGAAGGCCTGAAATTGTTCGGCCACCACCCTCTCAACTACCTTACTTAGAAACAGTAAATTTGAGACTAAGCAGTAGTTGGCCAGGGCTGTGAGGTTCAATGATGTTTTCTTCAAAAGCAGACAAACCACTCTTGGTTCTTTTCCACAACCTTCATTCTTATCCCATTTTTGTCCTCCTGATGCTCAAGCTCAACAGGGGATCAGAGCTGAGGGAACTGTCAGTCTGAGCATGCATAGAGCAGCAACACAACACATCAGGTCTATAAATATCAGATAGAATGTGTAAAAATGATTTTGTTCACAGTGCATTTGATCCTGACCCAATGTTATGCAAGCATCAGCAGCCATAATCTGCTGGCCAGTTTCTTCCACTGGCCTGTGTGCGCCCAGCCTCAGTTTCTGCATGCATTCACTCTGCTGTCCTGTGCTTTATCTGTTTAGCTCTACTTTATGAATTGTTATATTGTATTTTACTATGCTTGTCTTAATTGTCAACAAGCTTGGTGGCCCTGATTGGGCAGAACAGCTGGATACAGATGTTGTAAATAAGTAAATATTGCAAATGTATATGGAGAAGAATTTTTCCCATAGCAGAATGTTGTTTTTGTAAGAAAATGAAGAAAGTAAATTAATTAGAAATGCGGTATTGGATAAGAGTTTTATGGATATTGTGAACAGCTGAAAAGACAAATCAGTGTGTTCTAGATCACATTAAGTCTGAACTCACCCTAGAAGCTAGAATGACTGAACTGATGCTATTGTACTTTGGTCACATTATGAAAAGACAAGAGTCACTGGAAAAGTCAATAATGCTAGGAAATGTTGAAGGCAGGAAAAGAGGAAGACCCTACATGAGATGAATTGACTCAATCAAGAAATCCTCGGCCCTCAGTTTGCAAGACCTGAGCAAGGCTGTTGAAGATAGGACATTTTGGAGGTTACTAACTCATAGGGTTCCCATAAATGACTTGATGGCGCTTAACACGGATACACGCACACACACTCTTAACTATTGCCCTAGCTTCCAATTCAAGATTCATTAAATTTCTATACTTTTGATAAACTTTAAAACCAGTGACTATACAATAGCAGACTAGGCTGATTTAATACTAATTGTTCTTTTCCCCCAGTACATCAGAATGAAATCCACTCAGAGTTAGTATTTGTTCCATAGCTGGTATCAGGGATCAGTATCATTGGGCAGGTGCTGAGGTCTCTGGGATGGCTCACTGCTGACCCACCACTGAACAGAGAATGACTAGCAAGAGGATGAGAGACAGAGACTGCTGCTCTTAACTAGCTGCATGACTACTCAGTTACTCACTTCCCTGCCTGGGCAATCAGGTAGTAATAAGCACTAAGAAGTAGCTATTGCCACTTGCTTACCTGCCCATCTCCATCTGGCCTGCAGAAGACAACTTAAAAGGACATGAGCAAGCAGGGAAATAAGTGAAAATTGACTGTTCGTAGGCATCCTAACCCAAGGATCTGGCTGAGTTTATTCAGTGAGGCGTGCTGGGTATCTTCAGGTATACTCTCCTCTCAAATCGTTCTTCAGGTGCAGAGAAAAACAGATCAGGCTAATGTGTCCTAGGGAAAACTCAAGTTCCTGGTATTGGTTTCTAAAAAGTTTTAGAAATTGACTCTGGGCCTGACATCAAGGAAAGTCATCTCATATTTCAAATCCAAACCATTTATTGTTCTAGCAGTTAAAATGACCTGGCAACATAACCTTAACCTAGAGAATATGTTATGTTCCCATAGTGAGGACTAATCTGTAGGATAGGCAGATTCTGTCCGATATACCAGTGACACTGTATTATTGGAGAACAGCTGTATAAATGGAAGACTAGCTTTGTTCCTCTTCTTTCTGGCATTATACCATGGTGTGTATGCAAATACATTAATGCACCGTCTAGTCTCAACTGCAGTCTCAAATTTGTTTCCTTTTTGTCATAAAATCCACTTATGCCCTTATGTTTGGATATTCCTCATCATATTTTATTTCATGCTGCCTCGAGTTTACACTAATAAAAATGTTTCTAAATTTTCCTCTCTTTTTTTTAACCACATCTAGGCACTCATAAATGGTTCCTCCTTTAAATCACTAAGCTCTTTCTGGCATCTTTAATAAAGGTGCACTTTTCCTGATATAATTTCTAGATTTCTTTAGAAGATTGAACCACATCTGGATTTCTCCAGGACTATAACTAAATTGCTGCTGATGTTTCTTTCTTCCCTGTTACAGTCTAAATGTTCTATCAGTCTTGGATTTGGTTTGCATATAGGTAGAGATACCTTTTTCTGGATTTTTCTGACAAACATTTCTTCCATCTGCACGTTCTCAAGATGTAAACGAAAAGTTATAAAAGTTTATCAAAAGATTAAGTGGAACCATGATACAAAATATTTGCACTAGTGCATCTGTTTGCAATGTAGTGTAAAGTGAAGCATCATCAGAGCACTGAGTTTTTTGGGGGGGCTGTTGTTCTGCCTAACACATTATTTTTTTCTCCTTCAGCGAGGTACATAAGAACTCAGCAGAAATTACCAATATGCTTGAGTTGCAGTATCCGCATGAGAAACTGATAGTCATCCTTCTGACTTTCAAATCTCCAGATTCATTTCAGGCAGCCGTTAACAATTCAATCTTATTTCATGGGTTTCCTATCCATTAGAAGGCTATTGTGCTGGTATTGCTGACCTTTGTTTTTCAAAGTAATTCTTTTAATATTTTCTTTCTTACACCACTTCTGTTTAAAACTCCTGACTCTGGCTCTTAGCTCTATTTAATAGTTTTACATTCCTTCATTACAGGTTGCTTTGTGGTCCCAGGGCTGTTGTGTTTTGTGTATGTGTTTTTTTGCCTGTAGGAGCCTCTGCAGAGATTTTCACAGCTGCTTCAGAACATGAGAGAGCTACTATCTTCTCTGAAGAATTATGGATTGGATTTCTTATAGGCACAAAAACTATGGTGCATGCACTGTGAAATGAAGATGAAAAGACAAATAGTGCAAATGATTAATGTATGTATAACCCCTACATGTTTTGAATGTAGCTTCATCAGGGGGAATTTACCAAAGTAATAAAAATATAAAAAATATTTAAGACATTTCAAAACCATGAACCACATATTTTAACATTAATTGAGAGGCTGGGCCAGATGATGAACTTAGCTAATTCACATTATAGTTGATATGTAATAAATATATTGTACTATGCCTCCAGTATTTCAGTTATCAAGATAACTATCTGGAACAAAAGCAGCTGTGTCATTGAACCTGGCAGTAGACAATGTATTGTGGGGTATGCTGGAGAGCAGCAGGAAGCAGGTAGATGTGAGTGGCGGTCAATGGATTTCTAGCAGAAGGTGATCTTTGCAAACTATCACAATAGTGCTTTTTTAAAACTGCTATCACCAATGATTTATGAATAGAATTGGAGACAATGTCCTTCTGCTGTCTATCTAGAACTACCTAGAACTAACAAACCAGACTCTGTGAAAAAGAATACATGGACACAAATCTGATATAAACATGGTGTCATCCAGCCACCAATGGGAGAACATTGCAACTAACCGAGAAACTCTGCTGCTAACCTCGAAACCATCCTTCTTTGCCCTGCAAACCCTCTGGGGTCACTGAAAGTTGGCTGTGACTTGAGGGCACTTTACACTCACACACACCTCCATATCTCAGTAGTCTCTCCATACCTCTCCACACCTCTATACTAAGACTCTCTTAGAAGAAAGCGGAAGAGCTTACATACAGTGAGACAGATTGTATGCAGGGGCACAGATAAATGTATGAGAACCCACAGAGAGGGAAAACGGAGGCAAGCACTACAGTTGGGTATAAAGCAGCAGTTCTCCATCCTTTTAGGATCCATTCTGTCTTCATTATACTTTCTGGGACACACTTGTAAAGCAATTCCTAACTATTCCTCCAACATAAAATAGAGGAATGTCTCATCAGCAACACTAAACAATTTTATAATTTAGTTTTTATATTCAGTGTTTATAAATGTTTAGCATTGCTGAGCAACAGTCTATATTTCGTGGTCATTTTGCAGAGGCAGACCCAAATCTGCCACTGAGCCTCCCAGAGCTCTTCATCCAGCATACCTTGCTCCTCCTACTCCTTTTTGGTCTCACAGCCCGCCCTTGAGGTACATCATACTTCTGGGCCCTCCTGACCCACATACTAAAGCTTGAATGCTGACAGAGAGTTGGGACATACCCACACAGCACCCAAGCTTATCCAAAATTACAATTAAAAATTATCCTTTTCACAGTGAGGATCAGATGCAAGTTTTAAAGCTTCTGTTAAGCATTTTCTTTTACTATTCTTCTTCAGTTCATCTGAGAATCAGCCTACACTTTTCCTTCACTGTATTCTGTCCTATCTAACTCCTCATTTCTTGCTCAGGTGAACTTGCTGTTCCTATTCTTAGCTACCTTGGAGGACTCAAGCCAATCCACACACCAAGCAAGAAAAGCTGGCAGAACTCTCAGCTACACAGATCAGCAGCTGTCCTAAGAGCAAGAAAGCACGTATGCGATCACTCACAGGATGTTAGGCATTATATGTCTATTGGCACTGACAGCTTCCTCAGCGCTGTCCTCAAGATGATGTCTCATGGAGTGAAAGGGTACTTCAGTCTCTGTTTGCATGCAGTTACTTGCCTTTCTTTTCACACTGAAACTGAGAGTCAGCTGCTGTGGTGCTGTCAGCAGTAGATCTGTCACTGGGATGAGATCAACTATATTTCATATTGATGGCTATATAGGTTTCCAAGCAATGAGCCATGCTCCCCGGTGTGTGGAATGCTTTCAGGGGCGCTTAGGCTCTTGATATTGGCTCCACAGTAATTTATTTTAAAAGGACCCTGCTCTGCTAGGTAGTTTACTGAAAATGTGAGCTCAGTATGCTATGGCAGTAAAAAACAAAAACACTTCAGTGTTAGGAATGGAAGGGGATCAAAATAAAACAGCACATTACTATGTCATTAAATATCTACAGTATACTCATATGTGGGATACTGTGTGAAATTATTACCCCAGCTCTAGAAAGCTAAATAGCAACAGCAAAAGGCAAAATGATTAGAGGACATCACTGTTGAGAACTTTTGAGGCTTTTTAGCAGGAACTGTTGAGGCTTTTTAGCAGGAAAAGATTACTTCAAGGAAGACCTGAGTGGTGTTCATAAAATCACTAATGGTTTGCAGAGAGGTAATTGAAAAGCATTATTTACTCTCTCTGAATTTAAAAAAAACCCTCTCATCTACTGACACTGAACTCAGCAAGTTTAAGACAAACGAAAGGAAACGTTCCTTCACTCATTGAATAATCAACCTATGCAACTCATTGCAACATCCAATCCTTTCAAACAGGATTTGATAATCCATGAGTGATGGCACTATCACGAGCTAATGGCCATGAGCTCCAAAAATAAAACCGACATTCTCAGGGAGGGAAATCTAGATCATGCATTATTATATGCATGATTATATATTATACCCTTCCTGTGAAACCTTCTGAGCCTCTAGCTGGTCATTGTTGGTAGTGCTAAAGATCTGGCATGTTATTCCTGGCAGACTATCTCAATACTCAATTATTTAAGCTCCAGGGCATTATGCTGGTGCTTGGTTTTTATTTGTTTTTAAGGTCTCTTTCCCCTCTGAAGAAGGCACAGCCCCGTAGCCAGAAAATTCTTGGTGGGGGGGCATGTGTCCCTGAAATGATGATGTCTCTTGTGTGTTTAGCATGGCACTTAATTTAATTCGCTCCATTAAACAGTGGTTAATTAATCTCCCTCCCTTCCTGCTCAGCTGTAGCTCCTTACCTCAGCAGGGAGTCACTGCATGGCCTCACTATACGTATGCTAGCCCAGCCACCATGGGTCAGGTGAGGCCCTGAGGTGGGCCATTCCACTCTGCTGCTCAGCCACACACCCTATGCTTCCTTCCCCTCCATCACTGCCTCCTACTGTGGGCTGGTGAGCAAGGAGGAGGAGGGGAGCCACAGTGAAGGAGAAGAATAAGAAATTGGATTCATACCCTGCCCTTCACTGCCTGAAGGAGTGTCACAGCGGCTTACAATCCCTGCCTGCCTGGAGGCTCTTCTTGCACGATGTGGTTGCTACAGCTGCGGCTGTGGCCAGCACCAGCTGGCAGGGGCAGGCCTGGGGGTAGGAGGCGGAGCTAATTTGGGAGGGGGCATCACCCCCAATGCCTGACCATAGCTACGGGCCTGGGAAGGCAGATGGCATGGATCTTCTTCCATTTGGAACCCTTGAGTCCTCTTCAGTTTGTCTTAAATTTTCTTCCAGCAACACACTTGTATGTCCTTTGGTACAGATCACAAGTTTCCTGTCTTCATTCATTCTAATCTGATGTTTGCCCTTCTTCCCTCAACAATTGTGCTTATTTATGGTAACTTTTTCTGAGAACCTATTTTGCTCACTTTGTGACATGATGAGTCACATGCAACATATTTTCAGAACAGCATTTAGCCTGATGAGAGCTGGTTTTGCATATTGGCAGCAAGAGCAAGTTTTCTTGTACCCAAGGTAGATTCTTCTTCCCTAATTTAGAATTTCACTGAAAGTGTTCAAGTTTACACAATGTGCAAAAACATAAGACCATCATGTAAAGCCTTAAGCTCTTGCAGTTCCACTAAATCAAGCTATGAGCTCATCTTGTGACCATAATTTGATCTGCCCATGATAATATCAATTACTGCTTTGTTAGAGTCTTGATGAGCTCACATATCACATATTAAATTTCATATTTTGCAAGGAACATGAATTAAAGGCAGTATTAACCTTCACACATTCCACTTATGCCAAATTTGTATACATATAGAACAGGGAAAGGGGGAGAGGAAACAGGAGCCCCAATTTTAATAGTCACATAAAACATTAATATGTTGTATCTTCATGTACAAAACTGGCTTCTACATATTTTGACATTTTGAACATTGCTATGGGTACTTCCACTGCTTGTATTTATTTATGCTTATTTATCGTTTATTTTGCCTCTTTCTCCCTAACCGGGAACCCAAAGGGGCTTTTCACATTCTTAATCCTTACAACAACCACCTTGTGGGAATAGATTAGGCTGAGAGATTGTGACAGGCCCAAGGTCACCTGGTGGACTTCCATGGATGAGTGGGGGATTCGAACTCAGCTGTCCCAGATCCTAGTCCAACCACTATATCACGGCAGCTCTCAATGCTGCTACTGAACACTGCCTTGCTAGTGGAACATACTTTATGAGTATCAGTCTGTGCTGCCTGTGGAGCTCTCTATAATTCTGTTTTTCTGCTCTGAGTTTTAGTAGCAAGGACTCCTTGAATGCATCACTATAATGCTTTTTTATTGTTGAGAAATTAAATTCCTATTCTAATTTACATGTGAATTCCTCCCCCTCAAATTAGGAACAAGAATCAAATAAAGGAAATGTTCAGGAAGAAATGTCCTAATGGCCAGCATTGTTTTCACTTTTTTTTAAGCTGGTAGCATTGCTGAACAAATAAGATGCTATTTAATTTAAAAAACGGATTGTCTCTCTGCTGTTGTTTACAACAAGTAAGCAAAGCACCAGCTCTCTGTATGGTCTTCACCTTTTCATTGGAATTGCCATCCTACTCACATCAAGATCACCTCTTCCAAGATCCTTGGAAATCCCACAACAGATATGAGAATACAGAATGTCTCATATGGAATTTTCAATTGGAGTTAATGTCAAGTTATAGTAGCATCTTAGACATTTGATAGGAACACTTTTTTTTTGCCAAGGAAATTACAGGTGGTGATCACTTCCTGCTTCTTTAATGTTAGAAAGAGTAAGCAGAGCTGCAACAACATGCACATGCTGATAAATATTTTAACTGCCACAAGGGATTCTAAAGAGCTCTATAATAAGGCTAGCTTTAAAATGTGAAGGACTTTGGCCTTTCTGTTTGAAGAATCTGGATTTGGGCCATGTTTTATTATATGCATTAAATTATGATATTGTTGTCTCCTTTCTAATGTAACCACAATGTGGTCAACTTTAGAGACATTTCAGTTTTGCTGACACATCTGCCTCCACTTATTACTCCACTATTTGATTTAAATCTTAGTGCTTATGGCTACTAAAGACATACACAGATTACATTTTAACATGTTGACAATAGTAAAAAGCTTATCTACACAGATGATATGCAATCAATAGTATCAAAACCAGAAAGTTTAATTTCAGTTCTTTTATGTTAGCTACTATTGAAAATATTTTGAAATATATGGAAAACTGACCCCAAGGAAGAATTTCTGGATTGGAGCAGAACACTTTTTAAAAGCCATTTACTTCTTAAAGGCCACTTACAAAACTCAAAACTGAAAATATAAAATATTTTTTACATTTATCTTGAGTATTAGGAGTAATTTAAGGGAGGCTGAGTTCAGACTGGCAGTATGAAGCGCGAAGGAGTCATGGCAAAAAGACCCGGAACAACGTGTTCCGGGTATTCCCGGTCACACTGCACCGATTGGTGCGGGACCATACCGGGGAGGAGGCACAAGGCAGCATTCGCACTGTTGGCCCGCCCCTGGCAGAGGCACAGCTTTAAGCAGCTTTTTCCTCATTCTGCGGCAGGCGCCTATGTGCATGGGTGCATAGGTGCAGCAGCAAACAGGGCAGGATCCTGTCGCGCACGCCTCCAGCCACATAAGGGCCATACAGGAGAAGAACTCCGTGAAGCCGAAGCGTCCCGCAGGTGCGGTTGTGTGCTCCAGCACATACCACGCATGGGCGCTTATGCACATCCCTGCGAGAACAGCCAGCACACATTATCAACGCAGGTTGTTCCCAGCTGTTAGCATTTAATGTGCACATGTCCAGGAAGCGGGATCAACGCGCTGTCCAGGGATTGCTACCACTTTCACTTGATACTTTGTAAACTCGGGAGGGAAGTGTTACAAGATGGGTTGAGTAAGGCTGGGGAACGCCTGACAGCTGTGCCTGTATGAACCGGCCCCTTTAATCCGTTTGTGAAACGTGCCTACTATATCGGGCCAAACTGCCAGTCTGAAGTCGGCCGGAATGTAGGTTTTTACTTTATAAAACTAAAGAAACATTTTTAGAGGTTTAACCACCACTTTAAAAGCAATCGTTATTATATCAGGACAAAATTGCAACTGGATTTGTATAGGCTGAGTCTGATGTACAAAGTGACAATTACAAATGAATATTATTTCTACATTATTGGCTTGGATCCAAAGGTTCCCTTGCATTAGTGGATGATTCTTGTGCTTGCACAATGTCCATGGCTTTCTCCTTGAGCTGTAGCCTCCCATGGTATGCCCCTTGTTATTCCAAGAGTCCCTCAACACTCTAAAGCAGCTTGGGAGGGGGAGATTGTCAGGAGGAGGTGGGAAAGACCTCAATGGAACTCATGGTTCACTGGACCCAGCCATTATGAACTAAGGAATTCCTAGCTGATGTTTCATGGCATTTGTCTAGGCTTATGCACAGCTGTTGATGAGAAAAGAATGCTTTAAAGTACTTTTCTGGAATATGTGAAAATTATTATTATTTTTCCTATCTGAAGAATCCAAAAGTTATATTAACTCACACAAATTTAAAAAGGCTCCATCCTTGTCAGTTGTGACTTTTACATATTTTGCATGGGAAATATCTTAAACTAATTTTTAAAAGGTTGAAGATTTTTACAGCCCTAAAAGCCATGACTTTTATAGATTTCATTTGGAAATTAAACAAAGGATTATTATTTTTATTCCAGCGTTTGCACTGTTTCCACTTGATGCACACATCTGGGCCCTTTTAATCACAACACTTCAGCCTTATTATTAACAAAGAAATTATGTTCCATACCCAGTACTGGTGTCCTTCCATGAACAGCAGTCTCATTCGATAGGAGGTCTTTCGAGTTAGAAGTGAACGGTGATTGTCTAATTGTATCTTCAGGAAAAAAAGGGCTAAGGAAGAAATAAGACAAGATAGTAACTAGGCAATCACTGGTTATAATGAATAGTAAAATATGTTTGATACTTCTGATTATGAGTTCATTGCTCAATGGTGTACACTTAAGGTATTTTAAAATTTAGAATAAAAGCTGATTTCTTTGTTAACCCTTTGAATTAATTTTTTAGTCAATGTGAAAATAACACAGACTTTTGCAAAATGACTTTCACAGGACTGCAACTGAATCCTGGGCTAGTTATCTGTGCAGCAGAGTACGTACCAAAACCTAAAAAGGTTTTGTATAAATAAAATTTCTAACCCTATAATTTATAATTTCGTAGCCTAATGTCCTCACTGTTCTTTCTATTATTTATGAATAAACATTTTCTTCCAAAGCCTAGCTTTAGAAAAGCAATATTGGAAGAGGTGTTTTAAGGAAACATGCATGTTTCTGCAGCCATGTGGCATTTGTGCAACGGAATTTTAGGACAAGGCACAGTATATCAGATTTTATCGGGTGCCACATTGCAAAGTGCTCAGACTTCAAACATATGTGCCAGTAGTAAGCCCAGGCCAAGTTAATTCAGCTGGTGTGGATAAAGTAAATGTCAGCATGAAGACTGACATATCCTGTTTGAATAGTTTTCTATAAGGAGGACTGTGTTTTTTCCAGTGTGGACCTTAGTGAGAGGTTGATATTCTCAGTGAACTGTATTTATCCTTGAGGAAGCTAATGATCCTGCCACAGTTCTTTTGATGTCTGCTCATCTTTAGTTCAGCCTCCATTAGTTAATCAAGGAAGCCATTTTAAACAGTGACAGGAATGACTAGGAGCTCTAGATCTAGGAACGGAGAAGCTTATGTGCTTGTTCATGCCACTTCATTTATTGAACTAATTTGTACTTAGACCAAAATGCTTCAGTCCATGGTCAACCCAACAGCCAAACAACTGGGCATCTGGCATGATGAAGGATGTGTGACTTCCGTTCTAGTGATGATGCAAAGTGGTAGGAAAAGTATTTAAGAAATGTTTTAAGATGGAATTTGAATATAATATATGTTAAGAAACAAAAGATGATTGTCCCAGTACTATGCACACTTCGGGTCTATCTGTATGCTGTATCTGAGAATCAGGGAAGGCTTTCAACCAAAGCCATATTGTCTGGAGACTGGTATACCAATGATCTTCTATTAATATGTGGTATAGCTTGGTTGCTTGAATCTGAGTATTACACCATGGCATAATTCATCTTGCTTGTCCCTGCCATTTGTATTCTCTTATCTGAATTTAGTATTAAACCAGATTACAGTTAGTTGGTTCTAAGGGTAAGAAGAAAGAGCTATTAATCAAAATCGTGTGGTGGAAAGGACGAAATCCTTCTTGATGCCAGAAACTGAAGTTTTCAGCTAACACAAACTGCCCAAGGAGATATGACTCACTGAGCAACTGAACGCCTGTACTGACTTCCCTTTCTCCTGTTTTCTGGAGAACTTGCCTTTCCTAAACAGTGTTGTTATTGTGAATAGCTAGAGAGTACACAGCCTGAAGTACTTCATTCTTCAGTTATAACAGCTACTAACTGGGCATTAGACCTCAAGTGACTGTAGCCTGGCCTCGTTCTGATTAACACACATAAAGGTAACAAAAAGTAGTTACTCAGCTTTTACTGAGTCCGGGAGATGTGCTAGTAACATAGTGTGAGATCTCAAAGACAGACATAAGATCAGAAAAATCACCACACCCAAAAGCAATGACTTCAGCCATTTCAATAGTCATCTTTGGCAAATGGCATAGGCTGGTAAGGACTAAGTGGCTGAGGTTGCAAATGTATATATGTCTACTGTGACTGTCACAGATGGTAGGCATGGAGAGTACTGTTTAATTTCATGTCATTTTACAATTATAACTAGAATTGCCAGAAATTAGGCACTGGCCTCCTAGCCAGGTTTCAGCAGCTAGCTCATACACTTGATGACTTCTTTTAACACTTGTGTGTGCCTCCTTGTGGTAACTAATGCACATTTAAATTGGAAGCAGGAGGCAATAATCTGCCATTAATAACTCAAGTACAATTCATTGTTTAGTCACAATTAATTTCTATGCAATTAAAAAAATAGTCTGTCTCTTCAAAGCCACAAGTGTGACCAGTCGTGGATACCATATGTCATGATTCCTAGTGGTGTGTGAAAGAACTATAATTAATATTGCTATTCAAATATGATATCCCAAATCTTTCCCAATGAATCACCAGCCCCCATCCCATGACTCTCAAGGGTTGGGACTCTGGGACATGACTAATTACAACCCTATGGTTTATGATCACCTCAGGAATATATCAGTTCTAGTGTTCCCATTTTTAATTTGCTTCCATTATACTTTAAGCTTATTGATCAAATTGATTTTTAATCGTGTGTCAAACCAAAATATATCTATCGTGTTGATTTCAAAGGAAAGATTTAAGTATGTTCTTAATTATTCCCTTGGAATCATTGACTTGAAAGTAGTTACTTTTGACTGGCCTATGCTTTAAATGATTTTCAATTGGTAATTAATTAATTACATTTTATATTGCCTCACTTGTTTCACCTGTGTTATACTTGACCTATAATGCTGGTTGTCATATTTCACTGAAAAAAAACAAAGTAGACTGCAAGAGTCCCCCCTCCCAAGTGCTGGTACATTTTCTAAGGGTCAGTGAAGGGGATGGTCCAAGATCAGGTCTACCAATATAGTGGAGCGCGGGTTGGGGGGGGGGTGGTAGTCCTCCAGAGGCCAGGTCTACCAATATAGTAGATTGGAGAGTGTAGACCTGTTCTCTGGAGGCCAGGTCTACCAATGTAGTGGAAAGGGGTGGGCAGATCTGTTCTCCAGAGGCCTGGTCTATCTCTGTACAGGAAAACATTTTGTGTAATGAAATCTGATTTGATTCTGTTTTCTCTTATGTTTAAATTATTCTTAAAATATAGTTTAAATACAGTTTAAAAGAATTCATTCTGAGATTTTTACAAGTTATGGAAATAATCTTCTAAAAAATAATTTACGCAATAGTCAAATATGGACTTGCTCACAACTTTAATGCTACTAGCCTTCTTTGCTCATAAGGCAGAATTTCTGCTCACAACACTGTGGAGCTTAGAGGGAACATTGCTGGACAGAAGGAATTCTAAAAGGTTTCAGGGCAACTGAGACAGTCCTACCACAAGTCCCCGCAAACGGCATTTCTGAAATGGCGCCTTCCTACAAAAATGTTTCCTCTGCCCAAACATCTGCAGAACCCAACAACTGATATTCAGCAGATTTTTAAAGTAAAATTTATAATACACCAAAGTACAGATACACTAACATGTTATAATATTCTATATCATGCTATATCATAGATATTACTTACCTAGTTGTAGCTGTGATGGTGTTATCTTTAGAGTGATTGTGTTCTTTGCTTACCTTTTCTGTAGAAAAATAAATAATTGTTTTAAAAAATCAAAACCAACAAAAATTCCCACTTTAAGTTGTGACTATTTTAAGAGGGGAACATCTCTCTTCTATGGATTTTATCAGCTTAATATTCAATTACTCCCTCTAACTTCTAATTTGAATTACTTTAAAAATACCTGTATTTATCTTTTTCATACTGTGGGCTGGCTTCCACCTCACTGGCAGAAAGGGAGGGGCAATATTTGCTGATATTCTCTCTTCCTTCAGACCTCTAACCTCCCCTGCTGTTCCCAGGGATTTCCCTCCCATCCCACAGGAGCAGCATTTGGAGGGGGGAGGTATTTTGAGCTGCTGTGGGAATATGAAGACAGTTGTGTGCCATTGGTAGAAATCTTTCTATCAGCAGTAGTTTCCAGCATGTCCCAAGACCACATTTTCTGTATTTTTTTTAAAGCTTGGATGGAAACTTTTTATGAGTTACCCAGTGATATGAGTTTTCTTGTGTGTGATTAGAAGTGGGTAGTTACACAGAATAAGGTATCTAGGGAGATAGAACAAATTGATGCTAAGAGTCTAGTCATACATTATTTAGAGAAGTACAAACTAGCAGCACAATATGTCATCTGTGCCTCATCTAGTGTTGCAGATAAGATGTACAAACCACAATTCATATATTACAGTAGAAATGGTGGGGGGGAAAGGAAAAAATGCTTCATTTTCTTGTTTCTAGGTAATGCATTAATAGGCTTTTTAGAAAGTTGATTCCTTAGAAAAATATTAAGAATGAAACTTTTTTTTCTTTTTAGGGTGAGTATAACAGCTGGCAAAATGATTTAATTATCCTTCTAGAAGATAAAAGGGAAATTTCAACTTTTCACATTTAATTGAAATGTTTCAATCTAGCCATGACTTCTTTCTACCAATAGTTGGTAGAACAGAGAAAAGAACTTTATGATTCTGCCTTTTCACCAGTAGCCACAGGCTCAGCTGGGGCAGAAGGATGCTGTTAAACTTTTAAAAACAGAACAGAAAGGTGCAGAACGAATTGGCACCATGCAGGTGGGCATTACAAGAACTTTGGCCTACAGCACAGACCCAATATAAGCTTACAGCCTGATCAAAATGAGGGCATTGGATAGTGCCCTAAGTCAGTTTCTAACAGGCAAGTGTGTTTGTCTTCTTGATGTCAATGGGCTTAGAAGGGTGTTAACTTTGTTTAGGATTGCATCATAAATTTCTAATAGTTAGTTAGTTTACCTTTATTGGTGTTATAAAAAGAAGAACATTAAGACAGATCTGCTTTATTTACCTGACAACTGAAAAAGCAGCTCAGAAGCCATCTTCACTGATATATCTTGGCTGAAGAGATTTCTCTCAGGGAGTACTCGGCCTTCTGGTATCTTTTGTATATGTTCAGATATCTCTTGCCTGAGTAAAGTGCTATAACTGATGTTTTGGCTGGGTGAAGCGGAGGCTTGGGAATCATGAATATCAACTTCCATCGGCTCTTCTTTAATCTTTACTGCCTGTGATTCCTTGTAACTTTCAGCTACAAATATGTAATTGAAAAAGAGACACCACATGATCACCTAATGGTTGGTCTATGTAAACTATTAAAATAAAATGAAGAACAGCATAGTAGTTTTACATGAGTAATGATAGAACAATGTTTGAGTCCAGTGGCACCTTTAAGACCAACAAAGCTTTATTCTGGGTACAAGAAGTTAAGAAGTGTGAGCACACAAAGAAGCTTATACTCAGTGTAAAACTTTATTGGTCTTAAAGGTGCCACTGGACTCAAACTTTGTTTTGGTACTCCAGACTAACACGGTTACCCACCAGAATGAGTAATAATAGTATGTAACATTAATGGAAATATACATTACACAAATACTGTAAGAGGAAGTCTGGATTTTTGACAAATACAACAGCAGTAAAAACTTTGGTAGTGGGAATTCTTGGAGTCTCAGAATGGGAAAAAATGTCTTTACAGAAATTGAAAACTATATAGATTTTTCAATTCAAAAAGTGTGGATTAACCTAAGAGGATTTGTTGGATCCTCTCCTTGAGACAGTGGCAAGCTGCCTGTCAGAGTAGACAGTGGTCTGACTCAGTATTCATGTGTGTTCAAACTCCGTAAATGACATTAATACTAAGAATAATAATGAGCAATTCTGTCTCCTTTCTATTTTAAAATATTTTATACATGGAGATATTTTTTAAAACTATAAAACATCTGCTGAATTCTTCTGACTTGACTCTCTTATCAGACATCATTATCCTCCTCTTTACTGGACTTCCCCACAGAATTTTTAAAAACCTTGCTCTTTTTCAATCAAGAAATGAATGTAGAAGTCTCAAAAGCCATTTCTACAGTTCCACTGCATTTCTTGGACTATTCTCTGTTACTGAAAAAATGCTGTGGTTTTGAGTACAGGTGGAATGACCCATTTCCTTTTGAAGTATTAGTTTTTCTTCTCTTCAAAGAGAAGGTCAAAGGTTGCACTTCAAGGAAACTTGACCCTGATGCAAAATACTAGTAAAGCAGATGGTCTAATCTGAAATGCAACTTTACTTTAAAAGTCTGAACTAGGGTCTGAGTCGAGATCCCAGTTAATGTTGTCAATTGAAAACCAACACTTAAAAGGAGAAAGTAAAGAGGAATCTGAAAATATGGACAGGCAAGAGAGAAATATGCACAGAGTTTTGTAAATCTTTTAAGAATACCTGGCACCATTTGGGGGGCCATTCTTCTATTCCTCATAGATAGCTGAATCCTGTTTGTTGTGGCTTTATATCAAATAAGTGCTCCGGGGGGTGCCACCTCTTGGGGCCACAGGTGATGCATATGTGTTATTTGTTTTTGTATTGCAATGTTTATTTTGCTGCAATGTCTAGACTGAAAAACTCTGTTGTTCTAGGCATGGTGCAAAGCCAATATCACTGAATACAGAGACATGGCACAGAGTCTTAAGCTTGTGCCTTATTATCTCTACTGAGTAATTCCAGAGCGTTGACTCTGCTGCTGATAATGACTCTCATTAGTGTCTTTGGGTATAAATTTGAGCTTTGTCAATTTTAGCTGCCATGACTTGTTCTCAAGGCCAAACAGCTATAGACAGCTCAGCCTTATCCTATTACAGTTTATTGCTCAGTAGGAAAATTCTAATGTGAGTCTGACAGCACAAAGGAACTAGTATATATTTAGCTGTATGATTCTTTATTATGATAGCATTATTATTCACATTGGGTACTGTCCACATAAATCTGTATTTACTTAAGTTTTGAGCAAATCAATTACACTTAAACAAATGTCATTTTCAGTGACACTAAGCCCACAATTCTATGTATACCTACTTGGGAGTAAGTCCTATGGGACACAGTGGCATTTACTTCTGAGTAAACATGCACAGAATAAGGCCTTATACTACACTATGCTTTCAACTGCCCAAGAGCCCTCCAGGTAGCTCAGAATAGTTCTAACTACAGTTTAAAAATTTAAAAGCACAATCAAATATAATAATACTACAAACTGGAAACAAATTCATATAGGCTCAGGCACTCAAAATAATAAATCTGATTTAGCCTGCCAACCCTGCATTACTTTGGGTTAGATCTTATGAGCTGCAAATAGAATTTGCTAATGGAAGCAGATCTTTTCTACCTTTCTTTTTCCAAAGAAACCTCCCGTGATACCCAAAAAGAAGGTACTGGGGGTGGAGAGCCAAAGAAAACAAATTACATCATTCAGGGCAGGAGATATGATGTAAAAGAATCATACTGTCATTTGGTCATCTCTCCAGCGGCATAAACCAAAAGCTTACATGTGCATGATCACCAGTTGATATCTTCCTGGATGATATCTTGTTGACTCAACCAAGCATTTATCGGGCTCCAAAGTAAAGTGATCTCTGGGTTGACAACAGGTAAGATGAAAATTCTATCTCTGCTCATTAATCATTGGTGGATTGAGTTACAAATGCAGATATTTGCCTAAAGCATAGCAAGGTAATAAACATGCATGTGTGAACTAGGCCTAAAGATGACTACCATTCTTCCCAATAAGCACAGTGAAGAAACAGAATCCATCAGCTGCTCAGTAATACCACTCTTCTAAATACCACTCTTCTAGGTCCAGTTGAGTTTTGGGTTGTTTAAAATTAACTTTAATTTTTAAAGTCAACAATTTTGTTTTGCACCTGCTGCAACACCCAAGGGGACTTATAGTCAGCAGCAGAAGAAATATTGCATGTCGCTATTATCCTTCAACCTGATAGAATTTTATGAAGTTGTGAAGCAATAATGGCGATGGTCATTTGCCTTGTAAACCTGTAAAAGCCAGACATTTAGGGGAGGAGCTGCCTATCATGACTTCTTTTTAAAATGGAAAGAAATGAATAATTATTTCAGCTTGGGGAGTCACTTGTGCTTTTATTATGACAAAAGCAGCTGACAGATAAAATAGCACCTTCATTTGTTTTACTGTTACGGTGTGCCATGAAGCTGTCCATCCATGTTGCCAACATTTCACAATCTTTTGACCTGTTTTCAAGGCTGAGTGAAAGAGGTCAAATGCTAACATATCAGTTCCCTGTCCTCCTCCTGCTTGACAACAGGTGATAGGCTGTGAGGCAGTCAATTAATCTCACAGACTTCAAGCAATGGAGACAGACACTTTTTATGCTACCAGTAGCCCAAGAGACATCTTCTCTCCTCTTCCTGAAGAGACAGGAAGTAATGAGAGAAACAAAAATTGTGTGTGTGTGCATGCCATGGGTTGTGACAGGAAGTGTAGCACCAGACACATCCAGCTTCAGAGAATCTGTTTGGAAGAGCAAAGTAATTTGCTAAAAATCTACTGGAGATACACATACGATGTATTCACATGTATATGCACACAACTTGCCAGCTTTTCAGTCATAATTCTGACAGCTGAAAAGGAAAGTTCTGTTCTGTCTTCTACTTCTACTACACAACCTGGGAATATGTAAGTTCTGTGACAACCTTCAGTGGATTACATTAAATATGGCTTGTACTGCTGGAGCTTTAATGTAATGTTTTTAATTGCACAAGGTTAACAAATACCCAGATATGTGAAACAAAGGATTTCTGGTGAGAGTAAAACTTGAGGGACACCTCAGTACTTAACATAAGCAATGATGAATAAATGAAACTATGAATAGCTCACTGGATGGACATAACACAAATGAGTCCTATTTCACAAATAAAATTTTCTATACAATAAGAATGTATAGATTATGGGCATGCTGTCACACATGAAAGGTGCAAACATGTCTAGTTCAGCACCTATACATATGGTGGCAAGCAATGGTTAGCTGTGCAAGTACATGCAGCTAGACAGATTCATGTGCATTCATTCTGTGTGACAGCACAGAAAAACTATCAATGGAAGAAACAAGTGTATGTGAAGAAGCCCTTAATCTTGTCAGTGAAATGAGACATTTAGACAGCTTTGGAACCCTACTGTTTTCTCTGTTTTAACTTCAGTTCTCCATCACTTCACCTCTACCTCAATTAAGCTAGTAACATACTAACGTGCCACTTTCATTCATTTCCATTTTTATTCTCACCCATCTGCTAAATGTCAAACTAAGTCACATATTTTCTGTGAAGGACATAATCTTTAAGAGCATGCCTTGTGATAAATGGCACAGCTTCCATCTAACACCATTGTCTTTGTAATGGTTTTAAAATAAAAATCTTACATTTTCATCCAGAATGGAATATAGTTCATAAAAGTACTGGAATATGTTAAGGTTAATAATTAAATAGTGAATCCAATTGACACGCAGCCTGATTCTGTGCATGTTTATTCAGAAACAAGATCCACTGAGTTTAACAGAACTTATCCCCAAATGTTGTATAGGATTAGGAATGGACATGAACTGGCTCACAAACTAAAGTTGGTGATGAAATCTGGTCAGTTTGTGGTTTGCAAACTGAAGTTCATGGCAGGTCAACCAGCATAAACTTTTGATGAACTTTTAAGCAGTTCATGGAGGCCTGCTGTGGTTTGTGAATGGATATATTTATTTAGTTAGTCAGTCTCCACTCAATCTAAATGTTTACCAAACTTCAAAGCACTGGGGGGGGGGATTTCTCCAGCCTTGGAAACACCAACACGACCCCTCCAAAGCTTAACAGGGCTTCCCTTCTACTCTTGTCAGTTCAAACGAGTCTTGTCAGTTTCAAGACGGTTCCCCCACCACCACATTTGCCAGGGCTCCTTTGTGTTCCCTTCCCATCTTCTTGCAGAAAGTTTTCAAAATTTCCCTCCCCACCTTTGGATTTCTTGTGACTTTGTGCTTTGAGAGCAGTACTTTTAAGCTTGCAATGCCAGTGGCACTGGGTTCTGCTGGGCATTCTGTATATTATAACTGGTTGTGCTGGGCTTGCAGAAATGCCCCCCCTTGAGTTTGTATTGCAGGGATTCTCTTGTTTGACATTAGTGTTCTTTTGCTTGCATTGCCACAGTGGCACTAGGTTCTGCTGGGCATTCTGTACATTGAACAGGTTGTGTTGGGCTTGCAACCCCCCTTGCTTGGATCATGATTCTGTACTTCACATCATTTCAGTTGAGCTGGCATTGCCATAATGGCACTGGATTCTTCTGGGCACTCTTTTATTGTACTGGTACTGCTGGACAATCTATACATTGTATTGGTTCTGCTGGGCTTGCAAAAATGCTCCCCCCCACCTTCAGTTTCTACTACAGAGATTCTCTGACCTGACCTTAATCCTATTGGGTTTGTGCTGCCACAGCAGCATTGGTTTTGCTGGACACATTGCACTGGTTCTGCTGGGCTTACAAAAATGCTCCCCCCTACTTCAGATTTTACTGCAGAGATTCTCTTGCTTGAACTAGTCCTGTTGGGTTTGCACAGCCACAATGGCACTGGTTCTGCTGGGTACAATGAGCTGGTTCTGCTGGGCTTGCAAAAATGCGCTCCCCCAGTTGGCGGTAATGCTGAGATGGACACAATGTGGAGATTCTTTCGGAGCCACTCTGTCCATGGAGGCCTCCCAACCCCACAACCCCACAACCCATCTGCTGCTGGGAAAGGGGCTGGAAGGAAGGGTGTGCCAGGCAGGACACGCAGCAACAGGGCAAGGGAGTGGGTGAGCAAGCACTGATGTGCCCTGGAAGCTGAGTGCTGTGGAGCTGGCCTCCACCGCCACTTCAGCTGAAAGGTGTGCATGCCTGAATGGCCAGCCAATGGGACTGCTGGCAGGTAGGGAAGTTGCCCCACCCCTGGAAGGGCTGAAGGCTGCGGATGCCACCAGGGTTGATCTGGACAGCCCAGAGAGTCAGGGGGTCTGAGCTGGATGGGAATTTGTGGGATCTTGGCAGGAAGACAGGGGGCCAGGCCCCAAGAGGCCCAACCATAGCTACAGGCCTGGTTCTTTCAGGGGCTGTAATGTAGACCCCATATATCCAATCCTCACAAAACTTGGAGGTAAGGTAGAGGAGAGTCAACCGAAGACTCCCTGCAAGTTTGGTGACTCTAACATGCCGGGGGGGTTATTCTACCACATCACAAACCTCACCAGTTCATTTGGCCTCTAAAAATTTGTGATGGTTTCTGGTTTGCAAACTGGGCACACCACGAACCACGAACCAAACTTTCCTGGTTCGTACCCACCCCTATGTAGGATTGTACTTTATTGACTTTAATATTTTTTCATCTTCCAGGTTCCAAGATGAGATGTTCAGCTGGGTAAAAAGAAAAAAATGGCTGTACTAGTAAAAATGGGTGCTAATATGAAACTTAGTGTTCTTTTGGCCTTTGCCATGACAAACCTTGACTCTTAAACTTTATACAAAACAGTGAAAAATCCCTATTATTTATAAATCAACTTTAAACATGCTTTTATTGTATTAGATCTCAGGTTAGAAATATTAGAATATTTTTTTCTACCTATCGGTTTTGTTTCCCATGATTGTCTCTCAACAGAGCTGAGGGTGAAAGGCAAACCCTCCAAATGGTGTGTATTAAGAATGAACTTGGCTCTTCAATGGTATGTGCTGGGTATCTTTATCTATGAAAATCTCAGATAACAGAGAGAACAAATGTGTTCCTCAGATGTCTGACCTCTAGAGTTCCGGCAGTGGACTCCAAATTTAGGTGCAAGAGTCAAGATGACCTTCTCTGCTCTGCCTTTCTTTCAAAACATTCTTTCTATTTCTGTTTCTGCTTCATGCACAGTTTAATCCTCTGCTCTGCTAACACTTCTATCTGGCAGACACAGACATGACCTGAGGAGAGGCAACCAGTAATAACACCATGCGATTCTTGGACTTTTATATCCTGAGCCACTTCGACACACCTGAGACCCGATTTGCACATGCAGCACGCTGAATGGCAGAATTCTGAGGTGGCAGAATGGAGTGTACCATTTCAGACTGAAAGAGGCAGATCAGTTTTTTTTAATGTTATACTATGTTATAAAAAGTCCTCTATACATAAAAAAACTAGCATGCAGAAAATAAGGTACATTAGAATCTTTCTTCCTGATGTTTGGGAAGGGGTTAACTTACAAGAGTGCTTATATGGGGGAGGACTGAAAAATACCATACCTCAGGTGCAGCCTGAAGTGGTATAGTCCTCTCTGCTACCTCAGAATTCAATACCTAATAGGCTGTTGTGTGCTTAGACCATGCTTAAGAGTTATTTTCTCAGTGTGGTAGTACACAGTTCCTTTCCACAGACAAAGAAGACATTAGGCCTGCTCAACACATGCAGCAAAATGAGGTGGTAGACTGAAGTAATAGTAGAATTATGGATTGCACCACTTCCGAAAGTTCCCAGATATACCCTCCCCCAAAATTCAAAGCAGAAGGATATGCTAAAACTTCCCAACACAAAGCATTTCACAAAGAGGATCCCATGCCTCCACTTACAGAATTGCCAACTGCCTGGAGAAAAAGTCCCTTTAATTGAGGCTTAATTGGATGTTATTTATCTTATTATCCCTGCCTGCATCTCCACATCATTAGATATACCCCTATCATTGCTCTGTAGCAATAATTCATAACCAGATTTTCCCATGTGAACAAGACAATCTAGGAGATGATGGATTGCTACAATGTGATAATAGCACAGTATCCAATGGTGTGCAGATATAGCCCTTGTTATGAAAAGCTTCAGCTGTCCATTTCTACACATTAAGCCTCTATTCAAGAGACAAGACAGTTTTCTCCAGGCCTGTTGGCAACCCTAACTCTGAAATACTACAGTCCATGCAACTACTTCAGAATTTTCCCATAACATTCCACTGTATGTGTAGATTAGGTAATTTCAAAGTTAATCTAATGTGAATGCTGATGCCCTCTTAATCTGGAGTGCTATAATAGGAATGACTAACCATGCTGGTGACTTGGCAGGCTCTAAATAAGGACGCATGACATGAGTGACCTAAGCTCAGTCTTCCTTGTTTCCCTTCAGTATTGGCAATTGCTCTGTCTCTCGGCAGCTGCTACCAAAGAGCGAGGTGAAGCCAGAACAATCTTGAGTCTTTGTAGTCATCAGCCACCAAGTCATATCTGACTTTGCCTACACATGCAGCATAATGAAGTGTAAAAAGGTAGCAGAATGGATTGTACTACTTCAGAGTACTAATGAAAGTTTACATTTTTAAAAAGTTCTCTATATTAATAATTCCTTGCCAATGGAAAACTACTACAACTTGCAAAGATCTAGGATAAGCTTTCCCCAACAGACTTCTAGAATTTTTTACATGGGGCATTATTAAAAATGTGACTTTCCCCACCTATACACCTGTGTAAACCTGTGTAAAGTAGATATACATGCTAAAGTTGAATGCTACCTTTTGCTGGTATAGTGACAGCACGGTAACTCAACACATCTAGCAACTTTACATGGGTTGTAGCTTGTGTTAAACAAAAATCTAAGGAAGTTCTTTGCCTCGTCAGTGTCATGTTTAAACTGGGCCTTAATGAACTCAAATGCCACCATTTTCACAGTGCCTAAAGTTCTAGCCATTCTAGTTTGATCTTACTTAAACAGTAACAGACAATGTCCTGTAAATCTCAGTAGTCTAGAATGACTCTCCGTGCATTGGAAGTGTAATGATCTTGTTTAAAAGGAACCATCTTTAGTAAAGATTTCCAGCAGAGCCACCCATCAACTCCCCCAGCACACAGAACTAGAACCAATATAGAACCAAACAACACTCAGATGTGCAACAGCACCACCCACTGGTATGGATGGTTACATAACCAATGTATAACAAAATATTTAGGAAGAGCATAATCTGTCAACCAAAAAGGTTTCTAGGTGTGTCTTCCTCCTTGAGTTCTATATTCTTAAACCAAGCCCTTGTCACTGATAACTGAGGCTTAGGGTTCAGCACATTTTGCTAGGTCCACAATCTTTGCTACGGGCACACTGTTTTTTGCATATAGTATGATATCAGAATTTCCTGACAATTCCTCCTCAAAGACTGGATGCCTCTCAGCTGGCCCATAGCTATCAAGAGGCCCACGGGGCCCGCACCCCCACAGTTTTTGCAGGCCCCTCCCCCGATTCTCAGCTCCCCCTCCCTCCCCCAGCACCCTCACCCCCTGATTGATTGTCTTGTCGGCACTCTGCTGGCTGGCTCGGGGAGAGGACCAGCAGGACTTGTTGGGACAAACAGAAAGAGGTGCGGAGCCAGTTCCCGCCCCGACCTACCTCAGGCTCAGCATTGGCTGCCTTATTTGGAATAGTGGGCAGGCTCTAAGCAAAGAGCCCACCAAATACAAGTTTAAGCCAGCCACCCCACCAGTTCCTCCATGTCCAGGCAAACTACAGTGCAGCAGCAGAACATGAGGATCTGAGTATTCTGCTTGTCCTCCTGCACAGTCCCAGGCCATAGATCCTCGTTCTCCTTCTCTTCCTCCATCGGACCATCGGACCCTGGTAGCTCTGCCTTCAGCAACTCAGCAGCTCAGCAGTCTCGGAGGAAGTCTCCTCTGCTGAGCCTGGTCATCTTCTGTGGGGCTGGGCTTTGTTGTTACCCCCTCATTTTTGTGCTGCTGCATTTTCAGCATCTATTCCTCCCTCCACCATTGTGCAGCCTGCAGGACTCCAAGTTCAGATAGAGACCAGAGGGGCTCATGTGGGGGATGTACTAAAAGGAAGGACAAGATTGCCCATTGGAAACAATGGGAGAGACTTGAAAGCCCACTGGAACTAATGGGAGGCAGGAATGCCAATTGACTTGCATGGGCTCCATTGAAATACATTGTAATACCTGCTACTGTAATACCTGCTGCCTCCATTGAAATACCTGCTACCCCAAGGGGCTGTCATTCCACTCTGGAGCCTGTCATTCCAGTCCTAGAGCAGTGTATTTAGAACAGAGACCTTAATGGAAAATCCATTCCTCATTTTCTTTGCAACTCTTCTTGATCTGTAATGTATTTCAATGGAACCCATGCAAGTCAATTGGCATTCCTGGCTCCCATTATTTCCAATGGGCCTTCAAGTCTCTCCCTGAAACATTTTTGTGCAATAAACCACTTGTATTTATTATTTAATTGTTATTTAGAAGTATGAGCATGGCATGACAGTACCACACAGACATATAATGGCAGGCTCCCTGAGAAAAACATTGGCCCCCTGAGCAAAAAGTTGTTAGCTACGGGGCTGCCTCTCAGACTGTCTAAGGACCTGCAGTGGCCAATGCTCCCTTTAAGCTGTGGAGTCTTGTGAGCAAAAATTCTACTTTGTAAACTAATGGCATTAAAATTTTGAGCGAGTGATTTGGCTCCTGCATAAATAAGTTTGCTCTGGAGCCATCCTTCCTGAGCTAAAACAAAAACGTGTGAGCTGGAGGCTAAAAACGAGCTAGCTTACACTAACTTAGCTTAGAGGGAACACTGGCAGCGACATATCCACCATGTCTTCCTCTGTTGTATTCTCTTAAGTATGTTGCACATCCTCTTCCATTGCTCCCCTTTCTTTTCTTTCAGTGAATTGGAGTACCAGGTCTCTGTGTACTACAAAGGGGCAAGATGGCCTTTCTTTATCAGCAGGGATAGGTTGCTCCATTTCTTTACCACTGCATAAGGTCTCTCCAAAAAGGCACGCACTTGGGATTTTTTTCTAGGCCATGTTTTCCCACTGTAAAGCAACACTCTTTCCCATTCCTGAATTAGAATACAGGTTATATTGCCCCTAGCAACAGAATTGCCAGGCCAACTGGCAGAAGGGCTGGGGTTGAGACATGGGGTGCATGTGACATCAGCAATGTCATCAATGTTGCTACTTCACTTCCAGGGAGAACTTGGAAGTAACATAGGATACCTCTAGGAATCACTGGAAACTGTATGGTAAAATTGGTTTTCTCCAGAAGGGACATAGTAATATCACTGTTTTGCCCCCATGCCGCCTCTCACAGCAGAAGAGGGCAAAGAGGACTGCCAGGAAGGAGACATCCTGCCATAGCATCCTGTTTTTGATATTCTCATTTCTGCCTCATCTAGGCTTCGACTTTGCCAAAAGCTGTGATATTAATATAGGCCTCTGCTAAGTCACTCTCCCAGGTTGGAGTTGTATGCTTCACCTGTTCTTGCTGCCTGAAAAATAAATCACATGGGAGCATTGGCTTACGAAGTCCAAAAATAATTTCATAAAATAAGTACTGGATTGTTGAATGTCTGCTAGTGTTGTGAGTGAACACAGCTTATGAAACCTTTAAATCCCAATCCTTCTGGTCTTCACTCATCAGGACTCTAAGCATGGAACCAATAGCATGGTTCACCCTTTCCACTGCCCTGTTTCTTGCAAGGTGATCAACACTTTTTACCTTGGTAATCTGCAGTTGTCAGCACAATTCATGCAGCAACTGTGATTCACCTTCTTTCCCTCTATCACTGCAAATACAGCTTGGTGGGCCAAACTGCAACACAATTTCTTTCATGAGTACATCTGTTTAGTTTTAAGTGATTGTAACATCACATACTTTGAAAAACTATCACATGATACCAGTTCCCAACTGGTGTTTCTGGTAGTAGGCTGTGGTGTGGCTCCTATGGGTTCTCTCTTGTCTTATTGGTGCTTCCTTTTGTTAGCAGACGAGACTGCACCAATTTTTCAACATCTTTTGCCATATCAATCCAAAAAAATCTTTCTGATACCTGAAGAAGTGTCTTTTTAGATCCCAAGTGACCTGCTGTTCCATTATCATGAAGGCATTCTAGTACTGTTCTCTGTAAGGATGGTGGCATAACAACCTTGTTACCCTCACCAATATTTAAGTATGAAACAGGATCAATGGATAATATTTTATGAAATTGACCAAATCTCCCCATCCTAGGTTTCTTTCAATATGTCTGTTAATGCACACCAGGCTAGCCCGATCCTGTCAGACCTCGGAAGCTAAGCAGAGTCTGCCTTGGCTGGTATTTGGAAGGATGACCTCCAAGGAATACCAGGGTCATTACGCAGAGGCAGGCAATATCGAATCACCTCTGAAAGGTTTCTTTTGGGGTTGGAGTTCCAGCCCATTCTCACTGACAATTATGTCCTGGGAACACGATGCAATTTCCTTTAAGCTGGCAATTATTCCCTGCCAGTTTAAATCCAAACTCTTTGAATAGTTTCAGAATCCTATGTAGGCCCAACAAATTGTCCTCCCATGTTTACAGAAACAAACTACTTTCAGTTTCAGGTAGATAGCTGTGTTGGCATGCAGTAGAAGAGCTAGATTTGAATCCTGTGGCTCTGTAAAGACCAACAAAGAGTCAGCTTTGACTTTCAAAAGCTTATACCCCGGAAATCTTGTTGGTCTTTTAAGATGCTACTGGATTTGAACATTACTTTCAGTTTGTCGGCATCAGGCCCTATGCCCCTGTCAGATTCCAGCCCTGGCATAATGAAAGCCAAATAATCTAAAGCAGCTCTTCATTGTCCTACCTAGCTCTCACAAATGGCTCTCCATCCCTAGATTCTCCACCCACTGACTAGCCTTTCTGATACCCCACCCATGGGGACAACTATTATGGAAAGAGACAAAAAAACCCTGAGGAAAAAGCTGGTCTTCTGTTTGAAGTTTGTGCATTTCCGTGATTATTCCAGACATGTTTACAGAATTTGGATTATGCACTTTAAACTATAAATCCAGATTGTTTGGTATTATTGTTTTAAACCAGTTGGTCTTAGTGGCTTTTTTATATCTTGTGCATTAGAGAACTATAAGAACTACTTTGAGTTTAAAGAAATTAGGCAAGAAGATTTTTCTTCAACTTTTTTTCTCTACTTATTGACTTAATTGCAGGTTTCAGTTCCCTTTCTACACTATATGACAGCTAATATTATGTTCATCATTATTAGACAGTAGAGAATATATAATTACACTGTGTACAGTTTTCATCTGAGGATATGAAAGTGTATTAGCAGAATAAGTGAAATGTTAAGATTTATGAGTTTTTTAAAAAAAAAAACAAAAAACAAAGCTTCCTTTGCAAGACAGCTTTGCTTGCATGTACTGGTTTTCTCTATTTTTTTTTTAAATTATAAGTATTGCTTGGCTTATGAAGCTCTTGCATGTAAAAATAGAATCTTATTTCCTTCCCATTTCCCCACCCCCCTCCCGATTCTCCTTTTTGCTCAATTTTTCTCCCTTGCCCCAGACTTCCTGCAGGGATTTCCTCTGCGTGTGAACAAAGGATATACTAACAAACATTCACACTGCTGTTTTGAAAACAGAGGTAAGAAAGTGTGTAAAATCTTCTGGTATTTTAAAACAAAATTATGATTTTAATAGTTGTGTGTTATTTTCAGGGCCATAATGGTACATTTTAGATACAAACAGAAGTACAAACTGCTTAAATCTCATTTTCTTGAAGTTTACAACCAGCTTAACTTCTACGACTTCAATCAAGAGTTACTTTTTTAATTCAACGTGGCAAGTTCAAGATCAAACATATCTCATATTACAAACACTGGGAACAACAGATTTTACAGTGCTGTTACTAACACTACAAACCCAGGGACTTTCCAATGCTGAAATAAAAGCATATGGTTGAAAAAAAAATTAAGTGGAGAAGAATGTAGTTTAAGATTTGTTTCAGAAGTCCATTTTTAGAACTTATACCACAAACTTGGAAGTTTCATATCTTATAACAAAAAGTATTAAGCCTTTTTAAATACCCAATTTTTAAGAGGTACAACTATTCTTCCTTTGTAGTATAATAAATAAATCTGGGCAAAAAACATGAAATTAAGCAAACTCTGGAGAACAACGGAAGACCTTGGTGTGATATGGTCCATGGGGTCGCGAAGAGTCGGACTCGACTGTGCGACTGAACAACAACAACAACAACAAATAAATCTGATCATTCACTTTCACTATCTATTAGCTGTTATTAAGTAGCAGGTCATGCTGTAGGATGAAGAAGGCATTTATCATGCTAATTTTCCTGATTTGCTAAACATAAATGTGCACTTAGACAGCTTAAATAAAACATTAAAGCCAGGAAACAGGATGTTGAACCCAAGTGGCTTAATTCAGAAACCCAAGTAATACTTGCTGTCTCAAAGGGCTCTCCCTATTGTATGTATGTATGTATGTTTGTGTGTATGTGTATATGTATACATTTTCCCCCTCAAAGATTCTGTATTCCCTCTAACGCAGAACAGTGGATTCAAAGGAGATTCTGGGTCAGTTCAGAAGTAATGCAAAACCATGGCTTACTTCAACTGTAGTTAGTTTGTGAATCCAGGATTCAGCCCACAGCCAATCAATGAATCCTAGCCTGTCTTTGAAAATCCTGGCTTCAGCACTATTCTCTGCATGCTCTTCCCCAGTAGTACTTATTTGCAGGAGGGGCCTGCCTACTAGGTCACCCTAGGCACTTGGGAGTGGGAGTGGCAGTAGCATCAAGCAGCAACCCGAGCAGTGGGAGTAGCATCAAGCAGCAACCCGACCAGTGCACCTGGCCCCAGTCCTGCAGCCAGGGGCCTGCCCACGTGGTATGCTTTCCTCACCTCCCCATGAAGCAGAAAGGGAGGGAGGAAGACAAGGTGGCAGCCAGCTCTGCCACCATTGGGCTCCCCATCCACCTGAATTGCAGAATGGCTGTGTCTCTTTCTCTCCCATCCAGGTCTGTACATGTTCAGCTCAAGCACAGTGGCTTGAGGCACAGAGTCTTGGCTCTGGGTATGGTGACTCTGTGCACATCCAGGCCATAGTGGTGGTGGTGGTGGGGACCCAGGGTCATCTAGCAAATGGCTGGGGGAAGATCCCTGGCTAGTGGCTGGCCTAGGGTGTGGCAGACCCTTGAGCTAGCCCTGTTTGTATGCCATGGAATGTTTCCAACTCCATGCAAACACCATTATATTGAATCAGACCACTGATCTATTACAGTCAATACTGTCTACTCTGATGGGCAGGGACTCTCCAGGATTTCAGGCAGGGGTCTTTCCTACCACTTGATCCTTGTTTTAACTGGAGATGCTGGGGATTGAACCTAAGACCTTCTACATTCAAAACAGATAATCCAACTCAGTGGTTCCAAACTTTTTTGGTACAATCACCAAGAAGTCCATCTTTACTTGGTATAGTGACCCACTTAAAACAACAACAACAACAACAACAACAACGACAGTAGAGCATGCACAAATAAATAAAACTGCAAAAGCCTGGGACCCACTTTCATAGGCAAACCACTTTTGGGTCAGGACCTGCATGTTGGGAAACACTGGTCTTACTGAGCCTCTTAAACAGCACAACCACTTGTTTCCACTTACACAATAAATATACAGGTGAATTGTGTTAAGTGAACTTTATTTAACAAAGTTTGCCTTCCCTCCATCCAGACTCTCCTCAAAAGTCATATTGACTCAATGTAATAAACTAAAGAGGGAGCTTATGGGAAACTGAAAGAGATCTTGGAGTTGTAATGGAAAGCTTGATGAAAATGTCAACTGATTGTGTGGCAGCAGGGGAAAAAGGCAAACTCCATGCTAGGAATGATTAGGAAAGGGACTGGAAATAAAACTGCCAGTACCATAATACCTTTGTACAGAGCTGAGGTGCACCCCCTCTTTGGAATACTGTGTATTGTTCTGGTTGCCATCAACAAGGATATAGCAGGGCTGGTAAAAGTACAAAAGAACTTTGTGGCTGGAGCATCAGCAATTATGACAGCCAGGAGTGTACTGGCTTTGCTCTTTCCTCATAAGTAGGCGTCAAAGGAGCTTGCCACATTGCTGTGTCTTTAAGAGAGCAGAAGTGAAGGTGGAGAGGAATCTCTTTCTAATCAGACTCAGAGTCAGTGGTGGGGAGAGTCCTGCCATTGGCAAGAGCTACCTGATGACAAGAGTGGTTTCATTTCTGAGCTACTCTTGCCAGGTGAAAGTGAATGGCATAGCTATGGAATACTGACAGGGAACATACCAGGATTAAGCCAGGGTACTATGTTCATATGTAATATGTAAATATAATTCAGACTAACTGTGGTTACTAAACCAGGTTCATATCCTGGCTTAGGATCGTATGAAGTATCCAAACTAACCATAATGTTGGGAATGCTGGTTCAGAGATTTAATTAACAATGGCTGGTTTAATCAAACATGGTTTCATGCTACAACTGAACTGAGTCTGAGGAAGGTAATGTGTCTGGTCTTACATGAAATATACATTTCAAATCATGTATAACATCTATGCACATATTGTGTCTATACTAAGTCATGTATTACATGTATTTATCATTTTAAAGAACACATTCTATTCAGTGCTCTTATGCAAAAACCTGAGATGTTATTGTACATATTGTCAGTTTGCAGCTTCACAAACTATTTAGACCTGATTATCATTTCCAAGTACCACTTTATGAATGATTTCCTTTACAGATACTGGGACGGATGGGAATGTGTACACCTGTTTGGGAAGAATGCCATATGTGAAGCAGGCTTAATTCTGACAGTGTTTAGAAAAGTAATTAGGAAGAAAAGAGGACACCAAGATGGATTTTACACCAGTGAGAGTCTATGACCATCCATAAGGATACCTATTTCAGAAATCGATGTAGCGCATGCCAATGACATTGTGCCCTACTTTCTCACTCCTTAGGTATACTATATGGACTTCAAGTACAAGGTTTGCCTTACAAGTTGGGTGACTGTAAGTACTGTTTGGGGCACAGAAGAAGATAGAAAAACTTTTAATCCATCTTCATGCTCCCTTCATAAGTATATGTGTGGGTTCTGCACCTCCGCAGTGCCCAGGAACAGTATGAGCTGAAGGAAGGAGCTATATCTGAGATTCTATAAGGAAGAATGGAGGGCTTTGCTGTAGACACAGAATTCCCACAAACTAAGCGGGGTCAGGGCTGGGTGCATGGAATCGGTGGGATAAAAACAGCACGCTACTACAACAAGAAGTCTGGCCTGACTATCAGTAAGGCAGGGGAGGTGGTGAGTTAGATGTCTGTCCCAGCTGTGGGAATGATATATGTGAAAGCATTCCCTTCGGGCTTCAACCAGACAAAGAACTAGGTAGGGAAGATGAGAAGAGGTCTGCTGGTTCATGAAGATCAAGATGCAGTAAGTACAATACATTATGGCATTAAAATTTCTGAAACCCCAAATACCCCTCTTGTTTTTCATTAGACACACATATAAAAAAGACAGAAGTGTGGGCATGTGACAGTGACGTCTATGGGCTAAATTCAAATGGTCACTGAACTAAACCTCCCTGAAGAAGTGGAGCAGCAGCACAGTAGCAACAAAGCGGGGAGAAGACAGGCAGCAGCAAACAACCAGACACTATCCCTGCATCAGTATCCCACCCTTCATCCAAGAAGTTTCTTGTTATAATGCTGTGAAATAGTTTAGTCAAAGTGAGTTTCATGCATGAACAGGCATTAGAACTCAGGGTATTTACTATATAGGTTTTCACTGTTAATGTTATTTGGGTTACATGGCTGAGTATATACACATCCATATGAATGTATGTATGTATGTATGTATGTATATATCTATATCGTTTACAAGGGAATAGTAACCTATATGCAAAAGATGCTAACACTAGTTCAATAATAACCAAAGTATTATTATTGAACCATATAAGCATAATCAAGTCCAATCTTAAAGTAGAAAAGTTTCCTCTTGAGGTTTAGATGTATGAAGAATAGTATACGAAGAATCCGAATATTAAGGACTCCATTTCAAAGAACTTCCTCAGTAACTGAAACAATATATCTTCAAATAGATAATATGCACTTTTGTGAGTTACAGCAAACACATCTAATAAATGGGCAGTTATTGACAGCACATCTCAGGAAAAGCTCAAGGCTTTACATCACACTAACTTCCGTAATTACTGCCTCTACTATATAGGTTTTCACTGTTAATGTTATTTGGGATACATCGCTGAGGATATACACATCCATATATATGTATGTATATATTTATATGGCTGTCATGTAAAGAGTTGTTAAGTTAAATTATCTGAAATATACTTTTTGCAATATGCTGTTTCCAGGGCCAAGCTACAAAAACATTCTAAATTGGCATACTGTTTAGGAAATGTAGCTCACCAACAGGTTAATTAAATCTCTGTAAGTAATTTGGAAAAGAAGATATGCCATACAGCACTGTTTAATTGTCACCAGATGTCAGTTGCAATATAACAAGATAACTAAGCAAACCTGTATTTTTATATTTTTACTGCACTGTTATGTTTCCATTCTTAATAGGATTTTTTTAAAAAAAACTTCATATACTCAGGTACACTACCAGACTGACTAGCATTCACTGGTTTCTGTAATTTAGCAGGAAAAGGATGAAAACAGGACATGCTTTATATGAGAATTAAATGTGGAAGATGAGTGTTGCATACCATGTAACTTTTGTATCGTTCTTCAGTGTAAAACTGAAGAGGCGAAAGCATTTAGCCTTTCAGACCCAGCTATCCTTTAATCCTAGATATGTACTGGAAAAGTTCTGACCTTTTACCACTTTTTTATTTAAACTCAGTCTGAGATCTCAGCATCATCTTTGTCAGTTAATCATGAAAATAGTGCTTTATTATGTTAAGATTTGTAGTAATGTAATTTATCATCACTGACTCAAGAGTTTATGTTTTATGTGCATTATTATCAGGGCCTTCAAAAGAATTTTGAGATTTTTTCCCCCATGAAGAGCGGGGAATGGAACACTGGACTTACTGTGATGATTCCTTCTTCTTGAGGGCGAGGAAGACACTCTGATACATTTGAGTTCCTCTTCCCACAGTCCCTGGAGGCAGGAAATTAATTGCACTTTCCATCTCTGGGGGGGGGAGCCCACCCTCAGTCTGGAGACTTTCACAGATGATAACAGTTCACAATGTGTGCCAAACAAACAGACAACAAGGCTTACAGAACCCTATGAAACAAACCATATAGGTAAAGATAAACTGTTAGTACAATGAAAGAACAATGAACATGGAGATTGGCAGTCAGTCACCCTTTAGAAAGTGTAATAGGCTGAACAGAGACCCGCCAGCTAAGGTGGGTCCAGAGTGTCCTCCTCGTCCTTGAGAAGAAGGAACCTTCAGTTAAGTCCAATGTTCCATTCTCTCTCGAGGGGATAACACTCTGATACAGTTGAGATGTTACAAAGCTCATCTGATCCAGAGAAGGAAAAGTGACTGCAAAGCATAGAGATAACAGTAGGACTAGACCACTTTCTGTAGGACTCTCCCCCAAAATGCTGCATCATCCACGGCAATACAGTCCATCTTGTAGTGCCTGATAAACATTGACACTGAGGCCCAGGTAGCAGCCTTGAAGCCTTAGAAACCCTTTTCCCCTTGACTGCTGGATGAAAAGCCAAAAAAAGGGAAAACGACTTCCTAAATGACTTGGTCCTTCTGATATAAATGTGAAGTGCTCTGCGAAGGTCAAACGATTGCCAATTCTTCTTCCTAGGATAAGATGGCTTCAGGCAGAAGGACAGCAAATATAATTCTTGTGAGCTGTGAAAACATGTGTTGACCTTGGGAATGAATGTGGGATCTGTGCACAGAACCACCATGTCCTCATGGAAGATGCATATGCCCTTTCTGATGGAAAGAGCATCTATCTCTGAGACCCGCCTTGCTGTAAAAGCTACCAGGAAAAATACCTTCAGGGAAATCTCCCTCAGAGGCCACAATGGAGGACTAGTTAGAGCCTGAAGTATGACATGAAGTCTCCAAGAGGGAAACCTGTGCACTGTAGGGGGCTGAGACAAAGTAACTCCCTTCAGAAATCTTTTCACCACTGGGTATCTGGAGAGTGGTGCACTGCTAACTGATTAGTGTACAGTGCTTAGAGCAGCTACCTGGTGATGGAGAATGCTTGCTCTGAGACCCTGAGAGACTCCATCCTGTAGGAAGGCCAATATCCGAGGAAGATCCAGGGTGTCTGGGTGCAGGTGTTTCCTCTTGCATCATCTGAAAAAAGCCTTCCAAGAACTGCTGGTCTGAATGACCTGATCAAATAAACCTTATGCAATCAGTGCTTGCTGCTCAATCTGCATCCTGTCAGACGAAGCCAAGCTGGGTCTGGATGACAGATGGGACCCTGGGTTAGCATACTGGGCAACAGTGGAAGTTCCCATGGAGGTTGAACTGATGATTTTTTTTATTAAGTATTTTTATTAATTTTCAAATACAAAAAAATATGCAAACTTGAACAAATCAACTTAAAACTTACTAAAACTGATGATTTCAGCAGGTGGGAAGACCAAGGACTCTTGGACCAGAACGGGGCCAAGCAAATCAACTCTGCCTTCTCCTGTTTCATTTTGTTATAAGAACCCTTGGAATCAAAGGTATGGAGAGGGGAGCATAAAGACGGCACGATGGCCAAGAGGACATCAGAGTATCCAATTGTTCTGCTTGTTGACACTGGTGTCTCAAGAAGAATCTGGATGTCTTGGCATTGGTGGCGGAGGCAAAGAGATCTATACATGGTAGGCTGAAATGTAGAACCAGGGACTGGAATGTTTTCTGGCTGAGGGACTACTCCTCCTGGTCCAGCCTGGTGTGGCTGAGCCGATCCGCTTGAACATTTGTTATGCCGCTGATGTGTTCTGCTCTGAAAGAGGCCAGATATTGTTCTGACCCAGACATGAGGATAGTTAACTCTTGCTGTAGCTTCTTGGCTTTGGTGCCTCTCTGGTGGTTCACATGTGCCTTAGCTGTGGTCTTGTCTGTCCATATACATATCTTCAATTGAGACAGATGGTCTTGAAAATGGAGAAGTGTCAGACAAATTGCATGCAGTTCCAAAAGACTGATGCTGAGGGAAGCTTCTTGATGATACCAGGTCCCATGCACATGGCCCAGTGCACAATGGGCTCCCCAACTCATCAGGCTGGCGTCTGTTGTGATCTGTAAGTCTGTGGTCACTTGGAAGGGTTTGCAGGACTTTTTAGATTGTGATATTAATAAAACATTTAGCTGACATTTATCATCACTAACTAATACAGGCATCTGAGCTGATTTCCTTAGAATGTGGAGCAGTAAATAATAACCACATTCTGCAGTAAAGCTCCTTCCATCTCAAAATACCAAAGTTAATTAAACAAAGTGGAAGCAGAATCTAAAAGTTTAAATGTTTTGCCATTTGCAGTAAATTCTAGACCACAATCATTCAAAGAATAGCTATTTCTTTAAAATTTATTTTGACATGCCTGTAGATTTCAGGAAAGGAGATCTAATAACTATCACATACAATGTACAAAACAAATGTAACTCAACCAGTATCTGAATAGCATCACTCTACTCTGCACTAGTGAGGCTGTATTAGTATACTGTGCCTGGCTTTAAACAAAACGTTTCAATGGCATTGAAAACTGGAGAGGGCCCAAGAGAAGAATGCTGAAAATGGGCTTGGAATGTATATCATATTAAGTTGGAGGAAACCAGGCGTGCTTAGCTTTCAAATTGGAATAAAGACTCTTTTTCTTCTGTCAGGCATCCAGAAAATATTTATTTCCCTTCCTCTATTTCAGAAATGTTAAGAGACTGCTATCATACTAAAGTTAACCTTCTTTATTTCTCACAGCAGTTCTCTAAAATATCTGAAACAGAGGAAGGAGGACAAAAGTTTTCTCATTGCCTGATGGAAGGACAAGAGTCATTCAGTCTGAAAGCTTCTGCACTGTTTTATGATATGTGGGCCAGTCCTAATTAATGTAATCTTAAGGACTTTTTCCTGGGGGAAGCCTCACCAGGTAGATTTCAGTAGCATAGTGAGTAGACCTGCTTACAATGGGTTTCTTGCCCTTCAACCACTCTGTAATATTATCAAATTTGGCTTCCATTTCTTCTGTACATCTAGTACATCATTCTAAATTAATTGCCAGTTTCAGTAATATAAGGACCACCAGGTTCTTCCTCTGTCTTGACCTCTGTGTTCAGGCTCGTGCTGGAGAGACATCTGATTAATCGCTAGCCTTTACATTAATAGTAAATAATTATCGTATGGTATTGTGTGTAGAATAGCCAGGAGATCCTAAGATTGTCTAGCAGCCACAAGTTCTTACTCTTTTAGTATTATGCATCACTAGCCTTTACATTCTTAAATGAAGACTCCTATTTTATCCTTCTTAGAAGGAGGTTTTCCTACAACTCTACACCAGTTACATCTAAAACTATCTAATCCGATTAAGTCTGAAATACACCCTGAACAAACTGCAGACCAGAGGCCTTTCTTTCAGGGCCTGAAAAACATTATTTCTGAGGACTAACAGCAAGTTAGCTCCAATCTAAGGGACCTGTTCCAGAAAGAAGAGAACCAATACATTTAACCAGCTCCTCCCTCCTCTACTCCCAAATGGATTTTCCACTTATTTAAATAAAAGTTGTGTGTGCATTCATGGAGGGGGAGAGAAACTAAACTGGTTTTCCACTTCATGCCATGGAGATTGGGGAGGGGGGTCAAATTGCAGCCAACATGGTTGACCTCATTGGGTTTTCAAGGGAAGAGATGTTTGGAAGTGGTCTGTCATTGCCTGCCTCAATATAGTGACCCCAGACTTCCTTGGTGGTCTCACATTCAAATACTAACCACGGCTGACCTTGCTTAGCTTCTGAGATCTGATCTGATCAGGCCAGCCTGGGCTATCCATGTCAGGGCAAGGAGATATACATACTTCTTAATCATTATGATCCTTTCCAGTTCTAACCAGGGTTCCCTCTAAGCTGAGTTAGTGTGAGCGAGCTCACAGTTTTATAGCCTCCAGCTCACAGATTTTTGTTTTCGCTCAGGAAGGATGGCTCCAGAGCAAACTAATTTATGTAGTAGCCAGATTGCTTGCTCACAATTTTAATGCCAGTAGCTCACAAAGTAGAATTTTTGCTCACAAGACCCCACAGCTTAGAGGGAGTATTGGTTCTAACATACTCTGAAAATTAGGTATTGTAAACAACAACAAAAAAGATATGTTACCAACAGACTGGGAACTTAACAGTCATAAAGATGCATTGATGAGGAAAAGTGATTTAATTGAACTGTTATGTTTGAAGATCAAACTGAAGTTGAGTATTATAAGGATAATTGAGTTCATTGAAAGAATTAAGCATGTGCTTAATTTTAGCTAGATCATATGGAAAATGATTGAATAAAGGTGAGCACTAGGAATATCTGGACATAAGAAGCTGCCTTATACTATGTCAGCATTATCTTCTCTAATTGGCAGGTGCTCTCCAGGTAGAGAAAGATCTTTCCCAACACCTGCCACCTCAGATGTTTTACCTGGAGATACAATTGACTGAATCTCAGACTTTCTACATGCAAAGCAGATGCTCTACCACTAACCCACAATCCTCCCCAAACCCGTCTACATTTGGGCTGTGTAAAAACTCCAATAGTGCAAATTCCCAAGATTCTCACCATGTTAACCTTGGCCAGCTCAGCTGTATAAATCTCTCAGATTTCCTAAGAAATATCCTTTCGACACTCAAAGCAATATTCTTAATTTAACAGATCAGCAGGTTTCTTCTATTGCTCTGCAATACTTCTCAGTACTGTCATTTATATGCCAAAAATGTTGCAAGCTACCAATTAAATTCTTAGCAGAAACGCCAACATTTTTTTATTTTTAGAATCTCTGTGTTCCCTCTCCAAAGGATGATCTCATCCAGTCATAAGCTATTCTCTATGAAAATATCAACCATAAAACAATTCCGATTACTTCCAGTCACTGGGTTATGGAATTTACATAATAAACAGTAATCATCATAATTTATTTTTAGATTCCAAATGTCTTAAAAAACTGATAGATTACAGTATGGTTAGTTTGTCACCCTCACCCCCCCTTAAATTACATAGAGAATAGAAGTGGCATATAATGTTGACATAACATTGCCCCATTCATATAACTAGAAAGAGAATAGAGGGGACAGCAATTCTATATAGGTTCTCAATGGCAGTGTTCCACACTCCCAATAACTGCATATTATGAAATCAGTAAATGTAAACTCATCATATGTGTAATATGATTGATCTGGAAGCTGGAGCAATCTTTTGTTCTTTTGTATATGTTAGTACTAAGCACACTTTGTGTGGGTGCCTAAGATGCTTTAGAATCATAGAATCACAGAGTTGGAAGGGACCATAGCGGCCATCTAGTTCAACGCCCTGCTCAATGCAGAATCAGCGTGAAGCATCTCGGACAAGTGTCTGTCCAGCTGCTGCTTAAAGACTGCCAGTGAGGGGGAGCTCACCACCTCCCTAGGTAGCTGATTCCACTAGTGCAACTCTAAACCAGTTACATACTCTCATCCACACTCTGTTATATTTCCATCCTTTTTATTTTCAAAATTTGATTGGTGGTCATTCAGGTGCAGAGGGTGGATGAGCAACACTAAGCAACACATTTGTTACTATTTTACTCTTAGGGATCACTGAGTTGGAAGTTAATCAGCTATTTAACAAGCTCCATAAACAACTCAGGTGCTATGACTGACCCCTCCTTGCCTTATCACTTTTGCTAGCCATTTCCTAGGGTTTCAGATTCTCACAATGGTGTTATACCACCTCAATTTCATGGAGAAACAGCTGGCTGAATCTACATACAACGAAAATTGCCAGATCCATCCCCTGAGGCCTGATTTAAATATGGCATTGGTGGAACAGAAGAACTTACCCATGTGACACTGTGCACGCACAGTGGCTTGTCTGAAGACAATTCTCAGCCACTACACATTAAAATGTTAACACTACAAAGATCTGTAATGTGGACAAGGGTTGTGCTGGTGTATCAATATTTCATATGTAAACAGGACTACACAAAGAGGGAGCAATCCTGAGCAGGTCTGCTCAGAAGTAAGTCCCATTTTACATAATGGGGCTTACTTACAGGAAAATGTTCTTAGAGTCTGCTCAGAATTAAATCCCACTTAACTTAATGGGACTTACTTACAGGAAAATGTTCTTAGGGTTGCAGCCATAATGGCTCAGTTAAAATAAGATGATGGCCACATGCAAAGCTGCAGGGTAAGTTCTTGTCACTAGCCCGTAGCTACAGTGGGGCATCTCAGGGCCACACCCCCTTAATTATATATCATGCCCCACAAAACTGTTTCTTATAATGTTTTATAAAGTTTTAAAAGGTTTAATTTTAGCTGCGCCACTGCACCCGATCCTGCCTGCACTCACCCCCTGTGCCTTCTCCTCTTCTTGGCTCCAGCCAGCCACTCTGCTGCATTCTCTAGCTATGTGCACACCTTCTCCAGCTGGCTGGTGTGCCCATCCCCACTTTCCCCTCTGTCCAACCGATACCCTGAGGCTCTTCCTGAATCGCCCTCCCAGTAGCCTGCTGGTCAGTTACTGCCTTCTCCTGACTTGCTTAGTTGAACCACATGACCTTGCCTTGCCTGTTCCACCCTCCCTACATGCCAGCAGCCAGCAGCTAGTTTGACTAACTACTCACACAGCTGACCCTGCAGGAGAATGGAAGGCTGCCCAATTTGTACAAAAACACCTGAAGGTTGGCAACCCTCTTTTGGGAGCAGAGTGGTGTTTATCTGTTGCAGCACAAGCAGCTGATTTCTGTTGCAGCAGCAGCCCTGCAATCCAGGGTTACTCAGCCCACTGTACTCAATGCAAATAGGGTGGGGGGAGCAGATGGACGGGCTTCACTGTGTGCTCCCACCAGGGCGGGAAAAATGGCTGGAAGAAGGGAGGGAGGAGGCATCTCCCCATGCAGTCCTAGGCTGAGTTGGGCAGGAGGAGGTGGGGGAGGGGCACGTGAGGCTCCTCAAGGTGGGAGGGCAGTCCCTGAAGGAAGGCAAGAACAATGCAGGAGGTGTGGGCTATTTGCATCCTTTGATACATGCAGCAACCCAATCTTTCCCTCTTCCAGAGAAGTCTGGTGGTGGAAACTTTCTCATTGCAGCCAGGCTTGACAGGCCAGAAGGAGCTAGTCCCTGCCACCCCAGCAAGAAATTCTGCCTGGGTAGAACCAGCAGCTAAAAGCAGTGGGTTGCAAGTGGCTGTCACATGGTTGTGATGATAAAGGTGGGCATATGTGAAGGGACTGTGGCTTTTAAAAACAATTGCAAAAATAATAATTGCAAAAAATGGCTGTCATGCCAGAAAAAAAAAACTGCCCCACAAGCCATGAAATCCTGGCTATGGGCCTGTTCTGTCATGCCAGCATCATGGTTAAATGAGGCCTGAGATGCTTTGTGTGCCTTTAGCAGCTTTTACAGAAGCCAGAATTCCAAGCTGTGGAATTACTCCCAAATCCTTACATGTAAGAACACAAGTACAAAAGTCCTCTCACGTTTTGGACATGGCAGTTCTACACATTCATGAAAATGGCACTACTTTCCACATTAGACAGAAAGCTAGCTTTCTCTGGTGCATAGTTTCACCATTTTCATATGCAGCCAATTCAGACAAATGCCACTCTGTGAAATACAGATGTAGTGACTGTGTGAGAATCTTATTGCCTCAGAAACCCGCACATGAATCAATCCTTAGTTACAGTTTAAACTAGGGTACGACTGATATGGCAGAAAGTTAGACACTCCCTCCAAACCATTCCAGATGAAAACCAATAATGCTTGCCTCAAAGGAAGAGAATGAAAAAAAAATCTTAGCAAGAAATTATTTCATCATTGTTTTGGCAAAGCCACTCTGCTCAAACAAACACTCTTTCTTTTTCTCTGTAAGAAATGCAATGCATTTAAAGAATAGGCTGGAGTATCTGATCACAAGCCTCTGAAGTGGAAGTGATTCAACGGAACTTGCTAAGTAACAAGAGTCAAACATGTATAAAATGAACATGTATTAAAATGTAAACGCTACAGGTTTGGAATTCATCATTTAACAAATTGAAAACAAACACTGTGCCTGTTTAAGAAGTAAAACAAAGGTTAAACAGTCTCTGAATGTAAATACAAGTGGGTTTTAGAACAAAATGAAAAGCATCTGTAATTTTTATTAATCCTATAAGCACAAAATTTTTAAAGTTATCAACAGAGGGTTATTTATATGTAGCTAAAAAACCTGCTTACTCTCAAAATGACAAGGGCAAAATAAATACAAAGGCTTCCTCATATGAGATGCTCATAATATTCAGAAATGTACTGATTTATATTTAAAAAAATGTATTTTACTTCTCATTTTCAGGTAAATTCTTAACACTGAATACTGATTGGAAACTTTCTCTTGGGGACAGAATATACAAAAATATGTTTGATGTGAGCTTTTATCACATTATGCTGAGCACATTCTGGGTGAGAATGATCCATGCAAACATTCAACTGGATTGTAAAAAGGCAGCTATGCCAGTTAAAATTATTCAGAACCTAAAGATATGTTACAATAAGATAAGCTATTGTAGTATACTTGGTTGCATAAAAACACTAACAGAGACACATAGTTGCATTACACGTCTGAATTGAAATTATGAAATCCAAACACTACTGTATAAATACTGACGTATGTCCTATGTTTTCCTTTCCTTTCTAGTCTGATAAATAATTTGCACCTGTAACAACTTTCAGTACTTACATAATGTTGCCTTCTTAATCCTCACCATATGCCTGTACCTTGGACAAACAGTTGTTTTCCACCAGGTTGCAGCACTACTTTAAATACAATTTAAGTATTAAACAGTGTAACTGAGAGACTGCTCTTATTCCCTCACAGCAGAAATCATTAAAAGCTTCCTTGCTGTGTGAAGGTGGACATACACCTTTTAAAAAATATATTTTATTTTGTTTATTTATTTTCATATTTGTATCCCGCCCATCCCACGAGTGGGCTCAGGGCAGGTCACATCATATTTCAACAGTTACAATAAAGTTTAAAAACACACTATAAACATTTAAAACCAGTGGTTATAGCTTACTGGTGAAAGTTCCGACCCATTAGTACCAATGGATATGGCCGGTTACTGATGGATGGATGACCGGTAGCAACCTCAGGGAGGCCACGTGTGGACGCCTGCTGCCTCCCAAAAGCCTGGCAGAACAGCTCCATCTTGCAGGCCCTGAGGAACTGAGTAAGACCCTGCGGGGCCCTGATCTCAATAGGGAGCATGTTCCACCAGGTGGGGGCCAGGGCAGAAAAAGCCCTGGCCCTGGTCGAGGCTAGTCAGACATCCTTTGGGCCAGGGATTGCCAGGAGATGTTGACTCTCAGAGCGTAATGCTCTTCAAGACGTATATGGGAAGATGCGGCCCCTTAGGTATGTTGGTCCCAGGTGATATAAGGCTTTGAAGGTTATCACAAACACCTTGAAGGGGATCCACTATTCAACTGGTAATCAGAGCAGCTGGCAAAGCAAATGCTGAACGTAAGCCCGCACAGGCATCAATGTCAGCAGGCGTGCCTCTGCATTTTGCACCAGTTGTAATTTCTGGATAAGCCTCAGGGGTAAGCCTGCATACAGAGAGTTGCAGTAATCTAGCCTGGAAGTGATCACTGTAGCTAGGTCTTGGGGGGAGAGATAGGGCTTCAGTAGCCCAATCTGCCTAAGATGGAAAAATGCAGATCTGGCAACTGCGGCAACCTGGGCCTCCATGAACAGAGAGGCATCCAGTGTTACTTCCATGCTCCTCACTGTCTGGGCTGGCACCAAAGATGCCCCTTCCAGTGTGGGGAGGCTGGTGCCCACAGCTGTACCCCCTTGACCCAGGTACAAGACCTCCATCTTCGATGGATTTAACTTCAATTGACTCTGCCGCAACCATCCAGCCCACAGCTTCCAATGCCTCACCCAGCTTTCCAGGAACAGAAGATGGATGGTTGTCCATTAACAGATAGAGCTGGGTGTTATCAGCGTACTGATGACAGCCCAGCCCACAACGTCAGACTAACTGGGCAAGGGGGTGCATATAGATGTTAAATAACATTGGCCAGCGGATCACCCCCGCGGCACTCCACATTACAGTGGGTACCACAGGGAGACCCTCTCGCCAAGTGCCACCCTCTGACCCCGGCCATGGAGAAAGGAGGAAAACCATTTCAAGGCAGTCCCCTGAACTCCTATGTCAGTGAGGAGGTCGGTCATAAGATTGCAGTCTGCCGTTAAGTCTAATAACAACAGCAGTGCTGACCCGCCTTAGTCCAGATGTTTACAGAGGTCATCTGTGAGGGCAACCAGAGCCATCTCCATCCCATAGCCAGGGCAGAAGCCGGACTGGACGGAGTCAAGGACAGAAGTGTCATCCAGGAAGGCCTGGAGTTGTTTGGCCACCGCTCTCTCAACCACCTTGCCCAGGAACGGTAAATTTGATACTGGGCAGTAGTTGGTCAGGACAGTCAGGTCCAGTGATCGCTTTTTCAAGAGCGGATGAACCACCGCCTCCTTCAAAGCCTCTGGGAAAGTCCCAGTAGAACGGGACAAGTTGATAATTTCTCCCAGAGGAGCCCGAGTGCTCTCCCCACAAGATTTCACTAGCCAGGAAGGGCATGGGTCAAGGAGGCAGGTAGTAGGCCTCACCATTGTCAGGTGACAGGTCCTGTCAACTTCCTCCCAGGAGAGTCAATCGAAGTGGTCCAATACCAGACTAGAAGACGGACAAGGGGCTTCCAGTTCCTTTACTGTCTCAATTGTGGTCGGGAGGTCCTGGTGGAGTGTCACGATCATATCTGTGAAATAGCTTGCAAACGCCTCACAGCCAATAGCCAATTCCCTACTATTTGGTCTGCCATGTGGTAGAGTCATAATAGACCAAATAACTCTTGGGCTGGGCGCAAGCTCACAGACACAATGGAGGATGCATAGAAATCCTTCTTTGCAGCCTTCACTGCCATTTCATAGGCCTTCATAAACATCCTATGTTTGTGACACTTTGTCACGAGCATGCCATCACCTTTGCTCTAGCTGTCTTATCTCCCACTTCATCCTCCGCTGCTCTATGGTATACCATGGTGCTGCTTTGGTGCGGGGATGTAGAGTATGTCGGAGAAGCGGTCTCATAAATGGCTTCAGAGAGCTGGTTATCCCAGTCCTCCACCAGCTCAGCTAATGAGGCGCCAAGGGGCACTGGATCCCACAGCGCTTTCTGAAGCCGACTAGGGTCCATTTGACTCCACAGGAAAGCATAAATATGCTTGCCGCCTAAACAGGGTGGGCATGGTATGCTCAGCCAGACCTTCAGGGCAAAGTTGTCAGACCATGGGACTACAACCGTAGTCATCAGATCCATATGTATCCCCATCCCAAAAATCAGGTCCAGTGTGTGCCCCACTTGGTGCATGGGAGTCGATATAAACTGAGAGAATCTCAGTGCCTCCATGGACAACACTAAGTCCCTGGCCTGGACAGACACTGCATTATCAGTATGAACACTGAAGTCAGTGGAGTAAGCAGTGGAGTAAGCAGTGAAGTGGCTAAATTTGCAGATGACACGAAGTTGTTCCGGGTGGTGAAAACCAGGGAGGAGTGTGAGGCACTCCAAAGGGATCTGTCGAGGATGGGTGAGTGGGCATTAACGTGGCAAATGGGGTTCAATGTGGCCAAGTGCAAAGTGATGCACACTGGAGCCAAAAATCCTAAATATAAATACACGTTGATGGGGTCTGAACTGGCAGAGACGGACCAAGAGAGAGATCTTGGAGTCGTAGTGGATAACTCAATGAAAATGTCTAGACAGTGTGTAGCTGCAATAAAGAAGGCCAACGCTATGCTGGGGATTATTAGGAAGGGAATTGAAAACAAATCAGCCAGTATCATCATGCCCCTGTATAAATCATTGGTGCGACCTCATTTGGAATACTGTGTACAGTTCTGGTCACCACATCACAAAAAGGATATTATAGCATTGGAAAAAGTGCAGAGAAGGGCAACTAGAATGATAAAAGGAATGGAACACCTTCCCTATGAAGAAAGGTTAAAATGCTTGGGGCTCTTTAGCTTGGAGAAACGACGGCTGAGGGGTGACATGATTGAGGTTTATAAGATTATGAATGGGATTGAGCAGGTTGAGAAAGAAGTACTTTTCTCCCTTTCTCACAATACAAGAACTCGTGGGCACTCCATGAAATTGCTGAGCAGTCGGGTTAGAACAGATAAAAGGAAATACTTCTTCACCCAAAGAGTGATTAACATATGGAATTCACTGCCACAGGAGGTGGTGGCAGCTACAAGCATGGACAGTTTCAAGAGGGAATTAGATAAACATATGGAGCAGAAGTCCATCAGTGGCTATTAGCCACAGGGTATAGATGGGAATTCTCAGTCTGGGGCAGGTGATGCACTCTATTCTTGGTGCTGGAGGGGGCAGCAGTGGGAGGGCTTCTAGTGTCCTGGCCCCACTGCTGGACCTCCTGATGGCACCTGGTATATTTTGGCTGCTGTGTGACAGAGTGTTGGACTGGATGGGCCGTTGGCCTGATTCAACATTGGCTTCTCTTATGTTCTTATGTTCTTATGTTAAGTCACCCAGGATCAGAAGCCTAGGATATTCCAGTGCCCAGCCTGACACAGCATCTAATAGGTCAGACAGGGTATCTGCCGGTGCATTAGGCGGTTGGTACACCAGCCAGATAGCCAAACTCTCCTCAACATCACACGCTACATCAACACATTCAGTGCCGGAGATTATTGGGGTGGGGAGTGACCTGAAGGAACAAAATTCATGGATAAACAAAGCCACACACACCCCGCCCATACATCAACAACTGGTGAAAGACTGAGAACCCAGGAGGGGCAAGCTGGTTCAAGGCGACAGTTTCATCATCCCTCACCCAGGTCTTGATCACACAAGCCAGGTCTACCTATGACTCCACGAGATAATCACGGAGCACATCGATCTTATTATTAATACACCTGGCATGGAATAACACCAGTGTTAGAGAAGGGTAAATTTTCCTAGTCCCACAACTAACATCACTTAGGATGGGACCTAGGTGCGAAGAAGTCCGAGCATTTCCGTATCTCTGATTTGTTCCATTCCAGTTAATGGATGAGCACCTATGCCTACTGCTATATCTCCCCCACCCCGTAATCACTGGCATCCCTGACCCTTGCATGGTCCCCCTTCATCAGTGCTGTCAACCTCAGTCAGGGGTCTTTTCATAGAAAAACAGCTGCAGGAGCTCATTAGCATATGGTATGCTAATGAGCTATTAGGCTATTAGCATATGCCACGCCCCTGACATCACCGGAAGTGATGTCAGAAGGGGAAACAAAAGGGGGGAGGCATCTTCAAAAGCCTCCCCTTCCCTTCCCCAGCTGGCCTGGGTGGGGGAGCTAAGAGAGAAGGGGTTTAAAGTTTAAACTCCTTCTCACTAGAGTTGGGCCACAGAAGGAGGAAAGGAAAGAAGGAAGGAAAGAGGGAAAGAAAGAGAAGGAAAGGAGGAGGGAAAGAAAGAGAAGGAAAGGAGGAGGGAAAGAAAGAGAGAAGGGAAGAAGGAGGGAAACAGGGAAAGGAGGAGAGAAGAGAAGAGAAGAGAAGAGAAGAGAAGAGAAGAGAAGAGAAGAGAAGAGAAGAGAAGAGAAGAAGAAGAGAAGAGAGAGAAGAGAAGAGAAGAGAAGAGAAGAGAAGAGAAGAAGGTGGGAAAGAAAGAAAGAGAGAAGAGAAGAAGGAGGGAAAGAGGAAAAGGAGAGAAGGAAAGGAGGGAATGAAAGAAATTCGGCGGCAATTCGGCCTCATTATATCCTATGGGCCATTGAAGTCAATGGTGAAAACGTAGGGTATATTCTGGGGGCTGGAGGGGAGGGGGTTTGAGGGAGAGGCTCCAAACTCACAGGATAGCTGATGGAGCCTCTCCCCAAGATACCCACCAAGTTTCAAGAACATTGGATTAGGGGGTCCAATTCTATGGACCCCCAAACAGGTTGCCCCCATTCCCTCCATTGTTCTTATGGTGGGAAAAAAGTTACTATAGAGAACAATGGAGGGAATGGGGGCAACCTGTTTGGGGGCCCATAGAATTGGACCCCCTGGTCCAATGTTCTTGAAACTTGGTGGGTATCTTGGGGAGAGGCTCTATCAGCTACCCTGTGAGTTTGGAGCCTCTCCCTCAAACCGCCTCCCTCCAGCCCCCAGAATATACCCTACATTTTCACCATTGACTTCAATGGCCCAAAGGATATAATGGAGCTGAAATTGACATTCGGCTGCCTGAAAGACTCTTGAATGCCTGCTGGGGGCAGGGCTTGGCTCCTGAGCTGCCAGAGCTGTGCTCCGGTGCGCTCCCCCCAAAAAGACCCCTGACCTCAGTACTCTCCAACAACCAGCAGAGGCTATAACTAGCCAAATTATAAATCTGACACAGCTCATCACAGACCCCTATCTAAACTAGATACCCCGTTTGCCTTCTCTAAATATCTAATTTACCCACCCTGTTACAACAATAACCAGTTGATTAATAAACAATACAATCAATATAATCAATTCCAATATATTAATCTCATTTGATTAGAGAATCAATAAACTCAATTAATCAGAGGGAGAAAATTAGGTTGGGGGAAAATCACATAAATCATTCAATTACCCTCCCTCTAACCTCCCCACCCCAACTGCTTTAGCATCATCTAATAATTGATTAATTAGTTAATAAAATATAAATCCAATTTAATCAATTTATATTCAGCCAAATCATCAATTAATCAAACCATTAAACTACAGAGGGGCAAAATATATAAAAACCAAGCCTAAAGTGCCTAATTCATTAAAAGGATTCTATATGTGTATTTAATTTCATCCTTGCCAAACCAAGCCAAGTCCTACAGTCACTGGGTCTGTTTTTCTCAGGTCACAACATTGTTCATGTCCCTGTACAACCCCTGATACTCAGTCTAACAATCGATAACAGGTTAGCAACGCAGCTGCAGCCCACTTAAAGATCGTCCTCCACAGTTGCCCACCTTTAGAATGGGGAAGAGGACAATAACACACCATGCAATACTGGCAGAGGGAGATGATCTAACTTCCTCCTCACGCTTGCTCAGCTCTGAGATTCCCCCCACGCTGGTTATCAAGCCTACATCCTATGTCTTTCCAACTCCGACCAGAGGAAGCCTGGGATCAGTTTGAGTATGTAGGGAGGGGGGCATAAAGTCCCAACAGCAGTTTTATGAAAAGTCCACTCAAAAACATGCAAGAGGGAATGGTAAAACCATCTTGCCTTTTCATGGGATAGGAGGGCTCTAGGTTTGCCAGCTCTGGAAATTAAAATTTACGGTGCTGGACAGGTGGAACCCAGAACAGGGGCGGGATCCAGCAGTTTTGTCAGTACAGCTCAATGTAAAAGTTGACCCTCAGGTGGGGTGTGTGTGTGTGTGTTAGAATGATCTTTCTCTGGCTGGGATTCTGAAGATCTGTTGCCCGTCAGAGTAAAAAGTACTAAGCCAGATGGACCAATGATCTGCTTCAGTATATGACAATTTCCATAAAAGAAAATCTAGTGCATGGTGGGGTAAAATATGGCCTTGCCTCCAACTTTCTGATAACTGATGGAAACTTAAAGAGAAAAAACTCACTGCAAAATGCCAGGCCAGTTCTGATTGCCCTGTAAATATGTAGATACTTATGTTAGCCTAATGATTTCATTGGGGAAGGAAGGCAACATGGACTAGCCTGATGTTGTCAGATCTTGAAAGCTAAACAGGTTTGGTACTTGGGTGTGACTTAATGGCCCCACACACACACACACACACACACACACACACACACACACACACACAAAAGAAGGGGGAAATGTTATAACTAAGCAAACAGGGAAGAACCACAACTATTATCTGTGTGGATTTTAAGCAGGTCCAGAACCTAGGACCTCTTTGAGAAGAAGACAATTTTTTCAATATTTTTTCTTTCTGAACTTCTGGGTTTTTTCTTTATGTTTATTATATTTGTTATCAAAACTCAAAAGCTGATTTCAAAGGCAAGCACATTACTACATGGAACTCCCCCCCCCCCAGTTAATTGTATCTCTCCCAGAAGGAGAGACTCAAGGAATCCTCTCCGCCAAATATTATACACAGAGCAGAAAGTCTCCCTGTTTTATAAGCACAGGAAGCTCAAGGAGGTATTCAACAGAGCAACCCAAGGAAGCAGGTAGCAAAACAAAGCAGGCACAAATAGTCAATAAATAATAAACAAACATGACATGGGGTAAGCACAACATTTAGAAGCAACATGGTGGGCATGCACAGAATAGGATCAGTTAAGGCTACAATTTTCAGGATGCCAACCCTTCTGCAGAACTACAAACAATTCCATCAGTTTCCACAATCCTTATCATGGTTGGGATTTGATTTTTTTAAAAAACGAATAGAGCTATGATTGAATGGGACTGTAGTCTCTGTGTGTTGCTCACTGAAAGAAGACAGCATCTGGTGTGCATGCGGGCAAGGGAATGTATGTTTCACTCTAGCCACCCCCTCTCCAAAATGACATATTTGACCTGTCCACTCAGTGGCAGATTTGCCTATGGACAAGGGAGGAAAGAGAATTGTAGCATTCTCTTGCACACACACACCCCACTCAGTGTGCATTGCACATTTGCCATTTGAGCATGGGAGCACCAGAGATCAGAAGAGGTCCAGGAAACAGGAGTCACTACTTACACAGAATCAAATTCCTTCCTAATTCAGAGAGAGAGCACTTTGGAAAGACAGATTCTTGGGCTGCAAGATCTGTGTAACTCTGTCAGTTATATATTGGCTAAATTATTCCCTTCCCCTCACTCAGCCTTCTGTGAACTCTAAGGCGTATGACCAGGCAGCAACATAATGACCACATTTGAAGATTTAGGAGCACTGCCCTGTGGCATTAATTTTCCATTCAAGTTAGTTGTAATAACTATATTTTTAAAAAAGAATTTTTTACATTTGGGAGTTGATTAGTTGTTCAGGCATTTCCTTTCTCTCCACCATTTCTGAATTTGGAAAGAAGACGATCCAACTCAAAAGGGAGGGTTTAGGCTAAAGAACTGGACTGGCCAAATATGAGGGTCTGATACAATTTAGTCCTGGATAATTTGTCCAAGCACAGCCAGCAACTTTCTGTTTGGAGATTCTTGACAAAGAGGGACTTAGCCAGAAGCAAAATTATATTGTGGGGTATGACAAAAGATAGACAGGAGGTGCACTGAACAAGATGATATCAATATGTGAAGCACTAAGCATTAAATTCAGGGCAAAATGCTACAACGCTATCTTAGAAATGGCAAATCTAGGACTGAGGCCTGTTGTACTGTCATTTCCAGATCAAAGAAAGATGAAAAGGAATGAAAAAGGAAAGACTCCCTGAACCACACAAGGCATTTGGAGTTAGAAGATAGCTGCTGAGACTTCAGAGGACTTTTCAGACCCTTGAGAAACCCAGAAACTGGGGCACTGTTTGGTTGAAAAACCACAGTCCAAACTTTCACAGAGACTGTAGTGCAAATTAGAGTTACTGCCAAGTATGCTGAGGCATGAACACACTAAAGCAACAGCATAGCAAACAGCAAAAGCCAGCATAATGTACTATTGGCAAGACCTGCAACCAAGTCTTAAACGATTTAGCTAAGCATGAACAGAACACATGTATTTATTTAAAAGGGCTGTCCAGTGACATCTACTTCAGTATTTCTGGGAACAATGGTATTACAGGAAATAAGCTAGACAAGACCTTTTAATTCAGAAGATATGATTCATCATCCTTATGTTCTATTCTATTTCAAACAAGTGCAAAAGTTTGGGACCTGAAAATAAATAACCATGAAGAATACAAGAAATATAGAACTAAAGAATGATGTTAATAGTCCAAATGCTGGCCAGCACAGAAAGATCAACTGTGAGGTTTCTTTAAGTAAATCCCCGTTAATTCCTTGCTTTCAATCTATTGATGAAACACCACCATCAGCAATTTTTACTGAATTACTTAAAACACACACACACATAAAATAAATGGTCTATTGTATTTCTAACATACATTATTTCAGCATAGTGAGTTCAAAACTAAGAAAGGAATGAAAATTTAATATATGGCTTCTCTACAATTTCAATTGAACGGCAATGTGAAAAGATGAAGAAACCATTACAGTGGGTGAGTAAATATTTCTAAGAAAAATATTATTACCAATACAAATATAAAACCAACACATGATAGTAATGCAACACATATATCAGGACCACAGATTTTAGCTGTATTTATCAACTACACACTGTCTTTAGAAGAAGTGTTGGGTTTTATACTCTGCTTTTCTATACCTTAGGGAGTCTCAAAACAGCTTACAATCATATTCTCTTTCTCTCCCCACAACAGGCACCTTGTGAGGTAGGTGGGGCTGAGCGAGTTCTGAGAGAACTGTGATTGGCCCAAGGTCACCCAGCAGGCTTCATGTGGAGGAGTGGGGAATCAAACCCGGTGCTCTTACAGGCCACTATGCTTAACCATTACAACACGCTGACTTTAAGGCTTGACTTTCTTGCTTCCTTTCTTTTCATGAAATAAGGCTTGACTTTCTTGCTTCCTTTCTTTTCATGAAGTAAGTGCATCCCTTTAGTACAGGGGTTTCAAACATGCAGCCCAGGGGCCGGATTAGGTCCCGGAGGGCTTCCATCAGGCCCGCAATGGAACTGGCCATCTCCTGTTTCCAGTCCTGCTGCTGCTACTGCATCATAGCTTGTTTTGCCAGACTCTCTTAATCACTCCGCCATTTCATGTTTTAACCTGGGTCCTAGACTCAGAACTCTAAGCATGAGATTTCTGTGGTCAATGTCAATAAATCAAAAGTAGGTTTGCAGCTTAAAGAGCTAATATTTTAAGCGTGTTTTTATTTTGGGTAAAAAAAAATCTTTGTGTTTGTGTCCTTTATAAAGTTTATATCTCCGCTACCTGACATTACATTTTATGACACATGTGGCCCGGTCCAACAAGGTCCCATTTATGTCAGATCCGGCCCTCATAACAAATGAGTTCGACACCCGTGCTTTAGTACTTGACATCTGGCTAGGGCATTCTCTGCAACTCATGACACTAACATTGTGGTCTAGCACATGCACAGGCTCACACCATTTTAAAGGAGGCACTTTCCACCTCCTGGTGTTGCCAGCAGCTTAAAAAAATCTATTACTCCCGTGGCAGAGTATACTGAAGACTTCCTGCCCATCCTGGTAATCGCTCAGTATTACATTTCTGATTGCCCCTAGTGACTGTATCTGTAATTCTGTGAAGGGTATCTTCTTAAACTTGATGCTTGAAAATGTTCACTAAGACAATTGTCTGTGTCTTACGTATGATTAGGGGTGTGCAAAAAAAAAAAAATTGGCTTGATTCAGTTCAGCCGAATCAGGCTGAATCTGATTCAGCTGGCCAAACGACCTCCCAATGCCACTTTCGGCTATTTAAGCCGATTTGGGGCTCATTCAGCCAGCCGAATCAGATTCGTCCAGGGACGCCTGGGCAAGCCAAGGGAAGGCTTGCCTGGGCTCCCTACAATGAAGGGAGTGTGCCACCTCTGCGGCACGACTGGAGATTTAAAGATTAAATCTCCCCACTCGTGCCACAGAGGGGGCATGCTCCCTTCATTGGGAGAGATTGGGGAGGCATTTAAATGCCTCCCCATTCCTTCCTCGGCTCGCCTGCCGAAGCAGGTGAGCTGAGGAAGGCTTCTAGAGCCCCCCCCCCCGCCTCTCCTGGCTCGCCTGCCTCCCCCAGCTTTCCCTGGGGCCAGGGCCGCTTTTCAGGTAGGCTAAATCGGATTTATAGAATCTGATTTGGCCCGCAGCGGCCTGTGGCCCTTTTTTGGGTGTGCACTCAGTTCGGATGAACCGAATGCACGTCCCTACGTATGATAGTAGTTCATCCTTGTATTATGATATATTTTTGTCTTTATAAACTAATAAAATGTTATTATAAAAAAAGAAAATGTTCACTAAATATAGCTTTTCCGTTCTTTATAACTGTATGCATAATAATGACATCTCCATCCCCCAACGCAGACATGAACATTTAATGTTCATGAGAATAGAAGAAAGCATGCTCTTTTCACTACAAATATTTCCACATTTATATCTGAACAATACCCATAAGCACATGTGCTTGATCAGTGAAAGTAAATGTTGTATTACCCTGCATGGTACTGGAAATTTCCCCAAAATCTCTATTAAAGTGAGTATTTTATGCAGCTTATAGTATATTTTTAAGATGTATTCAGTGCTGTCCAATCAATAGTAGTTTACCATTACAGATATGCTATGTACATATGTTATCGTGTGATGGGCAAGCCTAGGTGAGCAAGTAGATACAGTCAGGGAGATGGACCAATAGATTGCCTGTTCCACATAAAAGCTTTTCAGCAAGAAAAAAAAATCCTAAAAACCCCTGAATTATTCAAAAACTAGAAAAAAGTTACAGAGCCTTGTCTGGATGCTTGAATGTAGATTTCTGAGCTTCCTTTTTATTATTTTATAGTATATCTTAGATCTAATTTATTACAGCAAGAGCCAGTAAAACAGTACAATTCTGATATAAGAAAGATTAAAACAGTAATAACATAGCAATAGTATAAAAACATTAACAAGAGAAAATTAATAAAAATCGATATGGAGTTGCGTCGATTATTTTATATTTATACTCTGCTTTTCTCCCCAATAGGCAGCCAGCAGAGATTACAAAATTGTTCTTTTCTCCTCCATTGTATCCATTTGCCAATAATCAAGAGATTCCAGTCCCAATGCAGTCCTTATTGACAATTCAAGTATTAAACAGAACTGCTTGTCAGTCTAATTACCAATACCAGGCATATACAGCCTTTGCCACCAAGGTGGAAGAATAGAATATCTGTGCCTTTGGAGACTCACAGCATATCAAAGTTTTTAATTTAGTACCAGATGTTCAAGCTGTATGATATTCTAGTCTTTATTTTATCTCTGTGCCAAAAATACTATTAGCCACTCTCAGAAATAGAAAACACAGATTAGAAAAGGCACTGTAACTATTACCAGATTATGACATATGTAAAACTGTAAACTATGTGTGTATGAAGTGAGGTCAACATATGAATAAACTATGTCTTTAGCCCAGCACTGCAAACTTTGACTCATGAATATATGCCCCTAGACCAGGGAAAGACTAGGCAGTGCATGGCCTTCCAGGACCTTTGCTCAGAAAAGCTTTTCCTCCCCCATGCCTCAGAATGACTGACCAGAAGACTAGCTATTTGGTTCCCCAACCCTGTCACAATAACAGAAAATACTTCGTAAACAGAGGTATGTTGTCAAAAACAATATTGTTTCCATAACAAGTACTCTTCAAGGGTGGCCATGGCTTGAAAACTTCATAGACAGGATTTCTAGAGTCCAAGGAGGAACCAACCTTCACCCAGCACATATGTGGTCATTAAACCTAATGCAAAAGCTCAGAGGCACAGCTATCATCTCTCATTAGGGTTGCCATCCTCCAGGTGATAGCTGGAGATATTCCACTATTACAACTGATCTCCAGGTGACAGAGATCAGTTCACTTGGAGAAGACAGCCACTTGGGAAGGTGGACTCTATAGTATTATACCCTACTGAAGTCCCTCCCCTCCCCAAACCTAACCCTCCTCAGGCTCCTCCCCCAAAATCTCCAGGTGTTTCCCAATCTGAAGCTGGCAACACTACTTCCCATGAACTCTCTCAATTTATGCAAGATCTCCTACAATGAGGAAGGGCAGTGGTGGATGACACATGGATGATGCCAGGGGTCTGCAGGAGCTCATTAGCATATGGTATGCTAATGAGCCATTAGCATATGCCACGCCCCCTGACATCGCCGGAAGTGATGTCAGAAGGAGAAGCAAAAAGGGGGGAGGCATCTTCAAAAGCCTCCCCTTCCTTTCCCCAGCTGGCCTGGGTGGGGGAGCTAAGAGAGAAGGGGTTTAAAGTTTAAACTCACTAGAGTTGGGCCACAGAAGGAGGAAAGGAAAGAAGGAAGGAAAGAGGGAAAGAAAGAGAAGTAAAGGAGGAGGGAAAGAAAGAGAAGTAAAGGAGGAGGGAAACAGGGAAAGGAGGAAAAAGAGAAGAGAAGAAGGTGGGAAAGAAAGAAAGAAAGAAAGAAAGAAAGAAAGAAAGAAAGAAAGAAAGAAAGAAAGAAAGAAAGAAAGAAAGAAAGAAAGAAAGAAAGAAAGAAAGAAAGAAGAGAAGAAGGAGGGAAAGAGGAAAAAGAGAGAAGGAAAGGAGACAATGAAAGAAATTCGGCAGCAATTCGGCCCCATTATATCCTATGGGCCACTGAAGTCAATGGTGAAAACATAGGGTATATTCTGGGGGCTGGAGGGGAGGGGTTTGAGGGAGAGGCTCCAAACTCACAGGGTAGCTGATGGAGCCTCTCCCCAAGATACCCACCAAGTTTCAAGAACATTGGACCAGGGGGTCCAATTCTATGGGCCCCCAAACAGGTTGCCCCTATTCCCTCCATTGCGCTCTATGGTGGGAAAAAAGTTACAAACCCTATGAGTTTGGAGCCTCTCCCTCAAACCCCCTCCCCTCCAGCCCCCAGAATATACCCTATGTTTTCACCATTTACTTCAATGGTCCATAGGATATAATGGAGCTGAAATTGACATTCGGCTGCCTGAAAGACTCCCTGGGACGCCAGCTGGGGGCGGGGCTTGGCTCCTGAACTCCCGGAGCTGTGCTCCGGTGCGCTCCCCCCCCAAAAGACCCCTGGATGATGCATGAACCATATGAAAAATATCAGCTGTGATCCTAGGTTTTTAATAGCCTTCACACCCATACTATGGCTCACTTTCTGGAATGGATATTCACACCTTAGGCTTGAACACTTACTGACCTCTCTGGCCAAGGTTACTGCAATCACTAAAAGTATCTTAAAATTAAGAGATGCACAACACACATTACTAAAGATTCACACCATAAACAAGTCAATAATACCCAGGATCTAATCCGTACTCTGCTATGGAAGCTTGCTGGGTGACACAGGTCCAATCACACACTCATATGGTTGTTGTGAAGATATAATGGCAATGAAAATAATGTAAGCTTCTTTGGGTCCCCATTGGGGGAAAAGGAGGGGAAATGAAGTAAATAAAAATAAAAGACATTAAAGAATATGTCCATGTCCACAACTATATAATTTGCTGCATATAAACTTACAGCTGAATGCCACTGCATCATGAACGGGATGCAGCAATGCATATGTGAAGGGTGGGGAATGGGGATAATGCACCCTTGATTTCCTACAGTTTCCAAAAGGGCGACTGCTGCTGACGAGATCTATACAGCCTCAAACTTGGGTGGAGGGAGTGTCATGAAGAAGAACCTGTAATGTTTTACAGTCCTACTGCAATTACATACTGGAGTTCTGGCAACTTAGTAGTAGTAGTAAATAACAAATGACATGAAGTAGAGATCTGCCTCTCACCTATCAGTGCTAGAACAAAAATGAAAGTAAAAATGAGATGCTGAATATAATTACCTGATAGTTTCATAAGAAGTTCAGATGCTGCTTTGACTGACATGTCCTGTCGTAATACATTTGATGGCACTTCCTGTGGTTTGAGATTCTCCTCAGGGATACTTGGGGCAGAAGTTTCAGGTTCATGGCTGAAAACGAAGCTGGGCTTAGGCAAAGAGGAACTTGTATTTTCTTCATCCTTAGGTTCATCTTTCACTTTAAATATAGGAGTCAAAGGTTCTTTTTGATTTGCAGCTGTTAAGAGAAGGAGGAAAAGAGATTTAATAAAGTCAGTCAAGAACGGTCAGACAGCAAAAGCCAATTTGGCCACCCATTATGGAAGGCATGGGACAAGGTCAGGAATCCTTTACACAGAAAGCATAATTAGGCAGAAGTTAAGGAACATGCCATCATTTTACAAGAAAATATTTGCAAGCAAGAATGTAAATTACTAAGGCAGAATCTATCATACAACTCACAGAATAGCACATACTCAGATTTTAATATGTCATACGGCTCAAATATACATCATGTTACTGCAATGTTTTTTAATTGTTTTTGGCACATTTCATATTTAAAAAATAATCTTTTGCACAACACTGAAATTTTCTGACGGAAAGAAGAGAGGAAATTCTGTTAAGTAAGAACTTAGAATGGGATAGACAGGAAAATGTGCAAGGACAGTAAAACTAATGTAAACAAGAAGGGAAGAAGAAAAAGATGTGAAAAGGGTTCTTAACATAGCAGTCCATTAGTCGTGTGAGGACTTTTTGGGGACCCAAAACAGTGGCATCATTAATCAGAGCTCTTTCTGGCCCAGTGAATGCCTGCAGCCCTGTGCCAACAGCTGATGTTGTACTCTGCATTTGTAAACACTGCTGCTCGGGGAGCTCACTCTGAGATGGTTGTGGGAGGTCATTGGCCTCACATGTGTTGCCACTGCCTCTCTGACCAGGAACACCCTTGCCTCTCCTTCAGGTGTGGCCAGTAGGGACTGGGTCTCCTGGGGTGGCAGTGGAATCAGGGCCTATATGGACTCTGTTTCAAACTAGCAGGTTGCCTACTTTACCCTGCTGCCCTCAAGCCCACCACCTTCTTTTTCAGCTGAAATTCATGTGCCTGAAAGTAAGGCTCTTGGGGGGGGGGAGTCACCCAAATTGCAGCTAGGAGGTGGAAGGGCAGGCTAGAAGCAAAAAGAATCCTGAAGCGGCGTTGGCTTCAAGTTAGATATTGGGGTAAGGTAGTTCTCAAAGTGGAGCACTGAATAAACTCTTGCTCACAAATATCTCTTTTCAGATGAGATATAGTATACACATCATCCACTGCAAACACATTCCTAAGTGTGTGCATGGAAAGCAAAACTAGTGATGCCTAGAGATGTAAAATTTCTGGAAATTTTGAAGCTTGGGAAAAAACCCAGTTTTTTTCAGGAGGGAAATGGAAATTTTCAGAAAAATTGAAAAAATGCTACATTTCCACTTCTTTTTTCTTTTCCAGATTGAAAGTCATTCTGTTACTTTAGGAACAAAAATATGACTATGGACAATTTTACTTGGCATGAAATTATCACAATTAGCATAGTTTGGTGTAGTGGTTAAGTGCACGGACTCTAATCTGGGAGAACCGGGTTTGATTCCCCACTCCTCCACTTGCACCTGCTGATGTGATCTTGGGTCAGTCACAAGCTCTGGCACAGCTATTCTTGAAAGAGCAGTTTGTGTTACAGTTCTCTCAGCCCCGCCTATCTCACAGGGTGTCTGTTGTGGGGAGGGGAAGGGAAAGGAGTTTGTAAGCCACTCTGAGACTCCTTTGGGTAGGGTAGTGAAGGGCGGGGTATAAATCCAATCTCTCCTCTTCTTCTTAAAAATACAGTGTATCCAAACAATTATTATAAATAGAATTTACTTTTTTATAATATTTATTTGTAATTGTAAAAAATGGGGCAACAATCGCCTGAACTGTTTACTAATTTATGTGGAACAGACAAAAAAACCTCCATAAAACAATTTTTAAAAATCCAGAAGTAACAATTATTCATATTTCCTTTCCACAGTATTAAATAAAAATTTAAAAAACTTTTTGTAAACTAGGACTTGCTTGTCCTCAGTGCACAGAAATTAGATTAATCTGATACCATACATATTTTTTAGAAATGATTTGGAAAATATTTGAACACCTTGTCTTAAAATATTTTATTCATCATGTTAAAATAAAACGTTCCATAATCAGTTTTTTTTTCTTTTCTTTTTTCAATTTTTCGGAAAAAAAAAACAAAAAAAGCTTCAGGAAAAAAATGGGGGGAAAAAAAATTTTCTGAATTTTTCCGGTTCTTTTCCGGGCCTTCACACCTCTAGTGATGCCTCATACTGACATTTCTAAAGCAAGCCTTATCTTTGCCCCTTAAATCCACACAAGAAAAATTAGGATTATATGTCCCCAAATACAATCTGTTTGGCCAAGTACAAATCCTGTCTATCAAGCCTATCCAACAGACTCCTTGGTTACTGCCTACAAGGGGAGTAAAAGCAGATTGTATATCTCCCCCTTTTTACATATCTTTCATTGCCCATTCAGTTTTATTCATTTTCAGAGTAGCCAGCAGTACACCTATCTGGGCTAAAAAAAAGCTGGGGGAGGGTGAGAGGAAGGGAGATTAATTTTCTAGAAAAAACTGAATTATCCCCATCCGCTCACTCAGTTTTAGTACACATTTTAATAAATGGAGATGTTTTCTGAAAACATTGCTAGTAAATTTATAGAAAGGAACTAAATAAAACATTGTTGCTTATGGGCCGGAACTCCATAAGCATTACAGCACTGGTCAAACGTACAAGTCAACATGCTATTTTGAATGCACATCTCGCTGATCAATGGGTTTAATTTCTTCTTTCAACATAATGTATTTTCCCTTGTGTGGCACTGACATATCTACCAAGTTTACATTTTCATCTTAGAGATATATCTCACTCCTTCAGTGACTTTATAACACGTTGCTAGGTAACAGTGCACACAAGCCAGGTTTCAGAACCCTTGGTTAAGACACTATGAAATAAGCACATGGGCCTTCTTGCATGAAAAATTACCATTTGTGTCCTTAGCATTCTTGCCTACTAAAAACTAAAATATTACCTGTCATATGTGAATATAGACCAAAAACAGGAATTTTGGTACATTAAGTTTTCAAGGGACCCCTCCCCTCAAAATGTATGTTTTTATCTGTTTGGGCCATAATGGGCTTTAACATCAGTTCATTAAAGACAAGACCTAATTTTACCAAGTAAAAGAATGATATTATTTAAACAAAATTAATCTAACTGTGCCCTAACCTGAATGGCCAAGCTAGCCCCATCTCCTCATATCTCAGAAGCTAAGCAGGGGTGGCAGGCTTGCCAAGAACTTACCGTACACCGGCGGGGGATGGATATGTCCTGGCAGGACCATCCCTGGGGGAAGGAAAGATGCGGTGCACGATGCCATCACCAGTAAGTGACGCTGGGCAATGCTCTGGCAATGGGGATGGAAACTCGATGATACCATTGAGTTCCCAGCCCCATTGCCAGAGCGTCGCCCAGCATCACTTCCTGGCGATGGCATCGTGAGGCGTGGGTGTTGCCCGGGGGAATGTTCCGGCCGGGAACTGTGCATCCCCTGCCGGCATATGGTAAGTACTTGGGAACCCTAAGGGTTGGCCCTGTTTAGTTATTTGGATGGGAGAATGTCAACAAGTCCAGGGTGCTCCATAGAGGCAGGCAATGGCAAAGTACCTCTGTTAATTTCTTGCCTTGAAAACCTTATGGGGTGGCAATAAATCAGCTGCAACTTGACAGCACTTTTTACTACCACCAACTTCAGCTGTCAGAACAGTATTACAACTGGGTTATGCTTATGGGTTTGGCTATGAAAAATGTCAGAATCACAGACAGAAATAATTATTTCCCAGATCAGTAATTGCTAAACAGGAAAAAAATACCAATATACTCCTAATTCTAAACAATCTATCAATTCCTCCCAAAAGTGTATTCTGAAATCTAGCAGAAATCTATCCTTTTAATTGCCTCAAAACTACATTCATTCAGATTCTTTCCTTGCCAATTTCCCTCTATAAATTTTCTTTCTATTCTTGTATTTGCAGATTGCAGTTTTTGCAATCCCAGAGGACAAAGATTTGGAGCAGATGAAGACAATAAGCCTACCCAAAAGGCATGACTAACATATCACCAAGCGAAGAGTCATTAAGGCACTGCTGATCCTCTGGCTCACCTGCCAATGACGACATTTACTGAAATGCAACTCACATTCCACTTAAAGGAAGTTGGTGACCAATTAATCTCCATTTAAAAGGGCACTGTCACTCTCCAGAGACTGAAGTGCCATTTGTTAATTATGCTGGGGATTGTCAATGCCATGTAGGACAGACCAGGTTTGCTTCCACATTTCTCTTCATCAAGTTTAAAACTTCTCAGAAAGTTTAATAATAACCTTCCTACACTAACACTGAAACAGAAAGTGAAGCTTGTTCTTTCCAGACAGTTGTGTATTATCGATGGTTCCCAACTGCCAAGAAAAAAAAATCCTGTCCCATTAACAGAACTGTAATGAGATGTTATTTAACAGGTAATGTTATTTATCTCTATGCCACAAAAACCTTCAGCAGCCCATTTCCCCATATTAAGACACTTTTAAAGGGCCAGGACATTTTTCTTCAGGTTTGTTAACAACCTTTGGTATTATTAAGTTTTGCATTCTAAAAGAGACTGGGGGTGGTAGAACTAAATATGCTGAAGGGTAAAATTTAGTTTTTGCATCACTTTTTGGATACAACACTATAAATTATAATAATGAAAATGATATCCTGAACTTTAGAACCCCTAGCCCCTTGTCTGTTCTCAGTGGGGGAGCAGAAAGAGATGCAAAATATCCTACCCACAAGTGACCAGGAATGGCACAATCCCCAAGCTGACACCATGCCAAACCAGAACATACTGCAACTGCAAATCCCATTTGTGATTTTCTTGTCTGTTGTTGTGACCCATGTGACATTTATACATTGGCGCACCTGCAAAACAATAGCTTAATAGATAGAGTAGGTCAAACAAATCATGACTGGGAGCTGTCTATGCAGAATGAATGTTGTCATTGATCCCCATCTTCTTTAGCCCACTCTGCCACTCAAAAAGGATTGGAGGCCCTTAGGAGCAGTACTGGATACATTGTAGGGGGCTGCATCTTGAGTGGAACATGTAGAAATCACAGATCCTCTATGTGGAAGTGCCTTTTGTTCACACAAGGCACATAAACACACACAGGCTGGATCCATAGGGGCATGTGTGTGAAAATATCTGTAGAGTGTGCATTGTCCAGCTACAATTATTCACTGCCACTAATCATGCATAAGAACTTCTTTGTCTCCCATATTTAACTCAGACTTCTTGTCAGAGACTGTCCATCATTAAAATGACCCGAAGTTTATGCCTTCAGTCTAAAATACTAAAAGATCACTGTCTTCTACAATCTGAGCTATCTAAATATGAGAAGTGGCTAATGTATATGTGGGCATTTTTATGCTAAACACTGAATTACTTATTTTGTGACATACAATCAATTTGCTATTACGTTGCTCACATTGGGAACTTTGTGATTTTTCTTATATCGTAAGTTTATATTTTGATTTAATCATGTTGCTTGGCCTCTGATGACCATTGTAAGCCACCTCGTGCTAAAATAGGAACAGCCAGGTATAAGTATTTTCAATAACAATAAGTAAAATGAAGGTACACCCACAAAGATACTTATTTTGCATATTTCTTATAAGTTCTTGCAACTCCTTTTTCATCAGTATAACCTAGCAGTAGCAAGATGATAAGGAGCTAGTTTGGACAACCAAACATAGCCACCACATAGGTAAATATGTTCCCATTTCTCCACTGTCTCTAAGAGTTAATGGAACCCTGCTCATAGGTTTGGTATACTCTTTCTGGTGTAAAGTACCAGAAATAGAGGGCTGTGTGCTATCATTCTGCTTAGCTAACAGCAGCATGCTCCTCCAGACCGAAGAGTCTTCCTCAGATCCAAAAAGTGACTTTTGCATGAGAGGAAGGTATTTATGTCAGAGGAATGCACTGCTGTTAGCTGAGCAGTGGCAGGATAGCACCTACATCATTTTAAAGACAGTGTCTGTACATTTATCATCACAGAATGCACAATGGGATAGCTGATTCCCCCCCTCCGAAGTTGTGAGTTTGGACCTCAAATCCTGGTCAAGCTCTAACCCTAACACTCCTGCATGGTCCAAATGAAGACACAAGAATACTGCAGATGTCTCTTTCACAAAAAGGGATGACATAGCAAAAACTGCTGGAGAAGCAGGCATTCAGGAGCCTTCCTATCCTCTCTCCACTGCTATTCTCCGATTTCAGTCCCCATTCCATCCTGTATGAATGACTAGTCAATAAAAAGAGATTTGGAAGCTATGCACACAAAAAGGCATGATATTAGGAGGAAAAGGAGCTCCATCCACTTACCTGAGAGCTTCATGAGAAAATCTGATGCCATTTTGACAGAGATGTCCTGGCTGAAAAGTGCTGACGCTGTATTGGTCACAAAATCAATGGAGTCTTTTAGTTTTGTATTGTTGGCAATTCTATCAACCACAGTGAGAGCAAAGGATGGGGAGGAGGTGCTGTGATTATCTTTGGGCTCTTCTTTTACCAGCAGAGGTGGGATGGCAGCACCTGTTTGTCCAGTTTTCTCAGGTGTTCTCAGTGCATGGTCAGCTGCCCCCTCCATCTGCTGTACCATTCTGGAGTCATCATTTAGCTGTGATGACACCTTGACATCCGTTTCTTGGATCTCTTCCTTCACTTTGGCTTCTGTCCTCAGGAAGTGTTGATGGCAACGCATGTGGAGTTTCAGGCTGAAGTGCCGAGAGGAGGTAAATGGGCAAAGCTGGCACTGAAAGGTCTCTCCACGATCCTGGTGTTGATGAACCTAATTCAGTTGTCAACAGTAAAAAAAAAAAAATAAAACTTTCAGACAAATGCTATATGTATCTTTCATATGATTGCTGTTCACATAATACCTTTATTGGGACCAGCTACAATGACTCCAAATTGTACACAAGACATTTGATTGCTGTGTATGTAAGAGGGGGGGAGTGCACAATCCCAAGGATTTCCCAAGCTTTTTCACATTTCAGCTAAAATTAAGCCACAGAATTCTTTGAGCCTTCACATCTGACAGACGTTATCAGACGAGTTCAGTGTTATGGCTCTCTGTTTAAACATGACACTTAAAGGTGAACATTATTTAACAATAAGGATCTTTGTTTAGAGGTCACTTACTAAACGTCACAACATTATTCAATATCAGACTACAAAGAAAATTATTTCATAATTCCAAAAGCATTATTTCCTATAAAGTTTCCATTTTTGTTCCCGTGGACAAATTAGCCTGAATACCTATCAGTGATTACAACACAAACATCAATCCTAAACACATTAACTACAAAATAAATCTATTGATCTCACCATCTTGATTTTTCAATTTATAGTCCTGATAATCTCTGACTAAGATGTGAATGCTTTCCACCTCATGGTTCCCAGCTACATGCTACAGCCTTGAACAAGGGGACAAAACACCACAGAACTAGCATTTTTGTCAACACCTCCATGGAAATCTAATACCTGCTCTGGTTCTTAGATATCACAGACAATATAAAATAGAATCTGAAGTCCATTGTTGCAAATTAATAACTTGCACAGGGTCTAAAACTCAACCTTGATTAGTAATGGGATAGGGTTTTTTTTGCCAAAGAGAGACTGCATGGTGTTGCTGCAGGCTTTTGTTTTCCCTTGCCGCATGTAGCTAATATAGATGAAATCTCAGTTTCTTTTAGTCACTGTATGCCTTGTATTACACATGTCTCTAGAGTGCCTCCATCCTGGCTGCTTTCTCCTTGCAAGTACACTGTATTGTGGACAACTACATTTTCACCCTTATAAAGCATGTTAACCCCAGACATGCAGCTGCTTGTATTACACTAACTGTGCAATCCTAAACAGAGTTGCACCCTCCCAGGTTCATTGACTTTAATGGATCTAGAAGGGTGTAATTCTCTTTAGGATTGCACCATAAGGCTGTCATCCAGCCTGCATGGTCAAGCTTCTGATGTTTATTTGGGCACAGAAACCATCTCCCACAGAACCACAATCTGGGCAGTATAGGGAGAAGGGAACTACAGGCAGTCTCTTGTGTGGAGGCTAACAGATTCAGTGGACTGCAGCCAAAACATGGCAAGAATTTGTTGCAGCAGACATCACTAAGACTACTGCTTTTACTGCCCAACCACCCCTCTGCTGGTCAAAATGAATTCACAGCACTTAGACACATACTACAGAAAACCACACTGGATTTTATTAGGAGAAGATTTTAAACTTTCAACAGCAGCTTTATGGACTAGATTCCTTCACTGCCAGAATCCAAAGACCTTACCTTCATGTGTGATTTGAGATTGTCCTTGCGTGCACAACGAAATGGACACAAAGGGCACTGATGACTTTTTAAGCCTGTATGAATCACCATGTGTCGTTTCCAGTAGCTCTTCCTTTTTATAACCAGGCCACAGATTGGGCACTGGAAAGGTTTCCCACCTTCTTCTTCTGAGGCTTAGAATAAAGGGCAAGAAAGGAAAGAAAACTCCATTAAGCCATCAAGTGCTTTTCCTTCTCTGTGTAGCTACAGTCTATAAGCTTCAGCTTTAAATTCACAGGAGCACCCTCTCGATAAATCCAGGTGGGCAGCCGTGTTGGTCTGAAGCAGCAGAACAAAGTTTGAGTCTAGTGGCACCTTTAAGAAAGACCAACAAAGTTTTATTCAAGGTATGAACTTTTGTGTGCACGCAAACTTCTGTACTGAAGAAGTGTGTGTACACACAAAAGCTCATACCTTGAATAAAACTTTACCCTCTTAATAAGTTTAATGCTTGAATTAAATCTCTTTTTTAAATGCAGAATTTTTGGCATAACCCTTATTGTTTCCCCTTCCCTCCCCCAAATGGGTATCCTACTAATGAAAGTGATGAAGATATATGTCAAGAGTCCCATTCTTACTGTGGACAACCAGCAGAGGATGCTACTGTGCCTTACCTAGGCACATAAATACCATTTTGCTGCTAATTTCCTGCTGTTTGACCTATGTAATATAGAGAAACTGCTCACCACTTGCTTGCTTGCTTGTTTAGCAGCTGAAATACGCCTGGAAAAGTTAAGTGATGATGTACCCAGTAATCCACAGCTCTTGACCAAAAGCCATGCTGGAATTACGAACAAGATAAACTCCATTCTCAGCCGTGCAAGATTTTGAAGTCCCTGCTGCTGGGATTGTTCTGTTCTGACTCAAGGAAACCGTGGATGACACTTCAGATTCAGAGGCATCTTTGGAATCATTATTCAATTTTTCTTCAGTGCTGTTCCTCAGCTTGTTAGTACATTAAGTCTAATGTAATAGGTTTAATGCAGGGCTCAGTTTGAGCCAAAGGCAGCAGAGCACAGCTCTAAAACTCTGCTTTCAGCATGAGCAATCAGAGAATGCTGAATGCACTTAAGAACAACTGATTTTAGTGAGCAATCTGAATTTTGGCTCCTCTTGCTAAAGGAGGACAGTCCTACTAATATTCTTCTGTTCCTATTTCATGGATCTATTCTGAATATATAGAAACCACTCACTACAGACTGGGAACATAGTCATAAGACTTGCATAGTCTTGTTGTGGAAGATTTGACTTTCAAAGAGAAAAAAAACCCTGCTTGAGCAGCACGTCATTCCAGCCATGTGGATCCCTGGAAACAATTTTAATTGTTATGATCCGTGTTGTTCTTTGCATCTGTGAATTAACTAGGGAGAAAAGTGGCTCTGAACATGTACAGAGCATATTATCTTAAAGCCAATGCCAGCACACAGAATTAAGAGGTTAGTTCAAAGGACATAGCTTCTAGGCAGACTTTGCCCCAACATCTGACAGATTAGAAATACGGTTGTCAGTCATTATAGAAGTATGTTCTCAATGCAGGATGAAGACTGTAGAGCTTGTTGAGAATTCCTCATTTTAGGGGATAATCATCAGGTTAAGTCTTAGCTGCTAAGAAGGAGAGAGGATTCTGCCTGCTGAGTTGACACAATCAACCATCTGACATTACACTGCAAATTCCTACACCTGTTACCAGAAAGTTTACAGTGTTACTGTGGAAACGGGAAGCTATTTCCATGACTGCTGAAAGAGTATCTGATTATTTTCAATGCTGCACAAGTTGGCAGCATGTTTCTTATGATATTTGGGAATTACTTTCAGAATATTACAGCTCACTTCCAAATGTATTCATCAGCGACTGTATTTTCTGTCTCAAATAACTCAAGTGTCAATACTTTTCTGTGAATGGGAATGCAGCGATAAATCTGGTGTGATAATTTCCTGCTGCTGTAAAGACGCAGGCTTAATCTACCTGACTACAGGAATCTTACTGGAAAGATTGTATATACTTAACTGTGTTCAAATGGCCTGGCACCAGGGGTCTATATGGTCCTGCCTGGGCACTGCCTTTTGTATCTCAAGCCCTTATTTGTGTCCCCCCCTATGTTCACAGGTGAGGCTGGTGATACTATAAAGCCTCCAAACAGGCTCTGGACCTGGTGTCCTACACATCAAGCAGGCCACACCCTGAATTTGATTTTTGGAATGGGGATAAATGCGACTCTAATTGTCATGGACAGGAAGCCATGATCAGATCACTTTACACAGAAAGCCCGGCTGAGTGTCCCAAGCCCACTCTGTCTAGGAGGCAAGCAGATATAACCTCACCCACAGAGACTTAAGAATCCTTCTGCAGGATCTGCTACCTCCCGGCGATTCATTAGACGAGCTGATAGAGGACTGGAATATCTGGCTCTCTGAAGCAATCAATACAATCACTCCCTGATGCCCTCTCTGTTCCCACCCCAACCTGGCTCTATGGTATACAATGGAACTCAGGGAAATGAAGTGAGAACTCAGATAGCTAGAGCAAACATGGCACCAGTCTCATGATAAAACTGCAAGAGCGTCTTATAGGTCATTTATGAAAACCTATACGGTGACAGTGAAACTGCTAAGAGAGATTTCTTTGCATCTTCTATCATATCCGCTAGCTCTTGCCCGGTTCAATTATTTATGGTAATTAGGTCTTTAACCTCCCTTTCAGGGAGAGCTCAAAATACAAGAAATTTGGCCATTAGCTGTGAGGCCTTTGCAAGCTTTTTCGGGGATAAGTCTTGTCACTCCACTGCAACCTGCCGGCCACTGTTGATACAGTAAGAAGAAGAGAAGAAGATATTGGATTTATACCTCGCCCTTCACTACCTGAAGGAGTCTCAGAGTGGCTTACAATCTCCTTTCCCTTCCCCTCCCCACAACAGAAACTCTGTACCAGCTGGGTGAGAGGGCACCCTGTGTGGTAGGTGAGGCTGAGAGAGCTCTTTTGAGGACTGAACTTGAGAGAACAGCTCTGAATGAACTTGTAACTGACCCAAGGTCACACCAGTAGCTGAATGTGGAGGAGTGGGGAATCAAACCCGGTTCTCCCAGATTAGAGTTTGCACTCCTAACTACTACACCAAACTGGCTCTCCAGTTTGACTTTGAGGCCCCTTGGCCATCTTTAGACTCAGTGCTTGACAACTTCAGCCAACTCTCTTGGGCTGACGTCAGCAGGATCTTGGGTGCTGTTAGGCCGACCATGTGCCCCTTAGATCCATGCTCGTCATGGCTGGTGAAGGCCAGCAGTAAGGGAATATGGGACCCCCTGATGGACATTATCAATCTGTCACTTAATTCTGAGGTCTATCCAAGGGGACTAAAAGAGGCTATGGGAACACCACTCTTGAAAAAGCCATCTATGGATCTGCTGGATCTGGCCAATTACCACCCAGTCAAAAAACTTTCGTTTCTGGGCAAGGTTATTGAGAGAGCAGTGGTAGAGCAGCTCCAGAATTTCCTAGAGGACATGTCAGCCCTAGACCTATCCCAGTCCAGCTTCTACCCTGGCCATGAGACAGTGTCCCAGCCCCCACCAGGAGCGTTTGGGAGCAGGGAGCCCCAGGAATGAGGCAACCGCCCCAGGACATCTCCCCCCCCAGCTTCACAACTTACCATGATGAACGAGGCAGCCGGCAGAGGTGGCGATAGGACAGCGGGGAGATGCCGGGAGAATGCAGCAGCCCTCCAGAGCAATGGCGGGGCACCACAGCCACCCTGGAGGGGCAAGGCCTGGCTGTGGGGAGAGTGAGGCCTGGCCCATGGCAGAGCTTCTGAGGCTGGCTAGGGGTGAGGCGGGAGGAATAACGACCCATGGCAGCCAGGCTGGGGCGGGAAGAGCCGTGGCAGGGTGAGGCAGACGGTGGAGGAAGACCCAAGTCCCCGGCACACAGCAGGAGGGCGGGGGAGGCAGAAGCAGGATCAGCATCCTCACCTTTAGGCGGGGGTGGGGCCACGAAGGAGGAGTCAACAGGGGAATGAGGGGGTAATAAAAAGGGAAGAGAGGAGACGGCCAGGGAGGAGGAAGACTGGGCTGTCTGAGGCAGAGGAGAGCGAGTGAGTCAGAGAGAAAACAGGGGCCCATATTGACTGGCAATCTGGGCAGAAGGCCAGAATCCCAGGACGGGAAAGAGAGGTGTAGTAACCTTCTGATTACCCCATCTTATGAGGCCGCTTCTTCCTTTTCAACTTTAGAGTCTCCCTCAGCCCTTGACGCTCCTCCACCAAGGTAGGAACCTGCGCAGTTCAGGGCCCTATGGCCGACAATCTGCAGCATACGAGACCGCCACGGATGGCCAGCCCACAGCGGGTATACAAGAACGTGACATGGAGACGGTGCTGGTCACCATTTCAGATGATCTCTGCAAACAGGCGGGTCGGCGCTACTGTCCCTGTTAGATCTGATGGCAGTGTTTGACACAGTTGACCATGATCTGTTGGCCCACTGCCTTGCTGACACAGGAGTTCATGGGGTAACCTTGAAGTGGCTCACTTCATTTCTACAAGGTCAGGGACAGAGGATGGTACTAGGAGAGAGGATGTCACCCCAACACCCCCTGGTGTGCACGGTTCCTCGAGGGGCAATTCTCTCTTCTATGCTATTTAACATCTATATGTCCCCCCTCACGCAGCTGATACGGAGTTTCAAGCTGGGTTGTCACCAGTACGCTGATGAAATCCAGTTGTATCTGCTGATGGGCAGACGGATGGCTGCTTCCCCACTAATTTGGCTGAGGGACTGAAGGCCATGGCTGGATGGCTGAAACAGAGCTGGCTGAGATTCTATGATCACTGAGAAAGAACTGCTCAATCCACTTTTTTGGTGTCTAAGATTTAAAATAGCCTTAAAAGGGCAGTCAAAGCCTGAAGATCTTGATATGTAGCTTTCCGAACATCAGAGTAAGCCTGCATTCACAGGATGCTCAGTTCTGTGGTCTATACCAAACATACTGTACAACCCTGCATATTAGCTTGATCAACCAGACAGAAAGGTGATAAAAAGTACATGTATATAGACATTTTTTATAATGTTCCTCCACCACTGCATTTGGAATAATAATCAGGAATCAAGCCCAGTTTGTTTGTTTCTTACATTTAAATGAGGGGGGGGATCATGCAATGCTGTTAGCAGCCAGACCCCTCCTCAAGCTCAGAGCATCCTGGGGGCAAGCACTACCATGACCCGGGCAGGCTAGGACAGTATTAAAACATGGATGCCAGTCACATAGCTCCATGGGAAAGTAAGAGAAATTTACTTTTGAGTAGATCAGGATGTAGTCAGAACAAATGTCTTTCCCCCACCTTAAAGGCATGCAAATGGACTACTCAGGACTTACGCAAAACATCTCTAGAAGACTTTGTTAGCAACTTAAGCAAGTTCTTAAGCAATTACTCTCAGAAAACCCTCCTTTGCATATGCAAGATCTCTTTTTCCTCTGCACTATCACCTAAGTGCAACTTAATCTCTTTATCTCAGTGTCACCTGTCCAGTCAAGCCTTCCTGGGTCATCAACAGGACCATTAGCAGCAATCAAGCCACGGCCCAAACCTTTGTTTCACTCCAGTAAAGCAATCATCACAAATATTCTCTAAAAGTTCCCCACCAGAAAGGACTCACGCTTTCCCACAGCTTCAGGGCACAATTTTCCTATAAGGATCAGCTCTGAAAATCTGCTCAGTATGTTGTGTGTTCTTGGTACCGACCACATACATCCCCATTCACGGGCTTCTCTTTCTCTCCTTCGCGGAATGAAATGCTGGTTGTTGCTCTCCAGATCTGCTGCTTCCTTGGACCTCTTCAGGACTGGTAAATATCACCCAATTCCTAAAAGGCTATTCCCCGCTCCTCCCTGTTTTTCCAGTTAGCTCTTAAATGTTGTGTTTTGCTAAATGAACCTTTCTTTTTCCTCATTTTTCTTTGTTAATAAAAAGACTCTTTAATTTGAACAAATTGCCTGTTTATTCGTGAGTTCTCACAGGTACAATTCCCGTAAATGTTGATGTTTCGATTCCAGTGGTCCCCTCTTGCACAGTCTCCGATGCTAATCTCCCCAACTAATTGGAGACTGCCTCTTTGGGTAACAGTGCCCCCCCCCCTTCACTGAGACACTTCTCTCCTCCACACATGGTGGTCATGGGAGATTTCAATTACCTGGATATCTGTTGGAAGTCCAACTCTGCTAAAAATGAAAGGTCCAATTAATTCCTGACTTGTCTTGCTGACAACTTCATTTTCCAGGAAGTGGAGAGGGAAACAAGGGGATCTGCTCTCTTGGACATGATTCTTACCAATAGGGAAGAACTGGTTGATGAGGTGAAAGTAGTGGGCACCCTGAGTAACAGTGGCTATGTAATTTTGGAATGTACAGTCTTGGGGAAGGTAAAAGCTGTACATAGTCAGACATATAGGCTGGATTTCAGAAAAGCAAATTTTGACAAATTTGAAATTTGCAGATACTGTGCTGCTGAAATATTTGTTGAAGGACACCAAGAAGTCAGTAACCTTGGTAGTAGCAAAATATAGTTTTTAAATAATAAATAAGTGGAAGTTTTTAACAAAAAGCACATACTGGGGAAAGTTCTCATCTGGGATTAGAATTTGGGGACATGATTACGGTTTTAAAGTAGATGGGACTTGTGATTGTACTATTTTATGTTTGTATTGCTGGCCAATTGGCCGTAATAAATAAATGAATAAAAATGCATAAAATTTTAACAAACTTAAAGTTATGCTGGGTAGAATCCCATGGTCAGAAATACTTAAGGAGAAGGGAGTTCAAGAGGGATGGGAGTTTCTTAAAAGTGAAATACTGAAGGCACAATCACAAACGATTTCTATGAGAAGGAAAAATGGGAGGAGCCTAAAGAAGCCACGGTGGCTCCATAAACAGTTTTCTAAAGATTTGAGAAATAAAATAGACTCATTCAGAAAGTGGAAGGAGATCCTTAGTATGAGCTTAGCCTAAGCTTAGTATGAGCTTAGGCTAGCGAGAGACGCTAAAAACAACAAAAAAGAATTCTTTGCTTATGTTCAAAGTAAGAATTGCTTATGTTCAAAATCAGAAAAAGAGTAAGGACATGGTAGGCCCATTGCAGGGACAGGAAAATGAAATTGTAACAGGTTATGAAGAGAGGGCAGAACTGCTCAATTCCTACTTTTCCTCAGTCTTCTCTTGCAAGGGAACAGTGCTCAATATGGCAAAAACAGAACATATGATGAGGGAAGGGAGTTGAAGCCTAGAATCGGCATATGGGTAGAATATAAACACCTAGTTTCTTTAAATGAAACTAAGTCCTCAGGGCCAGATGAGCTGCATCCAAGGGTACTAAAAGAACTCGCAGATGTAATTTCTGAGCCTCTGTCCATTATTTTTGTGAATTCTCAGAGAACAGGCGGGGTGCCAGAAGATTGGAGGTGGGCAAATGTTGTCCCCATCTTCAAGAAGGGGGGAAAGGAGGATCCGGGTAACTACCAACCTGTCAGCTTGACGTCTATACCCAGGAAAGTTTTAGAACAAATAATCAGACAGACAGTTCTTCAGCATTTAGAAAGGATGGCTGTAATTACTAATAGCCTGCATGGGTTTCTTAAGAACAAGTCATGTCAGACTAATCTTATCTCTCTTTTTGGAAAGTTACTACCTTGTTGGATCAGGGGAATGTCGTAGACATAGTTTATCTTGATTTCAGTAAGGCTTTTGATAAGGTTCCACATAATATTCTTGTTGACAAATTGGAAAATGTGGTTTGGATCCTATGAGTGTTAGGTGGATCTATAACTGGTTAACAGATCACACCCAAAGAGTGCTTGTGAATGGTTCCTCATCCTCTTGGAAAGGAGTGACAAGCGGAGAGCCTCAAGGATCTGTCCTGGGACCTGTTTTGTTCAACATCTTTATCAATTATTTGGATGAAGGGATAGAGGGAATGCTTATTAAATTTGCAGATGATACTAAATTGGGACGGGTAGCAAATACGGTAGAAGACAGAGTCAGGATACAGGATGATCTTGACAGGCTGGACAACTGGGCTAAAACAAATAAAATGCATTTCAATGGAGATAAAGTGTCCAAATCACATGAAGTGATGGTATCGCTTTACTCTGCTCTGGTTAGACCTCACCTAGAGTATTGTGTTCAGTTTTGGGCACCACAATTTAAGAAGGATATAGACAAGCTGGAATGTGTCCAGAGGAGAGCAACGAAGATGGTGAGGGATCTGGAGACCAAGTCCTATGAGGAAACGCAGAAGGAGCTGGGTATGTATAACCTGGAGAGGAGACAACTGGGAGTTGATATGATAACCAAGTACTTGAAGGGCTGTCATATAGAGGATAGTACGGAGTTGTTCACTGTTGCCCCAGAAGGTTGGACCAGAACCAGCAGATTGAAATTAAATCACGAGAGTTTTTAGCTAAACATTAGGAAGAACTTCCTGACAGAGTGGTTCCTCAGAGGAACAGGCTTCTCCGGGAGGTGGTGGGCTCTCCTTCTTTGGAGGTTTTCAGACAGAGGCTAGATGGCATTCTGACAGCAATGTTGATTGTGTGAACTTAGGCAGATCATGAGAGGGAGGGCAGGAAGGGTTGCCTCAGTGCTTAGTTCTTGTGGCCCTTTCTTACAAACCCAGAGAAATGCTGATAGCCACTTTGGGATCAGGAAGCAATATTTCTCCAGGTCAGGGATCCTGGAGGCTTTTTGTTATCTTCTGGGAGTGGAACAGCGGTCACTGTGGATGTGGAGGGGGACATATTTGTAAATTTCCTGCATTGTGCAGGAGGTTGGACTAGACCCTGGAGGTCCCTTCCAATTCTATGATTCTACTGCCTAGCCTCACTTTGCCTCCACCCCCACTGCTATCGGAATCTCTCCTATATATTCCCACTTTTTTTGTCAGTCCTTAACTTTCCTGTCACTCTTGTTTTGTGCATTCAATGCAAACTGCAAGCTATTTGGCCAGGGACTACATCATTCTTATATACAGCACACTACCTGACACACACTACTGGAGAGAAATAAATACTGACCAATACTAGCAGCAATTATAATAACAGCAGAAGAGGATTTTCTAATTACAGGTGAGTTCTAGGTGGATTGGTCCAAAATTGTAACAGACTGATACTATAAATGCAAACAAGAAAACTGTGATGTAAGTATGCTAAGGAAAATCCATATGCTCAGTGCACTTCTCAGTTTCTCCCTATAGCAGGAAAGACAAATAAAAATTCAAGATGAAGACGCATGTACACTTACACAGGAGTAACAGTGTAATCCTAAAAACACTTTCCTGGGAATACGTCCCACTGAATAAACCTGCTTAGGAGCACTCTCTTACAAGGCAATCCTAAGTAGGTCTACTCAGCAGTAAATCCCATCACCCTGACCTAGATAACTCAGGCAAGCCCGACTCATCAGATCTCAGAAGCTAAGCAGGGTCGACCCTGGCAAGTAATTGGGAGGGAGACCTCCAAGGAATACCAAGGCTCAGGATGCAGAGGCAGGCTATCAAACCACTCTCTGAAAAACATCCAAGTCCCCAGTAGGGGTCACCAGATGTCGCCATGACTTCCAGGCATACAAGCGTGTGTGCACATGCGCACATGCACACACCCAAAAGTAAATCTCACCAAGTTTAATAGGACTTACTCCTGAATAAGCATGAATAAGACTGCAATCTTAGTCCTTCATCGGGTTTTACTCAGGTCCATGGCCAGAAAATTTTCATGGGGGGCACTGGGGGACGTGACGTCACTTCTGATGTCACAAAAAAAATCAAACTAAAAGGTGACTAGAAGAGCCAGCCCACTGTGTTGCAAATGCGTGCATTTGGCAAACCCTTGAATGCACATACACACATAAACGAGTGCACACGCACACACACAGTGCACCCAGGTCTGTATGCATGCTGCAGAATGCCCACTGGATTGCAAGCTGCCCAAGCCCACTGGAAAGTTTGCAAAACTGCAAAGCTGCACTAACTGACATTCAGAGCTTTTTGTAAAGGAAGCAAGTCGAGGGGAAGGCAGGCGCTCCCAGGGAAAAGCACCTACGGGGGTCGCAGTGGCCAACACTGAGCAGAGCAGGGGAAAGGAAGGAAGCCAAGGCAAAGCGGTCATGGCAGCAGCTGTCGGTGCTCAGAGCAGGCAGCAAGAGCCATGGGGGTCACAGTGGCTGAGACTGACTGAACTGAGGAACAGGGGAAAGGAAGCCAAGGCAGGTCACAATGGCTGAGACAAAGCAGGGGAAAGGAAGCACAGCCAGCCCCCCACCTCCTCCACTTTGGAGAACAGGACACCAACAAAACCCAGCTGGGCTGCAAAACAGTTCATGTGAGCTAGGAAGGGATGGGGAGGGGAGAGGGGGGATTGGGGAATGAGCAGTGAGGGTCAGGGCTAATCTGATAGAGGGCGTTGCCCTCAAATGCCCCCCGTGGCTACGGGTCTGGTTTTACTACTAAGTAAATATGCATAGACTCTGGCTGCAAAATCACAATGTACTTCTTTAAAGAAACAGGGCTTCAGACAAGTTTATTCTAATCATACAGTTTAAAAGTATGCAGCAAAGGTTCTCTGATGACAGAAAGATAGCTGATTCTGTAGAAGACGGCATCTCCTTCTCTGCACCATTTCCAACTTCTAAATGAGATGAAAACATTGCTTTCCCCATAATCAAATACTGTAAATGCCAAAGAAATGTAATGTGCTTGCCAATGGGAGGTTCCATCCAATTACTCCCTGTAGGACAAGCAGCTCACGAGACAAATTCTACGTCACACTTTAGCTCAACTGTGAGGAAAATGTTTAAGTATCCAAAGGCATATACTTCACCCACTACTATAGTGTGAAAGATATATTACTGTATATATTCAGAACTAATCCTTTGTATTACTCAGATTCTGTTAAATCTGAAATCAGAGAAACAAAAATCAAGACTTTTATCATATACAACTAAAAGTTTAGAAAGGAAGTATAAATTACAGACAAAATATCACTTGAAAAAGAGATTCTGACTGTGATTCACAGCAAAAGTCTTTTGAAAGCAGTACATGTTCCTTATTTTTAACACAAAACACTTTTTATGTTTAAATTGGTTCATAAGAACATTACAGAAAGAGATCTAATGAGTGATTCTCCTTGATCCCTTTCAGTGCCATGGAAGGTGAAATGTCTTTGGCCTTGTGAAACCTGACCGACAATATGTGAAACTTAACCTCAGAGCTGTACATACCATGGTTACTGATACCCTGGAATAGTTTATATGAAGTTTCAGTACTTGTTGATAAATTCACCAGTAGCTTACACGTTTGACATACAAGATTGTGGGCTCCACATTTACTCCTTCCATGTCTGCCAGTCCTGGTTTAGTCTCACTGCTCTGAGCTACCACTAGAACCAGGGCTGTTGAGAGCCACCATCAGCCCCTGGACAATGATTCTGCCTGGGCCCCCATATGACACTGATCCAAACCAAATATAACAAAACAAATTACTTGGCTTGCTGTTACCGTGATCCTTATAATAATACAAGGATCCACATGTCTATATGTCTGTTTATTAGAACTGCCAGACAGTGTCGGAAGGCTGTAGGTAGGGATATGTATGGAGGGTGCAACACTGGCTGCAGCCTCTCATCACTTGCAATAAAAAAACGGGCCATTGGTACTTACCCGTGAAGGGCCCTTCTCCTCTGAGATTAAGGAGGACATCTTGCTGGGTGTTTCCCACCCTATCCTTAGGGAGGCAGGAACAAACTTGACTTCCTGTCCTCTCGGTGGGACACTCCCCTCAGCTTCAGTTTAGGAACTCCGAATAGCAGTAAGAGCTAAGAAAAACTAGGATATAACTAAGAAAAATATGAATCTACAACGTGATAACACTTGCACAGCTTTAACAAGAGGAACAGGAAGACAGAGGCACAATATCAACAGTCAGAACAAGAATAACAATCAGGAAGAGTCACAGGAATTGAAGTCAGGGTCCAAGAACCAGGAGGATAAGACGATGAATTCGGGAGGGCCCAAGATGTCCTCCTTAATCTCAGAGGAGAAGGGCCCTTCACGGGTAAGTACCAATGGCCCGTTCTCCCCTGAGAGGAGGACATCTTGCTGGGATCTCCTAGAGCAGTGACATAGATTGGGTGGGTCATCGTCTAATCCTCCAGAACCTGTTGTAACACTCTCCGACCGAAGGCGGCGTCCGCTGAGTCGAAGATGTTGATTCTGTAGTGTTTAATAAAGGTAGAGGCCGATGACCACGTAGCTGCCCTGCAAATCTCAGACACCGATGCACGATTAGCAAATGCTGCAGAGGTAGCAGCACTACGAATGGAATGTGCTGTGATGCCGGCTGGAGGTACCACCTTCTGGGATTTGTAAGCTTCTGTGATACATAGTTTTAGTGTGGAACTGATTGTCGAGGTGGACATTTTGTGTCCCTTGTTAGGTGGAGAGATCGAGATAAATAACGACTCCGATTTCCTAAAGTCTTTAGTACGATGAAGGAACGCCTTCAATGCTCTGCGGACATCGAGAGTATGCCATAAACGTTCCTGTGAGTGACTCGGATTTGGGCAAAAAGAGGGAAGACAAATTTCCTGGGACCTATGGAAGTAAGAATTTACCTTAGGTCTAAAGGTCGGGTCCGGAATTAAGACGACCTTCTCTTTGTGGAATACACAGAAACGAGGGTTGGCTGACAACGCTCCTAGTTCTGATACCCTTCGAGCCGAGGTCACTGCCACTAAGAACAGAGTCTTCATTCGGAGCCAACGGAGTGGAACATCTTTGATGGGCTCGAAAGGAGGTTTGGTTAAGGCAGACAGAACCAAGTTAAGTCTCCAAGTCGGAAACCTGTGGACGACTGGAGGGTAAGTAGCTGCCGCTCCCTTCAAGAAACGTCGAACATGGGGATGACGAGAGAGAGTCCAGCCTTTAAATAGCGGTAGGACCGTTGACAGAGCTGCGACCTGTCTCCGGAGGGTAGCCGCCTTAAGCCCTGAATCATGGCCATCTTGGAGGAACGCGAGCATGTTCTTAAGTTTTGGCTTCAGAGGATTCACGGATTTTCTGTTCGCCCATCTAACGAAGGCCTTCCAGCTGGTATTATAAATACGGCAAGTGGAATTCCTTCTGGAAGCTAGGATCGTGTCTGTTACCTTCTCTGAGTAACCACGTTTGAGCAAGGTTTCCCGCTCAATCGCCAGGCGGTCAGTTGTAGCCACCCTGGATCTGGATGCCAAATCGGGCCTTGCACTAACATGTCTGGAGAGATTGGTAGACTCAAGTGAGGAAGCAGTGTCAGGCGCTGGATCTCCGAAAACCACGGTCTTCGAGGCCAATATGGTGCCACCAGGATCACTTCGGCCCTTTGTTCTTTGAGTTTGCGGAGGAATTTCGGAATAACTGGTAGAGGCGGGAAGGCAAACATCAGCCCCTGAGGCCACTCCGACGTAAGAGCGTCCGTCGCTTCGGCTCGATGATGGTAAAATCTCGTGAAAAACCTGGGTAGCTGGGAATTGAGTGGAGATGCAAAGAGGTCCACTAGCGGGAGGCCGAACTTCTCGACTATAAGTAGAAACAGATCCCGTTTCAGAGACCACTCGGCTTCCTGGATCTGGCGTCGACTGAGCCAGTCGGCTTGTAGATTCAGAGAACCCTGTATGTGTTCTGCCCTGATGGAGGCTAAATTGTTCTCTGCCCATTGAAAGAGATGGACAGCTTCCTTGCGAAGACGTTCTGATCTTGAACCGCCCTGGTTGTTTATATATGCCCTGGTGGCTATATTGTCCGTTCTGACTAAAACGTGGTGACCCGATAGTAGGTGTTGGAACCGGATTAACGCTAGCCTGACTGCTCTGAGTTCCAGCACATTTATCGGAAGTCTGCTCTCCTGAGCCGACCACATCCCTTGTGTTGGGACGTTTAGGAGGACTGCCCCCATCCTTGGAGACTGGCGTCTGTCAGTACCTGCTTGTAATTGGATATGCAGAAGGAGCGACCTTTGAGCAGATTGGAGGTCTTTGTCCACCACCTCAGGCTGGACCGGGCCGTGTGAGTGAGATCGATTAAGACATTGTCGCGGTTCATGATTCTGAGTTGAAAGGGACGTAGTAGCCGTTGAAGTGGTCTGGAATGAAGTCGGGCCCAGGTGACAGTGTCTATGCATGAAACGAAAAGCCCCATTAATTTTGCCAGCGTCATGAGTTGAGACCGCTTGCTCCTGAGGATCTGTAATGAGAGATCTCTGATCGTGTCTGCCTTGGATTTGGGTAGGAACATCTTCTTGTGGGATGTATCCAGAATTACTCCCAGATGTTGAAGGGAACGAGATGGGGTCAGGCAGCTCTTTTGCAGGTTTACGATGAACCCATGAGCTCGGAGGCAATGAATTGTAGATTCGGTGTCTTGTACAGCGCTGGCGAGAGAATCTGATCGGATCAGGAGATCGTCTAGATAGGGATGAACATGTATCCCTCTTTTTCTGAGTAGGATCACGGGGTGGATCAGTAACTTTGAGAAAACCCTGGGGGCAGTAGAAAGGCCGAATGGCAGGGCTCTGAATTGCCAATGCTGGTTTTGGACACAAAATCGTAGGAACTTTCTGTGACCTACGAAGATGGGAACATGGAGATAGGCTTCTTGGAGATCTATCGAGGTGAGGTACTCCCCTGGTTGCAAAGCCTCTGCTATGGATCGTAGAGTCTCCATCCTGAAACGTTTGAGGCGTACGAATCTGTTCAGAAACTTTAAGTCTAGGATGGCTCTCCATGATCCGTTCCTTTTGGGGACGGTGAAGAAAATTGAGTATACTCCCTGGCCTTGCTGCTCGGGAGGTACAGGTTCTATTGCAGCAATGTCGTACAAGTGATTGACTGCTTCTAATGTTCTTTGTAATTTGATCCGATCTTTTTGAAGTGGAGAGGGGATGTAACGATTTGGAGGTTTGGATCGGAATTCTATGGAATATCCCCTTCCTGTAATCTCTAAGGACCAGGCGTCTGCTTGAGTGTGCAGCCATGTCTGATGAAAGTCTAGCAGCCGCCCTCCTACTCGAATTTGGTGGTAGTCATGCGGAGGGGTTCTTGTTCCCCCGATTGGACTTGTCATCTCTGGGTGAGAAATGACCACCTGTCCTGTTATGGAAGGGATTTCTTCTGAAACTGCTTCGAGAAGTTCCCCAGGATTGTCTTCTGCCATCTCTGTAGGATCTAAAGAAGGTTCTGGAGCCACGAAAGGAATAATTTCCGGTGCCTCTGCGGTCAGAGGTGCCCAGATACCGTGGCATAGCCTTCTTTTTATCTTTGGTCTCTATGAGAATCTTATCTAGAGAATCGCCGAATAGGCGGTTGCCTTGAAAGGGGTAAGCCGTAACTATACCCTTGGCTCGTAAGTCCGCACGCCAGGCTCTGAGCCATAGGGTTCTTCTAGCAGCCACCATGGAGGCTAATGCTCTGGAGGAGAAGATCATCGAGTCTAGGGTGGCATCAGCTGAAAAGGAAGAAGCCTGAAGGAGCCTATTCGCTCCCTCAGCTAAGCGTTTGTTGGAATCTGGGATCAGTTGAGCCATCTTTTTTGACCACGCAATGGATGCCCTAGCCACAATAGTAGCCGTGGCTGCCGCTCTAATGGCCATTGCTGTAGCCTCATGAGCCTTGCGAAGCGCAAACTCTGCTTTTTTGTCCATGGCATCTCGAACTGATCCTTCGCCCTCTTCAGAGAGAAGTCCTGATGTCTGCAGGGCTGTAATTGGGGCGTCCACCGGGGGTACCTGCAAGAGCTTGTCTGTAAAGTTAGGCAGCGCATACAAATTTCTGACATTTGCAGGACAGTTTTTATTAGCCATAGGCTTGGCCCATTCTTTAACTAATTGTTTTTCTAAATATTCAGGAAAGGGAAAGACTTTTTCAAAGCTTGGGCTTCTTGGGAAATAGTCTTTGCTGCCTCTAGGTCTGAGGCCATCCTGAGAATCAGGAGGGGGAGGGTTATCTGTATTTATTTTTGGAATTAAGTCTAAAGCAGAGAGGGTCTTTTTTAATAGATATGTATAGTTTTCTGGCTTAAAGAAACGCATGGAAGTGTCAGGGACCTCCATTTCCTCTTCACGTTCCTCTTCATCAGAAAGAAATTCTCCCTCCTCCCTTTCTACAACGGCGCTGTCGCCTGACTGAGATTCATCCCATTGAGCCTCGGCTCCTGTTACACAATGATGGGTTTTTCTAGCTGCCTTTGTAGGCCAGCGAGGTGAGATCTCTTCAGAGCAATCGGGACAATCAGAATAGGAATCCCCCGGGGGTTGATTTGGGAGACAATAGGGTCAGCCTGTTTGCTAATCTCATGAAATCTGCCTGATTCAGCCAGCTCCTCCCGCACCATGTTTCTAAAAAAGCGCATGACTTCTGGGGTCAATAAGACATTCCCGCGGTTATCTGGTTTACTCACGAGTAGGTCTGCAGAGAGATTGGTACCGCTTATAGCTTTTGGCTCAAGAAGGGGACTTGTCCCAGTCACTTGTTCCGTGACATTTGGCGCTGAATTATGGCTTATTGGAGTGGCGAGAGCCGCCCCGCAGCCTTGTGACTCCTGTTGTAAATGAGCTTGCTTTGCCGCGGCATTTAAAATGGCGCCCGCATCGTGCTCCACGACGGGAGAATGGGGCCGCTTTTTCGCGCCAGAGCCTTTTCGCGCCGAAGCGCTTGCCGCGGCGGTCGGCATTGAGGCTATTGTGCTCAATTTCTTAGGAGCTTGATGAGCCGCAATTAAGCTCTCCCCCGTCTCGTTCTCTGAGAAAAACTCATCCGAGTCGTCCCTGGCCGACATGCCCCCGTCGGGACTTCGGAGGGGGGGGGGAGGAGGAGGACTGAATGATAGGCTTTGGAAAGCAGTTAAAGGATTAAGGCACAGAAAAAACAGCAGGGGGTAAGTTAGATTTGAAAGGGGAAAGTAGCAGGGAAAAGGATCGAAGAAAAAAGGAAATAAGCTTTGAAGAAGCACAAGTGCCAATGCTGTGCTGCTCTCCCTAACGAGGCAGGAACTAAACTGAAGCTGAGGGGAGTGTCCCACCGAGAGGACAGGAAGTCAAGTTTGTTCCTGCCTCCCTAAGGATAGGGTGGGAAACACCCAGCAAGATGTCCTCCTCTCAGGGGAGAACTGAAGTGGCATAGGTAGCTCTAGGAATTGCCTATGTCACTGCAGCTGGGATAGGTTTTCTGTTTTGTTTTTTGTTTAATTTTCTACCCACCACTGCTCTGAGCATCAGAAAATAAAGCTAGGAGTGTCAAAACTGACCACCAGCTTCCACATGATCATGAGAGTTCCAGTACTAAAAATTGAAAACCTTAGTTCACATTAGGGAATTTCAGACAGATGATATAATCCGGAAGAGGAACGGTTCCCAAACGGTTTCTGGTCTGGCATTTCAGACAGAACCGTTTTAGAACCGGTTCCCTACCGGAATATATTTGTAATTTCACACAGAATCGCTTCTGTCCCGTTCAGGAAACGGGGCTGAAGCGTTTTACCTGTCAACTGCTTCCAAGTAGTCATCAGTTTCTTCTCCCGGATCCGATACGCTTTTTTCCTGCCTTTTTTCGTCCGCGCGGGCGATCTCCGGCTTTTTTTTTTTTTGAACGTTCACTTTAGAGCGCTATACCGCTATAGCGCTATACCACTATAGCGCAATAGCATCATAGCAACCCCATTGGAATGCCTGCAGTGTTGTTTTATAGCACTATAGTGCTATAGCGCTCTAAAGCGAACATTTTTTAAAAAAAAAGGTGCGGCGGGAAACAGCAGGAAAACAAAGCGGTGCAGTCTGAATTGCCAAACCGCTTCTGATTCGGCTCTTTTCCGGTCAGAGAAAGCCATGTGTGAAATGGCAGCCCTGTACCGGTTTACTTCAAGACAAATCAGAAACGGCTTCAATCCGGCAGAATCTCGGTAATGTGAAATTCCCTATTATCTCCAAAGAACTGCACAGTGACAGTAAAATAAATTAGAATGCATTTGCAGTATGCAGCATTATTCCAGCTTCACAGGCCTTCAAGCTAACTAGAGCCCCCTAAATTTTATACCCCAGTCCCCTCCCTTTCAGTGGTGGCCCTAACTAGAACCATAATGAACAATGTGACTCTACAAAAGAGTATAGCTTTGAAGGTACAGAGAAAGGCTTGTGTCAATGTAGCTATAACAACATCCCATGGGATGCAAATGGGCAAGAACATTCAGATGTGGCCTTCTAGTTAAAATCCCACTAGAAGGTTGGAATTCAGGACAGGCCTAGTTGGGCCCAGCCTGCCTAGCTGTTATCAATTTGGAGTCTCCTTTAACCTTTCACCTATGTTGGGTTAAGAGAAAACAACAGAAATATTTACAAAATTAATTTTTTAAAAGATTCATCTTAATGAAATAAAGGTAAAGGTTTCCCTTGCTCGAAAGTCGAATCCAACTCTAGGGGCCGCTGCTTATCTCCGTTTCAAAGCCAGTGCTGTCCGAAGACATTTCTGTGGTCATGTGGCCGGCATGACTAAATGCCTTGGCGCACGGAATGCTGTTACCTTCCCACCAAAGCGGTACCTATTTATCTACTTGCAATTTCTTGCTTTCAAACAGCTAGGTTGGCAGGAGCTGGGGCCAGAGATAGGAGCTCACTCTGTCACGCGACACCAGGCTCTCGAACTGCTGAGCTATAGGTATTGTTTTAATTGACATGTTTTTAAGTGTTTTATGAAACCTTGAGTGTTATTGTGGATTTTATCTTGTGTAAGCCACCCTGAGCCTGCTTCAGCAGGGTAGGGCGGGGTATAAGTGGACAAATAAATAAATAAATAAATAAATTCTCTTCTGCGACTCGGCATCTTAACCTGTGAGCCACTGCAGCCCTTCTTAATCAAATACACACCATTAAACGATCTACAGAGTTAGAACAATTTTAATATTCCCATACTTCCATTCCGTGCTTGTGGCACAGTGTGGCATACTGTACTAGTCTGCACTATGGTATATAGCGGCGGTGTCACATCATCTGTGACAGCCTAACTTCTTCTTGAGTTAGGATTCTGCCCCATCCTATTATGCATGCTTGGAACAATGTATCAGGTATGTAGGGCTGCTAAAACAGTTAGCATATGATGAGTCATCTCCAGGCCTGCCTCCACCATTTCACATCTTAGTTTCATTTTTTCCTTCTGTACTTGGCTTAATGTGCATTCTATGGAGCTGGAAACAGGGCAAGAAGAATGGCGACTCACTGGTGCTTCTTCTCTTGCTGATTCTTTGGAACATGCAAAGCGGCCTTCAGAGGGTAAGTGGAGTGATGACAGTGGTGAGAGAAGCTAATTAATCATGTAACAGAGAACACAGTACACATTCTTTACCCACCCATACAGAATATAAGAAATGCTGCCAATATATTTCTTAAGGGAAATCCCATTTATCTTATTGGCAACTGGACAGGGCTCATGACTAAATGAGCAAGAGGCCTACAAAAATAACATACAAAACTACATAAAATGAAATATATTCTGTTCAGGGCACCATAAAATGGGTTATGAAAAGAATCAAAGGAATGTGTGAGATTTATTTTCATAGCAAATGTACATCACCTTCCATATCCAGCTCAATTTCTTACAGCTTTCTGCTACTCAAAAGATACATAACAGTGACCTCTTTCTGCAAACCCTTGGTCTTTGCAGCACAGGCAAACACTGAGGGCTCTACATATTTCAAAAACATTTCCTCCCCTCAAAAATCTGGAGGATTTTAATTCATCTCATTATCATCCAACTAATTATTTTCAAGCCAAAAAGGAAAATAAGGGCACCCAATGACATTTCTGTGTGGAATATTTCCAGAGGAACACCAATTATGTGTTTAAATGAGGTTCAATTTTAATCTGCTGTTTCATAGTAGCCTACTAAGGACAAGAAAGATATTCCCTACCCACCTTCCTCTTTTTAGAATGTCCGGTCTTTATTTTATTGAAACGTTTGTCTCCTACCTTTTCCATCCATAAGGGGCCAAACTGGCTTTAATGTGATAGACAGCGTGAACAGTGTAATCTGAATTTGCACAAAAAAAGAATGGCTTATCTGGGAAAAGGACAACAGATTTTGCTTCTGTGTTACAGAAGTGAGCCAGAAAGGATGTTTCTTCTAGCAAGTTACTTTGGGATGATCTGGGGAATGGTGAAGGAGTTTGCCTGCTTATTTCATCTCTGCTTTGCTTACTAAATGAATTGTTTCATTATATCTTGGACAATTCCCTTCCTTATTACAGCTCCCGTGCTGCATGGCTTTTGTCCATGCAGGTCCCCAAAAGGGCCAGCTCGCCCGCTAGGTGACCTAGGTGCTTGCCTAGAGCGCACCAGCCGCAGGGGTGCCAAACTGCACCCCCCCAAAAAAGCCCCCTGCCGCCGCCAGTGAAGAGCGCCCCGGTGGGACGCAGGAGGTGACGGCAAAGCCCTCCCTCCCCCCTCGGGAAGCCGGTGCTCGGAGGGAAGGGGCGGTGGTTAAAACCCCCACCTCTTCCCTGGCTTTCCTGGGCGCCCTGCAGCTGCGGAGTGCCCAGGAAAGCCAGTGCTGGGAGGGAAGGGGCGCTCGGGCCACCGCCCCCTCTGTCTCCAGGTCCCACCGGGAGGTTGGCATCCCCGGTGGGGTGGGCACCACAAGCTGGCCTGCCTAGGGCGCCCAGACACCTGGGGCCGGCCCTGGTCCCCATAACCCCAGCACTGCCTTTTTAGGTGGGCAGTGGCCTTGTTTTTTCACTAGCAGAAAAGGTGGTTGGATCCCACCCATAATAATCCAGGTAGGACTGGAACACTAAGGATATTAGTTTGTTTGTTTTTTTAAAAAAAAATTGGATCTCATATTACTTCTGAAGGGGAAAATACAGTCTGCATACACTTAGGAAGAAATTGGTAGAAGAGAACGATGCACACACCTGACCACATGCAGGTTCCTGGACATGTGATGTAGTACCCTGGCAAATGCAGGGTCCACAGATTTCATACCCATGGGACCTTTGAATACATGGAAATCATGGGCATGATCAACAGGTACAATCCCAACTTGTTTCCCATGCATTTATTTGTACCCAGGTGAATGCCTTAACGAGGCTGAAGTCAACCAAATTCTCAGTAACTCAGCATGTGCCCTGCTTTCACTGGGACATAAGCATATATTTCATTCTCAAAAAGTAGGAGACACCTCTGAGATTTAAATCTGAAAACAGACCAGAGTACCCAAGGACAGAAAGAGAGTGTTTGAATGGCAAAGGGAATATCACAGGTTGCTTGGTATCCAGAGATTTTCAACCAGGCTGGAAGGTGGTTTATGGAACTGCAAAGACAATTGTTAGTGGGTGTCTTTAATAAGGAAGTGGCCCAACTGCTGAGGAGCCAAAGCTCAGAAGGTAAAAGGGAACTGGCTGATTGGGTTGCCAAATGAATTTGATAGTTGGATTTCCAGGAATCTAGGTATGCAATCCAGAGTTCATATAGGGTATTGGGTGGCCCAGACTCCTGGCATTCATTACAAAAATTAATGCTTGTAGTTCTAGAGACTTGCATAGGCAATATTTGAGTAAGATGGAATGCTGATCCTGTTTTCCAGGATATGGGTGGACATCTAGCTAGCTAGCTCATTATTAACCCACCCTTCCTCCAAAACCCCAAGTAGTGTACCTGGTTTTCCCTTATCCTCACAACAAATCTTTGAGACACGTTAGACTGAGGGAAAGTCACTGGGCTAGAGACATTCAGGCAGGTTCCTTGGCAGAGAGGGGATCTGAACGTGGGACTCCCAGATTACAGTCCAACACTCCAACCATTCCACTGCATGAGCTCTTAGCAACCTCAACATATGTAAGGGAAGCAGTGATACTGAATTTCATATTTTCCTCAATTGCAGAGCCGATGAAGGAAAAAGAAACAATCAGGATTTGGACAGCCTTCCTTGTCAAATATAACAACAGTTTTTTGCTTCATAAAATCAACTTGGTTAAGATGTTAGCTGGGGCCAGGATAGTGGCACATGTGATGTGACTAGTTAGTTAGTTAGCTAGTTTGATTTGTACCCCTCCCTCCCTGTCAGAGCAGGCTCAGGGCGGCTTACATACAATTGCAACAGTAAATAACAGATAAAAACATGAATATAAATATCCTCATAAAACACAACATAATTACTGAAACCAGTTTATACAACGTTGGTGGAGCACAGTAGCAGGAAACATATAGATTACAGTCGGCAAATGTTTTGGTGTGTTTTTTTGCCATCAGGCTCAGGCTGGGTGGCAGTATTGGGCACAGGTATTATTGGCCGCAGATTACTAGATGCAGCTCCTTACCCAAAGGCCTGGTGAAAGAGCTCCATTTTACAGGCCCTGCAGAACTGTAAGAGGTCCCACAGGGCCCTGATCTCCTCTGGAACCTCATTCCACCAGGTTGGAGCTGCCACTTAAAAGGCCCTGGCCTTAGTTGATGCCAGCTTGGCATCCTTGGGGCCAGGGAGGGCCAAGCGATTTTGAGACCCTGACCATAGTGCTCTCTGGGGAACATGTGGTGAAAGACGGTCCCGCAGGTAGGTAGGTCCCTGACCATAAAGGGCTTTAAAGGTAAGCACCAAGACCTTGAAGCGAATTTGGTACACTATATGTAGCCAGTGCAGTGCTTTAGTGCAGGCTGGATGTGCTCCCACATGGGAATGCCCAGCAACAGCCTGGCTGCCACATTCTGCACTAGCTGAAGCTTCCGGATTTGGGTCAAGGACAGCCCCATGTAGAGAGCATTACAGTAGTCTAGTCTCGAGGTGACCATCACATGGATCACTGTCACCAAGTCACTGTGTTCGAGGAAGGGAATCAACTGCCTAATCAGCTGAAGGCGATAAAAAGCCGACTTGGCAGTGGCTGCTATCCAGGCCTCCATCCATCCAGGAGCACTCCCAAACTCACCTCCGACACTGGCACCAATGGCACCTCATCGAAGGACGGAAGTGGGATCCCTAACCCCAGGCTGCCCCAACTCAAGCACAGGACCTCCGTCTTCATCGGATTCAATTTCAGTTGGCTCAGTCTAAGCCAGACTAACAATCCTTTAGATGGGTAATGTATTTAAAAATTAATTTCTCTAAGTGTTATTAAAATTAGTGATGAAAATGCATTCTGTAAACATATTGTGGCGCTATACCATTAATAGTACTTCAAATACTCCAAGTAAAATTTATTTTTGAAGGAGTAAACAACTGCAGATGGGGCAGGTGTCCCTGACATTTAAAAATCTACAACCAGAACAACTGGTTTGTAAATATTCTCATTTTATTCAGCCCAATCAAAACATTTTCCCCAGGATGCCATAACATGCTGTACCCCTCAAATACCCCCTTTCCACAATGTCCATAATGTTCAACCAGCCTTAGGAATTAGGTGTCCTCCACAAAACTGGATCCCTTTGAAATTAATAGTAAGTACTTCCAAAGATGGTGGGGGGCATAGGATTGCACCTAAATTGTACCCCTGATAACTATGAGGCCATCCCATTTTCTTTCAATCAACAATGAATTCTACAAGATTAGGGAGAATGCTTTCTTTTAGCAGTGATGAGAGAATTACCCCAGACTTGATTCAGGAAGGGGTCGGCTATTATGGGTATCACTAGAGAATGTTCAGAAAAAGTTCTCCCCCCAACCCGACTCGAAAATTCAAAATTCATTTGCAATCCCTGGCCATTCCAGGAGCTCTAAAACTCTTCCCTTCTAATCAGCTTAACTAGCAGCTGTAGAAATCTCCCACCCCCATGTTAGGGACTTTGGAAAATGTAGTTTTCCCAGGGTGCCTGATAGTTCTTAGTGTCAGCAGTATTTCAGACACAAATGGCAGGGAAGGGAAGAAAGAGTGTCAGAAGAGGCATTCGAAATTGCCACAGCAGCATCCAGTTAATAGGTGGGAAGGTTAGAGGAGTGGGAGGGAGGACTTCTTCTCTAGGTTGGACTAAAATCTGAATTAGAAAAGATCTCACAGGTCCATTGCACTCACACTCCATTGAAGATGAGCAACAAGAGTTCCTGAGGTTTCTGTGCCAAACTACAGAAATATAAAATTTGAAGCCATCACCCATTTTTAATTTACAGTGACTTGGGAGAATAAAAAGCATTCCATGTTCTTCTTGGAACTTCTACTTTTTCGTTACAATAACTATGTAGTGATGGGGCAGAAAGAGCAGCAACATCAGAACCCAGCAGGCTGCCACATTCTTCCCCAATACACTCTGTGTTCTCAGAGAGGAAGGAAAGATAGGACAGATGAGAAAGATCATAGTTTTCAAGTATGAGCAATTGCTCAAGTAAGAAGGTCATGCCATAGCTCCTTCCCCAGCTTGTATGGTATGTGCCAGGAGCTTCTTTTTAAAAAGCTGATAATAAATGCACAATTAATGTGCTTGATTTGTATAATTAGCAAAACATTTGCATAATATGCAAATTAGACTCCCTTGTTTTGAAGACCTGGGTTATAACAACTGAGCTATACAATTTAGAAGTCTCAAGAAACCTACACAGTCCATTGTCTGTATGTCCAACTGTCTACTGAAATGGAGCATGAATCTATTCATCTGTATCTGGATAGGTCATTCATCCCTGTAGTCCTTAATATAACACCCAGAAGGAAGAAGCAAAGGTCCAGATTTTCCACACATACTCTGGTCCCATAGTTCTGCTGTTGCCAGAAGTTCTTATCTCACACTCCATTGTTGAGGCCCAATCAATCATGCTTAGAATATAAAGGGAAGGTATACCTTGAAGTTGCTAGCAATACCAACCACTTTATTGCTTTGAGGATCTTGGTTGAAAAGAGGGTATATTTTGATTTGAAGCAGTGCAAGGAAGAATGAGAAGAAGCACTAATACCTGTATGGAGTGGAAGAACAAGCACACAGACTTAAGAGAGGAACAAACCAGGTAAGATAGATTCAGGTGGTTAGCTGTGTTGGTCTGAAGCAGTAGAACAAAGTTTGAGTCCAGTGGCACCTTTAAGACCAACAAAGTTTTATTCAAGGTATAAGCTTTCATGTGCAAGCAGACTTCTTCAGATACTTCTTCAGAAACCAGGTAAGAGTTTATGGAAAACAGTGACAGAGGCACAGAATGGGGATGGCAGCAGAAGGAAAAGGGTGCCTGGATAGGAAGCAGGCAGGTATCCAGGCCCCATCTTGGGTACTTTACTGACTGGGGCTAACTGGAAGGTGACTGTTGGCTGTGAATTCTAAAAGATGTGTATATCTTATCATTATAAAAATAAGGCTGTCAGCATAATAACTTCAATTAGGGCACATCTTCCAAAGAATGAATTTATAACAACAGCAGCGTGACTAAGATGTATCCCAATCCAAAATTCAAAGGGAACCCGCCCAATTATTCAGTAATACCACAAACTCCCCTTCAAGTGCTCTCCCCCTTTAAAAATTATTACATGGACTTATTCCAAATCTGATGTGGAAAATGTGTTCAGAATACAGAAAGAATCATACTGATAATCAGTTTCCTTTCAAACACAAGAAGTTCTGGTCAATTTCATACAGCATTTTAAAAACCAATTTCTGCTTACTTCTTTTTCCTTAATAAATGGAAACACTTTGGAACTGAAGAGCAGTAAAATAATCACAATCTATAGCAAAATGGTAACTCATACCTGGATTGGTGTTTCTAGAAGCCCTTCCTTTAGGGGCCGGGAGTAACAATAATTCCAAGGACTGCGGTGGAGTTACTTTCTCTTGCTTCATGTCTGAAAGCTGCAGGGGATCATCCGCAACCAGTGACTTTTTCTTCTCTGCCAACAGACTGCCTGCAGCTCTTGCAGCTACCTCCTTGAGCAGGGCTGCTGAAGAAGTCATTGAGGCGAGAGAAAGGAAAGAACTAGCTGGCGGTGGGTGGTCCTGCCCAGGAGTCATGCTTCTTTCACTGACTTTCTTTGATAATGCAGCTAAAGTGGAACTTGCAGACTGTGAATTAAATGGTGAAGAAAAGGATTCAAATCTTATAGGCTCTTCAGTCCGGGAAAGAGACTTGTCCTGAAGAACTGCATTGGCTGCTGCTTTCAATTTTAGAATAGCTGAATCTGGAGACAAACCACAAGAGGGCGTTGAGTTGGGCAGCCACTTGCCTTGATTCCATATAAAGCGGTTATTATTTCCACCATATTGGTCATTTTGTTCTTGTTTTTCAGCAAGCTTTCTAGCAAGGACACTTAGCTGCTGAGCATGATGTGTAGGTGAAGAAAAGGAGATATTTGAGCCAAGATTTACAGGGGACTCAACCCTGCCGTTAACTGGGACACTAGTGTCTAGCTTGAGAGAACCAGCCTCCAGCAGACGTCTCAGGTTACTACTCAGTGGCTTATTGGGACCAGGAGTGTCATCTTCACATACAGAAGACACACCAGGAGACAGGTGTTCTTTATTCTGTAACACGTCCCTTATAGCCTCGTTCTCAACAGCTGCCAGCTCGAGCGTGTTGCCGCTAGGAGTTGCACTCCCCAAGGAAGTGTCTGGAGATGTGGATTGTTCTTGGATCCTATCTTCAAAGGATAATTTGAAGTTTTCCTGAACTTCTCCATAGGATGCTTCTGATGGGGTTTCTGAAGAGTTTCCAAACCAATGTTCTTCCTCACTAAGTTCACCTTCTGCTTCTTCTTGTCTAGTACCATCTAAGGAGAGCAAAAAGACTGACTTTGTATTTCGAATTCTGACCAAGTTATTTATTTGCAATATTTATATATCACTTACACACATATTCAGTTGTAAATATTGTTCCTATTATTTTGACACCATTTCCCTTCCTGATGAAACTGTAACAAAAACATGAGTAATAGGCTTATTGAAGGTGCCAGTGCATCATATTAATATTCAGATTATTAATAATCAGATTCTCAAGAAGTATTAGTCTGGTGTATCATTACAAAAAAGTTACAAGCCTACAACAAGATAAGAATTCTAGGTCAGAAGAACTGTAGATATGAATACAAATAATGCTTCTCTTTTAGGGTTTTGATGTAACCATGTATGCAATTAATGCATAGGTTTGCAATACTTGATTCCTGAAGCTGACCATGTACTTAGTAATGTTATTTAAAACTGAAAAGTAAAAATGACCAACAGTTATATTCTAGCAGAGGTACTGCCTTCTAAACCTATTAACTGCAGTGGCATTAGACTGATGTAACTGTGCTTACATTCCTCTGCAAGATGTATACATAAACCTCCATGACTGACTAGCGATACATTTTTTATTAAGGCTATTCATAATAAAATAATTGACTTGCACCAAGACCTTTCAGGTCCCTCTCCCAATCTCATTCCCTTGCATTCCTTGAAGACTGGGAGACTACATTCAATCCTTTACAATGGATTGCTTCCCTGAGAACATGTGAAAGTGTTTTATGCACAGACCTGAGCTTTTTAAAGTAATTTTAAGAAGCAGTAATTCTCCATTATGTTATCTATAATGTAGTAATATTTCTGGGTATTTGAAGCATATTTCCTAGACAGCTGAGTTAGGCATCAAGGGCTCCTCTGTCAAAAAAATGCCAACCTTTTTGAACAAAACTAGAATCGCTCTTTCATAAGACTGCATTCTAAAGGAAGAAGTTAAAATGAAGAAGAGTTCCAGCCGAACTGTAGTTTTTCAATTGAAGACTGTTTGCTTCCTTAACCACATTTTCTCATCACTGGCAGTTCTAACGTATCTTCTGTCTCCTGAGATCTGACTAGCAGTGTTTAAAGGGCAGTGACCCTGGATTGCTCTTGCTCACAATGGGCACTGAGAGTGATACAGACATGGCCAAAACAGTGTTTGTGCAGCAGACTAGCCAATCCAAATGTAGTAAAGAACAACAGCAAGGTTAGCATTAAACAGACATTATCTCTTCATCCTGCTATCATTATTCATATAACTGCATTTAAAAATGAATGTTCCATCATGTAAAACGGGTAACACAAATACCAAAATACCAAAACTTTTAGGATAAGAAATCTAATACAGTAAACACTTTGACAAAAAAACAACAACCTGACTCTGGTAACAGCAGAGCTTCCAATTACTTGGAGAGAGGCACAAACAGAAATTACACCTTGAATAGTTATCTAATTGCATTAAGCTCACAAAACACCAGACATTTGCTGAATTAGTGTATAAACAGTGGAACTCCTCACTAATATTATTCTCAGTGTTTTTGTTCCAAAAAACAAACAAAATGATGAGCATGCCCGTTCAGACATCTGCCTAAGAATAATATACATCATATCAAGTCTCTAGTGAGATGTCAGGGATGGGGGAAGAAACTTCATTTTCAAAACAAAACACACAATCTGATTACCTCCATCAATTTGTGCAACTATTAAATATTTGTCCTAAAATAAAACTTCCTTATAAAGTAGTTGTTTGTTTTACTTTGAGTTAGTCAAAGCTCTAAAGCGTAATAAAAAACTACAACTGCTTAGAAACATGCGGCTTTGGATCTAATAATAGCTACACAGTCTGATTCTGTGGCAAATAAGCCATGCCTAAACCTACTGAAATCAAATGGGTTGTGGCCAGCTCTGCAAAAGACTGCAGCCTGGAGTGGGGGGGATATCATTTAAAACTTTTCTATACTGCTTTTACATAAGCTCAAGCATTTTAACAGTAAAAACACTATGTAAAATATTTAAATCCCCAGAAGGTAGAAAAACTGCAAATCATTCAACTGCCCTCTAAAAAAAAAGAAATATTTTGTTTCCTTTCCAGAACTGGTTAAAGATGTTGTTTTCTGAACATTTTCCAGAATAACAGTGAAATCCTAAGCACAACAGACTTCAATGGACTCAGAATAGTGTAATTGTGCTTGGGCTTGCACTGACGATTCCCAAGGCTAGCTACCATTACTGTACATGTACTGCTTCTGGTTGCCATTGTCTTCACTTGGTGCAGTTACAACACAGTAAGCCCAGCCACCGGTCACCCTGATTTTAATTGAAGCATGGGCTCATACAGCAAGAGTTATGTGAGTCCCAGATCAGGGCTTTAAAGGTTGAAAGCAGCACCCTGAATTGAACTCTGAAGCAAACTAATAAATCAATGTAACCGACACGAAAGAGGTCAAATATGATCACACTTTCCAGTTTCTCACAGAAGGCACACCACTGCATTTTGCACCAATTAAAACTTCCAAACTGTCTTCAAGGGAAGCCCTATAAAGAACAAACTGCAGTAATGGAGCCTGGAAGTTATTTATTTATTTATTTTTAGATTTATATCCCACCCGCCCCAAAGCTCAGGGCGGCTAACAAAGGGGCAAACGTGCCCAGATTAAAACAGATAAGAACAGAGTAAACAATGCAATAAAAACCGTACAATACTATACGCAAACAAAGCGGTGTTCTAAGTGTTGCAATCCTTAGTAGGAAGATGGGGGTTCTGGCAGAGAATATTAATTCCAAATACCGCATCTGTCACCGGCTTTTTTTTTTTTTAATCCAGGGACGTCTCGCACCCCTCCCACACAGTGTGTGTGGGGGAGATGATGGACTACCACAATAGTAAGATGATGGTGGCAGTAACTCCTACTTGAAAGCCTGGCGGAAGAGCTCTGTCTTACAGGCCCTGCGGAACTGCGCAAGGTCCCGGATCTCCACCAGGAGCTCATTCCACCAGGTAGGAGCCACCACCGAAAACGCCCTGGCCCTGGTACCAGAAAGTTTGACATTTCTGGGGCCTGGAATTTCCAGGAGACTTTGACTCCCCGACCACAGTGCTCTTGGGGGAACATGCGGGGAAAGGCGGTCCTTCAGGTAAGCCAGACCCTGGCCATATAGGGCTTTAAAGGTAAAAACCAGCACTCTGAAGCGGATCTGGTATGCCATTAGCAGCCAGTGCAGCGCTTTCAACACAGGCTGGATGTGCTCCCGCCTAGGGAGACCCATCAGCAGCCTGGCCGCAGCATTCTGCACTAGCTGCAGCTTCTGGATCAGCTCCAAAGGCAGCCCCATGTAGAGAGTGTTACAGTAGTCTAGCCTCGAGGTGACCATCACATGGATCACTGTGGCCAGGTTATTACAGCCAAGGAAGGGCACTAACTGCCGAGCCAGCCAAAGATGATAAAAGGCTGACCTGGCAGTGGCTGCCACCTGGAACTCCATCCTTAAAGAGGAGTGCAGGAGCATGCCCAGACTCCTAACCTCCAACGCTGGCACCAAAGGCGCCCCATCAAAGGTCGGGAGAGGGTACCCCAGCCCCGAACCGATCCAACTCAGCCCCAGCACCTCCATCTTTGCCAGGTTTAATTTCAACTGACTCAGTCTGAGCCAACCAGCCATGGCCTGTAAAGCCCAATGAAGGTCGTCCAGGGTAGAGTTCGACTGGCCGTCCAACATCAGGTAGAGCTGGGTGTCGTCTGCATATTGGTGACACCCCAGCCCACAACTCCAGGCAATCTGGGCAAGGGGGCGCATGTAGATGTTAAATAGCATCAGGGACATCACCACCCCTTGAGGCACCCCGCAATCAAGAGGGTGCCTCTGAGACTGCTGATCCCGAAACACCACCCTTTGTCCCCGATCTTGGAGAAAAGAGGCAAACCATTGGAGGGCGAGCCCCTGAATCCCCACATCGGCAAGGTGGTGGGCCAGCAGCTGGTGGTTGAACGTCATACACGGCCGACAGATCTAACAGCAACAGTGCCGCCACACCACCTCGATCCAGATGCCTACGGAGGTCGTCAGTCAAGGTGACCAGCACCGTCTCCGTCCCATGACCCAGGCGAAAGCCAGACTAGAAGGGATTGTGGACAGAAGCATCATCCAGAAAGCCCTGTAGCTGTAACGCCACCGCCCTCTCAATAAGGTTGCCTAAATAGGGCAAATTGGATACCGGCCAGTAGTTGGCCAATTCGGCCAGGTCCAAAGATGGCTTTTTCAGGAGAGGACGGACCATCGCCTCCTTGAGTGCCCTGGGGAACCATCCCTCCACAAGAGACTTGTTGACAATCTCCCACAGGGCACCTTGAAACCCCTCATGGCCCACTTTAGTGAGCCAGGAGGGGCACGGATCAAGGTCGCATGTGGTTGGGCGCACAGATACAAGCAGTCTGTCAGCTTCCTCCAGGCTGAGTGGGTTAAAACAGTCTAAACCCGGCACCAAAGACGTGCAAGGGGCTTCAAGTTTGCTCACTGTTTCAATTGTGAAGCATGAATCAATATAACAACATCTGAAATGTCCACTTGAAACTTCAGAATTTGCATCAGGTATATAAATGGTAAAAGGCCCTTTTAACAACAATTCAAACCTGTTTTGTTTAAAGTGCAAAGTTGGGCCTGTGCACACCCCAAGGGTTTTTACCTGATCTGATAACAAAATCCCATCAATCAAAGGCAGATCCATCCCACTTAAACCACGTGTTCCCACCAACACGACCCCATTCTCATAGGATTCAATTTAAGTTTATTTTCTCATCTATTTGATCACAGCTTCTAGGCACTTGTTTAGGATAATCTGTTCCTGGATGCTTAGTGAAATACAGTGCTCAGTGGTATCAACATATGAATAACAGTCAATTCCAAAGAACAAAGTTGGAGTCCAGTGGCACCTTTAAGACCAACAAAGTTTAATTCAAGGTATAAGCTTTTGTGTGCAAGCACACTTCAGGTACTTGCACACGAAAGTGTGCTTCAGATGTGTGCACATGAAAGCTTATACTTTATTAAACTTTGCTGGTCTTAAAGGTGCCACTTCATTCTGCTGTTTCAGACTAACACGCCTACCCACCTGAGTCAATTCCAAATGGATAGTCTCACTGAGTGGCTTCCTGCAGATGTTAAACAACAATTGGTGATAACACGGAGCCTCGGTGTACTCCAGACAACAGGGGTCAGGGAGCTGGCATAGTTTCTTCAAACACAGTCCTTTCACTGCCACAGCACAGAAAATGATAACATCACTGGAAAGCGCTCCCCGAGACTCCTACGAGATCTTTTAGTCAATCCAAAAGAATGGCTATTTTACTACATACAAGCCAAGAAGATCAATAAGGAGGCATGCCCTTCATGAGCCTCATCACCAAAGCCATCTGTATCCCATGACAGATGAAGCCAGATGGGAAAGGATCAAGAAAAGATGCATCATCCATGGAAAAAGTCAATGAAAATTTCAACATGTGTTAATGTGAAAGAAAATTGTTATAAAATGATGTATAGATGGTATATGACGCCAAAAAAAATTGCTAATATGAGTGAGAATCTGTTTAACAAATGTTGGAAGTGTAAAAAAAAGGAAGGCTCATTTTATCATATGTGGTGGACTTGTGATAAAGCAGTAGCTTATTGGACTGAGATCCATAATGAAATACAGAAAATCCTGAAATGTACTTTGAAAAAAGAACCAGAAATATTACTTTTAGGACTTAAAATGGAAGAAGTGAATGTGACAAAGAGAACACTGTTATGGTATTTGATTACAATAGCAAGAATGACCTACGCTCAATTTTGGAAGCAAGAAAAAGTGCCGGAAAAATGGGACTGAAGATGCTTTTTATGGCAGAAATGGATAAACTGACGAAGAAACTTAATGAGAAAAGATGAAGAATTTTTTGCAGAATGGAAGGATTTTAAAGACTATGTTGAAATGAAGTGGGATGTAAAAAATAATTTACTTTGCTTTGACAATTATTGAGAATTGAATGTAGAAAATATTGACTAAATAGTAGCCAAATTGTTACCTAAGAGTGAGACAGAGAAAATGAATATTTTAGAAACGAAGAATTGAAAAATTGAGAAGTTTTATTGTAATTGAAAATTGAATTAATAAGTAACGGGGGTGGGAGCATTGCTGGAAGCCATGAAGGGGGGATGGAGGGGATATTAGAAAAGAATGTATTTAAAAGTATCTTGAAATATGGAACGTGTTATTATATCCCATTATATAAAAAAATCAAAAAAAGAAAAGAAAAGATGCATCATCTGAGAATACCTAGATTTGATTTAGAAAAGAGCAAGAGTCCAGTAGCACCTTAGAGACTAATGAAATTTGTGGTAGGGTATGTGTTTTCGTGAGTCACTGCTCACTTCTTCAGATACCTGAGAAGTTTTCTGCAGTAATAATCCTATGCAAATTTATTTGGCAGGAAATCTCATTTAATTACTGAATAAATATGCATAGAATTGACCTGCAAGGAACCAGTTCAGCTTTACTCCTTATTTTTGTGAAATCTCCCTAGGGCTAAGTCAAAGCAAGCAATTTGATTTCACAGTCTTGCCTCAAAATGGGACACCTTTTTTTGACTTTTTTATCATCCCCCTCACCAAAAGTCTGTCAAGCTTCTTGTGAGTATAATTCTTGGTTCTTTTTTTCCAGGATCACATGATGTCTCCACACAAATGCATGATGACATTCAATGACATGTTCCCTGATTCACTAGTCAGACTGTTTTGGAATGTGAGAACACAAGATACCTAGAGCACTACAGGAAATACAAACATGTTGGAAAATGGCTATCTTCCTCTACCATCAGTTATTCAGACAAAGGACAATATGAATGACTTTGTTTGCCCCCTCTGCTATCAGCACTTCCACAAGAAGATTTCCAATCCATTGTGAATATGACATCATGGAGGAAAAGTAAATAAATAAAAAAACGGCACCAAAGCAACAGATCAGGGATGTGAGCATGCAAACTAATATGCAAAATGGTGTTCTGGTTTTTTGGCGGCTTGCAGGCGGATACGTTCCATCACAGCTCTGATGCGAGCACCCTGTAAATCATGCCGATTGGGAGGGGTCTGAGTTGATCTTGGACCCTCTCAGCTTCTTGTTGGGGGGTTGTAGCCTGGGGCGGGTGAGGTGCCACTCCCGAGGTGTATGCCCGATAGGTTTTCACAGCACGGAGCTAGCTATGGCACCAAGAGGCGCATACCAGGCAAAGCACAAGCGATCTAAAGAAAATGATCTTCCCTACCTTCTGAAGAAGCGCAAGTAAAAATGTGAGTTGATCCACGTTTCAACAATCACCTAAATAACCGCAGCAAAGCCGCGCCAAAGCCCCAAATAAGCAGAAGGGGGAGGGGAATACCTGATCCCAATAAGACTGATTTTAATGCAGGGACTGAGAGGGCAGCTTGAAGGGAGTGAAAATCCGATCGACTGTGGCGTAAACTAGCAAGAAAGCAATAAATTAACAGGCTTTCAGAGACTGTTTAAAACTTTCACCTTATTGTAAACAATGATGCAGCGAGAAGAAAAAATGGCGGCTAAGGGGAAACAAACAGCAGGAACTCCCAGCTCATCATCTCCAGCTATTAAACCAGAAGTAACCACAGACCTTCCTAAAATGATTGCTGCTGCTTTGCACCCTCTGCTGGACCAGATGACCAATCTTAATGACAAGTTTGATACGTTGCAAAAAGAACTCAAAGAAAACTCAGCAACAAACAGAGAAGATAGTTAAGAAGCTGAAAAAGTTGACGTTAAGTCAAAAGAATTTGGACAAAGACTGGAGGTAGTGGAAAAAGAAAAAATCTCTGAGAAACAGCAATTGTTACTTCTTCAAATGGAGAAATCAGCGTATGTAGTGAGAATTCAAGGTATCCTGAAGCAGAAGGGAGAGAACCTAAAAGAGATTTTAAGCGAAGAACTGGCTCCCCAGTGGAAGCTCTACAAAATGATATTGATCTGGTTTATCGTACTTATCCAGAATTTATCAAACTAGTATGCAAAATGGTGTACCTTAACACCAAGGACCTTTCTTGTGGAAAAACATTAGGACCAAAGTTATCATTATTTCCAACTAACTTTTAAATAAATTAATAATATGATAAAACAGGTTGCTTACCTGTAGCTGATGATCTTCGAGTGGTCATCTGTGCATTCACAGCTCTGGGATATAGTGCACCTGCACCGACCCTGATCGGTATAATGGAAAGCAAAAGGGATTTTTGTGCCTGCTCCCCCATCACGTGCCGGGCTCCACTGTGAATGACCAGGGAAGGGGCACCACTATCCCACCAGTTCCTTCTGACCGCTGCCCTCAGTCTCCAAAGAAAGGAAAGGACCGAAAGCAGAGGGGAAGGAAGGGCGGGTGGTATGAATGCATAGATGACCAATCGAAGATCATCAGTTACAGGTAGCCAACCTGTTTATCTTTTTCGTGGTCTCTGTGCATCACACCTCTGGAAGACTAGCAAGCAGTCTACCTGGAGGAGGGAGCTGAGGTCCTAAATCTGTGCCACCTGCAACAACGCTCATCCAACTGTGGACCGTTGATGAAGATGTACATCTAGGGCATAGTGCTTCACAAACGTGTGAGGCGTGGCCCACGTCACTGCGTTGCAGATATCTTCTAGCAATGCACCTCGCAGGAAGGCTCTGGATGCAGCCACTGCCCGGGTGGAATGTGCCCTTAGCAGGCCCGGGAGCGGCTTCTTGGCTAACAAGGAGCAGAGCTTAATAGTCTTCACAATCCACTTGGATAGCCGCTGGGATGATAGCTTCTTTCCTCAGGAGGGTAAAACATAAGAGACAAATGGAGGTGGCGATTTTCTAAATGGCCATGTTCGATTCAAATAAAAGAGCAAAGCTCTTTTGATGTCCAGCGAATGGAGCCGGTGTTCCTCCTCAGACAAAGGAGACAGGAAGAATGCTGGGAGGACAATGTCCGCTTGAACATGAAACTCAGAACTACTTTTGGCAAGAAAAAAACATCTGGAGCCAACGTGACCCCATCATGAAGGAAACTCAAGTACGGAGGGTCACAACGAAGCGCTGACAGCTCGCTCACTCTCCTCACAGAGGTGACTGTGACTAAAAACGCCATTTTCCAAGGCAACAGCTGTAGACTACAAGTAACCATCGGCTCAAAGGGTCTGCCCATAAGCCACATCAGTACCATGAGCAGGTCCCAAGCTGGCATGGGGCCATGCGAGGGAGGAAAGACGTGGGTCAGAACTGATATGCTTCCATCTGCAGTTTTAGAAGGTAAATACAAAAGACAACCTTACGAGGAAAGATTGTGTATCTGTGGAGAGGGGAAGGTAGAAACAAGGAAACATGTGATGTTCGAATATAAAATGTATCAGAGACATTTACATAACCTCGATTTGTTCTTGATCTCCTGGGAGAAATGACAGATTTTATAAGTTGCTGGCTGACAAAGAGCAGGAAACTACTTTAAACATGGCAAAATTTGCCATGCAGGCTATCAAAATCCGGAGGCAAGCTATTAGTAGTTAGATCATGAATATGGTACTTAAACAGAGATTTTGATTATTTAATAATATTTTATTCTTATCCCTAACATTTTAATGTTTGATATTCTGGATCGCGTCTGTATGTATTTTAATGTTTCATCAGTTAATGTCTTTTCTGTTCCTTTATGTATTTGGTCAATGACCGTATCAATAAACTGACTGAAGAGGTGGGTCAGGCCCTTCAGAAACTTCTTGGTCTGTGGGTGGGAGAAAACGGAGTGACCCTCAATAGGTGGATGATTAGCTGAGACAGCAGCCAAAGAGACCTTCAACGTGGTACAGCTAAGGCCCAAGTACAAACGGGATAACAAAAAAACAAAGATCACCATCAGGCCCGATGGGGGTGGTGGCAATCCCAACGAAGCAAGATAAGACAGGAATGTCCTCCACTTCCCTGTGTAGGAAGCTCGTGTAGATGGCTTCCGACAGTTCAACAGGACATGTCCTATCCTGGCTTTGTACTCTAGACGAGGATCCTCCAGGCTGTGAGCTTGAGACACTGCACGTTGTGATGCAGTAGCTGCCCCCTCCCTGCCAGGAGAAGATCCGCCACTGGGGGAAAGTGGATGAAGGAGCCCTTGGATAAATGGAGCAGAACGGGGAACCAATGTTGCTGGGGCCACCATGGGGGTCACCAGGAGACAATGTGGCCTCTCCTGCATTATTTTGGCAAGTACTCTAGAGATCAGAGGAATCGTAGAGAAGAGGAACACATACAGGTGTGACCAAGGGACCAGAAGCCCGTCTCCTAGAGATAGTGGATCGGTCCCCGCTCTGGAGCAGAACAGACGGCATTTCCTGTTGTGGTGCATTGCGAACACGTCCACCTCTGGATGGCCCCATAGAAGGAAGATTGGTTGGAGATAGTTCCAGTTGAGTTCCCACTCATACCCCGATGCACCTCCCCTGCTCAGGAAGTCTGCTTGAACATCCAGAGACCCCGGAAGATGGGCGGCTCTCAAGAGCGTATTCCATGATTGGCACTTGTCCCATATACTCAGGGCCAGTCAGCACGGCCTCCTGGAAATCATGCCTCCCTGCCTGTTCATATAACACAGGGCTGTGGTGTTGTCGGTGAGGACAGTAACCACCTGCTTGGCCACTAGGTGGCGAAAAGACCTGAGTGCGTACTGCACTGCCAGCAATTCCAGGAAACTGATGTGATGATAGGCTACATGGGGTTCCCATCGAGCCCTGACACAGAGTCCCTTAAGATGTGCACCCCATCCCCATAGGGATGTGTCTGTTGTCAATGTGAGCATTGAGGAGGGTGAGTGGGGCGACAAGACGAAGGGACTGGGGTTGCCGTTGTGGATGAAATCTCCAGACAAACCACAGTTATAACGGTCGCGTGCACAGCCTGGTGAAGACAATTACGTTGGTGGTGGCCGCCATCAGCCCCAGCAACCGTTGGATTTGTTCCTGTCTCCTGTATTCTATACGTATGAGCCAGTCACTTGCTGGAAATCAGGATGGACAAAGGATGAGCCCAAGAATCATTGGCCACTTGTAAGAGGACGGAAGTCATGGGGAGGGCGACCGCTGTCAACGTGTCCATCTGGACAATGTTGAAGACTGAGTCTGTGACTACTGGAGGTAGTTGGAGTGTAGATAAGGCTAGCTTGTTGGCCATTCGTTTGACAAAGTCCCCATAAGACTTGATGTCCTCAGATGGAGATATTGGGAGATCGTCTCTGACTTGTTGCAGCAGGGAAGGCTCCAGAGGCAGGCGGGGGCTTTCCCCGTCAGACTCTGAAGAACTGGAGGAACTGGAACAATCTGAGAGTTCGGAAAGTGACATCGGGTGGATCGGTGTCGAAGGCATCAGTTCTGATGGCTCCATAAACTTTTTCAGCACTGACGACTGAAGGCCAAAACCTTTAGCTGTCGGTCAGGATGGTAGAGGTTTAGCAAACTCCGGCGTCAAGGGAGGATCTCGATACCAAGAAAGTCGGGATGACGGATGTGGAAGGATGTGGGGGGAGCCACGGCATCGGCCCCAGAAAGGGGTAAGCCCCATACAGATACTGCCACTGGTGCTGATCCCAGGTGGGAGGAAGCTGGAGGGACATCATAGGTCGACCCCGATCATCAGGTCTGTACTGAGGTGAAGGGACTGCAACATTAGCCCCTTGCTCTTGATACTGGGGGATCGAGGAACCTGAGTCAAGTCCATCTTCTGATCTGAGTCAATGGACTGGGTGGGGCGAAGTGAAGGCGACTTAGACTCACCTTGTTGCTGCCCTTGGCCAAGTGAATCAAGCGAAGCGGCTCTGGGCTGGGTCACTACCTCAGCTTGGTGAGGACTCGACAGAGTTTTGCCAAGAGAGCCTTTCTTGAGCTTTTTGCACTTGATAGGCTGACCGTCCTTGCCCTTCTTACATTTTTTGGAAGGAGTATGGGCTTCGGACTGCTGTGCTGGGATCAGGCATTTGAGCATTGATCGTTCAGCATCGACTGGAGCCGATGTCAGAGACAGAGCAACTGTTGATTCCGATGCAGGCGTCGACATTGATGCGTGACCAGATGTATCTTGCGATGACGCCATCGGAGAAAGCGCAGTTTCCAGTAATGCCACGCAAAGTCTGGCTGCTCGATTCTTCTTGGTCTGCTTGGAGAACTTGGAACAATGGGTGCAACAGTCTACTCGGTGAAATTCCCCCAGGCACAAGAAGCAGTGTCCATCTGAGGGGGCAATCTTGCTACTGCACTTCCAGCACCATTTGAAGAAACCCCACCGCGTGACCATAAGCTGGTCAGAGGGGCAAAGGCAGAGACAAGTCCAAATAAACCTATCTAACTACGATTACTTTCCTAACTACCTAATAAAAAGAAGAGAAAAAGACCTAAAACCAGAAATTTTACCAACTGAGGCGGAGAAGATCCTACCAGCGCGGCAGTCAGAAGAGAACTGACAGGGTAGTCGTGCCCCTCCCCTAGTCATGTGCAGTGGAGCCCAGCACGTGATGGGGGAGTGGGCGCAAAATTCCTTTTGCTTTCCATTATACCGATTGGGGTTGGCGCAGGCACACTATATCCCAAAGGTGTAATGCACAGAGACCACAAATAAATTAATAATATGATACATCCTAATTACTCATAACATTTATCAGCCTGATTTTGACCCTGGCTTCATAAGAACCCATACTAATATGAAGCCAATGTTGTAATGCAAGAGGTGACAACCTGTAACAGATAAGAGTACAAGAAATCTATTTTTTTTTCTTCAAGTTAAATCTTCAGCTCAGTCAAACATATGGCTTGGCTCAGTCAGATTCAGTTACTGCAACTCCAAACAGATTTGTTTAGTGGTATTTCAGGTGCCTCAACAAGTCAACACTTTCTTATTGCTACAGGAATGCTGTGAGAGGAAGCCATTTCAAAAGGCTGAAGTTCCCCTCAGCGTACTGGCATTTTCTTACTGTCTATGATTTCAGGTAATCTCTGTCTCTAAATGGGATTTTGGAGCACTCTGTAGCCAATGGATGTGAGCTGACCACAAGAAGTAAGTCTTCTTTATGAATAAAGACTCAGCAAAAAGGTGTTGTGTTAGTGATACCAGCCTCCAGGTGGGGCCTAGGGATCCCCCGGAATTACAGCTCATCTCCACATTACAGAGATCAGTTCCCCTAGAGAAAATGGATGCTTCAGAGGGTGAACTGTATAGCATTGTACCCCACTGAGCTCCCTGTCCTCCCAGGCTCCACTCCCAAATATCCAGGAGTTTCCCAACCTGGAGCTGGCAGCTATACTCCTCTGCCCCAACCCCACCTGGTGGCCAGGGGGCACCTGGCAGCCCTGGTCGTGTATGATGTCATGCTTCCCCTCACAATGGTCCACATATCTCACCTTGAGACCCACTGCAAATGACAGACACATGGAAAATTGTATAATGTGAACATGGAAACTTTTTTGTATGCTTACAATTAAAAAGGCAAAACTGGCAAAAATAAGTGGTTAAATTATTCTTGAAAGTCTATTTTAACTTTATACTCACTGTGGGTGTGGAGGGGGAGGTATCTGTGAATTTCCTGCATTGTGCAGGGAGTTGGACTAGATGACCCTGGAGGTCCCTTCCAACTCTATGATTCTATGATTCAATCAAAACCTTTAACTGACAGTTCTCTGTTTAATCCATTTTAGGGCCTCCAGTCAGTTTTACTGCCTGAACTTAACTTACCTTTGTCCTGTAATCAGCTTCTCCAACACCCGGCTTGTCTCCCATGAGAAACAAAGAGCCTCCTCCTCACCAGAATTGTATTGAAAGCCTTCATGGGCACTTAGAGCCAGCACAAGAGTGCGTCAACCTGCTAATAATTTTGAGCAATGAAGACTACAATGCTTTTTAATATTTTTTTAAGGCTACACAGATTAAAACATCAATGCACTTTGATGCAAGCAACAATTTTTAGTGCAGCTACTCATTTAAACCTGCCAGGGTCGCCAAGGCAACCAGATTGCAGTCTCTCTTCCAGAGGAGAAAGAGGGTGCAAAGAGGAGTGACTTGTAGGAAAAGTGCACGAGAATGTGCCATCAACACAAACAATTTTCAGCAAAGTTGAAGAGTTAACTGTGCAGGATTCATGAAAGACATATTAATATCCAGTTGAAAAAGAAGATAAAGACTACAATTTGTTTTTAAAGTATCTGGAAAAACATTTCAAATGTAAGTTGGCTTGCTAGTTTGAACCAGCTGCTCTGAAGATAACCATCAAGTATACCCATTAGCTGCTTGTGGCACAATGGTCAAATTGCACAGAGGAACACAAAAAGTTCTCATATTGAGCAATACTATTCATTCATCAAGCTCAGTACTGTCCACTGGGGCTGGCAGTGGTTTTCCAAGGCCTAATGCCTGAGAACTTGTGTGTGCAAAAATTCTATCAGTGACCTCCTCAGTCAAACTATCTTCTTCTCCTTCATATGTCTGCAAAACTGGGGGTGGGGGCAGAAAAGAACAGTCACTATCAGTTACTTTCTGGGCAGGGAGATCTGTGGTGATAAAGAAGGGCAGGCTAAGTAAGAGGAAGGTTCATCAGATCTATTCATTTTTCCCATCTCTCCTTCAACTGGAGTTACCCTGATTGCTTTGTCAGCAGACCATCAAGTCTAAATGTGTCATTGCTGAATGCTAGCTTTGTCCACAGGAAAACATAAAGGATTGGAAGAGGAAGCAGACCAGGCTTATATAACCAAGACTGGCTAGATGAATCTGGGAGAGTTAATTTGTTCTAGTGTTTACTTGGTGAAGGATCAGCCTAGACTTGGTGAACAGAGAGCAAAAGTTGCTGTGATCTTTTGCAAAACCATCACCCACTCTGTTGCTTTGTCAGACATGTTGCCAAGTTACAAGCGTATGTACCCACTGTTGGATAAACAAGATAAAACAACAGTCTTCCTGCCTGAACTGGGTGAGGGGGTTTCGGATCTAGTGTTGGTTCCCAAGGTTTTTAGTCCACCTTTGTGAGGTCATACTGATAAGAGCTCAGAATTTCATGTTCCCCATGAAAACCCATGGTGCTGTTCCAAAAAACGTTATCCCACGCATGCACTCTATTTCATTTTGTGTACTGACCTAACGTCATATGGGTGGATGATGGGAGATATGTAAGTTATTCTGTTGTCATGGATAGACCATTATTTGAGCTGGAGGCTAACAAGGATATGGAACTTCTGTAGGACTGGGGTACTGGTTAACTCTAATGAACCCATATGGTTTTATGATATCTCTCTGGAAGATCTATGTAGACATGGAAGAGCCAGCATGGTGTAGTGGTTAAGAGCAGCAGACGTTAATCTGGAGAACCCAGTGATTCTCCATTCTTCCACATGAAGCCTGCTGGGTGACCTTGGGCAACTCACAGTTCTCTCAGAACTCTCTCAGCCCCACCTACTTCACAAGGTTCCTGTTGTAGGGAGAGGAAAAGAATGTGATGGTGGAGCTTTGAGACCCCTTAAGGTAGAGAAAAGCAGAGTATAAAAACCTGCTCTTCTTCTTCATGTCTAGGAATCCTACTGGAACCCTAGACAAAAACTGGAATTCCGGGTATCAATGCACTTGTTTAGATGTCATCTCTACCTGACAGAATTCATTCAGCAGTTTTGTTTACTACCTGTGTATCTATTTCTTTTTTATCCCACCATTCTTCCAAGGTGCTAATCTCTGAGCAGCATATATGACCCTGTTCTCCACCATTTTCCCCTTGTAATAACCCTGTGAGGTAGGTTAATCTCAACAAGAATGATTGGCCCAAGGTCATCCAGGGGATTTGAATCTGGGTCTCCCAGGTCATAGTCTGATGCTCTAACTATTACATCACACTGACTCAATTACTGGGGAACTGGAAGCAATAAAGCAAGTAAGGAAACAAGAGTAGGTTATTTACGTCTCCCTGTTTAAGTGCCGTATCTATTAATCCAACTCAAAAAACCACTGGAAAAGGCTCATTTAAGAACCATACAGGGAATCTTCAGAGAAGTAGCCATTCTCAACTCTTCAGGATGTTTCACAATCAAGGGTCAGCAACTGAAAAAGCCCTCCCCGGATCTCTGCTATAGCCAGCTCTTGGAAGAAGCCTCTAGTCTGCACCAATCTCAAATCTTGGATCAGCTGATATATTTGGAGATGGTCTTTCCAATACTCTGGGGGCATATTTTATTTGGGGTTTTAAAGGTTAAAACAAGAGCCTTGTATTGAGCTCAGAAACAGATAAGGAGCCAGTTCAGGTGGTATAACAATGGCTTAATATGGTTGCTCCAAGACCCTAGCTGCTGCATTTTGCCCCAAATGAAGTTTCTGAATGGTATTCAATGGCAGCCCTATGTAGAGCACATTACAGTGATCAAGTTTGAATGTTTCAGAGACATGTATGACTGTTGTCAGGTAAGCTTTTTTCAAGAATGGCTGGCAGATCAGTCCTAGTTAGTAAAAGGTGATATGGACCACTTCCAACATATGACGGTCTAAAGAGAGTTAGGCCTAGAAGTACCCCTAAGCTATGTGCTCAGCAAAAACACAACCCCATCCAACATTAGAACTCCTATTCCCCTATCAGTTTTAGCCCCATCTACCTCTCCATTACTACTGCATCTGGGCTAAGTTGTCAGAAAAACTTTTTAAATTGTGAGTCTTCTCCAACTGAATCCTCAAAATGACTGCTTGAGAGGCATAAGGCACCTTGTTTGCAAGACAGTTCACAAATAAAATTGCTCATATCCACTCCAACCTGGGCCACTCCTCCACTTATTAATCACAAAACATTATTAGAATACAGCTGAGTCACAATTGGAAGGCTGAGTTTGCATTTGTTACAACATAAAAAATGGGCAACCATTACTCATGTTGGCTTACTACTGATTGCTGTAAAGGGTGTATGAGAGACCGATTGAGCCCCAGAGTTATTTAAAGGTTTTTGAAGGAAGGCTTATTCTGACCACCTGTCCTGAAACCTCTCCTCAAGACTGAGTCCCTGAGTTTCCCTAACTAACTAACTACAGATAAAATAAGCCACGGTTTCACGCTACATCTGAACCGAGCCTTTAAGTAAGAAATCAATTCCAAGCTACCTCATAGGATGACCAAAAAAGTCATCCAACAAGCAGAGGCAAACTATCTGCTTATTCATCTGCAAAGGAAGCCATCAGAACCAAATTTTCCATAGTCAACCTTCCAGGACTGATCGATTGGTCAATTATCTCCTTCCCTGAATTTTGTCTTCTGCAGATGGTTTTTAGCTTACATTATCAATACCTATTACAAGAAGACATTGCCAAAACAATTGTTTTAAATTACAAAGACAGCTGTAAATTACCAGGACAGCTTCAAAAGGGTTATAACTGGCATATTACGAAAAGGATTATAAAAATAAATCTATATCCATGAATTAGAAAGGTTATGCATAAGAAATTTCTTTTTTAAGTTACCAACAGAATACTCTTCCTGAAGCAGCAGGTTTATAGCCTGGGTTTACTGCTAGATCCTGGCATATGATCGGAGACCCTGGTCTTCTGTGTGGCACACAATGCCTTTTATCACCTTTGACTGATGCCAGCTATGGTCTTTCCTTGAAAAGTGTGATCTGCCCACAGTGGTCCATGCTCTAATTACACCCAGATCAGATTACTATAATGCACTCTATGTGGGGCTGCCTTTGAAAATGGCCCAGAAAATTCAGGTGGTCTAAACTGGCATAAGCAAGCTACTGTTGGAGATGGGATACAAGGATCAAATCACTCCAGAGTTGAAAGATCTGCATTGGCTGTTCATTTATTTCTGAGCACAATTCAAAGAGCTGGCTAGTTCTTACCTACATTGTCCAACCTGCCAGTTAAAATCTGCCTCTCAAGCACTACTCTCCATACCCCCACAAACAGAGGTGAGACGGGGTGGTGACTACTTTGACAGACAGGGTAGGTTCTGCCTCTCCCTAAGAGTGACCAATGAGGGTTGATAGAATGTTGAGGAGAGACAGTTGGACAACAACTGTTCAGAGAGAAGTTGGGAGTGGGCAGCTAGGGAGTGAGAGGGAAAAGAGTGAAATTGTGCAGAAAAGCTACTTAGAGTTGGCTGAAAAGAATCAATTCGTAATAAAGGATCCCAGTTGTGGGAATAGGGAAACAGTTTAAAAGTTCAAGGGGAAAGAAACCTTGTTACCTCTACCTTACTTTCTTCAGTGTTATGTGCCGTCTACAATGTAATGCCCTCTACATGGGACTGCCCTTGTCGCAAATCCAGAAGCTGCAGCTGGTACAGAATGCCACGGCCAGACTGTTGATGGGACTCCCAATTCGGGAGCACATCCAGCCTGTGCTAAAGGTGCTGCACTGGCTGCCTATAGCATACCGGATTCGCTTCAAGGTGCTGGTTCTTACCTTTAAAGCCCTTTATTGCCAGGGTCCAACATACCTGAGGGACCACCTTTCCCCATATATGCCCCAGAGAGCGCTGCAATCAGGGACCCAGAACCAACTGGTCCTCCCAAGTATCAGGGAGGCCAGGTTGGCAACAATTAGGGCCAAGGCCTTTTTGGTGGTGACTCCACTCTGGTGGAATGAGCTCCCGAAGGAGATCAGGGCCCTGTGGGACCTTTTACAGTTCCGCAGGGCCTGCAAAATGGAGCTCTTCCACCAGGCTTTCAGAGCCGCCACCACCACCACTACCATCGCAACTACTGTTGCCACTATTATCTCTCCTTATATATAAAAGAGTTTTCATGTCCCTCTTGCCTCAACATTCCACATACTTCCCCAGCATTTGGCTCCCTGATCTTTCACTCAAGAGGGTGTCCCTAACCATTGCCTGAGTCCCGCCCAGCCACCAGTCAAGAGTACTACGTGCCATTGGCTGGGTGCTGGGTTTGCTCCTCTTTCCCACCCACTCCTTCAGCCACTGTGCCCTGTCAGAATTATGACAAACTGCTTTCTCTCTTGATGAAGATGGTTGCCTCCTATGTGGGACTAATTTTTCCCTCAGTAGCTATTGGTTGGTGTAACGAAATAGCAGCTACCTGTGTCTGTGAAATGGCTGCTGTCTGTGTGTTTAAAATGTTTCCCCATAAGGCTTAATTGAGCTGTAGTTCCAGACAGGGGCCTGCAGGGGTATCACTCACTGGGTTGAATGGAGCTTCCTAATCTGCTGGATGTTCCCAGCTGCTCCAAGGCCAAAAAGAGCAGGAAAACAGGGACTGTCCCAAGGCAGTCTTCGTCCCTGGGAGGCAGCAGAAATTCAGCCACTCCACATTCGGCTGGGCTGGGGAATTAATGGAAGTTTCCCTGCTCTCTTGGGCAAGAGAGACAGGCTGAAGTACAGGGTAAACCCACAACCTCCAGAGGTAGAGAGTATTCTATGTAGGGAAAGAGGATTGTGTTCAACCCCTGTTGATTTCTGTCCTGTTGGTTCATGGTATCTACTTACTCCTACTGTGTGTGTGCTCCATAACTGTGTAAATAGTTAAATAAATTCTTTTATTTGGGCTAATAATCTGTGTTGTGCTCTGACCACATAGTCTCCCCTGCTCTGCACCATACCAAAGGGAGGGAGTAGCCCAGGGAAGCAAGGAAAGGCCAGACCCTTGGGTTGCCAACTTTCCAGGGATTCCCCAAAGATTGGGGATTTCATCTCCAAATAGGGAGATTTGGCCAGAGGGGTTTCACTGTCCATCTAAAAAGGCAGTGACGATTCAGTGAGTGGTGGCAGCAAATTTCAGGAATGAGATATGCCCAGGGGGAAAGAGTGGGTGGCGAACAGCTGAGTTGTAAACTGGAGCCCGTTTCGCCACAGTACGCAACCATGCTTGGTTCAGGCAAAGGAAGGAAACCCTTCGCAGGCCTTTGTGAGGAACTCATTGGAGCCAGTCCTGACTAGGGTTGCCAGTTCCAGGTAGGGAGATTCCTAGAGATTTCCTGGTAGAGTCTATGGAAGCCAGGGTTTGGGGAGGGGAGAGGCCTGAGTTGAACAGAATGCCATAAAGCTCACATTCCAAAGCAGTTATTTTCTCTGGGGGGGAGAGATCTGTTGTCTGGAGTTCAGTTATGATATCTGGTGAACATCAGGCTCCACTTGCAGTTTGGCTACCCTGGGCATCGCAGTCAGTGCTTCAGAGTAGGGTCTGCTAGATCCAGGTTCTTGCTGTAGAAGCTGAGTGGGTGATTTTGGATCAGTCACAGACTTTCAGCCTAACCTACCTCACAGGGTTGTTGTGCAAGTCCAAAGGGGGAGAGGAGAATGATGTAATCTGCTTTGGTCCCCATTGCAGAGCAAGACTACTTTTCCTCAGAAACCATTGTTGCCAATCTCCAGGTGAGGGCTGGAGATCACTCAGAATTACAACTGATCTCCAGATGACAGAGATCAGTTCCCCTGGAGAACATGGTGGACTCTGTGTCCTTATACCCTGCTGAGATGCCCCCCATGACAGCCACTGTGACATGGAGGTCAGGGTTACAAAGCACCATACAGGATGCAGGTGTGGCGGGATGGAAAGCTGAAGAGAGGGAAATAATGGTAGGCTGATGCTTGGCTGGGAAGGAGATAGAGTTGCCAACTCCAGGTAGGAAATTCCTGGAGATCTGAGGGATGGAAATCTCCAGATGAGGGCTGGAGATCACTCAAAATTACAACTGCTCTTCAGGTAGCAGAGATCAGTTCCTCTGGAGAAAATGGTGGACTCTGTTATTATACCCTGCTCAGGCTGCCACAGCAAATTGACGCTGAGTGTCCAAGGCCTTGGCACTCTCCCAGAGCCTCTTTCTAGAGTCTGTTGTATTTATTACCACAACGGGCCTTATTCCTAATTAATAATAACTGACAACCATGGTGGAAGCCGTGATCCGCTGGCTCCGGTGACTACTGCACGACCTGGTCCCGTCCCCCCCAACCGAAATAGATGAATAGCTTCTTCCTAACTGAAGCAGACCAATAGAACTGAAGTAAAAACTGTAGAATTGCTAGCACTTTAATATTACGTTTGATTTTAACATTGTTTTTATATTACTGTATGATTATTTACCAGAAATTGTATTAAGTAATTAATTGTGTTTTATGTATTACTAGTATTTTTATTCTGTTGTAAGCTGCCCTGAGCCTGCCCAGGCCGAGAGGGCGGGATAAAAATCAATCACTCTATCAATCAATAGACCATAAATCAAAGTTAACTTTTTGTTTTGTTTAACCCTGTGGGCTTTGTGTCTAAGGGAAAAAACACACACACAAGTTAATACCTTGGTGGGTATGTGGGTGTATAATATGATATGAATAAATGGTGGCAGTGTGTGAATGGAGCAGTGTATTTATTTATTTATTATTTTTGATTTATATTCCGCCCTCCCCGCACGGGCAGGCTCAGGGTGGTTCACAACAAGTTAACACAATAGGATAAATGTCAGCCCCCAACCCCAATAACTCAGTGAAGTGAGGCCTATTATTAAAGTGGGCTGGGCTAACCTGTCTGCTGATGTCTCTGAAAGTGAGGACCTGAGGTGTAAAACAGTCATGGCCCTCTATGTATGTTAAAAGGGATGAGAAGGGTGGCAAATGTGATGGCCTGTCCTATGTATAACCCAGTGCCTGCAGGAGAGAGAAGTTTTAGAAGGTGATAGGCACTCTGTGTTAAGTGGAAAAGGACGTCACAACCACGGACAGGGCCTTTTCAGTAATTATACCTTGCTTATGGAATGCCCTTCCTCTTACAGCTCACCTGGCACCTAAATTGATCTTTTAGGCACCAGGACAAAACATTTCTGTTCACCCAGTCTTTTAACTAAAGGAATGATCTTTTAACACCACCTTATATTATGCTTTCAGTAGGAAAACCGATATTTAAACGGTGTAATTATCTTTTTTTAGTCTATTTTTTAAAAATTCTGTATTTTAATTAATAATTTCTTCATTTTTATGTTTTATTACATTTTATTTTGTAAGCTGCCTCAGGCAAATACCCTTGACAGGTGGTATAAAATTTTTCAAAATAGTTAATAAATAGCACAGTAGAACTGATGGATGCTCCCAGTGACTCCTCAAAGTTTGTCACTCATTAAGTTGCACATCACAAAGTTATGCATGTAAGGAACTTACCAATGCACAGTGGTAGTCAAATAATGGTTTTGAGTCCATATGGAGAAAAAAAAATAACATCCTCATGATGTCACCCATCCCAGGACATAACCCTCTCCACACCCAACCAGGAAGTCATAAACCACTGTGCCACCCTATGTGTATGATATTGAAGGCAGAAGGCCTACCTGAAGAACTTGAATGGTACTAGAAGGGTTCAAGTTTGTCTATAGGAATAATGCAACCACAAAGACAATTTCCATCATGCCTATACGGTTTCCAAGAATACAGGCATTATTAATCTGTCCTTCATTTTTCCTTTTGCACTCCTTCTCTATTGGGCGTTTAGTTTGGGGGCACAGTGCTCCATCACCAAATTCCCCACTTCTGTGCCCCTAGTACTATAGGCAGGGGGAAAGTAACATAGTGCCATGCATCTTGTTGTATAAGAACTCTGTCAATACGTGTGATTCTCTTGTTAGCTTTTATATACAAACATACACACACACACACTTTGACTGGCTGCAGAGTTAACTGAAATCCTATCTTCCACTGTGACATAAGGAGCCTGGAGACAGGGTGCCACGTCTGTCAGAAACACCAGTGGGGGGATGGGGGGGGCATTCCAGGAGCTGGAAGTGTTGGCGTGTGATGTGCCTATGTCATCCAGAAGTGACACAGGCACATGGGTGACATCAGGGTCAACGCTATGGGTTTTGGACAAAACTCTATGTAAAATCAGCCTCAAACCATAGTTTTGCCCAAAAACCAGAGTGTTGCCCCTCAACATCACCAACATGCCTACATCATTTCTGAGTGATGCAGGCACATTGCATTTACTTCCAGCGACGTTGCTGTTGGAGGGGGGAATTTCTTCCTGCTGGCCAGCTAGCTGGCAGCAGGCAGGAGCCCACAAGCCTGGGGAATCCCCCAAACCAAACCAAGGAATGAACCCTACCTAGAGATGGGTTTTATCCATGGTCTTTAATACGAATGTGTTATAACTTTAGGAGACTGACCCCTAAAGAAGCCTACAATTCCAGATACCTTCCACACTTGTTCTCCAACCATCCTCTGAACGCCAATCATTTTTCTTTCTTCCAGTGGTCACTGCCATGCCACAAAGGAAGCACTATGCTGATGAAGCACTGTGCAAGCAGTTTTAGGAATAATCATATCCAGCCCAGCTGGCATAACTCAGGTACTCTGAAATGTAAAGCCATGCCTCCATCAGCATAGACTGGCTACAGGAAGCCTATAAACAAATGGCATATCAATCAGCCCCTACAAAAAAATAATAATAAAGCAGCTAAACGCCACTGATCTCTTTGCTATATTCAAAACCTTATGCAAATGTAAAAGAGATCTTCTTTCCCCCTCTAAGCTAATGGCTAGATGCCATCTATTGAATTTTGGTTTTAGTTCTAGGATTATGTCCTTTAAGCTTTATATCTGTTTCATGGATGGACAGTAAAGTTGGAGCACACTGTATCTGGATTTGATGACCTGACAACTTGAACTAAAAGAATATTGATCTTTCACTAAAAGGAATGTATCTTCTTAGATTTTTGTCAGATGAGATGTATGATAGCTTCCTGTTGTCATGAAGCAGGCAAAATTTTCAGTAGCAATTTTTTAAGGAAAAAAAAGTATGAAATGGTAAAAACAGTAGGGTATTATGTTGCAAACATCATCTTCCATACTTTAAGCAGCACTTTTCTTTATCAGCTTCTATTTAGCACCATTGTAAAAATTTTATCTTAGAAAATGTTATGAAATTCACTGGGCATTCTATTATACAATTTATATAACTACAGTTGCTACTGAGGAACTATTAATGCTGTTTGATCCAAAGGCATCCCACCTTGCAACAGCCTAAATCAAACCTATAATTTCTGGTTGTGATCTGCAATCTCAGGATAACTTCATTGCCCATCTTTGAGTAAATAGCACCCTCCCAAAATACTGTTTTGTCAACTTAAATAAAATGCTTTACTGTGGTTCTGAAAGGGGGGAAAAACCAGAATGTCAATGATCTATATAAGAAAAAGTTCTGTTAACCTTAAAGCCTGACCCCAGGTGTACACACACACTGGACAAAGGAATCAATATAGTTTGGAGCATAGCAACTGTCAATTTTGAAATATCAGAAAATATTAAATAATATGAACATCAATTCCCTTCATCTCTAATAAGGTATTCTGAAGAAACTCCTAGTCTTCCTGGTTGCCACACACACATCCAATATATATGTAATTTAAAATATCATAACCTTCATTTTTTAAAAAGGCAAATGTGTTGGCGGTTTCCTTTCTGGTTTAGACATCAAATAGAGGCAAAAGTAAGAAAGGAAACTTCTAGAATTCAATGTCACTTCTGTACTCCATGCAATTCCCAGTCCTCCCTTCCCCCCACCATTCCTGCATCATCTTCTATCCTACCCATAAACTGTTACCCTGTGAATTTCAAGCTTCCTTTCCCCATTGTTGGAAAAAGAAACAAAACACATTTCAAATTCTGCAAGGATGCAGAATTCCACAATGCAATAAAGCAAGGTTAATTATCTGTAACCATAAGTTTGCAAAATTTCTTCATGTTGCAGAATTGTGCCCTATTTTTAAAAAAATTATGGCATAATTCTAAACCCTTCAGCCTTGATCCAGTGGAGTCAGGAGTGCCCACAAACCAAAACGTCTTCTGGCTATTTCCTCTTCTGCAGTTAACCAACTGCAAACCACAAAGCAATTTTTAAACTCAGGGAAATATAAAAATGGCTTTGGGGTTTTGGCAAAGGATTGGCAGAACAGGAAATAGCCAGGAAAAAATGCTTTACTACAGGCACACATCTGGCAGGCATAAGGCTGTGGGTCACTTCTCTTCTCCCATCCTCTGCTAAAGTTGATGTCCAATTATGAGACAGATTCTCGTTACGGGTAAATCATCAAACTCATAGGCAGTAAATGTAAAAGACATTGTGCCACACAAAGGTGTTGTTTTTGTATCTTGGAACAGCCTTGATAAGGAGGTCTTGAACAACGGTAACATTCCTCGAAATCTGATGTAAGCTTCTTATTATCCACTCGTCCAGTAACTAAAATGAAGCTATTTTTTAAGTAAAAAGTATATTCATTTGTTAATTTTATTTATATCCTGCTCCATCCTAAATGATCTGAGTAGCTTACATAATACAACCTGGTCGCCATACGAGGGGGGGAGCTCATCATAAGAGGGAAATCTCAGTTCAAGCTGCAACACAATCCTTAATTATGCTTCTTGTGTTTACGTCAGGGGTCAGACAGAAAAGGTGATTTCACATATCATATGTGCTGGCAGCATTCAAGCATAACAGGTGACATCAGAACAGCAGATCTAACAAAAGTGATTTATTATGGCTTTTAATTGGTTGGTGCCTAGTTTTGTGATGCACTGTAATGCCTACTGCTATATTTAGTAAGTATGGTGCACCTGATTGACCATTTACAATGCTTATATGAACTCTCTCTCCTGTTCACTCAGTGTACTTTTAAAGATGGCAGTGTTCCCAAGGGTTCAATGAAAAGGTTTTCGGCTGTCTTCCTGCTTTTAGATTCCTATCCTAGAAATGTCACAGGAATCTAGCTTTTAATCATTTGTATGCTCCTACCACAAATTACTTGGTATTAGTAGTACTTCTGAAAAAAATGATACAACACTGAAAAGGAAGCTTCAAAAGATATTTGTTTTGTTGTGCTATGTTTTCCTCACCAAAGACAGCTGCTTTCTCAGCCCTGAGAGGATTGCTTGGGGTTAACAAGCAGAGTCAAACAAGAGAGGATTAGGAAACTACCAGTACGTCTAGGCTAATGCAGAACACTCCATGTGGAAAAGGCATTGCTCACTCTTAGATGAGTCCTTTAAAGGCACTGCCCCAGCTTATGACCCACAAAAGGGTCAAAGGTCATATAATCAATGTACAGGGGCTGAAGAAAAGACCTCCCTCAAACTATTTTTCATGAAAGAAGGGGGCAATGTGGGAAATTTTGAGAGTCTAGTAGTGTGTCTAAGCCATAACACAGAAGAGCCCACAATTTCCCTGCTAATGAAAAATAAAGAATGGATTACGCAACAGATCAGGCCCTGCATGACTTTGTGATTCATAATTCTGAACCCACCCTACCAACCACACATTGTGGCCTGCCAGATCCTTGAGAATCTCAGTTTTTGCAGCCCCGCAAGGCAACAAAAGTAGGTTTATTGAGGACATAAGGTTTGAAGGGTCCATAGATATTCATGTTTGTAAAATATGCATACTACCCTGCTTAAAAGGATAGAAACATAAATTGTGGGCATAGTTATGCAGAAAATCTTATCTGTGCATTACCCTTTCTAAAGACTCGTCAAATAAGCCTACACAGAGGACTCCAAAAAAGCAGATAAGGTAGTTTCATAGAATCTGAAAACTAAATGTGGCATAAAGTTCTTCGGTAAGTCACAAGCAAAGAACAACATGGAATGAATGATTCTAGAGGGCCCTGTAGGGCAAGCAAGTGGAATAATCACTGGATAAACCTTGTTTGTATTTGGTGATCAGACAGTTTGCAGGAAGAAAACCAAACCCTACCTTCTAGCTCTCCTTAGAGAACATGTTCTTTGTTCCTTGTCAGCAGATTAAAATCCACTGTATAACTGCTAAATACAAAAACTGGAATTTGCATCTTAGGGCATGATACAGTTACACTTTGTTCTTCAGAAACTACTAACTGGCTGCAATCACACGCAGAATTAGCCTCGCCATAGGTGTGAATGCTAGGCGGATTTTAAGGGCGCGATCACACAAGAACATCTGCCAAGTATCCCGCACCCGTCAGCAACCCATTTTGCTCCACTGCAGAAGCAGGGTAAAAAGACACTAGGGAAAGTCCAGTAGCAGACAGGTTGCTACAGGCCAGGAACAGACTTTCCCCTGTGTGATCGCTCCAGCATGCTCCCATGGTGTCAGGATGGTCTAAGCAAGCCATCTCGACTCCATGCCGTTGTTTTTCCCCCAGTTTCAGTATGTGCATCATCACACACTGCATAGGGAGCACTCAGTGTGGAGATGGGAATTATTGATCCCTCACTGAAGTGCACCAGAAACACGCAGCAAAAAAAACCACCTTGATTGCATCTGATCATGCAGTGGCAGGCTGTGCCCGCAGCTCTCAGGGACTGTATGATCGCACAAATGTGAGTCAAATTCCTACAGAGCAAATAGCCTCGCTTCCCCCCCCATTATCTTGCGTGTGTGACCGCAACCATTGTATCTCAAAGTGGCATGTTTGGTGGTTGCGTGTTTTCTGGACCACAGCACACAACCCTGCAGTGAGTTGCCAACTGGAGTGCACATAATCTCCCCATTACATGCATTTAGAAGACCAGACAAGACAATTTTGTTTCTCTTAATTAAGGGAGAGTGTTATGATTTTTTTTTGTGCTAAGATCTTTTTTAGTCTTAAAGGTAGTATATTTGTATTTGATGCAATCTGAGTTGCTGTTTAGACTTTGAAGTGTTATGCTGTGAACCACATTGGGTTACTAAGGAAGGGCTGCTGTGATAGCCATTTCCACCACCACCACTCACAGCAAACTCCAGGCATCCTTGAGATCTGGAGACTACATGTTCAATATGGTTTACTCGGTAGGCTTAGAGCACATTTGAGTTTGAGTTAAACCAGGTAAATTTTGGTGCAAATATAATGCTGAGCCCTGGAAAAGAGCAGAAGGAGAAGAACCACAATCCACAGTCTGCTCCCAATCCCTTAAAGCAGAGGTGCCAAATTCATTTGTTATGATGGCTGGATCTGACATAAATTTCATTTTGTTGGGCTGGGTCATGCATGCCATAAAATATAACATGAGATACCAGAGATATAAATTTTATAAGGGCAATTTCAGGTGCTGAATGGCTACAGCAGGTGAATGATGATAGCAGGCTTGATTGGATTAGGTGTGATATGCAGAGGGGTGGTAGAAGTTGAGATTGGTAATGAGATAGGAAACCTATGTCTCAGTTCCATCCAGGAGGATGCAAAGAATAAATGGACATAAGTTTGAAATTAGAAACCACATTATTCAGTTGCTGACCTAAGAGTAGCAATGCTTTTACAAAGGAATTTCAAAGAGAGATTAGAAAGAGAAACTGCTGAATTGCAATGGATAATGAAGCTCAAGACAATGCATCCTCCTGGACTGAATTGAGACCTAGTTTTCCTGTCTCATTACCAATGTGTGCTATTATCATTTGGCATCTGAAATCACTCTACTCTCCAAGATACAAGGACCAATCCAAGTGTTCTAATTCCTAATTAGTCTTTTTGAAAGAAAATAAAATCCAGATAGGAACAGAGAAATCCAATCTTTAAAAAAAAAACTTTTCAGAACAAGCCAAAATAATTTCCTCAGTGTAAATCATGCTTGTCAGAAGAATCCATCCAACCTCCCTCTGTCCCCCTGAAGAAGTATGCTTGTTCTTTAAAAGAGAAGGAGCAGCCCTGGAGTAGGAAGCAGAAGCTGTGTGCATGTGTGTGAGAGAGAAAGAAGCTTGTCTTTGTATCTCTCCCACACGAAGCAGGAAGCAGCCATTGAGGGAGCTGTGGGGGGGGAAGGGGGCAAGAGGCAGGAAGCAAAGAGCCACTGAGAGACCTGGGAGAAAACCAAGCTATGGTGTGACTGTAGTAGCAGCCCTGGAAAAGGAAGCTGCTCATGGGGCAGATCCGGCCCATGAGCAATATGTTTGACACCCCTGCCTTAATGTATTGCTGAGCATTATGTCAGCACACAGTCCACTTTCAGGTCCTCCAGGGTCTGAACCAGGAACCTTGTGGACTGAGGGTGGGATTCAGGCTAATCAACTATTGAGGACTCTGTAGTTGAGACAAACAGCCACCATCAGTCATAAAAAGAAACACCGATACATAACACTAGCTCCCATGGTTGGCATGCATATACATACTTTGAATTCTCCAAATCTGATATAAATAATATGGCATTTTGTGGTTATCTGATCAACAACAGCAGTGCATTCCATTTGCTCTATCTCCAGCTCTAGTTCTATCAATGAACAGCAAAGGTCCTGGGTTGGAAAACAGCCATCCCAGATATAGATTTGGAACCAAACGGGGCTCCACTCTGACATCTATTTCTGCTTCATATATATATGAGATTTGAAGATGAAAACAAGTAGCTTTCCTACCAGATTCCAGTTCAGTTTGGCATCATTCAGACATTACAACAAACCATCGTTTTCCCCCTCATGTGCATGAGAGTGGGCAGTTTTCTGGTACGTGTGCTACTGAAAATCCATACTTGTAGAGAAGAATGAAAATCATGATTTGTGGTTCAAAGATACCAACAATCTATGGTTTGCCATGAAAAGAGGTCATTTCATTAGTTGACTGTATGTAAGGTGAACAAGGTACAACACAAACTTCAGAATAGCCCTTGGTTTCCCATCACATCTCACTCATTCCTTTGTGTAGGAGAAAACAGATAATCAGAAGGTGAGGAAAAACTAAGCCTAAGGAAAAACTGTGTTAAGGTACTGAACAACAGGATCATAACACATGAAAACGAAGACAACTTTCCCATTGGTCTACATCAGTGACAGACAACACAGAGAAAATGGGGCTATCTCCTTTCATAAGCAATCATTATGTTCTAAAAGCATCGTGTCTTATTTTAATTTATGAAACGGTTACATGGCAGCAAAATTTCATTCAAAAATACATTGTAAAATATGCCAACATTCAGCTACACAAGACTCTTCAGTTTACATCCCAATCATGTACTCTATATTAGCATCATAAAATCTAATTTGCAAGCACAGAATAAAAATTTAAATCTGTCTTACTGGGGGGAGGGGACAGGATTGCATGTTATTTTCTCACAATATATTACAATACAATACATCCTCTTTTTAATCATTAAGTATTTTGCACAATTAGAGCTAAATTGTATAATTTAAAGTATTACACTTGACACACAAGGCAGAGGGAAGTCAGCACGCTCGAAACCATAGACAAAATCATTATTTACAAAATCGGTGAAGACTCTGACATCACATGGCTTTGTGAAGCCTCACGCTAAAAGCCCTTTTGCCTTCCAAAAGTCCTCATTCGTAGGTCATGCTCTCATTATCTAGTTCTGGGATCTGTTTTGATTCAATTATAGAAAATTGCTAATAGTTCATTCTGAACTGATCAGTCCTTCCTAATCCTTCTGTTTTATATCGTTCCTTAATCCCTCTGCCCACTACTGCCTTTGACATGTTGGGGAGGGAATCACTTTTACAAACTGGGTGATGATTTTGTCATTCATTAAAGAGGATACATTCTGTTCTCTGTTTCCCTGGGTACAGTTGCTCCTCTTGGTGGGGCTGTTTATAGAGTCTGCACTTGAACTTTACCTCAATTTGCATCCTCACTATGTCCCAAATGTCATTTAAAGGAAATGGTGAATCTAAATGGCTGCTCAAAAACCAAATAGCATTGTATACTATCACGATCTTGTCAAGTCAAAAACAGCCATTATGTTTTAGACTTGTAAGCAGGAAGAAATGTTTTGCAATTTTAAAAAGAATGGGAGTTGGTAGATGTGGGTTTGAACAACATCTATATTATTTTTATCAGCCTCAGTACTCAAAGGAAGCAGGAGAGGCAAATGAAGACTAGTCGCTGTAGATATAGTGCACACAGCATGTACCCTTTGCACAAGTTTTTTTAAAAAAAGATCTACCAGACTCCTAAAATGACTGTAATGATGATGGTAATGAAATTATTAACTCATTCAGACTAAGAATAATAATTTTCCCAACATGGACTCTCTTGTCAGCAATGAACTGTATCATGACCCCCTATAGCGGTGAAAGGCTAAAAATAATAAATAGGCACTGTGTTAAATGTTCCCCTTGTACACTGTAATATTTCCTAGTGAGGTATTAAGCATTGTTAATTATTACATAGCATTGTTTGCCCTACATTTTATTGTTAACTCTGCAGTATTCACTAATGGGGAATCCATAGAAAATTGCACCCAAAATGCATGATAGTAGTTAATCCAAATACTGTTAATCCAAACTGAAAGCTAATTTCTACAGAAACTCAGTTCTGAAGGAGGCTTTCCTGAAGAGGTAAAAATCATGTCAGGAAAGCTGTGAGTTTCCGTGACCCAAGTCCAGCTCACATTAAATCCATCAGTTATGTGGATGTCGCCAGCATTCACAGCTGTGTGACTGAGGATCCTCATGGATTCAAGAATGTTTGAATCTTCTTTATACACTTGATCCCTCTGAGATGTGCTGTTAATCCTGAAATTTCCCATGTATCTGAATTGAACCCATTTATCTCTTGGTTGAGAAAGGCTGACCAGCATTTAGTTTTCTTGCCCCAAACTCACCCCACTCTCTGGGCCAAAATGTAGTTAGGAATCCATTCTAGGCTCCAGAACAGTGGTTGAACGTACAAGAACTTAAAGGATTTCCAGAGGGGTTCAAAGTGTAAGTCACAACATATAATGCGTACCAACATGGAGTAATGATCCTACTAGGGCACACTGCCACACAACAACCTATAAGATGAACGTCACATCTTACAATGCCAATATAGATTTCAGACCCATGGCAGACCCCCCCCCAGCTTCTAGAAGTCCACATATCTGGGGGGGGAATCACCATGAACAGAACCATAAGTCTAATTAAAACCACTGGATTCTAGCTATTCCACAGATTAAGTGGCAACTCTTATTGTTACCAGAGATGCTATCACATCAGTTGTTTGGATGGTACTGTTTGGATGGTATTCACTAGGGCTTTGTAGGCATCAATAGCCAAAAAGAGGAAAGTCTCAAAAAGGTTCTTATAAGTGCATTATGGACTCTTTATATTTAGGAACACTCATTCATTTATTGTGTTCCGTCTTTTGCATAATAATCTGATGTGTGTTAGACACAAACATGCACTTACCATTACACACACCTCTCCTTGCTTCAATATGATCTGCCATGGATTTTCTGCTTTTGAGTTTCTCTTCTCTGGCTATTGTATTCTTATTCATTGTTTGCTTTGTGAGCACCCTATTTCCAATCACAGCCGTGCTTTCCATGCACTCTGGAATTTATAGCAATTACTAGTGATTATTTTGGTGGTTACAGTGCAGTCCTAATCAAAGTTACCCCCTTCTAAATCCACTGAAGTTAACGTGCTTAGAAGGGTCTCACTCAGTTTAGGATTGCAGTGTTACAGAGCACTCCTAAGCAGTTCTACCTGGAAGTAAGACCCATTTTATTCAATGGGGCTTTACTTCCAAGAAAGGGTTCTTAAGACTGAGGCCTTAGTCATGTATAAACTCAACACAACAAAAAGACCACATGAATTTGACATGGTAACTGCAGTGCACCACAATGTGGATGAACAACTAATATGGTCACATTTGTACCCTGTAAGAGTTAGTTAAGCCAGTTAAGTGGTACATGAATGCAACTTGAGGGACATATCAAAGTTTGCAGCTGCTCAAGAGCTGAGATTCACTGATTCCAATGTTACACTTCACCTAACAAGTCCATGTGGAACTGCTACTTGAGAAATAAAAAATCTGCCTCCATTCCCGATGACTGGAATGTAGCTAATGTAACTTCCAACTTTAAAAAAAATTCCTAGAGGAGATTCACAAAATTCCAGGCCAGTCAGTCTAATGTCGATACTGGTAAGTTAGTGGAAATCTGTTATTGAAGATAGAATTAGTAGGCACACTGATGAACAAAAGCTATTGAAGAAGAATTAGCATCGATTCTCTAAGGCAGACATGTCAAACATAACAGCATGGGGGACAGAAGTGGCCCATCCAGAGCTCTTATCTGACCCATGAGCAACTGGGGGGAAACCAGTCCAAATGTGCACCAGAAGGGCCTATATTAGGGTATTATATCCCTGCTGAGGTTTCTTGTTTCCCCAAAAACAGGCCCTCCCCAGAGTTGGCAACCATAAGGCGCAAGGACAGCTGGCTTGGCTCTGACCTCTACTGGGGAGGGGTATGGGTTACGGTCAGTGGTAAAACATTTCCAGTACCTGGCATTACATTTTATGGCATACATGGCCCAGCCCGACAAAGTGACGTTTATGTCAGATCTGGCCCTTGTAATGAATGGGTTCAACACCTCTGCTTAAAGGAAGATCCTGCCTCACTAAACTTTTAGAGTACTTTGAGGGGGTGAACAAACATGTGGACAAGGGTGACCCAGTAGATGTTGTTTACCTAGACTTCCAGAAAGCTTTTGATAAAGTTCCTCATCAAAGGCTTCTAAGTAAACTCAGTAGTCATGGGATAAGAGGACAAGTCCTCTTGTGGATTAAAAACTGCTTATTTACCAGCAAACAGAGATTGAGTATAAACGGGCAGTTTTCACAGTGGCAGGTGGTTAGCAGTGGGGTACTGGAGGGCTCGGTACTAGATCCGTTGCTTTTTAACTTGTTCATTAATGATTTGGAGTTGGGAGTAATCAGTGAAGTGGTTGAGTTTGTTGATGATGCTAAATTGTACAGAGTGGTGAGAACCAGGGAGGATTGTGAGGCGGTCCAGAGGGATCTGTCGAGGCTGGGCGAGTGGGCGTCAATGTGGCAAATGAGGTTCAACATGGGCAAATGCAAAGTAATGCACACTGGAGCCAAAAATCCTAACTATTGTTGATGGGGTCCAAACTGGCAGTACCTGATCAGGAGAGAGCTCTTGAAGCCCTGATACATAACTCACTGAATGTATCAACTCAGTGAGTGATTGCAATAAAAAAAGGCAAAGGCTATGCTGGGGATTATTAGCCAGGGGACTGGAAACAAATCAGTCAGTATCATAATGCCCCTGTATAAATCTATGGTGCTGCCTCATTTGGAATACTGAGTACAGTTCTAGACACTGTACCTCAAAAAAAGACATTATAGCATTGGAAAAGGTACAAAAAGGGCATTAATTGATTAAAGGGATGGAACACCTTCCCTATGAAGAAAGGTTAAAGAAGTTAGGGCTTTTTAGCTTGGAGAAACAATTGAGGGGTGACATAACAGATGTTTACAAAATTATGCATGGGATAGAGAAGGTAGAAAAAGTAGTTTTCTCTCTTTCTCACAATACAAGAACTTGTGGGTACTCAAATTAATGAGCAATATGCTTAGAACAGGTAAAAGGGAGTATTTCTTCACCCAAAAAATAATCATCATGTGGAATCCACTGCCACAGGAACTGGTGGCGGCTACAAGCATAGACAGCGTCAATAGGGGATTGGATAAATGTATGGAGCAGAGGTCCATCAGCAGCTATCAGCCACAATGTATAGATGGAACACGATGTCTGGAGCAGTGATGCTCTGCATTCTTGGTGCTTGGGGGGGCAACAGTAGGAGGGCTTCTGGAGTTCTGACCCTGCTAGTGGACTTCCTGATGGCCCCTGGACTTTGGCCACTGTGTGACACAGAGTGTTGGACTGGATGGGCCATTGGCCTGATCCAACATGGCTTCTCTTATGTTCTTATGTTGTTCTTATCACTTCATCTCCAGCATAAGTGGATTCAACATCCATCAGGCACCTGTGCCCTACTGTTCCCTTTCTAGTGGCAATGCTTCACTTGGGAAAATCCTGAGTCTTTGCTAATGTGCCTATTATTGAAGTCACTTCAATGAGCTATGTAAAACTACTTGTGTCCTGCACTGGTATCCCATATTTCCCTTGGAGACCATTCTAAATTTGAAAAATGCTGGTGTGACATCAAGTAGATTTTCCAACACAATATTAAACTAGTAATAGAAAAAGGAAAGCCTTCACCAAACCCATAACACATAGCCACTATACAGATTCAATTCACATGCCTCATGTGGCTGCTGTAAACCCTTATAAACATCTAAATGTTTTCTTTTAAAGGATTTCTGAAAAAATGCAAACTCTCTCTTAAGGGAACCAACTGATGTGGTGCAGTGGTTAGACTGCAGAACTGGGATAAGAAACAGGTTTAAATCCCCATGCGCCATGACATTTGCTGAGTGACCCTGTGCCCGTCACTGTCTTTTAGCCTAACCAACTTCACAGCATTGTTGTGAGGATAAAATGTCAAGGAACAACTATGGATGCTGTGTTGAGCTTCCTGGATGAATGCAAGAATAAAAACTGAAGCAGATAGCTTTATAAAACAACTACTCCAGTAACATTGGAGAAGCACAGCTGTGACAAGAAAGTCCCAGGTTCCAGATTCACTCCTATCATGAATTCACTACTGGGTCTCAGTCAAGACATCTTCCTTCAACTTCAACCCTCCATCTTCAAGATGGGGATAATAATACAGATATATCATACAAGTTTGTTTGTTGTCAAGACAAGCATAATAAAGACCTACAAAAGGGTAATAGTACATTATTATTTCTTAACCATCTCTATTTTGTATACATAAATGTTTCAAAAACCAAAGAAGGGTTAAAGAAGTGTATAATGCCACATAATTCTTTGATTCACAAGCTGGAGATCTGGCCCAATAATTCAACATTGTTTAACATTCTCTCTTTTAAAAAATGAAGGAGAAAGCACTATGACTATTGACCTCATAGAACTGAAGGTCAACAGCTTATTAATCTTACCTTCTTCAATAGTATTTCAAACTCAGGCTGGAACTCAGAGGGGCAAGAACTAAGCTCCATATATGCCGCAGGACTTCTGAGGTTTCCTTTTCAAAAGCAGTTCCCCTCTCCTCTAAGGTTGGCCCAACAAACTCATCTCAAAACTCTGGAGTTTTGAAAATGGGCTCCAGTTCAGCTTAAAGACCATATGAGGAGAGGGAAGGGAACCAGGATACTTTTGGTATATTTTGGAGCGCATGTACATAAGCTGAAGGATCTTTGGATACCGGTCCTAATCTTTCTCATATTTTCAATTGTTTTTGTAGTAATAACTTATATCAAGTTGCTCTTTCTTAAGTTGTAAGTACACCACAATTTTCTTCATTCCTATACTTATTTTAATTATTGTAACTGACAAATTTATCTTGTATATAACTTTCCTCTCTCAAAGCCTGTATTTAAATCAGACTTTCTTCAGCTATATATTTATCCCCACAAGCAAACAGGCCCACTGAAACTAACTTTTGGAAGTAAGCACAGTTAGTAGGGTGGATAATACCATTTTATTTCAATCAGCATCACATTTCTGAAGGAGAAATAGCAATTATCTGAGAAGTTAACAAAAAAGCAGGCCTCAAATGCTGAGGATTATCATAATAGCAGGGAATTCTATAGGATTATTAATTAGCAAAGTCAACTCATCACTCCCTTATATACACATGTAGGTGCTTAACTTTAGGCAGGTGCATCAATACATTATGCTTAGTAATAAGCACAGATTTGCATAAATATATGATTGGGTTCTTGAAGCTCAGGCCAAAACAAATTTACTGAGGAGTAAAACCCACTGAGTTCAATGAGATTTACTTACTGATAAGTATGCTTAGGACTGTAGCCTTTTTCTAATATTGGACAACTTTATAAACCCACTATATTTTCTTACAGTAAACCTGTCGTTTGTGAAAACATACAACACATACTTTGCCAACAACGAATTCTGCATAGTTATTATTATACTGATTCTAGTATAATATTACCACAAGATATATTAGTGTCTGCTGCTGCATGCTCCATTTGCATTTTATTATTATGCATTACTTAAGAATTAATGAGAACATGAAGGGACTTTACTACACTATTGCATTTGGGGGGCAGAGCTAATGTTGACATTGTAAGTACCAACCTAACTCTTTAATTTCCTGTACTTTGCATACTGAACTATGAAATGATGTTCTCTGAAGGTGTTATAGCACCTTGCAATATGGATGTAGTCTCCCTTGAAGACAAATTGCATCACAAATGTTTAATGTAAAAAAAAATATATAAGTCAAAGTGTTCAAAATACCTTTAATATTACATTTAGTTTTTTAAAAGTACATGTGTTAAAAGTACACAAAAACCTGATTTCACAGTTCTTTTACACTGGCATAGCAACCCCTCCCCCAGCATATGTATTAGGGGCCCCACCACACATATTAAACAACCTTTGAAACGTGCTAAAAGTAAGCCCCAAAGCCCAAGGAACAATGCACTAGCTTTTAAAAGCTGGATTTCACATTGTACTTTCACAAAAGGCCAATGCCCATTGCAATTTAATAAACATAAATTTTCCTACAAGCAAGGGGGAGAACGTGTAATGAAACTTGCAATCGTCTGGGGCAGGAACCACCAAAGCGAAGCTGCTTCTGTGCAAGAGAGATCCACCCGCGTAAACTAAAATGGAGACGGCATTTCATCTCTGCCCTAGAGAAACAGACAGAAAGGGCAACGGCACCGGGTCCGGGTCAAGGTCACCAGCAGGGCAGTCTGCAGCTGCTTTCAAAGCTATCTTGAACCGCATGCACAACGCGCTTTTCCAAACTCTCCACACACACACACACTCTCACACACCCTTTCAGATGTTTAAAATGTAAAATCCCGTTAGCTTATACACTGATCTCAACATTATTGGGGCTAGACGTATTTTTTATACGCCAGCCCCCCCCCCGATGAGTACTGTAGATATGAAACCCAAAACAAAGGAAAGGTTGCCCTCTTCCCCCCCCCGTCTCTTTTAAGAGATCAGTGACCGGGGGGGGGGGAGCGGCGGCAGCCGGGCAACTGGAGCCCTTCTAGACTTCCAGGAACTCCGGCAAGCTTCCTCAACTAGGTTTCTTAAAAGAGAAAATCCTTCCAGTGCATTCCAAAATCGACCCTTCTAGTGGGAAGGGCGGGTGTAAAACTATACGGGGAGGGGGCAAATCGAGGGGGAGCAGAACTATACGGCGGGCCCATCGGAAACCCCAATACAGCACCTTGGGTGGCAAGGAAAAGAAGCAGCATTTGTGCTATTTCTTTCCCCTTCGGGTCCTACGTGCGGGAGGGGGGAACGCAAGGGCGGGAAGCAAAGTGTGTGGCGGGGGGGGGAGCATCGGTACCTTCCCCCTCTATAAGCTATCGAAACATTATTTATAACTCTGAAAAGAGGGAAGGAATCGATCGCACTCTGTCTGCAGCGGAGGAGAGAAAAGAAAATAATCACACATAAGAGGCACCCCATCCGCTTCACCCTTCGCCCTCCGCTCCTCTCCCTCCTGGTGAACTTCAGGTGACCGGCCATGGCTTTGACACATAAGCAGTTCAGCTCGCCGACACTGAACCCTGGGGCACAGCCAGGGAGGGGCTGCGCGGCGAGCATGCACCGAACATATGTGCTGGAGGAGCGCGCGAGAGAAAATGACCCTTTCCATCCGCCGCCCCCTCTTCCCCTCCGCTGCCTTCCTTCCCTCTTTCTTTCTTTAGAACCAAGCGACGGGAGCAAATGGTCGCCGGGTCGCAAGGATCTTTTCCGTATTTTAGATTCTTCATATTGTTGCACCCTTCTCTTTTAAAAAGCGCCCGTACCAGAAGAGCAGAGAAGAGGAACCAGAGAGGGGGAGGGGGAAAAGTTAACTGCTTTGCAAAGAATTGCGAGGACGGGGGGGGACACTGGAGGTGGAAGAGGGGGTGGGCAAGGGGGAAGAGGAGGAGGAGGAGGGCGAGCGGCTGTGTCAATGTGTTGTGCATTGCCTGCAGGCGGAGGGAGGAGGGCTAAGATGCACTTTGAGTCCTTCCTGTGCTCTGCTGCTCTGGTCTGGGGCAGCGCCGCCGAAGCCCGAGACTCGCCTGGGCTCCTCTGACCCTGCCTTTCCTTGCAGCCAGGAGAAAGCGCCGAGCTCGCCTGCTGCTGCCGCCGCCGCCTCCCCCTCTGCTCTGCAGGGACCTCGCATGCCACGAGCTGCCTCCCGCCGCCCCCACCCCCGCTCCTCCACGGCGGACTCTGGTGTCTGCGTGTGTCGTCCCCCCACCGCCACTACCACCACCCGCGCCGCTCCCTACCTCGCCCTCCCCCGCAGCTCTTTCCCTTCTCCTCCTCCTCCCGCCTCCGCCTTCTCCCCGGCTCCGGGGCCGCCGAGCCCAGCCGCAACCTTTAGCCGGAGACGGACCTCGCGATTGATTCCGCACAAGACCCCAGCAAACCGCTTCCCCTTTCAATTGCAACTCCCCACTCCAATAAAGCAGCTTCTCCCCCCCCCCATACACACCACCACAACCCGCCTGAAAAGAGAAAGCCATTCACACACACACACAAATGCACAATCACAAGGAAGGGGAGGGGAGCGAGGGCGAGAGGAGCGAAGAAAGAGAGGGGAGGGAGGGAGAGAGAGAAAGAGACACATACACACACACAGAGGGAGAGAGCGAAAAAAAATTAAAAGGGCACAAGGCTGTTCATCACCAACATGGCTGCCTTAGCTCAGACCTAAAAGAGGAATAACCCAGGCTGTGTCTTTGTCAGGCGTCACCTCTGTAACCCTAAACTAATGCACAAAACAACGGAGGACGCTGCAGAGGGGAAGGCGGCAGGCAGAGGGGAGACGGAGGGGGTGGCAAAAAGAAGACGAAGGAGCACTTACGTGAAGAGAGGCGCTTGGGTTGCTCCTGCTTCCTCCTGGGCATTTTCCCCCCTTTTCACATTCTCCTTCTTGGTTTAATGGGAGATCAAATTAAAAAAAAAAAAAGACCCGGAGGGGCAGAGGCAGGCACGACGCGGGGGCAAAGGGTGGCTGGCCAGGAGAGGCTGGGTTTCTCCTCCTGGGCAAGCGGCTTTTTTCCTGGAGCCAAGGAGGAGAGGGGATTTTCCCCCTCTTTCTTTTTTCTTGCCCTCCCTCTCTCTTCCCCCTTTTTTCCTTTCTCTCCCCCCCCCCCCGGTCGTGCACCTGGCTTGTCCCCGGTCGCGATATTCGTCAATGGAAATGGATCTAATGGGTGAGGGAGAGTGTGTGCTCATATGCGGTGTCAATAATGAGGGCTGGTGCGGCGGTGTCTATGGCTGCTCCCTGTGTGTCTCCAAGCCCCTAACTAACACTAATGCAGGGATCAAAGGGCAGCGGCGGCGGCGGCGGCAGCAGCAGTGCTCACACAGACTGGAGAGGGAGAGAGAGGGAGAGAGAGAGAGGAGACGAGACACACACACGCACGCACACAAGGCAGAGCAAAGAGGAAGGTGCCCCCAGGCTCCTAGGCTGTACTTTACACACCGGATTGCCGGCGCTCCTTGTCGCCAGGTTCAAGGGGGACAAAGGCAGTGGGGCAGCCCCAGGAGAAAGCAGATCCATTTCCAGTTTGGAGGGAAGGGAGGGAATGAGTTTGGAATTCTCTCCCGACGAAAGTGCACGATCAAGGGTCAATGTCTTGTGGGGGGGGGGGTTGGGGGAGGAGGATGACCTCAAATGGTGACAGTTAATTTACAGTGTGTATTACTTGGGAGTTTAGAATAGGAAATGCTTTTCTAACTTGGGAATGGGAGGAAAGATTTTTTTTAAAAAAAAATCTTGAATAACTGAGTTGAATTATGCAAAGTAGGATATCATAATAGAGAGCTCTTTAATGGAGCTTAAAATGGGGGTAATGAAAAACATAACTCCTTCATATAAAGAATGGAAGGGGGGAAGCAAGATTAGGTCACCCCTAACAGTTGGTTTAACTGCTATATGATGCCCCTACAGGGCTCACAGCCGTCCTGACTTCTCAATTTCAACTTTATTCCTACAGAAACGCAGGTATGGAAAGCTTTCTCCTGAAACATTTCCAGTGTGCATTATGAACCCAGGATTGCAGTTGTCATTAACTGATACCTGCTTTCATTACTGGCACAAAGCACACATCTTTCTTCAAAGCCAGACATGAAGGGGAGGGAAAAAATGGAAAAGGGACTGGGGCTCACTAAAGCACAAAAGGTACTCCCTGAAAGAGAAGTGCTCTTTTTTGTGACTTGCAGTCATTTGGATAAAGGTTCACTCCGAGGTTGTTACTGATTTAAACTCTAAAACCTGTTAGTACAATTGAAGTGGAATGATTTGAAGCACAGTTTGTTTCATAGAGCTGGTGCTTTGTGTAAAAAGAAAAAAACTTTGAAGTTAGTAGAAGACATAACATGAATTATGACTCAGAAGTAAAAGAGTATTTTTAATGTATTGTTCTGTTGTGAGTTCCTTTTTTTGTTTTCTTGCTTTTGGCAATCTTACTCATCATTTTACTACTTTATATTTAGTTTTGATAGCCTTAAAACACACCATTTGTTGTACAAAACAGAGAGAACAAGAAGGATTCAATACAGCATTAATTCTGTAAAGAGACTGACAAGTTTCACCTCAGTAGCCTCTATTAACAAAACTGGATTATTTCACGTGCGTATTGTGCTGTATGTACATATAGTGTGCGCACACTGGGAGGCCACAGCCAATCCCGGTTCCCCACTATGGGAGCACTAGCATCAAACATGACCCCCTCTATAGTCAGGTTACCTGCAATTTATTCCTATGCAGAAATGGCATCTCTATAGGAATTTCATCTTTTGTGAAGGCAACCTAAGTTCAGTTTAATGAAGCATGAAGAGAAGAAGTGCAGGCACCTGTGTGCTTTAAAGGATAATAGATGGATGCATTTCTTAAGCTTAAACTTTACACAGAGACTTTAGCATATCTACATGACAGAAAAACCAGTGCTTAGTGTTTCCCAGGCACAGAGAAACTGAACTGATGGAGCTATGCAAACAGGAGAAGGTTCAGTTCTCATTGTCAGGAATACAACACAGTGTGTTTCTGTGCACTCTCCTAGAGGGTTGTTGCAGTATATATATATATACATACCTCTGTTGTAATGACAGGCATATTGCTAGCTTATAATTTAACATCATGTTATATCATGCACCTATACTGCATTTCCACATTAAGGTAGCTTATGGTGTTCCCACAGGCATCAAAGAAATATATACTGCCAATGATCTGATTTATAGAGTGGTTTCCAAGTATGCCTTTGGGTGCATTCATGGTAGCATTTTTTTCCTTTGCTGGTGTGATTATAGGAAATGCTACTGTAGTTCATTTGTGATGTTGTTCACACAACTAGGGCATAAACAACTAGTGTGTGAAACTGTTCTAGGAGATAGATTCAGGTGGGTACCCATGTTGCTCTGAAGCTGCAGAACAAAGTTTGAGTCCAGTGACACTTTTAGAACCAACAAAGTTTTTCAAGGCGTGAGCTTTCATGTGCACACACACTTCTTTGGATACAATGAAGTAGAAATTACCAGTCCATACATAAATTAGTATACAGCATAATGAAGATGTTTAACAGATTCAGGAATAAGAAGCTTAGTTTATATGGTTACCATTTGTCTCAGTTCAATTCTGGGAGGGGAAACATAGTGAAGGAAATAAATATGTCTAAACTGGAGAATTATGTACCCTCTCTCAGCATTCCACAGTTAAGGATACAGTTAAGAATATAGGTAAGGAAGACAAAGGTCCTTTACCTGAGCCGTGGGGGGGTTGGATTCAGCTCCCAACGCTTGGTGGGGTGTCATTGACACCAGTGCCGAGGGTGATGGGCCTCGGGGTGATTCTGGATGCCTCACTTTCAATGGAATCCCAGGTCACCACTGTTGCCAGGTCAGCCTTTCATCACCTCCAGCTGATCAGGCAACTAGTTCCCTATTTCACCTCCCAGGACTTAGCTACAGTAACCCATGCAATGGTCACTTGACAGGCTGGATCACTGTAACTCGCTCTACATGGGGCTGCCCTCGAACCTGATCTAGAAACTGCAGTTAGTGCAGAATGCTGTGGCACACTTGCTGACGGACACATCTAAGCGGGCACGCATGCAGTCAGTGCTATGCGAACTGTACTGGCTGCCAGTTGAGTACTGGATCCAGTTCAATGTTATGGTAATGACCTTTAAAGCCCTATGCAGCCAGGGACCAGCATACCTACAGGACCATCTCTCTCCATATGGGCCCCGGAGAGCCTTGGGCTCTGCAGATCAATGCCTCCAGGTAGTTCTTGGGCCAAAAGACGTCTGCTTAGCCTCAACCAGGGCCAGGGCTTTCTCTGCTCTGGCCCCAGCCTGGTGGAACATGCTCCCAGCTAAGATCAGGGCCCTGAGGACCTGTAAAATGGAGCTGTTCCACCAGGCCTTCGGTTGAGGTGGCAGATGTCCAATCATCTGGGCCTCCCCTCAGTCCACAGCACCGGCCCCAGTTCCAAGACTAACATCTTGCAAGAGGCATAACAGGTTCTCTGATATTATTGTTAAGCTGCCAACTTGTAGAAGAAGAAGAAGAAGAAGAGATTGGATTTATACCCCGCCCTTCACTACCCAAAGGAGTCTCAAAGCAGCTTACAAACTCCTCTACCTTCCCCTCCCCACAACTGACACCCTGTGAGGTAGGTGGGGCTGAGAGAGCTCTGACAGGAACTGCTCTTTTTTCAAGACCAGCTGTGCCAGATCTTATGACTGACCCAAGGTCACACCAGCAGTTGTATGTGGAGGAGTGGGGAATCAAACCCAGTTCTCCCAGATTAGAGTCCGTGCACTTAACCACTACACCAAACTGTTTTAAACTTGGTTTTAGATTATATATTTTAATCTTTGTTTTATATGCTGTGACCGCCTTGAGCCCACTTGGTGTAGTGGATAAGAGTGTAGACTCTAATCTGGGAGAACCAGGTTTGATTCCCCACTTCTCCACATGCAGCTGCTGGTGTGACCTTGGGTCAGTCATAAGTTCTTTCAGAGCTGTTCTCTCAAGGGCAGTTCTCTCTTAGCCCCATCTACCTTACAGGGTAGGAGAGGGGAAGGGAAAGGGATTGTAAGCTGCTCTGAGACTCCTTCAGGCAGTGGAGGGCAGGGTATAAATCCAGTCCCTTCTCTTCTTCTTGTAGGGTAGGGCGGGATATAAGCCCAATAAATAAATAAATAAATAAATAAATAAATAAATAAATAAATGTATCTGAAGAAGGCCCACCAAATCCACTCATGTAGCCTACAAGGCAACTTGGGAGGATACTGGCCTGATGCTGCCTTCCTTAGAGACAGCAGGCAAAATGCTCTCTGCTCAGCACATCACTCTGGTGCCTCTGGAAAACATTAAGGGATGCCAGAGGGGCATTTTTTTTAAAAAAAAGGCTGAAGCTGTATGCTGGAGCCCAAGGCCACTGACAGCAATGTTAGTCCATAAGGAACTCTTATTCTGGACAGACGCATGCCGCTCCAGCCTCCCAACCATCTGCTTCAGGACTGGGAAGCTTGAAGTAGAAGAAGTGCAGGTAGGTCTGGCCAGAACAAGGGTTCCTTACAGACTTCCATTGGTTGCCTTGGGCTCCTCTCCACTCCTCCAGCCAGCTGGGGAGCTTTCTGTTTGCCTCCAGCTGGGGTAGGGAGAGAGGCTTACTATGAGGAAGTCTAGAAGGAACCTGCTGTGCCTGGACTTAGTGCATGTTCTATTCCAAGGTTCCCCAACATGGTACCCACCAATACTTCCCTTAGAGCCCACCAGGCTTTTCAGAAAGTGGGTCTGGCCATTGTAAGGCAGGGCTTATTATTGACTGCCCTCATTCAAATAAAAGGGTTTTTCTCCGAAGGATCAGAGGAGGAGGACTGATAAACACTTGGGCTTTCCCTAGTCAGTGTGTGGTTCCATTTCCCCTTCAGGTTTTGTTTCTTCCATTGAGGTATGAAGAGAGAGGTATTCCACTTAGCTCAGCCTTTTTGAACTGGCGCTCACAACCCCCTATACTTGATGTAAGAAACATCTGCCCAGTGCTGCCCATTTGACACAGCTGCCAGGTGGAAGGGTGTCATTATGCTTGGCCCACCAAGACAGGTAGAGAGCAGATATGTGAGGAAGAGGTGGTATGTGGCTGCTATCTCAAGACTGGGTGGGAAAAGTTTTCCCACAGGTGAACAGCAGAATTTTTAAGACCCTAAATCAGTTTCAGTGTGAGTAATAATACCAATTAATTATTATAATTATGTGATTATGTATACTGATCAATAATACTTCCTGTTGCAGAGCCCCCTTGCTTTGCTGATTGTTATGTTGGTATTAGTAGATGTTATCAATATTGAGGGCCAAGTTTTCCCCAACTGAAGTCTTTTGCTGCAAATATTTTGTCTATCTTTGAGATGGCATATGAGTTTGAATGGCTGTTTCAATAATGAACAAAAACCTGTGTTCTCGGCTTACTGATACACATGAATACAATATTCAAAGTTGCTACTGCAGAAACACATGCTCCAAATTTTGATGTAGTAATCCAAGGTAAGAAGTGCCAGGTGTCAAAAAGTAGTAAAAGAAGTATTCTAACAGTGCTACATTTTAAGCACAAGTTTTTTAATTTGAATAGTGAAGTGGTTTGCTTCTGTTCTTTGTATTTCTGATACCTAGCATAAAAGTAAATACTAATTAAGTTGTTAAATTATTAATACTAATGCACATTACTATTAATTTAATTAATTACTATTAATACAATAAGCACTTTCTAACATTTCAGGAATTTAGGATATGCATGGCCCGACTCAGTAACTCTTCTGTAACTGGCCATCACAGCAAATGAATTTGACACCCATACCTTTGAGGAAACTTGTTTCACCGTGTCTCCTGTCATGTGATGTCTTCAAAGAGCTTCACACAATTGAAAACAAAATAATTTTGCATTTGATGAAGTGGCCACTGGTTCATAAATGCTTATGGTTTAACAAATATGTTAGTCTTTAAGGTGCCACAAGATTCTTTTGTTGTTAAGCCCGCAACAGACTAACAGAGCTCTGAAATCACTCTTGGTGTGATATGGTTTAACCTTTGTGGCACATGCATCTAACAACACTGTTAATGCTGTCATGGCTCCTGTGGTGGTCCAGATCATAAGAAGCTTTCTGTTCCTTGAAATCAACACAAGCAAATCAAACATGCAGTGCAGTCCTTAGCAGAATTCTAGCTTTCTAAGTCCATTGACTTCAAGGGAGTAACTCTGTTTAGGATTGCACTGTCACATGCTACCTTAGCTTTTTCCAGTGGTCACCTGATTTCTCATAAATTACTCTCAGTTCTGCTTCAGTTTCTTTTGGTCTAATAGCAGTAAATATACTCTGAGTCCCCATGTTCTTTAGGGGTTCATCAGAAACAGGATTTATCAATATTATATTAATTAAAACAGTTGTATGCCACTTTCATCAAGAAGGAATCTAGTGTCATCATCTGTTAATACTGAGTAGTGAAGAACTCAGAGTAACTTGTCCATTTTATTTTGGAAACTCATGAAGAAATCTACAACTGGGGAGCAAAACAGAAGTACTGGAGGGGGAGGGCAACAGCCCCTGGAAAGCATCTGGGTGAGGATAAGGGAAGGAAGGACAAATAGCATTGTGGTTGGAGTCTGCTACAGACCTCCTGACCGGGACGAAGAGGTGGATGCTACCCTCCTTGAACAGCTTGATAGAGTATCCAAACAACATGACCTGGCAATTATGGGTGACTTCACATTCCCTGATGTGTGCTGGGAGACAAACTGCAAAGCGTCCACAGTCATGCAACTCCCTGACCTGTGTGGGCAACAACTTCCTTCATCAAATGGTGGAAAAAGCTACAAGGGGCTCGGCCATACTCAACTTAATATTGACCAACAGGCAAGAGATAGTAGATGGAGTAAAGGTGGTGGGGACCTTAGGGGGAAGTGACCATGTCCTGCTAGAATTCCTTTTGCTGTGTGGGACCAAGGAAGTTCATAGCCACACATGTTAGATTTCAGTAGGGCAGATTTTAATAAACTCAGGCATGATGAGAATCATCCCATGGGCAAGACTGCTGGAAAGGAAGGGAGCAAGTGAAGGGTGGGCTTTCCTAAAACAAGAGCTCTTGCAAGCTCAAGCCATCACTATTCCAACAAGAAAGAAACATGGTAAGGGATCCAAGAAGCCAATGTGGATGAACAGAGAACTTCATGATGTGCTAAGGGAGAAAAAGGAAATGTTCAAGAAATTAAGGCAAGGACATACCTCTAAAGAAGGTTGCTAGGCACTGTAGGTCAGCCATCAGAGAGACCAAAGCTCACAGTGAGCTAAAGCTGGCCGAGGAGGCTCACTACAACAAGAAAATCTTCAGATATGTGAGGAGCAAACACAAGATAAAAGAGGCAATGGGCCCACTGTTGGGTGAAAATGGAGAAACTTTGACAGAGGGCAGAGAGAAAGCAGGCAGGCTTAATGCCTCTTTTGCCTCAAATTTTTCCCTGAAGAAGAGAACAGGCTCACCTAGAGATGGTAATAGGCAAGGCATGGCATCCAGGCTGCTGGTTGACATGGACACAGAGGTAGTTGAGAAGCACCTGGCTGCACTGAATGAGTACAAATCCCCCAGGCCAGATGAAGGCTAATGCGATCTTGGGGTGTATCAACAGAGGCATAACATCCAAACTGCATTGGTCAGGCCACACCTGGACTATTGTGTGCAGGTCTGGAAGCCTCACTTCAAAAAGGATGTGGACAGAATGGAGTGGGTACAGAGGAGAGAGACAAGAATGATTGGGGGCCTGGAGACCAAGCCCTATGAGGAAAGGCTGAGGGACCTGGGAATGTTTAGTCTGAAGAAGAGGAAGTTGAGTGGGGACATGATTGCTCTCTTTAAGTATGTGAAGGGCTGTCACTTAGAGCAGGGCAGGGAGCTGTTCCTGTTGGCAGCAGAGGATAGGACTGGCTGGACATTAGAAAAAACTTTTTTTACAGTAGGAGTTGTGCAACAATGGAATCAGCTGCCTAGGGAGGTGGTGAGCTCCCCCTCATTGGCAATCTTTAAGCAGTCACTGGACAAACACTTGTCAAGGGTGCTCTAGGCTAATCCTGTTCTGAGCAGGAGGTTGGACTGGATGGCCTGGATGGCCCCTTCCAACTCTATGATTCTAAGTAGAAACATCAAAAACAGTTTTGAATTTAATCTTATGTTGCACTAATAAGCATTTATTTGAGAATGATTTCCTTTGAATGGAACTTACTCCTAGGTAAGACATTGTACCATTCCAAAATAAGACCTGTCAGAATCCTCTTGGAGCATAAATTCCTGCAGCAGAGGTTACATACGATATGGATGTTCCTTTTTGATAGGTATACAAGCAGGAATCTGTTTTTTAAAAATCATAATTCATGTATGGTACTCCTCTTGTGCATATGAACCCACTCCTGGCCTGTGGTTTATCCTGTTTTCTGTTTCCCCCCCCTTTTTTTTGGCCTGTGAGTCAGCATGTGGGAAGCCTTCTTTACTAAAAGGAGGAGTGATTGGGTCTTCTTCTAGTACTTCTAGTATCAAAGAGCCTAGATGACGTTTTTGTTCTATCAGATACTTGGAGATATACAATTGTAAATATTATTTTTATTATTAATAATATTCCAATAACAATGTATTAAGCAATATGCAAGATACCACATGTACAACATTGCACATCTCTTTTCTCTCTGATGACATTTTTCTTACACAGATTATATTTTTAGAAGAAAAATAAATGCAGCAGTGCACATGAAGACCACAAATATTTAGTTTAGTATAATTACTTAGATTTATTTACTTTATTTACTGTATTTATAATCCGTCTTCCTCATTGAGCCTCAAGGCGGATTCCATGGTGTAAAACAATATGACCAAAGTAATGCAACAGGACTAGGATTACAAAAATTTAAAACTGTGCAAAAAGTATCAGATGTGAAGTAATGCCGAAAACAGAATTACAAAAGTAGAAAACAATGCGGTGAGAGCAGTATAGCACACTCAGATCTTGCAATCTGTACATGACCTACATTCACACACACACACACACAAAAATTGTATCATACTTCACAAGAAACAGTATATTTATTTTTCCTACGCTGAGAATATCACTGCATAACAAAATCTTCCTGAGTATACATCCATGTCATATTTCTGTTCGTCCAAACGCCTACAACTCCTTGGCAGTCCATTTCATTAGAGACAGCCACCACAAGGGCTGAGGAAGTCTGGAGAGAGGAACATACACAGGGAAATGGGGAAGACAGTGAGACTGAAGAGCTAGTCCACTCCCCCAACGAATAGCAATCTCAGGTTATCATTTGATCAGTAGTTACAACTAAAAATATCCAAAGCATTTTCAGAGGACAAGAGGGGAGTCTGCAATGACTTTCAGAGGACATTTCATTTCCCATCCCCCGTTTGCCCTTTCTCTTCCTCGAAAGCCCCCCAGCCTCTCTTCTTTTCCTGCTTCTGTTTCTTCTTCTCACACACCAGTCAACAGAACCTTATTTGCTCCCTTGTCTTTAGCTTACCCTCCTCCCCTCCCCTAGGCAGCCTCTATCCAGGAAAACTATGGCCCTGTTGTGTGGGGCCAGCCATCAAGCTGGACCTAGTTGAGTGGTGGGAAACCTGCAAAGACTGGGGGAGGGGTCACTTTAATTTCCCCTATATCCTGATCCCGACACCATTTCCCTTTTCCCTCTTCCTGGCAACTCCTGGATCCTCACTTTCCCCTGCTTCCTTCTCTCCTTCCCACCCACCCAATCAAACTACCTTTTATCTGCCCCTATCTTCAGCCATACTTATTATTTATTTACTTCATTTATAGCCTACCTTTCTTTCCAGTGAGGCCCAAAGCAGCTTTCGAATTCTTCTTTCCTCCATTTTATCCTCACAACAACCCTGTGAGATAGGAAAGAGCGGCTGGCTCACGGTCACACAGTGAATTTCCACAGCAGGATGAGGATTTGAGCCTGAATCGCTCAGATCCTAGTCTGAAAATCTAATGACTACACCACACTGGCTTTCATGTGGCGGCTGCCATTGAACTGTAGAGCAGCTAAGCCTGGCCCTGAAGAATTCTTCCTTTAAAGGGTCTTTTTGCAAGCTGAGCAGCTGCCCCTCTCCCTCCCTCCTGCTAGATTTAAAAGGCCCTCCAGCTGATTGGTGGCCATGTGGTCCCCACCCATCAGCTGAAGCCCTTTAAATCTGGCAGGAGAGGAGAGAGAGGGGTGGCTGGGTGGGTGGTCACTCCTGGGGGTGGGCTTGGGGGCAGGGCTTCCCCTGCCAGCCAGCCAGCTGGGGCAGATTGGAGCCCCCAAAAGTGGAGGAACCCCTGCCTGGACTGGGGGCTAGTGACCCTAGTATCCACAGATGGGACCATGTTAAGAATTAGATTTATTGATTTTGTGTACCCTGTGTTAGTATTTTTCTGTGCTAATTACAAACATAGAGAAACAGCTCAAGAAGTATTTGCAGGATTAAGGTCTATGTGTAGTCTTGTGGAAGTAAATACAGTGATGCCTTCTCCCCAGTAGACACGTACTTGACACTTTCAATATCTAGGAAATGTTGTTAAGAATTAGCATACATGTTACAGTTAAATAAGCCAACACCTGAACATCACAAGTACTGGCACATGTAATTTAGTCAATTGCAGACAAAAACATTGGGCAGGTTGACTTCTACTCATCAGTAGGGGCCTCTATGCTAGATCATGCTTTATTCCTATTAAATTTCACTGATCTAATTTCCAGATTTAAACTTTGCTTTTGGAAAGTCAAAGCAGTTTATAGATAAAATCTGTGCTGTATACCTCTACCTTGTACAAATGTGTGATAGACTATCTATACTGCATTTTTAACCGAGCTACACATATTTTCCACATTTATTATGCCTCTTGTTTCAATGTTTCAGTATGGCCTTATCAGTCTATAGAACATTTTAATTGAGTCATACAAATTTTCTGAGTTTGCTCTGTCATTTGGCCCAGATGTTACCTCCTTATTTAAACAAAAGCTGTGTTACAATAATGGGATTCAGACAGGGAGACAGAACTGCCACCAGTATGTTAGTTCTAAGTCCCGAGGGAGACTCTACAAAAAAGGACTTTCTGTGGTTCAGGAAAAGCCTGGGCATGAGGATCTCTGCTTTCTGTAACATCATTCTCATATCAACTCCCCATTGATTTCTATAATAAATTAATGCTGACACTGTCGGTACTCATTTACACTACACTGGTTTCCTCTCTACTATTTGAAACGTCCTTCAGGGAGATTATGTGGTAGCAACAGCTGAAGACACCATAACAGTCATAGCTTCCTTGGAAAAGTTCTGGGACTGTGAGTGAACTTGATGAAAATTAAGGGTGCCCTGTGCAGGAGATCTATGTTAAGTGTTTTGGCCAGGAAACAGGATTTGTGGCTGTGTTTTAAAACATATATAGTATAAAATCTTCCCTTTGCTTCATGCTTCAGTTCGGTTGCCCGGTTGCCTTTTAAAATGGTCCCTCTAGCTGTCCCTTTAATTTCAGTTTGATCTGCAGCAATTATAAAGTGATGTTATTTAGCTCTATTATGGCATGGGAAGCTTCCAACGCCTATTTCTGCATATTTGACCTCTCTGTAAGACACAGGACATTTTTTTCTTTCTTTCTTATAGGCAACTTTAAAATTCTGTTGCCTATAAAAACTATCATGGAAAAATTCTATTTCATGTTCCTATAGATTGTGGAATCAAATCCTATGTGCTTTATCCAGCAACTATGAACAGTGCAGGAATGGTTAATTTACAAACCCCTCTTCAAATGTGGACTACTAAGTCTGCCAACAAAGTAAAGATGTGATAGCATTGCTAGACCAAGCAATTGAAAGAGTTGCTGCACTATTAAGAGTCAGCAGCACATGAAGGAATATTCCACCTGGAACTGTTTCTCCTGTTGCTGCAGTACTATGATGGGAAAAGCCACAGCAAAATGCTCTCTTCTGTGAAACATTTACAGTGCAGCCCTAGCTATGCTTACTTCAAAGTAAGCCCCATTAGATTTCAGTATGACTTAGTTCTAGGTGACTGTGGCTAGGATTACGGCCTTAAAGTTACAGAAACTTCTGCCAGTCTTAGATCTCAACCAACTTTTTTGGCTGTTGCAACATTTAATTGATTATCATCATTATTTCTTTTGGCCTAAAATATTATAAAACTGCAATCAAAACCTTTATCTCCTTCAATAATTCCTGATAACACATATAAATACAATCTGGAAGGACGGGTTGCAAGAAGAGGACACCAGTGAAGCATTCTGGCCCAAACCTGCGGCTTCAGAGTTCATTTATGTGCAGATGTCTATTGGCTCAGTGGTGGAATTCATGCTTTATATGTTCAAAGTTCCAGGTTCAATCCATAGTAACTCCAGCTGAAAGTTCTCAGGGAGCAGGTGCTGGGAAAGACCTCCCTCTTCTGGAGACCTGCTGTCAGTCAGAATAGACAGTACTGAGCAAAATGGGCCAATAATCTGACTCGGTTTAAACCAAGGCAGCTTCATCTGTTAAAATTCAACACTAAAAAAAAGGTAATGCTAAATTCTACCTGTTGCACAAATTATGTAAAGCCACAATAGTTAAATTGTGTATGTTTTATTCTGTTAGTTACAGAAATAATTAAGAAGCTGTGCAGGGAGCCACACTATAACTTCTGGAAATCCTCGAGGACTGTCCCACTCCTTCTCTGACTTTATACCTTTCAGCAGACGTTTTCCCATACACCCTCAAGGCAATCCTTGCAGGTTTTTCTATGTATGTGTTCATGTGTGTACATATATTTTCAGAATGCTAAATTCTCTGCCCATTAGCAAATGCTTGCACAGAACTGAAGAATACACAGGTCCTGTTTATATATCTGTGCTATTTCTCTCAATATTTGTGCTACTTCTCTCTTTGTTCATTAAAAACCTATCATACAACTCTTGGGCTGTGAGACAATAGCAAATGATTCATTCTAAAGTAAATTTTCTGATTGCCATACTGGGGGAATTTCACTTAATTCCATAGTGTTTTCTCCATGGAACCCTTGGAATCCCAAGAATTTTGTAGTATCTTCACCAGTCTTTCCACCATAGAGTTTGGTGTACTTTACATCCTCACAAATTCTTCCTCAGTTCCTTGTGGAATATTATTTTTAATCTCATTAACTGGCTTCCTGTTGAGAATGCATTCAAGGCAGTGGACAAAGTTTGTGAAAATATAAAATACAATCCTTTACTAGTCATGCTGAGAATTTCACAACAAATGTGCTTGCCATGTCAACACAGATGTTTCATTTCTTTGTGCCTTGTGGAAACTTTTGCACCTGTGCAGTTGGTAAAACCCATGTCAACCCACTGTTATGGTCAGGTCAGTAAAGTTCACAGATCACTCCGTTTGCCACTTTTTGTGCCTGTGCAGACAAAAGCAGAATTTAAATGACTTGCTTGGATTGCCTACTATTGGCAAAACATCCTTATTTTAATATTTAAAAAATGTTTAAAGTAATTTATTTGAAGGGGGAAATGAGACTGCATGTGAATGAACAGCTGTTTGGTAGTCATTATCGTTCAGGCTATCACAGGTTCAGACAAATGCCAACCTTTAAAAAAATCACATACTTTCCTAAGAAATTATTTCTATATTATCTTAATAATTCTTTCATGAACAACTGGAGTTAGTGCACAGTGGTACACTGCAGCATACGGAGGTAGAGGTTAATCTGGTTAGTCCTTTTCTGTGAATGAGCGAATGAGGCTGTCAGACAAGTTCGAACTGTTTGCACAGAAGATGAACTGCCCAGTGAACATTCAGCTCCAGTGATCACAATACCCAGTCATGATGCCAGCTGAACTAGCAAGTACTTGAGCATGTCTATGCTAAACCATAAACAAAAACACATTAAAAGTATTTTTAATGTATAAACTCTTCAGTCCATCAGAGCAACAGACATAAATGATCAACAACCAAGCAGCAGCAATTTAAAAAAATTATTCACATAGAGCAAATATTTAAAATACTGATTACTGACCTACTTATAGAAGTTCTTAAGGTAGTTTACAACATATTTAAATGAAATAAAGCAACTAAGCAATACTGAATTGTAATATAGCTTGCCAAAAGATAACTACAACAGCAAAACCATTCCGTTTGCAATCTAATCAGGACAATATCCTGTTGATCTAAGAACATGGAGAGGTTCATGTAGGGAAAGGCAGTTGCAGTTTCTCCCTCTGCACCACCCTTGCCTCTGCACCAGAACTCTCAAGGGACAAGATTAAAAAAAAAGAGGGAATCTGACACAAGAAAGGGAAGTAAGCAAGAAGATTTGGTAATCTGGGCATACTTTTCAGAATTTTGACATAACAAAGTTGGGCCCTGTGAAACATTGCTGTTGGGAAAATGAAACATCTCCTTCCCTTTGTCTTCCCTTCTTCACCCCACTAGTACGTCTTACCCACATTTATTGGTAGGGGAGCAAGATGAGGCAGAAGAAAGAACATGAATTTCTTCCATCTCTCTGCCTACTTCCATTTCAGTGTTTTTTATGACTCCACTAACTGGGACATGACTCTGACAGTGTGCCAAGGCAGCCAGTTCTTCTTATTCATTACTTTAACTTCTTCTTGCATTGGTGTAGAGGTGTCTCAGTTTGTCACATCAGTACCTTTCTGCTGTTTGGCATGATTGTTTGACACTTGGCATTGTCTCCCATAGTTTTCAAGACCTTATCTAAATAATGTGGACCACTTATTTCTGGTTGTTATCACTCTTCCTTGCTGAATTCAGTTAAAGCTGTCTTTGTTGGGATTGCAAATCTTTTCTCTGATGATGCTGATTCCTTTCCTTGTTAGGTGTGCAAAGACAGTAAGGCATATGTAGAGGCAAGCATGTAGGACTGGGGGAGACAGGCTTCAAAACTGCTCAGCTGGGCAGCAGGAGAAATAAAGATCAGGGTAAAGAGGGTGATTGTGGCATAATAATATAACTTCAGCCATGACTGGAATGGATGGTATTATGTCCCTGGAAATGCACTATCATTCAGTCAAAATCTGAAGTTGAACCATAAAGCTGAATGCTAGATTGTTGCCTGAGAGGCAGTGATGTCACTTCTGGTCATGCAGAAAGGGATATAATTGTGCCACCAATGACATCACTACATCACCAGTGAGAGCCCCCCCAACAGGTCAGTTTTCTACCAGTTGCTTGCCTGGTGCTGGCAACCTAGTACTCTGTTTAGGATTGCACTGTAGGACATGTAGGCAAGTCCCTACGGCAAAGCCTAACCTGTACACTCCAATCACGTTCGGAGATACTGCTTTGTTTGCCCCCACTATCTGAAGCTATATTAGTGGCAACCCAAGAAAGGGTCTTCTCCGTTGTGCACCAAAACTTTGGAACTCCCTCTCCAGGGAGATCTGTCTGTCTCCTTCTATCAGTATCTTTTGCAAACAGGTGAAGACATTTTTGTTTTGTCTGGCATACTCCTAATAATGATTTCTGGGCCTCCTGGTATTGTTTGTGTGGTTTTAATTGAATTATTTTATAATTTTAAATATATTTTAAGTGTTTGCTTTTGTTTTTGTTTTAATGTTCACCACTTTGTGGACCCTGATCAGTTGAAAAGATGGCATAAAATGTTTGGAATGAATGAATGAATAAATGAATCAATCAATTGATTAATAATCAATACTTTATAACAACTACAGTACACTGGATTTTTCACAAAGTTGGTAAGGTGAGGAGTTCTGTGTGTATAGGCCTGAATTTTTAAAAGGAGCCACAGAATTAAACAAAAATATAGATATATTTCTGCTTGAAGCCTTAATATGAATTCAAGTTGGCTTAGTTCAAATTACACTCAGTTTAGACATAATCCATAATTTTTTTTTTATAATTATATATTTTTATTTTCAATATAACAAATACATAAACATGAAACCTTATATAACGTCCTAAAACTACTTAACAATACATTGTATTCACATATAATTAATTCAAAAAAACATAAAATCCTTGTATTTAGCAGGTAAGGCGTTGTCTTTAGTATTTGTTGTAGATATATAAGAAAAGAAAGTAAACCATCTTTCGGCAAATTTTGATGAAGCAAGAGGATTCTCCGCTGCCGTTAACTGTGATGTTATTTTGTCCATCACTATCATGTCCCAAAGTTTTAGGAAACATTGTCTCACCGTTGGGATTTTCTCTGTTTTCCATAGTTTCGCTATTAAAGTTTTTGCTGCCAGTAATCCATGATTTATTTTAATTGTGGCTAGTTTGTGAAATCAGAATTCAACTCAGAGACTCTCAAATCCTGCTTTTCTTCAACAAATGTTGGTTTCATTGCCTTCTTTCTATAGCCTAGAAAGGTATTGCCAGAGAATAAACCAGGATTAAGGCAGGGTGTCTACATTCTGACATTCAGACAAACTATGAATAGGGCTAACTGTGGTTATTAAACCAACTTCGTAGCCCCAGAGTCCACAGAGTATGCAGATAGTTCTGTCTTTTCTGTGGGTGCCTGTTAGGGAAAATAACTTTCTATAAAGGCCAGATGATTTCCTCCTTTTCTGAAATCTGTGAAGAACAAAAATTGCTTCAAGGCTTTTTTGCTAGGAAAGCAGGCAGTTCAGTGAAGAATTATTCATTCTGATACCAGCTTACTGAAGTGCCCAGTAAGCTGGCATGTTTTAACTGACCCAGAGTCCATCTTTTATAGAGGAATGTAAACAAGGCAGTCACGCTCTGATAACTTGGAGAAGCCTTAATTCTGGTGTTAGACACAACTTTTTCCTGACTTTTGCTCACAGAACACTTTGAAGGACATAGTCTTTAGATGAGATACTCATGTCTCCATTATGGGATCATATCCTGAAAGCCTAAAGGTCATAAGGTTAATTTGGGATAAGGGTTGGGCAAAAGGTCAGAAACACCATAAAATTACAGGAAACTAATATAGGAAATTGGCTCACCTATAAGAAACTAGTTATCAATGTAATCAATCTATCTTATGCTCAACAATTAAAAGAAGGAGAGGATATTGGATTTTTACCTCAGCTAGCTAATAATGAACTAAATTTCTCTAACAGTGCCCCGTTGTGATGCTTTCGTTATCCACTCAGCAACCAGCTAGTTTACTATTAGACATATTGATGGCAAACAGTATCTGACAGAAACCTAAAAAGGAGAAACTGATAGAAATGGAATGTATTTACCTGTCACTTTCTCTCAAGAAACTGAACAGAAAGCCACACCAACCCTCATCCCAACAGTTATAATATAATATTTTCTTAGCCTCACAATAATCATGCAAGGAAGGCAAGGCTCATTGCAATGCAAGCCCTCAGTTCTGAGCATTTAGAGTGAATGCTGACTTGAAGCCAGGGCCCTGCCATTTCCCTTTAACTTGTTATTTCTACCATAGAGTGGTGTTTGGAAGGGTATGTGGGGAGGGGCACTTAGGGCAGCTAGAAGACCATGGGCCACTTGGAGTATAGCAAGGGAAGGACTAGCTTTTCAGGGGACTCCAGCCAGAGAACTGCAGTTTAAGGAAGTTTCTCCCTCCCTGCTGAAAAGGCTCTATTCCAACTGTCAGTATCAGTAGTGGAAAGATCCTTGGACCTTTGCCATTGACCACACATACCAGAGAATGACATGGCAATGAGGCGGCAGAGCCCTGAGTGCTCCGCCACTCAGATAGCTGGTGGTAGATTCCAGCTTTAAAAATGTTCCTTCCTTTAAAGAAAATAAAACTCCATGCAAACAAAAAAGTTGTGTTGGTTTTCTATTTACAGGCGGCGATCACACACAGATTTAGCTAAGCCATAGGCATGAATGCCGGGCAGATTTTAAGGGCGCGATCAGATGCAAACATCTGGGAAGCGTCCCACACCCATTGGCAACCTGTTTTGCTCCGCCGCAGAAGCGGGGTAAAAAGACACTAAGGAAAGTCCGATAGCAAATGGGTTGCTACGATCCAGGAACAGACTTTACCCTGTGTGATCGCTCCAGCGCGCTCCCATGGCGTCAGGATGGTCTGATCAGGCCATCCCGACTCCATGCCATTGTCCCCCCCCCCCCATTTCAGTATGCACATCATTGCACACTGCATAGGAAGCACTCAGTGTGGAGATGCAAATCATTGATCCCTCGCTGAAGTGCACTGGAAACACATGGCAACCCCCCCCGATTCACCCGCGGTTGCATCTGATGACGCAGTAGCGGGCTGCCCCTGCAGCTCCCAGGGACTGTGTGATCACGCAAATACAGGTCAAATTCCTATGGAGCAAATAGCCTCGCTTCCCCCCCCCACATTGCCTCGTGCATGTGACCGCAACCACAGAGTGTTTTTTAGCATAAGGGAGAATTCCAAAATGTGACATCCTCCCCCCAAGTCTGAAGTGATGCATCTAGGCACGTGTGACCATAATGTCCCTGAGAGGTCATATTCCTTCCTGCTCAGAAACAATACAGTAAGGAAAGATCAGAATGGACCATATTGAATAAAAACTATCCTGTTCAAGCTAGTATTGTTTGTAGAATTGCCAAGAGCTTTGGGGGACGGGGCAATCAAGTCACTGGAAACTAGCGCCTCCCAATGTTATGACACCAGTCCCCCCATTTTGCTCCCACTACTGCTCTGAGGAGCAGGAGACCAGGGACCAGAAGTGGGTTTCCCTAATTTTCAGAATGATCTTTTCCTGTACCTTTCCCCAATGCTCTCCTTATGTATCTTATATTTAAATTTGTACATCTGTGTGTTTTTTCTCTGTTGGTTATTTCTTACTTCTGTTTATATTTCTCCTTTGTTTTACCTCTGTTTCTCTTATTTCTCTTTTGAGTGTCTTATTTCTCTTTTTGTTTATACAGCTCTTTATGTACAGCACTTTGAACTCAATTGTAATTGCTATGAACCCCTTTGGGAGACCATTTCTTACCTGACTATCAGGATAAAAATTTAACAAATAATAAATAGCATAGAATCTATTCTAAATTTAATCAGCTAGACCCACAAGAGCTAAAGGCTGAACTTTTAATTGTTGATTTCAATACCTCCCTCCCATCTGTTCCTTCTTTCACATAAACTCTACAGCTGGGAGCAGCTTTTCCATGTTCAGAAATGAGAAATTTTCTGTCCAGTTTATATTACACAATAGATAGCAGAGAGAAGGGGAGAAATAAGTTACACAGATGTCTAGGAAGAGGTGGCAGAAAACTGGGAACTCTTCTGTAAAGAAAAAAAATCATTTGTTACAAATTGAAAATATGACCAAAGTGGTCAATAGAAGGAGAAGTGAACAACATAATTTATTTGAACTTTCAAAAAGCCTATGACAAGTCCTTCTCAAGAGGCTAGTAAAATACACCAAATAGTCATGCAGCACACAGTATAGTGTTGTTGTGGGCCAGAAACTGGTTAAAGGCAGGAAACTTTTTTAAAGGCCAAGTTTGATTTATTTTTCCAGAAGCAGGCCGACAACAATTCTGTACAACTTTTCAAAGGATGGAGGTGATCACTTGCTAACTGCAGCATTTCGGTGGATGGTAGGCACTGGCTTTGTCAGGGTTGGATGAGAAAAGCTGGTAAACTACTCCTGATACGAGGAGTACTGCTAGTATAAGTACAGCAGCCATCTCCAACAGAGACTGGGGATATTGACCCTGACTTTAAGGTAAAGACACTTCCTGAGAATAAGTAATATGGAACAACAGAGGACTTACTTTTGAGTAGACCTGCTTAGGATAGCTGTGTGTCGTAGTACTACCAGGAGGCAGTAAAGTAGGCAAAGAACCCACAGCCCCTCTTATGGCATCTTTATGGTCCCTGGCTGAGAAGCTTTGTCAACTTTATTTGTACTGTCAGAAGCACAGAAATAAAATTGACAAGGTTGTTTTAAACATCATGTGCTGCAGTTTTGGAAGGGCAGAACATACAACTTTAAAAAAACATTTAATAATGGAAAACAAACAACTAAAAGCCACTATCAATGAAACAAAAAGCATATTGCTAGCAAGGAGCAAGTTCAGCAACTAACATCTGTATCAGAGGCTGTATACAGAGAGGAACAGGATGTCTACCAGGGACAAGGCCTTCTAGTTGTGTTCTGGAATACCTTCCTGTAGCTATCCAACATGCTCAGCAGGCAAACACACTTTGTTTTAACTCCCTCAATTACACGTGAGGCAAGCCCCTGATCAGATTGTCTTGCTGCTCCCCCGTGAAATTCGTCTTGAGCATAGTACCACACCAAGCATCTCTGCACTTGTTGCACTTGATTCTGCCCATCTGAAGAACAAGAATCATCTTATTCACTGGGGAAAAGGCAGTACCCCCAGTATCATGGCCCTTCTGGTCATTACATTTTCAATAAAGGGTAATAAAAAGAGGGAGGATCTTTGCTGGTGTTCACTTTGTTGCTTGTAAAAATTGCTACATGAGATAGTTTTCCAAAAAAAATGATAAAGACATACAAAATTATCCACTGAGCATGCAACACTCACAATAAACCACTGAATGGAGAAAGAGAAAGTGCATTTTTGCATCTATAACATACTGCAATTTGACTGCTAGGAAAATGTGCTCTCCATGAAACAGACACACTGCCCTAGGAAAGCTGTCGGGTTCCCTTGAAACAACTGAGTAACAATTTGTGGTGCAATAAATGATTGTCAAGAAATTTGAGCCCAAAGAAGAAAAACAGAAAAACCCAACAGAAGACAGCTGGGAAAATCCTTCACTGTGGGTTCAGTTCACACACTGTTCTGAGACAAACCCAGGTTTTCTATTAAGACTTTTAGCAAATTTAGGCCTGTATTCCTAAAAGTGTAAAATGGCCCTTAGCCAATTGTTTCTATTCAGGAACTGAAGCATTGACTACCTCACGTGTAATTGAGGGAGTTAAAACAAAGTGTGTTTGCCTGCTGAGCAAGAGTCTAGTAGCACCTTAATGACTAAAAAAATGTGAACATTTTGTTAGGCTTTAAAGTGCTATTGGACTCTTGTTCTTTTCTACTGCTACAGGATAGGGATGGGCACAAACTGGGAAAATGCAGTTTGTTTAGGTTCGTGGTGTGCCCAGTTCATGAGCCATGAACCATCACAACTTTTAGGCACCAAATGAACTAGTTTAATTCATGAGGTTCATGAGGTGCTAGAGCAGCCCCCTGGTATGCTAGAGACACCAAGCTCACAGAGCTTCTCTGGCTGACTCTCCTCTACCTGCCTTCCAAGTTTGGTGAGGATTGGATTTATGAGGTTTGCTTTACAGCCCTCCAAAGAAGGTGCTCCCTAGAAAGTGCTTGTCATGGGCCAGCCAGCTGGAAACTCAGAGGAGGAGGAATCAGAAGAATTGGGCTTCACACAAATGGAATCCCCACCTGAGCAGCTGGATCCAGCAACAGACCCAACAGGGGAAGCACTGGGAAGCAAGAACACTTTCCAGTCACAGCTGGGCTGCACTTTTGTCCAGGAGAAGAAAGAGAGGCCCCAGAGGCCAGTGTCCTTGCCAGCCTCTCCTGAGCCAGCACAGAGGAGAGAGAGGAGAGAGCACTTGACAGGTCAGGAGAGATGACAAAGCACCCACCCGACTGCTCAGCACTGATCAGTGTTAATTGCTGGAGCAGAGTCCTTGCAGGACCAGGACTGACAAGCTGATAGGGAAACAGTAAAAGACCAGCACCTGTAAGAAGGTGAACACAACTATAAGGAGTGACACCTGAGCCTTGGGAGATGAGTAAGCAAAAGAGGCAGATAAAAGGAACACGCTGAGCAAGTCTCAGTGTGGAAGTAACCTTGGCTGATTTCCCACAAGTGCTGGTCCGTGCTCACCTTCCCGTTTGCCCTGATGGTACATGTCAATTTCATACAAGCTGCTGTGCAGCTGCATTTTGCCCCACAGCTTTGTGTGATTTTCCCCATGTCTACTCAATCCTCAAAAAACAGGGAAAATCGCGCAAAACTGGGAGGCAAAATGTGGCTGCACAGCAGCTTATGTGAAATTGACATGTACCATCGGGGCAAAAGGGAAGGGTGAGCGCGGAGCAGCGCTTGTGCAAAATCAGCCCTTGTTTGGCACCTCTCTGTGTGCTGACCTGTTTAGCAAACAGAGCTCCACCATGATCCTGCTGCCTTATACCCTGTCTGTGGTAACCTGTGCCTGCTCCTGAAGCCTGGGACACAGATCTTGCACCTGTTCCCAAGCCTTCAAACTGGACCCTTGATCCTCCTAATGCTGACCCTTGGATTGTACTTTTGGATTTCTGACTCTGGACTGGTTTGTATACTTTGCTTCTGTATGTGCTATACTTGTGACTGTATTTGTGTATCCCAGAAATTCTGGGTAGAGCAACAGTGCCAGGCTTAGCCCTGAATGACAATGCTTTCTGGGGAAATGACAGGTGCAGGTTCAGGAGTGTACAGAATGGAACCTATATAAGCTAGAGACATCAAACTCACAAGGGCCCTTCCACTGATGTTCCTCTGCATGCCCTCCAGGTTATGTGCAGATTGGATGTAGGGGTCTAAGTTATAGCCCCCCAAAAGATGCCCCCAGGAAAGTGCTTTTGGAGAAAATGTCAGGTGCAGGTTTACAAGTGTATAGAATGAATGCCTGCAAGCTACACACAGGGAACCTCATCCTGCTGCCTGCTCCTCTACAATCTCTCCAAGTTGGGGGCATATTACATTTCTGGAGTCCCAGTTATGAGGTCTCCCCAGTACTCTCTCTGGAAAAGACAGCTGCAGTTACAGGTGTCTATGGAATGGCTTAGAAACCAACCAGTGATGCCAAACTCTCAGGGAAACTTCACCTGGGCAGACTCCTCCAGCCAGACATGGGAAGAAAGACAAGCATCCCCCCCTATGGTTGCAGCCCCCCAAGTCTCCAAAGGCAGGTTCTGAAGGACAGAAAGACAGATATCCCCAAAGTTTTGACAGGGGCTCCCCAAAGTAACCCCATGGCAGCTTGGCAGGCACCCTAGCCATACAACACAAGCAAAGGAAGCATGCTCACAACTCCCACAGTCCCCCCCGCCCCAGGTTGAAACACACAGGTCCAGAGAGCCTCGGTCCAGAGCACACTCATCAAGTGGGGTGTATTCTTGTATGCAGGAAAGGAATGGAAACAGATGTTGGCCCTCCACAAGTCTCCAAAGGCAGGTTCTGAAGGACAGAAAGGCAGACATCCCCAGAGTTTTGACAGGAGCTCCCCAGAGGGTGGGTGGGGGAAGCATCCTCCCCTTCCACAGCCCAGCTCCCTTTTGCTGCTCCCATCTTGAGTACACCCCTCTGAGGCCCTTCCCAGCCCAGCATAAGAAAGCAGCTGTGCCTCCCACCTTCTCCAATCCTGTGGCCTGGTTTCCAGCCCACAGTTTGGAAACTCCTTCCCCAGTGACCCCTGTGTGGCAGAGTAGCCACACCCATGTCCGGAGGGCCACAACCCCCCCAACACTTGTTCTCCTCCATCCTCTGCAGGCACTTGCAGAGGGTGCACCCAACTGTGTTGCTGCTGGAGGAAAGATTGGCGGCCAGCAGGAGGAAGAAGGAGCCCACTCCCTCTCAGCAAGAAACAAAAGGGGAGCAGGAGGCCCCTCCAAGAAAGGCTCCCTACACTTTGGGTCCTGTGGGTGTGGACATCAAGTCCGGCCACCCTCCAAGAGGTCATTCCCCTGGGGACACTGTCGCCAATAGCACCATCCAAAAGGGCTACATGGAGGGCCCAGGAAGCAATTACTTACCTCATCAGTGAAATGATTGCTGTGGATGGCCAATCCTTCTCCCTTGTGGACAATGTACCCTTTCGCTGGCTGCTGTGACAGCTGGCTCCCTGGTACTCTGTGCCCTTGAAGAGGAGCATGAGTTAACAAGTTTTGTCCACCATGCACAGCTCCGCAGTAGCAATGACCAAGGCTCAGCTCTCCAGAGCACAAGGTATACCCGTGCACTTCACAGCTGATCTCTGGAGAAGCCAGCAGTATGGCTAACTCTCCTTCACCACTCCCTGGTGGCAACCAGAGGACCTCTCTGTATGGATTGTTCAGGCACGGCCCTGGCCCCAGGAGGGGATAGTCTTGTCACTGGGTTACGAAGTGGTTATGCTTCATGCACAGGGGATGGATGCAGACCGCACAGTGCAAAATATCACCACTGTGTTACAGAGTAGCTTGAGGGTGTGTGTGGGTGGCAGCAATATGTTCATGGCTACATGGTCACAGATGCCGGGGCCAACATGCTGTCAGCAAAGGTTGTGTGCCTCAAGGGCATTGTCTGCCTGGTGCACATGCTTCACCTGGTGATGGTGAAGGATGCTCTGAGGCTGGGGAGCACTGTCAAGGCCACCTGGGATGCTGCCACTCTCGAGATGTAGTCCTTGCTCAAGACCTGCAGGCGCCTGGCCACCCACTTCTCGCGCAGCATCAAGTCTGTCCATCTACTACATGAGAGGCAGTGGGAGGGGGATGAGCCTGAACATTTGAGGCACCCAGCTGAGGCACCCGCTAGCTAAGCCCCTCTTCTTGGCATAAGTAGAGAGACAGGATGGCACAGAGAACTGAGTCCACCTGACACCCAAACCCTATCAGGGGAAAAGTGGTCACAACCAGGAGGGGTGGGAGGCTATAAATGTGGGTTCAGCTGAGGCATCCAGTAGCTAAGCCCCTCTGCTTGACAAACCACGAGCCACCCAAAATTTGTCATGAACTTTAGTTCATGAGCCTACTAGAGACAGACTAACATGGCTATCAGTCTTGATCTACAACCAATGCATATATTCCATTTGGGTACAACTTGATCCAATGCCTATTGAAGTCAACAAGCCAAGCTGGTTTGACAATATCCCAAATGCTAAAGAGGTTAGATCAGAAGTAAATTCAGTAGGGCTCACTTCCACACAAACATGCTTAGAACTGAGCTATAAGAGAAAGCATGGCTAAAACCTGTAGCATGTTGGTTAGTCAAAAGAACTAAGATGTAGGAGCACATCCAGTTGTAAACATCAGGTAAAATTCTCAGTAAGAAGACAGTATAAGTACACCTAGGATCCTAAATAGGATTGCCAAGTCACTCTGTCTCGCTAGTAGGGGGCTTTGGAAGGTGTTCTGGGAGTGGGCAGGGCATTGTGCAATGTGCTGATTTCACCCAGAAGTGACATCCCTGAGTTGGTGATGTCAGGGGTGATGCTCTGCTTTTTGGGCAAAACTTTATGGTAAAAGTTACCTTAAACCATAGAATTTTGCCCCAAAAGCACAGCATCACTGCAACAATGTTATCGATGTGCTGATGTCAGTTCCAGGTGATGTCAGCTCATTGTACAGGATGACACTGTTGGGGGGAATTTCCTCTGGCTGGCCAGCTAGTCTGCAATGGGCAGGAGCCCACAAAAGTAGAGGATCCCCCTCCCAGACCTGGGGAATGTTCTAGTTCTAAATACAGTTGCCAGTTTTGAACTAGTCCCTGAGGCTGCCTCTCTAAATGCAGTTTGATCTGGTGCAATTAACAGGTGATCATGTTTAGCCCCAAACCATAAAAAAGTTTTGCCTGCTGATTTCTGCATCTGGAACCTCTATTGAAGGCCCAGGAAAAAGCCGGGGTCCTTTGGTTCCCCAGATAATTTGCAACCCTTGTTCTAATACTCAATAGTCCAAACAATCTGGTTATTTATAGTTGCTAACTGATCATGAAAAAAACATCCTGGCCTCCTGCTTCAGTGCCTTTAACAGCAGCTTGCTGACCAAAAGCTTTTTCTAGCATGAAGTTATCCACTGCTATACTGCTTAACTGCTATTTTTAAAAAACCCAAAAACCTGCTATAGCAACCTGTGGAATATATTTTATGCTACCCTTCAGCAGCAAACTAATACACTCTGCTACAACTGTTCCAAGCCCATCCTTCTCATAGGAAAAACTGGAAATAGACTGCAGTTCCCTTTTCCCGCGCCACCACAGACTGTTCTTGTTTGCGCCACAGTCTTGCTCAGCTCCTAAGCCTCCTGGTTTGGCTCATCAGGCACCTGGAGCCAATTAGGCGGCCTAGCTGAGGCAAATTTTCCCCCCACAATGCACTGCCACCCTCCCCAGATATCCTTTCTTGAGGGTGATGGTAGGGCTATGGAAGCAATTGACAGACGAATCTGTTGAGGGCAGTACTTTTGCTGTTTTCCAACAAGTTCTGGTCTGGGATTAGAAAGTGGTATCTGTTCCTGTATCTGTTTACTCAGAATACAGCCCTACTTTGTTGAATGGGTCCAAATGAATGTACATAGCGAGAGAAAGATAAGGGTGTGTGTTTTGGGGTTATATAATGCTACTATTGCTCAGTAGTACAACATCTCATCTTTTACAATTGCACAGAGCTTAGGGAGGCTCATCTTTGGCTTAGTACAACAAGAATATATTAATTGCATTGCTTTTCCCTGCCCATGATCTGATTTTCCACAGACTGAAATTAATTGGGCTTGAATTGACAGAGCAGTTCATGCAACATAAATTCATTTCTCAGAGGTGGTTCTCTATTGTACTCCCTGTGTCTGTACAGGAAAGAGGATTTCTTCTTTCGTAGAGTACTGCATGTGTTTAGCTGGCTTGTTAGGTAAGATTTTTTTAGCTTTGCTCCCATTAGGAGCCAAAACCCATAAATGACTGTTAGTAGAGTGCTGGCAGGCATAAGCAAGATGCATGTGTTTTCCCTTTAAGAGTGGTCAGCTGTGGGGGAAGCTGGCAGTGTTCCCTCGACAGTCCCAGCCATGTGTCTGTGTCACCATTCTCTCCTTGGCGTGCGCCTTCAAGTCAGTGTATCAAGTTTGGAATGGCCTGTGGTTGGTTCAGAGGGGGTGGAGGGTGCCTCCTTGCATTGTTTAATGTCTTCAGTTCAGTGCTAAACTGCTGACTCTCAGCAGTGTGGAATAACTCACGGCTCCCAAATCAGTCCTTGGCAAGGCAGCCAAGATGTAGCAGCTCTCACGTTTTCCTACACTGAGGCTTCTGTGTGCATAACAGGATATTTTCAAGGGAAGACCTAGCTTCCAAAGTTCATATTTTGTAGCATAGTAGTAGTCACTATCTTAACCCTTTTTTTCTAATTAATGTGTGGATTCATAATGGAGCGCTATTTATTGGGGGGGATGCAATCAATGTTTAATTTCTGAAGTGGAGCATTTCCGGGACTTGGGCCTGCTTGGGAGAATCTAATTCTAGATGTGTGAGCTATTGTGGTGGCTCTGTCAGAAGAGAGGAAAGTATTCTGCATCTTTTCAAGTCACTCCCTTGTTGATTATTGCCTCATATGTTCCAGGCCCAAGGCCTGGCATTCACAACAGGTTCCAGGGCTCAGCCCTGGCTCAGGTTAAGTCTTGAATACTACAAAAATAAGTTTTCTTTGGTTACTAGAGTGGAGCAGGCCATGTGGTAATATTCATAGCCATGTCCTGGCTGGAACTGTTATTGTTCAGTAAGCCTAACTATGTAACAAGAACCATTTCTTCCTCTGTGTAAGAAGTAAAAGGAAATACTTCTCTTCAAAACAAAAGAAAGCAGTCAAAGGGCTAAATCAAACAAACAATGTCTCTTCATCCTTTTGAAGTAAAAATACAGTGATTTTTCTTACCATTATACTTGCTTAATAAGAAAACCTGATTTGTCACTGGGCACAGGGCTATTTTTGGGCAGGAACACACAGGAACGGAGTTCCGGCTGGCTCCTGAGTTGGCCACACCCAGCAGGAGCTCATTAGCATAATAGGTCACACCCAACAGCAGAAACTCATTAGGACTGGCTACATGAGGGCTGTGAGGCCTAACACGCAAAGGAGTTCCTGCTCCAAAAAAAGCCCCGGGTTTTGACTACAAACAAGGTAAACAGAATAGGAAGCAAAAGGTGGGTGTGGCTGGATGACCACACTTCTGGTAACACAGGTGTGTTGCCTAATATGCTAATGAGCCGTGCTGTCAAGAGTGTGGCCTAATATGCCAATGAGCTCCTGCTGTTGGGTGTGGCCTAATATGCTAGTGAGTTCCTGCTGGGCTTTTTCTACAAAAATAGCCCTGACTGGGCATATAGATTAAATAAACCAAAGTTTATTTGCTAGCTGTCATATTTAAAAGCATGATTTCTCTCATTGTTCTCCCACCCTGAGTTGTGACAGCTAGTTCTCAGACCCCACTAAAGGTGTAGAGTAAGATTGTCATCTACTAAGAAAAGTGGAACTGCCAGTTTCTCCTGTGAAAACCTAAAGAAGGTTGCCAGATCCAAGTATAGGCCTGTTCAGAAGGGAAATTAAGACTTTACAAATACATGTGTCAGACCTTTTAAATTTTGAATGTTATGGTTCTGGTCTTATCTTCATTGTTGCTGATTAAATGTAATTTCTTTATTGTTAATATTTACTGTTTGGTATTTTTATTTTGACTGCCAACTGTTTTAAGGGCCATCTATTTGGGGTGGAGCCCTGGCTTCGTGGTAGAGCTTCTGCTTGGCATGCAGAAGGTTCCAGTTTAAAAGGATCAAGTCCTAAGTGATGTGAAAGACTTCTGCTTGAGATCCTGGAGAAATACTGCCAGTGTAACCTGTCAGTACTGACCTTGAAAGATGAATGATCTGATAAACTCTGTTACCAGGGCTGCCTGAGGAGATACATGTGTATGGCATTTACACATGCACCTCCAACCCTATGGGATCATAAGAGAGGCCATGTTGAATCAGGCCAATGGCCTATCCAGTCCAACACTCTCTGTCACACAGTGACCAAAACCCAGGTGCCATCAGGAGCAACGCTCCCTCTAAGCTGTGGAGTCTTGTTAGCAAAAATTCTACTTGGTGAGCTACTGGCATTAAAGCTGCGAGTGAGTGATTTGGTTACTGCATATCTGGAGCCATCACTCCTGAACTAAAACAAAAACCTGTGGGCTGGAGGCTAAAAAACTGTGAGCTAGCTAACACTAAGCTGAGAGGGAACACTGATCAGGAGGTCCACCAGCAGGGCCAGACTCCTGAAGCCCTCCCACTGTTGCCTCCCCCAGCACCAAGGATGCAGAGCATCACAGCCCCAGACATAGTGCTCCATCTATACGTTATGGCTAATAGCCACTGATGGACCTCTGCTCTATATGTCTATTCAATCTGCTCTTGAAGCTGTTTATGCTTGCCTATTCCACTTCCTATGGCAATGAATTCCATGATCCTAAGTTTGTGGATACCCAGGCATACACTTGATATTGGGGAAGTATGGGAAAGAGACATTTAGTCTGTATAGGCTACAATGATAGGCAGAAAGACAAAAAGCAAAGGCAGATTTCAAAAGGTAATTCAGTAAAATTAAGTTACAAGTAGGTCTTAGTGGAAGCAGTCACATTTGGCTAGATGTGTCCACCAGGGGCTAGTCCAAGTAGAACCAACCTGTGTATGTATGTATGGTGTCCCCAAGGAGAAGACAAAAAGGTAGAGCAATATGGAGAAATGATGTTATAGTGGAGGCTAGAAAAGGGGCAGGGCCAGTTGGTTCATAGAGGTGAGGTTAGACTGCTGCCTTAGGGTGCCGCCACCAGGGGGCGTCACTGGCCTGTCAATATAGATGCACATGCCGGCCCTGCTCTCTGGCTGATTCTCCCAGCCGCTCTGTCTGACCATCTGCCCCCGCTGCACGTGGTTTGTGCCGCGACAGAAGGGAGAAAGAGAGCTCAGTGGCCAGGAGGGGTGGGAAGGCAAGGGTGGGGTTTCAGGGCTGAGGCCGCCCAACAACACCTACAACTCAATGGAGGTGGGGCGCCACTTGGCGCCTTTTGTCACCCGCCCCCTGCTGCTGCACAGAGGCGGCTGACATGACTGGATTGCTGGTGCCTCAGTATGTCGGAAGCCCTGCCTGCAGCTTGCCAGGGCCTGGGGAGGAGAGAGGCAAAGCACAGGCCAGCAGTAGCCCGGAAGTGCTTGAAAGGCGGGGGAGAGGAGGAAGGGGGGAGCCAGCTCCAAAGAAAGTAGCGGAGGGGACAGAGGAAGCTGGCAGGAGGGGTGCGGCACCTGGCGGCCGCCCTCCCAGCTAAGGAAGATGTGAGTATTGAGGATGTCTTACAGAAGCTGCAAAAGTTCTGCAGGGAGGGGGAGGAATGTGAAAGATGGGGGGGGAATCCAGAGGGACAGAGAGGCGATCCCCTTTTCCTGGTGGTGGGACACCCAAGTTTCCAGTCCTCTGCCTACAGCCCCTTCTTTGCTTGCAACCCCCAAACTGGACTTTAACAAAAAGAGGAGGGGGGAACCCACGTTCCTTTCTGCGTGTCTGGAATTGGCTCTGCAAAGACAGGGTGGCGCTGTGAAGCTTCACGCAGCAAAGAAGGGAGAAAGTTTCAAACTTGTTTTCCCTCCCCGAGAGGGATGCATATGGCAGTTTTGGAAGTCTCTCCCCCTTCTCCTTTCCTGCCAATATTGCTGCTGAAATTAAATGGAGGCAGCTCTCAGAAGGGCCTGGCCTGGAGAGAAGCCCCCCCTTTTCAGATTTGCTTTTCTTTTGGCGGTGGCGTGTGTGTGTGTGTGTGTGTGCTATTGGCTTGCTTTGTTGCTGTAAGGGGAGGAAAGGAGGATTTGCTTCAAAGAGCTCCTTTTGCTTGAACTTTAGCTCTAAAAAAAGAGAGAGGCACTTTTTGCAGGATGCAAATAAGGAAGGGTTAGTTTGAAAGCTGTTTGAGAGCAGCTGCCAACCGGAAATGTGGCGTTGAACTAACATGTGTGGCAGAACGTGCAAGATCAGCTACCTCTGGAGGTCTATACCCTTTCTGGATCTCGATAAGCTACCCCTAACATTTCAGGTGGGTAGCTGTGTTGGTCTTCAGGAGAAGACCAGGGTTCGAATCCAGTGGCACCTTAGAGACCAGCAAGGGCTCCAGAGTATAAGCTTTGCAAGTCGAAATGGTACCTAACAGAGGGAACTTTGGGCCTTGAAATCTTATACCCTGGAAATCTTGTTGGTCTAGACTGGACTCAGATCTGGCTCCACCCTGCTTCCGGTCGGAGTTAAAATGGCGAATTGACACACTTTGCGATTTGTGCAGGGTGTACAGCAGTATCTGACGACAGTCTGGGCTCTACCTGGCCCAGCGCAGCACTCCCCAGACGGGGGGGTGGCAAGCAAGCAGCGAAGCCTGAGGGGGAGTTGAGATCGGTGTGGATAAGCTTTGAAGGAAGCTTGTTTACACCTTGATCTCCTTCCGCGGAGAGGGCAGTTGCTAATCAGCACTACAGATACCAGCTGGGCTGAGAATTCAGCATAAATTCGTCATCTACCGACCTCTTTAACATCAAGATTAACATCGATTACAGAAGAAGCACTGTGAAACCCCGAGATTACAAGTAAGGTAACAAAAGAACAATTGCTTACCGGTTTAAAGAAGAACGCGAAATCGAAACATACGGATAAGCGTAGTAACCTTTAATGAACTATTCCGCTTGATTTAAAAGTTAAAAGAAAGCTTTCCTCTAGAGAAAACGGCCGAAAATTGACTTTGTTTTGCATTCCTGTGGTCAGCTAAGTCTAAACTTTGCGTAGCAGAAACGAAACTGACTGTGACTCTATGATACAGGAAGCAGACTAGAGTGGATGTTTTTCGAAGTCGCTGTACCGGAAGTAGACGGTTGATTTAGTGTGTGACACCATCACCACCGGAAGTTGGATTACAGTGACGGACAGACAAACAGGAAGTTCGGAAAGAGCCTACTCTAGCCAGAAAACCATAGAGAAATTGCGCCCGACATTTTGTGGAGGACTAAATTTTAAAAAGTTATTTTTAAGCCGAGAAAACATTGGAAGAAGTTATAAAGGTGGCGATTTGGCTTGAAGATTGCTAATATAAAGATTGATTAGCCCGCAAGTCGTTTTCAAGACGGATTTGAGGTCAAGACCAAGAGCTGCCTCATCACCCAACCCAAGAATGACTGCAAAGGAAAAAAAAGAGTGGCAAGCCGCTATGGAAGCGATGGAAAAACGGATGACTGAAGTGGTGCAGAGTTTGGGAAAGCAAATAGAATCACAGCTACAACAACAACTGCAACAACAACTGCAATTACAACTGGAGCAAATAGAACAAGTACAAGTACAGAAAAAAAATATGGAAGAATTAAAGGAACTGGTACTGACAGAAGTGGCAGGGATAAAAAAAGATACAGAAGACGTTAAAGAGGTTAAAAGTCTGGTGACAAAATCAGAAGAAATGGAACAGAAAGTTAAAAGAACCTTGTCAGAAAACACAAGATTGGAGTCCATGATGGAATATAGGGCTACTCAGAATCATTTGAGATTGAGAGGAATAGAAGAGGAGGAAGATCAGGACTTACGGGCCCTTGTAATTAATACATTGATAACTTACATAGGGGAAGATGTTGGAGATTTGGATCCAGACTTTGACCTGATTTATAGAGTAAACTCAGCTTATGCCAAAAGAAAGCAATTACCCAGAGATGTGATTGTACAATTTGTGACTACAAAAATGAAGGAAGACGTTTTCAAGAAGCAATTTACACAACCGTTGGAAATTAATGGGAAAAAAATAATAATTTTTTATTATTAAAATCGATCTTCGAGATCGATCTTACAAGACAGAAAGAAATTCAAGAAATTAACAGACAGACTAAAAGAAATGAGCATCAGGTTCAGATGGGAGATTCCATATGGATTATCATTTGTGTACAATTCGGGGAGATTTACCCTCAAAACGGAAGGAGATATATACAGATTCAAAGAGAACAATTTTGATGACTTTAAAGACATTTAATTCAAAACAACTATGGATTACAAATTTTTATCTTGGAATGTAAATGGACTAAATTCACCAAATAAAAGAAGATTAGTGAGTCATTGGCTAGAGAAACAAAAATGCAACATAATTTGTCTACAAGAAACACATATTAGAAAACAAGATAATAAATATTTGATTAATAAAAAATTGGGAGAAGAATTTCATTTCTCAGCAATTAATAAGAAAAAAGGAACAGTGATATACATTGCAAAAGAATTGGAACCTAAACAAATCTTCTCAGACAAAGAAGGAAGATATGTTGGCGTGGAAATAATGATGAATAGAAAAAAGACATTGCTTATAAATATATATGCACCCAATGGTGCGAAAGAGACTTTCTTTAAAGATTTGACTAAAGAGTTGGACTGTTTAAATTATGATCAAATAGTTCTTGCAGGAGACTTTAATGGTACAGTGAATAATGTATTGGACAGAAAATCCAAAGCAACTGGAGAGACGGTTGGAAAGCTGCCAAAAAAAATTTTTCAGCTAATGAAGCAAGAGAAACTAGAAGATGTTTGGAGGAAGTGGAATCCCAAGACAAAGGATTACACGTTTTATTCTAACAGACATAACTCCTTTTCCAGAATTGATATGATTTGGATGTCAGAGGAGATGGCGCAAAAAACCTACAAAATACAAATTTTACCGAAAACTAATTCAGATCACAACCCCTTACTTTGGATATCTAAAGAAAAGCCTAAACAATTATATTGGAGAATTAATGAGGACTTATTGGATCAAAAATTAATTAATGAAACTTTGAAAAAAGAGACAAAAAGTTTCTTTGAACTGAATCTAAACAAAGGTACGGATATACAAGTTGTATGGGACACATACAAAGCGGTAATGAGAGGCTTGCTTATCTCTTTGAACTCTAAAGATAAAAAACAAAGGATGCAACAACAAAAGGACCTTCATGAAAAAATTTGGCAAAAGGAAAAGGAGCTAAAGAAAAGACCAGGGAAGAAAAAGATTATTAAAGAGATCCACTTTCTACAGGATCAATTGAATGTTCTACTTAACAGAGAATTATACTGGAACCTGAAGAAACTACAGCAAAAAGCATTTGAGGGTGCAAATAAACCAGGAAAATTTTTATCGTGGCAATTGAAAAATAAAAAAGAAAGGAATTTTATAAATAAGATCACTGAAGATGGAAAGGATGTTATGAATTTGAATGGCATAAAAAGAGTCTTCTTTAAATACTACGCCACACTGTTTAAAAAGAAAGGAATTGATCAACAGAAAATTAAGAAATATTTGGAGACTATCGAAATTCCAGAGCTGGGAAAACAAATTAAAGAGTTATTAAATGGTTTAGTAACGAAGGAAGAAGTCAAAATGGCGATAGAAGATGCAAAGTTGGGGAAAGCTCCAGGTCCAGATGGCTTCACTGCAAAGTTCTACAAGAAATTTAAAGAGGAGCTAACCCCTATTTTAGTACTTCTGTCGAATGAGATAAGAAAGACTAAACGGATCCCAGATTCATGGAAAGAAGCAAATATTTCATTGATACCCAAAGAAGGTTTGGATTTAACTCATGTCAAGAATTATAGACCAATATCGCTATTAAATAATGATTATAAATTATTTGCAAAAATAATTTCAGAAAGACTGAAAAAACATCTGAAAGATACTATAGCGGAAGAACAAGCTGGTTTTCTACCACATAGACAAATTAGAGACAATTTAAGAGTGGTGATTGATGCAATTGAATACTATGACAAACATCCAGAAAAAGAAGTTGGATTCCTCTTCCTTGATGCGGAAAAAGCTTTTGATAATTTAAACTGGGAATTTATGCTGCAAGTTATTGAAAAAATGGATATAGGACAGTCTTTTTTAAACATGATTGTGGCAATTTATTCAGAACAAAAAGCGACTTCGAATATAAATAAAGAAAGAACGGATTTCTTCCAAGTCCAAAAGGGAACACGTCAAGGCTGCCCGCTATCCCCGTTGTTGTTTATTTGGATATTGGAAATATTATTGACAGCGATAAGAAAAGATAACAGTATTGAAGGACTTACAGTGAAAGGTTTTACATATAAATACAGGGCATTTGCAGACGATGTAATGTTTATGATTCAGGATCCAATTGAGAAAATACCACAATTGATGGACAAAATTGAAGAATTTGGTTCAGTTGCGGGATTCTACGTTAATAAAAGTAAAACCAAGGTGATGTGCAAAAATATGACGAAGCAAAGGCAAACAGAACTACAAGAGAAAATTCAATGTGAAGTAGTTACAAAGACTAAATATTTAGGAATTGAATTAACCATGAAAAATATTGATCTGTTCAAAAATAATTATGAAAAGGTGTGGTATAAGATTCAGCAGGACATGAAGAAATGGGACACGTTGAATTTATCACTATTGGGAAGAATCGCAACTGTAAAAATGAATGTCTTACCGCGTTTGATGTTCTTATTTCAGACTATTCCAATATTAAAACAAAGGAAAGTATTGGATACGTGGCAGAAAGAATTATCTAAATTTGTATGGGCAGGAAGAAAACCAAGGATTAAAATGAAAATTTTATGTGATGCAAAAGAAAGAGGAGGTCTACAATTACCAAACTTAAGACTGTATTATGATGCCGTCTGTTTAACATGGTTGGAACAGTGGATTAACCTTGAGGATAAGAAGTTATTGGCTTTAGAAGGGCACGACAACAAGTTTGGATGGCACGCATACTTATGGTATGGAAAAGTAAAAATGGACAAATTCTTCAAACACCACTTTATAAGACAATCACTGTTCGAGACTTGGATGAGATATAGAAAATTCTTCTCAGAAGAAAGACCACTTTGGATAGTACCAGCAGAAGTGATTAATCCATATTCAAGAAATCAAGGGTTAGATTGGCTACCTTATAAAAGTCTTTTAAAATTAGAAGGGAAAAATTTTGTGTTAAAAGATAGATTTGATGTGGAATTTGAATATGATTGGTTGAAGTATAGACAGATCCATGACTTATTTAAGACCGATAAGAGAGAACATGGTTTTAGAGAAAATAATATGGAAATTGAAACTGTATGGCTTGAAAAGGGGAAAAAAATGACTTCTAAACTGTACAAAGTTTTATTGAAATGGTATACTGAGGATGAAATTGTAAAAGAGCAAATGATAAAATGGGCGGTAAATGTTAATAACGAGATATTAATGACATCTTGGGAATATTTGTGGAAAAGGTCAATGAAAATTTCAACTTGTGTAAATGTTAAAGAGAATTGCTATAAAATGATGTATAGATGGTATATGACGCCTAAAAAAATTGCTATTATAAATGAAAGTATGTCTAACTAATGTTGGAAATGTAAAAAACATGAAGGGTCTTTTTACCATATGTGGTGGACATGTGATAAAGCAGTATGTTATTGGACTAAGATCCACAATGAGATACAAAATTTTTTGAAATGTACTTTTAAGAAAGACCCACAGATGTTATTGCTAGGTCTTAAAATGGAAGAAATAAATGTAGCCAAGAGAACATTATTATGGTACTTGATTACAGCAGCTAGACTGACTTTTGCTCAATGTTGGAAACAAGATAAAATACCTGAAACATGGGAATGGATTAAAAAGACGTTGTTTTTGGCAGAAATGGACAAACTGACAAGAAAGCTAAACAACGAAGAAGATTAAACTTTTTTTGAAGACTGGAAAGACTTTCAAGAATACCTGTTGAAAAACTGGGATATTAAACGTGGTTTGATTTGTTTTGATAGCTATTAAGAAGAAAACGAAAGAGAGTTAGACTTTTGAATTGTTACCGTCAGTAAGAGAAAATAACTTTAGAAGTAATTGTAATGGTAATAAAATAAGAGAGATATTAATGGGGTTGGAGCAGTGCGGGAAGCCTTGTTTGGGGGGGAGAGGGAGAAAGAAAAATGGATATGTAGTGGTTTGTTTAAATTGTATGAACATGTGATATATCCAATAAAAAACTGTATTTACAAAAAAAAAAAAAAAAGATCTGGCTCCACCCTTAAAGTGTGGCCCATTTGAACCAGCCCCGTTGAGAGGTCTGGTGCTGCTGCCAACTCAGGGGCCTTGATGTTTTATCCTCCTCAGAAAACCCAAATAATTCAACCTTGGAAGTAAATCTTAAAGTATAGTTTTTCTACCTATCTACTTAGGTACGCCTACTGTTCATTTGTGGGCAAAAACAAATCATCCAATCTAACTTAAAAAACAAAACAAAAGCAGAACAAAGTTTTGAGCCCAGTGGCACCTTTAAGACCAACAAAGTTCAATTCTGGCTATAAGCTTTTGTGCGCATGTACACTTCTTCATGCATGCACATGAAAGCTTATACCCAGAATTAAACGTTGTTGGTCTTAAAGGTGCCACTGGACTCAAACTTTGTTCTATTGCTTCAGACCAGCACAGCTAACCACCTGAATCTACTATTTAAAACAACCCAGCTTGGTTAAGAACATAAGAACATAAGAGAAGCCAATGTTGCATCAGGCCAATGGCCCATCCAGTCCAACACTCTGTCGCACAGTGGCCAAAAATACCAGGTGCCATCAGGAGGTCCAGCAGTGGGGCCAAGACACTAGAAGCCCTCCCACTATTGACCCCCTAAGCACCAATAATACAGAGCATCCCTTCCCCTGGAGTCTCTATCTATACCTTGTGGCTAGTAGCCACTGATGGACCTCTGCTCCATATGTTTATCTAATTCCCTCTTGAAGCTGTCCATGCTTGTAGCCTCCACCACCTCCCGTGGCAGTGAATTCCATGTGTTAATTGTTCTTTGGGTGAAGGACTTCCTTTTATCCATTCGAACCCAACTGCTCAGCAATTTCATTGTGTGCCTACAAGTTCTTGTATTGTGAGAAAGGAAGAAAAGTACTTCTTTCTCTACCTGCTCTATCCCATGCATAATCTTATAAACCTCGATCACGTCACCCCTCAGCCATCATTCCTCCAAGCTAAAGAGCTCCAAGCACTTTAACCTTTCTTCATAGGGAAAGTGTTCCAACCCTTTTATAATTCTAGTTGCCCTTTTCTGCACTTTTTCCAAAGCTATAATATCCTTTTTAAGATGTGGTGACCAGAACTGTACCTGTTGCCTGGAAGCAATTGTTAACTTACCGGAGGTGAGCAGGCAAGTGGCTGCCCCCCCCCCAAGAATTAATTCAAAGGATCCTGTGAAGCAAATGAAAGGTCCCAGCTAGATAGGACCAGTGGTCCATCTAGTCCAGCATGGCCAACCAGTTGCTCTGGAGGAGGCCAGTAAACAGAGTACAGAGGCTGAGGCTTTCCCCTGATGTTGCCTTCTGGCACTGGCAATCAGAGTTCTATGCCACCACAAAGAGTACTCCTCTTCATACTTCAACAAAAACTCCAGGATAGTGTGCCTAATGCTTCTGTTGCTCTAAAGATCTTTCTTACACTTCCGGTGTCAGTGGCAAGTGGTGAACGCAGCTTCTCAAAACTCAAACTTATAAAAACACACATACACTCGACAATATCGCAAAAGAGACTACTTGGTTTGGCAATTATTTCAACTGAACATGCTGAAGCATCAGTGCTTGACCTGAAGGAATTGGTGACAAAATTTGCTAAAGAAAAGGCACACAAAATGAGATTCTGATGTGCCTGAAATGGAAACATTAAACAGTCTTAAATTTCAACATCACAATTAACAGGATTTTTCAAAATGCTTTGTGATTTGTGTTTTTCTGTTTGAGAGAGAAAATCAGAGATTGTATTACTTTTTCTCATAATTAAAAAAATTGCAATTTCAAATTGTATGTTTTTCATTTTTCCTAAAATGCATTTATGTTTGAAAACTGGTGGGTGCCTCGCCTAGTGTGCAAAAAAAACTGGCACCAGCCTTGAAAAGGGGTCAGCTTACTGGACACATTGGAGAGTGGAGAATTGGGTTTGGAGAAGAGAATGAGGCAGAGGTTTTGGAGTGAAGGCAAATGAGGCGAGGAAAAAATAGACAAGAGAGAAGCAGCCTGATGCCTGGGAGCTGATTGGAATGAAAGGGAGAAGGGGGGGGGATGCATTTCTAGTACAGGGAAGAGGTTTCTCTGGAATGAAGCTTTGGGAAGAGTGCAAACAAGAGAGCTGGTGGCCGTGGCAAGGACATTGGGGAACCTACCTGAGAATGAGATCAGCTGCAGAGAGAGAGAAAGGGAAAGTGGTGGGGGAGGTTTTAGGAGATAGAGAAAGGTTGCCTGATCCTGAAGCATGAGCATTGTCAAGTATTATGGTAGTTCAGGGACAGTCCCGGGGTGAAGCTGAACCTAAAATGCCAGGGTTAAGAGGGTCCATTTATACCCCAAATTCAAGTTCTTTTACACCAAAGGCAGGAGATGAAGTTATCCTGCTGACTGAGGACTTGATTAGTTTACCAGGCAGGGTCTGTCTTGTTTGGGACACTCAAGGTGAACAGATTGTTAAGATACTGTCCCACAAGCACCAGTTGTTCAATTAAATCAGGGTGTGGCGAGATCCATGGAGTCACAAGACAAGTCCTTGATGAAGGGGCATGATGGTTTCTCACCGGGTCCTAGATATCTCACCATGAGTGCTTAATTCCTACTGTGATTATCTGGTTTGATCCAAGGAGTCGTCTGCCTACACATTTAGCTGTGTAGGTAGTATGGTACTTCCTTCCCTTGGTCATGTTGAACTTGAGCATACTCTTGCAAGGAGAAGCAGCTGCAACCTGCCTGGATTTCAGATATGTGCAAGCTTCAAGCAGGTGACACAGAAGTGGCTTGGTGGTGCTGGTGCACTCTGTTTTCCCTTCCCTCAGCAAGCATGATTAAGCTACTGATGCTATAACCTGATGGACTTTGGGAAGAGAAAGGAGTCTCCCTGTCCCATAGTCTTTTCTTAATTGGTTTACACTTCTCAGAATTCATAAACATCAAATAAAGGGATATTTAGCTGGTTCTTAGAAGCTGGTTCCCGCTACCAGCACTCCATCATTCAAAATCTTTTTGGAGGAAATGCCCACATTCCGTGGCGATCTTACCCATAAACAGCATGTCTCATACCCTGGTGAGTTGATTTCAACCTGAAGACAGACCCTTATTCTTCTATTTTGCTTCTGTTTGAATCTTGGCATCTGAGAGTAGAAGATGATAACCTTTCCTTGCAGTTTAGGCATGTCCACATAAGCAAACTGGTTCAGTAAAAGAAGTGAACCCATGGGGACTACATACAGTAGAAATCTAGAACAAAAGCATGGAATGGTAGGGCTTAACCCAGCAAATAAGTAAGCACAATTCCCTTTGACCACATCTTTTCCAGCATAAACTTGAACCCAACCCATTCCGGTTATACACTTTAGTTTAGCAGATGTTAAGTAGCATTGAAAGAGCACTTTAAAAGCTTGTTCTCATATATCCTCACAGACTAACTTTAAAGATACTAAAGTCTAAGTACTGACCAAAAATACTCCTCTCGCTGTTGCTTGTGACTGCTGCTGCTATTTTTCAGGACTCCTTCGTATGTATGGTAATGCATCTATAGAATGTGTGCTTTAAAATGGATTAAGTTAGGACTAGAAATGGGCAAAAAGTGCCCTGAGAAATATTGCTAACCTTACCATAGTTCTTCAGGGTTCTCTTGAAACCTCTGCAGATGGGCTGTTAGGGCAAGCCCTTTCAAGTGACGTATGGTGTCAGATCTAGCTAGGAAGGAGAGAAGGTGCATATGAGGATTGGTTTTGAACTTCCATAATAGTGTTTCCTTAAATTGCTATGCTTGCTTAGAATTAAAAAAGAAAAGAGAAAGCACCATATTCCTGTGCTATGATGATGCCTTGAAGGTGTTTAGAAACATTTAATTAGCATCATTCACAGATGGAAAAAATGTAAACTAGACTGACTGCATTCTGAATGGTAAGAAAGAAATGCTTCATAACGGAGTATAAGGAGGTTAGGGGTAAAATGACCCACAGCTAATGATAGGCTAAAGTTGTGCTGTCATGCAACACAAAATGTTTGAGAATGGAAAATAATTAATGTTGAGTAACGAATAGAGCTGAGATTATTATAATGAGATACAATGTGCTCTTCAGACCATCCAGAGGTCAATGTTACTTGGTTCCAAATGGTTATGAGTAAGTAAGAATTGTGCTGCTATAAAGTAAAAATAATGCCATGGAATACAGTCAGTTTCCCAGTGACCTAGAGGTTAATGGTAGTTGCTCTTAGTATGTTTACAAAGGTTTAAAAGAGATGTATAAACTGGAGGTTTTCAGGTCCAGAGCTGTGGTACTAAGGAGACTAGTATCATCTTCATATTTCTGAAGAAAGTAGTTTCAAGAGTGCTCTACTTGCTTTTACTGCATACCTGGAGATGGAGACTTTCCTTTCCTAAATGGTGCCACCTCTTGAGCCATATATTATTTATGGGTCTCACTCTGAGCGTGTATGACACCACTATATTATTGCAGAAACAGAAGTATTATTGTGTACCATGTTACTGGAGGAGAGCCCTTGGACAATGATGACTCTCTAAGAATAGGGCACCTGCCAGAAGAGTGCATGTCTAGCAGCAGATCCAGTTCAGTGTTCAAGAGGTATTATGATACCACACTGCTCTTTGGCAAGGTCAGGGTTATTTTTGGGCAGGAACGCACAAGAACGGATTTCTGGCTGGCTTCCGAGTTGGCCACATTGAGTTGGCCATGCTGAGCAGGAACTCATTAGCATAATAGGCCATACCTAACAGCAGAAACTCATTATGATTGGCTACATTAGGGGTGTGTGGCCTAACATGCAAAGGAGTTCCTACTACCTAAAAAGTCCTGCATTTTGACAACAAACAAGGTAAACAGAATAAGAAGCAAAAGGTGGGTGTGGCTGGATGACCACACTTCTGGGCTAATATGCTAATGAGCTGTGCTGTCAGGGTGTGGCCTAATATGCCAATGAGTTTCTACTGTTGGGTGTGGTCTATTATGCTAATGAGCTCCTGCTGGGCTTTTTCTACAAAAAAAGCCCTAGGCAAGATTATACCAGTTTGAATTCTCATTTGGTTTTTGGTCTGGAGGTCATATAGTTCATGACTCAAACTGATGTTTTCAATGTAGGAGGAACAATAGATGAGCATGGTAGCCTAATATAACTGCATGACTGAAGTCTTTCCATAGCTAATTAATCCCATGTATATGCATCAACATCTCCCTTGGTGGAGATGAGACATCCAAATATTTCTTTGTCTGCATCCATAACTGTTTAGCTTTTTGTGGTACAAAAATATGCTTAAAATGCCACTAACATTAATACCTTCTGGGTACTATGAGGAATCACTGGGGGGAGTTTTGGAAAATCTCATCCTACTCCCCAAAATGTCTCCCTTTTGTCTTTAATTGACACTCAGCTGTTCACAGCATTCTATTATTTCTGGTGCATTTTCAGTCTTCATCAGGCTGTTTTTTTAAAATGTTTTTATTTGGTTGATTTGTACAATCATATTTTTCTGCATATTTGAGGAGCCCCCTAAGTATGTAGAGACTGTACTATGTCCTTGGGTGGCCCAGGTTTATGTCCTTCAATATACACACAGAGGGCAGCCAGTTTACTATTAGATAGAGTGAGATATACTGTGAAGAAATGCATTTCCCCCCCTTTGGAGGTGGTATGAGCAAAACCTCTTTGTGTTTAAAAAAAAATTCTTTTTCCCCTCTGGGCAGAAAACAGGCAGGGAGGAGGAAGTCAGTCAGTGGCTTTCCAGGCTCATCTCAGCTACCCCTTAAGAAATGCTAATAGGTCTATCTAGAGACAATAGGAAGGTCCAGTCTATGTGGCTCTTATGTGAGCCCAAGCAGGGAACAGAAATTTGGAGGAATTAAATAATAGAGAGACTTCAGGAAGGAAATTTCTGGAAACTTCAGGAAAAGTTTCTCTGACTTGGCCTGACTGGGTCAATGGGAGGGGAAAAGGAGATTTTATTATTATTATTATTATTTATTTAATTTATGGGATACAACTTCTGGATGTAAGGAAGAAGCTCTCTTGGGTGCTGAGTCCATCAGAGCAGACAGAACTTTTAACTGAGGTCTGGAGGAGGTGGGCATTAGCCATGTGTTGGCCTGAAGACCTGAAGGTAGCTTTGAGATAATGAAATCTCTGTAGAGATCTGTAACTTCCTAAGCTAAGGACCCTGTCCTATATTCTAACATCTGATAGGGCATGTATAGAGAGAGGGACAGAGGAATTGCTTTTTACCCATTTCTTTTGAATCCCTTGCTCAATCTGGTGCTGTGCTAAACTATGCTTTTGAACATTTTCTTTTTAATAAATACTTTATAACTTTGGATGCTGGTAGCAGTTCTCTGTACCACATAGACCTGGAAGGGAAGCTGGGAGTCTTGACCCTCCCAGCAGGCAATTCCTACGAAGGTCAGGTGGTGGCGATGGGTTACCAGAGAGAAAGAAAGACTTCTCTAGGTGTTGGAAAAACATTGGAGGGCAGGGTGGAACAGGGCCTGCAGGCCAGAGCAGGCCCATTCCACCACATATACACTAGTATTTTCTAACTTTGGGGACTCTTGATTCTTTTTAGGTTTACAAGGAAGTAAGTGTTGTGCATGTCAATGGAAACAAGCAAGATTAGAATGCAGTTCTGAAATCTTGCTTGAGCTTCCTAGTTACAGAAATAGTTTTACTTCTTTTTAAAATCCATTCTAATAGACAACATATGGGCATCTGTGGAAGACAATTCTGGAACTATGAAACTGTATTCTTCATGTCAGCATCCCTGACTTTGGATCATATTTTTAGCTGGTCATTATGACAACAGAAGTAATCCAAAATTAATACACATTTAATAAGGTTCCTATTATTATTATTATTTCCTTGCTTTCTTCTATGATGGACCCCTGCTTCTTCTTCTCTGTGAAGCAGATTTTCCTGCCAAACACTATTCTCCACTTTGTCTGAGCAGCCTCTTAGTAGCATGTTTCTGTTATAGAAATATAACTTTCTGCATGTCCCGCCCTGTGACAGAGAATTTATTTGACTTTTGCCCAGGCCAGAGATTTATTATAACTCAGCAGGAGCCCTCTTATAAATCCCTTTGGAAATGGCACTTGACACAAAGTCAAGTTGAAACAAAAAGGTTGATTTTATTAAACAGGCACAGTTGAATCAGGAATAGGGCAGGGTACAAGAAGTTGAGATAACGTGTTAATTATGCAAATTAGAATATTTTGAACAGGCACTGGAGCTGATATTCTTAGAGAATCAGTTCTTAACTGTGAGAGGTTTGTTTGTCTTGGAGATTTCTTTCAGCAACAATGTGTCTTAATAAAGTTTCATAAAACTATTTTAGTTTTCTGGAAGTTAGTACTTTTTTCCTGTACTTGAATACTTCCATTCTGGGATTATAACTTTCCCTTTTTCACTCTTGAGGTGTCAAAGACTGTTTCCATTCTCACCCAAACCAGGGGTTCCTTCTGAGTTGAACCCTTTGAACAACCGGGTAAGAAATATCTTCCTCTTTCTAGGAACGATAAACATTTTCTGTTTGGCTAGACTGGCAGATTCCAGCCTTCTATCCAGTCCCTTCTGTCAAACCTAAACCCCAGTTCTAGAGACTGAATAAACAGAATTCAGCTAGGGCTGACACTTAGACTTTTAGTTCTGATTCTTGAACTTTTCCTCAATTGTGTTGGTACACAGTAAGGGCAAGGAGTTGTGTCCCTTCGCTTCTCAAGTGACTTGTCTGTTTCCCTCAGACCAACACACACACTCCTCCTGACTGGCAACTGCCAAGCTAAAATCCAAATAATGATGGACTCCCTCTGACCAGACTCACAAGACTTTTGAAAGCACTCCTCAGCTGGTGCCGACCAATCAGAGAGTAGAAGGTGCATGCAGGCAGCAGCCTGCCAATCAAAGTACTTTACAGTGAGGCATTAAGCCCTAATTCCCAGCTCTCCATTTTTTGATGCACTAAGCATCCTGGTTTTCGAGGTTAGTTTGTCATAGCTTCATTTCCTGTTCTCAAACAGAGCTGTTTAAAAGCCAGGTAATATTTACTTCTATGCTTAATTGGAGAAAGTACACCCTTATTAATGTAAGTACATTGTAACTACTGTGTGTATATATACTGCAATGGGGGGAAATAGCATGAGGTACATGCTAACATTAAGTAATTATTATGTGAGTGAATCTGATAGTTTTTGATTACAGAGAAACTTGCTTTTGTGAGGGGATTGGATTATGCTGGGTCTGTGTTAGCAGTTTTTCATACTACATTTGCTGAACTGTCATTGTATTTGTGCCACTCTTCATTTTTTCATGTGAAATCATGTACTTCCTTAAAGATGACTGAATCTCCTTTGTCCTTCTTCCAAGCCATTATCCCAACATTGCTTGTCTGGTACTAGAGCATCTTTCTGGCAGAACCTAAAACCCTGGTTTCTTGTGATCCCAGAAGCTAGCTACTCTGCAGTCTTGGAAATCTAGCTAACCAAGGGGAGCAGAGCTGAGCTGGATAATGGTGGATAACTAATCCAATGGCTCCATACCTGGATGCCTGAAAAGCCTCCAAAATACAAACTTACTAGCATCAGGCAGATGAAAATTTAGCCATAATAGAAACCAGGTGTCCTGAAGGGTTTAAACATCTAAAGTAAATTGATCCTCCTTCAAGAAATTAAAGAGATAACGGAGCAAACAAATTGTCTACAGCAAAACCTAGCTGATAACAAGGCTGCCAAAGTCACAGAGAAAGAAGACATGGAGACTGCAAGTATCTTAAAAGGTATGGAAAACCAATTATTGCAATTAAAATGGGATTTGAAGCAAGAACTAATGGATGGATGGAGGGAATTGTTAAAACCAATAAATAACCAATTAAAGAAACTGGCTGATAATATAAAAATGTAACAGAGACTGCTGAAGAAGCATATGATATGAGCAAAATACACCACAAGATAATTATAAAATTGGAGAACCAATTTTATAAAAATGCTATACCATTTAAGTAAGGGAGGAGTTAAAGTATGGGTGTGGGGAAGTTGGGAGAGGACGAATCCTTTAAAGGTGTCACAGCACGGCATAGTTGAAAATAACTTAGGCCATATAACTTCAGATTTGGGTAAGACTTTGGATATGACACCCACACCCAATTTGTTTTAAATGTTTGGATGGAGGGTTTAAAGCAATACACACAGAGAGGAATACAGAATAGACATAGATACATAAATATAGCAGGTGAATATGGCTACAAAGGAAGATGTTAAAATTTATACATTTAACATCAGAACAATGGGTGATCCTATTAAACAAAGGCAAGAAGCAAACTGTACAAGAGAATTGCGTTCAGATGTTATAATGCTTCAGGAGACTCATCATAATAAAAAAGTAGATAGATTACTGAAACATGGATGTTGTGGGCAGTATGAGCCCATCTGGGGAGGGCGGTATATAAATCTAATAAAATAAATAAATAAATATTATACAACACCAGGGAATAGTAAGTCAAAAGGGGTAGCAATTATTTTTTCAACAGCATTCCCATTCCAAAAAGAGAAATTAGAGATCCACAAGGCTATTACATCTCTGTAAAAGAGCAATATGCAAAAAAAATATATACTCTATGCACCAAATAAGAAGCAAATTAAGTTTGGAAGGAACACATGCAAAAAACTAGATAGATTTAAAGAAGGAAAACTTATAAGGGGGAGATTTAAACTAGATTCATATAGACTATTTAGATAAAAGAAGGAATAAAAGTAACAAAGAAGAAAATAGGGGAAAACAAACTGGTAAAAATTTTACAGGAATTCAATCTTATAGATGCTTGGAAAGTTGATAATCCACAGAAGATGGATTTTACATATTATTCACATAGATATAATACATGTTCTAGAATAGATTTTATTTTAATATCATCAAACTTAATGCAAAATATTGTTAAAGTAGAAATTGGCATTAAAAATTATCACTAATAAGGATGATATGTATTCAAGAAATAGCCAGATTAAAGAAGTTTAATTGTAAAAAATTAAAGTTACAGGTGGAAACAAGAGAATTAGAATAAATACACAAAAACAGGATCAAAAAAAGCATATAATCTAAAAACAAAAGGAAAGATCTAGATGCTATTGAAATAGATTCTATTACTCAAAATTGCTATAGGTGAAACAGGATCATTATGAATTTGGCAAAATGAGTTCAAAATTATAAGCAAGTACTTTGAGAAAACATAGAAATAAAATAGCAAGTACTTTGAGAAAACATAAAAATAGAAATAGAATAGCAATGATAGAATGTAGTAATAAAAATACACAGTACAGAACAAATACTTTAAAAACATTACTCTTCAGATAATCCAGATAATCCATCCAAAAAAAATTGATGAATACCTACAAAAATGGAATATTCCTGAACTGAAGAGTGCGTATAAAAATATTTTAAAGAAGCCAGTGGAAAGTAAAGAAACAGATGATGTGATAAAAAAAAATTTTAAATGGAAAATCTCCAGGCATAGATTGATATGGTCCAGAATTCTATAAACAATTTAAAGATTTATTGTTACCATATATGACAAAATCATTTAACCAGATAATGAAAGACAAACAATCACCACACACATGGGAAGATGCAAGAATTGCTGTGATTTTAAAAACTGGTGAGCAAATGGACTAATTAGATTCTAACTGACCAATAGCATTATTGAATCAAGACACAAAATTATTTACTGCAACCCTTGCATCTTGAATGAGTGTCATAATAAAATTATCTCTCCTCAGACCATTCGGGATTTGTCCACCAAAGGCAAATTACAGACCCAATATGCAGAATATTAAGTGCCATTTATATCAAGAAAAAGACCCCATTAGCCATTGTATTCCTTGATCCACAGAAAGCATTTGATTATTTGGAGTGGGATTTCATTTTTGGACTTTTAAGAAAATTAAATATTGGGCAATATTTCATGAATACAATACAATCAGTCTATCAAAAATCAAAAGCTAGTGTGTGAGTAAATGGATTCAATTCCAGAAGCTTTTCCCTTGCCAGAGGAACTAAACAGGGATGTCCCCTATCACCCCTTTTATGAAAATGATACTCCCCTTACTGTAGCATAGTTAAAAGAAAATGTGCAAAGATTTCAATGAACTGGATTCTTCTCCATCAATTACATTACTTAATTGTGAATCCTACAGTAAGGCAGACTATGACCAGAAACATGATGAAATTTGAACAGATTCTAATGCGACATATGAATAGTGTAAAAGAAATAACTTCTAAAATATATTCTTACTTAATTGAAATAGATACAAATGTCAAATGGTCTGAAAACAATATGGGAAAATGATACTGGGATTAAAATAGAACAAAATATATGGAATAAAGTATGGGTGCCTCAAACAAGGAAAACTGTATCAATAGCCCTTAGGGAGAATTTTTGAAACTACTACATCGATGGTATATTACTTCAGTATTTCTTGCAAGAATAAGTAATACAAAGAACACAAAATGTTGGAGAAATTGTAACCAGCAAGGCGATTACATCCACATGTGGTGATCATGCCCTGTAGTGTCACAGTTTTGAAAAAAAATATTTACAGAACAAAATGAAAAATTGACATCCAAGGGATTAATACTGTTTATGTTGATGGCAGCCTGTAGGGTAATAGCAAAGTGCTAGAAATTTGGAGAATTTTTAACATTTACACTATTGGTATTCTGAACTATGGCAAATAGCTATGGCAGAAAAATTTGACATATCAGTTTAAGAGTAGTCAAAGGTAAAGCTAAAATGTCAGATTTTTATTAAATGTGGCATGATTTTATTACATATACGAATCAGAAAGACATTCAACATCTATCCAAGCCCTTCCTCAAATTATGGAAAAGGAATTTATAAAATATATAAAGGATTATCTTTTTAAAAAATTCCCTGTGCCATTATTAACTTCCTCTCTTAGTTATATCTTGTAAGATAAATTGAAAAATATGTTAAATATTAAGCCCGCTGTCAATAATTTGATTCAACATTGTCTTTTGTATTTTGTGTGGGTTTTTTCCTGTAATCTCATTTCAATGTGTCTATGTTTTGTAATTTAGAAGGCTCTCCTTTCTTTCTTTGTTCGTCTTGAGCAGTGACTGTTCCTTTTTGTTTCTTTGTTTGAAAAACTATCTGTCTGTCTATCTACCTGTCTATCTAGATATATCCAGGGCTCTCTTTTTTTGTAGCAGGAACTCCTTTGCATATTAGGCAACACACCCCTAATGTAGCCAATCCTCCAAGAGTTTACAGTAGCCCCTGTAAGAATAGCTCTGTAAGCTCTTGGCGGATTGGCTACATTAGTGGTGTGTCGCCTAATATGCAAAGGAGTTCCTGCTACAAAAAAAGAGAGCCCTGGATAGATAGAGAGATAGAGAGACAGATATAAAGAAATCTAGCTAAACCATATGCTTTCTCAGAGTTCCCATGCCCCCAGTCAGTACACTTTGTAATGTCTATAAGAGAATGTATAGGTGAAATTGTTTTCATTCTGTATTTGCTAAAATAAAATCCCAAGCACATAGTTCTGGGTGGGGAAGAAGCTCATGTGTATGGGAAACATGCAAATCAGTAGTTCAGACCAGTAAGGTGTGGGGGTGATAGGAAGTGACAAGAAATGTAGTAAGGAAGTTGGTGCAGGCATAGCTTATGATGGCCTTCATAACTAAACAATTTCGTTCTAAACTTTCCATTTGTACTATAATTTAGTTTTTCCATACTAGAAGTTTGCTTCTGTGATGTAAAATAAATATAAGTTTTTATATTTAGTGTATGTGTGTGGGGGTGGGAGATAAGCTTGAAATGATACTTATTGGTCTCTGAATAAAGCCACCTCATCTTGGTCCAGAAAGTCAGACTTATTTGCTTTGCATGAACAGTTTTATACTGGTCTACCTACCTGAAAACATGGAGTCCTTTCAATCTTTCATTGAAATTTGACATACTACTGTGATTTTTCAGCAGCCATTTACTAAGTTTTATCATGGCCAAAATTTGCACTACAAGGCAAAGCACTGGTACATGTGTCCTTGAAAATTATTAAAATGCATTATACATAAAGTGTAAATCCACAGGCTCTCTCTTACGGGTGCTTGATAAACATATTTTGGTTGTTGTTGTTGTTCAGTCGCACAGTCAAGTCCACCTCTTCGCAACCCCATGGACCAAACCATGCCAGGCTCTCCTGTCTTTCATCGTGCTCCGAAGTTTGCTTAATTTCATGTTCGTTGCAATGATAACACTAACTGTTATGTATCGTATATACATAAGTGGCTTGAATCTCACCCCTATCTAAGCCTGGTATTGAAAACAGCAAATTCTGATTGGCTACTGTGCGTAGTAGACCTATCAGGATACTAGAAAGGTTCTGGAGGGAGATGAACTTATTGGTTGTTATGTTACTGTTCTGATTGGTTCTTAATGCAACAAGGAATGTGGTTATGCCAGCCCACATAGTTTAAAAGAGGGCCTGTTGCTATCCTGTTTTTGTGTTTGTTCCTATCTTGTTAATAAAGCTGAATCACTTATTTAGAGCTGCTGCCTTAAGTCTCATACTTAACACTAACAATCTCATCCTTTACTGTTCCCTTCTTCTGTTACCTTCAATCTTTCCCAGCATCAGGGTCTTCTCCAGTTAGTGCTCCCTTCTCATTTGGTGGCCAAAGTATTTGAGCTTCAGTATCTGGCTTTCCAGGGAACAGTTAGGGTTGCTTTCTTTTAGGATTGACTAATTCAATCTTCTTGCAGTCCAAGGGACTCTCAAGAGTCTTCTCCAGCACCATAATTCAAAAGAATCTATTCTTCGGCACTCAGCCTTCCGTATACTCCAACTTTCGCAGCCATACATTACTACTGGGAATACCATTGCTTTGACCATATGGACTTTTGTTGGCAGGGTGATGTCTCTACTTTTTATTATGCTGACTAGGTTTGCCATCACTTTCCTCCCAAAGACCAGGTGTCTTTTAATTTCATGGCTCCAGTCACCATCTGCAGTGATCTTGGATCCCAGGAACGTGAAGTCTGTCACTGCTTCCATGACTTCCACTTCTATTTGCCATGATCTTAGTTTTTTTGATGTTGAATTTCAAGCCAACTTTTGCGCTCTCCTCTTTCACACTTAGCAAGAGATGCTCTTGAGGTCCTCTTCACTTTCTGCCATTAGAGTGGTATCGTCTGCATATCTGAGGTTGTTGATCTTTTCCCCAGCAATCTTAATTCCAGTTTGTGATTAATCCAGGCCGGCATTTCACATGATGTACTTTGCACAGAAATTAAATAAGCAAAGTGACAATATACATCCTTGTCATATTCCTTTTCCGATGCTAAACCAATCAGTTGTTCCATATCCGGTTCTAACCGTCACTTCTTGACCCTTATACAGGTTTCTCAAGAGACATGTGAGGTGGTCTGGTACTCCCATCTTTAAGGACTCTTTAAGGACTTTCCATAATTTGTCATGATCCACACAATCAAAGTCTTTAGCATAGTCAATGAAGCAGAAGTAGATGTTTTTCTGGTACTCCCTTGCTTTCTCCATGATCCAGCGAATGTTAGGAATTTGATTTCTACTTCCTCTACCTCTTCGAGACCCAGTTTGTACTTCTGGCAGTTCTCTATCCACATACTGCTGGAGCCTAGCTTGTAGGATCTTTAGCATGACCTTGCTGGCGTGTGATGATAAACATATACACCACAACAATTTCATCTAAAACAGTCATAAGATCATTACTGGCAGGCTGGACTTTGAGGTGTGTGGGTATGTTACTTCTGTTTTCCTGAAATACATGAATTCAGTGTAATTGTTTAAAAGCTGTCATTGATTGCTAGGCCTTGAATCAAGTCTTTAACCCCAAGATGGTGATTCATTACTTTCTCTTTTTATATATAAGTATTTTATTGATTTTGCAATACCACAGGATTTGGGGAATGGTTACTAAATCCCTACCTCTAAATTCTATAGGAAATGGGGAAAGGAAAACTAATACAACACAAACTGCTGGAATGGGGGAGGGAGACTACTGCCCTAACTCTAAGCCAACTAATGGTTATAGGGAAGGGAAGACTAACAAGGTGACACGATCTGGCTACATAGGTATATATCCCTGTCACCTAGTGATACTGCGCTGTTACTGCTTGTAAAAATTTAACAAAAAATAATAAAGAGTTGCATTAACTAGCTGGATAATAAAACCTGCATTATCAACAATTATCTTGGTTTTAGAGTCTTTTCTTCTTGTGTTTCTTTTTTTCTCAGGGTTTGGGAGCGGCTGCTCTTTTGTCTGATTCCGATGTATCTGAAGAACTATTAGGTTTGTAACTGTCACTTGATGAATCCTGTAAGTAGGATTCTTCTTCTTCATCTTCTTCTTCCTCCTCTTCTGTTTTAGATTTCTTGTCTTTGTTGCATTGCTTGGGCTTAAAGTATCGGTCTGCAAACTTCTTTGCCTTGGGAACAGTGTCAATGTTGAATTTTTTATCTTTAAATCTGAAACTCAGTCCTTCCGGAAACAACCATCTATAAGGAATTCCTTCCTTCTGAAGAGAGAGAGTAAGATCCCTGTAAAGTCTCCTCTGCTTTCTGATTTCAAAGGGGATATCCTTCAAGATTTTTATCTCCTCATTTTTGATTTTCAAGGGTTTCCCCTGTGTAGATTTCAGCACCAGATCTCTGGTAGACCATCTTGTGAATTTCAAACATATTTCTCCCGGGAGTTTATTTTTTTTATAAAGTCTGGATAAGTTCTGTAGGCCCAGTCCATCTCCTTCATTAAGTCTTCCTGTTTGTAATCTATTATTGGAGCCAAAGTCTCTGCTAAGAAAGCCTTCAAATCTTAATTCTTTTCCTCTGGGATACCTTGGAAGTGTAAAATGTACATGGATCTTTCCAGCTGGAGCTGTATTAACTGAGTTTTATTGGAGGATCTCTCTTTGTCCACTTCATCCGCTCTTTTATTAATACTCTCAGTCTGTTTTTCCATCTTTTCTAATGTCTTTTCAGTCATGGAAGTCCTTTTATCTATTTAGGACATTTGCTTCTACAAATTATCCATTTTAAGGTTGAGGCTAGTCATCTGTTCCATTAGAGGGCGCAATGCGCTTGCCAGTAGTGTAGGCATATCTGCTGTTACTTCCTGGTCGTGGGAGGGAGTCGCTGGTTGGCTATTTCCAGTTTGCGTTTTTTTCTCCAGACCTGCCTTCCGCCCTCTCCCAGCCATAATATCAACAAGAAGTTTCCCAAAACAAAGTAAAGGTTGAGTAAATTTTATCTGCATCGCGTTATTATGAAGTTTTCAAGTTCACTGATATTCTGATGCATTTAGCTTAGTTCAGAAAGTTTTTAAATCTCATTTTAAAACCGTCTTACTTTAAGTGTGGGGGGGGAATTCTTGAGTTTCCTCCCTCCCACACTGCTTTGCACTTAGGTGCTTCTAATTGCTACCAAGGTTCTTGTAGACGCTTTTAATCAGCTGAGCTTTGCTTAACTCACGCTTTGAAGCCTTGGAAATCTTTTAGAAACATTTCAAAACTTTTGACCGTGTCCGCTCATCCGGCAGTCATCTCTTGGCGTCATGCTGGCTCTGCGGCAACAGGACCTTTCAGGGAAGAAGATGAGCCTCAATTCCTTGGCCGTCATCTTGGAAGAGGCTCTCCTCAGCTCCCCAGGCTGAGGATCTTCTACAGAGATCCCGGGAGGGTCCAAGATGAACTCAGACCCTTCCCATCAGCCGAGTCTCGGCTCCCCCTATCAGAGTGAGACGAGGTGCAGCCAAGCAGCGAGATGCTTAAAACAGAACTTGTGATTCATTACTTTCCATGCCAGACCTGTTGTTCTATAGTTCAGTGGCCAGGATTGTATGTTTAACTCCAAATATTCTCTTCTTCATAAACCTAGCTATCCTTTCCCCAAAACTAGTTCACCTTTTAAAATTCCAGTGAATATACTAAATTGTACAGGTATACGAAGATGGATTAAGCAGGGGTGTCAGGCCACCAGCGGGCTTCTATCAGGCCCCGCAGTGGAACTGGCTGTCTTCTGCTTCTTCTTCCAGTTCCGCTGCTGCTGCATCATCATAGGTTTGCAGCTTACAGATACACACCTGAACAGCATACTCAAGATTGCAGCAGCACAGACATTTTGATGCAGTAATTCAGAGCAAGAGGTGTCAGTTATCAGACACTGTTAAATAAGAAAAATACTGCAAGACTGCTAATGTTTTTTTAAGCATGTTTTTATTTTAAGTAAAAAAAGCACCTTTGTGTTTGTGTCCTTTATAAAGTTTATATCTCTGCTACCTGGCATTACATTTTATGACACACCTGGCCCAGCCCAACAAGGTCTCATTTATATCAGCTCCAGTCCTCATAACAAATGAGTTCGACACCCCTGGTGTAAGGTGTAGTGTTGAAAGGGACCCAGATCTCAAAGAACAAGATAGGTGCATACAATGAAGGAAATGATTACCTCATGCAAGCAGTGGATGTTATTCATCAAAATAACCCCCCACATCTATTTTATAGAATATTCAGTCAGGAGGGATGTAAATATGGAGAAGGGCCAATTTCTCTTGTAAAGGAATATAACAGTGGCTTAAATGGCCACTGTTCTTGTTCCCCTTACTTCGGACAATGGTGCCTTCTCTGTTTAGGCAGAACTGGCTAGGAACTTGTTATCAATCTCTCTCCCAGATAAAAGCTGGAATCCTTACAAGGAGTTTTGAACAGAATTCCCATTCACCCCAGGGACCATTGGCAGGGTCACAAAGAGGTGGGGGGGAGAACCATCAATAAGGGAAGGGGCTGTCGGCTCCACAACTGCCCTATTCTTTGTTTGGCCACAAGGATCCATTTATGGGAATCCACCTGTGTGCCGTTTCTGGTATACAGGGACTCCATTAAGAGGGTTTGATGTGAGGGTTCAGGGGAGCAGGCCTACTCTGGGACTACCAGTAATTGCCCTCACAACCAGATGGCAGGGGAGATCACAGAGGAGCAGTCATCTGCCTGAGCTCCAATAACCTGCCATCCCGTGGTTATCCACCCAAGCTGGCAGGCTGGGTGTTATGGGAACTTCGGCTGGCTGGGGCCAGCTGATGCACTGGATCTGGGGGACCATGCTGTGCCAATGCTGCTTACAGTTGTAACCAATAAAGTTGTGGCCATTTTATTCCACAAAATTTCCCAAAAACGTGAGTATGTCTCTTTTGCCATGGGGGTTAAGGATACATGCCAGGAGGGCCATCCCTTCCCTACCTAAGAAATGGAACCGCAAACACCCACACCAGCCTGCCATTTCCAGGCAGGTTTTAGTGGGCTGATGGGTTGTGCTGAAAGTCACCAATGCAAAAAACTTAGTTCAGATCACAGAGCAGAGGCTTTGTTGTGAATATATTTTGCTTCCCCCCCACAAAAAAAAGTGCAGGAGGAACCAGTTTTATTAGAAATGGGGGGGATGGGGGAGATATGAGAGATCGCTGGGATGTTTACGAAGTTGTGTGAACAAGACAAAAACATGTTTACATTGGTAATGCAAGTGGTTTTTAAGGTAATGTGAAAGACCTCCTGGTTAAACCCTGAAGGGAAATAAAAATGGTCTGCAGTCATCAAGAATGTTTGGTAAATTAGATATTACAAAAATGGATAAGAATTATAAAGGGGCTTGCTGGAAATGTAAAAAAGAAGATGGCACCTTTTATCATATGTGGTGGACTTGCATCAAAACCAAAAGATACTGGAAAAATACACATGAAGAAATTAAAAATATTTTAAAAACCAAATTCCTGATGGAACCAGAGATTAAGTTACTGGGAATCTTACCAGACAATATAGACAAGAACCTCACAAGACCTATTTAAATATATGTTAACAGCTGCCAGAGTAATATTTGCAATGAAACAGAAGACAGAAGACTGTCCTACAATAGTGATCTGGAAAGAAAAACTAGCTATGCAACACTGGCAAAACTAACCAATTATATAAACAAAAGACCATTGAAAGAATTTCAGCAGAAATGGCAAGCTTATTATTTATACTATGGAAACAACTAACATTGTTTTTACTTCTGGAATTACCTGAATATCATATTAAACGTGATGAAGATATTGATTATAAGGTTTTTACAATGATGTAATTTTAGCATAGAAGTCTGTTCAATTGTTAACGATATAATTTCCTCTATCATTAATAGATTATCGTTAACCTTAGGAAAGTTTCTGTCTATTCTTTAAAGAGAGAATCTATTCCAAATTTTGTAATTCTGTAATATTCAAGTTTTATTATTTGCTCTTATATTTGAAATATGTAATGCCTTTGGGGATATATCTAGTTTTACTTGTTGTACGTAACAATTCATAATACTTTACAAATTTGATGAATCCATATTTCTCCCCTACCCCTTTTTTCTTTCTGTATCTTACCCTTTTAAGAGAAAATAATAAAAATTCATTTATAAAGAATGTTCGGTAAATTAATGTCATTCCCACCTTGATGCTAGCATCACCAGGACTAGCAGGTAGGCTTACTCTTTAGTCTTATAACAAATGCACAGTGTTAAGGGGGTCAAACATGCCCAGCTTCCATAAACACTGGGTAATATGAGCTAGCACAGTAAGAATGATGGGTGGAGCTCTGGGTACAGTGCTTACTGTGACTATTTGCACAGATCCTGCAACAGGGCCTCTTTTCGTATAATTTCTTTTGTTCTAGGAATTTTGCTCACACACTTCTACATCTGGATACAAATTAGTGGTATGAGTTTATTGGATAGGATGCTATAGTGAGGTGCTAACCTTGAAGTACTGACTTTATGGAGGTAGTGATGGTTTTTGTCATTTTCCTCATGTGTGTAAATGGTTCTGGGTTCTGGCATCACTGAGCAGAAGGAAGATTAGTAAAGTCTCAGAGGAACTTACTTGAAGTGGGCAAGTAAGAGTCGTGTATGCTGGGGGCAGGGTAAAGGAACTCATGTGCATCTTGTTCTAGGGATGCTCAAACATCTAGTGGTTTGGCTTACACTCTGTTCGCTGGTCGTGAACAGGGAGTCAGGGTTTTTTTTGGGGGGGGGATGGTTCATCTTGTTAAGTATGCAACTCAACACGATTGGATTTCAGCAAAAGTGATTTCAGCTTTATTGTAACAGCAAACTCAACAACACACACACACAATAGTGGAGCACAGCTCCCTTTTTAAATGATCCAGGCTGTCAAAGCCACACTCATAAATAAGTGAACAACCAATAAGAAAACAAGGATAAAGACCAATGAGGTCTGTTCCCTCCAAGATACATATGTACAGTTATAATTGGTTATTGACAAGGTTTCACAGAAACTGACCAATGGGAATGTTACAGCTTACAATCCCTCTTATGTCTGAAGCTTAACGTGGGAAAAGATAGGACAGATTCCAGCTTCATGACATAACACATCTGCTTGTGAACAGTTTGACCTATTTGTTGTGCTACTTTTCATGTAGTCGAAGAATTCAGACAGTACAGCACAGTACAATTGGCAGTGTTTCACACACGTACATTCTCAGCCTGATGGGAAGCCTATTTTCCCTCCTCCCTATTCCCCACACTCATGTTGCTGCATACAGCTTGGCAGTCAATCGTAGAAATAAACAGCGAGCAAGTCAATCAATCAGCCATTGATTATAAACAAACACTATTTTTAACCAAGTCTTACTATCTGGTATTCATTTAAATATGTTTTACCAACATTATTTCATGTACGCATGTTTTTGTTGCATCTTAGGGAAGTCACATCATTTAATTACCTGACCCAGCTATTCCCCACGTAGAATAATCATGCCTACTACACAGATGCAAAAGCCCCCACAAAGCAAAGAAACCAACATCCATCGCCACAGCAATCACACAGCTGAAAAGCTGCTTGACAGACATTCAAGGCAGATGGTGGATGGGCAAAGAAAAAAGATTGGATGCTTGACTCACAAGTAATCATGGCTGTCAAACTTATCATGATTCTGAATTATTTTGATACCCCACATAATAATTTCAAAAAACATATTTGCCCCACTTCAGTAAAATCAAAATCCTTTCAGTAACATGGTTTCTCCCGCAGGCCTTGATGCTTGATCCCTGCAATTTAATATAATGCGTCCTGAGGCAGGCACTAGTGGACAGGCCAAATTATACCCATAGCCATGGAGTACCATCAATTACATTTTCAATTCAAATTTTAATGAGTTTTCAAATTTACAACAGAGTCAAATGTTATAATAACAGCAATATAGAATCAAATATTGTGGGTGCGCAGGTAGATGCATCGTATTTAGGACTGTTACAATTCCATTCATTTGGCTAAAACTTTAGGTAAAGCATGTACTTAAAGTTGAACAGCAGAAGTGGTCTTAAGAGGTATGGATGATACAGAGCATGACCTTTGCATCACAATGAAATTATAATTTCAAAAATGGACCAGAAGGCTGTAAAGTCAGCTATCTAAGACGTGTGTATGTAACTTATCTCTCCAGTATTTTTGCTAAGAAAACCCCATGGACAGTAACAAAAGGCTAAAAGATATGACGCTGGAAGATGAACCCCTCAGGGGAATATACTACAGGGGAAGAGCAGAGGGCAAGTACAAGTAATCCCAGAAAGAATGAAGTGGCTGGGCAAAAGGCGAAAGGACATTCAGCTGTGGATGTGCCTTCCGGTGAAAGGAAAGTCCAATGCTGCAAAGAACAATACTGCATAGGAACCTGGAATGTAAGATCTATGAATTAAGGTAAGCTTGAAATGGGCAAAAATGAGATGGCAATACTGAACATTGACATCTTTGGAATCAGTGAACTAAAGTGGATGGGAATGGGTGAATTTAACTCAGAGGACCATTACATCTACTACTGTGGCCAAGAATCCCATAGAAAAAAAATGATGTGGCCTTTATAGTCAACAAGAGAGTGAGAAAGGCAGCAATGGTATACAATCTCAAAAACGACAGAAAGATCTCGGTCTGAATCCAAGGCAAACCATTCAACATCACAGTAATCCAAGTTTATGCTCCGACCACTGATGCAGAAGAGGCTGAAGTGGACCAGTTCTATGAAGACCTACAACACCTTCTAGAACTAACACCAAAAATGTCCTTATCATCATAGGGGACTGGAATGCTAAAGTAGGAAGTCAAAAGGTAACTGGAATAATGGACAAGTTTGGTCTTGGAGAACAAAATGAAGCCGGGCAAAGGTTAACAGAGTTTTGTCAAAAGAACACGCTGGTCATAGTGAACACTTTCTTCCAACAACCTAACCTGCAACTCTGCACATGGACATCATCAGATGGGCAACATCGAAATCAGATTGATTATATAATTTGCAGTCAAAGATAGAGAAACTCTATACAGTCAGTAAAAACAAGACCTGGAGCTGACTGTGGCTCAGATAATGAGCTACTCATTGCAAAATTCAGGCTTAAACTGAAGAAAGCTGGAAAAACCACTAGGGCATTCAGGTTTGACCTAGATCACATCCCTTATGAATATACAGTGGAGATGAAGAATAGGTTTAAGGAACTAGATTTGATAGAGTGCCTGAAGAACTATGGATGGAAGTTTGTGACATTGTACAGGAGGCAATCAGCACCATCCCAAAGAAAAAATGCAAGAAAGTGAAGTGGCTGTCTGATGAGGCTTTACAAATAGCTGAGGAAAGAAGGAAAGTGAAAGGCAAAGGTGAAAAGGAAAGATTTACCCAACTGAATACAGATTTCCAGAGAACAGCAAGGAGAGATAAGGAGGTCTTCCTGAATGAACAATGCAAAGTAATAGAGGAAAACAATAGAATGGAAAGTACTAGAAATCTCTTCAAGAAAACTGGAGAAATCAAGGGAACGTTTCATGCAAAGCTGGCCATGATAAGGACAAAAATGGTAGGGATCTAACAGAAGCAGAAGAGATTAGGAAGAGGTGGCAAGAATACCCAGAAGAACTATACAAGAAGGATCTCAATGTCCTTGACAACCACAATGGTGTGATCACTGACCTCAAGCCAGACATCCTGGAATGCGAAGTCAAATGGGCCTTAGAAAGCATTACTAACAACAAAGCTAGCAGAGATGATGGTATCCCAGCTGAGCTATTCAGAGTCCTAAAAGATGATGCTGTTAAAATGCTGCACTCCATATGCCAGCAAATTTGGAAAACACAACAGTGGTCACAGGATTGGAAAAGGTCAGTTTACATTTCAGTCCCAAAGAAGGGCAATGCCAAGGAATGTTCAAGCTATCACACAATTGCACTCATTTCACATGCTAGCAAGGTCATGTTCAAGATCCTACAAGCTAGACTTCAGCAGTACATGGACAGAGAACTTCCAGAAATACAAGCTGGGATTCAAAGAGGTAGAGGAATGAGAGATCAAATTGCCAACATTCACTGGATTATGGAGAAAGCAAGGGAGGGAGGGGGCGGAGCGACATCGTTGATGGCAGTCGCATAGCCGAGGAGCTCCCGCAATCAACCCCCTTTTCAGCTACAAAACATATCATTCTGAGACGATTTAACAACAAAATACAATGGGAAAAACTGGCGGAACAAAAAACAACTCTTCAAGGAGAGATTCAGAATCCATGACCAGTTATTTGAACACTGAAAGAGCAACAAGAGCTGCAGGCCCAAGAGACGTAACTACAACTAAAATGGCGGCCGCAGCAGAACTCGACCATGACGCAGACGCACCAATCTGCAAAAAATATTTAAATGAACTGAAAGCGGACATTCAACAATTCTTCAAAGAATCGGTTTTCGGTTTCGGCGTCGCGAATGGCGGCCGCTTCTCGGGACGCTCCCGGAGGCGGTTAGCCCACGCGCAGTTAGGGGGGGTCTTCGCATGTGCGAAAGACCCTAGTGAGCCTTAGGTAAAGGCTCCGAACCGGGGGCGCTTGGGGAGTAGCCTCTTTGCCGGCAGACAGCCGGGAAATTGAGGCTTTCTCCCCGCCCCAATCGGCCCCGCTGCGGCGTGCCCGTAATGGGACTTAGCGGCGCCACCGATTTCCAGGAGTGAAGACAGCGCTATGGTTTACCATAAAAAGAAGTAGCATCGAATCGTGAGTTGAAGATCTATTTTGAAGCGTAAATCGGAGCCCCCTGCATGCGTATAAGCGTTGGGAGGAGGGAGGAGTTCCCACCCCCTTTGAGAAGCAAGATCTACAAAGGGAGCGCGAAGGGGGGCAGAGAGGAAAAAAAAAGTGTTGGTGAAAGTACCGTTGGGGTTGCATGGAAGACTGCGATCATCTTAGCTTCCTGGGGGATGCGGCACGAACTTTTTAAAAGTAAACAAAAAAACAAAATGTCGATAATGGAAAAAGTCCTGCAGACACCGGAAGAGAAGAGAGGAGGGACTTCCGGTCCAGACAGCCCCCCCCCCAAGAGCTTGCTGTCAATCAACAGGAAAAGGAGATGCTGTGCCCCCTGCTGGAACAATTGCAGAAAATCAACGAAACTCTGTTCAAAATGGAAAGTGTTCTCATCAGTCGACAGAAACAGATATCGGAAACAACTAGAAAGATGATGGAGATCGAACAGAAATCGAATCTGATTCTAGGTTTCCAGGGCGTTAAAGAAGAAGAGAAAGAAGATCTCGGATTTACCTTGACAAATGTCTTGGCACCCCTAACTGGCAGTGAAGCGATAAAGTTAAAAGAAGAGGTGGATAAGGCTCCCAAAGCCTATTCCGCCTTTACAAAAGAAAATATTCTGCCAGTAGAAGGGGATGTTGAGCATAGCAGGCGACAAACTGGAGATCTAATTTCATCTGAAGAGTTTATGGAGCCCTGGAAGCTTGAAGGCCAGAAGTTTAAGGAAAAAGAGAAAAGAAAGAAGACGGATTTCATCTTCAAAATACAGAAACTTCTGAAGAGACACGCCAGCAGGGAGGAAGATGCAGCATTCAAAACTGGGACAAGTGAAGAAGACAGCAGCCCAGGGGAAAGTGGTGATGGAACGGAAGACTTCAAAGTTAAAATGGACTCAATCCATAACTGGAAGAGATTTAAAAAGAAGATACTTTGAGGACTGTTCGTGTAACATCTGGAAGGAGCTGTTTAATTACTAACCCCAGGACTTTACTAACTGCAGTAACAGAGTGACTTTGGACTTTGCAATAGTTAAAAAGAAGATCTTCTAACCATGATGGATGCCAAAATTGGTATTGGTTATTAACCTAAACTAACCCTCACTAACAGAAAAAAATTTCACTCCATCTTTTTCTTTCTCCATCTGTCTACCCTTCCCGTTTCTTATAAAAAGAATAAAATTCTCTCTTTTTAAAGAGAGTTTTACAAAAAAACAAAAAAAAACACAATTCTTCAAAGAATCAATGACTGACCTACTCCGTCCAGTTCACTCTAAACTGGAGGAACTAGAAGAAGGTCTACAAGAAGTTTCAACCACAGCAGAAGAAGCATACCTAAACGGAACAACTATGCAAATGGAATTTAAAAAATTACAAGACTCTGAGAAGGCTATGAGAGAAAAAATGCTATTACTGGAGAACAGATGGAGACTACAGAATTTGAAATTTCGCGGGATTGCAGAAAACGCTGAAGGTACGTCTGATTTGGCTACATTCCTATCCACTTGGCTAGTGAAAAGTCTAAACATAAAAAATGGCGTCGCCCCGGCGATAGCTAAAGCACACCGATTAGGCCCCCTAGCCTAGCCTCGGCTCGACCAAATCGTCCTCGGGACATATTAGTTCAATTTATCTACGTACGTACCAGAGATAGAATCTTGAAAGAATCATGTCAATCTCAAGCCTTAATTATGAACGGAAAACCAATACAAGTGCTACTGGACTTACCTCAGGAAGCCCTAGAGAAAAGAAGGCAATTGAAGTTTGTTTCAACCAAACTCGTTTCGGCCCAGATCCGATTTCGTTGGAGCCCAACATCCAGCATTATGGTTTATAAAGAGGGCCTATCGTATCAAGCTTCGGATGTTACAACGGGTATAGCTCTACTATCGGCCTTAAATTTACAACTTTCCCCAGAAGAAGAAAAGGCCTTAGGTCGTTAAGCAACGCTTGAATAACTTACAAGGGAAAACAGAATTCTTATTAATGAAGATAGACTGAAATCTTCAAGTATATATATTCTTAATGCTGGACTAAATGTGTTGTTATTGTTAGTTAAATTTCTTAAGCATATAAGTTTTAAAGGTTAGACCAAAAGAGTTATAACAGTTAACTATAAATTTTTTGGATTATATTTACTGGTAGTATTGAAGTTCTACGGATGTTCAGAAAGTTATATTGATTGAAATAATTGCGGGTCTTTGACTTCTGTGGTACAAACTTTGATTTAGATATATAAACCTCAGAGTTAGAAATCTAAGATTTTTCTTTGTAGCTGTGGGGGGGGGGACAGTGTTCATACTGATTTTAATCAAGTTATTTGTTTTTCAGGTTAAACGTTAGGGTGGAAGGAATTCAACTCACCCTTATCCCTGCTTGGAAAGCAGGGAGGAACGAACCTAATCCTCTCAGTAGAGGGGAAGTGTTAAATTAAACTGTAGTTGTGTTGCACAGGTTAAGAATAGAAGTTGTTTGAATTTTATTTTTTATATAGATAAATTTAAAGGTATTTGGTTTTTGTTACTAGTTATTATAATTTATTAGAGTAGATAAGAATTAAAGGAAAGTGAGTAAGGACCATATTTGTAGCTTGTAAAGATTTAAAAATAACATACTTTTATCAATGGCACACCAATTTTCTTTTTATACCTGGAATTGTAAAGGATTAAATAACCCTATTAAACTTAGAAGAATCACAAACAAAATAACAAAAGAAAGACCAAATTTTGTATGCCTCCAAGAAACTCACTGCAAAAAAATCTGTTAAGCAAGTTTTAAAGTCAAATTGGTTCACTCAAACTTACCAATCACCAGGCTCCTCTAAGGCACGAGGAGTCGCCATACTTGTATCTAAAAATGTTCCTTTTCACTGGGAGGCTACCAAAAGTGATCCAAAAGGGAGATATCTATTTATTAGAGGAAAACTAAATGGGGAGTCATTAACAATTGCCTCCATCTACGCCCCAAATACAGGACAACTGATCTTTATCCAAGAGGTACTAGAACTACTACAAACATTTCAACAAGGTGAAGTAATAATTGGGGGGAGATTTAAATTATATTATAGATCCTAAAATAGATAAAACATACAAGTCACATCAAATATCAAGGAAAGCTTCCCAAGTAACAGAACTGAAGGAAATTTTAAACAAATATAATTTAGATGATGTCTGGCGATCCCTTAACCCTGGTACAAGGGAATATACCTTTTTTTCAGAAGTACATAAAACATACTCAAGAATAGATTATTTATTAGTTTCAAAACCTTTATTAAATCAAATCACAGAATCAAACATAGGTAACCATTATATTTCAGATCATGCATGGGTTACATGCCAAATTTTAGACAAAACTCAAGATGGTAAAGGTTACAATTGGACTTTAAATAAACTACTGCTTCAGGATGAATTAACATGTGATAAAATTTCAAAGGAAATTAAGGAATACTTTGACTTCAACACAAATTGTGATGCTTCTCAAGAAAATATTTGGGATGCATTCAAAGTAGTTCTAAGAGGGAAGCTTCTTTCTCTTGCTTCGACCTATAAAAAAGAAAAAAAAATATTTTGGAGTTAAAAAACAAAATAGATATTCTGGAAAAAAAACATATGAGATTTGGAGGCAACAAAACTTTAAGAAAACTAAATTTTCTTAAACGCAAAAAACTAGAAGTATTAGAAATATCTAAAGTACAAAAAACATCTTATATTTAAAACAAAAATACCTTACTAAAACTCAAAAATCTTTAAAATGGTTATGTTCTAGAGTAAAACACAAGAGGTCTTCTACATTAATTCATTCTATTAAAAATTCACAAGGCAATATAGCAAATACCTCTAAAGACATAACAGAAACATTTTTGCATTATTATAGTAAATTATACAAATCAGACAATATTGATAAAAAGGATATACAGAACTATTTGGATTCCTCTCAATTCAATATCAAAATTACTGAAGAACACTTGAAATATTTAGACCAATCCATTTCGGAAAAAGAATTAACTAAAGCCATCGCTAAAATCCAAAATAATAAAGCACCAGGTAGGGATGGACTACCTATTGAATTCTATAAAAGATTTCAATCCCTTCTCATCCCACCCTTATTAAAAACTTGTAATTTTTTATTCTCGGAAGGCAAATTACCCAAATCATGGACAGAAGCAAGAATGGTAGTTCTTCCTAAAGAAGGCAAGGATAAACAAAAACCTGAATCATATAGACCCATTTCAATATTGAACCATGACTTCAAAATATTTTCTACTATTTTAGCTTCCCGTCTAAATGCAATAATAGCCGATTATATTCACAGTGACCGATCTGGATTTATACCAGGTAGGTCGTTACAGGATAACATACGCAAAACAATAAACATTATACATTATAGTAAGCTAAATAAAATTAATTCATTGATTTTAGCGCTTGACGCGGAAAAAGCCTTCGATAAGGTTGAAATACCATATCTTTTAACAGTTATGACTAAAATGGGATTTGGTCCCAATATAATGAGAGCAATAGAAACTTTATACCAAAAACCTTCAATTCAAATTTCTATAAATAATTTTAGATCGGAGGAATTATACCTTTCCAGGGGTACCCGCCAGGGATGCCCCCTGTCCCCACTTTTGTTTGCTTTATCCCTAGAGCCACTAGCCTGTGCAATAAGACAGGATCCACTAATTTGTGGGATTAAGATTGACTCACAAATTCATAAACTCAGTCTTTTTGCAGACGATGCAGTTTTGTATCTAAGCAACCCATTAACTTCCTTGCCCAGGTTAATGAATATTATTAAAGCTTTTAGTAAAGTCTCAGGATTTACATTAAATCATAATAAAACCAAAATATTTCCCATAAATTTATCAAAAGACGATAGAAAAAAAATAACTACTCAGTTCCCATTTAAATGGGTAACAACATTATGGAGGCATTTAGGAATACAAATTCCTTTAGATCTAAAAGACCTGTATGAAATTAACTTTAAACCTTTAATTAAAACAATGAATAATACATTGTCTGATTGGCTGAAATTGGGACTCTCTTTACTAGAAAAAATAGAACTTATAAAATCTATTTTATTTCCAAAATTTTTATTTATTTTTCAACATATTCCACTCCAAATAAAACCCCAAGACTTACAACAATGGCAATCAAACATTTCTAAATTCCTTTGGGAAAAGAAAAGAGCTAGAATAAACTATAAACTGCTTACTAGACCAATAAAATTAGGAGGACTTGGTCTCCCAAACCTAAAACTTTATTATGAAGCATCTCAGTTGAAAAACATTTTATACCTTACTTCATTAAATCAACCTAAGGCTTGGGTCCAAATAGAAAAGTCTTATTTACTTCCCGCATTAATACAAGAAAGCATATGGAATCTAAAGACAGAAAGACCAATACGAATACAACATAATCCTTACTTAAAACTTACTTTAGAAATATGGGATAAATATAGGAGAATATTAGCTCCAGATATCTCACCTGTCGCATCCTTTTTGGGTCAACAATGGTTTCCTCCGGGAAAAGAAAGCACCTCATATTCCAACTGGAGAAACTTAAAGAAATTTGTCAGAATGGTAAACCTTGGTCACCAACCTACCTAGAACAAAAATACAATTTTAAAATTCCATGGTTCCAATCACAACAAATCTCCCATGTAATTTCAACTAATGACCTTTCAAATCAGACAAATAGACCCCTCACAAAATTTGAAAAACTTATACAACAGGAGGAAACAGGGAGAAAGGGAACAATATCTATAATATATAAAGAACTAAATCAAACTTTCTGGGCGGCAACCTCTTCACAACAGCAGGCCTGGCAAAGGGATTGCAATTTAAAGTTGACTGAGAAACAATGGACTAAAATGTGGTCCTCATTTCTTTATACCTCAAAATCTTTAAACTTTAGACTTCAGAATTACAAGCTTTTTGCCAGATGGTATATGACACCTTTGAGGTTATTTCATTCAAGGGTGCTTAAAGATCCTAAATGTTGGAAAGGATGTGGGCAAATAGGTTCGTTTATGCATTGTTGGTGGGCTTGTCCTAAAATTACGCAATTTTGGAATATTATTCTTTCAACAATTGAAACCATTATAGACAAGAAGATCCCAAAAACTCCAGAATCCATCTTGTTGAACATCTGGGAAGATGACTTTTTAACGAAATCCACGGCAGAACTTACCTTAATAATGATACTGGCAGCAAAAACTTTAATAGCGAAACTATGGAAAACAGAGAAAATTCCGACGGTGAGACAATGGTTCCTAAAACTTTGGGACATGATAGTAATGGACAAAATAACATCACAGTTAACGGCAGCAGAGAATCCTCTTGCTTCATCAAAATTTGCTGAAAGATGGTTTACTTTTTTTTCTTATATTTCTACAACAAACACAAAAGACAACGCCTTACCTGCTAAATACAAAGATTTTATGTTTTTTTGAATTAATTATATGTGAATATCATGTATTGTTAAGTAGTTTTAGAACGTTATACAAGGTTTCATGTTTATGTAATTGTTATATTGAAAATAAAAAATATATAATTTTAAAAAAAAAAGAAAGCAAGGGAGTACCAGAAAAAACTTCTGCTTCTTTGACTACGCTAAAGCCTTTGATTGTGTGGACTACAACAAACTATGGCAGTACCAGATGGGAATACCAGTTCAGTTCAGTTCGATTTATTGCATATGGCCAATGGCCGTTACAGATACAATACAATAAAATGAAAGTTATGAAATGCAGAATAGGACCTGTATTAAAACACAGGAGGTAACAATATATATGTCTGGCATAAACCTAGTTAAAAAATATAAGATAAAAATTAGAATATACAAAATAAAATAAGGTTTGGGGTAAGTTTACTAAAAAGGACCTTAAATACCTTGATGTAGTCCTGGCTATTTAGCTGGAGAGAATTTAGTCAACATGATGCAGATTTTCTTTGCTGCTAGGGCAAAGAATGCAATCTTGTACAAATACTCTGGCTCCACTTCTGCAAGTAGAGTTAAAACTTTTCCAGATGTGGAACAAGGGAGTACCAGACCATCTCATACATCTCCTGAGAAACCTGTATAAGGGTCAAGAAGTGACAGTTAGAACTGGACTTGGAACAACAGATTAGTTTAGAAGAGGAAAAGGAATATGGCAAGGATGTATATTGTCACCCTGCTTATTTAATTTATATGCAGAGTACATCATGCAAAATGCCAGCCTGGATGAATCACAAAGTTGGAATTATGATTGCTGGGAAAATCTTCAACAACTTCAGATATGTAGACAATACCACTCTAATGGCAGAAAGTGAAGAGGACCTCTTGCTAAAAGTGAAAGATGAGAATGCAAAAGTTGGCTTGAAACTCAACATCAAAAAAACTAAGATCATGGCATCCTGCCCCATTACTCCTTGGCAAATAGAAGGGAAGTCACGGGAGCAGTGACAGACTTCACATTCCTGGGATCCAAGATCACTGCAGACGGTGACTGCAGCCATGATATTAAAAGAAGTCTTCTCCTTGGGAGGAAAGCTATGACAAACCTAGACAGCATAATAAAAAATACAGACATCACCCTGCCAACAAAAGTCTGCATTGTCAAAGCAATGGTATTTCCAGTAGTAATGTATGGCTGCAGGAGTTGGACCATAAGGAAGGCCAAGCACCAAAGAATAGATTATTTGAATTGTGGTGCTGGAGAAGACTCTTGAGAGTCCCTTGGACTGCAAGGAGATCAAATCACTCAATCCTAAAGGAAATCACACCTGACTGTTCCCTGGAAGGACAGATACAGAAGCTGAAGCTCAAATACTTTGGCCACCAAATGAGAAGGGGGCACTCACTGGAGAAGACCCTGATGCTGGGAAAGATTGAAGGTAACAGAAGAAGGGGACAGCAAAGGATGACATAGTTAGACAGTGTTACCAATGCAATAAGCATGAAATTGAACAAACTCCAGAGGACAGCAGAAGACAGGAGGGCCTGGCGTGATGTGGTCCATGGAGTTGTGAAGCGTCAGACTCGACTGTGCAACTCAGCTGAACAACAAAAAACTTATTTCTGCTAAGTAGGAATAGTAAAACTGGATAATATTATTCTATGTACTATAAGTCATAATCAGGCAACTTATAGGATTTAGTACATAGGACATAATAAAAGGAGGACTACACAAAGTCTATAAAATAAGCAATTGGTTATTGTGATTAGAAAACAGAGATATAACATGCATCATAGCAATAGATTAAAAGATAAATAAAGTCGTAATAGTGTGTTCTACATGGTGATTCCAAGAATGTCACAACCATTTCTGTAATTGGGACCAGTCAGATAGGATGAATTGTTGGTGAGATAAAAATTCCAATGAGGGAAACCATTTTTCATTAAAATTAGAGTTTTTGGGAAAGTATAAAGATTGGTATATGAAAACTAAAGGTTAATTGTTATACTTTTAAAGTCTTTCCCCCCTAACAAGACACCAAATAGATTCAAATATCTGTGTACACTAAAGTGTTTATAAACTGGTTACCACTGTTTTTGCTTTGCTTGTGCTGTTCTTTTGACAGCAGTCCCTAAAGTATTCAAAAATTACTTCACTAGACTCATGATGGTGTGTGACAAAAGGCTAATTGACTTGTCCTTCTGTAATGATCCATAACCGTGTATACAAAGATGCCACTGTTCCCAGTCAACTCTGTACATGGATTGGCATCCGAAGACTGGGATTTGACTTCCTAACTGTCCTGTCTATCTCTGTCCACATGATGCAACAAAAGGGATTCATATTGTAGTTAGTTTAGTATTGATTAAAATCCCGATGCAAGGGATTTGAGTATATTCAGTCTAGAAACAAATATATGTGCCCAATATCTGGTGTGTTGATGAGTCACCTGTGGATAAACTAAAAGTTTCCCATTGCTTGCAGATCATTTCCCATCAGATTACCAGGAAGAAAGCCCTCACAGCTTCAGTGCCATGTCCCAACTCTTGAGCAAGTAAGACTCTACTCCACCCTCGGTTATGTGGGTACTATTTCCATATTTCAACAACAATAATGACATGCAACATTAAAAGAGTTATTTCTAATATAGGCAAAATCAGAAGGTTCCTAGACAAGCTGGTATCAAAAGAGAATTCAAAACTCAAAAGTCAGAAGCCTAATAAAACTCCTTCCCATTCACAGCTGGAGTATTCAGAGAAACTATGATTATAGGCAGTAAACTGAAGCAAGAGGATCACATAAACAATTTAAGGTGAAGGTGGAAGCAGATATTTGAAAAAATCCAACTGCAAAAGTACTTTCCATTTGTTTCCTGTTAACTAGGCACTCTGGAAACTGGAAACTGGTATGTACAAATAGATACTAGAGCATTTCAAGAGTTCAAAGAACTTCAAACATATTTTTAGGAGCTCTACAACAGTTAGCTGATTCATTGATCAGATTGTCAGATGTAAATACTTTTGATTGATTGCAGTTGATGTAAATACTACATCATAACCCACTATGTTGTTGTTATATTTTATAATCTACTGGCTGAGTGACTGAACAGTTTGTATCATACTTGTAATCTGCCTTGAGCCCCAGTGAGAAAGGCAAGCTATAATTTAAAATAAATCATCCTCACCCTCTTCATAGTACTTTCAGCTAAAAAGAGCACTGCATTTTTGTATACAGCCTTGTAATAACCCTCTCAGGTCAGTTATCCCCATTTTACAGATCAGAGACTGAGACCAAGACAGTGGCTTATTTGCACACAGTACATTTGTGGCAGAGGTGAGACTTTAGATCAAGGCTAATCTATTGTTAATTAGGTCCAGGGAATGGTTGGAAGGAGAGGAGGAGATCAGTTCTACTGATGAAGTTAAACAAGTGTGGCTTTCTAAGCTGTCTGACTGAATGAACTCAAAGCCCGTGTAAATTTCAAATGCTTGCAAACAGGCATTCTCACTAGCTGCTTCCCTTGAAGACCTACCAAGAGTAGGACATTTTCCAAAGTATTGCAACAGGCTATCTTAGTTGGCTTTTCATACAGGAATGGAGGGAGGGCGGCATAATGGTGATTTTAATCATCCCAGTGCAGTTTATGACTTCAGCACTGTTACAAACCGCAAGGCTATAAATCAATTAAATAAATAAGTGAAGGGAACCACAGAGCAATGTGGTCCATATTCCTCAAACACTGGAGATTTTCACCAGGTATGTTGAAGCTCATTTCTGAGTAGCATGCAAACAATGAAAGGATGATTTAAGGTTTACTTGAAAACACTGATGGCACAAATATTTATTCTGACATTGAAGTGATCGTGGAATTATGTACTTTGGAAAGCAGATGTATAAAAAAATGGTGGTTTAAGAAATAGTGCTGCTGGCTATGTTGCCATTGCACAGGTCATGCTACTCCTGATTATACTACTCCTTGGCACAAGAATCAAACAACATAGTCAAAGAATCAGACAGCCAACTGGAAGATTTTACAGTAATTTAAAATATTGCTCTATAAATCACAGCACAAAAAACAAATGGTACGGATTTGCGTCATTGCTCTTTGCATCACTCTGATTCCTAAAATACAATAAATAAAACCCACTTTTAATGAACATTATCTCATTGTGTTATCCTTTATCATTTTTATAATTTTTATTTACTTCATTTAAACTCCACCTCCCAGTGAGGACCAAAGTTGTATACATTGCTCTCCTCTCCTCCATTCTATCTTCACAACAACCCTGTGAGGTAGGCGAGGTTGAGAGTGTGTGTGACTGGCCCAAGGCCACCTAGCAAGCTTCCATGTCACAACAGAAAAGGCCTTACCTGCCCTGGCTAGTCATCTCACCTCTTAAAGTTAGGTCCTTAGTGAGAAATCTTAATACAGATAGTGTTGTATGGTTATGGAAGCTGGTGGTTGATTCTTATGATATATTAGACCATTTAGGGCTTTAAAGTTTTTTTTTAAAAAAAGCAATAGCACTTTGAATTGTGTTCAGAAATAAACTTATTACTACAACAGGTCTTTAAACACTAGTTTAGCAGCTGGACTCTGTACCAGTTGTGGTTGTTACATAGGCAATCCCCAATTATTTAATTATTTTGTTATAAAATGTATATCCTACCCTTCCATAAATCTTAATGGTGGCTTATTATAGAACAAAAGGATACAGTTCAAGAAACTAAAAAAAATCAACCAACATAAACTTCAAGATACATCCATCAATATAATGGATTCCAAACTATGCACACGAAGTGCTCAACAAAGCCATCTGAACAAGGCTTCCTGGGTTTATGAGGTGGCTGGGAGAGATGGGACTTTTGAGACTATTTCTGGAAGCCAATTCCACGGGGTGAGGGGCAGCTTTAGGTAATGTTCCCAGGTGGTTGGTAGCAGAATGTATAGGTTCAGATAAGAAGGCAGTCCTTCAGGCATGTGGGTCCTAGGCCATGAAAGATTTCAAAAATTGGCCCCAGCACTAGCTTTGAGTCCAGAAGCAACTCAGTAACCGATGCAGCTGTCTTAAGGTTGGTATACATGTACTAGCTGGTCCCAGTCAACAGATGTGTCACTGTATTCTGCATCAATTAAAACTTCTGGTTTGTTTTCAAGGGCAGTTCTACAGGGAGCACATTATATTAATCTAGTCTGGAAGTTACGAAACGATGTATTGGTGTAGCTATATCAGCTGTGTCTATCAGGGAAGATAACTGAGAAATAAGATGGAAGCATTTCTAGAAATTGTTTCAACCTGTTTTTCCATCAACAAAGCTTGGTCCAGGAACACTCCTATGCACTTCACTTGACTGGCTAATGTCAACAGAAATCCATCTAAGGCTGGCAAATTATGGATGATCTCATTCAGCAGCATAATATAGATGTTTAAGAGCTTAGGGTTGGCAAGTCACTCCCATCTAGAACATTGACCTTCCTGAACAACATTGCCTCTGTCTTTATTTTTCAGCTTGTTCACCCTCATCCATCTGACCACAGCATACAAGCATAGCTGGGTGTCATCAGCATATTGATGACACCAAACTCCAAAGCTATGGATGATCTCATTTAATGACTTAATATAGATGCTAGAGCCTTGGCGACAGAAAAGAGCTCTGAGCAATGCTGTATTTTAAGTTATATTCGGACGACTCAGTGTCACTGATGGAAACTGACACTGTGCATTCTGATAAAACGACTGAAACCAACTGAGAGTGTGGTCCTGTAACCACCACCTCCAGTAGTACCAGATGATCTACAGCATTGAAAGCAGCGGACAAATCCAAAAGAATTAACAAGGAGGTCTTGCTGTTCACAGCTGCACCTAGAGATCATTTGCTAGAGCAATCTAAGCTGTCTCAGTTCTTAAACCAGGTCTGAAACCAGACTGATATGGGTCAAGGACAGGTGAATCACCAAGGGATATCTAGAGCTGTTCTGCCACCACTCCTTGATCACTTTTACCCCAAAATGAAAAGGTTGACCCAAACCTACAGCTGGCGAGATCTTATTTTGTCAAAATGGCTATTTTTTTTTAAAGAAAGGCTTTGCTTCAGCTTCCTTCAGACCGCTGAGCAAGTTCCCTTCGATCAGAGAAGAATCTATCATTCATGCCAGTGGCAGTGCTAAATTAGCCCAGCTAGATTTAATTAACCAAGATGGGCCAGGATCTAATTTGCAGGTGGTGGCCTTCGCAACCCCAAGAACCTTCTCCATTTCAGTAGGGAGATCAGTCTGAAACTATCCATAGAAAACTGATGAGCAGGAGCTTTTGATACTTCTGACTACCTATCTGTAAATAAACTGGCAGATTGAAAAAAAAAAACTTGCAAAAGCTTAACTGAATCAAATTATTTTCCATAAGCAAGTCAGACCAAGGTGTCAACAACAGATCACTATCAAACATCTTGAACAGTTAGACTGAGCAAGATTCAGCTGGCCAACAGTTGGAGAGTCAGGTCTCCTGGGAGGCATGTACCACCTCTTACCATCTTTGGTCATTCCTCAGAAAATCTGCCCACCTGACTATGGTGATCCATGCTCTGATCACATCTAGGTTATTGTAACACACTTTATATGGAACTGCCTTCAAAAACTGTCTGGAAACTTCAAAAGGTCCAAAATATGGTGGCCAATATATTGTTGGGGGCTGGAGAGAGAGAGCGTATCACTCATGTGCTGAAAGTTCTACACTGAAATTACATCTTCTTCTGGGAAAAATTAAAAGTGCTGGCTTTTATCTTTGATACCCCAAATGAATTAGGGACAGGGTACCTAAAGGACTGCCTCCTCCTGTACTATCCAGCCTGCCAATTAAGACCATCTTCCCAAGTTCTGCTCTCCAGAGCTGAGATGGGTGGTGACCAATGACAGAGCTTTTTCAATAGTAGCATCTCACCTTTAGATCATCTTCCCCCTTGAGACTAGCTTGGTACCTAGCTTATTTTCCTTTAGGTGCATGACCAAAAGCTCTTTTAATGCTGTTTGTAGGTTTTGCTTCTAGACTGAGGATATTTTATTAATGTCATTTTAGTGGAAATGCCATGCCCTTGCTGGAGGCAGGTGATCCCTTGCACCCAGTGGCACTCCCACCACTGCTCAGCTGGCTTGCAGGGGAGGAAATGGTGTGAAAACTGGGGGGGGGGAACAGCAGCCTGACAATACTCCCCCAAAACCTGGAAGTGACATCAGCACATCACTAGGGTGGCACTGAGGACACTCTGACATTTGTGTAAAATTCTATGGTTAAACCACAGAGTTTTGCTCATATACCAGAGTGTCCCCACCATCACGAGTGACAGGCTGATGTCACTTCTGGTGCCTACAGGAAATGATATGAGTGCATTGCCAATGAGACCCCCAACTATGGGGGTTGCCATGGGGGACTGGCAACCCTACATTTTAGGCCACTGAGTAGTGTTGTAAGCTATTTTTATACCCTGGCTTATTATTTACCTCTTTTTTCTATGACGTTGGTTTTATGATTTTATTTTTTTGATTTATTTTGTGAGCCATCTCTGATGAGTCAGCATTTATACTTTCTAAATAAATCAATTGCCTTATGGACTTCTCTAGGCAGAGGATTCCACAATGTAAAATGCCATGAAAAGGAATTCCTTGGTCCTTCCTGTTTTTGTGACATGTGTTCTTGAGTATTTAGAAACAGCTCCTGTAGGGAGCCCCTAAGCTAAGTGAAGCAAGCATGCTTACTACCTCAAAGTATTTATTTCTGAGACACTGTGTATGCCACGTGCCCATTCTTTGCTGTGATTTCTTGACCACACAAGAACATCAGAGGAAGTAAGTTGGTTGTTTTGACTGAAGGATTAGTTTTCTGAGACTGAAGGTGGGATTCATTTAGCAGCATGGCTGAAAAGGGTGTGGCAAGAGAATAAAAATGAATAGGAGAAGAAAAAGAAAAGAAATAATTTAAGCATGGCTTGACAATTGCAATTAAATAACTCAAAACTCAAGACAGGCATTTTTCTTACACACTACATGATTGATATTTGTACTTTGGGTCCTTTAAAATATTTAAGCAGAAGAGAAATGAAATGAACTGCAACCAGTTAAGGTCATCTGCTTAGGACAAAAATGATAAAATATTAAAATGACAGAAACAAATTTTCCAACAGTTAATATACTTAAGACTTCATAGAGATGTATTATTCAAAGCAGAGAAACATCTGTGACCTCTGGTCTATTGCATAATACAGAAAGGCTGTGAAGGTTCAAATCTACACAAGTGTTGGTATCAAGAAGAATAAGAAAAGGACAGGACATGCATACGAAGGGCTGATTCTGTCATTTACTGTTTAGTGGTATTGCAGATGTAAGAATCACTTGCCTCTCCAAAAACTGTACTTGTGAATGCCTAATACACAGAACTAACTTGTTTTCAGATGTATGGCCTAGAATGAACTCTGACCAAGGATAAGATCTCTGTGTTAGCTATTTGCATAGTGAACTTAAACATGCTAACAATAACTTTAAAAGTAATGACTGAATTGGCAGTCCCATCACTTCAGAGGTGTTGTAATTGTGCTGCTGAACTGAACACTAAAGGAGTATCACTATATTAACTTTTTTAAAAACCCCTCACAATAAAAGGAGAATCAGCAAACAAATACAGAGAACAGGTTGGTTGTCTTATAACTGACTTGTACATGCTATGCTGTAATATCTCAAAGACAACATGGCTGACAGCTGCAGACAGCGTAATTGGGTCCTAACTACAGGTTATATTTTCCCAGAGGCCATCCCCCAGGTCAGATGGAGAGGCGTGTTCTGATGTTCTGATTTGTTAATAGTATGTTTGATTTATAGAAATAAATTCTAGATACATCATTTCACAGAATTGCTAGCCATTAATCACAGTGGTTTCTTTTATTTGTGCCCACCTGGATGTTGGTAACTCTAATACTGAAAAGATACATATTAAGTTCTCCCAAAGGGCAACTGCACCAACAAGGGCAATTAAGATTGGGAAAATGGTACAGGGTAAACGTTTAAGCTCCTTCTCTCTGCATACCACAATCCTGGTCTAAGTTGGGCCCCCCACATACCTGAGAACTTCAGGACTTATACCCCCACCTGACTGGGGGATGCCTTGTGGGAAAATACAATGTGTAGTTAAGCCCATAAGAATGTGCACATGATGATAGGAGGGAAATGGCCAGTATCCAGAAATTCACCACTTCAGTCCCTGTAATCTCCAGCTAAAAGATCTTAGGTAGCAGGTACTGATCAAGATGTTTCTCTGTTTGAGACACTGGACAGTTGCTACCAGTCAGAGCAGATAATAACTTGATGGGCCAATGGTCTGATGCTATACAAAAACCAGTGTGGTATAGTGGTTAAAGTGCTGGACAGGGACCTGGGAGACTCAGCTTCAAATTCCCACTCGGCCATGGAAGCTTACTGGGTGACCTTGGGCCAGTCAAATACTCTCAGGCTAACCAGCCTCACAGCCTTGTGAGGATAAACTGGAAGAAAGGAGAACAATGTAAACTACTTTGGATTCTCACTGAGGACAAATGCAAGTTATAGTAATAAATAAACTTCATACGCTTCCACAGTTCCCTCTCTATGCATTTTGAATCCAATTATGTGGCACACTCTAGATAGCTGCTATGTTTCCGGTTTACCAGCTCTGTGAAATCACCTGTTCTTTGTTAGCCAGATGTGACTGCTGGAACCCACTAGGGTTAATACAGAGGCTGCTAACACAAGAGCGCCTTCCTTGCCCACAGCCCGCTCTCCCACTCCACATCTTGATTGCTCAGGAATGCTGCTGAGTTATATTATCACTACAATAGCAAAAATGACAATAAATAAGGGTTTTCATAGTGATGGGCCCTGGGCTAGTAAAATAAATCTATTCTATCCACAGCCAAAGCAGCTCTCTAATGTTTCTATATATTTATAGAGGGTAGGCAGAAATAAAGCTTTGCAATATATGAGGTTGGCTGGAAACACAACGAAGGGTTACACTTTCTGTAATGATAACTGTAATGATATAGCTGAGGAAATTCCGTTGTAAATGAATGCTCTTTAACACATATGTCATGCTAACAGTCTGGGGGAAAGGCTTTTGAGAAGAAATGGGCGTTCCACCCAAGCCTCACTGAAACAAAATGGTGTAGCAGAGATGTGTAGTGGGCAGTCAATTTAGTCTACCCCCAATGGATTACAACCCAAAACATACTTTCAAGCAAGGAAATCCTGCTCATTTCAGTGGGATGCAAATTCTTACAAGTATATTCTGGAGCTTGGGGAATTAGCTTTTTCATTCTTATATTTTTATAAATATATAACATTTATAAAAATTTAGATGCTTCTGCTTCTTTCCTGTTTAAAAATAACTTGCATATGAAGACTAGTGCATACCCTATTTTGGCTACAGATTTTTTAACAAAAGATAAAAAGAGCAAAAAGCTACTGGAAGCATGCCAAAAGAGAAGAATGAAGCCAGAAAGACAGGCATTTTAAAGGTGAGCCTACTAGATTCATGTTTACAAGAGAAGTGGTCATACTTTCTAGGCAGCTGATGAGGCAGCAATAATGCCAGTATTGCAAGCAAAAGAGTCTTTTTCTTTAGAAAGAAAGGGATACAACTGAAATAACTGAAATGGCTATTTCAAGTATTGATAATAAACGATTTCTCTCCTCTTCCTTGAGATGCTACCTAATCTCAATAAGCAAACTGAGCAATACAGATACAATTGTTGTAAGATACACTGAACATCATCATATAAAACATTAAGTCATTGCTGCTGTTTCCCTGAATATAAAGACCATGTATACGATGCAAGCTACTGACAATGCAGGAAAGCCACGTAGAACTGTAGCAGAAGGACCCATTGAACTAGATTCCTTTCCACTGTACCATGATGTAGTTGCTGCAAACGTTTTTTCATATAGTAAAGTATATTGTCAAATATCCTTGGTGCAGAGAAAAGAAGACTACACTGAACTGGTTGATTTCTGAATTCTTGGAAGGCTTCAAGAGATTTCAGGGAGATTTCAGTCTGTTGGGAACATCTTCACCCAAGTCCTGCAGCAATGAATAGGAACTGCAAATTTAACCCAGCTGCATGGATTGTGTTGTTTAGTTGACAGGGTACAGGGCATGAATACAGCAGTGATAACTAATGTGCCCCAGGGAATCTTAACACTTGGCCTATTTTCAAGATTCAGGTTTAAAATGCTCAAAAGGAAATTGGCTGCTAAAAATCATCACTATGTGCTGCTGATCTGAGAAATCCATAATTTGACTGGATTTGAAATACTAATTATAATAGAATACATCAGTTCATCTCCAGCTGTTAGCCAAAAGGCTTGCAGGATGCAAACACACAATAAGATGTTTGTCAACTAATGTTTTTGATTGGCAGAAACAGGTAGATATGATGGTACTTCATGATTATTTTGAAGCACACATTTGAAACCATTGACTTTATTTCGACATAATTCATCCATTACTGCATTTAGGGATTCATTTGTTTTGTTTTTAAGTGAGTGATCTGATCACAGACCTCCTTCACTTTTGTCTAGTTGAACAGTCCGACTGAAATCCTCTTGCCATTTTCCCCAAAGCTTCCAGATTAATTTAAAGCGAGCTGCTTTCGCTCCCCTTCTGTCCCCTTTTCTATGAGTTGCAGTGTTTGCATGACTATTGCCTGTGAGTAAGCTTTTTTCCACAGAGCTACTTGCTGAACCTGATGCAAAAAAGTCTATCCTGAGGAAACTGCTGAGTAAGCTAAAGGAACAGAGGCATAAAGAGCTTCCTGCTGAAGAAGACCAGAGACATTGGTTCTCAATTTTTTAAAAAATAGTGCCTAATGGTTAGTTTACTCTGATTATTGCAGAGGAAAAGAAAGCCTTGCTCTAGAAATGACTGTATCACGTAGAGACTTTAACTTGAGAAAAAGTATGTAAATGGCTCTGAATACTCCAGGGCTACATGCAAATATTAAACGTTATTATTTAGTGTAAAGATTTCTTCAGCTCCAGGTTACTTCTTTTGACTATTGTGGCTGTCAAATTCCTGATGATATAAACTTGATGGCACAGTTCAATGTGTCCACTTGACATAGCATTATGACACCTGTGCATGGATTTTATTGTGACATTTGGAATGACATGATTTGACTTTAAATCTATTACTTCAAGGCTGTGAGATGTTCACACTTTTCCTTGTTGCTTCCATGAGGTTAGATTCAGAGTAAATTTTCCATCAGCAATGGAAACTTTCCTAGCTTCCCTGTCCCACTATAGCTCATTGATCTCCATGAAATGAACAATGTGAAGGGGGTCTGCAATGGGGAGGGGGAGCAGTGGAAATTTTCAGTGTAGTCTGGATCCAGCACACTATCTCCCTTCCATTTCTAGTAGTTGTTCAGTCTGTCTGATTCCACATTGTTGCATTTTCTTCTCTCTTTTTTAAAAGTGTGGTTAACCTTTGGCTGAAGTTAACACAAATCCTCCTGGCTGATTCCTCTTCTGGTTCTTTCACCTTTTTTCTTCTCTTTAATTCTTGCCTGCCTAGGGGTTTGGGTTTTGATTGACTTTTAGGCATAATTGTTCAGAAAGTTTAAATGGCAAAGTAATTATTGAAGCAAAAGTGAACCGGCTTGAGAAAGATCATGTACTGAGCTTGGATTAGATTGAGACATGGCAGAAAACACACTAAAAGGGATAACAGCAGAGTGACAAAAAGGGGTTTTAAAAAGTCAAGGGTGCACATGGGCAAAGATAATCTTATTCCATCTGTTCTATTCCCCCCCACCCCCATTCTCAATGAACTAGAGAACAACAGCTTTGGAATATTTACAAACAACCAGGCTGAGAGAAAAAAGTTCATATCCATAATTGATGAAAAGTTCATGACCACAACACTTATCAAAGGAAATGCCACAGCTGAGCTGATTCACCAGCTCAAACTGAACTTGAACCAGGACTGGGTGGTTGCTGCTGCATTTGAGAACTGAGCCAAAACATTGTTTTGCAGAGTTCTAATTAGTCAGAAATGAAGCCCTCAGAAGGCCAGTTCTTCACTGCTCTTTGTCACCCTCTACTTCATTAGCCAGATTAGAGGAAGGAAGGTTACAGCATTTCTGCGGCTTAATGTATTGTCTGAAATTATTGATTATATATCCTGTCAACATTGGGCTATTTTAATACCTATCACTATTAACCCCCCCAAAAAAAAATATATGGCCAAAATTTTAGGCTGCGTCCACACATCACTTGATATTATGGTATCATCACTAATGCTGTAGCAGTAATTCACAACTGCATGCTTGTCCACACAGGATCCAGATGCGAAAGACTGCTATAGTGCAATGAAGGTGCCATAATGTGCAGAAGATGCAGCTTTAGTGCTAAAGTCCTAGAACAGATAAAGGGATTGCTGTGGTAACATGTGGGAGCTTCAGAGTGTCCACAGAAGAGAATGGTTCCATTATGTATATAGCCTCACAAACCTTCGGATCATGGCAATATATCTTTTCCTGAACTAAGTATAGATGTTGCAATGTTAATCCTGTGCAGATTTTTGCATTACAAGAGGCAGGAATGTTAACTTCCAAATGAACTAGATTCACTAGCAGGTTTGCATGTAGTTCCTCTAGATATAACAGAAGCTGCTGGGTGAGGCAAAGTTGTGGATTATATTTCCCACAAAAATATGGCTCAAACTCTCATTTGTAAAATCAGACATGACTTTTCACTTTCCATTTTCTCCATTGACAAAATGTTGTTATATATCTACACATGCATGATTAACTTCCATCTTTCAGGTGGTGAAATTGGGAGCAAAAAATCAAATTCCTCTTTCTCCCCCAGGAGACCCTCAATTTCCAGCCAAGACTCTCCATTTTCAATATTACAGGATTTCCTAGTTTACAAATCACAAATTGTTTTTCTCACATATCGCTTCTATTGGTGTAATTCTTTCTGGTTTATCCAAATATGTAGTCTGTAGCCAAATACATTGAACATTTTGCTAGTTAAATAAATGGGTTATCTATACTCATTTTGTTGAAAAATTAACACTAGGGATGCTCAGCAAATCTGAGATCTAAAATTCAGTCATAACTATCCTTTGAAAATCTTTAGCCAACAATCTATGAAATATTATAACATCGGATCATTAGATTTCTATGAATTTTAGATTAATACATATTTTGATCTAGATCTAGGCACCAAATGGTACAAGATGATCTGTATCTCAAGATGTTTCTCTTCCCAGAATAATCAGCAACGCTGTCTCTTAAATAAATTTTATGCAATAAATTTTATTGACTTGTGTAAAAGAAGCAATATATTATTGCCACCAAGCATACAGCTTGAAATTGGGTATTGATATGGAACAGAACAAAGCACCTCTCTCAGAGGATCCTCTGAAGAAAGATCTAAGGCAAAAATAGCCCATTTAGATGTATAGTTTTCTGCTTTACAGACCAGCGCTGTACAAGCAAATACTTCAGTCAATATTTTGAATTAACTAAATATACAGTAAAATAGGTTTACCACACCAGGCAATTACATTAAAAGCAGGCATAAAAAGGAGTTGTTACTTTTTTCATTGGCCTGTTTGTTCAGCATCCAAAAGCAAAGATCTTGTACTAACAAAGCCTACTTTGTGATATAAAACAGTAGTTCTTTTCTGTTTTGAGTTCTTATTATTGATAGTTATGCTTGGATGGCATTGATCAGAATGGATTTTATGCTGAACACACCACCAAAGTTTTAATGGAAGACAGGATTCTACTGTACTTTCTGCCAATCACGCTGTCCCTTACAGGCAGTTCAAAGGCACTTCCCTGTTTGGCTATGAATGATTAAGAAAGATATCTGAAATATAACTGTCACTGTTGGAATTGTGTGGACAAGCATCTGTGTAATGCTTTGTAACACAACTCTCTTTTAAGTAGAAGCAATCCTAGCACTACATAAAATAAGCAGCTTTTAGAATCAGTTGTTGATCATCATAAAAGACACCACAACTAGGTAGTTACGGGTCACATGGCTATCAGCATACTAGCAAGAATACTGTTTGGTGGGAAAGGAAGCAAAGAATGGACCGTTCCATAACACCAGATTTGTCTTCATTGTTACTGAATTGCAAATATGATGTTGTGACTATATATCATCTTAAGAATATACCTAGGCACAATTATATCTATGAAAATAATACAGATTCTAGTTTGCCTTTTTATTATTACTCCTACTGGACAAAATTTATTAATACTTAGACTTAATTGCACTGAATTAAAGGGTGTTGTGGGATATATCTCTCCTTATATATAATCCTGTTTTGGTTGTGGACTGTCTCCAGAAGATTCCACATGCTCCTGAATCAGTTCGCTCCCTAGTGTGTCACTCACAGGGAGGCCCTATCCACTGGCTGTGTTGCTACTTGCATTGGCATCATCCCACCCACAGAGGTGGCATCCAGCATCTTAGCCTCATTGTGCTGGGAGCCGACAGATGGGCAGGACGCTCTGGCGCCTGGAGACTCATCAGGCCGAGGGATGGGGGCCAGCCCCATGAAAGAAAAGCCGGCCATGGATGAGGGCGAGCCCAACATACAGTGAGTGCCTGGGCCCAAGTGCACTTCGCCGAGCTCCGGCACCTCCAGCCCACGACTCCACGATGCTGCCTGAGCTGCTGGGGTGGTGGCCTGCGCAGCCGGGCAGGAAGCCACCAGAGATGGCCTGGCAGGGAGGCAGTCGCAGGCCATTCCCCAGTGCACCTTTACCCACCTTCGGCACCTCTGGTGCACGACTCCACAATGCTGCCTGAGCTGCAGGGGCAGTGGCCTGCGCAGCTGGGTGGGAGGCCACCAGAGGCAGCCGGGCGGGGAGGCAGTTGCAGCCCATTCCAACTCCCCTCCACCACGACCTCTGGGGAGGGGGGAGAAGGTGGGGGGGCACCCTGTGTATGGCCAGGAGAAGCCTCTTTCTAGAGCTCGCTGCATTCCTTTTGCAAGGGGCTTCCCTGCTAGTATATAATATATATAATATCAGAACTCATTGTTAGAACCCAACATATTGCTGCTATTTCTGGTCAGATGCTCAGTGAGACCAATTAAGAGGCACTTTCTTGGCCCTGACTTGAGGGGCTTGTGCTTCTTGAAACAGAAAGGGAGTTAAGCATGTGAACAGAATCATAGAATCACAGAGTTGGAAGGGGCCTTAAGGGCCATCTGTTCCAACCTACTGCTCAGTGCAAGATCAGCCTAGAGCATCCCTGACAAGTGTTTATCCAGCCGCTGCTTAAAGACTGAGTGTATACTCTTTGTATACACATAACAAAATGTTATTGAAAATAAATGTTATTGAATGTTATTGAAAATCAAATAGTTTAAATAGCACTGTTACAGTTCAAAGTGCCATAGTAATGAGCTACTGCCATGGACATGTTACCACACTTCCATTGCTGTAGCTGCAGCTGCCTCCTAACAAGCCCCTCTTTACCTAAGTTTGCATACCCATGACATCAGTCATCTTATAAGGTCAGGGGGAGCAAGTGTGCATGAGCACACACATATGTACATACCACCCACATGGGCCCAGTGGGAGAGAACCATTTTACAAGAGAGATTAAAAAAAATAAAATAAAGGAAGACTTTCTGATAGCTGAGATGCTAGAGATGATGTGATCAATTTAAGTAATCAAGAGCCAGTTCTCTAATCAGTGAGCATGCTGATATGAATAGGATCAAAGCACAGTTCATCTCAGCAGACTTGGGCTTGAACTCATTGCTTGATTACCTCACTATAAACAACAATCGCCTCTCCTAGTATACCCCCAGAAGAGTACTGCACTTTACAGATAAGAACTTATTGGTGATCCCCATCCCAAGAGACATCCGGCTGTCCTTGACCAGAGCCAGGGCATTCTCGGCCCTGGTTCCAACCTAGTGGAATTCTCTGCCGAGCGATATCTATGCCCTGAGGGACTTAATGGAGTTCAGCAGGGCCTGTAAGGCAGCGATGTTCTGCCAGGTGTTTGGTTGAGGACAGTGAAGATTTCCATCTGTACTGGCACTCCTGTTTCTTGCCTCCCAACCCCCACCCCTGTAGGGCAGTGGCACAATCTGTAGCTGTCTAGCACCATCAAATTAGGCTAACTGTATCCTTATATATAAATTACTTGCCTACCATTTTTCTGCTCACCTTGACACAGAGAATACTCCATCTTTCTGTGTTATACCTCTGAGGATGCCAGTCACAGCTACTGGTGAAACGTCAGGTCCTACAATGCCAAGCCCACAGCCACACAACCCAGAAAATCTACAGCAACTAATGAACTCCGGCCATGAAAACCTTTGACAACATGTTGTCATTTTACTGTTTTAATTGTGAATTTAATTTTAATTTATGATTGTGCTTTTGTGGTTGTACACCACCCTGCACCCTGCTCAGAGATGATGGTCTAGAAATTTAATTTAATACATAAATAAATTATCCCAAATGTGCTAAGGTCATGCAGAGTGACTGCCAGACTTGGGCCATATCTGTAAGGGGCTGCTGATCTTTCAGTCCCTGTTATAAAACATTTTCCCCTGCACTACTGCATGCATTTATTTATTTCTCATTGTTAACCCAACCCTATCTTTTCAAATCCTCATAATATGGTCATGTGCTCTAGAATGGTAATCAAATGTAAACCTACTTTAGATTAAGAACTTGGTAGAACTTCATTTCTCAGCAAATGTATATAGGATTGAACTTGCAGGAAATTCAAAGGCCAGAGAAGGGAACAGAATAAAAATCAAATTATTCTTTATGATATAGGCCTGAGCTTGTCTAGCCTATTGCAGTTCATACATGCCTCCTGATATAATCAGATAGTAAAGGTTATATTACTCTTCTGCTAGGAATAAGCCTGTCAGAGCAGCCTAAACATCACTCATTAGAGGGGACAGAGCATGACCTAGTGCTAAGGTCAATGCTAATAATATGCTGTTCTGGGGCCATGTCTATGGTTTCTCATTACTATCTTCATATATATATATCCTTATATATAAATCTGTTTTGGTCATGGACTCTCCTGAACATTCCACACGGTGCCCAGAGCCTTTGGCTCCATGATCTGTCACTCAGAAGCTGTCCCTATCCACTGGCTGCATTGCCTGAGTCTTGCCTCCAACATTCTAAACAGTTTGCTGTTCCCCTCCCCATAGCCAGTCAGAACACAGAGGTTATTTGCATATGTGGCCTGATTGGCCTTTGCCTCTAACATTCTAAACAGTTTGCTGTTGGAAGTCACTGAATGTGTCCTGAGGTAAAATAAATACCCCAATCTCCCTGTGGGGGCTGGAGATCTCCCAGAAATTACTGTGTTCCCCAGCCACAGCACATCATTTCCCCTACAGAAAATTTCCCAGCTATTACAACTGATGTCCAGATGACCAAGATCAGTTCTCCTGAAGACAATGGCTGCTTTGGGCAGTGGACTCTATGGCATTATGTCCTGCTGAGATCCATCCCCACCCCGCCCCTGCCCTCCCTAGGCTCTACCCCTCAAACCTGCAGGTATTTCCCAACCCAGAGTTGGCAACCCTGTAACTGGCTACGGAACTGTTTTCCAGACTCTTGGAACCCAGAAAATATAGCATAGGAGGAGATGCTTTTCTACCTTAGCTGCCACTGCATAGCCCAAAATTAACATAAGCCAACCTCCAGGCGGCACCTGGAGATCTCCAGCTATTACAACTGATGTCCAGATGATCAAGATCAGTTCTCTTGGAGACAATGGCTGCTTTGGGCAGTGAACTCTATGGCATTATACCTTGCTGAGGTCCCTCCCCACCCCAAACCCTGCCCTCCCCAGGCTCTGTCCCTCAAACCTACAGGTATTTCCCAACCCAGAGTTGGCAACCCTGTAACTGGCTATGGAACTGTTTTCAGACTCTTGTATTTCTTCCCACAATGGGCCTTACTCCTAGTGTTTGTGTGTGTGTGTGTGTATTTGTCAACACAGGCACCCTAATTGCTAAGCAGATTCAGCCCACTGAGCTATGGTTTCTGAATGTATCTCAACTGCAGTTTGTGAGGGATACAATCTGCTTGAAAATATTCTTACGGCCCCACTGAAATTAATCCTTTTCAACATTACACTGAGAAATGCCTTTAAGCCTCTCTTCTATCTGTGTAGTATATTTTATCTTGGCCTTCTTCCAAGGAACACAGGGTGATGTACATGGTTCTCTACTCGATTTTCATCTCACTACAGCCCTGTGAAATAGCTGAAGCTGTGAGTGAGTGACCGACCCAAAGTTATCCAGTGGGTTTCATGAAAGAGCAAAGATATGAACTCAGATCTGACCTTCTAACCCCTGAAGCACAATGGCCTTCTGGCACACTGGCCATCTTGGACTGTTTGTTATTAGTATGGGATAGAAAATAGGGCAGAAACAATTTTAAACTAAATATATATGCTGACCAAGGTAGATCATAGAATCATCAAGTTGAAAGGGACCTCCAGCATCATCTAGTCCAACTCCCTGCACGATGCAGGAAATTCACAAATACCTCCCCCCACACCCCCAGTGATCCCTCCTCCATGCCCAGAAGATGGCAAAAAGCCTCCAGGATCCCCGACCAAACTGGCCCAGAGAAAAATTGTTTCCTGACCCCAAAATGGTGATCAGCATTTCCCTGGGTGTGTAAGAAAGGGTCACAAGAACTCAGGGACAATAGTTGAGGTGCACATCCAGATATACCCAAACTGGCATTACTCATGATTAACTGCTTTGGGTCAGCTCAGGGATATCCAAAATAACCCAAACATCCCCATATGCAAGGAGTAACAATACTTTATCTTCTACAATTTATGCAGGACTTTGGGAGGCACAAGAGCACAGGTAGAGGAAGCCCATGTCTACCCTCATAAAAAATAATGGCCCTTTAAAATGAAAAAGGCACATGTGCAACCAAACATAATTTCTTTGTCTTCCTCCTTCCTTCCCCAGTCCTGCTGCTGGGAGGGGGTGGTGGCAAAAACAGTGGTTCTGAAATTCCAAACAAAAGGGCCAGAAATGGAGCTCTAAACCAGTAAAAACTGTTGAAAATATGGGAAAATGAAAAACATGCCCTCCCCCAATCCCAAAATGAAATTAATATAAAAGTTTTTGAAGTGCACACACCTAGACAGTTGCTGAGATCTTGATATTATATCCAGAATCTCTGTACTTTCTGGGCAGTAAGACAATCTGGTAAACAAATAAACCTGTAGCTACTAGCACACTTGAATAGATCATTATGGAAAGTATAAAAGACAAAAGTAATCCTGGGCTGTTAACACATGTGTTAGGAAAATATAAAGCTTGCTGAAGAAAAACTGGTCATCTTCAGCCACAAAATTCTTAGTCATTTGCTACCATAATGCTTCTTAGTTAATCGTTCTTTCACCTTTCTACTGCTTGGTTACTTTTCAGTCCAAAGCTCAAGCATTCTTCAAGAACAGTAGATCACAGTTTGAAAAAGAAGAAGCTATCTTTCTGTTAAGACCAGATCTGACTACAAATTGGTGGAATAGATAGAAGGTCATTAACAAGGAAGTGTTGTATGGTGGTTAAATGTTTGATTTGAATATAAGACATCTGGGGTGGAATCAAGAAGGTCACAGGATAACCTTGGTCCAGTTGTTCTTTCATACCCTAACCTACCTCAGATAGTTGTGAGGAAAAGAACAGAATGACTCATTCATGTATGACACCCTAAGATCCTTGGAGGAAAAGTGATATACAAATGTAAGGAATAAATACGCAGATGACACCCAGCTATATCTGTTGTTGGGCGGTCAGTCCAACTCTACCCCAGATGACCTGGACTGGATGCTTCAGGATGTGGCGGGCTGGCTTAGACTGAGCCGATTGAAATTGAATCCGACGAAGACGGAGGTCCTGTGCCTGAGTCAGAGCAGGTTGGGGTAGGGATCCCATTACCAACCTTTGATGGGGCGCCGCTGGTGCCAGCGCTGAGGGTCAGGAGTTTGGGAGTGCTCCTGGATGCTGCTTTAACTATGGAGGCCCAGGTAGCAGCCGCTGCCAAGGCAGCCTTTTACTATGTACGGCTGATTAGGCAGTTGGTTCCCTTCCTCTAATGCAATGACCTGGCAACGGTGATTCATGCTATGGTCACCTCAAGATTGGACTACTGCAACACTCTCTACATGGGGCTGCCCTTGTCCCAAATCCAGAAGCTGCAGCTGGTGCAAAATATGGCAACCAGGCTGTTGATGGGTCTCTCTATATGAGAGCACATCCAGCCTGTGCTGAAGATGTTGCACTGGCTGCCAATAGCATACCGGATTTGCTTCAAGGTGCTAGTTTTGACCTTTAAAGCCTTATATGGTTAGGGGCCTGTCTACCTGAGGGACCGCCTTTCCCCATATTTCCCCCAGAGAGCACTGAGGTCAGTGTTGCAAAATCTCCTGACTCTCCCTGTTCCAAAAGATGCCAGACTGGCCATCACCAGAGCTAGGGCCTTCTCAGTGGTGGCTTCATACTGGTGGAATGAGCTCCTGGAAGACATCAGAGCCCTGCGGGACCTTTTACAGTTCCGCAGGGCCTGTAAAATGGAGCTCTTCCACCAGGCCTTCAATTAGGAGCTGCCACTGATGAATGAGCTATTAAAAACTGGACTATTATGGTACTGGCATTTAGAACAACTTGGACACTGGCCTAGCTATATCGGACCACCTTATAGAAATCGTCATCTGCACTCAACTGCACTTTTTATATTATCTGTTATATGAAATTTCATAATATTGTATTTATATGTGTCTTATTGTATTTTAACCTGCTGCACGCCGCCTTCAGCCTGCCTGTGCAGGCAAGGTGGGATATAAATCAAAGTTAATAAATAAATAAATAAATTATTTTTATTAAAAGTTAGCAATTTACAGTGCAGAGTTACACTTTTCTAAGTCTCTGGATTTATGCACAAATTAAATAAACTACATTTTAGAGACTCAGATTATTTTATTGACTTCACTTACACACTTCCTTTCTCCTCAGTGGACCTAAACTGGCCTGCATCTTTCTCCTCTCCTCTCCTCTCCTCTCCTCTCCTCTCCTCTCCTCTCCTCTCCTCTCCTCTCCTCTCCTCTCCTCTCCTCTCCTCTCCTCTCCTCTCCTCTCCTCTCCTCTCCTCTCCTCTCCTCTCCTCTCCTCTCCTCTCCTCTCCTCTCCTCCTCCTCCTCTCCTCTCCTCTCCTCTCCTCTCCTCACAACAATCCTGTGAGGCAAGATAGGCTGTGAGTATGTGACTGGCCCAAGGTCATCCCACAAAATTCTGTGGCAGAATAGGAATTATGAGGGACACATATATATATATACAAAAATAAATTACTGACAGTGCAATCCTAAACAAAGTTACCCTGTTTAGGATTGCACCATCAATTACCTTTTATGTTGGTAATACTGTTGGTCCTCTTAAACCTGACATAGTTTAAGGCCTCAGGACGTCTTAATACAGCCCTGAGTCCATTGAGGTCAATGGGTTTAGGACTGCACTATGACTGGCACAGGAAACCATATAGTTAAATTCTTTTTGCTGTGTCTCTCTGAAAGGTCATAGAGACTTTGTTTTTTTTCTGTAGCGGTGCCATCCAAAGCACCTTTCTAACTCCATTGATTTCAGTGGATTTAGAAAGCTGTAGCTCTGCTTTGGATGGCACTGCAGAAGTTGTAACCAGCCAAGCAAAGCAAGTTGTTGCTACTATGAATAAAAAGATTAAAGCCTATAATGCATGGGTGTTTTCCTTTGTTTTCACTGTGCATGTCTGTTGGGTTTTCATTGATGTTCTGCATTGATTTTTCTCCCTTCAGCACTCAATTTACTTTCTGGGCGCTGTTTCCCTGGGTTTCCTGGGAGTGTTTTTATGCCAGTTTTTCCCTTGTTTTGCTTCCAAGCTGACGGTATCTCAAAAGAGTACAGATTCCCTCAGATATCCCCCCCCTGCCCCTTTGACACCCTCAAAGGTCACTCCCCATCCACATCAAGGTTGTTCTGCCCACTCTGCACCTTCTGCCATCCTCCCCCCCCTTATCAGTGTACAACCTCCATTTCCCCCTCGTTTTTAATTTTTTTTTGACAACCAGCTGAATAAAAAAAATTAAAACGGGGGGGGGGGTTGTTAAAAGGAGCTGCATGACATTTAGTTTCCTGCTGGTATTGTCTTGAAAGGGGGATTGGAGAGGAGGAAAATGTCAGCATTCCCAGTGCAAAAAAAAAGGATTTCAATACTGCATGCAAACAAAATGAAGGGGGGATCGTTAGTGTGGAATGAAATTGACATGAGATGTTAAGAGAGAGAGAGAGAGAGACTGGGATGGAAAGCCTAAAGCATTGAAAACATTTTTCCCTTTAATGCTTTAGTGAACAAAGTTTTTTGGAAGTCTCTGGAAGCCTAACATTAAAATGGCAGCTGAGCCACATGGACCTTCTGCAAACTACCAAGCTTAAAAATCACTTGGGATTGATCCATTTGGAGGAAGAGTGTAATCCGCACAGGACAGGCTTTAAAACCTGCCAAGATCACCAACCAGTGGGCAGGATCAAATTAGAAAACCATAAAGAGAAAACTACGCAAATTTGCTAGGAAGGGCAGGAAATTAGCATTACTATACAGCTACGTTAAGGCATCAGCAACCTTTCCCTTTTAAAAAAAATTTAGGGGCACAAGACTGAAAAAACTCTCCAGAGCTTCTGCCAGAGGACTCCTCCCCATACGAATTGCAGTCATGTGCAAAGGGCGGTGGAGTCGTAGTTGACTTTGCACAGGCAAATGTGCATGCACACACAAATGTTGCCAATGATCACATCTTGTAATGCCAATGTCAGTGAGTTCTACTGTACATTCTGTACACTCAATGTGTTTCCCCATATTATGAGATCATGTGACTCTTTCCTATTTTTCACAGTGGCCGATAACACAGCAGAGAATCCCTGTAGTGCTCAGCAATATAGAAAATGGGTCTTTGCAGCTGCTGGTCAGTTTCAGGAAAATCTGATCAGTTTCAACAGCTGGTCACCCCCCACCCCCCCGCCTTTGCCTGTGTTCCTTTCTGTTCCCTTTCATTCAGTGACCTAATACTAAAATGCATGTACAAAACCTGAACCACAAGGATTTAAATGGAAGGTGCTTGCTGGACACTACTGGGCACCTGCAATAGGGCAATTGCATAATTTTTTAAAAAAAACTCTGGATGCCACCCCCCACGCATCACAAGTGATATTCCATTCTAAGTTAGAAAAGTATGTGTTTTTAATTGTAGCTGCAGAATAAATACATCAGAGGAGAAAGAATGATGCATACAGAGGGCACAGAATCCGAAGTCAAGATTAAAGGTTTACTGCTCTGAAAATCTGCAGTAAAATGTGCGTGTCTAACGAGCCTAAATCTCGAAACAGAATTATGACTAACATAGATCTGAATTTTTTTTTTTGGTCAAAGTGCTAAAGAATATTGCTGTACCTCATTTTATAGCAAAATGTTATTTATTGTTTGTTTATTGTTGGGATTTTTTTATCCTGCCCTACCCTGCGAATGGGCCCAGGGCAGGTTATATCATATTATAAAACAGTACATAAATACCAGAATAATAATCCAATCAAAATATAAATATTTAAGTTAACTTCTAACATAAGTAAAATTAGAGTAATTAATCTAAACTTCCTAATGACAGCAGCAGTGAGTGATTACAGTCCAAAACACAGTAAGCTCATGCCATACTAACCTTTGGGAACTCCCTTCCAATAACAAGTGTAATTCATGACAGCCACCATGGGATCCACACACTCCTGGTTAACATGTACCTATGAACACAGAAAAATCTAACAGGGAGAATTATACAAAATTAACCTTAAGGTATGAGCAAAATCCATATTGGCATAAGTCCAGAAAACTGACAGCAGTTCACCCCAGTGTCTCTCAAGCTGCCAAACGACCAGCCCTTCATTCACTTTTTCCAGAAGGTTGGAGAGGGGCTGAAAGATCACAAATTTAAGGTCATCTTATTCACTGTCATCCCAAAAGAAGATGTATTAATTATGGTCACACTATAAAGTGTTTATATTTGAACATAAACATGTTTGAACCGCTAGATTCAAGTCCAGTAGCTCCCTTTATCAGATCTGATTCTCAAAAGCTTATACCCCAAACTTCTTGTTGGACTCTAAGGTGCTACTGGACTCAAAATCTAGCTGTTCTACTACAGGTCTTTATGTCTGATTGTTCTCCAGTGTTCAAAAAAACTCTGCCCATGGAGAACAACATTCCCAATGTTCTAATTTTCTATATGGGACTAGGTAATTCAGCATCACTTTTTGCATTGCCCTAAACTCACACCGATGATACACTCTGAGTAAGCCCTAAACACACCGATGATACACTCTGAGTAAGCCCTAAACTCACACCGATGAAACAGTCTGAGTAAGCTTAGGGTACTATGGACCTCTGCCTGCATTCAGATGTCACACTGCTGTGATTTATAAAGATAAAATATAGTTTAATTAACCTCTTGTTAGCTGTGAGATCTGAATGAAGACAGTCTGACAAATCTGTGGGCACCAAACTGAAATCTCATACTAGAATGTGCTGGATTTGTAAATCACCATTTGTGATAACTGTGGCTTATTATGATGTCTAAATTCACAAATGGTAATTCGTTGAGTGGCACCATCTGGCCACATAGATGACAGTATAACTAAGGTAGAGGGTAGGGAGAGAGGCAAGATACAGGTAGAGTTCTCAACACTATCTCAGCAATAACTGGGAGATTTTGGAAGTACTCCCTATGGGAGGTGGGGTTTGGGGAGGATGTGATGTCACTTCTGAATGACAGTCTAAGCCCCCCCCCCCCGTATGATTTATCTTAGAGACAGGGGAAATACCTAGAGCAACACTGTGAAGGCCATTTTTTTCTTTTGCTCCTCAGTTCTTTAGGGATGGAAAATGGGGCAAGGGGCAGATAAATCCCAGCCCTAGATGGGTAAATGGAAGGCCTAGAATCAGGCAAACCAAAGTTCACATACAAACCAGGATTTGTTACTTAAACCTGGCAAACTAACCAGAATTTGGTGCCCAAACCATTGGTTTAAACAAATTACAGTTCATTGATTCTTTTGAAAGCAGCCCTTGAGTCATATAGTCATCTGTAAATATGAAGTGTGGAACATTTCCCTACTAAAAACAGGGTAAGACTGCAGTACTATTGCACACACATTAAGCAAGCCTTGTTGGATTCAGTGGTTCTTCTTTCTGAATATAAACCTTTTAAGCCCATTTTACAAATGAAAATAGCATAGATGCCAGTTGTTGGCTTTCTCAGAGGATAACCAGCCACTCCACTTTCAAGTTCATTGATTCAGTTAAGGATGTTGAAATGAGGGGGGTAAACAGTCAACAGGCAATCAGATTTTCATCTTAACTTTCCCTTAAAGAAATTCATTATCAGTTCGGTATCATGTCTTGCCTTTTGATACTCCCAAGGTTAGTTTCGTGTAGACTATTCTTGACTTCAGCATCCTGCAGTTCATGCACCTCTACAGGAGGCCATTCTTCTATCCTCAGAGTGTGCCTTCTACCCAGATAAGCAGAATCTCTCCCTTTTTGAAAAATCAATTATTTGTGACCTTTCTCTGGTTAAAAAAGGTCATTGGCATAGCAGGCAGGTTCATTTTGGTGACTGTAGTCGTGCAAAGAGAAAAAACAAATTAAAATCCCCAACAATACACTCCCCCTTAGACACACACACAGACACACACACTTGTTAGAAGTGACATCACTGTACATTAAAGACATCATCTCTCCTTTCATATTAAAATGCCTGTCAGTTCTCTTGCTCAAAGGTTGTAAATCTGCCATGGTAGCCTGGGTAAATGGAAGGCCTAGAAAATATGGAGATAAGAACTCTGCTTTCATGTTCAAAGAGAAAGATACACAGTGCCAGTAAGGCTACTTTAAATATGTGTGTGTGTGTGAGCGCGCTTTCTTAACTCTGCTATTATCTGGTTAGGGCAATTTTTCATGAGATATCTCAGAATTCAGACAGCTGTTTTTAAAAAATATATCCAGGTTTAAGAGCCTGAGGAATATAGCATGAATATACAGTGCAGTAAAATGTATTAGTGCATACATTTTAAACTTGCTCATGCAGTAAATCATTACCCTCTCCCATTGACTTTAGCCCTCCAGCCTCAAAAGAAATGACATACAATAATTTAACCTGTTTCTTCATCTTTAAATCACACATAAAACAAAGTACCAAACAATGCTGTGTAGCCTCTAGGAAATAGCTGTAACAGTATTCAACTATTATACACGCTATTAAGGAATCTGATAGGAAAATTCTTTTTGAGCAGCAATAAAAATATAAATAATGTATCAGTCTCTGTCTTGCAGCATTAGGGCCTCTGGTAATACTTACCTGCCTTCAATAAACTGATTGGAAACGACTTTGCAAAATGAAAATGAAACATGAAAGATGCAAAGCATTGGCTGAGCTATTGACTCATCTAGCAATTCAATTTCTCTCCGCCTCAGTTCTCCACCTCTGAAATGGGAATGCAAGGGTGCAAAGGTGTACAAAATTAGTTTGTAAGCAGCACTGAGTGTTATGCGACTTACTTCTGATTGAGTAGACATGCATAGGATTGTGCTGTGACAGTTTTTCCAAAGCTATCATGAAGGTAAATGAGTACAACAATCCATACTTTAAAAACAGAGATACGGTAAAGATTAATAAAATCTTGAATGAGAATGTAGACTAAAAGAAGCACACTGATAACACATTGATTTTAATAGGAAAGGTTTAACCATGTGCTCCATACCCACCTGAATTCATTGACAAATGAACATGCCTTTCAAAAGTTTTGGCCAATTACCCTACTGTCTAGCATTACAATGTGTACTGAGTAACAGCAGCAACAACAGTAACAACAGCAAACTTACATACCTTTCCACCAATGGACTTTGAACAATAACAAAAAATGGGTGGATTCCAGAATCATAGAACTGGAGCTAAAAACGTCTAGTGAAAAATCTGCAAGACCTCTAAGAAGAACCATAATAAAGAATCAAATCTGTAACAGTTGGGACATTGTATTTCTCCTGTGTCAGAAGATTTAATCATATTCCTTGAAAAAGAAAAGCTCCAGAAGGTATATTTTAGAGGAAAACAATCTGGATTAAAGTCTAAGGTGCTTAGTCCTCTAGGAGACAATACTGTTTGTGATATCCAGCCATCCAGTGCTTATCATTACCGTATGATGCAATTTTGTAATAGTGTAGCAGAAATCGTTCCTCAAAAGCTCATCAGACAAGGGGGCCTTTTGGAAAAAAACCTCTCCATTACAAGTGCCAGCAACACCAGTTCATCAGCTCGAGTTTATAAGATATTCATATTGAGAATAGAGTTCATGGCCAAGTGAGTCAGAAAGTATCGAGACTGTTTCTGACAGTGTCGAGCAAATATGCCAGCTGTTGGTCACACCAAATCCCCTTAGAGAGAGGGAAATGTCTTGATATTTTGAAGGGAACAGCCTTAATGAAAAATTGGTAATTTGGAGGGAAATTGTTGTATTTGCAATGTTAAACTGAGAAATAATTTGCAAAATGGATGTGCCCTGGTTTGGTTTTGCAACTTAAAAAAAATATATGCAAGTAGTGGGAAAATGTTTAGCTGCCCTCAAAGAAAGTCTTGTGTGTGTTCTGATGTTGTACAGAACTCCTGCAGCAGAAGACTTCAGTGTTCATTTTTGTGTCTGGAGATGACTCCTGAACTGAACTGAAATGGAAGCTCATGGCACAGAGAGAGGTCCATGTGCCATTGTGTCCTGATACTGAGTATCTTTATTTACTGTGTTTGCTTATTTGTTTGAATTAGATTATACTTCTTGCCCAGTCCCAAGACTTCCCTTACCTTATTTTACTTCCCTTCAAATAGATGTAAATTGAATAAGTGACTGGTCCAAAGATACATAGAGAGCATCATGGCTTAGCACTGATTTAACCAGAGTTTATTTTGAATGTCATATGCATAGTTTCATGATATAAAACAAAAATATATATTTTTCATAAGGCAAGTCTAACAGAAGCAAAGCACAAAACTGATATTTTAAAGTAACATCAGAAATTCAACACATTGCTCTGTATAAATTCAATTCTATTTTGAAGAAATTAAAAGCAGAACAGAAATAATATGAAGTATGCAAAATAATCTAGGTGACTGTTAGTGCAGAGAATCAATTGGGGGGAGATAAAGGATATATTAATAATATATTCGATTCAATCATCAAAAATGTGACTGAAGAATTTCTGGTTACAGGCCATTGGTCAGCTCATGGGTCAGTTAGATCCAACCAGCTTTCTGCTGGTAAAAAAGGAAAGAAGAATCCCCTTTGATCACCAAAAAAGGCTATGTCAGAAGTCACAGGTTCTGCATGTACTAAAGCCATGTGCAATGGGAGTTGGAGTAAGAAGGGGAATTAGGCGAAATATAGTGAAAAAGCTGGTTGGAACCAACTCATTAGTTTTCTTCCAAGACCTTGAAACAGACCTATGTAATTCAAAATTAATTTAAAAACTGTTCAAAGGTCTAGTGTTTTCATAATAAACATTACACTGACAATGCTACCATGAAATATTACTGGTATATAACAGATATATGAGCTTGAAATCATATATGTCATTGCCATTGGGCAAGGATGATCCATGAGCAGAAACAGATTTTCTTTCCTGCATGTTCTGCAAAAGAGGAGATAGGAATCCTACATCCAGCACCTGTGTACAGATACAGTTCTACAGCACTGCACAGATGCTGGCAAATAAATGATAAATATTGTCAACTCTGACAGCACTTGTAATCTATTGTGGGAAGAGAAAAAGAGAGGAGGGGACTGGACTAAATCCAGCACTACTTTCCTTTCCACCTAACAGATTATTATAGGTGACAAGGCTGATAATCAGGTCCACCCTTCTTCAGGGTGAGCCTTGAACGAGCTGCAAGCATGTAAATTTCTGCTGTGCTCCAACATCTCTGGACTAAGACCGTTTCTGTTAGCTGAGACTGCAAATAATCCACTATGCTTATTTACATATGGTAGCTGTTGATTCTTTTGTGCTTATGTCTGTGCTTATGTCTGTGTCTATATATATATATTTATGAGCTTTGAATTTACCGTGAATGGTTCCACCCTATGGGCTTGGCCTAAAATCTCATTCCTGGGGAAAATTAATGTCTTTAATGTCTTTTTAATTGTTCATGGCCTTGAGGGCCCAAATTGAATGGAAAGGCAAGATACAAATGTTTTAAATAAAATATTTTTAAAAAATTAATGAAAATTAGAGCCCATGACAAAAATAATAGTAATGTTTCTTAACAACTGTAGCTGTTTCCTCAGTAGGCCTTATGTGTTATGAGGGTTGCCAGATCTAGACTGGGGTATTCCTGGAGATTTTGTGGGTGGAGCCTGGAGAGGGTGGGGCTTGGGGAAGGGAGTGACCTCAATGGGGTGTAATACCATAAAGCCTGCCTTCCTACGCAGCCATTTTCTTGAGGGGAAGTGATCTCTGTAGCCTGGGGATCAGTTGTAATTCTGGGGGATCGCCAGCCACCACCTGAAAGTTGGCAACCCTATGCTAGACAATGGTTTTGCTGAAAGATACCTTCAGCCTTGAGGACATGGTCACCCCCCTCAGCTGACAGAAGGGGGCAGATGAGTGTCTATGAAAATAGTGCAGTTTGGATTCTGGAAGAGACAGAAAGAGATGCAGACAGACAGTGCTATGTTTTGGCTGAAGCACCCTGGCAGTAAAGGATCTCTTCCCCTGAAGATGTAGTGCACACAATGTAGGGTAGTGCACCTGCTGCCCTATAGAGGAGTATCTCTTGCCTGTACCTGTGCTTGACTTGTGTATTTGTAAATAATGCAGTAAAAACAACATCGGTCTCCACTACTCCAAAAGAAATCAGCCCAGGTAAGATTCCCCACTCCTCCACCTGAAGTCAGCTGGGTGACCTTGGGTCAGTCACAGCTCTCTTAGAGCTCTCTCAGCCCCACCTACCTCACAGGATGTCTGTTATGGGGAGAGGAAGGGAAGGTGATTGTAAGCTGCTCTGAGATTCTGTCAGGTAGTGAAGGGCAGGGTATAAAACCAACTCTTCTTCTGTTGTTGCTCATGGAACTTCTCACCATTTGGAGAACTGTGATGTGCGTTAACAATATTAGTACACAAAGCACACAGTAATGGCAAGCAGCAGCAGGCAGGTCATAGCAGTTCAGCCAGCTAGCCACAGGGCTCTCTGAAGCTCTGGATCCTTGGCAGATAGCTTGGGTTTCATTCAGACCGCATGCATGGACCAACATGGCAGTTCTTTGTTTCTTAGGCTCCTATTTGTTTTCAGCAAATCTTCCATGCATCTTTTCTAGTTATGGGCAGTCAGAGATTCGCATTGGCAACTTCCCACCATTGGGTGTGTGTGTCTTTTCTTAGAGATGTAAAATTTCTGTATTTCTTTATAAAGCAGGCAATGGAAAAAGGTATGTTCTATTGTATCCACCTCGGCTAAAGGGCAGGGAGAGGTCCTCTCAGAATATGGGGTCTTCTCATATCTTCCTTCCAAAAGCCTGGACGGCATGGCGTCACATCTGTCCAGTGTAAAAGCCTTCCTATGAGGGGGGAAATCTAAAGTTTTAAGATATTTGGCCATTGTCATGATGTATCTCATCTCCTCAGAGGCCTTGAAGTTGGGAGATTTGTTAAATCTTGCTGGCGTTCCATGTCACAGATGCTTTGCTTAATTAAAGATTTCGCCTGATCAAGGGATTGTAACAAAAGAGCGCCATGTTGAAGACCCATTTTTCCAAGGCCTTCCTCAATTATATGTAACCATCTCGGCTGGAAAAAATCTTGCAGTACAAGGGGGATAAGGCCTTTTTGGATCATATATATCTTAAGCCGCTGAAAGGCAGATGCCAAAAAAATCCTCACCTCGATCCTCGTTTGGCCAGTTTCTAAATGAAGGAGGGAATTAGGAACACCGGGGGGGGACCTGTAAAACGGCACAAAGAAATTTAGATTGTAACTTTTCAAGTAAATTCAGACTAGTCACTAAAATACCAGTAAAGGTGACATACAGAAGTTGGGCTATTACTTTCGCCTGAAAGAGCTTCAGTGCAGCAGGTACACAGAGACCCCCCCCCACTTAGAACGGTAAAATCTACTGACAATACTGGAAATCCTACTCAAGTGAAGCTTACCAAAAATATGTATATCCCATTTCTATTTAATCACATAATTTTATTATATATCTTTTCAATCATACATATATTATCATCTAAGGTCCCAATCAGACAGCTCTTTAGATCTGCACCAGGCATGAGTGCCTGATGGATTTAAAGGTAATGACCAGACAGCAACATCTGGGAAACGTGCCTCTTCTATAAGCATCCCGTTTTGCTGCACTTCGGAGCCGTACTTAAAAGACACTAGTTAAAATCTGGAGTTTTCAGTTCCTGACAGGCCAATTGCGGACTTTCTCCCATCTGATCGTTCCAGCGTGCAATCCTCCTGTCGGGATGATCTGCCATCAGACCATCCTGAGTGGCTGGCATTTTAAAAAATTCTAAGCGATATGCGCGTAAACACGTAAATGTGCGACAGCTGCAGAGTTCCACTCAAACATTCCAGACAATTTCATGTTTCTGAACGGCCCATGAATTTTATGAACTGCTTTAATTAAAAAGGTACCTAGAGGGAGGTACCACTGGCAGTGCTTTAACCATTCAATTCCACATATACGCGGAAAACAAGTACACGTTGAGGCGCAAATGTGCATATGCAAACAGAATTTTAAATAATGACCACACAGATCCTTCAGGTGGATGCCTTCTAGACAATCCACCGTGGAGTACGCATGCGGTAAGGGGAGCTGTCTGGTCATGCAATGCCAGATAAAAAAGATCTGGATCAAATTAGAGCCAGACCAATGGTGGATTTAGTTGCCCATCTGAACGCCCCCTAAATGCCACCTTCAAAATACCTCTGTCTTTATACCTCTGTCTTTAGTGATTCCATCCAATGAATAAGTAAGTGCTATAGTGTATCTAGTATTTCTACATCATTGGCTTTTCATAATGCTGCAAGTCTAATTAAAATGTACTACACTTTTATTTTACTAAGCCATTCCTGGTTTGTTTGTTTTTTTGGAAGTGTATTTTGCTTCCATTATTTAGTCTCACCACTGTTAATAAATTAAGGATAATAATATGCAGACTTTAAGGGGAATAAATGAAATAGATAAGTAGCAATAGATTGTTATAGCACTATAAATCAACAATGATTGATTTAAAAACACTCTAAAAGCCCTCAGGTGGTACAGAAGGGAGAAAAAGTTGGTGAAATAGTGCAATATGGAACTGTTGCTAGATAAGAGAATGTACGCCATTTCTTCAAGATGGCATGCTAATGCGCTTGGACTACATTATTTCAAAGAAGATTAGAAGTAAAGCAATAGAACAAAATTTGAGTCCAGTCGAACCTTTAAGACCAACAAAGTTTAATTCTGGGTATAAGCTTTCATGTGTCCATGCATACTTCTTCAGATACATTGAAACAGACATCTTCAGGCCTTACATACAGGTGTGGGGGGATGTTAGTTGCTAGGAAGTGCTAATTAGAGTCCAGATGCAGAAGTAACTGAGCAAAAAGTATAGCTAAGATTGGATTACAGCAGTTGGTAAGACCTGTACCTAGCAGCAGTTGGATCCCTCTGTTATGGTTTGAATGACAGAAAAGGAGGTGATACTGAAAGGAATTTCAGGATACAAGAAAGCATTCTTGAACCCATTTCATTTTTTTCTTTTCTTTACAGACTGATAAATCTTGTGAGAGAAATGTGATGATGCCTATTGAGTTCACTCAATTTTAGAACAGGGCCAGTTGCTGTCACTCCCCAAATTATTGGCAGGGGTTGCAGAAAGCATGAAAACCAGAAATCCTCAGATTCAGTTGGCGGTATTTGCAACAGGTATTTTGAGCGCTGTCCTAGGCCTGTTGGCTAAAAGTTCCATGCAAGTCCATATTTAATGAAACATACTTTCAGAAGGCCTGATTCGGATGGCCCAGGCTAGCCCAATCTTGTCAGATCTTTGCTGCTAAGCCAGGTACTCTGAAAGGAAACCACCAAGGAAGTCCAGGATTACTATGCAGATACAGGCAATGACAAACTGTGTCTGTTAGTCTCTTGCCTTACAAACTTTAGGGGGTCACCATAAGTCAGCTGTGACTTTCCTCCACCACCACTCTGAGGACAGTATTTTTAAGATGGCACTCTAAGTGCTCATTAGGGATTGGTGCCTGAGTAAAGGTGAGAAGGGGTTCTATCATTTCATTGTCCTCCCCCCCCCGCTGCTTTTGACAGGTCTACTCTCCACTCAGAAGTCATATTTTAAGGAATATACCCTCCATAGCTTATTGTTGGTAGCTGATGTTCTGAGCAGACAAGTACTACCCCTGTAACACAAGCACATCTCAAGGATAAAACTGATATGTTACCTTTTGAGATGGTATTCAAGTACTGCTCATAGCTTTACTACAAGAGTTGGGGCCAGTAAGGAATCACAGGGTGGAGAGAACAATCCCCAATCCACCCTCTAGAATTCTAAATACTCACAGGGGTTTAACCAGGACACATTCCTCTCCCTCTAACTAACTCTCAATTGCTGCCAATATTTCATGACCCCTAGAGTATACTGAGTCCTCATCAGTTCACCTTTTGCATTTCTTTTCATTTTTCTTCTGATCGATTTATTCTTCTGTAAACCCAAGAAGCACCCTGAGTGTGTAGAAGCCCCTACCTTGTCTGTGGGTGGTCTTGGACTTAGAAGGGCATAACTCTATTTAAGATTACACTGTGACAACACTCTCTTAAATTTACCTATATGCCTAGAAGACTCCACAAACAGGCAGGAAAGTATGCATGGTGACTTCCCTTCAACTGTGTAATACCATGTTCCCCAAAATCTCGCTAAAGCTCTGATATAAGTGCCTTCAAAGGGATGAAAGACTTCTAATTTCAATTGGTTCTTGGTGACCATGGAAAGGATAGTGTGAACATCAAATTCTAATATTGGTTAAAATGTTACATTCTTCACCTCTTGTTACAACGAGCATTTGAAATAGTATGGATTACAGGTAAATCAAATAAATATGTCCCTATGACCCATTTTAATCTTCTGTGTAGCCCTGTTGATACATGGAAAGGCATCGTTATAAGTAGCTGTTATAAGTTCTTAGGTTTCAGTGTTTTGTACTTCAGTAAAAGGAGAACAAGAGAGACTGTCAAATATTACTTTATGTTTTACAGTTGGCCATAAACTTTTAATTGGGTCCTCTGCACAAGGATTCTGATATCATTCCAGTTTTAGCACTCTGAAGTAGGTAAATGTTCCATTGTCTGGATTTCCATCATTAAGCCCAATTGACAAAGGCCAACACAACTCTTCTCATTGTAACTTCATAACCATTTATGTTTGAGGTGAAGATGTTAATATGGAAATATGGCGAGCTAGGAATGACTATGAATTCTATCATTGTGATTTATGACCTTTCAACTAATGCCCAATGTAAAGGAAACTTCCATTGTTTTATATTTCAAGGCCAGTACCAGAGCAAATGTATGAAATTTGGAATGTTGGACATAAACTTTTATTGCCAAATTATAAATAATTTCTGCCACTTACAGTGTTCACCTTTCAAGTTCATCTTGATTAAAAGACAAGGGCAGCTTCTGTCTGATCACAATGAATAATATGACTTGAAGAGCTTTGTTATAATTTACAGTGAAGGAATGAAGTGATATACCCAATCTTATCTAAATCCCTGTTTAAACTTAAAGACACACACATGGATTGTCAACAACCCTGGAATCACAATTGATCTCCTGACGACAGAGATCAGTTCTCCTGGAGAAAATAACAGCTTTGGCAGGTGGAATGTATAGCATTATACCCTGCTGAGGTCCCACCCCTCCCCAAACCCCACCCTCCCCAGATTCCATCCCCAAATCTCCAGGAATTTCCCAAGCCAGAGTTAGCAACCCTAACACACACACAAACAGGCTTCAGGCTTAAACCATTTGCTCCCCAAGGTAAGTAAAGCTATTTGTGACCAAGCCATTTCACTATTTTTGTCTTACATCCAAAGTTCTGAACTGTTCAAACAAGTCCCTTCATTATGGATTACCTAAGCTACATCTTTGAGGTCATTTAGATTTTGTCACTCAGGAAATGTAGCATTCTTAGGTTGCCCATTAACAGATGTGATTACATGATCTGTGTGGATATATTAAGATTTGAGTCCAATCATCTAGGTTCTAATTTTCAGTTGTTGTTTCCACCCTCCATATGTTAATAATTAATATTCACTCTGCTTGACCAGTAAAAGAGATAAGGCATACACCAACTGGCCTGCCGGCCCAGTGTTTTCCAAGATGCTTCAGATTACTCACAGCAGCTGTAGTGTTGTAAGGAACAGCAAATGGCCCAGGACTTCCAATGTTTGGCCAATAATATGGCACCCCAACTGATGAAATTTCAGCTACTAAAAATTTCAGTTGTCTAAAATTTGTTCTTCACCCCTCATATAGCATCATCTGAGCATTATGTCAATGCCTAAGAGCTCTCTTAGCTATTGAGATAAATTAGGCTGCATAGGAGAAATCCATTACTAACTGGTTGTTAATGTATTTATAATCTAATTATAATATTCTTGAATTTTTAATGCTTAATTGAAGCTGGTTAGTTGATTAAATTTTGGTGGTTGTATGTTTATAAGAGCTTTTTAAATTTATTAGGGTATGATTTAGTTTTAGCCATTTTTGTAAGCCATGGGAGAAAGTAGGGATAAACATTTTAAAATAAATACAAATTATTTAATAAAGGTTGCTTTAAAAGGCTGGCTTTCATTTTATATGCTTCTCCGTTTACAGATCAGAAATGTAGATAAAACTCTGACTGAGTGGAATTTAACTTACCTCAAATTAAAATCACCTTCAAGTACAAACATGAACATTAGAAGATGAGGAAAATGGTCTCAGATTTAAGTTCCATTTCCCTGTTTTTGCTGCTCTGTGTTTGGGCTCCCCTTTATTTTTAAAAATCCATTCCCCACAGCTGCAGGGGACCCAACTCCTTAAAAATCCGAACATGTAATTTGGCTCTTAGTGCCATTCTAAGGATTGCTATGCTATTCTAAGCTAGCATGGTATAACTTGAGTTAAGACTTTAGTCAAATATGTGTTCAGGAGCATGGATATATGAAGTGCTGCCCAACCTGACCTCTGAGTCTTAATGTTCCTAATAGGATTGCCAGACCCCCGTGTGGAGGTGGAGGTCCCTTGCTCCAGGCCCTGCCCTCAGCCACTAATCAGCTGGCTGGTGGAAGGACTTACCAGTAGAAAGAGGAAGGCCCCAGGCCACAATACCGGCATCACACAGGAAGTGGCGTCATCATGCCAGTGACTTCTAGGTGACATTCTGGTATTTGGGCAAAAACTCTATGGTAGAAGCCAGTTTTACCATAGAGTTTTTGCCCAAATGCCAGAGAATCACCTGGAAGTCACTGGCGTGATGATGTCACTTCTTGTGCAATGCCAGCTACTTGGCCTGGGAATTTCGCTTTCTCCTGGTAAGTCCTCTGCTGGTTGCCAGGAGGGAACTGGCAACCCTAGCTTCTATTTTGTGGAAGCAACTGGTCAGGTCACTGGTTTATGGTAGTACTGGATAGTTGCTTACTGGTGCCTTGCAATGCTTCTCAATAAGGAAACCAGTTGCTTTGATAATGGTGATACATTGCATTTGTATAATGCTTCTGAGTGTGCAAAGCACCTCACATGCATTGTCTTGTAAATCTGAAAAAAAGGTTAGTGAGTGTTGTTGTCCCATGTTGCAGATGAGGGTTGGGTGTTTGAGAATGAGATAGGTCACTAAGATCACCTAGTAAGCCCATGGCACAGGCAGAAGAAGAGTAGAAGGGTAGGTTCTTACACCCTTCTTTTCTCTACCTTAAGGAGTCTCAAAGCAGCTTACAATCTCCTTCCCTTCCTCTCCCCGCAACAGGTGTCTTGTGAGATAGGTAGGTGGGGCTGAGAGGGTGCTGAAAGAACTGTGACTGACCCAAGGTCACCCAGCAGGCTTCATGTGGAGGAGTGGGGAATCAAACCTGGTTCTCCAGATTTGTGTCTTCTGCTCTGAACTGCTATACCACACTAGCTCTCAAACACGAAACTTGCAGATTTGTAGCTCAGCCTCTTATACTATACTAGTGTTCATTACATTTTGCATTTTCCATTCCCCATTCTGATTTCATACATTATCTTTTTAATGAGAAGGCAGCTAAAGAGAAAAAATACAGTCAATAGTTTTAAATGGGAATTAGATCTACCTAGATGCACTGGACGGTTAGATGATTCTCAAGATTCTAGTCAGAACTTCCCCCAGATGATACCAGAGGGATCTGTTTGCTTTACTGCATGCTGTATTATGCAGAAAAGCAAAGGAAGCTTATATATAAAGTATTAAACTGTAATAGGGAAACAGGAAGCAAGGCAATAAGGAACTACCCAGGAAATAACTGTGGCTTTTCCATAGACTTGAATTGAGCCAGGATTCCCTCCAAGAAATTTTGATGTACATGTTGGGAGGACACTTGCTTAGTGAAGCTACTGCTCAGTACATGATATTCCCTTGCCCTTTCTAGTGCTAAACATTTAACCTCAGCACAGTATTACAAAAGGATCTCTGTTATTTGCAAATGTCAGCACTGAAAGCACTATCACAAATAATGCCAAATAGTGTTTTAATTAAAAAAATCCCACTTTATAAATGAAAGGCTGAATGGATGCAGAAGATTACAGTCCTTGTAACACAAGTTTGAGGTACTGTGAGGAAGAACACATTGTTCCTCTGTCTTTCCTGTGAAACCACCAATTGAACGTCTCCTATTGTTAAAGAAATTCTTTTGATATGCATCAAAGTTCTTATCAAAATCTGATAATATGTCTGGTGATGCCTCAAATTCATTTTAAGCACTACCCACTGACAAGAAAGCAAGCATATTCCTCAGTAGAAAGAGAATATCTCAGTGGTTTTCATATTAGCCTGGCACAACATTGTTAGGAGGACTTTAACACTACCTCTCCCACAGACCTTACAGCTGTTTTATGAAGAAAAACAAAATAGAGGTGTGACTGTATTTGAGAACATAATTTGCTTCCCTGCCCCCTCCAGAGATCGATGTAGACAAAATATTTTTCACGGGTAAAATTTCATTTTTATTTTTTCATGAAAATAAAATACAGAACTATCTATACACTATTAGCCACCCGTGGCCCCCATCTGTGGATAGCGAAATCTGCAGATTGGGGCCACATAAAGGCTAAAGAGATTTTTCTGCAAACTTGGGGGACCTCCCAATTTAAACCCCCTCCCAATTTGACAAAAATATGTTGGCGGGGGTTAAATCGGCCCCCATATTAACAAAAGCATCTGTGCATGCGCAGACAATGCTCTTACTGGCTTAGAAGGAACCACTCCAGCCTGGCCTGCTGGTGGATGTCAGCAGCCATGCTGGGTCCAGCCGTGGTGGTAGAGGAGGCTGGCAACCACACAGAGCCTGGCCAAGGCAGCAGAGGAGGCCAGCAGCAAAACCGGGTACAGCTGCATCGGCAGAGGAGGCCAGCAGCCACATCAGACCAGGCTACAGTGGTGGAGGAGGCTGGATCCTTGCCAGGTCCAGCCACAACGGCAAAGTGTTGGAAGTTCCAGATGCAATGTCCCCTTCCTCAGACCTCCAGAGTGGCAAGAGAGGCTAGATAGCTAGATAGGCACACTGACCTTTCTTCCTGAATCTACTCTTCTGTCACTATCCTCTTTGATATGCAGATTTCCTGCTTCTCTCTCATTCTGGATGAAGACATGCTCTCTACCTGCATGCACCAAGAGAGGGACATGTAGTCTTCTCTTGGCACCATGAGGCAGATGGGCCTCTTGCCATCCACCTCCATCCTTTAGCTAATAAATTAGTAATCTGTCAATCCCATCTCTTTCCTATCCAAAGTTTACTTCTCAAATAAAAAGAGAAGTATTTCTCTTCTGTTATGTAGTGGGTTCGACGCATTAAGGACTCAGGAAACAGTGTGATAATCAGCACATGGTTTACTAGTACACAACAGAACAACAGTTACCGGCCAGATGGCCAACTATATACAGTCCCCGTGGACCACCCCCAGGTCCCATTGGTGGGTTTAAACTTCCCGCCAAGGTTCCTGTTGATGACCGCTTGAGGCTTCAGGATCCTAGTCCCTATTGTCTCTTGAGCTCCACGCTCTGATAAAGGTCAATGTCACCTAGTGGTGGTCAGCGGACATGACATCTTCTAAACTTGCAATGTGGCTCTGTGTAGCTTTGTAAGCTGAGTCACCTGGTAAAGTGATGCTCCTGCACTTGTAGCTTTATTTAAGTATTCTGCTAACTAATGGTGACTGGACTAACCAAACCAGTTAACCTCAATATGAAGGAGGCCAGCAACTGCACTGGACCTGGCCACGAAGGAGGCCAGCAGTCACGCTGAGCCCATTTGTGGTAGTGGAGGAGGCCAACAGCTTTACTGGGTCCAGCTGCACCAGTGGAGAAGGCCAGCAGCTGTGCCAAGTCCCACCGTGGCAGCAGAGGAGGCTGGCAACCGCTTGGGACCTGGCCACAGCAGAGGAGGACACTGGGCTCAATAGTTGGTGTGGGGGCTTGGAGTTATGCCAGATTTGGTGATGGGGGGAGTCTCCCCACCACTGAGCTGTTTGGATGTGAGGAAGCATCAGCAATGGGGTGACCAATGAACAGGGCAGTGTATAATGTTTTGATAAACTGATGTGATTTAAGCATTACTATACAGTCTTAGTTCAAGACAAGTGGGGACCCATGATACTCGCAGGGGGAGTCCGCCTCTGCTGTGGCCAGGTCTCATGCTGGTGCGGCTGGACCAAGCATGGCTGCTGGCCTCCTCCACTACCCCTGTGAGTAGTGCCCTGTTCATTGGTCAATGTGGAAAAATCTGCCCCACATTAGATTGAACTGGGATTATGACCTTTTCATCTTTAGAGTTACTGAATGCTGCCCGACAAAGAGATATCCAGTAGGTCTGAATTCTTCTGTCACTGCCTAAAACAGTTGGATATTACACACATTTCCCTGCTATACAGGTGTTGGTCATGACTTCACAAGAGATTTAATGACAACTATAAATGTCTTCCTGCAAAAAGAGGGGACTTTGCAGTATGGCTGGCAGGGACCAAATATACTGAGCAGTGTTCCCTCTAAGTTGAGTTAGTGTGAACTAGCTCACAGTTTTTTAACCTCTGGCTCATACATTTTTGTCTTAGCTCAGGAAGGATGGCTCCAGAGCAAACTAGTTTATGCAGTAGCCAAATCGCTCACTCACAACTTTAATGCCAGTAACTTACAAAGTAGAATTTTTGTTCACAAGACTCCACAGCTTAGAGGGAGCATTGATACTGAGCCAGATCATAAGAACAACCCTGCCCCCCCAATACCCCTCCATGATCTTATACTATAGTCTTAGGGTGTGGTCACACACGCCAGAAAAAACAGGAGGGGAGCGAGGCTATTTCCTCCAGAGGAAATAGACCTGCAGTTGCACAATCACACTTCCCTATGAAGCTGCGGGCACAGCCCATTGGTATGTGATCAGACCCAACTGCGGGTGAGTTGGGGGGTGGGTTGTGCCATTTGTTTCCCATGTGCTTAAACGAGGAATTGATGAACCGCACCTCCACACTGAGGGCTCCCAATGGAGTTTGCAATGATGCATGTACAGCGAGGGGGGGGGGAAACAACGGCACGAAGTCGGGATGGCCTGATCAGACCATCCCGATGGCATGAAAGTGTGCTGGAGCGATCAGACAGGGGAAAGTCCTTCCATATCCCGTTGCAACCCGTTTACTACCAGATTGTCCCTGGTCTTTTAACTCCACTTCTGCGGTGGAGCAGAAGGGGTTGCCGACAGCTGTGGGACATTTCCCAGATGTTGTTGTCTGATTGTGCCCTTTAAATCCGCCCAGCATTCATGCCTGTGTCAGGTCTAATTGTGCATATGATTGCAGCCTTAAACACTCATTGGAGATTAACAGCACAGTCCTAAACAGAATTACAGCCTTCTAAATCCATTGACTCAAATCCCTGTCACACCTTACAAGGGTTTACCACTGCTTAGAATGGCACTGCCAATCACTGAAGTTAGTGGGACATACATCTAAGTCAATGGGCAAGGGTGGGGGGTTAGGGGAATCCATCTCCTCCATAAGTCCCATTGAAGTGAGTAGGGATGGGACAGAAATACTGTAAAGGGGTTTGTATAGAAGACTTCTGTATGAAGATAAATTCCATTTGAAAGTCCTTTTAAACTGTACCAAAGGTATTATCTCTGCCTCCTCTTCTGGCCAGACATGAAATTGCTTTTGCCACTTTAGAGTGTTTACGCCACCCTCCTGTTGACATCACTTCTCTGGGGAGTACTACTACAGCCATCCCAAGAACCAATGGAAATAGCATGCTAACAAGAAATACTTTCAGCCAATCCATTAAATCGATCGATGCCAATTCAGTCAATGCCAATTAAGTAGTTCCGTGCTCATGTGACATTTGTCAAAAAGTCAGATGGCCACTCAATCCATGATCAGTCAGGTATTCTATATGCAAAGGCATCTCTCAGTATCCATATAAAATATAAGACATCATGGCTTGGCAGGCCTCCAGAATTGGCCTGGACATTACAGGAATTGACTCTTGTCATCTAATGCATACAGTGCTTAATCTTGGATGTCTATTAGCCCATATGCAGTGTATTGATTCACATCCCTGTTATGTTGCAAAGCAAATGTTTGTGTTGCATCAGCTTGCTCATTTCATTGCATTTATATGCTGCTTGTCTCCTCGAAGGGACCCAGACCCAGCTCGCACAGTAACACAAAATCTAATTTACCCATTGGCTGAACTGAAAATCCCCAGTGAGATATACTGAGTCTTCTCCTGCACCATACTTTGGAGCAGAGGTCCCCAACTTGGTGCCCATGGGCACCATGGTGCTCGCTGAAACCTTTCCTGGCTCCTACCAGATGTTTTTAAAACATGGGTGGAGCCTGGTAGGGCTTTTGCCCAGCAGGGCTTCTGACTGGTGTTAGGGGAAATAATTTTCTATACAGGCCAGATGATTCCCCCTTTTCCGAGATCTATCTGTGAAGAATAAAAATCACTTCAAGACTTTTTTGCTAGGAAAGCAGGCGGTTTATTTAAGATTGATTCATTATGATACCGGCGCACTGAAATGTCCAGTAAGCTGGCATGTTTTAACCAACACAATCTTCTATAGAGGAATGTAAACAAGGCAGTCAGGCTCTGAAAACTCCGAAGAGCCTTAGTTCTGGTGTTAGATAAAACTTTTCTTGACTTTTGCTCACAGAACACTTTGAAGGACATAGTCTTTAGATGAGATACTCATGTATGCATTGTGTGATCACATCCTGAAAGCCTAAAGGTCATAAGGTTGATTGGGGAAGTAAGGGTTGGGCGAAACGTCATAAAATATGGGAAATTAATATGGGAAATTGGTTTGACTATAAGAAATGTAATCAATCTATCTCATGCTCAACGGCTAAAAGAAGAAGAGGATATTGGATTTTTACCTCAGCTAGCTAACAATGAACTAAATTTCTCTAACAATTGGTCACTGGAGAGCTGATTGGCAGTGCAGATTAAAAGGCATCCTGTTAAAAAAAGGCTTCTGCCTGAGATGTTGCAGTTACCATTGAAGTTATGCATATCCTTACTCCCTGATGTTTTGAGGTTGTTTTGGGCTCTGAGGCAGCCATTTTATATTTGTGCCCATCATTACCCTCTGCCAGAATTCTGAAGGTGCCCACAAACTCAGAAAGTTTGGGAAACCTCTTATGGAGACATCAGCTCTTGTTCTCATTTTATTCATGATTAAAGAAAGGTGAAGATACAGTAGGTATTATTGAGGAAGGTTTCTGAGTATAGTTTACTGAGTAAAATTTAATAGGGATTTTAGAAAATGTGCCTACAGATTGTCAGCCTTAGTTTGAGGCAAAGACAGAAGCCTTCAAATGTTTAACCGCAGCTTTCTTTCCCAAAAGCCTAGAAACAATTTTTTAGTGTGTGTGTGTGTCAGAAATGCAAGTTGTTCTTACCAGGAACAAAACTGCTGGAGACAGACCTTTTTCAGTGAAGCAGAATATTTTATTGATACACTCTTGCAAGCATGGGTGATCAGCCAAATGACTGAACTGACCACACCTTGTATTTGAAAGCAGACAGTTTTATACTTCCTTCACTGACACTTTGGAAAATAAGAAACGCCCTGGCCAGTCCCCATAGGCTGGAGTACCTGGCTCACATTCTCAAATCACGTCTCACCTTTAGGACCCTGTGACCACATGCCTCCGATTACTCTTCCTCTTTTTCCAGTTAGTGTACACTCCTAAATCTGTTTACTTTTCCCTAAAAAGGCATTAACCTTCCCAGTCCCTCCTTAGTACTTTTTCATCATCTACCGCAATTCTCAATCTTGGGTAAGGGGCCATCTGTTGGGTCGTTCTTCCTGTTTCTGGAGCCTTCAGACCACAAAATATTCTACCCTTAGGTCCAGTCATGTCCTTCATAAGACCACTTGTTTTCGCTAACAATCATTTCCTGTTTTCCTGTTGGGTTAGCATAAGCTGTGAATATAGTTTGCAAGCATGGCTTCTAAGTGTCAGCTATTATGCTACTAATTGCTCCTTGACCTGATAAAATTTAAGTGTTTTCCAGATGGGCTAGACATGATGTCCTGGAGCACTTCTGCTTTCCTTATTTCAATGGTCAGGTTCTAATCTTAGGTTGTCTGGCTTTTAATCTTTTAAAATCATGAAGCAAACACATTAAGTTTTCAAGGTACACAAAGCACCAGCTTAAAGTTTTAATCAAATAAATTAAAAATCTTCATTTTCAATTCTCACGTGTGTGTGTATATAACATCATTTCTTTTTTTTTCTAATGGTATTTTTATGGCAATATCCATCATTTCATTTTTTTTCTAATGGTATTATTATGGCAATATCCATTTTTTGTAAAATTCTGAACTGGCAAAGAAAAGCCACATTTGAAAACAAAACCCCTTTGCTCATCTTTGGTATAATACATTTAAGAAAATTAAAGGTTGCTTTTTTAACTCTTAGCCGCTTTATCTGTGACCACAGACTTCTAGATAGTACCAACAGCAGTCTCGTGGCAACTACCAGGTGTATCGTGCAGTGGCATGCCTCAGAGTGCTTTGTCAGAGGCACACAGCGTTATCCTCAGTTAGCCTTCACGCCCCTGATGAATGTACCAGGGTCCTAGATCTACCGAAGCGGGTGTCACAACATAATGTCTTTACGGGATCACCAGGCTCCTCTTTTGTTTTTGTTACGACAGGCTAACACCACACAGCCCCCCAAGAATCTGTTCCCTGGCAGACAACACAAAACACACACAACCCTCCCCCTCCTCGAACGAATAACAGTGCAGATTTTGGCCAAATCCGGGAACCGTAGCGACTGCTGAAGCCAGAAAGCGCTGATTGGTCCAGGGAGCAGCCCATCATAACTAGATCGAGAAGCCGCCCGGAAAGTTAACGAACGCGAGCCGACAGTGCGCGGGGTGAGTGACTGAAGGCGGGCAAGGCAAGCAAGTGTGGAGGGCAGCAGCAGCAGGAGGAGGGCTGGCGGCGGCGGCGGCTAGCGGGGGGGGGGGGGGGGCGTTGTTCAGCTCGACCTCTTTCTTCGTCCCCGCCCTCGCCCGGCTCTGCGAAAGGGGCCGCCGTGCCTCAGCTTCGCTTAAACGCTTTACAGGCCTTTCTAGGTCGGGCGATTTGCTTGAAGGGAATTGCCCCGCCTGTTTCTCAGGTTGTGCCCGCGAGGCGCCCACTCGGCGGCCCCTTCGGAGTCTCTTTTGCTCCTGCTCGTGCTTCGCCTCCCTGCGTCGCCGTGTATAGCCCAACAGGGTTCCTGGATGGTCTGAGAGCAGGAATGACGAGGGCTTGTGGGAAAAGCCGTGCAAATAAAGTAGGCCCTCTCCATGTGCACGGGTTAGGTCATAATGAAATGTAGGCCAAACGCAGGGTTCTTTTTGTGAAGAGCAGGAGGGGCAAGTTCTCGGGGAATAAAACATAAGAAAATCACACAAATAGAAATGGTCCTTTGGAACGGACTGGCCAAATAACAAGAGCATATCTTTTAGGTTCTTATCAAAAAGTGCTATGTGGGAAGTGTATTATAGTTATGGGAATGGTGAATATCAGGGCTTTTTTGTAGAAAAAGCCCAGCAGGAACTGATTAGGATAATAGGCCACACCCCTGACAGCATAGCTCATTAGCATATTAGGCCACACGCCCATGTTCCTAGAAGTGTGGTCATCCAGCCACACCCACCTTTTGCTTCTTATTATGTTTACCTTGTTTGTTGTCAAAACCCAGGGCTTTTTTGTAGCAGGAACTCCTTTGCATGTTAGGCCACACAGCCCTAATGTAGCCAATCCTAATAAGTTTCTGCTGTTGGGTGTGGCCTACTATGCTAATGAGTTCCTGCTGGGTGTGGCCAACTCAGGAGCCAGCTGGAACTCCCTTCCTGTGCATTCCTGCCCCAAAATAGGCCTGATGAATATTTTTGGAATGGCCCATTAGTTTTTCTCTCAAACATGTCATAGTGGGAATCTTTGTGCAGGACTGCAGTAGACAATTCCAATCCGAAGAAAAAAGGTGCTCTGCTTTTTTCTAGATTACTGCTACACAGTCTGTTTAAAGTTAGTATGCCTTTTTTTGCAGACTTGTCATGCTTGTGTGCTGCCACCTGTGCATGTGTGATAGCTGTATCTTAGGTGCACTTTGAGATTGCTTGCTCAGCTGTGGCCCAGTTGCCATCTTGATACTCACCTGAAGGAAAAGACAGCCAAAATAAAGTGGTTTTTCCCATAACGTGTGCCATCCCAGTGAATCTTGGAAAAAAGCACTTGTAGATTGAAGAGGAGAAACGTAGGAAGACAGAACAGATGGAAAACAAGAATAGATGAGCATGCTGTAAGAACACATGTGCCCAGCTGAATCAGTCTCGTAGGCCCATGGTCCAGTGTGTTTCTCACAGGGACCAGCTAGATGCATCTGAAAAACCACAAGCGGACAATGGAGACAAAAGCTTCCCCCTGCTGTTACTCTGCAACAGCTAATGTGTAGAGGTACATTGCCTATTTTAAGTAGCAACCGGACCTGTTTGTTCATTTGTCTTGCCACCTTCTAAAGTTAGTGGCTGTCACCACATCTTGTGGCAGTGAATTCCATCAAATAATTATGCATTATGTGAAGAAGTGTTTCTGTCATCCTGAATCAATTCACTGGGTGATCCCGAGTTCTAGTATGAGAGAAGTTTCTCTCATTATCTCCAGATACTACATAATTTTATAAATGTGTCCCCCTTACTTGAATCTTGTAAATTAAAAAGACCTAAATCAGGGTTGTTGAACTCATTCGTTACAAGGGCCAGATCTGACATAAATGAGACTTTGTCGGGCTAGGCCACCTGTGTCATAAAATGTAATGCCAGGTAATGAAGATATTAACTTTATAAAGGACACCGACAAACACAATTAAAGGGTTTTTTAAAACTTAATGTACAAACATGCTTAAAACAGTAACATTCTTGACGTATTTTATTTAACAGTCTTTGATAACTGACACCTCCCAAATCTCCCCCACACCCTTAAAAGATTCCTACCTAAAATGGAAAGGTGGGGGGATAGTGAGATTTGGCAATGCAATTTTAAAAATAAAACGTCAAGAAAAAGCACAAGGATCACAGCAGACACTAAAAATAAAAACTAAAAATATAAAATGCTCTGAGCCTAAGAAAACATGAAATGGCTGGGCATTGCACCCCCCCCAGTCTACTCAAAGTGGCAGCGGCTCTCCAGTGTAATGTGGGTTCCCAGGTTAGTTCTCAGGTCCATTCAGCAGAAACGATCTGGTTGAAAACATCAGCCCTTTATTTGCAATTGCAAGCAGACAACTTCAACTGGCATAAAAACACTGGAAACTGAAACTCCACTCCATTGAAATACATTGCAGCTTAATAGAAGTTGCTAAGAAAATGCGGAATGGATTTTCCATTAAGGTTTCTGGGCCCAGATAGACTGCTCTGGGACTGGAATGATAGCTCCCCCCGCCCCCCAAGTGGAATTCCATTCCCAGAACGTAGCTGCTACTCCCAAGGACTGTCATTCCATTCTGGGGGCTGTCATTTCAGTCCCAGAGTAGTCTATCTAGGCCCAGAGACCTTAAAGGAAAATCCGTTCTTCATTTTCTTTTTAATTTATTTTGTGCTTTAGCCCAGAGGAGGAGGAGCTGGAGGAGAAGCAAGCAAAGGCAAGGTCCAGTCAAACTGGGTAGTTCAGCAGCCCCGATCTCCCTTGGAAGGTTGAGGACAGGCAGGGGAGGAGGTGGGGGCTGGAGAAGAGAGCCGTGGGCCTGACTGAAGCCCTGGGTGGGCTGCTTCTGGCCTGCGGGCCTTAGGTTTGACACCCTTGACCTAAATGCTTTTGTTTTCCCCATAGAGAAGGTGCTGCAATACGTTATTTATTTTTACTTCAGTGTATTCTTTGGGAGATGGGACAATCGGAACTCTACATACTATTCTTATTGTGGCCGCACCTTATTTCTTTGTGAAGATACTACAATAGTGGCTGGCTTATTTTCAATCCCTTAATATTCCTGAAATGGAATTTGTCTTTTTCACATCAGCTGGGTTGACTTTAAGTTATTCATCACACCCCCAAGATCACTTTCCTCTTTAAATCTGAAATGTAAGTCTCCGTTGAGGCATATTTTACCATAGCTTAATTAAACTATCAGTGTGATTGAACTTGAGCTGCTCCGTTAGCTATAGTTATTTAGGTTCTGTCAAACCTGGACCTGAAACTATGATGTTGGTTAGACAACCACAGTTAAGTCTTAAGTATGGTTTTGTGCAGTGTACAGATGTAGACATCTTGGCTTAGTCCTTGTTTGATCCTTAATCTTCACATACTTCACAGCTACAGAGACACCTGGTCAGAGTGAAGGCCTTTCTCATGGCAAACCAAGATTTGAGCAATCATCTGCAAAGTGAATCCTGGTTTCACAGACTAACTGTAGTTAAAATACAAGATGTCTGAACTGAGTCATTATTGGAAGCAGTGTACTCCATGCTTTATGTACATGAGGAAAATATTCTTCAAAATTCCCTAGTTCTCAAACACACAATGCAATTCTAACCACATTTCCTAAAGAATAAGTCCCTGAAGGCAATTGCTTCAGGTGAAGGTTTACAATATTAAACTGGTCTTTATTTTTTACAGTAGAAGCAGTGAAATAAATACATTGGCACTTTTTGTTTGACTGGTAGCCTTAAATTAGAAAGAATATTTAAACGTAATGCAGATTTAGAGGCTTTTATTTATGCCAGGACATTATAATAGATCATACTTAATTGTGATATTGGAGGAAATACATCCACGGCTGAGTCATGCTTCTAGGAGATCACTTTATCCAAACAATAGCAAAAAAAAAAAAAGTGAAATGGAAGTAAAGTTACGGGAATTACTTGAAGTGTTTCACCAAATACTGGAAAGCCTAATGGTTATTTAGTGTATTTAATCTGTCAGATGTTTTTAGAAAATGCTTGTGGTACATTTCTGCCAATTCAGCTTCATGAACTTAATCATCACTCAGTGAGTTATAATAGTGAGAAACCTGAATAGCTGTGGGCGCAGGTTGAGTGTGCCTGTGTATTTCTTAGAGTAGCTATTTATATATAATCCACGTCCAGAGTGCTGAAAACAATCTGGATTTCACAGTACTGTGAAGTGTTTTTTGGTAGGAAAAATTTCATATGGAAAATAAAAGCCATGCCTGACTACTTGGAATGTTTTCAAATGATGATGTGTGGTGAACAGATGTCTTAGATAATCATAGAAGGAGCTTATTAAAAATATCAAACTGTATGTGGTTTAGAGGGTAGTTTTGTACAATGACTGTACTATGGCAATTTTAAGCCTGTGTTCAACAAAGATTTCTCTTTTTTATTCTTCTGTTTGATATTTATTTCCCTAGTGAACACTTTTAAGAACCACTGCAGTGCCTCTGTTTGCTGAGCACTCATTTGTGATCTGTTTTGAGTTCTGCTTTTCAGCCATTTCCTTATTTTTCTGTTTCTTTATGTAGGTTCTCATTCTGTCAAAATGAGTTTACGGAAACAAACCCCAAGTGATTTTTTGAAACAAATAATAGGAAGACCAGTTGTTGTGAAGTTAAATTCTGGAGTTGATTATCGAGGTAAGTTTTCCTACCCTCCTCCTCTGGACATGTTGATATATTTGTGATCTTTCAGTTAGGGAAGAAGGCATTAATATAGTTCTTGTGATCATGAGTTCTTTCACATTCTAACCCTGGGAATCATGGGTTATGTCAAAAGGTCACTTAGCTCAGCCCGGGCCAAATGCCTTTTGTTATAGGGCTGCAATACAAACCCTGGGGTGTGACTGTTCACACACCAGTCCAGAAGTCTGCCATCAGCCCCTTTACTAACCCAACAATCAGAAGCCAAAGGGCAAAGATTCTAACTCTCTTGAGTCTGAATTGGAAAGTCCACCCAGCGTTGGCTCACAGAAGGAGATTCTCACAAAAGAGAAGTTACTCTGGTAGGCGGTCTGCCAGCCAAGGCGTTAGATTTAGATTGAGAACTGTGAACACAGATAACCACAAAAGTAAATTAACGTATGTATTTTATTAAGGTGCAAGATTACTTCAAAGCAGAACAAAAGACTGTGAGGATAAAATAAATCTAGAGATTTAAAGGCTAGCTAAAACTGTTACACATTGGTTCCAAATTACAAGATATTACCCATTCTCAGATGGTAGTTTCAGTGATCCAAAGTGGCTCTACTTCCGGGTCACCACAGGCCAGAGCTGAATGGCCCATGCAAGCAAGTGTCCAAGATGGCTGCAAGTGAGCAAGAAGATGTCTACATGGCTAGATCTCAGGTAGCTATCATCAGGCTGAGAATAAACTAGAATCTTCTTTATGGGTAAAGGGACCCTTGTGGTACTAGGCCTTTGCACCAGTAGGGTCTCTTTGTGATGACACATAACCAAAGTGTTGGACCAATGGCTGAACAGGTGACCTAAGCAGTGGTCTGGCCTGGGACAAAGACACAGAGCCAATCTGCAGCTAGGCCCCTTTCCCACAGGTGTTAATTAGGAGTTAATTGGAAGGAATGCAGCTAATTGGTAAGATGGTACCAAGCTTCCCAACTCCCCATCGCAGCTGTGTTATCTACGCAAGGTCACTGTGTTCTTTCTCAGCAAGGCAATTTTGAACTCTCTTTAAAGCAGACCCCATCTGAAGCCTGAGCCAAACTGAATCAAAGCAAAATTTTAAAGGAACCAAAGTTCTTTACAGGTTATAACAAAGATAAGGCTATGTAAATTAACACAGACTAGGTACTTTTCCATATGCATCTTACTCAATTTCCTGCAGCCTGTTCATACTGTCACCCATCTGATTAGTCTTTAAATTCTACAACTTATATAGAGAGACTTGGTAGTGTGAGATCAGTAATGTTTAAGGTTTACTTAATTTAATTACAAAATGTATGTCCCTCCTTTCTGCCTTCACAAGGGCCACCAAGGCAGCTAACAATTTAAAACATACATGATAAAATCACATTTTAAAATGTTACTAATTATTAATTTTAATTAATTCACTTCTTTTATACCCCACCACTCTCCCCAGTGGGGAAACCCAAAGTGACATCATTCTCCTTTCCCTCACTTTATCCTCACAACAACCCTGTTTAGTAAGTTAGTCTCTGAGAGTGTGACGGGCCCAAAGCCCCCCAGCAAGCTTTAATGACAGAGTGAAATTTGAACCTGGGCCTCTCGGATTCTAGTCCAGCACTCTAACCACTACACCAGACTGGCTTTCATTAAAACCAACCTCCCAACACATCACTAAAACAAATTAAAAACAGTTAAAATATGCACAAAGACATTAAAACAGCAATTAAAACATTAGTCAGAAAGGAAGGATCACTGAGGGAATGCCAAATGAAGCAAAAAAGTGTTTGGAGTGTTTCTCTCTGATATGCACATTCACAAGTGACAAGAAGTGAAGTCTTAATACAGGTTTAGTGTTGTGTTTGCTGGAACCAAGGCAAAATGTTTGGATTACATCTTGATTTGTTCAGAAGTAGAAGTTACATCTTGATTGGTTCAGAAATCTTGCTCAGAAGCAGCTTCTGACATGTGTTTGCAAGAGATCAAAACAATTGACAGCTAGCACAAAAGGACATCAAAAGCCTGAGTCCCAAAGACAAAACATAGGAGCCACTGTCTCTTTTTTCTCCTCTTTTAAGGCTACATAAGAGAAGGACTGGTGATTGACTAATGATGAGATCTATAACTATTCCCAGGTCTTTCTGAAGTTGCCTCAAGTAAATCACGTGTACAAACTTTCCAAATATTAGTGGCAACTAAATTCCTATATGAAATCTTTTTAAGATCTAACATGGAAGCTAAAGGGAAATTTTGCATTGCACATTCATTCTGCCCAGAAATTTGGGTAGCTGAGCTCTCCGTATCAAAGAAGAGCCACTGAAGAGTAGACAGGTCAGTTGTTCTGGAAGGAAACTAGTTAATGTTTAACAAAAACTAGATGACCCTGAAGGTCCCTTCCAACTCTATGATTCTATGAAAGAGAGGGTACTTCTTAGGGGAGGGGAAGAGGTATATATGGTGACATAGCCCAGTTCCCTCACTCCGAGGCAAGATTTTTCCCTCCATTTTTCCTTCCCTTTCTGACTGAGCAGCCCCTTCTATCTATTTTCTTCTTCTCTGAAGATCTATGGCTGTCCCACCCTGTCACATTATGATATTTTGTTCCTGGCTAAGCTCAGGAACTTGAGGAAAGGGACAAGATCACCCTCTTAACTTAAACTTCTGAAAAGCATATGAGAGGCTTTTTAAAGTTCAAAAATAACAAAATATTTTATTCAACATAGAGGGGAAGAGGTCAGGTGAAATCTGGGGTAAAATGTCTGAGGTTAAGCAGTAATGAACTCTGAGGTAAATCAGTATAGGCACAGACTACAGTTCATATGTTTCAAGCAACTGAGAGTTTCTTAAGCTTTTCACACAATCTTAGAACCTTTAAGATGAGAGGCTTTTTTTTCAGTGTTTCTTAAACACTCCAGTTTACTTTCTTGAGTATTAACTGATTCTTTTGGTTTCCAGAAAACAATCGCTAAACACACCAGACTAGGGGTCACTCCATTTCTTAGAGCTATCTCATTTTTTTACTGGATAGGGAATCTCTTCTCTCACTAAAAGATCTATCCTTTTTCTGGACCGAATGGGAGTCTTCACTGATCGACCCACTCCTCTTTGCCAACCTTCCCAGTTGTCAGTCTATGTTAAACTGCTCTCAGTCTGGGCTAAACACAAACTCAGTCAGCACCCAACGCTTCTGTGTCAGGGCTAGACTCAGACTCGGTTCTCTTCAGCATTCAGCTCTGAAGTCTTTCTGCTCAACTCAAACTCTTTTGTTTTCTGTTGCCCCAGAACCAACGGGTTGAAATTAAATCAAGAGTTTTTGACTAAACACTAGGAAGAACTTCCTGACAGAGTGGTTCCTCAGTGGAACAGGCTTCCTCAGGAGGTACTGGGCTCTCCTCCTTTGGAGGTTGTTTTTAAGCAGAGCCTAGATGGCCATCTGACAGCAGTGCTGATTCCGTGAACTTAGGCAGATCATGAGAAGGAGGGCAGGAAAGATTGCATCAGTGTTTGGTTCTGGTGGCCCTTTCTTACACATCCAGGGAAATTCTGATCACCACTTTGCAGCCAGGAAGCAATTTTCTTCAGGCCAGTTTGGCTAGGGATCTTGAAGAGGGTTTTTTGCCAACATCTGGGCATGGAGGAGGGGTCACTGGGGGTATGGGGGGTATTTGTGAATTTCCTGCATTGTGCAGGGAGTTGGAATAGATGACCCTGGAGGTCCCTTCCAACTCTATGATACTAACCAGTCAATTTCTTTGAGCAACCTGTCACTCAAGCTTTCTGGCTCTGTGAGGCATTAACCCTTCACAGTCCTCTGCATATTTGCATGGCACTTCTAAAGTGCAGTCTGTCACACAGTGTTGTGATAGGTTTAGTTAATTTGTAGCCTAGACTTATGCTAGGATACAATGCTGTTTTTCTGTTGATTTTTCACAACTCAGAAAAGATCATAATTATGTATTTCTGCATAGGAGGACAGTTAGGTGTTCACAATGCTTATCTGTAATGTTATCCCATAATTCACTCTAAACAGGATGGATTTTTCCCTCCATTCCCAAGAAGTGTTTGAAGTATGGAGTGATGCATCTGAGATAGTTTCAGGATCTATCTAATTGGTGTTTTTTTTAGTAAAACTCTCCTAAAAAGGAGAGAATTTTATTCTTTTTATAAGAAAAGGGGAGGGTAGACAGCTGGAGAAAGAAAAAGGTGGAGTGAAGTTTTCTCTGTTAAAAAAGGTTAATTTTAGTTAGTAATCAATACCATTTTTGGCATCTATCGCGATTCAAAGATCTTCTTTTATACTTTGCAAAGTCCAGAATCACTCTGTTAATACAGTTAGTAAAGTCCATTGGGGTTAGTAATCAAACAGCTCCTTGCAGATGGTACACGAACAGTCCTTAAAATGTCTTCTTTTTAGGTCTCTTCCAGTTGTAAATTGAGTCCTTTTCAACTTTAATGCCTTCCATTCCGTCGCCTCCTTCCCCTGGGCTGCTGTCTTCTTCACTGCCAATTTTAAGTGCTGCGTCTTCCTCCATGCTGGCGTGTCTCTTCAGAGATTTTTGCTTTTTAATGGTGTAATCCATCTTTTTCTTTTCTCTTTTTCCTTATGTTTCCGACCTTCAAATTTCCAGGGCGCCATAATTACTACACATGGAATTGGATCTCTGATATGTTGCCTGCTGTGTTCAACATCCCCTTCTACTGGCAGAGTATTTTCTTTTATAAAAGCGGAATAGGCTTTGAGAGCCGTGTCCACCTCTTCTTTTAATTCTTTCGCTTCACTGCCAGTTAGGGGTGCCAAAACATTTGTCGAGGTAAATCCGAGATCCTCTTTCTCTTCTCCTTTCACGCCCTGAAAACTTAGAATCAAATCCGATTTCTGTTCTATTTCCTCCAACTTCCCCTGTCGACTGATCAAGACACTTTTCCACTTTAAACAAAGTTTCATTGATTTTCTGTATTTGCTCCAGTAGAGGGCGCAGATCCTGTTGATTGACAGCTAGCTCTTGGGGGGGGCTACCCGGGCCGGAAGTCCCTCCTCTCTTCTCTTCCAGTTTCTGCAGGACTTTCCCCGTTGTCGACATTTTGATTTATTGTTTACTTTTATAAAGTTCGTGCCGCATCCCCCAGGAAGCTAATAGGATCGTAATCTTCTATACAACTCCAACGGTACTTTCACCAACACTTTTTTCCTCTCTGCCCCCCCTCGTGCTCCCTTTATAGATCTTGCTTCTCAAAAGGGATGGGAACTCCTCCCTCCTCCCATACGCTTAAACGCTTACGGGGGGGCTCGAATTCACGCTTCAAAATGGATCTTCAACTCACGGTTCGATGCCACTTCTTCTTTTTATATTAAATCGTAACGCTGTCTTTACTCCTGGAAGTCGGTGGCGCTGCTAAGTCCCATTACGGGCACGACGCAGCGGGGCCGATTGGGGCGGGGAGAAAGCCTCAATTTCCCGGCTGTCTGCCGGCAAAGAGGCTACTCCCCAAGCGCCCCCGGTTCGGAGCCTTTACCTAAGGCTCACTAGGGTCTTTCGCACATGCGAAGACCCCCCCTAACTGCGTGTGGGCTAACCGCCTCCGGGAGCGTCCCGAGAGGCGGCCGCCATTCGCAACGCCGAAACCGCCAGGATCTATCTAATTGTAACAAAACTGGAGTGAGATCTGTAAACATTCCTTGCAGAAATAAATATCCTCCTGTTACGTGCAGAGAAATATCCTGTGAGAACTCATGTACATTTGATGTTTTCTGGAAATATAGACTGAACTGTGTAGTGATAGTTTTTGCCAACAGAAGTTCAAGTGATATTTAACATACTGTTAAACAAGGGAGTACGGAGTTATGAATACATGGTCTCAGCAAGCTGCTTAACTAAAACAATTACCTGGGTTCTTTCATATTCCTTCAACCATCACGAAAGGTGAGATATAGATGTTTTAATAAATAAAAAATAAAATCCCTCTTTAGAATTATTTTTATTTTGGTGAGTTTCCCCAGCTCTTCTGATCTTTAACTCACAAATGGATTATCTATGCCCATTGTATCTCATAGGACTGTTATTCAGAGGACTGTAGGTGAAGGTTGAACTATGCCATCTACCTTTTGATGGCCCTTGGTTTATGAGCTCACAGTGATCACTATTTTGTCTCAAGGAAGAGATGAGCCAGGAACTATACTATATCTGGTCCTGGTAAGGAGCTTTTCCCACTTTTGTTGTTGTTGTTCAGTCGCACAGTCCCACTAGAGACAGTTAAAGCTAGTGTGGCTTTGTAGCGTACTTCCTGAAGGGGCTATTTTTCCTATGCTTACTGTGATCCCCCCCCCAAAAAAAAAGAGCATTAGAACACTCACATACTGTAATATTTGGTCCCCTAGTTGCTGCTCCCCTAAAAGATGAACTAGGAGCATCAGTCATCTGAAAATCTTGTTGTGTGTACCTCTAAAAGACGAGCCAGGAGCATTGTTCATCTGAACATGTTTGTTGTGTTGTTTTAGTATGTTCTAATCCACATTATTATCATGGAGTATACATCTTTAAGCTAAGTGATAAATATGGAGCATACATCATTTTGTTCTCATGATGCTAGTCTCTCTTTAGACGGCCAGAATCTTCCCCATTTGAAAGATAGAAAACAGAGGTTGAAAGGGCAAAGTCATCAGCAAAATTAAGCTGCATAGTAACCACCAGCCTTAGGTATTGATTTCTGTGACTGCTTCCAGAATAAAAAATTTACATCAAAATATGTAAGTAACAGTATACACTTTCTGATACTATAGGAATGCTTAAAACACATTCAAGATTTTTCTCCAGTCAAAGTCTTTAACCTTGTAGAGGTGTTCATTCATTTGGTGTTTTTGACTATAACTGAAGTTATTTAGAACTGAAGTCTGACATTAAGTACTTAACATCCATACCAGCCTATCTATGATGCCATCATAAGGGCACCGTATGATTTTATATAACATCAGTATTATACTGGTGAAACAATTAGGAACGTGTATACTTTGAGAATGTGGTTGTGTTGTTAATTGTTGGGGGGGGGTTGGTACCTCTATTTTAAGCACATTTACCTAAAATTAAGTTGCTTTGAAATCAGCTGGATTTGCTTTCAGGTAAATTTGGTTATGATGTGCCTTTTAAATCATTCATGATTCCTAGCAATATTAATATTAATAAGCATAATCTAATGTAATGTGTATTTTTCCAAACAATTTCCTAAATCTCAGTCAACTTTCTACTTGAATTCTATATTTAAACAGGGCAGATGTGATTCATGCTGTGGAATTGAAAAAAGCTTCTTGAATAAATAGGGTTTTTAATAACTGCATAACTGGAATAAGCTTCTGGCAGACTATGTATGCAGAGTATGAATATATCTGTACTATTGCATATATTTATTATTTATTTATTATCTTAGGATTATAGCCCACCCTCCCTTGCACAGCAGGGTTCAGGGCGGGTAACATCAGGTATCGACAACAATGGTAAAACAATAAATTAAACATTAAAATCCAGTTTATAATAATGATAAATACAATATATAGCCAGTCAATAAGACGCCAGCACACAGTTCGGCACAACTAGGTGCGTTGTTTTCTCGGAGAGGATTGTGCTTCAGGTTTGTCTGTGAAAGTTGTGGTGGTATTATAGTGGATGAACTGCAAGCAGAGTAACAAAGCAAGACAGAGCAGGGGAGGCCAGTACAGATGGAATTGGCGCCGTCTCAACCATAGGCCTGGTGGAACATCTCTGTTTTGAAGGCTCTGGCTGAGGTTCAGTGAATATCTTTGGGCCAGGGATCACCAGTAGATTTTGATCCATTGAGCGTAACACTCTCTGGGGCACATACCAGGAGAGATGGTCCCAAAGATATGCCAAAGGCAAAAGGCTTAGCCTCGTATACAGGGCTGCTTCTTTCCATTATTCTGTTAAGCATGGTATTCCTGTGCCCTTCAAATTTTTGGCTATTTACTGCAGAATGTTAAGTCTCATCAGAATCCATCAATGAAAGAATAGCATTTCCAGCTTTCAGAAAAGAAGCTATAGATCTTATGCAAACGGTTGTGCTGCAATGATTTTCTGTTTCATATACCAAATGATGGATAGTGACTTGATTACTTTACAGTGTGGATGAGGGTATGGTGGCAGTTGTCCCTTACCTATCCACTTTCTCACTGGCTTTGTTGTTGTTCAGTCGCACAGTCAAGTCCGACTCTTCGCAACCCCACAGACCGCATCACGCCAGGCCCTCCTGTCTTCCATCGTGCTTTGGAGTTTGCTTAATTTCATGTTTGTTGCATCAACAACACTGTCTAACCATCTCATCCTTTGCCGTCCCCTTCTTCTTTTACCTTCAGTCTTTCCCAGCATCAGGGTCTTCTCCAGTGAGGGCTGCCTTCTCATTTGGTGGCCAAACTATTTGAGCTTCAGCATCTGGCCTTCCAGGGAACAGTCAGGGTTGATTTCCCTGAGGATTGACTGATTCGATCTCCTTGCAGTCCAAGGGACTCGAGCCTTCTCATTTGGTGGCCAAAGTATTTGAGCTTCAGCTTCAGTATTTGGCCTTCCAGGGAACAGTCAGGGTTGATTTCCCTTAGGATTGACTGATTTGATCTCCTTGCAGTTCAAGGCACTCGAGTCTTCTCCAGCTTTCAATTAATATTATGTTTGTTTAGGAAAATTGTAGTTCTAGAATCTGAGCTGTTTTGTGGAATTTGTATTTACTAGGTGTTCTGGCTTGCCTGGATGGGTACATGAACATAGCTTTGGAACAAACAGAAGAATATGTAAATGGGCAGCTGAAGAATAAATATGGGGATGCGTTTATCAGAGGAAACAATGGTAACTATGCTCAGTGGAGAACAAATTTATAGCTAAGCCCTGGGTTCTCATGACTCCCCTCTACCCTGCCTAGTTTTTTTTTGTCAGCTCACATTTTCCACCAGTCTTACAAGATTGTTCCTGGATTTGGCACCAGTTTTTTTCAAGGAGGAAGAGAACTGGAAGGTGGTAAGGAATGCAGCGACTCTGCTTGAATTTTGTGCCAGTGAAGCTTTATTTTTTTAAGGGATGATAGCAGGAGAGGATTAATTTAGGAGTGGGTTAGGGAAAGTGTTTGCATGGTTAAAGGCTTTATGATGCAGGAACTGAAAGCAGCTCCTCCAGCACAGTTGCTCATTTGGTTGTAGTTAGTTGGGGGGAGGGGGGAGTACTCCATTCTGTGCATAGTAGTGTACATATTTAAGAATAATCAGATTTACACGTTTAGTATGAGAGAGGAGCAAAATACAGTGAAGATGATCCAGTTTCCAGTAAGAATTCCCAGTGAGAGAGTTATGCATATGGTTAAACCTCTTGCACTGTAGTCAGTATACCTGACAGTGCTTAACTGTTGCTGGATTAAGGGCGATTTGGCATCTGGCATTTGCTCCACATTTTCTCAACACAGAGGGAAGGGTGCAGCTCAAAACCACATTCAAATACCACGTAAAAGGCACCCCTGAATGGCAATAAATCTATGCAGAAGGTACCATAAAACCTGCTGATCAAAGAAAGTGGCATGCAGTGTAGTAACAGGTAAAGGTAAAGGTTCCCTTGCTCGAAAGCCAGTCGAATCCGACTCTAGGGTTGTGGTGCTCATCTCCGTTTCAAAGCCGAAGAGCCAGCGCTGTCCGAAGATGTTTCCGTGGTCATGTGGCTGGCATGACTAAACACCAAGGTGCATGGAACGCTGTTACCTTCCCACCGAAGTGGTACCTATTTATCTACTAGCAATTTCTTGCTTTCGAACTGCTAGGTTGGCAGGAGCTGGAACTAGAGACGGGAGCTCACCCCGTCATGCGGCACCCGGGTCTCGAACTGCTGAACTACTGACCTTCCACAGCCTGCAGTTCAGCGTCTTAACCACTTGAGCCACCGCAGCTCCTATGCAGTGTAGAGGGTACCATAAAATCTGATGATCAAAGAAAGTGAAAGCAGTATGCAATGCAGAGGGAATTTCTGTTCCATGGTGGGTTTGATAAAACAACTGAGGGAAAAGCCAATGCAGAATCGCCCCATGTCTTTAGTGAGCCACATGATTGAGTTGGCTTACTGCTGAGATTTTTCATTTTTTAGCACTGGTGGCAGTAATTATAAACCTATGGAAAAAATAACACCGGAAGTAATGTTGAATGGTTTGTGGATTGCTGCCTATACAGCTATTTCTTATCTGTCACATACTATTAGATGTCTGTAAAGCATCTTAACCATTTGCCCATTACCATATGCCGTTTTTGTTTTTGTTTTTACAGTTTTGTATATAAGTACACAGAAGAGGAGAATGTGAATATACCTTGAAGGTGGAAAATTTTGGATTGCAACTTTTGTTTCTTAACCAAGTTTTATGTGTTGGTGGTGATTCATAGTGATGTTTTGTTGCATTCTGCTGTAAAGCTGTGTATGCTGTATGGAAGGCTGGACAATTTTTTATTATGTGTATTAACAAAATAGAACATTTTCTGACAAACTGTTTGGAATACTTTGTGTTACAGAGTGGCATTAAATAAAAATGAGAAATAATTTGATCTCTGTTTATGCTGTAAAACTAATGTTAAACATCATCTCGTACTTTAAACAAAGTTTTAGGTTAGAAAATCATGCCACACCGGTATGAGCTGCCAATGTGTAAAAATCAGCTTTCCTCTTTGTATGATTTCCTAGGTAAGAAAACCAAATTATGGTTTTAAGTGTTCTCACAAAAATCTTGAAAGGGGGTGGTGGTGTCAGTGGCAACAACAGGAAGTAACAGCTGGAATGGTATATATCCAGAGCTTGGCCCTGTGCCAGCTGTGGCTGTAAGCACTAGAAATTAGAAACTTTTGCTGTGCCAGTACTCCCAAATCCCAGCCACTCCTCCTTTACCCTTGCCTACAGCAAGCTTTCTTTTCCCTCTCCCCTGAGCTGCAGACCAGGAAGCTTCGTGAATCTGCTTGGCTGTTGCTGTACTGCAGAGTGTGACATTTGATGTAAAAGGCAGAAGCTAACCAGTGATGCTGAGGCTTTTGGTTTTTTAATGTTAATTTTCAGGACAAGCAAAATGAATTGATAGTTTTCACCATAACAGAATATGGAAGGCCTGTGTTGGGTTGCTGTGGTGAAACTGTTGGGGGACTTATTCACCTAGTATAATTATTAACCACTCTTACCCTTTTCCTTTCAAACACCTGTGGCAAAAAAAAAATGCTCAGCTTGGTGGCTAGTACATTAACCTGAGGAAATGGGAGTTCTGTAAAGACATCAGAGAGTGTTACATAGCAGTTTGTTAAAATTCAGTAGATTCACTTATAAACTAAAAGAATAAAATTAGATTTTATTTGAAAATATATACATTACCCTGTTTGTAATAACTACTGAGTTTACAAAGAGATCCCCCCCTTTGAACAGTTTCAAGGAAACTGCAGAAGTGTACATCAATGCTGTATTTAAAATATTGCTTCTTATAAGGTTATAAAGCCCTTCAGCATGGGGTATGTTGTACAGCTTATTATTCTCTGAACAGTTTAATGCTGCCTTTAAGAACAGCACAAACTTTTCAGTTGTGCATGAATGAACACTATACAATTGTGTGAATACAGCAGTGACCCCATCTTCTCAGGTGCCAAAATACTTTTAATACAAGAAAGGAACAGCAAAACTTGAAGAGGAAAAATTAATAGTTAAACATTTCACGTGGCTCTACACAGTATGCCAAGAAGACACAATTTTATAGTATGCTACAGTTATTTATAATTTTGACATGGGTTTAAGTAAGATCCAGCATATAAATCACAAATATGGGCATTTATTTTAGAAAAGAAGAAGAAAGTAAATGTGCCTCCAAGTTTACTGCTCAGTTATTAATTTGTTTTGGAAAAGGTATATGTTTAACAGGGTTGCTTCATCCCTTCATTTCTTAAAGTGGCTTTTGGAAAAAGCTACTCTGTTTTGTTTCCAAAAATCTGTTACACAATATTTGTGGAAATTTATTTTAAACACAACCCTTTATTTTGTTCTCATTCTATGTTTGTTTACTCCTCTTGGCAGTTACAGCTTTATGCAAGAGCCCTGATCCAGACTTGGCATATGCACAGCCATGCATATATACCCCAAGACAGGGTTTGGGGTTTCACATTCCCACCTGCAATACAGGAAATGAAAAATGCATACCCTGTAGGGTGATGGAGGAGGGTGTCATCTGATGTCCTGCATCTGGATGTGTTCATAGCAGGATGGACTTGTATCCAGTCTGAATATATGGGTCCTCTGTCACAAGGGCTAAAGGGCTTAGCAACTGGGCTGATAATTTCTTTTAACTTTCAATTTGTTGCTAGCTTTGTTCAGTAGAGGGAGCAGTGCAATGGACTTAATAACTCTATCCCTAGGCTCTTGGTATCTTTATTACCTGCCTTTAAACACACAGGGAGCAAAAGCAAAACTTGCAGGAAATTAGAAGTTACCCAGTATTCATTTGGGGATCTCCTACAGAGAAAATATGCAAACAAATGAAACTCTGTGTTTATGGTGTTCAGAATACCAAAAGTGTTGCAGTTTCTTGGTAAAGATGAAGCTTATTTTGACTTTGATCTGTCAACTGAAACAATCCTTCCTGAGTACCTCAATGGATTCTGGGTGCCCTTTGAGTGATTCTGCTAAAGGCCAGATGAACTGTTGATGTACAGCAACTGCTTTAAAACGGCCAAACTGTTAAATTTCACCATGGGTAGAAGTGTCAATGATAAAGATGAAAGATCAGTGTCTTCATATAGAATTCTGGTGCCTGCTTTTTCATGAGTACCGATTGACTGAGTTTGGTTTGCCATCACCTTTGATTCTGCTCTACTAAGAGGGTGAGTTGATGGAAGGGTGACAGTGAGTGATATCTTAACCATCAAGAGTGCATCCAGCAAAGATCTGTCTCTAATTACCCTTGAGAACCAATAACAATCCTCTTCTTTCTATTTTTATTCTGCTTGAACCAGATCTTAGCATAAAGGGAACAGATAAATAGAACAGTCATCCACTGGACTTCTGAAGCATTGATGTTTGTGTTTTAAAATAATTGTTTGCAACTTAAGAAATGTTGTTTGCATACTTTGCTCTTGGGATTGAATCTACTTCAGTGACACTGTAGTCAAGGAATATGGTAAAAATAACCTTTATACTCCTCATGCTCCAGTGATCTGAACACCTGTTCTGAAGCTTCAAGCTAATACTTGCAGTCTTTCTTCACGCTAAGAATGGGATTTTCTGGGCATGACCTATATTCTTGGCTAGAGTCACTGACATCATCCAGAATTGGAGTGGGGAAAAGAGAGTCTTACAGATCAGGTGGTAACTTCCCCCTTTCCGTTATTAAGCCTTGATTGTGTTGAAGCTGGATATTTAAGTTTATGTTAATACTGAGCGGACTGAACCTGTTTAGAAATTTTCTCCTTCCCAGTGTATTTCTACTTTTGCTGTAGAGTTATGTACATAGAACTAAATAGGATATGTCCCACAGTGTGCAAAAGAAAACTCCTCTTTCTTTGCTGTACGACTAAAAGGAGGGGGAAGACCCTCACCTATCTTCTGTTTCTTAGCACAAGCCCTGGATGATTCCCCTATTTCCTTCCCCTGTTTGAATGGCTACAGTCCTGTGTTCACTGAGGAGTAGGTGCTAATCATTTTAGTCCGTTTATCTCCAAGTATAAATGTGTATAGCATTGTAAACATACATTGTATTTTCATTACACGAGCACTTGGTGGCTTTTTGTCTTTTTTTTAAGAGGATGAGTAGACTGTGAAGAAAACTAACATGATTAAAACTGGATTTGAGCACTGACAGAGTTCCTGTAGGTATTAAGTATTAGCAGTAACAGCTGTTGCGCTCCCCATTAGTGGAGAAAGCCAAGAATTTTTGCTCTAAAGGATGTTTGCCTGACAGGCTGAAGGAGAAAATTGCTGGGAGCCTGAAGGATCATGTGCCCCAAGGTAAGTGACTGGCAGGAGACTGGAGCTTCAAATGTACTCCTGGTATCTAATATCTAAGAGAGTGTTTTTTTTGGGGGGGTGGGGCATTAAGTCACAGCCAACTTATGACAACCCCATAGGGTTTTCACAGCAAGAAATGTTCAGAGGTTGTTTGCCATTGTCTGCTTCTGCAGCGCAACCCTGGAATTCCTTGGTAGTCTCCCATCCAAATACTGACCAAGGCCGACCTGCTTAGCTTCTTAGATTTAATGAGGTCGGGCTATCCTGGTTAAGGTAGAGAGTGTATCGGCCCAGTCAAAACTGGGAAATTCAGGAGGCATAACTTAATGCATACCTGAAGTAAGACGATTTATTACTGAAGCAGGTAAATTCCCGGGGAAGCTATTGCTAGCAGGGATTATCTTGCCAAGGTGGATGCTTGCACAGGTGGAGCCCTTAGGTAAATTTAAGAGGTGACTCCATTAGAAACATTTTAATACTTAGTGGCATTCAAAAGGGCAAATTTGGAGATGACAGAAAAGCATATGTGCTCTGGAGAGTAAGAGTACACAGAAAAAAAGTTTAAAAGGGCTTACAAAACAGCACATCAGTGGGCACCTTTGCTGGTGTTCACAATGCTAGATTTAAGCAGCTTGATTGGCACAGCCATGAATGCTGAAGCTTTGAAGATGCCGGTCAAAAGTGTTTTTATACCAAATCAGCATCTGCACAGTTGAAAGCAGGTCTTGCATTGCCGCTTGGTAATTTGTAGGAAGCACCATCCACTAGGGAGTATGTATTTTTCATTACAGCTTGTTGGCAATATTTAGAAAATCAGGGTGTAAATTAAATGGCTAAATATGCTTCTCACAATGACTATGCTAACCTATCTTCCAGCAATTCAGTGTCATGGTTTGAATGCTTGGGGGAGGGGGAGGGATTGAATTCTCTAGCGTTGTTCATACTGTGCACAAAAATTGGGTTGCTGCTGTGTGAAAGACTGGAAAAGCTCCTATATATTGCTGGCTTTGCTTCTCCATTGACAGCTCACTTCTTGCAGCATAGCCACAGTGCTGAAGAACTCGTGCACTGCTAGATTGGTGTGAGCCAGAAGTGTATTGGCATACCAGTTCAGGTCACAACCCTGCCAGGATGGCTTTTCTAAATGTTCCGGAATAAGTCAAAGCTCGCTTTGTTCTTGAAATGTTTTATTTTGTGGTTTAACCAGGGCAGAGCTCCACAGATGACTAAACCTTTCTGGCAGTCCAAAGTTTTTGAAAGCCCCGATTTCAACTAAATCTGGAATTTCAGAAGTGTCTCTAGCATAACTTCATGCTGGCTATATTTTTATAAAGGTTATTACTGTGCTTTCAGTCCAATGTGTTTTTTCTGCTAGGTGGAAGATGAGATGAAAGCCCATGCTCTTTTTGTCGTATGGGCACTTACAGTTCTGTGCTTGGTTTCATACTCTGCTGCATTCTCCCACGGCGCCAGTCTTTCAGCATGCACTGACATGAGACCCAAACACATCAGAGCTCACCTTCAGAACCCGCACAATAACTATATTACCCTCCACACCAATATGTCTCTCTTCTTTCCAGGTGACAAAGTACCGGGTAAGGAGCAGCAGTTATCAATGTTGTTAATGGGGGGAAAGACAGAAAGCATATCTAGGCTTACTGCAAGGGCTTAGGTGGTGTGCATTTAATGCTTCTTTCTGCTCACCATGTTGGGAAGTATGTTTCTTGAATGCTCTCTGCTGTCATGGGCATTTGCTAAAGCTCCACTTGCTTCCCAATGGTAAGTGGATGTGAACAACAAGAGGAACTTTGCAGCACTGATCAAAACAGTCGGGACAGCTTTCCAAATGCAAATGCTTGCAAATGATGAGAGCACTTGCAGAGTGAGGTTGGGAGGTTATGCTACTTTAGGAGAAACATTTTGATTGTAAAATGAACATGGTAGTTCTAGAGTGCAGTCTCATACATTTGTGTGTATGTATGTGTGATCCCCCGGAAAGTGTTATGTTGCCATGCGCACATATATTACAAGAGTTGCAGCTTGGATGTGGTGTTGCTTGGAATCAAACCCCAGCATTTATAATACACACAGATCACTGCCTGTTCCACTGTCCTGCTGGTCCTTGCCAAAGGAGCAGACAAGCCTCGTCCAAATGAAGCATCAGTATCTTCTGTCTCCTATCTTCAGTCTCCATTTCACAGGAGCAAAGGTCTAGTTTGGTGCTATCTTCAGTGGAGTTGCACCCATAGAAGCACATTCAATGGCATTGCCAGGGGCCCTGTTTGTTACGGGGCTTGAGATGATAGAAGATATATATTCCTACTGGGTCAGAGGTGTTCTGGGCATCTTGCTATGCTTTAATCAGTGATTTTTAATGTCAAAACCACAGGTCATGAGGAAAAGGATAATCACAGAATTCAATAAAATGGCACCAAAGGTACTGCTCATTATTATTGTAACCATGTGTTGGTGTCACTGAATGACTGGACCCATAGAGAAAAGAAGTTTGGAAGCTATCAGTAAATATGTTTGAAATGTTGAAAGCTGAAGTGTTAAGAAATTTGAAAAATTATTAATTAAAAACAAAAACAAATAAATACGCAGTCTTTCCATACAAGCAGTGGTTTAAAATGAGATGGAGTGGTTATAACTTAGCTTCTGTGCAAGGGACAGAATTTAGCTGGCCAAGCATGGATCACCTCTTTTGTTTCATGCTCAAACAAAGTCTAAGTGTGTCCCTTATCCACTACTTGGTTGTGTGTGTGTGTGTGGGGGGTCTACAGGGAATAGTGAGTAAGGTTTTTATAGTAACCTCTTTCCCTCCCAGCCATGATGGCACTGGAGCTATGTCTTGCTAAAGGATCGAGTCAGGCAGCATTTTGAAAGAGAAATGTCCAGCTTCCCTGGATTGTTGGTGGCTTTTTGGAAAAAAACTATCGATCTTGTGATGGAGTACATTGGAGGCTTTTCCTGCTGGTCACCAGAATTAAGCTGTTTCCCACTGTCTACCAGGCAACTATATTTGCAGACCACTGGTTAGTTGTGAAAAGTTAATTAACATAAGAGCTATGGGGCAGAGAAGTGTACCAGGAAGTTTTGTGTCTCTGCCATGAAACTGGTAGGAGTTCTTTTAAAAAGCTGCTTTCTCAGCCTCAACCCAACATCTGTAATCTTGGGATAACAATATTGGTTGACCTCACAGGGCTGTCACACAGATTACTGAAATAATATACGTGAAAATGCATTGCATTTCTAAATCAAAGCATATAAATGCTAATATTGCTCTGATTTATAATCACACCACCACCACCAAAGGATGCACAGTTTTTCAGCTCTCATTCGATAAACAGACACTTTCCCTGAATGTTAGAGAAGATATTTCATATTTTCATTTTTAACAACACTTGATCCTATGGGGCAGAACTGAGTATCTTGCAAGAGTTTAAATGAGATCATGACCTGTAGTTTCAGTTTGTAAACCATAACTTCCCAAACAGTTCTGATTACTTCGGCATAACTGATTTGAGGATTAAACGCCATATTATTCAAGTTGGAACCAATAATGATGTTAACCAGCAAAATAACATCTGTGCAAACAAGCCAATTCCTGCATAAAGTGAAAACTCTTGAAAGTGTCACAGCACTCACTGGTTTGGATAGAGGCCAGTTCTGAGAAGGGGCAAAACTAGAGGCAGGACTTGCTGGAATGAGAGGATAGGAAGAGCTAAAGTTGCCCCTGTATTTTTGCCCCTGTGGAGAAATAAAATTTGTGTGTGTGTGTGATTTTAAATCATAAAGGGGTTTTTGGCCCAGGGTATCTCCTTCTCCCAGAACTATGGCCCCAATCCAAATTATACATTTATTTAATTATTTGCTTACTGAATTTATACCCTGCCTTTCCCCCCCCAAAGGGAACCCAAAGCAATTTACATCATTCTGCTTTCCTCCAGTTTATGCTGACAACAACCCTGTGAAGTAGGTTAGGCTGAGAATGTCCGATTGGCCTACAGTCACCCAGCAAAGCTTCCATGGCAGAGTGGGGATTCAAAGCCGGGTCTCCCAGATCCTAGTCCAGCGCCCTACTCACTATACCACACTGGCTCTTGATTTCCACATCCTTTTATTTATTTTTTTAAAGCAAGATGATCTGATCATGGATTTCTTGCCATTCTGCCTAGTTTGTCCCAGAGACTCAGTATCAAGGACGGGGCCTGCTGAATGGGAATCCTGAGAAATGGCTATCAAATGGGTCCAGCCTGACTGGATTGAGGACCTTTGAGTGTACCTCCATATTCATCCTAACCATGCCCATGCTTAATACAAGTGTAAATATTGTGTCATGTCATTTTAAAAATCAAAAGCAATTCAACATCAACCATGTTTTTTATCCCGGAATGTAGGTGCAAAGTTTCACGATGCAAGCGTTAAAACTGATTCCCAAAGGTTGGGAATCTTGTGTAACTTCTTCTTTGCCTTCAGTCACAGTGAGAAGCACACGTGATTTCATGGGCTTTATGCTGCAAGCTCGCAGGGTATCGAATGATCAAATTGCGGGCACTTTTGTTTACATTCCTCCTGGCTCCAAACTCCTGACTTGTTTTGAAGATGGTGATACTGTTACCCACTCGGACAAGTCACTGAAGAGAAACCTCTCCTTTGTGTGGAAGGCACCAGATCAGCCCGTTGGAGACATCCGGTTCTTGTAAGAAGCTCTTGCTTGTTCTCTTTCTGAGGAAGTCTTCTGGTGGAGAACCAAGGGAAGGTGGTTGGCTGGCTCTTTGCACTATTCCTTGGGAGACAGAGATGTGGTATGGATTCTAGGCAACATATCCACACCCACATACATACCAAGACCCATTCTCAAAGATTTTTATTTGCACATTCTGGTTTTTGACTTGATTTCGCACATTGGAAACTAGTTCCTCGTTAGGTAAATATAGATCGATATCAGTGCTAGTTAACTATGTGGTCAAAGGGAAATCTCTTCAGATTTATGCCATTACATTCAATGTAACATAACACCCCCCGCAAAAAAACAACTCCGTCTCATGTTCAGTGATTGTGGATCCAGATTTGGCTATGCAAATGTACCCTAAGATAAGTTATTTCAATGTGCAGTCAGTTACACTCCCACCACTGTAGGATCTTGCTTCTTGCTACAGTCATAGTTGCAAGGCTGAATCAGAAAAAGGTGTTCACTTCTTCTCTGACAGTGCCTGGTAAATCTGTGTTTTTACTGGCACTTCTCTTTCTTGCACATAAATAACTTTTAACAACTGCACAGCAGGCAGAAATACAGTGGAGATGCTTTCCCCAGCATTGCAGTGCAGTGATGGGGAAAGCTTTATTTTGGCCCTGGCCACACGTGCCGGAAAACGTGGGGGGGAGGCGTGGCTATTTGCACCGTCGCTTTCTGATCAGCCATTATGCAACCAGACGCGACGGCGGCACACCAGGGTTTCGTCCTTCAGTGCCCACTGCAAAGAGGACAGCCGGAGGGAATAGTCACGCGCCGGCGCAATCACACTGAACGAGTCCGTCTGCAGCCCGTGGCAAACTATTTGCTAGTAGATTTTTGCAGGTACTTTTTAACTGTGCATCTTCGGCGGGATGCCACAGGTTGGCCATGGTGCGCTACACTTGCCAGATGTTGCGGTGTGATCGTGCCCCGAAAATCAGTCCAGCATTCGTGTCTTTCACGCGGCAAATTCTTCACGTGACCGGGGCCTTAATTTCTTTTTGATATTCAGCAGGTAAGAGTGCACAAGCCCTGCCCAAGAATCAGGTAGTAACCCTCATCTCAGGCTAGGAGGCAGAGTGACAACCTGGCACTGTCCTACAAGTCAGCATCTTTGATATCTTTATACACTGGACACTGTGCTTGGTTTGATGGCAGTGGGGCCAGTGCCTGCTGTAGTGTGGCGTTTTGTTTCTTTGGGTGCTTTTTCTTATCACCATGTTCCTTTTCTAACTAAGGTACCCTAATGCTGATCAGAATTTCATATTTTATTCTTTTTTAAAAAATAAGCAAAGTAAAGGAAACGTCAGTGATTTCTGACCCAAAGTGTAAAAAACATAGCTACCATGCAATCTACCACAGTATGACATTCTGATACCTTCAGTAACTTAGAACAAAACTTCTGTGATTGGTGGATATTTGTGTAGTTAGGTAAAATTAAGTATGAACAAGTCATATCCCGTAATATAATAGACAACAGCAAAGACATAGGCATCAGATGTGTTGTGAAAATATATAGCTCAGATTCATAAAGTCAGAGGGGCTTACCTCCAGGAAAGTGCCCCTAGAATTGCATCCTTATTCACTCACAATTAAGAATTAGCAGAAAATTCACCCCTCCTCCTTTCTTGGTTCTCACTTGTATATTTAACCAAAGTTTTTCAAATGGAGCCATTTTTGTCAAATTAATTTTTAAAAAGCTGATTGAATTGGAGAGCAGATTTAAATGACTCTTAAGTGACTTTTTTTGCAGTCCTTTCACTATGGTTTCAGTTGGTTATTGATTGTTACTCCAATATAAAAAGTGTTACGGGCTAATCCTTTAATGTCCTTTACACTAATTCTGTTTGTAATTTTTTTAAAATTCCTTTTGATTTACCAAATATTCTGATGATTTATTAATGGTACAGAATAACTAAACCCATGCTTCTAATATTTTCTTTGTTTTTGTTTTCTACCCCCCTCCACAACAGTTTATCAGTAGTCCAGTCCTACTTTGTTTACTGGGCAAGGATTGAATCTTCCACAGTATATCAGCAAATGCAAAACAGAACCACTGCTGACCACAGGGTAGCCTCCAGTGCTATAAAGCCAACACTTTTTCAGGAGCCTACTGATCTAGAAAGAGGATCTACTACAGGTAAAAGCATCTTGTTTCACATTTCCTTTTTCTTTTATCTATCACATGACATAAATTAGCCAGAAGGCGTCTACATTTCACCAGATCTTATGCTCATTGACTTGGAAATAAATCCCATTGATTTCAGAGGACCTGATCTACAAGTCAATCCATATTCCATTAATTAGTGAATGAGTTTAACTGATCTAGGTTATGCCCTTTGTTTTTAATTTTCATTTCTGGGTAGCATGAACCATTGGCTTAGACCTGTTTCAGATGTTGAATTATGAATCTCACCTGCTTATGCATCTCATCTTCAATGAAGCTTAAGAATCTTTAATGACTTCTAGTCCTCACAGTCCTCACTGTGAGTCCTTCTTTGGATGCTGCAAAGATGGGGGGAATAGAAGAGCAAGTCACTCTCACTTTCCCTTCCTCGTGCTTCCTGGCAACATTGACGATTGAACTCTTGATTGATTCAATGGCAAGCAGCTTGCTTGCTACTGAGAATGTAATCTCTCACAATGAATGCCGCTTCTGGAATTATTTGCCTTGGTATCATGGCATCATTTGAATACCATCACCCCATGCTCTGCTCATAAGCTCATAGAGGCATCCAGCAAACTACTGTCTTGAACATAATACACCAGTCTCAGGTTCAGGTGTATGACCTACTACAAATATGTTTCAAATGTATGGCTGGAAGGTGCATGATGCAGCCAGTTAGCTGAAGCTAAGCAGGTCTGGCTGGTGCCTGGATTGGAAGCTTCCCTGGAGCCCTATGCGTGCTTCTTGAATTTTGCAGCAGGAGAAAAGTGGGATATCAGTGAAATAAATGACCGTGGTTACACAAGAGTACTTTGTGAGTTGGTATTATATACAAAAATGTAGTCAAAGAGGTCAATTCTATTTCCTGATGGTCTCAGTATTTTATTTTCAATGTTTTGCTTTGCATTTTTCTTAAAGGTTCCTCTCCGTACACTGTCTTAACTCAGTTTGCAAATGTATCCTCTACCAGCCTGAGTCAGATTGCAGCAACACTGGTTCTGGATCCAGCTTATAGCAGACAGCAAGTGTCGGAGCTCCCTGGCAAAGAAAACCTTCACTCTGAATCCCGAGCAGACTCTGTCACTCCACAGGCCGTCAGCCACAAGCAAGAAAGGCCACCCCCTGGAAGTGGCAGAGAGAGTGATCTGCTGGAGTCCTCCCTTCAGTTTCAGGACCTGGGCTTCAGAGCACGAGACTATTCCTCCAGGTGAGGCACATCCAACGGGTACTGTGCAGCCATTAGATGCCATCTCGTAGGAACAAAAGCTGAGGAACATGGGATTCTCCAGGCATAATGCGGTCCTCAGAGATTCTGTGCTCTACATTGTGAGCACACTCTCCCCCCCCTCCTCTTCACCCACATACATGTGCATTATTTTAACTATATCAATATCACAATCAGTTATAACAACAGATCAACAGCTTTGCAGCACAGAAGTTTTGTTCATGAAACTTGTCCAGGATGGGCCCAGAAAAGACATTCGTGGTGCTGCAAGCACACTAATGGGGGTGGGTGGGAGAGAATCTGTCACCTGGGGGCTCACTGAAATTGTATCCATGTAAACGGCTCCTTTGCTCCATGTGCACACAGCGGTTAGTTTGCCTTCATACTTCTGCATAGTCGGCTGTTGATGACTTGCAGGTCCAGAGCTCAATGTGGATCCAATTTCAAATGGCTGCCATGGAGAGGCCATTTTCCATGAAAGAGGCCTGATTTTATGTGACTTCTTTAGTGAATGAGGTAGAGTTTGACCCTGCAAAGTTCATTTTCTTTAATGCATAAATAGTCTCCTAAACAGACAAAAAAGAATCTCATTAAGGCACCAACAGAGAGTGGAGAGAGACACTTAAGTAAGCTTTGGCTTGTGTCTCATGGATAACCCCTAGGAGCAGTGTCTTGAATGGCAATATCTGCTTTGTAATGGGGTGTGTGTGTGTGTGTGTGTGTATGTACATACAAAAAGATGTGCAAGTGAGGGCATGATTTATTAATGGGAAAGGTGTGTGTTTAAAATTATTAGGCTACTTTCATGTAGCCCAAGAAGGCTGAGATTTGGGACCCATCTATCACAACAGCTTGACTACATCTAACAGTAAAAATATAGGCTGGCAGAAGAAAAGGCAGTCCCAGAACAGAGCAAGCCAAAATGAGCAGAAGCCAATGCTGTGTTGTGGGAATTTGCCTGGTACTTTGTACAACCAAATGAGTCTTGAGGGAATTTCTAGTGGCAGCCAGGAATGCACCTCTGGGCATGTTCAGAATGTAACTGAATTTATTAGTATGAAATATAATCAATTTACATTTCCCCATCCCAATATTTTAGGACAGAAAATGCCTCTAGTATTCCCAAGTCATCACTGTGTTCAACATGTACAGAAGGCATAGAGGTAAGCGCTGGAGTAGATGGCATTTGATTGGCTTTCAAGAAAGATCTTCGATAGCACATAGCAATTTTTCTGCAACATTGTGGGTTTTGCATATGCTAGAAATGATTCATTTATTTGAACTGGTACCATGCTAGGCTCAGAAAGTGTTGCAGCATATTAAAATTATACAGTATGTAATAACACTGTGAAAATAGCCACTGTATGAATCTTGTGACTAAAATTAGAACTAACTATCAAACACAAACTCAGGTTAAAAATGCCTCATAGGCTGTTTTTCTGCATCACCATTACCATGAGAATAATGGCTGTGCTCTGAAAGAATCGTACACAGTTGTTAGGGCACATCTAAATGCACTAAATTCAATGATAACTGTGTCATGATTTAATATATATTTCAATTGTGATCATGTGTGAGCCTAAAAACAATGTTCTGTTCCCAGCTATGTGCAGCAAGAAGAATTTGGGCTTTGAGCTTACAGAAGTCTTGAGCACAGTTTTGTGTTGCATGTTGTTAGCGGGAAAAGACCTAGTACCTGACTCTACTCCTGAGGTACTAGGAAGAGCTTTTAGGGAATGTGCTGCTCTGACATCATTTTTTTCCATTAAAGGAATGGTCACACCAGCAGTCTTTTGAGTTGCACAGACTGTTATTTATCGCGTGTGTGTACATGTGCTTGTAATGTATATAATTTTCATTCCACAAAAATTCTTTTATTTTCTACTAGATCCCCCCCCCACTTCCTCCATCGAACTCAGGCCTGTGTTTTATTCTCACAACAGCCTGTGAGGCTGGGGAAGCTGAGGATGACTGTTCCAAGGTCACCCTATGAACTTCCACGGCAGGGGAGGGACTCCAGTCTGGGTCTCTGTGATTATAATCTGACCACTACAGTGCACTGGTTCTCCGTTACTTGACCCCTACTACAACTACGGAGGATCTTTTAAAAGGCTTTATTCTTTCAAAGACTATCTGGAAGACCTGCCTCATTATAGACAAGGGATGCCGCAAATTTTGCAGTGAACACGTATGTCTGTCAAGCTTAGTGTACAAAGGTGGTGATCAGACATGAGCCAGTCCCTCGGTCTGTTTGGCTTGTGCTGAGCAGTCATAAACACCTGCTGAACCGGGTTTTTGCAAAACTGCACATGCACAAAGACACTGCCGATTCAAACTGATCAGCAGCCATTAGCATTACTAAGCAATGCTTAGACAAAAACTGAAGGGTAGGATTTTATTGAGACACAGCATTTATTTATGCCTGATTTATATCAACGTGAATGATCTAATTGTCTATTTAAACAATCGCCTGCTGAACAGAGCAGTTATGGGGGAGGTTGTACAATTCAGCCTGTGTGAAAATGTGCCTGTGCAACAAGCCAGTTTTGTTGTCCTGCATGATGAGGAAGGAATACAATGAAGCAAGCTGCCAAACATCCTCAAACAGGTTGATGAACTATTGAACTGATCATTGAAAAATCACATCTGTTTGCAACTGGCGAACAGGACATGAACCAAACTAGTGCATGTTTGAGCATCCCTAATATGGGCTGGATCCGAATTATATTTTTTTTTTAACATAAGGCACTTCTGCCAGCACAGTAACACTTGTCGATTCTCCCCTCTTACTGCAGACACCCACTTCACCCCTCCATGCTGCTCTCAGGAGCCCACTTCCCCCCACTGGGGGGCAGGACTTGGGGACGCATGGGAGGCTGCAGCGGGGGAGGTAAGAAAGTTTCCTCTCACAAATGCTACCGCAGCCACATAGCATTGGATCCAAGCCTGCATCTTAGGGCACTGAGAAAATAACCCTAAGCATGTGTACTGAGGATCTTAGTCAGGTCTGTTCAATGAGGCAACAGAAAGTGTTAATGTCTTTTAGTAAGCATGGATTACCAACCCCGATGTACTTAATTAGTTGTGACCCATTTAGCTCAGAAAGTCGTCTGAAAGCTCAGCCCTCACCACTGGCTTGGTGCAGGCACAGAATGAATAGAAACAGGGCATATACAATGATGATCCTTTCCTTGAGGCTTCTGGGTTGTATGTCAGACTGAAATGGTAAGTGATATCACAAAAGCCAGTTTTAATATTCAGTAAAACTGTGAGCATAGAACTGACGTATATTCTCGACTGCGAAACTGTATTCTGATCTTGTATGAAACGCCAAACTGTCACTGCCTGCTTTCCAGTCAGAGCATATATGGAAACGGATCATTTGTCTTCTTCACTTCACAGTCAGCTGAGGCTTAAATAAGTGTTGTTCTCACTTATCTCGGTTAGAGGGCAGTAGATGCTCTGAAATCCCCCTGAAGTTAAGGAAACTCTCCCTTGTGTCTGTGGTCCACAGTTCAAAGCACTTGCATTTTAAATGTGCCTCTGAAGCCAGTTCTTCTTGGGGATGTTGAAACAACTGGCCACAACGTACACTTTGCAAACTGTTATTAGTCTGTTGCAGCAGAAACACGCAAAAACTGTGTGGCACCTTAAAAATTTAATATATTATTCCAGCATAAATGTTCGTGTTAGAGGTTTTTAAAAGGGGAACCTTCCAACATAAATGTTCTGCCTAGAGAGGAATCACCGTATTGCCTGTGAAAAAGTGGGCTCTTGTCCCTGAAAAACTTATGCTGAAATAAAATTCTGTTAGTCTTTAAGGTGCCACAGAACTCCTGTGTATTTTCACAGTGCACCCTCCACCAGTTGAAAAAGGGCTGCCATGGAAGAAGGGAAAATGTTCCTTCCTGTTTGTTGCTGGGGAGCAGTCCAGACAGGCCTGCTCTTTCTGCTCTCTCAGCTTTCGATCGGGCGAGTGCTGTAGGTACTATTACTGCCAACATTTCTTTGTCCTGGTGGCCAGCCAGAAACTGTGTTGAGTACAGAGCAGATGGGGAGGATTTACAATTGACGTTAGAGGGGCAAGACTAGGATGTGGGGGCAGTGGAGTGCAATAGTCGTGTGAATGGGGGGAGGGAAGGAGGGGCAAGAGGCCGTACATGTCAGAGGGAGCACTCCTAAGGAGGTCTACTCAGAAGTAAGTTTGGCTGGATCCAGGCTGGACTTTCCCTACCCCAAACCCGTTTCTGTTGTGACTGCTGCCATTCTGACTGGGATTCATGGCCTTGGTGCCTGACAGACACACTTATTTTTGGCACAGTAAGTACACAGTTGTTACCCATGCATGGAATATTGTCCAGATGCAATCTTGTGTAGACATTCCACTTTTCCCAGGACCCTGTGAATTGGTTTTGCATCTGGGAAAATACCATTCTTCCCCAGATGGTGGAGCCACGGCTATTGCAACTGGCATGAATGGTGGTAAAACCCAACTTCCTTCCCCCCATTCCTTTGTGATTTGATGTAATTTTTCTAGTACTCCAGAGGCAGTGCGGCACCATTCATGCAGACTTAGCAAGCGGCAGACACGAGCCAGCCTACTTTATCCACTCCAAGGCTCTGCCATTTTGTCCTTTGGAATTGCAGACTGTCCAGCAGCCGATGATCGTGTTCCTTGGAGGACAGTAGCCAATTCAAAATGATGTATAATCAAAGGACAATAGTAAGCCTCAGGTGTGGTATGTATGTCTTATTTAAGGCACGTTTCATTTCTCTGTTTTTAAGGTGGTTTCTAGACCTTCTAACCTGGGCATATGGAATTCTGCACTCCCCACTACAGCTTCACCTTTGATCCAGCTTTGGGAATCTCCACTACTTTCAGGTAGAGAAAAGGACTCTGATGCCTCCCAAAGTTTATCAGCAGCCTCACAGCAAATGGTGAAGGAAAACCCAGTGACACAGAAAGGTCCAGCAAACTTCCTGCCCCAGGCAGAACTTACTGCTCCTGGCCAGGAGAAAAAGGAGAAAGGGGTGAGCACGCTCCTGAAGGTAACAAGAGCAGCAACTAAAACTGGTGCTCCTGGAGATGGAGGAGTAAAGCCAGGCCGGAGGCCACAGATGGTCGCTGCTCAGCTTGGTGTCCTCCTTGGATGCTCTGTTGTCCTTGGCATGGTCTTGGCTATCGGTCTGCGCTGCATCCACTCCCAGTATTGTCACAAGCGAACAGAGGTGTCCTTTAGTGAGCCAGAGGACAATATGATTGCCTTGAGAGAGAGTGGGGAGATGATGCATTTCAGAAAGATACGAGAAAACAGCTTTGTCCTGGTCCAGGCAGAGTACAACTGGATCAATCCATCCGGTAGTGGTAAAAAAGCTGCCATCTAGGTGTCTGCCTTTTCATATTCCTGATGAGCTGAGCCTTTGGTAAAAATGAAGAAAAATTAAGAAAACCAAATCTGGAGCAATCGCCTGATGCCATCTAAGCGACTATAGTCAAAGTAAGGAGAGAGATGCATATTTTTATCATGATACAGATATGTCTTAGCTAGATTGCAGATCGTATGTAGATGTTTTGAGTTTCATTTAAATATGAACAGATGCTTTGTTAAAAGTCTTATACTTAATGCAATTAATATTGAATGCCTGCTCATTAAACTGGATTGTTGCATCCATTACGTTTCCTTTGTTGCCTTGAGGTACGGGCCAAAACAAACAGAAATCCTTCCCCGGCAATCCAGTGCCATTTGCTGTTTAGTCTCTGTCAAAAGTTTCTGCTGCTCTTCTTCTTTCCAAGCCAACAGAAGCCCTCGCCCCTCTTCTCACTTCAGAAGCAATGCTTTTGGGTTGCTGTGTGAGATTTCTCAAACTGGTAGAATGTTTGCCACTTGAACTAACTTTCCTATTTAGAAAAACAAATCCAAGCAACACAACAGTTAAGAGAATTGATCTGTGGGAGGCAAATGTCGCCTGGCTGTATTGTGAATTGATTTCCGGGAAGGAGACAAAGGCACAGCAAATGCCACCTTTGGGGAGAGGAACATGGCTCCTCATCAGGTGTAAATGGAGAGGAAGCTTCTCCCGGCCATTTGCACCTTGACAAGCTGGCTTGTTTAATCCTGACACTTGCTTTGTTTTCTGCTTCGGGTCAGTTCAGATACAGGGATTGGAATAAAAAGTCTGCTGACAAGTGGAACCCTGAGGTCATCTCAGGGAAATCCTAACAAGGGCCCTATCAAAACTCCTGCAAGCCTTTTTGCACTCTGAACGTCACAAAAAAAACTTTGTTCATACTCAAGTGAAGGATGTCCCTGGGAAAGTCTGACACTATTCAGAGATTTAGATCTAATAGAATGTTTCCCTTTCTGCTTGGAATAAACATAAATGGTATATATTACTTTTACCGCACAATATGAAGCACTTTTCCATCATGGAAGAGACCATGGAAATGTTATAGTGCCCAATGCACTTGGCACGTGCTCTTCTCGCCCTGCAGATTGCTGTGACTACAATGGATCACCCATAGCTTATCTTCCATGCAAAAGGCCTGTGTGTACAAATATAGCATCCTTCCTTATATATATTTGAGTTTTGGTCATACCTTATATGGTCAAAATGCGCGCCGGAATCAGTTGGCCGAGGGACTTGCCAGTCAGAGACGGAGTCCCTCGCCACTGGCTGCTTAGCCTTCCGGCGTGGCTGTGCGCCCTCCCACTCAGCCACTGCGCAGCCTCACGCCCCCAGTCTGCTCCAGCCGCCGATCGCTTCGGGCTGGGGGGCGGCGGCGGCTACCGCCTCAGAGGGATTTCACCCAAAGCTGGGTATGGAGGCTTTGTGGGGGAGGGCGCAGCGGGCCTCGGGAGCGCTGCCCGGCCACCCCTCCCTGAAGGCTTTTGGGAACGCGATGTGGGGGGGTGGGGTTGCCCATTTCGGAGGGCCCTCCCGAACGGTGGGGCAGGGAGGCTTGCGCGCGGAGTCAGCGGCGGCCCTCAGACGCTTCCCTTGCCTGGAGAACACCGCCCCTCCTCCCTGCGTGACGGGGCCAGCCCAGCCGCCTTGCCCACCCCCAAGGACTCTCCCTAGGGCCCGTTGCCTCGGCCGCAACGGGCTTCCCCCTAGTGAGAATATAAAGCAAATCATGGGCCAGGAGCCAAATGCACACTGACATCCCCTAGATTGATTGAACTTTTTAAAATTCAACATGTGTTTTAAGCTGTGCCCTTCAGGGATATCTGATAAAATATAACAACATTTGAAACTTTAAAAAAAACCCACATCCATGTAAGTAGAAATTTGTTTTTAAGAATATACTTTTCCTATTGAAAGCCAACATGGTGCAGTGGTTAAGAGCAGTGGACTCTAATCTGGAGCACCGGGTTTGATTCCCCACTCTTCCACATGACCTTGGGCCAGTCACACTTCCCTCAGAACTTTCTCAGCCCCACTTACTTCACAAGGTGCCTGTTGTGGGGAGAGGAAGGGAAGGAGATTGTAAGCTAACGTAGAGAAAAGCAAGGTATAAAAACCAACTCTCCTCCTCCTGTTCCTTCTGTTGGAGAATTGTTTTAAACGTGGATGCATGATATACTCATCAGCCATTCTTAGTAATGGAAAAAGACAAATTTGCAGTCTGTTTTCTGGAAGTGTTTCCAAGCAGACCCGCACAAGTCTGTCTAAGCTCTCTCCTCTCATTTTGATCTGCTAATGATCTTGACCCTCATCCTTCTTTCTCAAGGTGCTGAAGTAGAACAAAACTGACATACTAGTTGGAGAAACTCCAGATCCAGTTGTCTGAGCTGTCCCTAGAAATATCTAGGTCAGGTCAGATGTAATTGAAATGTACATTTTTCTCAGTGATCATCAGTGTTGACCTGAATTTGCTATGCCTTATGCTAATCTAAAATTTTGGTCTTGAATTCCATGACGTGCATGACACATACCACAGACATTGATTCAGATTCGGATTCCCCAAAAGGAAACAATCACTTCTGTTCCTTTGCAAAAAAAACCATTTTTTGTATGCTAGTATTCAGCAGAATGAAGAATCCACTAGAGTATGATTATTAAATCATATTCCAGCAGATTCTGCATTAAATACAAGAGCTTAAATTATGCTCCCAGCAAAAACTCCAGGCACAGTGACGGTTTCAGTTTAACCATGGCAATAAACAAGTTCACCAACAAAATTTGATGAAGTGCAATAAGCTAATAATTCCATTTGATCAGAAGCAAATGGTTACAAAGTCTTTTGCTGTAAAATTATGCAGGTCATGAATGGAACACTTCTACAAGCAACAAATGTGTAGCAGAAGTCAATAAAAATTGTTACAAAACCCAGAAAGGATTGCAAAATGAATGTTTTTCTTATGTTCATTATGCTCGTTTAGCAAAACTCTTTGAATGTGTCTATTAACAGAAAAAAATGACACATTTCTGCAATATCTCTCCCATAGTTTTCATTGGGGGACATTTTAAATTGAATTCTCCATCTGTGGCTTCACTGAACAAAACAAAAACTTTGACTAACCCATAATAGTTGGGTGCTTATTTTTAAAAGCTGCCTATATTCAATACATTGTTAATGCAATCCCTAATTAACTGAGAAAATAGGTCAACAAGCTGCTAAATATTTAAAACCACTATCACATTTCATTTTAAAAGTTTGCTATGATGGCTTAGCAGTTTATGAATAAATTACAAATTCTCATGTCCTCCTGCACTATTTCTCTGTCTGTCTGTTTAATAAAACTGGATCATCACAATTTGGGATGCAGGGTGATTTTTTTTCCTTCTGGTTTATTCCCATCTTGAGTGCAGAAGGTGAAATGTGCTAACCAAAGTTTGGGAAAATCTGGACTGAGCTGATTTGTTTCTAGCTAAATGGAGCTCATTGGGGGCCTCTCTGGATTAATCTGGGGGACAGTCGAGCTTAGTCAAGAGGGGGCAAGATGGCAAAGAAGGTTTGAGGAAGTGGACAGAATTATTTCCAATTATTGCACATTGAACATGATATCCCACCCCACACTGCCCACAGTATCCTCTTTTTTAAATCTGTGAACTAAACACAAGTGGCCCAAAAGAGATAGAGCCCCAGAGTGTTGTAGTCAGTGGTTAGAAGGTTGGATTTGGGCCAAGAAGACCTGGCTTTGGATCTCTGATTTGGTCAAGTTCACTGATTCCTCTTCTTCTGCTTTTTGTACATCATGAGACTGTTATGAAGGGGGAAATGAGAGAGCTCCACTCAAATACGCCACCTTGAGATCCTTAATGGGAGACAAAGTGAGTTGAATGAAATTTGAAGGATTGGATCTGAAGTCCCCAATTCACCCATAAACTCGTTGGATGAGGGTGACATACCACTCCATCTAATCCTGAGCTCCCCTGCTAAAAAGAGGATAAAAGTTGATCTTTCTCATAGAATTTTGAGAATGAAGACAGACTTGGAAATGTTTTTGTACAATGCAGATCTGTATATCTGATAAATAATGAAGCCAGACATTGAAAAGCTAGTTCCTGTCTTCTGTTTCTTTTTTCCATGCAGCTGGTCACATGGGCAGTAAGTGAAACTCAGCCATGTGGTCATGTAAGCAGGAATTGCCTTGCCTTGCAAGAACTCTCATTGCATTCTGTGAGTTTAAAAGAATGAGCTACACCTATGGACACCACTGGGGGAAGGGCAAAACCGATGCTTCATCCCAGATGCTGGTGGCCCCAGCAGGGACAGGGTAGGAGCCATGTTTAGCTCTGTGTTCTGTTAGTTCACCTCTTTACATTCTTCCATAAAAGTGAATGGCTGCCATTCATCCTTCTAAGGATAATCACTGTACTTGCAAACATTGTAGGATGGGGGCAACGCCTGTTGTTCCTCCAGGTTTCTTTACACTGGATGATTTGGCCTCCATTGTCAGGGATTCCACAGGGTTGTTTATGTGTACATTGTGTGCAAAACACACAGAGATGCATTGCGTCATCAACGGAGTGCATCTAGTGAGGAAATAATTTTGCACAATGAGCCAAGTCTTACCTGGGCTGTCTGTAAGTAGCATTGTAACATTTAGCATCAAATGGTCTAGCTCCATAGGTTTGGGGGCAAAATGGACCTGTCTCGGACCTGGCGGCCCAGGCCGGGCTGCGCCCCTCCCCACCGCGACGCACCCCGAGCACTCACCCGAGAAACCAGGCCAATGCAGGGCACCCGGGACGGGCCCCAGCCCCCCTCTGGCAGAGAGCGACGCAGAGAGGATGTCAGGACAAGCGAGGCCCCATCGGCGCGAGCCCTGGGAAGCGGCAGAGACGAGCAACCCTCCCCAGACGGTCGGCGGCACCGGCGGTGTGGCCCTCGGGCCGGCAAGGCCACCGCCGGCAGAAGAGCACACGCCCCTGATGCGAGGAGGGCGTCCTACCTTATCAAGGGGGGTGGGGCCTGGGGAGGTGGAACCGGGGAGGAGCACAGGCGGTACTGGGGCAGCGGGAGGAGGATATAAGGGAGGAGGGACTGAGGGGCCGGGGAGGAGACGCGTGTCAAGGAGAAGAGAGCCGAGCTTGAGTGAGAGAGAGAACACAGTTCCCTCCCAGTACCGCGCCCCCCTTTTGGACCCCCCTGACACCACGGCTACTGGAGGGAAGGTCCCTGGGACCCAGGGGGAGCCCGACAGGACCTATGCTCAAAGTTAGCCATAGTACTACCAATCAGATATGGTGATTTCAAGCCACTCATTAACACTACTTATATTCGCTCATTAAAGCACACATTACATTTTTAGTGCCACATGAAATCATTACCCCTATGACCTTTACTACCATTAGTATTAATGGCTGATATTAACTCATTGGTTTATGTGGCCAAAGGCTTGACAGCGCATACTGAGTTTATTTTGACAGGGCATAATCCCAGCTCTGAAGTTGGCACATGCCGGAGCCACTAAATAACAAGTAATTTATCATTCAAATGAATGGTCCTCATAGGCATCAGACCTCAATGGAGCAAGATACAGAACTATTTTGTGAGAGTCAATAGCCTGCATCATCTGGCCATTCATCTTCAGTGTACCTCAGGTTGTTTGGCCATATTCTGCTTAGTTCTCAGTGCTTATTGAAAAGGTGAGCAGAAACTTAGGGGAAAAGACCCTTTGGGTGTACATAAGTATATATTGTCTGATGCTGTCAGGTATGAACAGAAGGGCAACACAAGTTATCCAAATGCAAAAAAGAATATTTGATGACAATTGGAAATGCTCAGATCTGGCCACTGTTCTGGCATGTTGCTGTCAGGCGTCAGTTCTATAATCCGTGAGAGAAGGAGGAAGGGAAAATATCCTGATGCAAGTCTTGTTTTGAAGCAGAAATGAGTAGGATGTTAAATGCATGCATGCACACGTGCACACACACACACACACACAAATCCTGGAATAAATTAAATAATTCCAGCATTCTTTCCCCCCAGATTTTGTCTAATTTATTTTACTGCCTGTGATCTGGGGAACTGAAGGCTTTCCTTGAAGAAAATTATATAGCCTCTCCAGAGCACTATGCTTGGTTGATAAGAACCTTCTGGTGGTCCCTGGCCCCAGAGACATCCAGCTGTCCTGGACCAGGGCAAGGGTGTTCTCTGCCCTAGCCCCAGGACTCTTTTTGTAGCAGGAGCTACTTTGCATATTAGGCGACACCCCCCTAATGTAGCCAATCCTCCAAGACCTTACAGAGCTCTTCTTACAGGGGCTACTGTAAGCTCTTGGAGGATTGGCTACATTAGGGGGGTGTCACCTAATTTGCAAAGGAGTTCCTGCTACAAAAAGAGCCCTGCCTAGCCCCAACATGGTGGAATTCTCTACAGAATAATATCCAGGCCTTGCAGGATCTAATGCAACTCCACAGGGCCTGCAAGGCAAGAGATGTTCTGCAGGGCATGTGGCTGAGGGCAGTAATGGTTTCCATCAGTCTGGAGCTCCTGTCTTCCTCCCCACCCCCTCTGCAGGGCAGGGGCATTGTCTCAGCATCATCTTTGATAGGCTTATTGTGTTTTATTGGATTTTACTGTTTTTATTGCTACCTTATAGATGTATTTTTGCTGTTGTACACCACCCTGAGCCCTGTTAAAAATCTAACCTAATAAATAATAAATAAATAAATGCTCCAAACGGTGACATCAAACATGGGAGGATATAGTGTTTCCTTCTCTTTACCTATAAACTCTGTTTTTGCAAGATGTCACACCTCCATCCCCACCGCCACTTTACAGGGTGGGGGCATGAACAATTGGGTGTCCCCCAAGGCTGCTTTTCAGTGAGGAGAGAGATTGGATCTTTCTCTTGTCTCACATCAGCCCAGTGAGTGTATGCATTGTCTTTTTGTTTTCTTTTAACAGCTGGAGGGGAAGAGCCCAATAGCCTCCACTCTGGAACGCAGGCAGGCTGCCTATTTGGATGTAGCATGAATGGAGAAGAGCAGATTGGCCACTGGCTTTTTGACTGGCCCCTCCCAGCAAGCAACATAGCAGCCCTTTCTACCTCAAAGAGATGATGAGCAAGACCTTTGGAGGAACCAGCCCTGCCTTGCTTAGACCAAAGGAGCTTGTTTGTCCAAGGAACTCAGCCATATACTATTCTCTCCATCTTCATTTTATCCCAACAACAACCCCATGAAGTAAGTTAGGCTGAGAAAGCAGCTGGCTCATGGTGACTTCATGGCAGAGTGGGGATCTGGACCCGGTGCTTCCAAATGGCAATCCTTTATTTAACCCTTCATTATATGGAATGGATAGTGACCCAGCAGTGTGGCTGTGGAAAATGTTGTGCACTACAAATGTCAGTCAGAGCTGACGCTATTGGGTGTGAACATGAGCAAAGTATTCTGGTTGAATGAGGTCCTTGTCACACATGTATCTGTGAAATGTCTCCCTCTCCTCATTATTCCTCCACTCATCCTCACTGCCCAATGGGAACAAACTTAAAGAAAGAGTAGGAAAATGGCAGACGAAGTAGAATTACTCCAGAGAAACAGTGAATATTGACTTAGCTAGTTTGAATCCAGAATGAAACAAAAATGTCATTTGAATTAGTTATGCTTCTGAGGTTAACAAACAGAGTGTACACGCAGCTCAGATTCTGAACAGCATTTTGTAAAAAATGGAGCTCACTCACCCCCCTGGGCCTCTGTGGCCCAGCCAGGCTTAAGCATTCAAGGTTTTGAACTCCTCCTACCACTTTTTATGGAAGTCTCTCTCCTTTTGACATCACGTATTCAGTCTTGCCCCTATCCCCAGCCTAACTGAAACCATACTGCTCAGCTGACCTCATGACCAGGTCACTTGATGTTTCCATAGGAAAAATACATGACCAGTTTCTGTAGATTTGCAGACCACAAATGAGGCAGAAGCTAGTCCTGCTGGTCGCCAGGGACCTTCATAATCAACACCAGCCTGACGCTCCTCGTAGCCATATTGCTAACTGCTCGCTCCTAATTTGTCGTCAGATTTGTTTGAGTTGCACAGAACAAACGTTACATTCTGAATCTCCTCTATCTGCTTTGTTAATGGCACTTTGTTATTATTTTACAGTAGTGCCTCACAACTCCATCCAGAGAGCAGGCTCCCAAGGTGGTGATCTACTAACAAGTAATGCAGTAGCGAGGAGAAGGACTCTCACTCATCAGGTTAAGGTCAAAGATCCCAGATGGCCCTTTTGGCTCTTGGAGTCACACTATCCATTACAGCCTGGATGCGTCTAATGTCAGAGCATAATTGATTCTTTACAAACAGTTGCTATTTTACAGGCGAGTCAAAGATCAGAATCACTGTTTATTAATATGTGTTGACATGCATTAGGTATCGGTGCATAGGTGCGGAGGGCAGTCAATTGCCAGCGTGGAGCGACATGGAGATGTGACATGTTGGGGGCTGATTATGCAGACAGGAAGCTCTCAAAGGGGAATGAATATTTAACCCAGTTAAGTGAACTAACATCAAAAGCTTCCAACACTTAGGGCACAACCCCGCTGCCCTTCCCGCCCCCCTCCTGTACAAGCTGGCCCAAACATCGGAGTGTTCTGCTGCCGGTCCTCCCTCCCTGCCAGTAGCCCCCCAAACAAGCCAAAAGCAGTTCTCGCTAGAGTGGGACTTTAATTTGCTCTTTTCATACCCTTCCTTCGGAGTATCCTGCTTGAACCTAAGGGCAATGATCCAACATAGTGTCTGTTTAAAATTACTAATAACAATTGCTAGAAAGATCACGCAGAGCCCTAAAGATACATGGTACAGAATTACACTGGGAAAACAGATTTCTAGCCCCAAGGAGATTACCATCTAAAACACACCCTCTAAGGATATTCCATTTGTACGTTTGAAAAATGCATGTGGAACACAAGTGGGCATAAGCACCGTGGTCCCGCCCTCTGCTTCCATATGGTTGCCTGCTTGTGACCGAAGTGTCTACATGCAGAAGAAGACTGCATTCATCGCTTCCCTCCCATTCAGGAAACAGATGCCTTCTCTGTAATGTATCCATCGCAGAACGTGGGTCCAGGCCAGCCATGTGCTCATACCAGTTCCAGCCGGTCCGACACATGGCTGGGCGAAGTGCCGGAGCTTCGTTCCTGAGGACAATGAAAGGTCGGATCCTAGCTCCCTTCCAATTGGGGAACTGGGATCTGAGGAGAGAATGCAATCAGTGTATATAGGCCAATCACGGGTGTTGTGTATGTTGGGGTGTGGGTTTTCTTTGGGAATATAAGCCGGCCTGCATGCCAGCAAAAGTTGTCTTGTTCTTGCTAAACAAAGTCTTAGAGCTGAATCACTGAGTAAGGCTAAGGACTTTTCATTCTCAATCATGGAAAGGAAGCACACAAGCTTAGACTTCCTCTGTCCACACATATGCACTGTATTCGTGAGCTGGCGGTTGCATGGAGGCAGGCGCCAGGGCATTGGCGTCTGCTCCTGCTCTACATGCATAGATGGGATACGTGAATGGGTCATCTGTAGAGGGCGAGAGACAACGAGGAAACTGAGGGCCAAACTCGAGGAGACCGCGTCACCTGGGTTCGCCCCAGGGATGCACTGCCACTTTGCAGAGGGATTTGCCATGAGGCAGGTCCTTTTAACAGTGCTGCAGGGGCCTCATCCTGGTTGGTACCACTGTGGAGCAGGGGGAAGAGGGGGCCCTGCCTTCCCCCCACTCACAGCCCCAAGTGCCAGCACAAATTGAATACGTTTGTGGGTTAAGGATACAGACAGGGCTTTTTTTCCTTGGGGAATGTCCTGGGATGGAATTCCAGAACCTCTTTGGCAAAATCCTTTAAAAAATGTTTAAAAGTTTGTGAATTTTCAGTGTACAGATTGAAAACTCCATTTCCCTCTTGAGCGTTCCGGCACCTCTTTTTCCAAAAATAAAAAAGCCCTGGATACAGATCAAAGTCTATGTGGAAAAGGAGGATTTGGAGGAATAAGGAAAGGAGAAATGTGGCATCCTATACACGTTCAGGGGAGAGTCTTCCGTATCTCATTCCTGTAGAAGAACTGGCCTATGGGTACAGCCGGAGACTTCAGCTCATCAAACACATCCTAGAAGAACCCAGAGCTGCACCCTCCAAAGCAGCCGTTTCCTCCAGGGGGGGCTGGTCTTGGCTGCCTGGAGATCAGTTGTAATAGCGGGAGGTCTCCAGGTGCCACCCAGAAGTTCTATGTCACGAACAGTAGAGACTCCATAGGTACCACGGCCACTCCCCTACTCATGCAACTGCATTTTCTATACTTGGAAAAGCTGTACCTGCAAAATGTCTGCCTGCCCTGAAGTTTATTAAAGGCAGAGCTGCAGCCTGTGGGGGAGAGCCACTCTATCAGACAGTGGGTGAGGGAAATGAAGTTCCCAGCCCAGCTGCCAATACAGCAAACAGTAATCGCAGTGTACCAACAGGAGACTATCCTTGACAGGGTTAAGCTTCTTGTCGCCTGTGCAATGTAGGACTTAATGGGCTGGGACCAGGCCAAGAGGCTACTGCCGCCGCCACTGCCGCCACCTTCAAAGGCACCGCGCTCTGCTTGTTGAGCAGCTTCCCGTGGCTTCCCACTAGAGGGCGCCATTGCTAAATTTATTGTCCTGCTCCTGCAGCGTCTCAGGGATTGTTTTAGTTCAGGGTTTATCTAATGTAACAAAAGCGGAACGAGACAGAGGCAGCTGGGCTAGGCTGGCCATGTCAAGATCATCCACACCACCAACTGTTTACACTGTTCAGCTTGCTGTAGCTCCCTGCTCTTGCTGTAGCTCATTGCTCTTTACCTTTACACTCTAATGCTTTCATTTTAAACTTATAAAAGGCACAGAGTTTCAGAATTGTATTTCTTTATATGATAAATTAAAAAATTACCATCATTATTAGTCAGTCAAAATTAGTTAAGAATGAACCAGGCTGGAGTCAGTTTAGCAATCCTGGACCGACATTCCTGCTTTGCCAAGAGCATCCAGACAGGAAGAAGCCAGAATGTATGCCACTGTATTTCATTATTAAATTCTGGATTTTCAACTAGGGTTGTCAGCTCTGGGGTTGGGAAATTCCTGGAGATCTGGCGGTGGCACCCAGGGAGGACCCTAGCAGGTAATGCCGTAGAGTCCACCCTCCTAAGCAGCCATTTTCCCCAGGGGAACTGATCCTGGTTATCTGGAGATCAGTTGTTATTCTGGGAGATCTCCAGACCCCCTCGATAGGTTTGCAAACCTCTCCTCAACACTGTGGCATGTTTTTGGTGATGAAGAACTTGCTTTCCTTGGGGGTGCTCTGTTGCCCTCTACCAGCGACTCCACTGTGCACTGACTCACCCCGGGTGGGAGCGGAAATGGGCAAAAGCATGCTGGCCCCACATCCTGCCTCCGTGTGACTGCCTGGTCATCTGCAGAGTGCGACCACTAGGAGGAAGGGGCCTTGTGCACACCTCCTCACCATGATGAGCAATGTTCTGAAAGCAGCACCTCTGATCACAATACAGGGTGTGTGTGTGTGCACATGCGTGCAGCCACTTCCTTGCACTTTGTGGATGACCAGGCAACCATGTGGAGGAGGGGGACAAGGCCAGCACATTCAGGCCTGCTCTTCCTCCCTGTACGATCAGTCAGTGCACAGGGGAGAGGTCTATGCCAGGCTTATGCAAAACTGTATCAGTCTGTCTTTCTTTCCCTTCTAGAATTGCCAACTCCAGCTTGAGAAACTCCTGGAGCTTTGCGGGCAATGCTCGGGGAGGGATTGCAGTAGGCATGTGATATTGCTCTAGGACCTCTGTCTCTCCTAGACGGTGTTGATGACCCTACAGTCTATTCTCCAAAGTTGTCATTTCCTCCAGGGGAACTGCTCTTCAGTCTAGAGATTAGTCATAATTCTGGGAGAAGTCCAGGCCCTGCCCTAGTCCCTTCATCCATGCTGTGGCTTCCTTTGCCAGTTACCCAAAGGACCTCGTAAAGCAAGGTAAGTCCTTGATAAAATCATGTAGTCCACTATGATTGCTTTCTCATCTCCAGCTATTCACTCTTTTACTGATGGTCTTCATCTGCTTATATAATGGACTAGTATTGATTCCCTTCTTAAAAAGAGCCAGAATGGGGCAAAGCTGTAGCCTCAGGGCCACACAGTTTTAAAACATGATGCTGGAGGGGGCGGGGGGGGGAGGTCAGCAGGAACCTGTTTTCTTCTCTGGCCCATCTGGTGCTCATATGGACAGAAGGGAGCACTGATCCTGCAAATGCACTCAACAGTGATTTGAAATGTGCACACTCCCTCTGAATTTCAGCCATGCTATGTTGACCCCCCCTGCAGTACATTCACTATAGTGTTTTTGTTGTTTCTGTTTCAGTAGGTATGGTGACCACACCTGCTTCCCTCCCTCACATTCAGGATTTTCCCTTTCTTCTTATTCTTATTTCTTATTAATTAATTAATGTTGATTTATATCTCGCTTTGCCTGCACAGGCAGGCTCAAGGCGGCTCACAACTGTTTAAAATACAATAAATATAATCATAAAATTTCAAATTACAAATAAATTCCATAAAGGGCAGTTGAGTACAGATGGCGAGTTTCTATGAGGTGGTCCAATGAAGCTAGGGCAGTGTCCAAAGTTGTTCTGAATGCCAGCAGCATGGTGGCCATAATAGTCCAGTTATCGATAGCTGAGCAGCCCCTAGATCTTATTTGTTTGTTGATGGCTGTCCCGCCCATTCACTTTAATATATATTTTTTGATGCTGGCCCAGCCCAGGGAACTGAGGGAAGAGACAAAATCACCTTCTTATATTCAACTTCTGAAATGGCACATGAGAGGCTTTTGAAAGTTCAAAATAAATGAAATGTTTTATTTAACTTAGAGGAGAAATGGTCAGGTGAAATCAGGAGTAGAATGTATGAGGTGGACTGATAAACTGAGGTAACTTTGTAATCACACTAACTCCAGATAATTAAGAACATAAGAAAAGCCAATGTTGGATCACACAAATGGCCCATCTAGTCCAACACTTTGTTATACAGTGGCCAAAAATACCAGGTGCCATCAGGAGGTCCACCAGTGAGGCCAGGAAACTAGAAGCCCTCCCACTGTTGCCCCCCAAACACCAAGAATACAGTGCATCACTTGCCCCAGCCTGAGAGTTCCTATTTATACCTTGTGGCTAATAGCCACTGATGGACTTCTGCTCCATATGCTTATCTAATTCCCTCCTGAAGCTGTCCATGCTTGTAGCCTCCACCACCTCCTGTGGCAGTGAATTCCATGTGTTAATTACTCTTTGGGTGAAGAAGTACTTCCTTTTATCTGTTCTAACCCGACTGCTCAGTAATTTCATTGAGTGCCCACGAGTTCTAGTATTATGAGAAAGGAAAAGTACTTCTTTCTCTACCTGCTCTATCCCATGCATAATCTTATAAACCTTGATCATATCATCCCTCAGTCATCATTTCTCCAAGCTAAAGAGCCCCAAGCGTTTTAACCTTTCTTCATAGGGAAAGTGTTCCAACCCTTTTATCATTCTAGTTGCCTTTCTCTGCACTTTTTCCAATGCTATAATATCCTTTTTGAGGTGTGGTGACCAGAAGTGTACACAGTACTCCAAATGAGGTTGCACCATTGATTTATACAGGGGCATTATGATACTGGTTGATTTGTTTTCAATTCCCTTCCTAATAATCCCCAGCATAGCATTGGCCTTTTTTACTGCAGTTGCACACTGTCTAGACATCTTCATTGAGTTATCTACTATGACTCCAAGATCTCTCTCTTGGTCAGTCTCTGCCAGTTTGGACCACATCAATGTGTATTTATATTTATGATTTTTGGCTCCAATGTGCATCACTTTGCACTTGACCACATTGAACCCCATTAGCCACGTTGATGCCCACTTGCCCATTATCAACAGATCCCTTTGGAGTGCCTCACAATCCTCCCTGGTTCTCACCACCCTGAACAATTTCATGTCATCTGCAGATCTAGCCACTTCACTGCTTACTCCCAACTCCAAATCATTAATAAACAAGTTAAAAAGCATTGGACCGTGTACTGATCCCTGTGGTACCCCACTGCTTACCACCCTCCACTGAGAAAATTCCCCATTTATACTCACTCTCTGTTTCCTATTAATTAGCCAGTTTTTGTTTGCCATCAACTAAGTGTTTCTGCTATTCCAGAAGTTCGTTTAAAACTGAGAGCGGCTTTCTTTTTGGTTTCTGCTGAAACAATCGAGCATAGGTTTCTGAGTTTCACTGACTCTTACAGTCTAGAAGGCAGGAACATACAACCAAGTTCCTGAAATCCTTCTATATACACAAACCAAATTTATTTTGTTCTTCAGGTAGCCTCTGTGCAGGCCCACCAATGGGATTCTGAGCCTGTACAGATCAATGCAGAGAACCTCCTAAAGCTAAGCTAACAGAGTTTTGGCAGCCAGTTCCACTCAACTTGAAAAGAGCACTAAAGAGCATAACTTTATGCTCAAATCTTCTTCAGCCACCATGACCAGTGTTCCCTCTAAGCTGTGGAGTCTTGTGAGGAAAAATTCTACCTTGTGAGCTACTGGCATTAAAGTTGTGAGCCAGCAATTTGGCTACTGCATAAATTAGTTTGCTCTGGAGCCATCCTTCCTGAGCGAAGACAAAAATGTGAGAGCTGGAGGCTAAAAAACTGTGAGCCAGCTCACTTTAACTTAGCTTAGAGGGAACACTGACCATGACCAGCTGCATTGCTGGAACCTTTTCCTCAGATTTATGAGCAAGGGCTTCTCTTTCACTAATTTTTCTCTTCTTTCCATTTTCCTCCCTTCTCTTGGATTTGTATTTGTTCCCAGACTGGACTGCTTGTTTACAGTTCAGTGATCCACCTTTAAAAAGTACTTTCAGCATGGTAGCAAAGTGCCCAATTTGGATGTTGAGTGAAAGGCACGAGGGAGAGTTTTCCTTGTACTGCCAAAGATTCCCAGAGCCAAATGTTCTGCCTTCCTCGGGTCAACGTTGTGGGATTGGATTTTGTGACATGGCTCCAGTGTTCCCTCTAAGCTGAGTTAGTGTGAGGTAGCTCACAGTTTTTTAGCCTCCAGCTCACACATTTTTGTCTTCGCTCAGGAAGGATGGCTCCAGAGCAGACTAATTTGTGCAGCAGCCAATTTGCACACTCACAACTTTAATGTTAGTAGCTCAAAAAGTAGAATTTTTGCTCATAAGACTCCACAGCTTAGAGGGAGCATTGGTGTCAGCCATGTTGTTACTGAATAACTCTGCTCATCTCATCCTAGACTTGAGAGATATTCACTCCAGAATATTCTGAACTATCTCTCACTCCATTATCAGTCCACTCTTGACCCAAGGGACCTGGCTTGCCTCAGTCATTTTCAAAGACACGTATTTCTACTTTCCAATTTGGCTTCTTCATCACAGAAGGTTCCTGTTTCCCCATTGGATCAACCTGCTACCACTACCAGAAACTCCCCTCTGGGCTTTCAGTAGCCCCAAGAGTTTCATAAAGTGCTTGGTGATGATTACCTTGCATGACAGCTGCCAAGGATTTTTGTGCATTTCCCGACATAGATAACTGGCTTAGAGTAGCAAATTCCTCACCATCTTTGCCATATGCAAGCCATCTGCTGGTGGATTTCGGCCTTCAGTCAGTGCTGCAAATTCCCACCCTTACACTACCAGGCTCATCTATTCATTGAAGCTGATCCAAACCAACAAGTTCATCCCTAGCACTGCCACCTTTATGGTACTTTTCATCAGACTTCAGATGAGGGCTGCCCAGTGATGGTTCCTACCTGCATTTGGCCCCTGTCAGACCCGTTGTCCAAGATACTATAACTCCCACAACACATCCTCCATGCTTTCCACCACTTACTGTGAGGGGTCCTCTTCCCTCCACCCCCTCAATCCATCTTCATCATCAGTTCTCTTTTGAGGGCAGGGGGCCGCTGTGAGGGGCATACAGTCAGTGAAGTATAATCTTACCAGCAGTCATGTGCCAGAGCTCTTGGGATCCACAAAACCCACCATGCTTTTTGGCCAACACAAAAGGGGAAAGTTGTCCAGGTAGCCACAGACAACATTACATGATTGCAAAGCACCCCATTAAAACTGAGGTGTGTGTGTATGTGTGTGAAACGGGAGACCTCTGTCATTCCTCCTGCTGCCTACGGGACTGGTACATGCTGCACCAAATCACATCAGTAGCTGTCCATGTAGCTGGGTGAGGCAGTCTCCTGCAGGGGTGGTCCTAGTGATCCTGGGCCCCTGGGGAAAAGTCCTGAATGAGGTCCCAGAATCACTGCTGCCACACACCCCCACACTCCCCTGCACCAGAGTCACCACAGTCTCAAGCAAGGGGGAGCCCTTGCCCCATGTGATGGGACAGGAGTGAGCAGCTGTCACCCTGAGCAGGCGGGCGATTGCATGAGACTCCTGCACTGAAGTCACTGCAAGCTTCATCTACTTCCATCTGGCAAAGGACACCTCTAATAGGACCAGGGCAGACTTACTACATCCAGATGTTGCAACACTGAAGCTCATGGGCATGACAAATAATCCCCTGGGTTATTGTGAACACCAAGAAACCGTCTGCTTGCCATTTCTGCTTTTTTGAATTACAATTTCTTTTTGCTGGATTTCACTAAACTGTTCTGCTTCCTCACTTCTACAAAGTCTTCTTTACTTATATTCCCAAGACCTTCATCTTTCCTCTCCCCATGTCTGGCAACTCTCTCTGTATCCAGCTGTCTTCCAGAAGGTCACATCTTTGTTCTCAGCCACAGGTTAGGAAGTTTTTGGAAGCTTTTCTCCATTTGCATTCTCCATCTGTACCTCTTGTTCCCGCCTTAAGCAGGGCAATTTCCATTTCCTTATTCTCCCGATTTTACCTGTTTTCAGGTAGCTCAGCTGGTTACTTTCACATTGGTATGCCTGCACGGAGACCACAAAGAAGATGAGGTTGCTTACCTGTAACTGATGTTCTTCAAGTGGCCACCAGTAGAGTCACACAACTTGCTCTCCTTCTCCATGTTGATGCATGTTTCTGGCCTGCTGCATTGCTTTAGGAAAGAATGGAATGGGAATGGAGTAGGATGGGAAAGTGTTAGTGTCTTCCACCTTCAGCTGGGAGGGGGAAGCCACTCAAATCCTTTTTAGCTGAGCTCTAGGAAGTTCTGCACAGATACAGAATCCCATGGATGTGACGGCACAGATGAACACTCAAACAAGTAGCCTGTTCTTTCTGCTTGTCACTGGGAGCTGTGGAGCACTAAAGACATAGTCCCTGACCACTGGTTATCAGTGAACTGTCCCTCTGTCAATTGACTAAACAATTGGACTACCTTTGGAACCATGAGGGATAGAAACTTACAGAACTGACACATTTTCAGGAGACTTTACTTGTTAAGAGGTTGCTATGTTTGACATTGGAATAGCATCAGGGTCAGTCCTAGAGTATTGTGGGAAGGCACATAGTGTTGAAATCCTGCTGAAGCTAGGGAGGGCTGGGTCTGGTCAGGCCTGAACAAGAGACTTCCTGGGAACCCTACGTACACCTCCTTGGGTTCCATGGTAAGAGACAGACAGGATATAAATGTAATAGACAAAACCTACAGATCAGAGTATTCAATATTGGTACTTTTGCTCTCATGGAATGCTTGCATGTTCCTTTCAAGCTAAGGGTGTAATTCTCAGTTCTACAAGGAACTCTTCTTGTTTGTTGTTTTTTGATGATCATCACATCCAAATGAATTCTTGTCAGTTACAAAACCTTGTTTACCTTCAGGGTGTAAGGATGGCATTTTCCAAGTTCTGAGCAAACACTTTGTACATGAGACAATCACCCCCTGAAGCTAAGAATTAGCAAGACTCATCCTCAGGGCCCAGCAGCCAGGACCCAAAGGATATCAAAGCAACTTCTCCTTTCTTGCAGAGTCCTGGATTATTTCATGAGACAGTGGCACTCAGTTTCTCATTACAAACCCTATCCAGACCATTCCAAGGGTTTTAAACAAAGGTTGTAACACGTTAAAAGCAATTAAAAAAATAAAAAGAGCTAGTCAGAATAATTAGAAAATTGGGCCAAGAGTACTTCCTCTGTAATGGGGGGGAGGGGGAGAATGAGACGTTAACCGCATGGAAGGGCACAGAAATTGCACTCAGAGGAGAATAAGTCAAACTGTGCTACAGGATAGACGTTACCTTGGTTTTATATTAACTGCTCAATGACATCGTTTGACAAACTTCATATTGGCAACTTACCTGTATAATCTGTGCCATCGAGCTCTGTAAGACTCCAAAAGGGCTATCGATGACTACAACAGAGACCTCCAAATCACAGTCACGTGTATTACCTTTCAGCTTATTCATAGCTGGCAAGGCCCTAGCCTGGATAGCCTAGGCTAGCCCAGTTTCATCAGGTCTCAGAAGCTAAGCAGGGTCAGCCCTGGCTAGTATTTGAATGGGAGACCTCTGAGAAATACCAGGGCTGTGGCGTGGAGGCCAGCAACGGCTAACAGCCTCTGAACATCTCCTGGCTTGAAAACCTTTACAGGCTCACCATAACTCATCTGTGACTTGATGGCACTTTCCTCCACCACCATCACCCCCACAGCTGGCAAGGAGGAAAGCAAAGGAACCCAGATCCCACAATGTTTAAAGAGATGTTAATATGGAAGAGGGAGTTTAAAGCTATAATTCTGTGGTCCAAAAGACACAATATGTCCAACATGTGTAGCCTCATGGGTCCGCTGCCCAGCTCGCAGTCAGATGTACATTGGGGGAGCTCACCCTGGACAGTATTTGTTCACTCCGTGCTGCGGGGGGGTGTTTTGGGTTTCCCTTCCATCTGACTTTTTCCAATGGAAGCAGTGGCGAGGGGGATTGTTGCCCCTTTCTCTGGCATGTGGAGCCAGAGAAAACAGGTGAAAAGCCCCCTCCCAGTGCTGTTTCTGCTGGAAAAAGTGGGATGGGAGGGAAAATGGAAGCTCCTTTTCCTCCCTTGCAGTTCAGAGTAAACAAGCACTATTTAAGGTGAGTTCCTGGGATGTATGTCTGACTGCAAGTCAGGTAGCACACCCGTAACTCAGCACATGCCCAGCATGTAACAAATACTTGGTCCTGAGATGTCGCCAGTTAATGCTCTTAAGCAGCAGCATTGTTGAGCCAAACAGAAGAACTCTTTCTCACATTAGCACCCCTTGGAAAAAAAATCATGACAGATACTTACATTGCCAGGAAGTATCACACTTCTAGCAGTGTCCTTTTGGAAGGCATTTTATTATTTATTGAAAACTAGATACAAACCAAAAATGATCTCTCTAGTTCTGTACAAGCAGCTTAGGCAGAGGCTATTTTTAAGTGCTCGGTTTAAAGGAACAGGAAACCTGCTCCATCACAGCCATAGATATTGCTGTATTTTGATAGCTGTAGATTAGTCCACTCTTGGTGTTTAGAAGTTTGCTCCATTAGAGAGTTTGTGGTGTGTTGCTGGACAGACTAAACTCCTCTAAATACTGCAAGAGGAAAGAAAGATGGAGAAGGAAGAGCAGGGGCTGTCAAGAGAACAGAAGAAGGAAACTGAGTTGCGCATTTTAAATCCTGCCTTGGGTTGTCTCCTCGCTTGCATCTAGAAACAAAAGATATCTACATAATCTAAAGCTTCATATATTGTGAAGCAAAGCACCTTCCCCACCCTCAAGGGTTAACATAAATGGTGATGGGCCTAAGCTGACCTGCAGGCGTTGCTAATTGGGTTTTGTTTTGGCCTGCAAGCTTATTATCTTCAAGGCCAAAGATGGAAGCTGTTTAATTAACTTCTCATGGGAACCTGTGATCTGCGATGGGTGGGGAGAGACTGGGAGAGGTGATGTAATCTTCCAGAGGTTTCTCTTAGAGACCCGTTCTGATTGGATGCCATCATTGATTGACTTGATAGGCCAAAAATTATGACGAATTGTGGCTTGGGAGAAGAAAGCTAGATGACTATGGACTATGGGCCAAGACTATGTCCTGCAAATGCAAGAAACACAGACAATGCTATTCGAGGCCTTCCTATTGAAACAAAGGGTTGGTGCCACATAATGCAGCTCTGGACAGGGATAGGCAGTTGAAGCCAGCTTTCTTATTTTCTGTTCTGTATAACTTCTGAGTATTGGGTTGGCAATAATTTTTCTGTATTAATATCTTTTGAATAAACTTGGTATCATTGTATAAATAACAGTCTGCTTCTTGTGCACACTTGCCATGGGAACCATGGGGTTTGGCCTCATGTTCCCTTGACATGTATGTTTGCTTGATGTGAATGTAAACTTCTGACACACAGACCTGGGTAGGAAGAACCACCCAAAGGAGGTTTGGATCTGCATTTCTTTGACAGCCATTCCTCATAATGGCCGGCAAGCCTGTTTTGAAATGGAGGGAGAGCCTCACAGACAGCTTGTGGTGTAGCAATGGGGTCTACCTTTCCAAAAAAGGAAGTGAAAACTTTTGCTGGGCGTGTGCAGGCCCTTTGGACATGCCTAAGGCAGGCCTGTGGATCCCAGTCTTGAGCCGCCCTGTTTTTCTCAACGTAGGCTGCCGATCTGCGGGCACAAAATAGAGTACAAGCAGAGCCACTTTCTCCACTGAAATGAAGAAGGAACCCATTGCCAGCCAGGAAGCACACTGTAGGCATCCTCACCCCAAAGTGCCTGAAAGACCCTTTCTAAATACTGCAGCTCATGTTATCCAAGTTTTGTTTTTCTGCTATTATTGCAAAAAGTGTTGCAAAAAAGTTACTTGGACATTTGTAGCACTGTAACATGGAAGAGACATGGATTTCTGTTGCTCAGGAGGCACAATGTGGGTCACTAACCCCTATTTGTGTGTAGACACATGTGTGTGTGTAGACCACAGCAGAGTATTAATGCTAGTGTGTCCAGCTTCCAAAGCATCCATTTTCTCCAGGGAAATGGAACTAATTTAGTCAGGAGACCAGTTGTAATTCTGAGAGATCTCCAGGCCCCACCTGGAGGTTGGCAACCCCCATTGGTGGTGTCAAAAGTCTAAAATTCCTTTAAGGAACTCAAACAGTTTTCTGGCTCAGACACCATCTATAAAATATGAATACTTCCATAGCAGCAGTTTGCACATTGTGGCTGTGAGGGCGATCCAAGTAGAGATGCCATGGGGGTGGGTGGGATTTGCACAATAAAGCTGGAGAGTATCAGAATTCCCTGGCTGAATATTTATTTACTTACATGTTGCTTTTCTCTTCAAAGGAGTTCCAAAAGTGGCCTGCATCATCATTCTCCCCTCCTCTGTTTTATCCTCACAACAACCCCGAGAGATAGGCAACTGACCCAAGGCCTTCCAACAAGTCCATCTCCAGTAGCTAGTGCTGCATGTGGAGATCTGTGGCTGTACCGGCACCATCTGAGTAGCAATGAACATACAGTCAGCTTTGAAAACCCTGGGTTAGGTTCAGGCCGAGAAGCTCACAAAAGAATTGGCAGAGCAGATCTTCCCCTGCCTACCCCATCCCCAAACAGCCTCTCTTCAAAACAAATTCTCTGAGGTTCAGAAAAGCCACATAAATAAAATGCACAACAGTTCAGGGAGGGAGAAATCAGGTGAAATGGTCTCCTCCTACCTCGTCTGTAAGGAGAGACCCACATAAGGGAGCGGCTATGGCTCAGTGACAGAGCATCTACTTGGCACTCAGAAGTCCCCAGCATTTCCAGACAAAAGGATCAGGTAACAGGTGATGCTACAGAATCTGGAGGGCCACTGCCAGTCAGAGAAGACAATACTGGCCTTGATGGACTAACAGTCTGGTTCAAACTAAGCCAGTCTCACATGTGTTCATGTGCTCCACTAAGTCCTTCCATGAGATTTCCATCCCCATGTAAGAATTGCCATGGGTAATTGTCAAGCATGCAACTGCTTTCTTTTCTTGTGCTTGTTAAGAAGTAACTAGGAAATTGCATCATGTGCAGTCACAGCAAAACTAATATCTGAAGTGACAGTCAGGGAAAGAGAGAGACATAGTTGGGGTTTTTAACTTACCAGAAGTTGATACCACCACAGCAGTGGGATGCTATAAAGTGATATCCAGCCCCTGTACCACCTTGAGCCAGTCACCGCCTTGAGCCAGTTCCTGGCTAGGCAGGATATAAATTGAAAGTAATAAATAAATAAATAATACATGCACATTTACTTCACTGGAAAACTCACATAGCTATGAAAGGAGGATCTCATTGACTGAAAATATCTGATTGTCTCACGTGAAGACATTTTTCATGGCCTGCTTGCTTAGACACACACACCAAGTAGAGATATTGCTTGTGCTTGGAACGGAATTGTCTGCCACTGCCAGAACAGAAATAAATGAGAAGAAAATGTATTCAAGCTGCAGTTGACAAAGACATCCTGCAAGTAGGAGCTGATTGCCTGGCGCTGAAGTCCCTTTTGAAACATCAATGGCTCCATTTTCTCAACAGAAAGGAAGTCAAGGAGGGAAGAGAGAAAAGCCCCCCCCCTTTGAAAGACTACCTGCTGTGAGGAGCAGATGAGATTTCAGACTGTTGAAGCAGCAGTGCTGAAAAGAAGTTTTCTATTCACCTTTGCATTCATGTAGCAACCCCGATGAACTAATACTTTTAAAAGCTACAAGAGGTAAGACCTCTGCCCAAGAAAGATTTTATTTTAACGAACGCTGGACTAGAGGGAGCATAAACTTAGGCACAGTGGCCAAACAAGGCTGGACCAAAACTTCAGGATCCTAGAGAACCATCTGGAAAAAAAGGAGTTCATTTTAAAAGCATGAAGTGTCTGGGTAAATAGTTTTAATTTTATCACATCTTTGAGCATGAATTGTAAAAGCCATGCAGCACTGAAATTTTCACCTAAGCTCCATAAAAGTGGGAATTGTATTTAGGTACGGCACTCTTTCAAACTATTGTTTCAGTTTCATAAAGGTGTTATTTAACGCATCTTGAACTGAATTAAGGAATATTGACAGAAAGAACAGAAGCAGGTCATCCTTTAGAACGAGAGGCAAGACCTTTAGAATACAATTATCAACGCAGTTATTTATGGGCCACAGATCTTGCCTCCATCATGGCAGGGAAGTATGTGAAAATCTAGTTTCCAGCCCCATATTTTCCTATCCAGAGATAAAGGTTTATGTAAGATTGTGCAGAAAAATAAAATTAATTGAGCAGTGAAAATAACTTCACTATTGGCTGCAGTTCATAAGAGCTGCCTTGCTGCTACCAGCTAGGGATGCTGAGAACCTGGCAGCAAACAGGTTCAGCAGGTGAACATATGGGATTCTATAGCCACAATCATTCCGGAGCCAAAACTTGGATATTCTCTCCTCACTAACATCAGGCTTGAACAGCAGCTGAATAGCTTTGCAGCTGCACAGTAGCTGTAGTGTTTGGGGGTTGCATTTCCTTCTGCTTTGAAAACTGCTTTGGCATAAGTGCAGTTGGTGGAATTGATTCTCCCCCAGTTAATTTTTGCTAGTTAATTAAGTGATTTTGTGGGGCGGGGTATTACAACTTCTATAAGGCTGTGCAAGGATGGCCAGATACAAAACAATAACAAAATTAAATGAAACCAAACCATAGGATTTTTTTTAATATATAATTTTTGGTTGACCCAATTAATTTGTTTATTCAATTGGCTGCTGAGTGATGATGACAACTCTGTAGGGGAGGTGTAATAGACTAGGGCTGCCACTAGGCTGTGTGAGAATGTGTGGGAGTATAATACTGCTGATTGTTCTGCCTGAGCATGCAAAAAGTAACCTGGTGAACAACATACTGAAAAATCAGCTCCCTGGCTTGTAACTGGCGAGCAGAATGTGAGCAGAAATGGTGAATTTTCATGCCTTCCTGCCTCCTACCCAAGATCCACCTCTAGCAGCTAGATGCAGGCTGACAGCTTCAGAAAAATGGCCATAGCCATTTCCCAGCACCTGGTAACTGGATGTATGCTGCTTGTTTGGTGTAGTGGTTAAGTGCGGGGACTCTAATCTGGGAGAACCGGGTTTGATTCCCCACTCCTCCACTTGCACCTGCTGATGAGACTTTGGGTTAGTCACAAGCTCTGGCACAGCTGTTCTTGAAAAAGAGCAGTTTGTATTAGAGTTCTCAGCCCCACCTACCTCACAGGGTGTCTGTTGGGGAAGGGACAGGAATTTGCAAGCTGCTCTGAGACTCCTTTGAGTAGCGAAGGGCAGGGTATAAATCTAATCTCTTCTTCTTCTTCTTCTTATAGCATAATAAACTATTGATAGGCTTCTCCCATAAATGTAATGTTTTATATTCAAAATATTTATTAGCCATCTGTCCCTACATAACAGGCTGATATTGCACATTAAAGGGGAGCAGTGGCACAGGGGATTTATCCTCTGGTTACAGTAACATCTGAACTGAACAGATCTTCTGTCAGTTCTAGCCTGTGCTTGTGTGAGCTACCAGCCTTGTCCCCAGCTCGCCGTCCACCCAGCGGTTTGAAAGCTTCAGCGAGTAGATAAAATGGGTACCACTCCTTAGAGAGGGTGGGCACACTAAACCCCCTTGGTGGGGGGAGGTGTTAGCCGGCGAAATGGAATGTCCAGCTCGTAAGCTTGGAAGCCTGGAAAGATCTCTTTGGTGTTAGAAGCCTGCAATGGGTCGATCCGGCCAGGCGGTGGCAGTGCGATGCTGCAACTTGAAGCAGTCCTGGAAAAAGCTCACATCATCAAGCCAAGCCGAGTAAATGCCGTCTGGAACATGTCTGAGTCTACAGCTGAACAAAATCCCCGTCGGCTGCAAACGTGTGCGATCTAAAGATTTATATGTTGTACTCCCTATGAATCATTGTTAGTCCCTTGTTAATGTGTAACTGTAAATCGCTTAGAGCCAGCAGCTCTGCAGGATTGAGTGATTAATAAATCGAAAGATATTAAAAAGTCATTTGTGCAACTGGGCCTCACAATATTCTATGGACATGAGAAAGTCACATTTATTTTATTGTGTTTATAACCTTTCCTCTATCATGGAACTCAAAGCATAGGATTCACAAGACACTCTGGCTACACTGATGGCAAAAAAGTTGAATTATTTGTGGAGTCTTGTGAACAAAAATTCTACTTTGTGAGCTACTGGCATCAGTTGTAAGTAGGGATGTGCAAAAAAAGAAATCGTCCCAATTCGGCCATCCAAATGACCCCTGAATGCCACTTTTGGCAATGGAGGCTGATTTGGAAGTCATTTGGCTGGCTGAATGACTTTTGGTCCTGTGCCTTTCCTGGCCTGCCCGCCAAGGCAGGCAAGCCAGGGAAGGCCTGGAAGGAGCCCCCCCTGCCTTCCCTGGCCTTGGAAGGATGGGGGAGGCATTTAAATGCCTCCCTGTGCCTTCCCCGGCCCACCTGCCAAAGCGGATGGGCCGGGGACAGCCTGGAAAGAGCCCCCTGCCTTCCATGGCTCGGGGGGGGCCTTGGAAGGATCAGGGGGACATTTAAATGCCTCCCCATGCCTTCCTGCCAAAGTGAGCGAGCCAGGGAAGGCCTGGAAAGAGCCCCCCGCCTTCCCTGGCTGGCTGGCCAGGGCCCCCCTGGAAGGATTAGGGAGGCATTTAAATGTCTCCTCGTGCCTTCCCCTTGCCCAGCAAAGGGATTCCCCAAATGGATGCCAAATATATGGCATCCATTCGGGGAATCCCTTTTCGACCAGTCGAATCAGATTAGGGAATATGATTCGGCTGTAGGTGGGCCCAAATAATGCTGAATAGGCCTTATTCGGGTTTTTTTGGCTCATCTGAACCGAATACACATCCCTAGTTGTGAGTGAGTGATTTGGCTACTACATAAATTAGTTTGCTCTGGAGCCATCTTTCCTGAGCTAAGACAAAAATGTGTGAGCTGAAGACTAGAAAACTGTGAGCTAGCTCACACTAGCTCATCTTACAAGGAACACTGACTAAGACCTCTTGCTTATCTTGTTCTGACTTCATAAGAAATGAGGATAACACTTCAGCAAATCTGAGGTGAAAACCAATCACAACGCCCCATTATATTCTGCTAGGTTCTCTTTTCTTCTACATTAAGACAAGTTTTTGATGTGGTCAGAATTAAGCAAGAAATGCAAAACACCCTTGAGAAGCTTTGCAGTTTCCAATTTAATTGGTCATTTTATTTTTTAAAAAGTTTGCATTTTAAAAAGAAATAAACAGAAAGATTGACTCAGGAAAAAAATGAAGCCAAGTTACAAAAATAAACTGCAAACCCATCCATTTGCTCATTTCCCAATTCTACATTAATCAACTACTACCCAATCAGTTTCTTTTATAAGGACATGTAGGCATAACTGAAGGCATGAAATGAACATCTTAACAGTCTTTAAACATAATGCAACATTTTGGATATGAATAATTAAGTTCTACTAAGCATGGATTTAAGAGGTGTATTTCAGTTTTGCTTTATGTCCCCTTCAGAACAATCCATCCAACAGTCACTTATGTAAAAACAGGAAGAAACATAACACCATTTAGGCTGTCCCAAGCCATCAACAGTTATCGCCAAAAAGGGCCTACACAAAACCACCGCTCCATAGAACAATTTTAAACAGAGTAACATATCAATGAAATCACCGTGACAACATTTTATAGTTAAAAGCCATGAACTGATGGTGGTGTTGTACTTCGAGGTAGATCTGTTGGAATATTCGCAGTGTACTGACTGATCGAGAGCAGACATGAGTTAGATGACAGGACAGAAGGGTAGGATGCGAGCTAATGGGAATGACCTGCCAGGGATGTTTCATGTGCCAGAATGTCAAAATGATCTGGATTTGCACAAGAGCAAAACTTGCACTCTAGTATGACTCCTATTGATTTATTTCCTTTGCACACACAATTCTCAATATACAGTGAGCTGTTTTGGAACAGGCAACTGCAAAATCCTTGGACCTCATTTTCTTCCTCAGTTTATGAACTGAAGGACTATGGGTTAGGAGAACATGTACGCTGGAGGTTCAGAACAGGATTTGTGGGGTAAAACAATATTGTGTGCCTTTATCTAACCTCTTGTTTGTCCACATTTTAATCACCAAGACAAGATGAGCCATCAAACATTAAATGAGGTGAGTCTTGTAAAACATGTTTGGTCCACTTAATCAAGAACCCTGCTTGTGATTGGTTTTAGGTATTCTTCTAGAGGCATATTTGTTAGAAACATCAATGCAGTGCACCATTTTTAAAAAAGAATTAATTTCTACATAAAAATTCAGATCACCCACTTAATGAAAAGCAGCGGTCTCTAGGCTGGTATGTTAAACTTCACTGACCTTAATCCTTGCTAAATAGGTGCCAAACACATTGATGTATCATACATTCATTTTATCTCCCAGAATGATCCATTAATAAAGATACTTGAACCTTGGTGACAAGGAAATTACTTGATACAGATGATTGTCAACCCAAGGCACCTCAGCTTGACACCAAATGGAATTATTTGAGCAGGATGGTTGATCCCAATATACCATGATTAAACTCGGGGAATGCATTCACAATGGCTTATATATGCAGTTAATAGTGGCACTGAAGCTGTATACCATTCCCTAAGAATGTGATATTCTACCTTTCATTAACCTGCTGTGGAACATGGTTACAATCGATCCTCTCATTCCAAGAATTCCGTGTGCAATCCCAGTGTGCATCCCTGGCTCTTAGCACACCCCTTTAATGGAGGACACTATTACATCTGAATTACAGATGAAGCTGCAGGACTACTGAGCTTATGAGGCCATACTTGATGCATCCGGTGCTGGGATCAGCACTTCGCCTAACGACACCTGTCTCAAAGAAGGTGCAGGGCTTACCTTTCCCCTCCTTTGTATTCATTAATACACTAATATTCATCTCGTCTATAAAAATGTAAAGGAAATTCAATTTTTCAAAATTCAAGCTACAACTGATTGTCAGACTAGACATATCCCCCCCCCCCAATCACCAGTGCTCCTTAAAATATATAAAGCACATCGGGTACATTTGTGGGCTGACAAAGAGCCATCAGTTCCCCACCCTCAGAAGGTTCCATATGCTGCTCAAGATCCAACAAAAAACTGCAGCTCTGTAAACTGTGGAAAAATGGCTACTGCAATATTAGTATCTCGTATTCTGTCACTGTGGGGAGGCGTGTACTGAACTTGGGCAAGAAAAAGGAAACAAGATTTTTTTTTTGCTTGGTTTGGGTTAACAATAGCAATGGAGGGGGAAAAAACCTCTAGCTGCAGATCACAGATCGTTCCCTACCAACCTAAGATCCGGGCTGTCTCTTTGAAGAAGCTCATGATGCATTTAAGATATACAATGCCACAATATCATAAAAATGGAACGGAGAGAATTGTCGTGAGAAACCATTAACTTTGAAGGAATGTCTAGACAACTGTGTCAACAAATGCAAATAATTCATGCTTTTCAGTTTTTCTTCCAATGGATGGCCCCATGCTGAGTGTACACAGAAGAAAAAGGCATGTCACAATCATACGAGCAGGGAGGGTTATGGAATCACACGGAAATTCAAGTTATTCTCAACAAGAACTTCAGAAAGTGCTTTCCTGTCGGCAGCCAGAAGTGAGCTGTCCCTGGTTTATTATGTCCTGGTTTAACATACTAACTTGTGAACAGTTCAGCACGGTCCACTGAATTTGGCTCTCATTCAGTCTTCACTCATTTTGAGAGAGGGTTGTTTTGGGATGGACTATGCCTGCTGTCTCTGAGAATGTGCAATGACAGAAGCTCCAAGTCTTGTTCACTTAAGAATTTTTTCCTAAAAAATCAAAGGATCTCAAAAATGTGTGCAACCTCTTCTAGTAACCAGCCACGTGGCTTTGGAATCAATGCTTTTTCAAAGATATTTTAAGGCACTTCAATAGGTATTTTAAATATATATATAATATATCAGAAGTATCTATAAAAATAAAGTATTGAAGCAACATTCACATATGCCTGTTTTCCGAGTTGTCTCTGTGTATGTACAGTATAGTACATATGTACATTCAGTGGATTTTGTCTCTCGTTATACCTTTACTGGCATCTTGGGCTGCTTTGTCAACTTCAGTGCCTGCGGATATTAAAATAAAGCATCAGTTTGTATGGCATTCATAAAAGCAAGGCTAACACTACGACATTCCTCCAATGTAGTTGCTACAAACTGGTGACAGTCTTCCCAGGATAGTTAGGAAAGAGTCTGGGTCTCTGGTTGCACCCTCTCCCATGGCCAAACTAGACACGATGCTAAAAAATTTATGAATCACTCTCCTAGTGTTTTTGAAAGGGAAACAGAAGTTGTGCAGAGCCTCAGCTTGGATCAGGGCCATTGCGGGTGAGGCAGAAGAAGTGATATAATTGTTTCCTTCTCCTCTCAAGTGGCTTCACCATGAATTGTTAGTCCAAGAGAGTGCCCATCATTTCCTCTCCCAGGACTAACGAAGTCAGGGGAGGGATCAGTGGTGAGCAGTGAAATCCTGCAGGTAAAAGGGTTACCTCACCCCTCTAAATTTGAAGAGGACCATGCATAGCTTCTATTTTGCTTTAACAACCATGAATGGATCTCCCTGAGTCATGCCTGGTTTGTCCCTTAGAGCTGGTGATGCTACCTGGAAGAAGATCCTGGGACCATGCCAGTATTTCCATCAGGGAATAGAAGGCAATTTTAGCCTTGCTCCAAAAGCTATGTGACTGTTCATCACAGCCTGGGGATGCAACCCTGCCTCCCACAGTTCTTCTTCCCTCCCACTGCCTCTTTATAAAGAGATACAACACATGTCTTGTTGATGGGCAGATTAACCCATGTCCTAACTTGCTCCTGCCAATTGCTTAGACAAAGAACTAGTATTGCACTTATGGCACAATGCGCATGGTGGGGCTGGGGATTTTAGGTAGAACTGGAAGTCACCTATTCCAGTTTTCTCAATGGAGAAAGAGGACAAGGAATGCTTTAGACTGGTACAATGGTCTTTCATAGAGAGGAGGAGAATGATAGGAAAAAGGGGTCTTTCCTCTTTCCCTGCCATCGTTTCTGACTCTGGGAATAAATCTCTTTCTGGGATCATGAGACCTGCATGGAATAATAGCCAAGTGGGTCAGGAGGATTTGGTAGGAAGCAGGCAAAAATTGTTCTCTTTTTACTCTTCCATCAGTGGAGTTCTGTTCACACAAAAGACTGGTGACCATCAGCAGCTTCCACTGATGAATTACAGGATCCACCCCAATATATGCAAAACATCTGCTACTTTCATGTTTTTAGGACATTTCCAAAGTTACCTTTGAAGCTAATGAAAGACCATTACTTACAATAGTTCAATTAAATGTTCCAATACATAGTGAAAGAAGATTGAGGAATCCATATCTATATTTTAACGCCCATGGGGGGGGGGGGAATAAACCCAGATTATTAAACAGACTGATCCCAGGCCACATGCAAACAATGCAATAATCTTTCATTGAGTGTACATAAGGATGAACTGAACTTGATATCAGCGATATAAACATTTCAAATGTTGTTTGTGAAAACAGACTCTTTACTTTGGTGTGTGGCAGATTATGCTGTACTACTTGCCAAGGAGAAACGCCCTCTTGTCGATGAACTTCTAAATATTTAAATTCCATTTCATATGAAGAGATCACATGTTAGTGCCATAATTAAGCACGGATGTCAGTGGAGCTGAGCTTTCTGCCTGGATAACAGTTCTCCACCATGAGAGAAATGCCAAGGAGAAGCCAAGGTGTCGATAGAAAAATAAACATCAAGGTGAAGATGACATGTTTACTTTCAAAGCAGGAGACCATTATCCAGGCACAACATCAAAATCTATTGTAATTATTGCTCCTGAATCAAAAGCAGACTTCCTGATTTATAAAAACAGTAATATTAAGCTGTGTAATTAGAATACTCTTTATGGAAAAAATAACCCAGAGACCAGAAGAAAAGTATTTGCATGGAACAATAACAAATGATTAAATTAACTTGTCAGGTAGTATAGACTCATTAAGACCTGTTATGGAAGCACTGGATTTTGGAGAGATAAAACCATACCAGATCTTTTTGGGATGTGACCCCACCCCGCCTCAGCACTGGTCTATCAAGGTCATTATTGTTTCCTTTGAGGTCCAGTGAGTCTCAGGTAGTCTTTCCCATCATGTACTACATGATTTTTTTAACGGAGATGTTGAAAATTGACCCTAGGATCTTTTGCATGGAAAGTAGATGCTCTACTACCAAGCCACAGCCCTACCTCATGTGAACATCTTGATTGGGGAAGCATGCATGGGTGAAAGAAGAAGCAGAAAAATTACTGGGGTTATCAAAAGTGGAATTGCCCCACCAAGAAAATAGTCTGCTCAGTGAAGGTTGTGTCATAATTATTTGTATGAGCTGCAAAACAATTGGCTTGGCTGTTACATATCACAATGTTCCCTCTAAGCTGTGGAGTCTTGTGAACAAAAATTCTACTTTGTGAGCTACTGGCATTAAAGCTGTGAGCGAGTGATTTGGCTACTGCATAAATTAGTTTGCTCTGGAGCCATCCTTCCTGAGCTAAGACAGAAATGTGTGAGCCAGAGGCTAAAAAACTGTGAGCTAGTGCACACTAACTCAGCCTAGAGGGAACACTGAAATAGTAACTGGTATTCCAATTTCCAAGCCCCTTTGCTCCTACTGGTTATGAAATCTAGACAGAACCAAAGAAGACTCTTCATTCTGCAAACTGCTGTACCATGGGCCACTGTGTTGGACTTGGATCTTTCTTCAGACATGCAAGATGTAACAGAGTGTTACTTACAGTTAACATTTCAGGGCACCTTTGTATTTATTTATGTGCTACTTATGTGCTATTTATGATGCCAGCAATGGGCCCCTCTTCAGCTCTGCCTGGTTCTCCACCCTACAAATTGGCCCTATCAAGGAGCAAGTGCTGACAGTACAGTATCTGAACAGCAACATGGTTGTGATGGTTCTCCCGTGTCTGCTTTCATGGAGGCTACGATATCTTCTGTTTAGTCTAAAACAGATTTCGTTTTGAAAATGTAGCGTGCTGATTACAGTCCTAATTCCTTACCTTTTGTCTAGAAATCATCCAAGATTTTATCGTTGGTACTAAGACACTACCGAGGAGGATCTGAGCCGGATGATAGATAAGTAAAGGGACAGAAATTAAAGACAGGTGTTCATAGCCCTCAAAGACAATCTTCAGCATCGGTATTCCTGTGGGCAGAAAGACAGCTAAACTTCAGAATGCTTTGATGTGTTATCTGTGTCAACTATCATAGGAAAGCATTTTACTTTTTAAACATTTCAGAAAAAAAGAAAAAGAATAGATAGTGCAGGAAGAGTGAAGACACAGAACAATCTTGTAAGAGACAGAAGAACACAAATACACAATCCTCAGCAGCAAAGAAAAGCCCTTTCCCTTTGGCAAATGGAGACGTGGCCGTGAATACCAGAGAGACTTCGAGCACAAACCTCCTATCAATTTGAAAGCTGCATTCTTTCAGCCAAAGGCTTAATGCAAATTTGTTCCCTGCTAGAGGGCAATTGTACAGATACTGGGGGGTGACCTAGATTCCCCCCTTGCTCCCCTTTATTTCTATGCCAAATCAACTTACCTCACCCCCCACACTCAGGATAGTCCTTGTGGCAGTATGATATTACTGCTGAGCCTGCCTGCTTTGTCCATGGACAAATATCCAATTGCTATAAACCTTCCCTTGCAATGAAAGAGACAGAGCACATGAAGACGCTCGTTTTCCCTTGGAATGAAAAGTAAGGCTCATTGTTTTGCCCATCGTGAAGTTAAAAAGTGGTCACAGATCTAATGCATTGGGAAGCTGGGATTCTGGGGGGAGGTCTAGGTGAAGCTGCAGGTTCAGGGGAACATACTTTCAAGGACCCCAGGTATGGTTCCCGAACAAAGTATTTTCTGTCCCAATAACAAATAGTTCAGCTTTACCAAGACCCTTAATTCTTCCCTCTCAAAACTGGCATTTTCTCCACATTTTAAAGGTGTTAAAATGATAAACAGACCTCTTATTGTCACAAATGACATGCTTGCCAATGACAAAAAAGGAGGATGGCTATCATATCCTTACAACCCTCAAATTTGTGCACTATTTAGTTGCAAATTCTTACATTTCTAGGTTGATATAGAACAGATTCTAACCCATTCAGGAGATTAAGAACTTTAAGAAAACATTGTTACATGTCAAACTCCCCCCCCAAATCTCATAATGGACGGTGAAGACACCACACTGAAGAACATTTCAGAAAAAAGTAAGATGGAGTGAATTTAGAAAATATTGTTTTAAAAAATACTGCTTGAATTTTAGGAAGCTAAAATATTTCATGTTTGTCAAAGATTTTGAAATCATACTCCATGTAGTTTCTTGACTTATTTGTAAAATCAAAAATTCCCAAATGAGAAAAGTTTTAAATCCCACATCATTTTCAACTAGAGTAACTAAGCCATTGCTTTGGAAGCTACACAAGTATTTGCAAATTCTTTCAATTTTCTGTCTTTGATCTAAAAGGATATGTTGTGTTCTTTGGCCTATATTTTCATACAAACAAGGAAACCAAGCCGGTCATCCATCTTAGCTGGGCTGTTCTTCTTGGATATTTCAGTCTGCAGCATGTGCTAACCTAATCTTAAAACTGGAACACTGATTTGAACAACAGTGACACAAGCAGGTGCCACTATAACAAAAATAGTAGAGCACAGGAGATTAACTCCTTCAGATGGGTAGCCAAGAATGAAAGTGCGAAACTAAGAGGATCTGGTTATCTTTATTTCAATCTGCCCACTCTAGTTTCTCTCATCACTTATAGCATGCAGATTCTGATGTAATGGATTATGACAGGTGCACCAACATTAAATCTGTTCAGTATAAATCTGCAGAGTGTCTCAGAGCATTTTTATATATTTAAAAATATCCACGAAAAATGTTAAGCAAGTCTTGGTTTAACAATTTCTTGATTCTGTTCAGAGTCTCCAAGGAAACAAATAAGAGTCAGGAACATGGGTACAACTATTACCCACTCTTCCTTGCCACTTCTCTCCATTAATCAAGTAAATAAATAAATTTATTAATCAAGTAAATAAATTAACTGAACACAAAACAGAAAATTGAGCCCTGGCCCTTCCATTTGCTGCCAGAAATGTATTAGTCAAATTGCTACACAAGAGAAACCAGTGGAGGCAGTCTGAATCCCCTCTCTATGCTCCTGGAAAAAAACCTGACATACCTCCTCCCTCCCATGGATTCTGTGATGGTTCTTACTGACTGTTCTGGTTCTTACTGACTTTTTCCCACCCACAAAGCAAATATGTCCATGGTTTCCTGCCTTGTGTGAATTTTATAAAACAACATAAGGCTTCTGCTCTGAATAAAGTTTTTTCCAAATTAAAATAACCTGAATCCTTTGTTGTAAAATAGGGTGGCCATTCTAACTCTGGTTAATGTGTGTGCTGGGAGGAGTGGGGAAGACCTGGAGGAGAGTGCTGAACAACAGTCCAGTTTGAAATGGCAGGTTGGACTCAGTATTCCAACAGAAACTCTTGTGGTTAAGGAGGACGCAAATGGTGTATGTTTTAGTGCACTTAAACTTCCTGCATTTAGTTATAGTCAGGGGTCTTTTGGGGGAGGGAGCGCACCGGAGCACAGCTCCGGCAGCTCAGGAGCCAAGCCCCGCCCCCAGCCGATCCCAGGAGTCTTTCAGCCAGCCGAATGTCAATTTCAGCTCCATTATATCCTATGGGCCATTGAAGTCAATGGTGAGAACATAGGGTATATTCTGGGGGCTGGAGGGGAGGGGTTTGAGGGAGAGACTCCAAACTCACAGGGTAGCTGATGGAGCCTCTCCCCAAGATACCCACCAAGTTTCAAGAACATTGGACCAGGGGGTCCAATTCTATAGGCCCCCAAACAGGTTGCCCCCATTCCCTCCATTATTCTCTATAGTGGGGAAAAAGTAACTTTTTCCCCACGCTGCTGTTAGTAGCTCTGGGGTAGAGGGGGTTTGAGGGAGAGGCTCCAAACTTTCAGGGTGGCTTCAAGAGCCTTTCCCCACATACATCCCCATGTCTCAAAGCAATTGGACCAATGGGCCTAATTCTATGGGCACCCAAACAGATTACCCCCAATGGGGAAACCCAGCCAGCAGCACTTAAGGCAGGCATGCAGAAAAGGACAACTGCAATAATAAGAGGAGGACACTTTCCCTATGAAGAAAGGTTATCACGTTAGAGGATCTTAGCTTTGAGAAACAATGACTGAGGGGTGACACGAGAAGAGGTTTACAAGACTGTGCATGGGATAGAGCAGGTAGAAAAAGAAGTACTTTTCGCCCTTTCTCACAAGACAAGAACTCGTGGACACTCAATGAAATTGCTGAGCAGTCAGGTTAGAAGTTAGAACAGATGAAAGGTTTTTTGGTTCTTACAGGTTTACAACTTTAAAAAGTTCTGCTGGTTGCTGTTGCTTGGGGGGGGGGTTGGTTTGTTTTTTTCCTGTCTGCTCCAGGCTCTATACATTTGTCAAATTCCATCTGGAAGCTGTTCATGCCAGCCACCACCACCACCTCCTGTAGCAGTGAATTCCATGTATTAATCACTGTTTGGGTGAAGAAGTATATCCTTTCATCTGCAGTTGCCCTTTTCTGCATTTTTCTCAGTGCTATAAATATTCTTTTTGAGATGTGTGTGGTGTAAGTGGTCCAATGAGGTTGCAACATCAATTTATACATGTATAAATGTTGTTCCTTTTGGTCTTTTGGGGTTTCTGTGTGGCACTGTGGCATGCTTGCACTGCCACACTGCCACTTGTTCTGGAGTGTGCCACTTGTTCTCATGGCAAACAAGCACCTCCCAAGACAGTTCACTTTCCCTGAGATTCTCTGGCAGAGTCTGACTGCTAGTGCTGCCTACTTGCCTGCCTTAAGTGCTGCTGGCTGGGTTCCCCCATTGGAAACAATGGAGGTAATGGGGGTAACCTGTTTGGGTGCCCATAGAATTAGGCCCATTGGTCCAATTGCTTTGAGATGTGGGGATGTATGTGGGAAGAGGCTCTCAAAGCTACCCTGAAAGTTTGGAGCCTCTCCCTCAAACCCCTTCCCCCCCAGAGCTACTAACAGCAGCATGGGAAAAAGTAACTTTTTCCCATCAGAGAGAACAATGGAGGGAATGGGGGCAACTTGTTTGGGGGCCCAAAGAATTGGACCCCCTGGTCCAATGTTCTTGAAACTTGGTGGGTATCTTGGGGAGAGGCTCCATCAGCTACCCTGTGAGTTTGGAGTCTCTCCTTCAAACCCCTCCCCTCCAGCCCCCAGAATATACTCTATGTTTTCACCATTGACTTCAATGGCCCATAAGATATAATGGGGCTGAATTGCCGCCGAATTTCTTTCATTCTCTCCTTTCCTTCTCTCCTTTTCCTCTTTCCCTCCTTCTTCCCTTCTCTCTTTCTTTCTTTCCCACCTTCTTCTCTTCTCTTTATTCCTCCTTTCCCTGTTTTCCTCCTTCTTCCCTTCTCTCTCTTTCTTTCCCTCCTTCTTTCCTTCTCTTTCCTTCCCTCTTTCCCCCTTCTGTGGCCCAAGTCTAGCGAGAAGGGATTTAAACTTTAAACCCCTTCTCTCTTAGCTCCCCCACCCAGGCCAGCTGGGGAATGGAAGGGGAGGCTTTTGAAGATGCCTCCTCCCCCTTTTGCTTCCCCTTCTGACATCACTTCCGGTGATGTCAGGGGGTGTGGCATATGCTAATAGCCTAATAGCTCATTAGCATACCATATGCTAATGAGCTCCTGCAGCTCTTTTTCTATGAAAAGACCCCTGGTTATAGTGATCACTACTTTTAGCTTAACCACCCCCTTGGTCAAACTAGAAAAGTCACTGGGAGATCTGTGAACAGATCTGCCCTGTATATTTTAAAAGGCAAATGAGCCCCTCCCAATTTAGAATGTGGGCTGAGACAAGGGACAGAAGGGGTTTAAACATCTTATACTGCAAGGTTTTGCCAAATGAAATGATTGCGGGTCAACTAGGGCTTCAACAGTAGCATCTATTTTGCTATCCGGAAAAATTTTTAGAGACATCAGGAAACCTCCTTGATCCATCAGCCTCAAAGGCTAGAACATCTTAACTGGTTATCCATCTTTGGAAAGATTCTGAATATCTGAAAGACACCAGGCAATGGTTGGTTCTTAGCAATGGCAGAGAAGAAAAGCAACCCCCCCCAATTACCAGTGCACATTATCCCTGGAGAACATAAATTCATCGTCGTGGCTTCTGTGCAGTCCCACATGGGACTGCGCAGTCGCAGGCCAGCCACGGAAAAGATTTCCAAGCTTTCTAATAGACTAGGAGCGCCCCTCCTCCCTCTGGCGCTTTCCCGCCAAAACGCTCACATGACCAGGAGGAGGGGCGCTACTCCCTCAGTTCTCTTTTTGCCGCCACGGAGAGATCATCTCCACTGCTGTTCTCTGTGTTTTTCCTCACCTCAGTTTTGAGGCTGAGGAGATTTTTTTTTTCTCTCAACAGTTTTTTATTTTTGTGAACAATGAAATATGTCTAAAGAAGATTTTTTTGTGTATTTTCCACTGTGTGAGGAAAGAGCTGGACTCAGAAGAGCTCCCTTCAAAGAGCCAGGCTGCGATGGCCCTCTGAGGAGGTCGCCTAGCCTGATGAGGCCTATTTCCCCCTGTGATGGGGTGTGTGGACGAAGAGCCAGGCTGCGATGGCCCTCTGAGGAGGTCGCCTAGCCTGATGAGGCCTATTTCCCCCTGTGATGGGGTGTGTGGACGAAGAGCCAGGCTGCGATGGCCCTCTTAGGAGGTCGCCTAGCCTGATGAGGCCTATTTCCCCCTGTGATGGGGTGTGTGGACAAAGAGCCAGGCTGCAATGTCCCTCTTAGGAGCTCGCCTAGCCTGATGAGGCCTATTTCCCCCTCTGCTGGGGTGTGTGGACAAAGAGCCAGGCTGCAATGGCCCTCTTAGGAGCTCGCCTAGCCTGATGAGGCCTATTTTCCCCCTCTACTGAGGTGTGTGGACAGAGAACCAGGCTGCAATAGCCCTCTTAGGAGCTCACCTAGCCTGATGAAGGCCTATTTTTCCCCTCTGTTGAGGTGTGTGGACAAAGAGCCAGGCTGCAATAGCCCTCTTAGGAGCTCGCCTAGCCTGATGAAGGCTTATTTTCCCCTCTTAGGCCCTCTTAGAAGGTTTCCTGTGTGTCCAGCAGCCTGATGATGGCCTATCCCCCCTCTGCTAAGGTGTGTGCACAAAGAGCCGGGCTGAAATGGCCCTCTTAGGAGGTTGCCTATGTGCCCAGCAGCCTGTTAATGGCCTATCCCCCCTCTGCTGAGGTATGTGCACAAAGAGCCGGGCTGAAATGGCCCTCTTAGGAGATTGGCCTGTGTGTCCAGCAGCCTGATGGCCTATCCCCCCTCTGCTGAGGTGTGTGCACAAAGAGCCGGGCTGAAATGGCCCTCTTAGGAAGTTGCCTGTGTGCCCAGCAGCCTTATGAAGGCCTATTTTCCCCTTGATGGCCTATTCCTCCATTGCTGAGGTGTGTGTAGGGGGAAAGGACTCTGAATGGAGGCGTATTCTCCCCTCTGTGCTGGGGTGTTGTACACAGAGCCTCAGAATAACTGGCTCTTTTCAGGGGCTTGGGATGTGTGCCTTGAAGTCACAACCCCGTCTACATCGAAGCATTTCTGCCTAGTCATTCCTTAAAGGGTCTTTGGCCTCTGTGCCTCTGACCTTGGAAAGGTTCTCTGGCCCCTCCCATCATTTCCAGTGAAGCAGCTTGGAGGCGTGGCCTGGTAGAGGCGGTCTGTCTTAAAGAGACTTCTCCCCTCTCTGCCTTTCTGTCAGTTCTGACCAGAAGCCTGGAAGTGTGGCCTCATAAGGCCCGTTTTAAACCTTTGCTGTGCCTGACTGACTGTGGCTGTCTGTCTTAAAGAGACTTCCCCCTCTCTGCCTTTCTGTCAGTTCTGACCAGAAGCCTGGAAGTGTGGCCTCATAAGGCCCATTTTAAACCTTTGCTGTCCCTGGCTGTCCTCAGGTCCACGGTAGAATCTGTGGAGGCATGGGTTCACACAGCCTTGTAATTCTCTATGCCCCTTTGTGGAAGGTATTATGTATCAGAACGCTATTGTGCCCTTTATAGTTGGGGTCGTTTGGACCTCTTCAGCTTCTGTAGTTTTGAAGAGTGGCTGAGGTGGACGGAGTTTTCCCTACATGTTGTTAGCCATCATCTGATACAACAGACTACTTATGCTTAAGTCCTGCGGTGGTTTTTGACCACTCACTCTATTGGGGCTGCCTGGATTCCAAGGTCAGAACCAGTTCTCTGCTGAGCTCCGCTCCAAGCCCTGTTTCTAAGATCTAGTTTTAAAGGCTGAGACAGCAGCCCTGCTGTAGTCTCTCAGCACTGATACGTAACCTTACAGGGCTTTTCAATGCAGGCATTATTTCAAGTGCAGGCAAGGCTTACTGTTTCCATCTTCATGGGGACCTCAGAATTAATTGGCAAGTATGCGTTGGGAGGCAAGCCTAGGTAATTTGCCACTCCTCTTGGTTCCATGGTATCCCTCAGAACCGTCAATGAATTGGGGGTTTCCTTAGCCCACACAAGTCACTCTTATGTGACATTATTCACACTCAGCCCTACCCCACTTGACTACCAGTTTTCTTCTCACCTTGTCACAGAGAGTACTCCATCTTTCTGTGTTATACCTCTGAGGATGCCAGTCACAGCTGCTGGTGAAACGTCGGGTCCTGCAATGCCAAGACCACGGCCATACAGCGCAGAAAATCTGCAACAGCTACTGTTATAAGACTCTTTGACTCTAGGTTACAGATGCTGTACAACTCCTTACTACTCTTTTTAAAAGAGAGCATATGTTGTTGTTGTTGTTTTCTGCTCAGAACAGCTGCCCTAACAGACAAGGGTCCAATGGGCAAACTATAATTAATGGCTCTTGTTGCATCCTCTGCTGCAATCAATTATTGTATTCTTGATTCCGTGGTTCATCCATATTGTTCCTGTTAGCCTATGAGTCAAATACCACTTACTCTTTATTTAACCAGTACAGAGTATTAAGGATCTGAAATAAACCCAATTGGGATCCAGTTTATAAATCAACAGGTCACTATGACCTTTATACTATTTTGTTTGAATGTATCTTTATGCACTGTGGTTCACGGCCTATGCTGGTGATCTGCATGATGAATCTGTCCCTTTAATTTGGATCACTCATGTGACTCTACCCTTGTCCATGCTAGGAGATAATATAAACTAAATAAACAAGCGAAAAACAGAACAAAACAAAGCATTGAGGTAACTGATCTCACAAAGGCTGTGAATTCTGCTGTCCAGTTGGACAACATTCTGGAGGCAATAACAGGCTTCTTGTCAAATCCCTGAGTCACGTTTCTTTCCCGCCTTCACTTAACGTGATGTCTCAGGGTCCTGCATACCTTTTGTCCATGTACAAGAGGCCAAGTTCCATCCTTGGCATCTCCTACTGACAAAGTCTCTGGTGATCAAGATCCTTTCACCTCTGCTGTTTTGTCCATCAGGTTTCCTGCAATTCTGTGTGCACGTGTGTCAATTGCTGGACTTAAATTCAGCAGTTTGCCCTCCTCTCCTCTATATGAGGGCTGCTGGTCTCCACTTGATTAGATCATTCCATTTAGTGATAAATGGGGAGGATCTGTGGCTCAGTGGAAGAGCGTCTGCTTGGCATGCTGAGGGTCCTAGGCCCTCCAGTTAATGGTCTGGCGGTAGGCGATGTGAAAGGCCTTTCTTTGCCTGACACATTAGAGAGGTGCTGCCAGTCTGAGTGGACAGTACTGACCTTGATGAACCAATGGTCTGATCCGCTATAAGGCAGATTTGAGGTGGGACAGGGAGAGTGATGTGATTTCAAATGATTCTTATGTCTCCAGTGTAGTGCCTCAAGAGACGCCTATGATAAGCCCAAGTTCAGTGGCTCATAATACATGTTTTTTGCTTGGTGGTTCTGTGTCTTGACCGCTCTACTGTTCCTGCAGTCAGTACCCCTCTTGCTGAGGAGGGAAGTTTCCAATGGTAAAATTCCAATGTTCCCTTTCACGGGATTTGTACTTAACTGCCTCTCAATGTGCACAGAGATTAGTGAGGCCTATGTGCAGCTTTTATATTAAATTTTCCTTGCTACTTTGGCAGATCTTATTGATCCTTTTCAAACCAACCTGCCTGAATTTACCCCCTTTGTTTTACTAAGATTGTCAGCTCTTTTAGCTTTCACTGCTGAGTTTCCTAGCATTTTTACATATCTATATGTGACATGATGGGCATATTTACTTTGTCTCTGGTTTTAGTGCAAACGCTCCACAGAGTTAAAGGAAGCACTGTAATCATGTTTTAACTTACTAGCAGACACCAGTTCCCTGGTATTCTGATTGGAGGTCTGAGCTACTTGGCATAGCCCCACAATATGACAGTCCAGACCCTGGCCCTTATGCTTCATTCCTGACAATAACCTTGTCCTTGAGGAATGCACTTCTAATCCCTGACAAAGACAACCTGTTGTTATGCCTTTTTCTCTGCCTATATTGCTGCACAAATTGCTCTGCAGACTACACAAGTTTTCTTCCTTGTGGCGCATTCTGTTCATCCTTTCTTTAGCCATATCACACCTCTATTCACTGCCTTCGTTACCATTGTGCAGATCTGCTTATTCTCACTCCTGCTGATGAATTAATGTGTTGATCATTTCCTTTCCTGCATTGTAGCAGTAGCCTCCCACTTTTCTGAGTGGCAAACATCACTCTTGCACCTCGCACCTCTAAGTGGAGAGGGGAGTCTCTATAGAAACTGCAGCAAGGTTTGGACCCTGCTTCTTGTGCTGTTGAATGTTTTTGGCAACTGATTTAAGAGAAAGGAAGCAAGATCCTCTCGGATCTTTTCCTTGTCAGATTACTAAGCAGGCTACAAAAGACGGGTATAACCCCTTGTTTTATTTTTGGCACTTACATGGTGCTTCGTTTATCGTAGGGTACTAACTTATACCCTCTCCATGCATGAAATTTTAAAAGGTGATGTCCTGTTGGAATCCCCTACCAAGTGTGGTCTCTCACTCCTCATGTAATGCATGGTTAGCATCCTCACACAATCCATCCTTGTGGATCGGTTGACGCTATCACACTGTGTTTGAGTACACAGCCTTTCATTACACTCTGTGTATGATGGCTCTTTTCAAAAGAGTGCTCTTTTTTCCTTTATCACATTCCCACATGTATTTTGGTGGGGACACTTGCACAGAGTTTACTCCTCTAGCATAGGAGAATTCTGGGTGAAGGTCAATTCGTGCCGCTAAACAACTGTTGATAAAGCGGTTCTTGGTGGTCTCCTTCTGAGAGCTTCACACCCACCTCCTTCACTCAGTGATCTTGCTAATCGTCCCATGTGGGACTGCACAGAAGCCACGACGATGAAAACAAAGTTGCACTTACCTGTAACTGTTGTTCATCGAGTGGTCTTCTGTGCAGGCACACATCCCTCCCTCCTGCCCCGCTGTGAACTCTCTGGAACTTTAGTTTTCTAGGGGTCTCCTGCGGCGGCATGGAGAGAACTGAGGGAGTAGTGCCTCTCCTCCTGGTCATGTGAGCGTTTTGGCGGGAAAGCGCCAGAGGGAGGAGGGGCGCTCCTAGTCTATTAGAAAGCTTGGAAATCTTTTCCGTGGCTGGCCTGCGACTGCGCAGTCCCATGTGTGCCTGCACAGAAGACCACTCGATGAACAACAGTTACAGGTAAGTGCAACTTTGTTATCTATGGTGTTCTATGATATGCTCTACTATATGCATAGGGATCAGAATGTTCTGGGACAGCTCCATGGTTGTCATGCGAGACATGAAGTCCCATCAATATGGTCTCAGGATGGATGATGGAATCCTGAAGGACCATAGATGTTGAAATCCTCAGCATTAAATCTGAGATTGACTTTACCATCGGACAAGGGAGTGGGTGGTGCACCAACAAAAAACCTGTTAATTCCAAAACACTCCCCAACATTGGGTAAATACATTGAAAGCTGGGATTCCAGCTGACCAAGCACTTGGTGAGAGCTTCTCTCCCTACGTGTCCAATAAGACAAGGCTGATGCTGCACCAGGAAACCTGGAGAGTACAGTTGGGAGAGACCGACTACTCTTTTGTTGCCAAGCCAGGTCTCCATGATGTGTACCAGATCAGCCTCCTCATCCAGTATTAGATTGCTGCTTTACCTTTTCCCTTCTTTGACAAATTTCTTAGAAAGTTCTTTTACCATATCCCTATCTCTTTTTGTTTACACTTTGGTATCAGAGTATGCTACCGAACGGCCCTAATTCTTTCATTAGGGATGGCTATTTGGGACACCATGCTGAGTCCTCCAGCAAAAATGATACCAACATCATTAGTAAACACAGGAGCAGATCTGCAGACCAACCACCGGATCCTCAGTTTTTCCCTTCAGTTCCACCACACTGCCATTGATACCAATGAATTAGGTTAACAGGAATCTGAGTGGGTAGAAAGCTGCTTCAGCACTGTTCACATTCTCTTGAATTCATCAGTAGGTTAAATATCAGAGGTAGGTTTTTGTTTTCTTTTCTTCTGTGCTGTCACCATTTCCTCTGCAGCACCTTCCACGGTGCCACCTTACTCACTGCTGCTGGGTTGCATACACCAATCTGTGGGGGACTGGCTTACAGATGGCTCTCCCTAGTGGCAGGGAGGTTGCATGAGATGGGTTTTTGTTTATACTATTCCACTGCACAGGGTCACAGATGAAAACAGGGGGACTGGTAACATTTTTACTCAGTGATTCTGTGACATGCTATTTTCTGTCATGCAAGACCCTGATTCTGCCTCAAGCTTGGCCCATGCAACTGCGAGCAGCCACCTCCAACCGATGTCTCCACTCCTAGGATGGCACCCTGTCTAACCTCATACATCCCTTCCCCCCATCTCTTCATGTTCATGTCTTTTACACCTCCCAAGTCCCTTTAAGCAAAATGTCCCGCTGCCCTTCCATCCCTTTAGTTAACTGTAAAACAATTCTTTTAAGCATGCAAGGCATAAAGGTATTTGCAAGAAAATTTAAATCCAAGGTTTTAAAAAAAGATCTTGCAATCACAGCAGCTATAGAAATGAAGGAAATAAATTTTAATGGTCCAAGGTACTGATGCTATGTCACCATGGTTGACAGGATCCAAGCAGGCTTCAGGAGATGGCATTTGACTTTATGGAAGTGAGCACTCTCCACGCATTTACAATTTTACAGGGGCTTTAAGCTGTCATGCTGAAAAGTGTTTATAAAACATTAATCAAAAATTCCTCTTTAATACAATGCATTGTCTGAAAGATGTTAGAAGGCACATATTGTAAATGGATTCTTTTTTTCTGACTAAAGTAATTTCTACCAAAAGCATTTCCCCATTGCTGTACAAGTACACAGAGAGGATAAAGAGCACTTTCTCAGCACATTACTACCTGATCCAAACACTGGGGAAATCACTAATGTATGGCACGCCGTCTTTCCATGTCACACATGACACATTTGTCTAAAACCACCCAGCAGAGCTTGACGTGGCAGCCTCTTCCTTTGCTGAGCTTTCAACTGACATCTGCCAAGCAAGACCTTCAAGCAAGAGCCTCCTTTCTCTAACAACGAACCAGGAGTTTCCTTTCATCCTATACCCACGATGAAAAGGATAAAACAATAAGAACAGGCACTCAGGTTCTCTTCCTCCCCACATTTTATGTTTATTTTATGCTCCTGAATTCCTGCACTTCCTTCAGAGTAGGTATTTGTCAGTTGCTGTTGATACTGCTAGGATTCAAGAGAACTTCTCTTTGTTACTAACAAATGTTCGTTATCCTTCACATCTTATGCATTTTCGAATAGGATAAATCCCATTCTCAGCAACCACTCTAGAACTTAGATTCCCCCCAAGAAGATAATAGCCCTCAGAAGGCTGTTATTATTTTGTTTTTATTAGTATAGGTAATAGTAAAGTGGGTGGCTCAGGACAATCATAAAAACAGCAAAACTAACTAATTCACAGACAAATCAGAGGTTCCCACATATTTGACTTCAAATATCCAAAGCTCTGCTTTGGATGGCACTGTGAGAGATTCCCCAGCCCCTGTATGCAGACCAATGACTTTGTAAATTAACCAAAAGAAAAAGGAAGAAATGCCTGACTGGGTCTGTGCATGCTGCAGGAAGCACTTACAATAAGAGGGAATGAGAGAGAGAGAGAGAGAGAGAGAGAGAGAGAGAGAGAGAGAGAGAGAGAGAGAGAGATCTACCAGCGAAAGCCCATGAGAAGTTGCGGAATTCTGAAGTAGGAGATATGCATAGGGGGGACACCAGACAGTTCCTAACAAGATTCCAGCTTCTCATCTAATAGCGAACTGTAGAGCCAAGTGTTGATCAGGAAGGCAATAAAAAGGCTAACATGCAGACAAAGATGAGGTTTCTGTATAACTGAGATTCCCTAAGTATGTAGCAAAAATATTATGTGCATTAAAAAATTAGCTCCACAATTAAAATAGCCTAAGTAGGACTGAGCATGCTCATTACCTGAGGGGAGAGAAAACAGAGGGAGATGTAGGTAATTGGGCTGCTCTGGCACTTTATAGCTTACGGTATCTAGGAAGGAGAAGTTTGGGGTGAGGGGTTATAGAATACTGTAATAGTTGACCCCCCCCCAATGATTCCTTACAGGTCCCCAGATTTTTACTTGTGTTCCTGGATCACATTTCGATTCCTTTTTGCAGCTATATCTGAAAACACAGCCATATGTTACTTAAAGAAATATACGAGGCATAACTGAAACTTACAGGATGTGGATGCACTATATGGATGCACTGGGGAAACTTCCATCCATCAACATAAACTAATATTGTTGAGTCCATCGAAAAAGAGGCAACCAAGTAAAAAGTACCTTTTATAGTACTTCCCCTCTGCCTTTTCATTCAAGTCTCGTATGTTAACCTGGCCTGAAAAGGGCAATTGGGAGGCCATCAAAGGTGACATAACGCAAGAGCTGCAGCTGTCCAAAGTGTCAGTTATAGATGCTTGTACATGACTTGTAGATATCTACAAGCCATTTAAAAAACTGGAAGAAAAATAAAAGTCAAAACTGAAATTAAAATGCAGTCCTTTGATGGCACAAGTATGTTTCACCGTAGCTGAACACTGCTCTGTAACAAAACTATGCAATCTGTACAACTCCTGAGGTCAACTGAACAACACAGTGGAATTGTACACACAGTTGTACTCTAGGACAGCATGATAAAGCCAGGATGGAAGCCAGATTGAAATGGATCTAGAGAATAGGCTGTATTTACTCAACCTTGCTCAATTCCCTTTCTTCCTATAGCATTGGTCACAAATGTTTTTTCCATGCAAATCCCATGGTCCCCAGCATAGCCTTAGACTATAGGCGGTCAAAGTGGACTCACCTCTCCCATTTTTTACTATTGGAAAAGCTGCCTAGATCCAACCCAGTCTCTCATTCAAGAAAATCTGGAGTTGCACATTCACACCCACTCAAGCACCTTGCCCAAGAAAAAGAGATGTTCACCATTGACTGAGTGGTGTTCAAACCATTTGGGTCCAGGAGTCATTCTTCAGACAGGCTTTGCTATATGGATCCAGATAATAAATGTGTTTTGGTTATAAATACACTGGCAATTTTTGAGGCTCCGCATTATGGTAACTATTTGTGTGCTACTGCTCACCATGTTACAGGCACTGGAAAAGTCCACAAAGTGGACTTTGACCATAATTAATTTATTGGATGTTAACATGGGGACATTTTTTGTGGTTCCCAGGAGAAAAGAAGGAGGCAAACTCTATGGTAGTCTTAAAATTACTGCTGGAATGATTCCATGTTTTGGGGTGTATGTTCCTTTAAATGTTTAGTTTGACTGCAGTACTGTAAGGAGAGTGATAGAGAGTGACAAGTGTGATTTGATTTGCTGCTGACTGAGAGTTTGGGAGATGTTCTGAGAGGAATCTGTGTTTGTGTGTCTATGAGGAGATTCTGTGATATGAGAGAGACAAGTATGGAAGAGTTTTGAAGGGAGTCTGTGTGACTCTGAGTTATGAAGGATTCTGTGTGTGAAGTTTGAAGACTGAACATAGTCTGTGTGATTATAGGACTTGGAGTCTATTTCTGAGTGAATAAGACCAACAGTTTAGTCTGTGTGACTAAGAGAGTTGATCCTATTCTGTGTGAATAAAACAAAGACTAGCCTGTGTGGCGATATATATCTATATAGATGAGAGTTAGAGAGAGATTATACTGAATGTATAAGCCTGAGAGAATGGAGTTTGGAGAGACTGTTTGTAGCACCAAGCTTTGCCAGTTATATTTACGAGTTCCTTTCGTCAGCAACTGTTCAAAATAACCAGAAACCTATTTTGTTCTTTATTAAATAAATCAATTTTTCTTTAAACTTATCCCAGAAATCAGTACAGTACTTCCTCAGGACCACATAGTCCTCTGAAGTGCCCAGACCCTAGGTCATACTACCAAAAAAGAGAGAATTGGAATTTAAATTCCTGGTGGCAGCAGAAAACTACCAAGTTTATATACACAAAGAGTCTTTAAAGGTAAACCATTTCCTCTATATGCAAGAACCTCTCAACTACATCTGGAGACACTGCTGTCTTTTCTTGAGAAACCCCAGAGACCAAAGTCCCCTAAGTGTATATCCATCAATACTGGCCAGTATTGCTTTTATGAGTGAATGCATCAAAATCCAATGATAGATCTGTAAGTATTAATGAAAGTATTTCTCCCCTGCTGATGGCTGTATGGTGACCATCCATCACTGCAACGTAAATTGTGTTACCATATGATGTTTCACATGGAGCTGCAGTGGCTCAAGTGGTTAAGATGCTGAACTGCAGGCTGTGGAAGGTCAGTAGTTCAGCAGTTCAAGACCCGGGTGCCGCATGACAGGGTGAGCTCCTGTCTCTAGTTCCAGCTCCTGCCAACCTAGCAGTTCGAAAGCAAGAAATTGCAAGTAGATAAATAGGTACCACTTCGGTGGGAAGGTAACAGCGTTCCGTGCACCTTGGTGTTTAGTCATGCCGGCCACATGACCACGGAAACGTCTTTGGACAGCGCTGGCTCTTCGGCTTTGAAACGGAGATGAGCACCGCAACCCTAGAGTCGGATTCGACTGGCTTTCGAGCAAGGGAACCTTTACCTTTTTATGATGTTTCACTAGGGCAACCATTGGTGACCAATCAGGTGATTTTTTAGGTTACAAACTTCTAGATGAATCAGGATGAGCAATTTTGTTTTTTGCAATGCAACATCAGTAAGATACTTTCCCGATATATTTGGTTTTAAAGTGAATAAGAAAGGGCACAAAAATGGAATTTGAGAAGAAACCTGCAACATTTCTCTTCATCCAAAACAGCCTCATACATATTTATTTGCAGGCCAGCCATGGAAAGGGATTGTGTCCCCAAAACTGTTAATTTAGTTATGGAACTTCACATTTCGCTAAACATAGGGCAGCTGCCCAAAATGATACTGCTGAGATGCTTACTGCATGTCATGAAGCCTTCATATTGTCTCCCTGCCCTGCAAGTGAGTGACCTGGGTAGTGATGGGGGAAATGCCCAGTTTGACAAGGTCAGGATGTGGGCAAAATTTTCTACATGTTCAAGAAGGAAGGAGGAGAACTCAATGCTGGGACTGCATTTCTGGCAGCAGACCTGCTCTTCTGTACCAGCAAAAAACTGAGAGAAACAACGTAACTGGAAATATAGCCCTGTGAGGCTAAATATGCATATTATTATGAAGGCCGTGCAGCTATTCCGGGACTCAAAATCATTATTTCTGAGAAACTCTCTATGGCAAAAGAGAGCTTATACAAAATCCATGGAGGACGAAGATGCCCAAGTGAAAAAAACAGACCAGTTTCTTTTGTTTCATATGAAAAACATTTTTGGGGAGGTGAGGATAGGGGTAAGGTGCATTGTTCTAAGCATGCATTCAACTAACGAAAGGTTTCATGCCACTGGTTAAGAAAGGTTGAAATCCCAAGAAAACTTCAATGGGAGCAAGCCACACTGACTAAAAAGGGACTTTCTTCTGAGTAAATATACCTAAGATTGCTCCCACAGTTCACAAGTGCCGCAAAAGGATGTTAAATATACAAGTTAGTGCCTTTTGTAATAGAAACAAAAACAGTGAACAGGCTGAATGTGGAGTCCCGGCTTTTCAGTGAGTATTGCTTAGCCTGGAAATGTTTAATGGATGGCCAGAGCAATCCCTCCAGATGCTGACAATGAAAGATTAAATGCCGACATCTAAAGACACTTGCCTCAGATTCAAAAACACCTACACCTGACTGACTGCATTGTCGTAGCAATTAGTTAACAGGGCATTAAAAAATGAATCAAGTCACCATGAACCTGATTTTGAAATTGTGCAAGCTTTAAAATGATACCACGGTTTGCATTGGGGGGGTAGCTGAAATAATGATTTAGACTGCGACGGCCTTTACATCCCGTGACTGTACACACGACTGTGGCCTGATTTCTTTCTCCTTCATGTCTTCCACTTCAGCACTAATATCAAAGCAAACAGCACCCTGCACTACTGAGTTAAGGTCTGCACAAAAATTCATGGAGCATTCACAAGAATAACTCATTTTTGAGAGGGATATAACATATAGAAAAAAATTATCTATCTTAGTAACAGAGAACTCAGACTACATCAGTTTTATTTTGTACTGGATAAAGCTATTTTCCCCTCTTCCAGAAAAGTTTATGTTAGAATTTGCAAATGCTTCTTTTGAGCAAATAAATAAGTAGATAAATAAATACAAGTGGGGACCCCCAAGAAACTTGCAGGAGCTGCTACCCTTTCCCTCCACCTTTGCTTCCTCCCCTCTCCCTTCTACTTCTCTCACACTATTTCTCCCTCCTGCCATCCCTTTCTTACTCCCTCTCTCTCCTCCATGCCTGTTACTTTCTCTCTGCTACCACACCCCATCAAGCAGCTCTTAAGGAATCACAATGGATTTCCCATCTACAGAGGTCAGTTCCCCTTAGGGTTGCCAGCTCGAGGTTGGGAAATTCCTGAAGATTTGGGGGTGGGTCTTTGGAAGGTTTGGGGAGTGAAGCAACCTCAGCAGGGTATAATGCCATAGACTCCACCTGCCAAAGCAGCCATTTTCTCCAGGGGAACTGATCTCCGTCATCTGGAGATCAGCTGGAACTCCAGGTAATCTCCAGCCCTCACCTGGAGGTTGACAATGCCAGTTCCTCTTGAGGAAATGGCTATTTTGGAGGGTGGATTCTATGCCCCCCAACTCTCTAGGAATTTCCTGTGGAATGGGCAACTGTATCTTCTTTCCACCCAACAGCCTTTATCTGCCCCTCTGTCTTAAGAGGACCCACCACCATGTTGCCTCTGCTAGGAAAACCATGGTCCAGTTCTATGATGCCAGCCACTGGGCCAGGTCCACTTGTATGGTAATGAACCCTCAAAGACTTGTGGGGGGTGTGCCTCACTTTCCCCTATATCCCCCACCCCATACTATTTCCTCTCCCTCCCAGCAACCCCCAAAGATCCTCTCCCCATTACCTGCCTCATTCTCTCCTGCACCAACCTACATTTTAATTGCCTCTCATCTTCAACTATATTTATTATTTATTCATTTCTACCCCACTTTTCTCCACTGTGGGGACCAAAAGAGCTTACATTATTCTCCTCTCCTCCTTTTTATCAGCACTTCAATCCTGTGAGGAAGGTTAGACTTAAAGTATGTGACTGGTCCAAAATCACCCAGTCAGCTTCCACAGCAAGATGGGGATTCAAACATGGGTCTCCCAGTTGCTACTTTGAACCTCTAACTGCTACACAGCACTGGCTTTCATAGGGTGGAAACAGTAGCAGGCAGCCAAGTCTAGTTGAGTTATGCAAGCTGGGTGGTATCAAGTCAGCCAGAAGTTGCTTCCAGGCCTAGGGCTGCCAACCTCCAAGTGGGACCTGGAGATCTCCCAGAATTACTACTGAACTCCCAATGACAAAGATCTGTCCCCTTGGGGAAAATGACTGCTTTGGAGGGTGGACTCTATGGCATAATATTCGGTTGAGGCCTCTCCTCTCCTCAAACCCTGCCCACCTCAGACTCCACCACAAAATCTCCAGGAATTTCCCAACCTGGAGCTGGCAACTATAGCCAGGCCTGGAGCTGATAAGTCCTCTCTCAAAGGCCAAAATAGGCCCAGAAAGGACCCTACCTTTTTTCCCACATAAACCCATCTTGAAATACTGTGGTTGCCTAGCAACAGCCACTGAGGGAATCCTTTGCTTAAAGCTACAGGCATTTCTTTCATCATTTTGGGATTTTTAAAACTACCCAATGTGTTGTTGTTTTTTAAGATTTCACATTTTTCTGCAAACCTGGGGACTTTTCAGATATGTAGAAAGATCTGTCTTGCCCGTTTACAGCTCCAGTCACCTGATTTAAGTATCCAAAGATGGGCCGACTTCGCTGTTAGAATATAAGATTATTCAATATACCACTGAACTAAATATACCTCCAGTATATTTGCTGTAATAGAAAAGGTGAACAAAAGTAGGAACCAAATACACACTGATATATGCAGCAAATAAAAATATGTCTGTTCGATGATCAATTTATCAAATATAAGAAATATTCCAAATGAGTTTTATATTGCTACTCAGTTGGAGAGAGAACTCTAAAGAGAAAGCTACACTTTGGAGTGCAATCATTTGTTCATCCATTCTTATTCCTCCATGGAGCTCAAGGCAGAACACATGGTTCCCTCCTCCCATTTCACTACCACCAGTTGAAGTACAAAAAATGAAATTGATTAAGGCCACCCACTGAGCTCTGTGGAGACAGGAACCCAGCTCTCAGTCTGTAACCACTACACACAATGGGAATCCAGAAGGCACTTCTTATGGGGCACTTCAGTAATCTCCTGGACATAAATGGGTTTGTTTTTTTAAAAAAAAGTGACCTCTGTATAGTAGCTCAAAGGCTATTTTATATTTTATGGATTGGTAAGAATAAAAATTTACCACTAAATGTACATTTGAAATGAAAGAGAAGCCAACTCTAGCTTTCTGGCAAGAATACAGGTATGTCAGAAGTGTTTTACAAGCATGTTTTGGCATTCACACTTTAGATTGCTCACATTTTATTCTCCCCAAAAAGAACAGCTCAGCCCAGCAAAACAGACCTGCTTTTGAAAGGAGTCTTCCACATGTGCAGCCGATCTGAGGGCAGATGTGCAATCCAATGCTTAGTTGAGACATGAAGGGGCCCTATATAATAGGCTTAGAAGGATGTAATTCCACTTAGGATTGCACTGTATGTCTCTCAGTGTGGCCAGGTTATGTACTTTCATACCAGGAAACTAGGTTGTTGTAAGCAATAGGGGTCAACACCTAACCATCACTTTATATTCATCACATTTTCTTATACATGCCCTTCCTCCAAGGAGCTCAGGCTAGTATATGTGGCTCTCTCTTCCCCATTCTGTCCTCACAACAACCCCGTGAAGAAGATTAGGCTGAAGAAGTGACCCAGTGGCCTTTAAGGCAGAGTAGGGATTTGAAACTGTATCTAATCACTATCCCACACTGTCTCTATTTTAACAGCTGAAAGCAGCTGTAGCAATCTGTATGGTGGTTAAGTGATACACTTTGTCATAAGTTTTGTGACAGCCTAGGGGAACCATTTTTTTAAAAAATACACCTTTTCAAATCTGCCCTCTATTTTTTAGAAGTAGCTGGACCATTATGTGAAAACACAACTCAGAAGGGTGCACAAAACTATTTATGTTGATGGGATGTTCTCAAACATTACCTTCAATGCTTGTGACTGTGTCTAAGAGACATCTGTAGCCTATGTGAGCTTAGGACAAAGAGATATTGAGTTGTGGACAAGCTTGGATCTCTCCATGGATGACCCATCAACAATCTGCTAGGTATAATTTGCCATTTTTAAAGAGAAGATAAATTAACTTTAACTGCACTTCTGGTGGGGGAGTGGGTGGGGAGGATGTCTCTTGTGTTATCCCTTTACATCTGAATATGAGATTTTTAAAGAGAGAGAAGGAGAGATTGATAAAGAGGTGCAAACTTGCTGCTGTCACTGAAAACCTGCAATCTGGTTTTTAGTGTCTGATCCAATTAAGTGTACATCTGGGAAGACACAGAAGCAAATAAATAATTGGAGAGGTGCAACTCTGAAATGACAATTGTTATTCATCGATCCCTTTCTGCAAGCTGAGATTGAGAGATGTAAACTTCAAGCGAATGTGATCTCCAGAGTGAGATTCTTCAGTTCAAACACAGTAAACAACTGTTGTTCTCTGATGCACATTTTAGTACTGCTGGAGGCAAGCTTTCTAAATATTAATTCAAAACCTACTACAGGCAGACGGCAGAGATGAAGTGAGAGCATCAGGGAAGCACTCTGGTGCTAGCTTTCCTGCCCACATCAAAGGTTTACTCAGAGAGCCTACGTTCCAGGTCAAATGCAAAGCTCATGTGTCCAATTAAAAGGCATCATCCCATATGCTCGTTTTGGAAAACCAGGGCACATGACCCACCCTTCTTAATTAACCACATTTCCCATCTCCCATAACACTGTTTTTCTTTGCTTTGCAGTAATGGAATAGAAGTTTTCCAGTTTATCTCATGGCTGCACCTCCATACTGTTGCTGCAGTTAACATGTAGTTATAAAGGGGATTAATCTAGCAGGGTAGGAAATACGAAGTTTGAAGGCACATTGGGACTGGTATTCCAAGAGTCAAGTTACTTGTTTGGAAAGAACTATAAGGATCAGAACCAAAAACAAGAGAGCAGGAGAGAAGTTCTTGGATTGTGAACACCTACCTGGGATACGAAAGGTACATCCCTGAATCTTGTGCGCGACTGCAAAGGATCAGAGAGCATCGCTCAATAATCATGTGCTGCATCGTAGCTACACCAAAAAGGCACTGCAGCCTAAGCAACTGCTTGGATTGATTACACAGTCAGGGCACCACTGTATACGAATGCACTTCTGAGATTATGAGCTCCTTTCCTTTTCTTTTTGCCATTAGACAACAAACAAGTAAACTAATGCAGCAATTAAAAAGTGGGAATCTATTAGGAGCTGGACAGAGGCAGAACCACAAAACAGAAATTGACAAGCTAAAACGTATGTGATTTCATAGCAGAAGAAAGAGGGATATTGAACTTTTTGAATCACTCACCTGTTTTATTTTTGGCATATGGCTAAGTGGTATCAAATAAGGGCCATAATGAACAATCACGAACAACAGAACAAAGAGAGATTGGCAGGGGATTACCCAGGACCAACAGTAATACTAAAATTTTAACCACTCCAAATAAAATGGCTTAAGGTAGTGAGAAAGTTTCTCAATTCCACAGAATACTTCTTCAGTCTGGATGTTCAATAAAAAGAGAGAGAGAGAAAGGGATAAAAAAATGTTTCAGGGAAAGAACGCAAACCTCCACAGACCAAATTTTCTAATGATTTTTAAAAGGAATATAGGAGGTGTCACACAAATAAAGGTAAAAACATTTCAGGATGCCCCAAGAGCTACAGGGACAGAGATCCAAGATACTCCTGATGTTTATATTTTCAAAGGAAGCACAGTACTTCATCTGGACCATCACAAATTGAAGATTTAAGGTTTGTCTTCATGCTCTGAAACATCTTTTTCTGCCCCCCCAACTGAACACTAGTTTGAAGAAGAGACTTAAAAATTTGTTGATTTGTTTGTGACTTCTGAGCTGATCCTAGTAAAAGATATAACACCACCAGCGCTTATTATTTTCTCTAATGGACTGTTAAGGCAAAGAGCCTTGAGTATTTATACAGAGAAATTCCTTAGTTTAAGCTAGGAACCACCTATCTGCAAGTGTTTTTACGCATTAAGATCTTGTCATCTCACCTGGAAACACTCAGCATACTTAAAAAACAGGCACACATAACAGCAATGTCACAATCAAACAGACAAACACACAAGATACAATCTGGAGGCAAAACCCATTGCACCAATGAGATAATAAAGAGAGTTTGTAATCAATTTCTGAATCTATAAACTGCACCAATTACTGAGCATTTGCTGACTTACGTGAACTTGACATACACACCTGTGCATAGCAATAGCAGATAGCAGCTTTTATCTTTAGATAAGGGAGCATGAAAGATACAACACTTAACCACAATGCTGTTTTAAACTAAAAACTGGAGGGCCTAGACTAGCCAGAGTTAAGCCTTTCCATGTTTCATTGATTTCAGTGGTTCAAGGTTAAATTATTAATATTTTTAAAAAAGTTTATTGCCAGCATTTATAAACTGCTGTTTGGTCAAACACCGAAGGTGCTTAACTGAATTTTTGTGGTACCCTAACCTTCTGATGAATCTACTGCACTCTTTGCGAATCGGAAACTTGTAGCAGGCAATTTCTTTTCTATAATATATACAATTAACTCTGCCAATAGGCTGGGGCTGCTCACAACTACAGAGAACAGCCCCTGCAGTCTTGTTCGAGGTGAACCATCCCAATAGCTGTGGTACTTCCTCTAGGGCTACCTTCTCCTCTAGAATTAACCCCAGGGAATGACATCATGTCAGGCTTTCCAGATGGATTATGTGAAGCCATAGCTCAATGTCATTTTCAATAGCCAAGCTTATAATTAAAGGTCAAATAGTCACTTCATCTGCAATCAATCAATAGAAGAAGTACTAATACCAAGCACTAATCAATCAATGGCAAATACACTAATAAAAGCCATGAATCAAATGTCTGCATTCCATGTGCTTGCATGTACTGTGCATGTATGTTGCAAACAGAGGGAGGGAGAGAAAGAACAAAATGAGAGCAAAAAATGCCTGAGGGAATGCTCAGGTACCACATTTATCTTCACTACTGAGAGTGCACACTCCTAATTACCTAGTTAATGAAATACAAATAAAAATGAGGGCACAGGAAGAAAATTATGCATTCTTGTTTTGTTTTTAAATCCCACCAAATAAATTCTATGTTTGTCTAAGAATGGCACTGATCAAAATGGGTGATATTAAATAAAATATCTCTGTCAGGTAAAATAGGGAAGGCATCACTGATCCGTACAAATTCTGCCCATGTGTCTTGATCCTTGAAAAAATACAGGTATATCAACTGTTTGGTCTATAGACCAAAGCCCAACATATGGGAGGGAACCATGCTTGTCTCAGCATTGAGTGAGAGACTCTCCATGGATCCAAGCCTAGGAAGTGGCAGGCGGCCCCCTGAGCATGCCACATGTGGGAATTAGCTGGTTTCATAATACGGTGTGGGACAGGCGCCTTCCAAGAAGTGCCTTCTCGTGCTTCTCTGATTACCACTTCTAAAGCTTCAAAGCTGTCATCTTTCCTCCTCCCTCTGCTGGTGCTATGCACCAATCCCCAGGGATTAGACACACGGCACCCTGCGGAGGCTTCACATGCCAGAATGTGAAAAATCAGTTTAAGCTCCAAGCAAAACAGCTTTTGTTCCAGGAAGCCCCTAAGTGCTCCTGTTTGCTTATTGGCACTGGAGTTTTGAAGCCAGATAAAAACCATCCTCAACAGCAGACTTAAAAAGGCGGCCCTTGAAGTTCACTGTTGCCCTTAAAACATTCAAACATGAGTGTTAAATGGGAGCTTGCTTGCATCTCCTGTGCCTGCTCAGGTAGATGACAGTAGAACACTGTAACAGATAAGTTGTTATTCTCTATGAAGTTAATAGGAAAAAAGTCTCATTGATTTCATAGGGGGAAAAGATTTGGCCTTGGGAGCACATTATTACTATTACTAGGAATAAGACCTGTTGTGGAAATAAATAGAACGAGCTCTAGAAAGAGGCTCTGGGTGGGTGCCCTGGCCTTGGGCATTAAGCATCAATTTGCTGTGGTAACCTCAGCAGGGTATAATGACACAGAAGCCACCGTTTTCCCCAGGGGAACTGATCTCTGCCATCTGAAGAGCAGTTGTAATTCTGAGTGATCTCAAGCCCTCATCTGGAGATTGGCAACAATGGTTCCCCAGGAGGAAATGGCTGGTTTGGAGGGTGGAGTCTGTGGCATTTTACCTGTCTTGAGGACCCACCCCTCCTCAAACCTCCCCTTCTCCAGGCTCCATCCCTCAAATCTCCAGGAATTTCCCAACCTGGAGTTGACAACCCTATCTCCTCCCCAGCCAACCATCAGCCTACCTTTATCTGCCCCTCTGATTTCAGCTTTCCATCTCCTCCCCCCTCCTTGCATCCTCTACCTAGGAAAAGTACAGTATCCTTCAGGGTGCTCCTGCCATTGAGGCTCACAGGCATTGAGTGCTGGCTTTGTGTGGGATGCTGGGGAGAGTTTGGCTATTTGGTTAGTGTACCGATCGCCCAACACACCGGCTGACAGCCTGTCATCCCTGGTTGACGCCATGTCTGGCTGGGCAGTGGAGTCCCCTAGACTGATTGTCTTGGGTGACTTCAATGTCCATGCCGATGATGCAGCGTCTCCAATGGCGGTGGACTTGGTGTCGTCCATGGTGGCATTGGGACTCTCCCAGTATGTAACAGCCCCCACATACAGACCCGGTCACACATTTGATCTGATCTTTGTGGCGGGGGTTACAGTGGACTGGATTACTGCTATGGCAGTTCCATGGTCGGACCACCATATCCTGAAGGCCTATGTGAACATAGCACCTCAACCCTGTTTGGGTGGCAAGCATATTTTAGCTCACCCGCGGGGCCAAATGGACCCTCAGGAGCTTCAGATGGTCCTATGGGATCCTATGCCCCCTGGCAGCTCACTAGATGAGTTAGTCGAGGACTGGCATGTCCGACTCTCGACTGCCATTGACGAGATCACTCTCCGACATACTCTGCACCCTCACTCTAAGTGGGCTCCTTGGTTTACCAAGGAGCTGCGGCTGATGAAACAAGAGCTCAGATGACTAGAGAGACAGTGGCAGTGCATTCTCAATGAAGCAACAAGAGCATCCTATAGGACGCTTATGAGATCCTATGAGATGGCAGTCAAAGCTGCGAAGAGAGAGTTCTACGTGGCCATAGTTGCATCTGCTAGCTCACACCCAACACAATTGTTTAGAACTATTCAGTTACTAACAGAGCTGCCTCAGGGCAGACCAAACGCTAGGGCATTGGATTTCGGCTGTGTGGCTTTTGTGAGCTACTTTGCAGATAAAGTCTTGCTGCTCCGTCGCAACCTCCCTGCCACAGTTGAGACAGTGAGCGAACTCGAGGCCCTGTGCATGTCTTCTAGTTCCATCCCGGATTATTTCAGACTGCTCAACCTTGAGGAAGTCGACAGATTGCTCTCAACAGTACACCCAACCATGTGCGGCCTGATCTATGATCTTCATGGCTTATAAGAGCTGGCTTTGAGGGATTGCAAGGTGCCCTCAGGGATATTATCAACAGGTCCTTCACTGAGGGACTGTTCCCAGGGGCACTCAAGGAAGCGATCGTCCACCCTCTCTTGAAAAAACCATCCTTGGACCCAGCCGAATTGGCCAACTATCAGCCAGTTTCCAATTTGCCCTATTTGGGCAAATTACTGGAGAGAGCAGCGCCAATTCAGTTGCAGAGCTTTATGGATGACACTTCCATGATAAACCCATTTCAGTCTGGCTTCTGGCCAGGCCATGGGATGGAAATGGCACTGGTTGCCCTCACAGACGACCTCCAGAGGCACCTGGGTCAAGGCGGCATGGCAGTACTGTTGTTGTTGGACCTATCGGCGGTGTTCGACCATCAGTTGCTGATCCACTGCCTCGCCGACACAGGGATTCAAGGATTTGCCTTGCAATGGTTCGTCTCCTTTCTCCAAGGGCGGGGACAAAGGGTGGTGCTAGGGGAGCAGATGTCCACGAGGTACCTGCTGGTGTGAGGGGTGCCTCAAGGGGCGGTATTATCCCCGATGTTATTTAGCATCTATATGTGCCCCCTTGCCCAGATCGCCCAGAGGCACAAGCTAGGGTGCCATCAATATGCAGATGACACCCAGCTATAGCTGTTGTTGGTGGCCAGTCCGACTCTACGCCAGATGACCTGTAACAGCCGCTTCAGGATGTGGTGAGCTGGCTTAGACTGAGCTGATTGAAATTGAATCCAACGAAGATGGCGGTCCTGTGCCTGAGTCATAGCGGTTTAGGGGAAAGGATCCCACTACCGACCTTGGTGCCAGCGCTGAGGGTCAGGAGTTTGGGAGTGCTCCTGGACGTCGCCTTAACAATGGAGGCCCAGGTAGCAGCCACTGTCAAGTTGGCCTTTTACCATCTACAGCTGATTAGGCAGTTGGTTCTTTTCCTCAAACGCAATGACCTGGCAACAGTGATCCACGCTATGGTCACCTCGAGATTAGACTACTGCAACGCTCTCTACATGGGGCTGCCCTTGTCTCAAATCTGGAAGTTGCAGCTAGTGCAAAATGCGGCAGCCAGGCTGTTGATGGGTCTCTCTCTATATGACTTGCACTGAAGGCATTCCACTGGCTGCCAATAGCATACCAGATTCGCTTCAAGGTGCTGGTTTTGACCATTAAAGCCCTATATGGTTGGGGGGCCTGCCTAACTGAGGGACCACCTTTCCCCATATGTGCCCCAGAAAGCACTGAGGTCAGGGTCACAAAATCGCCTGACTTTCTGTGACTTGAAAGACACCAGATTGGCCATTACAAGGGCCAGGGCTTTTTCAGTGGCAGCTCCACACTGGTAGAATGAGCTCCTGGAGGACATCAGGGCCCTGCGGGACCTTTTACAGTTCCACAGGGCCCGTAAAACAGAGCTCTTCCACCAAGCCTTCGATTAGGAGCTGCCACTGATGAATGAACCATCGTAATCTGAATATGCCACGACCCTTATCATAACGTTGGACATGGCCTTTTCTCATCAGACCATGTATAGAAAATCGCCACAATCTGTATATGCTAGCACCTTATGTAACTGTTTTATTATAAATCTTATCGTATTTATTGGTTTTATTGTATGTTAACTTATGTAAGCCGCCTTGTGCCAGTTTTCACCGGCTAGGCGGGATATACATTGGAAGTAAATAAATAAATAAATTTCTCTGCAGTGGGGACCAAAGCAGCTCACATCATTCTCCTCTTCCCCTTTCGATCTGCACAACAACCCTGTGAGGTAGGTTAGGATGAAAGTCTGTGAAAGGTCTGAAATCACCCCACCAGCTACTACAACAAGAACCTGGGTCTGGCAGACCCTGCTCTGAAGCACTAAATGCTACATCACAGTGGCTGTCACAGGGGGGCTGCTAATGATGAACAGGAGCAAGCAGCCAGGCCTAGGTAAGTCATACCAGTCACATGACATCAAGTCACCCAGAGGGTGTTGGCAGGCCTAAGGTAGCCAACCTCCAGGTGGAGCCTGAAGATCACCTAATGTCACAACTGAACTCAAGACAACAGATCTCTCTCTGTCCCTGGAGAAAATAACTGATTTGGAGGGTAGACTCTATGGCATTCTATTCTGCTGAGGCCTCTCCCCTCCCCAAACTCTGGCTTCCATAGACTCCACCACAAAATATACAGGAATTCGCCAAACTGGAGCTGGTAACCCTAATTAGGACTAGCCCCAATGAGTTCCCCACAAAGGCCAAAGTAGGCACAGAAAGGGCCTCCTGTCCCTGTCTTTTTACTGACAGAACCAAGCTTGGTTGCCTAGCAACAGCCACTGATGGGAAAGTGAGCCCCACAGCTGGAGGAGAAGGGAATGGTTTGAGGCTGGTGGCTCACCTCAGTAGCCAGCCAGCCGTGGAGGAGCCAAGCAGGAGAAGCAGCAGGAGAAGCATCTTTGTCAAGAGAGACAGCCATTTTGGCAATTTATTCAGCCTGGGAAGAGTGGCCAAACCAGCAGTGGGTGGGTACGCTCGAGTGGTGGTTGATTGGCCATTGGCGGATGGAGCACATAGCACAGCCAATGGGAAAGCCGGAAAGTGCCAGTACGCTAGAATATATATATATATATTTATATTTAATATTATTATTCACACTAAATTATTATTCAAGAAGATGTTCAGTGAAATGGGTCTCATGCCAAACTAAGTGTGCAGTCTAACTCAACATAGCTGAAGAAAATTATATGAGGGAAGATGCAAGACTGGTTAAGTTATTGAGTATATTTGGTTGGGGTAACTGATACTTTCAACAAGTTTGGAAATCAAATAAACCAGTATTTAAAGTAATAAAACCCTACTCTTGGAGATTTCATGTAATAACTAGCTAATAATGTATTATAGCAACAATTCTTTGGTAGGAATGTATGCCTCATTATACAGTAATGACTAATCAGAGTTTTGTCCAGCAGAGCATTAAACAAGGACGTCTATCAGGAAGGTGGGGAAAAGTTTATAATGGTATCTAAATGGTGAGCAGTTAATAAGGGGAAAATATTTGCATTAGCATTTTATTCCCATGTTAGCTTTGGTTTCATTCAAACATTCATTTCTACGCCATCCTTTTGGTTCCCTTGCAGAATGGTTTCCTTGAATACCGCTATTTATCCTGATTATGGAAGGATACGCTGCTGTATTAATACTCTGTATAAATCAGGCTCTAGTTTTACAGTTAGTGAGCAGCTTTCGGACCTGTGAAAATCTAACCAGTTCTTAAATCTGTGAGGACTTTGGTTATCTTAAATCTTGGCAGTTCTCAGCAAATTTACCACATCCCCCCCACCTCGCAATTGTTGGAATGCTCAGCATTAAGTAAATCAAGTTCAACAGAGACCATAGTGGGGCACATTATAATCTCTCTCAGTGAGAGCCACAACCTGTGAAATCTGCATTACATTCACAGTAAGTCACCAATAGTAATGTATCCACATTGCATTCAGAAATGGGAATGTAGTATCCCAAGTAATCATGTACTACTCCTATTTATTTTCTCTTTTTGTGTGTGTGTAAATAGCTTGAAGAAAATTATACAAAGGTAGTGAAGGGTATTTTTTTTTTGCTAGCTGCTATAATGAACACATTGCAAACAGTTTAGCATTACACCAAGCAGCAAAATAGTTTGTGTTTTAATGGTAAATTGTAAGGTCTAGATGATTCACAGAAACAGATAACTAAATTTATAAAGAATTAAAGACAGAAAGGAAGAAAAAGGAACCTGAATCTCAAGACTAGGAAGAAGTACACACTTATTACAAGTATAATTTTTTCTTAAGAGAGGCTACAGAAGAATACTATCATTTCCATGTTTCAAGGGAAAATTATTTGTATTCTTTTTCTAATACAGAGCAGTCTGTCTGTCAGAATGCATTGATCTGTACAGAGTTAAATACAAAAACCCTTTTACACACAAATAAGGGAGGAAAGACTGTCCTTTGGTTTATTCTATGGATCTAAAAAACTGACACTGCTGCCCTGAAAGTAGAAAGGAAAATGTAATTATTTCTATATGTAGTCTTATCATTTCTCCAAGCAATTGGAGAAATGGAATAGCCTTGAACCTACCTTTAATGCATTTAAAATATTTATATCCTGTTTTGGGGAATAAAGCTATCCCAAAGCAGCTTACACCACAGTAAGATCTCAATTATACCAGCAATTTAAAATATCATCAACATACACTCATCATTACAACTATTAAACCTCTAAAACATTCATACCACAATCAGTACTCAGCAATCAAGGAGAATGCAAAAGCAAAAGAATAATTTTTTAAAAATCAGCAGAAACCAAGAAGCCACAGCAGTACAGGTAACAAAGAAAGCCCAGACATAATAATCCAAACTCAAAAGTAATCAACAAGACCAAGAATATGCGAGAAAATCTTTAAGCTATTATCCTGAAAATCAGGAGGGAATAGCACCAGATGTGTTTCATGTGGGAGGCATTTCCAGTGTCACAATTTTACAATGCTCTGAGGAAAACACCCTACCTTACACCTGCTATATATCAGTAAGTGAGAGCTGAATTCTATTTAACTGTGGTAAAGACAGGGACCTGCACGACTCCAGCTGAAGTGGCCTTAGCAAACAGGACAGATCTAGTTGGCCCAGAGCATACTTAGAGCCAGTTTGGTGTAGTGGTTAAGTGCATGGACTCTAATCTGGGAGAACTGGGTTGATTCCCCACTTCTCCACTTGCAGCTGCTGGATGACCTTGAGCAAGCCATAGTTCTGTTAGAACTATTCTCATGAGCAGTTCTTGAAAGAGGTCTCTGAGCCCCACCTACCTCACAGGGTGTCTTTTGTGGGAAGGGGAAGGGAAAGGACTTTGTAAGCCACTTTGAGACTCCGAGTGAAGGGTGGGATATAAATCAAATCTCCTCCTCCTCCTCCTCCTCCTTCTGTTGTGGCTGCAGTGACAAAATGTTCCATGAGATGACAAACCAGAGGACAGCACAGGACTGTGCAGTGCTTCACAGAGGCCGGGAATGAGAAATGTCATCATATGCGTAGGACTGCACACAATGCCTAAGTGAGAGAATGAGTTGCCCCCTCACATTAATGCTACACTCAAACCCTGAAAACTGGACAGTGTGGATAGAAAGCTACATTTGTTGGACCAGTCTAGAAAACATTTAGGTCACATACACTGATAATGCAATCCTATGCAGTTATTCCAGTCTAAGCTTTCAATGGGCTTAGACTGGAGTAACTCTGCACAGGATTGTACTGTGAGAGGCATAATGCTGTACTAGCCCTATAGCTAGAGAGTTCTTGGGAGGGGGGCCTGCCCCCATGTGTTGATGTCACTTCTGTGCCCTGGGAGAGAGTGGTGGTTGAAGTCTGTGCCCACAGTTACTGGCACTGCAATGCTGCTTGAAGGCCTGTTTGTGCATTTCTCTCTCTATCTGCAGTCTCTAGAAAAGCTTTCTGCATCCATTTCTGCGGCCCAATGGCTCAAGGTGGCAGGGCCCCACTCTGGCCACTGACAGCCTTCCAGTTCCTCCCACACTGGAGGAGAGGTGAGACCCTCAAATAACCTTCCCTGGCATTCCAGGTGCCATCATGGGGGCATGACCAAAAGAACTGCAGCACCACCGGCTTCTCCCACGGCAGCCTTTAAGGCTAATGAGGCCCATTATATCAATCACTTGGCAGAGCATGGCCCTCTGAGCCAGTGGATCCATCAGGCTAAAGCCTTCCCTGCCTCCGCGGCTGCCCTAGGCACCACACACTGGAGGGCCTCACTGGCTGAGGGAATAGATGAGCCAAATGAAATTACTGGACCCTTTTGTCTCCGGGAGGGGGAGAAGCAAGGCCTCTGGAAGGCAGGAGGAAGACACTGGCCCGAGGGCTAAGGAGCCCCCAACTTCTGACCAAGCTTTGTTTGCCCTGACCCAGGGCAAGGAGTTGCTCAGTGGGCAAGTTACTCATGTGGGAGGGCAGGGGTGCCAGGGAGGGAGCAGGGCAGATTTGTGAGGGGGTGTTGCCCCATGAGCACTGTGGGTCTGTACTGCATTATGCATAGCCTTGTTGGAACCATGCAGAACACATCGTTATTCCTAGTTGCTCATGAACTGGATGTTAGTGCCAAACATGCTTTCTGCATTCACTGTAGTTCAGTGGAGATGGCTACAAGGTGTCACCTCAACTGGGAGGGGAGATATAGCATACCAGATGCTCAGAATCATAGAGAATTGCTGAGCTATAGGGATGGGCATAAACTGTATTTTTGTGGTTCCATTTAACTTTCTGGTTCTGCTCCCCCACCTCGAAGCGGTGGGGAGCAGATTGGGAGGGTTTATATCACTGGGAGCCATTTAACCCTCTGGTTTTGCTCCCTGCCACTTCGAAGCTGGGGGGAGCAAAAACAAGCCATTTAATCCTCTGGTTTTGCTCTCTGCCACTTCAAAGCATGAGGGAGCAAAAACAGAGGGTTAAATATGGGGGTGAAGTAACTCCCAGGGGGCATTTCAGTCCCTCCTGTATGCTAGTCATGGCTTTCCCCAGCCAGCAAACAGTAGGGGGTGAAATGTCTCCCAGGGGGCACTTCACCTCTTCCTTTCCACTGGCTGGGGAAAGTCAGTGAGGGAAGTCTCCCCACCAGCCCAAGATAACCTGAAACAGCTGAGTGGGGAATGCCTCCCTGCTGCTCAGCTGTTTTTGCAGCTTTTGCAGGGAACGGAATGCAGGGGTTGTAAGGGAGTCCCTTTAAACTCCTTCTTTCTGCTCCATTCACGAACCACCACAAAGCACCACAAACTGCTTTAAAAGTTTTTGTAAGTTCGTGACTGGATTTTGCTTCTTGGTTTGGATTTGTGCCCATCCCTACTTTGCTACATGTCCAACATAGATAACAACTGAAAACACAATGGCTTGCATCCTGCCTAGTATGTTTGTAGGCACAAGCACTCCCACAGAAGACCCCAAAAAACTCCAAAATGCAGGACCCCTAGGAAAAGCTTGGAGGGGATCAGAAATCTCTCACTGGGGTGAGCACATTGGCAAAAACTGTCATCCTCCTCATGCCTATAGAAGTTCTAGGTGGAATCCAGAGTTCTAACTCTGATGTGGAGAACTGCCTACTTTGGCCCTGTGGCCCAAACAGGACACAGTATCTTATTCTAAGACAATGAAAGGCTGGACAACACATCCAATTGCCATTGTTAGGGACCTACATACCTGAGGGACTGCCTTTCCCCACATGTCCCTGAGAGAGCACCGTGGTCAGGGGCTCAGAACCAACTTGCCCTCCCTGGTCTTAAGGAGGCGAGGCTGTCAATGACCAGGACCAGGGCTTTCTTGGTGGTGACCCCATCCTGGTGGAATGAACTCCCAGAGGAGATCAGGGCCCTGTAGGACCTTTTACAGTTCTGCAGGGCCCGTAAAATGGAGCTCTTCCACCAAGCTTTTGGGAGTTGCTGCCACCACCAATGAAGAACATTGGATGGTCGAAAGTGAGAGGGCCCTGGATTCCGGAAATTGCCACCAACAGCCTAAAGAACAGCAAGCACTGCCATCAACAGCCTAAAGAACAGCAAAATGAACACTGTGAGCTGACTGCAAGCTGAGAACTCTGAATAATGGCTGCTACTATCATATGAATAACGACTACTAGCACTTTATTATGGTTTTAGAATTGTTTTAATTGTAACTTATGTTTTAATGTAACTTATCTGTTTTTATGTAAGCCGCCCTGAGCCGGCTTCAGCCAGGAGGGCAGGGTAGAAATTCGGAAAATAAATAAATAAATGTTAGATTACATAGGGAAGCCACTGAAATTCATAAAGACAAATGAAATTTCAACAGGAAAGAAGAGAGTTTAAAAATAAATAGGGCATGGTTTCCTGTCCTGAAAAACACAAACTGCTTTGCATCTTACAATAGCACTACAGATAAGTTTAGAATTTCAACAGCCAATCCATATGCAAAAGAACCTCCTCAGGAAAGCTCCTCCATTAGCATGTCACAGCCTGGGGAACTCTTACAAGATAATGACTCAGCCCTACCCCACCTTCCTGAGTAGATATAAATTACCTGCCTACCATCTTTCTTCTCACCTTGACACACAGAGTACTCCATCTTTCTGTGTTATACCTCTGAGGATGCCAGTCACAGCAGCTGGCAAAACATCAGGTCCTACAATGCCAAGACCATGGCCCTACAGCCCAGAAAATCTACAACAACTAATATAGCCTTGGCTCAATCAGCCCTCATCAGCTTAAGCACAAGGCTTCCGTGATGGATGAAAGGTCCTTGAAGGAAATATGGGTTATAAGTATGATAGCTAAATAAGCTAGCAAGCAAAATGATGAACACAAGGCACATCAATGTCATCCTCTTGGCTACTTCTGCCTCCGGGTAAGTCAACATGGAAGCCAGATCTTGCATCAGCATACTTAAACTTCAGATCACCGAATATATCCATATGTTTTATTCTTCCTACAGAATCTTTCGTGTATACTTTGTATATGGGCTCATGTAATTCTGTGTACAAAAGCAGTTCTGGAATATGACCACTGTGATTTTTCTAACATGTATCTGGAAACTTTACATTAAATCCCCCATTTCCTGCCTGCTACATAAGTCACAGGAACACAAAACAGCAACATTCAGCACTGCCCTTCCATCGAAAGAGTAACTGTACCTTAAATAATTTATTGTAAGTATCTACCTGAACTGTTATTACAAGAGAACTTTGAGTGACTAGTAAGTCAACAATCTTTGAGTACTGAGTTGAAATGAATAAACACAGAGTCCAGAGACTTCTTGGGATAAATACACTAATATTTGATAAAACACTGCTGTCTTCATTGATCTGTTTCTTTATATTGTAAATGCTTTGTGTAGTACAGTTTTGAGCTATAATAATTCTGCAGTTTGACTATGTTGTAATAACTCAGAACATAATCTGAAATGAACCACAAACTTTATCAATATTAGATTAGAGAAACAGAACATCAAAAACAAAAACAAAAAATCAGATCACTTTCTGTAAAGAAGGAACAGATTAATGGCACTGCGATACAATTATTCAATTCTCAAAGGAGGAGTCTGCGTTATCTTCCATGCAGAAAACATTTACTTGCCCACTGCAACAGTGTTCTCATGAATGTACTAATATTAATGCAATGCTTTTATAGTACATCTTGTCACACTGTTGAAAAGATAACAGAAAAAACAGGAGACCACTTTCCTAACAAAGTGAACTAATGTGGAGAAGTGATCACATTCAAAAAGTCAACTCAGTTGCTTATAAGGACTTACCCAAGGTTAGAGATTTGTGAGTGGAGCAGAAAATAATAGCCACTGTGTCTGCTGGAGTGAAACCAGAGTTCTGCCTAGAAAAGACACAAAGAACATTCAAAGTCTCTTCCACCAAACGTTGGCTTACTAATACAATGTACTGCTTTATGGACTCCCTAAGTTTGTTTTAATCACTTTGATCAGCTTTCATGACAAACAATTCCACTCACATATGCTCAGCAGATTTTGATTCTTCTTTCCAATAGGACTGTTTTTCAATTGTGGCAGTCTTTCCTGCATGAGTTCTTATTTGGAAAATGAGAAGTTTGAAACATATCTTCATGGAGCATACGTTTATTCCAGCTCATTTTTACAAACATAAAACACCAGGTTAAAGCCACTTTAAACTTTTTAAAAACCTGGCAGCAACTGTTTGCAAACCCCCATTTAAGCGGTAGTTGCCTGAGCTGGCATCTGGGGCATCAAAACTGAGTAGAGAAATGAAAGACAGAGCTGGGGCTGCACCATATACACTGGCTACACCTCTTCTGGCTCTCACATATACAGGAATACCTGCACTGGCATCCATGCACAGTTCAAAGCACACAAATGTTTTCCTAATGTCATGGAAACATGCAAGACTCAGAAAGGTCCAGAAGAAACTGTGTGCCAGGGCCAGACTTCAGAACCAGTCCAATGAGGAGTTTTTAAAAAGTCTCTGATCTTCCAAACAGTAAATATCCTCAAATACAATTAAGTGTTGACATTAGTATAAATATTTGCTGGGTTTCTTTGTCGTGTTGGTATATGATATGTAAGATCAGAATCAACAAAACATACTGTAAATCTATTATAATTATTTGTTTTATTGACAACATTTATTAGCTGCCTTTCTTCCATATAGAGCTCAAGACAGCTTACAATATTAATAAAATACACAGATTAAATAAAAACATAAAACCAAAATTTAAAGTCTCATTTTAGGATGGCTTTAATCAAATGAAATCCTAAATAAAACCATCTTCAGCTGTCTTCTGAAAACTGAAAGCGAGGGGACCAAGCATATCTCCCTGGGGAGGTTGTTCCATAATCATATAGAATAATCTCAAAATTAGAATCATTGAATTAGAATACAATAGGCAAAAGTGCAAAACCAGAAGCAGTTTATTATGCATTCTTTTAAGCTGGCCATTGGGAGTTATAAATTATGGTCTGCACAGGAACAAGAACTTAAAGGAGCTAGCCAATAACTTCCCGGTGTGTGTGTGTGTGTCAACACTTCATGCCATTTTAGCAGTAGATTTGTCTAAGGAAGTCATATATTCATTACATCATAAAAGATTTTTTTTAAAGTTGCATTGTAGAATGATACGATAACAGGATAGATCAGTTATTCTTAATGGGGGTCCTATCCCCCCCCCCCAAGGCAATGTACAAATCTTTGGAAAAATTCACATGCGGGGGGGGGAGCTGAGATTTGAGGTAACCCCTAATGGAAGTTTGCTGTGTGACCCTGGGCCAGTCACATACTAACCTACCTATATACGTCAATATATACCCAATATAAGCCTCTTTGGGGCGAACGGTGGGGTACAAATGAAATTAGTAAATAAATACATCATTTTATTTCCTGACTTATTTATTGAACTCTTTTCCAGTTGCATGGTAAATACTTTTTTCACTGTTCTGCCTCCTTCTCTCAGATGTTATCTCTCATGTTGCAGATGACAAGACCTGCAGCCAGATAAAGAAAACTTCTGCTGATCTTATACCAAGGGGAAGCCGGGGTCCAGAATCATGAGGGGTTCTGTTTGTAGCCCTGAGGGGAGGGGGAGGGCAAACAGGGTGATGGCAGCTCCAGAAGCTCTCACTGGCTGGGTAGGGGGAGGGCCAGGCTGCAATAAGTGTGGGAAGCTTGGGCCTGGCCTGCTGCCGAGGCTATCCCAGAGGCGAGTGAGGGCTGGGGGGGTGGGGGTGACCAATATGGTCATTTAAGATGCTGTGCTGCCCTGGGTTGCCCTCTTTGTTGTGTGGGTTTTTGCCCACCCACCTGTCCTAATTTTCTTGTTACCTCTGTCCATGGGGAATAGCATACAGGGTTTATGGTTCAGTTAATTGTTATGCTTACCACAATATGGCAGTATCAGCATGAGGCTGGATCCATTCTCAGGAAAGCCTGCCTGTGTGCCCATTTTCCTGAGTTTGGGGATCCCCTTAAGGGATCTTGGGCTGAGGGTTTCAAGGGGCATGCCCAGCTTGGCAGCTGCCAGGATTTACCCTCACACTCGCTCAGCAGCTATCAGGGGCTACCCTCATGCTCAGGTGGCAGGGGAGACAACTTAGTGGTGACTGTCCTTGCGGGATCCAGCATCCCATGGTTACCACAACACCAACCAGTGTGATGGGGTGGGCAGGAAATCATTGACTGACAGTCGATGTCCAGGATACAGTTCCCCCATGTTGTGCCAAGGCTTCTTACAACTGTAACCAATAAAGCTGTGGCCAATTTATTCCGAGCTGGGTTGTGTGTGTAATTGGAGTTAATGGAGCATGGGGTATAAGGGAACCCCCTTCACCTTTCGGTGTCCCCCCCCACACCCTCCCCCTTGGCGCTGGGGCCGCAAGTAGTGCAAGAGATCTTCTGCAAACCCACAACTGTTGTTGCCGAAGGCTTTCACAGCCAGAGTTCATTAGTTGCTGTATATTTTCCGGGTTGTGTGGCCGTGGGGCCTGACGTTTCACCAGTAGCTGTGACTGGTATCCTCAGAGGTATAACACAGATACCTCTGAGGATGCCAGTCACAGCTACTGGCGAAATGTCAGGCCGTACAATGCCAAGACCACGGCCACACCACCCGGAAAATCTACAGCAACCACAGCAGTTGCTTTTTGCAAGCTTCAGCGTCTGCGGGAAACTACAACTAACCACCAGGCACAAATTTTGAGAGCTGCATTTAAACCACAGAACAAACTACCCCCACACACACTTTGCTCCCCCACACTTCTGTTCAATTACAAAGAGCATTTCTACTGTGGTTACGTACCTTGTAGAAAAAAAGAATGTTAACAGCATGAAGCCCAACTGAATCGAAAATACTGAAAGAAAAGTTAGTTTTAAAAGCATTAAATTAATGTGCAATGTATGAAGGCACCTACAAATATGTATTTTAAATGCACGTCCATTTCTCAATTGGGAATAAAATGTTTATTTTGTGATGAATCAAGAATGACACAAATATGTACCTATGTTTCTGAGGCAAGTAACAGATTAGGCAGCTGACCTTCCTAACCACATAACCACAGTACAAAACAATTGTCATACCTCTGAAACATAAAATGCTGATTTTCTCTTGTGGGGAGTGGGAAATCAGTTTGTGTTTCATAGATTGCAGCAAAGCTTTTGACTGTGTAAATCAGGAAAAGTTATGGTTGGTTTTAAAAGAAATGGGTATGCTGCAACATGTGAATGTGCAATTTATAATATGGACAAGAGGCAACATGTGAATGTGCAACTTATACTACGAACAAGAGGCTACAACTTATACTATGGACAAGAGGCTACTGTTAGGATACAATATGGAGCAATGGAATGGTTTCCAATTGGCAAGGGCATCAGACAAAGATGCATTTTATCTCCCTATTTATTCAATCTATATGCAGAACATATCATAAGGAAAGCTGGTTTAGATTTAGATGAAAGTGGAGTGAAAATTGGTGGAAGGAACATTAACCATTTGAGATATGTAGATGACACCATAATACTGGCAGAAAATAGTGAAGACTTGAAACAACTTCCAATAAAGGTTAAATCAGAGAGTGCCAGAGTGGATTACAGCTGAACATCAAGAAGAAAAAAGTAATGACTACTTGGGAATTACACAACTTTAAGGTTGACAAGGACAAAACTGAAATTGTTAGAAGATTTTATATTCCTTGGCTCCATCATCAACCAAAAGGGAGACTGCAACCAAGAATTCAGAAAGAGATTGAGACTGGGAAGGGTAGCCATGAAGGAGCTTGAAAAGCTTGCTGGTGAGCAAGATCAAGGTAGTTCATACCACAGTATTCCCCTTTACCACATATGGATGTGAAAGTTGGACAACGAAGAAAGCTAACAGGAAGAAAGTTGATTCATTTGAAATGTCGTGGTGGAGGAGGGTTTTATGGATATTGTAGACTGCCAAAAAGTGGGTTCTAGATCAAATCAAACCTGAACTCTCTCTAGCAGCTAAAACAACTAAACTGACTATATTGTATTTTGGTCACATTATGAGAAGACAAGAGTCACTGGGAAAAACAGTAATGCTAGGAAAAGTTGAAGGCATCAGAAAAAGAGGAAGACCCAACATGGAATTGGTTGATTCAATAAAGTAAGTTACGTCCCTCAGTTTGCAAAACATGAGCAAGGCTGTTAACGACAGGATGTTTTGGAGGTCATTATTTCATCATACGGCAGAAATGACTTGACAGCACTTCACTCACACACACACAGGCTGAATTCAGACTGGAAGCTTGAAGCGGGAATGAGTCATGGCAAAAAAGCCCTGGAACAAACTGTTCTGGGTTTTCCCAGTCACACTGCGCTGACTGATGTGGGAGCATACTGGGAGGAGGCATGAGGGAGCGTTCAGACTGCTGGCCCAGAGGCGCAGCTGTAAATGGCTTTTTCCTGGTAATTTAGCTATGTGCACTCGTGCGCATAAGCGCATCAGGGCGATTTGGGGAAGATCCCATTGTGCTGGCACCACATTGGGCGGTAGAGCAGAGCACATCCAATCATATCACTGCTGCCTCTCCAGGGCAATCAAGTGCACCTTGCGCAGAAACACCCGGCGGACATTATTACTGTGGGTTGTTCCCGGCTTTTCAGGTTAGCGTTCACACTTCCTAGAAGCGGAATGAAGTGGGATAAACGTGCTCTCCAGGATTTGCTACCACTTCCACCAGGTATCTTTTAAACACAGGAGCGAAGCGGTACACGACGGGTTGGCTACGGGTGGGGAACGCCAGACAGATGTGCCTTTAATCCAGTTGTGAAACGTTGCTGAAACATGCCTATTTCAGGGCAAACTGCCAGTCTGAATTCAGCCACAGAGTGGGAAAATAATTACACAGGAATTATAAGTGGCTCTCACATTGAAGAAAGGAAACTGAAGGAAATAAGAGCATAAATATTCAATTATTTTCTTATATGTACTGTATATGATTATACTATGATAATTAATAGTAAAGAGATAACAGACAGTTTGGTTGTATTTTGAAGTGCTTAATATGTATTTAATTTGGGGGAGAGGAAAGGCTATTGAAACCATCATACAGTTGGGGCTGGTGTGGTGCACTCATTAAAAATACACTTAACATCTGCCTAATAGCCATTAAATAAAACTACTTGAACACAAAACTAAATGGGAATTTGTTCCAGGGAACTGTACCTTTCATCTGACAGAAAGGTGATATGCATGGAAGCTCATGGAATGTCACCTACAGGGGTTCATCCAAAATACACATATTCCTTGGTCTAGTGGAAGGAAATGGGGAAATGGGACGTACACACAAGACAGCCTGTGCATATCAAGGTGGCGGGGAGAAGGGGGGAAGGGGGAAAACAGACCTAAGGAGATGCCTTCACATTTGGGTGAGGTGCCCAAGGTATACAAGGTAATTATAGGCAAAGGCCCAAATATTTGTAAAGAATAAAAACAGAAGACCACTTAGAGTCACCCTTGCAAACCACTGAGCTGGCAAAGAGGAATTAGGGTGGGCTGGGATTGCTTCATCTATACAACAGCAGGGGTATTGTTCTGGCTCATATTTCCCCTCTTTCCCTGAACATTCCACGTCATGTCATGTGCGTGAAGGGTTTGTATCCCCTTTCATATTACAGGAAACAATGAAGAATCATCAGGTTATATACAGCATTATGCAAAGTAAAAATTCTGACACTACTCTGAACATTATTTAAATTAAATATAGAACAGTAGTTTCCAAACTCCTAAAACTAAAATTAAACAAAAAAAGGCTGCAACCAGTTAAACAATTCACCTTTGGTTTGGAAATATACATTTTCATTAACTGAAGATGCTGGGGACTGAACCGGTGACCTTCTGCTTGCAGATGCTCTACCACTGAGCCGTGGCTCCTCCCCTTGAATATATGAAGCTGCCTTATACTGAATCAGACCATCAGTCCATCAAAATCAGTCTTGTCTACTCAGATTGGCAGCGGCTCTCAGGCAGAGGTCTTTCCCATCAACATTTGCTCATCATTCATCAGCTCTGCTTTTCATACTTAACTCTCTCTTTTTTGTGTGTGTCTTTTATGCTTCCAGGAATGAAAACCAAAATCAGGTAAAACTCCCACAATTGACTTTTACTGATATTTCATTCACCTATTTCTTCTCAACAAAATTCAAAAGATGTCACCCCAGCAGCAGCAGACATTTTAACATGTAGCTCTTTCACTTAAACCTGTTTCACAAATAGTTCACCAGTGGGAAACTGAGACTCCTGGCATTAGTAGTTGTTAAAGTCTCAATATCATGTGATCTATATTGTCCACAGAGATAAGCTGCAGTTTCAAAGTTGATTATTTTCAGCTCTGCTGTTTCCTGGTTAGGGATGAAAGACCAACCGGAGCCCAACAGGGTTTATGTTTTTGCCATATCAACCAGTGTAGGCTCTCAGCTGAGAAGGTCATAGAAGGATACTTGCCCTCACCCCTCTGCATACACAGATCAAAATTGGCTTCCCAATTTCTCCCTTCATTTGTATGTTTGGATTCTTAGGAGGAAGGCCCTGAAAGGAAGGTCTACATTTTGGCAGTCTGGCTCCACTGAAGATGATAACTGCAACAGTACAAACATAAGACATTGTTGCACAATGCAGATGTTGTTGCTCTGTCTTCTCAGTGTTCCAGAAGTGTGTGTTAAGCCTTATTAATAAGAATACTGGGTGAATGTGTTAACTGACAGCATGGCAGCAGTCACTCCTGGAACTGCAATGATGTGATTGTGTACCCACTGCAAGGCTTGGCCAGCATCTCCTACGATCAGGCCATCACTCTTCAGGGTCTTTTTTAATAGTTCAGAGATGTTAAGGTTGCCCTTTATATGTTGACCATAAGTGCTAAGACATTACTAAAGGGTGGTTCACAGTATGAAACACAAATATTTCTGGAGGCTATTTTTCCAAGCTCTCTTGGTTTCTGTGATTTTTGTTACTTGCTTTACCTTCTTGTTTTTTAAAAAATTATTCATTAAATCTTCTGATTCACACTGCTTTTTTGATGATGATGATGATGATAAAATTACTGTTCCATCAACCTATCAGTTCTGAACAGCTGTACAATAAGCCACCACAGCTGAAAGGAATTTGACTACAGCTGCTTTTTACTGACATGTTATAATTTTATTTATTAGATTTTTGCTGGCTTTCAATGCTTTAATGCTGAATTAAGATTTATTTTTAAGGGGGTCCATTGCTAGGTTTGATGTGTTCATATTCTGGTTATTTTTACAAACATTTTTTTTTACTGTGTTTTATATTTTTCACTTGCTTTGTCAGCTGCCATGAGAACCAACTGTGATTGAGGGGCAGGATAGAAATATTTTAAACACACAAATCTAGCTAAGCATTAGCATAACAAATCAACATAGCAAGACTATTCCTGAGAACAAGTAAGATCGTAATTCAAAGAATATATAATTTCTAAAAGGAACATATATCTTCATAGAATCTATTCTGTTGAGGCTTTATCTACTGAATCTTAGTTTCGGCATAAGAAAATAAAGTGCTAACTATTTCATATTCCTAAAATGCATCTCAAGTACCAAGGTGTACTGTGTTGCTATTGCACATGACACAGGGAGACTCACAGGGTTGGATCCAACCAGCATTTCCAATGGTAAAAAAGAGAGGGGGGTGTCCCCTTCAACCACCCAAATAGACTATGTTAGGGATTGTGAGACCTGCATAACCAAAAGCAACATGGGATGAGGACATAGCAGACAGGAGAACTGAATGAGATTGAACTAAACAGGTGATTGGATCCAACCCATGGTATAACTGTGGAAAGACACAATGAATCCAAAACTCTTGCCGAGAAACACATCACTTCCTTAGCTCAGGCCTCAGCAATTAAAGTAGATGATTAAAAACACATTGGTACTTACTTATGAAAACAATGATTATCAGGCTAAACTTATCAAGGTCAATATTTGGATTGGAGAAAGTATCACAGAATGTTGTGTAGATGATCATCAGGAGCACGCAGCTGCTGATAGCACCAAATGGAGGCTTCTTCCTCTCAAGCCATTCCTTGATGTATCTTCGGACAATCTGAAACACATGATGAAAAAAAATCAACAGGTTGCCTCTTTTCAACATACCCAGGGAGCCAAGTTGGGCATCACAAAATGAATCTGACAGCGGAAAGACATAAAGAGAAGAGAATAATTTGGATGACGGCCACAGTGGATTTCAAAGCTTCCCTGCCACGTAACTCTTCTTCTGGGGAATTTAACATTTGTAGTGCAACTTCCACTGGGCGTCCATAATGAGAGTATATTTTCAAGTACATTCAAATCTATCCTTAATCATGCCAAATGTTCTTTGCTAGCTGTCACTGAGACATGCCCATTAAGCCTCCCCAAAGTTTTTCTCCTCTGCTGATACTAATGGATGTATGTAATTATCACAGTCCCCTTTGCATCAACAGACAATTCCAAGCGTAACTTTGGGAATCTTAAAAATCTGACATCTTCAGGAATTTCATGTGAGCAGATAATCGAAAGTGATCCATGGAACATTTAAATATTTAAATAGCTAGCGATGCACCAGAAGTTTTTAATTAAATTATAACTCATGCTTGAAAAGCAAAAGTGCATGTGTTGTGGGAGTTTAAATAATTCAGAGTCTGAAGATCTAGAGGGTTTTTTTGTAAATCCAAAGACAAATGCCAGTTGCATGTATTCAGAACACCAGAATTAACACAAGGAGGGGATGAATAAGCCTACAATGCTTAGTACAACTTTTTCAAATTCTGTTTAATCAATTTCCCCCTTCTTTTAAGAGTGAAAGTAAATATAACTTCAAAGTTCTTTCAAAAAGATAGGACAGATCCTTATAACATTTAGCGGCTTTTAACACCTACTATATTTGAACCATTTATATGGGTTGATCAATTAGGCTACAGCTTTGCAGTGGCTCTGTTCCTACACTGTGGCTTCCAGAAGGCAGTGCTAGGAGACTGTTTCTCATCTCTGTGGGAATTATCCTACAGGATTCTGCAGGTGCTTTTTAAATCTCTTATGTTGTTTAACATCTTCAAAAAACTGCTGGATGAGGAGATTTGGGGATTTGGACTGTGGTTTGTCTTCAGTACGATGATGACATTCAGATTTCTTCCTCTCTCTTGTTCGCATCATGTGCAATGAGGTATGTCCTCCTCCATGAATGCCTGCCTGAAGTCAGTAATGGGTTAGATGAGGATGAATTCAACAAAGGGGAGATGCTGATGGGCATGCAGCCCCTATGGATCCATACATATGGTTGCCAACAAGTCTGCAGGAAAGGGTCCAGTCTCTTCAACAAAGCCTTAATATGTGGAATGGGCAGCTGAAGCTTTTCACGGCATCGTCCTGGTAAATAACATCACATTAAGCCTCTATAAAAAAGAACACGGCACTTTTTCATTTGACATCTGTATCCAGGGAACATGTCTCTTCTTAATGGGATCACACTCCCCTGAGGTAGCAGATTCACAGCTTAAAAGTTCCTTTGGCTCCTGCTGATTTACCAACAGCAGCCCTTTTGGGAGGCAAATATGAGGCACCATATATGGGGCTTCCCTTGAAGACAGTTTAGAAACAACAGCGTGCAGAATCCTGCTTTTTACTATCTGGAGTTGTTAATAGGTCATATGTTACACTAATTTTTAATCATCTATACAAAGTATCAAAAATTTCCTAGCTAAACTCAAAGTGACTTTTAATAATCCAACTAACCTGAATCTGGGATACTTTAGGGAATGCTCAGCATCAGGTGATGCCATCTTCTACTAAGAAGTGGAATTTTTCAGAATTCAGTAGCACTAGTCTTATGGAACTCATTCCTGACTGAGTAACATTTGTCAGGCCCACTCTACTGAAATTTGTAGACAAGAGGTTAAAACCTTTCTTTTCCACCAAGTATGCCGATCCTGTAGTCTGCTGATCTTAAAACGTTGCCATTCTTTTTTAAAGTATTGACTTTTAGTATAATATTTTTGTGTATTTTTTTAAATATGTGCATGTGTGTGTGTGCATGTGAGTCTGTGTGCATCTGGAAGTCATGGCAACCTCTGGTGACCAGCCCCTACTGTGCCTGGAGGATATTCAAAGAGGTGGCTGAATAAAGCCTGTCCCCACCTCCTGCCTCTGGTATTTCAAGAAGAACTCCCATCCAAGTACTTGCCAGAGTCGACCTTGCTTAGCTTCGGAGATCTGACAAAATTGGGCTCACTTGGGCTATCCAGGCCAGGGAGACTTTTAGTATAACATTTTGTTGATTGACATTTACCATAACATGATCTAAGGCTGATGTTTGAGTCTAGTGGCATCTTTAAGACCAACAAAGTTTTATTCAAGGTATACACTTTCGTGTGCACACACACTTCTTCAGATACAATGAAATAGAAATTACCAGTCCATACATATAGGTAGAGGGTGAGCAGTAAAGTAGCATACAGTTTAATGAAGATGTTTAACAGTTTCTAGGACCAAAGGTATGGACTGGTAATCTCCATTTCATTGTATCTGAAGAAATGTGCTTGCACACGAAAACTTACACCTTGAATAAAACTTTGTTGGTCTTAAAGGTGCCACTGGACTCTAACTTTATTCGGCTGCTTCAGACCAACATGGCTATCCCACCTGAATCTATGATTTAAGGTTGTTTATTATTTTCTTGTAAGCTGTTTTAGGGGCCTTAAAGGCAGACAAACATGGCATACAATTTAAATACAAATAAATCAATTTACCCCAAAATTGTTTATAATGTTTTATGTTTTAAAGGGTGTATTAAACATGAAGGACATTACACAAGCCATGACAAGCATTAATTTTTCAGCCATTACATTACTACTCAGGAGATGCCCCAACAGATCGTATTACTGTAGTGTTTCAGAAGGAACATTGCAACCTCACGCTAAAGGTTAACTTGAGGGTGCCAGAGGTGTCATGAAACCTCCAAATAACAATATTATTAATGACAAACCTTCAATATGAGATTCAGAAAGTACCATCTTAGATTGCATAAATGAAGAACAGACTCATAGCAGCCCTATAACATTTCGAAAAACGAATGTACTGTTCAAAGTTCACACACAACAGATGCATAAAATTTCTCTTAGCAGAGACACATTGTAGAAAGTTAACTACTTAGAGACTGTAGGGAAGTTCTGTGGCTAAGGGCCATTTGTAACGAGTTTGGATGCTGCTGTCCCTGGGAAAAATGGTACAAGTGCTCTGTTAGAGTACATTGTTAGAGGGCCACTTAATTAATTGCATTTCTCCCCCGGCACAGAAGTCACAAAGTGTGTCACAGCATGTATGTAAATAAATTATTAACCCCCATAAAAGTAGACACTTCTTAAAGCAGCCACACTTACTTTCTCCAAATTCTCCAGTTCCAGGCTCATGAAATGCAACAACAAAAGAAAAGGTTTCTTTGAAATGGTCTCCATAGCCTCACCACTTCTTCAGCCCCTCCAGCATTAAAATGATCAGCTGCTGGTCAAATGCTACAGAAATCCTTCAGGTTTATGTCAGGTGGTATCAGTATGCTTAGAACAAGATCCATGGAAAAGCATTTAGATTTACAAGTGGACATTCAGACACATTTACAGCCTGATGAAATATCAGGGCAGAAGCTTTCCTTGATCTCAGTAGTTTTTTGAAGCTATATCATGTCCAGCAGAAAAGATGCTCTTTTCTGTCACCTAATAGTCCACAGCAAATAAATTGAAACAAACAGCAGCAGGATCATAGGGATAACATGATCAGAGTGACATAATATCTCCAAAGCTAAGCAGAGTCAGCCCTGCTCAGTATTTGAATGGGAGACCACCAAGGAACTGACTGAAGTGACATTTGCTTTTTAAATAGAAGGCAAGTTCTTAAAAGCCTACTTATCTGCTTTAGGGATCTGCACAAAAAATAAATAAATCAGGATTTTTCTGATTTGGATATATTGGACCCCCAAAAATTGGGATTCCCAAAAAAACCAGAATTCTAATACCAGTATGGTATTTGGATTTTTTTTGGCTCCATTATACCCTATGGGACCATTATAGTCAAAGGGAAATCTATCTGGCGATATGTGTGTGTGTGTGGGGGGGTATTTTTTGAGGTAGAGGCACCAAAATTTCAGCATAGCTTCTGGTGCCTCTCCTCAAAAGACCCCCCCCAAGTTTCAAAAAGACTGGACCAGGGGGTCCAATTCTATGGACCCCCAAAGGTGTCCCATCCTCCATTGTTTCCAATGAGGGGGGAAAAACAGTAACTCCAGCAGAACCAGTGCATGTGGTGCCCGGCAGAAGCAGTGCATATAACAGAGTGCCCGGCAGAAACAGTTCCACTGTGGCAATGACAGTTCAGCAGATCCAAGCAGGGGGTGGGGTGCAATCACAGAACAGACAGTGCATGTACAGAGTGCCCAGCAGAACCAGTGCATGTACAGAATGCCCAGCATGTACAGAGCACCCAAAGAAGGTTCTATCCAATGGCAGATTTTAAGCCTCTGCAGTAAAGACAGAGACATGACCTAGATAGCCCAGGCTAGCCCGATCTCATAAGATCTCCAAAGCCAAGCAGAGTCAGTCCTGCTCAGTATTTGGATGGGAGACCATCAAGGAATACCAGAGTCATGACGCAGAGGCAGGCAATGACAAATTACCTCTGAATGTCTCTTGCATTGAAAAACCCACAGGGTCACCATAAGTCAGCTGTGAGCTGACAGCAAAAAAAAAAAAGTACACACAGCAAGACACACCCTGGAGTCAGGGGGAGAAGCCGTACCATCTCCAAGCTTGTCTTATCAAACTTTCAATCCCCAGTATTTCCAGACTTTCAGGGGAAAATATATCTTAATATGTAAGTGGGGTTCCTCCACACAGAGGCTAGAATACTGTTAATGCTCTTTCCCCCCAACTACAGAACAGAAGCTGCTGCAGCTGCTGAGTTGAGTCCCCCATTAAGCTAAATCATTGCATTATGGGAAGGATGCCTGAGGTGCTTGAAAGACTGAGGCTGGATTCTTCGAGGCACCTGACTTTGTACTATCCTGGATGAGCACCAGAGAGGATTTTTAAAGTACAGTGAACCAATGCGCCCCACACCCATGAAACACACAGGGTTCGTGTGGACCTCCATGCTAATCTTTGCTTCTCCAAGCCACTACTAGTAATTACGATAGTGCAAGCAGCCCCGTAGCTAACAACTTTTTGCTTGGAGGGGCCAAAGTTTTTCTCAGGGGGCCTGCCATTATATATCTGTATGGTACTGCCATGCCATGCTCATACTTCCAAAAACGGGAAAGATTATTAGGGCTGGAGAAAGAGAGGGAAAGGAGCGCTTCTCCTCCTACACTAACACAGACATTGAGCTGGTAACTTCACCATCAGCGTTTCCTCTGATCAACAGCCACTCTGGAGGGATCAGCAGCCAAACCATTAACCCCTTGCTTCATGGAGAAGGGCTGCCCCAGCCATATCTCACCACAAGCAGGCTGCTCAGTGAAAAAGAGAAGTGGGGAAAGGACAGCCCTCTCACAAGGGAGCATGATCTAGGGCGTCGCAGAAGGCTAGCGGGTTGCTTCCTTCCCTGCGAGAACCTCCCCCAGCTTTTGCAACCCTGGGACAGGGAGTCACTTGCAGGAGGCGAAGAAGGGAGGCTGTATCTGTTTGCAACTGGAGAAAAGGGGGGGGAAATGAACCTTGCACCGAAAAAGCTTGCTGTGGAATTGGATCTTTGCTCTTAGCTAATCGCCCCCAGGGGAAGAGGGGAAGAACTCAGTGGAACTTTGCTTTTGCATCTGGTGCACATGGAGAACAGAAACCAGGAACACCGGGCGGAGAGCGCAAGGGGGGGCGCCCCTTTGTGCAATTTCTACCAGCCTGCTACCTTTGTGCCTAATAGCTAGGAGTGCAGGGGAGGCAGGAATGCTGCTTCAGGGAGGGAGGGAGAGGAAGGAGGGAACTGGGAGCCTCAACAGAGGAGGAGGAGACAGGGCGGATGCGGTGGCAGTGGTAGCAAGGAAGGGAAGGGAGGCTTGGTTCCGCCCAGCCCCACTCCATGTGCACTCTGCCGCCACCGGCTCTTGGGAGCCACAGGTCAGGCCGGGTGGGCACAGGCAGCCTTGTTAACGGTGCTCAGGGGGTGAGGGGGCCGGGGGGAGGGAGGGGTGCTGAGGATCAGCGGAGGGGCCCACAAAAACTGCAGGGCGGCAGACCCCATGGGCCCCTTGATAGCTACAGGCCTGAGTGCAAGCGCCTCTTGCCTGTTTCTGCATGTTGTCTAAGGTGCTGTCTAAAACAATGGTAACAGTGACAAGCAGAGCCTGGCAGCCTTTTTTCTTTGCAAAGGGAAAGGAGCATGAAAAGAGAGAAGTATGAAATAAGTTGCTTTATACATTAAAGCATTTGCTTTGTCCACAATGACCACTTTATGCTATGAATAGTATCATGGACACCCTTACAGCAAGTAGAAGTGGGTATGTGGTCAACCATTTAGTGGCATCCGAGGCCAATTATTTTTTATTTACATTTTTATATGTCATCTTTCTTATAACTTGTATATGAAAGGATATTCTGTTCACCTATCTACCTATAATATTTATACCTTGTCCTTCCAAGGAGCTCGGAGTGGCATCTATGGTTCTACCTCTTCCATTTTACCTTCAGTATAACCTTATGAGGTAGGTTAGGCTGCAAGGACCTGATTGTCCATATGCTAATCTGCTTCAGGCAGAGTGGGGATCTGCCAAGATCTCTCCATTCCTAGTGTGATGCTCTAACCATGTCGGCTCTCTCAGATAGCTGTTTCGTCTGAGGATATAACTACATATAGGATCCTGACAGACATTTTTTCAGTAAAAATCACATCTGAGGGGAGTGATTTGGAGCAGAGAAGGGGAGGGGTACTTAATCCCTTCTCTGCTCACCAGTTATACGCATTTACATTAATATGCAGTTAGGAACTGAGAATTTCTCAAGTCTGGAACTTTTCCCACTCTGTTCAATACTTTGATCTATACCCCCCCACACAAAAAGGCCACCCAATTTTCTAAATGAATTTTTCAGCTAATGATTCCAGATGCTCGGTCCTTTGGAGAGAGAGATCAAAACAACACAGTGTTTTAAATATCAGTTCTGTTGTTGGCAGTTCATATGGTGATGAAACAACTGGTTTCCTAAAAAGGGGATGAAAAAAGACCATAACCTTGTTTCCTGGTGCCTTAATATTTTTCCTTGCTCTCTAACTTATTGATCCCTTAAATCATGATCTCTATGCATTACAGCCATCAATCCGTGTGATTATGAATTACATCTTGTGCTATGAAAAATTACCAAGCAAATCAAAGTGTCCCTTTCTATTTAGGTTTACCTGAGTGGTACCCATGCGCTAGCACTTTATTTGAATTCCCAAAATTCAAAGCTAATTTTAAAACTGCAGTTTTCTTAACATTAAAGCACTATAAGACAACACCATAAACAAAATCTTCCATGACATTATTAGGGTGAGGTGTATATATATTTCTTTGTTTATCTTCCTACTGAGAATTCATCTGTCTGTAGTTAAAGTCAAGTGTCAGATAAGAGTGAACTATAGCATGAATGCTGTTAATCTGTCATATCAATTTTTCCAAGAAGCTTTTCAGCAGTGTTGGTCTCCCAGAAGATTACTGTTTCTTCCTGCAATTCAGCTAAACTTTACCTATAAGCAGGGCCACTTCTATATGGATTAAAGCCATAAATAACTTTCAGCTAAAAATGTTTCCTAACAAAAATGGCTGTAGCTCTTTCTTTTCTTTGAATGATTAATTCTACATAAAAATGTACCTTTAATCTCCCTTTTAAAATAATTCATTTCCCTTTTTCAGTTTAGACTGAAAGAAGAAGAAAAAGTAGCATTTTTTTGCATGTTCTATTTATTTGCATGAACTGTTTCAGCATAAATTGTGGTTTGTGCTGCTACAACAAATAGTGACTCCTAAGTCTGGTAAATGGAGAAAGACCTATTAATTCTGCCCTACTTGCAATTACACACATACACACACACAGCCTTTCCCATAGCTGAAGGTGGCTTGCAGTTTCAAACAAAACCCCGAGAAAATACAGGAAAACCTCATACAACCACACTTTTCCTAAAAATGACTGCAGCCTATACCTCATTAAAAGCCTCAGCAAACAGAATAGCCTTTTAGCACCTTCTAAATACCTCTACCTTCTGCAACCTAGCAGTTTGAAAGCAAGAAATTGTAAGTAGATAAATAGGTACCGCTTCGGTGGGAAGGTAACAGCGTTCCGTGTGCCTTGGCGTCTAGTCATGCCGGCCACATGACCACAGAAATGTCTTTAGACAGCACTGGCTCTTCGGCTTGGAAACGGAGATGAGCCCTGCATCCCTAGAGTCGGATTTGACTGGCTTTCAAGCAAAAGAAACCTTTACCTTTACCTAAATACCTCTACAGACTGTATCCCCCATCTCCTCAAGGAGTTTCTTTAGGGTTGCCAACCTGCAGGTGGGGCCTGGAGAACTCCCACAATTACAACTGATCTTCAGAGAACAAAGATTAGTTCCTTAGAGCCAGTTTGGTGCAGTGGTTAAGTGCATGGACTCTAATCTGGGAGAACTGGGTTTGATTCCCCACTCCTCCACAGCAAGCAGCTGTTCCTGGTGGCATCAGAAGAGAGGGTTTGCAATAAGGGGCTTAAATTAAGGGTGAGAAGGTACCAGCTGGATATTAGGAAAAACTTTTTTACAGTAAGAGTTGTGCAACAGTGGAATCAGCTGCCTAGGGAGGTGGTGAGCTCCCCCTCACTGGCAGTCTTTAAGCAGCAGCTGGGCAAACTCTTGTCAGAGATACTTTAGGCTGAGCTTGCATTGAGTGGGGGTTGGACTAGACTGCCTGTATGGCTCCTTCCAACTCTGTGATTCTGTGATTCTAACTGTTTTTAACTAGATCTGTGAATGTAGTTATTGAAAGGTATTTATTGGAAATGTTCACTGCCCTGAGCCCTGTGCACAGGGAAGGTTGGTCTACAAGTCAAATAAATAAATAAATAAATAAATAAATAAATAAATGTGGCAGGACTCTAATCTGGAGAACTGGGTTTGATTCCTCGCTCCTCCACATGAAGCCAGCTGGGTGACCTTGGGACAGTCAGAGCTCTCTCAGCCCACCAACAAGTTTGGCTCACCACTTAGTGGTGCAAAACATTAAAGAGTAAGAACTTCAGCTGCCAGACAATCCTCGGATTTCCTGGCTATACAAGATACACTGCTATATGATGACAATCATCATCATTATTCCAGGAAATCTCCAGCTACCACCTGGAGGCTGGCAACACAGTTTAAACATTTAGTTTCTTAGCAACTCACAATACAACAGAATGCTGCTCAAAATGTTTCATTTCTATGTGTTAGGTGTTCCTGCTTTGCAGCTTGTACATGGGTACAGAAACAGATCCACACGACTCTACTTGCAGAATCTCAAAGCCTTGAATACTACTGCTAGGAGGAAGCATCAGGAGAAGCCCCCGACCTATATGTCACTTGTTGGCCCTCCTAGGGGACTGAGAGGCTGCTGTGTGAAAGTATGGAGAGTCAGATGGACCACTGGTCTGACCCAGCAGGCTCTTACTTACATTCTTATGTTTTGTTCAGATACAATGACCTGAAAAAGACAGGCCTCCATTACTTCTATCCATATATTTGTATTTTAAATAGGTACAATTGTAATAACTAATTTGAATTTTACTTAAGGACTGTTTAATATAAAGTGCCCACTTTAGGCTGGCAAACAAATCACCAATGGGCAACTAGAGAATGCATGAATGATAATGTACAGACGTGGCTTTTATTATTTATTCATAGAGAACAGTGGGTTTTGGTGTGCGGCTTTGAAAAATGTTCAAACTGGTAGAATATAATAAAAGCACAGTGGAAATTCTATTTCATTAACTTTTAATCATAAATCACTCTTTAAAATAAAACATAAAATAAAAGTCTGTCATAAGCACTTAGGTCTAGAGAAGGATGGCAGAAAGAGGGAAGAAGTGCTGCTGCCGTACTTGGTTTTCTGCTCCCTGTCACTTGCCCAGCTGAAGACAGACAACACAAACACAGAGCCCGGGATCTCTGCCCAGACCTTCCAGCACTGAAAAACACATAGCCTGGGTCTAGCTTGCATTATTATTATTATTATTATTATTTTTATTATTATTATTATTATTATTATTAGCCGTCTTTCTCCTTTAAAGAACTCAAGGTGGCTTACAACGTAAACAGAACAAAAAACATAAAAACACATTAAAAACATGCATTAAAATCCTAATTTACAGCCAATAAGTAGAGGAAACTAAACTAATCAAATGCCATCCTGAATAAAACTGCCTTCAGCTGCCTCCTGAAGACTGAAAGTGAGGGGGCCAGGTCCACCCCCCTGGGGAGGGTGCTCCATAATTATGGGGCTGCCAATGAAAAACTCTCTCGTGTATTACCTTATTGGTTTAAACTATCTCTTAAAATTTCATTTCTTTGCCAGAATGTTTCTAATCCATTTCTAATCAAGCCATATAAATACCTCTGCAATGTTTTCTTACTTAATCAACACTATTCTGCATGTTTTGGAATCTGGGTTGCCATTTTTTGCTTCCTTTATGCTCATAAACTCTCCTTTTGATATGTAAAAGCAGATGTTTCAGGAAGTGAGGGGCAGCTGCTCAGTCTCAACCAAATTCAATATGGCTTCAGGGAGCATTCTAGTGTCATCTCTGCATTATTAAATTCCACTATCCTGAGACTTTTCCCTAGATGGCAGCTTTTCCACTTTTGCTGTCTATCTTTAAGACATCTCCCTTCATCTTACACTTTTAAAAATATAGGAAATATATATTTTAAAAACATACCTGACCAATTATAAGTGGGACTACAACGGTCATGAACAGCTGTGAGAATATAGATGTAAAAGGCACAGAGGATGATGACCCAAGCTATAAAAGAAAATGGAAGTGCAAAGTTAATCTGGAACTTTAACTGCTAACAAACTACCAACGACCTTGAATGTCTGGAGATACTGAAGCTGTTTAAATCTGTATTTGCATTTATACAGCAAGGATAAGAACATAAGGCAATTTTGACAATGAACATCAGCATGCCCTCATTCAGCAAACTCTTTATACTGACTTCATAGTACAAATGCCAGACCCCCTAGTGGGGATCCCCCACTGCCAGTCCCCACCTTTCTGCCACTGATCAGCTGGCCAGCAGGGAGACTTTCCCCCACCCCAAAAAGGGAGGGACATCCAACACTTCAGCAACATGCTTAAGTTACTCCACCACGAGTGGGAAGTGACATGGGCATGTTGGGGCAATGCTCTAGTTTTGGGGCAAAACCTCTATAGTCACTTCTGGGTCATGTTTGAAGTCATGTTGCTGAAACATGGAATGAAACACTCTGCTCCCGATAAGCCCACTCCCCATTGGCAGCCCAGAGGGACCTGGCAACCCTACTTCATAGATATATCATTCAAAATTGTATAACCAACATACATAATCATTCCCAAGAACTGTTTTAAAGTCCAACTGTACTGATATAGGCCTACTGCAAAAAAACAAGCAGTAACTAGTCACAGATTACAAGAAGAATACATAACATTGACAAAGTGCTTACAAAAGTTGGTCTAATACAGTTCTGAATCCCTTAGGATTGCACAGTATGCCCTAGTTACAATCTATATTGTCCAAACACTCTAGAAATGTAACACTAGCTTACATTTGGAACTATCTGGAACTATTAGAATGAGGGAGGAAAGAAATTGGGGTCAGCAGTCTCTCACTCCCCCAAAAAACATTTCTGATCCCTTCCCTCCTAACTATGGTTGGCTGCCTTGAAAATCAACTCATTTAATTCTAGCACATATATATTACCTGAGACTGTATGGGAAAGGAATGGAGATATTGATTCTCCCAATATTTTCCAGCAAATCTAGTCTCTGAGACTTGGTAAGCTCCCCACCATTTATGATAACTTACTCAAATGGGTAATCACTACTGAGATACAGCAGCATCAGAATTAATCACATGGTTAAGGCCTAAATTTTGAGCTACAAAAGGAAGCATTACGTTAAAGGCATATTTTACAGCACAGTGATCAATGTATCCTGAAACTCTTTTGCAACTCTACTGTCAAAGCCTCTCTAAAATAGTATTACTAAATGTAACTGCGGCTATCAATCCAATTATTGAGTTTATTCTATTTCAGCTTTACAAATAAGGACAGAGCACCAGAAGATATGAGATTTTTTTTTCTTGGCATAAGAAGTCATATTCCTCAGACGGAAATTCTTCACTCTTACTAGGGCTCAGTTCTCTGTAGCAACCCCAAATACAATCTGCATATATACTCTGGCATAGACTCCACAACCTAAATGTGATTAAGATGATGCAAGGGTGAAAACATGCTAAGTATGCCTTGCGGAGCACAGCTCAGAGAGCTGCCCCTGTAGCAGACTTAACTCATGTGAAGTGGGATTGCCATGTGGCACCACTGAGATGAAGTGTTTCATCTAAGTCCACTAATGCACTTGTGGCAGTTACAGATGCAGCATCTTCCTTGGAGGATACCGCAGCTGTGATATTTGTCCTCTTTGCCAAAAAAAAAAGAGAGAAGGGAGAGCTGAACAGCTGGTTTGGGAAAGGAGTAAGGGCCTGAAAGTGGATTTTTACTGGACAAAGATAGGGAATAACTTTACAAAAGCCATTAACAGTGACACTACTAGGTTATAAGTGAAGACTCTGTAATATTGCACGGAAATAGACACAATCTTATATCCATTGTTTTCAGCCCTGCCTGCATGTGTATGTTTATAGCCTTGGATGCTCTTAGATCTAAAACTGCATGTATTAACCCAGATTGTGGCAGCATCAGGAGTATTTTCTACCAACATCTGGTCAGAAGATGTAAAGGAGAAGTCCACCTGTTTGGCTCAGAGCATTTCTACACTTCTCTTCATCCATCTGTACACCAAGTTCTGTAATTCCAGTCCTGTTACATTGCCTATCAAATATCTCATCCTACTGATTGCACTGAAGTGTTAAATAAATAACTAAAAATAAATTAAGAAGTCCAACCAAGCCAACTTGAGTTTTTCCACTGTTCTTTTCTCAGCAAGCAAATTCTTAATTTTGGTGAGTTTTTGACCCTTGGAGTCTGGGAACTAATCATCACATAAATTGCCATAAACAAGTGCTCCCTTCCTTCTGGACATTTTAGTTTTGTAACTGGATCCATGACCCATACTCACATTAGTAAAACTGGTCAAGTGGGATTTGAGAGACTTTGAGATGAAAATGTGAAAGCTAAGGCAAGTTTAGCTTGTACTGAAAGAAATTTGCCTAGAAAACTAAGGTAGTTTGGTAACGTGCATGCAATGGCATACATTCAGTGTTAAAATTGAATGATTACATAAATAGCATTAAGCAATGAAGGAGGAGGTGTAAGTAGGGATGGGCATGAACATTTTTCATGAATCTAAATTTACAATGAGCATTGCCAGTCATGCCCACCCCTATCCATGACCCTCCACATGGTGTGATTTCAGAAGTTTGTGGGATTCATGGTGGGAAGCGGGGAGTGAGTGAGCGGGATTGCTGAAATGGCTTGCATCCACTTCAGCTTGTTAGGGAACATCCCCTTTAAATGGCTTTTGTAAGAGCTTCCCCCCACCTTCCATTCTGCTGGCTTTGGGGAGCTGCTGCAAGCAGAAAGGAGGGAGCCTAGATCTCAGATCTTCCCCTGAAATTCATGAGCCATGAACTGGTTCGTTAACCAGGAAGGTTTGTGGAAGTTCATGGTTCATGAGACCCCACAAACCTCCATTTTCCTAGGAAGATGCTTTCTATACAGACTAAGCAAGAGTTCAGTGTGGGCAGCCATGGACACCAAGCTGGAGCTGCTATATTTTTCACTGGCTCCCATAAAAGCACAAAAAATATAACATGAGTAGGGGGACTGCAAGGACTTGTAGCGAGCATCACATTTTCCCCTTCCCCAGCATTTCCTCTTTCCCTTCCCTGGCAGCTCCTATGGCCTTCCTTTTCCTACTTCCTTTTCTCCTTCCCACCCACCTACCTTTATCTGCCCCCTGTCATCATTTTCCTTCCTTCCCCACCCAACAGCCTCTCCAAGGAAAGTCTAGCCAGGCTGTGCGGCAGACTGTGGTCTGACTGGATGTATGGTGGCCAGGCCCAGTTGTGGGCTGAGCTGTGTTGTGTTGTGTCTTTTGCTGCCAGGTTAGTGCACAATGCATGGATAGTGGGTTTCCAGTAGTTGCCTCTGGTGAATCGTCCATCAGGGGGCATGACAGTGGGAGGTGGGTTGTTTTCTGGGGCAGTTTCAGCCTCCCAATCTACTCTTGCTCCCTCCCACCTTTGCTTTACAGAAAGCGAGGCTTGGAAGGCTTGTTAATATTGTTGTGATTGTCTAGCAACAGCTAGTGAAAGTTCCATGGGCATTCTTTTCAAATAAAATTAAATTAAAAACACATAAACAACACTAGAAGGAGGGCCAGTAACTGTTATTGGGGCTCTGCGAGATGAAACAAAAAAGTCTTCACTGCTAGTGAAAGATACCAATAGAAGGAGACACCCAAATCTCTCTGGGGAGGAGGTCCAAAGTTTTGGTGCCATGATGAAGAAGGCCCCTTCCTCATGTTGACACCCATCTAGTGGGTAGGTTCATATAAAAGAAGAAGATCCTTAAGGTATGTTGGTTCCAGACTGTACAGAGCTTTAAAGATCAATACCAGCAACTTCCAGTTTCCAGAGGCAAACTGGAAGCCAGTGAAGTGAAAAAACTGGAGTGATATGGTCCCTACAACTGATTCCAGTCAGCATTCTGGCTGCAGCATTTTGTAGCAACTGCAGCTTCCAGACTGTCTTCAAGGACATCAACACATAGAGCACGTAACACTCATCTAATCTAGATGTTACTAGGGCTTGCACCAAAATGGCAAGATCTTTTCTGTCCAGGAAGGGCAGCAGCTGGCTCACCAACCAAAGCTGGTGAAAACCACCCCTGGCCACCATTGCCACCTGTTTATCTAAGAAGAGGCCCAAGTCCAGGAACACCCCCAAGCTACAAACTTGCTCATTTTAGGGGAATGCAACCCCATCCAGAACAGGGGATAACCCATTACCTGGGTCAGACCTTCTCCCCACCAATAGCACCTCCATTTTGTCTGGATAAAGTTTCAGTTATTCCTGTCTATTTAACTCCAGCCAGTAGCAGTTCTCTTACAAAGGAATTTCAAAGGGAGATTAGAAATAGAGACTGCTGAAGCTCAAGACAATGCATATACCTGGATTGAATCGAGACCTAGGTTTCCTGTCTCATTATTAATGATGATTTCTCCACTCCTATTACCCCTCTGCATATCTCACCTTAATCCAATCACGCTTGCTACTGTCATTCACCTCCTACTGTCATTCACCTGCTAATGTCATTTGGCATCTGAAATCACTTCACTTTCCAAAAAATAGGACAGATAGACTCCTATTCGAGCTGTATCTGAAGAAGTGAGCAGTGACTCATGAAAGCTCATACCCTGCCACATATTTTGTTAGCCTTTAAGAGCTACAGTATAACCTCGGTATATTCTCTTGGGGTGTTAAACCAGAAAGCTGAAACATTTTTATTCTCAGACTTCTGCCAGACTCTGTTTACTGTATCAAGATGTTTTTTACTGTAATTATCTGTGGCTGTTCTTATCTAATAGTTTTTAAAAGGTCTGTATGACACCTAGAGTGCTTTTTGCTGCAAAGGCAGCTAATAAATTTTATAAATAAATAATGCCTTTGCTTTTATAGTTATTGAAAAGTTAATACATTTATCAAGGGATCTCTTGTTTGAGAGTAATGTAAATATTTTCTAAAACAAAAAAACAGATGTGTTTTAATAAAGTAGGCAAAAGAACAACACAGGGGGCAAAGGATAAATTTTGAGCACTATAACACTCCCTCTTCTGCTTACCAAGCTTTTGTCCTAAATAAAGTTATATTGAGACGCAATGCTAGAAAAAACAGCAGGCAAACTTGCAAATGAGTTTTTCTGAACTTTTGAGAAATGCAGCACCTTAAAAACGTTGCCAAAACAGGCAAATACTAACAAAATTATGCTAAAAATTAGTCAATTAAACTTATAAGGCATTTTTCCCTTCTCAGCATAACCCATCATACCTTGCCCAATCAGATGCTTCTATAAATACAGCCTAAATCTCTACTTTACAAACAGTACAAAGACCTACTTTTTGGTCAAAATGAAAGCAGGAAACTTAATATCAAAGAAAAAAATATGGTATTCAACTTACATGGAAAAGCAAACAGAAATGGTAATACATAACAGATATGTGAAATTTTGGTACTTTTTAAAAAAACGTAAATTAGTATTCTAAAGCCTCCTTTTAACAAGACACTTTTAAAGTGCTTATTCTGCCAGTACTGCTATGTTGCTTATCAGCTGTTTATACTGTATGTACAGAAACGAATACCCAAAGTTGCTTCTTAATTTATGCTGGTTTCATGCAGCTGTGCATACCATGCTGTATTATGCTGCTTTAGGTTTTATGTTGTGTTACAGATAGTGCTTTATGCTATTCTATGCAATTTTATGCTGTCTTCTCAGTTGTTTGTGATTTTATTTTATCTTCTTCGTGGTCTCTGTGCATGACACCTCTGGGTTATAGTGCGCCTGCGCCAACCCCAATTGGAATAATGGAAAGCAAAAGGGATTTTTGCGCCCGCTCCCCCATCACGTGCTGGGCTCCACTGCGCATGACTAGGGGAGGGGCACGACTACCCCGCCAGTTCTCTTCTGACCGCCGCGCTGGTAGGATCTTCTCTGCCTTGGTCGGTAAAATTTCTGGCTTTAGGCCTTTTTTTCTCTTCTTTTTATTAGGTAGTTAGGAAAGTAATCATAGTTAGATAAGTTTATTTGGACTTGTCTCTGCCTTTACGGAGACCGTTTTGCCCCTCCCACCGGCTTATGGCCACACGGTGGGGTTTCTTCAAATGGTGCTGGAAGTGCGGTAGCAAGATCGCCCCCTCAGATGGACACTCCCTTTGCCTCTTGTGCCTGGGGGAATCGCACCAAGTAGACTGTTGTGCCCATTGTTCCAAGTTCTCCAAGAAAACCAGGAAGAATCGGGCAGCCGATTCATGTGGCGTTACTGGAAACCGCACTTTCTCTAATGGCGTCATCGCAAGATACATCTGGTCACTCCTCGATGTCGACGCCTGCATCAGAATCGACAGTCGCTCTGTCTCCGACATCAGCTCTAGTCAATGTCGAACGATCGGTACTCAAATATCCGATTCTGGCACAGCAGTCCAAAGACCATACTCCTTCCAAAAAATGTAAGGAGGGCAAGGATGGTCAGCCTATTAAGCGCAAAAAGCTCAAGAAAGGCTCTCTCGGCAAAACTCTGTCAAGTCCTCACTGAGCTGAGGTAGTGACCCAGCCCAGAGCTGCTTCGCTTGATTAACTTGGCCGAGGGCAGCAATAAAGTGCGTCTAAGTCACCTTCGCTTCGCCCCCCCCCAGTCCACTGATTCCGATCAGGAGATGGACTTGACTCAGGTTCCTCGATCCCCTAGTGTTGAGAGCCTGCATCAAGAGCAAGGGGCTAACGCTGCGGTCCCTTCACCTCAGTATAGACCCGATGATCAGGGTTGACCTACGACGCCCCTCCAGCCTCCTCCCACCTGGGATCAGCACCAATGGCAGTATCTGTATGGGGCTTACCCCTTCCCAGGGCCGATGCCGTGGCTCCCCCCGCGTCCTTCCATGGAAGGGTTTTGCCAATCTTCATCATCCCAACTCTCTCGGTATCGAAATCTTCCCTCGATGCCGGGGTTTGCTAAACCTCTACCATCTGACTGACTGCTAAATGTTTCGGCCTTCAGTCGTCAGTGCCGAAAAAGTTTATGGAGCCATCAGAACTGATGCCTTTGACACCGATTCACCCGATGTCACTTTCCGAACCCTCGGATTGTTCCAGTTCCTCCAGTTCTTCAGAGTCTGACGAGGAAAGCCCCCGTCCGCCTCTGGAGCCTTCCTTGCCGCAACAAGTTGGAGACGATCTCCCAATATCTCCATCTGAGGACATCAAGTCTTATGGGGACTTTGTCAAACGAATGGCTGACAAGCTAGCCTTGTCTACAGTCCAACCACCTCCAGTAGTCACAGACTCAGTCTTCAACATTGTCCAGATGGACACGTCGACAGTGGTCGCCCTCCCCATGACTTCCGTCCTCTTACAAGCAGCCAAGCATTCTTGGGCACATCCTTCATCTGTCCCGATTTCCAGCAAGTGACTGGATCATATGTATAGAATACAGGAGATGGGAGTGGAGTTCCTTTTCATCCATCCGAAACCGAACTCTGTAGTGGTCACATCTTCCTCTAAGGGCAAGTGTAGTCACTCTGCATCTTCAGATAAAGCAGGAAGGAAGCTTGACTCCTTCAGCAGAAGGTTCTATACAGCAGGAGCAATGGGAATTAAGACCTCCAACTATGCTGCCTGTATGTATGCCCTGTGGGAACAGATGTCGGAATTTATCTCCGCTCTACCGGATGATGGTAGCCGTCGAGCTAGACAGATCCAGAAGGAAGGCATGCTTCTGGCAAAGCACCAACTTAATGTCTCCAAGCATACACTGGATGCAGCAGCAAAGACCTTCACCTCCTTGGTGGCATGCATGACTACGCTCTTCCACTCTGCAGCCAGACACCAAAACTGTTGTCGATGATCTTCCCTTTGACGGTGATGGTTCCACTACAGATATGGTGCTGCAGGAGCTCGACAAGAGCATCAAGACATCTCGCAGTCTAGGGAGCACAGCTGCTGTTAGGCAGAGCAAGGGTGAACCTTGGACCAAGCAATGGTCCCATAGACCCTCATCTAAATCTTCTCCCAAGTCCCACTGGCAGAGACCTCCGAGCAGTTCTTCTAGACCTTATGGGGGGAAACCAAAGTTTTCATCTGCTTCTCAATCCAGGGTGAAAACCTCTAAGACTCCCAAACAGGGTCTTTGGCTCCAGTACTCTCTTAATGTCCCCCACCCGCCTGTCCCCTTATTTGTCGACCTGGTAACTCGTAACATTGGATCGGTGGGTCCTTTCGATAATCCAACTGGGGTACCTCATAGAGTTTTCCCAAATCCCTACAACTGCTCACTTCATTGTCACTCCACCCTCAGCCATGCTGTTAGAAGAGGTTCAAGCTCTTCTCCAAAAGGATACCATAGAACCAGTACCCGTAGCTCAACATCACGCAGGCTTCTACTCCCATTACTTCATGGTGCCGAAGAAGGACAGAAGCCTCCGTCCCATTATGGATCTCAGGAATTTGAATCATTTCATCCTTTACAAGAAGTTCAGGATAACAACATTACAAACCATCCTTCCACTCCTACATCCTGGAGCGTGGATGGTAACATTGGACTTCAAAGACGCTTATTTTCACATCTCCATCCATCCTGCCCACTGTATATTCCTCCATTTTGCGGTAGGAAACAGACATTTCCAATACAAAGCCCTCCCTTTTGGTTTATCTGTGGCTCCTCAAGTCTTTATGAAGGTGACGGTGGTCATAGTGGCATACCTCCGTCTGAAGGGCACCCAGGTTTTTCCCTATATAGACGATTAGCTACTAGTAGCAGATTCCAGGGCATCCCTGCTCACCCATGTCAAACTGACCTTGTCTACTCTGGAATCTCTGGGCCTTCAGGTGAGCCTGTGAAAGACTATGCTTCTTCCAGCCATAAGGGTGCAATTCATAGGAGCGATCCTGGACTCTGTTGTGTGCAAGGCCTTTCTCCCTCCTCAGAGAGCATGGGACATTCTTGAGCTAGTGGATCTCTTCCACAGTGCAGGGAGTGCCAGTGCAAAACAAATCCAACGGTTGCTGGGGCTGATGGCGGCCACCACCAACGTAATTGTCTTCGCCAGCCTGCACATGCGACCGTTACAACTGTGGTTTGTCCGGAGATTTCATCCACAACAGCAACTCCCTTCATCTTGTCATCCTACCGGATGTATTGAATTCTCTGCTCTGGTGGACAGACCCTGTGAACCTTCTGGCAGGAGCTCCGTTCCACTCACCCCCTTCAATGCTCACGTTGACAACAGATGCATCCCTGTGGGGATGGGGTGCACATCTCAAGGGGCTCTGTGTTGGGGCTCGATGGGAACCCCATGTAGCTCATCATCACATCAATTTCCTGGAATTGCTGGCAGTGCAGTAAGCACTCAGGTCTTTTCACCACCTAGTAGCCAAGCAGGTGGTTACTGTCCTCACCGACAACACCACAGCCCTGTGTTATGTCAACAGGCAGGGAGGCATGATTTCCAGGAGGCTGTGCCGACTGGCACTGAGCATATGGAATGAGTGCCAGTCATGGAATACATTCTTGAGAGCCACCCATCTTCCGGGGACTCTGAATGTACAAGCAGACTTCCTGAGCAGGGGAGGTGCGTTGGGGCACAAGTGGGAATTCAACTGGAACTATCTCCAACCAATCTTCCTTCTATGGGGCCATCCAGAGGTGGACGTGTTCGCAACACGCCACAACAGGAAATGCCATCTGTTCTCCTCCAGAGTAGGGACCGATCCGCTATCTCTAGGAGATGGGGTTCTGGTCCCTTGGTCACACCTGTATGTGTTCCTCTTCCCTCCAATTCCTCTGATCTCCAGAGTACTCACCAAAATAATGCAGGAGAGGCCACATTGTCTCCTGGTGACCCCATGGTGGCCCTGGCAACATTGGTTCCCCGTTCTGCTCCATCTATCCAAGGGCTCCTTCATCCACTTTCCCCCAGCAGTGGATCTTCTCCTGGCAGGGAGGGGGCAGATACTGCATCACGGCATGCAGCGTCTCAAGCTCACAGCCTGGAGGATCCTCATCTACAGTTCAAAGCCAGGGTAGATTATGTCCTATTGGAACTGTCGGAAGCCATCTACATGAGCTTCCTACGCAGGGAAGTGGAAGACATTCCTGTCTTATCTTGCTTTGTTAGGATTGCCACCACCCCCATCGGACCTGATGGCGATCTTTGGTTTTTTGTTATTCCACTTGGACTTGGGCCTTAGCTGTGCCTCGTTGAAAGTCTATTTGGCTGCTATCTTGGCTAATCATCCACCATTTGAGGGTCACTCCATTTTCTCCCACCCACAGACCAAGAAGTTTCTGAAGGGCCTGACCCACCTCTTTCCCCTCTCGCATGGCCCCACGCCAACTTGGGACCTACCCATGACACTGATGTGGCTTATGGGCAGACCCTTTGAGCTGACGGCTACCTGTAGTCTGCAGCTGTTGTCTTGGAAGACAGCATTTTTAGTCGCAGTCACCTCTGAGCTTGTCAGCGCTTCATTGTGACCCTCTGTACTTGAGTTTCTGTCATAATGGGGTCACGTTGGCTCCAGATGTTTCTTTCTTGCCAAAAGTAGTTTTGGAGTTTCATGTTCAAGTGGACATTGTCCCCCCAGCGATCTTCCTGTCTCCTTCGTCCAAGGAGGAATGCCGGCTCCATTGGCTGGATGTCAAAAGAGCTTTGCTCTTTTATTTGAATCGAACACAGCCCTTTAGAAATCACCGACCTTTTTGTCTCTTATGCTTTACCCTCCCAAGGGAAGAAGCTGTCATCCCAGCGGCTATCTAAGTGGATTGTGGAGACTATTAAGCTCTGCTACTAGCTAAGGGAACATTTCACCCGGGCGGTGGCTGCATCCACAGCCTTCCTGCGAGGTACGTCGCTAGAAGATATCTGCGAAGCAGCAACATGGGCCATGCCTCACACGTTTGTGAAGCACTATGCCCCAGATGTACGTCTTCATCAACAGTCCACAGCTGGAGGAGCGGTGTTGCAGGCAGCGCAGATTTAGGACCTCAGCTCCCTCCTCCAGGTAGGCATGGTCTGCTTGCTAGTCTCCCAGAGGTGAGATGCACAGAGACCACAAAGAAAATAAATAGATTGCTTGCTTGTAACTGATGATGCCTTCGAGAGGTCATCTGTGCATTCACACCACCCGCCCTCCTTCCCCTCTGCATTCGGTCCTTTCCTTTCTTCGGAGACTGAGGGCAGTGGTCAGAAGGAAATGGCTGGATAGTTGTGCCCCTCCCCAAGTCATGTGCAGTGGAGCCTGGCACGTGACGGGGGAGTGACTGCAAAAATCCCTTTTGCTTTCCACTATACCGATTGGGGTCGGCACAGGCGCACTATATCCCAGAGGTGTGAATGCACAGATGACCACTTGAAGACCATCAGTTACAGGTAAGCAACCTGTTTTTAGCATATTCTGTATTTTATTTAGAAACCTCAGACAAATTTTTAGAATTTTGAACTATACAGAAATACATTAAATAAATAACAAAACCCTGGATGGGATGTGAGAAAAGAACTTCTGCAGGCCCTTCCATTCTATCAGGCTGATCTTCACACCATAGAGACCACTTCCTCTACAGAAAATGACTGCTTTGGAAGGTGGATATGGAATTATACCCTTCTGAGGTTCCTCTCCTGCCCTCCCTAAACCCTGTCTTCTCCAGGCTACACTCTGAAATCTCTAGGAATTTTCCAACCCAGAGTTGGCAACCCCAAAAGATAAGGAGGAATCCAGTCCACTGAAGTAATTCATAACAGGCAAGAGTTTTGCTGCCTTCTCCTTGAACCTTGGGGATGAGGTGATGTTTTGCCAAAAGAGAGGCTTAGTTCTCAATGACTCCCATTAAGCAGTATAAGTTGGAAACCATGGTAGGGGATAGGGAAGACAAATGATTTGGAAATTTCCCCATGCAAACAGACACCCAAATCTCCCCCTCTGGGATTCTATAAATTCTCCCCCTTTCCCTTCAGTAAGTCAATTGCTGTTAAGGTTCCAGGCCTCCTGGAGCATGGTCGGGCCTTATCTGCTTACTTTAGCTCCCTCACCCTTTGGTTAATTTACAAAATCCATTTTTTCCTGCATATTTGGGATGTCCTCCAAGCATGCAGAAATTCCTGTTTTGTCCTGCTGGAAGCCTGGTTTTTCTGGTTTTATTAATGGTGTGGGTCACCTATGTTAGTATTTTTATGTACATATACATATGTACACAGACCAGGTAAACAAAAAAGCCTGGTGTCTGGGACACAGGAGGCAGATGAACCTGCCAGTCATGTAAACAATGGGGCCTGTTTAATCTCATCCCAAGAGTAATTCAGGCTAGCCCAGTCTTGTCTGATCTTGGAAGCTAAGCATGACCCCCTAGTTAATATTTGGATGGGAAGTCCAGAGTCCTGGTGCAGAGCTGGCGATGCTGAAGCACCTATGTGCAATCTCTTGCCTTGAAAAATGCTACAGGATTGCCATAAGTCAGCTGTGACTTGATGGGGGGAAAAGAAAAAAACAGTATTTCAAAGTGCAGCTGTTTACCCTTCAACCATCAGACGACTGTTAAGACTTTCCCTGGGTCCACAACATATTCATATTGTTTGCCTGAACAAACAAAAACTGATACTTGGCTGAGTTTTAATGTACTTGGGAACAATGGTTCAATATAGGGTTGCCAGGTCCAAAGGACAAGCCAGTGGGGGACTTACTGAGATGCTCTGGGATAGGGGAGGAAAGAAGCACACCATGCCTACATCACCCAGAAGTGACATAGGCACGCTGGTGACGTTGCAGGGTGACACTCTGGTTTTGGGGCAAAACTCTATGGTTTGAAGCTAATTCTACCATAGAGTTTTGCCCCCAAACCCAAAGTGTCACCCTTCAACATCACCCACATGCCTATATCACTTGCAGGTGAGGTGGGTGCATCATGTTTGGGGCAGTAATTCTCCTGCACCAGCCAGCTGGCTGGCACTGGGGAGGAGTGCTGGAAACTGGGGGATCTCCTGCACACTGGGGGGACCTGGCAACCCTAGTTCAATAGCGGGACAAAGAAAGGTTAAATTGTAAAGAACTGGAAGGTGCTGTTTGTTAACTGAGGGTATGATTAGCTGAAGCCCTCCAAAATACATCCATCTTTAAGATAATAGAAATCTTGAATATTATTCTTAAAGAGAATTAATTCAATGTTCAGTCACAATATTATTTTTCAAAAATAAAACTGTCTTACATTTAATACTACTCATTTAAGACAATACATTATTTATGCAAAATGTATAATTCATTATAAATGTTCGCTCTTCTCTTTGTGTACTTCAACATTTCTTTAACAACTTGGTTAATATTACTCATTTTACATGAACAAGCATTTGAAAAATAAAGAAGTTCAAACTATTAAATGCTGTCAGTAATTAATTTTGTGCAAATGGGGCAAAATGTAAACTCTGATCAATAAGCGCAAAGCTATCAAGAGGGAAAAATTCTTGTCTTAGTAAATTATACATGTAGATTAATATAAGCATTATTGTTGCTGCTTTGGAAGCGTTAGAAAACACTACAGAATAGGAAGCAAAGGATTTACGCTACATCTTCTGGCCAGGAAGTAGGGAAAAAACAATTCTTTTAAAAACCATGAAAATTGAAGCCATTTTTTTGTTTTAAAAATTATTCTCTCTATATACCATTTCTCCTCTTCCTATCATAAACATCAGTTTCCCTCTCACAACATTTCCTTTCCTTACACAGCATAGACATTCAGGCCACCCAACTTAGGTACTGTTCTTCTCACACGAAGGAAGGGATGACTTGGTGACCAAAATCGTCAGTCAGTAAAGACACTCTCACAATAATCTATTAACTCTTAACTGAATTAATACTGCACACCTACCTAGGACATCTGTTATAACTGGGTTTGCCAACTCCAGACTGGGGAATTCCTGGAGATTTTGGGGCAGAGCTGGGGTGTGTGTGTGAAAAGACCTCATGCTTGTTAAAGCATGTATATCCTGCCACTTCTTGTGATTCAAGGTATCTTTTTATAAGAGTCAAAAACATTTTCTGTTAAAACTAAAAATACAATAGCAACCCTCAAATCTCCCATTTCCTCCCTTAAAACATGCCTACCAGTTCAGACTCCCTCAAAAGCCCTGGCAAACAGGCAGACCTCACACCACCTCCTGAAGCTCTTCAAGGAGGAGGTCCCCCTCACCTCTTCAGGGAGCCCATTCTACAGAGCTGGAGGCACAGTGGAAAAGGTCTCAGCTGGGGTTGATGTCAGATGGGCCAGCAGATGGCTGCCTGATGACTGCAGCAAAGAGATGGTCTTTCAGATATGTGGGTCTCAGGTCATGAAGGTAATAATCAGCATCTTGAATTGAACTCAGAAACAGAATGGCAGCCAATAAAGCTTTTCAAAATAGGTAAAGCCTTTGATTGTGTGGACCACAACAAACTATGGCAAGTCCCTAAATAGACGGGAGTACCAGAGCACCTCACATGTCTCCTGAGAAACCTGTATAAGGGTCAAGAAGCGACAGTTAGAACCGGACTTGGAACAAGTGATTGGTTTAGAATAGGAAAAGGAGTATAGCAAGGAAGTATATTGTTACCCTGCTTATTTAATTTATATGCAGAGTACATCATGCGAAATGCCAGCCTGGATGAATCACAAGTCGGAATTAAGACTGCCGGGAAAAACATCAACAACCTCAGATATGCAGACGGTACCACTCTAATGGCAGAAAGTGAAGAGGACCTCAAGAGCTTCTTGATAAGGATGAAAGAGGAGAGCGCAAAAGTTGGCTTGAAATTCAACATCAAAAAAACTAAGATCACGATATCCAGCCCCATCACTCCTTGGCAAATAGAAGTGGAAGTCACAGAAGCAGTGACAGAATTCACATTCCTGGGACCCAAGATCACTGAAGATGGTGACTGCAGCCATGAGATTAAAAGGCACCTGCTGCTTGGGAGGAAAGCTTTGGCAAACCTAGACAGCATAATAAAAAGTAGGGACATTACACTGCCAACAAAAGTCCACAGTAGTAATGTATGGCTGCGAGAGCTGGCCAAGCACCGAAGAATAGATGCTTTCAAATTATGGTGCTGGAGAAGACTCCTGAGAGTCCCTTGGACTGCAAGGAGATCAAATCACTCAATCCTAAAGGAAATCAAACCTGACTGTTCCCTGAAAGGACAGGTACTGAAGCTGAAGCTCAAATACTCTGGCCACCAAATGAGTAGGGAGCACTCACTGGAGAAGACCCTGATGCTGGCAAAGGATGAGATGGTTAGACAGTGTTATCGATGCAACGAACATGAAATTAAGCAAACTCCAGAGGATGGTGGAAGACAGAAGGGCCAGGCGTGATGTGGTCCATGGTATCGCTCTTGACTCAACTGTGCGACTGAACAACGGCAACAACAAAATGGGAAACATATCTTCCTGGTAGATAGCCCCTGACTATAATCTGACTGCTGGATTCTGGAGCAATTGGAGTTTCCAGGTTGTCTTCAAGGGCAGCCCCACATAGAGCATGTTGCAGTAATCCAATCATGAGGCTACAGAAACATTGATCAGTGTGGCCAGATAGGCTCAGTCCAGGTAATGAGAGAGCTCGCAAATCAGATGCAGCTGACAGAAAATGCTCCTGGCCACCATGCCAACTTGCTTTTCAAACAGCATAGTCCATGAGTACCCCCAAGCTCTTGGCCTGCAGTGAAAAAGCCAATGTTTCCCTACATAGGACAAGTGGATTCAGTCACTCTAAAATATCAGCCTTTCCAACTAGCATTGCCTCTGTCTTGTCTGGATTCAGGTTCAGTTTGTTCTGCCTTAACTACTTGACCAGTTCAGAACCAAAATGGATGCAACTAGGGGCCTGGATAATTAAATATTGGGTGTCATCTCACTCAGTGGCCTCATATAAAAAAGCGTGGATAAGAGAATAGAACCCTGTGGCACTCCACAAGATAAATTCCACTCAGTTGATTCACCACCTCCAGTGGAGACTCTTTGAGTGTGATCATACAGAAAAGGTTAATCACATATGACACTGCATTGAGGCGGACAAAGTCCCTCCTGTCTTTGGTCTTGTCGGACTTCCTTTGATTCTCTGCTGCCTCTCACGACCACAGGCAGAGTGGAATTATTGACTGTAACACGCACCTGGAGCACTAATTTACTTCACATAAGAACTAATTTCCCCCTCCTCTACAAAAATATAGTTCTTTTAATATGTATAAATTCTTTTTAAAGAATGAAAACTTGTTTTTTTGCACCCTACCCTAAGTGGCAGTGTTCCAAACTTTGCCTCTCTTTGCCTATCCAAGATAAGGAATCAGCTCAGGGTGGATTTTTCAAGACCACTATCATCCTAATATCCCAAAAAAGATACTTTGTTAGTATCTCTGACTGTGTGTTTAAAGGAAATATCAGATAAAGAACTTTGTTCATATTTTTGTTGTAAGTGGTAACAGATTATGGTTCGGGTCCTGCCTAGAATTTCCATAGCCATGGGGAAGGCATATGATTTTCACCAATCCCCTAACTCTTGCAGGAGAGCCCCCGTCCAAGCTATTCCTGGGGGACCCCTGCACCTCATCCCACCCCAAGCAGCATTTCAGGAAATTCTATATGGGATCCAAGCCTACAAGTTGAAAAGTAACTGCATATATTTTTCTGATGTTAAACATTCACAGGCAGTAAACTATACAGAGTCTTATGCTTGGCTAGAGGGTTACAGAAATTTTGTGGTGGCTATGAAGAAATTACTTGTTCTCTTATCCATTCCTTTGAGCTTCCATCTGGAACACAGCAGCCCTGTCTAGCGAGAAAGGTAGGCCATGCTCTGCTACCCCTATGTATGAGATGATGCATCTCCCAGAAAATAATATGTCAGAATGGTACATGTCATGCTGCCACAAATGCTTGCTATGGGCTCACAGTAACTAACAGTCTATGTATTTGCTATACAGAAGACAGAAAAACTTAAGTGGGGAAGTAGTCAGGACTGTGCTCTGTGGAACATTTTTATTTATGCTGGCTTTAGAGAACTTATTAAAAAACTGCCCTTAAAAACTTTGATTAACGATAGCAATCTGGAACATTCAAAATGTTTCCTTTTTCACATAACTACTTAACAAATAGTATGCTACTTAGTAAAAAGAAAATCAATTTTAAAAATACTCACAAAAAGCAGCAGGAGCAAAGGCGTTATAACAATACCCTAGAAGAAATTAAAAAAGAATTGTTAGTTTGAAAAACAGAAACTTCTCTTTGCCAAATCAAATCCTGATGCATGAAAATATTAGACATCCCACTACTACATACTTGGATTAGTGCATATACTTTCAATACCAGAGTAAAGTCCCTGCATCACAGGGCCAGCGGTGGGACACACGGGGCTCTGCCTCCTTTCAATTCTGCACCCCCCTCCCATATGCATCTGAAGGTGCCACAGCACTCCCAGCTCCCCGGCCACTGCACATCTGAGAGACCTAGAGTAGACAGTGCAAAGAGCAGCCTGCTCATACTGGCCTCCATGTGTGCCAGCCCACCCCCACTGATTCCTCCTCCTGTCAGCCTGTGGGGCTCTGCTGCAGCTGGGGCCCACCATTTATGTATTTATTTATTTAATCATACTTATATCCCGCCCTCCCAGCCATAGCGGGCTCAGGGCGGCTTACATAAAATACTCAATACATTAAACAATTAAAACAGTTAAACAATTAAAAACAATTATACAATCCATTTAACAATATAAAATGTTAGTGATTCATATTGCTGTCAATGATGGCAGCTGATTTCCATAGTCCATTACAACGTAGTCCATGGCCAACCTCCGCCGCTTCCTCCTCCTGTCTGCCTGGGGTGCAGATCTCCTCCCCGGGGAGTAAGCCCCAATGGGTCCACTGCCTCTTACTCCTAAGTAAACACGGCCAGGGGGATGGACTACATCTGGCAGGGGAGCAAACCAACAAGCCGGTCAGAAGATCCAGTCTGGGCAAGCCAAGGCTGAGCTCCATCCCCCTGGTTTGTTCAGCCTCCCTCAGCTGGTTGCAGCTACTGCAAAGCCGCCATTCAAAAAGCCCAGTCTTGGGGAGAGAAGCACACAGGCTGGAGAGAGGCCAGTCAGTGGGGCCAGGAGCACAACGGCAAGGCAGAGGCCTTTAAGGCATTTCTACTCCATTTGTTAATTTTACTGTTATTTAACTTAATTTAATTGGTGCCCCCCCAATTCCTGGCTACAGGACTGCTTCATCGGTAGCATAAGACCATGATTTGCGATGTTATGCCAGTCTATCCTTGTTGATAAAGATTTTCAGCACATTCAGAAGCAAAAACTGGTCACTTCTTATGTGAGTCAAATTAGTGCTTTTAATTTGCTGAAATCTCTGTAACGCTCAGCTCTGTTTTCATACTGTTCAAGAGTGGAAAAGGATCCAGATTCACTTCAGTTAAGTGCATAAGCAATCTCTTCATGCACTGTCTTCCCACTTTTGAGTCTGACAACCCCCTTTCCCTCCACACATACATCATAAATATGGAGGTCAGTGCCTTATAGACCCTTCCCACCAATGCTGCTTAATAAATGACCTCTTCTGGAGAGGGGACAGGTGGTTTACTATCACGCTGTTTGAGCGGTGGACCTCTCCTGAGTAAAGTCTGCATCAACAGTGATGAATTAGGTGTCGTGCGATTTTGTAATGTAAACTGATATCCCCTAGGAAGTCAGTTGAGATCTCAGAACTCATTTCACTTGATTAGACTCCATGTCTCTGTGGTGGGAAGGCAAGTCTTTCATCTAATTCAGTCACACAGGACCACTTCAGCTCTCCACAGCCCCCAAGCAAAGAAAGGCAAAAGATTTGTTTTCTTCAGTGACAGCAAAGAGGTTTAGGATGATCTTTGGGCATAAGACAAGATTTTAAGTCTCATGAAGACAAAACTTAAAGGCAAGGTTTTAGGACTGGGAGACAACATGACAAGCATCAACTTCACAACAGCAAATGGCAATTCTCACTTCACCCATTCTCTCATACTTCAATACTTTATTATAAATTAATAAAATAGTCTGCTACTTAATGCATATTAATTCGCAAACCTTATGTAGCCCATTCAAAACTGATGTTGTTTTCCCCCAAATATTTGTTACGAATCTCCCTCTGCATTTTTTTTAGAAAGCAAATTTATTCAAATTTTTAAAAAGGGAAGAATGTAAAGAAGTACAAAAATGGTCCCAAATCTTTGATCTGGATTTGTTCAGCCATATTTTCCCTAGGGTACCTTGACGTGTCACTCTCAGTTTAGGTTCTATGCTTGTAAAAAGGGAATATTCATGACCTTTATTCACAGGTTTGCTGAGAAGGAAGAGAGAGGCAAGGTCTGTACTTAAATGCATATGTTGTACGCCACTACAGATTCTGAAAGGCTATAAACTGAAAGAACAAAAATCAGAATTTCCTACACTCAATGATGTCCTCAAAGACCTGGTGGCAGCCAATATCATGCTTCCAAGAGAAACTTAAATGTTCAGAGAACACCAGTTAAAATTAATACAGTGTAATAAAGATTACCATCTTACAACAGCTTAATTCCAGCAATCAAAATTTAAATCTTATGCTAACAGGGTTTGAAAGGGGATAAACAGCAGATAGCAAGTAGATTAGATTTATTATATATGGCCATTGGCTGTTACACTACAATACAAGATTACATTCAAAGAATACTGGTAATTTAAAGCATTGCATTCAGGATAAAACTCAATCATACAACTAAAATGTACAGCCAAAACGTGCAGATAGCAAGTGAACTTCTTTAAAGGAGAAGGCTGGAGAATAACATTTCCCAAAACTTTGACTGTGACGCATGCTTGGCATGCTCTGAATAACATTCAACAAATCGTCATGCTGTCCCCACTTCTATGTACCATGGAAAGCGCCAGAATCCATATCTCCGGGCTTCACATTTTTTGGATAAGAGAGCACTGGAGTAGAGACTTATAGTATCTTGGCACATTTGTTTTATTCACAAATACATAAGCTGAGCGTAAACAAGGAGAAAGAGGCATTCCCACAAGGCAGAAGATCTGCCATGACTCCACATCAGATCTCAGAGATACCTCTACCCGCATGCCAAGGTGCTTCACCTTCAAAAACAAGCACGCTACTGCCCTGACCTGGATAGCCCAGGCTAGCCCAATCTCATCAGAACTCAGAAGCTAAGCAGGGCCAACCCTGGCAAGTACTTGGGTGGGAGACCTCCAGGGAATACCAGGGCCGGGATGCAGAGGCAGGCAATATCAAGCGATCTCTCTGAAACATCCTAGCCCCACTATGGGTTGCCAGAAGTCACCATCACTTCCAGGTACGCAAGTACACACACATACACACAAATAATCACAGAAAACCCCAAGCATGCTACTGTTCTCCATACACCACCTGCCGAGTACTTATCTTAGGGGCCACTCTTCCAGACCCATCCAGAGAAAGAGCTGTAGCTATTAAAAGGCACATTAAGAATCTTTTGTTAAGTTGACAGCTCCCTTCCAGAGTTACTTTAGACAGAACCACACTCCATCACAGCAAGACAGCACATTTACAATGCTATCTTCCTGCATTTGTAAGAAAAGCTGTATTTTTTCCATATTTATATTTCACATGTCTTTGGATCAGATTCTCCTATACAGTAGAAAACAAGTTGGCCGTAATAAAGAGAAGAGAAAAATGAAATTAATGTTTTGTCCTTAACTCCAAATCTAAAGACCATGGCTGCCATGCCTTTACTGGCGAGGATGCACTGAGATGAGTAACTTGATTCACCACCATCTTCCCAGCAGTCAGATTTATCAGAATAAGGGTTCAAAAGGGATAATTCTAGTAGTTCTTCGCAAATACAAGAAGCCAGGCTAGCTCCACCTACTTTAATAAACTCAGGAATGAGTTCCATGTCATCAACATAATAAGTATTTGTAGAGCTAAACTGTGCCCCAAGATAGGAGTATAGGGGAGAGAGAAATAATTGCCAGGTGGGGCGGGGGGGGGGGATTGTACTTTTGAGGTATAGGCTTTTCCCTTAGATTCTTAGGAAGACAAGGCATTTATCTGTAGCATGATGGGGTTTGAAATACAAGGGGCGCTATAGGGATGTGGTAGTATGGGATTATGATACAAAAATTAAGAACACAAATTGCAAGTTTTTATCTAGTTGTATATATGTCATTTGATGCTTGCATGCATCTTCTGGCATGCCTTTAAGATACATGTCCAAGTTATGTTCTGAATCCACATAATGCCATTATTTAGGTTTAAAGTCATAAAGCAATGACTTAAGACACTGATAAAATTAGACAAATCAAAGAACACTAGTGGGGAAATGAGAGTTATTCAGAGTGTCCTGGTATGCTCTTTTAGCCTAGAGATATTTCTATTACCTAACTGAAACACTACAATAGCAAAAGAAACAAACAATTATATTTATTAATATACATATACCCTGACTCCTCCTTCACAAAGGGGAAACCACTATATAGGAGCAGTATGTGATCTATGACCCTACAGGGCCAGTATTATAAGGACACAATACAAGGCAAAGGAATGATTTCTTCTCTGCTCTAGGGCACACAAAAGCCTTTAAGTAAAGTAAATCTATTCTAAAAACTTAAACTTGACTGCTCTTCCCTCTACTGTGCTTTTTGTGCAAGTGCTGTCAAATATGCAGCACATGGAGATAAAGAGCTTGCAGCCAACCACTTCTTTGCACTAGCTGAACGTCTGCCCTTGTGGATGCAAGGTCACTGAACAGCAGAGCATTCAGAAAGTTAGGGTGGTATGTTACGCTTTGCAGTGCAGCCTGTAATGGAGTCAGAGTTGTAAAGTGATTGCCTTTTACCATTTGGAAGAAAAACTTTCAAGAAATCCATTTACACCTCTGATGTGAAAGACTGACAGAATATATTTCAATGATTTTAGTGAGAAGCAGCAGAAGAAAAAAACCCAGATCGCAGCCTGACCCAAAACGCTCATACAAAGAATGATTCTGCATAGAAGCAGTCACATCAGGAACCTGTAAATGCACTTTTCTTTACAGTAAGGATCATCTAACATGTCATATTTCAGAAATCCAGTTATGGTTTTCTACAAGGAAAACTAGCACCAAGGGATAGATTTTATATGTTTGCTAGAAGATAAAACTAATTTCTTACTGTAGGATTCCAGCACTAATGTAAGTTGGGAACTGAAAGATGTTTGGTTTTTCAGAATAGTACTATGTATTTATAATCTACTGAAACAGATTGTTGGGGAAATTGATATAAAAATTAAAGGTAAGTATTAAGCAAGGAGTAGAATGAACACATGAAGAACCCACAAGGACTTGTTGGGTGCATCTCATTTTCCCTTCCCCTATTATTTCCTTCTCCCTTTTTTCTGAAACCCCTACTGCCTCTCCCCATTTCCTGCTTCCTTCTCTCTTTTCCACCCAACAGCCAACCTACTTTTACTGTAACCTTAGCCATAACCCTACATCCCTCCCTCTCCCCCTGCTTTTTACTGACAGAAACCAAGGCTTGAAGGCTGGCAATACTGTAGTAGTTGCCTAGCAATGGCCACTGGGGGCATTCATTTCTTAAAACTACAAGGACTACTTCTATTATTGGGGGGGTTAACCCCCCAATTTTTATTTTTTTTAATTTCAGATTTTCTGCAAACCTTGGGCTTCCTCAAGTTTCTGGGAAGATCTCCTTTGTCTGGTGGTCACTGCAGACGCCGTCCTGGTGCTCCATGGATTCTAAGGTTTTTAATCATTGTAATGACTTTTAAATGCCTTCAAAAGAGCTCAATCAAGACTTATATTACCAGTTCTTTGTTTATAATATCTTAAGTTCAAGACAAAGTGTTTTCAGTAGGAACTGCCATTTTATTGCTTACTATCCATGCCGGCACCTCCCACTTGTAGCAAGGTCTGCAACAGCAAGCTAATTAAGACATTTGTTCTGGTGTAAAGAAAACAATCGTAACCTTCTTTGCTCTGTGAACTGCCTGGCCCAGCAAACCGAGCATATTCCTAAGGGAACAGGGAAAGGGGAGGAAAAGACAGTTGTTTAACCTTTTAATGGGTGGCTGTAAAAGGGTTCACAACAGAGGCGATTTCTCCTCACCATCAGCTAGTAAACAGATGAAAATTGATAATTACTTTGCTTCAGATGCCCCCCCCCCATGCTTTTACCATTCCTTTGTCTATTCATGGCTCCAATCTCCAGATCTGAGTATCCACAGATTTGGTACAGTTCAGAATTTAATATATCAATGCACATTAGGAATATAGTATCAACGTTCGAGAATCCAAATCTAAGGCTGCAATCCTTTTTAGCACTTATAACCACAGATCTACAACAATACTCAAGCAGAGCAAGAGTTCTGTAAACCACAACCTAACCAAAGGGCCAGTTCACATGTTATTCTCTTAATGAACATAAGCAGTCAAGCACCACTCTGGATGCAGTGTTGTTGACGATCTCTGCTGCTAACTTCCTGCAGCACTCATTACAAGTAGAAAAAGCAAGAGCTTTCCTCAAAAACGTGGCACTACTTGATCTGCATGGTGCTTTCTGCTAGGAAAAAGCCTTTGCCACTCATGCACTCAGTTTCTGCAGGACCAGCTATAGCTTCCTGACCTATGTTTTTCATGCTCTGTTTGGTAGTGCTAAGTCTTCCTTGAGCATTCAGGAGAGGGGAGTTTGTCCATTTTGTCTACTGAGGAAAGATCAGCTGCCTCTGAGAGAACAACCACTGCAGACAGGGCAGCAAGGGAAAGAGGATTCATCCTACTTACTACTGCATGGCTATAGATAGGGTTACTCCCTTTAGGAAGGCTCCTATCCCTTGGTTTATTAGGGAGTTGGGAGACTGACTGTCATTCGCAGAAGATTCATCCAAATCAGACACAACATGCCATAGATCCCATTTACAGGCCTATGAGATGGTGATGATGGCAGCAAAGAAAACTGTTTTTCTCCACCACCATTATTTCAGCTGAATCTCATAATATAGTTTGTGATCTGTTGGTACTTACATCTCACCATCTTGACAAAACTAATTTGGCCTTTTGATGCAATGATTCTGCAAAGTTTTCCTGCTGATAAAAATATCTTATCCAGTCTGACTTGGACATCAGATTAACTGGAGAGCCTGTATCAGAAGTAACCACTTGTTAAAGCTTCAGGCTGATCTTCTAACGGGGACTGTGAATGCCACCACATGCAAAATGGATCCATATTCTTCTTGTCTGATTAAATAATGCAAAGAGAAAGTGAAGGTGCTTCTTGGCAAAAGAGTGAATACATAGTTGCTGGAGAGGGTTTCCCATAAGCCTTTGAAGTGTGTAAACTGTTTAGGATTGCACTTTTCACCTGCAGAAGCAGCTGTGTCTGTCCTGAATCTATGCCTAGAAGCTGCAGTCAAGAGGCGAGGCTGAAGTTGAATCCAGACAAGCTGAAGGTGATGCTGATTGAGCAGGCTGGTGTTTTAGAAGGAGCTGATCTGCCAACCTTGGATGGGGTGAGTAGCAGAATACTTTGGGGGGTGATATTGGGCCCAGTTTACTTTTAGAAAATTAGATTGGTTGTTAAAAGTGCCTTCTGTTATTTACATCTCACACCTCTGTTATCATTCCTTCTGGACTCTATTGACCTGGATGGTAATCTATGCTACTATAACTTCAAGGTTGTACCATCTATGTGGAGATGCCTTTGGGGACAGCCCAGACATTTCAATTAGTTCTAAATATGTGTGCACACCTTTACATTGACACTAGCTATTATAAAACACATTACACGATTCTTAATCAACTACATTTACTGCCTATTTGACTACAGGTTGAATTCAAAGTGCTGCAGATTACCTTTAAAGCTCTTCATACCTGCAAACTGCCTCTCCCTGTATAAATCCATGCAAATCTCATTCCTCCAATCAATTCTTACTCACTGTTCCATCTATCAGACATGTTTGTGACTCTTTAGTATGACTGTGGATTTTTCAGTTATTGTGCCAACCCTGCAGAATGTTATGTCAAAGAGGTCAGGAAAGCCCCTCTGCTTCTAGTCTCTAGGAAATTTATAGTCAATGTTTCTTTAAACTGTTAGGATGATTAACTTCCACATCAAATGAGAAAAAGAAGAGCTTCTAATCTGTAGATCATTTTCACTAACATTATGATAAAATACAGTATTTGTGAACAAAGGTGTCGGGAACTGAACACCATTAGCTAACTGAATTCATCCTGAATCTGTATTCTATACTCTCTTTTTTTTTTGAAAAGGATAAGAAAGTTGTGCACAAGAGTAATTCCATAAATGCATGCAAGTTTCTCTATCACAAGTCAATTATGAGTGGAAAGTGTGACAAAAGGTAACAGAAGCCCTCCAAAAGGCCCCATGTTTGCATTTTAATGACAGGATTATAAAATCAGAAATGCAATTGTGAGACAACCATTACTTTATTAGAGGGGACGTAATCTGCCAGCTCTAATTTTGGACAGTGAGATTATGCCCTGGGCATCCCATCTCAATCAGACACTTCATGGTTTTCTCTCCCCTGAGAGAGCCCCTTTTGAGCCCTCTTAAGAGGAGGGATTGGATCATTAACACAGCTCCTCACATCATATGTAAAACATGGCATTAGCACTAAACATCAGAAGTAGATAGTGTTTCTACCATGTACAAAATACTCTAGACCTCGCAAACAATTTCACCTGCCAGGCACAGACACTCCACTGAACAACAATCACAATACTGCACATTGGTGATGCCCCCACATCAGCCACACAGAGAAAGACATCAAGCAACATGCACCAACAGCAGGAATACCATGATAACATTATCCTCCCCATACTTATGCACACCCCAGGAATAAACAGCAGTGCCTTCCAATTACAGCATCCACAGCCCAGGGAAGCAGGAGGCTCATAAGCAGAATTTAGAGCCTTTCCAAAAGCGTTTGGTCCCTGCTGGGGTGCTGATGAGTCTGTAAAGACAATATTCAGCACACAACCTGTTTGTATCAGTATTTGTGTGAGGAGAATGTAGTTTTTTCAAGGGAAAGTACTTGTAAAAAAAGCACACCATAGGAGTAAGAACAAGACAGGTAGCACCATTTATGTTTGTTTAAAGTATCTTTTATCCCATCTTTCCATTATTCCTCTCCAGGCTACCTAGCTCACTGGGAAAGGACAAAGCAGTGGGAAACAAGTGCAAGTCCATATATCTAGCCAGGATACAATGAGAGAACTTCTACAAAATAAATCTCATCTTCTGATTGTCCTGTAATAAATTCAGATTTATTCATTTAGGCTGTGATCACACATGCCTTTAGATCTGACATAACTGTGAATGCCTGATGTATCTAAAGGGTGCAATCAAACAGCAGCATCTGGGAAAAGTCCCGCAGTCGTCGGCAACCCGTGCTGCTCCACTACAGAAGTGGAGTTAAAAGACACTGGGGAAAGTCCAGCTCTAATGGGTTCTGACAGGCCACAGACGGACCTTCCCCTGTGTGATCGCGAAAGCATGCTCTCATGTCGTCGGGATGGTCTGATCATTCCATCCCAGCTTGGTGCTGGTCCCCCCACCCTTTGCAGTATGCGCATCATCACATACTCCATAGGGGGCCCTCAGTGCGGAGGTGCAATTTCTCATTTATGTGCATGGGAAACAGCCAAAAAAACCCTGATTCACCCACAGTTGCGTCTGATCACACAGTGACGGGCTGCACCTACAGCTACAAAGGGATGTGTGATCTTGCAACTGCGTGTCAAATTCCTCTGGAGGAAATAGTCTCACTTCCGCTCCGCTTCAACTGGCGCATGTGACTGCAGCCTTAGGATGTTTTTATGCTGCTTCTCCAGAACTCTGTTTGAGGTGGTTTACAACTTAAAGCACCATAAAATTATCACAAGTTACCAATAAAGCCAGCCATTTGTTTTAAAAAGCCACGAAAGGAAAAGAAAAAGGCAGTGTGACTAGAATGTGACTCCTGCTCAGAGGCTGTACCACCACCTGCCACAGGAAAGATCCTCTTCTACCACCCCTCACCTCATATGGACTAAGCCATATAAACTATGAGTTGTAGCTCAGTGAAGCAGCATAGATACTTAGCACGAGACAGGGATTGAACTTGGGACCTGGCTATGGCTTCCCATGAGAAAGGGCTGGGAAATGATACTTGATACACTAGGGTGTGACAATCCATTAGAATGAGCAGTGAAAGGACCCGTGGCCTCACCCTGGCAGTTGAAACACCCAGGATGCCTTCCATTTCCCCCTTCCAACATGTGTTTGGTTGCTTGCCAACAGCTGCCAGTTTTCCCAGCCTTTCTCCAAGTGACTTAGGGTCTTTTCTTTTTAGCCTCAAAAGAAGCCTGTGACTGTAGATTAGAACTGGCAAGAAACATTGCCTATCCTTGCTGGTGCTCCAGTGCTACAGCCACATGCTGCCTAAGATGCAAATTGGCAGCCCTGGTAGAATTTTACAATGAAGCCCCCCCCCCCGCCCTTTGTGTGTTCCATCATGAAAACAGCTGAGGTTGGTAACAAACAAGATAACATGGTCTTCCAGCTACTGTAAGAAGAGGGACATGGCTGAAACAGTGTTTTTATTGAATATGATAACCTGTGGAGTACATTCCAACTCCACCACCAATGAATGCAGATTGCCAACTTTTTTGTTTTCACAAAAATTTATGAGTTGCCTTGTCCACCACAACATCAGCTCACTTAATATGACTGCACATGTTACATTTATGCCTGCTATAGAATCTGGAAAGGCAAAGAAGATCTGCAACAACAAGGTGGTGGCAGCTGGATTCACCCTGGCCACTGAGCTACTATAGGCCTTGCGCTTCGTCCTGCGGGGCACTGGGAATGAGAAACATCTTTGCTTCTGCATATGCTGGATGTCAGCCCAGTTACCTAAAGTGAGACAAGAAGAAAAGAAAGGAAAAGAAATGGTGGGTACCAACAATCCCAGGAGCAATAAGGTTGGGAGGTGATTGACAGAAAGGATGCTACCACTTAGGCACTCTTCTATGCCACATCTCCTAATCCCAACTCCACCACTGGTACTCACACCCTTTGCCCCACCCAATATCAATGATTTAAAGATTTATCTGTTGGAGAAGATAATGTAGCCACTGAAGCAATGCTCACCCATCCATTGCAGAGAGTTGTTTTGGAATTCTGATACACATTTTGCCTTGCATCTAAGTCCCTGGCTCTGCTTCTACAAGAAAAAAGTGAGCCATGAGTGTTTGATTAGCAGTGGCTAAAGGTGGAGTAAGATATCTGGGTAGCTATGGCTGTCGTGCCTTTCATGGATGTGATACAGAGCTTACCTGCATTTGGGACGTGGTTGGCCAGAAGTCAACTTTCTGCAGAGTGCATTCTTACCCTGTGGGAGGTGCTGCATTCTCACCAGTGGAAGGTGCTGCTGTAACCTAATGACGATTGTTAAACTAGTACAGCTTCTCATTTTTGAACAAGGTCTGAACACCCATCTCTTTTCCTGGGAAGAAGAATGGAAAATATTCAGGAGTTTTTGCCCTGAGGCATGGTTTACCTACCCCTAGTGAACTCCTTTCCCTGGCTTACCTATGAGGGGTGCATGGCCTTGCGTCCTCAATTGCAACTGTGGATTTGAGATTCCAAATGAATATTTGTATCCGAAGACCCAAAGCCTGTAAGGATTCTGGGAAGAGAAGAATTTTTAATCCACCTTTTATATATTTTCCCCCGCTCCTGGCTATTTGTGTCTATAGTTCCACAGAGTTCCTCATCACCTAAATTCTCATTTCTATACTACTAGTTCTCTAGACCTGGAGCAAATTAATACACAGATGTGCAGAAAAATTTGAAATCTTAACAAAAATATATTAGGGGGTTAAATTCCCCCCCCCCCAATGCATTGTCTGCATATGTACAGACAATGTACTTACTGGTAAAACTGGCAGAGGGAAGCTGGGTCTGGGGTCATCCATCACGAGCTGCTCTGGGCAGGATGCGGTAGCAGAGGACACTGGCAAGGCCCTGGAGCCTTCCGCCATGTGGAGGATGCTGGGTGAGGCTCGAAGCCCAGCTGCTATGGTGGAGAACTCCAAACAAGGCTCTGGGCCCAGCCACTGCAGTGGAGGACGGTGGGTGAAGCTCTGTGCCTGACCGCTTCAGTGGAGGACACTGGGAAAGGCTCTGGGCCCTTCTGCCATGGCAGAGGACACCAGGAGAGGCTCAGGGCCCAGCCATGGTGGTAGAGAATACTGAACAAGGCTCTCGGCCCTTCTGCCAAGGCAAGGCTCCAGGCCTGGCTGCCACCACTGAGGACACCAGGCAAAGCTCCAGGCTCGGATGCTGCAGCAGAGGACAGCAAGAACTGCTGTGGGCCCAGCTGCCATGGTGTAAGACAATGGGGCTGCGTTCACACAGGCAGTTTAATCCACTGTTGCCCTGCCTCAGATTAAGCCAGGTTATTTTGTGGCAGAGAATCCTGACCAGACTCACCCGTTCTAGCATGCTTCGATGCCATTTTACCCCTCCTTGCATGACCAGACGGCAGAAAGCAGGGAGTCAGCCTGCCAGCCATTTTTTTAGAAGTTTGCCCTTAGGAGCATGCCCAGAAGCACTCAGCATGCTGAGATATGGAGTTTATGGGGCTGTCGGCCATTTTCTTTTAAAATTAAGTCCACAGAGCAATCACACAAGTGGTGAAGAGACTGCTGGGAAATGGTGTCCACTGTAGTCCTCCCTCTAATCTTTTCCATTTACCTCTTCCCCAAACAATATTAAAAAGCTGCAGAAAAAGGGGTGTCTTTTTTTGAGAGTTTTTCAAAAGAAAATGAGGTTTTCAGCAGCCCCCAGGGGGGAGAGGTGCATATATACAGTCATGCGATCTTCGTTAACGGGGGGGGGGGGATGGCAGCCGGAAAGCAAGAGCTCAGTGAGACCTGCCTGACTGCTTGGCTGTGCAACAGAGTGACTAGACGACAGGAAAACCATTTTTGAAGCAGCTCAGACCAACAGGGCCGGACTTTATCAGGTATCAAAAAAATACAGGGCAAGGGGAGGGGGGAATGGAACTCAGACGACTCAGGCACGACAGACAGATGTTGCTGTCTGATCCTGCACTTTAAATCCGTAAGGGAACAGCAAAGGCAATGGATCAAATTGCCCGTGTGAGCACAGCCTGGGAGAGGCTTCCAGGCACTGCTAATCAGCTGGTGGGTGGTGGGGCCCTGGGTCACACCAGGCTAGGTAATGTGAGTTGATGGGATTCCCCCTCTGCACGTCCTGCTGAGCTGGCAAGAAGGGACTCAGGCGACAGGGGGTGCAGGAATCCTCACTGCCCCCCCCAAGCTGGCAGTCAAGGATTTGGGCAGAGGAGCACAGGTGTCCTTACTTCCCCCTACCAAGCCCTCTGAGCCCGCCCACCCACAAAACCCTAAAGAGGGAGTTGGAGTGGGGGTGCAGGAGTCAACCAGGAGGTCCAGTGGGGAGGTGGAGCAGCCCTTGCTGCCCCCTCAGCTGGAGATAAGGGAACATAAGAACATAACATAAGAACATAAGAGAAGCCAATGTTGAATCAGGCCAATGGCCCATCCAGTCCAACACTCTGTCACACAGCGGCCAAAATATACCAGGTGCCATCAGGAGGTCCAGCAGTGGGGCCAGGGCACTCCCACTGCTGCCCCCTCCAGCACCAAGAATAGAGTGCATCACCTGCCCCAGACTGAGAGTTCTCATTCTATACCCTGTGGCTAATAGCCACTGGTGGACTTCTGCTCCATATGTTTATCTAATTTCCTCTTGAAACTGTCCATGCTTGCAGCTGCCACGACCTCCTGTGGCAGTGAATTCCATATGTTAATCACTCTTTGGGTGAAGAAGTATTTCCTTTTATCTGTTCTAACCCGACTGCTCAGCAATTTCATAGAGTGCCCACGAGTTCTTGTATTGTGAGAAAGGGAGAAAAGTACTTCTTTCTCAACCTGCTCAATCCCATTCATAATCTTATAAACCTCGATCATGTCACCCCTCAGCCGTCGTTTCTCCAAGCTAAAGAGCCCCAAGCATTTTAACCTTTCTTCATAGGGAAGGTGTTCCAACCCTTTTATCATTCTAGTTGCCCTTCTCTGCACTTTTTCCAATGCTATAATATCCTTTTTGAGATGTGGTGACCAGAACTGTACACAGTATTCCAAATGAGGTCGCACCAATGATTTATACAGGGGCATGATGATACTGGCTGATTTGTTATCAATTCCCTTCCTAATAATCCCCAGCATAGCGTTGGCCTTCTTTATTGCAGCTACACATTGTGTAGACATTTTCAGCGAGTTATCCACTACGACTCCAAGATCTCTCTCTTGGTCAGTCTCTGCCAGATCAGACCCCATCAACGTGTATTTATATTTAGGATTTTTGGCTCCAATGTGCATCACTTTGCACTTGGCCACATTGAACCCCATTTGCCACGTTGACGCCCACTCACCCATCCTCAACAGATCCCTTTGGAGTGCCTCACAATCCTCCCTGGTTGGATTGATTCAGGGAGTCAGATGGCTGCAGCAAACGGGTTGGCTGGAAGAATCATCAGCCTGGCAGTGGCAGGAATGGGGGGAGGGATTCCCCTCTAGTACTGGGGGTCCCCACTTGTAGCAGTATAATTTCTTCTCCTGACACAGTGTCACGCTTTGTCAGCACAAGGATATTTAGTGACAGCCTTATGCTACCCAGCAGGCAAAACTCAACAATAGTATTGCTGTGTATACTACTTAGTACATAAAGACATAGTAGTTAAAAATCATTCAGTGTAACAGAAGAGACAAATGTGGACAGCAGAGAAGGTTAAAAAGTACACACTGATCAAGTGTTTCATTCAGATAAGAGAGAAGTGGTTTTTCAAATGTTGAACATTATGTATATGCACACACATGGGGCACAAAGCTGTGTATGCACAGACACCAGTGAGAAGCCCTCTTTTCCAGCAGAGGGCATCTTCTACACACACTAGAAAATCCTCTCTTCAGTTGTGTGTGAGACTTTTGCATGTATATTGGAAAGGAACTTGAAATTTAAAAATCCAGATGGGTATCCAGTGATAGCCTGCTCTGAAAATGGCATTTAACTGTTACAGTCTTAGGGGACCATCCTCCAAGTATGTCAGCCACACTGAAATAAATGAGAGTCACACAGAAGCATGTTGCATTAGGCACAAAGGAAACAGGTGGAGGGTATAGCCTGGTTCACTTGACCAGTCATCAGAACACGTCTGAAATTCAAGGTCATACATTGCCAGTCTAATTAAACAATTTTGATGTTACAATGTCTTGTTGTTGCCACTGGATAAAATGTAGCCAGTGCTAACATGGATCACATTAATCACCCCCTTTGTGAAGGATTCTCTCTGTTTTCTGCATCAACTGTGAGAGAAAAAAAGATTAAATGGAACGGTCCTATTAACTTTAACATATGAGACTCCCCTCCCCCCTTTATTCATACTACCCTTCCTGGGAATCACTGCATTTCTTTCCATTCCTTTCTTCTTCCTTATACATTTCATCTTTGTTTCCCTAACCAGGTTGCACATCTGTTCATTCACCTTTATAGTATACAGTATTAAAAGTCTTCCCCTCCCCCCCCAAAAAAAAAAAAAAAATTACAGGTCCATCTATCTAGGGTATGGCTAGCAGCCAAAAAGCTGCTTTAGTGCTCAAAGGCTTAATGGTTAGAAGGAGTTTTTAATGTTCTTTAAAATACTTTCATGCCATATCACAAAAAAGCTTATGAAACTACTCTAGCTTGGCAGAGGCTGTTGGAAACCTATCTAGCCATTTTTAAAAGAACAATACTGTTTGGGGTGCTGAAAGGACTGTGTGTCATTTCAGGAGGGGCCATGCACTATGAACCCTTCCTTTAAGAGATGATCAGTGCAATTCTAAAAAGAATTACATTGAAGTCCATGGGCTCAAAAGGGTTAACTCTGCTTAGGACTGCACTGTAGTTTACTAGCACTGTGGCTTTATATGCAGAGGTGTTTAATCTTTGGTACTCCCACCCCACAGCTGTCACCTGGCACCCACCATGGATAGCTTTAGGTACCAGGGAAAGTTTTTTTTCAGTTGAGTTTGGGATTTGTCTTGCTTTGCCATGAGGTTCGATTTTTCCTGCAGTTGGTTTTTATTATTGATGGATTTTAGTAATTATTATAACATGTCTAAGCAAACAGGAGCTTATTTTAAGATTACTAAAAGGCAAATATCTTGTGAAATTCTGATACAGGACAGTCTGGTATTGTCTGCTCTTCAACATTTTACTTTGGCAAGTAAAGGTTAGGATTGGACATACCAACAAACGTGCCAACCCTACACGTTAGTGCTGTGGTACTACCTGAGTGTTGCAGACTGATACCTGGAATAAAAATGTAGGATTGGGGTCCTAGGTGTGCTGCTCATTTAGGTTAACCCTTCTGCAATATTCCAATTAACCGTATGCCATGGCATCCTCAGGAATAGAAATTTAAAATGTATGCCCAAAATTACACTAGGTGGCGCTATATCACTTTTTAAAAAGAGATGCCTCTGCCTAAACCAAAGTTTTATTATGCCATTGAGCCCTCATTCCAAAATACACATTAAGATGTTGTTTCCAAATTGTGACAAAGCCAAATCAAAGAAATGGAAATAATACAGCATGGAAAGATAATTAATTTTGGCACATATACTTTTATGGGAAAGTAAAATATTACCCACTTCTAGAACAGTTTTAAAACTAGAAAATTCACCTTTTCTCAGATTAATCTATCCAATCTTTGACCCCTCCCTTTGCACCTGTCTCATAAAAATTCCCCAGTACTGTTTTCTATTACATATGCATCTGACAAAGTGGACCCATGAAAACTCATGTTAAAATAAATGCTGTTAGTCTTCAAAGTCCTACTAGATTTTATTTTACTACAACAGACTAACAAGCTACCCTTTTGCAATCAGCTTTTCTAAGCAAACGACCACCACATTTCCCTTCTAAATTATGCCCAGGAAGACTTTATTCTTATCTTTGCTTAACCAGAGTGAAGATTATTTACTGTAAGATTCAATTTGTTAATCAAAAGAAATATGTGTTTTCATGATTAAATGTCTGCATAAAAAAGGCATAAATTCCCAGTATGTCACCTCCTGTTCCCCACAGAGTAAGAGCCTTTCCATTCTTTGTTTTAAGAAAAGTTTTGCCATGCAAATATTTTGAAGTATTCTGTAGGAATATTTATTTCCATTTATATGTAGAAGTTATCTATGCACTCTGAGCTCAATCCAACTGAAGCTTCTAAATCTCATAGGCTTCAGTGTGAGGGAATTAAGACACTTAAGTATGCCTTCTTCTGAAAATTAATGGAACACAGAAGCAGCCATTCCATTCATCTGATTATCAAACTATACAGAAAGGGGTGGATCCTACTGTTATCCTACCACTCAGCTGAGCAGAGGGACAGCTGTTTTAATATGTTACAGAAGAAACAAACAGTAGTCTTGTGGCACCTCAACGGCTAACAACATTTTATTCTAACATAAGCTTTAGTGGACTAGAATCCACTTCTTCAGATGCAATAAGCGAATTCTCACTTTGCAAGTGGTTTGGTGGAAAAACAACCCAGCAGGGTAAAGAGATCATGAAAAGGAAGAAGCACGGAGTGAAATGCAAGGTAAAATTCAAATCTAATCAAGAAGAAATACAGAGACCATTCATTAGTTATATTATAATTCTGAGGCCCTTTTTACATTACTGTTTTAAATGGATGTTATTTGTTGTTGGCCTGATTTCGTGATACAGGGATGGGGGTTTCCTACAGCGAATTTCCTTCCATTAATGAGCCATCTCTGAAGCAGTATGGTAATTTCAAACAGTGTCACTTTTTTCTCGCCGTTTTTTGCCACGCGATCTTCCTCGGACTTTTAAAAAACATTTAAGGTGAGTGCTATAGCACTAAACCACTACAGCACTAAAATGGAGTCAACGCATCTCAATGGTGCCACAAAAGCACTTCATAGCAATTTAGTGCTATAGCGCTCACCTTAGAATGTTACAAAAAAAGTCAGAAAAAAATCGCACAGTGAAAAAGGGCAGGGGGAAGCGGCATTGTAGGAATTTTTATTTATTTATTTATTACTTTTTATTTATATCCCACCTTGCCTGCAATGCACTATGGACATTTTAAACAGCACACCACAGCAATTCAGAAGCGCAACAAATGGGTTGAAAGTGGAAAAAACCAGTTTCCCTCAAAAGCAGCTCAACCATGCTTTGCTAACCCAATGACTAAAATGGAATAGAAAGGCAGCTTGAAAAGCATCTGACTCTCAGGTCAAGAAAGGAGTTTCTAGCTAGACTGAAATGCCCGCCTGCTGGTTTCCAAAGACCATCATTTTTAAATGTCATATGTATTTGTTTGTAGTGGTTTAGTGGTTAAGTGTGCGGACTCTAATCTGGGACAACCAGGTTTGATTCCCCACTCCTCCACTTGCACCTGCTGGATGACCTTGGACAAGCCATAGTTCTGGCACAGCTGTTCTTGAAAAAGAGCAGTTCCTGTCAGAGCTCTCTCAGCCCCACCTACCTCACAAGGTATCTGTTGCAGGGAGGGGAAGGGAAAGGAGTTTGTAAGCCGCTCTGAGACTCCTTTGGGTAGTGGAGGGCGGGGTATAAATCCAGTCTCCTCTTCTTTTTCTTCTAACATAGAGATCAGAAAATGTTGTCACATGATGGCAAATACTGCACTGGACGATGAGCCCAAAACACTGTTATTAAGTCCTATAATGGCATTCCCTAAGTGTAGCATGTTGGGACAAAGTTGGTTTCTTGGTTTGTTGCAGCATCTGGTCTCTCCATTTGCTTCTCAGTTAGTGGTTCATTATTGTGGACAAAGATTTCACTACAAATACACACACACACAGAGGAAATAAGCCAGCCTGTTGCTAAATACTTCAGAAATAATCTCAGGTTCTTTTTGCTTTATAGTCTCACCTTTTCTAAAAGTGGTCACAGAGAAAAATAAATGCCTGGCCTCAAGTCCCTTGGGAGCCAAAAACAACCATTCTTCCAATTGAAACTCATACCTGACATTGTTAGAAAGCATGACTGATTCTCATTAGGTTGTGCGTCATCAGAACCATTCATTCCAGCCTGCTTACCCTCCTGTTCTCTTACATGACTGTACACATCCTGAACTGATTTAAGTAATTCAGAGAACAGAATAAAAAAAATAAAGTTATGGGTCTGTGCAGTGTTCACTGCAATGTAGCTGCTCTACCATCATTGCTGAAATTAAGAAAAACTGTACACTAGCTGGGCTAGCTGGCTGGAGACCCTCTCTTGGAATTAAGCATCTTTGGTTGCTAAATACAGAACATAAACCTCACACCATGATAATCCATGTGTGTGCGCTGCTTGTGCACTTGGCTGCCTGCCGGGCCCCAAGTCATCAATAATGAATAGAGCTGTACCACTATAGCAGGACTCAGTGTCGTGGGCTTGTCAGAGATTTCTGAAAGGGAACAAAAACACAGGTTTGCCATTTGACTGTGCCTTCATTGGGAAAAACCTGGCATGTAAAAAACAACAACAAGCTGAATGTTTTTTGGGAGTGGGCAGTTATATTAAACAACAAAAAGGAGTCAGAACAATATGTTCTGAGTCCATTCAGTACCAGTTTTTCAACAGAAAAGTGGGGGGGGAGTGAGCTCAACACAAAAGCAGGAATCTGAAAGGGTTAATCAAAAGAAGAATTTGAAAAGTAATATAATCATGTTAATTTTTGAAGGTAGTAAAAAATGGCAAGACTGTAATTGTAGCAGCCAAACAGTAATTTAACAAAAGCAAATTTAACGAGGTTTTGTAGTTAAGAGAGGAAACACTGCCTTATTTGTGAGAATAAAAATTACTGTGGATTATATCCCTATTAATCCACCAGGCAAAAAAAATTATCAAATTTGCTTGCCTGAAAAAGCAACTGCCTAGAAAAACTAAATGCACTGGAAGGTGAATAAGTAAATGCAAAATCCTAAACAGCAAACAAAAGGTTATATATCATCTAACCATGAACAAAAGAAATATACTTGGCTGCTGTATCTCTTGCAATTTCCCCTTCTTTTTCCTAAACATATTTCCATAGATACTGCAATTGTAGCATTACTAGAGAGATTATCTCATGTTTTACAAACAGAATGCACCAGCTGGTACCTTGCCAAGCCATATCCCTTGGGAAGCTGAATAGTGGATAACTACATTTTTACAACAAGCACTAAAACCAAACTTATTGAAATCCCAATGCAAAGCCAAACCTTTGTTGTTTTGGTGTTTGAGTAAATTCCAAAAGATGACACACTATGTTTTCATAGCATTAACCTTTAGAAGTCCCAGAGCCATTCTGCTAGAAGCATAAACACTCTTTTCCAGTGAGGTGTCAGATGATACACAAAAGCCAACCATCTAATTTTCAAAAGGTTTCCAAACTGGTCTTTTTTTAAAAAATGAACATCTACAGAAACACTTGCATAACTGAATGAAATGTAGTATTTCAGAATTAGATGCTTTGCCTGTGCTTTCTAGGTGAAAACACGAAACAAGAGTCAACCAAAATTTGTTTTATGAAAAAGTATGCTTTTTTAGCCTGAAGGGCAATAAAGACTATCTAAATCTACACTCAGATACGTAGGTCCTTCCAAAAATTGTGAAGAGATCTCACAGTCCATACTGGGCTCCATGACTGGTCATGATTTGTGCTTTTAAATTATGGAAGAGATGCTCATTTTGTGCAGTGAGTTTGGAACCCATTTGCCACCATTCTTGCTACTGGACATAGGGTTGGATCCAGCAAAGCATCAGAGGATGCAAAGACTTTTGCCTCCAGGGCATAATTTTCATGCCTTCCCCCTTCCTGCTGTATCCTGAAATACCATGGGGGAGAGGGCTCTTCTCCTGCTGTAGGCATTCTGTGCTGCAGCAGGAGCGTGGATATGAGGAAGTCCTTGCCCCCGTGGAAACCCAGAACTGGATCCATCCAACCCACTGGTCTCTCCCCTTTGGCTTCTTTATTGTGGAGTTGTTTCTAATTAGAGTGAATTTGTGGCATTGAATCAGAACACTGACCTGCCATAGATTCCCCATTCATTTCATCAGCTAATTTATTTCGGCAGAAGCTGAAACCACAATGGCTTCTGACCCTAGAATCCAGATTCATTCCAGCTCCATCTGAGACCTTCCTTCTGTCTTCAGCACATAGCACCAAATTTAATGCATGCACAGTGAATAAGTGCAGCTGCACATGTTCAGTTTTAAAAACTAAAAATATGCTTCATTCTGGAGTTGTGAATTCCACATATAGGAAGTATTTCTGCTGGGAGACTGGAAACCTGAAGTTAATTGAAGCCACTGCAGTGGAGTTAGTAAATAACTTGGAAGCTCCTGGCAATGGGAGAAGGCGCCACTATTAGCAGGACAGAATCATAGGATCCAGCCCAATGTATTTATCTAAGTAAATTCTGGAGCGGTTTTTCTCTTTACTGGATGTTCTGCCAGGCCTATGGTTGAGGACAGCAATGGTTCCCACAGAGCCTGGCTCTTCCCTTCTTTCCTCTCCCCCAATGGAAATTGGTTTCTTAGCACCATCTGTAACTGAAATTGGAATTTTTATTGAATTGGTTACTGTTTTCATTGTTTTTAAATTGACTTGCAAATATGTTTACTAACATGTTGTTCACCTCCCTGAGCCCTGCTTGCAGAGTAGGGCGGTCTACAAATTGAATATATAAATAAATATAAATAAATAAATATTGGGTTGACTCTAAAGTGGCTTGTGTGTCTTGCATTTGCACCCTCTTCCCAGCTGCAGCTCCTCTCATCCTACATTGCACACCATTGCCAAGGAAAACACAGAACCCTTCTTCCAAGAAAGTAAGTATTGAGTTTATTTAGGCACAAGGAAGCACGATAGGAACGGGGGTTTGCAATAAGCACAGATCTAATGGTGATAACCGACCATCTCAAACCTAAAAACAGACAACAAAAGCATAACATAAAACCAGTAGCTGTTACTGCCCTATATATCTAAGATACTTCATTCCCATTGTTTGGCATTGGGTTTCTGATGGCAGCCCTGTCAGTGAGAATCCAGCTGCTGGGTGCTTAAAGTTTAGATCACAAATTCATGGTGGTGTGGAAGAGTGACTGAATTCATGACCAATGAACTGTCATTTCTGTATAAATGCCTGTTGCCTTTTATACAAAAACAGAAACAGAATTATGTGTACCTGATGGCCCTGCTCCTCAAGGCTTGAGCAGTGGATGGGGGACTCTAGCAGCTGGACAGGGAACGACAAGGGTTGGGCCAGGAGTGATGACCTGGTGTTGCTGAGAGGGCAGAAGCAGTGTGCATAGCTGGTGGCTTTAAAAGCCAATGTGGGTTTGGGCAAAGGAGGTCGGCAGAAGAAGGCAACAGCATCTAGAGGCCACCCAGAGAAGGGGAGCAGTTCAGCTTCTGAGAGGTGGGAGCCAGAGCGAGGGGGCGACGGCTCAGGAGAGAGGTGCGGTGATTTAGGAGCACCTGAAGAAGCAGCAACAGGAGACCAGGCTGAGAAAGGACACAAGGAAGAAGCAGCATGCAGGGAGGAAGGGGTGGAGCATGACAGCATGGGAAGGAGTGCTGGGAGGGTGAGGTGGGAGTTCCCAGAGGTGCTGGTTGGAACAGTCAAGGCAGGGAACCATGTTGAGCCAGTGTGGGCAGAAACCTTAGAGGGGAAAGTGATGGACTGAGGAGAAGCTGAGCTGGAAATGGGAGCTGCCCAGGGCTAAATGGACAGTGCAAGGCTCAAGGTGAGTCTCATTGGCTCTGGGGATCAGAATGCCCTTCTAGGGCAGGACTGAGGGCACATGAAAGGCACGGACTATCATATAAAAAAGGTGAGGATGGGCATGGAGGATAGCTGTCAGGTGAGTCTGTATATACACGGACAGATGAGTGGGCAAGGATTATGATAGGGCAACCCCTATTGGCAAAAGCAGGCTGATCCGGTCAGAGGCCACAGAGACACACAGCAGTGGAGTTCTAAGCCATGCTAGATATAAATTAGATTTTACCGCAATTACTTAAGACCTATTTATGAAATAGGAACCACATGATTAAAAATATAGATTACTAAACTGAATTAAGCATATCATCAATAAACACTCCCTCCAATCACCACCAACAGGTTATTCTTTTTAGGGATAGAATAGCAGGCAATTTTTTACAGCATCAATGGAATTATGTGAAATGTCAACACAGTTCCCCTCTCATAAAAAAAATAATAAAGGCAAGATTCCCTGTTCCACAGTTACATGCAAGACACCTGAACTTCAGAAGCAGTGGCATAGGGAGACTGCAAGTACAGACAAAAGACATCACAAAATACTCTTATCAAAAGCCTGGCAATGAGCAATTAAAAACTGTATTATAAAGGAAATACAGGGAAATGGTCAAACTCCTCCTGGAACTTCACTGGCCAATTGCCTCATTTAAAAAACAATGGCTTGGAACCACATTAGTGTTTCCCTGAGTGCAAGGATTTCTATCTCCAAAGCATGATTTTCTTGCTTTCCCTGGCAGCCTGAAACAGTCCCCTAACCTGTTTCTGCTTGGGAGGCATTTGGGATTTGGCGGGAGGGGGTGGTGGGAAAATCTCACTCCAAGGGGGGCAAGTCCTTGTGCCCATGGAAATGCCAGTGTGACCCCAAGCCAACATTCCGAGGAAATCTCAACCATCCAAATAGTTTTGTTTTTCCTTCAATTTGTTTTTCCAAGTCTAGGGATCAGTGCAAATCAGAATTATAGGATAAGACTGAATTACAGAGCAACCCTGTGGTGTCCACCTACTCGGCATGTTCGTACTCCAAAATGACATACAGCCCCCAGAACAGAACTCATAGGAGACTTATAAACCTTTAGTTTTGACACAGATCTTTTAGAAGTAACCCTCCTTGTCATTAACGAAGCAAATGACATATAGCAATGAATGAATTCCCTTTAGCTGAATATGTGATGCATGTCCTCAGGCATTCATGGCAAAGCAGAATTTTAGTGAGGAGCCCTACGATTTTCTAACCAGCTAGAGCACTTCCTTGTTTCTGTCTTGGTGTTCACTGCTATTCATAAATATTACGATGTGGAGCATTGGAGGTTTTAAGCTCTACAGGATCCACTAAATGAATCCCACCATTTTAGACAAAACTGTCATCCGTATGACAGAGTGAATTTGTATTAATTCTAAAACGCTGACACCAAATAGCTACAAAATCTTTTGCATCAAATTTCATTGTGTATAGCAGTGTAACAGGTTGCCCAGCAATCTGATGTTTTTTATACTCCACATTGCTCCCAGTAGAGACCCAAAGCAGCTTATAATGTTTTTCCCCTCCTCCCCTTTCACCCTCACAAAAACCCCACAAGGTAGGTTAGGCTGAGAGAGTGACTGGCCCAAGGTTATCCAATGAGCTTCTACCGCAGAGTAGGTGTTTGAACTCAGGTCTCCCAGATGCTAGCCTGACACTTAAACCATGACACCAAGCTACAGAAGTTCCAAAAATGTCTAACCATTGTATAACAAAAACCGAAGTGTGAATGTCACTATTTGAACTAGTAACATAGGCATGATTAACACATGATTTGAGCTGTGTGGTTGCTACATCCCACTCTGCTCCACAAATGCACAAAACATTGGAACTATGTGGGACTGTCTTATACAAACACCACTGTCCCCTAAGGAGATGCATGACTGATAAAGGAACTTACTATACAATCGATCTCTCATCACTTGATTTTGCCATTTTATGTATTACCAGAAAATCATGGAATATGATCATAGGAAAGGAGCATCTATACTACTTGGATATCATATTAGGCCTCACAGGCACTGGAAAGGTACAGATAAGCAGCCATGGCTAAGCAGCAAACTAAAGCTACTGATTTTCAACATATATTTAAAGGTCTACATAAACACAGAACAGCATTCCTAGTTTACCTTCCCATCACTGCCATACATGTGATAATTTACATTGTAAACAGCTAAAACCATGACTAGTAAATTCTTGTCATTTAGGAAAGCAAAGTCAGTAGAATATTGTTTGTACTTGTGTTTTATTGTATATTGTTGAAGATCTTTTCCTTGTAAACATTTGTAGAAATAAGCACTTTAAGACTCCAAGAACTAGCCCTTGTGAAGACAGCAGGAAATCAAGAAATATGTCTAATGAACAGCATAAAAAGCGGAAACTGATCTTCTCTCAAGTACTTTTCATGTTCTGCAATCTGCCATTGTATTATATGGGAGAATAAAAGGATATTTAAACTCCAAAGTATTGCTGGTGCTTTATTTAACATACATAAAATTTTAAAGACAGTAATAATTTATGTATTTTCACAATTGTTGTTCTCTTTAGATCATCCCCATGGTTATTTAAAAACCCATCCAAACTCTGGCTTCAATAATTTACATTTGGAACTTCCATTAAATGGCTACTGCAGTGGTCAGTAGACAAGAAGACTAAGTAGGAAGGGATCATCACTGTTTTTTAAAATACAAGTTTCCTTTCTTGCAGCTTCTTCTACCCAACATTTGATCTTATAAATACCTGCAGTCCAGTTCAGCTTTCCTACTGTATGCTTCCTGTGCGCCACACAATTGTTCTTTGTCAAAAGTGACAATCAGTAAAATAAGCCATTGGGTCATGTCAGCCACCTCCTGGAGCACACTTCATCATCATATGTGGACTAACATGTTTCTGTGTTTTGCTCTTTCTGAAAGGGCTGTAAAAATTCTTATGCAATACGGAATTTCCGGTTTTGGCATCCTGAATGGCGGACATGTCTCCCTGAAGCTCTGGGAGACACGATCTGTGACTGGGCGGATGAGAGGGGGGTCAGATGTTTCTGAACCCCCCACCGAGGTCCCTGCAGTGGGCTCCCAGCCATGGGGCTTGAGAGGTGCCTATCCCAAGGCTGGTTGCCAAGGGACTGAGACTCCCCTTTGCCTCAACGGTCTCACCGCCGCAGAACCAGCAATGGTGTTAGGGACGCACACCAGGACAAGCGAACAGATGGTCGAACGGTTTCCCTTACCTGATCGAAAGATGGCTGATGAAGTGTGAGTGTCGATTGAGTTGAAACTCAAATGTTTGAATGAATCTCCCTTTAAAAAGAAGTGGGGGGGGGAATGCTCACCCCACGAAAGAAAAACTTTTTAAAGTAAAGTGAAGTTAAGGGACAGAAATTTAAGCTTAAATGGACTAAAGCAAAGTGTAACCAAGAAAAAGCTACCTGTTTTTATAAAATACAGAGACTTTTTAATATCTTTCTTAAAAAGTAAACAACTACGCAGATGGCTGGGGAAAAAATCCCACCGAAAGTGAAACCTACAGGAAAGGCTAGTTCGGCGGGTAAGATCACAAGACCAGAAGCAGCTACAGACTTTCCCAATATGATAGTGGATGCATTGCGCCCTCTGCTGGACCAAATGACTACACTGAACAAAGGACTCTCCAAAATCAGCAAAATGATACAAGCATTAAAGCAGAGCAAACAGCAGAATCGTTGAAGAAGGTCGATGCCAGGATAATTAAAATTTCTAAATGGCTGGAGACAGTGGAAAAGAAAAGAACTTCAAATGAATATCAACTGTTACAATTTCAAATGCAGAAGTCAACTTACGTATTGAGATTTCAAGGGGTCCCTGAACGTCAAGGAGAAAATCTGAAGAAAATTCTAAGTGAAGCTTTGGAACCAACTGCAGATATAAAAGCGGAGTACCTTTAAAATGATATGGATACAGTCTATAGAACATATCCAGAATATATCAAAAATTGAAATCTGCCTGGTGAAATTTTCGTGAAATTCTCCAAAAGACACATCAGAGATCTGATACTTAAAGTGACTAATGGGACTACCTTAAAAATCGAAGCTCAAGAAATTAAAGTTCTGAAAGACATTCCATTTGAGATAAGAAAGGAAATACTATAAAAACTTGACTTTGTTTTTGCAAAAAAAAGACACACCCTATAGATGGATCATACCAGATGGGCTTGTCTTCAAATTCAAGGACAAAAAGAAAGAATTGACTCTGTATTAAAAGAAAAAGCCTTTCTGGACCAGTTTCAGAAGGACGTTAAAGCGGCAAAAACAGCAGAGGACAACAAAGCAATGGAAGAAGATAAAGATGGGGAAGATAAAGAAGACTCAACATCTACACTAGCATCTACTGAAGAAGATGAATCTGAATTGGAATTACGGGCGGCTGCCCCAAAAACTATTAAAGCCAGACGCAGCTATAACTTAGAAACAAGAAGAATAAGTGTTAAATAGCTATTCCTGTATTTTGAACTTTAACAGAATACTTGGACATACTCTCCTTAGTTAATATTTTCTGATTTATTAACAAAGCTAAACAGTTTAAAAGTGCTTTATTATACCAAAGCTATTGTAACTGAAACAGTATTTTAAGCAATTCTTTAAGCTAATGACCACTGCTACTTGGTCTTTTAGTGGTTTTCTTTTCTTTCTCCCATAGATGTTAGTTACTCTCCCTTTTGATTTCTCTGTAGTTTTTAGTATAAAAGCAATAAAAAAGTACAAAAAAATTCTTATGGAACATAATGTTAACTCATCACATTCAGGAATGTCATATGCAATCACCTTATTTTTGCCCCTGTTCAACTCTTATATACACCTAGGAAGAAGAGCAGCAGTAGACAGAAACCTGCTACTGGTTGGGGGGAGGCTAGGTGCTTGGTCACCCAAACAGGGAGGCATCATTCCAGCTATTGTGTCAACTGAACGTTACCATAGACCCTTGCCTCTAAAGATTACCGTATCTGCCTAAATCTGCTTACTCAAAAGGCCGAACCGCTGTCTGTATTAAACATAGCACTAATTATGGCCAAAATATCACAAGTAAGGTCACCAACAATGGGTTGGGAGGGGGACAACATGGTTGCTAAAAAAGAAAGATAAAAACAATCCAGTACCCAACAGAAAAAGTGTAACATCATTTATCTCTATAAAGAAATACGTATCAGCTCAGGGCAAAGGGTTGCTTCTTCTAGTACTTAGAAAAGTGGGATATCTAGTTCTCATCTCTTGTTTTTTTATCTAACAGATTTCTACATAACCACTTTCCAAAGAAAATCTTGAGATATGTTTTCAGTGCACACTACTTAAGACTTTGTCCAGCCAAAATGGCCTTGAACATCTGCCTGATCTCAGTTTAAAGGCACTATTTGAGAACATGAGTTATCAGTATTTCAGATAAGCTTTAACCCCTTTCTTTCCCCAAAAGTTTATGGGCATCCCAATGTTTTCCTTTACAATAGCGTTCACATACCTGTTCTCAGCTATGAAATTTGACTAAAGAATATTTTTACACACCAATGAATTATGAAGACAAGAATCCTTGCAGGATTTTTAAAGGGAAGGTTTCAATCGTATATGGTCTGACAAACAGTAAAAAATATAGCTGATTTAACAAATGAGTACTCAATCAATGATGCACTGAGGCACAAGTCAAAACCCATTATATTCAAGAATATCCTTGAAATTCCACTTCAGTGCACTGACCCTGTTGCTCAATGCTAAAGACTTTACAAGTCCCCCCCCCCACTGAAAACATTCAGGAGAGCTTTTGTTTTGGCATCCAGTCAGCTGCACCTCACAATTAAACCCTGCCAGACTCCCTCTCTAATCAATTATTCATCAAGATTACTAGCATATCTTTTGAGCACCTTAACTTCACATCAGAAGTGTGCAAGGGCTGACACGTGCATGTGTACATTACAGAATAAAAGGCAGACTTGAGGCAGGTTTTAACGCTAAATGAGAACAAGACGAAAAGAAGTGAAATCAACATTTTCAGTCAAAGTTGAGCTTCAGGCAAGCTGCAGGCAGTGCACAGCGTGAGAGAATTTGGCTCCTGAAAGTGCCCATGTGTTGACAGCTGAAGAAGAGAGTTTGAAGGCTTAATGGTAAGAAATCTTCCATCAATTATAATGTTACACATATTACCCCTCTTACTGGATTTAGTAGTTATCTTCCCAATTCCTGGCAATCAATGATACATACAGAAAACCTATACTGTGACGCATTATCATAAAAAAATTTAAATGGGTTTTTATCATGGTTAGCTCGGTTACATTAAGCTAAAACTGAGGGAGAGATAATATCCATGAAGAAATCTGGGCTGTGACGGAGAAGATAATTTAAGAATACAGAGAAAACATAGAAGTCTGGAAGCCTGCCTAGTTTTTATAAGTTTGCTAGTTAAATGGAACTTTGTTTCACAAAATATGTTGGTCTATACTACAATATAATACATACAGAGCACATCTACAGCAGTAGTAATTAAGAACTAATAGTGCTGGAAGTGCTGAAAAAGTAAGAGGGAGGAGAGAGAAAACGCTTGAAAAGCAGAACTTGTCCTTTGCTCTCTCCTCTTCCCATAACCTCTGCACTTCTGCATTGTATTATATAGCCAGTACGTACACAAAGCATAACACAACAGAACTGAGAAAGTGGTGGACACCACCACTAAAGTAATCCCCCATGTTTCTAGAAACATCACAAACTAGATATTCAGCTGCCAACTCCAGTCTGGGAATTTTCTGGAGATTTGGAAGTGGTGTCTGACAAGGGTCTCATTTATTTTCTGTGTTCCATCAGGTTTCTGAAATGACAGCTATGTATTTGTTCTCATTTAGGGACAAGCATTCCCGCTCCCAAATGTTAGCTTGGAGGCTTCTAACATTTGTATATATGCATCCATATTTTGTTTTCCTCTCCAAGTTTCTTCAGTGCACACATTTTCCCTCATCTATCTTTGGTCTTTTTAAACTGCTGCTATTTCCTTCCACACGCTCATTGCTAAAATTCTAGTCTGTCCCCATTAAAATAACCTAGAATAGTTGTATCATCATCCCATGGGGATGAATCATTCCAAACCAGATGCTCCCCAGTTCCTATTGGCTTTCCCTCAGGAAATTTTAAAGCTGCTCTATTATTTTTTTGATATTAAGTGCCACCAGTTTGGTTCCCTTGTGGTTCATATGGAGGCCTTCTCTCTGGTTTAGGCCTTCTTACTTTAAAACAGTATACTAACTTTATACCCTCAGGCCTGGCTTAGATCTAGGCTTAGCTTTAGCTGATTCATTTTAAACAGCTACAGCATACCAGAGAAGATGGGAAACTGCTACAGAACTACCTTCCCAGTCTTTGATTGTACTCTGCCTTTGGTTTAATTATATTTAATATACAAGTAATACTTAGTTTAAGTACCTAACACAGTTTACCCTCTTACCTTTCACCACTGGGGCCTTCTTGTGTTCACAGAGCATTTCTATTTTTAAATATTTATGTGAAAGTACTAGAAAACCCAGATATAGCTTTCCCTCTCATCCATTCTATAAGAATAGAACAAGCTATAGAGACAAAGGGCTGGTTCACACTGTTGATTTCGTATCTTATTTAAAATGTAAAATATGCCATGAAGTCACAACCAACTCACTGTGACCCTATGAAGTTCCACCTCATTTAACATACTTTGATTTGGTCTTGCCTGTACTTATAACATGAATTTTAAAAAGTAATTCAAAGTATGAGGGAGTGGGGGGAAAATAACCTAACTTCATGGCCTAGGTTATTTCTTCTCTTACTACTACAATCAAGCTTACAATTTAGAAAATTCAGTAAGCAAAGGATTTGATATCCAGCATATTGGTACTAGGGTTCTAAATGACAGCCCTTCACTACTACATTAATGAACTGAACAAAATCAGGAGAAACACCCCACCTTCACCAATTTTGGAACATTTGGTGTATAGTCTCATTAATGGCCTTGATATTACAAACACAGGGTTGGATCCAGCCAGCTCTTTCAGTCTCTCCCAATTCTCCTCCTTACTGCCGCCACTTGTCCCACATGGTTTTTGTCCATGCAAGTCTCACAATCCCAGTATAGCATAGCCTTTCTGTTGGTCAAAGGTGACCCCCTCTTTCAGTAGTGGAAAAGCTTGTTGGATCCAACCCACACTTACTATGAGTTTTTGCAATTATCATACAAGGGTCCCATCAATTTACCTACCTTTGCTGAACATGGGCAAATCAGATATGTTCAGAAGAATTAATCTGAAAACTATTTGTTCAGTCCGAAAACTCCCATGTGCTACAATTCATAGACTGTGTTGCTATGTGAGTAAATCCTCCCTGTTACATTCAGAGGAAGGGACAATTTCACACATAACGAAAAATCAATATGGAAGCCCAATAGAGAGAGTACCACATGTGTTTTGAAGGTCCTGTAAGAACTGGCTAGATTGATTGTCTGTATCAAGTGATGTGCATACATGGTTCACAATTCCATCAGTCCTGAGTATCTTCTCAGTAGGGAAGATTGCAATTAAAAATTTGTTTTTTAAATTCAGATTCAATCTGACACATCTTGATCATTTGACTACCTCAACTGATCCATGTGGAAGGGAGGCTATTCGAAGCCACACGCAGAAAGGAGGTCCAAGTATCCTCAGATAACTTTAGAAACCATGTCCTTTTTTTACATGCAAAGTCAACCTTCCACCAACTGAGGAGTCTTTGCCACTGGAGAAAGACTCCTCTCATAGGAGAAAGGAATATCTGGATCCAACCCACTGTGTTAAAATTCATAAAAGTACAGAATTAAAAACATTTTTTTAAAAAATAATAAAGCAAATTGTGGGTAATTGTTTCTTGCAGTTATTTCATGTGAAGTAATATTTTCAGTCATATTAACATGATTTTCCTAATTTAGGTTTACAGTCACAGATTACACAATTTCCAGAATTGGATTCTAGAAGTCCAATAATCAAGTCCTTCTTTGGTGCTGGTACTGAAGTCCAAGCCAGATCAAAACACCCTAAATTGTAGGAATGCCTGAATGGCTATAAACTCACCAATGATGAAAATTCTTCAGTCCCATCCAGTCTGCTCTTTGCCATAACCTTTTAAGATCTGAGCCAGAAATATGTCTGCCTATCCATCTGTATCAACAGGGATGCTTTTATTTCATATCTGTATAATCTGTATTGTCCCACGCTAATATTGATTGAAAGAACTCAGGCAAAGCAGTGTCAGCTTTTATTCCTACAGGAAAACCACTCAGCTGAATGGCAAGGCACTTAAGGTCAAATCAGGATTCATCTCACTTTGTTGCTATGTTATAAACTGTGCAGAGCAAATGCAAAAAAGCGGGAGAAAGATAACCTTTTCAGGTACGCTCAAACTATTAATTTAACTCCCTTATGCCCACTGTTCCTTCAACATTTTAGGCAGAAATGTATATACATACTGCACTCCACACTGATGTGGTGGAAGACTTAAAAAACACCAAAAGGAAAACACTTTTCAAGTACAGAGAAATGGAATAGCAGGTGATAGGTACATGCACAAGTGGCTTTAAGATGATAATGGCAGCATACAGCAATAGCCATTAGCACTGAGGGCTTTCAAATGGACTAGACAAATTCATGGCAGATAAGTAAGGACTACCAATCATTAGGACAGCTGAGACCCAAACATTCATATTCAGAGGAAAGCCAGTACGGGTATCTCATTCCCCCACTTGCTTGACCCTTACAATATGGTAGCCTCCATCATGACCATTTTCTTGCAGTTTGGTAAATGGACCTTCAGCCTATTTCAGAATCATTCTTATACTTGTTCGTTTTTAGTATAAAGGCCAGAATGTGGAAAGCCAGGCAGAAAAATGCATTTGAATGGTGCCTGGGGGACAATCTTGCACCTCAAACTGCCATATTTAATTACTATTTTACTTCCATCCAAACAGTAAAGACAAAGCCAATTACAATTAATCTTTAAATTCAGTTGCTTTATGATAACCACACCATGTTTTCTGAGCAAGGAAAGCCACATAATTGCCTGCCCATTCAACCCAATGTCATGGCTCAAATGTAATGATTTGCTTCTATAGGAACAAGCCTGAGGGATCGTCAGGCTCATAATTTCCACTTTTGCAGCAAACCATAGATTGATGTACGAACCACATTAATGTATTGTTAATGTCCATCATAAATCAGTCACTGACTCAGGGAATCTTCCCTTGGTCACTCAAAGAGGCAGTTATCTGTCCACTACTAAAAAACTGTCCCTATAGAAAACAGATGTGGCCAATTATTCCCTATCTCTAATCTGCCAGTTCTCGGAAAGGAAAGTGAGAAAGCCATGGCAGACTACTTCCAGTCTTTCTTGGATCAGTGATGTGCTCTGGACCCCATTCACTCTGGTTTCAGAGGAGGCTATGGGATGGATGATGGGTGATGACCTGCACCTAAAAGTAGGCAAAGACCACGACACATTGTTTTAATTGAATGTTTAAATCTGTTAGCCACCTTGGTGGCCCTTGTGAGGGCAGAAAGGAAAGATATAAATTTGTAAAATTATAAATAAGGAAGAGGGAGAAAGGGGATCATATAAGCTTCCAGATCTCCTATGCTCATTCACATGGTGAGAAGCCATGGTTTATTGTTCTGTTTGAATATTAACAAAATAATCTTTGACAATTCATGCACAAAAAATTGTTCTTTTTAAGTTCAATTTCTACTAAATCTTTCTATAGGTAACAGGTATTATGTTGCAACAACCAAGAAAAAAAGGGTGGGAACTCAACCCAAGATATGGCTGTGATATATGAGGGTCAAGCTAACAAAATAAGTTGTTATAAAAATACAAATGTTTATTATGGTGTATACATTAGAAAAGATAAAATAGGTAAAAGAAATGATCCAAATATCAGATTCTTAAAACATTTTACACACAGAGCTGAAAGTTTTACATATACAATTGATGGTTATATTGTATGACCAATAGACCCTTAGGGCCTTCCTCAGTGGTCAATATTACTATTGTTTCAGTTTCAGTTTAGTTCATTGTAATTAGCCATTGGCCGTTACAAAATTACAAAACACAAATTGTGAACTAACTATAGGTTAGAGTCAGAATATACAAAAATACCAAAGATAGTTAACAAAATATGACTAATTTAATACAGTAGCCTAAATAATGCCCCTTCCCAATGCCACCTTGGAATGTACATTCTTTGCAACAAGGGCAAATAATGAAACTTTATAAGAGACATATGCATCAATATCAGATAACAAAAATGAGATTTTTTCCTCAACCGGGTAACCACTAAGACTAGATAAAATACCTGCTAAAAATTTAGCCCTCGGACTAGAATACAATGAGCAAAAGAGAATATAGTGAGGTAAATCCTCAAGTTCGTGGGTACCAAAAATACACAGATGATGGGCCAAAGGAGTTTGATTGAACCAGCTCTCCAAAATTGCTGTTGGCATTGACTGAAACCATAGAGAGGTAAAGGACACTCTGAGTACGTGTTTAGAGATATTAACTAAGTATGGAGTTCTAGTGTGGTCCGATTTAATTAATTTGTACCATGGTGCTGCTTTTGATTTTAGTATAAAAGAGCAGTCTAGCCAAGCATCAAAGTCATAAATCCAGTTTCTAAGTTGGCATTTATCAACTGATGTTCCCAAAAGATCATCAGGAATAGAGTTAAGAAAGTCAAGGCGCTGCAAGTCTTTAGCTAAGAGCAGATTAAAAGATTGGTGACTGAGGGAAATAGAATGTGTATTTTCTATTCTTTTCCAGTATCTGATAATTATAAGGTGTGCCTGAGCCTTAAGAGAAGTGCTAAAATGCGCCTTAGAAAATAATTCTGGACTACTTCAAGGCTGGCCAAGTTGACATCGTTCCATCCCCATACTTCGACTCTGTACAAGAGATGGGGCATAACCTTGCTCTTGTATAGTTTCAGAACCGGGTCTATCAGGCGACCTCCCTTGGAGTGGTAGAAGCTCAGAATAGACCCCACCAGTCTTAGTGCTGATGATTTGACCAAGGCAGCATGAGTAGTCCAGTTTACAGACTCTCTAAAGGTAATGCCAAGGTATTTAAATGAATTGCATTGCTTGACTGGATTTCCAAGAATATTCCAAGAAGAGGTTTTTGCCCTGTTCCTAAAAACTATGACCTTGGTCTTATCAAAGTTTATAGTGAGAGCTTCTTCTTTACAATAAGTTCCTAACAATTTTATGGTATTTACTGTTTTATTGTATTTTAATGTCTGTACACCGCCTTGAGCCAGTTCACCGGCAAGGTGGGATATAAATTGAAAATAATAATAAACTGATACAATAGTCCTCTTCAGGCCAATTTTCATGAGAGAAATTAAGACCATGTCATCTGCATATAACAAGACTGAAATTTTTTGATGGCCCAATGAGGGGGGAGTGAAGTGGGGCCCTGAGAGTTTCCCAACTATGTTATTGATGTAAAGATTAAACAGTAAAGGGACCAACACGCAACCCTGCTTCACACCCTTCCAGATTGGAATTCTGTCAGTTAGAAAGCCAGAAGTTCCAACTCTGACCTGTGCAAGCGTATCTATATGTAGCTCTTGGAGCAAAAATAACGAACGATTATCAATGTTCAGGTCCGCAAGCTCTGACCACAATTGGGACCTATCAATCGAATCAAAAGCAGCAGCCAGACCGACAAAGGCTACATATAGGTCCTTCGGTGGGCCCTGAATACCTGAAAATGCCAATTGATGAAGTGTTAGGCAGTGATCAATGGTACTTAATCCTTTCCTAAAACCTTTTTAAGTTCAATTTCTACTAAATCTGACTTTCTATAGGTAACAGGTATTATGTTGCAACAACCAAGAAAAAAAAGGGAGAGGGGAGAACTCAACCCAAGATATGGCTGTGATATATGAGGGTCAAGCTAACAAAATAAGTTGTTATAAAAATACAAATATTTATTATGTTGTACACATTAGTAAAAGATAAAATAGGTAAAAAGAAATGATCCAAATATCAGACTCTTAAAGCATTTTACACACAGAACTGGAAGTTTTACATACAAAATTGATGGTTATATTGTATGACCAGTAGAGCATACGCGTTTCAGCCCCTTAGGGCCTTCCTTAGTGGTCAATATTACTACTGTAAAACACACATCCAGAAATAAAAATTTGCTTTAGAGCCAGGTGTTGCTTTCTCATGTGATGTGCAATTGCTAAAAGTTTACATAGTAGGCCATGGATAATCTCTCATGGTAACTGCACATGCTCTCCAAGTTGTTTTGGTAACAAATATCCAATGTGTCTGAATGTGTGTCTCATCCATCTTTGTTCATATATTTATTTCTGGATGTGTATTGCTTTACAATAGTAATATTGACCACAGCGAAAGGCCTTAAGGGGCCAAACCGCATATGGTCTTCCCCACTCCTCCACTGCAGCTGCTGGATGACCTTGGGCAAACCATAGTTCTGTCAGAGCTCGAAAGAGCTCTCTCAGCCCCACCTACCTCACAGGGTGTCTGTTGCGGGAAGAGGAAGGAAAAGGAGTTTGTAAGCCGCTCTGAGACTCCAAGTGAAGGGTAGGGTATTGTTAAGTATGAGACTTAGCGAAGAGAGTGATTTCAACAGTGATTTCAGCTTTATTCAACTCAACAAGACGATCAGACAACACACACAAAACAGTGGAGCACAGCTCCCTTTTTAAACAGTGCGGGCTAACAAAACCACGTCCCTTCATAAGTTAACAGCCAATAACATTAGAGGGATAAAGACCAATGAGGTTTGTTCCCTCCATAACTATTTATACAGTTCTGATTGGTTACAAATAGTGCAAGTTTACAACAACCAATAGGATTGTTGAGGCTTACAATCCTGTCCTGACTTTAAGTTTAACATAGAAAAGGATACAGTCAGTTCACCAGTCAGGACATAACAGGTATAAATCCAATCTCTTCTCTTCTTCTTCTTAAACGATAACTACCAGAAATCAGAAATTGATCTAGTTATCCTAATCCCCTTTCCTTACTCATGATGCCACTCCTGGGCCAACATTTAACCCACTAGAATACAGGGAGTTTTTACACTGGCATGATATTCAGAGTAGCTATCACTAATTTAACCAAATATTATAGGTAACCATATACCCAAGTATGTGAGGATTAATGTTCCCTCTAAGCTGTGGAGTCTTGTGAGCAAAAATTCTACTTTGTGAGCTACTGGCATCAAAGTTGTGAGCAAGCAATTTGCCTACTGCATAAATTAGTTTGCTCTGGAGCTGTCCTTCCTGAGCTAAGACAAAAAAGTGTGAGCTGGAGGCTAAAAAACTGTGAGCTAGCTCACACTAACTCAGCTTAGAGGGAACACTGGTGAGGATACTAAATTAACACAAAACGGAGTTGGACAAACCTATTCACCCATCTCTTATCTGACTCAATGTTCAATTTCTTCTAATTTCACTGTATACCTGCCTAAAGGTAATCTTTCCATTAGCACTGAACCAAGACAGTTCAAACATACAAGGGGCGAAAGGCCAGAACTTTTAAATATCCAAGATGAAACTCACAAATAACTTAAAAATAGACACACATTCACACAGAAAATGGGACACAAAATCCATTCTGTACTATAATGGTTCAGATGTTGAAGGCAAGGATACTTGTTACCAGAAGACAAAAATCAATTAATAATTATTATAGTGCCTTCACACAAATATTTATCAGAGAGCAACTCAAACCTGTGTCATGCCACTTGACATACTTGATTCTAGGAAGGTTAAAAATTAACACTCTCCTTTATATGAGGAAAAACTCCAAGTTTCATGTATAACTAGTGAATTAATGAAGCCAATACCTTCTGAGGCAAAAATAATTGAAAAGGACATTCAATATGAGAGTTTAGTTATGATCTAGATCAGGAGTGTCAGACATGTGGCCAATGGGCTGGAAGCGGCCTGCCCAGGGCTTTAATCCAGCCTGTGGCTCTCTCCCCTCCCCTGCCTCTCCCCTCCCCTGCCTCTCCCTCAACATTCTGAGCTGCCGAGTGCAGGGAGCAGAGGGCGGGGCTGCCAAGCTTCCCAGTTCCCAGCCACGTGGCTCACCTAGAGCTGTTTATTTAAGTCTGCTGTGCAAAGGGGAGGGAGCTTGGGTTTAATGCTGCTGGGCTTCAGGTGCTTTTCTCCTGTGTTAATTGAGCTTCCCAGTTCCCAGCCATGTGGCTCAACTAGAGCTATTTCTTTTTTAAAAAAATCTTTTTATTGCTTTCTCACTACACAAACTACAAAGGATAAAGCTAAAGCAAGGATCATAATACGTTAGTTATATCGATGTCTTGATAGTCTTCCCACAATTATAAAATTAAAAAAGAATGTTACTGAATATAATTTTGAAATCAAACTAATACAAGCATGATTTACCAGAATAAGTGCATCCTAGTTTCTTACATATAAAAAGAAGTAAGGCTTTCAACATTAAAGTACACATCACATTTTTATCTCCTGTGCTTGTTTTTATCATAGTTCAATTTAACTTTGAGGAGTTTAAGAGCTGCTGATCGTTTTTCAGATTCAGAATCTTCTGAGGGACTGCCTGATGTGCTTCCACTGCTTCCCAGTCCATGTTCACTGTTTTCTTCTGATTGATTGTTATCCTCTGCTTTCCCTTTATCTTTCGCTGTTGTTTGGTGTTGCGCCAAGAATGTCTTTGCTTTTTGAACAGAATCAATCTTCTCTTTTTTCTCTTTATAGTTGAAGATAAGACCTTCTGGAAATGTCCATCTGAAGGGGGTGGAATTTTGCTATATAAAAGAAGTTAGATTTTTGTACTGTTTCCTCTGTTTTCTTATCTCAAATGGAATGTCTTTTAGAACTCTCACCTCTTCACCTTTGATTTTCAAGGTTATCCCATTAGTCACTTTCAGGATTGTATCTCTCATTGATATCTTGGAAAATTTAAATATTTCACCAGGCAGTTTATTTTTCTTAATGAAGTCTGGATAGGTTCTATAAACCATATCCATGTCGCTTTGTATAAATTCCACTTTAACGCTTGATTAGTTACAAGGAAGCTCACATTCACAGTTCATTCCACAGGTTACTTCGCAAGGTAGGGAGGACATCAAAGCGCTGGATCATTTGCTTGCTCGGTCCAGCATGCACCTCTGCCTCCATGCTGGTCTCACAGTGGCGGGAGCTATTGGGGCAAAGAGGAGCCTCAATTCCTCGGCCGTCACCTTGGAAGAGGCACCCCTTGTGCCCCAGGCTACAAGCCCCCTCCAAGGGCTCTGGGTGGATCCAAAATCGTCCGGACCCCTCCTATCTGCTGCAATTACAGGGTGCTCACATCGGAGCACGATGGAGCGCACCCGTCCAGTGAGTTGCCAAAACCAGAAGTCTACTAGAACAATTTCTTTAAATCTGCTGTGCAAAGGGGAGGGAGCTTGGTCCTTAATGTTGCTGTGCTTCCAGGTGTTTTTCTGTTATGTTAACTGAGCTTCAGGCTGCAGCAAGTGAGTCTGCTAGAGCTGTTTAATTTTTTGGTTGCAAACATTGTTGTGCATCTTGATGGAGGCTTTTCTCTTGTGTTTATTGAGACCTGACACAGGAGCCACCTAGGTTCACTAGGGTTCTGGGTTATCAATATTTCCTGTCCCTCCATTCTTCTTGGGGGTAGTGTTTTGTTTTGTTACCATTAGATTTCAGCCTGGGCTATCCAGGTCATGGCTCAGTTGAAGAGCCTCTGCTTGGCATGCAGAGTTCTATCCCTGGCACCTCCAGTTAAAAGAACCAGGCTGTGGCTTATTATGAGAAAGACTTCAGTCTGAGACCCTGGAGAACCACTGCCAACTCTGAGTAGATCTGGAAGAGGAGAGAAGCCCAGCCATTTCATGTTTTCCCTTTGGTCCTAGCCTCAGAGTACTGGCCATGAGAGCAGGCTGGGGGAAGTAAAGTAGCATTGTCTGCACAAGCTGAGACACTGCCACTTGCCAGGCTTCAGGGTAAGTGGTTAGGCTGGGGAAGGTTCAGCAATGGGGGAGGATATGGGATTCCCCCCTGCAAGTTTTGTAGGCCCCCACTTCTATAATAGTGCTTTTACCCATACTAAATAACGCACTTTGCAACTGGATTTTACTGTGTGAAATGGCAAAATCCACTTGCACATGGTAGCTGAAGAGGACTGAAACTGCATTTTAGCATGTGTGAAAGCTCCATTTTCTCAAGGGGAGCTGTAAGGTCAGTTGTAATTCCACGAGATCCCCAGGCCCCACCTGGAGGTTGGCAACACTATTTATAGCCTGGCCCGACAAAGTCCCATTTATGTCAGATCTGGCCCTCGTAACAAATGAGTTCAACACCCGTGATCTAGATGTTCTCAACCTACTCCCTAGAGTTCAACCAGGGCTACTACAGGTTTCAGATCACATGCAGTTACTCCCTTCAAATCTTTGGATACTCTATAATAATTGCAAAGTATAGAGAATGAGGAGGCTGAGGTCTCCCATGAACAGAAGTCAGTGAAAGCAGGTCTTCCCTGCCTTTTACTTTCTTCACTCCCTGCCCTCTGAATGTTGCTGAGGGCTGGGAGACCCTCCCCCCCAAACAAAATAACATACAGTACAAGAGCTGTGGCACTCTGTCAAGGATACTGAACAAAACTCCCCGCTGGCCACTTCCCTCTTGTTCTTCCCCAAGTGTAGCAAGCTGGCTTTGAGCTTGCCCCACTCATATAAAGGGAACAATTTTGCCCAATTCCTCCTCTTCTTTGAAGCTTCTCAAGCTACATGACATAATGTTCAGTAGGATCCCCCAACTCTCAGAAGCTTGGGATGAATTAGGGGGAGGGGGGATTCTACTTCTGTGAATGCCTTCCATTTTCAAGAGCCTGGATCCAACTCTATTATGAACGAAAATGGAGATAAAAATGGTCAATGGAGCAGATAGCTTTAAAAAGAGATTTGAAAACAATTCAGAGAAGATAGGTCAAAAATGGCTATTGGCTATTATACTCCGATGGAACCTTCAGAGGCACAACTATGAAAAGAATTCAGAGGTGGGCAATAGTATGGGGAAATGATGGTCTTCCTGCCCTGCTTGCAAGATTAGAAACAGCATTTAGCTAGCTACTCTGGGAAGCAGGTGGCTGAATTAAATAGGCTCCTATTTATCAAGGCTTTTTTGTATTCTTGTAACTTTAAAAATGTGTAAAATTTTGCTGTATGTAGGCTTGGATCCTGTGTAAAAACCCCACTGATGGAAGGAATTTCTAGGAGCAGAATGTAGCCTCCTGCCTTCCCACTCCCCCTGCAGCCTGAAATGCTCCCAAAAATGCTGCTCAACAGGGACCAGGCACCTCCAAGAACAGCACAAAGGATGAGTGGGAAGTCTGCAGCAGGAAGGAAGAATCAGTGACACACATACCCCTTCCCACCAGCAGTAATTTACCACAGGACCCCAGCGTTTGTGTCTCTATCAGACAAAGGCTATAAAAAGAAGAAAAAGCAAGCTAGGAGACAAACAGTAAGGAAAAAAAATGTCATCTGAGAGATAGGCTATCAAGGGAAGAAGTTTCATTCACAATTACTCCCAGTGATCCACAAAAAGTCTTATTTTTTGAAGTGAATTAAAGAGATCAAATTTTTAAAAACTCAAACAAAAAAGGCATATTAAGCTAAAATCAGTAAGCAAGTTATTTTTTCTATATAATACTAATCTGGACTGTGAAACTTTTGTGAGACTTTTCCTTGAAAAATGTAATCTCTAAAGGCAATTGTACACTTTCCACTGATCCACTGCCTCATTCTACTGCATCTCTTTCCTATAGAAGGAGAGAGTTATCTTATCTTAATGGACACTATGCTTTCTAAGCCTGTGCAAAAACCAAAGCGAGCTTTCACCATGATGCAATGAATCAAAATGTACTGCTGATGGCTAAGGGATATCCAAGTCCCTATAGCTTGAGGAATGGCCCTAAGCTCTTGCCAGATTATACACTTCAGAGTTACTGATTTGCTAGTGGAATATTTTCCATTTTACAGTTGATGCACTCTCCATCTCTTCGCAAAAGGAAGACAAACAGCTAAATTACTGAGCAGAATTTTACATCCACGGTAATAATAGAACTCTTCGAATGCTGAGAAATAGTCAGAACCCATAGAGCTGTCCAGGACAGAATCATGACTAAAGAAAGTGCCCATTTCATAAATAAATGTGTCATGGTTGTGTTAGTGGATGAAGAACATTAAGTTTATGGCCATGAGAGTTTCTAGTATAAAATGTAGTAAAACAAAAATAAATGAACACTTTAGTTACATAACAAGAACCCGACTCTAATCTCTTGTGCTGATGTATCAACCTACAACATCAAAGTAATAACCTCAGTGTTACAAACAGTCTGCTATAGTTTATGGAACAGGACCCATCCTATGCGTTTACTTGGTAGCGCACATATTTTATAATAAGGCTGTCAAGTTTGCTGAGAAATCATTATAATATAATGACCTTTATTTAAACTAAGCAAAGCAACATTTCTAGTACATTCTCTGCTTTCATATCTGAACTGGAAGCTGCTAAAATCCTAGGATGGAGAAAGAACATCAGTTTCTGACATACCGTAACTTAGTTGGGAAGATCCAATATTCATGATCTTTAGAAGAGGCTTTGACTAGAATGGGTATCACCCCATGGCACTTAAATTAGTTATGATTTTAGGGTCACTCCCATATCTTCACAAACGTTTCCAGTATCTGGTCCCATAGTATCGGGTCAAGGGTATTCCAGTCTTCTTTACAGTTCAATTACCGTGGCTCTTCCAATTCAACAACAAATGAATAGGGGAATCTTAGGGTTCAGTTAGCATGACACTATAGGTGCTGGTTAAATTAGCCAGATCACCTTTCGGGGGGAAAGACTGAAGCATAGAGTGTTTGCAGAGCTGGATTAATGCTCTGCTAAGGTAGCTACAGTTTAGGGCCTCAAATTATGAGGGGATTCTAAACACACACAAAAAAGTACTAAATTATCATTTTTGGTAATGCTACGGAACCTCTTAAAGTTGACATAGCACAGGGCATCGCAGCATGTCCTTGGTGTTTGCTCAGCAATGAATCTTGACCAGGGCCATTCTAAGTATCTTGGATATCTTTGTGTACTGATGACTAATAGTGTCTTGGAAGGGTATTTATGATGATGTTGATATTCCACTTCTCTGAATCTTAGTGGTGCAAGAAATGCAATTATCTCAATACTGTGGAACTGGCCAAGGGTTGCAGCACATGTGAACAGTGTCTGAGGCAAGGGCCAGTCAGTTGCTAAGTAACAGTTTGATATAGCAGCAGGAAATGCATAGCATAACCATGCTAATGAGTGTTGAGGATGTAATCATGCAAACTGATATACAAAAGACAGGAACTGGTATAAAGGCTGCTAATGTCACAAAGGAACTGACTCCCCAAAACTGCAGACAGGGTTTCTCTATAGTTATCTCTAAAGGCATAGGAAGGGCATTTCTCATCAGTAAAGTTTCACAGGAACAACCAAACCAAAGCAATGTCTTCTCCCTCTGAGCTTCCCGAAGTATCTTTCATAACTGTGCAAACAATATGCTCCAGAAAGGAAAACTGATTCAGAAATCTAGGACTATGCACAAAACAGATATTTCTGTTTTATAACATGGTCATTGCAGATACCATGGACCACTGCACTGCACTTATTCAGCGCAGATGTTTGCACTATAACATTTGTGCAATATATTTTAACCAGAAATATATGTAGCAAACATTATCTGCAATTTCATAATTACAAAACAGTATTAAAACCCATCAAGGGAAGACACGATTTGTAACACCAGGAGCCTCATAAGTTCAGGAGAACCTGCTACCCAACATGATCAATTTTCCTAGCATGAGTGAATGAATGTTCCCGCTGCTCCCGCACAGCAAAAGCCCTAGCATGAATGCATCCATTATCGTATAACTGAAAGCTAAACTGGATGAAACACAATATTTTCAGCTGGTTTAACAGTTCTGTTCATAATGAAAAGGTATACGAGGAGCAATAACACACACAGTCAGAGTAGACACAGTGTGTTTGGGGAAGCAGGAAAGGTACTTAATTACTGCAATTTCAGTAATTAGTAAATAGCAGGTTTTGTTTCATAACTCTTCAGCTCCTGGACTAATAAGGATGCTTTTCAGTCACACCTTTCATTTACTACTGGAGCTTAAACTCTCCTGCAGAAGAATAAAAAAAGTCAGGTGAGTTACATTCAAAAGCATCAGACATGATATTTTATTTAAACTTTATTCTTTAGAAACCCACAAACTAATATCTGAGACTGGAGCAGAACTAGATGCTGCTATATTATCAACGCCTAGTTCCAATACTGAAATTGTCAAAATAAACAGAAATACAAGGAAAAATTTGTAAGAGGGAAGGACCCCTCCAATATGTTCCCCCTATTCTTACTTGAAAGCAACCCCTTCCCTGAACATTTTCCTCATATCTGGGCTTACAGTTTCATAGAACTGAAACCAAATTAGGCTGAAATCAGCCAGGGAGGAGAATTGGTGGGGTAGAACTGCTGGACTGGGGACAGTATCCTTCCCTGGAAGTGCACAGTCCCTGCCCCAACATTAGGTTTACCAGGACATCACACAGATTTCCCTCCTTATTTTCAAGGTAACCCTGGAAGAATCTGAACTTGCTCATTAGGACAACTTATGTGCAAGACAACAAAATCCAAGATACAAACCAAGATGAGCTGCCATTGCTCGATCACCAGCCAAGATTGTGGAGGCTAATATGGACATTAAGCTCTATTCATCAAGGCTTTTTCCCCCTGCATTCTCATCAAGGCTTTTTCCCTATATTCTGGTTGTGCCACTCAATGAATGGGTCCAATCAGTTGAATGTACTTGTACTGTACACAACAGATAAAGTCTTCTTCTGCTAAAGTCAATATATAACCTCAAGCTGGGGGAAGGGGGAAGTCCCTGAACAACCCTAACTATAATCAGTAATTGTCATTAAGCTCTCATTATACAGAACAAGTGTAATTAGAGCATCATGCCCTCACAGGATGTGGCGCACAGAGAACGCTGGAAGGCTTCATAAATTAGTGCCAAATCAGTCTCCTCCCCTCCACCATGAAAGAGAAATATTGTATTTATGTATGGTAGAACAAAAGCCAATTGGCCTCTACAAAAAAAAATTAGGCTAAATGCTATGTGCAATTTCTTGATGGGCTCCCAATTTCATTATGCATCTCAGAAATAAAAGGGATAAAGTTTGCCATCAATAATTCTGAGCGTTATCTGCTGAATCCCACAGATTCCAAAGCATTAATAATTCAACATCTTGTGGGAATTTTGTCATGGTGGAGCTACAACTTGTCTGCAAACGGAGCTCAGGGGATGTTCAATATGATCTATTCTAGCATATGCACACAATTGCTACATTCATCATGATGCATGGAAAACATTATCTTCCCTCAACTTACGGTTTTTAAGAAGATGTTTTTGTAGTTTACACAATAAAACCTCTTGAGCATTAAAAAAATAAATCCCAGGGTTTAAGCACATATTGCTATTTAAATCATGCTAAAAAAGGACCACTGTCTCTCTGGGTATACACTCTCAGTTTCTGGGTCTTAAGCTTTTCCACAAACGAGCAATTTCAGTGATTATATAGACATCATAAAATGTGATGGGAAAAGAGAGTGATCCAATTGGATAGCCCAAGTCCTGGCTGCACAACATGATATAATGTAAACACCATAACAGTGTTTAAAATAATGAAAATAACACAACAAAGAAAGGATGATGGGTTTCATTACCAAAATACTGGACATATACCTAACAAATCTGTTTACAAAATGGTAATAAAATATTTGCCCTTTAACGGTTATATAACGGTTCAAACTGTGCATTTATAAAACCAAAATGACCGTGAATCTTGAATTAAGGTAAACTTCTTACAAGAAGGTTTCCCTCCCTCCATATTGTACATGCAGCAGGGCAGGAAATTTATGTAAACCAGCTGAGTTATTGCACTCATGTATCTCAAAACTGAAAGCTGCTGTTCCTAAATGCATAGATTGCTGGACTTTGTACACCAAATCCTAACTCTTTTCTGGGCTGTCCTCATTGTATCGTGTGACACACACATTCCCTCTCCGCCTGTCCTAACCAAAATGAGGTTAACACTGATGGAAATGAAAGACCAAGAGACAGAATAATATGAAGATTGTATAACAATTTGAATATTTAAAAGGGTATACCAAAAACTACAGCTAGTGCTATTGTTGTATACACCACATTAGTCTTCACTGTGAGCCAATATCCTCCACCCAACAAAGAGTAGCAAAGCCTTTGAAACTGAGGGGTGTGTCAGTGTGTGGTAGGAAGACATGTATACGTCTGTCGATTAGGCCCAGTTTATTGAAGAAATAGCTAATATTCAAGCAGTTCTTATCACATGGAGCAGACTGAATTAGCACTGAAAACTAGAAAGTAAGATGACGCACACTCGTACAATATTCATCACTGGGGGTGGGGTGAATCAGAGCCTTGAGCTACCTATTCAGGCAGGTTTTCCCATGAAAGGATCCCCAAGATCCTCAGGCAGGGGTCTCCAAAAACTGGGCACCCAATAATTACAAATAGGTAAAGCCAGGAGGAAGAGAATATTGGTGTGCCAGTGCAGCAGGCAGCAGTTTAAGCTGCTGCTCAATCCTGCTAATTCTTCAGTTTGTAGCAATCTTATATTCCATCAATGGAACAGGACACTACAAGCTTATTAACTGATTAATTTTAATGGAAACCTTCTTCTATTATCAAGTCACCTGCTTTGAAATTTTTCACAAACACAGACAGGTAATACTTATATCTCACTCCCACTGAACTTTATGGAGCAAAACAAGCAGACAGCAATGTGGAACGAAGATTTTTCCCCAATTGCTCCCTACGGCAATAGAGATCTTAGGAAGGGAGGGAGGGAGTTCTTCTCCCATCATTTACCCAACCTACTCTTCAGCTTGCCTTCATCCCTAACCCATACTTAGCTTGGAACAAAACTGACTGCCATGCCGCAATGATTTGCCAAGCTTACCTCCAAGATGCACAAAACTAGGATTCTATGGAGCACCCTTGCCAAGCAAAGGTCTTTCAATCTCTTCTTGACTTTACAGGAGAAGTGGGCTAATGTTGTAACAACCTGGAAGGCGCAAGGCCATAGTTTAACAGTAGAGCACACAGTTTGCTTGCAGAAAGTCCAAGGTTCAATCCCTGCCATCTCCTTAATGCAGATCAAGTTACAGGCAATGTGAAAGACCTTTCTCTGACAGAGAACTCTGACAGACACTGTCAGTCAAAACAGACAATATTGGGCTAGGGGGCCCAATGGTCTGACTCTGTACAAGGCAGTATATTAATGTTCTTCCCTCCTCCTCTTCTCCATGCTCAGCCCAGATTCAAGAAGCAATGGCAACTTACTCCTATTGTAATTAGAGGGGATACAATTTGGGAAAAGAACACCAAATAATTTAGACAATGTTATTACTTTATTATTATCCATTCATATTTAAATAGTGAACAGAGGAAGAGATATTCCAAATCCCTTCAGAATCTTTGCTTCATTCACAGTCATCTGTATGCAGTGATGACATTTAGCTAAACAAAACCATCCCTTTTCATTCAACCACAGACAATTAGCAGACCACCAATACTTAGTATTTTCTCTCATAAAGGCAAACAGAAAAACTAATTCAATCATTCATTAACAAAGCTGTCTCTACTTTGCAAGAATATTTGAATCATCCGTTTCAATGTTAAATATTAAACACATTGCATTGTTGCATCTCACAGGAGAAAAGCATGTATTTTGTTGCTGGTATTTTTTTAGCATATATTGGGTAGGATCCTACTCTCTTCTGTTAAGTCTTCCTTCTTGGGAGACAGACTTTCTCCAATGAAGAATGACACTTTTATCCTGACAGAGAAAGGCTCCTCCAACAGAGAAGGAACTCTCTTTGTAGAAGGAAGTCTTTCTGTGTTGGAGGAATGCCTGGTGGAAAGGAATCACAGGATCCAACCAGTGCTTCTTTTGTTGGGGGGAAAAGGCAAAGGAGGAGGAGGATTGCTAGTACTCATATACAAGGTTGGACTGATTTCCATCAATCTCCCTTACAGTACTTGTGAGAGACATCCAAATGGTGTTAGTACTTAGTACTAAAGAAGACTACCAATAATTCTTTTTATTTTAAGATGGAATAAAGTTCACCTCCACATACCGTTCCTTATGAAGAGAACCAAAGGTGAGTCATGCAACAGAGGGAACAACTCCTGTTATCGGAAAGGACGGGGGGGGGAATATTGAACATAAAACAGGAAAATATGTGTTTTGGACTAAGGATAGGCACACACTTCATCATGAACCTAATTTCATTACGAGTATCACCTGGGTTCATGGGCCATGAGCCTCAGTTTGTGCAATCATGTCTCCCATGAACCGCCATGTTTTTCATGAAGGTTTCTGAGATTCGTGATGCTGGTTTATCAGCCAGACACGCTGGTGCCGATAGATTGTCAAAGCAATGGGGGGGATCTCTGCAGCCCTGAAAACACCAACAGTGGCCCTCCAAACACCAAACAAAAGTGACCCTTGTGGAACCCGAGGGTGCGGAGGTAAGAGTGAAAGAGCCCAGGTCATGGGTAGAAGGAGATGAAGGAGAGGCAGAGGAGGGGTGCACGCTGAGGCCAGCAGCACTGGAGAGGGAGGAGACAAAGATCCAAGGCTTGGGGGGGAAAGCGATCTCCTTTCCGCAGAAGTGGTGGGAACTTCAGGAAACCAATCCATGAGGCACTCAGAGGGAGGCTGGCAGATGAGGCTGGGCCAAAAAATAGGGACCGCAGGAGGTCCAGAAATCGAGGACTGCAGGGTCAGAAGGAAAAAGGGGGGCGGATCTCCTTTCAATAGAAGCAGCGGGAGTTCTGAGAAACCGGCCTGTGGGACATTCAGAGAGAAGCCAGCAGATTAGGCTGGGCCAAAAAGGGGGACTCTCCAGGAGGCCCAGAAGTCAAGTATCGTAGGGCCAGAAGGAAAAGGGGGGTGATCTGCCTTTGGCAGGAGTCAGCTGGAGACTTACTGGGAGCTTGCATCTCTAGCCCGCAGTGGGAACCATTCCACTGCATCACAAACCTCATGAAACAAACTGGTTTAGTAAACAGGGAGGTTCATGAAGGTTCCTGGTTCGTGGAACCCCATGAAACATGAACCCAGACGAACCTCCATTTTCCCAGTTTGTGCCCATCCCCCTATTTGGGATCCCCAATGGGGTGAGGGGAAAGTGAAGCAGATAGAAAAAGTGGAGAAGAGATTAAACCACCCCTTTGCTACATCTCCATTCTGTGTTGCCCACCTCCTGAAGCTGCTTTCTTTTAGAAGTAGCTGCTGAAGCTTTCTTGAATACAGTTATCCATAACATGTAGTCAGATTCTAAATACAAAGTCAGTTTTTCAACAGAAATCTGAATTCTACAAAGAGAACTCTAAAAATGAGCAGTTGTATTAATAGAATAATCAAGCAACCTTTAAAGATGCTAACACATTATAAAACACTAATTTTAATTTGTAAGCACTTTAAGATGCCACAAACTTTAAAAGGACAAACTCATTAAAATCATAGTTACCAGAATTAACATCTTCATACTTAACTATGAATCTATGAAAAATCTCTGCATTTGGATGTTACATTATGCAAGTAATCAGTTTAACTCTCTTTCATATTTTAGTGAAGTGTCTGCATGTGAACATTCAGAGATGACAAGTATGGAATTCTGCAGAATAGAAAAGACTGCTGACTCCTGAACAAAAGGCTGGAGGATGAGAATGACCCACCTCTCCTCCCCAGGACTTATGCATGCTCACTTCCCACATGCCACTGGTGAACGTCCCTAGCACCAGAGGACAGTACACAGGTTCTAGCCTAGAGACGGGGATTGCATTTGTTTCCCTTCCACCTGCACATGGATCCATTGAGTGAGACAACTGTGAGAAGGCTATCCTGCATCTCAAGGCGTCCTGGGATATGATGACAACCTCTTCAGCATTCTTTTATCTATGCCACTGGGCAATAGGCTTTTACTGAGCAGCAAAACAGGTGTTTGTCTGCCAACGCTGCCATGGGTTTTCACTTTCTCTCCCTTCCCCCTCTGGCTCACTCCTGAACTGCATCCCCCCTCCTCGATGACTTGGTATGTGTGCCTAATGCATCCCTTATCTCTCCCTGTGTCCTTGGAGCCCAGCTGAGCTCAACTCCACCGTGCCACTTTTTCCCTTGGGAGCCACAAGCTATTTTCCCTTGGGTGTACACAGGTGCCCTCCTTATTGGTTCCCCCGCATCAGGGGGTCTTGTATGAACTGGGCATAATTATCTAGTTTCCCACTTAACCCCCATTCCTGACATGGAGTGTGTTGAACAATGATCTAAGTACCTATCTCAATAAAACTGAACTTCTCTGAAGGACTGTTGTTGGGCTTGAATTACTTGGGGCTCTGACAAAGTGTCAGGAATCTTGTCATTAGCCTTTACCAGCCCCCCACAAGGATGAGCGGTGAAGAGGAACCAGTCGTGTCGGAGACAACGGCGATCAGGTGCTGGTGACCACAGCCACTGTCCCAGTGACCATCTCACTGGAGGTGCCGGTGAGCTCCATCCTGGTGCCAGGCACCCTGCAGGGTACTGAAGGGGGAATGCCGTGGTGTCTGGGTACCCTGTCATGGGCCCACCTGTCGACCCGGACTAAGGAGTCCTGGATCCACACACCCTGCCCGTCAGGGAGCCGCTACGATCTCAAGCCTCCCCAAGATGTCCGGCCCAAGCGGGGCCAGGCAGGAGGTGAAGACAACCGATGGGAAGAACGGTTCTCCTGTTTGGAGATGACCCCCCCCCCAAAAAAACCAGGCATGAGTTGCAAGAGGCGCTGCTGGACATTCCCCAGCTGGTGGCCCAGGTAGTGCAGAATGAGCTATGCCTCCACCCAGCCATTCCTCTGCCGTTGGCCCCGCCGCCACCAGCCCAAGTTCCAGTCCCTGCACCAGTACCTGGTCCTGAGCCAGGCCTGGGGCCCCTGCCACTGGGTCTCGCACCAACAGGGCTAGAATGATCTAAGGACCTACTGGAGACCACCTACAATGGCTCAACAGGGAAACTGGCATTCTTCCTGGTGCAGGTGCAAAAGTTCGTACAGCATTGGGCCCATCTATTTCCCTTCGAAGAGTGGCGGATTGACTACATCGCTTCAAAGCTATGAAACGAAGCAGCCAATTGGTATGTCAGTCTCCATAATACCCAGGATCCCGAGCTGAGGGATCTAGAAGAGTTCATGTGGGCACTGCAGACGCAGTATGAAGACCCCATGGAGGAGGAAAAGGCTTGGAACTACCTACGTACCCTACATCAAGGGAAGAGGTCAGTGAGAGAATATACCGAAGAATGCTGCCAGCATGCAACCAAGATCCAAGGCTGGCCAGACGGGGTGATGGCAGAACACAACTGCCTGGGGTTGAATCCTGAAATCCGGATCCTACGCACTACCCACCTGATTGCCCTGCACGCCTGGATGCGTGAGGCAGTGAATACAGAGATGCGGATCCAGATGATCAAGATTGACAACGCTGGGTCACATGCCCAAAGCTGAACCCCCCAGTCAAGGCAAAAGCCCCCAACTCTGCCAAAGGGGTAAGAGAGCAATGCATGCGAACGGGGCTCTGTTTGTGCTGCGGAGAAGCCGGCCACTATGCCTCATTCTATAAAGGGGGGGCTCCTGCACTCGTCGGAGGGAAGGAACCAGAGAGAAAGCGTCAGGACCTCCCAAAGAGAAAGAGCACCTCCCAACTCAAATTCCAGAAAGCTCTGCAGATCGCGATCCAAGAGGGCGACCCCACTTCTAGTAGTGGAGACGATCGCGAACCGGTGGGAAACGACCAGGACCTGTTGTGAAGGGCGCAACCTGACAGGTCCTGGGGCCGTTGGCGCCACGCATGGTGAGCAACTACCCTCCCCTCTGTTTTGTGTCTGTGACTATTATGAACCCAGAGTTGGGAACCCACATAAGAGTATGGGCTCTGATAGACTTGGGGTGTGCAAGAGATTTAATCAGCCCCTCACTAGTAATAGGGCTGGGTAAGCCAGTGGAAAAGTTACCAGAACCCATCATTTTTACGCAGCTGGATGGTACCATGATGAAGGAGCCATGTAAATATCAAACTGTGCCCCTGAGAATGGGCGCGGGTGGACACTGGGAACTCCAATCATTTGTAATCACCCCAACGGCCCACTTCCCCTTGGTGTTGGAGAATCCCTGGCTGCATAGCCAAGACCCTTATATACTGTGGGATGAAGGGAAGGTTCAATTTATCGCCCCCCAATGCAAAGACCATGGATGGGATCCTGGGTGGGATTCATCACCTCTCAAGGAACCCCTGCGAGAGTGTGCTTGGCGCAAGAGGAGCTTGCATCCATCCCCCCTGAGTACTGAGACCTAGCCCAGGTGTTTGAGGAGGTGGAGGCGGATGAACTGCCCCCCCACAGGAACTCTGACTGTGCCACCGAATTGCTCCCAGGGCACAAACTTCCAAAAGGGAAATTGTATGCCATGAGTCCTGAGGAGCGAGAGGAACTGAGGAAGTTCATTGATAAAAACTTAGCTCGGGGGTTCATACGCCCTGCTTCCTCCCCCTTCACGGCTCTGTCCTCTTCCAGAATAAGAAGGATGGGGGCTTGTGGCTATGTACCGACTACAGGGGACTAAATGCAATGTCTGCAACCAATGCCTACCCGCTGCCATTGATCAAAGACTTACTGGCGGAGGCAGCCAATGGGAAGGTTTTTACAAAATTGGACATGGGATGTGTACTTCCATGTGCACATCAAAGAGGGGGATGAATATAAGACTGCATTTAACACCCCCCTGGGACAATTTGAGTATTTGGTCATGCCATTCGAGCTCCAAGGGACTCCGGGGGTGTTCATGAACCTGATTAACGAAGTCTTGCACAAGCACCTGTTCGGGGGGCCCTTATCTAGATGATATCTTGCTGTACTCCCCCGACCCCAAGTCCCATGTGCTATTAGTGCGGAAAGTACTTCAAACACTGTACAAGCACAAATTGTTTGTCAAACTCTCAAAGTGCGAGTTCAATCATCCAGAGGTTGACTTTCTGGGCTATCATATCTCCCCGTGAGGGTTGGAAATGGACCCTGCGAAAATAAAGGATAGGTTGGGTTGGGAGGCGCCCTGCACCCGTCGTCAACTCCAATCCTTCTTAGGATTCACCAATTTCTACAGAAATTTCATCTCCAACTTTGCGCAAGTTAGCTTGCCCCTTACTGACTTACTTAAGACCAAAGGGAAGGGTCCAGAAAGTACCAGACCTGGGGCTAAGCTGGATTGGACCTCTGAGTGCCAAGAGGTGTTTGACAAACTCTGTTCACCTCGGAACCGATGTCAGCCCATCCTGGTGAAAATAAAAAGTTTGTGGTCCAAGTGGACATGTCGGATGTGGCCATGGGGAGGGCAATCCTGCAGGAAGAGGGGGATGGCAAGCTTCACCCCCTTTCGTATGTCTACTGCAAGTTCTCACCAGCAGAACGCTACTGGGCAGTGTGGGAAAAAGAGGCAGACGCCATCAAACTCGCCCTTTCAACCTGGAGGCACTGGTTAGAGGGGGCTAGGGTCCCGTTTGAAGTCTGAACAAACTTGGCCATGCTACAGACCTCCTGTAATCTGAATGCTAAACAGATTAGGTGGGCAGACTTCTTTTCAAAGTTCCAATTCACCCTACTCCATTTCCCGGGTAAATCCAACACCTTGGATGATGCACTCTTGCACCTCCCTCAACATGACAGTCAGAGGAAGGAGGAAGTGGACTCGATGTTCATGCCCGCCCAGCCGGGGGAGGGGCAGTGCTCACTCACAGCTAAACCAAAGCCGAGAAGGGGGGGTGAAACTGGTTGAGAGCAAGAATTCATTTCGGCTTTCTCAGACAAGGACAAGGATGAAATAGACTCCGACAGGTCCCTGGAATTGAAACCCAACAGCTGTTGGTACAAGGGACCCTGGCGGTTTGTTCCCATCTCCCTCTGGGGGAAGGTCATGCACATCGCCCACGGGGCTAAGCTCTCCGGCCACAGTGGGTACCTAAAGATGCTCCACCTCCTGCAATGGCAATTTTGGTGGCCCAGGATGAGGAAAGACGTATCCTTGTTGGTTCAATCTTGCCAAATTTGCATCATGTGCAAGCCCCAGCCGGGAAAACCACCAGGACTTCTCAAGCCACTCCCCACTCCCAGCTGCCCCTGGGAAGTGATCTCCATGAACTTTATTAGTGATCTGCCATGTAGCAAGGGGAAGACGGTTGTGTGGGTGGTGGTTGATCTGTTTTCGAAGCAAGTCCATTTTACCCCTTCCCAGCAACTACCCACAGCCAAGGTGCTGGCTAAGATGTTTATGACCAACATTGCAAAATTACATTCACTGCCTATGAAGATAATATCTGACAGAGGTTCACAATTCGTTGCTAACTTTTTTGGGGGGCCTAATGAACTTACTGGGGGTGGAACATGGACTTAGTAGTGCCTACCACCACAAAACTGATGGGCAAACTGAAAGAGTTAATCAGATCCTGGAACAGTACCTCCAATGCTTCACTAATTATAGGCAAGGTGACTGGGTGGACTTACTCCCCTGTGTGGAATACTGCTACAACAACATGGTGCATTCCTCCATGGGGCTTTCCCCTTTAAAACTGGTGTTTGGCTATGAAGGAAATCTGTTGCCAGTAGTTGGTGATGCTCAGTGGACCCCATAGAGTGACGTGCAGTCATTGTGGAAAACTGTCCAAGACACATGGCCCACTATTCAAAAGACTTTAGACAAGGCTAAAGCCGCATACAAATCCTATGCTGATAAAAAACACTCGGTGGGGTGGGACTTGAACCCTGGAGATTCTGTCTACGTATCCACCAAGAACATGAGGGGTTTGCAATTGAGCCATAAATTAGGGTGGAAGTATGTGGGGCTGTTTAAGATTATACGAAATTGAATGAGGTTACTGTTGAGCTTGACTTGCCTAAAAATCTGAGACATTTGCATCCCATTTTTCACAATAGTTTGTAGAAGAAGGATCTGGGACCCAATGGGTGGAGACCCCTGAAGCTGCACCACTACCACCACCATTGATGGTGGGTGGCGAACAGCATTTTGAAGTGTCTCAAGTTTTGGACACTAAATTGAAATGGGGAAAACTGTTTTATTTGGTTGAATGGGGGAATTTGGTCCTGAACACAGGGAATGGGTGGAGGGCTCTCGTGTCCATGCCCTGAAACTCATTTGTGATCTTCACTTCTCTGAAGGACTGTTGTTGGACTTGAATTACTTGGGGCTCTGACAGTGTTACTCTAATCTGCTTCCCTGTGCTTAGTCTATGTCTCGCCCATATAAAAGCAAACAGAATCATCTCATGAAAGATTTTTTTCCCCAGAGATGTGACAACTAGGGATGGGCACAAACTGGAGGAAATGGAGGTTTGGGGTTTTCATTCCACGAACCAGGTCATGGTTTGGGAACTTTGTGGGGCTGGAGCCCTACCCAGAAGTGAGCTCCAAAGGCACTTAAATGCTGTCAGAGCCCACCATTTGAGACCTGAATGAGTTCTAAAGGCATCTAAATGCCTTTGGAGCTTACTTCCAGGTTGGGCTGCCTGACCAGAAGTGAGCTCGAAAGGTATTTAAATACCTTTGAAGCCCACTTCCAGGTCTAGCCGGCCTGAGAGTGAGCTCCAAAGGCCTTTATAGGCCTTCAAAGTTCAGTCGAGTTAGGTAACCCAACTCAACTAAGCTCCTAAAGTGAGCTCTGAAGGCTTTTATAGGCCTTATATGTCCTTATATGGCCGGCTCAACCCAAAAGTAAGCTCCAAAGGCATTTAAATGCCTTCGGAGCTCACTCTGGTCCCAGGTGGTAGGCTCTGACAGCATTTAAATGCCTTTGGAGCTCACTTCCAGTCGGTCTGTTGACCAGGAAGTAAGCTCCGAGGGTATTTAAATGCCATCTGAACCCTACCACAATCATGGGAGATCATGGGAGACAGATCATGGGAGACAGTTCTCCCAAGCCCCTGGTTCATGCTTGAACCGTGGTTTGTTTATGGGTTTGTGCCCATCCCTACTGACAACTTTCTCCACATATTCCAATTAATTGCCTGAAATAATGAGATGTTGTCTTGGATACCAGGCTTGCTACAGTTGACTACTGATTAAGGCCACTGAAAAAAGGCAGCCTAGTTCCAGAAATTCCTTATTTGCAAACCTGCTCAAAAAAGGTGAGGAACCCATCCTTGCAAATAAAATTGGTTAGCAACTGGAACCTCATGAAACTGCAAGATTTAAAGGGCTCTCGAGCTGATTGGTGGGAACATATAGCCTGCTGATTAGCTGGAGGGCCTTTTAAATCTTGCAGGTGGGAGGGAGGAGGGCTGGCTTCCAGCTGCACACCTGAGCTCCAAGTGGTGAATTTGCCACTTAGAGTGCAGGCATGTGTGGGCCCCGCTTCTTGCCAAAAGCATTTGAAGGGACCCTTTAAATTCATAGGGCAAGAAGTGGGGGGTGGCACCAGTTCCCAATGTGATAACATTACTTTTGTGTGATGCCATTGTGTTGGGGATGTCCCTGCACCCCCAGGAACCCTCCCGTCCCTTACTGGGGACTAGGAAGGACCTTATAACCCTACCCTACACTCTGTTAGCCATGTTTTGCCACGGGTGGTTGCTACTGGGAGTGGGGATTGGGACAGGGCTTCCCCACCGGGCAGCTAACCAGCAGCAGGCAGAAGCCCATGAAATCAGGAGGTCCCGCTCCCCCACCTGGGAACTGGCATCCCTAGTGTAGGGCCTAAGGTTGTAAACTTTGAGTTGGGGAATTCCTGAAGATTTGGGAGTGTGGAGGGCAGGGTCCTCAGCTGGGTATAATTACATAGAGCTCACCCTCAGAAGATATCATTTTCTCCAAAGGAACTGATCTCTATAGCCTGGAGCTCAGCTGTAATTCCAGGAGATCTCCAAGCCCCACCTGGGGTTTGGCAGCTCCAGTAGGACCCCATTTATACATGTTCTGGAGTGAACTGGTAACTCATCTCTGTGGCTGCTTTAACACTGCTTCCAATAATATCTTCTTTCACCTGTGTGATGTCATTGTGTTGGGGATGTCCCTGGACCCCCAGGAACAGATTGAGAGGTTACCACAAATAAGGTACAACAAATACATGATTGTATTTTGTTCTAAGTGACATAGACAAGGCCTCCATAATCCTGCATAAGGAGGAGGAAGGATGATACACAAATTATAGCAAAAAAGGGGAGGAAAGCAGAGCCATTCGTATTATTTCAACCAGTTATTCAGTGTATCCATAAAGGAGAGTAAAATACTGTTTTAGAGCATGTAATGCAAATTCTAGAATATTCCAAGTCCTGGTAAACCACACTCCAGATAACACGGGGATGGGGTGCTCCTTTTGTCAGGGATTAGGAGCATCAGCACTCATTGTCATCTGATAATGCCACTCATTCTGGACATGGTTCTAAACCCACTCCATAGCCCCTGTTGTAGCCTTTTTCAACCAGATTACACAGGTGACCTCCCTTTCACTTTTCCATAGCTAGGACTTCTATAACTTGTATCCAGATTCATCAATTTACATGTAAATTGCAAAGAAAATGACAGATTAGCAGCCTTAAATTATTTATTGCTGCCCTTTGTTCTTGCTCAACCCAGATCACAAAAGGACTCAACATGCACAGAGGCCTTTTGTTTCCCTCTGAGCACAGCATAAAGTTTGATAACTTGGTTGTTTCTTTCTTTGAACTCCGTGAGAGCTGTTCTGCCATATCATATAAACACAGTTTTCTTTTGACACAGTAAACTAAGCCACAAGGGCCTTCCCTTGGAGTTTCAGACTGCATATAGTACTTTGCTCAGACGTACTAGATTTCAACTTACAATTATTAATGTAGGTCTGAAACCCCACTTGTGGTAGATGTTTGTAGCGTGTAAATCTACATATCATATATTGTTCAATGTCTTTCATGTTCACAGCATTACAAGACTATGCTGTGGGTTAGCATGGTGCAGTAGCTAGAATATTGGTCTGGATGTCAATAAAAAAGTAAAATGCACATAGCCTTGAAATTCAGTAGGGGTGCTTGGATGTATTACAATATCTCCATCCACATCATAGGATGGTAATACCAGAGCTACCCTTGAGGTAACAACTGGCCATGGGGAAAGAGCTTGTATAACCCAAGGAGATAACTCCCAGTATGTTATCTCAATACTTTTCCTAATTATGTCCCTACAGGAGAACAAAGTTTGAGTTCAGTGGCACCTTTAAGACCAACAAAGTTTTAATCAAAGTGTAAGCTTCCATGTGCAAAGCTTACACTTTGAATAAAACTCTGTTGGTCTTAAAGGTGCCACTGGACTCAAGTTTTGTTCTGCTGCTTCAGACCAACACGGCTACCCACCAGAATGTTCCTACAGGGTATGAGGCTTTCTTCATCTGCCTGTGGCACCATTAAATTGTCAATTCACTAGTACAAACACAAGGGAAAAAAATACCAGTCAGTTTTGCCATCATCATCCTGGGTCATTGTCTCATAAGGACAAAATTTAACAGTTTGGTGTAGTGGTTAAGTGTGCGGACTCTTATCTGGGAGAACTGGGTTTCATTCCCCACTCCTCCACTTGCACCTGCTGATGTGACCTTGGGTCAGTCACAAGCTCTGGCACAGCTGTTCTCTCAAGGACAGTTTGTGTTAACGAGTTCTCTCAGCCCCACCTACCTCACAGGGTGTCTGTTGTGGGGAGGGGAAGGGGAAGGAGTTTGTAAGCCGCTCTGAGATGCCTTTGGGCAGTGAAGAGCGGGTTATAAATTCAAACTCTTCTTCTTCTAACAGCAAAATAAAGATTTAACCCTGATTAACTAGCAAAGCTAGTAACAAGCACTGACAAACAATGAGGAAAAGGCTAGTTGTTAGCCGAACCTAGTATCTCCAGCTAAAAAAATCACTTATGGGTTTTCCATGGAAGTGACATCATGCCATTCATCTGATGGCCTTTTTAATTATTTTTCACCGGCTGCTGAACAGAGGGACTGGCAACCCTATATACCATACTGAGAAATAAACCAAGGTTCAGAGCCATGGAAGAATCCTCTGCTCCTGTTGCGTGACATTGCCTCATGATCCTGCTGTTGTTCTCAGCATGTGTAAAAAGAGATACATTGGGTGCCACACCATTACTCTCTGTGCATGTGCGCTATCAGCAGGTTCAGCCAAAGGTAGTCCAAAAAAGTATGGAGTTCTATATGAATGGATTACAGAGTAGATGGAGCTCCATGACCTACCTGAAGACTAGTGCTGTAATCTGATAATAAACTGGCCACCTTCAACAGTGAATCCAGTCCCCATGACATCCTTGCAACAAACTGAGTGCATATGTAAATATTTCTTGCAAAGTAGAAATCTACTGCCCTCTGACCCCACATATTATGTGGATTCAGACCAACATAAGACCATTCTGAAATTTTCTATGAATTGTAGAGCATTACTTGGAGCAAAAGTTTAAAAAAATAAAGCAAACAGGGCTTGCCTGTTGTTAAGGGGGAGGGGGGAAGGAAAGGGAGGAGGAGAACAAGCAAGCAAATGGCACTTCCCCCCCTAACAGCTGGATGATTTTGCACAATAAGATTAATAATTCAGCTATTTGAAACATCACATGTGCAGAGCACTGCAAGCGGACCAGTGGCATTTTCATTTCAAATTTGTACAGTCTTTGGTCAATACATATAATCTGCATTTCTAACACTGGCTTCAATCAGCTGTGAAATGCAGTGTTATCTATAAATCTTCTTTCATCCCTATAGCAAATTTTTTTAAAAATGCACAATAGCAGACAATTATTTAGCTGTACAAGGATATGAAACAATTCACATGCCTATTGATCATATCCTTAAAATTTTCATATAATCTGAAATCCCATTTATATAAAATCTGCTTAAAAGTATAATTTTATTGCTAACAATATGTAATATTTTGCCTTTAAAAAATGGCTGCACACTAGCAATAGTAAAAAATAAAGCCAAAAAATATAAGCAAACTACAGCGCAATTAAACAATAATGCACAACAGGGTGTACCTTAATGGGCCATTAAGCACATGCCCCAGGTGTATTGGTAGGCAGGAGGCCAAAAGGAGGACGACTTCAAATACTCTGTAAGTGCATGAAGGCCTCATTAGCGCATACCACAGAATTACTTGTTGCTATAGTAATATGTGCCATATCAACCTAAAGAGAGATATGTTAGATGGCTGGGTTATGTCACTAGCAATCTTTATTTGAACAGGTTTGTCCATGGGCATCAAAAGTCAGCAGAAGCTGGTCACTGAAATAAAGCAGCAAGCCAAAAACAAAGGCTACAATCCTTCAGCCATGTGTTCTCCTCAATGGATTATCCTCAATGGCATCTTTGGGAATTCTCATAAACAATTTGAGAATTACAACACAGGAAGAGCAAATGATTCTGCCAATGGTTGCACCTTCATTTTTGCCATTTTCCTTCTTCATATTCCCATATCCATGTTTCCTACCAGTGCTTTAACCAGCATCATCCAGTGGTCAGGTTGTGTGTGTATTATGTGCCATCAAGTCACTTCTGACTTACAAAGACCCTATGAATGAATGACCTCCCAAATCTCCTATCATTAACAGCCTTGCTCAAGTCTTGCAAACTGAAGGCCATGGCTTCCTTTATTCAGTCAATCCATCTCATGTTGGGTCTTCCTTTTTTCCTGCTGCCTTCAACTTTGCCTAGCATTTTTTTCTTTTCTTGTGAGTCTTGTCTTCTCATAATGTGATCAAAGTACAATATCCTCAGTTTAGTTATTTTAGCTTCTAGGGAAAGTTCAGGCTTGATTAGAAACATATAAACCTGATCAGATTGGAAACATATAGACCTGGAGAAGTCACTATCTTTCAGACTCAAGTCCTCATCGTACAAATGAGAATCCCTACAGAATGAGAATCCCTACAAATGAGAATCCCTACAGCTTTTCTCACAGGGTTGTAAAGGATGATGAACATAGTAAGAATGATAAAGCATTCTGAGGCATCTCAGAACAGAGCACAGTTCTCAAAACCCCATATGCATTTACTCATCTGTCTCTTACTATTAAGTTGCCCCTATGAGATAGAAACTATCGCACAATTGCACTCATTTCACACGCTAGCAAGGTCATGCTCAAAATCCTACAAGCTAGGCTCCAACAGTACGTGGATAGAGAATTGCAAGAAGTACAAGCTGGGTTTCGAAGAGGTAGAGGAACTAGAGATCAAATTGCCAACATTCGCTGGATTATGGAGAAAGCAACAGAGTACCAGAAAAACATCTACTTCTGCTTCATTGACTATGCTAAAGCCTTTGATTGTGTGGATCACAATAAATTATGGCAGGTTCTTAAAGTGATGGGAGTACCGGACCACCTCACATGTCTCCTGAGAAACCTGTATAAGGGTCAAGAAGCAACAGTTAGAACCGGATATGGAACAACTGATTGGTTTAGCATAGGAAAAGGAGTACGACAAGGATGTATATTGTCACCTTGCTTATTTAATTTATATGCAGAGTACATCATGCGAAATGCTGGCCTGGATGAATCACAAGCTGGAGTTAAGATTGCTGGGGAAAAGATCAATAACCTCAGATATGCAGACGATACCACTCTGATGGCAGAAAGTGAAGAGGACTTAAAGAGCCTCTTGCTCAGAGTGAAAGAGGAGAGTGCAAAAGTGGGCTTGAAGCTCAACATCAAAAAAACTAAGATCATGGCATCTGGCCCCATCACTCCTTGGCAAATAGAAGGGGAAGTCGTAGAAGTAGTGACAGACTGCACGTTCCTAGGATCCCAGATCACTGCAGATGGTGACTGCAGCCATGAAATTAAAAGATGCCTGCTCCTTGGGAGGAAAGCGATGGCAAACCTAAACAGCATGATAAAAAGCAGAGACATCACCTTGCCAACAAAAGTTCGCATGGTCAAAGCAATGGTATTCCCCGTAGTAATGTATGGCTGCGAGAGTTGGACTATAAGGAAGGCCGAGCGCCGAAGAATAGATTCTTTTGAACTATGGTGCTGGAGAAGACTCTTGAGAGTCCCTTGGACTGCAAGGAGATCAAATCAGTCAATCCTAAAAGAAATCAACCCTGATTGTTCCTTGGAAGGCCAGATCCTGAAGCTGAAGCTCAAATACTTTGGCCACCAAATGAGAAGGGAGCATTCACTGGAGAAGACCCTGATGCTGGGAAAGATTGAAGGTCAAAGAAGAAGGGGATGGCAAAGGATGAGATGGTTAGACAGTGTCATCGATGCAACGAACATGAAATTGAGCAAACTTCAGCAGACAGCAGAAGACAGGAGGGCCTGGCGTAATCTGGTCCATGGGGTCGCGAAGAGTCGGACTCGACTGTGCGACTGAACAACAACATGAGATAGAACTGCGCCTATGAGAAAGAACTGAATAGATGGACAAAGAAGGACCACTGGCTGCACACATCCTAGCTATTAATCACAGCTGAAAGTGCTGGTGAACACCTATGAAGTCTTATGTAGTTTGGGCCCACTTTAGGAGCCCCTGTAAATCTTCCCTGCTATCCCTATATCAATTAAAATGACCAGGAAAAGTTCTGCCCATTGGTTCAGCTGCCCATGAGGCAAGATATGTCAAGGCTTGAAGTAGTTTCTTGGCAGTGGCGGCTCAATAGTTTTGGAACTCCTAGATCTAACACATCTATTTATAACAGATTTAAGGTACTCCAAAACCAGTTTATACTCAATGGAGTTCTAGAACAAAACACACACATTTTGGATTTCCTACACTGAGCAGGGGGCTGGACTACATAAGGCCCCTTCCACCTCAATGCTTCTAAACTAATTCATCAGATAATTCAGTGACACAAAAACTTGTTCTTTTCGCCAGTATTATTATTTTTGTTCAGACTTGTGCCTTAAAAGAATTAAAAGAAAGGTAACTCAAGAATGAAAGAGGAATAGCAAACCTCAGGAAGAAATATCAGTTAGACATAAAAACAACAGCCCAAGTTGCAGAAGAAATCAAACAAAAAATGGTTACAATATCCAAGGAGATCAAGAGGTACAATAGATTCAATACAATACAGACAAAATTTCCAATTACAGACTAACCAAAGACAGTTCTACAAATCACTAGAGGGAGATGAAAAAGTAGAAGTAAAACCAGACAAAGAAAAAGACAACAACCTTCTAGAAAGAACTCTGGGAAGACGCAAAAAAATACAATAAAAAAGCCACCTGGATCACAGAAGTGGAAAACAAACTGAAAAAAAGCAAATGGAAGATCTTACAATAACTCTGGAAAACTTGCAAAAACAATTGAAGAAAGTGAAAAACTGGCCAATGCCTGAAAGAGATGAAGTTCATGGCTATTGGCTTAAAAAAGTTAACAAGTCTTCATCCATGATTGGTGCAGCATCTTAATGATGTGCTCTGTTCCAAAGCAGAAGAAGATTGGATAACAACTGACTGGGCATTTCTCATTCTGCAGAACAAAGAGAAAAGAGCAGTGCCAAGCAACTTTCACCTAATTATCTGCATCCAACAACATTCAAACTACTGATAGGAATTGTAGCCCATTCCATTCAAGAACATCTACAGCTCAATTCAATTTTACCATAGGAACAAAAAGAAATTTCCCCAAAATCCCAAGGCACTAAAGATCAGTTACTGACTGATAAAATGTCATACAAAATTGTAAAAGGCAGGAAACCAACCTGAATGTTGCTTGGATTGACTACAATAAGGCACTTGATTCTCTACCTCATAAATGAATCCTGAAAACAGTAGAAATGATAGTCATCAGCAAAAATGTGATAATTAAAAATGCCATGATAAAATGGAATGCCAGGCTGATAGTGAATGGATAAGATACTGGAACAGTTAGTGTCAAACAAGGAGTTTTCCAAGGAGACTCACTATCACCACTGCTCTTTGTCATTGCCCTAATATCATTCAAAATCATTCTCAACAGCACAGGCCTAGGATACCAGCTTTCGAAGATAAGTTCAAAGATGTCACACTTATTATATAAGGATGACTTGAAAATGTATGGGAAGTCTTCATCAGAGATTGATTCTTTACTCAATACAGTTCAAATATTCAGCAAAGATATAACAAGGGAATTTGTCCTTGAAAAATGTGCAGCATTAGCACTGAATGAAGAAAAGATTGTTAAGAAGCCATCAAGATGCCAAACAGCAAGGTCATAATCAAAACACTGGGCTTTCAAGAAAACTACAAATATATTGGAATTTTGGAAGCTGACAATATCAAACATACCTTTGTTAAGAAAAATACTACCAAGGAGTATTACCAAAGAGTTAAAAAGATACTGCAAACAAAATAAAAAGGAGGCAACATGGTTAAAGGCAATTAACACGTGGGCAGTCCCAGTTCTAAGATACACAGCTGGCATTATTGACTGGAAAAAAGCAGACTTAGAAGCAATAGATCGCAAAACTTGCAAGATAATGACAATGCATCACTTACCACACCTAGAGGTGTTGTTGATTGTCTTTATATACCAAAAAAATTACATGGAAGACAATGCTCCCTCTAAGTTGTGGAGAAAAATTCTACTTTGTGAGCTACTGGCATTAAAGTTGTGAGTGAGCAATTTGGCTGCTGCATAAATTAGTTTGCTCTGGAGCCATCTTTCTTGGGCTAAGACAAAAATGTGTGAGCCAGAGGCTAAAAAACTGTGAGCTAGCTCACACTAACTCAGCTTAGAGGGAACACTGTGGAAGAGGTCTATTGGAACTTAAGCAAGCAGTTTGAGAAGAAAAACAAGCACTGAATGACTGCACCAAGAAAAGCCAAGAGAAGTTTCTAGTTGAAGTCTACAAGGTAGACTTATTTAAGGTTATAAAAACCAAAGAACATTACAAAAAGATTGAAATCAAAACTTACTTTGACAATGGGATGGAAAAGAACTTGCATGGGCAACATTTGAAAGACAGAGAGAAAAAAGTTGATAGTAAAAATACCTTGAAGTGGCTCCAAAATGAGCAACTGAAGAAAGAAATGGAAGGACTCATTCTAACTCCACAAGAACAGGCAGTCAAATAGTATGAAAGCCAAGATTCAGAAGACCAGTGATAACAGTAAATGTCAGTTTTGCAAGACAAAGAATGAAACAGTCAACCACATGGTCAGCGCCTGCAGTAAAATTGCTCGAACTGACTATAAAGAATGTCATGATGAAGGGGAAGAGAGGAAGAGATTGGATTTATACCCCGTCCTTCACTTCCCAAAGGTGTCTCAGAGCGGCTTACAAACTCCTTTCCCTTCCCCTCCCCACAACAGACACCCTGTAAGGTAGGTGGGGCTAAGAGAGCTCTTGACAGAAACTGCTCTTTTTTCAATAACAGCTCTTATCAGAACTACGGCTTGCCCAAGGTCATCCAGCCAGGTGCAAGTGGAGGAGTGGGGAATCAAACCCAGTTCTCCCAGATTAGAGTCCGCGCACTTAACCACTACACCAAACTGGCTCTCAAGAGTTGCAGCTATACTGCACTGGAATCTTTGCAACAATTAAGGCTTACCATCAGCCAGAAATTCATGGGAGTACAAACCAGACAAGATCATGGAGAATAATGGAACAAAGGTTTTTGGGACTTCTGATTACAAACAGCCAAACACCTGGAGCATAATACTCCTCATATCACAGTTGTAGAAAAAAAAGAGAAATAGGGTTTGGCTCATTGACACTGCAATCTCAGGAGACACAATAGAAAAGAAAGAACAGGAGAAGATCACAAAATATGAAGATGTACAAATAGAGTTAGAGCTCCTCCAGGAAAAGAATGTTACCATCATGCCAGTTGTCACTGGAGCCCTTGAGGCAGTGCCTAGAAGTCTCAAGAAACCCCTGGTCATTTTGGCCATTGAGCAAATAACACCAGCTCAACTCTAGAAGACAGCACTGCTTGGAACAGCAAGAATTCTGCCAAGATACATCTGCAATACCCAAGCACTTGCCTAGGTCTCGAATTGCAGAACATCATCTATCAGTCAAATATCTGACTGTGACAATTCATCATCATCATCATCTATTTAATAGTGAAGTATGAGCCCACCTGCGGATACTGAAACTGGTGGATTGGGTCCACATTGACAAAAAACAGGTAGTTCTGCAAACTCAGGATAACCCCCAAATATGCAGAAAAATTCGAAAACTTAAAAAAAATACACTGCACATGCGCAGATAACTCACCAGACAATGCTGGCTTCAAGGCAGCCTCCTCCATCTTTGCCACCGATACAGTCGCTCCTGGGGGACCAGCCAATGCAGCTTTCAGAGCAAGGGCAGCCCTGAGAAGGACAACCCCAGTGGCCTAAGAGGAGGTCATGGTAGAGCCAAAGAAAACAACCACAGCACGGCCAAGCCTGACAGAGACCCAAGCCCTGACCTAGCCAGAGGAAGGGGATCAGCCGAGGGGGTACTGAAAACAAGCAGAGACCAAGTGGGAACAGGGGAAATTGACAGAGAAGGGGTGAGGGAGAAAGAGAGAGGGATGACAGAAGATAGAGAAGGGGAGAGGTAAGGAAGCAGAGGAATGGGGGATGGGATACTCCCTCCCTGCAGGGGAGCTGTAGTTATAGTAGTAGAAGTAATAAATAGTAATAATAGAAATAATAATATCACTTTTTGAAGAAGAAAGTTTCCCCAGTTAAACAGGAAGAATACCCTTTGGTACCTCTAATCTAGAAGAACCTAAATACAGAACAGTTTTAGTTTTGCACAATTTCTAACAGAAAAAGGAGAACTGGCATGTCCAAGTATGCAGGGACACCATGAAGAACAACAGCTAGATTTCACAAATAGTATTAACAAACTGAAAGCCTGCAAGGAATCTGGTGGGGGGGAGGGTAGGAATTTGTCTGCATACCTGGGGACTTCCCTGACTATGTAAGGATCTCTACTTTGCCTGCTGGTGGCCTGATGTTGCTGCTTTCATCATCTGCAGAGAAGCCACTTAGCTTACTATTAGATGGTCTGATTTATAATTTAACACTAATAGTGAACACACTTAACTTAACCATGTAAAATAAAGGAAGGCAGATGACAGATAAAATGGAAAAGAAAAAGGATATGTAAGGGGTGTGCACCCATAGTTTTCTGCACAGTATCTTAAAATGCAGAACAATTAGCAGGAAAAAATGCACAGCATATGGTGCAACATAATAAAATAAAAAGCCAGTCAATTGGTTAGTTCCACACCATGGAATTTGTTTAAATAGTAATGAAATCATTGCTAAAAAATCCATCATTATTAAAATATAAAAAAACTTGGCTCAGCCAATGGAAATTAGATTTGTAAGTTGGTCATTCCCATAATTAAATCTATGTCACAAATTTGCAAGAAAAATGGACACTACACCTAATGCATTTACTTGCTGCACAAGTCCTGTCAAGCTATATAAAGCATTATGCCGCCTAAAACTGAGTAGATAAAAATTCCATACATTTTTATTAACAGGGCATTTTGTGTAAGGGTGGGGGTAGGGGACATACGATTCCAATTATAAATGAAACTGAAATATGAACAACCCCTGGCTTTGCTCTCAGAGCATGTTGCCCTAGAATAAACATGCACATAAGTTTGTATGTAGCCTAAGCACTGCAACTATTCCTGGTAAGCAACCTCCTTGAAATACCACAGGGCTATCAAACTTTATTAAATCACTGTCATAGGGAAAAACACAAATCATTTATGTTCAACAATTACTCTAAACCCCAACTTTTTAAATGAAGGAAGGATATAATTATATTAACTTCTTAACTTAGAACAATTCTCTGTGGTATAATTCTAAAATATTCTCTTGGCTTGAAATTTATGTAAATTGAATTCATCTTTCATTAGTTATTACAAGACTAGCTACATAAAAAAGTTTTCTCTAACAATTAGTTCTTTAACACACCATGTTTTTAATTAGGTCTATGATGTTATTAAGCTGGCTATAAATATGCACATATTTTTGCCCGCAAATCTGCAAATATTTATTTCCAAGCAGAGATTGAGAGCTATTTTTAAAGCCCGACGTGTCCATTTACCCTCACCAGTAAATACAGTCAAATGCTAATATGTTTTAATAGCAAGAAGATACTTGTCCTCATCTAAGCAAACCCCCATCCATATTCCCCAGACCTGGTCCCCCTTCCCCAGTGGGGCAAGTATAAAATGCTATTCTTAGTTTGGCCTTCCAGATCTTCTGGCCTCATATTTAACAAGCACTTGAAGGAGTGTCCTTAGTGACAACAGAAGTATTACCCAATGACACAACCAAACCAACCCCAAGTGCATTATGACAGGACAACTAACCAAGTGAAAAATTATTCCACCTACAGTTTGCTATGGATGCTTGGAGGAGTGGAATGGGGAGCAATGGCAGTTCCTCGCACTGCAATTAAGCCCTGCTGCATTTCACTTATCGGTAGCAGATTAACACAGCCCCCACGCACCAGACAGAAACACAGTCGAAAAATGCAAACTTTCATCTGTTTTGAGTTTGAGCTATGTTCACGAAAACAGTTATATTCAAACGCATGGAAATATGCAAGGATGTTTCAACATATCTAGCTTAATTGCATATATTGCAGCACTTTTTTCAATTAGCAAGCATTCATAATAAACCAGAGCAATCTTCATATGCCTTCTAATTTGTCCATGTACTTACTGTTAGCTTAAACTTTTATTAACATAATAGTAGGATCACACTTGAAATGAGCAATTAGAAAGATACAGAACAATGCAAAGTGTGTCCTAAGTGGCCAGACTATTAAATTTGCTCAATATATAAAAATATGGAAAATAACTACAGTCTTCATTCTGTGTACTTGATGCTGTATTGTACTCAGCAGTGAAGCTCAATCATGTAAACATAAAAACAATACTTCGAGAAGCTTTAACTGTTTGCTTATTTTTATTTATTCTAGTACTGTCCCCAGGGATGTGGAACACACTTCTTGCCCATCAGTGAAATATGCCAGTCAAATGATACGTCACTGAGTGAATTAGCATCAGCGCCCTCATCATCTGGGCCACATTTTCCTTTCAAAACCCACGGCCCCATGATAGAAAATAATGATTCTGTGATAGACCTCATTAGAAAAAAAAATCAATATATTGACACTAGTTCCCCCCCCCCAAAAAAAATCTAAATAATAATGGACTGTCACCTCATTAAGGAGACTATTAACATATACTTAAGCATCATTACATTATATTGATCGGGGATTATTCATGCACTAATTTCCTGGGGAGCAGGAGATACTGACAAGAAATAGAAAGCTTAGGTGTTTTAATGAACCATGGGGCAGATAAAACTGAGCCACTGATCCCCTTTAATATATAATCAGCACAATAAATGTATTAAACAATGCTGCATTAATCAGAATGCAGAAAAACAACAATACCTTGTATTACTTACCAAAAAGCTTCCAAACGCAGAGTTAAAAATAGCAGCAGCCTAAAGGAGGGAAAAAGACAGAAAGCCGCACGTTACACTGAATGCTTTTGCCCCTTCATATGCTCTTCTCGAGACCACCACCACTTAAAAGAGCTGCCAGTGGCCTAAGAAATGCACCAGATTATGAATCTCTCACACAAGGAGGCTACAAAAAGGCAATACAGAGCTCAACCTGTGTCAGCACATGCAGCACAAACTATAGGCACTCCTAGAGTGAATCCTTTGTTTTTACTTTTTTTAAAAAGTGTACACAAATAGTTCAAGTAGAGCTTATCCTTGCAAAATTAAAAAGGTCAAAAGGGAAAATCCTACCACATAAACAGCGCCATAATCTGTGAGCCAAAGTTTAGAGAAAAATATTTTGCTTACCTAAAACGTCCAAGCAATAACCATGAGAACTAAGTATTAAGGATAAGTTACTAAATTCCACGACGTCAATATTTTAAAATCTTGCAAAGCTTTCCTATTTATCAAGAAAGAAGAAGCCACTCTTGCATGGCACCCAGTCTGATGATGCAGAACCATAAGAGAGGTGAGGGAGAACAAAGGGGGGGGAGGACCTGCCATTTACATGAAGAGCAGAGGCAAATTAATCACCAAGGACGTCTCCCAGCCACGGAGCAATCACAAGTGGATGTTCGAGAGAGCTCAGCAAGTTTGAATCCAATCCAAAACATGGGCTAAGCTGTAGCAGAACCTGCCTTCTGCTCTACAAAGAGAGAGTGCAATAAGAGTGAATGGGTAATGAGATGCCTGGCTCCAGAGAGCTTAGCTTTCTTATTCAAGTTCATCATTAATTCAAAGCTTTGATAATTTCATTAGAGTCATCCTCTGCTAGCCTTATCAATAAAAGATAGCACCGGACCACAGCTTCTCAGTGGCCCAAATGTACAAACAAGCACAGGCTTGGAAGCCCCTTGCTTAGCCGTCCGCTTGCAAGGCAAGGACAGCGGCATATGGTATTCCGTGTTGCGGAGGGAGCTTCTGAATAGATGCGGCTGAATAAAACATCATAGGTGACAGTTGTAAACTATGGCAACATATTTCAACACCTCTGTCTAATCAGCATCCTGCTTTTGAACTTAAGAAGGAGGCACCAGTCCAGAGGACTCTTCACAAAAGCAAGAAAATACAACAGATATGAGTTAATCAGCTCTTTCAACCATGGTTTGAAAAAGTTGAAACCGATACCCTTCCAAACAAGTACTCTGCATCAGGGCAGACAGAAAGTCAACCCTGCTTGCACCATACACAGAACTGGGGAGATCTTGTTGTGTGCTGAGGAGGCACTGGTGACCAATCATGTTGCTGATTCAGGGAGGCAGCTCAACTCAATAGTTAAGGTTTATGAAGAGGCCAAATTACTGCTCTTACTTGGTCTGGTTTCAGCACATCCAGGCTGGTGTAAGATACAGCTGCTTGGATTCAAGGGGTAACTCCAAGAGGGAATGACAAGGGAATGGCAAAATTCTAAGGGCCCGGATATAGCAGGTCATCTGAATTCCCAGCTTCCATTAAAAAAAAAAATCTCTACCCCTTCCATTGCAGAAATATGCCTTTCCCTTTATATCTGAAAGAACAGAAGAAGATCATAGGCATCTGAGGTATAATTGTCTCAAACTAAGTTTCCAAAGGATACAATTTCCACAAACAGGCAACCAGTCCAAATTCTTTAAGAGAAACCACTTCCAAAATGTCTGTCTGCTGGAAGCAATACCAGCAGAAAATTAAGGTTATGAAGACACTTATATAGTTATCACTGAGGAAGATCAACAAAATGGAGTTATTAATATCCGGATCTTTTGTAAACCGACATAACTTCATTTATTCTAAGAGGACCTATACTTGAATGATTCTCATGTTTGTACCTGGCTGTTGTGAACCTGGACCTATATGACTTTACTTGTATGCTGTATTATTATTTCATTATCTGTATTTGACTATATTGTTTATATTTACTACATCGTGGTATCTGTATATTTGCAATACATGTGTTGAATAGAGTTGTAGCGTCTTTTGGTATAGTGGCAGTTTGGTGTAGTGGTTAAGTGCGCGGAATTTAATCTGGGAGAACCGGGTTTGATTCCCCACTCCTCCACTTGCACCTGCTGGATGACCTTGGGCAAGCCATAGTTCTGGCACAGCTGTTCTTGAAAAAGAGCAGTTTCTGTCAGAGCTCTCTCAGCCCCACCTACCTCACAGGGTGTCTGTTGTGGGGAGGGGTAAGGGAAAGGAGTTTGTAAGCCGCTCTGAGACTCCTTTAGGTAGTGAAGGGCGGGGTATAAATCCAATCTCTTCTTCTTCTACACAGCTTTGCTCTGTATATATATTTCCCTTTATATCCACCATGGAAGGGGATACTTTTTAAAAATGAAAGCTGGGAATTCAGAAAACCTGGTACACATATTTGTTACAGCCTTATATCAAAATATGTGATATTCAAATGTCAATCAGAAACACTTACAACCTCCTGTGCTGATGAAAAGAAGTGGGGGCTGTGGGGATAATCTCAGGGAAAATAACTGTGATGTGGGTGGGGAAAATCTGGATTTTCTCCCCCACACAGAAGCCATTCAGGCTTTACTGTGACCTTTCCCCAAAACTCTGGAGCAAAACAGGTTTGGGAAAGATCAGAGAAAAGCCAGCAAAACCCTGGGAGGTACACAAATGCACCACAATGCTGTGGGGAAGGAAGACAAACACCTCCTTGAAGTCAAGGAAGATAACCCATGTGGAAGGCATCAAAGGCTGGATACTTTGCAACAGGAAGGCTGAAGCAAACAGTTGCCTGTTCTGAGATCCTGCTGCTAAGCCAACCAACCAGGCCAGCACTGGAGCAATGTAAACCCCCTCCCCCACCCCTATTTTTAAGCTTTTGTCTCATTCCCTTTCATCCTTTCCCTGGCTAAGAAGTTAAAACAAACTTAGAACAGCAAACCTCTGATAATATTATTTATGAACTGTCAAGTTAATATTTCCCAACAATCTATCAAAGTAGCGAATGAGTGATTTTTCTCTCCTTCTCTGGGGATCTGTATTCATCTGTATTAGCAGTTAGATGTGGCACAGTGAATACCTTTCTGAATTAAACAACAGAAACAAACAATACTGTATCTTAAATATGTAACTATAATTTGTGTTTGAGGTTTCTAATAGATCTTGGTTTAGACTTCGTTAAAGAGCCTATGGAGTCTGAGATAAGTAGTTAGAACTACCCCTCCCCATAATTAGAAGAGATTTAATTACATTTTAAACACTGTTCAAGCAACAGGTTTTTATTGCTATCATATTGGTTGGACATCTGACACTGGCCTTTTGTAAATGCAGCTTTGCTACTGTAGGCTTTTCATACTACACAACATAGGTTTAATTTTTTTAAAAAGATGTCAGTAAAATCAATCCTAGTCATCCCAGTACTTCTCATTCCACACCACTATAGAAGTAGCACCCTATTTCGCCTGGTTTTGTGCTACATAAAAGTTCCAAGGTAAACTGAGATAGGTTTCATACTGATTTACTTGAAGATTATTGTGACATGATTTTTTATGAACTCGAGCCCACTTCAGATGTAAGAAATGCATCCTATATTGATAAACATATGTTTGTGTAAATATAAAATTACAAAATTAGATACACGGGTATAAAGAAAAATTTTGAGAGCACAAGCAGTACAAAATGAATAGATGATACAATGGGAATCAAGGGCTGATAAGGAAGGAAATGGAAGCTTCCAGAATCTTTGATAAGAGAGGAGGGCAATTTTGACAAGATAAGTTTGGCTGGAAAGCTGCCAATGCTTCTTTTCCACAATTACAAAGGTTTATATAGATAAGATTAGGTATATAAATATACAGGCTTATAAACTAATAAATGATGTGAAGAAAATGAAGAGTGAGATTTTTTTTAACCTGACTGCTGCTGTTCATCCATATTGAACTTGATTTGGCAGCAGGTTCAGGATATCCAAAAGGAAACACTACATCACATGCTGCATAATTAACTTATGGAATAAACGACTATAAGAAATGACATCCACCAGTTCAGAAAACTTTAAAAGGGGACTAGACAGATTCATGGTGGTCCATCCATGGCCATTTGCTAGGATAGCTAAACAGAATCTCCATGTTCAGAGACAATATATGTCTGAATGCCAGTTGTCAGGGCAATAGTGAGGGGGGCAGCTGTTACCTTTATTCCCTGCAGGTTGAAAAATATTATTCAGTGATTCCACTGCTTCTTCCACATCTTTAAGTAAGCTACCAAATTATTAAAGTGCGCAAGAAGAAAGAAGACTGCTGTTTTCCAGTGCTGAAGGGAAGGCATTCTGTGCACGCTCAGAAATATTTTTCTGCCAGGACTCAGCATGTGCTGAAAACAAACTCCTGGGCTACGCCCTAGTGAAATATTGGCACAAGCTGAGTGAGTAGTTGTGAAGGTCAACAGTAGTAAAAACAGATTCTAGATTGGGGTAGCCATATTACTCTGCTGTGGCAAAACCAAAAAAAAGCATCTCTGCCACCACAAAAAAATACCACCACCATCTGGGTACTCAATTAACATGCCTCCCCTCCATGGAGGATATGACCATATCTTCTCATAGCACTTCAATTTTCCTTCCACATTAAGCATGTTGGGAGCTTGTAACTACTACACCACAGCAGCTCTCATCAAGGTCTAGCTCTTGCTCCACCAGTGTCAATGGCTTTATTGAAGGATGGCTAGCAAAGAATGGGTAGAAGAACTCTGCAGCACCATGTTGTCAACCTCCCATCCTTTACTGTGGCAGACAAATTATGAAGCAAATTATAAAGACCATCCTAGTACTCTGGTTGGGAGAAAAGCTGAAATCTGACAGACATTTAGCTCTTTAAAATGCTTGCAAGCATGTTCTGCTCTGCTATACTTCCACTGGCAAATATGTACCCTTCTTGAAAAAGCTCTGAAACATTTAAAATCTGAAGCTTCCAATTACTCTCTCTCTCACACACTAAAGTATGAAACAGTTGCCACACCTGGGAAGAAAGTTTTAACACAGAGTATTTTAAGCTCAAGCCTTTCAGATCCTTGCATAATTTCTAGGAAGCCTTTGGACACTGAGGATTAGGGATGGGCACAAACTGGGAAAATGGAGGCTCATCCTGGTTTGTGGTTCATGAAGTCACACAAACTATGAACCTCCCCATTTACTGAAATAATTCAATTAATGAGGTTTGGGGGACGATCTGAGGTCTTCCTTCCCTCCTTTCTGCTGGGGGCAGTTCCCTGAGGCTAGCAGAATATTTATTTATTTATTTATTTTATACCCCATCCTCCCAGCCAAGGCAGGCTCAGGGTGGCTTATAACAGTTCATAAAATACAATTCAATACAATAAAAACTTATCATAGGCTTATAAATTACTTAAAATAACATTTAAAACATAAACACATAAATCGCTGGAACATACTCAAGCAGCAAACGCAGCAGTTCTTATAACATAGTTTAGGTGCCTGTTGGATGTCAATACTTTCACACCAGCACAGTTCTCATTTATTATGCGGCGAGCACAGGCTAGGAACCATGATGGCAAAACCCAGGTTACAGTCTGGAAAGCCAGGGCACAGGGACACTTCCCGGCGTGTAGTGCAGCTCCTTAATTGAATGCCTGGTAGAAGAGCTCCGTCTCGCAGGCCCTGGAAAACTGTAAAAGGTCCCGCAGGGCCCTGTGCTCTACTGGGAGTTCATTCCCCCAGGATGGAGTTGCCACCGAGAAGGCCCTGGCCCTGGTTGCTGCCAATCTGACATCCCTGGGGCCTGGGAGGGCCAGCTGATTTTGTGCCGCTGAATGCAGTACTCTTTGGGGAACTTCTTGGGAGATCTTCCCTTCTTTCTTTCTACTGGTGGTGGCTCCCCGAGGCCACCAGAACGGAGGGGGGGAGAGCATACAAAAGCCATTTAAAGGGAATATCCCGTTTAAATGGCTTTGCAAGCCATTTCAGCAATCCCTCTCACTCCCCCTCCCGCTTCCCATCACAAATCCCATGAGCCTCCAGAACCACGTGGAGGGTCAAGGGAGGGTCGTGGATAGGGATGGGCACAAACTGGCAATGTTTGTCAGGAAATTAGGTTTGTGATGAGGTTCATGCCCATCCCTACTAAGGATACTGAATACTAGCAAAAACATGAATAATTAAAAAGCCCACAGACCTCACAGGGGAACCGGTATTTGCCTACAGATAACTAGCTTATTACTAGTTTATTACTGTACATATTCTCATTTGAAAATCTAACTTCAGCAAGAACCAACAATGAAAGCAGCACAACAGGGTGAGTATTCAGGACATGTATACATTTTATTGACTCGATTTTTTGTGTGATTACTCTACAAGGCAATAAAATATATATTAAAATGTTTGCACCAATGGCATTGTTATATCACCAGCACTCTTCATCTCATGCAATCACATCTTCCCTCATGTCCATTTAAGTCATTGCCAACGTCAGCAGGCTTTATCATCGCATGAGAATGCTGCTTAACTTTATCACCACACTGGCAATAATGGGGAAGGGGAGTCAGGAGGAGACTGAGAGTTGGCATCTCCCATCTGCTGGTGCCCCAAGAGCAAGGCCACACATAAGATGCAGATTCTCAACCTTAATGACATATTATGGTGAACACATTGTTCCCTTCCACTGTAAGTCCCTTGTCACAATGGCATCTGAGGTAATAAGAGGAGTGAGACTAGTTCCCTATCTGCTAATTATCAGGAGAACATAGATAACTGACAGTCACAGATATTTATGACTAAATCAACAAAGAAGTTATGTTGGAGAGCACCATAGAAATACAGGTGTATCGGCTTTTTCATTCATGGAGGGTCACTGTGCTCTGGGAAGCTATTTGGTAAAGAGAGTAATAAATGCAACATTCTCCATCAATGTGTTTCCATACTGCTGCACCAGTTACATTCTCATGAGTCATGCACTTTTGAGAAGCAAAAGGTAGCAACTGCACAGAGGAAGGATCACTGCTGTTCCAGTTGTAGTTCAGTCATACTCTGAATGGCACCTGGGGTGGTGATCATCCTTGTATCTGTGAGGATTGAATGGCTGCCTGTAGTGAAATAAGAGACATGAAAACAGTAAGCAATTCTATGTCTAGGTGCTCACCTGGGGTTCACAAATGCACATTGGGTACAGATAACAGTACCCTAAGTGCTCTTGCAGCCCAAGTGCTCCAGCCCTAATTAACTGGTAGTCTCTCCGATGTCAACATTTAACATCACGTATCAGGGGAGAGAATGTAACCATAGGGACAATACTCAACCAACCAATGTAGGGAGCTTTATTAGAGCTCTGTCTCCAGTTACAGTTTATTCTGCTTCATGTAACCAGGTGCTGATCCTGCAAGGAAAAAGTAGTTGTGAGTGTTTGGTCAGTAGTAACAATAGATGGGGCGCAATGCTGGGTATTCAACAATGGGGGCAACATACTGCACACAGCCTTCCCCCACAACACTACAGAAAAGGCTGCATCCAACACAGCTTTCCTCTTTGCACAGTGCATGCTTTCCTAAGAGGCTGTAGTGGTCTCTCCAACAAGGGGGACATACAGTAAGGGAGCATTAAGCCAGAACACAGACATCCATGACTCAGAGATGGTGGAGAGACAGACTATGGTCATAGATGTTTGGATGTTGGGTGCACTCATCTTTTTTCATGGAAGGGGGGGACACAGACAAGAGGGATGGAGAATGTCACTCTCTGCAATATGGGCTTCCCCTAGCTGGTAAGCGTCCCCTCCCCCTCTTGCCTACCTGTGAGTGGCGCACCTCATCCTTGTAGTCCTAGTTTCAGCAACGAAGTTGAAGTTCCAGGTAGATATTTAGGCCTGAGCTCTTGTGGCAGGATACCTATAAGGAGTTCTTAGAAGACAAGCATTAGTAATCTCTGCCCAAAAACACATTAAATAGTACACTTGCATTCTCTCCATTCTCGGGACACAGGGCCATAAACCTAAACCATGTACCTTGATATGTTTCATAAGTGAGGCTACAGGAGTATGGGAGAAGGTGGGAGCAGTTTAGAACTCTTCCTTGATTCCAACAGAAATGTTAACTTTCTTGCAACCATGCCAATAGAAGAACTGATACCAGGTGAATACAAGATTTGAACTAAGCCCTGTCTCTTCCCCCACCAGACCCACAACTGTATTCTGAGAGCCAAAGTAGACATTTTTCTGAATGCACAGGATAAGCACCAAAAATGGCAGCTGTGTATTTATCTTTCCTTTTCCCTTCCATGAGTCTAGTAGGACTTATTCATGTCCCAGTGTCACAGCTAAAAGCCTTTCCTCATCTATTTCTCGACAACAGTATGAAGCAGGGACAGGAAACTACTGATCACTTTTGGGATAGGATACAGGTAAGTGCTACAATGCAATACCAATGGGGTGAGGGAGCTAAACCCACAGCTGCCGTTTTCAGTGCATTATCTAGTTTGGACATGAATAGCAAACCCACATGAGCCTGATCGAGTCACAAGTGCCATCTGAAAGAACCACATCAAATTCCTCTTTTTTTTGGAAACAAATATGTTGCTATGACATTTACATCTTAGCTCTTCTATTCACTAATCGAATGCTCCAGCTTTGTAGAAAGGAGATTTCTACATGCCTGATGCTGTACAAATAGATTTTGTTGTGTATGTGTGTTTTTTGAAAAAGAGCAATACATTTTCTCTCAGTTGCTGCTCATAACTATTCATTTGACATCAGACTGGAAAGAATATATATTCAAGTTATTGGTTGTGGGTGCTAAATTGAATCAGGTGTCCTTTCCTCTTAAGGAAATTAAGTTGCTTTTGTGCAAGAGTGTTTTAATGAGAACAGAGCCTGCCGACATTGATAAATGGGAATGACACCGGAGAGAGCATGTAAGCAGGACAATATGTGCATGTAGCAGTCTTATAGCCTATTTTTCACTGACTATCCTGAATGACTTCACTGTTTCTTAAGGGGCCTATTAATCTCAAATTTAGTTATTACACAACGTTTATTTGAACATATATTCTGGGGATGATGACAGTTAATAAAGGAAATTTTTTACGAGCAGTATTTTTACATATTGTTCCAGCCACAGCTTCCTTCTCATTCTTCCATATTGATGGAACACTCTGGTTATGATGCAGCTTTATTTAAAAGGGGAAAAAGTACATATATTCACATGCTTTTTTAAGCATATGGGGACTCTTAAATAACCGTTAAAATGCATATAAAAATCCTCCCCCAGAATGGCAAAAATAAAAATCTGGTGCTAACTGTGCAACAAAGGCCATTATATGCATAAATAGTCCCTTGAAAGCCAACTGCCCCCCATTTTACAGCTATTTCAACACTATCCCTTTAAAACAGAGTAAAACCCCAATTCGGCCTTCTGATAAGCTTAGGAAGTCTCCACTGAACCAAGTGGAGACTGCCTGCAGACCTGGCCCTGGATGTGCCTTTCATTCCAAGAAACACAGGATTATACATGACCTACAATTTAGCTCCTGAGATATCCTTGCCTCTGCTTTTGGAATCATGGCAAAAGACAGGCAAACATAATGCAGACATTTATCTGCATTCATTCAAAATCCAGGATTAGAAAAACAGAAATAAAATTACTTGGTATTCTTTCTAAGAATGAAAAATGCAAGTGCCACTAACACAAGAAGTATATAATAAAATTTTGTCTTAGCCAAAGGAAAGCAGGCTCATAGTTTTGCCCTTTTCCCGCAGACTGTTACAGGATGCTGAAGGACTCGGAGGGGAAAGGGGGGTCTTGAAAGCAGAAATACCGGCTGGGGCAACGTTCTGCTGACAAAAAAGCTAAGTTCTTGCAATGAGGTCTTGGAAGCCTTGGTGTGTGTGTGTGTTTTTTAAAAAAAGAATGCCCATTGCTTATAAATTATAAATGCCCATTGCTGATCATTAAGGCTGACCTTAAAAAAATCATCCAGGTATTTCAAACAAATATGATTAGTGGTGGTCCTATTTGAAAATGTAGGTGTCTGTAGGATCAGTGGTATGTAAAAGTGAAAGGTGTAATTGTAAAGCTTTGTCTGTCTGAGTTTTAAACATCTCGAACATAATTCCTAGATTAATTCCTGTGAGCTAACAAACACTGAGGGGACTGTCATCCATGTTAACTTGCTTGTCAGTAATTGTAAGTATACAATCCATTAGGAATGCATCTTGAGCAAATTGAATTATCTGTAATGTTGCTAGACTGTCTGGCATCTGGCTTCTGGACTCAACTGCAAATTTTAAAGCATTAAGAGGCTAAGGTCTTCCTACTTCCAGGAATGCCTTTTCTCATGGATCTCTACTCTCTGAGATCAGTCAGGGAGGCCCTGCTGCAGGTTCTCTTTCTCTGGGTTAGGAATGATGTCAACTGTCACCCTTCCTTGTAAGCATGACCTGGCCACAGTTACTCATGCAATCCAAGCTAGATTACTGTAATGTACTTTACACATCTTTGAAGACCAGTGGATACAAAACATGGTGTTAAGATTGTTCATTGATGAAAGCTACCAGTAAAACATCTTGCCAGGATTTATATAACTACCTATTCTCTTTTGGGCACAACTAAAAGTGCAAGTTATTACCAATATATGTCTAAATGGCCTGGAATCAGGATAGCTGAAAGACTAGTACGGTTGCCAAAGATGGGTTGGGGGGGGGCATTCTGGTCTCTTATTATTTAGTTTTTGGTCTGTTTAATTTTTTATTATTATTATCATTTTAATGTGTTAACAATCCCAATTACAATTAATTGGTAGCTGCCCCAAGATCAATACTGGGAGTAAGAGTTATAAATATATTAAAGAAACCAGGAACAGCACCTTTCCCATGGTGGCCCCAGCTCTATGGAATTCCTTACTTGGCAGAAGCCCAGGGCAGCCCTATGCTATTGATATTTAGGAAGCAACTAAAAATGTACTTACTCCAAAGATGTGAATTTCAGCCACTTTTGCAGATACAAGTTTTACTGTGCTATAACTAAGTTTATTGCATGTTACTTCCAACGTGCCATAAGCCAGTATATGGCAAATTTTGAGGGGTATTAGAACTGTTTTAGTAAAAGCTGTCGTGAGGTAAGCACCACACTTGGAAAAATGAAAGCTGGGGAAAAAACCCTGGTGCAACAAAACAAAGAAGAAGAGAGCAACCAGGATGGTGAGAGGGTTTGAATCCAAGTCTTATGAGGAAAGGCTGAAAGAGTTGGGTATGTTTAGCCTGGGAAAGAGAAGACTTAGAGGGGACATGATTGCAGTCTTCTGAAGGGCTGTCATGTAAAAGATGGAGCAGATCTATTCTCTCTTGCTCCGGATTGCAAGACTAGATCTAATGGGTGGAAATTACAAGGAAGTCATTACCGGCTAGATATCAGGAGAAACTTCCTAACTGTAAGAGTGGTTGAGCAGTGGAACAGTCTGCCTCGGGAGGTAATGGATGCTCCTTCCCTGGACGTTTTCAAGTGGAGGCTGGACGACCATCTTTTGGGTATGTTGTAGGTATGTAGGGCTATCTTTCGGCTATGCTCATGCAGAGTGCAGGGGGTTAGACTAGATGACCTGCAAGGTCCCTTCCAACTTTAACATTCTATGATTCTATGAAAGACAATACCAAATGGTGCCACAGAGCTCAGGAATGCCATCTAAAATCCTCTGTATTCTCAGGCATTTCTACCCTGATCGAAGCACACAATGCTGGGCAGAGTGAACTTTCACTCTGCATGAAAAAGTACTTTCACCAGATCAGTCAAGCCTGAACTACCTCAGCAATTTTCAGCCTACTGCTGTAAACACTACAGGACCAACACATCAAGGTGTTTATCAGATAACTAGCCTGATACCCGTGCTTCGCTACAGTATTTAAGTTTTGTAAATCCAGTCATAATACTGATGATATGAAATTTGAAATGTGACATTTGTTGTAGGAATTCTAATGGAGAAGACTGTAGTGTAAGAAATGAAGTGAGACATACGTCCTTTTTTTCCCCTCTACCAAAGGACCTCTCTCTAGACCACATTGGTGGTCTGCCCTCAGGTGCTAGGACCACCAGGCTGCTTGATAAGCTCACTCTGGAGCAGGCCACATAGAACATTCCATGTAAGAAGCAGTCGTCTGTTAAGTCAGCTCCTGCTACCTTCCATGAAAGTGATGGCCTCTCTACTTGTGTTCCTGGATTGTTTTGCTCCTATGGAGACTGTGTTGTTCTGAGCACCTCAGGGTGATCTTGCTAGTACTTGGCCTGCGCAGCTCAGTGCACTGCAGGAGTACTATGTGCAAATGTCTTTGCCACATTCCTAAGTTGCCTCCTCCTTGTAGCATTGGTGTATCAGGCTCAACGTTTGCCAGGAGCTTTCTTGGGGGCAGTAAGAGATGAGAGATGTGAGGGGGAGTTGGAGTGAGGGAGTGGTGATGTGGTGGACATTTCTTCAGGTTCATTAGGGAGGCACGCATCGAAATGGCTCCTAGAAATGTCCTTTACTATATCCTCATAAACATTCATACCCTGGCCCTGCTCCTACACCTGACAGACACCAGCCTGTCTGGTGTTGGGGGGGAATGTACTTAAAGCCATCAGGGAGCCTGGGCCAGGAGCAGTGCTAAGGCAATCCTGATGAGCAAACCTCCCCGGTGGCTGTAAGCATCCCACCACCTCTCCTACACCTGACAGGCAGCAGCCTGTCCAGTGTGAGAGGGGGAGGAGTATTAGAAGCCATGGTGGAGGCAGGGCTGGCAGGATCACTAAGGCGTTACGGCTGGGGCGGGCTCCCTCATGGCTTTAAGCACCCTGCAACCGCTGCTGCACCTGACAGGCAACCGCCTGTTAGGTGCAGGAGGTGGGGGGAGTGTGTTGGAAGCCATCCCACCTCCTCTCCTACACCTGACAGGCAGCTGCCTGTCCAGTGTAGGAGGGGAGGGAGAGGAGTATTAGATGCCTCTGTGGAGGTGGGGCTGCACCTGACAGACAACTGCCTGTTAGGTGTAGGAGGTGGGAGGACCGTGTTGGAAGCCATCAGAGAGGCTGGGTGGCAGCTTTGCTTCACCTCACAGATGGTTGTTGGCCACTCCTGGTTTCCTCAACTGTCATTAGCACTCTGCAGTCCCCTGTAACTGTTTTTTGTTATTTTTTTTACTCAGAACACTGAGCTCTGCAGCTGACCGATCAGAGAGTGGGGGAGGGGGTGCAGGGAGGCACCTGCCTCGCAGCCACATAGGAATCAGTGGGGGGACCACATTTTACCCCTTTTGTTTGGTGTAGTGGTTAAGTGCATGGACTCTAATCTGGGAGAAGCAGTTTTGATTCCCCACTCCTCCACTTGCACCTGCTGATGTGATCTTGGGTCAGTCACAAGCTCTGGCACAGCTGTTCTTGAAAAAGAGCAGTTTCTGTCTGAGTTCTCTCAGCCCCACCTACCTCACAGGGTATCTGTTGTGGGGAGGGGAAGGGAAAGGAGTTTGTAAGCCGCTCTGAGACTCCAAGTGAAGGGTGGGGTATAAATCCAAATCTCCTCTTCCTCTTCTTTTGACCCACTTAGGTGTCGAATTTCTAAAAATCCCTTCTTAGCGAGCACCTACACCAATGGTAGGAGCGCTCTCCCAGAATCTGACGTCCCAAGGTCCAGTGGTTTGGCCTGGGCGTTGATTTTACGGTGAGGGGACTTTCTTTTATATATATAGATGGCTTTGTGTACAACCATCTGAGGAAGATAACCATAGTTCCCCTACACCTGAACCATCCACCCTTTTCACACCACAGTATCACCATAATTCACAAAGAACATTTCCAAAGTCTCAAACTGTTTGTATTAAGTTTTCCTCATGGAATTACATACATTAAAAGAATACAAAAGCCACATGACATTTGCGTTATAACAAATAATGCTTTTGTAGAGGCATGCTTTTGTAGAGGCTATGTTATAAAGGAAACCACCTTCTGCCAGACTGATATCCTGAAATTCATATCATTTGTTGCTACTGAGAAAAGCCTTTTTGGTCAACAGCATAAATTTCTGGTTATCTTCAGTTAAAATATCTTAGGTCACAACTAGATGTTACAGCTTTCTCAATTACAATCTGGGGCTGCCACTGCCATTTTACAGTTGAATACAGGCTGTTTAAAAATGCCACGAGGTCCAGCAAGTGGGACCAGCTGTTCTTGTGCCCCCATGCCCTTTTCAAATGCTGAAAGAGCCGGTCACCCACCCCTGTGGCTGTTGTGGTACTTGAAAATGCACCGGGGTGGGGGACAAGAGTGCTTGGTCCTGCAATGCTGTGGACTCACTCAGGATTGGGTCCTCACAACATTTTAAATGACCCACATTCAGGTCTAAAATAGCAGTGGAGTTCATAGGGACACCATAACATCTAGCTGTGCCCTCAGGTAGCAGGCGTTGGGAAAGAACTGTCTCTAGCTGAAATGCTGGTGAATTGCTGACAAAGTAGACAGTCCCTAAGTCTGACACAGTAGAAAACAGCCTCCTATATTTATAGTACGTTGAAATAAGTAATAAAGACAACATCTTCTGAGATATTAATTGCTATTTAATAGTGAGATGCGTAACATACTTCTGTTAAAGAGTTGGGGAGGTTGTTTGCTTTTTGTGTGTGTGCAGCTAAGATTACATAACATTACAACAGCAGGGACTCCGTGGGAGAAGAGAACTCCTCAGGAGGAGAGCTTCAGGGAATCAGCTCTGAGGCAGCAGAGTTCAAGCAACAGGACTGTCAGAACTTACAACTGCCAGCTCGGGCAAAACCACTAGTACTCCCTAGTCCTGCTGCAACAAACAAGGCTCAAGTGTTTGGTATCAGCCCTCTGGCTTCACCCCGCCCCCCTTGGAATGCAAGAGTCTAAGACTTAGAGCAGAGTTTCAGGAGAGAAGGCAGATTGCATGTCTCCTGGCCCAACACCAGTTACTGGCTGAAAATGAGCAGCTGTAGGGTCATGTTCAAGCAGCTGGCTACAATAGGGCTTGTTCTGCAGATAGAGTTAAAAGGCCAGTCAGGATAGTGTTTTCTGGGGAAGCAACAAGTCAGCCTGGTAGACTCTAGGACCAGAGTTCCCGCTAAACTGTGCTGGGGGCGGTGATGCACAAAAATGTAGCTCAGGAATTTCAAGCTTCTGACCACACTAAGGCATTTCCCCTTCACTGGAAACAATGGAGGATGAGGGCACCTCTTTCTGGGACCTATAGAATTGGACCCCTTGGTACAATTTTTTTGAAACTTGGGGGGGGTTTGAGGAGAAGCACCAGCAGCTATGCTGCAAATTTGGTGCTTCTACCTCAAAAAACAGCCCCCCTGAGCCCCAGATCAATTCTCCATTATAGACTATGGGCCCCATATGCTATAATGGAGCTGGAAAAAATAGATTTTTCTGCACACCTGTTATGATTTTCAGTAAGATCTGTAAGCTGCCTTGAGACACAGGAAAAGTGCAATATAATTATTTGAATAAATAGTTTGGGCAGGTTGATAACATTTAAACAACTTCCTGTTAGGTTAGGCAAGGTTCTGACAGTGATTGTTATTTAACACAGCTATGGTTATTTAACACATTTCACTAAAAAAAAAAAACAAAGTAGACTGCAAGAGTCCGTCCCCCCCCCAAAAAAAGTGCTGGTATGTTTTCTAAGGGTCAGCACAAGATGACAGTCTGAGACCAGGTCTACCAATACAGTGGACTGGGGCAGGTAGACCTGTTCTCTGGAGGCCAGGTCTATCAATATAGTGGAAAGGGGTGGGTATACCTGTTCTCTGGAGGCCAGGTTTACCTACATAGTGAAAAGGGGAAGGCAGACTTGTTCTCTGGAGGCCTGATCTACCCCCATAGAGGACATTTTCTGTAATAAAATTTGACTTGATTCTGTTTTCTCTTATATTTAAAATATAGTATAAATATAGTTTAAAAGTATTCATTCTGAGATTTTTACAAAATTTTGGAAATAATCTAAAAAACTAATTTATACAATAGTCAAATGTAGACTTGCTCACATCTTTAATGCTACTAGCTTTTTTCGCTCACAAGGTAGAATTTTTGTCCACAACACTGTGGAGCTTAGAGGGAACATTGTCTAAGACCACAGCTCCTGTATCTCGTCTGCTTGTGTGACTTGGATTGGCTTTTGGATTCTGACTGTCAGCTTGTGATTTGGACTTTGGCTTTGACTCTGCAAACATGATTTGTGTGTGACCTCTGGATTCCCTGACCATGGTCCTTGGCTCATCCTCTCTGGTAGCAATCCCTTGGTGTGAACGTTTGGCTTGTTGACTTCTTGGACTGAGTTCAAGACTTTGTTTGAAACCCTGGCTGACCCTTAAGTGAATGGAGGTTGCATAACTATCAGTGGATGGTGCACTGTGCTGTACTTTGCTATAAAACTGAGCAGTCCTTTCCTGAAAAAGAATGCATGTCTCATGTATTCCAGTAAAATGCGCTGTCTGCTTGTGTTAAAGGAAAGAAAGGAAGGGCTTACAGTGCCAACATAAGAGAGCCAGTATGTTGTGGAAAGCCACTGCGGTATTGTGGTTACAGTGTCAAACTAGGACCCAGGAGACCCTGGTTCAAATCCCTGCTCTGCCATGGGGATTAGAATCTGGGTGACCATGGACCAATCACACACTCTCAGCCAAACCTCCTTCACAGGGTTGCTGTGAGAATAATATGAAAGAAAGGAGAATGATGTAAATTTCTTTCGGTTCCTGTTGGGAAGAAAGGCAGGGTATAAAGAAAACCATAAGGCAACTCTGCTTAGAAGTCAATTGAAGTCAGTTGGCTTAAAATGGACATCACTGTTAGTTTCCTAGATGGAAGCAAAAAACAAAATGCAGCTAGATGTAGGGTATATTGCACGGCAAAGAAAAAAAAATACACACACGCTAGTACAATATTCCTGCTGTAAGATAAATTCTCAATATAGCCCAGCAATGTGATCTAACTTTTCACACATACAGTCACAGATGGTCAAAGGTCATTCAGTAATGAGTAAGGGACTACCCCAACCCCCCAGCTATGAAACCATCTCAAATTTTAATTTACAACACAGTTTTGTTCACTACCAAAAGCTTATTAGCTTAGAGGGCTTGGCAACAGCTGTCACACCAAAACAAATGATTTGTCACGTTATGATTTAGTAGAAAAGGCCCCTGAACAGCGATGCCTAAGTAACTGCCGACATGCGACTCACTTCTAGTCAAGCACTCCATATCTCTAAGTGACTTTCCTTTTCTGTCTTTTAAATTACACCAGAAGGTATTCTCCACAGAGCAATAACAACCTCCCAAACAGAGGCTTCATTTGAAGCTAAAAATTTCTGGGATCTTAAAGCTGTGATGAAAACACTTAGAGGTCTTGTTCCCTGATCCTCCTCAAGGCAAATCCATAACATGATTAGAGGTCAAGCTAAACAGTACATCCCTGTAACTACAAAGTTTATTACTTCTAGGCAGAAGTGAAAGACTGAGGCCACTGCTTAAATGGCACTTTTTAAAAGTTCTCTCTAAGGCCATATGGACAAAGATTTTCCTTTTCTTTCTTTTTTGCAGCAACCTATTCTCCAGCTGTTTCTGCTGCACTAGAATAGAGCAAAAGAGTTATCCACTGTGACTGCAGTTGATGTTAATGGAACAACCATGTCATTCACAGTGGAGTGTGTGGTGGAACAACCCCGCTATGACCTGCAGTCCCTGTTCTGTCCAGCTCTGTGAGGCATCTGGGCACCAGTACCTCTCCAAGGCCTCCACCTGGCATGTGCCACCTACCTGGCTTTCCCAGCAACCTGGGGGGCTTTTCATTCCCTCTGTCCATTCTCCCACTGCCACCACTTGGCCTTTGTAGAAACTGCCTGCTTAGAGGACCAGAGCTTTCAGCTTCGCTTCCCTCACTGCCATTCTAAAGCCTTGCCTCATGCCTGCATCTCCCTCTACCCACATCTGGTTACCACAGGGGTCACTTACTACATTCCTGCACTGCTGAGGGAGTAGCCACTTGCCAATGGACTGCCCCTCTCCTCCTAGTGCTCATTTTAAAATAACGCACCTGAAATGGCGGAGATGTATGTGGGTAAAGAGAACTACTACCAGCATTAAAAATTATAAATCATCTATTAAAAAGAAAAGGTCCACATGGATGCTCTCAGCACAGCAATAGATTAAGCAAAGGGTAAAATGTAATTCCTCTGTCCCTCCCTGTATACATGGGCTAGTGGATGTTAACCTAAAGAGTGTTCTTCAGCTTAAAAGTTACAGTGGGTCTAAAGGGTTCCCATTACCTTGGAGCCTCGGCACAAGCCTGCAGTCCTTCACATGGCAACAGCCACCTTCAGCAGACCCCATGTGAGAGCTCTGTCTGCCTTGATGGAATCAGCACGAAGAGAGACCCTCCTCCTCATACCAAGGAGTTTTAGCGTCTCGTTTCTCCATTGCTTTGGGGCAGGTCAGGACAAGTCAAAGAAGTCTTCTCTAGGGTTTTCAACCTCCAAAACTCTGTTCCCTACTAGATGTCACCTTTCTAGCTGGCGGGGAGGAAGCTTGACCATCCCATTGTGCCCGGTCAGGCCTGTCATTTGTACCTCTAAAGCCTTGATGGGTGATGCTGGAGAGCAATTGACTCCTCACCACCACCTGTTCTCCACCATGAGAGAGAAAAACTTTTTAAAACTCAAGGTGAAGGTGCTTTGTTCAGTCCAGTCTTTCAAAGAAAAATGCATTTCCTTTTAATGCACTAGTGCACTAAGTTTGGAGGGGAAACCATTTGGGCAGTCTCCAGAAACCTAACGGAGACGGAGAGGAGAGGAGAGGAGAGGAGAGGAGAGGAGAGGAGAGGAGAGGAGAGGAGAGGAGAGGAGAGGAGAGGAGAGGAGAGGAGATTCGATTTATACTCTGCCCATCACTACCCAAAGGAGTCTCAGAGCGGCTTACAAACTCCTTTCCCTTACCCTCCCCACAACAGACACCCTGTGAGGTAGGTGGGGCTGAGAGAGCTGTGACAGAAACTGCTCTTTTCAAGAACACCTCTGACAGAACTATAGCTTGCCCAAGTTCATCCAGCAACTGCGAGTGGAGGACTGGGCAATCAAACCCGTTTCTCCCAGATTAGAGTCTATGCACTTAACCACTACACCACACTGGCTCTCATTAAAAAAACAGTTGAGCCACATGGACCTTCAGCAAACTGCTGAACTTAAGAATCACTCAGGATCAAAACCATTTGGAGGAAAGAATGCAGTTGCCACACAAAAGGCTTTTAAAAACTGCTGTGTAGGATCAAATCAGAGAATCACAAACAGAAAACCAAGCAAATTTGTAAGGGAGGGCAGGAAATTATCATTACTGTGCAGCTGCTCTAGGTCACTGGCAAAAATACAAAACAACAACAAACAAACAAAAAACTATGTTCATCACCCATGACCATGTCAGGAGTAAAATCCCCACCCCATTTAGGGAAAGTGTGATTCTTTTGATGCATGTGAAGAAAAAATGATCCAGATTTCTGAACACCAAAAATCTGGAGAGAAAAGAATGGTGCAAAATGCAAAACAGAATCTGAATCCAAGTTTCACGACGCAACTGCTGTGAAAAACTGGAGTAACCTGTGCACGTGTAATGGGCCTATAACTGATGTAAATAAATGAACAGGTTGGCCCAATTCAAATAAATAGCTGAACCATTTTCTCACCACCAGAGTTTTATCCCAGGCCTCCTCTCCCTCCCTTTATACACAGCCTCCTCTCCCTCCCTTTATACAGATTCCCTCCCTGACTTCCTAGTTAAGATTAATAGTGGTCCCATCACTTCCATCCAAGCAGGACTAACAGCAAGGGAGGACCAGCTGGGCACACCTCAATACACATTCTGTTGAATAGACCTCCACTACCTATCATTCTCTTTCATTCCCCTTAGATCATAAGTTTGAACACAGTCCTTGTCTCTGCATTCTGTAAAATGCTCTGGGCAAAAAAGCAAGATACACCTAAATAAAATAGCAATGTTTTTTCATTGATAACCAGACTGAACTGTACTGGTTCAGAAAGTTGCATTGTTAAAGTGATAGAGACTGTGGCCTATATTGCTGCCTATTACTGTAAGTATGCTCCAACTATGTGTCTTCTACACCATTTAACATGTTGTTTAAATGATTACGCTTTTTAGACTCCTGCAGTCCAAACCCTACTGCACTGTTGATCAGATATTCCATCTTATTGATTGTATGTGATTTACACCATGTAATCCACCTTGAGTCTCAGTGAAAAAGGCAGACTGTAAATAACGTAAATGAATAAATAAATAACATTAGCCCAAGTCACAAGGCTACCTGGAATTGCACCAATCAGCATGGTGACTGCACTGTAAGTGTGTGAATTACAAATGACCAGAGATCCAGTTAACAGTACCAATCATCCTAGAAAACACTACATTAGCAAATGCCTCCAACCATCTGTGCAAACAGAGTTATGAAATTTCCCCTGACCACTGTCGGCAAACTCTGCACACACAGTGGTGATGGTGACCCTGGTAAGCTAGGTTATTGAGGCTTGCCAAAAATACCTGAGGACCAGCCACTGCTCCCCTGTAACAACCTATAGAGAGCATAAGCACATTAGCCTCATATCGGCAGAACTACCCCAGTAACTATGCGCAGTTGGGATGGAAGAGGGAGGTGACCAGGCTCTCTTGTGCTTCCCCAGCCTGAACACAAATGCCCATACAGTCTGCTTCTCAATAATGCCAAATCTAATTGGATAGCTAGGAATCGGACAGGTTTTCCCTTCCCTTCTCAGCTAAAGTCAGAGCTCAGGAGATTCGGGGAACTCAAAAGTAATCCAAAAACCATTCCTCCTGCTGCTTGGTGAGCAGCAGCAGCAGCAGCAAAAAACATAGTAAAAACCACAGATGCAGTTGAATCAGTGATGTTTTTTCCAGGTTCATGACGGAAGTGACATCACAGTAACGGTGATTATCAGGATTCTGCCCCTCCATCTCTTGGGGCTGCCAGTGCTGGGTTGGCAAACCCACCATAAGAAGTGACAACAAATGTTGTCCATTAGAAATGGAAAAGAACAAGAGTCCAGTAGCAACTTAAAGACTAGCAGAGTTTGTGGCAGGGTATGAGCTTTCATGAGTCACTGTTCACTTCTTCAAATACAGCTAGAATGCAAGTCCATCTTGTATCCTGGAGACTGGAGTGATTTCAGATGCCGAATAACAACAGCAGGCAAATTATAATAGAAGGTAAACTACAATAGCAGGCTTGATTGGATTAGGTGTAATATGCAGAGGGATATTTGGTGTGGAGAAATCAGCACTGGTAATGAGACAGGAAATCTAGGTCTCGATTCAGTCCAGGAGGATGCATTGTCTTGAGCTTCATCATCAGTTGCAATCAGAGGCACAGCCAGAAAACTTTGCTTAGTGAGGAGTGAAGAAATCCAGGGAGCGCTCCAGCCATGCCTGCTGCTCCAGCACCACTGCGAACTCTAGTCCTCCTCTAGTCCTCTTGACTGCCCCCAAATCCCCCCCACCATGGCTATAGACCTGGTTGCAATTCAGCAGTCTCTCTAATCTCCCTTTGAAATTCCTTTGTAAGAGAACTGCTACTCTTAGGTCAGCAACTGAATGTCCTGGAAGGTTAAAATGTCCTCCCACTGGTTTCTGAATGTTGCAGTTTCCAGTGTCAGATTTACGGTCATTTATTGTTTGTCATAGGGACTGGCCTATTTGTCCAATGTAGAGGATGGAAGGGCATTGCTGACACATCTCTCCAATATAATAATTCTGTTTTGGAGTGGCTAGATTCCATGCATTCCCGAATCAGTTGGCTCCCTGATGTGTCATTCATCAGGGGTATGTATCCATTGGCTACATTGTCTTGCTGCGTTGCCTCAGTCCTACCCACAGAGCTGGTGGCCAGCCTCTCGCCCTCAGTGTGCAGGGAGCCGCCAGATGGGATGGATGCTACAGCGGGTGGAGGCTTATGAGCCCGAGCCCAATCCTGCTGGTGCTGCATCGGTCGACATCAGCCACGGCTGACTGCAGGTAGCCGCCCACCCTGCAACCAGATGGGGGCTGGGGCGCCGTTAGGGCGAAGGACAGTGGAGGTAGCCTGCAGGCCGCTGCCACCTGGCCAGGCAGGGAACCAGTAGCAGGGCATTCTGTCGCCCCTCAACCCCAGGGTCTGGGGAGGGGGGAGACAGCAGAGGACTGGGCCTCAGTGTCCTTGGAGTCTCCCCAAGGTAAGTAGGCAGCTTTCCTCCCCCTGATCATCTTACTTAGGTGTACTGGACCTCCAGGCTCTTAATCAGATGAGGCAGCTCCGGGGGGCCCTTCCTCTCTGGCTGCCCGTTCTCCACTACCCCGTTGAGCACTGCCATGCCCGAGGCTCTAGCTTGCTCGCCAAGCCCACTCGCCCCACACTGACAGGCACGTTGCCTTTATGTCAGCAGCCTCCCATGCGTGGCCCTGTGCCGACCCTCCCATTGCCTTCCCGGCCAGCCTGGCCACTCCCCGCACCTCCCCCCCAGCTGTGGCAGGTTAGGTAAGAGGGAGCCCACCTGCGGGGGGGGGGGTGCCGCAAAGCCGCTGATCCAAGGCACGCAGACTAGCTGGCTGGTGGCTGAGTGGGAGTGGCGCAGGCTGTGCCTCCCCAAGGAGGCAATGGCAGCAGCTGGGCCGGGCAGGGTCACAGCTGGGCTCACCCGAGCCTCCTTTGCAGACAATGTTGGCGATTGTGGGGGAGGGGTGCATGCGGGGGCTGGGGGGAGTAGAGTGGGGAGGTTCCAGCTTCTATCTCTCAGACACCTGGTGGCTTTCGGGCAGGTCAACAAAAGAACTAAATGTGAGCTGGGCGAATTTAGAGAGGCACTCAGACCTATGAGAGATGTGGACATGTGTGTAAAGTGTGTGTGTGTAGCAAGGACTGGGATCCATGGATGCTCAAACAGAAACATAAATGGACTTAGCACAGATTTGCTTGTGCAAGAGCTTGTGCAACATCTATTGTTTTCCTCCCGTAAACTGGTCATAGCTTCTGCAGCACTATTAGTTTCCTCCTATAAATTAGTCATACAAGATCTTGCACTGGTGGAAATGCAGTCAGTTTCACATAGCACAAATGGCTACCATGGGCTTTTTCTCCACATGCGCAAGAGTTTTAGCACAAGTGGAAATGTGGCACTGGATCCAACTCAATATATTTACTTTATTTATGTAAATCATTTCTATGCTGCCTTTCCATCCAAACAGACTCCCAAAGGCAGCAAACATCAGAACATAAAAGCATTTAAAATAAGCTATATAAAAATATTTCAATAACTAAGTAAAAACATATAGGTAGGTAATAAAGTTTCACTATAGCAGGAAGCCTGTCATCCTTGCTGTGTATAGTAACATATAGAAATACAAACACATATAGCATCATAACTTGGAAGGAGGGCCTATATGTACTTAACCTGCTTCCAGCCAATGCATTCGTTACACATCACATCTTGCTAGAGCTTGTTGTATTGCTTTTACAATGGGCTTCACTGCTAGTTATGGCATAAATCACATTCAAAGACGAGCAGGAGTATGAACCTGAGATGGTATCGCTGATGTTGATGCGTGCAGTGACAGTGTTGCTATGATCTATATGAGAACAACGTTGGCATCTTGGGTTGTTGCAGGCCTTGGTACCAGAGTCCATGTTACTGCGAAGTAGTTTATCATAGTTTGAGTAACTTATGATTATGGGTGAGAAGTTGCTTTAGGTTAGCAGGCTAATATGTTGGACTGTCCAACATATTATTAACAACCAACAACCCATACTGGATAGTGACACTTCCCTCATACAGGCACTGGGGGGCCAACTTTTCCTGCTTACAGAAACCCTGCTAACCTAAAGCAAGTTCTCACCCGCAATTATAAACTACTTAAACTGTGATAAATGCCCTTCAACCATCTACACTAGACAAAGAGGCCAGTCCCTATGACAAAGAATGGATTTAAATCTGATATTAGAAACCACAATATTCAGAAACTAGTGGGGGCATATTTTAACCTTCCAGGACATTCAGTTGCTGAACTAATAGTAGCAGTTCTCTTACAAAGGAATTTCAAAGGGGATTAGAAAGAGACTGCTGAATTGCAACTGATAATGAAGCTCATGACAATGCATCCCCCAGGACTGAATCAAGATCTAGGTTTCCTGTCTCATTACCAATGTTGATTTCTCCACACCTATTACCCCTTTGTATATCACACTTAATACAATCAAGCCTGCTATTTTCATTCGCCTGCTGTTGTCATTTGGCATCTAAAATCACTCCACTCTCCCAAGATATAAGGACAGATGGACTCACATTCTATCTGTATCTGAAGAAGTGGGCTCATGAAAACGTATACCCTGCCACAAATTCTGTTAGTCTTTAAGGTGCTACTGGACTCTTGCTCTTTTCTGCTACTATGGACAGATTAACAGGGCTACCTATCTTGATCTATCAGAAATGGAGTCTTAGAATATAAAAAAGTGAGCTATTTCTCCTTAGAAGACCAGATACACAGTAGAAACCCAAACTGGTACACACCTTTTTGAAGACTGAATATATAATAATATATATTCAACTTAAGTTTAACACTTACTGATACTACAGAAGTCAACAATCAAGAAAAACAGAACTGCAACCACCACTGCCATAATTCGTACAGATTATAAACCAGGATTGGTACACTTGTGCTTGGTACTACTGCTATAACTTGTATTGTTGAAAATTACTAATGGGGTAAAGAACAGTGGTCAGTTTAGAACACTCAAACTGCTGTTAGCTTTGAACACTGGTGCTATCTATTGCACCACTCTGACTTTAATGGGGGGGATCAACATTCATACAGTTTCTTTGGTAAATATTTCTATCCATGTGTTCACTAACATTAGGAGTGATGATGCACATGGAAATTATTTTTAATGGGGTTTCTAAACAGTGTGATTACAGCCCTATATTACACACTTTCTAATAAATCTGCTATCTATACCTATAAGAAAACCCTCCTACTGACTTCCTTTCCTCATTTACATATCTGTGCAGACCTATTCTTTTTTCTTCCAAGCCCCTTTGCCCTTTCAATCATGAAGCATATTACTCCACTGTCAGTGCAAAGCAGTTCCTAACAACGGGGAACCCAGCTGGGATAGGAAGAGGGCAGCAGGCTCATGCATTAACATAATAATCCAACTGTGTTCCCATAGGCCCTTAGGGCAGACAGCATATTAGGTAGGCCTCCTGTGCAGACCCAAGTGGAAGCTGCCTTATCACCTGCCTATCAACCTGTGGCAGTTACAGCCAACTCAATAGCACCAGCTCCTGCCAAGCTGTGGTGCCCAATTACCTTGTGACAAAGGATAGAAAGCCATTTTTCTATGTCTGTTTAATGTACCTGACGCATTTCCTTATTTATGATTTGAATTTCTGCATAGTTTCCAGAGGGATTGACTTATTGCCTTTTGAAAGTCTAGAGGACATATTGCTGCATCTAGCAGAAACGAGTCCTTGAAATCAAATTCCCAATACAAAGTACAGCTTTGCAGAATGTATCTTTCAGGCTCCGGCTCAACAAATAAGAAAAAGGTGGATTAAAAAAACCAAGACCATCGATATTTTAAAGGTTGAAACTATATACTGAAAACAGACACACAAGCCAATATTCACAGTCTTTGATTTCCAGCAACCTGGCCACACTTAGTGAGAATTCTGGTAATGGACACTACAGATCTTGAGCAATATATGACTCTTCTAAGCTTCAGAAATGTATTCTTGCCATTTTTATAACAATGCATAGAACAGCATGCAGTATTATAAACTTATTACTTTAGTTACAAAGGGATGATTATATGAATAATAAACTTTTTATTAAAGTGTACTAAACACAGCCCCAACTTTCTAGAAATTATTGGTGCACAATTCAAGCAACTGTAGAACTCCACTTTTCTATCTTGTTTAAATTAAGCAGCTTTCAAACGATACTGCAATTTCATTATGATTTCAAACACCACTGATTTATTCTGAACATGCTCCAGTTTAAAAATAATGGAAGAATTAAATATGACAAAGTGAGGAGATCAGTGTAAACTACGCCTTTAGAACTCCTGAAGGAGGACATGGAAAATGCAGACAAGATAATGTATTATTTGCATTAACATTCACTGTAGAAAAAGTGTAAAAGATCAAAAACTTATACCTTTATTATCAGGAAGAGTAACAATGTTAAGAGATGGCAAAAGAAAAATATTAAGAACTGATAAATAATAACTGATAAGTAAGTCTGCAGGGAGAGATGGCATTCACCTAAAAACACTCAACAAACTGATCAAGAAAACTCTTGATTTTTAAATTCTCTAAATCTCTAAATTCCTTGATATTGGCTCATGATGAGAAGAATCATTAATTGCCAGGCTCATGTGCTTCCTTCCCTCCTTCCTTTTGTGTAGCCTGTCAGGGTCAAAAATCCCAGCTACCACAACAGAACAGAAATAAACTTCAGCTAGTGAGGGCGCCTGCATTCACACTCACAACTAATTGGTGCGAGATTCAATGTCTTCAGTCTCAGCATGCCACATAGAGGGAAAAGGGAGGGGAAATGCAAGCCTGGCAATTAACCAAGTTCATTCCTGTCATGAACAGACTGAGATTTGTCTGTGAAATCTGATCTGAACCTAAAGATCAGGTTAGCATGCAGTCAAGTTACTAATTTTAAAAAGATGTATGCTATGGAACAGCGGACAAAGGGCTTCAGATAAATTGGACACATCATGTTGCTTCGTTCTGAGGAAAACTGTTAGGAAGCATTATTAGAATTATCAAACATATAGAAGAGGAACTCTTGATGAGGACCATTCAGTACATATGAAACCATTTTTTTATGTGTCAGTGGGTACATGGATAGGGATGATCCAGTAAATCCAGAAGAGAGGGTGACCTTTGACTACCTGAAAATTCTACATGAGGGACCCATGTAAAAAAAGTCACATGAGATGGTGAATACAGTGAGGTGGGTAACTGGAAGAGATCAAATGAAAAAGTTGGCAGGATCTACCCCCAGGGCAGGGGTGTTAAACATACGGCCCACAGGCTGCATCCAGCCCATCCAGGGCTCTTATCTGTCCCGTGAGCAACCAGTCATTACCTCTACTCTACTGCCAGATGACAAGGCTGTGCATTATGTCCTTGTATACTGCTCCACTGCTAATGAGTAATGGGCAGTGGGAGGGTGGGCATCAGGGAGATACTGTAAGGAAATACTGTAAGAGTGCTAATGTTTTAAGCCTGTTTTTATTTTGAGTAAAAATAATATTGTTAGTTGTGTTTGCCTGTGTCCTTTATAAAGTTTATATCTCCAGTACCTGGCATTACATTTTATGGCACACATGGTGGCCCAACACAGTGATGTTTATGTGAGATCCAGCCCTCGTAACCAATGAATTTGACACCCCTGCCCTATAGGGTAGACCCCCCCCCCAAAAAAAAAGCTTTTGATAAATTCCCTCACTAATGGATCCTAAGACAACTTGGCAGTTATAACAAGATGACCAGTCCTCCTGATATGATCAGTAATTGGTTAAATAAACAGAAAGTCCAGGGTAGGAGTAAATGGATCTCTAATGAAGTGATATTCACCCTGTGGCTCAGTCTCAAGTGGGTACCTCCATTGTGGTCTGCAGTAGAAGAGCAAGATCTGAGTCCAGTAGCACCTTAGAGACCAACAAGATTTCCAGGGTATAATTTTCAGGAGTCAAGGCTCTGATGAAGAGAAATTTTGACCCTTGAAAGCTTATACCCTGGAAATCTTGTTAGTCTTTAAGAGACGACAGGACTAAATCTTGCTCTTCAATGGGTCAGGAGCCAGAAGTGGCTCTTCTGGGTACCATTCCCAAATGTGGAACTTGCCCCTTCGTTCAGGAAATTGGTCATGGCCCTTTGGCTGGTGGGGCATATGGTTGGCAGGTTTTTCTCACCCTGAAACAGATGTCACCAGAGGAACAGGTAAGCTGTGAACCTCCCTGAGGTGCAGGCCTCATGGAAGTAAATGTGGCTGTTTTGGATTTTGGTAAATGCTAACTTGGCTCTAATGGGAGAAGTATCATTATATATTCACTAACAAGCTAGATTTGGAGGCCAACAGCATGGATGGTGCCAAATTACTTGGGACAGTGAAATCACATAGACTAAAGGACTCCAGAACGATTTCTCCAAACTGGATGAATGCTCAAAAGAAAAAGGCAAATGGGATTTAGTATAATTAAATGCAAAGCAAGTGCACGGAAAGGAAAATCTTAGCTTCACATAGAAATTTATGGGGTCTTTAACAGTACAAATGATTTGTGGAATTCCCTACCAGCAGGTACCACCACAAGCTTAGATGGCATTTAGAAGACTAAATAAATTCATTTATTAGACATTACCCCAGCCAGTACAGATCAAAAAGCTACATAACAGGAGCTGCCCCCCCCATCTAGGGTACAGTTCTCCGCAAACATAGAGGAAACCCAAGTTTTGCAACAACACTATTTTTAAAATTTGGAGGAGGTTAAAAAAACCCCAAATGGAACAAGCAATGTCTATATAACAACTAAAAAGTCCTTACTTTCCCCACATGCCTGGTGCAGGCCAGAACGGTGGATATAACAGAGAACAGAAAGAAAGCAGAATTGGAAACAAGGACAGGGAAACAGCTCTTTCCCTCCCCCATGAGTCCCCTTCTTGTCAATAACAATTAAGTCATGAAAGCTAAAATGGAGCTTCCATGTAGAGAGGCATATACCTCAACACTACTGGGAAGCTATCAACTTCATGCTCTTTTCACATGTGCCCAAAGCTATCTGGCCAGCTGCTGTTGAGAACAAAATGCTGGCCTACAATGATCTTAGTCCAATTCAAGAAGCCAGTTCCTATGTTCTTTATTTTATTACGAGGCACTGTTGCAAAATACAGACATTTTCAGTTCTGATTGAACTGAAATGACACGTTTAATGTGACTTATTATTTTCACTTATAAAGATGAGTCTGCATTAATGCCTAATCATACTTCATTTATCGTGTTGAGGAAAACAAATGTTTTACAAACTCACCTATTTATAAACATACTTCCTATTCAGCCCTCATTATTCATATATCTCCAGAATCTTTTAAACTATACGAGAGAACCTGCAGGGCAAATTTTAAAATCACATCTCACAGATTTTACTAAGAATACAAAGTTAAAAAGTAAATGTTAATTTGTTATGAGATTATGTTCCAAAATGGTGATGGAGCAGAAACACATCAGGTGATCAGTTAGTTATATGCATCAAACAAAAAGGATGAATTCACAGCACACCCATATAGGCAGCTCATATAGAAGAAAAATGGGTGGCATCAGGCATCTGAAGAATCCCCCCAGGCTATACATATGCTCTACAGAGGCCTTTCTATCCACATGGGATCCCTTCACAGCCCCATTTTAGCTACTACAAAGTAGGGAGGAAGAACAGCATCGGCTTTTTGATCTTGTTGGAAAGATCAGCTGGAGCACTAAACATTTCAGTGAAACAAGTCTCTACTTGAATCACAACTAACTCTCAGTCACAGATCTCGACAGAAAAGTAGTGAACATGAAGTGTGTCTGGGGGAACTTCTTTCTACATGTATTCTTACAAAGAATAATAATTCCCCCTACTTCAATCTCTGCTAGACCGAAGGCAAAACATCTACAAAGAACCAGATGTCACAGGTCTAGCAAACTGAAGTGACATCAGCTACACAAGGCACATTTTGTTCCTAAATAGGCTTTAATCACAGTATGAAGTAAACATGTCTTAAGTGACTACAATAAATGAGGGTGTCCAAAACTCCAGAAGGTGACCTAAGGGTCTCAATATTCCAGTACCATTGAAGAGATGTAATTGTAATGACAAGTAATTCAGAACCGAGTTTGAGTCCAGTGGCACCTTTAAGACCAACAAAATTTTATTCTGGGTATAAGCTTTTGTGTGCATGCCCACTTCATCAGACACTGACTGTTCTAAATGTACTTAAAAGTTAGTGGCAAGCAGGAAATGAATGGGTGAATGGAGACTGTTAAAAGATGTCCAGCATCCCAAGAGCTCCATGCTTGTGTCAACAGGGCTTCTGCATGCCCACAAGGAATAGGAGATGTTGGGCCTTTTCGACTGTGGTCAAAATGAGGGGGCTCAGAAGTCCCCTAAAGACAGAAAGCTGGTTTCATATAGTTAAGAGCAACATGGACATAATTAACTAATGTTAAAAGAAATCAGAGCGCTGTCAAAAGTATAAAACTTTTCAAGATAAATGGGCATATTTTATAATGTTTTGGAACAGGTTTGTATATAAGAGGCACTCTTTAGATTTATGTAAGCTGAGCACAAATGTTGCCATGTCTGGGAAGACAATGTTCTAATTTGTAACCCCTTTTAAAGATCTAAAAACAAATCAAATTAAATCATTTGACACCTGAACATTTATTGTGTTAGCTATATAGAAACTGAGCATCAGTTCAAGCACTTCTTGAATTACATATACCTGGGTATGAATTCACATTGTCTGGAATACAAATTGCACATAACAACACTGGTCACAGGCCATGATTCAGAGATCATATCATACAAGATCTTTTTTCCCTTATGCAAGCAAAATTTTATTGAGGAAATAAAGCTTTATGCAATATTTTACTCTAAATGTGCCTTTTATTCCTGGTCAGAAATGCTATTTGTTCCATTGTCTCATACATGGCTCAGTTTCTTGCTGAATCCCATTTCCATTTATAGCCTGCTGGATCCCGGACGTTGCCCTAGTTATCAGCTTTGTTCACTGGGGGAATAACTACTACATATATCAGGTACCAATGAAATGCAGTGCAAGGGTACAGCATTTGCCAAAGAACACCACCCACTTTTCTCTCCAGCTACTATTTTATTTCATCAACGGTCCATGCTTTTATTATTGTTAGACAGGCTACGATAAAGAGAAGTAATCAAGGAATGATGAAATCTCAGCAACGTTAAGAGCCTCAGTTTACCCACGTAGACCCCAGGCATCACTAGTAAGAAATGAAAGTTTAAAATGTAACCTATTCTTGCAGCAATGATCAGCCCATTCTGCTATCCTTTAGTGCTGTTAAGTAAGAATGGGAGAGAGAGCAAGAAAGAAAATGGCGAGGCTGTCAAGTTTGAAACAGATAAATCAATTATGTCCTTTAAATTACTCCAGAGGGCTTTCCTACTGGGGTTTAAAAATGTCTGCTCGTTCAAAATTGTCCCTTAAAATTGCTCAACATGTATCAGAGGCAATAAATTGCAAATGCAATTTCACGCGGAACACAGCCACTCTTCCCCACCCCCACAAGTGCATATCAACACATTAACATGACTTTGTGTTTAAAGAAAGAGAAGTTGCAGTGGTTAAAATACAGACAACCAGGTCACTAATGAGGCCCTTGATAACAAAGACTGAATACACAAAAGCCAGAGAAAACAGGTTGCAGAGCAAAGCATCCTACAATATCTATATTCTTTTTAAACCCTACTCACTATTCACTGTACTTTTGTCTAATGCTAAAATAAAGGATATCAACATTCCCTGCAGGATAACCTAGTTAAATAAAAAGTAATTAGATTTTAATTAAGAACAGTGTTTGGAGGGGGAGGGAACAACTTAAAGACATCCTGTTTGGATGTTATTTACGTCAGAAAGCAATTTAAAAAATTGAATCAAGGTAAATATTCTTTCTGAAATACCTTGTTTGGGCTATAATAAATTATACACAGCAGAAAACAGTTTAACTGATCTTTCTGTGTTTGCTCATTTCTGCTAGAAAGAACAGATCCATACCATTTACTTCTGTGTTCATATTCTAAAACCTTAATCAACAAAAGGGTTAATTAGGGATACAAATTTTCACAGACTGTTAATAATGGGCACGACACACACTATGTGCCCATAAGTAATTCTCAGGTATCTTTGATCTTCACCCCAGATGATTCCACTTGCCTACCATACCCTGACCCCTGGGACCCTCTCCGAACCAGACATCTGGCTACTTTGTTGTTGTAGACTAATCTCATCCCACAAGAGTTCAAGAAATGACACCAGGCAAGGAGGAGGCTCCTGGCAAGGGAAAAAACATCACAGTTTCCGCAGATCCTGCCAGTGGATTGGCACTTCACAATTGTCTTTGCATTTCTTAGCGGCTATGGTCATATGGCCTGTTTATGCTCTGTTGGGGCTTTCTTTAACATATTAGAACGGGGGAAGGAACAGAGGAAATGCTTTAGTACATTGCTGAGATCCAGTGAGTAAAGTACAGGGGAAAGAATGAAGGCTTTTTAAAAATGATGAAAATATTACAGCTGTTCCTATTTCTCATTTAGATTGTGTCTCGGAAGTTTAAGCTGTTGAGGATAACAGGATCGTTACTGATAGTACTTATTTTGTACTGCTATGTTCTATGTGAGTAGCCATAAACTCATTGCCATAGGCATGGAAGAACTGAGATTTCTTCTTGCGGTGATCTATTTTTGCATTTGGTGGTACCAGAGTACCAAATGCATTCACTTAATATCATTTGTGAGCGGAATTCAAACAGCTGAATCACAATTTTCCTTAAAACTCCTTAAAGTGACAACTAGAAGAGGACTTCAAGTTTCCTGAGGAAAAAAGGGTATTTGTCACTCTCTGCTGATCCAACCTGCATCTACTTTGTACTCTGGTATCCATATCCAAATGCAAAATGTGAAATGAGAAGCAGTCCTTGGATAACAGGCTCCAGAGTATGAGATGAATCTCCTAGAGGCAAGTTCCCTCTTGACTCATCTGAAGTCTGCATCTTGGCTAAGTGAAAAGGCAGAGAGCACGGTTCCGTATTATACATGAAGATCACATTGATAAAAATCTGTCCAGTTACAATGCTTTCCAATGGATCTGAAATCAATTTCTCTTTATTAAGGGATATTCATTAGTACAAAATGTGATGCAGTATTTCCAGATATTTCCAATTTTTCTTAAAACTCATTAAAATGATAATTAGAAGAGGACTTCTAGTATTCTGAGAAAGGGGGAGGGAGGTTTACCACAAATTTTGATTTAAACATATCCATACATTTTTAAAAAAGTTTTTTAAAAGTTTTAAAAATACTAATGTACAATATATATATACTTGTACATTAGCATTTTTAAATTTGTACATTAATATTTTTTAATCTGTTAAATGTTCACAGTGCAATCCTAAATATAACTACATCCTTTTAAGACCATTTACTTCAGTAGGCTGAGAAGGGTGCAACTCTGCTTAGGATTTCACTTCAGCAAATGACAATTCTGCTAAATTGCTACTCCTAAGTATAATTAAAATTCCATCATTAAAATCCTCTCAAAATGGTGGAAAGATACTAAGTTTCTTTTGCAGGGCCAGGATAGTCCACTTCTTACCAGCCTCCCAAATAAGATGCTAACAGACTCAGTACACTTGGGATCAGACCAGATTAGCATTAAGAACATCTTCCATCCAAACTTTTTACCAGTGGCCAACTTCTGGTGTTTAAGCAAATTTTCTGAGATCTCAAAAATGAGAGCATATCATGAGAACAGCAGCTGCTAAGGCCCTTAACAATCCATATCTCCACAAAATCAGTTATTTCTCATTTCTACTGGTGTGCGGAGACACAGGGCTCTGAACTCCCCAATACCTCAGGTAGCACAGGTGTTGTCTGCCTGGAGCATCTGGCCTCTGCTAATTAAAAAGAAGACTCAATACCAACAGTTTTCTCCATATTTGGGGAAGAAATTTAACAAGATCAATGCCATGCTCTGTAAGCGTTCAATTACCATCAATAGTACAGTATGACAGATTCTATTTCTGTCCTGTTCCAAGTATAACCAAGCTTGAATTTACAAGAAAGTATTATGTTTAGCAACATGAGAACTTTTTTTACAAAGTTTAAAATTAAATGTGACAAGAAAGCAGTACATACAGGACTTGACTTAGGAAAGAGTTTGGTAAGTACTTGCTTCTTCCAGTTCGGTGTAGTAGTTAAGAGTGCAGGCTCTAATCTGGGAGAATGGGGTTTGATTCCCCACCCCTCCAGATGCAGCTGCTGGTGAGACCTTGGGTCAGTCACAAGTTCTTTCAGAGCTGTTCTCTCAAGGGCAGTTCTTGAGAGAGCTCTCTCAGCCCTTCTCTCAAGGGCAGTTCTCAAGAGAGCTCTCTCAGCCCCACCTACCTCACAGGGTGTCTGTTGCAGGGAGGGGAAGGGAAAAGAGATTGTAAGCCGCTCTGAGACTCCTTCAAGTAGAGAAGGGAAGGGTATAAATCCAATCTCTTCTTCTTCCACAGGTCAGATAAGCACATATAACATTTTAATGGTATACATAAAGCATTGTATCACCTGATGAATGTTCTGCTGGTGTAAAGGGGAAGACAGGATCCACTTTGACCACCAAAAAGGCTCTAACGGATATCACGGGATCAGCATGGACAAAAGCCACATGGAGCAGAGGAATTAGACAAGACTGAGCAGAAAGCTTGGCTGGATCCAACCCTATCTTTATAACATACAGATGTTACTGCTCAATCATATGCACGTTTACTCCAAAATGAATCCCAAAGTTTGTAATGGGATAACATCTTAATGTTTTAAAGGAAGATAAATTTTGGTAGAGTCAAAGAAGAAGAGTTGGTTTTTATACCCTGCTTTTCTCTGCCCTAAGGAGTCACAAAGTGGCTTACAATCACCTTTCCTTCTGCTCCCCACAACAGGCACCTTGTGAGGCAGGTGGGGCTGAGAGAGTTCTGAGAGAACTGTGACAGGCTCAAGGTCACCCAGCAGGCTTCATGTGGAGGAGTGGGGAATCAAACTCAGTTCTCCAGATTACAGTCTGCAGCTCTTAACCACTACACCATGCAAACACACACAAAATCACAGGAATATCATCAGTGCTTTAAAGGTATATAAGATACAGCACAGAAGTAAATCAGTTGACAGTCACCATAAAAGAATGGACACTCTTTTTTTCTGACCTGGTTGTTATACAATCCTGACTCAGTTTAAAATCTACAAATTACTAACCCCAATATCACTCAAACTTCAACACGTTGACTGTAGAGTTAGCACTCCTCTGACATGTTGTCGAAGGCTTTCACAGCCGGAGTTCATTAGTTGCTGTAGATATTCCGGGTTGTGTGGCCGTGGTCTTGGCATTGTAGGACCTGACATTTTGCCAGTAGCTGTGACAGTAGCTGTGACAGCTACTGGCAAAATGTCAGGTCCTACAATGCCAAGACCACGGCCACACAACCCAGAAAATCTACAGCAACTAACTCCTCTGACAGCTTGCTGAAAAACACTTCAAACATTAAGGGTGGTGGTTGTTTTTTTATACTGGGGTTCACAGTGTAGCTGCAATTGGCTGTGTCCTCTTATCAAGTGCAAATGTTTGACACACGTTTGGATTCACCACTATGTAACCTATGACAACTTAACCACGTTGGAGAGACATGGATCTCAACCTCAAGTTTATCTCATGCTAATCATGGAATAGAGGAATTTACATGAGAAAGGCATATCACTTATCCACCTGCTGGTTCTCCTCTGCAAGTGCCTCTTTCAGTTGTTCCGAAAGTGAATTTTTTTCTCAGTCCAGAAGAAGATTAAAAATAAGCCCTGCTAGGGGAAAAGCAATGGGGTGGGTGGTACTTACAAAAGACACCTAGCAAAACTAAGGATGGTGAAGCATTCCTCTTCCTGCCCAACAGTTCTTCCCTACAAATGCCCACAGTTCCTACATTTCTCAAACCCATATTTATCAAGTTAACATGAAGTTCTGCCCTTGAACAATCCTCAGACTTGGACTTTTCATGTATATATAGTGAAATAAATGCTATATCTAATAGTAAAGTGGTTGAGCCATATGTGGATGATGAAAGCCACAAAATAGAGCAACTCACAGACAAGGTAGTGTCACTACCTACTCAGAGATGAAGTTATGTAGAGAACTATTGACTTTGTAAATAAATCAGAAACAGAAGAATTAAAAAAGGACTGAAAGGACCTGAACAGGGAAGGGGAAATCAGCCTGCTCATTCACCCAGAGCGCTTAAAGAGTCCTGGAAGATCAGAGAGAGAAGGGATTCCCCCAAAGCCATCCAGACCATAATCTTCACAGGCCCACAACTTGTGTTTTTAATAATTTCTGACACAGTTCAATATTTTAATCCAACCCTTATACAGTCAAAACCTGCAGAACCACCAGTGATCTAAAATCTAAGCACATTAAACAGTACATGTTTATAAGACAATGTTACTTTACAAACATGGGAAAGCTTTGAAACAAAGAATATTCTGAAATGGAAAACCATACACTTGTCCAAGATTTAATCTTGTCCTGCACACCTCAGTTCTGAGTGGTGAAAAGTTCCATGGGCTAGCACATATTCAGACTGCTTGCCCTTGGAGGACACGGCACTGGAGACTTATGATATTCTTATAGTATTTGCCTTATTTACAAATATACCAATAGAGCAGAGGAGGCACAGAGGCACTCCTACAAGACAGGTGATCCACTATCCCACATCAGATCCTCAGAGGGAGAAAGAGATCCTGCAATCTGAGGAGCATCAGCCGACTCTAGCCATTGTGTTTTGCTTTGTTCTCCCCCCCACACACACGCTCATACACCCCATAACTGCACTTCCTTTTCACACAGACATTCAACTTTCCACTTGGGGGTTGCCATCTCCCTCAGGCCCTGAAGAGATGCTTGAACAGACCAATTAAGGCTCACAGGCAGGCTACCTATAGTCAAAAAGGCAACACTGATGTTCCTTTTCTCATGAAGGCATGCAGATTAGAACAAGCCATAATGATTCAGGATCCAGAATCCTTAAAATACAATCTATCTTGTGAAACCTTTGGTTTTATTCAAACGTAGTTTGTGACAAAGATTCAAATTCAGTATTACTACTTCTACAAAGAAACACTGACAGCGGTTGACAGGCAGTTGGAATTTGCCAGCTCAACTCCCTCCAAAGTTACAGAAGCCCAGAGGGGGAGACTGGATGGGGAAGGGAACAATGGTTTATTCCACCCTCTAAGCTTATACACCCCTTATTTTATTTTATTTTTTAAACCGTAACTTTCTTCCACTGTGGTATCACAGAAAGAACCATTCATTTTCAATGCGCTCGCTCTTTAAATGTTCTTAAATGACTATAATTTTAAAGTTAAATGATGAGATTTTCATTTGCTTTCCAAGCAGAGAGAAAACCTTTTTCTAATAGACTCTTGCTGCCTTGACCTTGGACTATGACTTAAGAGTTCACCACATGCAATAATTTTCCTTGCCCCATGGGGTTTGCTGAGGTTTCTTTTCAGAAAAGGTTTTAGATTTGAAGGCATTGCTAGATCTAAAAGTGTAACCTCTCCTACAATAAACATTGCCTTTTCAGCCTGGAATACCAATAAAAAAAAATACAAGAATTTCTTCTAGACTTAAATACATAACCAGAAATAGAAGTGTTCAATTCATATTTGTGTGAACATTCCTTGCACTTTTCTGCCAAAATAAGGAAATTACCTAGCTATAATTAGCAAACTTCACTAAAGAAATGGAGGAGGGATTGATGTTGGAGCGAGCCAAGTCCCCATTTGGGATTCTACCAGGAGCTGAGTGCCACTCACCAACAGAAGGACCCAGGGTAAGGGGAACTGGACTTCAAGGATGTGTGCCACGGCTCAGTTCTCTTCTACCCTTTCCCCAACACCTTCAGATTCAAGTCAAAAACTAAACAAGCAGTTCCCTTCAGCCTGGCTGGGCTGGGCATGGTGCTCTACTCTTTACACACACACAAACCCCCACCCCCCTGCCAGTTTTAAGGAAGAAAGCAGCAGTCATTCCAAAGACTCCCCTAACCCTTTCTGCAAGGATAAGGGGCCTCCAGCACTTGCACAAACCCGCCCCTTCCTTGTCCACCACAGTGCTGTGATTTAGGTTCCCAAGTTATTTGCGCTGAATACCCCACTTTATATTAGGAGTGGCAATTGAAAGCATTCTTCGATTCTAAACCAAGCCCACCTTGCAAGGAGCTTCCCAAAGACATTTTATAGGAATCAATTATCTGACATTTTAAAGTTTTTGCTGTGCTCTGAGAGTTCAAAATCCTCAACTAAGAGCTGTCCTCCGACAGGATTTTCCCAAAACCCCAAACATCATTCCATTCTTCTGACAACTGAACACATAGAACTGAAATGTACCTAACTGTTACTTCTACTTCAGACTTCTCTTTTACCAATTGCTGCTAGCCTCTAGGAGGGAGGCAATGAATCATGTGCTCATATTCCATAAGACAACCTATCAGAACCAAAACTGAAATAATCTTTGCTACTATTTCAGCACACTTAAATGATGTGTCACTCACCTGCAGGACACTCTTGAAAGAATCCTATGTACTGGGCTTGTTTTAACTAAGAGTAGTTCCAGAAAGTGCTGAGTGCTGTTTGCTGTATATGGCAAGTGCTAAGAGAAGAGCTGTGCAGACAGCCCCTTTCCAGGCACCCACTCAACCCACCAGCACAAAAATGAGCCTCCCTTCAATTCATTTATACAGGGCAACCACCACTGCCTACCCATTTACTGCTCTCACATGAGGGCAGAACATCATATCAGGACAGGCAAGCCTCTCCCTGTTTGCTAGGCTCCTGCTCACTACAAACAAGGATAGTTCCAGTCTATCACTTTCCAATCTCTGCACTATGACATGTAAAAAGACACAAACTACATTTGAAAGATTTTGGCTGCATTCAAATGCCATGATTTCTGCAATAAGGTTAGTCTGCCAGCATAAGTTTCAAACACAGTTTATACAAAAAAAACCATTTGTCTGCTTCTTGCCTCTCCTACTTCCCAGCATCCTCCTGAATGTTCTCTCAGTGGTCAGGTAGCTTTGAAAGGTGGCACTTCTCAACCAACTGTGTCTTATGAATTTGTACATCCCAACAAAAGACAGGTAATACAAACTGTGCTAGCCAACACTGGGCTAACTTCTTTTGTACATCACATCTAAACAGTATTTGCTCAAACCATGACTGATAATGACATCTGAGCACAGAAGTTTAAGAGAACGTAGGTGAGCACAAGAGCAGTACTTTGAGTGCTGTTGCACTCCCAAATGCTGACCTTTTCCCCAGAGGGTGCCCAACAGTCACAGAAGAGAAACAATTCAGGTTCATCTCAGTACCACCATCACCACCCTCATCTCCAGCTTCTTTCCAGAAGTATATTTTCCAAAGCCAGAGCGGGCCTATTAATTTGGGTCCTGTGACAGAAACCACTGGGAATCAGAAAGGGTAAGGTTTCTTAATCATCTTCCCATTCATATGAATTTGGATGTGTCACGCTCAGTGTGCGAGGCGGGCCCTGGTCCCCCAGTAGCCGTGGCGCCTGGAGACCCAGCGGGGGAGGCAGTCCTGGAGACGGGGGGTACTCAAAAAGGGGGGAGGAGTGAGGCACCTCAGACCGGCAGGGGATGGGGTTAGAGTCACCCCGTAAGTCCCTCTGCCAGCGTGCCCAAGAATCACCCTTTTCGTTCCCTCTCTCTCAGCTTGTCCATCTCACTTTGCCTATTGCTCTCAGCCACATGCTCTTCCTCCCTGGTGCCTCTTCCTCCCTGCCTTTTATCTCCCTGCCACACTCCCAGCACCTCCGTCCACCCACTGTGTCTCCTCCCTCCCCTTGGCCCCACCCTCCTTCTTCAGCAAGGACACTGAGTCAGCGTTGGGTGGGGCGGAAATTGCACCGGCGGCAGCTTTAGCAGCCTCAGGGCCGTGCTGCTGTGCTGACCTGCCATTGCACCGGCCCAGGGGGGGGTTTTCCTGGGCCCGCTGACGTTCTGGGAGGCCTCCCGAGGGGCCTGGGCCCGGCACTGGGCCTGACCGGGGCTGTCTCCTTCCTGGGGGCTGGCACGGGTTGCCTTTGCCTCTGCTCCATTGCTGCGCCCTGCCCTGGCCGCCTAGACGACCGTCGCCTCCCTCCAGACCGGGAGTTTCCCAGGTGCGTAGGAAGGCTGGGGTTGCGGCAGGAGGTTCCTCGCTGGGGAGGTAGGGGTGGCTCAAGGAGGTTCCCCACCGGGGGGGGGGCGGTCGGGCTGAGTCTCAAGACCGTGGGGCCAGGACAGGGTGAACACCAGTTCCTGCAAATTTAAAGGAGCTTCATCCCCATTTGAGCAAAATATCTAAGCTCTTTCTTCTCTTAGATCACTGAAGTTTAACTTCTCCACTGTGAATCTGTTGTTCCTCAAAGTTACAAAAAGGGAAGGGGATATTTGTCCCACAAAAACATGATCTGAGATTATCTTTTTGTTGTTGACCTATAAGATCCATCTTTCTGTCTTGTCTGAATTAACAGAGTATAAAACAATAGTGATCAGCTTCTCTGCAATCAAAGTACTTTGTTCTGAAACAGTTTTTTAAAACCATGTTAATTAAAAAAAAAAACTCACCTCATTCCCACCAACTGCTTTGGTTAATATCACTGCTGAAGACACAGGAGGTGGCATGCAGCCTACTGTCTGCAAACTAAGAGAGAGAAAACACACACACAAATGTAATGTCCAGTGCAATCAGCAACCATGAATAAGCCACAGAGGAGAAAGAAAAAGATTACTCACTACATTCAGAAGCCATAATGTGAATCTTGTATTTAGTGACAAGATTCCCGGAATAAGAGGAGTACCTCTAGATCTTCACACACTGACAACAAATACAGCTGTTACCTGAGACAAGTCTGAGCGACTTCCTACATTTATTTTGCAGCTGTCCACCAATCCTTGGTCTTGAACATTCTCGTATGCTACTCAATCACAAGAAGAGACATATTTGTGCATTCAAAGGAATCTGCGTGTCAGATTCCCTGCTCAAGTGAATGGAGAAGCCTGAATTAGAGAGCACTAGGGGATCTGGATGGTGGCTTACATATGAATTCACATAACATAAGCAATTCTTAAATCCCTAGCAGTCACAAGCCTAGCAGTAAACCAGTCCTGCATGTTCTTTTTCACACATATACTTAGAATGCAATCCTGAGGGCAGTGGGAGAAAGCACTCAGGGAGCTGGCTGGTGGCCACACCAGTGTATCTCTGAGATATGCCAGCGTATTCTGAAAACACACTGGTGCAGTGCTCGCTGGCAGGTGATGAGGAAGCAGCCACAGAGAGTCCAGCACACCCCTGTGGATCCGTCCCCCAAGGGGGATTCCCCTTACTACTGCAAGGGTGCACCCTGGCTCTCTCCCACAGGCATACCCATCTGCAGAACCCACAGCAGCACCATATAGTCTGAGAACAGTGCCCCAGCTCTGCAGTCATGGCAAAGATGTCCTGATATGAAGTGAGATCAGTTCACCATCCCATAGTCCCCTTCAGCAGGTCCCCCTTCCATATCCCAGGCCACCCTCCCAGCCAGGGACCATAGCCACACCCAGAAAGCCCCTGCAAACTGTTTCCAGGCTAACAATCACAGCCCCCTGGGGGTGCCACTCCAAGACCCATCTCCTGAAGCCAGCCACAACAGAGCCCAGGGGTGCACCAACCAGGCAACCATTGATGTATACACCCATGTTCCTACCAGATCAGCCCACCCCTGGAAGGAGGACCACTTCAAAGACAGCAGTCATCACTTACCACTTGGGAAACATCTGGTCTGGCAGGTGACCTCTATGACCTTACCCCCTCGGTCCTGGCCCCCAAACCTCCTAGACCATCCCAAAATGCTAATGCAGAGCCTTTGTGGCAAAGGATCTTACTGGTGGGTGGGGATCAGTTGCTTGCCGCACATACCCTTAGCCACAGTACCATTGTTGTTCTTCCTCCTAAAGGCACCCCCCAGTGACCCAACTACTTGCCACCCAGCAACTGGTGTCTGGAACCATGAATGACAGCAGCTGAACAGGCATATCCCCCTTTTTCACACAAGCCATTGCACACACACCCCAGGGAACCAAGCCTCAGAAGGAGACAAGATTTAGGATTGAGGTAGGCATGGGCCACACTTAGGTGAAAAGACCTTGATTAACCCATTAACCGTCCCGGATCCCCAGTGGGTCACTTCAGTGCTGAGCCGGTGCTGAGCCAGGAGAAGATGGGGTCAGTGCTGAGCCAGGAGAAGATGGAGTCAGCCTCCATGTCCTTTGGGGAGAGGTCATGGCTCAATAGTAGAGCATCTGCCTGGCATGCAAAAAGTACCAGATTCAATCTCTGGCATCTCCAAGTTAAAAGGATCAAGGGTGTGGTTCAGTATAAGGGAGGTTTATGTGTTCATGTGTGTTTATGAGGTCAGTGGTTGGACAGCCACCCCCACAGTAGCAGCTTAAGGGGCAGACAAGGACTGAGGTAAGATGGCTACAGGCCCACTCATGGCATGGGCAGGCCCACCAGCTGATGTGTAGCTCTCTATTCCCCACCCCCATCACCTTGCACTTCTCTGCCAGTGCCATGGAACATCTTCACACCCTCACCCCTTCGAGACAGGCCAAGAAAGTTGGGTCAGTTGTCTTCCAGACTTTAGTCATTGGGGACTCCCCAGGGAAAGCAGTTGTGGACAAAGTGTCACAGTGGACAGATGCTGCCTCCTCAAACAGGGGTGGAAGAAGCTGCCAGGATCTTGATGTGCCCTGACCAGGCTCCACATGGTACAGTCAGTGTTGACCCCAATGGGGCTGGGATTCAGAGCCCTTGCCAGGCCCACTGTGCACCCATGGGCAGCCCTGTGTTCCTTTTGTTCTCCTTGTACCATGTTCCTTTGTATCACTGCACTCTGCTTCAAAGTAAGTGTGCTTGAGATTGCCCTGTTATTATGTCTGTACTTGGGGCAGGAAGAGAAACCTTTTTGTGTTGCAGAGAAGAGCTCAACATAAATAAATGGATGAGGATCTACAATAATTACAGAAGAAAATGAACAATCAAGTGCTCTTATAGACTGCTCTGTGTTGGTGGGGTTGGTCGAAGTTAACTAAAAGGAAACCGGGCAATGGTTTAAGCAGAGAGACAGGTCTTTTTTGTACAGTTTTGTCTTTGATTTTACAGTTACCTGTGTGGATGTTCATGCACAAGCCTCTTTTATATTCGCACTCCAGTTCCAAACAAAGTGCACAGCATAAATGTGTGTGTGTTTATCTGTGGGATTTATTTATTTCCCTATGGGTATGTAAAAGGATCTGTACCGCATTGGCTTTGGTGCACTTTTCTTTCAGTAACACTCAGGTCCAAACTGCCAGATAGATTTTTAGCTTAAAAGAAATGTGACCATTTGGCTGCAGGAGCTGCTGCAGAAAGGAAAAAAGTCTCCCAAGAGTGCATGGATTCATCTTGTACATACCTGCTCAACTCTTCTGATCACAGCCACAGTTAATGATTTAGCTTGGGGATAATCTGATGTAACCTCATATGCTAACAGAAAGGTAAATTCATCTCATTAGGGGACCAAGTTCTAATCTCTGGAGACAATTAAGCTGCTTCTAAAACAGAAGCCCATTTTAAATGCTTTCCTTAAGAATTAAGTACAACATACTACAATCACACTTGACGTCTTTCCTTGATGTTGGTACCCTTGTAGCTACACTATGTTTTTCTTTAACTCTTGTTATACAGTGCCCCCCCCATTTTACTGCTACCCACAGTCTTCCCAATATGCATAGTTGGATACCCCCAAACATAAGCACTGAAATGGACTGTGTACACTGTTTGGTAGAAACACCTATTCAACACTCATTTTTCCTACCCCTATGTTCCTTCAAAGCCATCATAACAAATTCAATCCAGAAGGCTTGTCAACAAGAGGCATGATACGTTGAATAACTCCCTGCACATAAAATTAGCTGACAAGCCTTCATACACAAGACCAAGATTTTGAAACAGCCATCTTTTACATATTCTTTTTTTCTAGCAGCATGTGTCAAAGTATTAACCTACACAGAAAAATCACTCCACTTAAAAAAACCCTACTGAAAGCACATTACTGAAAAAGCAGCAGTAAATACTTCACCACTGAGATGTTAAAACATACCCTTTTAAAAGCCATTCATTTATAGGTGTGATAGATAGCAGCTGAAGAAATAGCCATATTGCTGTTGGGAAGAATACAAGTGTGAAGATCTGGACAAAAAGATGCAATTTCACATGCATCAAAGCACTTGTCAGCTCCTGAAAAGCAAAGAGAAGAGAAAAGGTTGCAGCTGTAATAGCTGAATAATATTTTGTACTATATGAGGTGGTATCATAACCACATATGTCAAAGAAGTATGGCTGCCGAAAGCCCACTCTCCAAATCCAGAAATAAACCATTCATTCCTTTAGATATTTAAAATAGCCCATTGCCTGCTAATGAAGCATAAACTAAAAGTCACAGTAATAAAATACAAGCAGATTAAAAAGAAACTGGACAGATAGCACCACTAACTATAAAGTTAAATAGTATACTTAGAGCTTTATTTACTAGACAGATTTTCCCTGAGGTTAGTCCCTCCCCCCCATAAAAGGACTAGCTTGTAAGTGATTTGCCCTATTGTGATGTATTGTGATATAATGACAAATATGTTTCTCTCATCTAACATATACCGTTTGCCCTAAGCGTACATCCACGATGGCCTTCATTTTATGCACAAAGATGGCTGTTATCAAGCAACTGCCTTCTGCTCTGCAAAGCAGTTTTGAGCTCACTTAACTACAAAACTACTGCACAGCATGAACTCTAGTCTCTGGCTACACTAATTCTCAGAACGGAGGCAAGAAAAGAAACAAAAGCATAATAAAGTATAATACAAGAGGTAACTGCTTTCAGGAAATGTCATCACTTAATCATCGAAAACTTAAAGCACACCCACACAAAAGCCATGCATACACATTAAATTATGAGCTACAACACACATACTTCCAATAATGACATTCTCATACATACTTCTTCTCCCATCTGTTCCTGCCTAGGAAATAAGATTACAGGGAGAGGCCCACCCGACAACCCCTTCAATCAAAGAAGCTCATCTGGTGGGTACATGAGAGAGGGCCTTTTCAGTGGCAGCCCCACAATTAGGGAAAAATCTTCTCAGGAAAGGTGTGCCTGGCCCCCCTCACTTTCGATCTTTAGAAGGCAGCTAGAGATGGTTTTATTTAGGATTGCGTTGGTCAAACTTACTAGCAATCATGAGCTGTGATTTTAAATTTTGATTTTTATGTTTTTAAATGTATCTTACGTGTTTTATCTCTTGTTGTAAGCTACCTTGAGCTCCATAATGAAAAAAGATGGCTAATAAATAAATGCTACAGGAGGCCAGCCTTGTGGCCTGGTCACCCTGTGCCAAAGCCAAATCATCAGTCATCCATGGAACCACTGCGCTGACCTGAACTGAATGGTGAGGACCAGCAATCCTGAAACAATGCACGAGGTCATCACCACTAAAGTCCTCGGGCGATGTGTCTTTCTGATGGCTAAGTTTCATTTGAATCTATGAGACTGTTGCTAGGTAAATGTATTCTAAAATGCACTTTGTGCAGAACTGTGGAACTAAACACTTCAAATATTCTAAAAAGATTAACCAGTCACCAACATTTAAAGCAGCCCTCTTTTGGTGTACCAGTTTGACCTCACAATCCCAGATCCTCTCAGACAAGGATGTACACATATATCTAGAAACTGCACCCACACCACAGGGTCATAAACACTGATTGACTATTCCTGATGCTATGGTGTGATTCCATTAAGACATTTCACATTGCAACCTGATGTTTCCTTCTTTGTTCAGATACTGTCCAAAAGCAAACCGTACTTCTTGTAAAAGTGAGAGTGAAAATTTAAATCCCATTGGCAGTACCTCAGTTTTCAGCGAGAGCCCACTGTTAAAGAAGATAGCTGAAACAGCTATGTACGTAATGGAGATTTCTGGCTTCAGTGGTCCTAAAAATACACACACAAAAAAAACAAACATTAATGCTGCTAACTCAGATACCCCAGATTTATTTTCCTTGCAAGGGCCCCTAAGTCTGTATCCACCTCTCCCTATATATATATATATATATATATATATATATATATATATATATATATATATATATATACAGCTCCAAAATAGGGCCATAAAAAGTTCACAACCCCTCCCTCCCCCCAGCTAAAAGCGAGAAACCCAAACTGACCATGTAGACCAGCTCTATCAGAGAAGATATGATGCATTTCAGGTCAGTATGAAAAGGTCAAAGAGACAATTGCATACGCCAAACAAAAGAAACAAACAGAAAGGTACCAACATTCAGGATATTACAAAGCAGTTATTTAAAAATCTAATAGCTTCATGAAATAAAGAATAAAATCAAAGACCTTCTCTAAAAGCAATAACTCTAAAAGGTATAACCTTTGAAAAGGCATTATCTCTTCTTAATTACTATAATTTATATGGCATGCCACCCTTATATATATTTGTAGTAGGAAACCAGGGTTTATATCTAGACAATCCGTTCAAAACATGCAGTGATCTATTTGAACATTTGCAACCAGGGCCAGCCCATGGTGTCTGGGCGCCCTAGGCCAGCTTGTGGCACCCGCACCACCCCAACGATGCCAACCTCCTGGTGGGGCCTGGAGATGGGGGGCGGCACTGGCAAGCCAGGGAAGAGGCGGGGGGTTAAACGCCATCTCTTCCTTCTAAGCGTGGCTTGCCAGCGCGTCCTGCAGCTGTGGGGCGCACTGGCAAGCCAGGGAAGAGGCGGGGGGTTACACCCCTGTCTCTTCCCTCTAAGTGCGGATAGGAAACAGGCGGGGGTTTTACACCCCGTCTCTTCCCTCTAAGCATGACTTGCCTACGCACCACACAGCTGCGGGGAGTGCCAGCAAGCCAGGGAACAGGCGGGGGTTTAAACCCCCTTCCCTTCCTTCTAAGTGTGGCTAAGCCCAAGGGGGAGGGGGAGGGCGGGCAAGCTCCACTACCGCCTCCTGCACCCTGCCGGGGCGCTCTTCACTGGCAGTGGCGGTGGGGAGGTGGCGGGGGGCTTTTCGCGGGGGGCACAGTTTGGCGCCCCTGCGGCCGGTGCGCCCTAGGCAAGCCGGCCCTATTTGCAACAGAATCCTACAAGTCCAGATATAAGTAAAAATGCTAGGCTCCATTCTGACATAACGAATGGGTGTGGGTAAGCAGCCATGTTTCAGGGGTGGCAAAATATCCAAGCTACTGATTTCCTATTCCACTTCATAAGGAGGGCTGGGTGATGTGCATTCCCTCCAGATCACAAAAAAACAGGAAGTATAAACTGGAAGAACAGGAGACAGCACCAGAAAGGGCTCCACTCTTTGATTTAAAATTTGTCCATTCTAGCTCCTATATTTTTGTTTGACTAGTATGCTTTTCTTTTCTTTTTTTGCTGCTAAGAGGCAATTTTGGTCCCTCTGGGGAGAAAGCATAACACAAATATTTAAAATAAATAAATGGAGGAGCTAACAGGTGATGATACAGAACAGGCACAGGATGTATGTCATATCACTTGTGTGATGTCACAGGCGCTCTCCAATAGACATGCATTATATTCTTGAACATTATTCCAAGCAGCACTTTAAACTGCAATAGCTCCTAACCAAGAAAATAACTTTCTCAGCAACCATACACATTTTGAATGAGAAAATCCTGAAACACATCTGAGGGGGTGATGCCTACTTGCCACACATGTGATTCCAACTGCTCATCTATTCTCCTATTAAACTGACTATCTAGAACAATCCTAGCACAGAAGTCCACTCTCTTTTTACCTCTATATTTGCAGAAAGTACAGTCAAATACTGATATCCTTCTCCCCACCCCCCACTACCACCTTAATATACCTGGAAGAGCTGATTTCTGTGGAGCTGCTACCTAGTTAGTTTTAATACATTTCCAAGCTTTGCAGTAGCAATGGTAACCCTGAACCAGGGAATACAACAAACAAGATAAAGAGAAGTGTTACTACCACAATTTTCACTGTTCAATTCTGTGCTACCTATGCTGTTTCCACAGGTATATGTGGACTAGAAGCAACTGGCTCAGAGAACTGCGTTACTAAAATGTGTATACGGCAGATGTAAGTATTACCGTGTGTTTATTCCAGACCCCCAAAACACTCTATCTCGGAAGCATCCTTACAGAACACTCTCTTGGGCTTTATCAAAATAAAAAAGGACAGCAATGTTTATTCCCAGAGATAGGCAAAAAGATCCTCAAATGTCAACAAATTTACATATGGACATGTAAGCCATCACTTCCACGCTGGATCCCTTCCAGTCCAGTTTCCGCCCAGGTCACGGGGTGGAGACAGCACTGGTCGCCCTCATGGATGACCTCTGGAGGAATCTGGATTGGGGTGGGACACTGGTGCTGCTGCTGTTGGACCTGTCGGCAGCGTTCGACATGGTCCATCATCAGCTGCTCCCCCACCACCTCACCGACATGGGGATATGTTCCCCAGGGTCGGGGACAAAGGCTGGCACTTGGGGAGAAGCTGTCCCGAAGGCACCCACTAGTCTGTGGAGTGCCGCAAGGGGCAGTGCTCTCCCCAATGCTATTTAACATCTATATGCGCCCCCTTGCCCAGAGGCATGGGCTAGGCAGGGTATCACCAATATGCAGATAACACCCAACTCTATCTGTTGTTGGGCGGTCAATCTGGCTCTACCCCGGAAGATCTGGACTGGGTGTTTCAAGACGTGGCGGGATGGCTTAGGCTGAGCCGACTGAAATTGAATCCGACAAAGACGGAGGTCCTACGCCTGAATCGGAGCAGCTCGGGGTTAGGGGCCCCACTTCCAGTCTTTGGTGGGGCACCGTTGGTGCCAGCACCGAGGGTCAAGAGCTTGGGAGTGCTCCTGGATGCTTCCCTGATAATGGAGGCCCAAGTAGCAGCCACTGCCAAGATAGCCTTTTACCAGCTTTGGCTGATTAGGCAGTTGGTCCCCTTCCTCGAATGCAATGATCTGGCTTCAGTGATCCACGCTATGGTCACCTTGAGTTTGGACTACTGTAATGCTCTCTACATGAGGCTGCCCTTGGGGCAACTCCAGAAGCTGCAGCTGGTGCAAAACGCTGTGGCCGGGCTGCTGATGGGTCTTCCTATGCGGGAGCACATCCAGCCAATAGCACTCTGGATTCACTTCAAGGTGCTGTTTTTGACCTTTAAAGCCCTTAATGGTCAGGGGCCTGCCTACCTGAGGGACCATCTTTCCCCATATGTTCCCCAGAGAGCACTGCGATCTGGAACACAAAACCACCTGGCCCCCCCTGGCCCTAGGGATGCCAGGTTGATGGCAACTAGGACCAGGGTGTTCTCCCTGGTGGCACCAACGCTCTGGAACGAGCTCCCTAGTGAGATTAGGGCTCTGCGGGACCTCCAGCTATTCTGCAGAGCTGTGAAAACGGAGCTGTTTCGCTGGGCATTCCAGTAAGAACTGATATTACTGGTTGTGTCGCTCTGGCACTTTATTACATGTTGCCGTCGCAGTTCAATTGTTTAACTGTTTAACTGAATTCACTGGAATTTTATGCAATTGTATTTTAAGTCTGTATTTTGCTGGTTTTAAAACTGTATGTTGGTTTTAAATGTGTATGTAAACCGCCCTGAGCCACTTCGGCAGGAGAACGGGTTAGAAATCTAATTCATAATAACTAAATAAATAAATCTTCCCCCACCCCCAACTTCAAAGGAGGTGTCAAAACTATGTTTACTGTAAAAGGGATTACATACAAACTAATCAAGTATAAGAGGGAAAATAAAGTTGTGGACACCAAAAGGTGCACACATGTAGTTCTGTTTCCAAGTTTTGCCTTCCCAAGTTCAAGTTCAGTTTATTTTAATATAAACATAGTATCTTCTAAGAACCAGCTTTTCTGGATAATGCTATTAATGCTATTTAGTCAGGTTTTTTGTCCCATTCTAAACTAAAAGCAATAGGCAAAACAAACAAGCTCTAGATGTGAGCATTAAAGAGTTAATCAAATATCCTCATGTCCAACTCCAACTTTGCCCCAACCATAAGTAACTGGCCTAGCATAAAGGGAAATGAGAAAAATATGTCATCTTACTTACAGCTAGGCATAAGGAGAGGTGGTGTTCTCTAATCCCCACAATAAAAGGACAATGATTCAGAGATATGTAAACAATTGCTGTTCTCCAGCCCTTTAGCAGCTGCTAGTCTGACTATGCCACGTTTCAGGATCAACTATCCAAGTGGCTACTGAAAGGCCCTCAAGCTTATAGGTGATCGAAGGCCACTATATACAACAGCCAATGGAAGAGACCATGTCTAGACCTGTAGGCTTTATCAAGAGAAGGTGAAAACTCATAAACTTATGTTATTACTCTTGGCAGCACATTGTAGGTTTTCTGAATTGCTCATTTCCTCGAAAGAAATGTTCTTCTATCACTCTAGTTTTAGAATGATGCAGAATCCCTGTCCCTTGCTCTGCAGATATTTCATAAGAACCACAGTGCTTCACTGTTTGCTTAACACTAAAGATAATAAAATCTCCCAGATTACATTCATATCAGTGACTAAGGAAGCACATATGCTTTAAAAGATATTTTGGGTAAACACCACATGGCATTATCAGCCCTTCCTACAGAGCCAAGTAAAAGCTTTTATCAGAATGTTACATGAGATAAGAAACATTCTCCCAAAGGATATCTCAGAAATCAGCCATTCAATTAGAAGCTACATGGAGCACAAAAAGCTATTGATGGGACGTGGCTGAACATACTAGGCCTAACAAGTAAAGCGGTCCTAGTCAAGGATCCATTCAGCCTGCATCATTTTAAGAGGCTACCTGATGGCAAAGCCAATCTGTTTTGGTGCAGCACTTTTCAAAAACATGCCAGCACCAGTCCTATGCACATCTATCCAGAAGAAAGTCCCACTGAGCTGATACGCTAGTTTCTGGATGCCTATACCAATTCAAAGGATTTAGCATTTCTTTCTCTTCATATGTTTGAGGACATGTTCCAGATCATATTTTCTATTTATGTTCTACTATTATATTTTGACAAGAGGAGGAGGAGGAGATTGAATTTATACCCTGCCCTTCACTCGGAGCCTCAGAGTGGCTTACCATCTCCTTTCTCTTCTCCTCCCTACAAAAGACACCCTGTGAGGTAGGTGGGGCTGAGAGAGCTCTTTTGAGGACTGCTGGTGAGAGAACAGCTCCGAAAAAACTTGCTGCAACCCACACAAGGCAATATTATTGATACTGTGCGTGTTACACCTGCAATCATTTTGAGCAGTATATAAAGGAAGTTAAAGTAACAAAGTCAATCCTTTTTTAAAAATCCACATAAGAGGGGGGAAGCACTAATGCTACTGCTCTACAGGCTTGTTCACACACTGAGGGAAATTTATATACATAATTCATGCACTCCAAGCAGTTCTCTCCAGAAGAGAAGAGGTAATTATCCCAACTTAAACACCACTAATTTTCCCGGGTGAAATTGATACATCATCGGGGGTGTAAGGAAGTCACACATTACTGCACTACCAGTTAATAGGGTATTTGTTTAAGTTCCATTTCTGATCAGTCCTGAAGTTGAGAAGCTGCTTCCAGGTATAACAGCATATTATGCCAAGCGCTGCTTGGGAAGTTATATAGAGAGTTATTAACGAGATGCAGATATTTTCCAATTCGAGAACCGGCTTTTCATACTCTTGATTTCAGATCGATACGGGAACCAAAGACTGCACCAGACTTCTCAGCTTCCACATTTCTTCTAAAAACAACCATACAAGCGATTGTCACAAGAGGAAATATTGTCCTCTGTTGGTCCCATTTTGAACCGTGCATTATTTTGGACCGACCAGTAAGTTTAAGGAGAGCAAACGCTGTTCTCCTTCAATTCTGGCCCCCACATCTGCCGAACATGCCCGCCCTTTAGGACGACTACTAGCACACGGAAGTTGTGTGTGTCGCGCTCGCTGGTTCTGTGCAACGTGTCAATGCGCAACACGCAGTTCGGCAGTTTCGGAGTGCTAGGAAACGCCAGCCAGGAAGTTGATCCTGAGGCCGGTTGCCTGGAGGGGGCAAAGGGAATGGAGAAAGTGGCTCCGGCTGTAGAATTGCTTGAAAGCAGCTTCTCTTCCTTTGCAGCGAAGCTGTGGAGGGACGCGGTGATGATGATGATGATGCATCTCCGGACTCCACGCTCCATGCCCCCAAAGCCCTCGCTCGCCGACCCCCCCCCCCGGAGATCTGCCAGGACGAAGCTCCTGTTCTCACACCCCGCACCCCCGCCCCGGTCCTCTTTTGTTTGCAAACAAGCGAGTTGAAGCACGCGAGAGGAGCCCGGGGAGAGCACGCGGGTTCGGGACGCAGCATGCCTTCCCCTAGTTCCTGCCCGCCGCCAGGCGAAGCTCCAGAGCAGACTTACCCCCTTTCACCCCAAAGGCCGGCTCCAGCTTGGCCACCGTGATGACCAGGACGATCCCCAAAATGAACCATTCCTTCCGCAACCTCTCCAGCATGCCCATGGCGCGCCCCACAGACCGCCGCCCCGGCGAGAAAGACGAGAGGGGGGCTTCTTCGAGACTTCCCGCAAGGCTTTCCTGCAGACGGGCTCGGAAGCGGCAGCGGCAACAGCGCTCGTGGGAAACCGCTCCCGCCGCCGCGGCTGGGAGTAGGAACCGTATCCAGTGGCAGGAACCGTCTCACTGAAAGCCGCCATCACTACCACGCGCCTTCTAATAGACTCGCACCAGCTCTTCTCTGAAGCGCAAGAGCCGACGGGTTGGGATTGCGATGGGAAGGACTGGAAGAGAAAGAGCGCGCTGCGCACACCCTAAAACAGCGAGTACCGGGGTCGGCGCGATGCCAATCTCCAAATAATAGCCTTAACGCTTTCCTGAGCCATGTACGTTCTAAGGAGCAGCTGCAAACGTCCCAGGCGCTCTTGGAAAATTAATCCGCAGCTGCTTTCCAAGAGCGCTTGCCCGGCTCCGCAGCTCAATAACGTTTTTTGGCCTTTGCAAAGCCCCCAATGGCTAAGCGAGAGGACAGGAAACGAAGCCCTGCGTATCAACTGCAAAGGAAAACGCTAGCAACGTGCCCCGCAGAGAAGGGGGGCTGCCCGCTGTTTCGAGACATTACGGCCCTTCTCTGACGCGCGGAGTTTGACGTGAAGGAGGGGCGGGGTGTGCGTTCAGTTCCTGGTGTGGGACACGTTTCCAGGGACTTGGGCTGGTGGAAAGGCAGGAACAGAGAGAGCTGGCTGGGGAGGCGCTGGTAGCCTTCTGGATTTCGCAGGGACGATCCTGTGCCGTTTGGCTTGCCTCGGGCTGCTCAACCGCCGGGGGCGGGGGGGGGGATAAGAAGTGTTGCCGAGCACGGCATTGCTCCCATTCCTATTGAATAGTAAGATAACAGTGGCAAGAAAGTTCTCTAACACCAGTCACGGCTTGTTAAAGCAACTAGAGGCAACAGTTACTTGCTACAGATCTCTCCCCGCTTCTTTCCTCTGTTTTTTTTAAACAGATATAACTTGTAATGCAGTCTTTAAAAAGAGTTCTAGAGAAGATCCGGGAACTTACAAGCCAGTCAGTCTGACGTCAATACCGGGTAAATTGGTGGAAACCCTTACTAGTTAGGTTATTAGTGTAGGCACATTGATGAACAAAAACTATTGAGGCAGACTCAGCATGGGTTCTGTAAGGGAAGATCTTGTCTCACTAACCTGTTAGTGTTTTTTGAAGGAGTGAACAAACATGTGGACAAGGGGGACCCAGTAGATGTTATCTACCTTGACTTCCAGAAAGCTTTTAATAAAGTTGCTCATCAAAGGCTCTTAAGTAAGCTCAGTAGTCATGGGATAAAAGGATGTCCTCTTGTGGATCAAAAACTGGCTAATTAATAGGAAACACAGAGTGAGTATAAATGGGCAACTTTCACAGTGGAGGGTGGTAAGCAGTGGGATACTGCAGGGATCAGGACTGGGAACGATGCTTTTTAACTTGTTCATTAATGGTTTGGAGTTGGGAGTAAGCAGTGAAGTAGCGAAATTTGCGGATGACACAAAATTGTTCAGGGTGGTGAAAACCAGGGAGGATTGTGAGGCACTCCAAAGGGAACTGTCAAGAATGGGCGAGTGGGCATCAACGTGGCAAATGAAGTTCAGTGTGGCCAAGTGCAAAGTGATGCACATTGAGTCCAAAAATCTTAACTATAAATACACATTGATGGGGCAGAGACTGACCAAGAGAGAGATCTTGGAATCATGGTAGATAACTCACTGAAAATGTTGAGACAGTGTGTGACTGCAGTAAAAAAGGCTAACGCTATTCTGGGGATTATTAGGAAGGGAACTGAAAACAAATCAGTGTCATAATGCCCCTGTATAAGTCGATGGTGCAATCTTATTTAGAATACTGTGTGCAATTCTGGTCACCACGCCTCAGAAAGGATATTATAGCATTGGAAAAAGTGCAGAAAAGGGCAACTAGAATGATTAAAAGGTTGGAACACTTTCCCTATGAAGAAAGGTTTAAAGCGCTTGGGGCTCTTTAGCTTGAAGAAATAACAACTGATTGGTGACATGATTGAGGTTTACAAGATTATGCATGGGATAGAGCAAGTAGAGAAATACGTACTTTTCTCCCTTTCTCACAATACAAGAACTCAAGAATGAAATTGCTGAGCAGTTGGGTTAGAACGTATAAAAGAAAGTACTTCTTCACCCAAAGAGTGATTAACACATGGAATTCATTGCCACAGGAGGTGGTGGAGGCTACAAGCATGGACAGCTTCAATAGGGAATTGGATAAACATATGGAGCAGAGGTCCATCAGTGGCTATTAGCTACAAGGTAGAGATAAGAACTCTGGTTCTAGGGCAAGTGATGTTTTGTATTCTTGGTGCTTGTGGGGGGCAACAGTGAGAGGGCTTCTAGTGTCCTGGCCCCAGTGATGGCACCTGGTATTTTTGGTCACTGTGTTGACAGAGTGTTGGACTGGATGGGACATTGGCTTGATCCAACATTGGCTTCTCTTATGTTCTTAATCTTATGCGTATTCAAAAGTGTATTTGCATGGTGGTTGAGGGTCCACAGTTTGCAAGCCAAAGTCCCCCGATTCAATCACCAACATTTCCAATCAAAAGGTGATGCAAAAAAACACCTCTGCTCCAGACCTGCATAGCTGCTGCCAGTCACAGACGACAGGACTAACCATGCTAAACCAGTGGTCTCACTCACTATAAGGCAGCAGCATGTGTTCGTTCAATGGGGCTCACTCCCAGGTGCAGCTTTGTCTGACTTGCATCTCCATCTTATGCTTGTATAGTTGGAAATAATTTCCACTGAATGGGAATCTGAGTTGCCATAACACATAATCTGACTGCAGAGTTGTATTTCAACACACCTTTACTTGTTCCATTCAACTTATGAGGGCTTACTTTAAACTTAGTGTGTTTAGGACTGCATTGTGTTGTATACAAGAGATGCAGAAGCTAGTCATAAATGAAATAGGTGGGCAAAAAAGGGGGATGTGAATACCTTCGTTTACAAAAAAAAATCCTTTAATACCTTGTTGGGACATTCTTTTTTTAATTCCTGTTGTAAATCAGCTCCTGCTAAGTAAAATAAGAAATGAAACATTATGAAGTTAATGTCCTTTCAAGCAATTCCTGATTGTTAGAAGAAGGAGTGACCAGAAAAACTTTCTGCCTTGGGGGTCGTCTGCATCACTTCTTTGCTTATTATCTGTTCTTGAGACAATCCTAGGCAGAAGCTGTAATGGCTGGTGAGAATCTGGGCTCAAATTTTCACTCAGCTATTAAGCTGATTGGAGAAGCCACTGTCTCTCAGTCTAACCTACCTTACTTCACATGATAGTTTGGGGCTCAGATATCTCATGGGATAAAAGGACAAGTCCTCTTGTGGATCAAAAACTGGCTTATAAATAGGAAACAGAGAGTGAGTATAAATGGGAAACTTTCTCAGTGGAGGGTGGTAAGCAGTGGGGTACCACAGGGATCAGTACTCGGTCCGATGCTTTTTAACTTGTTTATTAACGATTTGGAATTGGGAGTAAGCAGTGATGTGGCTAAATTTGCAGATGACACAAAGTTGTTCAGGGTGGTGAAAACCAGGGAGGATTGTGAGGCACTCCAAAGGGATCTGTTGAGGATGGGTGAGTGGGCGTCAACATGGCAAATGGGGTTCAATGCACATTGGAGCCAAAAATCCTAAATATAAATACACGTTGATGGGGTCTGATCTGGCAGAGACGGACCAAGAGAGAGATCTTGGAGTCGTAGTGGATAACTCGCTGAAAATGTCTACACAATGTGTAGCTGCAATAAAGAAGACCAACGCTATGCTGGGGATTATTAGGAAGGGAATTGATAACAAATCAGCCAGTATCATCATGCCCCTGTATAAATCATTGGTGCGACCTCATTTGGAATACTGTGTACAGTTCTGGTCACCACATCTCAAAAAGGATATTATAGCATTGGAAAAAGTGCAGAGAAGGGCAACTAGAATGATAAAGGGTTGGAACACCTTCCCTATGAAGAAAGGTTAAAATGCTTGGGGCTCTTTAGCTTGGAGAAACGACGGCTGAGAGGTGACATGATCGAGGTTTATAAGATTATGAATGGGATTGAGCAGGTTGAGAAAGAAGTACTTTTCTCCCTTTCTCACAATACAAGAACTCGTGGGCACTCTATGAAATTGCTGAGCAGTCGGGTTAGAACAGATAAAAGGAAATACTTCTTCACCCAAAGAGTGATTAACATATGGAATTCACTGCCACAGGAGGTCGTGGCAGCTGCAAGCATGGACAGTTTCAAGAGGAAATTAGATAAACATATGGAGCAGAAGTCCACCAGTGGCTATTAGCCACAGGGTATAGATGGGAACTCTCAGTCTGGGGCAGGTGATGCACTCTATTCTTGGTGCTGGAGGGGGCAGCAGTGGGAGGGCTTCTGGTGCCCTGGCCCCACTGCTGGACCTCCTAATGGCACCTGGTATATTTTGGCCGCTGTGTGACAGAGTGTTGGACTAGATGGGCCATTGGCCTGATTCAACATTGGCTTCTCTTATGTTCTTATGTTCTTATGTTCTTATGATATCAAACTAAGGTTTCTTGGAGAAAGGGTGGGATATGTATGGGACAATAAACAGGAGGGCATATTTGATTTAAGTTGCTCAGAAATGCACTATCTGGTTTGGACAGCTGGTTATAACTTATGGATTAAATGTATCTGAACAGAGAGGAGAGGAAAGATAATACATTGCTTCCATAAGAACAGACTGCTGAGAGAAGCTAGAGTCACTTTGTTATAACAGTTGCTTTCCATATGTTTGGATGGGCACTGTAGGTCTACATGTGTCAGAAATGTACCAGGTGCTGAGCCAGATGTTAGTGTCCAAAATTGTCATTGTGTGTGAATCCACATGGTAAAGAAACATAAGTTGTTAGTTGCTATAGATTTTCCGGGCTGTGTGGCTGTGGTCTTGGCATTATAGGACCTGATGTTTCGCCAATAGTTGTGACTGGCATCCTCAGAGGTATAACACAGAAAGATGTAGTACTCTCTGTGTCAAGGTGAGCAGAAAAATGGTAGGCAGGTAGTTTATATCTACCCTGGAATTACCTGCCTACCATTTTTCTGCTCACCTTGACACATCTTTCTGGCGAAACGTCAGGTCCTACAGTGCCAAGACCACGGCCAGACAACCCGGAAAATCTACAGCAACTAATGAACTCCGGCCGTGAAAGCCTTCGACAACAAACATAAATTGCTTCCTTCTAATAGTTGTTAGTTTGTAGGTACAGCCAATATATACATTGTGAGTACATCATGGTGACCTTCTAAAGTAGGCTTCTTGTGGCGGCTTTTCCATGTGGCAACCGTAAAATGTAGTACAGATTGCCATGCTGGTTATTTCATGTGGGCAGGTTTTTGTCCCATTACTGTACTATAGTGGTAATTTGTATTAAAACAGCATACAAGTTATCGAACCAAATTACAAATAAGGAACCATGCCTTAAGCTAAAAAAGTAATGAATGTAATATACTAGAGATGCAGCCATAAGCATCACTGTGAAAAGAGGAATGGTTGAGGCCTTTATTGTTGATCACGTAAGCACTGCAAACAGGGTTTTGCTATCCCTATAATGTTCTATATAACTAGCTGGCTTGAGCCACCAGTTTGAAGACACCTGTAATAATGGAGCATGAGAGAGACAGAAGCAGGTTTCCCACTCTGAGTTCCTTGGAGGAAGGGCAGGATCTGAACCTGGCCCATATATGGATAGAAAAACCCAGAGAACGGGGCTAGGTTCAGATAGGGGGCATTCATTTGCCGACCTGGAGGGCCACCAGGTTTGCAGAAAAATGTGAAAAGTGGAAAAGGAGGGGGTTAACACCTCCCCCCAAGAGAGGAACATTATGATTGCACAGACAAGGTAAAGGAATGTGCCCTTGAGCTGGAAGTGGGTGGAAGAGAAAGGAGCCACAGCTGCCTGAGCCAGGCAGAGGGAGGGGAGGGGGGCTCCTGAGCCACCCCCACATGAACCAGGTGGGCGTCAGGAGGGGGAATCACCTCTACCGTCACATGAGCCAGGCAGGCACAGGGCAGGCTGGTGGGGAGACAGCTGGGGCTGCTGCTTCAGGCTGGACAGGGACTGAGCAGCCCAGCTAGGGAGCAGGAGGGAGAAGGATGGGATTCCCCTTCTGCAAGAGTCTTGCGAGATCCCCTCCTTGTAAGGATATAATTCTGAATACTGGAAAGGGTTTTTCTTCCCCTGTAATATTCGGTGTAGCCGGTGTGAAACCCATTTTACAAAAACCTGCAGTGTCTGGCACCATCTTTAATATGATGCTCATTATAGGCTCCATATTTTTGCTATGAATAAATGCAAGCAATTCTAAGCAGATCTGCTCAGAATCCTATGCAAGCCTACTTAATGGAGTTTACTTCCAGAAAAGTTTTCTTAGGACTTCGGGTATAGGTGACTATGCCTGTGGAGTGGGAATTGTATAAGGTAATCTTTGTGATTGTCTATTATAGTTATATGTTAATATCATGAGTGCATGAAGTTGCCTTATTCTGAACCAGATCATTGGTCCATCAAGGCTATTATTCTGGCAGATCTCAAGAAGAGGTCTTTTATAGCTCCTACAACCTGATCCTTTTGCCAGGGACTGAACCTGGGAACAGGTTGCATGCCAATGGTGTACCACTGAGCCATAGCCCCTCCCCTCATGTGATACCATCAGTTTTTATTTCTTATCAAGATCAGCTGTGAACAAAGATAAATGATGAGTCTCCATTGCTGCATTGCCTCAGTTTAAAAATGCTGTGTGATGGGCTGTATCAAAGTTTAGCAGCAACTTGGCATAAAGCCAACATCCGACTATTTCTCAGGGTACATACAAGTAAATTTTTGACCTGTTTCTTCTTGCTAATATTCTAAGCTATAGAATCTGATTGTCTTCTACAGTCAGTCTTGCAATTTGTAATTTGCCTCCTTGCAGTGAGTAGCAGTTGGTCCCTTAAGTGAGTATCCAGGTGGCAAACTCTTCCTGTCCCAAACATGGCATATTTACACACACATGAAGCTGCTTCTACTAGCCCTGTTCCCAAGTTATATTATATGTGCACACAGCCTGCCTGGACATGTATACACCTGTTTGTAAGAAACAGCCAACATGAGTTCACTTTACTTTACAAATGAGACCAAGGACTAGTATTGGGATAAATGCAGGATTTCAGTCACACATTCAGCTGTACATGCTTGAGTGTACCATGAGAATTACTCAGTGTATATGCAAGGAAAAATTAAATGTAGCCTATACATTTGCTCACTGTAACTTGTGAACAGGGCTCCTTAGGCTATTGGTCTATCGTGTTATCTAGTATGACTGATAGCAGCTCTCCAGAAGGAGGCTTACATGTTCTTACTACCAGATCTTTCTTTTAACTGGAGATGCCTGGATTTACCCTGGGACCTCCTGCATGCAAAGGAGAGGCTCTTCCACTGAGTCACAGCCCTTCCCCCCTGCTTTTCTTGTCTCTGCTCAGTCCTTTCTGGCTGTAAGGGACTGCAGGCTGCATAGGCAGCCCAGGCTCTCCCCCGCTTTAGAAGCCTCCAATCCTAATATTCCTTTGAAGCTAGAAGAGGGAGGAACTGACCAGTCCTATTCAGTCATGATAGTTGCAGCAGTGAGGGGAAGGAAACCACAAAAGATCCCCCCTCCTTTGTAAGGTTATTTTAAACGTACTTATAGCTAAATTTAGAAAAAAACAATAGCAGTAATGTTAGTAATTAATTCAACAATTTGATCAAAATGGTTAGGAGCAAATATAATACATCATTTCAGAAAGCTTTGACCTGACTGTATTTTGAAACATCTGCCATTCCTTTGGGAAAGGGCACACCTATTATTAACGAAAGACAACTTAATCTCTTGTGATTTATTCTGTTTCATTATGTATGAGTTCCTGCTGAATGAGCTCTTTCCCAGACTTAGGAAAATATATATGATCCTCTCACGTACTTTACCTGAAAGTCAGTGGGCTTATTTTAACGTTAAATAAATCTCTAGTAATAAACTATATCGTAAAGTGCTCTTTCCCGGAACACATGTGTGGTGCCACCTCTCTTTCTCTTCCTACAGATACCTCCTCAATACCTACGTTTTCTTTGAGGGTTTTGGCTTAACATCTTAACCTTATATTCAATTGCCCTACATTTTAAATACACATACCTACATTACCCATTTCCATCCCTCCCTCTCCTTGTCTGTCTCTCCTCCCTTAATTGTTCCTTCCCCCTTGTCTGTTCTAGATTGTAAGCTCCCTGGGGCATGGGAAAAGCAGTAGTCTAAAAGTATGCCATTAACGCAGGTGTCTCCATTCATTCCCCTTCACAACTATCTGGACAGAGCCATGCAGTACTTAGTGTTAACCCTTCAACTCCCTCTGCTGCTGTGATCACAATTTATCTTTTATTTCCAAACTTTCCAACAGACAAATATGTGAGAAAGGTTGAGAGAAACTGAATGTCAGTTACTGAAAAACAAGAGAAGAGAAGAAATCAGCCTGCAACTGCTAAGAGCGTACAGGGTCCTAGAACAAGGCTTGGGGTGGTTGTTTTTTTGCCGAACTGTTCTCCCCTCCTGCAATTCCTTGTGTCCCTCACTCAGCCTGATGGCCTCATGCCAATCTATAGGGCTGTGAAGCAGATTCATCCACATGTGAAGTTGACATTTCTGCATTTCTCAGAGGACACCACAGAAATACAGGAATATATGACTTCAATAATGAAAGAAAAATTTGATAAGAGAGAGTGGGAAAGCCCTAAAGTCCTCCTATAAGGACAATGGAAAGCTATGAGGAAAGAAAGGTTTTGAGTGCAGAACTGGCAACTGGGAATGGCTAGCTAACAGTTGAAACTGACTACTGGTATAAAATAACTGCACTTAATGGTTTAGGAGAGTGGTAAGCTTTGTGAGAAAAGGAGGGTTACAGACTAAAACACAGGTCAATGTCTGAAACAGAGGGCAAAATACAGCCACAAAATGATATAATGCAGGAAATATTCCTTAGGGAAGTATGAAACATCACATAAATGGGGAAGGTGAGAGAAAGCAAAATTGTAGAAGGAAGTAACGAGGAAAATGTACACTGAGGGACAGTGAATTGTAAGGTACCGTTTGAAAACCCTAGATAAGATAGCCACATTTCAAGAGCAGCGATTAAATTAGAAAAGGTATTGTAGGAACTTAAGGAGAAATTAAGATATGAATCCAGTATGGTGAATTTAGGAGATCCAAGTTCAAATTCCTACTCACCCATGGAGGTCACTGGTGACTTTGGCCTAGTCACTCTCTAACGTTCCTCATAGGGTTGTAGCTTCTACCCTAAGCTCCATGGGGGAAAAAAATAACTTTTTTCCCACCATAGAGAACAATGGAGGGAATGGGGGCAACCTGTTTGGGGGCCCATAGAATTGGACCCCCTAATCCAATGTTCTTGAAACTTGGTGGGTATCTTGGGGAGGGGCTCCATCAGCTACCCTGTGAGTTTGGAGCCTCTCTCTCAAACCCCCTCCCCTCCAGCCCCCAGAATATACCTTATGTTTCACCATTGACTTCAATGGCCCATAGGATATAATGGAGCTGAAATTGACATTCGGCTGCCTGAAAGACTCCCTGGGACTCCGGCTGGGGGCGGGACTTGGCTCCTGAGCTGCCGGATCTGCGCTCCAGTGCGCTCCCCCCCGAAAGACCCCTGTATATATATGTGTGTTTGTACGTGTATAAAAATGATAAAAATGATAAAATAATTAAATTAAAATGCATAAACACTACTAGAAGAGGAGGAGGAGTTGTTTTTTCTAGCCAGCTTTTCTCTACCTTAAGGAGTCTCAAAGGGACTTACAATCACCTTCACTTCCTCTCCCCAGAACAGGCACCTTGTGAGGTAGGTGGGGCTGAGAGAGTTCTGAGGGAAGTGTGACTGGCTCAAGGTCACCCTGCAGGATTCATGTGGAAGAGACGGGAATCAAACCCGGTGCTCCAGATTAGAGTCTGCTGCTCTTAACCACAGCACCATGCTGGCTCTAGAAGGAGGGGAGGGGTGAAGAGAGGAAATTACTTTGCCTAAGCCCCTGGGAATTTGCAGCATCATGGACTGGGGGGGTTCTCTCATTGAGCTCTTCTGCAACTATACTGTGACCTATTCTTGCATACATAAATTTGGTGCAGACTTCTCTTGACATCTGAAACAGCCTTACCAAAGACTAATCAGGCTATCTGGGGAAACTCATCGCTTTCTCTCTCTCTCATCTTTTTCTCTCTGTGTCTGTCTCTCTCTATATATATATATATCGTGTATGTTTTTTGACTGAGAGACAAATGATGATTTTTGGTTGGAATCCTAGGTGTATTTACCAGAAAGCAACTCCTACTGAACCTACTTGGACTTCTGAATACAGGTGTAGAATTTAGGGTTTTGTTTCCCTCCAAGTATAGCATCAGTAATGCTAGTGTATATCCACTCATCTATGTGTGTTGACTTGACAGTTCTGGGAACAAACTGAGAGGGCTTTTTAATGTTTTTGGTTATCTCTCCTGCCCTTTAGGAATCTGACGGTACAAATAAAGATATGGATTTAACAGCAATGTTTCTTTGTTGACAGAGTGGGGAACAAAAGGCATTGTTGTAATAAAGTATTCAGCTCTTAAAATGAGCTTGCATACCTCATCCACCAAGCCAAATGCAACTTGCCAAAAATTGCACAATAAGCCTGTCAAGCCACTAGAAGGGCATAAACCATTGCTGGTGGGCTTTGTGGAACTTGTAGGTCAGAAGGTGATGAACCCTGTTGTCCTCAAGCAAATATGTTCAAGAAGAACAAAAACCCCTATATTCGAAACCACTGTTTCCTTCCTTCCTTCCTTCCTTCCTTCCTTCCTTCCTTCTTTCCTTCCTTCCGACTTTCTGTAGCCTGTTGTTAATGGATTGTTTCAATGACTAATTGTTTAAAAACAGTTACAGTGCAATCCTAAAAAGAGTTACACACATCTAAATCCATTGAATCATGTTTGGTGTTGCACTTAATCTGTTAAATAGTATCTGTTAACAGGCCTCATGAAAATCTACTGAGGGTGACAGAAGTAATACGTACAGGTTTGTTGGTAATTGTAGCCCCAAAGTCCTTGACCTTTTAATTCATATCCATCTGAAATATTTCAGCTTCATATCCGCGTGACATACCTTGCCATCAATAAATATACAGTTAAATGATTTTCACGAATGCACTGGGATTTTTAAATTGTTCAGTAGTGGATGTCATCTGATTATGCTTTTAGACAGCAGAGATTTCAGAATAAAAGAAAGCAGCTCACAAGATAAAGAGAGCTTAAATGAAAAGAAGAGGGGGTAGTGAATAATTTAACTATGAAAGAACAAAGATAGTCAAAAGGAACAAGATAAAGAGAAAGATTAATTATGTATAGAGAGGTTGAGAAAGAAATGTAGAAATATACAGGAGACAGGTTACAACCCATTTTTACTTCTCACTAGTACTTAATAGTATAATCTCAGATTATCTAAACAGTTGAAGAAAATTGGTATAGATTTTATATGAACTTTTTGCTTAAGAAAGATACATTTGTAAAAATTTACTTTCTGTGAGTGAAATTCCCAAGTGGTGGACACGTGTAAGGAAATGTATCTATAACAATCAAGCTGTAACTGACTGTGTTAGTCCCAGCTTCCCTTCTGAGATTGCTTCCACATGTAGATTTTGCTCTGGTCCCAACTGGAGGAGAGGTGGGGTGGGGGAGGGGGGCATCAACACAACATTGTCCCCTAATCATCTACTTTCTGGGGTTTGCCTGCCTTGCTGTGATCTTTCCCAAGCTTGGATTGATAACAATCTTTTTTGCACAGGGAGTGGTCAGGAAGCTGTACATTTTGAACATCCTACTTACATTGGCATCCTTTTCTTTTCCTCAGCCCTCCATGGTCACCATTTTCCCACATTAAACCAGAGGGCTTTTTAAAAAATAACTATTGCTAGATTGCTACAGCACAATAATGTTATAATGATTGGTTGCTATGCTCTACTAGCTCCACTGAATCCCTAGCTTTCATTTTTTAAAGTCTCTAGTCATTTTCTCTGTGGTGATATAAGGAAAAGGGTGTATCTCCACAACAAAAGAGGCCAGAGGCTCACTTTTTTAAAATGAAAGCTGGGAATTTAGAGAAACAAATGGATTATGACAAAAGATTGTTAGAATGCTATGGTAACATAGCAACTAGCTGTTTTTTAAAAAGCCCTCTGCGTGGGAGAAAAATAGTGGCCACAGGGGGTTAAGGCAAGGAAAATGAGAGGGAAACTGTCACATGGACACTCCATTCAGAGTTGCAACAAGAGCTAGAAAGTGAATCCTCATTGTGTAGAAGCAGCTTCAGTCAGCCTTGCCTCATCCTTCTTTCCTTTCCCTTCTGCTTCCTCCCTCTCCCCATCCATTGGGACTCTCATTTCTGTCCTTTGCCTTATCCTTTCTTTTACCTTCAAGCACTTGCTTCTTTCCTCAGTTGCCTTCAATAATCTTCTGTAGCTGATCCCTGCAGCATATTTTTGAGGGTCAAAAGTGCCTTTGTGACATATGGACCACATCACACCAAGCCCTCTCATGATACGGAGCTGCCTCGATTTGGCCTTTGTGACAGGATAACCATTGCACCAATCCCCATCAGCATCTCAAACTTCTTTGGCATGCAAAAGAAAGATGTGGATTGGCATACTGGCTAACTATAAAAGCTGAGCTTTCCCTCTGAATCAGAGGAAGCCTGCTCTATGCCCCCATGCTGTTGGCTTGGGGGAGGGGTATTTTGGTATGGGCTCTCTTCTAGGTGGTTTCCCAAATATGCTGTAGTGCCTTTGCTTCTTATTAGCTTCGAGACAATACCTCTGCTCCTCATACCAGGGAAGTGTTTCAGGAGGAGTTGCAAACTTCTGGGCAATCACTTGTCTTTGTTATTGTACATGGTAGAATGTCAAGCTGCCAGGTCCAGAAAAAGGGACAGGCATGTTTCAATCAGCTGTCCATGAAAAATAGAAAACTGACTTTGAAAAGATGAGTAGTGCATTGATCATTTCCATAAATTATTACTCAGAGAATCAGAGACCACTGATGTCGGACAATAGAGAAGAAGAGCTGGACTGGGCCACAATTCCGCCTGTGCTCACCTGGTTAAGGAGAGTGTCTTTTTGAAGAATGTGCTACCCTTCTTTTTCCCCTAGATAATGGACATAGGTCTTATGTTCCTCCTATATGCTCCCTGGACCCTATGAAGAAATATTTGAGAACTACTGCCCCCACCATAAAAACAGTATGTGTGAACTTCTATTATGTTTCATACAGGCTTTGTAGTGTGATTAGGGTCACCCGCTTAAGTCATTTGAATGGTCTCTTGCTTCTACAGGCATTTTTAGTACAGTGCTGACAATGAGTTATGGTAATTGTCTCTGCCTGCCCATCCTTGACCCTTTTCATTAGCTTTGCTAGTCCCTAGGGAAGGGTGGTGCCAGCTTGGAAGTAGCTGCAGCATTTTCTCGGTCCACAATTCCTGCCTATAGAGGTGATCAATACAGGGTGGTATTAAACTATATGAAAATTATTCCAGTATTGCAATAATAGTATATGAATTGGGACTTTATAAATGTAACAGTAGATAGCCATTTGATTGCAATCCAGTGCAGATGAACAGGCAAAAACAGCAACCAAAATAACCAGTCACCCTGTAATGATGTCACAACTATTTGTTCCTCATCTAAAGATGGCAGGATTGGAGTTGTAAGGCCTTCAGTTGGCCATCATGAGGAGAGGAGAGAACAGCTTTTACAAGTGGACTTTATACAGTAAGCAAAAGCAGGAGGATGGATTCTTGAATATTTTTCATCTAAAAACAAACTGTGTTTGAATGAAATTTTGATAGCGATACATGTGCTTTCCATATTTATGGACACTCAGTAACCCAAACCAGTACTTAGAATCAACAAAGATTGCTGGAATCAACAATAGTTTAAACAAAGATTGCTATTACGAGGAATGCCAAATGCTAAAGCTTGTCTTATTAGAGGCATTATACTTCCTTAGCCTTATATCATATGTATGCAGTGTGTGTAAAACAATGAAATTTATGAAAATCCAGATGCAGGTTATAATTCACCCTGAAGCTAATCTGCTCCCTTAAATGAGACTACTGTGGCATGGAGTATGTGGCTCGCAATTTTTAAAAAGTAATAGTTCTACTGCAAGCAATGGATTGTGAAATCTGGAACTAAAAATATATAGAAGCAATTATAGTGATGTTTCTCCTGAAATAAAATGAAAGAAGCAAAAACAGATTTTCTGTGATGCCAAATCAAAGCAAATCTAATTCAGGGTTGTTGTTTTTAATCTGCTTTGTGGAGAATTTCAAAATTCTTATATTGCCCTTGGTAAAAGGGCTAAATGGAGACATTTAAAAGGCATTATAGTTTAAAATTCCCATCTTTGAAGAGATTGTACAAACTCTACTATATGACACTATAGGTAGACAGGGTATCCTTACTTCTATCCTGTTAACACTTGTTCAAAAAGGAATTATCTCAAGGAAAATAGAAAGAAGCAACTTAGATGTTTGTCTATAAAGTGTTAATCAGATGTTCCCCTCAAATATTTGATATTCACCTCCTAGATTTGAATTCTGGGTTCCTGAGGATGTCTCTAATTTTAAAAGTTGTTTCCCACAACATACATGCCAAACATGAAACATTTTGCTCATGTGCTCTGGAAAGGCAAACAAGCAGCTGATTTTGGATTCAGAAACAGGTTAGTAGACAACATTATTATGTTTTCAATGGGAAAATATAGGTATTTTTTTAATTAATCTTCTCCACTAACTCAAGGAATATTGTTACAAGGTAAAGGGAAATCAGGCATGTTGATCTTCTTTGGGTTATCTACAGGAAATATTTTTTAATCTCATTGGCTAATTCTAGGTGCACTTATAAGCTCCTGTATGATGAAACCTTTGCTTTGCTTTTCTTCATTAAAAAGCATTGGTGAAGAAAATGGTTCCCTAGAAACTTTGGTCATTTTAAAAATCTTTGGTTCAGGCCTCTATTCTTGGTGCTGGGGGGGGCAGCAGTGGGAGGGCTTCTAGTGTCCTGGCCCCATTTTGGCCACTGTGTGACAGAGTGTTGGACTAGATGGGCCACTGGCCTGGTTCAACATTGGCTTCTCTTATGTTCTTATGGAGCCATTGCCAGCTCCAGCAGAACCCACAGCTGGCCCCTCTGAAGCTGCAGAGAGCAGCAATTTACCAGCACAGCCTGTACTGGCACCTGGCTCAGAGACAGCTGATGAGCAGCAGACACAGATAGACAGCCCTCCTGACTGGCCCCCAAGGGTTGCTTGTGTGTGGGAGAAACTCCAACAAGACTTAGCAGCAAGGAGATGCTGAGCTTGACTGAGAAATAGGCGAGCTGTCAGTCCTGAGTTTTAACAGACACATGGTTGCACTAATTGGAAACAGCAGCAAGAGGGCTATTTAGCCTCAGGCTAAGCCGGCTCTGTTTGTGAACGCAAACTTGTCATTACTCCATGATGCCTTGCCGCTCACCACCCTTCATTTCCAAGACCTTGTTCCTGCTGCCTGCTGCTGGCTTTTGACCCTGGCTTGTTCAACCCTGCTCTTGGTTTGTGCTTTGAATTACTGCTCTCGGCTTCTGATAACCTCCTGTTAACCTGATTGCCTTGAATTATTACTAATAATGGGGGATCTGAGATATAAAATTGGCAGTAGGCAATAAGAGAACAAACACCTTTATATACAGGGGTCCCGCTTCTTCCAAAGGTACCAGAAATAGACATGGAGTCTGGCTTCAGTATAAAATGGTTTCGTTTATTGAAGAAACTTCAAACAATACACAAACATACACCCAGTTACACAACTTCTAGGAAAATTAGATAGAAAATAGAGACATTCGCATGAGCAGGATATTGTTGGGGGACAATATTTACCTGTCCGGTGAGATGATGCGTCCCAGTGGAAAAATAAGGGAAACTAATAGATGGGGATCGTGCTGTGAACTGGCGGAAGCACATGGAGACTCTGGCTGCAGTCTAAGAGTCTTAGAGGCAGGGTAGGGTTCAGGATAGAAAGAGTTAGGGTATGAGCACGCTGCTGGGTGCCCACTTTTATGAGGGGGTGTTGGGGAAGGGCATTGCTGGCCACCTCCCTTGAGACAGCCCCTTGGTGGTCTGTTCCAAAAGTCACGTCTGCAATAGGTAAAGGACTTAAGGGGTTGGTCAATGTTAAATTCTAACAGAACTTGTGACAGAGACACCTCGAGGGTCGTGATGACTCATCGGCTAGCGCCTATTGTGTTCTTTGTCTCAGGGCAGCAGAACCAGTTCCTCGAGTGGATTAGGAAGGCCAAGTCCTTTGTCAAATGGAAGGCGGGAAAGAGTCTTTTGTGCCTTCGATGCAGAGAAAGTGGGGGGTTGGCCTGCGTGATGAAGAAGGATTTCTCTTGATGGCATCAGGAGTCCCTGGTTTAAACATCAATGGCAGATGGCTGTTTTGGAGTGCTTCATGTGTCTAGGGATACATCTCGGAACAGGCGACCTCGGGAACCACGCACACATCATCTCAGCCTCTTGCTGGCGTGTGTTTGGCATCACAATCTGGTCACCTTACACAAGAGTCCCTTTTGCACATTTTACACATAGTCCATTTATGCCCATAAGAGCACACAAAGCTCCTTGTTGGGCAACACTCCCCCAGCTTCTGACCCTGGACTGAACGACCTTGCTTTTGGCTGACACTCTGGACTTTTCACTCTCGGCTCCTGCTTCACCCTTCTTGGTTCCGCACCCCGGACTGAACTCAGACTTCCCTCTGCCTGCTCTCTGGACCATGACACAAAGCCCTGAGCCTGCTCATGGGGAGGGCGGGGTATAAATTGAAGAAATAAATAAATAAAAAGCTAGCTGACCTTGTTATTCTTAGATAACACACAGCTGTGCAGAGGAATTAAGTGCCTAGCACCAACTTCCAATTAACACATTCCAACCAATAGAGGTCTGTGGGTTTCACCTGTGGGAAAGGGGCCAAGACAACCTGCAGTAAGTTTCGATTCCTTTCATCCTGTTCAATCAACCTATAAGTCATTCACCCAGCAACAGGGAGTTACATCATCACTAAGGGTTCCTATTGGTCCTTCAGGCCTGGGACCACATTGGATTCCTATAAAAAAAGTTAGGTGTAAGGAAGAGACAGACTCATGAGTAAAATACCAACACAACAGAATTGAAGGATGGCAGAAGGGGGAGGATCAGTCCTGCAAGTCATTACAGGGACTGCCTGGTGCTCAGCTTCACAAGAGCTGCATAGCTGAGATACCTTAACAGCTGAATTAGATAGAGGGTGGGGCAGCGTCTTAGTGGGGCTTTGAAGAGATAAAAAGGGAAAAGGAGGCTGAGGGGGAAGCGCGCCTTTTATACCCTCCAAATCAGGAAAAAAAATTATTCTAGTGATCATTGATAGGGCAACTTGCTTCCCGGCAGCAATACCTTTGAGAACAGCTGATGCACTAAGCGTTGCCAAAGCGGTGTTGGAATTTTGTGCTGCGTATGGGTTCCCTAGAGTAGTGACATCTGACCAGGGCACCGTTTTTGTGAGCAGGGTGATGCAGAAGTTGTATAATCTAGCAGGAGTGACGCAAAAATTAAGTGTAGCATATCATCCCCAGTTGCATGGGCAGGTTGAAAAGTGGGGAGGGACTCTTACCCGGATGTTAAAGGCTTTCTGTGCAGAACATCAAAGGATGAACTGGGATGAATTCATTCCATTCTTGGTAAGCACATATAGGGAAGCGGTACACCCCTCGTTGGGAGGTTTTTCGCCAAATGAGATGGTATTTGGGAGAAAGCTGCCTGGAGTCTTAGAGCTGTTGAGAGTAAACTGGGAAGGGATATGGACTTCAGATGCCACAGCCGGCCGCAGAGTATTTTGCAAACTTGCAAAGGGTTTTGCAGAGTGTAAGACAAACAGCTCAGGAGGCGATGGTGGAGGCCAGGCAAAGGCAGAAATGGTACTTTGATAAATCAACCAGATTCAGGCAGCTACAGAAGGGAGACCTCACATTGGTACTGAAACCAGAAGGACTGGGGAAATTAGATCTGAGGTGGAGTGGGCCGTTCAAGGTAGTGAAGAGTTGTGGTGATGGAAACTATCAAGTGGAGGACCCAGAAAGAGGGACCTTGTTGGTTCTCATTAATCGGCTAAAAAAAATTGTCAGGTGAGAAGTACAACAATTGTCAGTGGAAAGTTGGAAGGAGGAAGATTATGACATCCCTGATTTACTGGCAGAGAGCGGAAAGAGAGAAGGATTGGCAGAAATTCCTATTAACGAGACACTGACAGTAGAACAGCAAAGGCAAGTAAAGGAAATGTTGCAAGAGTTTGCAACCCTGTTCACAAACTGCCCAGGGAAAACTGGTTTGATCAGTCATGATTTAGATACAGGGGAACATCCACCGATCAAATGTAATCCATATCCCATCAGAGGGCCAATGAGGGAGGTAGTGAGGAAGGAGCTACAGAAAATGCTTGAGATGGGAGTCATAGAACCGAGCACTTCGGAGTGGAGTAGCAACCTCGTAATAGTTCCCAAAAAGAAGCTTCATGAAGGAGACCCCTTAGAATATCGATCGTGCATAGACTATAGAAGGTTAAACCAATTGTGTAAAACTGATCAATATCCAGCACCAAATATAGAGGAGGTCCTGGAAAGGATTGTGAGTGCAGAGTATATCACCACCTTAGACCTCACATCTGGGTTTTGGCAGTTACCGTTAACAGAAAGAGCTAAGGATAGAACAGCCTTCTCATGTTTCATGGGGCAATTCCGTTTTAACGTGCTCCCATTTGGAATTAACTCAGCCAGCAAGGTGTTCCAGAGACTAATGGACAAGGTGCTACAGGGATTAGATTTCACAGGAAGTTATCAGGATGATATTGCAGTGACCAGTTTATTGTGGTCACAGCATTTAGACCATCTAAGAGTTGTATTGTGGAGAATCCAAGAGTCAGGACTAACCATTAAACTTTCAAAATGTCAAATAGCCAATAGCTCAGTTGTCTACTTGGGCCATCAAATAGGGAGAGGGAAGATAGCACCACACAAGGCAAAAATAGACGCAATTGTTAATTGGCCAGTTCCAACCACCAAAAAGTAGGTACTGAGTTTCTTAGGAGCGAGTGGATTCTATAGGAGGTTTATCCCTAACTTCTCACATCAAGCAGCACCACTCACCAATTTATGTAAGAAAAGGATAGCTGGGAGAATACCCTGGACACCTGAGTGTCAAAGAGCTTTCGACACATTAAAGAGCAGGCTTGCAGAAGCCCCAATCCTTAAACCGCCAGATTATTCCCAGGAGTTTATAGTGCATACAGATGCCAGCCGGTACAGTTTGGGGGTGGTTTTACTGCAGAAAGGGCAAGATGACTGTCTCCATCCAGTAGCATGTCTGAGTTGTAAGCTGCTGCCCAGGGAGCAGAAATACAGCGTCATTGAGCAGGGAGCCCTGGGAGTGGTATGGGGGCTAAACAAGCTTAAAACATACCTAAGGGGGGTACACTTTCAGTTGGAGACGGATCATAGTCCATTGGTTTTCATCAACAGGATGAAAGAAACTAATGCTAGAATTCTAAGATGGGCGTTATCCCTACAGGATTTTTCATTCGAGGTTAGATACATTAAGGGAAAAGAAAATGTATTAGCTGACTCCCTCTCAAGATGTTTTGCCGAAGCAGATTAATGGGATAGATCACAGTTAGTAGATAAATTGGGGAATAACCGGAATTTATCCGAACTGATGTTTTGTTATTTTCTCTCGCAGAAAGTGAGATGGACATACCCTCCCTTTCTGCATGGGGGGGTGTAAGGAAGAAACTGACTCATGAGTAAAATACCAACGCAACAGAATTGAAGGACGGCAGAAGGGGGAGGATCAATCCTGCAAGTCATTACAGGGACTGCCTAGTGCTCGGCTTTGCAAGAGCTGCATAGCTGAGATACCTTAATTAACAACTGAATTAGATAGAGGGTGGGGCAGTGTCTTAGCGGGGCTTTGAAGAGATAAAAAGGGAAAAGGAGGCTGAGGGGGATGTGCGCGTTCTTTCGGCAGAGCATCCCCTGCCTGTTAGAGTTTCTGTAAGTTTTGGCCGTTTTTAACGATTGTTTATGTTTTGGCAATCAGGGAAGCAGCTTGGACTTTCCCTGTTCTTTTGAACTTTGTCAATTAAGATTGCCCGCTTTTGCTGTTTTGTTAATAAAATGTATTTTGCCTGAACTGCTGAGTCGAAGTGTGGAGCCGGAAGCTGGATAGCCCAGTATAGAACCCGGGGCCCGAATCATACATTAGGTTTTCAACTTGGTGTTTGCCTTATGGTGACGGTGTACTACCGCACAATCCAGTTGCTGTTATGCTCCTAGCAGCCATTTTGATTGCATGCTCAAGAGAGCCAAACAGCTTGCTGGTCCTGGCTGACTCTGGAGAAAGAGCCAATTCTTACATTTCTTGTTTTTTAAAAAACTATTCTTGCACCTTAATAAAAATAATTATATTTTTCTTGCTTGTGGTTTTTCTTTCAACTGGCATCAATCTCACTCCAGTGTTTTAGACCCAGTGACCATCTACCAGGTAACTTGTATTTTGTTTGGGAACTTATTCTGTAGGTTTGCCCTATGGATTTGACTTTCTAGTTAAATCCCAGAGAGGCTAGGAGCTTGACCTTTTACTTGTAAGCCTTTGGGATAGTTCAAAAGGGCTGGTGGTAGCCTACCAGGCTAGTGTATGGGCAGCCATACACTAGGATTTTGTAATTTTGTTGTACTGCAGCCCTTCCATGCAAAGCCTGGGCTGGAGTGGGGATTTTTGACAGTATTAATGCTTAAATGTGTGTGTGTGTGTGTGTGTGTGTACACACACACACACATACACCGCTACAACAATGTCATTCTTATTCTAAACATGAGCATCTGCCCAATGTCAGACAGCATTCACTAGGGAGGCTTTGGTTCAGGTCCCCACTCTCCTATGCCACTTGCTGGGTACCTTGAGTCAGCCCCTCTCAGCCTTGACTACTTCACAGGGTTGTTGTAAAGATAGAGAGAGGAGGGGAAACCGATGTATACCATCCTGAGCCCTTTGGGGACAGGGTCAGGATGAAAATATACTGAATAAATATCTGCCACATAGAAACCATCCTAAAAACTTAAATTCTTATGCAATGAACCTAAGAACTGGGCCCAAAAGATAACTGATTGTCACTAGTACAAATTTTGCTTAAGTTATTCTTATAGAATCTATATATATTTGAGTGGCTATTAATGGCTGCTCCTGGTTTATGTTTGTCGTTTCTTTCAACGGTGGTTTTTTGCAAGTCAAGCAGCTTCTGTGCTTTTGGTCACCAACAGTAAACTCCCTCCTCTTTAAACCCATGCATTCTGATCCATAACAAATAGCTATTGCAAATAGCTTTAAATTCCATTTCTCTTAATATAGTGTACAGCAAAGAAAAGTCTGTCTCATTCCCATGGTAGGAAAGAAAGCTTTGAAGCATCTCCTCTGTGGGAGTGTTTCTGAGCTTTTCTCACAGGATTGTAGATGAATTTTTCTTCAAAACAGATCAGATGTAAAAGCAAATCCCAGCTGAGGGACATTTCTCACATTACTTTTTAATGATGCCCACTCTTGGGAGTCACTCCCATGGTTGAAAATGCATGTAAATGTAACGTGAGTACACATAACTACTTGGGAGAGAAGATCATTCCCTGAGTAGGTTTAAAGATGGCTTTGTACATTGCAAACCAGGGCTCTTTTTGTAGCAGGAACTCCTTTGCATATTAGGCAACACACCCCTAATGTAGCCAATCCGCTAAGAGCTTACAGAGCTCTTCTTACAGGGGCTACTGTAAGCTCTTGGAGGATTGGTTACATTAGGGGTGTGTTGCCTAATATGCAAAGGTGTTCCTGTTACAAAAAGAGCCCTGATTGCAACTATAGAATGAACACTGAGGGGATAGTTGTCGGAAGCAGTTAAAGATTCTTTCCCCAAATTCCTGGAGTTTCCTGCCTCTGGACTGGCCATAGAACTTTCAGGAGACTGTCTCTATGTTAACCTGTTGGAGCAAAAGCAATGAAATGGCTAACAAATTTATTAAATGGACTAGAATCCACTTTCCAGTTTGGTTTTCCTCAGTTTTGTTCTCCATGGATGTGAAAACAACTCCAGGTATCCTGTTTGGAATCGTAATCCTGTCACAACGACGTGTCATCTTAAAGACAGTTTGAAAGTTCCTCTTGCAATTTATTTGATCAGCAGTTTTGTCTAAATGGCACCACCACAGGAAAATATTAGCAAACTATGTTTGTTGCTGAAAAGCTGCAGCTGACTTACGGTGACCTGGCAGGGTTTTCAACATAACAGATGTTTGGGGGTGGTTTGCCTTTGCCTTCTTCTGCATCGCAACTCTGGACTTCTTTGGTGGTCTCCCATCCAAACACTGACCAGGGCTGAACTGGCTTAGCTTCCAAAATCTGACAAGGGCTATCTAGGTCAGGACAGGAACAATGTTCAGATCTGAATTTAAAAACACCAAATACAAGTACTTCAAATTACAGGACAGAAAAAATCATTTGACCCAGGGATGCACTTCTGAAAACAGAGTCATGCTGTGATGAACAGGGCCACATTATGACTTTTGTGGGCCCTAGGCATTTTCTCCCTTGTGGGCTCCTCCCACCATAATAATATCAATATTAATGAATGTTTTATATACTTTTACATACTTCAACATTTTCCCCTGTTTTAGGCTAAATATAATAGATTTTTGTGGGCCCTAAAGCAGGGGTGTCAAAGATACAGCCCATGGGCCAGATCTGGCCTCTGCAAGCCTCCAATCCAGCCCCAGAGCAACTGACTTTGTGCTGCTTCCTGCTTCTTGTTTCTAACATTGCAGCTCCTTTTGTCCAGTCTCCTCCTTCAGATGAGAGAAAGAAAGCCTTCCCTCGATTGGCTGAGGGCTCATCCCCCACTCCTCTTTTTCTGGGGAGGGAGAGAGCCAGAGAGAGGGGGGAAATGGCATCTCATGGGACTTTTAAGAAGACCAGCAATGTTTTATTCCAAGTATAAGCTTTTGCGTGCAAGCACACTTTTTCTTCAGAGACAGAGAAGGAGGGGAATATGCCAGATAGAAGGGGGGGTCTCCTGTGTTTATGACCAAAAATGTTTTATTCCGGGTATGAGAGAGAGAGAGAGAGAGAGAGAGAGAGAGAGAGAGAGAGAGAGAGAGAGAGAGAGAGAGAGAGAGAGAGAAAGTCTTATGTTTAAAACCAAAACATGTTTTGTTCCAGGTATAAACTTTTGTGGGCAAGAATACTACTTCTTCGGGGGAGGGGGGAAGAGCCAGAGAGAGCACTCCAGACAGAGGGGGAGAGTCCCATGGCGCTTGGACATATCCTCCTTTCCATTTTTAACAGATGGGGAGGAGAAAACCTAACAGCACAGCTTGCATTCCTTATTAGTGCAAGAGAGCAAGAGTACAGCAGCACCTTAATGACTAACATTTGTGGCAGGGCGTGAGCTTTCATGAATCACTGCTCACTTCTTCAGATACAGCTGGAATGTGAGTCCATTTCTCCTCATATCTTGGAGAGTGAAGTGATTTCAGATGCCAAATAACAAAAGCAGCCATTGGTAATGAGAGAAGAAACTTAGGTCTCAATTCAGTCCAGGAGTTTGCATTGTCTTGAGCTTCATTATCAGTTGAAACTCAGCAGTCTCTTTGAAATTCCGTTGTAAGAGAACTGGTACTCTTAGGTCAGCAACTGAGTGCCTTGAAGGTTAAAATGTCCCCCCACTGGTTTTTGAATGTTGTGGTTTCTAATAGCAGTAGAATTTTTTTTATTAATTATTTATTATTTCAGCTTTTACCCCACCCTCCCCGCCAAAGCAGGCTCAGGGCGGCTTACATAAAATCCAGTAAAAACAATATGCATCACAGTTTAAAATAGAGCATAAAATACACAGTAAATGATTGCATATAGCACCTTTAAAGACTAACAAAATTGTGGTAGGGTATGTGCTTTCGTGAGTCACTGCTCGCTTCTTCACACTTATTTCCATTTATTCTTTGCATCCCCCTGGACTGAATCATCCTGCACCAAATCGAGACCTAGGTTTCCTGTCTCATTACCAAAGCTGATATCTCCATGCCTCTGTATATCACACTAATGCTGATATATCTCCACCCATCTGCATATCACACCTAATCCAATCATTCCTGCAATTTCCATTTGGCATCTGAAATCTTCTTTATAAATTTTATATCTCCAGTACCTTGTATTACATTTTATGGCACACATGGCCTGGCCCAACAAAGTGACATTTATGTCTGATCTGGCCCTTATAACAAATGAGTTCGACACCTCTGCCCTAAGCATTTTTTTCCTGATGTAAGAAAATAAAATATTTATTTCACCCTTAATAGTTCATTTTTCTGATTCTTATTTTAAAAGAAACTACAACATTTCAATGGGGCCCTAAAGGTATCATAGACCCTAGGCATCTTGCCTACTGTGCATAATGGATAAGTCAGCCCTGGTGACAAAAAAAAGTCAGATTTTATCTTATTTTTTAAATCTAGTTTTCATGATTATGGTGATCAGGAGGCCACCTTTTGCGTAACTGGTAGAGTACACAAAACTATGTGATTTGAACGTAGCTGGCCACATTCTTAAATGACATTTTGAGAGGTATTTATTGCACCATATTTTATAGCACCATGAAAAAACCTAGGGGAAACAACAGGCTTTGTACCATCTCTTCTTTGTTCCGTATTCTTTATTTCAAGATTCGTAATCATACATTGAACTGTACTGAGCAAACACTTGGTTTCATCTATTGAGTTAATTGTGTTTAAAAAAATAAATAATAGTGGTGGGGGTCAATGAGGGGAATGAACAATTGGGAATTCTTCCCCTCAACATTGCATTGCACACTGGTTCAAGACTCTGCATATAACTCACGTAATCCTGAACCTTCGTGGTCTAGTGCTGTAACACAGTCGCCTTATAGATACTGAGGTTTGTAGCTGATAGCAACCTGAACCTGATGGGTACAGTGCAAGGAGGAGTGAATGGGAGAATTGGGAGGGGGGAGAACTCTGGTTAGAGGGATACATGCCTTATAGATTCAGAATAGTGTAAATTCTTAGGGACTTGAGCAGGCCAATTTCCCATCCACCTTTTGCTTTCTCCTCCTTAATTGATGCTCAACTGCCCTTAACATTTTGTACCACAATCCTAATCAGACTATTCAGGAGATTTGCTTTTTAATAATTTAGAAAGAAATATTTCCTGTATTTCTGGGGAGTCCCCAAGTATGCAAATGCCTCTACCTTGTCTGTGTTTGGCCCCAATTTTACTGTTGTGCTGATAGGCACAACGGTCAACTTCACAATTAGAGGAAATTATATACTTGATGTTATATTGCATTAAAAAAAACATTTACATTCTCTGTCGTGTCCAGCACATATCCATGTGCATTGCAAGCTCCATTGCAAGCTCCATGTGAATCACAGAGCAATAATCACATTTATATACAGGATCCCTTGTGTACTGTATATTAATGTCTGGTTGGTAATTTAACAGCACCTCTAGGCATAAACAAAAGTTTATTAAAACAGTAAGTAAAATTTTCCTGACGACTGGCCTGCATTTTTAATTTTCAGATCAGCACACCAAAAAGGAGAATGTGGATAACTTTATGCAAAAATGAAATATACCAATTTATTGAAGCAACTCTTAAGCCTCATATTTTGTGCAAGTTATATATAACAGTGCCTTGAGCTATGAGCTACTTTTTACATTCACAATCCTCTCTTTTCTCATAATTGTTAACAATAAACAAAATCCTGTTTTGATTAAATCATGAACATTTTGTAATAATAGGACCTCTTTAAAAATTCAGATTTAAGTAACACTTGTCGAGAAGTCATTGAGGTATCCTGTGGGCAGGAATTTGCAGAGATCGCTACAAACAATGGTCTTCAATCACCATTTATCAGATTTTGAATTGTCTTGATCTGTTTGCATTGCTTATTTTAAATTGTTCAACAACATAAGCTATAGGCAATTTAAAAATGGAATGCAAGTTTGTTTGTTGAAATTATTTATAGACCACCTGTCCCTTCAGGCTCAAGGTGGTAAAAATAAATAAATAAATGCTTGTTTGTTTACACATACACACACACACATATATAGCATACAAAAGACACCATAAAGCCTACTGATAAAAAACAATCACAATCCATAACCACAATCCTCTAGCTCCCAAATACCCACAAAATTCAATATCAGCATAATAAACAGCAAATCTCTTTTTAAACCCCTTTGGAATATTACTGTTTTACAAGCTCTTCCAAATGAGAGCAGGAAAGTTGCAGATCTTACCTCACCTGGCAATCCACATGTGGAACCACTACTGAAAATTCTCTAAAAATGGCTGCCATTGATCTAACTTCCCGTTGCAGGGAACAAAGAATCTGCTAAGAAGAAAGAAGTGGACTCCTGTACTCATATAGGGAGGAACTTCTAGGGAGGCACTTCTATGGATATGTGGGTCTTGGGCCATTTTTGTTGTTCAGTCGCACAGTCGAGTCCGACTCTTCACAACCCCATGGACCATATCACGCCAGGCCTTCCTGTCTTCCATCGTCCTCCAGAGTTTGCTTAATTTTATGTTCATTGCATCGATAACACTGTCTTGTACAGTGATAAAAGACTTGGGCCATAGAGGGCTTTAAAGCCAGCACCTTAACACACCAGTAGACAATACAATTGTTTGAATACAGATTAATATGACTGAAGGGATTAATTCCAGACTAATCATAAAATGGGTTGTTGCATCTGGTACTAACTTGCCCTCCCATAACATTGCAATACTCATGTCTTGAGGTTACAGTTGTATAAATCAGCATGACAAGATTTACATAAGCAAATAAGCAGTGCGACAGTTCATCACCATTCAGGTGCAATGACAGTCCTCAATCAAACCTATGGGTAGGGCCTGGATGGTGGAAACATCTTGATATTTTCCACATGAAGTAACTCACATTCTATGCCAAGGAAAACTAAATTCTGTAACTGTACAAGTTATACCATACGGTTTCTAGCAATTTGCAGCTATGGCACTAATATTTTCTCTCAAGGGCAAAGAACACTGTAAGGAATGGAGCTGATAGGTATGTTTTACATTTTCATTTATGAAATGCAAGAGTTTCTTATATGGCCGTGTATTGTGAGTTGCTTGGTATTATGTTGCAGACATAAGGAAAGGAGCAAAATGAAACACACAAAGACTGGGGATGCATCCTGTGTATTCTTTTTACAGAAGGACTAATAACACGCCCATTCAGTCGACTGGCATTAAATTCATGGTACAGGGCTTCTTTAAACATGTTCTTAATGGACCAGAAACAAAGGGGCTCAAGTTATAAAATACAACTTGGTTATTTCGTCAGTGGATATTACTGCTAAAATTTTTGCAATAAGATGTTCAAGAACAACATTCTGCAAGAAAGTAAGGGAGACTATGGATCAGTGAAGTTAAAGTAGATACAAATGGCATCAGAGGCTGGTAGTCTGAAGACACAGTCATGGTTGGGGCAGGAAGACTGAAAGCTGACCATAATCACTGGACTTTTAAAAATGAGAGTGACAAAGTAGGACAGCAGATAGTGAAGCAGGTAGATGAAAGATCATGTGTATATTAGTTTAAGAGCAGCTTGTTTTTATTCAAAAGGCAGTTGGCTCCCATTGGGAAGGCAGGTCAGAGTTTTGTGACAGAGGCAGGTGACGCCTTTGTGCTACTAGACAATTGCTGAGCCCATCACAAACAATACCTTCTTTGGCCAACTGCATCAGTGGTGCTCAAGTCCAGCCAATAGCAGGCTACCAGTTCCCTTTTTAAAGTACACTTCCATGGGACGGCAGAGAATAAGGATGCTGGGTCCAGGTGCCAGAATCCATTCTTCAAGGCTCCCCAGGTCCAGGAATTAAATTCCACCTATTGGTGTAAACTAAGAAACCAAATATCTGCTACGGTGCCTGACTGAGTTTGAGAAGACAAACATACAAGTGTTTTCTGTGCTCACAGCCATGAATACAAAAGGAAGGGTGAAAGGCTAGATCATTGTATTGTCTGAATGTTCAAACATGACTTTGATCTGTCCCATGTAAGGGTAATATCCAAAGCCAACCTGAGGAAGGACTCTGTTCTCAATTTGTAATTTCAGTTCCTCTGGTTTAGATTAAGCCACATGCAAATATTGAAAGCTGGAATTTGACCCGGTGACATCTTAACTTCAGAAGCAGAAAAGACTGGAAAAAAGAAAAAAAGATATTGGTTCCATGCCTGGAAGCTTTGCATATTCATACTGCTCACAGTTGTTAAGCATTTGAAAATTCAGGTAATGAGCATACAATACTCTGGTTGCCTTTGTATTGCTTGGGGGTTTGCTGTTCTAGTGATGTCTCCACAGAAACCATCCTATCAAGTCAATTTTCCCCCCTCAAATTGAATCAGTACGTGTACATTGAAGTTTTCAACATCACCCATAAGGTTTTTAAGGCTTGTCAAATGAATCTGCATGGTCTCTAACCATGAATAAAAATGATTTCAGATATCATCTTTATTTCAAGTTTTTATTTCATGGGATTAATTTAATTGATTGTGCTGACGGCTTATGAAGTTGCAGCCACAATAAATATATTTTCAGTTCTACAGAAATTAAGATTCTTGGATCCTTTGAAAACATCTGGATCCAATAGAGACACGAGCATCTTGTGTTCGCATTGTTGAACATGGTGCCCTTTTCGTAAGGGACATGCACTTTTTATCACAAATATCTTTGTCACCTGCTTTCTTTGCTTATGGCATATTTCCTTCTAAGTAATTTTACTTTGGTTCTTTATATTAGATAGTAAAGCAAGTGAAATTGAAATTATAACACTGTTCTACTTTAATCATTCCATGTTTACACAAGTTTCTGAGACATCTCATTATGGTATCAAGAAGATCCTGCTGGAACATCCTTCTAAGTCCTATATGTAATGTACAGTGCCATCCTAAGCAGAGTTACAACCTCCTAAGTTCATTGACTTCAATTCTGCTTAGGATGCGACTGTTGGATATGGAAAATTTGGTATCAGAAGTGCTAAAATGAAGGGAGCTGTGAGAATAAAGTCATGCTTGAAGTTAAAGGGGCTTGCCTAGTTTCTACATAAGCCCCTGCTTTCTTGAATGGATATTTCTGAACTCTCTGCCCAGGATCCAAAGATCAGTGGACTTAGCACTATGTATCCCAAAGGGCTTTGGATTTATGTTCCCTGAAGACCTCATGCTACATAAAGGTAAAGGTAAAGGTTCCCTTGCTCGAAAGCCAGTCGAATCCGACTCTAGGGTTGCGGTGCTCATCTCCGTTTCAAAGCCGAAGCAAGCAGCTTTTGAAGCTGCAGGAATTTTCAAAACAGTTTATGATGTAGAGTGGCAGTCTTTGGTAGCTCTTTGGATCTCCATTGGTGTGGTTTCCTGAATACATATTGCAATGCTGAAAAAAACATTTATTGCTGTGCCGAGAACTGCCAAATACATTAACTTGCACATTGTACAAAATAGGTGGATGTATTTGGGTTTTGGTTTGTCTTTTCTTTGTTTTTATTGGTTTGGAGATTTTTTTTGCAAAGCATTCTAATTATGAAGGAGGACTTAAAACAAACTATGTAGGGCATGGATTGGCCAATGGAAATCCTCCACAGGTACACACACACACAACCAAACGTGATGGTTCACTGATTATTGCCCACATCTGCTAGATGTTGCTTTTACAAAGAAAAAAACACAAGGCAAAGAGCTGACGTTCTTGGAGTACTACATTCCTCACCCAAAAGGTTTTTGACATTTGTACCAGTCACTTGGCGCAGTCGTGACTATGATCTTCTCCATGAACACACATGACGCTGCTTTATAGTGAACTAGAAATAAGGCCCATTGCGGAAATAAATACAACGGGCTCTAGAAAGAGGCTCTGGGAGAGTGCCCTGGCTTTGGGCACTCAGTGACAATTTGCTGTGGCAATCTCAGCAGGGTATAATGACAGAGTCCACCATTTTCTCCAGAGGAACTGATCTTTGCTAGCTGAAGAGCAGTAGTAATTTTGAGTGATCTCCAGCCCACCCCCTACATTGGTAACAGTGGTTCCCCAGGAGGGAGTGGCTGGTTTGGAGGGTGGAGTCTATGGCATTGTACCTGTCTGAGGTCCCACCCCTCCTCAACACTCACCCTCACCAGGTTCGACCCCTCAAATCTCCAGGAATTTCCCAACCTGGAGTTGATAACCCTATCTCCCTCCCAGCCAACCATCAACCTACCTTTAGTTTTCCATCTCCTCCCCCATCCCTCCTAGAGAGCAGTTGTAATTTTGAGTGATCTTCAGCCCCCACCTGAAGATTGGCAACAATGGTTCCCCATCAGGGAATGGCTGGATTGGAGGGTGGAGTCTATGGCATCATACCTGTCTGAGGTGCCACCCCTCTTCAAACCTCACCCTCTCCAGGCTCCATCCCTCAAATCTCCAGGAATTGCCCACCCGGGGTTGGCAACCTGATCAGGATTGGGCCCAATGAGTTTTCTCCCAAAGGCCAACATAGATGTGGAAAGGGCCTTTTACTGACAGCGGAGAAAGTACAGGTGCCAACTCTGATTAGGGAAATACCTGGAGATTTGGGGGGGGGGATCCTGTGGAGGGCAGCATTTGGTTTGTGTGTGGAAGGACTCAGCAGGGTATAATGCCATAGAGTCTACCCTCCAAAGCAACCATTTTCTCCCGGGGAACTGATCTCTGTCATCTGGAGGTAACAGTGGGAGATCTCCAGGTCCCACCTGGAGATTGGCAACCCATGGGGAAAGTCAGCGGCACTGCGGGGAGTTGAAGAAAATGGTCTGATGGTCGCTGGCCCACCTTGTTAGCCAGCCAGCCATGCTGAAGGTAAGCAGGAGAGAAAGCCTTTTTCCATTTATTCTGACAGGAAAGTGGCCACTTGGGAGGGGGTTATGTGCGGGGTAGGGGGTTATGCTGAAAGTCCTTTGTTTTTTTACTCACAGAACCAAGCTTGGTTGTCTACCAACAGCCACTGAGGGGACAGTCCCTCACAGGAGTCAAGAGAACTGTCTTCCTCAAGAGAGAGAGCTGGTCTGCCAGTAAATCTGACATGCAAATCTGTCTGAAGGGGGAGTGGGTGGGGAAGAGGAGCAGACTCAGCACCCGGCCAATGGCATGCGAGTGCTCTTGAGTGGCGGCTGATGGGCCAATGGCTGAGGGAGGGCATTTTACAGCCAATGGGAGCGCATGGAATCTTACAAAACCAAAAGATAATTATTATAAGGAGAGATCAGATCATCGATCCATCAAGGTCAGTATTGTCTACTCAGATCAGCAGCAGCTCTTCGAGGTGTTAGACAAAGGTGTAGAACCTGGGACCTTCTGCATGCAAAGCAAACACGCAACCACCAAGCCAAGTTCACCCCCTGATTTACATTCACCTGTTGTAGCAGCACAAGTTTGGGAACGTCCCTCACTCAGTTTCCCTCCCTCTCTCTGTGAGGTCATTCACTACTATACACTTTCTAGATAAATGATTCATTTTCACATTTTATTCTGAAAAGGTCTTCTAAATACTGTGAACACTTTGCTGAAGTGATGCATCTGGTGGCTGCTTTGCAAGTGACGTCATGTGAGAATGACTCTGGACTTCATCGAGATTAAACCATAACCCAGAACAGTTTGCCTGCTCACAAAGTGGAAAAGCAAGACTGGCTTTGCTACTTTTGTACAGTTGACAATGAATATAACTGCTTCCCAGATTTATTTTATTGCATTTCTACCCAACCTTTCAGGGTGGGGGGGATTACCAAGTGGTTTTCCAAAAAATTTCAGGTACCTCTTTTCCTTCAGTAGATGCCATCAGGACAACTCCCGGTGGCAGCTTTTGACAACAACATGGCAGAGCTGCCCACCAGGAGTTTTTTAGCCTGCATCAAAATTCAGGTGTATCTGTACCCTTGATTAGGATTACAGTAAGAGTCCCACAGAACTGGCATAAGAGTTCCTTGCCACAAACAGAGCATAGAATCACGGCAGAGTCACAAAGCGGGGGTGCCTACCTTCTAGCCCCAGCAGCTCTGAGGCCATCATTATTCCCGGGTGGGGGGTGTCAGAGGCTGGGTCTGGGAGCCATGACTGAGTGTCTGGCTGCCACTTCTTATCAAATATTAGGAATTGTGTCACAAGAGTGACAGTGTTCCCTGGAGGAAAAAGCCCATAACAGGGAAAATGGCCATAATTTGTCACCATGGGGATTTAAATCCATATTTAGTTTTAACATCCCTTCTTGTTTAGTTGTTCTCTTTCAGGCTTTTTAGCTTAGATTGCTTCCATGAGTATACAAGTTCCTCCACTGCCAGGTATAAAAGGTCTGGAAACATTTTTAAATGTTGTTTCTTTGCCAGATTAGTCTGGATGAACACTTTCCCCTTTTACTTATTAGACTGTAAACTCTACTTATTGCATAGAGGGAAATTGATTTTTTTCCACTATTTAAGTATGATCAATATTATTGACAAACTCAAATAAATTAGGTTTCCTCTTGGGGAATCACAGCAGGTGTATTGTGGGATACAGTTTCTTCTTCTGTATATACGTTTAATGTCATCAAATATCAAAACATTTAAAATAACTAGAATTATTTCCTGTTTTTAAGTTGTTGATAGCTTTCCATCTGAACCTGTTTCTGTTATTCATTAGCAACATTTAATGTTTCATGCACTTTTGTGGCATAGTTTGTACATGCCAATGTGCATTCTTAAGGGCATTTTCCTCGAAGTACCACTAAACAGATCAGAGTAAGATTCTGAGCAGACCTGCATAAGATTGTTCCCAAAATTATAGCAGTTAGTTGAGAAATACTGGATATTTGTGAATTACATCTGTTGAGAAATACTGGATATTTGTGAATTACATCTGTTAGTAACTACCAGCCCTAAACATTTGTGCTAGTGTGTGTACAGTGTGTCCTGATTGTTCTCCAAGCAGGTCAGGAATGGATCCTTCCATGCAGGCCAGCAACTCTAGTGGAGCTGTTGGTCCCCCCCTCCCAATTGCCCAGGCAGAACTAATGACTAATGGAGGTGAGGGCATACAGCTGCCACTGAAGTCAGGATCCTGCATGCACCTACATCTGGGTTTAGTCCAGCATCCTGCAAAACCTCATGATGGATCTTAGTCATCATAACCCTCATGGGTGGAGAAGAAGTCCTGGGCAGCCAACTGGGCACTCCATCACCAGATCTGAACCTCTGCCCAGGCTTTCCTTCTCCTTCAGTCCAGGGACTCTGGAGATCCCCAGCAAAGGGTGGGTTTCACTGATGGGTTCTTCTGCAGCCTCCATGTCTAGCTACTGTTTCTAAACCTTTTGGGTTTCTGGTGCCATGGTCCCATCAGGTGGCTCATCTGAGTCCTAGATGTCTGAGGGCCTAGGAATTGCAAGGTCTTCTGGGATCTTGATCTCTACAGGGTTAGCCGCCATGACCTCCTCATCTTCCGAAGTGTACTCATCAGGCCCAACCCTGACACAGTGGCAACAATTAGTTTAATCCAGCCCAAGATGGATGCGGTATCTACTCACATATAAACAATGGTTGCTGGGGCATTCACAGATTGTGTTTATTTTGAGAGGGACTCCTCCAGTAATGACTTGGAGCTCTCCATGTTCCTGCATGGTGCTTCATGTTCAGAGGTCATCTTCTTTTGAGTGGGTGGAAGACAACAGATGTTGTTATCGTTTATGCCCCATTGGAAGTAAAAAGCTAGTTTAAATCGACCATTAATCCATTCCATTCTTAAGTCCAATAGTGTCTCATGACCTCTAAACTTGCTGGAAATAGAACCCAGGGAAATGTAGTGGCAACTTACTGTTACACACTCCCCATATTCTCCTAGGCAGTTTGGAGGCCAAATTGGGGGAGAGGAGAACCATGTATGCTGCCCTGAGCTCCTTAGAAGGAGGGCAGGATAAAATGGGTTACAGAGCTCAGACCAATAGACAGAGGTTCCAGGGGCAGCACTACTTAGGTTGGTTTCCTTTGGAGGAATGTCTTAGGACACTTTTATACTATTTGCTTTATTTATCAAAGGAGAGCACAGGTGGAGGTAAACAGGCACTTCTGTAGATCCACTACCCAATTTCAAATCCTAAAACAGACAGCAAGATCCCATATGTCAAAGTGCTCCAGCCAACTGTCTGCTTCTGTCTCTGTTCATTCCAGTTATGAGCCTACTGTTTTGTACACCTTCCCCCTCTCCTCAGTGGGGAGGGGTCACAAACCTATCAGAGGAACATTTAGTAACAATGAGAGATGTAGTTTCCCCCTTGTTAGGATCTGGGGGATCTCAAAAGCTAAGCAGAATCTGTCCTGGTCAGAATTTGGATGAGAGACTACGGAGGAATACCAGAGTTGCTACACAGAGGCAGGCAATGGCAAACCACCTCTGACTGTCTCTTGCCTTGGAAACTCTTTGAGGCGACCATGCGTTGGCTGCAACTTGACAACCGCCCACCCCAAGGCCCTGATTTCCACCAACCCCATCCTGAGAGACCCATTCACAGTAATCAGACACCAAACATACAGCAATACCATTTTTAACATTCCCCCAAAACACAAATTCTTGCATAAACCTCTTAAATTTTGACAGTTCAAACATAAAACATTTATGGCTATAGATGCAATGGAGCAATTTTTTTTACTTGCCTCAATGGTTACAAAAATAATATCTGCCAGATATAATGAATTGAAGTACATCTTGATGTTAGATATACTTTTACAAACACCGTGAAGTTACTCTATGGAAAACAGAAACAACACAGTGTATTAATAGAATAAGGACGACCCCTCCATACACTTAGTTCTACTGCTTCAGACCAACACAGCTACCCACCTTGATCTATACACAGTTGAGGCAGGCAATTAAGAGTGAATCCATATCTCGGCACTCGCTTGGCAGCAGTCTTTCCTGTTTACTGTTAATCTGTCAAATCCCAAACATACTCTAGTGACTATATGTAAAAGAAAAAATAATGGCATCAGAAATAAATATAGCTACCAGAGAAGATGGTCTACAAGATTGAGTCGTCATTAGCCTTGCTTGAATTTTATTTAACAATTAAAACAATGGGTTAGCCCAAATAAAATGAGGCTGATCAAGACTGTCTTGTACTGGTTTAATGAATGATTAAGGCTCTGAGTAAAGATGTATTGGATTGCTCTGATGTTTTTGCTTATTTATATTGATTCTTTTATTTGGTTGGGTACAAATACTTTGCATTCAATTTATTAAGTTGCATGCTAGTGTTGTGATCCAATGCTGCATATTCAATCAGCTCAATCAATTATCAATTCAATCACCCTGTCTTTCTGAAGAGAGGAAGTGTGTATGTATGGGAAACACTGCAAAGTTTGCTACCAGGATAGAGATGAACAAATATGAAATGAAATCACATGCATCAAGAACACTTCTGTATTGTAATTCAGTTCCCTACTCCTTCCTCCCTCTTTTGGAGTTCTCCAGGTGTGTTCCAAGTGTGAATGCTTTTCAACAAACTGAAGTCAGAGCTGGAACAGTTCCTTTAAGGAAAATTTCCAGTTTTTTATGAAAAGCGTACAGAAATCAAAACATATTTTGTAAATGCTTTTTCCCCCCAGATCTGCACAATGCGTACTTTTCTTTGAACCCGGAACGAAGGTTCTGTGACCTCAGCAGGTTTACTATTAGTGTCCTAGTCCAAATAGTTGAGGAAACTGGGGGCAGTAATGAAGGGATCTTCAAGCAGCAAAACTTTGGGTTCATTAGGTTGACGCAGGGAGCCTTGGCCTTGCATGGAGTTGAGCATTAGGAATTGAGTATAAGGCTGCCTGCAGGTAACTGCCCACTACCAGACACTGGGAATAAGTGTCAGGATAAATCAGGATAGAAATACCATAAATAACATCAGATTAAAGACAGTGCACTAGAACACCCACATACAGGCTGAACTCTTTTATACCAATAAAATACCTCCCTGAAACACCTGCTCACATGGATGTCCTCTTTCTTTGACATGTAAGAAAGTATGGATGCTTCCATAAAAACTTGGCAAAACTTTCTGCTGTACTCTTTATGGAACAGAGTAGCGACCTGTATGAAAAATAAAACCACATGCAAAAACTATGTGAAGGCTAACTCAGAGAAAGGCTGCCTTCTTCCTAAGATAACTGTAGAATGGCTGGTGTACATATGTATGTATGTATGTATGAAAGCACATCTTATTGTACCAAACACTTCTCTGACTTACACATGGGTTGTTTGTCCTGGCTTGGATGGGAAGTGCAGTTTTTCCTGCTTCCCTATCACTATGTGGTGTTTCTGTACACCTCCTGGGTTTTCTATGTCTTTCATGTGATCATTCTCAAACCTGCTTTGTTTAAATGTTTTGGGAAAGATTATAGCAAAGCCAGGATGGCACCCATAAGGAAAGGAAAGTCCGGATCCTCCCAGTCCCACCCACTTCTAAACCATTTTCCATGTCTCAGTCTAATACAGTGGTCATTTCCTAACAGTGTTAGGTAGATAAACCTAGCTTTATTGTTTTCTTACTGTTTGACCTTTGGTGATTAGTTAGCTGTATTTTCATTAAATTGTCTATCTTTATAATAAACTTCATAAATATATTTTTAAAATTACATCAGTCTGGTCATTTGTGTACAACTGCCCTGGGAACCCATGTGATCTGCCTATGGATTCCTTGACAGCTGCCATGGGGCTAATGACAATGTTTTAGCAGCCTTCAAGCTGAACATCCCCCTGTGATGTAGACAGCTATTTCTGAGTGGGCACTCCCTGCAGATCTAAATGTGATGCATTCTGAGGTGTTCTGACGATTTCCTTCTCCAGTGTGGTTGAAGATAGCCAGGTTTGGCTTATTACTTTGGGGAAGAGGTATTTTGAGGAAGAACCAAGCAGGCTTCAGGAACCATATCAATGGGCACCGTATCACCTAAGACACCACATCAGAGATTGCTGCTCTGTATAAACCCTATGGGATTATATCATAATAGCTAGTCTAGACGTTACAAACATGCTTCTACATTACTATATAATCAACATTAAAATGTCTGCCATGATCTGGTAGTCTGACAGCCAAGCCTCATGTCTAGCAGCAACCTGGACTTCCTATTGAGACAAAAGGTGCGGTAAGCCAGTCTGCCTTGAGAGCCAGTGTGGCTTTGTAGTGTACATGTCAAACTAGAACTGGGGAGATTAGGGTTATGAAAATAAAACAGAGGGAGGTGAACCATGCATGTCAATCAGGGGCTCCTTGGATAAAGGATGGGATTAAAATGTAATAAATGCTTCTTACATGTGTGATGGAACAGTCATCATGTGAAAAATATTTTAAGGAACTTCAGGTGACAATTCTAACATCAAGTAGCTCTTGTGAATGATGCCTTATGTGTTCAGCTTCTGTAGCAACCACATAGTTGAAAAGCCTTTTAAAAAACTTATCAGGAGAATATGTAGTAACATTTCTGAAGACCAAATTTCACAGTGTTCTAACCATGAAATGTACCTTTGGGTGGGGGGAATCACTTATTGGGAAAGAATGCTGGAAAGAAGCCTTCCATGTAAATGTATTGTCTGATGTCTCTTCTACAGAGAAAGCTGTACGTTGCAGAAGAGTAGCTGAAAATATACGTTTTCAGTGAGCAGTCTTTGAGGTGATAAACTTGGTTCTAGGATGTACCGTTTCAGACTCAAATAACGGAATGCTTCTTCAAACAAAAATATTCCATGGACATAGAAAATAAGCATGTTTTAGGAAAACTAGACTAGAATACTTCTCCCTGACAATTAGCATTCTATATAAAGAATATTATTGTGTTGCATAAAGGAACATTCAGTCATATAAGCCACTTTTGAAATACATGGTGGTACAGTCCAGGTATAGTTTTATGCATCAAGAGAGGAGGTTCAGCATAACAGCTGCTAGGCCATACTGACCCTACTCTGAATCACATTGCAACAAGGCACAATTACACTAAAACTTAAAAATACCTGTCTTCCAGCAGCCAGCAGATCCCAATAACTTTCAAGCCCTTTAAAAATGAATTTAGATAACCAATTCATATGTTAACTAATATTAACTAAAAGCATACAGAATAACATTTGCCATAGAAATGAAATGAAGTTGACATGGTGAAAGTCAGGTGGTCTGGTGAGCAAAAAAAAGCAAAGCAGAGAGTCACACAATACGTGTTATGGCGGGACCTCTCCTTTCAGTGGGTGCTGATGAGTAAGGAGTACCTGCATGCCCACTCCTTGCTTAAGCTTGAATCTTATAGGATACATTGGACCATAAATGAAGAACTGGTTTAACATCAAGAAGTCAGGTTTTTTAAATTGTTACGGCTATTTTATTCTTCTTGCCACTTCAACGTCATTTTACACTTAACGGTAGGGACAAATCATTAAATGGGATCCTTGCATTTGGCATGAACATCCTGGAGGTCTGGTGCACCCATTTCATTACCTTTATTTTCAATGTCTCCAGATAGCCAACAAGAACCAGCATGATGATCCATATGATAGGAAGTAAAAGGTGCAAACTGAAGCCAAACAAACTCAAGAGTCAATATAAAACTGCAGGAGTTAATATATACTACAGATTAAACGTCAGGGAGATCTTTAAAAGTGCTGCAGTAGACACAGATTATTTGGTTGGGAGCTTTCTTGCCATGGTTTCACTTTCAGAGAATTGTATCTTAAATCAGTAAATGTCCTTAGACTAACATGGTGCACTCACACTTGTGAAAATTTAAGTCAATATATTTAATTTTCCTGGAACTACAGCTTTTGCCTCTTGTGTTTATGCATCACAAAAAAATGACTCCAGCAAAAGAGGTATCGTAATTTCATTTCTGTACAATAAATGGTGTACGCTGGAAAAGGAACTAGGGTGTCGACAGTAGAGTCTCATGCATCATGCAGATATGCTGACATCTAAAGGAAACATGCCAGGAGCAAAAGGATTCTAGCAGAAGAACAGTAGAGTTGCCTGAAACAACAACATCTAACATACTGCGCTGTTTTTAGATTTGAACATTGTAACTATATTACAGTCAGCATAAACCTGGAAGTCCTGGCTCCGTGGCTTCGTGTCTTGAGTCAAGTTTCCAAACCTGACAGAGAAAAGGGCTGCGTGAAATACGTCACTGATTATTTATATGCTTCTTTAAAGACCCTCTTTTTCACTTGTGCCAACTATTCCTACCAATCTAGGCCCTGAGGCTGTTTTTCAGTCAATTCTAGCCCCCTGGAAATGACAGGGTTTAAAAAAAAGGGGGGGGGAAGAATGGGTGAGTGTGTTTGCAAAAGATAGCTCTAAATGACAACACAGTGCTGAGTATAAGATAAATCCCTTAAAACTGGAGACTTCTCTTCATGGGAAGGGACAGTTTATTTTTGTCAGCAGTAACCAAAAACTTTCTTGAAGAGTGTCCTGTTGTTTTATGCCTAAAGGCTCTTGTAATATGGCTGTATTCCCTTTTGCTCTAATCACTGTGGGCAGTCCATTCAAATTGATACTGCCTATGTTGCTGATAAGTCTTAAAATAGCAGATAGGGTCAAATAGCAACCTAAATGGCCTTTGCCCTCAGTTACAGAGCTTAATATGGCCTCTCGCTGGGTCTCACTTAGAGGTTGCTTGCTTTTTTCATCTGAGACACACCTGCCATCTGGGTTTTTGTTATTGTTAATATTCTTGATAGGCTTATTCTAGCTGATATCTTGTCCCAATGTGTTATTTGTCCTGATATTGCTTTAACATGACTTGACAGCTCCTCCTGTACTGATGTGGTCAGACAAATAAGTATTGCGTGTTGGATAAAGTACCAGGCTATAACCTGGGAGGCCCAGGTTCAAATTCCCACTCTGGAAGCTCACTGGGTGACCTTGAGCCAGTCACACACTATCAGCCTAACCTGCCCTACAGGGTTATTGTGACACTAAAATGGTGGAGAAGAGATTGATGGAAGTAGCTTTGCGTCTCCATTGTGGAGGAAGGTGGTATAAAAATCTCAATACATTATTTTATTTAATTTTTGGTGTCTGAATATGCCTTTTGCTTCTCAGATGTAAGTGCACCAGAAAGCTGCTCCTTACTCATACAACTTTTCCAAAAAACTTGCTGTTAACCAAAATCATGACAAAAATGGGAACTACATGTACTTTTTCTCATGTGTCAGTTTTTGAAAACATACAGATTGAAGAAGCGCTTGGTGCAACAAACTTTTAGTATCTCCCCAGGGCATGGCCCTGGATCATCTGCGCAACTGTGAATAAAGATCAGCTACTTCGTTGCTCAGCTGAGGTGGTTTTGTGGAGTATTCATGATTTGGCAAACAGCTAGGAAGCCCATTCTTGGTTCATTCACCAAGGATGCCTTGAATCAGCTGGGAACAGTGTCAGGTTCATGCATAGACATCTTGATCTCACAGACAGTACAGCACCAGTGTTCCCTCTAAGCTGAGTTAGTGTGAGCTAGCTCACAGTTTTTTAGCCTTCAGCTCACACATTTTTGTCTTAGCTCAGGAAGGATGGCTCCAGAGCAAACTAATTTATGCAGTAGCCAAATTGCTCCCTTACAACTTTAATGCCAGTAGCTCACAAAGTAGAATTTTTGCTTACAAGACTCCACAGCTTAGAGGGAACATTGTACAGCACTGTCCCGTGTTTGTTCCACACCAAAAGAAATGATCCTTATCAATTAGAACAGAGTGCAGAAAGGTTAACAGTGCAGCCTTAAGCTGGCCTACCCCCTTCTAAGCCCATTAACCTCAGTTGACTTAGAAAGTGTAAGGATTGCTCTGTAATTTTGTTCAAAACTTTTCCTGAAAAAGAATAATCTGACCAGAAAGGTACAGTGGCAATAGATGAGCTGGCACATATGGTTGGCACTGCTGGCCAGTTCTGAGCTGAGTGTTCCCTGCTGAATCTGCTTGGCTTGCTCTGGGACCAGTCTGGGACCAGTTTACCAGTCTGCCCCTGCTACCTGACCTGTTTTTTCCCTTTGTAGAGTGAGGACACTTCCTACTCAGACTTTTACATCCCTTAGATAATGATGATGATGATGAAGAAGAAGAATACAAATTAAATTTATATTCTGCCCTCCCCACCATGGCGGGCTCAGGGCAGCTAGCAAACATATATATAAATGTATACATTAAAACGCCAAAAACTACAAAATATGCTAAAAGCAAAGTTAAGTTAGATTACAATATAAAACCATAACTACACAACACATAACTATAATAAGAGATGGCAACGTTCTACCAGCATTTGAATGATGTGAAGAGTTCCACTACTTAGGCTTTCACTCATTGTCCTAAAAGCCAAAAGAATGCCACAGAGTTTCCCTGGCTGCTGCTACAGGTGTCACCAGGAGGTTCTCATTGCCACAATGATGCTGACCACTGCTGCCTTTGGCCGATTGTACATCTGGGCCAGGCATTGTGTCTATCTGGGACTCTCTAGCCCCAGTCTTGGGCACTCTGCCAGTTATGCAGTAGATCCTAGAGTCAAGCAAGATAGATGGCTTCAAAATGGTTTTGAAATGGCTGAAGCTGCAGCATGGAAGCAAAGTGCTGCTTCTACTCAACCGAGTGAAGCAGGAGACCTGCCTGCAGCAGCATTGATGTCTTAAGCACTTACTTTCCAAAGGAGCATAATCACCTTGTAATAATTTTGTTGTAATGTTGTATAATTAACTTTGGATCCTTCTGATACGAAGGGTTTCCATAATTTTCAAAATTATTTTCTGCTTTCATTTAATTATGTTAATATTCATCAAAACTTAATAATATTTTGTTCATTAAAAAACAGAGTTGGAGGGGGCTGTTACACGCATTGTAGAAATTATTTCCCCTGCTTGGGTGGCTGTGCTGCACAGGCAGAACCAGTGGTGAATTTTTAAGTACAGGGCTGACACTTTTGGACTGCAAGATCAGGATACTGACAAGGGATGCAGAGCTGATGCTTAATTCCTTTAAAAGAGAGATGCTAAAAGTCAGGACTTCAAATGAGCCCTGCCATCAGCTCTGGAAAGAACCCCTGTTCCTTAATGCCAGCCTTTGTGGAAACAGGTTCTGTAACAACTCAATGGACTCCTACATATTCAGAAGCACTTAGCTGTATGTTATTTTACATCACATCCAGAATTGGAAAAGAGCTCTTGAAAAAGAATGTGATGCTGAATTCAAGAGAAGACTACAAGACAAAGACCAAGAGTGCCTGCAAGAGCCCCTCCCCAACTTCCCCCTCATTGTTAAAGACTTGTTTTAATGTATATACTTCCAGTGCCAGAGTACTGTCCTTAGAAGGCTAAATAATGTCATGATTTCTAATCTTTCACTGATTTATTATGCCTCCATCTAAACTCTCGTGTGCCCCAGGATCAGGCCATTATTTTTTAAAATGTATTCTATGACACATTTGAAACATCAAGAGGACACATACCAGGCCCTTCCACAAGCTAATGCCTTTTTAGAAAGCATATAATTTCTTTTAAAGCACAGACAGGTAAAAATCTCCTTGCACATGTGTGAAGGTTGGGGTCTTAAATATTACACTTAAACAGAAGTACTGTGATGGAAAGTTTGACCAATGTGGTCTACCTCAGCTCTCCACCTTACAGACTTAACCCAAATGGCTTCTGAATAAAATAAGTTCAGCACCCATGAAAGAAACAGAAAAAGAACAGTAAATTTTATTTTCTTCCAAGGAAAGGGGAATAAGGTGGTCCAGAAAAGAGGATAGAAATTGCTTACAGGAGTAACACAGTGACAATTTAGGAGAGTAGGCAGCAGTTAGCAGCCAAGTTTCTATTCTTTAGGTGAATATCGGCCTTCTCTCAACCTCAGGATCCTCACAGTGTAAATGTGAGCTACTGTTAGAAACCACAATTGTTTCACAAGTTTCCCTCAGAAACTGGGGCTTCAAGACAACTTCCATTTCTTCCCCAAGCTAGCCTGCTTTATCACCATAGACAGGTTCTGATATTCCACAGTCTCTTGAGAAAGATTCTCTCCCAGCTAAATCTCTGGGGCCGCAAACTCTGTCTCCACATGTTTAGCCTGCTTACATACAAGGCAAACCCTGAGACAGGATCCCTCCAGTCCCTCTTTCTCTGAAGGTTCAGACCCCATCTGCCTTAGCTAACAGTGAAAGCTTTTCTCTCTCTTCCTCCTCCTTCTAATTTGGCTCCTCCTGTCCTTCCATTGATCCTAATTGGCTGCTACCTGTTCTGTTCCCACACCAAAAAGGACTAAAGGGGACTGATGTATTTCAAAAAAGGGACAGGTCCTTTTCCCATCTATCACAACATGAAAATCTGACACAGTGGAGAAATCCACCTTTCCATGTAAGTTGTACCATGTCTCCCCACAACCACCTCTCAAATGCTCAAAATAGTCTCTAATGCAAAGTGCCTATAATCTGGAGTGAGCCAAGCCAGAAATAAATGTGAAGAGAGAGTACAAGTTACTTAAAGTGCAATCGCCAAGTTACTCTGGCCAAAGGTCACTGATTTCAGTGGTCTTTCTCTGCATAGCATTGTACTGTGAAAAACAAACAATGGCAGAGCGCTGCTTACCTTTGAACCTTGTACATATGCCTCATAGAAGCATCTGTTTGGTCATTGTTGGAAATAAGATGCTGTTCTAAAGGGACCCTTGATCTGATGCAACAGGGCTGGATGGATTTCTGTTGCTGAAGTGGTACACTGACCTGAACTGTGTGGAGATCAAAAATGGAGCACATCCAAGGCCTGTCCTATCAGACAGCATTCCGCCCTGTTCTTCCTTTGTTTCCTCTATCCCAGGACACTGCCCAGGCCTGTGTTAACTAAGAGGGATTGTTGTACTGGATACATTCAAAGGAACCCTCAGCTGTGGCCCCGTGGCAATTAAAGTATTCTTTTTGCCAACAGAGAAACATGTAATTGGATTAGAGTGCCTGATAGCAGATACTTTGGAGGCATTTTAATGAATACAGGTAAGATGCTGCTTGTCTCTCCAGCAACATTATATACTCCCTGAGTGTGTGTGTGTGCAGTTGTTTTCGTCTGCCTGAATGTGCTTTGCTTTTCCCATCTTTCAACTGAGAAATACAAACAAATCTTACAGTGAAGTTCTTCCCTGAGGGGTGTAGAGCCCTAACCCAATAAAAACATTGCCATAATCCATTTATAACAATAAGTTTTGTTATGGATGTCATATTTAGCAGTGCATATAAATAAGGCCACACACATATTATCAACAGAGGAATAAGTTAGTGATTTCATATGACACTATCTCAGTTTCAAAACTAAAAATGTCTTAACTGGGTATTAAAGAGGTTTGTATGTTTGCCTTTTGAAAGACTCATCAAGAGGCAGTGGTTTAGCAAGGGATGTGGGGATGAAATGGCAGGCATAGCTTCCAATAAAACATTTGTCAGAACAGTAGAACAGTGTGCATTCTGGCATAACATTAAAAGACAAATAATGGATTTTTACCATGATTTCCCAATGCATCCCACCCCCTTTTTCTCCTTCCTAAGCTTTGTCTTGTGGAAGGAAGGCAGCATAGAACAGCCTGATTTCATCACACCTCAGAAGCTAAGCAGGGTCAGTTACCTGAATGGGAGACCACCAAGGAAGACTCTCTAGAGGAAGGCAATGGCAAACCACCTCTGCTCCTCACTTGCCTTGGAAGCCCCTTGCTGGGTTGCCATAAATCAGCTGCAACATGACAGCACTTTGCATGCACACACAAACTCCCCCCACCCAACTCTCCTTTGTTGCTCCTTTTTGCTTTCTACTTAGTGGTGTAACCGAATTTTCACTTTCCTTTACTCATAATACAAATTTGTCCAGCTCCTAATATTCAGCTGTGTTACAAATCAAAACAACAGTTACTTTCCAGCTGGGAATAAGGTAAAGGTAAAGGTTCCCTTGCTCGAAAGCCAGTCAAATCCGACTCTAGGGTTGCGGTGCTCATCTCTGTTTCAAAGCCGAAGAGCAAGCACTGTCCGAAGACGTTTCCGTGGTCATGTGGCCGGCATGACTAAACACCGAGGCGCACGAAACGCTGTTACCTTCCCACCAAAGTGGTACCTATTTATCTACTTGCAATTTCTTGCTTTCGAACTGCCAGGTTGACAGGAGCTGGAACTAGAGATGGGAGCTCACCCTGTCATGCAGCACTCTCAGGTCTCGAACTGCTGTACTGACCTTCCACAGCCTGCAGTTCACCGTCTAAGCCACCGCAGCTCTTCAGCTGGGAATAACAACCAATATTTTGGTTGTTCCACAGATCAGGCACCCCGAAGTGAACTGCTTTGTAGGTACATGTATAAAAGTTTTTTTAAAAAAAACTCTTACTGCATCATCTAAAAAGAAGGTATGTGGAGGTGCAGAATTTCTTTATTCTGAAGCCCTTGCGGTCACTGAAACTCTTATTAACTAATCTGATAATCCAGGCAAGCAGACTTTTACTTGATGAAAGTATTCTCTATTTGAGTAAGTTTTGAAAATCCCATGTTTAATCACTGGCATTACCTGTCTTAGGTCCTGGGATGCCTAGGAGAAAGGCAGGTAAAGAAATATTTTGAATAAATAAAATAAACTCTGGGTAAAAGGATCTGCTAGTAGGTGATGTGAAAGGCTTCTGCCTGAGACCTGAGAGCTGTTGCTAGTCAGAGTAGGCAATACTGACCTTGACTGACCAACAGACTGATTTAGCAGAAGGAAGCTTCATGGGCATGGCTGTGTTTGCTCAATTGTTCCTTGCGAACATTTGATGTAGTCATTCCTTTCCCCCTTCCTACCAGAGGTGTATGTGTTTCAGAAGAGACAAGGAAATTAAAGCCCCTAGAGGCTCATTGTTGATACTGGTACTAAGAATGATAATTTACAAGAACATTAACACAATATGTGTATGCACAAGCAGTAGCATCACACATGTGCCAATACTGAAAACAGCTGTCTTTTTCCTAATTCTTGCCAAGGTGTTTGACAGTTATCAAAGCAATTATGAACTGAGTGAGGTAGGGCTCATCCATTACTATTGTTATCTACTTTTTGAGGCCACCCTCTTCTCTTGGCTGGGAACAAAGTTCTTGCAGAAACATGCATGTTATAAGGGACCATCAAGTATGTTTCAGTCTATAGAGGGGTGGGGATAGGAGGTGCTGGGAACAGGCATCCAGTTATTAGAAACAGGGAGCTGGCTGGGCTAGCTACATGACCTGGGACAGCTCTGAAGATGACCCATACTGAGATCCTTTATAATGTGTAGACCCCACAATGCTCCAGAATGAGGAGTATCTTTAGGCTTGTGCTCAGAGGCTTCTATTCAGCAGTACTCAGGGATCTCCTCCATTATCTCAGGTGAGTTTGGCTTGATTAAGGTTGGTCTCTGGGACAGATCTTCTAGGAGCTCCATGTGACAGTATGTGTGTGGGGAACTGTTGGCTCTGGGATTAAAGTTTAGTGATGATGTTTTGTCTCCAGCCTATTTCCCCCAATCTGAGCCATGGGCTCATCTAGGCTTGATGGGTCTTTAATGAGTGCCTCATTCTCTTTGGCATCATGGCCTGTGCCATAGAGCAAAGCCATGACATCAGCCAGAATTGTATGCAAGCCTAGAGTTCTAATCCAGAAGTTCATCTCCTATTCATTTCAGTGGCGAGAGAAGATCTCTGTATATAAAAGAATACACACAGAGATCTCCATTCTCCATGAAAAGGAATGGGGAAGGCCTTGTGGGTAAGGCCACACTGTGTATCAATTTAAGAAAAAGCTGGAATGGGGTAAATGAACTATTCATGCGCACATCAGGAGCAACCAGCTATACTTGTGTTTTCTGCCTCAACAACCCTATTTATGGAAAACTGAACAGCACTTAGTTCAATTGCTGTCAGAGCTGGAGTAGCAAAGTCTGCAAGGAAAGGCTGCGTGTTTGCTTGGCTCCCTCATGCACATATTAACAGCTTCTTTGGATCACAGTCAATGTTTATAAATAACATGATAATCAAAGGTATTCAGTTCCTGTTTACAATGTGCTGCAAAACTTCAAAACTTTATATTCAGGTGGGCAGCCATGTTGGTCTGAAGCAGCAGAACGAAGTTCGAGTCCGGTCAGGTACCTTTAAAACCAACAACGTTTTATTCAAGGTATAAGCTTTTGTGTGCAAGAACACTTCTTCAGTTACAATGAATTGTACAATGAACTGTATCTGAATAAGTATCTGTGCACACGAAAGCTTATGCCTTGAATAAAACTTTGTTGGTCTTAAAGATGCCACTAGACTCAAACTTTGTTCCAGAACTTTAGTTTCTGCAAAAGCATTCCCTTACTGACAGAGTTTGTGATGTTGGACTTTCCTTGGGGGCCAGAGAGAGTCTGGCACAAGGACCACTTTACTGCCATTCCCACTTTGCACAGAATGCACAGAGAAGGCAAGAAGTGGTGCAACAGAAACAGCCACTGCCTCCCATCTCCCGGATGCCAAGTGCAAAGGAAGGCACTGTGCTTCTTCCCAGAGTCTCTGAGAGCAAAATGATCTCTCAGCTTTGCATCAGATGCCCAACACACTGCAGAGATCTCTCTCGGTTCCCGCCAACCCACTCAAAGTGAAGAGTTGATCCTGCTTCCCCTCTGGGTTGCATCATGAAGAACATGGAGTAGCAAGCCCTGACCTGGATAGCCCAGGCAAGCCTGATCTCATCAGATCTTGGAAGCTAAGCAGGACTGACCCTGGCAAATACTTGGAAGGGTGACCTCCAAGGAATACAGGGGCCAGGTTGCAGAGGCAGGTAATATCAAGCCACCTCTCTGAAATGCCCTAGCCCCACTAGGGGGTCATTAGAAGTCACTGACTCCCAGGCTTGCAAGCACATACATATACACACACAAAAAATACTCACATAAAAAGGACATGGAATAGCAGAGCACTTGGCTTCACACAAGGGGACTTTGGGGAATGTTCTCAGCCATGCAAGCATCATCTGATGCTTTGAACCTTCCTAATGTTTAATGCAAAATCATGTGATTTTTTAAAAAACTGTTTTAGCTTAAATTATATTAACTGTTCTTATGTGTTTGTTAGTGCATTGTACCCTACCTTGAGCCCACTTGCAGAGCAGAGCAGAATAAAAATCCCATAAATAAATAAAATTATGTCAGGAAATGGGGGAGTTGTGGGAGGCATGTTGGGTACCTAATGTAATGTGGGCAACTTTGTAGATAAAATGAACCCCTCTGAATTCACAGACAGACAAGAGCTCACTTCAAAGGGCCATGAGGGCCTGAGTAGGCAGAAGGGACATGCAGTCTCTTCTTCCCAAACCCTACCTGTGGTTCCTCTGGTGACCAACCACATGAGCAGGAAGGTTCTTTCTAAGCCCCCTCCCAAAACCCACATTGCCTCCTTCAAGTGAGCGTTTCCCCCAACATGTTCTCTTCCTTGTTTCCTTCTGGAGGAGGCCTTGAAACAAAAGCTACACAACTGCTTTGAAAGACACCCTGAGGAGTTCATCATAAGCCTTGCTGAATTCAGATGATGGCTTTGAGTGGGGAGTTGAGTTTCTTGGGTCATTAGATCAGACTGTAGCCCCCACCCCACCAGGCCAATGTTTTGTTTTATGGGTTTCTTTGAAGTGCTAAATGGTTTGCAAGCATGCAACCATTCTCTACCTGAAGCAATCAGATGCCTAGATTAATAGTTAATTTTTTCAGATATATACCAGGGCATTGGCATTGGCATTGGCATGCTGCCTCCTAGAAAGGTCTAGGTAACTGAGGAGGCAGTAAGCACTTTCACCAACACAAACAGGCCCACTAAAGGATAAGCCCCTGATCTATCCTGCATTTCTATTCTCTTGGACCAACAGGGCAATTATGGTCTGTGGCTGATTTCTGATTAGCAGTGTGCTCACATCTCTCTTATACTAAGCATATTCCATTTTCTTTGTCTGAGGTACTGAATGGTTATGAATAGTAAGGACAGACTATCTGTAATTATTTTTTAATTATTAATGGTTTTGTTAGATCCCTTCACTTTTTACATTATATTTTCACTAATGTGCCTTAAATAAAAATGTACTTGGGTTTCCAGGGAGCTCCCCGATGCATTTTTCATTCTTTCATAACATTAGTTCAAATTCTGAGAGCAGCAGAGCATAAAGTTAGCCGCTGAGCAGCAGTTTTTCAAGTAGTGCTAATGAATGCAGGCGAGAACCAGCCTTGCGGATTAAACTCCGGGACTGTTGTCACACACACACACACACACCCGATTTCTAAATTTCAGTTGTTACACCAGTTGGGTGGTCTCACTCTACAGAGAGGAAGGCTCACTTAAGCAAAACTTCTTCTGCGGCTTTCTTGCAGGCGTTGGGGACTGGGAGAGTTTGCAGGAACTTCAGGCGAAATCCCGGGGATTTCTTCCGTCCCAGAAAGATGACCCTAGGGTAGGGTAGCAAGTTCCCTGCTTAACCCTTTATTTCCTTCGAGAGAAGAACCTACCTCACAGGGTGTCTGTTGTGGGGAGGGGAAGGGAAAGGAGTTTGTAAGCCGCTCTGAGACTCCAAGTGAAGGGCGGGGTATAAATCCAATCTCTTCTCTTCTGAAAGTCCCCCAGAGAAATCGCCAGTCTGGAAAGCCCTACTCTGAACCACTCAGTGTTTCTTGGACCCGGAACGAATCTCTGAATGAGCAACTGGTCCACGTGTCCTTTCCCAATGGCGACCAGTCCAAAGGGCGCGCCCAGAATTGAGGAGTTAGTGAAACAGGCGAGTCACGGAACATCCCAGCGCAGAGAAACAGTACTATCTTGGGGGGTAGATAGTGTCTGCTTTTTCCCCCAACACACTTTTTTAGCCATCAGAAGAAAGACAGCGCAAAAAAAAAAAAAGAGATTAGTAATCAAGTGGTTTTTGAATATATATATATTGTTAAGTCACTGAAGTTCTTTGTCGAGCTCCACCCCTTCCCTTGACAGAAAGAGGACCTCAAGGAATCCAGGAATCGGCAGTTTACAAACGCAAGAGGCAGGGAAATCGCACACCCAGCCGGTGCAGAGGGAGGGCGGGGGAGAGCAGGTGAGACCAGGAAGAGTTTAAATGCATGCATTCAAGACCAACTCTCCCCCGAACTCCTGGATAAATTATGCAGAGGGATTTCTGGATTTCTTTCAAGTAATTAAGTTTCGATTTCTTGCATTTCGGTTAGTGCCAGGAAACTCAAGGCGCCATGGACTGCAAAAAGCTTCATTGATTGTTCCATACTTGAAGTTTGATTTCGTGACTTGACTTCACTTGAAGAAAGATAAATTCGGCTGCCACAGGAGAACCCCCGGGTTCCAGCCAGAAGAGCCCTGGGCTCTCACAGTCCAGTCCGGTTTGGGGCAAGGGCCCGGCGGGTTCCGTGCTCGGGAACATTCGGAGGCCACTCGGTTGGCTGCCTTTCCATGCCCTCCTCCAATAACTGGGAGGAGGAGGGCCCACTCCCGTCAGCCGAGCAGGACCGACTTCAGGCTAAACCTGCCCCAGGAATGGCGCTGTACCTAGCACGCCTGGAGACCGAGGACGGTTGCCCAGAGACAACTTCACCGGGGATGTGGGTTAAAGTAACCAGGGTTGAATGAGAGAAACCGTCAGCATCCAGAGCTGGCAGGAATGACTTCAACCACGCCTGAGTGTCGGTGGGGGAGTGGGGGGGAGGTAGCTCTTAAGGGCTTCGGCGCTGATCGTCTGTTGTTAGCTCAGTGGGCATCCGGACTGTAACCCTGCTGGGCGCCCTGACCTGTGGGTGTGAGTCCTATTGGAGGGGGAGGGGGTTCGCTCCGAGTGACCTGACCTAGGAGGGTACGGCTGTTTCTGCTGCGCCAAGTGCTCGACCGGGCTTGACCCTCCACACTAAGTCTACGAGGGGCAAATCGCTGTTCTTCCATTCTCTCAGCAGGACTTCGAAGGGTGCGACTCTGCTTAGGAGGGCGGGATGAGTCTCTTCGCCCGCGGCCGCTCGGGAAGTTCATGCCTGAGCAGAGCTGAAACTTCACCTCGGTTCAGAATCCCCTAGGGAGCCTCCGGCAAGTCGCAGCTTCAACGCCTCTTCGACTTTCCTTTGCTACTTGGCAGGGAAAGGGTCCATAACGTTATGAAGCTGGACGCAGGGTAGAAACGGGGGGGGAAAGAACGTGTTCCACCAAACTAGACCCAGAAGGGATGGACTAAGCGATTAGGAACCACCTCCCCTTAGGAAGAGATGCAGCACCTGCAAGTGTTTTTAAAAAGTGTATGCGTGGGGGGGAGGGGGGATTTGTTGTACTGTAGAGCTGCCCTGCCCGGTCCATTCACAGCCGCCGCCCCTCCCCCCCCCGTAGGCGGAGCGGCCAAAGAGTTGTCCTGCCTCAGCGCCAGTGAACGTATTGTAAACTTCAGGGGAGTCCTCCTAACCTAGAGCTCCCTGGGAGGAGAACGGCCTTTGCAACTAACACTCCACGAGAAAGACCTTGCCCGCCCCCCCTCATCCTCTCCTCTACTTGTGGTGGCGGTATGTGCATGTGGGCGGAAGCTTTGCTCGTCATTCTAGACCGAGCTCTTCTTGCAAGAGGCAGAGTTTTCAGGTTATAACCAGTGTTCCCCTTGAGCTGATTTAATGTGAGCTAGCTCACAGTTTTTTAGCCTCCGGCTTACACATTTTTGTCATAGCTCTGGAAAGATGGCTCCAGAGCAAACTAATTTATGCAGCAGCCAAATCGCTCGCTCACAACTTTAACGCCAGTAGCTCACAAAGTAAGATTCCACAGTTTAGAGGGAGCATTGGTTATAACCCCAGATATTGACGGTGGTGGTGGGAAAGAAGGGGCGTGGAGCCGAGTGCCTGAACAGAAGGCCGAACGACTGACTTTTGACGGTGAGCATGCTCTAAGGATCAGAGAATACAGTTCGCGCTTGCCTGATTCTCTTCCTCTAGCCAGATGAAGTTGTGTTGGCTTTACTTGTTGTTGTTTTTAAAAAAGCACTAAATGGGGATCACTGATATCGCGCTTTGAAAGATAATTGTTTCCCGCCATTCCGCGCAGTAATTCTATGGGGAAGGCCGTCATTACTGTCCTTGGTTGACCAACGAGGCTGAGCGAAGACGACTTGCCCAGGGCCATTGGCCCTCAGCTGTACGTTCGCGCGCGCCTCTTCCAGGTCCTGTTCGCCGGTAGTCTATGGACTAGACCTCTCTGCCCTTCCACAGGAAAGAAGGAGGCCTCTGGATGACTGTTTCAACTTCTTCGCAAAAGGGAGGGAGAAGACCGCAAGTTTCTCTGTTCACCCTTTAGCTTCCTGCAAGCCTGCTCTTGATCTAAAATAGATCCGCCCTGCGGAAGTATAATAAGAGCTTCTTGGGCTAACAGCAGGTTGAGAGGAGGATTCTGACCTCAACATGAACCGGCTGTGCCGCCCAATTTGCCTGAGGTGTATCCATTGATTGCTCCTGATTGTGTGTGAGAAGGAAGAAGAGAGAGAAAAAGAGAGGAGAGAGAGATTGTGTAGGGCTCCTTCATGTCTGCAGGAAGGTGCTGAGCCCCTTTTCCTCCTCTCCCGTCGGCCAATCGCAAGAGAGAGGCGCCGGCCGCTCTTCGCTGTCCAGGGTCCTGACTTCTCCCAAAGTTCTCCATCACATCAAGCAAACCGTTCAGAGCGTTTCTTTGCTCGTTTCATTCGCGAGCTCCGAACTGTCATCACCACCTGGAAGCCGCGCGCCACGTAGCATTTTTCCCAGTAGGGATTTCCGTATTAGGCAAAGAAAGGGAGCGAATTATTTGAATAAATCATATCAGAGCAGGCTCGTTGACCGGGAACCAGGGAGAGGGGCGAATGTGGACCAACATTCCCGCGCTCTAAAATAAAATAAAACGGAGGTACTAACCAGTGCCAGCTCATTAATATAAAACGGGGAGGGCGTCGATCAGCTGCATTTTCGATAACTAAACTGCCATAGTCATAACTGAACTCGACTCCTTGATGCAAAACAAAGGCAAGACTTCCTAAAAGTATAGCCTGCATCTTAATGGATTAAAATTTCATCCAGCGCATTAGGTTCAGTAAAATATGAATGCGTTGCTTTAAATTTTAATCATAAATCAGAGCAGGGATACATGAGAGGCGACAGTGATTTCTCCCCTGATGTCTCCATGGGTCAGGAAATGAAAGGGGGACTCTAATTTTATTTAGGCAAACCCATTTGTGTGGCGAGCCTGCAGGAAGACTAATGGCTTTGGAAGGCTTGCAGAGGCAGTCCTACGCTGGTACGGGAAGGCTTGCCAATACTTTGGGACAGCTGCATCTCACATCGGCCTCAGGTCAGCCAGTTGCGCAGGCTGCAGTCAAAGAGGCCGCCACGACCCAAAGCGACCTTTGCCAGGGTGGATTCATCCTGCCTTTTGCTGGCACCATCAGTACACACAGTGATGCAGTATTATTAGGAGAAAACGGTGTCACGAATGCACCATCAACAGAATCTCAGTCGGGCCTGTGATCATGACTCAGGACCCCTGCTTCCTCCCTCGGGATTCCACTCAACTTTGGTTCCCCATGGATTTCAGAGAGAGTCCTTGGCAGATATTGGTGGTATCTTGTTCGCTGTGAGGCCAACGGCCGGTTTCCTTTTGACTGTAGTGAGGGCAATACCTCCATCTTTTAAAGAGATTCGTCCCAATAAACTCAAATTATGACATCACCATTATATAGCATCTTCTCCTTTTTTGGGAAAAAATACTGAAAGTTATGTTTCTGATTCCTACTAAAAGACTAGGAGACCTCAACGCGGAAAGAAATGCTTGTTTACATGACCTCATTTTGTGTTTTGCTTTCCTCACTTAAACATGACAGAGGAGGTGTACTCTGTGGGTTGGATTTTTATTTGTGTATGTTTTCTTCCAAAAGGGGTGGGTGGGGCTTAGATCCGCATAACTGGGAATCGTTTTAAAAATACAATCCGCATTCAACGGCAAAAGCTCTAATCCTGAGCCCAATTAGGTTGTGTAAATCCTTGCCTATCTGTGTACAAGTATATGGCTAGTACACCGTTTAGGAGAGAGAGTTTTGTGGAAAAGAAAGTGGATGGCTAATCTGTATTAATAACCCGAATATAGCAACCTCCTCCCTGCACAGACCTTCGGAAAATAAGGCCTTGGATAGTGCATTGTTGAAATAATCTTTGCTAAATGTAGCACCAAACAAAGTTTGCCCACTTATTTCAATCGTGTTCTCTTTATTTCATGAATATATTAGAGCCCTTATTTACCATAGGAAGTGGTGACAAGTGTTTAGCATTTTGGAGATCAGTTGTCAGTTGCTATTAAAATCAAGATTAATTCGTATTAACGATATGCATTCTCTGTTCTCCCATGTGACAGCATACATTAAAACAACTAGTGCAAGTAATTAAACCCAATACAGGGGGTTAAATATTTTTAAAAGAGGATTCTAAACTCAAAAGTTCACTCGAGAGGTACGAATTAAGTTCAGATGGTTCTGTTCATTTGAAACATTAGGAGGTAATTTGATTTTAAATCTGTTTGGGAGTTAAGGCAATTTTACCTTGGCCTTTTGGTTTTTCAGTCTCAACGTTCTCTTGGAATAAACAGTTTATTTTTGCTAAGAACTCCAAACCTGTAACACAAAAACGGAATATAGTAGGTTGAACCGAGGGTTGGCGGACTTCAGCCTGCCAGCTCTTTCCCATACCTGGCCTTCAGTTGCTTCTTGTAAACTTAACTCGATATAATAAAGTGAAAATACAAAAAATATTATCTGTGGGGGTTTTTTTATTAGGCATTTGAGATGCTCAATAGTTTAGACTAATTAGACAAGCCAAAAGCCTTTTGAAGATTAAGCAAATTGGACAACCCTTGTTAATTAGAACATAATTTAAAGTTTGAAATTATATCACTGATGAAGTAGCCTAATTAGTATGACGATATGTTAATGGCCTACCGAGACAGTCCCGCGTGGAGGGCTGGCATGAACTCCTTCAAGGCTTGCGAGAATCTGCTCTTTTTTCCCCCCTGTATTGTCATTAATAAAAGATTTCTATAGACTTCAGCCTTTCAACGGTTACATACAATTTATAGTACACACAATGCATTAGCCCATAGTGCTGCTTCCTTTTTTTTTTTTTACTATTATGAAAACTAATAAATTCGTCAAGCTGAATTAAGCATACAAATCAGATGAGGCATAACAGATTACATATTGAAGCGCTGTGTCTCCCGAGCCTAAATGAAATTTCAATCTAATAATTCCTTCCTGGCCCGGCCATAATTTGTTTAGAGATGTTGTTCCACTCCTTTCCAAGCGCTGTTCGCACAATAATTAAATGATACTCAAGCTTTTAACTTTGATTTATTTCATTTCTTTGAGCTGGCGACAGTGAAAGCTGATACAATGGATTTTTTTTATTTCCCTGAAAATTACGAAGCCTACCGTTTGAGGGTGAGAAATTAAACACCTAAGCGCTTATTGAAGCGCGCAGTGTAAACTTACAACACAAAAAAGGGGCTGGGTGGTATTGAAATGTCAATCTACAACCTTCACACACAGGCGGGCGAACAGAATATGTTTCTTATGAAGATGAAATACATCCGATTGACAGGACCAGAGGACCCGTGTAGTATTAAAACCCACAGTCTTTAACCTGAGCCTATCGCCCGGTTTTTGGTGGGCCCTGAAGGAGCCGGGATTGTAGGAGTCGACTCGGGAGAAGAGGACGGTCCAGACTGTGGAGGCCCGGTCGTCGTCCCCCCCCCCCGCCGCCCAGTTACCCACGAGAGCGGAGTGCCCCCCGGCAGCCCTGCTGCAACCCCCCCTCCTTGCAGGTGGCTGCCCGGAAAGCCTGGTGAGGGGGCTGGCGGGGAGCATCGCCCTGGGCGGGTCCGGGCTGGGCTCTGCCTCCCCTTCTCTTCCCAGCAGTCGGCTCCAGCAGCGGCTGCCCCGGGGGCGTTCGGCTCCAGCATGTGCCGCACAGAAAGGAAGCTGCAAGCTGCAAACAAAGGTGACAGTGGGAGGGAGCGGGAGGGCGGCGGCGGCACCCTGTGGCTCGCTCGCCCACTTCAGAGAGCGGCGGCGGCGGCGGCAAACGCGGCAGGGCTGGGCGCGGCGTTCCCAGGAGCCCGCGCGCGGCAGGATAAAATCAGGCGCCAGAGCGAGCCGCGGAGGGGGCTCGCGCCAGCCAGGCTTACAAACCGCGGGGGGTGGGGGGCACCCTCAGGCCGCACCTGCGCAAAGAGTCCTCCCTGGGCACCCCCGTCCCTTCAGCCGGGCAGCTAGCCGGGGAGAATAACCCGGGGCGGGGCGGAGGGCTCCCCGCCACTTCTCGCCCTCCTCCGCCTCACGGAAGAAGCCTGCCCCGCCCCGAGAGCCCCGCCCGGCGTCCCTCAGAGTCCACACAGGACAGCAAGAAGAAGTCCCCACAGCGGGTCCGCCGCCCGCCGCCCCCGCCGCCGCCCCCCCCCCCAGCGCGCGCTTCGGGGCCCACCGGCACAATGCTGACGGCCTGGGCGCGCGGCGGGCAGAGCCCTTCCCCTTCGAGCCCGGCTGGCCGGCCTCTCCACCCCCAGAGCCCCTCCTGAGTTAGGGGCTCCCCCGCCCCCTCCCCCCAGGCAGCCTCGCCGCCGGCTTCGGTCCCCTCCGGCCTCGCGCACTTTCCCCAGGCCGCGCCTCGCCGCAGACCTCCCTCGCCCGCCCCCCTCTCCTGGACGCGCTCCCCCTCTCACCTCGCGCCCTCTCTGCGCGCAGGCGCCCCCCCCTCCCCTCCCCCCTCCCCTCCCCGAGAGGTTCCCCCCCCCCGCCTCCGCCTCCTCGCGCTGGGTCCCCGGCGCCGCCACGCGCGCGCTCTGGCAGGACGCATGCGTCCCTCCCCGTGTCAGCCCCGGCCTCGCCGCCGTCCAATGGGCGCCGAGCACCCGGCAAGGGAGGGAGCGAGCAGGACTCGCACGCAGCCCAGTTAGTCGCGGGTCTCTCGCGCGTTCGGCACCTGTCGGGCCAAGGTGTGCGGGCGGGCGGGCGGGCGAGCGAGCAGGCAGGCAGGCAGGCGGCAGCCGGAGGAAGAACAATAGGACGAGAAGGAGCCGCGGGCGGCGGCGGCAGCGAAGGAGGAGGCGGCGGCGGGGGGGGGCTCTCTCGGGGCGGCCGGGAGGGAGGGGGGGCACCTGAGGCGCTGCGGGGGAGGGGCCGGCCGGGAGCCGCCGGGACGCGGGCGGGGGGGAGGAGGCGGAGGCGGAGGAGGCGGAGGCGGTGCGGCGAGGCAGCGAGCGCCGCCGGAGGACTTGGCGGGAGGCGCTTCCTTCCCCCCACAGAGTTGGGGGCTCCGGCGACGAGGCGGGGAGGGGGCCGGCGGCGGCGGCGGCGGCGGCGGCGGGGCGAGTCAAAAGCGAGCGGCGAGGCGGCGGCGGGGCCAGTCGGACGGCGGAGAGCGGCGGCAGGAGGCGAGCCAGGCAGCCGGGCGCCCGCGGGCAGGCAGCGGCTGAGGCCACTTTGGCGCGCTGGTTCCCCGCCTCGGCGCCCCCTCCGCCGGCCACCATGATGATGATGTCCCTCAACAGCAAGCAGCCCTTCGGCATGGCCCACGGGGGGGGCGGCGGCGGGGGCGGCAGCCTGCACGAGCCCAAGTACTCGGCCCTCCACTCCGCCTCGCCCTGCACCTCCTCGGCCGCCGCGCCCTCCGCCAGCTCGCCCAGCAGCACCAGCGCCGGCAGCGGCGCCAGCGGCCGGAGCAGCGCCCCCAGCAGCGGCGGCGGCAGCGCCCCCAGCAGCAGCGGCACCAGCACCTCCGAGGCCCTGCGCCGCGCCTGCCTGCCCACCCCGCCGGTAGGTCGCTCCCCCCCACCCCGCTCCCGGGCGCCCGCGGGTTCCCTTGACGGCCAGGCAGCCCCCCCCCGCCTCCCGCGCAGGCATTCCAGGGGCGCCCCTGAATCCTGATGACCTGCTGGGATGCCAGTACCGAGCCTCAGAGAGCGGTGCTGCCTGTCGGCACGCCCGCCCGCCTCCTTCCTTTGCCCCTTGCCCCTCTGCCTGGCTTTCCCTCTCTTTCGCTCCTCTTCCCCCGTCTCTCTCTCTCTCTCTCTCTCTCTCTCTCTCTCTCTCTCTCTCTCTCTCTCTCTCTCTCTCTCTCTCTCTCTCTCTCTCTCTCTCCCCCCCCCCTCCCCGCTCTCTTCCTGCACAGGGCTGGGGCTGGCTCGGATGGCCCCCCGAGCGGGAAGGAGGCGACTCCCCTCTTGGCAGCAGTAATGTGTGCCTTCTATTTGCCGTTGCAGAGCAACATCTTCGGCGGTCTGGACGAGAGCCTGCTGGCCCGCGCCGAAGCCCTGGCGGCGGTGGACATCGTCTCCCCCGGCAAGAGCCACCACCACCACCACCCGCCGCACCACAGCCCCTTCAAGCCGGACGCCACCTACCACACCATGAACACCATCCCCTGCACCTCGGCCGCCTCCTCCTCCTCGGTGCCCATCTCGCACCCGTCCGCCCTCTCCGGCACCCACCACCACCACCACCATCACCACCACCACCACCAGCCTCACCAGGCGCTGGAGGGGGAGCTCTTGGAACACATCACCCCGGGGCTGGCGCTGGGGGCCATGACGGGCCCCGACGGCTCGGTGGTCTCCACGCCCGGCCACGCTCCCCATATGGCCAGCATGAACCCGATGCACCAGGCTCTCAGCATGGCCCACGCCCACGGGCTGCCTTCGCACATGGGCTGCATGAGCGACGTGGACGCGGACCCACGCGACTTGGAAGCCTTCGCCGAGCGGTTCAAGCAGAGAAGGATCAAGCTAGGGGTGACCCAAGCGGACGTGGGATCTGCCCTGGCCAACCTCAAGATCCCCGGGGTGGGATCCCTAAGCCAAAGCACGATCTGCAGATTCGAATCGCTCACTTTGTCCCACAACAACATGATCGCCCTCAAGCCCATCTTGCAAGCGTGGCTGGAAGAGGCAGAGAAATCACACCGGGAGAAGCTCACCAAGCCGGAGCTCTTCAATGGGGCGGAGAAGAAAAGGAAACGCACCTCCATCGCGGCTCCCGAGAAGAGGTCCCTGGAAGCCTATTTCGCCATCCAGCCGCGTCCTTCCTCAGAAAAAATAGCGGCCATCGCGGAGAAACTGGACCTCAAGAAGAACGTGGTCCGGGTCTGGTTCTGTAACCAGAGACAGAAACAGAAACGGATGAAATATTCCGCTGGGATTTAAAGCCTTTGGGGGATCCTGTCTGCTGGAGAGCGAACACGCACCTGAAACTACAACAGTTAACAAGACTTTTCTCTTTCGGGGAGGGAAGAAAGAACAACAGTCAAAAAGACATTCAGACTTGAGATATATTCGCAAACTGTGAATGGAGAAGTAAAGCGTCAAGAAAGTTGGCCACCCTGGAGTCTCCGACATGAGCTGGCGTCAAAGACAGACTGGTTTTGTGAAGGCAGATAAGAAACCTTTATAGATGACGGAAGACAAGACGTATCAAGTAAGAGTTGTTTTTATTCTTAAAGACATCACCTTTATTCAGATGTAAAAGTACACTTTGCAGCTATTTTTCAGAAAAGAAAACATAAAACTGACTAGTGACTGAAACTTTGACCTATAGTTGAATACCATAAGAGAGGCATCTCAAAAATATTTTGGTTTTTTTAAGAAATAAAAAGATGGCAGGTTTTCTGCGATTACACTGCATATTATAAATCTATATATATATCTATATTTTTACTGTGGTTATTATCCATTTCCTTCTCTGAAGTGATAGTGCTGAGGGGAAGAGCTGATCCTGCTGCGTTCACAGATCTTAAGAGCTATTATTAGATTACTGCCAAACAAACCCCTGTAAATTATTAATTTATCTCTCTAGTAACTTCATTTTGTGCGCAACCTAATTAATTGCACCTCTTTCATCAAAGTCTAGACAAAAGTAAAAGAAAAGTATGGTTCCTGTAAATTAATTATTTTGTGTTGGTTGGTACAGTTTACGAACCTGAACTTTTCCCTTTCTTACAAAACAAACTAGAAACCCTTCCTTTTGACCATCTGTATATTGTCACCTGAAATTAAACTATTTCTCTAGCAAGTATTCTTATTTGTAAGGAGTTCTCGCTCTGTAGTGGCTGTCCTGCGTTGTTTGTGTAGACTGACTCACTCGTCCAAGGAGGTATTTGTTGACTGCGTTACATATTTAATGGGGATTCCCAGATTGTCGCCACCACATGCTACTTTAAGAAGCTGCACTTGAATAGGTAACAGTGTGGTGAGCTTGTTGCTTTAGAATTCCTTTATCAAAGTATTGTCTTTTCTAGATTTTAACAGAATTTCTCATCGGTGTTCGGATCTGATATTTTTGTCTTTATTTTCTTTGATTGCTATAAGTTTGCATTATTTTGGAAGTTTATTTGTACAAAAGCCAAAAGTATATATTAGAGGGAAAGAGAACGAGAGAGAGAGAGCCGTGTGCCAGAGAGATAGTGCACTGTTTGTAAATCCACATTGTTCGGTACAGTTCTTTTGAAACAACCCCCCTCTCCCCAAAGGTACTTAGACTGCGGTACCTCTGTGTATTGTAAATAATTCATAATTGACGCACATACAGTTATATTCTTACAGATTTCGCTGTATTGCTGTTATGTTTCAAGGCTATTTGAAGCCTTACTTCTGTACATTATAACAATTACTTTGTTTTTGTTAATAGAAGGTTTATTTATAATAGTAATGTATTAAGTTATTTAAAATGTTGTTTGATTGTCTTTCATTAAAAAAAGATTTTAACGTTTTATTGACAAAAACGTTTTGTGGGGTTCCTTTGTTTCTCCCATCCATTAAAAATATTCCGGAATTGGAACCAAGACGCTATATAGCCTGTAATCCTTAAAACACTTATATGGAAATTTCACAGTAACCAGCAGTATATCCTTCCACTTCAATATGCTTAGGCTCTTCTCTGTATTACCGGTTCGGTGAATCTTTTCTTTGTGGGTATTTGCTTCGACCAAAGTATTTCAAACGCAAGCTAGGAAGCAGCTGGAATACTTTAACTATTATTTACTGCGGAGTGAATTTCTTGCAGGATTGTTTCTGTCCGATGGGTTAGATCTAGACTAAGTTCTCCATCAGCGGGACTTTCCTGCCCCTCCCCCCAGGGCAGTCCACTTATCTCCACAAACTGGTTCAGAGGATCAGGAGGCGTGTTGCGGGGTGGGGTGGGGTGGAGGAATCAGTGGAAATTACCCCTCCCCTCCCCTTAGCAGAAAACCCTATGTCCACCCCTATGTTTCATACCTGAACCTATGGCTCAGTCGGATGAAAAATGACACTTCCGCACCAAGCATTACTTTAGTGGGCCAGATTGCAAGTCCAGGGCATGGAGATTGGTGAAGGAGCTCAGGGACCTTGGAAGGGAGCTATTCAATTAGCCCGTCTTCCTAGCTGGGAATGATGACTAGGACAGGTGGAGTCCCAGGAGCTCAGCAGGAATACCAGAGCGCGCCAGGCGCACAAACAGCGAGATCAAGAGAGAGGCAGAATCAGGGGCGGGGGCTAGAGAAGAGAAAGAACTGTCGGTTTACATGATGTCCGCATTGGTTTACTGTAGAGTTTCAGGTGCTCACGAGAATTTAGAAACTGGATTCACCTGACACAATTTTATTCTCAAAAACTCGTAGCGAATCATGGAGGAAAGTGAAAGGTTTAGAGAGGAAGGTTCCTAGATCTAAGAATGGGGGAGGGATTGTGTCGGTGGAAAACCTCTATTGTGCGCATAACTTCGGTAAGACTTGCTTCCATTTAAAGAGAGCAAAGATACCTCAGGGAAAGATCGGAGGGGGGGGGAGGCAGGATTTTCCCTTCTCGATCCGCTAGAGCAACTCCTCTGGTGTTTCATAGGAGGCTTCGGATTGCCCCGGATCAAGAGCTAAATTAAAATGATGCCAAGCGATCAAAAGACAGGCCTGAAGGAAATATATAAACACCCCGCAGAATTGTGCTGTCTCTTGCACTGTGAAGAACTAGTTACTCACAGAAAGTTTTGCGTCTAGTATATAATTTCTCCTTCAGGATCAAACCGCTGTGTGTAAATAGGTAACCCTGTTGCCCAAGGAGATGAGATCTTTGATGTAGTGAGACTGAACGGAGGGGCTGTTTCTTCTGCTAGAAAGGAGCTGGTGGGTTTCTTCACAGCTCCCTCCAAACAGGTTTAGGCTAGTGAGACACAATCTGCTTATAAAATGCGATTTTAACACTGAGGTAGGGGCTGTGAAGAGTGTAAGGAGAGTGTGTAAGTAAAAGGGTTGTGCGAAGCGTTTGCAATGGAAAGTGAGAAGGTTGAAATACCCTCACGCCCCTCCCTTTCCACTTTATTCCCTTTGATTTTCTGCGACAATGGTGATATTGCGGCGGCAGCCTATATGATCCCTGCCGCCAGGGCTTTTCAGCACTAAGGACAGCTCCTCGGCGCTCTCACTCTCTCAGTTCAATCTTGACACTTTGCCAGGGGCTGTCTCTTCCCTCACTCAGAGGGGGAGAGGGAGAGAGAGGGAGAGAGAGGAGAGAGAGAGAAAGAGGCGGAGAGAGCCGGGGAGGGGGGGGGGAGAGCTGAGACAGAGGGAGATGAATGTGGCAGCTTTTTGCTATAGGGACTCAGCAATCTAAACGAAATATCATTTGATCTTAGAAAATATGTTCACATGTGAACTTACTACAAATGCGTTTAGCAAAACAAAATATCAAGACAGAAGGGAGGAAAGAATTCAGAGAAAGCAGAGGATGACAAGGAAATAGCTTTTTTTTTTAACTGACATAAATTCTTAGCCTTTACATAGGCCAAAGATTAGAATGGGGGCCCTGCGGAAGGGTTAATACCGCCGCTTGCTAAAATGGTGCAGAAGATCACAGGGTTGTCATTTCACCATCAATCGGTCAATAAATCTTACTTCGTCCTATGCTCATCCAGGCTCCTGTGTTCAAAGCATATTTGTCTTTACACCTGCTTTCTAGGTGGGAATCCCATGCTAACGACAGACCTTTAATCATAAATGCATTCCACGGAATTAATTGCCTGCTATTGGCTATTCTGTTTTCTCAAATGAAAACATGTTTCGTGTTGGATAAAGTGGAAATGAGCATGACCCAAAAAAGTGAATTGGCCAGATGGGTAGTTATCTTGATTCCTTAAAAGGCAGCGGCATCTGAAGCTAAAAGGAAATAATGGGTCGTTTTTAACGCCACCCCCTTACAGCTCTGTGCCTCTACCAGTACCGATTATGAAAAGTCTTCGAGCTGCTTAAAAAACAAACAAACCCCTACTCGGGAGTCTGATATTAACTGAATGCCTCTAGTCCATCAATCAAACCAGACGGGATCGCTGTGTCTCATTTGTTGAGACATATTTGCCAGCTCTCGGGACTGAGGAGCAGTCCCGGCTCTGGATGGTTGTTAAGAGCTGGAGAAATGATCTAAGGAAGAAGCACAGAATATTAAGGTTGGAGATCCCCTTTCCCTTTTCGGATGTTGTTTTGGGTTAAGTGTTCTGAATCTTCGGTTCTATTGGTGTATTGCTTCTGTAATGAGGTCAATTTTTCTCCATTTTCACATCACGCAGATCAGACACAGGGAGGGAGACTGGGGCGTGGAACAGCCGCTAAGGCAAGCAAAACTTCAGTGCTGATTTTCCAAACCCACAACTGAGTCAGAACTTAAAACCAAACATTTATGTTAGAGTTATGTGTAGGCTCTTTAAACCTGAGGTTCCTGTGATGATTTGATGGAGAGGAGATGTTTACAAATGCTGAGGATTTTAAAGGAATCACTTTGAACTAAAGTACAGAAAGAACATCCTCAGAGCGCTTAATAAATAACCATTACAGGTTTCCAGGAATTGTCAACGAACAACATGTGCTTGCTTATTAAGATAAACTATTGGACAGAAATGGCTGCTCAACAGCTTTCAATCTGAGTTCAAAAGAGGCCTTACTAACCCTTTCGCTTATTGACAAAGGGGGCCTCTGTCCCCGCTATTGTGGGTTCTCCGGTGAACTGGTGTTTATGGAAATCATGCAACTGTGGCGGATTTGGACGTAGTTAATGTAGCCCATGGTGAGGAAAGTGAAAAACAAATGGGGCTGAGGAAGAGGAATGGCAACTGCTACATACCTATGCAGAAATAAAAAGGACCCAGACAAACACCTCCGAGTCCCCGAAAAAAACCCTGCCTTGAAACCCGTCAGGAACTACAGAAGAGGCGCGGAATCTTGTAGGCTGCGTAGCTTCCTCTTGGCCCTCTTAAATGAGCCATTCACTTAAAGGCTATTATGGGCGAATTAATAAATTACACAGCGAATTATTAAATCCAGATAATTACAAGGAATAAGTAAGTAATCATTCGTTATCTCAGCTAATTACTGTGGGTCACAGTGAGCTGGAATGTGAAACCCTCCTCGGGAATTGAAATTAACTTTGCCACAGCGAGGCTGCGCTTGACATCCCTAGTCTGTAGGCGCATGGCAGCTCCCCTGTGAGCCCGGCTTTCTATTTAACTTGGAGAGAATGGAAATACAATTAAGTGGGGAGGAGATAATAGGAAGCTGCTTAGAAAGTCAAAACCGTGAGACGGAAGGAAGGAAGGAAGGAAAGAGAGAGAGAGAAAGAGAAAGAGAAAGAAAGGGAGAAAGAGAGAAAGAAAGCCATTTGCCCTTTAAACAATTCCCTGGAGATGTAAACCTTTCTATTTATCTATACCCACAAATTATAGTACAGCCAGGGAAGTTCTCGGAACCTGTTTGTTTCCTACGGATCCTTAATCACATATTAAAGAACGAAGGAATTGGGCGCCAGGACCCAGGCCCAAGAAAAGGCAAGGCAAGGCGCTCTCCTTTCATACTGCCGAAGCGAAGAGCTCCCAGAACTGGGAGGGTTCAGGGAACCAGCGTGTGCTTTGTTTTGGAGACAATAAGCATTCGTCTCTTAACTGCTGGACCCTAATTAGGAAGCAGTGTCGCCTCTTCTGTTGATCTTTCGCCAAATCTCGCCCAGAGCTAATGTCAGGGCTGGGTGTCCCCCCCACTCCCTTATTCGACAGGACTTCTCCTTCTTTATTGTATTTACTTGGATCCTCGCAGAGGGCAAATCTATAGTGTAAACCCGGTGACATTATGTCTATATTTAAACATACAGCACATGGGGGGGGGAAACTGATAATCACAGACTGGAGAAGAAGTAGACAAATCTAAAGGGTTCTTTTTTTATCTGTCGTAATTAGGTGGACAGTCTTCCTCCCCTTTCCTTGCTCGAGCCTGGGATGATAATTAAAATTTAATGACGGCTGGGACGAGAGGGAGCCCTTGTCTGGGGACGCCAGCATAGAATATTTTAACTGTACATTTACGCCAAGTGTCTGCCTTCAAAGACGTGACTGCTTTTAATCTCGAATTAGAAAAACCACAGACCTGAAATTAAATATTAGACGCCCTCTCGGTTCTTTTCCCTTCCTGCAGCACTGTCACCAACGCGTTGCCTTCTCTGGCCCCGCAACACGCGCACACAACTCACATCTCCAATTACATTTGCGTAAATAATACATGGCTTTGATAGGGGACGGGATTCTGGTGCTTTTGGATTTTTTTAAAAAATGGGTTAATGCAATATTAATCGCTTGTGGCTGTTATAAGAACGCGCAGGGTTTTCCAGGAACAAATCGATGGAGGCTGGGGAAGGGAAGAGCAAAGACTGCCTCTCTCCTGGCGGCGCAATCTGGTTTTCAAAGGCTCCCAAAGCTTCGGGTGAGTAAGAGTGCAGGTCGGTGTCTGTGAGGATTATTTGTTTTGTATCGTTTTCTCTGTCATTTATTGTCTTTCGAACAGACGCCCGTTCGCACAGGTAGAAAGAGACCAGGGACTGCCTTGGCCTGTAGCAGGCGTGCTAATAATGCTCGGGAGGGGGGTGGGCGGGAGGGACGCCTCGCCAGGCTTTTGCTCGGTGCCTGAACATTAATTACAGCAAAAGGTCCCCGGCGCCTGCCGCAGCAACCCGCCAAGTCCCCACCGCGGCGCTGGGGCAGAAGGAAAGCCGAGGGCCCCCCTCCGCCCGGAACAAGCGCGCAGCTTAACCGACTGCCCCCCTCCGCCGGGTTCTTCCAAACAAACGCCTCTCTCTGCCCAGAGACTCTGGATCTTAAGCTCCCAAATCAGTCACCCAGAGTTAGGGGCTGTTTTAAGCCCGTCGTGTTTTAATAATTCGTGTCTGTTTAAATTCTAATATTGGCTCCACCATTTCCCAAAGAAACACTCCGGATAACTGAGTACATAAATTGTTCTTAAGAGAACCAAGCTGCACGAGGCTTCGGTATTCTTGGGCGAGGGAAGCGCGACTTAGTTTGCGTTTTGCTCCCTTCAGTAGTTCGGGTCCATGCCAATGAGGTCCACTTCCAGGTCTGTTTCTTTGCCTGGCAAGGTTTAGAGACTCCTGCTATGTGAGTGTTTGTGTTCTGGAAACGTGTACTCGAGTTTGTGTCTTGGGTGCAAGTTCAAGCGGGTGGTCATCCCTCTTGCCTCTTAATTTACAGATTCCTGTCCCCTGAGATGAGGCACGCGAACAATTTTAACGGCTTGATTTCTGACGGCGTGTCCGGGTCTGCAACACCGCCCTCCCCCCAGTACTGGAGTGGAGGCACCACAGGAGGACATCCGATCAGAGCAGAGAAAGATCTCGACGTGTAAAGAGAAGGTAAACATTTCTGTTTCTTTCCCCAACTAACCTATCCCGCAGCAGGACCAAAGGAACGAGTCTTTCACTTTTCGGTAGCCCCTAGTCCCCGAACACAGAATATTCTTCTTAGCCTTCCCTTCACACTTGGTATGTTCCTGCCCCACTGAGCCTGCCTTTAGTTGAACCAACGTGTCTTTGACTTCTGCATACTAAGAAAAAGGTATTGAAACTCGATCCCGCTTTAATAAGAAGAGGAGCGGTCCTTTGGGTGTAAATCAGACAGATAAGGCTGTTCTCCCATTTTTTGGAAATGCATAGGGTCTTCGGGGCAGAGGCTCTTTTTTCTTTTTTTAATGCTTTGGGGAGGTAGTCTTGTTACCGGAGCTTCAGGTATAAGCTTCATTATCATTACTGCATAATTCAGTACGTCCCAGTTGTGACACCCTCGGCTCCCAGGTATGAACAGCACAGGATTTCAGCAGCGCGAACAACGCTGGGTCCGCCCAGTGCAACCTTCTATGGGTGGTAGATTACCCCAGGGGGAATTCCCTTCGTTATTTGATACCCCTCTTTTCTCCCCCATGGGGACCCAATGCTTGCATCCTTCTCCTCTTTTCCATTATATCCTCACAACAACCTTGTGAGGTAGGTTAGGCTGAGAATGTGTAACTGGCCCAAAGTCAGCCAGCAGGCTTCCATGGCACAAGCGGGGATTCTAGCCGGGCTCTCCCGGATCCTGACCTGACTATCCAACCACGAGGACCACTCTGGCTCTCACTTGGAAGTCAGTTCCTTCCGATTTACTTCCAGGTAAAGTGAAGTTGAACCATTCACCTCAAACTACTCACCTCGGGAGTGGCTCTACACGAGTCACTTGGTTGGTCTACTCTAGAAGTAAACAGTTGGAGGATATCATTTTGCTTTTCAAGACCCCTCACTTCAGTGTCATCGGCTCGATACGATCAGATTCAGAGGGGCAGATTTAGGGGCGCAGCGGCTGTCTTCCTGTGGGCCACGCCCACAGTAGCAAACAAACAAACATGACAATTGCATTCCTTTTGGAATATAATCTCTCTTGTCCCCCCCCCTTTTTGTTAAATTAATGAGATTTATATTACTGGGGAGGTGATACAGATTTTAAAACACTAGTTACAGAAAACTCCAAGGAGGAACAAATTGGCACCCGACTCTGAGCTCCGTCTCGGCTTTAAAAAGTGATGGGCCTACAATCGACTGCGGGAGGGAAGGCGGCGTGGTAGAGCCCGCTGTCCGCAAATATCAGAAACTAGGCGGCAGGGCTGGTACTTGGAAGGGAGGCCGCCCAGGAAGGCTCTGCAGAGGCAGGCCAAGGAAACCCCCCCCCCGCTCGCTCGCTTCTCGCTTGCCTGGGAAGCCTCTTGGGCTGGGGTCACCGTGATGCTTCCCTCGCCGCTCGAAGGCACAGAAATGCCCGGGCACACCGACTACTGGGCGGGCGGGGAGAGGACGCCTCGTGCCTTTGCAAGCACCGCCGGAATGGGGGCGGGGGGCGGGGCGCGCCATTCTGTTCTTAAATGAAAGCCGCCGCCGCTCCCGCTGAGACCCTGAAATGACGACCAGGCTGGTTAGTGGAGGGAAAGGACCGTCTTCAGATAAGCCGACGTGCTCACGCACCCTCTCCTGGGAGTCAGTCCGATGGAAGTCGGCAAAATTGGGTCAGAGTAGACCCGCGTGCCAAGGAAAGTTGCTTGGGATGGAGAGGCCCAAAGAAGGCTCTTGCGCTTCCTCTTTGAGTTGGGGGCGGGGCGGGGGACAGACGGAGTGGAAGAAGCTGGGCTGTCCAATTGCAGCTGCCGGCACCGGCCAGCTCGGCCTTCCTCCCCAGGGGCGCCCATATTGCCTGCGCTTTTGAGCGAATCGAGGCAAGCAGCCAGAACAAGGCGATCGAGACCCGAAGAGGTAGACCAGAGGGATGACTTTCGAATCCTTCCGCCATTTCAACTCCCTGCAAGTAGACCAGTAGCAAGCCAAGGTGTAGCCGAGCCCTCTTTCTGTTTGCAGGGAGTCTTTGACAAGCCGCGTGTGCCCCTGTTCCCACCTGCAGTCCGGAACGATGCAGTCCACTCTACCGCTCTGTCATTTTGCTGCAGGTGAGAATCAGGTGAGGCTGGAACTGACCCATGAGGGGCTCGCCTGCTCCCTAAGCAAGGCGGAAGGCAACGTTAGAAGCTGAGCAGGCCTCGTAGACAAGGGACCCAAGGAAAGCGGGCGGTGGTTATGCTTGTCTCTGATCCTGTTTTTTGTAACATTCCGGTCATACAGAAATGAAGAACTGGTCACTGAAAGTCCTGCTGGCCTGGAACTCCAAGCCATCTGTCACCAGAGCAAAACAAACTAAAATCGTGCCCGGGCTGCTGTCCGGGACTGTTGCTCTTTGGACAGAAGGAGGCTTTGGGTTAATGAACTGGCCCGCAGGATTGCTCAGAAAGATGGGCAGAGGCAGAGCCCTGGGGTGGGGGGCAAAGCAATAAGTGTGCAACTGATATAATCTACAACTATCGGGAAAGTGTACCGCCCTCCGTCTCAGGCCTCACAAATCCCTTGTACGGAGGAAAACAGAACGCTAAAATAAAATAGGCTTTATAGAGAACAAGTAGCCGTTGAATACACACCTCAGGTCCCCCAGCCCAGGATGCAGTCTTAGGAATCGAGAGTGCCATCTGCTGTATTTCACACAGACCTTAACAGAAAAACTCAAAAAGGTTTCCTTCCAGTTCCCCAAATATCTTAGTGGCATCGAAGCCATTTGATCCTAGTTATGCTGCGACCCAGCCAGCAAGCATACTGACATTCCACGTACCTCAAGTTAAGCATATGCATTGTTGCCCCTGGGACTTAAATGTGCCTCCTTTTGATAGACTTGTGCCCGCTCCTGGAGGTGGTGGTGGTGGTGGGGAAACAGAGACCTGGGTCCTTTGCCTGGGTCGCTCGGTGGAGGATTTATCATTGACAGAAGAGAACGGAAGAACTGATTGCGCTTGCTCCGTGATTCGCCCCGTTTTACTCTGCCCTCTTAATATCTGCAGTACTGGCAGTTACTTAACCCTCTTTAAAGGGAGGACATTGATTTATGCAATGCAAAAGAGAGCCCAGTTCTAGCTATTTCTCCCACAAGGAATGACGGGTTCTGTGCACTTTGGGTTTAATCTGAAACTGGGTCCCATTAGAGGAGCTGGGTGTTGGAGCGCCTACTCTGCATCCTGTTCAGTCCCTGGCATCTAGTTAAAAGGACCAGGCGAAAGGCTTTCACCTGAGAGCCTAGAAAGCCGCTGCCAGTCAGAGTAGGCAATACCGATCTTGATAGACCAATGAGCACTTTGAAGTCTCTTTTATTTTAATCTCTCGGAGGGTGTCCTAGATTGCAGCCGTGGAAGTTCTTAATGTGCTGTGTTGGCGGTTCTGGTTTTCTCCATCCATTAATAGTCTAAATAGCCATACATATCCCTCAAACACACATACCCCGCCCCCTCTTAGAACCCTCTTATAATTGCTTACTCTGCTCTGGACGTTTGGTGTTCTATATAATTCCATCGTGTTGTGCTAGCAAGAGCAGACGTGTCTTTCTCCGGCAATCTCTAACTGCTACTCCTTCGTCCGTTGCTTCGCTCTCATCCTGGGGCGTGTAGGCCTCTCACGGAACTGTTCTCCTGACTCCCCTGCGCTGCTTGTTTTTGCAGGCGCCGCAACGTTGGTGCTCGAGAGCCACGCTGCATGGAAGAGCCTGGCCGGGCGACGGAGGAGCGCTGTTCCGTTCAGCCAGCCGGAGGACCCCTGAATGTCTCCAGGGACAGGGTAAGTCGGCGACTGGTTTCCACACCCGCGTTCACACTCTCTCTCACACACACCCGCCCCAGAAGAGCTCTCTTTTTTCTAGTACAAAGAGAGCTGTTTTGTATTATTATGAACTGCAGATTTGGCGAAGAGCGAGTGATTTTAGTTATTCTCATAACGGAAGTTCATGACGGGTGACGCCGATTATGAATCACAATATATATCAAGCGTCCTCTGTGAAGACAAGGCCCTGCTCTTCCGAGTAGCTGTGCTACAAAAGAGCGCGGCCGTCAGGAAATCGGGGCCACCACCGGGGCAAATTCTGAGAGAGTTACACTTATTTTTCGTTTCCCCCCAATTTGATAGTCACTCGCTAAAGCTTCCTCTTAAGCACAAGCGGGCGTTGGAATCGGCGACCTTCAGACTCGGCGCCAGAATTTACCTGATTCTGCGACAGAATAATTACGGGGAATTCCTCCGCGCCAAGCTCAGATTTCATTTCTCTCCTCAGGGAGTAACCAGAAGCAGCCCCTGAATATCTCCACTGAGGAAACTGGTCCTAAGCAATGGGTTCCACTTCCCACGGCCAGCTGTCCAACTCCTTTCCAGGGAACCTAGATCAAGATGTGCAGCCACGTTAGTCTGTCTGTAGGGGCAGAAAAGAGCAAGAGTCCAGACTGTCCAGTAGCACCTTAAAGGCTAACAAAATGTGTGGCTGGGGATGAGCTTTCTTGTGTCAGGGCTCACTTCTTTAGATACAGAAGAAATGAGCAGTCGCCCAGGAAAGCTCATACCCTGCCACAAATGTTGTTAGTCTTTAAGGTGCTACTTTAAGGCTCCTCTGGGACCTCTGACAGGTGGCACTTACTGGAACCCGTTTCCCACCACCAGCTTTTTCGGGTACAAGTACACACAGCGATAGGCTGACAAGGAAGGATCTGCAGGTTCAGTTCCCCGGGAGAGTTGGCGGAGGCTTGGCTTTGATGTCTCAAGATTCCAGCGGACTTGCTGTGAACTCCGCTATAGGCCCTTTCAGCCGGGAAAGTGCTGCCTCCCTCTTTCAGCATCCACCTTGTGCGCGGGCATCTCCTGAACCAGAGCTCAGTTGTGGCTGGGGAGATCCAGCGGGTGCATCTCTTTCCCTTGAATGACCTCTGGGCGTTTAGCAGCAGGAAGGGAACCTGGGATCTTGGGATAGGCGTAGCCACGCCCACGAAACTCCGAGTAAATGACGTGCAGCAGGTCTGGAAGGCAAGTGGCTTCTTGGGTGACCAGCAGAGGGAGCAACGGTACTCCCTGTGGGAATTGTACCAAGTAGTCGGAAGGGACCGGCTGTCGGTGTGTGGACGTTTCCCGGGAGGGTGTGTTTGTTCAATCTCCTAACAAGTGTAAGGCCGGGAAAATTCCCTGCCGCTTTCTGTTTGTGGCTTTGTAGTGACCTACCTGGAGCATTAGCCAATCCCGTTGTCACCAGCATGAATTCCAGATTTCACATTCATTGTTACAGTGAAAGAGTCACTTCACGGTCCAGCCTTTCCCCATCTGGTGGTAAATTTAATGGGGGGCCCTTTTCCCTGCACCGTTTACATCTTGCTGCTCACGTGTATTTGCTGCTCCGGCGCCCGCAGCTCAGGAACAAGGAGCCCGCGGTGACAGCCTGACCGGTAGGGGGCCTCGACCTTCCGAGCAGATACAAAGGCGGGGGGATCAGGCGCCTCCTCCGGTCTAGCGGCGTGCCAGCTAGTCACTCGTTAGCATTACAGAAGCTTCCACGGCACTCCTCCCCTGAGTGACTCCAGGCTCAGTGCATTGAAATGAATAGGTTTAGACTGGAACGACTCCGCGCTGTTAGTCCACAGGCTGCCAAATGTTCTTTCTCGTCGCTGGGGTCTAGCGGGTGGGTTGGAAACTTTAAATAAAGGGCACCCCTAAATTAACAGCAACGTTTCTTCTTTAACGAACGATATTGCAAGCGTTGCTATTAACCATCCAGTAAGTGTATCATAGTTCTGTTTTGGAGAACAGGAACGAGCAGAACTGGAGGCTATGGGATGTCTTCAGAGGTTTCTGTTCTGAACTCCTTAGTCTTTTAAAAGGCTATTTTTAATTTTCAGTCACATGTAGTTATAACTTAAGGTGAAATACCCCGCTCTTTCAGAAAATGTGCGTTTTCAGATATACTTTTACCCGGAGAAAGATTTCGCATAAATAACTGAGGACACAAATCGGTCCTCATTCTAGCAGGGGCCAAAGAAAGGCAGCAGGATGTGCAGATTTCCTACCCGCCCTCCCCTTTCAAGTCATCATTCCCTACCGGGGGGGGGGGAGGGGGAGGAGGTTAAGCAGGCTGGCTGCTTCCTCTCCCAAACAAAACATTCGCAGAGATTCAGGTGGGCTGGCAGCCCTGTTGGTCTGAAGCAGAAGAACAAAGTTTGAGTCCAAAGGGGCACCTTTATGACCAGTAAAGGTTTATTCTGGGTATAAGCTTTCGTGTGCAAAGCACACTTCTTCAGACACAGTGAAACAGAACTTCCTCAGCCATTACATATAGGAAGAGGTATTCGCAGTCACTCCTGGGAGAGAATCACTGGCATCTCCCTTACTGCACCCTTTCACAAGGAACTAGGTGAAGGTTTTCCAAGGTCCTGCGTTGTGATGCCAGGCGCTTGGCCTTCCAAAATGTCTGCCAAAGACTCGACTGAATCAGGTACCTACTAGACAGGTAGGGACGTGGTGCCCCTTACAGAATGGTGACCGGAGCTTAGACCGGAAGGGAAAGAATATTGGTCAAAGAATAAAAAATGTAGACATAAATCACTTAGTCAACAATCCTTTAATATTTTGATGGCCAATGGTTCGTAGGGCTCCCCTTTCCTTAATGATACTCTCTTAAGGTATTCTGTCCCTGGCGAGCTCATAGGACCTCCTGCTGTCCACCCCCAAGTTAGGGATCGGATTTTTAACTCTGATGCATTGTTTGATCAATCTCTAATTTTAAACCCGAAAGTGGTACGTGGTTGAAATTTACTACACTTGTCCACTTTGGAACTCCCTGTCTTGTTAACATCTCTGACGATAACCGTAGAGCCTCCTTCGTTGCGATTTCAGTCTATGCCCTCGACAATATTGTCGGGTCTTTACTCCTTATTCTCAAATGCCAATGGCCCAAAGAGTCTGTGTTTGCGGATCTCACACATTAGAGGATTTACTTCATTATATCCTCTTCTGCCCTTTATATTCTGACCCTCGGTCTGAATTTTTGGCGGAATTTTATCCGGCTTAATCTTGTATACAAAATCAGAGGCCTCAGGGCTCTGATGAGGAATACGTGCTGGAAGGCGGAGTCTCTCCCAGGCAGAAAGGAGTGTAGGGCGGGCGGGCCTGCGTTACAGGGTCAGCCTGGCTTCTGCTGCCGCAGACTTCTCAAGCCAGAAGGACCCCAGTCCTCCAACAGAGAAGAGGACAAGGTGCTGCTGGCCCCCCTTCTGGCTCTTCTCCTGCAGACCAGAGGGGCGGCTGCTGTCCTCTGAAACTTACAGAGAGGAGGCCTGATGCTCCTGACGGTGGTTGTGCCTGCGCCAAAGGAGTTTATCAGGTGAAAGCGTCGGTGGCCCTTTCGTGCTCCGGGGCGCCTCCGCAGCCGCCTCCGAACAACTCTGGCTGAGGGACCTGCCCAGGGCCAGAGGTTCAGAGCCCGGCTCTTGCGAGATTGGTGGGGGGGGCAGGCAGGCAGGCAGGCAAGGAGGCGTCCTCCGCCCTGGGCGGAAGGACCTCTCGCTCCCCCCCCGCCCAGCGCGCCCATCTGCCGCCGCTGCCGCCCGCCTGCCCCCCGCCCGGGGCTCCGGCCGCTCTCATTGTCTCCGTGTCGCTCGGCGTAATATTTACTGCTCCACCCCCCCCGCGTGACTTTTCGCTGGAAATGCCAGGCGTTGTCTGCCCAGTTCGGCTGCGGCTCTATTAATCATCTCCACCCGGATTGCCAACAGGCAGGCCTCGTTTCGCCTCTCAGTTTATACAGAACAGGATCATTTACATAAAGTCCTTAAGGCAAATAACTGTTGGGGCTCTAATTTATATCTGATCGAAAATTAGCCGTCATTATGCGCTCCATTAGCAGCGTCTTTAATGTGCTTCTAAGCACCATTTGTCAAGCGGCTTGTTAATATCCTTCAAGTCTTTAAAGTTGAGAGCTCATTAAAGAGTGCGCTCTGTTATTGATGTAATTTAGATGAGTTTGGAAGAGCAAGTGCGCCATGCCTGGAATGGACAACCGGCAGCGGGAACCAGGGGCGGCGGGAGGAGGGGGTTGGCTCGGCGACAAAGAAAGGAGAGACCCGGGGAGGGCGGGAAGCAGCCCGCGCCGGCACCTGGGAAAGCCCCGGCGAGGGGGACCCCGGCCCGGCTGAAGGAGGGGGGGGGCTGAGAGCGGCTGGCCTGGACAGCCCCCGCCCCCCGCCCCCCGCCCGGTCCGACGGAGCCTCTTCCCTGGCCGGGCCTCCCTGCGCCTGAGGACCGCGGCTCTTTGGCCCCCCTGCGTGTGGAACTCCAAGAGGGCCTTGTGAAGGGCTCCTCCTGGGCTAACCCCCTCCCCGAGGTCCATTCGGCGTGGCCCAGCGGGACTAGGGCTATGGTCACGCACACTAAATAATCCACTTTCAATGCACTTTCCAACTGGATTTTGCTCCTTCACACAGTAAAAATCCAGTTGGAAAGTGCATTGAAAGTAGGTTGAAAGTGGATTATTTAGTGAGTGTGACCCAGCCTAGGCTAGCCAGGGCGGTCAAAAGAGGGTTGCCTCCCCCCAGTGTTGCAGCCAGTGGCCGATCTCGGCCGGCGCTAGGCGTAGGGACCCTGGTTCTGTTCTGCCTTGTTTTGGGTGGCCGGGCCGGCTGCCACGGTCGGGGCGGCCCTCCTCCTCCTCTCTCTACGGGGGGCTGCTTTGTGCCAGCAGGCCAGAGACAGCGCTCCCCCCATGGAGGCAGCCCGGTCGCCCTAGCAGCGTGGGGCCCTCAGCGGGCGAGGGCCGTAGCAGGGAGCGACTGAGCGTGCCGGCCTGACTCTCCCCCTCCTCCTCCAGCGCCGACGGGCCTCCGAAGGGAGGGCTCGCCGTGATGCCCCCAGCCTGGCGTGGCGTGTCGGGCGGGGGGGGGAGAGCACATCCCGTGCAGCTGCCCCTAATTGGGCGGAGGTACAGTCAAGCCGCTTAATTATGTACATGTTATTACATTATCTATCAACCATTCCATCAGAAGCGCATCAAGGGCGATAAATTACCCCCGTTATTTGTCTAAAAATCCATACCGCCTGTCATCTTTTTTTCCTGGAGGATATTACGCGAGGGAAAGATCATAAAGGGAAGCCCATTAGCCGGGGCATTAAATTGTCGCTGAGTGCAACAAGCCTTTCCCGGGCGCTGACAAATCACCGAAATCTGCATAACGCCTCCGCCCCCCCGCCGCGCCAGCCCCTCCCTCCAAGCGGAGGGAGCCCCCCACATCCGGGCCCTTCACTGCCCGGCCCGTACTTTGGGGCCGCCAAGAACCAGCGAGGGTGCCCGGAGTCTTCGGCACGCCCCCTCCTGCTGCCGCCTGGCAAGTCCCTTTGCTCGGAAGAGCTCCGCACGCAGCGCTTGGGAATGCACTCCCCGGCCAGGCCGCCCTTCGCCGGAGCCAGACAGCTCGGAAGACGTCTGCAGCTGCTCGGATGCCCGGTCGGCCTGGCAGGCGCAGCAGCCCCCGCGCAGCGCTTTCAAATCCGCCCGCCCGCCCGCCCACGTGCGCCCTTCCCGCCTTTCCACGCTTGGGGAGATGACCGGGCTGGGGCAGGGGCGCAGGCGGCAGCGGATTCGCCCCGCGCTGATCAGAGGAGCCCCCCCCCCAGGCCCCGCGCGACGTCCCCGGAGGGAGGGAGGGAAGGGAGGCCCCGCGCGGCGCCCCCCCCGGGCCTGTGCGTCTCCGCTCGTCCTCCGAGGAGGCCAGGGGCGGAGCGGGTCCCCCTCCTCTTCGGTGGCTGCTGCGGGCGGCGCGACTCCTCCGGGCGAGACTCTGAAGGGGGGGGGGGGCTCGTCATTAGAATGCTAAAGACCGACGTCAAGAGGCGGGACGCCGCGGCGCTGACAGCCGAGCGGCTAAACCGAGGGAGCCGGGAGGGGCACGAGGAGGAGGAGGAGGAAGGGCCGGGCGGGCGGGCGGGCGGGCGGTGGCGCTGACACGGGGCCTCTGGGCCGCAGGCGACCCAGCTGGGCACCGCAGCCGGCTGGGAGGGAAGGAGGGAGGGAAGGGGGCCGGGCGCCTGGCCCCGCCGGCTTGGAAAGGAGGCGAAGGGCTAGACCGGAGTCCTGTCTGGAGGCGGGAGGGCGGAGCTGGGGCCTCGAGCGCGGCCGCGGCAAGACGGGCTCCTCCGGGCACCCCGACTGAGGAGCCCCTTCGGGCTCCTCCCCCCGTCTGTCTCAAGCGGCCCCCCCCCACGGCCCAAGGGCGACCGGCAGGCCCCCAAGAGGAAGGCCTGGCCAGGCTGGCCGTCTCCCCCGCCCTTGGGCGGCCACCAGCTCTTCTCCCCCCTCGACGGGCGAGGGCGGGGCGCAGCAGTTCGACTTGTGCAGAAGGCAATCGATGCTCTGCTGTTCAGGAGGAAGCAAGAAAGAGCTGAACGACAGAGCATCCATTAGTGCTCTTTGCCCTGCCTCTGACCTGCAACGATTCAGTTGAAACGCTGATAGAATTTCCCTCCGTGTAGTGACACCCAGAGAGGTAAGAACCGGGGGGGGGGGGCAGAGAAGACAAGGCGAATAACCATAAGGACACCGAAGAAAAAGCAACACTGGCTTTAAAAGCATTAAGCATATCCCAAACACCTGGACTATATATATTTGCCATTTTGAAGACAATAGTGACCTCAGTGTACCAGGGGCTATAAATTAATATCTGATCATCCCTAAGATACATGTTTTTTTTCTGAAGCACTTGAAGCGTTACCAAGCCACTGACCACTGCTTCACCCCCTTATGGGAAACCTTATTTTCTCAAGGCAATGTCAGAAAATACAGTTTTGAATGCTGATGCTGGAAGAAGTTGAACATGGGTTGCAATCACAAGTACCACAGTGTCCCAATGCAGGTTATTGTACCCCCCCTTTGAGTGACATGTCATATGTACATAGAATCCTTGTTAACTACAATTTTTACTTACTTGTATTTCAGTGGTGAGGATGCACAGTGCCAAAATAAAACTACATGGATAAGATGGGACTTCCTACCAACCTTCAGTGGGTAGATGAATTTCACTTTGAATTCCAGAAAGGATCTGTAATGTTGTGGCTCTTGATGTAACAAGAGAACACTCCCAGCTTCTACTTCAATCTATTTTGATAAAAAAGTGCAGCACTATACAAAGGTAACCCTTCTAAGCCTATTGACTTCAGTGGACTCAGAAGGGCATAACTCTGGTCAGGATTTCCCTATCAGAGGCTATCCTAAGCATGTCTACTCAGAATCCTATTGAATAATCAAGAGGGTTCATCGCCGCCCCCCCAAAGTGTTTTTCAGAAGTGCACTGTAATGGTGCACTTCTATGCAGAGTTATACTCTTCAAAGCCCATTGACTTCAGCACACATAAAAAGATGTAACTCTGTTTAGGATGGCATAGCTAGGCTGTAATCTTATGCACACTTACCTCTGAGTAAGAAGGAAGCACTAGTGAACATAGTAAGACATATTTTTTAGTATGGAGTAGGCCATTGTGTCTTCTATGAGATAACTCAGTTTTAATCTTATTGGAGGGAAGGGTATAGTAAAGTGGGAGAGTGCATGTTTTGCATGAAAAGCTTCTTCACATCTTCAACTGACAGGATCTCAAGTAGCAGAAAACACCTCTGCCTAAGATCTAGGACAGGTACTGCCAGTTGAAGCAGAAAGATCACAGAGACAACTTATTCTAATTTGGCATGTCATGTGGCTGTTTTTTAAAAGTGATCTTTGTTTCATATTTGTTGTGTTAACCTTTGGTTTTCAAAAAGTAAACTCACTGATATATTATCAGAAAGATCACAACAGCATCACAGTATCTTCTTCATCTGTCTCTTTTAAAAAGAATACATCTAGTCCTTGGACTGGTGCTTCCACATGGAACTCTTGCTCCACATCCCCCCCCCCCACAGGGGTTTTGAGAAGCTTCTGCATGACCTTTGTCCACCTTCTGGCTTCCCTCCACAGCTTTGCTGCTGCCTTCCTCTGCAACCTCAGTCTTCCTGGGAGGTCTCCCATCCAAGTACTCACCATGACTGAACCTGCTTAGCTCCCAAGTTCTGATGAGAGAAAATCCCCACACAGAGGTGCTATTACCACCACTGTATCCCCACGCGGAAGCATCACCACGGCTTTTGCGTTTGTAGAAGCAAAGAGAGCAAAACAGTGAATTGCTTCTGGGTGGAAACAGCCTGCACTCCGATTGATTACTCTTGTAGAATTCATTTTTATTTGTGCCTGCAGGGTTCAGAGTCTAGTTTTGCTGTTAATGGTAAGTTGTTGTGGTTAATTTGTTTGGCACCTGGGCTGTTTCCCTGAAGAGAAAGACCAGGGGCCCCCAGTGTGGTACCTGTGGGCACCATGGTGCCCATCAACATCCTTCCTGGTACTTGCCAAGTGTTTTTAGAAAGTGGGCAGTGTCATATTTTTCAGAAGTTGCATTCTGTGGCAGCTATTTTGCAGTTGTGCTCACTACCCAGTGTCAAACTTCCAAAGGTGCTCACAGGCTCAAGAAGGTTGGGGATCCCTGAGAAAGACTATCTGACTGTTTGTCAGTGCTAACCTGTTTCAATGCGCAGCTTCTTCATAGCACTCCAAATGGGGACCTTTACTCAGCAGTTAGATGACATATGCGTAGGCTAGGTTGAGCATTGTTATCTATCATTCGATGCTAAACCAACTTGCAGCATGCACAAATCTAATAGAAGTTGAATAGATATTAGGTAACATAGGAAGAGCACAATGTTCCACCCCCCAAATAATACCATGAATGTACTTTATAAATCTTCAGTGCTCACTGACTACTTACAACCACAGTTGTAAAAACTGTAATGCTACTGTAGGCTTTTGTGTAGTCCACACAAATGTCTAAAACAAGACAAATGCAGATCAGTACCCAGGGCTGGATTCAAGGATTCCCCGTTTGACATTCTTCTCTGTCAGAGGGAGCCCCCTCTCATAGAAAAAGAGTGTGTTGTGTTGCGTGATGCAAGGAGGCAACACAAGGCAGAATTCTTAACAGCAGGCTTTATTTTTCTTTCCTTCTTATAGCCCTTGTTTTACATCTTCTTCCATCTTTCTTTCATTCCTCTACTTTCCTTTTCAGTATGGAGGCCTCCAGTCTGCAGAGTAAAAGATGTGGTTTCCCTAAGGGGACAAAGTTCTGAACACAACAATGAAACAAACCACAACTATTAAAACACAACAGGAAGTCCTTCAATTCAACCCACTGTAATCACATTCTAAACTATGGTTTTATAGTCCAGTTTTATGTTTTAAAGCTTTTATTTTCAAGATTTGGATGGTGGGAACAACCAGATAACATCTAAGTGTTTGTAGCTCCCTCCCTCCCAGCCAGCTGCTGTTAATTAGCTTACAAATACCACGTGATTCCCCCCCCCTAATTATCCAAGGCTAACATTAAATACAATTCTGGCCTATTGCAACTATTTTGTGGCATGTAGATGAACAATTCAAGATCTGTGCTTGGGCACGACAATTCAAGGGCACAACAGAGAATCAGAAAAGCTTTTGGTTACATGGGAATCATTCATGGGACCCAACCCACATTCTTCTATGCATCACATTATATTGCATATTGGTATACGATATACATACTTACCATGGTCTAATACTTTTTTTCAGAAAGAAAACAGAAGAGAAAAAGAAAGTTAACAGCACACGTATAATGGTTCTTTTATTCCTGAAACAATTATGGATCTACTTGAGCAATGGAGAGTGCCCAGGCAAAGATATATGTTTCTCTAGAGACTGCTCATACCGCTTTCCTGTAAAGCATCTTTGACTCAAAGCAGTTTTTGGTACAGCTGTTCTAATTCTGTCTACTGAAATGCAACTTGCTGTTATCTGATGGTCTTTTTGATGAAATGGAATCTGGGATGAAGACAGACACTAAACACAGGCAGTCAGGTTTTACACAGAACAGTTTATCTTTTTTTTTTTGGTAACAAAAATTGCCACTGTTCCCAGAATTGTTTTGTATCCACAAAAAGATAACTTGAATAAACAGAAATCTTTGACTTTATAATATTAAACATTGTAACTTTCCTCATTTACTTCATTATGTCAATAGGACTTGTATAAGAGAGTATTTAGTCAGATTTAGTAAATGTTAAATAAAAATCTAATAAAAGTCTGATTCAGGTGGGTAGTTGTGTTGGTCTGAAGCAATAGAATAGCGTTCGAGCCCAGTGGCACCTTTAAGACCAGCAGAGTTTAATTCTGGATATAAGCTTTCATGTGCATTCTGCAGGTATCTGAAGAAGTGGGCACGCATATGAAAGCTTATACCCAGAATTAAACTTCGCTTGTCTTAAAAGTGCTGCTGGACTCTGAATTTATTCTAATAAAGGTTTGTGAGGCTCTCACCTGCTTTACAGCTTTACAAAAAGCAGATTCTCTCAGAACATTATTTCAAAAATGGAGATCACATGATTGAATGCTCCCCATCATCAGAAATCTCTGCTCATGGAAATCCAGCCAACTGGGAGAGTTCCAATCTGGGCTTTTCTCTTAACTTGCTAGCTTTCTAGGGGAGCAGTAATTTTTTTTAAGGAAGGAGAGTATTCAAATGGTAAAACCCCTGCAGTTTATTCTTATTGCAGTTTATATTAAAAAGTTATACATACATCTTCATTTGGCACGTATTCCTTATAGGTCTATTGGCTGTTTGGTCTCCCAGCATCTTTCTTTTGTAATTGATATCAATCACATTTCAGGGGCAGAATGAGAAGTTAAAACAGCCCTGGGAAAGGCATATCAGAATGGCCTAATCCATACCCCTGATCAAATTCAAGGGCAGAGCTTAGCATGTTAAAGGGCACAGAACTGTAAAGTACAGTACCTGGTCCTGGCTAAGCCTTTAGTGTTCTGTTTCTTGTGCATATGTGCTTAAAAATGTTTTTCATGGTGCATTTTTCCATGAGATTGGCGTGGGTTTTCTTTAACTATCCAGGTCCTATTACATTTTAAAGTAGTGCAGTATCCATCAGGAGGGGCAAGATGTGCCTGGAGGAAAGACACATACCATGGCTAGCCTGCAAAAGGAGAGACAGTTCCACTCTCAAGCATGACAAGTGGGTGCTTGGGGGCATCGAATTGGCAGAGGATGCCCAACTGGAAAGGTGTAGAAAAGAGCAAGAGTCCAGTAGCACCTTAAAAGACTTAACACAATTTTTGGCAGGGTATGAGTTTTTGTGAGTCACTGCTCACTTCTTCAGATAAGGTGTAGTCAGTACAGCTTATGCTGATCATTACCCCCCAGACCTATATCACTGTTACTGGGCTTCAAATCCAGAGTCCCTGGGGTAACACTGGAAGAGATGCATCCCTTCTAATGATGCCATCATCACCAGGTTTGAAGACAAGAAACTTGAGAAGCTGACACACAGAAGAATCTGCTCCCATATTTTTGCCTTATATTGAAGATCATCAGCCCATCAAGGTCAGTATAATCTACTCAGACTGGCAGTGACTCTCCAGGGTCTCAGGGAGAGATCTTTCACTTCATCTATTACCTGATCCTTTCAACTGGAGATGCTGGGGATTGACCTTGGGACCTTCTGATCAATCCTCCCTCCAAGCTGCAGAGTCCTGTGAGCAAAAATTCTACTTTATGAGCTGCTGGCATTAAAGTTGTGAGCACGTGATATGGCCACTGCATAAATTAGTTTGCTCTGGAGCCACCCATCCTGAGCTAAGACAAAAATGTGTGAGTCGGAGGCTAAAAAACTGTGAGCTAGCTCACACTAACTCAGCTTAGAGGGAACACTGCTTCTGATGTAAAAAAAATGCTCTGCTACTGACAGCCCCTCCACTCACAGGAGGGCTCTACTCTGCAATATTTCTGTGTTGATTGGCTCTAAAACCTCAGGTAGACAAGTGCAACAAGAGCTTTCCTCTCTTGGCTGGCAGGAAGGATAGCCTTGGCTGCCACCTTGTTTCAATTCAAGCACATCCAGGTGAAATGACTCAATTTCTGATTCTTCCTGCACTTCAAGATGTGTCACAGCAATGATCCAGGAGGACAAGAAGCTGTTGGTATGGATGTGGGTTTAGCATGGAACTTGAGTTTAGCAAACTATTGCCAAAAATTGCCCATTCATCGTCTGTCTATCATAATCCACACATTCCTGTTTTAACTGTTGCTATATAAGGTGATAGCTTTACTTGTTATTTTCTTGCCCAACAATAAAACATTTTGGGCCATGTATCCCTTTGACTCATAATCAAATCTATTTATATTTCCAGCTTTTTATCATATGTATACACCACATAACCTCTGCTAGTCTTTTCTCACATCTGGATATAGTCCCTCCCCCCCTTTCCAACAGTAAATGTAACTGATCCTTTATTTACAATCTTATTATTTTACCATCAAAGCCGTATCAGCCTAACTTTTCCTAATTGGTGCCAGTACCAGACCCTATTGTTTGGGTGTGTTTTTTTGGTGAGAGAGTGGATATGCACAAATAACTCTCCAAGACCTTGAATGAGAGGATGAGATGGGGGGGGAAATCTTCCTTAAATCACACTAAATTAGCAAGATTTGGTTGTTAAGACCACGAGACTGATAATCTGTTCTGAACATCAAACCAGCCCACCTGACCCATGGTTGATAAAGCCTTTATTTTGGAAGCATTACTGTACAGAGGCTTGTAATATATATATCACATTTACACTGAATAAAGGGGTAAAGGAAGCTGTCACAAACTTATACTGGAGAAAGGAAATGCTGGTGGACAGACATCACTTTGTAGTGCTCTAAAGACTTGTCAATAGGCTACAAACAATACCCTTGGCTGAAAGGTTTTCAAGTTGGTGGAGTTTCTCTTGATAAAAACACCTGCCCTGGGTTAATAAAGAACAAAAATCATTTGTTTTAAGGGACCAGATGACAGGCCTTCCTCTACCCTGTACACACACACCATTGGGACTCATGAATGAATGGGAGGTAAGCACTGTTGCAACAGGACATGCTGAGAGCCAGTGTAGTGTAGTGGTTAAGAGCAGCAAACTCTAATCAGGAGAACTGGGTTTGATTCCCCACTTCTCCTCCACATGAAGCCTTCTGGGTGATCTTGGGCCAGTCACAGTTCATTCAGAACTCTCTTGGGGAAGGCAATTGTAAGCCATTTTGAGACTCCTTAGGGTAGAGAAAAGCAAGGTATAAAAACCCAACTCTTCTAGAAAGGTGGTATCCTGGCATCTGTGGCATCCTGGCATCTGTGCCGTGCTACTTACTTCCCTTCCCACACCTTATTTCATTGCCTGAAGCATTTTTCACAGAGACCAGCTCCAAAACCAGACTTGGAAAAAATGCTGAAATTACTGGAATGTACTGAGCTAAGTTAGTGGAGGGATGGATTAGGGTCCCTCAGCCACATACTCTAGTTTTGTTTTAATAATAGACCTCACCTTTGAGATTCCTGGGAGGGAAGAAAAAGACTGATTGACATGCTAATGCCAACATGTCTACCTATGTCTGCTGTACAACTGAGATTTTTAATTGCCTATAAAATAGGAAACCTTTCTCCTATGGCTGTAATTTGGCAGGGAGGATCCTTTGAGTGAGGAGCAGAATCTCTGAGAATTTATCTGAATAAGTTGAAAGGGAGTGTGTTTCCCAAAGAAAAACAAAAAATATCAAAAGTCCAGATAGGTGTAAGAAAATGATATTTTTAAAAAACCTAAAGCTAACAAAAATGAACCAAATGAAAATTATTGAAGATACAGAAGACAGGTCATAGGGCTATGAACATGCAGATGCTTGTGACTTGCTAGGACTGTCCAGTACTATGAACCATTGAACAGGAAGGAGGAATGGTATGAAGTTAAAAGGAATGCCTCAATAAGAAGGAATTAGTGAGGGGGTGGTGCAAAGGGGGGGAGAATAGAAGAAAAATGGAGACTGTTAGCTTAAAGTGAACCACAGCAAAGCAGTCCTCAAGACTAGGCACCCAATCAGAATGTGGATGATGAACTTAGTTTAAAGGTACTCCTATATACCAGAAAAACCCACTCATTTGACAGATTTCATACACACTTCTTTACACCTGAGTGAAATATAAAGAATATCATGCTGACAGACCATCACTGATTGATAAAATGACCGTATACTCAGTAATTGACTATAGCTTCTTGAACACACTAAAATGTCCAATAAATGCTGCATATTATTGTAGGGCATTTTGAAATTATGCTGTTTAGGTCTGCTAAAGTGCACACATTTACAGTGCAGTCTTATGCAGTTACTCCAGTCGAAGTTATTCCAGTCTAAGCCCATAGATTTCAATGGCTTTAGACTGGTTTATCCCTTCATAGAATTGCACTGTTAAAATTGCAAACTAGAAATGATCAGAAACACATAACTGATTAGGAAAAAAACTATTATTTACCACTACTAAGAAGCAGAAGCCTTTAAATGTTTTAAAGGCATCTGATGTCAATGATGGTGTTAAGCATACACTTAGTATCCTTTCAATGATGTTAAAACTGCCTGTCAACAGGAATGCAGGGTAAAATACTCCAGAAAACTGTTTTGCATAAACCCCACTGAAATGAATGTGGGCCATACATGACTAAGACTAGTTTGCGTGAAGTTCACTGGAGCCTGTACAAGGGTGCCCCATTAATTTCTTGGAGGAGTAATAATTTTAGGCATTACCCTGTAATCATGTCTTTTCTCAGAATCAGCATGCTCTGTGTTCTCCCCATGTTTCTGCTTGCTCAGAGCCCATGTTGGCATGTGTGGCTTAGTGATGTGTATCCTTTATAAAGGCCCATAATTGCAAGTTTCTGGTTTTTTTTTTTTTTCAGAATAAAGATAAGTGTTCAGCTGCCTATGCAGGAATGTGGTAAATTTCTTAGAAGGGAAATATGCCAAAAGAGAAGGGAAGACTGGAACTCTAGTTCCTGCTATACTAATGAAGAAATACTATTTTTGTTACAAAACTTGTAAGTGCAGGGTCTTTAGTAGGGGAAGTGGGGAAAAGCTTTGGGTTAGGCTACTAAGTATTAATATATCTAATTCTCAACATTGCCCCAGTCAGTGGATATTAAGTTCAGAGACTAGGGATACGGACAGACAAGACAGATCTTTCTACCAGCCCAGGTTTGCAAAAAAATCTAAAATCAACAACAACAACATTACACTGAGTATTAAAAACCTTGAAAATTATAGAAAGAGCAGGTTATAGATGAGGAAAATAAATGATAAATATAGCTGAAGATGAGATACAGATACAAAGATAGGTTTGTGGGTGGGAAGAAGAAAGCGAGGAAAGTTGGGGGCTGCAGAGGAAACAGTATGGATAGGGTGATACAGTGAGATGCCCTCGCAAGTCCTTACAGGTTTTCCACGTGTAATCTGGTCCACACAACTTGGCCCAAGATTTCCTGGAGGTAGGCTGTCAGGGAAGGGAACGTGGGAAGTCTATGACCATCAGCACCCATGGCCGGTGCCAGTTTTTTTATGCCCTAGGCAAGGCTTTCTTGCACCCCCTCCCCCCGCTAACCAATTTTCAAAAACAGATGAATTGTAGGAAACAAGAAAAGCACAAAACTTGAAATTGCTAATTTTTTTTTAAATTGTGAGAATAAGTAATTCAACAATCTTTTATTTTCTTTCTCAAACAGAAAACAGTTCTGGCACACAAATCATTTTGAATAATCCTGTGAATTGTGAAATTAAAATTTAAGTCTCTCGAATGTTTCTATTTCAGGCACATCAAAATCTCATTTTGCCCTCCTTTTCCTTTGCAAATCTTGTCACCAGTTCCTTCAGGTGAAGTGCTGATGCTCTGGCGTGTTCAATTGATAGAGTTTCCAAATCAAGTGGTCTCTTTTGCAGCAGTAGTTCTCCTACAGTTTTCTCCATTTTTGATTCAGATTTGTGCCCATTTATCCTTTGGTGTAGGGTTTGACTGGTTTGTCCTCTGTAGAAAACTGCTATTTACATGTCCTACCACCCTGCATTTCCAAAGACCTTTCAGAGAGCTAAAATTGGTTTCCTTGCTCTGAAGTGACTTAAAACGCACAACTCTCTCCATTTCTACAAGCATCATTGATGGGAACCTGCAAAGGTGGATTGGCCATCAAGGATTCCAGGAAGAGTCCTAATTGTAAGGCCAACCTGTCCCAGGGAGGGTCACTCCCATTCAGAGCCACCCCAGCCTCAAAAGAGAGGCAGGTGCTGTGGCAGGACAGATCCATCCCACCTAGTGAGGAATGGTGCTGCTCCATCCAGTCTCTCCACTGTGAGGGATGGGACAGGGTCATCTCGCCTGCCCTCACCTTTCCTGACAAGGGATGGTCCCACTGGCTTTGCCATAGTTAGGGATAGGACAGACCAGCCCATCTGGCCTCACTTCACCTGGTGAGGGATGGGCCTGCCCAGCCTCCCCCTCCCCCGCTGCCTTAACCAGGCATCTCCTGCTCCAGGCTGGCTGGGCACGCCTTCTCTTCTGGGAGGGGGCTGGGGGCCCTTTTTCAGGGCTGCTTCATAAGCCCTGCTGGATCAGAACAATGGTCCATCTAATCCAGCATCATATCTCACACAGTGGCCAATCAATAACAGGGCATAGAGGCTGAGGTCTTCCCCTGATGTTGCCTCCTGGTTCTGGGATTCAGAGGTTTAGTGCCTCCGAATGTGGAGGTTCCCCTTAGTCACCATGGCTAGTAGCCAGTGATAGAATGATCCTCCATGAATCTATCTAATCCTCTTTTAAAGTTGTTTATTCCTGTGGCCATGACTACATCCTCTAGCAGCCAATTCCACATTTTAAGCACTCTCTGTGTAGTATTAACTTCTGTCCGTCCTGAATCTACTGCCCATCAGCTTCATTCCCCCCCCCCCATCTGCCCCTAGAATCTGCTCAAGGCATGCTTATGGTCCTTGGATGGCTGGTTCTTCCAAAGACTAGCAATTGCTCCTTCAGGATGAGGACCATATCCCAGTGGGTTTCCTGTCAGATTTGGAGCCCTAATTAATGTCACTTGAGAATTTCTTTTGAAAGATGTGCTGTAAAATTTGTGACAGGAATGCCTTCAAACTTTGTTCATTAATCACACATGACAGTGTATGTTCTTTTCTCAACAAAGCAGACATTAATGCACATAAACCACATAAGAACAACCTGCTTCTCAACCTCAGTAGAAAGAAAGGGGCTTAGTGTGGTATAAGCTGTGAAGGTACCCCTCATTTCCTTATGACCATAGACGACATTCTTTTACCACTAGGTAAGAAACTCCATGCTTGAGAGGATAGACGCTACTCAACAATTGCTTGCTGTTGGAAGTGTCAATCAGCTTCAAGTAGGAAAAAAATTCATATCAGTGAACAAAATTTCTTCCCTGTGAACTTTTGAGTTCCCTCCTCATGGGTTTTTATTGTCTTGATGACACTCTGCATATTGTTTTGATTCACTCCTCCATGTAAACAAGTGTATTGTAATGCCACCCTACACAGGATTACACCCTTCTAAACCCACTGTCTTAAACGAACTTAGAATGGGTGAACCACTGCTTAGGATGACATTCCTAAGATTTAATACTGTCCCCAGTACCTTCCAAAATGTTTTTGGTATTGTATGCCAATTTGCTGGAGAGATTGTTGATGGATGCCTTACTGACAAAAATTGTGTTCATATTATAGCATTTTAAACTGTCCTAACAATCTTCAGGATAACAGGTTGGCAAGTTATAACAAAGTGGCCTACCAATTTCCTGAAAATAACAAAGTGGTCTACCAATTTCCTGAAAATTATTAATCTCTGCTAGGGATCTATGTATTGCTATTATGGAAAGCTCTGCAGTTCACATATAAACATTTACACTTTATATGTAATCAAAAATGTGCCTATTTGCCACTTGATATGAGCATGTAGTTTATAATAATAACATTACTGAAAAATATGCATGAGCAAGTGTGTTTAGTATTTACATCCTTCTCAGACCATTTAGTGTGTGCTAGCTCAGAGTTCTCCAAGAACGGCAACCTGCCGGAAGGAATTTTAGAAGTCATAAATCTTGACCCTGTTCTGCTTAGATGTTACCACCTCAGGCATTTCTTTAGCTGCCACCAACAAATGTATTATAAGATTTTGAATACACTGCTTTCTTACAATGGATCTCAGGAGAAGCAAAGCAGAAGACCCAGTTCATCAAAATTTGTGAATGGTATAAAAGCTTTGTAAGAACTAAGAACTGTTCCACACATTACAAGTGTGGCAGTGACACTGCTCCTCTGTGGCTCCATCTATATCAGTAATGTTAGAATGCTGAGATTACAAAGGAAGAGCTGGTAATGAGGGTTGATGATTCTCATATTGGGGATAACACTGAGCAAGAACAGGGAGTTTCTGGTTCGGCTGTGCCTCCGCCATAAATTCACTAAATGGCCTTAGGCAAACCACTGCTCTTCAGCATTTGTCCCTGCCCCCGTCTACAAAATGTGAATAATAATCCTAGTATATTAAGCACTTTGAACTGTGTAACTGCTATATAAACATGCATTAAACAATGACTGAATTCAAATACACACTATACCATGAAGCTAACTGGGTGAACTTGGGCCTGACACATTGCTAACTTATCTCCAGGGTCATTCTAAGGATAACATGAGTAAGGGACTCTATGTCCTGCCCTGACCAACCTGGAGCAATGCCATGATAAAAATTAAACAAATTAATAAATACATCAGTACATTATAAATTATGTGCTTACTTCCCAAGGCAGCTTTTCTCAGGTTTGCATAAAGATCTCATCTGTTTATGGATTAAATCTTGATACAAGGAACCACAGATGGGGCCACACTAAGAGTTAGGCATACTGATAATTCCCATACATATACATATGCAACGCATTTTAGAGGATATGTTTATTATTCAAATGTGAACAATTTTGGAAATAAGCGTGTGTGTGTGTGTGTGTGTGGTGCCATCAGGTTGCTTCCAACTTACAGCAACCCTATGAATGAATGACCTCCAAAACATCCTGTCATTAACAGCCTTGCTCGGGTCTTGCCAACGGAGGGCCCTTGTGGCTTCCTTGACTGAGTCCATCCATCTCATGTTGGGTCTTCCTCTTTTCCTGCTGCCTTCAACTTTTCCTAGCATTATTGTCTTTTCCAGCACAATTTTTATATGATACATTGTGTATTTTATGCTAAAAAGAGTCATTTGGTTGGACAGGAAAGTAAGTATTGCATGTATTTCAATTTCCCCCTCAATTTTTATCCCCACCACCTTTTCCCCATGGCTTCAAAATTTCCAGAACTTCTACATCTCTCTATGATGCACCTTTTGTAGTTAGCAAACATGATATTAACTGTTCAAATCAAAGAGCATGATTTAATACTGAAAGTAAGCCACAGAATGTAAATATAGTGGTGATTTTGATGAATTGTCATTTTAGATGAATATACTGTGAAGTAAGAATAAGACAAGCCTATAGAGACATTGACTAGAAATTATGTGTTTCTGGCATGCAGGGCTGGCCCCAGCTTATTTTGCACCCTAAGCAAGGATCCCTTCTGGTGCCCCCTCCCCCCCTGTGCACCCACCAATGTTCAAAAATAAAAGCAAAAATAGAAGCCAGGGCAACAGCGGAGCCAATCCTGAGGCCACTGTGGAAGGCTCTCGGTGCGAGAGGCAGGCAGGCACGTGCATGCCCCGCGGCCCAGATGGCTCGCTAGAGAGATAGATGCTCTGCCTGCTGGTCTGTCTGTCCCCTGCCTGGCTGCCCTCGGCCGCAGGGCTCCCTTACTTTCCAAAGCACCAATTCTTGGCCCCCTCTGAGGGTGTGTGTGTGTGTCTCTGAAAAGGGGAGACAAAAAGACTCCCAAAAGTTCTGCTGCAACTTTCGCCCCTCTTTTCTGCTGTGGGAGAAGTGGCTGAGGCTGGTGGCTGCTGACCCCACCGGCTGCTCTAGCTGACCCCCCTCCACACGGGCAGCGCAGCAGCCCTCAGGCCTGGGGACCAAATGGCGCACCACACAATCATCTCTCCGTGACATTTTCGATGACATCCACATGGGAGACACAGCGGATGGGTGGGAGAAGGGCATCATTGGCCAGCCAAGTGCCCCGCCTGCCACCGGGGGGGGCGGGGTTCACCACCACCACCTCCATCAGCTGGCTTTGTTCTGCCGTGCTGGCTTTGTTCTGCCCCAGGCTGGGGCGCTCTTCCCTCGCTGCCTTTCTGCAAGCTCTGCTGCCGGTCAGCCCCAGAATGAGCCACTTTTGCAAGCTCTGCTCGGGCGTCGTGTGTGGGGGGGGAGACCCGGCTTGCCTACCTGCCTGCAGAGATGCGCGAGCGGCCAGGAGAGCCCCTCTCTGTCTCCTCACTGAGCCTGGGGCTTGCAGAGTGGAGAGTCCCTAGCCGAGGCAGGTCAGATGCACGCCAGAGGAGGAGGGGGAAGCCGGCCAGCCCTTGCCTCCCCCCCCAGGGGGCCATCCCGCTGCAGGGCCTCCCCAGCACCTGCACCACCTTGCAGAGGGCCCGCCAGGTGGGTGGGAGGGGCGACTGGTTTGCTTTGCATGAGGTCTGCCTTGCTTTTCCATCCCGCCAAGTGGGCTGCCCAAAGATTCCCTGGCTGGTGCCGCCTGCCTCCTGTGCCCTTGCCCACCACTTACCCCCGCCTGCCTTCCCCCTCAGCTAGATGCTCCCTTTGCAATGGGCTCCTCCGACCATCAGTCTGTGCAGCTTTGCAGCCTCCCTGGCAGCGGGCTCAGGCGCCTTGCAATCTGGCGGCCACAGCCTGGCCAGGAGTGCCTCCCACGCAGCCCCGATGGTGATGACGGCAGCCTGAGACAGCCCAGGAAGGAATGCTGCCCCCCGCCTGCCTGCCTTGGTGGCAGCAAGCCAGGCCGGTGGTCCCCCCCCATGCTCGGGCTCTTGGCGATGCCCTCCTGCCCCAGCCAGGCACTCGGCAGGAGGGGGTGGCCCTGGCCGCGTGCTGGACTCCCCTGCCCCGCTGCTTGGGCTGCCTGTCCCTGGCTAGATCAGGGAGATACAGGGCTTTTGGCACGGGGGCTTTTGGCGGGGGGGCCGGGTGCAGTTTGGCACCCTAAGAGCTGGCCTGCCCTAGGCAAATGCCTAGTTCGCCTAGTGAGTGAGCCGGCCCTGCTGGCATGGTCATAAGGACTACAAAAGCCCTTAGAAACAAGATGTTTTTGTTTCCAGAAATTGTCAAAATTCAGGATTTGACTGAGGGACTGTCACAGGGGGTGGGTGGTCTCTGAGATTCTGGGGCCCTGGGCAAAACCCTCCTGCAAGGAATGGTCACTCCCCTGCAAGGAATGGGCCATGGAGACAGGACTTCACTACCCTCAAAGCACAATGCCCAGTCTCCCGCTGCCTCTTTCCTTAAATCAGTTGCTGTGCACCTGCATGGTAGTTAGGGGTTCCCTAGCCTCTGTGCCTTGCCTCATGAGTGCACTGCAGAGCTGGCAGGCAGGGGCAATCCAGGCATCTGCATAGTTGTTGAGGGCCCCTTCTAGTCTGTGTCCCTCACCATTGCCCCCTGGTTTGTTGGTGTGGTGGTGGTAGAGAGGGCAGAAGCAACCAGGGCAGCTGCATGGCAGTTGCCCTCCACAATGTGGGGTCCAGGGCAGTTGTCCTGGTTGTCCCATAGCTAAAAGTGTCTTAGCTATGGGACAACCAGGACAACTGCCCTGGACCCCATATTGTGGGGGGCAACTTCTGTGGTCTGGTCCTCATGCTACAGTGATACTGGCAGCAACCATGTGGGATACGTGAAATCATTGGGTAACCTTGGTTCTCATGGCAGCACTGAACTGGGTCTAACGCTATCAGATGCATCATACAGCTCCCCTCAGTACTGTCCCCCCACCGCAAGGTTGCAAATATTTGTGTTAATAAAATACAGACTAATTATCTGATACATGTGAGAAAACCTTTAATTTCTTTTTAGCATCTTGTCAGATATATAATCTAAGAGACGAAGAAGGACACAGTTATATAGCTTATCTACATACAACAGTCCTATAAGATACTGAATTTCAGTATTTTCATTAATTTTAATGACACTCACATTTTGCAGTATATGGTGTCAAATATACCATATGGTTTCTTTTGAAAGTCTGCTGTTTATGCTGATAATGCTATATGTGAAAAAACGCACACTACAAAATGTGCCTGAGTAGTCTGGGCATGTGATTATTTTGTACTTTCTATTAACATTCTATGAAGAAATTCAAATTCTCAATGTGTTTCTTCTAACAAGCATCTTCCCTTACTCACATATCAACTTCAGAATCTCGTGTAACTCTCTGGAATGGAAAACAAAGTGAAATGAAGTTATCTTGATAGCTGTGAAAAAAATCTATTGAATTTTAAATGTGATGAAATGCTAATGTTTCTTTACTGGTTTCATGAGTAACAGAAATCTATTTGGAGGGAGTAAAATGCAAATTAGAAGTATGTTGAAGGCCAGGTTAAATTGCCTTTGTTGACATCAGCATACGCTGCAGAATGTACATCATGCATATAACTTTAGAAAAAAATGTACTACAGTTTCTTCAGCAGCAGAAGTCTTTCATGATATTTGTATAACTGTTTCTTCTTCCTTGGCATCTGTAAAAGATACATACTTAAGTACTTGCTGTAGCATAGAAGACAATCCTAAACTGCAATCCTGCTTGATTTGTGCACAGAGAGCAGAGCACAACATAGCTCTATTGGACGCTGTTATAACATCATTCTGCTGCAGAAGGTACTACCACCTCCTTTGAGCACTCTATCCGAAAATCCTCTTTAAAACAAGCCCTCTGGAACCTCATGATGAAGTATCCAAAAGTCTCCTTTTTACCAAGGCCATTGGCACATTGCTACTCCTGGTGGAAGCAGGAACAGCATCACCTATGGGCTGGGGAATGCTTAATGCTTAAACGTGATGCACAGGGCAGCTTACTCCGAACAATACTCTGGCTGTGATAAAGCTGCACACAGAAGGCAGCTGATTTAATTATCTAACCAATTTTTCTAGAATCAATTTGGAATTGGTTCCAATAAAAATGCATTTTAAGTCACCATGTTGAAGCATGCAGCTATCATACAAGAATGTAACTTTATGAGCATTATAATCACTCCACTGTAGAACTGACACAGCAACCAACAGGTAAATGGGATTGGCTGAGCTCTGTCCTTAACTACCTTCTCTGCTTTTCCTGGCAGAAACATACTGAAGCCAAAGGCAGCATGTTTATGCCAAACACAGCAAATCCACATGGAAGTAAAATATCACGATATTGCTACTATATTAACAGTGCAATCCTAAGAATGCTTTCCCAGGGTTAAGCCCCATTGAAAGACCTGAGTAGGATTTTGAGTAGAGCTGCTTAGACTTCCCTCTAAGCAAGTCAGCGTGCAATCCAGTGTTACTTACTTATGGAGGCTGTGCTAATACAAGGAACATGGCACCTGGATTATATGGACCAGTTTAATCTGCAGTAATGCAGTCCTATGTACCCCTCTATGTCCGTGAAACTGGAAACACTGTTGGCTGCATTTTGTTTGCAGAGAATTCCCCCATCTTGTCAGTTACTGATAGGTTTGACTGGGACACACCTGCACCCATCCCTGCATTTTCAGTGGGTCAAAAAGATCTATAAGCTTCCTGACAAGTGGGCAGAAAGGGACACTGCAACCCCTGCAAATCAATAAGGGATATATAAAGTTCCTTGCACGCAAACAGTTTCAGCAGAGGAATCCTTAAAGTTGATCCTATGCTATCCAGAGTCACTACTGGCTTCAACATAATGCTAGATTTTTTTAAAGCCCCTTCACACCACATTTAAACAGGGTCACTATCATGTATGCATGCATACTATTGATCAGCACTATAACTGGGCACGGTGTTATAGTGGTTTGAATCCTATTTGGGGGTTGGAGTCAAAAAGCCACTGGGAGAGGACATCAGAAGGTTTGGGCTGTGGTGTCACCAATAAGCAGATGACACCCAGTTCTACCTTTCTTTTCCACTTAATTCCAGGAATGCTATTAAGAACATAGGAATATAAGAAGAGCCCTGCTGGATCAGACTAGTGATCAATCTAGTCAAGTATTCTGTCTCACATAGTGGCCAACCAGTCCCTTGGAGGTTCAATAATAGGGCATAGAGGCTGAGGCATTCCTGGCACTGGTATTCAGATGTTTACTGCATCTGAATGCAGAGGGTCCCTTTAGTCACTGTGGCTAGTGGCCACTGATAGACCTATCCTCCATTAATCTGTCTAATCCCCTTTTAAAGCTGTCTATGCCTGTGGCCATCACTACATTCTCTAGCAGCAAATTCCACATTTTAATCACTTGCTGCATGAAGAAGTATTTATTTTTGTCAGTCTTGAATCTAATGGCTGTCGGCTTCATTGGATGCCCTCAAGTTCTCATATTTTGGAAGAAAAGATTGATGTTTTGAACCAGTGCTTGGAGTCAATAGTGGGCTGGGTGAGGGTGAACAAACTAAAACTTAATCATGACAAGACAGATGTTCTCTGGGTAAGTAGAATGGCAGACCAGGGACTTCAGATCTCTCCTGTTTTTGATGGAGTTATACTCACCTTGAAAAGCCAGGCTCACAGCTTGGGGGTGCTACTGAACACAGCTGTCACCTTAGAAAACCAGGTGGTTGTGGTGGTCCAGAGTGCTTCTGCCCAGCTTTGGCTGGTGTGCCAGCTGCCTCTGTTCCTGAGTCAGGCAGATCTAGCCATGGAGACCCATGCCTTAGTTACATTTATACTGGACTACTGTAATGCACTCTACTTGGGAGTACCCTTGAAAGCATTTAGAAGCTGCAGCTAGTGCAGAATGCTGTGGCTAGACTGCTGGTTGGAACCAACTAGTGGGAGCATGTGACCCTGATGTTACAGCAATTACATTGGCTACTAATCTGCTCCTGAGCCCAATTCAAGGTTTTTGTTTTGTCTTTAAAGCCCTACATGGCTTGGGACAGAGTTATCTGAAGGACTGTCTTCTCTCATATGTTCTTGCCTGAGAATTAAGATCACAGGGAAAGGCCTTCCTGATTGCTCCACCAATCCAAGAAGCTTGTCTGGTAGGCACATGATAGAGAGCCTTTTCAGCGGCAGCCCCATGATTATGGCTCAGCCTTCCCAGGGAGACACGCTTGGCCCTCACTTTCAGTCTTTAGGAGGCAGCTGAAGACTGTTTTATTTAGAACTGCTTTTGATTAAAGCAGTCTTAACCTGTCATTTAAAATTTTGTTTTTATATATTCTTATGTACACTATTGTATGCATTTTAATTATACTGTAAGCCACCCTGAGCTCTGTAGGGAAGAAAGGTGGCTAATAAATGTTCTAAATAAATAAATAAAAACACTAGCATTACTTATGTCACTGATCCCTAGAGCATAAATGTTACATGCACAGTTGCCAGAAACCTGGTTAACATAGGACAAAGCATAGAAGATTCAGCACAAGCATATAAACGTGATGGTATTAATAGTGATCATAAAATAATACTGATGCACCCACAAAGAAACTGGTATGCATTTGAACAGCTTAAAATCAGGGGTCATTTTCTGCTGGAGTGCCCTGGAGCAGCGCTCCGGCAGTAACGAGCCCAGACCCCCCACCCCGAGGGGGGAGAATTAAATGCCTGGCTTCCCTGCACGATCTTCTCCGAGTGCCGGGCAGACATGCCCTCCTTTCCCCCTGAGCCTCTACACTTTTGCGGAGAGACTTGGGGGGGGGATTTAAATGCATGACTTCCCTGCGTGATCTTCTCCGAGTGCCCCACAGCCAGAGGCTGGCTGGAGACAGGAAGGGGAGCCGAGCAGATGTGTCCTCCTTTCCCCCTGAGCCTCTCCACTTTTGCAGAGAGACTGGGGGGATTTAAATGCCTGGCTTCCCTGTGCGATCTTCTCTGAGTGCCCCACAGCCACGGGGCACTCGGAGAAGTTTGCACAGGGAAGCCAGGCATGTCTGCCTGGTGGCTTTTGCAGAGAGACTAGGGGGGAATTTAAATGAATGACTTCCTGCCAAGGCAGGCTGGGGAGGGAAGTGAAACAAGATGGGGTTTAAATTTTCAATCCCTTCTCTCTAGAGTTGCACAGCAGCGGTGGCACAATCTTTCCATTGTATTCTATGGAAAGATCCTACCGCCGCTGCAGTGCGACTCTAGAGGGAAGGGGTTTAAATTTTAAACTCCCTCTCACTTTGCTTCCCTCTCACCACGCCTTGGCAGGCCAGCTGGGAAAGGGAAGGGGAGGCTTTTGAAGATGCCTCCCCCACTCTTTGCTTCCACTTCTGACACACTTCCGGTGATGTCAGGGGGTGTAGCATATGCTAATGGTTAGGCTAATAGCAGGTATGCTAATGAGCTCCTGCACCTCTTTTTCTATGAAATGACCCCTGCTTAAAATGATCTGAAGCAGCCTGGCATGATGCACAGCCTACACTACCCCTTAAGAACCTACATACAAGAAGCTGGTAGTATCTATCATCCCCACCCTGTTATCCTACACTTGAAAAAGGCAGTAGAAATTAATAGTTCTGTTGCTTACCGCTATTTATTTCTGGAAGGGCACCAGCACCTGACTCCCCTGTAGAACAAACAGAATAAAGAAACTGTTATTCATCCCAAGCATCGACAACAAGTGTTAAAAGTCCACTGCCAGCACCTAAGATTGAGGCTCATTCATGTAAACATTATGACAGAATCCACTTGCTCCCAAGGAAGTTAATGAAAACAAGAGTGCCATTTTGAGAACTGCTGGCACTGTGACACCTGCTAGTACTGGGGCTGAACTGGTTATGAAATTGTTAACTGATTAAGCATGTCTGTTTTAACTAGTAAATCAATTAAAATGAAATAAACTTGTATACAACCAAAACCTCAGCATGGGTGCCATCTTAGTATATTGAAGGGAATGTAACATAAACCTAAGTCATCTTTAATATTCTATTTTCATTTCTTATGGCAGTGGCACACCGGAACCAAAACCTCTCCAAAAATAACTAAGTGTTCCCTTAGCTCAAAGTTCTGTGAATGTAATTTTGTTCACCATCAGCAGAACAGATCTATGGGATCCAACCCACTGCTTCCCCCTTCTTCTCTGTGCTTGCACTGCCATTGTGAAGTGGAGGTGGGAGAAAAGAAAGATGGTGCACCACACTGCTGAGGTAAAATAAAGGTGGGAAAAATATCACGGGACTAATCTGTGACTCAACAATGAATTACTCACAGCACATCCTATGCTAAGATTCTGCATTTTGGTTGTAATCAAAGTACCCTGCTTGCCTCACTCCCATAGTAGGTATAATCAGCTCATTAAGTCATCATGAACTTAGATGTTTAGTCATTTCCTAGTTTTTTCTTTGAAATACTAGCATTTTTTCATTTTTCTTTAAGGGACCTTTCATCACAAAATTTCACACCTGTGGTCTATAAAGAAACAGTATACCATTCCCCCATGCAGAGCACTCTGCTACAGGGATTCACTAATGAGACACAAATTTTGGATATTCATGCATATTGGTTTTAAAAAAATTCAAAATCAAAAGCCATGCAATGTCTTTTATTAAGGCCATCCAAAATGGCACAAAACAGTGTGTGAACTTCTGAATTCTCCAGAACTCTTCATCAGGTTGGATTTTATAAAAGGAGGTGGGGGAACCATAGAGACCAAAATCTTGAAGGCTTTTATCTGATCCTCTTTGAAGAGTCCTGCAGATTTAGGGTACTGGGCTGAGACAGCATCAGGCACACTTAGCTTTTGAGAATGACAACAGCCTCCATTGAGAATATAAAAGAAACAGTGGTTAATGACCACTCATCCTTCAGAGCAGTAGCTCAGACTTCCCTTTCACTGTATAGCAGGCAGGAGGGAGGTGAATGGTGAAGTACTGAAACTGTACTGAAGTGCAGAAAGAAGACCTTAAAACATTTTAAAAGCCTTCCCCAAGTGTATTCCAATCTATGGAAATAATGGTGGATGAAAGACTACAAAATAACACATCAAACTCATACCTCCATTCATTGGTAGCAAATACTGAAGAAAGGTTAAAATGCAATTGTACACCAGCCTTCCTGCATGTCCATCAACTGATTCAGAAACTTGCCTTTAAAAACTGATGCCTTTCACACATACACACTAACAGCACAATCCAGGGAGGGGGAAGCACTCAGGAAGCTGACCAACTTCTATGCTGGCATACCCCTCCGAAAGGCTAGCATAACCCAGAGATATGCTGGTGGAACATCCTGGTGCTACCACACAGTTGCCAAGCACCAGCACAGCAATGCCACAGCCCCCCCCCCGGAGCATCTGGCAGGGGCGAGTGCAAGGCATGGCAGTAGTTGGCTCCGTAAGCTACACCATCTTGGAAATGTCCCCCCATGCAACAGCATAGAGTAACACCTGCAAAAAATGCAATGTAGCCCATATGCACTCATGGAGTCCAGGAACTGCAACCCCATCACCAGCCACCATAAACCTGCTGCCCTGAGGACTACAGCAGGGCACAGAGTGTCACATACCACATCAGCTGGCCTCCAGCTGAACTCCCCAGAGGTAGCACCCTGAGCCCTACACACTGCCAAGCTGGATCCCCAGTGAGTATGGGAGGCCCACTTTGCTGATCTCCAGTGCCTGGCCGTAGCCTGTCCAGGGTGGGATGGTGACCACAGGTCCACGTGGGTGCTCAGGAATCAATGACCAGATACACACTGCTGTGAGCACATCACAGTTGATGTGTTTCTTTCTCAGATGAGACCCACCCAGTGTTTTGTCCCCGTGCCACTGAGCAACTGGTATTCAGAACCATCCATGGTAGTAGCAAGACCAACATAGCCCCCTGGAGGCCCTCCATCCAATCTGAGCTGTTGGACCTAGACATGGCCCCAAGGGCCTTAAGGGAGAGAAGTGCCTGAGAAACAGATGTAGCCTACCCTGTCATGGAGTCAACATAGTATGATTGATTAGACTTCTATCCCACCCTCCCAGCTGAAGCCAGCTCAGGGCGGCTTATATAAAAAATGGAGAATTTTTACAATACACATAAAATAGGATTAAGAACAATTAAACAATGCTAAAACCATAATATAATAAAGTGCTAGTAGCAATGCATTAGTATGCAAACATGAATAACAATCAACTTTATTGTGAACACCTGAACACCACCATTTCGGCAATATTGGAAACACAGCAACAGAGAGGGCGTTGGGTGTCCTGACTTGGCTAAAGAACGCTATCACCCCACTGCCCATTGGTGTCCCAAGTAGGTCCAGTGGGTCCAGGAGCCTGCCCATGGCCCTGGCAAACTGGTTCAGATGTCTCCTAATGTCCTCCAGGTCCATAGGTCAGAAGCCATGAGGCAAGCTTGCAACAGACACCAGGAGGCTACACATGTGCCACTCCATCTCACACAGGAGCACTTGGACACATCCACATGTTGCTGGGCAGTTGTCTCCTGATCCAGCCAGGCCTCCATTTCATGCAGGACCACCTGTATAGCCACAAGTGAAGTGCCCATGGGGAGCAAAAGGTGATGGTTGCAGCATGGTCAGTTGTGGACCCGCTGTCCTGTCCAGGTCACAGGATGTAGCCAGCCAATGGGCACAGTGCAAGACTGTCACAAACTGGTTCATAGCCTGCAGGATGGAGTGGGGCTGACCTTTCCCCTCCAGGGTCCAGCACTCACCTGAGGAACAATCATCCTCAATGAGACAGACCAGAAAGGGCTGGGGGCACACAGTGTCCAGGTCAGGGGCTGTGATGCCGCCCACAGTTGCCTCATGTCCACTGCTAGCCCTGACAGAGGAGCTGATCATGATGACAGCTCCTATTCCTGGCACCAGGCCACTGAGTCTGTTGGCTCCAGCAAGTCATAGTTCTTCATCGAACCCTCCCAGTCCTTAGAAACATCAGCCCCCTCCTCGTTGTCAAAGAGGGGGGTCTCTCTAGGCGGGCAATTGGGCTGTGGGCTGCACACCTGCAGAGGAGGATGCTGCCCTTACTCAGTACATTGCTGCTGTGTAGTGTATCACAAGGTGTTATAAAGGGGAAGGGATTCTTGAATTATCTGAATATTAAAGGTGATGAAGAGATTGATTATAGTTTTAATCCTTTTATTTAGTATTCCACTAGCATTTAAATATTTAGTAAGTATAAGACCTAGAATCTGACAAATGATTAAGATAATCTCAAGGTTTTAAAGACTGTTTAAAATTGGTGCAGAAATTTCTTTAAACTTTAAAAAAGCTGTAAACTTTTTTATTGTTATTAGATTATTGCTAATATTAGGAGACTTTTTGTTTATTCTTTTAAAGAGAGACCTCATTCCAGAAGAGTGAAATAATGATAATATCGGCTTCCGTATTTGAAATATGTATTTTTACTAATACCGTTGATTTTACTTGTTGTATGTAACTATTCATAATATCTGGTAATTTCTGATGAATTCATACTTTCCCCTATGCACTTTTCCCTTCTGCATCCCACCTTTTCCTGGAGCACAGAACATATGGCAAGGAGCCTGACAAGTCCCTGGGGCTGATGGCTCTGAGGCCCCCTGTGTAGTACAGACAACACAATTGCATTTTCATCTGGAGATACACCTTGAGCATGGGGGTCCAATCAGTGCTGAGGCTGTGCTGTGTGTGGTGATTCTGCCAAACATGGTGAGTGACCACAGCCTCCTGGTCCTGTATGGTGGGTTTGTGGCCTCCTGACCAGAGTGCCTCCTCAGTGTGGTGGTGGCTGAGGTTGCCCACATGCTGCCTACTCACTCCTGCCTTCTCCTTTGCAGGAAATTCACACAGCGAGTGGTTGGTGCTGGGCCACTGGTTGCCAGGGCCACTGAGTAGGTTTGTTTGCATGTCAGCTTGATGATTCTGGACCTGGGGGATGAGGACATCAGTACTATCGTGGGCCCACTGACCTTACTGGGTGACCCCTCTTTAGGTCCTCCAGTTGGCCACACCTGTGCCACCCATTCTGTGTTTGCAAGCCAAGAAGAGATAGGGGTCAGAGATGGGGCAGCCATCATGGCGACAGCAGGGATGGACAAGGAAGGGGATGAAGCAGCCACGTGTGGAGGATCTGGTTATGGGGTTGTGTGTGGCATGGACATACCCTGCTGACTGATGTGTTTTTCTCCACTGCCCCCCCCGCCTCCGTCATCCTGACCTTCTCCATCGGTGTCAATTAACATATTTGCAGCCTCACTACTTTGAGATGGGTCACGCAGGCCGGATCAGTTGTCCTCCAGGCTGTGCATCAGAGCTCTCCTTGAGGTGACCAGATGTGGACAAAACATCACAGCTGGTAAACTCCAAATCTTCAGGTAAGGGTGGTGTTGCAGGGGATGGGGGGAGACTGGTGGGATAGCACTGCACCTGGGCCAGCCCCGGATGCTGTGGTCAGTGCAATCCCTGGTAGGGCTGGGGACTCCTGGCCTTAGGGTACAGGCCCTCTCATCCATGTGGGCAGCTATCAACGGGGAATGGCTGGAAACCAGGTACAAGCAGAAGGATGCTGTGGCCCAGGATCACTAGTGCTTGGGAGTCTACTGGCCACCTTGAGTAGGTGGTGTGTGGTGGTAGGGACATGGAGGGGCAGCAAGCATTCATCGAGGGATGGCTTACAGACATGTCAGTGACACTCTATGATCTGGTCCTGGCCCCCATTCCTGTGGCTCCCCTCCTGCTTCAGCAGTGGGGGCAGCTGGGGTTGCCAGAGATGGCCCCCAGAATCATCCTCACTAACATCCCCACGGTGCTGGGAGGCCTCCTTGCCTCTGATCACTGGGTAACTGTGGCCAGTTTCGTGTCCCTGGAACAGCATCCAATGGGTTGTGCTTGGTCAGGCCTGGGTTTGCTGATATGCTTTGGGTGATGGTATGTGGAGTAGTGAGGCCCCCTTCACCTTTTTGTGCTGCAGACTCTGTTCTGTTTGGCAGAGGGTGGGGGCTGAGGGCATTGCCTGCATGCTGTGTGGGACTGCCCCTCCCCACCCCTTCTCCTCATGTGTCTCCAAGATAGACTTCCCATGGCTTCCCTGTTGCTAGTTGGTGCCTCCTTGTCATTGAACTGTCATTCTCCTGTGATGTTTTGTGGGTGTGATTGCTGAGGATGCTGATGCAGTCACAGCCTGTGAAGTCCTACTGAAGAGGCATTTGCCCCGTCCACGACGTGTGCAATTTATCCTTAGGGAACAGACCAGTGGTGCCACTATTGTGCCAACCACCTTTGCCATGGTAGCCCTCAGTACTGAGCTGCTTGAATGGGAGAGTGGCTCACAAATATTTAAGTAACGTGTATGAATTCAATCTGAGATGAAGAATGACTAACTGAACACATTCTTCCCTTTTTTAACTTTTGTCATCATCCTCCTCCTGTCCTTCAAACTATCTGCCATGTCTAATTTTAGATTGCAAAATCCTTAAGGCAGGGGCCTGTGTCTTATTGCTACTCTGTAAAACTCCATGCACACTGATGCCACCATATGGATAATTAATGTTAATCTAGTGATGAAGATTAATTAACAGTTCAACATCATGATAAACTGGTGATTTAATCACTGACTAAATTAATATAGTTTCTGACCTTTGTCCATTAATTTGTCTTTTAATCAATTTCTGTAACACTCTAGTCAAATACAAAATTTTCAAATCGTATATATCACTCTGGAAGTTCACAAGGCAACAAATAATAGTTCCTTGCACCAAAGAGCTTTCAATGGAAATGGAAATTAAACCAATAACTAGGATACTACTATTGTGTTTGCTATACTTTAAATATCTGAGTATAGTACATAAACTAAAACTCAGGTGGTGTTGCTCAAGTTGCTTAAGTCTGCAAGATGTTCAGTTGACAGAATTCCATTTGCAGTGTAAAGTGTATTATCTGTCAGTGTGTGAGATATCACTTCAATATGTGTAAGTGTGAACCGTATATATGCTATTTCCATTGTAACATACATTTTATAAAACTTGACCAGGATTTGACAGGATATGCTATACCTTCAATTTGGCACAATTTAGATAACAAGATCCATTTTACTATTCTCTTCTGAAGTTTATTTGCATTTTTCAACTGTCCTGTTTTTTTGTGTAGATAGCTTTAGCACAACAAAATAAAAATGCAACAGGAGCAAAGTACCATAATCATCAATGAGCACCCCCTCTCCCTAGAATTTCTCCAGACAGAAAATGAACAGAAGGAGTACAATTTTTATTCATTTCAATGGACCTTCTGCATGAGAACTTCCTGGGAGTCACATTCATTATTTACATGTTTTTCTACTTTTATATTTCATCTAATCGGTATTAACAAAATGTTTTAAAATCTTATCAGATGTTGTTTTTATCTGTTTATCTGGAATGACTGCCTTGAAACTGAGGCAGATTTGGTAGTTTTATGAAAATGAAGATTAATGAATGTGTAGAATTTGACTATGCAAACCATTTTATCCAGCATATTCTATTCAGAAAAGAATAAGCAGTACCTGTACATAAAGGCTGTGTCAAAGTTTATACAACAGGACCCTTGGTAGCTAACATAACACTTCTCCAACAAATCAAAGGGGTCGTTCTCAGCTTACATGAATATATAGTAGCCATTACCTTAAATTTAAACCTCACAATGACTGGCAAACCTACCATGGAAATATGAAGGCCATATTGTATCAGTGGAGTCTGCAGAGATTTTCTTCATACAGCTCTGCTGTCTTGAGATATATGTTGCACTTGAAAGCTAAAGGGATTACTTTTGAATAGTCATCACAAAGGTTGATTATATTCGTATTTCATTTAGCTAAACCCTGCAGGCTATTATTCCATTAGCTCTGCTTCTTCAATCCTGCATTGCCAAAAAGTTGATCATGTAATGTAAAAGGTGGAAAATATGTTACGCTATGAGAAGCTGCTTCAGAAAAAGCATAGGAATGTTGTATTTAAAACTAATGGGATGGATCCAGACCAAATTGGCAATTTCCACCAATTCCCCCTACTTGCTGCAGATCCCCTCTACGTCATTCCTCAGGGCCCCCTATTGTCCAGAAGCAGCATTTTGTGGAGATCAGTGGGCTGCAGTGAGAGGAAGAGGCAGGAATTTCTGTTCCACTACTGGAAAATTTAGTCTGGATCCTTGGATCTTTGATCGTATCAAACATTTGTTGATGTTTTTGTTGTGTTTTTTAGTCTGGATCCAACTCAGTATTTATAAACTGGTTAAGGTTGCCATTTAGTATATTTACTTCCAAGTACTTCCTTTTTTCCTGCCAACCTAGCAGTTCGAAAGCAAGAAATTGCAAGTAGATAAATAGGTACCACTTCGGTAAGGTAACAGCGTTCCGTGAGCCTTAGTGTTTAGTCATGCCGGCCACATGACCACAGAAATGTCTTCGGACAGCGCTGGCTCTTTGGCTTTGAAACAGAGATGAGCACCACAACCCTAGAGTCGGATTTGACTGGCTTTCAAGCAAGGGAATCTTTACCTTTACTTTACTTCCTTTTTGCTAGCAAGCTAAACTAAGCATTAAAAAATAGCATGGGGAAAGGGTTAAACTCGCTCCTGAACAAATTACCACCTACCTCCTATGGCACTTTTAGTGAAAATTAAGAATTAAGAAAACTAAGAAATGTCCTCTTTCTCATGCCTGTATCATTAAACAATGACAGGTAGATTCATATCCCTTAAACAGGCTAAAAGTATAGAAGCAGATGATGGACACCAAAGGTCTACAGAGCTCCTGGAATCCGCATTGTCTTGGTTGTATTCCAGAACAGAACAATTACAAGCCAAGTACCAACTAATTAAGAGGTGAAGGCAACAGATCAGACAGAACAGCCAGTGTGCCACTTCTCACTGATCTGTGCCTATAGCCTAACATAAAGAAGCACTTTCAGTAACTGAACATCTGTTAGAGGAAGATGAAGAAAACTGGAGGTATGTGATCAGGACAGTAACACTGATTGTCATAGAAACCTCTAGGTACAGATATGAGGCAAATATATCATAATACCTGGAGTTCAACAGGCAAGAGGTCTAATTTGGTAGGGAATAAACAAGTGGGGAAAAGAAATGAGACTAAATAGTAACAATATTTACAATCCAAAGCAAACAAATGGGGACTTATGGGGAGAAAGGAAATCCTACTCCCTGCTGGTTTGTGCTGCCGCCTTCTGTTTCTTTGCTGCCTTTCCCCCATTGGCCTCCTGTCACCTGTCCTTCCCAGCTACCTTTACCACCATTGCCTCACTCCCCCTCGCTCTCCCTACTGATACCTCCCTTCCCCACCAATGTCTCTGGTTCACTGCCTCTGTCCTCACCTCTCTCTCCCTTACCCCGATGTTCTCCTTTCTTGCTGTTCTCTTGCTTCCCTTTCTTCCACTGCTGCCATCTCCCCATGCCTCTACTCTATTGAAAACATATCAGCCAATATCATAATGCCCCTATATAAATCAATGGTGTGACCTCATTTGGAATATTGTGTACAGTTCTGGTCACCACACCTTAAAAAGGATATTATAGCTTTGGAAAAAGTGCAGAAAAGGGCAACTAGAATGATAAAAGGGTTAGAACACTTTCCTTATGAAGAAAGGTTAAAGTGCTTGGGGCTCTTTAGCTTGGAGAAACAACGGCTGAGGGGTGACATGATAGAGGTTTATAAGATTATGCATGGGATAGAGCAGGTGGAGAAAGAAGTACTTTCCTCCCTTTCTTACAATACAAGAACTTGTGGGCACTCAATTAAGTTGTTGAGCAGTTGGGTTAGAACAGATAAAAGGAAGTACTTCTTTACCCAAAGACAGGGGCGGATTAAGGCTCACTGGTGCCCTAAACACTGACCAATCTTGGTGCCCTCCTCCTTTCCACACTGACCCAGTCCATTTTAGTTGTTGACCTGTCTGACCAGATATACAATGCAGGTTGCAGCAATACAAAAATTTATTCATATGATAACACAATATACTATATAAACTAAGCCAAGCTTTGGCTACATAAAGTTCTACAAAAAAGCAATACAACATCTATTTTAATATTTCACAAGTTAAATTTATCAAAGTTCCAATATTCATGACCTGAAAGGCATTTTTCTACATTTTTTCACCCTTTCCCCAACTTTGTGGTGCCCCCTTTGGCCCTGGTGCCCTAAGCACATGCTTAGTCTGCTTAATGGTTAATCTGCCACTGCCCAAAGAGTGATTAACACATGGAATTCACCGCCACAGGAGGTGGTGGTGGCTACAAGCATGGACAGCTTCAAGAGGGAATTAGATAAGCATATGAAGCAGAGGTTCATTGGTGGTTATTAGCCACAAGGTATAGATAGGGACTCTGGGGCAAGTGATGCTCTGTATTCTTGGTGCTTGGGGGGGGTCAACAGTGGAAGGGCTTCTAGTTTCCTGGTCCCACTGGTGGACCTCCTGATGGCACCTGGTATTTTTGGCCACTGTGTGACACAGAGTTTTGGACTGGATGGGCCATTGGCCTGATCCAACATTGGTTTCTCTTATGCTCTTATGTTCTTATGTACTCTGCATTGCAACTTTGGCTGGTACTGCCAATTTCAACAATTTTTATGTGATTGCTAGGCAACCTGAAAAATGGCAGCTGAAATTTCATGACATAGCATCACAAGATCTAATTTCCCCCGTAACTTAGAGGGTTGTTTTTTCTAAATTCCCCTCACCTTTTCCCTCCATTCTCAGATTTTTCTACACATCTGGAAGGTCTCCTGGTCCACAGAATAATTCTATCTGTACTTGGTCCTAATGTGCAGATTTTTTTTATCCACACCATGTTCAGAATTAGATATAACGATTCCAGAGTTAATCCATTTCAGGAAAAAAATAGGGAAAAGTCTTGTGACATCCTAAAGACTAACATTTATTGACACAAGTTTCCACAGATCTTAGCACACTTTGTTGCATTAGAAACATCTATAAAAACAACCAACTATAAAGAGCATTTATTAGCATCACTAGACATGTATAAGATTCATTAGCAATAAGATTCATTAGCTGCATAGCCCTAGCTCAGCACTAAGGATCATAGGGTCAATTCTACACTTTTTTTACACAACAGGTAGATGTCTGATAGATCCAGCATTGAAATTATTCAACAGCAAGGTAGTACCTTACCTCCTTTATGGAGCCAAAGTGTGGGGTTGGAAGGGGGACATCATATCTAGCCTTGATGTAATTCAAAATAAAATTTTAAGGCACATTAAGGCACATAAATTTAAGACACATAAATCCTCACACATAAATTCAAGATAAACTTGAATTAGGAGCAATATGCCACAGAAGTAATTTCAGAAGTCTTCCATATATTTAGAATTTATGTGTGAGGATTCTTTGATAAAGACAAAGAAACGGGCTGAAAGTAAACTGAGACCCCATCATAATCTTTCACATGCTGCACTGTGTAATAGAACATGCTGTTATTTGTTTCAATGGGTTGTTGTAAGAAGTAGATAATATTGTCTTTTGTAGTACTTGTATTGATACAAATAACAAGGATTATATATAATATAAGTTCTCTTGAGAACCGTTACATTATTTATAAGTAAATTTAAAGAAGAGTCTGTGCATATTTGTTGCCATCTCATGGTATATATTTTGTTCATATTAAGCCATTTTGGTTCTAGAAACTTTTGCTTTGGCAGTTTCAGTGAGAACTTTATTCAGTGGTTCACACATAGTTTGCATCTGTGAAACTGAAGCTAGCAAAGCAGAGAAAAATCCTGCTGTGAGGCAAAGCACCCTGATTCCTCCCAAGGGTTAATGTGAATTCTAATGGGCCCATTCCATCTTGCAGGGGTCAGTAATTGGGTCTTCCTGCCTACACGGCCCTTATCATCTTCAAGGCCAGAGTCAGGAATGTGATAATCAGCTCCTCTTGGGAACCTGTGGTACACAGGATGGGAGGGGAAGCAGGAGCAACGGCGTAACCTTCTAGAGGGTTCCAGTGAGAATGCATACTGGTTGGATTGTCACCATCACCCGAAGCCAGATGGCTTGAGACTATAATTGGGCTAGGAGCCAGATAGAGATGATGCTAACTTTGTGATTCTGATGGACTGAGACCTGAACTATGATATGCTTGCATTGCAATGGATGGCTACGTAGAGAACACTTAAGCCTCTGCCTCTGACTTCGGGACTCTAAGATCATGCCATCTAATACAAGGTATAAAAAATATGTTAGCTAGAAAATTTAGCTTTTTCTTGTTTTCTCAGCTGCAAGGATTTTAGAGTTCTGTGCAGGCTAGAAATAAACATTCAAAAGTATTTAATAAACTTCATATATTTTACAAAGGACTGGTTTGTGTACAGCAGCCTTGGGAACCCAAGAGGTCAGGCTTGGACTCCTTGACACCTGCAATACATCTGCAACTAAATAAGATGCCAGTGAGATTTTCTGTGAGGCCAGAGTTTTGCTTTAAAGCTTTTAAGGGGCATTAGACTTGAGTGCGTCCCTTCAGGGTAAAGAAGTGTGGGAAAAGCAAGCTAAAGACACTGATGCTTTCAAAGGAGATGCAAAGTTCCTGTCACTGAACTTTACCAAAAACTCAGTTTTCCTGCAGTCAGTTTACAGAAGAGTTAGTTTTCCTTCAGGGAGAAGAAAACCACCCCTCAAAACCATTCGTTATCTGTCCATCTTTGTATAGGGTGGAACTGCTCTCCTAGCAGAAACAGTTATCTTTCTCTTAATATGTACAGGGAATATAAATGGACACTCAGGCTACATTTAGGGAATAGAAAGGAAAAGTAATACCTCTCAAAACATAGAACCTTCCACTGCAAGGAAAATGATGTTTGAAAGAGTCCTGGCTGTAGCTAATGTGGAAATTGAGGCAATGGCTCAGAATCAGTCAGGAAGTAGTTATTTAAAGGAGCCAAAGCACTAATCCTAGCTTTTCACATGGCACCCATCTGCCCTTGTGCTAGAGATGCAATTGAAACTTTACCTCATGTTATATTTAGTTGTTATTTGTATTTGTCTGTAAGAGCCAAATTCATAGTCTTTACTGAGCAGGTTTCCTCGCTGTTCACATGACTGTCATCTATTATACCTTTTGGCTGGTTACTGGATTGTTACTTTGTCTGTGGTAAGGTTTATATTTGTGCCCTTAGAATTAGACAGGCATTTGTTAAAAAATATCTCTGGGGTTAAGTATTAGTGGGGCTGTTGTTTTATTAGTTTCACCATTAATTTGGGGCACACAGGTGCTCTGATTTTGAAACAAGAACAGGAACGCATGGCAATCAGTGTGCCATTTCAACTATTCCATAGGCAAGTGGACAGCACAATCAAGTCATATGAAAATTGGAGATTCCTTCCCCCCCCCTTTAACTGAATGAATCCTCCACTTTAATTCAGATTTTCAGTCACTCTAGGCAACTGTGCTAAATATCAATGTAGTTATTAACGTTACTTTATTTTTCCAACTCTGTGCTACCATTTTCATTTTATTATCCAAATCAATACGATACACCATCTAGTGTAGCTGACAGTGTTGTATACATAAAGTGCAGAAGTCAGTCTCCTGGACTTTCATTCCCGGTTCCAGAAAGGTTACCTGACAGAAAAAAGTGGAGTTCTCATTCAAATCGGACCTCTCAAGTCATACCACATAGCTGAAAGATTAAAAAACGCTCAATCTGAGACAAAATCATAGTTGGTGCTTTCCTGAGCAACATTACACCCTCTAAGACTGCACTGGATTTGTAAAGGTGTAATTCTTTTAGGACTGCACTGCTAGTCCTAGGAACACATTTAAGATACTGGCAAAATACATTTGAAACACTGAGCAATCTTTTGCAAACTTTGTGTTGAATTATGGTAGCTGTTCTAATGTACAACCAAACTAATGTGCTCTGCATGATCCTACAGTAATTTCTCTCATACATAGTTTATAACATTATACAGGCATGAAAGAGACATTGTAGATTTCATGCAAAACTGCTAGGTGGTTGATAACAAAATGACAAGCTAAAAAGGATTGAATGACAAAATGCAGTTCTCTCTAGTGAACTGCTCACTGCAGCTTTGCTTAATTCTTAATCTTTGTTTTCACTATTTAATTTCTGTCTGCTTTAGAGATCTGCTATAATGCAGCAGTTAAAAAAATATCCACATGTACTCATAATCCTCCCCAAAGACCACTGACTTGACACACAGGCCATGACAGCTGAGCTTCGACTAGCAGGAAACCTAATCCAGGGTTTCCATCATGTCAGTTGTTGCCTTTATTTCATTACACTTTGACTCAGCCCCTAATGGATTCAGCTTTATAAAGTCTGTAAAAGAGGAAAAGAAAGCAATTTATTCATGTTTCACTAGAGCTCACCGAAGACCTGAAATTTCTCTAAAAATGCAAATCATTTTGTGCTAGGCAAGTGGAGACTGGGCAGCTAAATCTTTTGGAGGAAGACTCCTTCCCAGGGCTAATGTTTTTATATCAGTGATGGAATAAATCGATTCCTTTATTATACCATCTCCTTCCCTCTCTATTTTCAAGAAGAGTATAATCCAAGATACTAAAGAAACATTTTAGCTACTTGTTAATTTTGTTATTAATCCCTAATATCTCAAAATAAGCACTATAAACACATGTAGAAAAAATCAATACAGATCTCTTCAACACCAGGTCAGCAAAAGGCAGATTTACTTAGAATCCAAGATGTAAAGCTCTGATGTACAAAACTAAGCCCTTCCTTATGTTACAGGAATGCATACAAATGTAATATAAAGCAGAAATAAACTATTTCAGGAAGCAGAAGCATTGTACCCCCAATGACCTTCTTTACTTAAGCCATAATAGAACAAATTTAGAGTCCAGTGGCCATAGTATTTAATGTGAATGTATGTTTTTTAAAGATTTTATACCTTAAGTCCAGTCACTCTTGTTAATTCATGAAAAAGAACACTGCAAGACATGCTTTTATGTTATATAACATTCACCAAAAATTATGCTTAACAAGTATAAAGCTGGTTATAAAAATAAAAAAACCAGCATTCTTAAAAGCTGAGTAATTTCCTCTAAATTAACTTCCATTTAAATATGAAAAAGATCATAATATGTTTATTGCTCATACATACAGTCCCTCTGTATCTGGAATATGGGAGCAGAAAATCTCAGGTATTTTTGATGTCACATATATTTATTAACATTGTAGTCATTTTGGAACCGGATATAACCTCTGTATGATTGTTCCGTATACTGCAGATGAAGCCCCTAATTGTACACTGTTAAAGTGGTGGCAACCACTTGACTTTGTGTTTGGAAACTGGCATGTGCTTCAGTTTCTTGCCTGTTGTGATATCTGTTCCTTGAAAAGGATAGAAAAGCCTCCTTTAATTCACTGACTTGAAGTACATATGGATACTTTAGCACCCAGAAGATTTACTAAAGGAAACAAACATTTGGCGTGATCACATGCACAATTAGCTCCGCCATAGGCACAAATGCTGGGTGGATTTAAAGGGTGCAATCAGACACGAACATCTGGGAAGTGCCCTGCACCCGTCAGCAACCTGTTTTGCTCCACCACAGAAGCAGAATAAAAAAACACCAGGGAAAATCCAGTAGTAAACGGGTTACGATGGGCCACAGATGGACTTTCCCATGTCTGATCGCTCCAGCGCACTCTCATGGCATTGGGATGGTCTGATCAGGGCATCCCGACTCTGTACTGTTGTGTCCCCCCCCTTCTCAGTATCATTGCAAACTCCATAGGGAGACCTCAGTGCGGAGATGCGATTCATCGATTCCTTGAGTAAGCACACTGGAAACAAAAGCAACTCCCCCGACTCACCCGCGGTTGCGTCTGATCACACAGTGGCAGGCTGTGCCCGCAGCTTCCAAGGACTGTGTGATCATGCAACTGTGGGTCAGATTCCTCCAGAGGAAATAGCCTCGCTTCCCCCTGCTTTATCTCATGTGTGTGACCGCCCCCATTGCTTCTGATTTATGGAACTCTTCAGTCCCAGATGAGTAGAATTTTAGAACCTGTCTTACATATAAGCAAAGCCACTCTCCTTCCTGTCTATGGACTGGGTTTGGACAGAAGGAGAATAGCACTATCTCCTCTGAACTGTAAAAAAAAAAGAGAGAGTTGATTTTCAGGATGAAAGTAGAGTCTGTATGTAAAGCCCCCCATCTTCATGAAAGATATGCAATTCCCCATTGGTTGACAAAGCATTCAGCTAAGAGATTTTCCTCACTGATGTAACTGCTACTAAGAAGATGGTTTTTCTTTTGGTTGATTATGAAGCTGTGATGCTGGAGAGAGCAGCAGTAACAGCATGAACATTCTGGTTGTCCTATTGGAGGCTGGGCAACCTTATTAACAGGTTGCTGAGACAGGGAAAGAGGGAGAGTCCCTGAAATTGAATCAGATGATTAGGGCTATTATAACACTTCTGTAAATACTTGAGAAGGCAAAACCAATGGAGTCTTCAAAGTGAAAGTAACTTCCCACATATATGAAGGCAGGCCTCCAAAAAATCTATCATGGCTGGAATGTTTGACTTCGAATGGATTGATTTCAAATGGAAACCTTTGAAAGTACATTTTCTTTATTCAGTGCATCAACCACTTCAGATGGCTTATGTTCTTGGGAAGAGCAAAAAAGATGCAATAGATGCTCAGTTGACAATTATTTATCAGCACTCGTTTTATCAGCCTAATTTCTAGCACGCAGAAGATTTCCAGGAGAATATATGATTTCCCCCCCATGGATAACAGACTCTCTTGAAAGTGCTTCGAATTCCAGGGAATAACCCTGAGAGACTGTCCCCAGCACCCCAGTTTTGATTGAGCCCACAATGCTAACAAGTACTAGAGATAACTCCTTATGTTGCTTACTGTGGAAGATCTGTCAACAAGTTTGACAGAGTTTCCTTCCACCTTTAAAGAAGCTTGCAGGGAGACACTTGGGAATGGAAGTCTGCGGTCTTCCAGATGATTCAGCTGAGCAGCACTTTTACTTTGGCATGTGTAGGCTCTGAAATCACAGAAGAAAGATAATACCTTTTTCTTATCTTGATTAAAACTAGTAGAGAGACTCCCAAATAATTCTGAGTTTGTGAACGACACACCTGACAGATACAGTTGAGAACCACAATCTCCCAATGTCTCACCCAAGTACTTCTGCATACTGTAACATTGGTAGTCATTACCCTTGTTGTGAACTGAATTGTACCCATGGAGGATATGGTAAAGACAAATCTTTTAATGCTAATTCTTGGTCTCCTTAAGGAAATCTTAGCTCCCTGATTCCAGTTATTTGACCATAAATAAACTTCCCTTACAAATAAGGAATTAACACTTGAAGTTTTAAAGACCCTAGAGTTTTATCAAAAATGTTTCTTAGCAATAGCTTGACATGTTTGTCACCCTACTGCAGCCTTGGCTACCACTGATGAACACAGAAGAATCAATAAGCATTGAGGCAATCTACTCTGTGTCCTGATTAATGGGTCAAGGGTTATATGGCTGTATATATCCCTAACAAAACAAAAAAGCAACACATTTAGAAAGAGGCTGCACTGACTGAGATTATTCCTTCTCAGATGAAACAAACACTTGTGGTTTAGCATAGAACACACTGATTTTTGACAAGTTTAAAGTGATTCTTTAGTTTTTTTCCATTATCACCATATTTAAGTCAGCAATGGAAGTTTTACACTGTTCCAGCATGTTCATCCAGTATAAAGATGATCTTGTTTATCAGAAAACAGAAATTGTCCAGAAAGAGACTTGTTCAAAAAATTTGTTCAGAATTTGACATGATGGGAAGGCTGTCTAGCATTCTAATTTTCTGAAATATTCCCCACCCTCAAATTATAAGGTATTTTGTCATGGTTGAAGTTTTGATATATAATAATTTGCAGTACGTGGTTATAACATTCCACGAAGTGGTATGCATTCAGATATTTCTGGTACAATCAAAAATATCTTAATAGTATTTTGATATATTTGGGTACTTGAGTGATATCTGGGTTTCCTGACATATCAGTAATCTAGGTCTGAAAAATTCCAAGAACATTCATGAGTATCTGGAACTCGCATTTTAAGGTTCTTATTTTCCTTCCATTGTATAGGTTTCCTGAGCAATGGCAGGGTAGAGAGGGGAGGCAGCTCTCCTAAGCAGTGGGATCATATGTTAGGGAAGTATTAAAATTGTCTGCCCAGTCATAATAGTTTTTCACAGCCCTCCATGACTCAATGAGCATGGGCAAAGAGGATTAAAAGCAGGCCTGCAGCTTGATTCAATTTCACAGCTCAATGTTTTGGATAGGGCATGAACTGAAGAACTGGGACAGACTACCACAAATTTTGGTGCAATTTGTGGTGGCTTGTGAGGGTTCATGAAGAACAGAAGGCAGGGGTTTACCATCTTCATGAGAAACAGCTGAGCGGCTAAGAGCTCCCCATTGCACAGCTGTTTGGTTTAAATGGCTCAGAGCCATTTAAATCACTGCTGCTTTCTGTTCCCTGTGGCTTTTCATGAATCCCAGCGGCAAAAATACATGGGAAGAGGAGAGGAAGGGAGGGTTTAAATGGAAGGGATGAATCCCAGGGGCACTTCACCCCCACCATTCTGCTGGCTGTGGATCATTATGGCCAGCAGAAAAGTGGGAGGGAAGTCTCTTCCCAGGGGATCAACTCCCCTTCCTGCTAACTGCTGTTTTTTTGGGCTGTCTTCTGCAGCCCTTTTAAACTTTAAAGGGACTTCAAAAGACAGCCAGAAACATCTGCTCCCCACCACTCAGCTGTTTTTTTGACTTTCTGCAAACCCCATTTAAAGGGACGGTGGCCCTTTTTGACTGGGTTTGTAGGGCCATGATCTGGTTCAGTTCATAAATCAGCCTCCCAGTTTGGTTCAAGGTTCAGCCATGAACCAAACTGCATTTTTCTGGTTCATGCCCATCCGTAGTTTTGGAGGGCTGGTGCTTGCTACTGCTGCTGCTCTGGCATGTGGTTTGCATTTCTGTTTCCTGTTGCTCCCTGCTGGGGAAGACCTTGTTCTGTACCCGTTCAGTGTTTGCCCAGAGTGGACTTTGTTTTAAAATGTTGTTTAAAATATTATTTCAAGGTTTTTTTAATGTGTTTTTTGCTGAAGGGGGTTGTGGGGAAAGAGAAGCTTTTTATTTCTGATTCTTTAAAAATAGTTTCCCTTATTTTTATGCTGTTTTTAAAAGGGTTTAAAGGCTTGTGCTATTGGATTCCCTTCACTTGTCTTCTTTTAGAATTTTTAAGTGCTTTGCATGTTCTCTGTTTGTAAAAGGTTTTCAGTTTTTAAAGGGTTTGTATGGGGGTGGGGGAGTTTCCAAGCTGGATTCTCTGGTTTGATATTGGTTCTGTTTAGCTTGTTGGTTCTGTTTGTATTTGGAGGATTTTAGCCATTGGTTGCTCTTGTGTGTTTGGCTATTGGCTTCTTTGCTCTGGAGAAATTATGAATTTTCTCCACTATAGGAAATAATGGAGACAGGTAAGATGTGCTTGGGGGTACCTTGTTCAGGAGCTCATAGAACTGGACCCTTTGATTCAATTAGCCTGAAACCTGGGGGTGGGGTTCTTTCATGGACAGGAAGGGCTAGGATCCCTGCAATTTGGGTGTTATACTCTTGAAAAACAGCCACTCCAGCCCCCTTGAAAGTGTTTTCCACAGAGGAAAATGGCCCTAAAAAGTTTTAGGAACCCCCCCCCCAATGGTTTTGGGAACCCAAATAATCTGGAGTACTGGTATGTATTCTAGCAATCTGAATCTGAAAAATACCTAAGTTTATTTCAAGTGCACATTCCTAGTTTTATATATGAATTTTGATTCACTTTTCCAAATTTGTTCCAGCTTTAGTTATCTCCTGTGTCTTAACTAGTGAAATATGTTAATACTGAAATATCAGGCCAATAAAATTTACTTGGGGAATCTGAAAGAAAAAAAATTGTGTACCCACATTGTTTCAACCTTACATTTCAAAAGACCTGTGATATTAGTTAAAAACCTGGTTACTCCTCAGCTCCTGCTAATAGTTTTTTTTCCTAGAACAAATATATGCAAGCTAGCTTCCAGTACAGATTTTGCTCACTGCATGAACAATCAGTGTTGAAATAAGAGCAGCATGGAGTGTTCCTGGATTATATTATTTGAGCATAGGGTCAAAGCTGCCTTGTATTCCTTTGGGTTGGATTTGGGAATTGCAGGAGACTTCAGTTGATCATTACCCCTAAACAGGTTTTTAAAATACATTTGTATCTGTTGTTCCCTTTTCCTTGCTTTATCTTTAGTATAGTATACATAATTTAAATAACCAGGGAATGTCTCTGGGCTTGAAACCACCTGCTGGCTTATATTAGCTAATTAATGGTGATTTATCTGAGTTACTAATTTGAGTAGAGCTGATTGCCTTCAGGAATTTTTGTGAACGTTCTAAGAATTTTGATTACAATTATGTTTATTTGATGGTCAGTCTACTTGAAATACTTTTTAAAAAATTGCCTGTTAGCTGAAAGGACTTCCTTCCTATCATTACAAATAAATGACCTTGTATTATTTTCTAGTGTAGATCATATATTCAGGTGGTTTGTTCCTGTATTCAATTTTATCTCTGTCTGATACCTTCTCATTTGCTCTCTTATATTAAGGATTATTTGCCTAGATTCCAAATAGTGACTGTTTGAAAAATAGTACTGATCTAGTACATAGAAAGCTTAATCATTTTCACAAAAACTAATATAGGTGATTCATTTTAGCTAAACTTCTCCGTCATGCTGGCCTGATTCCCAGGGCCTGAAAGTGTGAATTTAATGGTGATACAATCTCTGAGGGAGAAATATAATAGAAACTTCTCAGCCTATTGGATCTATGTAATTTCTCTTTTTCTCTTCTGGTCTCAGTGTCTCTTAAGGCAATTTGCTCTGAAGATGGCGAAAAAAGACTAGCCATTTCTTTTAGTGTGATCCCATTGCTACTTATACTAAACAAAGAATCAACTCCCAAGATAACCTATCCAGTACACATCTGTTAAATACACAATCCTAGAGGGATGTTTACTCTATTAAGAGGTTTATTCTTTTGCTCCCCCTTTAAAAGAGAGGTTTCCTTTTTCCTTTTTTGAAAAACTGAAACATATTTGCTAGGAAGCAACATAAAATATAGACATAGTTGCTTCCCAGAAATTATGTTTCCATTTTTAAAAACTAATCCCCCCCTTTAATAAGATAGGTTCACTTTTTAGTACCAGTCTGTATTAGAATATATTGTCTATAAAATGGAGGAGAGGAGAATGATGCAAGCTGCATTGGGTCCCCATTTGGGAGAAAGAAAGGGTATAAACTAACTATATAAGTTGCCCTGATGGATGATCTATACCCATCTACAGATGGGAAGTGTGTCACTGCATTTCCCCCTGGATCTCTCAGCTTTCTTGATTGACTGCTTGGCCTGTAGGCACCTAGGTGGCATTGTCTTATGTGGGCTTCAATTTTCTTTTTTTGGAGGGCAAGTCTCAGAATTTCTTTACAGTGTCTTGATTACTGGCCTGAGGAGGGTTCCTCAGGTTCCCCTGGGGTATGTGTGAAAAGAAACCCTCCAAGCAACATCATCTGGGACCTGCACTCCAAGAGCCAGTTTCATGTAGCAGTTAGGAGCATGGACTCTAATCTGGGAGAACTGTATTTGATTCCCCACTCCTCCACATGCAGCTGCTGGTGTAACCTTGGGTCAGTCATAAGTTCTTTCAGAGCTGTTCTCTTAAGGGTAGTTCTCAAGAGAGCTCTCTCAGCTCCACCTACCTCACAAGGTGTCCGTTATGAGTAGGGCCGGCCCCAGGTGTCTGGGTGCCCTAGGCAGGCCAGCTTGGGGTGCCCACCCCACCGGGGATGCCAACCTCCCAGTGGGGCCTGGAGACTGGGGTGAGCCTAACCACGCCCCTTCCCTCCCAATCGCCGGCTTGCCTGGACGCTCCGTGGCTGCGGGGCCCCCAGGCAAGCCAGGGAAGAGGTGGGTTTTTTTAACCCCCCCCTTCCCTCCCAGCGCCAGCTTTCCTGGGCGCTCCGCATCTGCGGGGTGCACAGGAAAGCCAGGGAAGAGGTGTTTTTTTTTAACCCCTGCCCCTTCCCTCGGAGTGCCGGCTTTCAAAGCCAGGGAAGAGGCGGGGTTTTTTAACCCCCTTCCCTTCCCTTGGAGCACCAGCTTTCAAAGCCAGGGAAGAGACGGGGTCTTTTAACCCCCGCCCCTTCCCTCGGAGCACCGGCTTTCCTGTGCGCTCTGCAGCTGCTGCGGAGCACCCGGGAAAGCCAGGGAAGAGGCGGGGGGGGGGCACAGTTTGGCACCCCTGCGGCCAGTGCGCTATAGGTGAGCGCCTAGCTCGCCTAGCGGGCGAGCCAGCCCTGGTTGTGAGGAGGGGAAGGGAAAGGGATTGTAAGCCACTCTGAGACTCCTTCAGGTAGTGAAGGACGGGATATAAATCCAATCTCTTCTTCTTCAAAATAATTTGAAACCAACAAAAGACAGATGATGATATCAAATGCTGTGAAGCCCAGGTTGTGAAATTCTTTCCCCTGAGAACGGAGGTACATGCCATCCTTGAGGTCTTATAGACAAATCTGAAGGGGTTTTGTTGTTGTTACTCTGAAAGGCCTTTGAACTTGTGACTTAACTGTCTGATCATTTAAATAATTTTATGTTTTTATTGTCCTTGTTGTGGAACTGCCTTTGGGGCCTTCTTGGGAGCTGAAAGGCAGCATAAATATTTAACCATAAAATAAATAAAACTAGAAAGTATTGGGGATATGAACTCTATTTCAGCGTATATGTATAATAAATGCCAGCTACATTAACCATAATAAATACAGTATCCTTTTTATTCTTATTATATATTAAGGATTCTGAAACCGAGTCCTCAATGTAGTGTTTAGCTACATGTCCTGTAACAGTCTCCTACCATTCTCCAATCAAACAACCCATACATCAGCCAAAATAAGCAAGAGAAAGAAGAGATGCAGTAAAGCAGAAGCCTATCCACAGTACTTAAAGGGACATATAGATTGAGACAGGTAGCCATATTAGTCTTCCTGTAGCAGTAAAAAAGAGCAAAAGCCCTGTAGCACCTTATAGACTAACAAAATTTGTGGCACGGTATGGGCTTTCATGAGTCACTGCTGACTTCTTTAGGTATCCAAAGAAGTGAGCAGTGACTCACAAAAGCTCATAACCTGCCACACATTTTGTTAGTCTAAAAGTTCTACTAGACTCTCACTCTTTTCTAACTGCTAAAGGTATATATGTTTGGCACTACACTTCATCTCATGATTTATCCAAGAAGAGGGAGCTCAGAGGGGGCCTTAAATGTAAACATTCATTAATTTATTGATTTTTGTTAAATTTTGCAACTTGTTTTAATATGTGTCATATGTCATCATTTTTTAAAATTATGGTTATGGGCCTCAAAAGCTGGAAGCACCCATGCCTCTATGGACTTCTGAGAGGGCCTGCCCAAGAGATGCACGGAGACTGAGCCACAGCAAGCTTAAGGTGCTTGCCTTATACTTTGAGTATAATATACATTAGTGCCAGCTTAATTTTTATACAAGCAGTGTAAGGTCAAACAGACAACCCTCCCCTCCTTTACACTGTACTTGGTCACAGAGGAGATAGGGGGCAGAAAATGGAACTTGCTGTCCAAAGGACTTATCAGAAAATGCAGAACAATTAATACAATAGGGCATGCAAATGTCACCTTAGTGAAAAAAACAGATGCATGAAAGGTAAAAGTAAGGCAAGATAAAGGACTTTCATACACAAAGTCCGTGACAGAGTAGAGAATAGCAAACTTCATAAGGTCTTTATTCTGGGCCACAATGCTGTGAATTGTACAGCTTCTTTGCCATTTCTTCTGAGTCTCATTCATATACTCTCTTGAGAATATGGCTCTCCTGCAGGTGTTTGATTTTCTAAACCTTCCAATATCCTTTGATGCCTTGCCCTCTGATCTGTCTTCATTACTACTATGGATTGCTATCTGACCTCTTGCCAATTAGTTTACCTCCTTCTTTATAAGTAGCAGAAATTACAATAGAAAACTTATTAACACATTCTTGATTAGTTCATTAATGAACTTCAGCTACTTCACATGTATTTTTTATTACTATCATGCAAATAAAACATATCAACACGTTTCAGATTTGTTTAATTTTACTACTCATGAACATTATGCAACTGAAAAGCTCTAACACAGTCAACGACTCACCAGTACCATTACTGTCCACCATCACCAAAATATAAACCCCAGCCAAAATCTTATAAAACTAACTGTATTAACTGTACTAAAAACTAATCTGTACAGAAAACGTTTACAGAAACTATTGAGATATGGATCTGAATGTGAGAGGTAGCAAGCAGTTACTATAGATGGGTTTGATCTACCTGTCAAACCTAGCTGTCAGATTAGCAGTCATGTAACTACAGACAGGTGCTTCCTCCAGGTGTTATTCATTCAGGTCAGGGATTGCATCACCTTGCTAGGGATTGACTAGAGTTTAGCATAATAGCTGTATGCTTAGTCAGCTATGGGGGGCTTCAGCTCTCAGAGACTAAGGCGTGCCATGCTGTCCAAATGACTAGGTAACTCTCTGTATATGTTTTGTATATATTCACTTATAAACTTTTTGTGCACCTCTACATCTGGGCAGTCTCCCGCTTCTTATTTTTACAAACTCAATATGGAAAAAGTCAGTACATATTTCAAAGGGAGCATATTTCCAACCCTGGATGCAGAAATTTCCCAAGCAAGCTTTAAGGAGACGTGCCTGGAGATCCTCTTTACTTGGTAGTACAGAACTTGATTAACGTCGAAAGGCAGGCACTGAAGTCAGATACAAAGATAGATATGATATATGGAAACAATGGATTAGTCCTTGTATAGGATTAACATAAACCACCACATAAGGTTTAGGCAGCCAGGTTAATTTCATAGTTGAGATAGCAGAATAATACTTAAGGACACATAAGTGTGGCTGATATTGGAGTCCACAGTCTGTTTCAGAGGCTACTGTCATAGAGTAAATTTCAAACATTAAGTGGGGGTATTAATTTCTATATAGGAAGGACAGTTGAGGAACAGAATTAAGCATCTATGGATTTATTTTTCCTTAACCAAAAAAAAAGCACTTTCAAAGATGCAGCTTCTTATAAGTTTGTATGACATCATTTCGCACTGCAAAGATGTATCAATGAGTTCAAAGGCTGAGAACCTATGAGGACATATGGTTATGTTATACGGTAAAACTTTTAAAACATATGGTTGATGAAAGTCTTCAGCTAGGAGAAGAACTGTGAACAGAGTGTTTTCCAAGAGCTCCAAAACCAGTTGTGTTTGTCTATGGGAAACAGCACAGCTTGGGTCACAAAGGTCAGCTTTGGGAGTAGCAATTTTTAGTTATTTTGAGCAAGAAATGATGTTGATGCATAACTCTATAGATCAGTTAAACAGGATTTTTTGAATCATTCTGCACTCAAGAAACCCAGTTCTTCAGAGCTTTCATTCAAAAGCTCACTGAACTTAGCTGACTACTCCCTGAAGACCAGTTTGCATTTTATTTTACATAAGAGTGCTATAAAAATAAACTGCAGTGGTAGCTTTTGGAGGATAATTCAATAGATCTGCTGTTTTTACTGTAGCACTATTTCTTCCTAAATTTTCTCAGTGATCACACCAGTGAAATTCTGCCAGTAGTAACAACAGTAGAAATGCTAATAATCTGCAAAACTAGCCTTCAATAATTTATTTTTGGATTATCTGATCATGCAAGGAGCAAGCAGAGAGGAGGTAAAGATCAGTGCTTAGCAGGATTAGTAAAATCCACTTGCATTCTGGAAGCAAAGATGCATTTTTAACTGCTATTGCAGTTCCTCATCTTCTCCAGTCCACCACTGTTACATGTAAGAGCACCTTCCTGGGAATGAGATTTACTTCTGAGTAGATCAGTTTAGTTCCCTCCATAACTGATAGGAAGTGAGAAACACAGTTCTTAACAGTGCTTGTATAATACCTAGAAAACTATAATACATATAAGTCTAATAGTGTTTGTTATTAGAAAAACAGGAAAATAGGACAATTACCTTCCCTCTCACTACATAGGATATAAATAACAACAGCAAATACACCAGACCAAGACAAGCTGAGGCAAAGATGGGATGGAACGTTGGGCTATAGAAGTTAAAAGGAGACAAAGACTGAGACAGAGGATTTGCGCTGCAGGGAGGTTTTCCAGTGGCAGCCAGGAACACACTTATGCTAGCAAAATGCAAACTATATTTACTTATGAATGTATGTGTATGCATGCACACATAATGCAGCATTTCTAAATAATATCCATATTATAAAATATATCAAAAACTCTTTCCTCCACAATTTGTTTGGACTAAGTAATAATTACTTTTACAATTATTCAGTTAAAACATATCTGATGTTCAACTATAATGGAAGGAAAAGTCAAGGGGAAGAATACAAATAAAACCAGCCACTTTATATTTTAAAATACCTACTAGCAAAGACATTTCAGTATATAGCCTATGTGAAATTCTAAACAAGTAAAAATTTCCATTATGTTGAGAACCAGTGGTCCAATTTCATATAACAGCAAAAGTAAAACAAAGGAAAAGATGACATTGGTGGGCTTTTCCTGCAGCACATCCATGAAAGCTATGCTATGAAACTGTGATGGAAATATTAGAGCTGTTATACTTGGGGAAAAAAGAAAAGCAATGATCATTTCATTCTTCCTGTCTTTTAATGCTCCAGGGTTTTGGAGACGAATAGGAGCAATAAGTTCACTTTGCAGAATTAATGCTGTAATTCTTTATCATAAGAGCAAAGCATTACCTCAATCTGATTTTTCTACAAAATGGTTCAAAGTATTTTTAATGATGGCCCTAATTTGTTAACACCTCCTAAATTATTAATCCCCCTTTATATTCAAGTAGTTATTGCATGTCATAACAATGTATCTATGCAGGGAAATTTAATACTATTTTCTGCATATCAAGAAAAAGCTTGTTCTGCAAAATGCTATTAAAATTGATAATGAGCTAAATATTTGCCATAGCAAAGCAAAAGCAGAAATTACTGTATCAATCAACCTGGATGCCCTTATTCAATAAACAAAAATTACCACATTAACCCTCCCTAGTTATAAGTTGCAAAATGCTTGTTTTCATGCACACCTAAGGCCTCTGTTGGTCATCTCAGGCAGCTCCCGTTTGCTGATGTAACTGGAGATAATAATACATTTTTTTTCATTTCCTTTTGAACAATGCATACTATGTTATCCTCAAATGAGCAATATTGTTGACGAGAACCTTCCTTACAACAAAGAAAATACAACAATATAAAAGTGTCATACTCTATACCATTACAGAACTAGAACACAAAATATGGTGTAGTATACAACATAGACACTGGGTTGAGTCAGTATCTTTTTTGTGCCTTCTAAAAGAAACACAAATGAAAATTAAATCACACAGCAACTCCTGTTTCTTAGCAGAATACAAAGAATCTGAAATGGAATATTATTAAGAAAATAATATTTGTCATAGAAGGATTCTGCTCTTGAATTAAGCAGCTGCCCCTGAAGCTGGGTTTGCCTTCACTTTTCACAGCATGTGGCCAAAAGGAATCAAGATAAAACCTCTCAAGTTAGAAATTCAGCTGCATAAGGGTCTAATCCAAACAAAGCATTAATGTATGGTGTTCTGTATAACCAACCATGTAAAATCTGTTATGGTTCTACAGCTAAATTATCACCAAATGCAGAGAAGCGCTGCATGAATTAAATATATTTTATTTATTTAATTAAAAACAATTGAATCTTACCTTACAGATGCAAGGTGGCTAACAATGCAACGCCAAGTATATTTATTTTTGTGCGGCAATACTATTTGTGTTGTTTATTATAAGAATCTCTAGATGCATGTAGTATGACTTAACACTGTCGAAACCAAATCTAGGCATGAAGGATGTTAGAGAAGCTGGAACTTATTATACTTAGCTGCTCTGCTGACCAGGCAAGGGCAGGCTGTAGTACTTATATCATCTCCTTTCTAGACAGAGCCTTCCTTCTTCTCTCATTTTCCTTATATAAATGTAGAAAACGATTTTCTCTTCATAGCATCTGAAGAAGTTTGCTCTGACTCCTGGCAACTAACCCCCTCCTGTATGTAACATTTGAGAAAATCTATTGCAATGTATGTGAAGAAGTGTGCAGGTGTTGAGTCTCTGTTCTCACATGTACATGGGGTTGAGCTTGGTTTTTCTTGGGGGTGCTGCTGGACTCCAATTTCATTCTCATATCTCTTTGTTAACTCTCGCATTTATGTGCTAATTTGTTGCCATCCATTGATCCTACCGGCCACCCATTCCAATTGCAGCTCTACATACATGCTTCTGATCGACATGGCTACCCACCTGAATACATTATACTGTAATCCTTACAACTACACCTTGTAATGTACACTCTTATTACTGCCATCGTAGTGTAGATTGGGAGAAAATCTAAGGGTCTCCTAAAGCTCAATGAGTTCATTGTGGATATAAAATTATATCTCAGCCTCTTACCTACTATAGCTTTTTTTTGTTAGGAAGCTTTCCAAACTGATGTCAGGGCTTAACGATTTGGAAACACTTATCCATGCACCAATTACATACAGGCTACTATGTTCTATGCGGGGCTGCCTCTGAAGATAGTTTGGAACCTTTAACTGAATCAGAATGTGATGCCTAGGCTGCCAGCAAGTTATTAGGATCATATACTGTCAGTTTTAAAAGACCTCCACTGGCTACTAGCCTGCTTCTGCACCACTCCTCATAAAGCCTTAGACAATCTGGAACCAGAGCATCTGAAGAGTCATCCTTCTTCCATACTAGCCTGCCATCAATTGAGATAATCATTAGCGGTACTGCTCTGTGTGCCCTCATAACCTGAGGCATGGTTACTGAACACCAGGGACAGAGTTACTGATGCTACAATTTAGAATCCCCTCCCCACTGAGGGCCATCTGGCAATGAATATATAGAACTGGATCCTAGGTAGCACCAGTGGAAGGCACTGGCAGAGCTGGAACTTCTCTGCCTTCTGCCGCCTTCAGCAGCCACCTTCCTGACAGGGTCTGAAGTTCTCCTGGAATTACAACTGATCTCCAGACTACAGAGATCAGTTACTTTGGATGAAATGGCAGTTTCTGTCCTATGCAAAAAAATAAATGGACATAAATCTGACATTAAAAAACCACAACACTAAAAAACTAGTGGGGGAATATTTTGAACTCCCACATCATTCCATTGCTGACCTAACAGTGGCAGTCCTCAAGGAGAGACGCTTCAAGGGAGATTACAACACGAGATTGCTAAACTTTAAGTTCATTCATAAGTTTATAACAATAGACCACACAGTGATGAATAGGTACATAGGATTCTTACCTCAATACAGATGGTAATTTTCTGCCCCAAAGCATTCCCCCTTTGCTCTAATCAAGCTAATTACTATGCTCATTTTACCTTTGCATCTAGCATGCCACCTTCTGACTGGGATATAAAGGTAAAGGTTCCCTTGCTCGAAAGCCAGTCGAATCCGACTCTAGGGTTGCGGTGCTCATCTCTGTTTCAAAGCCGAAGAGCCAGCGCTGTCCGAAGACATTTCTGTGGTCATGTGTCCAGTATGACTAAACACCAAGGTGCACAGAACGCTGTTACCTTCCCACCGAAGTGGTACCTATTTATCTACTTGCAATTTCTTGCTTTCGAACTGCTAGGTTGGCAGAAGCGACTGGGATATAAAGACTCACAAATCTCCATTCCAAATTGTATCTGACAAAGGAAGCTTTGACTCTCAAAAGCCAAGCCTGGACTCTCCCAGGGTCCTGTTTGCAATGCTGCGGGGGGAGGGGGGGACAGCAAGGGCAGCCATGGTGGTCTTGCCGGGTGGAGGGGGCAGGCCAGTGGTAAGCATGGGAAGTTGGGGCCTGCCTGACCTGATGCTGGGCCAATCAGAAGGTCATGGGTGTTCAGGGGATGGGGGTGTCCTGGCTGCAGGATTTCTGCCTGCTTGGCTTCAAGTTTTGGGTTTTTTGGTACAGGGTTAAGGCCATGCCCAAGGGGTGCTCTGTGGCCTGTGTGACCTTCAAGACCTTTAGCACATTTCTTGAACGGGCTGTCAAGGCTAGAGCTTCTACCACACGCATCACTCACTATCTTGATGATTTTCTATTCATTGGTTCAGTGGGGGGGATCTTCCTGTGGGGAATACCTTGCCACATTTCAGGCACTGGTCAGGGATCTGGGAGTGCCCTTAGTGAGCAATCAGACTGAGGACTCCATATGTCTGACATGTTGCCATGGGTGATGATGACTGTGCTAAGCTCCTGAGTTGGCAGCGCAGCCAGAGTCGCTGGCATCACCAGAGCTGGAAGCCAGCTCCTCTGACTCCTCAGGAGTTGACAGCTTGCCGCTGCTGGTGCCTGAGCCAGTAACTCCCACACCTGGTTCTGCAGCAGCCAATGAAGTGCAGATGCAAGCAGAAAGCCTGCCTGATTCACTTCTGTGGGTGGCTTGGCTGAGAGAGCAGCTCCGCAGGGACTTAGCAACCCACTGCCAAGACGCACACTGGCAAGGAAGACAGGCGCTGAACCCTGAGTACTGACAGGAGCAGTGCTGCTGCTAAGGGAAGCACTGCCAGAGGTCTATATAGCTCCAGCTCAGGGTTGGGTTCTCTGTGGAAGCAACAAGTCGCCTCTGTGCTGACCCTGCACCCACTCTCGGTTCCTGTTTCTGGACCTCGCTCCTGTTTGGATTCCTGGCTTCCTGACCTCCTGCTTCAGATGACTATTATCTTGGACTCTTGACTCTGCTCCTGTTTTGTCTCTTCTGACTATGACCCCCGGACTGGACCTGCCTCCTGCCTCCCAGTCCAGCCCAGCCTGTGACACATATCTGGGCATACGGAATAGGAAGGTCTAGTTTTGGTGTGACAATCAGGCAGTTGTGAAGGTGCTAAATAAGAAGACCTCACACCCCGAGCATGTGATGCACCTGGTGCAACGCTTGGTTTTACTCTGCCTATTGGCCAACATAACGTTTTCCACCCGCCTTGTCTTGCTTCCAAGGGGAGAGGTTCTGTATCCCAGCACCAGAGGCCAACCATTACCCGGAGCCATTCCCCAAGAATCTATGGAAACTTGGGAATGTCTTCCAATTTTGTGCCCTGTAAATCTTCACCTCTTATGCAGCAGCAGCCTCGGCCTTCTTTGCCTTCTCCGCAGATGTCAGGGGTCTAGATTCTTGGCCAGTCCAGTTGGAATTGGTTCTTCATCATATTGCCCACTTGCATGGGCATGGCCTTGTGCCCAGGACCCTCCAAGTGCACATGGCTACCATTTCATTTTTTAGCAAGTCTAATGGGTTCCTTGACCCATGCAACACCTTTAAAGTGCACAAAGCAGTGGAAGGATGGAGAAGGCTCTGTTCCAGGGCACCTGACCCCTGCAGACCCCTGACATTCAAGGTGTTATCCAAATGTAAAGAAAAAGCCATCCTTCTGCTGATCACCTTACAAGGCTTTATTCAAAACGATCATCATTTTAGCCTTTTTTGGGTCACGGCGCATTGGAGAAATAGTGGCTAACTTGAAGATGGATGCAGATAACTGTACCCTGGGGGTTGCGGACCTTTCAGTGAACAGGACAGGAATCTCCTGACCATCATGTGGTCTAAGATGGACCAGCAGATATGGGGGACTCATTTGACCTTGGCCCAGCTCCTGCAGGGTGGCCTGTGCCCAGTGCGGGACACACAGGTCTTCATGACAATACGCCTACATAACCCAGGCCCCCTATTCATCCACAGGGACAGCTCTTTCCTCACAAGATACTAGTTCACTGTGGTTCTGTGAACTGGGGTGGTGTCAAGCTTATGCCTTGCTTGTCACGAACTCTGTGGCCTCAAGGGTTAATTGCTTCTGTTTCCTACTTTCCTTCTCTAGTCTTCTGGCTAAAGGGGGGTGTTGATGGGAGTGTGTGAGTGTGTGTCAGCTTACGCATTGCCTGGGATATGCATGATCTCAGTGCCCACTTTGACCTTGGGTGCAGGGAATGTCTAGATAGTGTAACGGCTAGTAGCAGGTGTGGGGGCAGTGTACTAGGGTAGTTTGGATCTTTGGTGGGCTGAATGTGGATAGTGATTGGGTACTATGCTTTAGGGGGGATGTCCTGCATAGTGTATAGGTTCAGTCCTGACACTTGGGTGTCAGTTCTGACATCGAACATGTCTATACTTGGAATCTGTTTCACTTCTCAATAAATAAATCTTGCTGATACTAGAGTGTGGTGAGAGTGACTATGTCCGAGACCTGACAGGTGGCCAGTTTGGGACTTCCCCGGGGGGGGACTTTGAAGCCTATTCTTTTCACATTGGGGCAGCAACTACAGCCTCCAGACTGGGCATGGGGCCAGGACATCAGAAAATGGTGTTCTGAGGTCTACCAGACTTATGTTCTCCCACATCTGGTACCTGCTGTTTAACTTTGACTATTTAACATTGACTCATTCAGTTTCAGAAAAATGACACTGGCCAGCCTGGATCTGTGGACATAGCACTGGATGAACATTTATGTCATTACATTGGGTTGGGGCAGGGACCTTGACCTACAGGATAAAGTGGGAGTCACTTGGATGGGCAAGTGTGGGATGAAGTGGGATTCCCTTCTCCCTATGGTGCAGTCCTACATAATTAATAGGCCTCTAGAGGTGCTGGTGATACAATTCAGCAAGAACACCTTGGGGGCCACTCTGGCATTGATTAGCTACATCAGGCCGTGGTGAACTTGCATACATTGATGGATGAGCTTCAAGCTATGACCTTTTACTGGTCTGATTGGTTGCCGTGCCACTGTTGGCAAGGGGCATGCTATCCAGATAGTGTCAAATTGGCGAGGTGGAAGGTGAATAAGAGGCTGGGCAGGGCTGCTGAAGCTATGGAGGGTCATTGAGTTTGCCATCCAGATATTTCACCTGGATGCCCTGATGGGGTCCACTTATCTCACTGATGAATGGATATCTGGCTGTTGGGCATCAGAGATGGGCTATGCACTTGGCTAAAGCTGTAGGTGCATTGGCAGGAGCCGGGTGTCATGAGGCCTGGCTTTTGTGGCGGTATTAGTGTAGGGTCATCTCCATTCTCAGAAAAGCTGGCCTGCATGCCCATTTTCCTGAGTTTGGGGATCCCCTTAAGAGATCTTGGTGTGAGGGTCAAGTGGTATGTCCAACCCAGGGCCATGGCTGGGGATTACCCTCACACTCAGATGGCAGGGGAGACCACCATGGGGTGACTGCCCTTGTGGGATCCAGAGACCTGTCATCCTGAGATTTCCAGCAGATGATCTACTGGCAGGTGGGTCAGTTGATGAATGGGATCTGGTACCCCATGCTGTGCCAAGGCATACTACAGCTGTAACCAATAGAGTTGTGGTCAGTTTTATTCCACTTTCTGAAAAAAACTTTGTATATGTGTTATTTCAACTGAAGTTGTAAAAACAGGGTTAATAGTTAGTTGGATAAAGAAACCCCTTGCCTTTGGCGCCCATTTCACCCTTCCCCTTGGTGCTGGGGCTGCAAGCTTATACTCAAAAAATCTTGTTGGTCTCCAAGGTGCTACTGGCCTCAAATCTAGCTGTTCCACTGCATACCAACATGGCTGCCCTCTGAATCTAGTTTTAAACTTTATTCTGACATACTTTGGTAATTGTTTTGGAGAATATGGGCTAAGTATATAATGCTGAGAAAATGCCAAGTAACAATCAAGAAAAGAGTCCTTTATGGAGTCACATCCAACCTTACAACAATTTGGAATTATGAGAAAACCATTACATCCAAGGCAGGTTTTAGCCCTGATATCTCAAACTTCAGAAATCCAGAACAGGATATGAGTAAAAACAGTACCATGTTTATTGCATGACAGACAGATATACTGGGGGAAAAAAATACCAAAGCCATTGTTATGATGAAGCCAAGCAACAAACATGTTCTCTGAGATCTATAGAAGAAGTCTGACATTTCAGTGCAACTAGGATTTAGAATCCTACATAAACCTACTCAGAATCCTACAAAGGTCTCTTCATTGAGGCTTACTCTCAGGCTTACTATTCAGATTAGAAGAGAAATTAGAGTAAGAATTTATTTATTCATAATGTTGACTGAAGCTTCTGCTAAAGTTTTATATATGGAATTATATATGGGCTTTTTTATTTCATCTTGAAAAAGACAATGCTAAAAAGCTAGTTTTCAAAATGAGCTTAAATTTCTCAGTATCAGGTAAACAAAAAAGAGCTACCAGTAATGTACTGCATTTATCTGAAAGTTTAGACTTTGTGTTGGCACATCACAACATTCCTTTAGTGAATTTCCTGCCTATTCTTCCATAGCATTTCCCAAGCCAGTCTTTTCTATATATAGCTGTGCAATAAAACATCTAAGTGGCAGAATATGGATTTTGTGTAAATTCAGGGGTGTGAGTGGGAGGGAGCTGTATTAAGCTATTTTCTTATTTAAATTACATGAAAAATTGACTCAGAAATGACAGAATTCCCCTCACAACAGAGTTTTCTCCTGTTGAGCATCTCATTATTTCAGTTTTAAAGGCAAATTACTGATTTAATTATGAGATTTTTCTGCTGAAGCAGGTTCTGCTCTTCATGACAACTGTTTCTATTAGCAGTACACAACTTAAGGTATAGTCATACTGCATTTTCAAAAACTCTGTATTTGTACTGAACATGCAACTGCCAATGGCATTCAATGTTTTAGAGGCTCGTCATATTCCCTGCCTTGATCTGTGGTATAGCTACACTGAGTCACTGGAGGGCATTTGAGACTTAAGAGCGCAAAGAGAAAAAAACAAGAGGGATTTGGGGTGAGTAATGCTTCCAGAGATCTTCAACTTTAATGCTGTGATAGTAGATGAGAACTTTTGCATCAGAACAAGAACCTCTATAGTGCTGGTGAAAATATTTATTGTGGCCCAATGGCAAGGGACATTTTCATCCAAAGGGATGGCTGGAAAGAACATCTCAGATATTTTGGGACAAATGGAAGATAAAAGTAGCTCTTCTAATAGAACTAAGACATACCAAATCCAGAAAGTGGCCCTCAATAATCATAAAGATTACCAAAAACTGGGCTGAATGATGCAACGTGGCTCCCATCCTAAGACCTGCATATAAATATGGCAATCATAAAAGAACACAAATGGATCACTCTCTAAAAACTAAAGATAGTGCAAATTGTTCCACTTGCAAAAAGAAATGGTACAGTTACTGCATTTTGAATCCAGAAGAAAAGACAGTACCATTTCTTAAAGTTTGGCAATCAGAACTCTATGTGATGGCAATTGGGAAATGCAATTGTGGAGAATGAAGTATCTGTATCATGTAAGGCTGAAATTATTTAAAATCTGACTAAGCAGCAGAATCTTTCATGTAAGCAGTTGTATGGATTGATGTAGAATGGGCAGGATCAGCTAACAAAATATATAACAAGAGGGGATCATGATTACAGCATGTAATAAAGCTTAATGAAGCAGAATGATAGACTAACATGGAAATTAGGAGTGTCAGATTAAGTGTGATTAAGGCCTGGCAATACAAGCCACACTTTGTATAAAAATGATTGTGGATAACAGTAGCATTTTTCTTTCTCTTTAGTGGTTTCTTCTTTCTATGCCAATAACTGTCAGGTTTCTAGAAGAACTTATAGATGCTCATGGCAAAGATTGCTTCAGTTTATATTCAAATTTACCATGGACATTTTGGTAGACAGTTTTGGTAAACCTGCCACCTTCAGCACTTTTTCTATTTTTCTGGTATTGCAGTCCTAAACACAAATGTAGTGTGAATTTAAACATGTTTACCCAGAAATAAACACCAGTAAATCCAGCAGGGTTTATTCCTAAAAAATTATAAATAGGATTACAGCCTTAGCTGGATGCAAATCCTACTGTTACCAGCTGAACTCCTATACTGTAAGTTATACCTAAGGATGAATTCAGAAGAGTGTTTTCACAATTATTAGAAAGAAGTTTCAGTGCTATGACATTTTTGTTCCATGGATGAGTTAACAGGATTTGTTTCTACTCTGGATGTCTTGCAAATAAAAGATTAACCTGCCATTAAATAAATGTATTATAGAAACAACAAGCCTTGATACTTGTGTAAATCATATCACAATATTTTTCTCCCCCCCGCATGAAAAAATTCAGGAAAAAGGAAAGGTTCCATTAACTTTCAAACATGAAAGTTAACATATATTAATCATTGTCTGTTTTTATTTGCCAATTTCTGAGAGCTGTCAATAGGGAGATCTGATTTCTTTATCCAAGCTTCACAAATATAATATTAGTACTTTCAGAGAAAGACCTTGTCTGTGAGATCTCCAATTTCATTGCCTCAATTCAATTACTGCATTCTTGAACTGCAAAGTATTCATTTGTGGGTACTGAGGCAGCCAGTGGGAGGGTATTGATTGGAGTATAATGTCATGTGTAGCAGCGAGAGAGTAAGATAAAAAAAGTGTTTTCTGCTTAATGGGTTGGTATTAAGTAGGTGGGAATGGCTTCTAATTAGCCAACAATTGCTGTGTTTCCCAGTTTTCCTTCTTTCCCTCCTCCTGTCGGTCACCAGCTGCCAATCTCCCTCTCCCTTTTTTTGTGCGTGGAGTTCATTGCTCACTGCAGTGAAAGCCTTTGTTTAAAAAAGAGGGCTCCCAGGGTCTCAGCTGCCGGGGTACAGCTTGCTGCCTGCGATGAGTAGCAACTGTCAGTTTATTTTATCTCAGCCTTTTCATCATTCTGCTGAAACTGGTCGAGTGAAACCACCTGAGAGACCTGAGGATTCAGTACCTACAAGTCATTAGCCAGGACTGCTCAGTCTCTCCCCACACAGCAAGTCAACTGAATGCAGCCTAAAATACAGTCCACTTTAACCCCATGTTTTCCTATGGACATGTAAGACACGCACTTGCATCTTTTTGCCAGACAGAATGCACCCATAATAAAATAATCTAAAATGTTTTCTAGTGCCTCACAATACCTGTGTTCAATGTAAGCCCTCCGAGCTGAAAAATATATTGCAGCAATATACAAGAGTTTTATTGCAGTCTTTTTAATCTGACATGCTCTCTCATGTCTAGATTATTTTCTGGAGCACAAATAGAAGACAGTAATGCAACCAAGGTTAAATTCTCTATTTATCTAAACATTTTTGACTGTATACATTTTTTTTCAAGAAGGGACTGAAACAACAACATTGATACATATTGGATTTTCTGTATATACTCAAAAACATAGGAGCTTGCAATCAGATCTGAATTCAGATTAATTTATATCATATGGACAGATCATCTCTTTTTTGTAGAAGTTCATAACTCTATTATTATTTTAAAATTTTCTTGATCACCAGTCCATCAAATTATGCACCCATTTCTACTAAATGTGTACGTACCTACTATTTGTTATACACCACTTCTCTTGCTTCCACATATGTTTCCAGTTTTGTTAAATACCATAAATGGGAAAAGTTTTAAACTATCTTCATGAACAAGAATATTTGCAGAAGATCATGAATGACCTGTTGCTTTCAATATCAGTATTAATAACTGTATGGGGATCAGTCGCTAAAGAAATTTGCAATTCCCATGTGATGACAATATGGTTCTAACAGCTTTCCTACATCTCCTTTGTGGTTCAATAGAACAATCCAGGTAGCTAAGAGTCTAGTGTGTTGCTCAGCCTGGATTTCAAGAAGAATTTCATCATAACATCTGCAATTTGGTACAAATGCCATGCATTATACAACCATAAAGAAATTAGGGAACTGGATAAATGCAAAAAATCCTATATATATTTTGGCCCAAGTGAATTTGGCTTTTGAAAATAAGATTATCCAAATAATTTACATTTTCTTAACAAGGCCATTTGGGATATCACATTTTAGACAACCTGCTCAGTTGTCTTGGTTCATCTAATATAATTTATATACGGTAAAAGAGGCATAAATAAAATATATGTGTGCATAGTGCATTCACTCTGAAACACAGTTTTCATTAAATATTAATATATCACCCTATGTGCTCTGGGGTGCAGTACCAGGATGAAACTGGTACAGAGTTTGGAGGTGGGAGTACCTAGTGGGTAGTAAGAGAATATTTATTTCATAATTGTAAGATAGTGTGCTTCTGTGAAAATTACAATTTAAATTGATGTGGTATTCTTCAAAATTCAAATTGCGTTCTGCTAATCTGACACAGAGACAATATTGACTATGGCTGCACTGAAACATCATGACAAACGTCAAGCAGGTCTGTCAGCATAGTGCATGAAAACTGCTTGTTTTCTGTGCCCGTGTGCTCCTCCTACTTCCCCTTGTGTGCACAGCTGGATTGCATACTTCCTGTTTTGATCAAACTCCAATTTGCCATTATGCCCAAATACTGGCACCATGGTAAACTAGAGTTTATTTCCCTTTACATAATGCATTCAGACACCACAGCACATTGGAGCTTGTTCAAACTAGGAAGTGTTTAATCAATTTCCATGTACTACAGAAGGAGGGAAGTAGGAGCAGCGAAGGGAGAGCACAATAACACTTAAAAAAGCTGTATTTAATGCATTTTTTAACCTGCTTTCCCCTATGAAGTACTCAGGGTGAGTTACAGTGATTTAAAAATATGTATTTCAAACTAGATCATAGAGGAGTTAAAACCGGTATACTGTTAGTATCCCCCTTATCTAAGGCACTTTCAGCAACATTCTGGGCATAAGTTTTTTCAGTAGTTGCCCCATGCCTCTGGAAAAGTCTCCCAGAAGAGGTGGGAGGAGGTTCCTTCCCTTCTGGCTTTCTGGTGAGGATACAAAATAGAGCTTTTCTGGCCAGGAAAGGGGAAAGGGGGGAATATGTTTTATCTGTTGTTTTAATGTTTGTTTTAACAAATTGTTTTGATACTGTTGTCTCCCACCTTCAGTCCTGAGATGTTCGTGACAAAGACAGGCATATAAATATTTGACATAGATAAATCAATAAAATATACAAATTGTGCAAGATGCAAGTTAGAGCCTTCCATGATGGCTCAATGTAGTCTATGGCTCCTGATCCCAAAACATTTCAACCCAAAAGTTTCCCTGGGTCTAAGGCAACACAGGAAAGAATACTAATACTGACAGGAAATAATCATTGTTAGTGGTTGCAATTAGAACTTCCAAAACTTTGGAGAAGCATTCTGAAAAAGAATGCCTCTATTTCTTTTTTGCATGTTTTCCCTCTTTCTGTCTTCATAATTGGTTTTGAGGAGTCTTAGGACTCAGAGCTTTGCAATACCTGGTCAGTTTGGAGGGTGTTCTGACCTGAGGAACAGATTGTATTGTCTTTGCTGGATATTGTAACACTGTATGCAAGAGGATCTGGGAAGAAAAGAGTTAAAAGAATTCTCTCACTCAGATACACTTAGCAGTTGGCCCTACCCTCTATCTTGTCTTGTGGTTTATCTCATATGGGACGTTTCTTCCTCTCTCCTGACGAAACCTCTATCAAGCAACAGATTTGTATAAAACTACAAAATAAGCTGAAACTTAAGAACTCTTGCATGTGACGTTAAGAAGAGGTTGGATATTGTAACTCTGCACACAAGAGAATTTGGGAAGAAAAGCACTAAGAGAATTCTGTCAGGTACACTTGGTAGTTGGCCCCACCCCCTCTTTGGTTAGATGTTGAACCTTTTTGGTTGTTGCTTGCCTTCTGTTTCATCTTGTATAGGACCTCTCTTCTCTATCTTACCTGGGCTTGGAGCTGTAGCAAGTTAATCTTTTGGAAATTAATGTGTTCACAATAAGTTAAATGTACCTACATCAATATGTCATGCAAGATGTGTTTCTATTCTTGCAAGTAAAATTTCTTTCTCTTGTTACCACTAGAGTCAGATCATCTTTGTAAATTGTTTGAACAATAGTTTCCCTTAACCGAGAAACGTGGAGAAACAGGGATACCAATTAAAGCTTCTGTGCTTCCAAGGCAAATTGTATATATATATATGTGTGTGTGTGTATTATCTATATATCTAATTCCCAAGTGGCCCCCTATGTGCGGATATCTAAATCCGCACATTGGGGGCACCTGGGGGGCAGGGAGATTTTCCTGCGCACGTGGGGCAGTCCCCACGTGTGCAGAAAAATCTAAAAAGTTTAAAAAATTATGGGATCTTTAAATCCCCAAAAAAGTAAAAGAGCCCTCCCTGCGCATGCGCAGGGAACACTCTACAAACTGGCCGTTGAGGGCGGGAGAAGGCTTGGCAGGCCAGCCGGCCTCGCCGCTGCCGCTGGGGAGGGAGGAAGGGGGAGGCTTGGCGGGCCGGCCTCCCCCCCCGCTGCCGCCGCCGTCCTGCTGCTTGGGAGGGGGAGGCTTGGCGGGCCAGCCAGCTGCCCCCCTCCTGGTCACCCCCCTCCCGGCCGCTCTTTGGCTCCACTGGCCGAGTGCGAGCAGGCCACCTCCCGGGCTGACAGACGAGGGCAAGGCCGGGAAGCCGCACTGGCCTCGCCCGCCCGCGCCGCCCGCCACCACGACGGGCATCTCCCGGCTCCGTCACGGGCGCCAAAGTAGGGTTGCCGGCGGGGCGGGGCTGGGCTTCCCTCGCCCGGCTACGGGACTCCGGGGGGGGGTCTTGGGGCGAGGGAGGGGCCGTGGGGGGATGCCGCGGTCATCACAAAGAGGGAGGGGGAGGCTTGGCGGGCCAGCCGGCCGGCCTCCCCCCCCGCCGCCGGCCTGGTGCTTGGGAGGGAGGGGGAGGCTTGGCGGCCGGCCAGCCTCGTCGCCCCTCCGCTGCTGCTGGGGAGGGGGAATCTCGGCAGGCCGGCAGGCCTTGCTGCTGCGGAGGGGGGAGGGAGGGGGAAGCTTGGCGGCTGGAATACTCCCTCCCCCGCGAGTATCGCGGGTCCCGCCTCTTGTTTATATATATATATATATATATATATATATATATATATATATATGCTTTACATTTAACCCAATAGGTAATAGCTCAAAGTCTATCAGAAGCTTAGGTTAAGCTTAATGTTTAAAAAGGATTTAAAGTTTTTGAACAGCAGATCCCCTTGTTTGTTTTTTATTTTTTAAAAATTCTCCATTGTTCTTCTCCATATTGCTGTGATAAGGATGGCTGAATCAAGCAGATATCTGGAGATCCCAAAACCTACTGCTGAGAACTATAGAGGCTGGTATAAAAGATTTCATACACTCCTTGAAGCAAAAGGAGCTGCTGGAATCCTAGACGAAGAAAAACCAACAGGGAAAGGCAGGGTATTGGACTCTTGGATAATATAAAATGGGATTGCCAAGAATATTATTATGGAATCACTGGATGACAGTGAGACTTTCATGTCTGAAAATTCCCAGACAGCTAAAGAAAAACTTAAGAGCCTAGAATAGTCTTTTGGGGTTTACTAGTATTAAATCACAAGGAGTATGGATAAGTAAACTGTGCAAAACAAAGTTATGTAACAAGGAAAATTGTGAACTATGGCAGGTGTTTGAAAATCTAGCAATCTATGGCTTTTATCCAACTGATGAACAAAAGGCAAATTTTATGCTTGGGACTTTGGGAGAAGATTTTTTTATGTTCATAAGTGTGCAGGGTCAAAGCCAAAAGAAAGATGAAGAAACTTTCAAGCAGGCAGTAGAATAATTGCGAGAGGAATGCTCAAGTTACATTTCTAGAAAGAACTCGAAAGAGCAAATCCTACCTAAAGAAAGAGAGCAAAACCAATCAATGCATTGCTTTAATTGCAACAAAAGGAGTCATTTAGCAAAGGACTGTAGAGAGCCACCAGCTAATGGTAGTTTTCTAGGATGCACAGGAACAGCACACAAGCTATAAACAGCCAGAGAAGCAATTTTAAAAATCAAAAAGCATGATGGTCTTAACAGCATACAAAGGAAAAATTTTTTTACTAATTGATCAGAAACGTCTTATTTATGATGATGCTGAATCAGAGGCTCTGGTCACACTGCAAAGGTAATTGCGCTTTGTTCCCGCTTTGTTTAAATCGGGAACATTTTTCTTTGCATTGGGCTGACTAGATGCAGCCAGCCCCTCTCTGACAGCATCCGCTTGCCTGCTGCTGCGCCGTCCCTCCAGGCGATCCTGCTGGCCACGGGGAGGCTCGGGCGGCTGCTGCTTCTGCCGACACTTTGGGGGGGGGGTGCCGCCGCCGCCATTGCCCCACGAAAACAGGCTCCGCCATGTCCGCCGGCTCCGCCATCCTCCTTGCCGGCCCCATCCAGGCTGCCGGAGCCCCCGCCTCTCGTTCCCACCTCCAGGGCCGTCTTTTGTGCGGTTTTTTTTAAAGCTTCCGGTTTGAGCACTTGACTAAACATGCACTTAATAAATCCATTATTAAATGTTAAATGGATTTTTAAGCTCATGTTTGCTCAAGCACTCAAACCAGAAGCTTTTTTTTTAAAAAAAAAAAAGCACAAAGAGCGTTCGGACGGCCCTAATCGCAATCATTGCGAAAGATAGGCTGTCCAGATAGGCGAAATCGCGCATTCAAAGCGGAAGTGCCAGGAAAACACTTGATCTTCCAGGGATCAGGAAAACCCGGCATCATTGCGCGAGTGAGCCTGCTTTGGGGCGGGAGGCAGATCGGGGCGTGTGAACGTGAAACTGACATGCGCAAGGAAACAGCAGCGAACCCCGAACATAACGGCAGTGTGACCGGACCCAGAATCAAAAGAGTATAAGTGGCTAATAGACAGTGGAGCATCTAGTCACAGCACATACTGTGAAGATTTCTTTGATGAACTTAACGAAAATGAGAAATGAGAAATAAAAACTGCTAATGGTGAATGCATACAGATTTAAGGCATGGGTACTTGCACTTTATCCTACAGCACACCTCACAAAATGAAGTTGGAGATGTCCTATATATGCCTGAATCAAGTTGACTGTGTCTTCATTAGACAACAAAGGATATGACATATGTTTTGGCTATAAGAAGTGTACTGTTAGAAAAGATAATGTTATATATGCACAAGGTAACCAAAAGGGAAAAGTATATGAATTGAGTCTTGCAGGTGAACACGTATGCCTGGCACATGAAAGGAAAGGTGAAGAGAACCTGGAACTGGGGCACTGATGCCTAGGACATCATAATCCGAAGGTAATCCTAGATCTTCAGAACAAGAACCTCACCACTGTGTCATTGATGTCACAGGTAAAGCCATGTGACATCAATGACATAAGCAAATGTGCATGTTGTATAAGAGCAAAAGGAGTTAGACCCTCACTTCCACCCAGAATCAAGAAACGTACTACCAAGCCATTAGCATTAATTCATAGTGATGTCCTTGGACCAGTACATGTAACATCAAACAGTGGAAACAGCTATCTTTTAACCTTTCTGGATGATATCTCAAGGTACTCAGTCGCATATCTATCTACCAGAAGATAGAGATAGAATTCAATGAGATCTGAGCACACTGGAAAAGTGGATGGATGTGAACAAGATGCAATTTAACAAGGACACGTGCTGAATTCTACATCTGGGTAACAAAAATGAGGAACATGCATACCGAATGGGGGATACACTTCTGACCAGTAGTGTATGTGAAAGGTTGTCACTTAGAGAGGAGGGCAGGGAGCTGTTCCTGTTGGCAGCAGAGGATAGGACTCACAATAATAGGTTTAAATTAAGGGCGGGAAGGTACTGGCTGGATATTAGAAAAATTTTTTCTACAGTAAGAGTTGTTCAACAGTAGAATCAGCTGCCTAGAGAGGTGGTGAGCTCCCCCTCACTGGCAGTCTTTAAGCAGCGTCTGGACAAACACTTGTCAGGGATGCTCTAGCCTGATCCTGCATTGAGCTGGTTGGACTAGATGACCTGTATGGCCCCATCCAACTCTGTGATGATTCTATCTCATGAAGCAAAATAGTGACGTTCACAAATTCCTCAAGAGATATGTCACTGGTTTTTAATAAGTTTGGAAGAAAGCCTCAAATGTGACAGATGAATAATGGTTCTTTTCTCCTAAACCAGAGACAGAAAATAATCGAACTCTTACAGACATTAGGACTAGAAAATGCCAGTAAAGTGGCAACACCTATGGAAAATGACTTTCCTAAGAACACCTAAATAAGTGAGCCTTTACCTAAAGACAATCAGTACAGAAACGACATAGGGAAACTTCTGTACCTAAGCACCACCAGCACACCCGATATCACAACCAGCATTGGGATTCTTAGTAGAAAGAGGAGTGCACCTAGCAAGAAAGAGTGGGTTGTAGTAGGAAAAGTGGCTAGATATCTAAAAGGAAAAACAGGTTGCTTACCTCTAACTGATGATCTTCGAGTGGTCATCTGTGCAGTACCACACATGGGTTGGGCGCCTGCGCACAACCTCGATCGGAGAATCTTCTAGAGCTTCACCTCAGAAGAGCTTTTGGCAGGCTCTCTTCCCGCCCTGGGGCGGAGACATGCACTGCGCATGCCCAGAGCGGTGAAGAGAGCTGCCTCCCACTCAGTTCCTTTGACCGCCACCGGCAAGGCCAAACAATCCAAAGAAAGGAAATCCAGAGATGCCAGCAGCGGGGAAGGCTGGGCGGGATTGTGGTACTGCACAGATGACCACTCGAAGATCATCAGTTACAGGTAAGCAACCTGTTTATCTTCGTCGTGGTCTCTGTGCAGTCCCACACATGGGTGATTACAAGAGCTGAACCAGTTGGAGGAGGGAGCTGGCAGCTGCAAAGGACACAAAAATACTGGTTAAGACATCATCATCAAGACAAATCACCCGCGGGTCCTACCTGAGGGTGCAGCAGGATCAAGAGAAGAGAGATCACAGCACTGTCTGACCGAAGGCAGCATCCCGTTGGGCTCGGATGTCAAGGGCGTAGTGGGTCACAAAGGTCGATGCTGAGGACCACGTAGCAGCCACACAGACGTCTTCCAACGGGACACCCGCCAGGAAAGCGGTGGATGTCGATACCGCCCGTGTGGAATGGGCAGTGACACAGGTAGGAACAGGTTGATGCGCCAGCTCATAGCAAAGGGCTATGGTGGAAGTCACCCATTTAGAGAGTCGTTGGGAAGAGACTGGTTCCCCCAGCTGCGGGGGACCATAAGCTAGGAACAGCCGAGGAGATTTACGTATGGGCTGTGTCCTATGCAGGTAGAAAGAGAGCGCTCTGCGCACATCGAGACAGTGCAAGGCTCTCTAAGAGGCATCAGTCGGGTTCGGAAAGAAAGTAGGCAGAACAGACGACTGAGAGAGATGAAAGGCAGAGATGACTTTAGGGAGGAAGGAAGGATCTGTTCTCAGGACAACCTTCTCCCTATGAAAAATTGTATAGGGGGGATCAGCCCGAAAGGCAGCTAGCTCCCCTACTCTACGTGCAGTGGTAATGGCTACGAGAAAGGCCGTTTTCTAGGAAACTAACCTGAGGTCGGCGGTAGCCATGGGCTCGAACGGTTTAGACATGAGCTGAGAAAGGACCAGTGACAAGCTCCACGAAGGCACCAACAGTTTCCTAGGCAGGCACATCCGAAGGAGATCCTTGAGGAACGTCTTGGTGAGGTGATGGGAGAACACTGAAGATCCTTGTATCAGGGGGTGATAGGCGGAGATCGCCGCCAGATGAACCCGCAAGGACGAATATGCCAGGCCAGTATCCTTCAAGTGTACGATGTAGGCGAAGATCTCACAGAGAGATGGTCGGACCGGATCAAAGGAGTGATCAGAAGCGTAGGATTGGAATCTGTTCCACTTGGATCGATAGGAACGTCGAGTAGAAGGCTTCCTAGCATTCAGGAGGATTTCAGAAACGTGAGGCGGGAAGTCTAAGGTTGGATCTTCCAGGCCGTCAATCTGAAAAATCCCGGATTGGGATGGAGAATTTTTCCTCAGGCCCGAGAGAGGAGATCTGGGATGATGGGGAGGGGATGGAAGGAGCGATGGAAGAGCTGGGGCAGTTGAGGGAACCAAACCTGGCGCGGCCACCACGGAGTGACTAGAATGCAGGAGGTGCCATCTGCACGGATCTTCCGAATGACCCGGGAGGTGAGAGGGAACGGAGGAAAAAGGTAAAAGAGGACTCCGGTCCATTTGTGGAGAAAGGCATCCCCGAGCGACCGAGCAGACGGGGGACCCCTGCTGAAAAACAGGCGACATCGAGCATTGTCGACGGACGCGAAGCTGTTGACAGATGGGTGACCGAACTCTCGAAACAGAGGTCGAAGATACCGGAGGGGAATGGACCATTCGTTGTCCGACGAGGCAGAACGACTCAACCGATCGGCATCGACATTTCGATCTCCAGGAATGTGTATAGCCGAGAGCATGATGGAGTGATCGAGGCACCAAGACCAGAGGTCGATCGCCAAGTTGCAGAGACGGAGGCAGTGCCGCCCTGTTTGTTGACGTAATAAACAGCGGTGGTGCTGTCGGAAGCCACTTGGACGACACGGCCCCGAAGGGATGGAAGGGAGGACTGCAGGGCCAGATAAATTGCTTGCAGCTCCAGGTAATTTATGTGGCGAGCTGCATCTCGAGCAGACCAAGCCCCTTGAGCAGCGAGCGTCCCACACTGGGCTCCCCAACCCCAGAGGGAAGCGTCTGTAGTCAGCAACAGCTCGGGACGAGGAGGTTGGAAGGGCATCCTGGAGTGGAGGTGGACGGGCTGAGACCAGCATTCAAGAGGATCGACAGAATCGTGTGCCAAGGACTCCGTAGAGGATCGAAGGCGCGGAGAAGCCACAGCTGAAGTGGCCGCATCCTGAGCCGTGCATGGGGGACTACAAACACTGTGGAGGCAAAGTGACCGAGGAGCCTCATCACAGATCGGGCGGATTGTTGAGGGAATGTCTGAAAGGAGGACACCATCGCCCGAATGTCGGAAGCCCTCGACTCTGGGAGGAAAGCCGCTTCGAGGTTGGTGTCGAGACGAGCCCCGAGAAATCAAAGGACTTGGAGAGGCTGAAGGGAGGGCTTGGCAAGGTTGACACAGAGCCCGAGAGCACGGAGGAGGGCAAGAGTCTCCTGAGTGTCGTGGAGCAACTGACTCGGCGTCGGAGCAACGAGAAGCCAGTCGTCAATGTAAGGATAAAGAGTGACTCCCCGTGGATGGAGCTCGGCCACCACCACAGCCATTAGCTTGGTGAACACCCGCGGAGCAGTAGAAAGACCAAAGGGAAGTACCCTGTACTGGTAGTGTGCCTCTCCAACGGCGAATCGGAGGAAACGACGGTGTTGGGGACGGATCGTGACATGGAAGTATGCGTCTTGGAGGTCGACTGATGCGAGCCATGCTGCCCGTGGAATCAGGGGAAGGATGGACTGCAGAGTGACCATTCTGAATTTCTGATACCGAATGTAACGGTTGAGATCTCGAAGATCCATAATTGGTCTGAATCCGCCGTCCCTCTTGGGAACCAGGAAATACTTCGAGTAGAAGCTGCGAGTTTGTTGCACCTCCGGGACGACCTCGATGGCTCCCTTTGCAAGGAGAGTAGAAAGCTTGAGATCGAGGAAAGGGTCTGGAGGCGTGACAACAAAGTGTGGGAGGACGGGGGGCGAAATGAACTCTATGGCGTACCCGACCTGTAGAATGGTGAGGACCCAGGAATTGGTTGAAATTTCTTCCCAGGTTGGCAGAAAGGGGAAGAGACGGGTCCGGACGGGAGGAGTATACGACGTTGGGGAAGGGAGACGGTGGAGACAGTCAAACAGACTGTTTAGGCTGTGGCGGCTTTTTGGTAGGTTGGGAACGGTGTTTGGAAGGAGGACGAGAGTCATAAGGCTTCCTTCTCATTGGGAGTGAGGTGCCGGAGATGGGTATCGTCTGGAGCCAGGAGGCTTCCAAGGACGGTTCCGAGGGCGGTAAGGGGCAGCCGAGACTCCAAGGTTTCGGACTTGCTTCCGACTGTCATCGACAGCCTTTAACACTTCATCGGTGGTGGAGTGGAAGAGGCCATCGCCGTCAAAGGGAAGATCTTCAATACGGAATTTGACGTCAGGTTGTAAAGAGGTGCCCCGGAGCCAAGCATGATGCCGGAGAGCGAAGGAAGAGACCAGGAGTTTGGATGAGCAATTAACAGCATGACAAACGGAATTAATCTGCTGCTTCGATATGGCACACACTTCCGACAAGGCAGGCGAGAGAGTGGGGCGATGCTCCTCTGGAACAAATTCCAAAATAGGACGGACTGCATTCGCAACGTTGAAGGCGTACGCCGACAAATAAGAAAGATAAGTATTGACACGAAGATTCATGGAGGCCAGAGAGTACATCTTCTTGGCCAGAAGGTCCAGCTTACGCCCCTCACGGTCAGGAGGCGCAGACTGGCGAACAGGCTGCTTCAATCTGGAGGAGGAGTGGACAACCATCGAGTTAGGCAGTGGCTGACAAACAAGGAATTTGCCAGGATTATGCTGGATCTTGTACAGCCCGTCATAGTGCCTCGAAACCGGGGGGATCGAAGCCGGGTGCTCCCAGGACTCTTTCAGGATAGAAAGGTGAACAGGAAGCAAAGGCAGGACAGTGGACGGAGGAAGGTCAGCCTGGACCAACCTGTGAACGACATCAATCACAGCTGGGGATTCTGTAAAGCCCTGGACCTGAAGGGCAGTTGCCATCCAAGTGACGAGCTCTAGATATGCTTTAGGGCCCTCAGTAGGTGAAATCGACCCAGGGTGTCGAGGCTCATCCTCGATTGGAGAGACCTCGGGATCGAACTCCACCAAATCTGACCTCTCCGAGATCGACATGGGAGAGGAGGATCGTGGTTGAATGAGATCGATGACTGGGTGATCGACAGTAGGACGGTACCGAGGTTCCATTGGGGAACTCTTCGGGGCATCTCGACTTCTAGAGGGATCAGAAGGCTGTTCCCAAGGAAGGGAACAGGTCGAGGCAACAGACGTGGAGCACTGAGGGCGGTCAGGGACATGGGTCCAATCCACACGTTCAGAGTGCCGGATATGATCATAATGGTGCCTCTCCGGTGTCAGGGACCTGGAGTAATAATAGGCTGCATCCGGGTGCTCTCGACGCTCTTCAAAAGACCAACATTGGTCGTCAGAAGGGGAACTGGACGACGATGGAGACTGCCTACGGATCAGCCTTCTCCGGTCGTACCAGGATCGGGACCGCAAATGGCGGTGGACAACAACAGGGCCCTCGTCCAGAGTGTGGACCGGGGTAGCAGAACGCCTCGCTGGAGACTAGGAACGTCTTCGAGGAGACAACTGTGGAGGCGATCTCGTCAACTGGCCCAAAGGGATCAAACCCGAAGGCGACGAGTGTGAATGCTGCGAGGTCTGTTGTCGAGCCGCAGACTTCTGAGAGGTCGAGGCCAAAGCTGGTATCGACGTCGACAGCCCAGTCATGATGATGGGGTCCACCCTCGAAACCGAAGCAGACGGTGGGGCCTTCGACTTCGAAGGGGTCCTATCTTCAGCCCGCTTAGGTTTCTGTTTCGGTGCCTTCGAGGAGATGTCCGATTTTTTGGCCACAGAGGCCTGGGAAGCCCCTGAGGACATTGTAGCCGATTCTAAAAGAAGAGCCCTGAGCCTAGCCTCTCGATTACGGTGAGCCTGACGAGTGAAACTCGCGCAGTGAGGACAAGTATCCACTCTATGGGCCTCTCCCAAACAAGTTAGACAAAGGTCGTGCCCGTCATTAGATGGAATCTTGGCGGGGCAACGACGACAGACCTTGAAAAACCTAGTTTTCCCCCTACAAAGTCCCCACCCACCCTCCAAAGAAAGGGGCGGGGGAGAAAAAAGAGATAGACAAAAAGATTTTTTTGTTTGTTTGTTTTTGTTTTAAGACAGAAGAAGGCAAAAAGAGGAAAGGAAACAGAAGGAAGGAAAAAGATATACTCAGCTGAGGCAACGATATGGAGGAACAACAGGAACGAGGTGTGAACGCGAAGGTGGTTGAAGAAGAACTGAGTGGGAGGCGGCTCTCTTCCCCGCTCTGGGCATGCGCAGTGCATGTCTCCGCCCCAGGGCGGGAAGAGAGCCCGCTAAAAGCTCTTCTGAGGTGAAGCTCTAGAAGATTCTCCGATCGAGGTTGTGTGCAGGCGCCCAACCCATGTGTGGGACTGCACAGAGACCACGACGAAGATCTTGAGAGTTGAAACTAAAATTGCCATCCACTAGTAATCCAAAATTAGTTGGTTACACAGATACAGATTGGGCATGAGAGTCTATAGCTTAGATTATAAATCCACAAGTGGGTACTTGTTCCTGTATGGAGGTGGACCAATCTCCTAGGCCAGTAGTAAGCAAACTACAGTAAATTTGTCTTCCACAGAGTCTGAATATACAGCATCTACTGAAGCATACAGAGAACTGTGATGGCTATACCAGTTATTAAAGAACTATGGAGTTAATGAGCAAAAGCCAATTCAACTTAAAGAAGACAACCAGAGCTGCATTAAGATTTCTCAATCAGAATGCATGACCTAACTGCAAAGGATGTAATAGTGATGGAGCACTGTTCAACGGAAGAGATGGTGGCTGACATCCTGACCAAACCTCTACCAAGAGACAGATTTGTATAAAACTACAAGATAAATTGAAACTTAAGAACACTTGCATGTGACGTTAAGAAGAAGTGTTGGATATTGTAACTCTGCATGCAAGAGGATCTGGGAGGAAAGGTGTTAAGAGAATTCTCTCACTCAGGAACACCTAGTAGTTGGTTGTTGCTTGCCTTCTGTTTCATCTTTTATAGGACCCTCTCCTCTTCCCTCTCTTACCTGGGCGTGCAGCTGTAGCAAGTTAACCTTTCTGAAGTTAATCTGTTCACAATAAATTAAATGTATCTTCATGAATATGTCATGAAAGATGTGCTTCTGTTTTGTAAGTAAAATTTCTTTCTCGTGTTACCCCTGGGGTCAGATCATATTTATAATTTGTCTGAACAGCATTTTCCCTTAACAGGGAAATGTGGAGAAATAGAGAGACTGTGTAAAACTTTTGTGCTTCCAAGGCACATGATTTAACCCAATAGTCTTTGCATGTGTTCTTCAGATTGCAGCTCAAGAGGGACACCACAATTAGGGCCACTGCACTTAGGCCCCTTCTCTTTCTACAGACAGTATCATTGGTTGATGTTCCAGTGGTATCAATGTCAGAAGCGCCAAAAATCCCACAGGCAGCACCAGTGATTTCTCTCACAACAGGGTACAGAGATAGGAGATTAAGTTCATTCTTGCCTGTTTGATGAAATGGGCACAATGGGCATAAGATTTCAGAGTGTGTGTCTCACCCAAGCACAGAATGCAAAGATTATGTCTGCTGGTAATTGGGAGTTTGTCTTTACAAGCATGGCATTCTTTTGGAGAAAGGCCACTGTACTGTATGTAACCAGAAGGAAGGGGGAGAAACGCAGAGCAAATAAAACAAAGACAATGCCCCAAAGAAAATCAATGAATTATATTTTTGTTCTATCTAAAACGATGAGAAAATTAGATGAAAGAGACAGAGACCTTTTCTATACAGGCTATATGCCCCAGGTTCAGTTCAGTTGGAAAGTAGTTTTTTTCTCACTCCCCCACAACACTGTGGTGTATTTGTACTGCCTCCTCGATTTACCCTGACTGATCTTTCCCAAAACTTACTGCTATTAAGTTTTGGGAAAGATCACAGAGAAGTCTGGATGGCTGTTGTGTGAGCAGGAAAGTCTGCACTTTTCTAGTCCTGTTTATATGGCAGCCATTTCCCACACCCAAAAAGCTGAGAAAATAACTCTTGGAGAACTGACAAGGGACTTTTAACAGTGGGGCATTCAGAAAAGAACTGAGTTGGAAGAGCATATTCCTCCCCTTGGAGTAGGTGCGTGCAGTAGCTTTTTATCCTCCTTTGGGAGAAGGGATCTATGCTAATTTAAAGCTTCGACCTCTAGACCATTCTGGATTTTCATCTGTGCAAGCACAGAATCCCATTTGCGAGTTTACACAGAGCCCACAAAGAAGAAAAGTTTGCTACCCATGCAGTACTACAGACGTGAATGAATTTGTGGGGGGCTATTCTGTTGTCACAGTGGCAAATATTATTTTCTACATTTCTGTAATTCCCTCAGGGAAAGGGAGAGAGCAAACACTACCTAGGTACTGCTTAGAAAGAGGTGGATGTCAAAGGAGACGTGAATCTGTAGTACTGTTACAAGATAATGGATGATTCCCATAAACAGTAATCCCATTCCATAGTCTTACAGCAGCCAGGAGTGTGTGTGTGGGGGGGGGGCACAGATTTTTCTTTATGGATGAAAAGGCTATGATTAACAAATTGTTCCCATTTATTGCTCAATAGCCTGCAACTGCATGTCTCCATAAACACATACTACTGACCAGCAGAAATGGCATAACATTACATAACATAACTCACTACAACTGTGGGACTCAAAGAGGGTGTTAATAATTATTACTGAAAACACCATTTATTTGTAGCACATAACTGAAATGCCACGATGATAGCAGTGAAGTACTCTAATTCGAAAGAGCCGGGTGGCAGTTAGACAGAAAATTCAGAACATGTTGCAGACAGGGATCACTGAACCACCCAGAAATGATTGATGGTCCCACTCTGTATTGGTGCTGAAGTCTGAGGGTAGCATCTATTTTTTGCATTCTTAAAAGCATAAATAAAAGTCTGACTTCTGATGCCTAATCCACATGTCATGAGGAGATCACACCAGTCCAATGGGGTAAAGGCCACTTTTAAACAACATTAAATTTCATAAAGCATTGTGAAGAAAACACCAAGACCATGCAGACTATGTCATTTCTTAACCATACCCCTGGGCTCCATGAGGCAACCACTAATTGGTTGTCACTGGATTTTTAGTTCCTAGGGTACATAATGGCCTGCCTCATAGCCAACCAATCATTTACATTATATGTGCATGTGCTGAGTGGGTATTAGAAGCCAAGAGGCTCGTTTACATATTAAACTTCAGAAGAGCAAGACAGTTTGATTACCTTGAAAAAGCTTAACCATTTTGAACGTATTATTGGGGATCTGGGTTGGTTGTACATCTAGATGCAACAGCTCTTTATCTGCCTATTTTACCTTTCTTATGGTTTTATCAATGCACTTATTAATGCAGAGCAAATCACAACAGTGTGCAACAGACTGAGGTTTTTAAGGAATTTTTTGCCAGATAATTGTAATTCTGAGCCTGTCTCACAGAATTTGGACTGAGAAATCCTTGGTACAGACTGAGGGACCTGATGTTGGCCTTCGAGCAGTATTATCATAGAATGGGGAAAATAATAATAATAATAATAATAATAATAATAATAATAATAATAGATTGGATTTATACCACACCCTTCACTACCCAAAAGTGTTTCAGAGCGGCTTACAAACTCCCTTCCCTTCCCCTCCCCACAATAGACACCCTGTGAGGTAGGTGGGGCTGAGAAAGCTCTTGACAGAAACTGCTCTTTTTTCAAGAACAGCTCTTATCAGAACTATGGCTTGCCCAAGGTCATCCTGCGAGGTGCAAGTGGAGGAGTGGGGAATCAAACCCGGTTCTCCCAGATTAGAGTCCGCGCACTTAACCACTACACCAAAAGGAACACTCTTTGTGTAACTGTAACTTTAATGAACATTTGTAACTTTATGGGCTTTGGTATTTTAATAAAGAAAGACCTGGCCACAAAATGGACAACCAACAGGCCCTCTCCTGTTTTCTTGTCATTAATTCATTTATCCTCATGATGAATGATGCTCCTTTGTAGTAGATGCACATATTGACAGGTCAAGAGGCTCAGGTCCTAAAACAGTATTTTGTCTTTGCTTTCTTTTTGTTTCATAACATGGTGTATCCAAAGAGGAACCCGTAGCAGTGCTAACCTTCTTAATATTGTCGCATGACCTCCAGATGTCCCATATCTTGTGAGTGTGAGAGACAGATGACATAGATAACTTGGGTGGTAAGCAGTGGTGTCTTCAGTTCCATAAAGGCCAAGCTGAGAGGAACAGGGCCTGTAGGAAGGCTGAGAAGGAAGCAGCAGCTTGCTTGCGTGATCATCACCTCCCCACAGTACAACAGACAGTAATGAGTCAGCAGGAGCGGCTCTGTTGCCATGATGATATGGGCACCTTCCTACAACAAGAGATATTCTTGTGGTACAGAAAGAGAAATAAGATAGCTTGTGTGATCTAGGAGCACTTCCAAGAGTCCCTAACAATAGATGACTAAAGAGAAGGAGGATCTCTGAATCTCTACATGTTGAGTGGGGAGCTCAGAGGCAAGGGCAGAGAGCTCTCTTCCCTCTAAGTTGAAGCTGGAAGGTTAGAGGCACCATTGCAAAGAGACAAGGGGATGGGGACACTTCAGACACCACAGTCCTTTTGTTTCTTTACTTAAACAGCCTTTCACATCACTTGGCAGCTGTGTCCCTGGGGTTGAACTTATTACAATCTTGATGATCAAGGAATAAGTTTAATTTCCTCCTTTTAGTGTGCAATATCAACAAGTTCAGGGGCAGCAAATGATTACAGAAATGTAATAATGATATACCTTGTAAAGAAGAAATTATAAACAAAGTACTAAAAAGACAAAGGAAACTTTAAAAATGTATACTGAACTGAAGGTACAAAGTATTTAATCGAAAAGTATAAAATACTAATATAGGTGACTAGGGAGCAAAGCCCGCTGTGGTGGAAGACAACGGGCCCTAGAAAGGAAGGGAGGGAGGGTGGAAGGGAGAGAGGGTTGGAGAAATGAAGGAAGGAAGGAAGGAAGGAAGAAAGGAAGGAAGGAAGGAAGAGGGGGAAGAGTGAAAGAAAGGAGAGAGGAAGAAAGGAAAGGGGGGAAAGGAAGGGAAGAGGGATGGAAAAGGGCTTCTCTGGGCCTACTGCCCTCATAGAAGGCCCAGGGGATGGTGTGAGGGGGCGGAAAAGGGCTTTTCTGGGCCTACTGCTCCCACAGAAGGCCCAGGAGATGGTGGGGGGGCGGAAAAGGGCTTTTCTGGGCCTACTGCCCCCATAGAAGGCCCAGGGCATGGTGTGGGGGGCAGAAAAGGGCTTCTCTGGGCCTACTGCCCCCATAGAAGGCCCAGATGATGGTGTGGGGGGGCGGAAAAGGGCTTTTCTGGGCCTACTGCCCCCATAGAAGGTCCAGGGGATGGTGTGGGGGGGCAGAAAAGGGCTTCTGCCTACTGCCGAAGAAGAAGAAGAAGAGGAGGAGGAGGAGGAGATTGGATTTATACCCCACCCTTCACTGCCCAAAGGCGTCTCAGAGTGGCTTACAAACTCCTTTCCCTTTCCCTCCCCACAACAGACACCCTGTGAGGTAGGTGGGGCTGAGAGAACTCTAACACAAACTGTCCTTGAGAGAACAGCTGTGCCAGAGCTGGCCCAGGGGATGGTGTGGGGGGGCAGAAAGGGCTTCTATCACCTACCTCAGCCTTGAGGGCCTGTCCCTGCGCTCACACTCCAGACGGTCCTCTCCTGTCAGAGGACTGGAGCAGACTGAGCCGAACACACTGACTGGGGCTGACATGGGCGGGACTTCGCCAAGCAGCCAGTCAGTCCTGGCCAGTGTCCTCTGACTGCCAGTTCTTGAGACGAATCAATTATGGCAAGCATAGAATGTTGTGGAACCAAAATTCAAATATTAATAAGGACAGGATGTCTTAATGTTCATATTGAGAGCAGTGTAAATTGCAATTAAAACATACAAACAAAAAGAGAGTAACTTTTTGCTGCTTTTTGTATAAAGGAGTCATAAAAGTGCCAGATCTGCTGGGTACAGTTAACCTGTATCACTGTGGTTATCAATTAAACACAAGGTAGAATAACAGAGTGCAAGAAATTACTTGGAATTAAAGTAATTCTTTATCTCCATAATATTGCTGGAATACTAGGGATTTTTCTCGTCTTCATACTGCCTATAGTAACAGAATCTGGGCACCTTCCTCCTTGGCTTTCTTTCACAGATAGGAAGAGTTCTAGCCAGAAAAGGTGCAGCTATTTTCAGGTATTTCCTTGGTATGAGTTCCTTGGTGAGTTCAACATTTTTCTTTTTGCTATTCAAGCTCCGTAAACTAATACCTGATGGTTCAACACAACTGTTAACTTCTCCTTGGTTCTCTTTTAGTTGGTTTTCCAATCAGTTTCTCTGTAATCCACAACCAGCAAGCCCTTTCTCTAACACATGCCCTCGTAATTTATCTGGAAGGAAATACATGTTTCACTGTCACATTGTGTCTTGAAATCACAGCTTCTACTCCTAAGCATGGGGAAAAACAATGAGGAACCAGCAAAAGGATGTTAATGCCCTATTGCACCACAGGAAGTTCAAAACAATTTAGGTGCATCTAGACCTCTGTTTGGAATTATGTCCCACTGACTGCAAATTCACAACAGTGGGATACTCAGCTCAGCAGGGAAGCCTCTCTAGTCACTGTGAAGCATGAGGCAAGATAAAGGGGCAGAATGTCATCATAAGATGTGAAAACAGGTATCTTATAGGTCATTATACTGAAACCAAATATCTCTAATAAAGGATGACAAAATTGCCATCCAGAATTGTTTAGGTGCACATAATCACTCACTTTATTGGGCAAAGATTCCCATTGTGCTTTGGAACCAGGCATATAAAACTGTTTCAGACCTGGAATTGGTGGAGTGATGGAAAAAAAATTCCTGAGAACAGGCAGAACTAGACCTCCACTGGATGATAGTGAGGACTCAGTTATCAGGAGTTATAATATCCTGAACTCAAACTTGTATGGCACAACAATTAACTTCCAATGAACTTGCTGGAGCACATTTCCCATCACTGATGGACCACAATTTGTATCTCAATTTTTTAAGGTGAGGAATACAAAGTTGAGTCTTGTCTTTGCTGTCTCAAATTCACCAAACAAGTTTGCAAAAGTTTGTCTCTAGGTTTTTATTTTGAAAAAAGCTTTTGTGCTCACAGCCATAGCCAGTCCAGCTGAGCAACACTAAAAGGCCAACAATAAACTTTCTTCAAATACATTAGAAGTAGGAAGCCAGCCAGGGAGGCAGTTGGGCCCTTGGATGACCAAGGGGTAAAAGGAGTAGTGAAGGATGATAGGGAAATGGCTGAGAAGCTGAATGCATTTTTTGCCTCTGTCTTCACTGTGGAAGAGGAGAAGTGCTTGCCCATTCCAGAAGCACTGATTTCGGGAGGGGGTTTGAAAGACCTGAATCAGATTGCGGTGACAAGAGACGAAGTCCTCCGACTGATGGACAATTTAAAAACTAATAAATCACCAGGCCCGGATGGCATTCATCCGAGAGTTCTGAAAGAACTCAAATGTGAACTTGTGGAACTCCTGACAAAAATATGTAATCTTTCTTTAAAATCTGCCTCCATTCCTGAGGACTGGAAGGTAGCTAATGTCACTCCCATCTTTAAAAAGGGCTCCAGGGTAGATCCAGGAAATTACAGGCCAGTCAGTCTGACATCGATACCGGGTAAGTTGGTGGAAACTGTTATTAAGGAAAGAATTAGTAGGCACATTGATGAACAAAAACTATTGAGGCAGACTCAGCATGGGTTCTGTAAGGGAAGATCTTGTCTCAATAACCTGTTAGTGTTTTTTGAGGGAGTGAACAAACACGTGGACAAGGGGGACCCAATAGATATTATTTACCTTGGCTTCCAGAAAGCTTTTGATACCGTTCCTCATCAAAGGCTCCTAAGTAAGCTCAATAGTCATGGGATAAAAGGACAAGTCCTCTTGTGGATCAAAAACTGGCTTATAAATAGGAAACAGAGAGTGAGTATAAATGGGAAACTTTCTCAGTGGAGGGTGGTAAGCAGTGGGGTACCACAGGGATCAGTACTCGGTCCGATGCTTTTTAACTTGTTTATTAATGATTTGGAATTGGGAGTAAGCAGTGAAGTGGCTAAATTTGCAGATGACATGAAGTTGTTCCGGGTGGTGAAAACCAGGGAGGATTCTGAGGCACTCCAAAGGGATCTGTCGAGGATGGGTGAATGGGCGTCAATGTGGCCAAGTGCAAAGTGATGCACATTGGAGCCAAAAATCCTAAATATAAATACACGTTGATGGGGTCTGAACTGGCAGAGACAGACCAAGAGAGAGATCTTGGAGTCATAGTGGATAACTCAATGAAAATGTCTAGACAGTGTGTAGCTGCAATAAAGAAGGCCAACACTATGCTGGGGATTATTAGGAAGGGAATTGAAAACAAATCAGCCAGTATCATAATGCCCCTGTATAAATCATTGGTGCGACCTCATTTGGAATACTGTGTACAGTTCTGGTCACCACATCTCAAAAAGGATATTATAGCATTGGAAAAAGTGCAGAGGAGGGCAACTATAATGATAAAAGGGTTGGAACACCTTCCCTATGAAGAAAGGTTAAAACGTTTGGGGCTCTTTAGCTTGGAGAAACGACGGCTGAGGGGTGACATGATTGAGGTTTATAAGATTATGAATGGGATTGAGCAGGTTGAGAAAGAAGTACTTTTCTCCCTTTCTCACAATACGAGAACTCATGGGCACTCCAGGTAAAAGGAAATACTTCTTCACCCAAAGAGTGATTAACATATGGAATTCACTGCCACAGGAGGTGGTGGCAGCTACAAGCATGGACAGTTTCAAGAGGGAATTAGATAAACATATGGAGCAGAAGTCCATCAGTGGCTACTAGCTACAGGGTATAGAAGGGAATTCTCAGTCCGGGGCAGGTGATGCACTCTATTCTTGGTGCTGGAGGGGGCAGCAGTGGGAGGGCTTCTAGTGTCCTGGCCCCACTGCTGGACCTCCTGATGGCACGTGGTATTTTTGGCTGCTGTGTGACAGAGTGTTGGACTAGATGGGCCATTGGCCTGATTCTACATTGGTTTCTCTTATGTTCTTATGTTCTTAACACTGATATCCATTTATCACAGTTAGCCTTGGTCATGAAGAGATTGCTGGAAGTCATGCCCATCTCTTTCATTCTTGCAGCCACTGAACTGTCCATTTCTGTGTTTCCAATAATTCTCTATCCCCCTTTGCTTTCTACTAAATGGAACAGTGGTCCAGGCATCTGGGAGTCAGGTAAATTTAAGAGTGAATGGAAGAAGTTGCATTCTGGTTATCAGAAGTTCTTTGCAGTAATAGAGGTTTTATTACTGGATCAGGGCTTGGTGCCGTGTTCAGCAATGGTCCAGCCCAGAATTCTGGCAGCACAGTACCTTCAAGTTACTTGTAATACTCTCCTGGGCAGCCCTCTATTGGACCCTTCACAGGCACTACTCCAACTGGTTGGAAAAGTGAGAGTTTTAAAAAATCTTGGATTTACATACTCATCAACAAATCAACAATTAACTTCTAAGCGTTCCGTGCGCCTTGGTGTTTAGTCATGCCGGCCACATGACCACGGATACGTCTTCGGACAGCGCTGGCTCTTCGGCTTTGAAACGGAGATGAGCACCACAACCCTAGAGTCGGATTCGACTGGCTTTCAAGCAAGGGAACCTTTACCTTTACTTTACAACAAATCAAAAAATAACATGATGCCACTATTTACTCAGTCAGAATAGAAACAGATAGTTTTAAGAGTTTGGATAGAAATGCTGAACTACTCAATCAGAGTGTAAAGGAAAATGATCCACTTTAGCAAGAAGAAATTATACTCTGCATATACTTTTGCTGAAATGCCCTTCTACATGAGATGACCTATCAATTACCCTATATAAAAGTGGCTACTACATGTGAGGATTCAGAATCCTATGTATCAAAACACCATGTTCCAAAATCACCAGGAGGAAAGTTTTAATGCTAGATGCTCCAAAACTTCATAAAAATTGCATGAATGTGAATAAAATCATCATCATACTTGTGTAGTGATCATAAACCCTGCACTTATATCCCTTAATGGCTCCCCAGCTGATATAAAGCCTCACATTGTTAGGCAACTCATAATTTTCTTTTTTTTTTTTTTGAAATAACTCTCCTAAAAAGGAGAGAATTTTATTCTTTTTATAAGAAACGGGTAAGGTAGACAGGTGGGGAAAGAAAAAGAGCGGAGTGAGTTTTTTTCCTGTTAGTAAAGGTTAGTTTTAATTAATATTCAATCCAATATTTGGCATCCATCACGGTTAGAAGATCTTCTTTTTAACTTTCCAAAGTCCAAAACAACTCTGTTAATAAAGTTAGTAAAGTCCACTGGGGTTAATTATTACGGCTCCTTTCAGATGTTACTCGAACAATTTCTTTTTAAGTCTCTCCAATTACAAATTAAGTCCTTTTAACTTGATGTCTCCCGATCCGTCACCTCCTTCCCCTGGGCTGCCGTCATCTTCATTTATCCAAGTTTTGAGTGCTGCGTCTTCCATGCTGGTGTGTCTCTTCAGAAAATTCTGTATTTTAGTCCATCTTCTCTCTTTTCTTTGTTTTTCCTGTTATTTCTGGCAATCAATTTCCGCTGGCTCCATAAACACTACTCATGAAATTAGATCTCCATTGCTTGCTAAGCTCAACACCCCATTCTACTGGCAGAGTATTTCCTTTTTTTTAGAGGCAGAACAGGCTTTGAGAGCCATATCCACCTCTTCTTTTTATTTATTCGCTCCACTGCCAGTTAGGGGTGTCAAGACATTCGCCACAGTAAATCTGAGATCTTCTTTCTCTTCTTTTTTCATAACCAGAAAGTTTAGAGTCAAATTGTCCTTCTATACAATTTTTGCCATCTTCCTTGCTATTTCCGACATTTCTTTTTGACAACTGATGAGAACACATTCCATTTTAAAAAATTTCGTTGATTTGATGCATTTACTCCAGCAGGTGGCGCAGTATCTCCTTCTCCTGTTGATTGACAGCTAGCTCTGGGGGGGTTGCCCGGACCGGAAGTCCCTCCTTCCTTCTCTTCCGGTTTGCGCAGGACATTCCCCAGCATCGACATTTTCTTTTTTATTTACTTTTTCACAGTTCGTGCCGCATCCCCCGAAAAGCTGCTGAAGTCGCAGTCTTCTAAAAACCCCAACGGTACTTTCACCAACACTCTTTTTTCTCTTTACCCCCTTCGCATTTCTCTTTTAAATCTCGCTTCTTAAAGAGGATAGGGATTCCTCCCTCCTCCCATATGCTTATGCGCTTGCGGGGGGTTTAAATTTTCGCTTCAAAACAGATCTTCAACTCACGATTAGATGCCATTTCTTCGTTTCATGTTAGTCCAGACCGCTTTAACTCACTCCTGGAAGTCGGCAGGGCTGCTAAGTCCCATCCGGGACGCACTACGCGGCGGGGCCGATTGGAGCGGGGAGGAAGCCTCAATTTCCCGGCGGTGTGCCGGCAAAGAGGCTACTCCCCATGCGCCCCCGGTTCGGAGCCTTTGACTAAGGCTCACTAGGGTCTTTCGCATATGCGAAGACCCCCCCATTCCGCGCGTGGGCTGACCGCCTCCGGGAGCTTCCCGAGAAGCGGCCGCCATTCGCAGCACCGAAACCGGGCAACTCATAATTTTCCATGGCTGTGAAACAGATGAAGATAGAGAATTAAATAGCCATTTTGGCCCTATTCATACAGTACAGCAAAAGAATTAAGGAAAGCAGCTAGACAAAATAATTGTGTCATAACAGGTGATTTTAAACTACCCACACATTGACTGGGTCAATATGTGTTCAAGTCAGGAGAAATAGACTGGGTTTCTAGATACTCTCAATGACTGTGCCATGGAGCAGATGGTCACAGACCCTACCGGGCAGGGGGGAGGGGAGGCAATCCTGAACGTGATCCTAAGTAATGCTCAAGGCCTGAAGAACTGTGCATGCACATAAATGCTTATACCCAGAATTAAATTTTGTTTGCCTTAAAGGTGCCACTGGACTCAAACTTTGCTCAAGACTTGGTGAGAGATGTAAACATGATAACATCAGTCAGGAACAGTGACCATAATGCTATTAAGTCGAGCATTTATGTAAATAGGGAGTTGCCCAAAAAGAACACCACCACCACACTTAACTTTAGACATGGTAATTTCTCTCAAATGAGGGGGACTGTGAAATAGAAACTAAAAGGAAAGGGTCAAATCCAGGAAGCCTGGAGACTATTTAAAACTACAATCCTGGAAGCTCAGATAAAATGTATACCTGTGCTGGCTCTGGCTGGTCGCCACGAGCACAATATACTTAAGCTAGATACAAAGTCCAAACCAAGCCGAGAAAGTGCCAGAGGTCGGAATGCCAGGAGATCAATCAGAGTTCTTAGGAGCGATGAATGGAGGCTAGCAGCCAGAACAAGGTCCAAGAATGCACGATTGCGTCTGCACTGAGGCAGGTGAGTGTGGCTACTTATGACCAGATTCTCCCTTCCCTGGGAGGCAACCTGCAAAGACTCACAGCCCCTCAAGGCTGCCTTTGCAACAGCTGAAGTCTGGCACTCCTCCTTCTCTCCTGCACATCCAGACGCTGGCGTGCCCTGTGTCTGGGACATTCAGGTGAGCTAGGTGGGGACTCTGGCCTTGAGGTGTCTCCAACTGGGGTGTTGGGCCAGGATCTGGACCAGACTCTTCCTCTGACTACACCTCAGGCTCTTTGCCTTGCTGCACCTCCTGTGCAGACTCTGGAGGAGGCTGGATTAATCTGTGCCTTTTCCTTGTCTGAGGAATAGTCTGCCTTGGCTGAGCCAGGACTCATGACAATACCGCAGGTTAGGAAAGGTACAAATAGGCATAAAAAAGACCTGCATGGTTAATGAACAAAGTAATGGAAGCAGTAAAAGGTAAGAAAGGTTTTTTTAAGCGGTGGAAGGCTAGTCTTAGTGAAGTAAATAAAAGGGACCACAGATTGTGGCAAATAAAATACAAGTTGGTGATCAGACAGGCAAAAAGGGACTAAAAAGAACATATTGCAAAAAATATCAAGACCAACAATAAAAATTTCTTCAAATACATTAATGGCAGAAAACCAGCCAGGAAGGCAGTGGGCCCTTGGATGACCAAAGAGTGAAATAATTACTAAAGGATGATAGGGAAATGGCAGAGACGCTGAATGCATTTTTTTGTCTCTGTCTTCACTGTGGCGGATGGGAGGTGCTTGCCCACTCCAGAACTGCCAATTTCGGGAGGGGTGTCGAAAGATATGAGTCAGATTGAGGTGACGAGCGAGGAGGTACTATGACTGAGGGACAAATTAAAAACTGACAAATCACCAAGCCTAGACGGCATACATCCAAAAGTTCCAAAAACACTCAAATGTGAAATTGTGGATCTCCTGACAAAAGTAGGCAATCTATCACTAAAATCTGCCTCCATTCCCAAGGACTGGAAGGTAGCTAGTATAACTCCCATCTTTAAAAAAGGTTCCAGGGGAGATCCATGAAATTATAGATCAGTAAGTCTAACGTCAATACCAGGTAAGTTGGTGGAATCTGTTATTAGAGATATAATGAGTAGGTACATTGATGAACAAAAGCTATTGAGGAAGAATCAGCATGGACTCTGTAAGGGATGATCTTGTCTCACTAACCTGTTAAAAGTTCTTTGAGGGGGTGAACAAACATTTTGGCAAGGGTAACCCAGTAGATGTTGTTTACCTAGACTTCCAGAAAGCTTTTGACAAAATACCTCATCAAAGGCTCCTAAGTCAACTCAGCAGCAGTGCTCCAAGCTGTGGAGTCTTGTGAGCAAAAATTCTACTTTGTGAGCTACTGGCATTAAAGCTGTGAGCGAGCGATTTGGCTACTGCATAAATTAGTTTCCTCTGGAGCCATCCTTCCTGAGCTAAGGCAAAAATCCGTGAGATGGAGGCTTAAAGACTGGCAGCATCTGTAATGGTGGTTGCTGGGTACCTGGAGAGGCTTCTCATAGTGAGGAATGTGGGTGAGGGACAGGGGTGTGAGAGGCTGCTGGGGGACTTCTCAGAGTCTCTCTGGGCCCCAGGCACCCCCTGCTCCTCCTCCTGCTGTGCATCTATCAGGAGTGGCTCGCGGGTTGGCATGGAGAGGCCCTCGATGGAGTGGGTGTCTGGCCACATTCTTGTTTGTTGTCACCTTCTGGGGCCTTATGTGTGGAGTGCCACCATGAGATACTTGTGGGGCTGACAGATGATGCCCCCTACCCACTGACAGGTAGCAGAAGTTTGTGACAGGAGCTGTCACTCCTGTGGTTCGCCCCTCTCCACTTCCTGCTAGTGATGGACACTTGGCTCAGCCTCCTGGATTCATGGTTCAAATTGGTCTTGCCTGCCTTGTTTATCATGCCGCCCCCGCCTCGCAACAACACTGGAACGGAACAATGAGGCAGGATCACCACAGATGCTGCTGCAGCAGTGCCTGGCAACACTGTTGGGGCACCTTCCTCCCAATCGGCCCCCGCATACTCATCCCCTTGGGGGCAACTAGCGTCACTGTAGCTGCACCAAGGCTGGCCGCCACAGCACAGGCACAACACAGGATCACGCTGTCTGTGTCCTGCTTGACATTTGTACTTGCCTTCTAACATCTGTGTTAAATTACTGTCAAACATTGCCAAGAATCTGAGTTTTCTGAAGAAACTAGTTCAGCTTTCATATTATCCTTTTGGTTCTTCACAGCTCTACAACTTTTTGGAAGCAAATTAAAAAATGTCGAATTATGAGAGATATTTTGTAATTGTTGAAGGTGTCAGAGAAACCTGTCACTTGTGTTTCTCAGGGTCTGTGTTTATTTACATTAGTACATACATGAATAGTATATTTTTGGCAATGAACTGTTGGTACCTGAACTGCTGCACATTTCAATGATGCAATGGTATGTTGATAGTATTCCAATAGCAGTACTTATATGAAGACAATTTCGCATTCGTATTTCCTCATTAGTACCCAAAAGAAGCACTTTCTCTCAATATATTTTTTAGTCTTTTTCAAGAGAATTTCTTTTCCCTATCTTATAAATACCTTTAATTTAACTCTGATTTCAACACCTAGCTGAAATAACACACTGCTGTTGAGTCTATATGAATGAGGCCTGAAAATACACATCAAGCAAAGGAATTCAGCTCTTGATGCCAAATTCACTGTGTTTTTCCAGTACATTGATGATTTGTACTGGACCCGCTCACCTTCTGCAGAATTAATGAAATAAAGCTTGTTTTCTAGCTGATGTGATAATAGACAGGCATAGATAACAAAATACTCTATAAATGGGACTTACATCTGCCATGTCAAGGATATGAAGTAAAGGACATACAGCCACAATAAAACAACATTGATATTTTATGTTCTTCTTGTCTTAACAGACTTCTAATAATTTTGATTTTTTAACTAATTAACATTCAATTTTCCCTGGCCTATCCTAAGCTTTATATGGAGGTGGCTTAAAAAACAACAAGAAGATGCTGGTAGCTTCTTGTGAAGTTATCTGTTACATACACACATACAAACCCCTATTTCATTTTTTTTTAAACTTCACATGGTCCCAAATCTAAACTCCTTGCAGGAAAACAGGATTAAACTTAGAAAGTAATTTAATAAAACTATACAAGAGAAATGACTTAGCCATTAAGGACAATGAAACACTAATGTGTTTCATAACTAGCATCTTACCATCTGTAAAAGGGTCAGTGCACATGTCACTTCTATTCCCCTTCCAAGCCAGCAGGTATTCGATGCCGACGTGATCTGCCGCTTCTGTATGACTGTTAACTTTCACCATCATATTATGAGCCTTCCCAATGCCACAATATACCTTTGTTTCATTCACTAAAGGCAAATCACCAAGAACATTTGCCGCACAAAAGGCTTGATCAAAATATTCAGAGGCTTTTGAGTAGTTCCCCTAATAAAAGAAAAACATATGCTTCTCAGTTTTTAAATCTTTAGTTTTTACAAGGCTGTAGTTTGTTGCCAATTAAACCAATTAAAGTAGCAAACTATGTAATTCTGGATGCAGATAAAGTTTACCTTGCTGCTTCAATAATTTCACATGTAAAACAGAGTAAATATTAAATACCATATATTTTTAAAAAATCCTTTCCTGTTATGTCTGGTAGGAGGCCTGAACTTTAGAAACGCACAGCTACAATGCAGGAGGGCCTGAAGTAAATGATTCCACTTTAGTGAATTGAATAAAACCTGCATTACTGCAGTTGCCACTTCCCCTCCACCCCATGATAATTCCACTTCTTACAGAAAAATCTGCCACCACATCTTAAAAATTACACCAGGAATCTCTCCTGAAAATACCATCTATGTAATAAATCAAGATGACAAAATTGGACAGAGAGGCAGTCTCGATGGCCCCCACTTGGTGGTCTGGAATCTGCTTCCCTCGTCAAACCCTGTGCCTGTATGTCTACCTGGAGCAGTGCAACATTTCTAAGAATTCAAATGGCTTTTGGTGATTAACTTACAATCAAAAACGTATTTACTTAGATGCAAGTCCCACTGAGTTCATATGGGACTTACTCACTAGAAGTCAAGGAATTGCAGCCAAAGAGTTCTCTGCTCCAAGTTCCTGAGATATGCCGGTAAGTTCAATTAATATGCTCCAATGCTCAATAAAGGCACACTAAAGAGCTAGAAAGAGGGCAGCAATAATAATAGATACTTTCTCTAGCCTGGTTTATATAAGGTAAGACACACTGACTGGGTAGCGCATCAGCATCTGTTTGCGAAGCTTACATTTGTATCATTATTCACTGCTAAAAATTCAGCCCCTAAAATCAACACTGAAAAAATTAAGTTGTGCCTAGAGAATGATCTAAATCCAGTTATCTTTTGCTGTATTCATGGTGTCAGCATTTATCTGTTTGCGCAGTCTATATTTTGTTATGCATACAAAGCATCCCCTGTATAGGTAATGCCAGTAACTATCTTCCTCATTATCTGCATGCACTTGGGCTACTTCACGTGTCATATTATTACATTTTTGCAAGTAACTTGGTGTATACACGGAAATATGTGCACAATAACTGTATGCTTATTAACATGCATATGATACACAGTACATGCCCTGGGAAGCAAGGACTGACTTTGCTCTTCCTTCTATGTGTATATGCATAATACAGGTGCATTTGCCATAGTTAGTGTGTAATGGGATAAAGTCAGTCAATAAAGAATGAAAATTTTATCTCTCCTACATTTTCCTTTCTTTAAATTGTATGAGTCCAGTTTATATTTCCTGAATACTCCTGAATGGGGTATAGTGATGAGAGTGCTGGACTAGGATCTGGGAGTCCCAGATTCAAATCCTCGTTTTGCCGTGGAAGTTTGCTGGGTGCCCTTGGGCCAGTCACGCACTCTCAGCCTAACCTACCTCACCAGGCTATTGTGAGGATAAAATGGAGGAAAGGAGAACAATATAAGCTGATCTGGGTCCCTAAGGGGGGGAAAGATATGGTATAACTGACATGAAACTATAAATAAATAAATAAATAAATAAATAAAATGGAGTGCTGCCATGTCTGATGCAGAAGCAAAGGTAGCAAAAATACAGTGAAATAAAGGATCTGAAATCCTCCTCAGAAAGTTGAACTGAAATTGATTTAAAAACTAGACAAATCTGAACTGCTGTTTGAATTACCTGACACAATGTTTCAGCTACTAATTGAGAATAAAGGTTTGATTAAAAAATTCTCTAATGGCCAATGTGACCTCCAACAACAATTAATTTATAAGCACATAAAATCCATATTTGGGCCTATTTGGGCTTGTTTAAGTAAAATGGACTAGGAAGCAGGAGGAGAGACAAATATTTGCTGCTTTAGGAATCTGCTATAGGATCCAGATGGAGAAAGTGGAACAAGGCAGCATTCCTATGCAATATAACGTGGGACCACATCAGAAAAACCTCAATAATAGCTAAACTTACTCTGGAACACAGTCTCTGATCCCATTTCAATTGGCTTAGCAGTTCTTTCCTTTCCTTTTATACCCTTAGAAGCTCATTGATTCACAGATCTTGAGCAGCAGAAGATACTTGCTTCTTCTTTCTTTTTTTTTGGTGCAAGGGCTAAAAGGACTGAGACAAATTTTGCAGTTGCTAGAGTAAACTTAGGATCCTTATAGCTGAGCAAAAAAGCCAGGGTTTCCAGAGTATAGGGAGACAGCTGGTTGATTAAAGGCTTAATATAGTGATCCCTTATATTCTTAAAGAACCTGCATTCAAGCAGGCATGGAAGGATGTATCTATTCTATTAAGGCCACAAGGGCAGATTCTTTCAGAATAGGGCCTATTCAAAAATCTCCCCTGTAAAATGATTGCAGGTATAATATTCAATCTTGCAAACAAAAAGCTGTACAGTAATGTGGAATGGTAAGATGGTACATATGGGGGTGGGGTGGGGGTAAAGATCTTGGGAGAGAAAGACCAAAAGATAGGGGTGAGCAAACTCTGCGGGCTCTCAGGATCAGACTACTATAAATGATTTCTAGGTAGTTCTCAAAAATAAGATAAGTTGGATCCAAAAGTGCTCTTTAGTGGCATAACAGTACTTATCCTAATAGAATAGAACTTCTGTTGAAACAGACAACCCTTGATTTTTATTAATCATCCTTCCCACTGCAGAGCCCACTTTGTTTCCTCCATGTTGTTCAAAAGGCAGTAAATTCCTGTCCTGCTCTCTTTACTTGCAATACTACCCCTGATGTCTAAGTACTAAAAAGTCAGTTTTTTAAACACACTATATTACTTTTGCTGACTGAGTCTTAGCTTCCAAAGTTAATCACAAGCTTTAAAATTTGTTTTCCCTTGTGTCACTGTTGCCAGAGGCACTGCCTTTTACTCTTGGGTAGCTCCAAAACAAGGGTGCCCTACTTTCTAACCTGAACCAAAGTCCCCAAAAGCCAAGCACTCTCAGCTTGAACCATAGAGTCAGGACTCTGCAAAAGGGATTTCATATTCAGGTGACAGGCAACCTCAGAATAAGTCTCCAGTCTTCCCCCTCCACCCAGCAGAGATTATGTTTATGGAATAACAATGGGTTCCATCAAGTAAAGTATCTACAGTTCTAATTCTTTGTCTTTCCTGCTCTGTCCCTCAAGATACCAGGATAAACCAATCAATCATTCAAATGTTTAGCAATCCTTCCTGATGCTAATCAGGGACATCTCCCACTTTTTGTCTACCCTAGCCAGGACCATTAGTAAGTCAGATAATCCATTTAACTAGCTACCCAACACCTGGCTTCTATTGTTAAATCCAGAACCTGCCTCTCTGGAAGCTCATTGGTCATACCTAAGGTCTGCCCCTACTGGCATCACACATCCCTGGGACTCATCATTGGTCCAGGTAATCTATTGTTCTCACCTGAGACCAGACCCCAGGGCCGCCCATTGGTCTGCATTCTTTGCCAGTGCCTATATCCCAGCACGCACATGGCCTTAGACTGTGTGTTTTCTGCCATGATCCAAAATAGCAGGCCACCCCTGAACTCTCTGAGTTTAGGCCAGAATCCATGGACCTCTGCACATCTGGACAGGTTATGTCACCTCTCTGTAAGCCATCAATCACCTTGGTTTCCTTAGTTCTATATTGTGTGAATATTGTTTGTATGCTTGAGAATATTTAGTAAAGAAATCATTATTTTAGCCACCCAGTTTCTGTGTCTGTTCCTGGGTTCTTGGGAATTCTAACTCTGGTATACACAGGTCAGATCCTATAGATAAGCCAACTGCATATTAATAATTATAATTCCCCATCTTTATTAAATAATAGAGCAATTTGGCTAACATCACCCAGGGCTTTTTTTCTGGGGGAATGCGCTGTAACAGAGTTCCAGAATCTCTTTAACAAAACTCTTTTAAAAATGTTTAAAAGTTCATGAGTTTTCAGTATACAGATTGAAAACTTCACTTCCCTCTTGAGAATTCCAGTACCTCTTTTTCCAGAAAAACCCCCCTGATGTCACCTATGCTGTAATCTACTTCTAATTTCTATCTGAAAGTCAGGAGTGTAAAAATGTGTTTATTTCAAGACTCCAAACTTGTTCCAAAGATGTGCTGTTTCCAGAGTGGGAGAATGTGGAAATACAATTCTGTTGAACCTGCAGATATCTGTCAATACAAATATTTAGGATCAGGTTCTATGAATATAGATTCACTACAGATTGCACTAATCAAGATAGTACTTACTCTTTCATTGTAAATGTTTCCAAGGAATGTACATGCATCCACTAAGCTATGTGTCAGTTGAATATTCTTGGCGATATTCATAAACTTCTCCAAGTATGTAATAGCTTCATCTACTTCCCCTAGACTGAGAAGAAATAAAAGAGACTACACATTAAATATACAAGTCCAGATTTCCATGAATAACTACAGTGGAGCGTTGAACAATCAAACCATATATCAACTTGACACTGAAAATTCTACAGCTTGAAATTTCTTGTGTACTTTGGAGAAAAACTGCAAACTACAGCAACTAGTACAAACTAAGGGTGTGTATTTGGATGTTCCTGAGCTGAAAATATACCCCCAAATACCTTATCAGTATTTTTCAGGTATATTTTGGCCTCCCAAATGTATCTGGGTTTTCTCAGGAAAACAAAACAAAACAAAACAAAATCCCAAGAAAATCTCAGATATATTTGTGAATTTCAGGTAGATCTGAAAACAGCAGAGAGGCAGGAGCTGTTTGTTGGGCAGGTTTATGTAATCCCTTTAAACTTTAAAGGGATTGCAGAAGTCAGCCTGAGGATCAGCTGGGGTGGCGGGCAGCTGAGAGCTTCCCAACCCCCTCGTTGTGGCTGGCTTCTCCTGCAGCCCAGTTTAATTAGGCTACAAGAAAAGTCAGCGCAAAATCAGCTGGGTTGGTGGGGAGTTGAGAGCTCCCTGCTGGTGCAGCTCTAAGTTGCTGTCTCCAGCCGATAGCCCCCCTGCAGGCACAGTTCTGCAGGAGAAGCCAATCCAGCCCCAGGATTGGACTGGTATTTTTTTTACTGGTATTTTACAGTTTGGGTCTATTGGACCTCCCAAAATGTTGGGGTTTCTAAAAAATCCTGGCTCCAAATACCACACTGTTATTTGGATCCAGGATTTTTCGGGAACCCCAATTTTTTTTCAGACCTGAATGTAAAAATACCAGTAAAAAAAATTGCACAGCCCTAGTACAAACCATGAAGGCTCCAGCTTAGAAACACGATGGCCTCCTTCAAGAGATAATGGCTGCTCTTTATGTTGGTAAGCGAAGGGTTGCTGGTGTCACTCTACCTACCTTATCAACATGGAATTGCAGGTGTCACCTCTAATTCCCAATGCAATATACACAACCTGAGGTCACTCCAAAATCTAAGCTGAATATTGGCCAATATACACTGACAAGACATTTGCACATTTTTTAATAAAGGAAACTATATTAACAATAAAATATCTCACTCTGCTGTAACAACACACAGGCACAACACTAAAGTTTGTGAGTGAAAAACATCACACGCTTTCTTTCATGTGTCATGGCTGGTGACCTTAATATTAGCTGTGAATCTGAGTGTCTAATGTAGTCGTGCAGAAATCAAAATGTCAAGCCACCAGTGAACCAAAAGCTCACATCCTAATATAGAAATGTGTAGTAACTAAAGTTTATATATAATGATAAAAGGCATTTTTATTATCTTAAAAAAAGCTTTGTACCAGTTTTCGTGTAGCAAATGACTGTGTTTTAAGAAATAAAAATGTATAATATGCAAATGAAAATGTGCAAAAATATGGTACATTGTGCCAATGTCCTCTCTCACATGGGATCAACAAAAACAGGACATCTGCAAAGCTGTGTGACACCTCCAGGTGACTGAAATGCAGCAAACTAATGCTACAAGCTGAAAAGGTACCTTAAAATTACCTAAAATTAAAATGCCCAATTTTATGTTAAAATAAAATTGTTTATAAACATTACAATTCAGAACAGATGGCAACTGAATATCCCTGTAATGTAAAACATTGCAAATATTTGCCACATGTCAAAACGTTTCTAAAGTTTAAAATCAGAGTCACCTTTTGAAGCCTATTTTTTCTTGCAAAGGAGAGAAAATCAAACATTTCCACATTGAAAAACTGAACTGATTTATATAAGTAAAAGGACAAGGTTAAAATGTTAGACAAATATTAATTCCAGATTTTCTAGTTTTCTATATGCAGTGCACAGGTGCAACTTGAACAGCATATTATATGGTATAATCATTAAATTCATTCAACCAGACCTTAGAGAGTTAAAAACATATATTCTGAGGAAAGTACTCCTCGGTCCAAAGAATGAGAATGAAACTGTGCAGAATATTTGTGTATCAAGGTGATTCCAGTTTCCAACTGGGAAAACAGGACTGTTAACACCCTCATCCCCTGACAACTGTCCAATTATGTATATCACACTTGGCCTACTGTTTGCAGTAGAAGTAATCAATAAAGGATGTGGTTGAGTGAACATAGATTTTGGTTGAACCAATGCATGAAATCTTAATCATTTACTCAGAGTGGAGAAATCAAATAGAGCAGAGATGAAACAGCCACTGAGGGGTTTGTTGATTGTGCCACCAAGTTTGTAGGCCAGAAGCTGAAAGTAATAAGTCAAATGGAATCAGTGATAGGAGAAAATGTAAAAAGGTTTTCTTAATGTAATGAATTAATAGAAATGTTTTTGATGTATTTTTGGTCATAGCAACATTCTATGCTTCATTTAGAGAAAAAAGCAAAGTTCCTAGGTCATGTCATTTCTCTAAAGCAAAAAAGAAAAGAAAATTAATGTAATTTATAATCAAAACATAATCTGCAGACTCAAAGCTTTATTTCTACCATGACATTAAAACTCTGCTACAGGAGTAAAACTGGACCAAAAAAGTCTACAGATTTATCATATAGGAAACAACTCTAAACAATAGTAATATCATTTAAACATGTTTACTCTAACTAAGCTTTCCTTTGTTCTTTTAAATATTATCCATTTTGTTTTATATTTACTTTCCACAGCTTCATGGAATCTGAACTATATACTATATGGAATGGAACTATATTTTAAGCATTATTTGAACCCTCAATTTCAGAAGACAAAAGTGGCGGTTTGATATCAATAATTATTGTTTTTGGCTAGAAGGTCCAATTATATTTCATGAGACCTGAAGCTCCTTCGCTGGACGTTTTTAAGCGGAGGCAGGATGGCCATCTTTTGGGTATGTTGTAGGGCTATCTTACGGCTACGCTCCTGCAGAGTGCAGGGAGTTGGACTAGATGACGTGCAAGGTCCCTTCCAACTCTAACATTCTATGATTCTATGATACCTTCCACTTCTTCACCTTTTTCCTGTGCTCTGAAAAGGGTACTATCTGACCATAAAAATACAATTAGCAAGGGATGGTCTTAGCGATTCTGGAACCCTGGGGGGAAAAAAATCAAAGTTGTCTCCCACCTCCTATATTTCAGTGCAACCCATTCCTCTAAGCTGCCTGGATGGCTGGTTCAGTGGGTAGGCAAAAGCTGTGCAGTGCCCCATCTCGGAGTCAGGGCTTGGAAGAAGCTCAGGGCACTGTGAGTTTGCTGTTTGCATTGCAATTCACATTTGGAAATTGCAGGAGAATATGTTGCCTGTTGGTGGGATATGGAGAGACCAGAGAACCTGTGAAGACTGCCAGAGTGTCCTGAAAACTGAGCAGCAGACTTCCGCTTTGCTGTCAGGGAGACAGGGTGACACAGGTTAACCCATGCAGGAGAATGAGGTGCAAGATGCTAAATGGGCAGAATGGACTGTACTGGCAGATTGCACGTGGATTTCAATTTTGAATGTTCCTTCACTTTAAAAACTCCATGCAAACTGAAAACTAGCACAGCAAGGAGAAAGCTCCCCCCACCCCACAGTACCTGTTTTCTATTGGCAGGGAGCCTTTTAAGAGAAAGAACATTCAAAATTGCAATCACTGCATCAGACCTGCTAATTGGCCCGCCTTCCAGCGTAAGGAGATACCTATTTGGACTTGCTCTAGATTTTAGCTCTCAGCTTGGCCATTATTTGCAGGCATGGCCATCACTCAGGCCTGCCCCTCCCAAGAAGTGAGAGGGAGCAATAGAACAACTTTTGTATAAACTTGATGGAAATTTTCCTACATGTCTTATCCCATTCCCTATGCCTTTCCCTTCCTATAATGTCATATATAATAGGGAAAACCTAATAAAAATCTTATAATAAAAAAAACCTTAAGCCCACCCCCTGTGTGTGTCAGAATGCTTTCTGCGTTGCAATTGGCAATATCATTTTTCAATTTAGGAAGAGCTTTGTTGCTAGGGTTGCCAAACCTCAGGTCTAAGCAGGGGAACCCCTGCTTTTGGGGGCTTCTCCCTGCTATGAAACCCTGCCCTAAACAAGGATGTTGTTGTATGATTACACCCAGAAGTAATGTCATCATGTCGGGGATCTTGTGTGGAGATGCTCTGGTTTTGGGGCAAAACTCTATGGTCTGACAACAAATTTCATCCAAAAACCAGAGTGTTGCCCCCGCTTGTTGCCACAGAAGAAAGAGAGTGACATGTTAGGCTTTACCTTCCTGGATTCCTAGCCCCTCCCAACAGCTGCATGGCAGTCAGAGGCCCTCCCCAGTGCAGGCCCTGGGCAACTGCCCTGTTGCTAAGACCACCCCGAAGGCAGTCCAGAAAATGACCGTTTCCATTCTACTCTGATAACAAAAATTGCTTCAGATACTGAAAGTAAAAGCAGTTCCAAAACAGCAGAGAGACTGCTGGCATAAGTTTTCAGGAGCCAGAGTATTTGTTAGATGCAAAGTATTATATTTGCATGGCTGGATCGCCTATTGGGCGAACCAGGCGCTTGCCTACGGCGCGCCGGCCTCAGGGGCACCAAATGGTGCCCTGCTTCCCCCCGAAAAGCGCCCCCCCGCCGCCCTAACCGGTTGCCCACTGCCGCCACCACCGCCAAAAAGCGCCCAGCTAGGGTGCAAGTCGCCCTCCCCCTCCTCCTTTGGGGGGAGGAGGAGGAGGAGGTGGCCAGCGGTGGCCAGCGGGATCTCCCTGCTGCCACTGCCACTGCTGCCGCCAAAAAGCGCCCAGCTAGGGCGCAAGTTGCCCTCCCCCTCCTCCCTTCCTTGGGGGGGGAGGAGGAGGAGGAAGCAGCTGGTGGCGGTGAGCGGGATCTCCCCGCTGCTGCCACCGAAAAGCACCCGGCTAGGGCGCAAATCACCCTCCCCCTCCTCCCTCGGGGGGGAGGAGAGGAGGTGGCCGGTGGCCAGCAGGATCTCCCTGCTGCTGCTGTCGCTGCCGAAAAGTACCCGGCTAGGGCGCAAGTCGCCCTCCCCCTCCTCCCTTGGGGGGGAGGTGGCGGCAGCCAGCGGGCACTTGCCCACCCTCCCCCTCCTCCCTGGGGGGGGGAAAGGAGGGGGGGGGCGGCATGGCTGGGTCTCCAGGCCCAACTGGGAGGTTGGGATCTGCGCCCATATAGGGTGCAGAAATACCTGGAGCCGGCCCTGTATATTTGGTTGAAAGGTTTATGTATTTACATCTCCCAACTGAATGCAACACTTTCTGTGTGTGTGTGCGCAAGCGCATGTATATACATACAAAGAAACACCAATATGCAAACAGAAGGGAAGAGAAGTTACTAGAAAGGGAAGCTAGAGGGCCCAGCTTTTAAACACTCAGATTGAGGATGCACTGGGGAGGGGTTCTGGCTCAGTGGCAGAGTATCTGCTCTGCATGCAAAGCTTCAGTCTTCAGCATCTCCATTTAAAAGGCTCAGGTAATGGGTGATGTGAAAGACCTCTTGCCTAAGACCCTGGAGACCCACTGCTAGTCAGATTAGACAGCACTGATTTTGATAGACCAATGGCTTGACTCAGTACAAGGCAGCTTCATACACAGATGTGTATGCACTGCAGACTAGGGTTGAAAAAAACATCCAGTTGAAAGAGTAAATGGTTTAATCTGAGTAGATGTTGGCCATTCCTACATTATGAAGACCATATTTAAGTTCTCTGTTGGGAAACACAACATACATTAGAAGGAATGCATGTTCCCAAGAATGTTTTAATGTGCTGGCTCCTATAGATAATATGGCTGGCCTGGGAAAGGGCTTCTGCTTATTAAAATGCAGGTCAGTCTTCTGGATTAAGAGTGAATGATTCCTGAATTAATCACTGAAAGAATTATTAAATATTTGAACAGACTTGACCCTTCCCAATAAGAAACTGAGAGGCTATTATACACTATTCACATTTCATGAATAACTCTGGTCCTGACATACAGAACAGAAATCTTCTTTCAAGAAGAAAGACTAGTTTCAAAAAGCAGTGCTTCAATCACCATCCAAAAGCAAGACTTTCTCAATCCTTCTCCTTAGGATATGATCACTGCTAGATGGTCGCTTAAAAAAGGATCCTGTCAAAGCAATCTCAGTTTTTTAAAAAAGGATGCCAATTATAGCAATAATATTCTCCTAGCATGTACTTGCCTGCAATTTATTGCCTCAACTTCCAAAACCTCTAAAACCTAAAGGCCTTGGCAGATATGTTATCAGTGGTCTCAGTCTCTGGCATACACTTAAGGAACAATGTATGGGCTCCAATTCAGTGATTTCTGTAAGCAGCTATGGAACCATACACATACACACAAATACATACATCTTATTCTTAAGAGTCTGAATTCATTTCTAACATAAATCTTATCACAGCTTTCTGGCTGCCCAGAGTAGACCTAAATGGAAAATTAATAAAAACTGCATTTATCAATGAATACTAACATTGTCATCATTGCAAAGAGAATTCCACTAATAACTGAGTAATGATGAAAGGTTTTTGAATGATCTCATTATGTGGGGTTTTCTAGAGTCTTCCCAGGCCTCAAAAGAAAAGAAATATAAAGGTGTGTAAAACCTCACCTCCACCCCAAGAACCAGCTTCTTACCTTTTCTGAAATCCAGGAGACTCCCAGAACAAAATTGTGACTCTAATCTGCCCAGAAAAATGATTATTAAGGTACTCAAGAGGTCCACCAAAGTCTCCACAAATTAAAACTTTCCCATTAATTTTATAGGTATATATGCTTTCCCACTCCAGGCCCCAATGTTCCTGCAAGCCACTGTGACAGACTTGAGGAAGCCACAGCATCTAGTTCAGTAGCCTGCTGTCCCTGATGGAGGCCGTATCAGGCTGGGCGCTGGAGCACCCTAGACTGTTGGTCCTGGATGACTTCAATGTCCATGCCAATGATGCGGCCTCCAGTCAGGTAGCGGATCTAATATCGTCCATGGCGGCACTGGAACTCTCCCAACTTATATCATCTCCCACGCACCGAGCAGGGCATACGCTTGATTTGATCTTTGCGGCTGGGTTGACAGTGGACTGGATTACTGCATATGCACTGCATATGCACTGAAGGCCCGTCTGAACGTCCCACCCCGACCCTGTTTAGACGACGAGCAGTTTTTAGCTCGCCCGCAGAGCCTAATGTACCCAGTACAGCTTCAGATGGCTTTGCAGGATCCGAAGCCCCCTAGCGGCTTGCTGGATGAGCTGGTGGAGGACTGGCATAGCCAACTCTTCGCAGCCATCGATGAGATCGCTTCCTGGTGCCCTCTGTGCACTCGCTTTAGGCGGGCCCTGTGGTATTCCCAGGAGCTGTGGCTTATGAAGTGAGAGCTGAGATGGCTAGAGAGACGGTGGTGCTGTGCTCGCGACGAGGCAACAAGAGCATCTTATAGGACGTTTATGAGATCTTATGCGATGGCAGTCAAAGCCACAAAGAGAGAATTCTATGCAGCCATGATTGTGTCTGCAAGCTCACGCCCAGCCCAATTGTTTAGAATGATTCAGTCATTAACAACTCTGCCACAGGGCAGACAAAACACTAGGGAATTGGATATTGGCTGTGAGGAATTTGCGAGCTGTTTCACAGATAAAGTCTAGGCGCTCTGCTGCAACCTCTCCGCCACAGTTGAAACAGTGAGTGAAATCGAGGACCCTTGCACAACTTCAGTTCTGGGTTTGGATTGCTTTAGCCCACTCAGCCTGGAGGAAGCCGACAGATTGCTCGTATCTGTGTGCCCAACCACATGCAGCCTTGATCTGTGCCCCTCCTGGCTCATTAAAGCGGACCACGAGAGGTTTTGAGGTGCCGTAAGGGAGATTATCAACAAGTCCCTCTCTGAGGGGCAGTTTCCTGGGGCACTCAAGGAAGCGATGGTCCGCCCCTCTTTAAAAAACCAACCTTGGACCCGACCGAATTGCCCAACTATCAGCTGGTGTCCAACCTGCCCTACTTGGGCAAATTAATCGAGACGGTGGTGGCGGTACAGCTACAGAGCTTCCTGGATGACGCTTCCATCCTAGATCCTCTCCAGTCCAGCTTTTGTCTGGGACATGGGACGGAGACAGGGCTGGTCACCCTTACTGATGACCTCTGGAGGCACCTGGATCAAGGCGGTGTGGTGGCACTGCTGTTGTTGGATCTGTTGGCCGCATTTGACACAGTCGACCACCAGCTGCTGATCCACCGCCTTGCTGACGCAGGGATACAGGGGCTTGCCCTTCAATGGCTTGCCTCTTTTCTCCAGGGTCGGAGACAAAGGGTGATGCCGCTTGACCACCTATGCCATTCTGACTCAGAAAAACAGTTTATAGGGAGGAAGGAGCCTTTCCACCCCCTGCCCTGCTGTCCTAGGTTGAATCAGGCCCCTGTGGCAATTTTAAAAGGAGTTCCCAACAGAGACTCCAAAACTCAAAGTGCCTGCAACCCTGGATGGACTTGTGGAAGCCGTAACATCTAGTTCAGCTCTACAACTGGGTCCTTCTACTGAAACAAATGGGGCTGCTGTGTAAATAGAACTCTGTATGTACATCAGACAGTATGCTGGCCTGTTGACTGGGATGCCTGTGTATAATTTATTACTTACAAACAAAACATCTAAATTATCTCAATTTACTGGAAAAAACATTGATTTCCACCAAGTTGCAGTTGGCTTTCAAAGCATATCCCACCAAAATCCATATTTTGATGGTCTAAAATTACAATATGAAATTATGGAAAGAGAATTATATTAGCAACAGATGTTTAGTCATGTCCTGAAAGCATACACAGCCTCTTGCTGAAAGAAGTGATGCAGAACAATAAAAAACTTCTGAAACAATAAAAAAACTTCTGAAGAAGAATTCTAGAAAGGTTATACAGTGGCACATTTACTGAGGCATGTTATAATTTTCAGTGCATTTTGCTTTTCAGCCAGCAAGGGATGCCAACATGTCTATTTTCCAGCCATGTCTTTAAACTTTTTGAAAGGCAAAATAATAAATCCAGCTCCTAACATTTATAAAGAACTGCTTTGAGGGTGGGCCCTCAACATATATAACATTTATAAAGAACTGCTTTGAGGGTGAACCCCATAATTTAAACAAGTTATAATTGAAGTGTCACATGGTAAAGCAGGGCATTGCTAAAAATCTGAGCAGCCAGTAATAGGAAGCAACTGACCTCTAACAATTTAAGTCTTTCACAGCTGACTGAATTTACAGTGACAGCAGGATAAAGAAGCACCAGCTTACCTTACCAGGACTTGGGCTAAAGCTTGATAGGCTCTGCCTATACCAACATAGTCTCCCAGTATTTTAGATAATTCCAGGTAAGCATTTAGCTTCTGTAAGACAAAGAAATATAGAAACATTATTAGCCAATTCTTTTTTTAAAAAAAACTTTTCTCATTGCAGGACCAGATAAGAAACTGCTGTGTTGATAGTGCCATCATTTGAAATTATTTACATAAAAGACTTTCTTGTATAATTATTCCATAAATTTATATCTGTAAATACTGTACACAAACTTCTGATTTAATAAAAATATCACTATTTACTGTGTTAGAAAGCCAAATAAATGGATTCTAGTTTACAAAAAAACTTACACAATTCACAAACTGTGCATACGTCATAGCATTATAGGCTAATATTCCTAAAATGACATTGACTGTATTACTATATGGCATACATCACTTACATACAGCTTTCTTTTAACAGCTGTTGAAAGGATTTTTAGGTTTGTAAAGGAATCAGTAATAAATTGTACATAATATATTTTAAAGGATAGACTTGGAAACAAGCAGTTGTATATCGATTTATCACATGTACTTCTAATTATCTTTGCACAAAAGTGATTTGTTAATATTCATTTGGAATGCAGTCTATTAATGTGATTTCTCCTGTAAGCAAAGGATTACATCTGCCACAGTGAAACATATGATCTTAATTTAATATAACACTGACATCATCTGTATTGCATAATTTCCCTTTCCATCAATTTTTTTTCATCAGTGAGTAGCAAGAAAGCATGTATATATAATGAAATCCCATTCTTTCCTTCATCCCTCTCAGTTGCTTGACCCAATCTATTACACACATGAGAACACAAGAACCCTCCAAAGACTGTCTATGGAAATCTTTTTTGTACATTTTAAAGGAAGGATTAGCAAATGCTATTTACCAGGTTTGAATGGGTATAGGAAGTGCAAGAGACCACAGTGGAGAAATCTTACACAAATGGGGAAGCTTGACGAGATGTTCAGATGTATCCCAATAGAAATGGACATAGCCTAGGCCAAACTGACCTTGACCACAGCTGTTTACACATTACTCTACTGGGGTGATAAGGCAAGTCTTTTTAAAGGTATTGGCTAACAGGGTTCCGATCCAGGTCAGCTAGTGTGCGTCACTTTAACCTTTGCACTGCTGGCACCTTAGAATGGATTTGGGTCAGCTGCTTCCACTGAAAATATTACAACACATTGGGATGCTCAAGAGGGAAGTGACACAGCCAGTTGGAACCATTTGTTCAAGTGATATGAAAAATCCCTTGTTAGATAAAACTGGGACAAAAAAGATACTATACTATGTGGAATGCATCATGCAACTCTCAAGGTATTTTGTTTAACAGATTTTCTAGTTTTTTCCAGCCCTTCAGTTCTACTGTTCATAATTTAAGCCACCATCATATTCTGCTGCTGTGATTCTGCCTTTCTGTTGTCCATGTGTTTCTGATTTAAGTAAGGCCACATTAGGATGACACTTTCGTTATCTGGAAAATCTACACATTTAAGGCGAACAATAATTCTCAGTGTACACAATGGATTACATAGAAATTCTGTACCCTCCTTTCCAGTCTTACTTGTGAATTATGGTTTAGTGCAGATGGGAGCTACTGATATTATTGAAGCATCAGAAAAAAGGGATTTAAAAAAAATTAAAACTATATGTAACACTGTTTCCAAGTCTTTCATTCATGACTCTAAAACGAATAAACCCGAGAAGCCAACTCAGGTGCTACTTAATGCATTAATGTCTACTAAAATTTGCATATGGCCCGAAGCAACTGATTCAGTAAATCTAATTAAATTCTTCTAACACTCCCACACATCTGTATTTTATAAAATGTAACAGTATTTTTAGCCAGAAAGTTAAATCTAAATCCACAAAGGCACTTCACATAAAACAGAAAGAACTTTATGTATAGAAATATTTGGATCTAATATTTCTGTACCAAAACTAATTTTTTTTTAGAAAAACACAACTTTCACTTTTTTTTTTTAGTTAAGGAATCACAACACTCTTCTAAGACATGGAACACATCTGATTAAATATTTTGCTGTTGATCTCTCCCCTCCCTCAAATAATCAGTATAGGTTCTCCATTTTAAGATGGCCTCTGTAAGCATATATTAGGAACATCTCCAATAATAACAACAAAATACCTGAAAAGGAGTAGGATAATATATGTGCTTATGGGGCACAGAAATCTGTGTATTTCTAAAAAAAGGTTTTATTTTGTGGAAAGGAAACTGTGTGTGGCACAAGAAGCATGCTATTCAGATGTACCATGGCTATTCTCTTTATATTACATCAGCTCTAGTGCATTACACAACACAATTTAGCTTTAATTCGCTTAGTAAATACTACATACACAAACCTTATCATCTTCAATCTGTATATTTGCCTAATGTTATCAGATTCATTTATATAACAAAAATGTGGGTAGTATATGTTTTCCACTATTCATATTGTTAATAGATATTATTGTGGTGGATGAAGGCTGTACTTTATAGGGTTTAAAAATTGGTTTTGGGTTAAGAATACATATTCCGAGGCATGTGCATAGGCTTAAAACACTCTGTTTGCCTTCTGTGGTGAAAACAGTTGTACAACAGAGCTGGGAAAATATTAGCAGCATGAAGGAATAATAGCAAATGTTGAAACAGGGGATTCCAGATGAAAAAAGAAACTGAGGTGCAGAGATTATATAAGATGAGGACGAAAAAACTGTTTTAGTAGAAATGTTTGAAATACTAAAAAACTAACAAAAGGATTAAATTGTACTTGTGTTTTCTTAACATTAAATATGTATTTCCAAGGTCAAACCTCAAGATGGAGGTCAGCTTCAACTCAGCACTGGATCTTGTGAACGCTGTTATATGACAGACAGGGAAACTCTCTTCCTTACCACTGGTACATAAATCTGTCTTCATCCCCAGACACGATTTTTTCTTCTGATATATGTTATGAAAGCAAATGTAGAAATCTGGCAAGATAGCAGATATATTCTAATATATCACTTGTGCTGGGCTTTAAAACAACTCTTGCTGAAGTCTTTATGCATGTCTCATCACTGTCCAATTCTTCCAACTTTTCTAAAGCATTCTTTCATTTATGCATAACCTGCTTTCAGTCTTCATTAAATAACTGCAACAAATCTCTCCTAATTCCAGATCATTGTCACTGGAAATTTTGAGGGTCTTACTCTAGCCCTTCCGCACAAATGTCCATGGATATGTAAAATGTGCTACCCCTTTAATGCCAAGCAAATTCTTGCCACTGTGAGTGCAAACAGTCCCCATAACCATACCTGCCCTTTTCAAATTTCATGAACGATATACATAATTTGGCTTGCCTTTAACACTTTTTCTCCCTCATAATTTTATTGATTTATATCATTAGGCAGTATGAGTGCATACATTAACCATATTTTTTTTTTGCCATTAAGTCACAGCTGACTTATGGTGACTCCATGGAGTTTTCAAGGCAAGAGACATTAAGAGGTGGTTTGCTATTGCCTGCCTCTGAATAGCAACACTAGACTTCCTTGGTGATCTTCCATCCAAATACTAACCAGAGCTGACCCTGCTTAGTTTCCAAGATCTGATGAGATTGGACTAGCCTGGGCTAGCCAAATCAGGGCAACCACAATTACCAACTAAATACGAAATATAGACCACGCAAAGGAAAAAAAATTCTGTTAAAAAAAGCATGCCTCAGAATTCAGACATACCAGTTTCATCAGATAAGACAGCCAATATGGTTAAGACTGTTGGACTAGGATCTGAGATACCCAGGTTTGAATCCCCGCTCTGCTACAGAAGCTTTCTGGGTGTCCTTGGGCCAGAGATGCATACTCAGCTGAATCTACCTCACAAGGGTTACTATTGTGAACAAAAAATGGAGGAGAGAATGATGTAAGCTACTTTAGGTCACCACTGGGGAGAAAGAAGAGTATAAATCAAGTAAAAAACAAAGGGGGGAAAAGAAAATGAGTATGTGAAAGCAATCTAACTATCAAAGTCAGCTGGGCAAGGAGTGGAGAGCACATGGTGGGTTGCTGATAGAAGGTAGGGGATTTTTCTTTCTTCCTTTGCTTTCCTAGCTACTGTCTGGGAGCTGAGAGAGAGTTGGGTTGGTTGTAGCCTGATAGAGAGTGGTTCTGTTTAAGTCCGTTTGGGGCTGTTTGTGCTTTGGGGGCTGTTGGAGGCTGAGTGAGTTGCTGTGGAGTGCTATTGATTGCAAGCCCAGTCCCCTATTGTGCTGGGCTCTGCTGTGCTGAGCAGGAAGGGGCCTTTTGGAACAAGGGGCTGCTCCTGGCCAGAGGTGCGAGCCCTTTGGTGTGAGCCGAAGGGCGAGAACCAAAGAGCTCTTGCCCTATGGCTCGTAGCCTGTGGGTCTTGCTTGGAGGCCTTGTAAGAACATCAGGGAGAAAGAAAGCATTTTAGACGTGACGGAAGAAGGTCTCCTGAGAGAATGGCAAGAACTAGCAAGTCCTAAGCAAGAGAAAGGAGGTAACAAGGAACAGGTGGGTGAGTGGAAGAATGTGATCTTGAGGAGTAAGATAATCAGGAGACACAGCCAGTGGAGCTGCAAAATCGATACCAGCCGCTTCTGATGATGGAAGATCAGAATAGCACTCTCTGAGATCAAAAGGATGTGACTGATACACAAGCGCATAGGCAGAGAAGGAACCAAGCTATCCCACGGAGGAAGAGACGAGTAATGGTGGTTGGTGACTCCCTACTGAGAGGGACAGAAGAAGGTATATGCAGACCGGACAAGGAATCTTGAGAGATTTGTTGTCTTCCTGGAGCATGTATCTGAGATGTGACTGAGAGAATTCCACAGCTGGTCAAGACCTCTGATCGCTACCCACTCCTGCTGATCCATGTGGGAACAAACGATACAGCCCGAAGAAACCTTGAATGGATCTCCAAAGATTATGAGGCTCTGGGCAAGAAGGTGAAAGATCTGGGGGCTCAGGTGGTGTTCTCCATTTTACCTGTTGAGGGCCATGGAGCTGGAAGGGAGAACAGGATACTGGAGGTGAATGACTGGTTACGTAGATGGTGCCATTGAGAGGGAATGGCTTCCTGGACCATGGTATGTACCTCCGACATGAAGGACTGTTGGCGACTGATGGGGTGCACCTTACAAAGAATGGGAGGAATATCTTTGCTGGAAGACTTGTGAACCTGATCAAGAGGGCTTTAAACTGAAGACATCGGGGGTGGGAAGAAAAAGCCTGATGTGCGACATCCCCAACACTAAGTTCAAGAAGGAGAGTGACCAGAGAATAAATGAACGGGAGAGAGGTGAGTTCAGTAGTTTTCAGGTAAATTCAAAGGGACCTATGGTAGGAAAGGATGTCTGTAATCTGAAATGTCTTTATACTAATGCACGGAGTATGGGTAATAAACAGGAGGAACTTGAACTTCAAATATTGGAAAATAAATATGATCTGATAGGTATCACTGAGATTTGGTGGGATGAATCTCATATATGGAGCACAGCGATTGAAGGATATACCTTGTTCAAACAGAACAGAATAAACAGAAAAGGAGGCGGGGTGGCACTATATGTCAAGAATGAAGACACTTGCACTGAAATTCAGGATTTTGAGAGTTGAAAGTGTGTGGGTAAGGATAGAGCAGGGGGAAAGAAGACCTCCAAATCAACCAGAGGAATGGGATAATGCATTTGTACAGCAGCTTGCTAAACTTTCACAGAGACAGGATGTAGTGGTTATGGGAGATTTCAACTATCCAGATATTTGCTTGGAATCTAACTCTGCTACACATGGGGCATCCCCCAGATTCTTGAATAGATTTGCGGACAACGTCCTCTCAGAAGGTGGAGGTGGGAACCAGAGGATCTGCTATCCTGGATTTAATTCTGACTAACAGGGAAGAACTAGTTGATGAGGTGAATGTTGTAGGCTCCTTGGGGAATAGTGACCATGTCAGCTTGGAATTTCACATAGTGAGGGATGTGAAACCAGGACATAATAGGACTCGTATTCTGGACTTCAGGAAGGCTGATTTCAAAAAATTCAGAGAAATATTAGGTAGGATCCCGTGGCTGGAAATGAAGAGGGGGAAATCTGCACAGGAAGGATAGGAGATGCTGAAAAATGCAGTGCTTAAGGCACAATCACAAACAGTTCTGGTAAGAAAGAAAGGTGGGAGATGGGTAATGAAGCCAAGGTGGCTGAACAAGGAACTCTCTGAAGAGCTGAGACTAAAAAGGGAAATGTACAGGAAATGGAAGGAGAGCCAAATTACTGAGGGTGAGTACAAGAAGCAGGTCTGAATTTGTAGGGATGGTGTCAGAAAGGCTAAAGCACAGATGGAGCTGAGGCTTGCAAGGGATGCTAAAAATAACAAGAAAAATTTCTATGCCTATTTTCGGAGCAAAAAGAAGAACAGGGATGGGGTAAGCTCATTGCTAGGTGAAGACGGTTAAGTCTTAACAAGGGAGGAAGACAAAGTGGAATTACTCAGCTCTCACTTTGCATCAGTCTTTAACTGTTTAGGCGAGCTGTATACAAACTGAAAAATGCAGGGCATATGAAGGAAGGAGAAACTGCCAGTCCAGAGTAAGTAAGGAAATGGTTAGAGAGCATCTAGCTGCCTTTAACACTTTCAGATCTCCAGGGCCGGATGGCTTGCATCCCAGAGTGCTAAAATAAATTGTTGATGTTATTTCAGAGCCTCTGGCTCTAATCTTTGAGATGTCCTGGAGTACTGGTGTTGTGCCAGAAGACTGGAGAAGAGCGAATGTTGTCCCGATCTTCAAGAAGGGAAAAAAGACAGACCCGTGAAATTACAGGCCTGTCAGTTTGACATCAATACCTGGAAAAATTCTAGAGCAGATTATCAAACGCTCTGTCTGTGAGCACCTTGAATGGAATGAGTTAATTGGTAGTAGCCAGCATGGGTTTATCAAGAATAAGTCATGCCAGACCAACCTTATCTCCTTTTTTGACAGAGTTACTAAAATGGTTGACTCTGGCAATGTTGTGGATATAGTATATCTAGGTTTCAGTAAAGCATTTGACAAAGTTTCTCATGATATCCTTGAGGATAAGCTGGTTAAGTGAGGGCTGGATGGTGAAACCGTTGGATGGATTCATGGTTGTTTAAAAAATCGTACCCAACAAGTGCTCGTAAATGGCTCTGCATCTGCATGGAGGGAATTCTCGAGTGGAGTGCCACAAGGCTCAGACCTGGCTGGCCCCAGTGTTGTTCAATGTTTTTATAAATGACCTGGAGGAGTACATACAGGGGATGCTTATCAAATTTGCAGATGACACAAAGCTGGGTGGGATTGCTAATTCTGAAGAAGACAGAGTCAGGATTCAAAATGATCTAGATAGGCTGGAATTTCAATAGAGATAAGTGCAAAGTCCTATACTTAGGTACAAAAAATCAAAGGCACAGATATAGAATGGGGGGGACTTGACTTGACAGCAGCACATGTGAAAGGGATCTGGGTGTTCTGGTTGATCACAAGCTCAACATGAGCCTACAGTGTGATGTGGTTGTGAAGAAAGCTACCGCAATCTTAGGATCCATTAACAGAAGCATTGTGTCCAGATCACGGGAGGTGGTAGTTCCACTCTATTCTGCTATGGTTAGGCCTCACCTGGAGTACTGTGTTCAGTTTTGGGCACCACACTTTAGGAAGGAAGCTTGAGTGTGTCCAGAAGAGGGCAACCAGGATGGTGAGAGGGTCTGAATCCAAGTCTTATGAGGAAAGGCTGAAAGAGTTGGGTATGTTTAGCCTGGGAAAGAGATTTAGAGGGGACATGATTGCAGTCTTCTAGTATCTGAAGGGCTGTCATGTAAAAGATGGAGCAGATCTATTTTGCTCCGGATTGCAAGACTAGATCTAATGGGTGGAAATTACAAGGGAGTCGTTACCAGTTAGATATCAGCAGAAACTTCCTAACTGTAAGAGTGGTTGAGCAGTGGAACAGTCCGTGGTTGAGCAGTGGAACAGTAGAAACTTCTTAACTGTAAGAGTGGTTGAGCAGTGGAACAGTCTGCCTCGGGAGGTGGTGGATGCTCCTTCACTGGACGTTTTCAAGCGAAGGCTGGACGACCATCTTTTGGGTATGTTGTAGGTATGTAGGGCTATCTTTTGGCTATGCTCCTGCAGAGTGCAAGGGATTGGACTAGATGACCTGCAAGGTCTCTTCCAACATTCTATGATTCTATGAAAGCATAAATACAATTAAAAGACATAAAATCATCTAAAAACAATTCCCTTATGGCTAGTACAATTCCATTGTAGTCAATACAATTTATAAAGTGCTGGTGATGGTTATTTAGTTATTCATGATGGCTGACTCTCACGGTGTACTTTCAGAGATCTAGGCGTCATTCTGCTCCTCATCTTCCTGCATCACAGGCCAGGGCTCTATAGTCATGGTGGCTCCCTAGCTGAAAGCCTGGCAGAAGAGTTCTGACTTGCAGGCCCTGCGGAACTGTAAAAGATCCTGCAGGGCCCTGATCTCCTCCGGGAGCTCATTCTACCAGGACGGGGCTGCCACTGGGAAAGCCCTGTCCCTGGTGGTAGCGAGCCTGGCATCTTTGGGGCCAGGGAGGGTCAGTTGGTTTTGAGACCCCGACCGTAGTGCTCTCTGGGATATGTATGGAGAAAGGCAGTCCTGCAGGTATGTCAGACCCTGGCCATATAGGGCTTTAAAGGTAAGAACTAGCACCTTGAAGCAAATTTAGTATGCTATTGGCAGCCAGTGCAGCATGCTCAGCAAAGGCTGGATGTGCTCCCACTTGGGGAGACTCATCAAAAGCCTGGCTGTGGCATTCTGCACCAGCTGCAGCCTCTGAATCTGTGACAAGGGCAGCCCCATGTAGAGAGCATTACAGTAGTCTAATCTCGAGGTGACCATCGCATGGATCACTTTTGCTAGGTTGGCACGGTCGAGGAAGGGAACCAACCACCTAATCAGCCAGAGATGGTAAAAGGCCGACCTGGCAGTGGCTGCTACCTGGGCCTCCACTGTTAAGGAGGCATCCAGGAGCACTCCCAAAGGTCAGGATTCGGATCCCCACCCCTGAACCGCCCCAACTCAAGCACAGGATGTCCATCTTCGTCAGATTCAGTTTCAGCCGACTCAGCCTAAGCCAACCAGCCACGGCTTGTGGTGCCCGGTCAAGACCTTCTGGTCTGGAGTTGGACCAGCCGCCCAACATCAGATAGAGCTGGGTGTCATCAGCGTACCGATGACATCCCAGCCCATGCCTTGGGGCAATCTGGGCAAGGAGGTGCATATAGATGTTAAATAACATCAGGGAAAGCACTGCCTCTTGAGGCACTCCACAGTCCAGTGGGTGCCTCTTGGACTGCTGTTCCCTTAGTGCCATCCTTTGTCACCGACCTTGGAGAAAGGAAGTGAGCCATTGTAAGGCAAGCCCCTGGATTCCTATGCCTACGAGGCGGTGGACCAGTAACTGATGGCCGACTGTGTCGAACGCTGCTGACAGGTCCAACAGCATCAGTACCGCCGATCTGTCTCGATTCAGGTGCCTTGGAGGTTGTCTGTGAGGGTGACCAGTGCTGTCTCCCTCCTATGACAAGGGCGAAAAACGGACTGGAAGGGATCTAAGATGGAAACGTCATCCAAAAAGCTCTGTACTGGGAAATACGCTTTTAGAATGTGAAAAATTTCTGCTTAGGGAAGTCTTTATTACTAAATGTTATGAGAAGTACAGCAGCATTCATAGATAGGTAGATGGATAGATAGATGGACAGACAGATATACACAGGCAAAGAAAATGACAGTCCTTGTGGTTTAAGGTTGCTATCAAGGCTAGCCTAAATGATACACTGATCATAGGGAGATTTATTTTCACAATATACTTACTTAGAGCAGTTGGCACATTCATGTTGAGTTTGACATGTTGAGTTTGTAGCTCGCCATCTTAGAAATCCACCACAAGAATTCCATGGTAAGTTTACATGATTTTTTTTTAGCCTGTGGCATTCTGAATGTTTATATGACTGTCACAGGAAACAAGACTCTTCCAGCAAAGATTTCAGATTTATTTATTATTTTCAATTTATATCCCGCCTTGCCGGGAGTCAGCTCAAGGTGGCGAACAACATTAAAACAGTAAAACAATCAATGCAATAAAATACAATAAAATATACATAAACAAATCCGTAATATCATAAAATCTAACAGTGCAAACAGATGACGGCATCAGTATACAATCCCCTCACCAGAAGCGGTATCCAAGTGATATTCATGTAGTCCATAGCATGTTTTGGTGGCACATTAGTCAGTGGCGGCTCCTAGTCAAAAGCCTGGTGGAAGAGCTCTGTTTTACAGGCCCTGAGGAATTGCAAAAGGTTCTGCAGGGCCCTGATGTTATCTGGGAGGTCATTCCACCAGTATGGAGCTGCCACTGAAAAGGCCCTGGCTCTGGTAGCAGCCAACTTGGCATCTCTCGGGCCAGGATTCCAAACAATCTGAGAGAATAGAGACTATCAAGCCATTTTTTGGATGGTTCTCCTTCTAAAATATGTCCTTTTCAACTTACTTTTTAGAAGACTGGTGTTGAGCAGGGACAGACCTGGGCCTTGAGCCAGATCTGCATCAGTCATGCATCATCTGCCCTTTCCATCATCTGCCCTATTGGTTCCATGTGCAGTTCCAACCATCCTTGATGATAGAGGAGGGTGGCAGCAAGGATATTGTTGCCATGGTCCCGAATGTGTCCACTGAGAATGTGGGGCAGGAGGTCCTGGAACGTGCTCGGCAGGCACATCAGCTGATGATGCCAGTTCGCACACTATGCCAGCAACAAGCAAGTGGGAGATGGAGTGTGCAGGGTAGTATGCCTGCTGATCTCAACAACAGTCTTCTAGAACTGGCTCTGGTTCCTTTGAACCTGACTTCTTCAGTTTCACACGCTTGATCAGTTCTGTCGATAGTGAGTCTTTTGGTTAAACTTCAACCTGCGTTTCTCTGGTGGAGGGCTTTGGGGCAGGGAGGTTCAGAAGAGGACATGGTCGGAACTTTCTTGGTTGTCCCTGAACACCTGCGGTTTGGATCAACTTTGGAACTGAGTGGGTTGAAATCACTGACAGAAGGCAGGAAATGTGGTCAGAGATCAGTCTGGGGACCAAGAATACAGGCTATTCTACCAGGGCACATATCTTTGCTACTGGGTTAACAGGTAGGAAAAATCAAAAGCATAATTATAGGATGGGGGAGACTTGTCTTGGCAGTAGTATGTGCAAAAAGGAACTAGGGGTCTTAGTAGATCATATACTGAACATGAGTCAGCAGTGTGATGAAGTAGCTAAACAGGTAAATGCAATTTTGGGCTGTATCAACAGAAGTATAGTGTCCAGATCACGCAAAGTGATGGTATCACTTTATTCTGCTCTGGTTAGACCTCCCCTAGAGTATTGTGTTCCATTTTGGGCACTACAATTTAAGAAGGATATAAACATGCCGGAACGTGTCCAGAGGAGGGCAATGAAGATGGTGAGGGGTCTAGAGATAAAGTCCTATGAGGAAAGGAGCTGGGTATGTTTAGCCTGGGGAGATGACTGAGAGGTGATATGATATCCATTTTCAAGTACTTGAAGGGCTGTCATATAGAGGATGGTGTGGAGTTGTTTTCTGTTGCCCCAAAAGGTCAGATCTGAGCCAACAGGCTGAAATTAAATCAAAAGAGTTTTTGGCTAAACATTAGGAAGACTTTCCTGACAGAGTGGTTCCTCAGTGAAACAGGCTTCCTCAGGAGGTGATGAGCTCTCCTTCTCTGGAGGTTTTCAAACAGAGGCTAGATGGCCATCTGACAGCAATGCTGATTCTGTGAACTTAGGCAGATCATGAGATGGAGGACAGGAAGGGTTGCATCAGTGCTTAGTTCTTGTGACCCTTTCTTACATACCCAGGGAAATGCTGATCACCACTTTGGGGTCAGGAAGCAATTTTTCTCCAGGCCAGTTTGACCAGGGATCCTGGAGATTTTTTTGTCATCTTCTGGGCATGGAACAGGGGTCACTGGGTGTGCGTGTGTGTGGGGAGATATTTGTGAATTTCCTGCATTGTGCAAGGGGTTGGACTAGATGACCTTGGAGGTCCCTTCCAATTCTATGATTCGATGCTTGTAGAGAGAACCTTTTCCCATGAAGCAGCCTTGAGGCAAGTGGCTGGCAGATCTTTCATGCCGATATGTTATGGCTCTCCCCCAGACACAACAAGCAAAAGGAGTGCTCATCCATTCTTGTCATCTTCGTTGAAAAAGAAGAGCACTTTTTGAAAAATGACATTATTTGAAGACCAAAAAACAAGAGCTAACTAAGAACTGTTCTTCTCCAGGGGTGGCAAAGAGTGAACTGAGGGAAAGTGCGGAGTCCCCCAGGGCCGGCTCCAGGTGTCTGGGCGCCCTAGGCAGGACAGCCTGGGGCGCCCCCACCAGGATGCCAACCTCCCGGTGGGGCCTGGAGACCGGGGGTGGCAGCGGAGTGCTGGCTTTCCTGGGCGCTCCGTAGCTGCGGGCCCCCCAGGAAAGCCAGGGAAGGTGGCGGGGGTCTAGCTGCCACCCCCTCCCTCCCAGTGCAGGCTTTTCTGGGGGCTCCGCGGCTGCGGGACCCCCAGGAAAGCCGGGAAGGGGCAGAGGTTTAAACCGCCACCCTCTCCCTCCCAGCGCCAGCTTTCCTGGGGGCTCCGCGGCTGCTGGGTCCCCAGGAAAGCCAGGGAAGGGGCGGAGGTTTAAACCACCAGCGCTGGCTTCTTAGGGCGCTCTGTGGGGCATTCAAGCAAGCCTGGGAAGACGCGGGGGGCTTTTCACTGGGGGGCGCCTTTTGGCGCCCCTGCGGCCTCTAGCTCACCTAGTGGGCGAGCCGGCCTTGCCCTCCCCAGAGCAAGTGACCGTTGGGCAGGGAAACAGCCTCAACGGCTCGTGTTGGGAGGGGCTCCTTGTACTCTGTTACTAAGCTAGTTAAAACATCTTCTGCTGGCTGGTCTGTGTGCCTGCGCAGTCCCATGTGGACACAGGACAACGATGGACAACCACAGTTGAATTTGGATGCTCATCATACTACATCATAATGTATACATAAAGTTAAAACTGGTCTCAGTGAAATCAGCTATCTAGAATATTTACCTCCCAAATAGAAAACTTTTGATCTTCTCGGCATAACTCTGTCCTAATATGGTCTAAACTAGAAGCAAGAACGTTAAGAGCCTTGTTTAATCAGATTTAGGGGTCAATCTAGTCCAGCATCCTGTTTCACTCACCAGCCAACCAGTTGCCCCAAAGGGCCAAGCAACAGGGCACAAAGACGAAGACCTCCCCCCGATCTTGCCTCTTAGCAAATGGGCAGATGTGGAATGGGTGGATGGGAGCAGAAGAGGGAAGAACTGCAGCCAATGCAAGAAAGTATGTGTGTAAAACATTTTTTTTTGCGATTTAGAACTATGAAAATTTGAATAAAACTAACGTATTTTCCAAATATATGAGACTATTGTCGAGAATTTGAGATCAAGCTGCAATGTGAAGAAAGGGATGATCGAGGACTCCTAGACAGAAATGCAGGGATTACCTTTATTTTTCTCACATCAAGTGTTAGTTATTGTATGACAATGAAAAGTACTGAGACTGATGAGTGATTTCAGCTCTCACATACTTTATTAGTTGCAGAACAAGACAAACTAGCTGGCTCGCAGGCCGGCTTATATCCCCCAGCAAACCCACACCCCAACTCCTACTCCACCCGTGATAGGATCATTCAAACTTGATCCACTTAACTCTTAAGATATTCGAGGCCCGATTGGTGGGGCTTGTGGAGCCCCTGTTCTATTGTTCCCCTGGAACGAAGCTCAGCCTTAGCTAGCCCTGTGCTCCACCGGTCAGCGCCGGCTAGAGCACGTGGTAGCCCCAGGCTGGACTGGATACATTACATTCCTCCCCCCTTGGTCCGATAAACACCCGCAAACAAAGTTCTTCAAGTAGCTGGGAGGCCGCCATTCCCGCGTAGAATGGCGGAGTTCTGGCATGGGGGAACTGGTTGCCTCCCGAGCTGGCCCGTCCTCCGACGGCCGTTCTGGTGTCTGAGGGGCTGGGCTCACCGTCTCACCTGGTGCCTCATTTGAGGTCGATGGTTGTTCGGGGTTGGGTCTCCCGGAAATTTCCTCTGGTGCGTCCGCCGCCGTGTCTGGCCGAGCTGGCTCGCTCCACTCCCCCTCCTCCTCCGGATCTAGGGGCAGCACCCGGCGGCGTAGCTGATCTATGTGTCGATGCAGAATCTGGCTGTCCTCTCCGGAGACCTCATAGGATCAAGGGCCTCGGACCTGTACAACTCTGGTGGGAATCCACGGGGGACCTTTCGCGAAGTTCCACGCGTACACCGGGTCCTCTGGGAAGAACCCCTGTGCCGCCTCTGGAGTTTCAGTGGAGGGTTCCTGCTCAGGCGCTCGAGCAGGGCTTAACCAGTCCAGCCTGGTGGTGAGACATTGGCCCATCGGTAGTTCTGCCGGGCTTCGTCCAGTGGTCGCATGGGGCGTAGTCCACTGGCTGAACAAGAAGGAAGCCAGCTTAAAGTCCCAGTCTGTTCCTTCGGCCTGGCGGAGCGCCTCCTTTCTCGTTCTCACCATGCATTCAGCTTGTCCATTGGTGGCGGGATGGAAAGGGGCCGATCTGACGTGGCAAATCCCATGCTGATGGGTGAACTCTTGGAACTCCCCTGACATGAAGGCCGTTCCATTGTCTGTGACCAGGGTGTCGGGGAGTCCGTGCGAGCTGAAAATCAGCCACATTGCTCTGATGGCTGCTCGGGAGGAGGTGGACGTTACCGGCACAACTTCCAGCCACTTACTGTAGGCATCTACAAGTATAAAAAACAGCTGCCCCTGGAACGGGCCTGCGAAGTCGAGGTGCAGGTGCAACCAGGGGCGGTGAGAAGATTCCCAGGCCCTTTCCGGAGCCTTTGGCGGTGCGGGTCGGGAGGCCTGGCAGGGTTGGCACCTTTTAACCAGGTCCTCAATGTCCTGGTCCAGCCCCGGCCACCAGACATTCCCTGGGCCAGGGCCTTCATTCTGACCACCCCAGGGTGGTGTTCACACCCCTTGTAGGTCGACAGCTCGTCGCGCCTTGTGATGAAAGGCGCAAATTCCAGATCTTGTTTAGCTGTCGGCCACCCCCTCCCCATCCAGTCCAACACCCGACAGAGAACCTTGTCGCAGCCTGAGAGACGGGCCACCTCCTTGACGTGGATGGGGCAATTGGGCAGCGATTCCAGGAGGGCGATCTCGTGGGCGGGGGCTGGGTCCAGGTCTGTGACGGGCAGCGGCAGGCAGCTGAGGGCGTCTGCATGACCCATGGCCTTCCCCAGGCGGTGGGTGAGGGCGTAAGAGTACCCCACCAGGAAGATGGACCAGCGGAGAACCCTGGGCGAGACCATCTGGGGCATTTGCCGATCGGGCGCGAGGAGGCCCAGGAAAGGCTTGTGGTCCGTCAGAATCTCGAACGGGCGGCCATAGAGATAGTGGTGGAATTTTTTTTACCCCCGCCACTATCGCTAGTGCCTCCTTGTCTATCTGCGCGTAATTACGCTCCACAGAAGACAAGATCCGTGAGTAACAGGTGACCGGGACCTCCCGGCCGTCTGGCAGTCGATGCCCCAACACCGCCCCCACCCCGTAGGGCGAGGCGTCGCATGCGAGGACTACCGGCAAGGCCTCGCAGAAGTAATGCAGTACAGAGTTGGAGACCAGCAAGTCCTTTACCCCCTGGAACACCGCCGCGTGCTCGGGCTTCCAGACCCAGGGTGCCTCTTTGTCGAGCAGGTGGTGGAGGGGTTCTGCCACCGTGGCCTTTAGCGGCAGAAAGGCATTATAAAAATTTAAAAGGCCTCAGAACGCCTGCAGTTCCGTTTTGGACACGGGGACTGGGGCTTGCGTGATGGCCTTTACTTTTTCATCTGTGGGGTGGATGCCTCGTGCATTGACTGCAAATCCCAGAAACTCGATGTGGGGGACCCCCAGGAGGCACTTTTCTTTCTTCACCTTGAGGCCGGCATCGTCGAACCTCTTAAGAACCTGGCGCAGCCGGTCGGCGAAGGTGGTGGAGTCCGGAGCCGCGATGATTACATCATCTAAAAAGGGCTGGACTCCTGGAATACCTTTAAGAAGGGAATCCATGAAAGACTGGAAAATCCCTGGTGCCACAGAAACCCCGAACTGTAGCCGGGTGACCCGGAAGGCCCCCTTGTGGGTGGTGATGGTCTGTGCTTCCGCAGCAGCCGTATCTACTGGCAGCTGCTGGTAAGCCTGTGCCAAATCTAGTTTACCGAAAACCCTGGCTCCCGTGAGCGCGGCCAGGACGTGGCTCACTACCAGGACCGGATAGGCGTGGTCCTGCAAGGCCTTATTTATGGTGCATTTGTAGTCTGCACAAATGCGTATGGTCCCGTTAGGTTTTAGGGGCATCACAATGGGAATCTCCCAGCGCGCTGATGCGACTGGTTCCAGCACTCCTTGTTCGACCAACCGGTCGAGCTCGGCCTCTATTTTGCTGATGAGTTTGCAGCGCAGCTTTGGCTCCTTCAGACCCACCAGGAACTATTTAGAAGGGCATCCGTGAGGTCGGGAAAGGCAGATCTTGTCTCTGCGCGGCCCAGGTTGGCCAGGAATTCCGTTGCTGTCTCGTCCGGGCCCTGGGTTCTTGCGAAGAATTCCATTCGTTCCGCGAACATCGTGGGCTTCGGGGCCAAGTGGTCAGTAAACGCCTTGACCAACACTTGGTAGGTGGCGGCCGCATCTATCGCCTGTAGTGGTGCCACCAGGTCATTTAGGAGAAGGTGTGCCTCGATGCCGCAATAGCGCAGCAGATATGCCTTTTTCGTGCCTGCGTCCATGATGCCGTGGATCTTGAAGTGGCGATCCAGCATCTCGATCCAGGTCTCCCAGTGTGCGGAACGGGAAATGTCGAAGGCAGGGAAGCGCTCATTGCTGGCGGCCATTGCGTTTGCCCGTGGGGGTCGCGGTTCAGGTGTAGAGATGGCAGTGTTGGAAGCGAGGCCGCTCTTGGGGTCAGCGGTGCTTGGGAGCGGTGCTGTGACCAGGAGCCAGAGAAGCGGACATGAAGCTCGGCGGCAGCGTTCGGTGCTTTCGGCGCTGGAGCAGGTAGCGATGCTCGTTTGTGGTCGTTGTTCATGGAGGGAGTTGGAATCCCACCTTCGTCGCCAGTGAAAAGTACTGAGACCGATGAGTAATTTCAGCTCTCACATACTTTATTAGTTGCAGAACAAGACAAACTAGCCGGCTCGCAGGCCGGCTTATATCCCCCAGCAAACCCACACCCCAACTCCTACTCCACCCGTGATAGGCTCATTCAAACTTGATCCACTTAACTCTTAAGATATTCGAGGCCCGATTGGTGGGGCTTGCGGAGCCCCTGTTCTATTGTTCCCCTAGAACGAAGCTCAGCCTTAGCTAGCCCTGTGCTCCACCGGTCAGCGCCAGCTAGAGCACGTGGTAGCCCCAGGCTGGACTGGATACATTACAGACAATTAATTATATAACTTTTTGTCTTGTGTCATTATAGCAGGGAAGTAGACATGCACAACACAGAATCTGATCCTGAAGCCTAATATGGAACTTATTATCCCTGCCATATATAGAAGCAAAGAACTACAGGTTATACTTACACTCAGGCAAAAGGCAGAAGCTGGATAAATCTATATTTCAGAACATTATCACCCAAGGTAACAAAAATTGGCTCTTCCACTTTATCATAACCCTTGGTTGGATGCAAAGAAATGCAAGTGGTATGCCATGGAACATGTATTTTTCCTGACTCCCCCCGTATTCTGCAGCCCATATGCCACCCAAAAAGCTGCTCTTGAGAGTCAGGGACTCTCAGGAACAGTGCAGGATGCAGTACAGGGGCTTGCAGTTTGGGGGAAGGGAGAATTCACAGCTATTGTGGATCCCCCCCCCTTTGTGTGAGAAGTGCCTTCTGCTCATGCAAAAGCTGTTTTGGATCCAATCCCCTTAAAAATTAAATACGGATTAAATGACACTAAGCTACATTGCTATAACAATCACACCATGAACCACCCACCCTCCTTAGACATATTTTAAATCACTGTCAAAATTTATTGGAAATACATTTATTTCAATTCCTGACAATTTAATATAGCTCAGACATTTCACAGTTGCTGAGCAGTTAAGATGCTTCTGCCTCATTTACAGTTCTTGAACATGGTTCAGACAATCAACTAAAACATTAGTCAAAAACATCACTAGTTAATAGATTCTGACAAGCACCACAGTAACAAGCTAAAGACCAGACTAGGTAGCAGCTTCCAAGGATATTTCCTGCAGCCACGAGAGGTGCTGGTAGACAAAATGATGCAGAAGGAGGTCGGAAGAGAGGGAAATGGCTACTTTCACAAAAGGCACAAACTTCTGACTTGCAGTAAAAAAAAAAAAAGCCTGTTTATTCCTCTACCTGTTTAGAAATTAAATGGCAGTACATCCAGCAGGAAACATGTCCATATTAAAATTTTGTTGAAACCAAATTGTTTAGGGCACTCTTGTACTTCTGCTGAATCAAATATACTTTCTTCAAGTTTTGCATATTCTTCTTCAAGATGTTATTGAATACATTTACTAGTGGGAGGTTTTCCAGCCTCCCCCCACCCCCGTAAACAAGGAATGAGAATACCCTAGGCCCCTAATTAGGTTATCTGCTGTTGATTTAAATCCAGGATTGAAAACCATGGGTGATTTCCCACTAAAGCTGACTCGGGGTAGCGCCGCCATTTGGCCCGATACTATTAGTCGATTTCACACCCGAAGCCGTGGGGCTGCATTTTGACCTGCGGCTTCGTCCGATTTCCCCCGCAGTTTCGTAATCCTGTTTTTTGAGGATTACGAAACTGCGGGGGAAATCGGGCGAAGCCGCGGGTCAAAATGCAGCCCCGCGGCTTTGGGTGTGAAATCGACTAATAGTATCGGGCCAAATGGCGGCGCTACCCTGAGTCAGCTTTAGTGGGAAATCACCCCATGTGTGTTTCTCCTGTAGAAGTTCTCTGATAGGGAGTTCTTTAAAGAACACAGCATATATTTAAAACTTTTCTACACAGCATATATTTAAAACATTTTGAAAAAATATTATTATATTATTTGAATGCAATTCTTATATTAGCTATTTACCCATTTGTCTCCACAATGGGTACCCAAGGCGGCTTACATTGTTTTCCTCTCCTCATTTTATCCCCACAACAACTTTGAGAGACAGATTAGGCTGAGTGTGTGTGATTGGTCACCCAGCAAGCTTCCACGGCAGAGTGGAGATTCAGACCTGGGTATCCCAGATCATAGTCCAAAACTTTAACCCAGGGGTGTCAAACATGCAGCCCGTGGGGCGGATCCAGCCCCACAGGGCTCGTATGAGGCCTGCAAGCAACTGGCTGCCATCTGCTTCCTTTCCCCTCTCTCTTGCTTCCTTCTGTGTCACAGCTTGCTTTGCTAGGCTCTCTCAATTGCACAGGAGCTACAGAGCAAAGCCTCTCTTCCCTCCATTGGCTGAGGCTCCTCCTCCCTTGGTGGGGGAGAGGGAGGGAAAGAGTGAGAGCTTGCTTTGCCAGGCTCTCTCAATTGCACAGCAGAGCTACTGGAACAAGTTTCTCTTTCCTTCGTTGGCTGAGGCTCCTCCAGCTCCTCATACCCTGGAGAGGAAGAGAGGAGGAGGGAGGGAAAGAGTGAGAGCTTATTTTGCCCAGTTTCCTCAATCACATGGGAGATATAAAGTACCTTTAAAACCAATAATGTTTTATTCAAGGTATGAGCTTTTTGCCTTGCTATAGAGAGAGAGAGAGAGAGAGAGAGAGAGAGAGAGAGAGAGAGAGAGAGAGAGAGAGAGAAAGGGAATGAAAGAGGAGGAGGAGAAGGAGGAGGTTGGATTTATAATCTGCCCTTCACTACCCAAAGGAATCTCAGAATGGCTTACAATCTCCTTTCCCATCCTTTCCACACAACAGACACCTTGTGAAGCAGTTGGGGCTGAGAGAGCTCTTTCAACTGCTTGTGAGAGAAGATGTCAGAAATAACTTGTAACCGACTCAAAGTCACACCAGGAGCTGCATGTGTAAGAATGGGGAATCAAACCTGGTTTTCCCAGATTATAGCCCGCGCTCCTAACCATAAGCCAAACTGGAGAAAGAGAATAAGTTTTGTTTGGCTCCTTATGCAAGGGCTCTCCTGGGTGCAACTGGGTTCCCCTCCTCTTTATCACTGTATTCATGCCCTCATGATCCAGTCTTTCTCAGTATGAAAGCAATGTGAAATATTTAGATGAGGAATAACAACAAGCCACAGAGGTGGATTAGGCTGAGAGTATGTGTTCAGACCAAGCTCACCCAGCACATTGACTTTGTAGACTGGGGGTTTTGAACCTAGACTTCCCAGACAGTAGGCTGATACTGACCACTGTACACTGCTGTCTTTCTAGTCTTGCATTGCCTCATAGGAGTTGTAATTATTTCTCTGGGGAAGAATATATTTTTGTATACAAACACATAGCCCTCAGTCTGTGTCATGGTGCCGTCACATATTCTTGACCAGCACACGAAGCAACTTATGTACAAAAGCTCACAATGCCCAGCCGTTTCATGTTTTCCTCTGGGTCTTAGGCTCAAAGCATTAACCATGAGACTTCTGCAATGAATGTCAATAAATCAAAAGTAGGTTTGCAATTTACAGATACACACCTGAACAACACCTGAACAGCATACTCAAGATTGCTACAATACAGACATTGTCTCCAGATTTTGATGCAATAATCAAAAGGTGAGCAAGATGTATCAGTTATCAGAGACTGTTAAATAAACAAAATATTGCAAAAGTGCTAATGTCTTAAGCACATTTTATTAAGCTTCAAAAAAATCTTTGTGATCGTCTGTGTCCCTTATAAAGTTTGCATCTCTGTGCCCTGGCATTACATTTTATGACACACACGGCCTGGCCCAACAAGGTCAGATCCGGTTTTCATAACAAATAAGTTTGACAGCCCTGCTTTAACCACTCCATTCTACTGACTCTCCAGTGTGTATATATACCTCAGATATATAACCACCATTTACAGTAGCAGGAATTTTGTGAATTACATTTCACAAATAAAAATAAGGACATTTTTGTAACATCCCCACTTCTATACCAAAGATCACTGCCCAAGTCCAACAAGCTAGTAACAAAATACTAATTATTACACACTGCTGAAGCTTCTGTTCTGCCTGTGGAATATTCACTTACAGTAGGTCCTACACTAACTAAAAAGCAAAGGGGGCACGTAGGGAACAAACACTGATTTGTACAAAACTTTAACAAGGCATTTTTTTTTCAAGAGGCAAAAACAGAGGTCAAATAAGAACAATGATTTTACCAAGAACAGGTTCTAGAAAACAGAGATTATCCCTAGTAAGTAGCGATGGTTAGAAAATATGCCACAGTAAAACAAGAGAGCTTCATCAACATGACAAAAGAAGGCAAGGCCAAATGCCACTATGGAGTGGGAAAAAAAGTTTATTGAATGGATACTAAAAAAAACCCTCACATGTTTCCCCCGCAACTTTATCAGGAGCTCTCAAAATATGATCTCCAGCACATTCCCCACAGCTGCCATGGCATTTGGCTTTCATCTTGAAAATATGACACACCATAATCTTCACTATGTCTGATGTAGGTAAACACTTTAACACATAGGTAAAGAGGTTTCCTGCAAGAGCAGAGCTAGCTCCTGGTTTTGCTCGGCAGCCCTGGGCAAGAGGCTCTCCACCCTTGCCCCCCAATAAGCACAATGCCACCTTGGCCATCTATATATACATGTGTGTAAATTTCTACAGGAGGAAGGAGCACAGCGCCACACTTTCATGCTCCCTTTAAGCTGACACTAGTGCTGGTAGAGCTGTAAAGCCGTCTATAGGACATAAAGTTGCACAGGAGTCATGCTCTACTCCCTCTTCAAGATGCCACACCCAGAGGTGAATGTGAAACCATATCAGAGGCCACTGCAATGTCATTGGGACTTGTGGGGTGATATCCCATTCTTAGTAGGAGTGCATGGGCCAAATATTCTGACTGGCCATGTGCCTTTTACCAAGCTGTGGTCCACATTAGATGCCCAATCATCATGTCCCTTGATACTGATACTGTTGAAGAGGAAGTGGTTATATAACAGATTTGGCTTAATACTTCAGTTATGACTATTAATCCCAATGAATAGTATTGGGTGAATCACATCACATATTTCAAGAACAATTCTATTCTAAACTTGAGAATCAGTGATAGAAACATGAAGCCACTCAATTCCTGCCATATAAACTAAGCCACTGAAGTCCACACACATGAAGTTTCTTATTTGTACATGTGTGTCTCAAATAGATGCATATACTAGAAAGTGAAAAAATGCAAAGCTAACTGAAGAATAGGCAAAATGTTTGTGGTATCTTACTGGAACACTCAAAACAAGATTACTCAGTGCCTTTCCTTTGTGATGTAGAATGGTTGACATTCTGGAAATAAACCCATTCCAGAGATGTAGCATTCTGTTCTTGATTGCTTAGGGTTCTCTGAGGTTGAAGTAATGTCCCAAGGATAAATGTTATAGCCCCATGGTAGCTTTTCCACGGGACTTTGATTTTCTTGGCTTTTTCCTTACCTAATTTATTATTTATTTTATTAATTCTTTATGTAAAATATTTGTTTAAAATCTGCATTTAAGAGATTTGTCAGTCTGCAATACAAACATCCACAGCAATCTGAATCTGGTAATAAGAGATGGGGGAATGATACGATTATAGGCACTTATCATAGCATGGCTCCTTTTGGCTGGTGACAGTATAGCCAGTTATGGCCAAATGAAATTTGACAGTGAGGATGCTGCCACCATTTTAAAGTGATTTTAAAATGCTGCAAGGGTCTCATCCTGACTGGGCCTGTGGTACAGGGTTGAAAAGTGCCTCAGCACAACCCTAAGGCCAGTTTGTAAACCGCTTATAATGGTAACTAAGCCTCATGTTGGTTAACGTGGAAATACATTAGCATAGTGCCCCACTGATGCTTCACTTGAGTAAACCCAAGCGCTGGTACAGCTGCATCCCTGTAGAAGCTAGAAATATGCAACATAGTGGGAGAGGAATGGGGATTTGTTGGTATCCTAATTCCCTTCAATCAAAATCCTGCTCTAGGTGCTGGCATAATGTTGCTGGTGAAAATACTGGCATAAATGGATGTGCAAAACAAAGATTCCTTTTTTTGTCTCCCACCATGCCTATCCAGACCCAGAGCAGTTTAGAATAGCAACTAGGCCTGCAACTGATGAGAGAACACATAATCACTATATAAACCACAGATAAAATATCTATATATCTTAGATGATGGGGGGATGACATCAGGCTATATCTGGTCTCTTGTCACAAGGACTTAGAATACACAAGAGGAATTTGGAGATGGAATCCTAAAGAAAAATTATTCCTTCAACTTGCAATGCAAGGACAATGCATGCCATGCAGGTAAGCAAGGGAAAGGGGTTCTCTTGCTTCAAATGTCTACTGTTACCAATGTCTCCACTCCCACTGCATCACACACATACTATGTAATGGCTTAAGAAACCTTCCCGCTTTCAGCCTTTGCTAGCAGTGCCTCCTCTATATGTAAAATCTCACTATAATGTCAGTTCAATGTCATGCTAGATATAACTCCACGTAAGTGGTGAAATAGGAACCACAACTACATTTCTTGGTGACTACCAGCTATGGGCATGCGATGATAGGGACAACTCTACCTGCAGTTCCGAAGTCCATTAATGTAGGTGTCAAAACAACAAGAACCTTGCTGTTCAGAGATAACTTGCACCCCCATTCATCTGACTTGCTTTCAGAACTCCATTCCTGATTATGTTCAATAAATGTTTGGATTGTTTCATGGCTGCCTCTTTGCTTCACTGGGTTTTGGTAGGTACAGATTGATTTCCACACCGGTTCATATTTAATCTCAGCTGTCTTCATCATAAAAGGAGAAGGCTGAGTCGATCCCTCCAATGTTTGCATAGTTGTGTTCTAGCGAGAGGCAAGGGCAAGTCACAATCCCTCTGATTACTGCTGGTATGTGATTAACCATACAACCTACATGACAGGAAGATTAGAAAGGGAACAAGAGTTGCTAGAGTGAATAGCAGCAGGTAGAGGTACTTAACCTCATTAATACAGCAGTGGAATGGCCACAAAGGAAAGCACTAAGCAAAATTACTAGAGTGTGGGGCAGCCAATCAACATAAGCAGCACATTCCAAGTGACTGTGGCTAACAATGCAAAATTTCACCAGTATATGAAACTCCTTCTAGGTATATCCAATAGTTAACCCCATGTATTACTTGAACCAGCAACCTCAGGCACACTAAACCTCTAACATTCCATGTTTCAATATTCTATGCTTTTATCAGCAGTCTTTCCTGCCCTGCTATACATAGCAAGTTTCAATGCCAGGATCAATGGAGGATCTGAAATGCCTCATTGTGGGTCTTTTTCTGTTGTGACCAGTTGCATCTGATCAGCACTTACTGGCCAAAAGGTGTTGCCTTATTCTTAGCTTCCCTGTTGGTGAGATTTCAACTCCTACCTTCCTTTTTCTCATTAGTCTTTTTTCCTAGTGAGTTACTGAGCAGAATAACAGTAATGCCTTCTGTGAATGTTCTTTTGTTAAGTTCTCTTGTTGCTGTCCCAGTGCCTGTGTCCTCCTAGTGTACACACCCCACCCCGGCATCAACATGTTATGCCCTCTCTATGGCAGTTTCCTCTGCAAAGCAAGCCATCAAGGTGTCTGGTTGATATGGTTAGAGTGAACAGCCTTGAGTAGGATTCTGAGTAGATCTGCTTAGGATTGCTCTCTTAGTTTCATCAGTGTAACTAACCATAGATTAGTTGGATGGCCAAGACACATATAGTACGTCAGAGAAACACGATAGTGCTCCTCAAATACAAAATCTGGATTCAGGATGTGATGAAGCATAAGAACCTAAGAACCAGTGAACCATCTAGTCCAGCATACTGTTTCAGACGGTGGCCAACCTGTTGTCCTGGAAGGGCAATAGGCAGTCCATAGAGTCCAAGGCCTTTTTCTTTTCTTTTGGCCCCCCGAAGGGGATTTTTTATTGCTTTTTCTATTTACTACAAAACGACAACAGAAAATTCCGGGGTGGGGAATTACAATCTACAGGAGAAAGGAAAGATAACCTGTAAAAACCCAAGAGTCGGTGATCATACAGTTGATTTAAATAGAAATCTGCCTCGTAAATGTGAATTGACTTCCACTGAAAATAATCATCTCACTAAAATATTATTCATTTTTCACTCGCTAATACAGATATAGTTTCATAAAGAGCTGTCTCCTGTTAATATACTTCTTGCTAACATCTTCCAGAGAGCATTAACAAACTACTTTCCCCCTCTTTTTCCTCTTAAGTGATAGCTTGATTTAGGGGCTACAGCCCCCAATTCAGATTCTGAGTCCTCTGAGGAAGATCCAGTCTCTCCTTCTTCTTCGCTCTCCTTGGTGCCATCCGGAGTACCTTCTACCTCTCCTGGTGGATGTCCATGTTGACGCAAAAATTCACATGCCTTATCTGTTGAATCAATCCTTTCTTTCCCGTTTGCATACTGAAAGATTAGTCCCTCGGGAACCAACCATCTGTACGCGACCTTCTGTGTTTGTAGAAATATCACCAAGTCTCTGTATTTCCTCCTCTTTCATCATATCTCAAACGGAATGTCCTTCATAACTTTAACTTCCTTGTCTCTCCACTTCAAGGTAATCCCATTAGTCGCTTTCAAGAGTTGATCTCTTGTTCTTCTTTGGGAGAATCTAACAGTAATTTCCCCCGGCAGATTATTCTTTCGAATATATTCTGAATACGATCGAAAAACCGTATCTATTTCATTTTGAAATTGGTCCGATGTCATATCTGCCAAAGGGGCCAACAAGTCACCAATGATTTGATATAGATTCTCTCCTTTCTCCTTTTTAATCCCTTGAAGTCTCAAGATGTAGCTTGCCTTTTCCATTTACAGCTGTAGTACACGAGACTCTTCAATTTGGCACTTTTTATCAAGCACCTTTAGCTTTTTATCCATTTTTTTTTAATTGGAACCAATCTCTTTAAGTTCCTGCTCCGCTTTTCTGATTTTCTTTGCATTGGCTGCCGTCTGTGCTTGCTGAGTGTCAAGCTTATTATCTATAGCTGTGATTTTCTCCAGTAGAGGGTGAAGCGCCTCCGCCAGCAACCTTTGGAGTTCTGCAGTTTGGTCCTGTCTAGGTACCGAACTTAGAGGGCTGGAGCTTCCGGAAGAAGGTTTAACTTTCGATATTCTGTCTCTCACATCTTTTGGCAGCACCATGTTTGGGGATTGTTTACAGTTAGCGAAAGTTCATCAAAGTCTCTGGAAGTTCTTAATCACGCCAGTAAGCTCATGCAAACTCTTTACTTCATTTCCACCACTCTTTCCTTGCTGTCCCCCCCCCTTTTCCAGTTTTTTTTTAAGATCACTTGCAAGCAGTCCTTATTGGGGGAAGTAGCCCCCCATTTTCGCTAGGGGGGACGCAACTGCGTGGGTGCTTCTTGCTTAAACTCAACTCATACTTTCAGTGGTTGTCTCTCCCCATTCATACTCACTGCTCTGGTGTGCTGATCTTGTTCCCATTTGGGACACTCTACGATGGGCCCATTGGGGCAAGGAGGAGCCCCCCTTCTCCAGCTGAGTGCGCCGGGGGGGCCTCTAGTACCCCTTGGCTGGGAGTCCAACCCGGGAACTCCTGGGGTGACGTGGTCGTACGCGCCCCCACCCAGCCGTAGACGCTGGCAGACCTCCCAGAGCCCTGGGAGAAGATGACTGCCATGGTGATTGCCAAGACTGAAAAAATCGAGTCCAAGGCCTTTTTCTAATGCTACCTCTTATCATTGGTCTTATCATAGAATCATAGACTGTTAGAGCTGGAAGGGACCTTTGCAGGTCATCCAGTACAACTCCCTGCACTCTGCAGGGGCAAAGCCGAAAGACAGCCCTACAACATACCCAAAAGATGGTTGTCCAGCTTAAAAACATCCAACGAAGGAGCATCCACCACCTCCCGAGGCAGTCTGTTCCACTGTTCAACCACTCTTACAGTTAGGAAGTTTCTCCTGATATTTAGCCGGTAACGACTCCCTTGTAATTTCCACCCATTAGATCTAGTCTTACAATCTGGAGCAAGAGAGAATAGATCTGCTCCAACCTCTACATGACAGCCCTTCAAATATTTGAAGACTGCAATCATGTCCCCTCTAAGCCTTCTCTTTCCCAGGCTAAACATACCCAACTCTTTCAGCCTTTCCTTGTAAGACTTGGATTCCAACCCTCTCACCATTCTGGTTGCCCTCTTCTGGACATGCTTGAGCTTGTCAACATCCTTCCTAAAACGTGGTGCCCGAAACTGGACACAATATTCCAGGTGAGGCCTGACCATAGCAGAATGGAGTGGAACTACCACCTCCCGTGATCTGGACACAATGCCTCTGTTAATGGATCCTAAGATTGCATTAGCTTTCTTCACAGCCACATCACACTGCAGGCTCATGTTGAGCTTGTGATCAACCAGAACACCCAGATCCCTTTCACATGTGCTGCTGTCAAGTCAAGTCCCCCCCCATTCTATATCTGTGCCTTTGATTTTTTGTACCTAAGTATAGGACTTTGCACTTATCTCTATTGAAATTCCAGCCTATCTAGATCATTTTGAATCCTGACTCTGTCTTCTTCAGAATTAGCAATCCCACCCAGCTTTGTGTCATCTGCAAATTTGATAAGCATCCCCTGTATGTACTCCTCCAGGTCATTTATAAAAACATTGAACAACACTGGGGCCAGCCAGGTCTGAGCCTTGTGGCACTCCACTCGAGAATTCCCTCCATGCAGATGCAGAGCCATTTACGAGCACTTGTTGGGTACGATTTTTTAAACAACCATGAATCCATCCAACGGTTTCACCATCCAGCCCTCACTTAACCAGCTTATCCTCAAGGATATCATGAGAAACTTTGTCAAATGCTTTACTGAAACCTAGATATACTATATCCACAGCATTGCCAGAGTCAACCATTTTAGTAACTCTGTCAAAAAAGGAGATAAGGTTGGTTTGGCATGACTTATTCTTGATAAACCCATGCTGGCTACTACCAATTAACTCATTCCATTCAAGATGCTCACAGACAGAGCGTTTGATAATCTGCTCTAGAATTTTTCCAGGTATTGATGTCAAACTGACAGGCCTGTAATTTCACGGGTCTGTCTTTTTTCCCTTCTTGAAGATCGGGACAACATTCGCTCTTCTCCAGTCTTCTGGCACAACACCAGTACTCAAAGATTAGAGCCAGAGGCTCTAAAATAACATCAGCAATTTCTTTTTAGCACTCTGGGATGCAAGCCATCTGGTCCTGGAGTTTTGAAAGTATTAAAGATAGCTAGATGTTCTCTAACCATTTCCTTACTTACTCTGGATTGGCAGTTCCTCCTTCCTTCATATGCCCTGCATTCTTCAGTTTGTATACAGCTCGCCTAAACAGTTAAAGACTGATGCAAAGTGAGAGTTGAGTAATTCCGCTTTGTTTTCATCCTTTGTTAAGGCTTGACCATCTTCCCGTAGCAATGAGCTTACCCCATCCCTGTTCTTCTTTTTGTTCCGAACTTAGGCATAGAAACCTTTCTTGTTATCTTTAGCATCCCTCACAAGCCTCAGCTCCATCTGCGCTTTAGCCTTTCTGACACCATCCCTACAGATTCAAGCCTGCTTCTTGTACTCACCCTCAGTAATTTGACCCTCCTTCCATTTCCTGTGCATTTCCCTTTTTAGTCTCAGCTCTTCAGAGAGTTCCTTGTTCAGCCACCTCAGCTTCATTACCCGTCTCCCATCTTTCTTTCTTACCAGAACAGTCTGGGATTCTGCCTTAAGCTCTTCATTTTTCAGCATCACCCATCCTTCCTGTACAAATTCCCCCCTCTGCATTTCCAACCATGGGATCCTACCTAATTTTTCTCTGAGTTTTTTGAAATCAGTCTTCCTGAAATCCAGAATACGAGTCCTACTATGTCCTGGTTTCACATCCTTCTCTATGTCAAATTCCAAGCTGACATGGTCACTATTCCCCAAGGATCCCACAACGTTCACTTCATCAACCAGTTCTTCCCTGTTAGTCAGGATTAAATCCAGGATAGCAGATCCTCTGGTTCCCACCTCCACCTTGTGAGAGATGAAGTTGTCCGTAAGACTATTCAAGAATCTGCAGGATGCCCCACATCTAGCAGAGTTAGATTTCCAGCAAATATCTGGATAGTTGAAATCTCCCATAACCACAACATTCTGTCTCTGTAAAAGTTTAGCAAGCTATTGTACAAATGCATCATCCAGTTCCTCCAGTTGGTTCGGAGGTCTGTAGTATACCTCCACAACAATATCCCCTTCTGGTTTTGCTTGTTCTATCCTTACCCGCACACTTTCAACAGGGCAACTCTCGAAGTCCTGAATTTCAGTGCAAGCGTATTCATTCTTGACATATAGTGCCACTGCACCTCCTTTTTTGTTTATTCTGTTCTGTTTGAACAAGGCATATCCTTCAATTGTTGTGCTCATATATGAGACTTATCCCACCAAGTCTCCGTGATACCTATCATATCATACTTACTTTCCACTATTTGAAATTCAAGTTCATCCTGTTTTTTTCCCATACTCTGTGCATTAGTATAAAGACATCTCAGTTTACAGACATCCTTTCCTACTATAGGTCCCTTCGAATTTATCTGAAAATTACTGAACTCACCTATCTCTCATTCATTTATTCTCTGATCACTCCCTTTATTGAACTTAGTGTTGGGGATGCTGCACAACATCAAGCTTTTTCTTCCCACCCCCAAGGTTTGTTGCCCCTAAACGTGCAGGTTCCCTTTACACACCATAACTAGTAGCCACTAATGTACCTCTCTCCCATGAGAAGCACTGCCACTCCTTATCACTGCTCCACTTATTTGCTAATCTCACTCTCCTCCACAGAGTGCTCTGTGCCCTACCTGGAAGCAGAAAATAAGGAAATTCTGTATTCATGGAGCTTCTGAGGTTAGATGGGCACATGCACTTATCCTAATTCAATCCTTTTCAGTGAGGGAGGAGCCTCCATATTCAAGTAATCTTAAAAACAAGCACTGTTTAACACTATTTATGGGATAGCTTAGAACAAATGGTAAGTGCAACAGTAAATTCTAAGAACCAAGCCATAACATATTAGTTTTGTGATTTTGAATTCTTATTTTTAAATTATTAGAACTGAGAAACTGCAAAGGTAGAAAAGCAGCATACATATGCTCTAAATAAATAATGCATATTTTGCTTGTCCTGTTTACAGCTCTTTATACTAACTAGCTATAACTTTCTTCAAAATGGATAGGCTATAAAACACAGAGGTTAAAACTGTTAAGGTACAGATTTTTTTTGGCAATATGAACTTTTTAATTAACTTCCATTATATTTTTCTTATGAATCAGAATTTACAATAATACTTAAAGTATATAACATGGTTCTACGAAGGATCTACTTGTTTAGTAGCTATACATTTATATTACTTTACCTCATTACATCAATATAAATCCAAGAAATTCAAAGCCTATTTAAAATCAAATCCTAAATAATTTAAGTTTCATTTTCTTAAATAAAATTAAAGCTCTTAACAAGATATTTTCTAATTTAGAAACTGGGACATAATATTTTCAAACAGCAACAACACAGTATGGAGAAAAGAAGCTTTGCCTGTTACCCCGCAGAGGTGATATAGGAGGCAAAAACAATTTATGTATCCCTTCTATCCTGACAGCTGTGACAATGACTTGCCTGCCAAGAGCTTTTATCAAGTATGTTATAACAACTAGTAATAAGTGTAAATAATAAATGCCTAAGATCTTATGGGAAACAGTAGCAATAGCAAACAATTTTTGGTGCTTGCTGATGGGGGTCTGCTGATCTTGGAATTCCCTGGCTTCCCAGAAGAGTTTTGGCCTGACAATAAACAACAGTTTAATACTTTATCTAATCCCAGCCAGGAGGTGAATTCAGCAGCAAGCTTTTGCAGATGTTCACATCCAATAATCTATCCATAATTGATGAAACAGGGAGGTCAGATGTAATGGCTGCTACTACTCCAGCAACAAATAAATGGTTATTGACAAAACAAGCCAGTGTGGCACTTAGTACTGAGCAGTGACAAGCCTGAAAGCAGAGCAGAAACAGAAGTAGGGATGAGAATACAATCCTCAATCTTGAGATTTCTTCAATATGATGTGTAACATAAGGGCCACCAAGATACACTCCAGCAGATGCAGAGGACTTTTGCCGGGGGTTCTTCAAAGCAAAGATGGTGAAGAGAACAATGAGTTAGATAAGAATAAGATGACTGGAGATCTGCGTAAGTAGAAATGCATGCTCTTGTACAGTAACACTTTGATCCAGATGTCTGGATTGCTTTATCAAACTGATATACCTGAAGTTATATACCTAAGCTGGCAAGATGATGTCATTTCATAAAATCTTCATATGCTATATAATATTTTATACATATATAGCTATCAGTTCCAATTGTTGATTTACATTTATACTCTGACATGTTTATATCTATACCAATCAATAATAATTTTATATAGTGAAAATCTACCTAGATAATGGGTTAAACATATTTACATTAAATAAAAAAATACTAAATAAAAAAATGAATTTTGCAAAATTACATTTTCTACAGATCCTGAAATTGCAAAAAAGTTCCTATTCAATAAAAGTATGTATTTGTAAAGGCTAAGCTCATAATAAATTACAGGAAATGCACTAAAACACCACATTATTGATTAAATAAAATACAGACACTTATATGCAAACAAACTTTGAAATCCCAAGCAAGCATCAAAATGCTAAAATACGATGTTTTATTATGTTTACTAAGCAGTAACTGATATACAGTAGAATGAAACAGAAACTTTGATTGCCATATAGTATCATAAAAAGATTTCAGACAGTAGTAGTCTAAATATTGATATTAGTAAATTCACTTTAAGCAGCAGGGAATGTTAGATCAATTTATTTTACCATTTACTACCAATCCTTCTGATCAGAACTGAAACTGAAAAATATATGCAAGCTGAAAATGGTAGAATGAACTGTGGCAAGCAATGTTCCAAATTTTATGGAATAAGGCATGTTCATGATCTTAGAATTTTCTTGCATTTTCAAAAAGGATATTCAGTGAATTATATGAACCTTCTGTGTGTCCTTTAGGGAGGGGTGGCAAAATATACCTTCACAGTGGCTGTATAATACTTAACATTTATACTGAGATATATATTACTTCAGTAATCCTCGCATCAAGACAATTAAGCAAGATATTATTAATCCCGTAGTTCTTGTTATGTTTTGTTATTAATCCCATAGTTCTTAGAGTTTGCTGAACCTTAGAGCAGTATACTAGGCATACAATAACTCTGAAATGTAGTTTATCACTGTTATCCCCATAATAACCAACAGTATATGTGTGTGTGGGGGTAGTTGAAACTGAGGTCCTTTCTGCACTAGACCTTAAATCCTGGTTCAACCCTGTCCCTGAATTTACATTCTATACTACACTCTAGTTCATCCCTGTAATTATCTCGGGGTATTTTTTGTTTCCACATTACATTGAGGTGACCCTGGTTTTGCCCCACACTTGTCCCAGGATAAATGGATGCTGTTATAATCAGGGATAAATGCAAGGTATTGTGTCGCGAGTTGAACTCTAATAAAACCAGGGATGGGATCCAAGTGTGGAAAGGATCTCAGAATGGCTTACAGCATCTTGCAATGTAGTTCACTGCTGCAATTCATTAATTGCCCACAAGGGTTGCTAGGAGTGAGCAAAGTAATTTAAGTACAACTTCAACTGCTGGTGTGCAGATACTTGTCCTGTTATCACTAAAACAGAGACTGATGTAGGTTTCAAATGCAACCCAAAAGGGTGGAAAATGTGTTACTGAGGTCTATTGTGTTAACCTTGTCTTTTCTCTCTGGAGGGAATGCAGTACCAGCTTTTTAAAAAAGTGACTGAGGCCTACCTTCCATTTTACTTACTTTGCCACCCACTGCCTGCCATTTGCTTCATCTGCCATAGAATTATTTAAATCCAGGATAAATACTAGAGCATGCACAAGGAAGGGAAGGCCCACAAAGGAGGATTGCTTGTGTTAAATTGTGTAGGAATGAGAGCCATGGAGAAGGAAATAAGGGAGGTGACTAAAAGGTGGCAGCGGCTACAAGCATGGACAGCTTCAAGAGGGAATTGGATAAACATATGGAGCAGAGGTCCATCAGTGGCTATTAGCCACAAGGTATAGGTAGGAACTCTCAGTCTGGGGCAAGTGAAGCTCTGTATTCTTGGTGCAACAGTGGGGCAACAGTGGGAGAGCTTCTAGTGTCCTGGCCCTACTGATGGACCTCTTGATGGCATTTTTGGCCACTGTGTGACAGAGTGTTGGACTAGATGGGCCACTGGCCTGATCCAACATTGGCTTCTCTTATGCTCACATAATGTTATGATACTGGGAGACTTGAACTACTCTCACATTGACTGGGTAAATGTGTGCTCAAGTCATGCTGTGGAAATGAAATTCCTAGAGATTATAAATGACTGTGCATTAGATGAGTTGGTCACAGAGCTAACCAGATGGGTAGTGATCTTGATTTGGCTCTGAGCAGTTCTCAAGAGTTTGTTACACAAATTGGGAATGAGGTGTACAAGAGAAAAAATTGGGTTTTTTTGGATTTGGGTATATTGGACCCCCAAAATATCAGTATTTCCCAACATTCTCGAATCCCAATATTCAGATTCAGTAAATATTCAAGAAACCCCAATTTATTCAGGTCCATTATAACCTATGGGGATCAATAGCAAATCTATCCTGGGGTATATTCAATGGTTGGAGGGGCGTTTGAAGTAGAGACACCAAATTTGCAGCATAGCTGCTGGAGCCTCTCCTCAAAAGAACTCCCAAGTTTCCAAAAGATTGGATCGGGGGCCCAAGTTTCCAAAAGATTGGATTCTATGGGCATCTAAAGAAGGTGCCCCCATACTCATTGTTTCCAATGGGGGAAAAAATAGCAATACAAGCCCAGCAGAATGTCCCAGAGAATCTCTGCAGTAGGAAGTAAAGTGTGTGTGTGTGTGTGGGGGACATTTTTGCAAGGCAAGCAACAGAACCAATGCAAGCAGCCCAGCAGAACCAGCGCCACTTTGGCAGTGCCAAAACCCAACAGGACTAAGGTCAAATCTGAGAATCTCTGAAGTAGAAACTGAGGGGGTCATTTCTGCAAGGACAACAGAAACAGTGTAATGTACTAGTGCCCAGCAGCAGAACTCAGTGCTATTGTCTCTGCAGGTCTGATATCAAGCAGAAAACCACAATTTGAGCAAGGGGAGGGGGGTTGCAAGGACATCAGAACCAGTGCAATACTGCCCAGAAGTAGAATCCAGTGCCAGCCTACTAGCGCCCAGCAGCAGAACCCAGTGACATTGTGGCAAATGCCAGCTCAACAGGGCTGATGTCAAACATAAGAACATCCCTGGGACAACACAGAATCAGAATTCGAACAAGGGGGAGGAGGGTTGCAAGGACAGCAGAACCAGTGCAATAGTGCCCAGCGGCACAACCAATGTGGCAGCAGTGCAAACCCAACAGAACTAACCAGTGTCACAGCAGGGAATCCCAGCAGGGTTTTTAAAAAAAGAAATAAGGGCAGTAGAAACCCAGCAGAACACTCAAAAGTGTGGAGTGGGCAGGCAGTTTTGCTAGCCCACTTGAACCAAGGCCAGCCCAATACCCAGAAGTCCAGTAATATTCTGTTTACTTCCAAAGCCAAGAGCAAAGCCACAGAAACCTTATACACCCATTCCCCAGGGAAGACGTCAGAAAGTGAGAGGGAAGGGGTTGTGTCCACCCTGAGGCTCCTCTCTCAGCAGGAGCAGTACACACCAACCATCACTGCCTCAATGGACGAGCCTTAGCCTAGGTACTGCAGCTGCCCTTCGTTCATCACAGTCCAGCTTGCAGCCTTTTCACCAGTGCACACACTGCCGGAACCACGGCTGCATGTCCTGCAGCTGGCTCCGTAAAGGAGGCCAAGTCCTCACAAGCCATTTGAATCATGGGGATGACCAGATCATGTCAGACAAGAGCATCTTTGTGTAGCATTTAAAGGGCCTAAGAACTTCCACAGTCTGAGAGTTGGTCAACTACTCTTTGTGAGCCAGTATGTTGTAGTGGTTAAGAGCACAGGCTCTAATCTCGGAGAACAGGGTTTAATTCCCCGCTCCTCCATGTGCAGCTGCTGGTGTGAGCTCTATCCATTATTAAAAACTAGGAATAAGGCCTGTTGTGGAAATAAATAGAATGAGCTCTAGAAAGAGGCTCTGGGAGAGTGCCAAGGTCTTGGGCACTCAGCGTCAATGTGCTGTGGTGACCTCAGCAGGGTATAATGTCACAGAGTCCACCATTTTCTCCAGAGGAACTGATCTCTACTACCTGAGGAGCAGTTGTAATTTTCAGTGATCTCCAGCCCTCACCTGGAGATTGGCAACAACTGTTACCCAGCAGGAAATGGCTGGTTTGGAGGGCGGAGTCTATGGCATTGTACCTGTCTGAAGTCCCACCTCTCCTCAAACCTCACCCTCTCCAGGCTCCACCCCTCAAATATGCATGCATTTCCCAACCTGGAATTGGCAACCCTATCTCCTTCCCAGCCAAGCATCAACCTGCCATTATCTGCACCTCTGATTTCAGCTGTGCATCTCCTCCCCGCTCCCTCCTGGAGATCAGTTGTAATTCTGAGTGATTTCCAGACCTCTTCTGAGATTGGCAACAGTGGTTCCTCAGAAGGGAATGGCTGGCTGGGAGGGTGGAGTCTATGGCATTATACCTGTCTGAGGTCCCAGCCCTCTCCAGGTTCCATCCCTCAGATCTCCAAGAATTCCCCACCTGGATTTGGCAACCCTATCTCCTTCCCAGTCAGTCATCAACCTACCTTTATTCCCCCCCCCTTCAGCTTTCCATTTCCCCTACACACACACCTGCAACCTCTCCCATGCTCTGAAGCCTTGACTGCCAGAGACCACCATTTTTCGTGCTCTGAAGCCCTGACTGCCACAGAGTCCACCATTTTCTCCAGGGGAACTGATCTCTGCCATATGGAGAGCAGTTATAATTCTGAGTGATCTCCAGCCCTCACTTGGAGATTGGCAACAATGGTTTCCCAGGAGGAAAAGTAGTCTTTCTCTGCAATGGGGACCAAAGCAGTCATTCTCCTTTCCCCCTTTTGACTTGCACAACAACCATGTGAGGTAGGTTAGGCTGAAAGACTGTGACTGGTCCAAAATCACCCAGTCAGCTTCTACAGCAAGAACCTGGATCTAACAGAACCTGCTCTGAAGCACTGACTGCTACGCCTAGGGCAGCCAACCTCCAGGTGGAGCCTGAAGATCACCAGGTATCACAACTGAACTCCAGACAACAGATCTCTCCCCCCTGGAGAAAATAACTGCTTTAGAAGGTGGGCTGTATGGCATTCTATTCAGCTGAGGCCCCTCCCCTCCCCAAACCCTGGCTTCCATAGACTCTACCAGAAAATCTCCAGGAATCTCCCTACCTGGAGCTGGCAACCCTAGGCTAAGGACTGGTCCCAATGAGTTCCTCTCAAAGGCCTGCAAAGAGTTTCCATCCTTTGTCTGAACCAAGCTTGGTTGCCTACTGTGGCAAAACGGGCTCCAGTTTACCACCCAGCTGTTTGCCTCCCAACCTTGTCCCTTGTGCGTATTTCACTCCTTAAATTCGCTGCCACAACTCACTGAATCATCACTGCCTTTTTAGAGGGACAGTGAGACCCCTGTGGCTGAATCTCCATGTTTGGAGATGGAATCCCCAATCTTTGGGGGATCCCTGGAAAGTTGGCAAACCAAGGGTCTGGCTTTTCCTTGCCTCCTTGGGCTACCCCCTCCCTTTGTTATTGTGCAGAGCGGGGGAGACTATGTGGTCAGATTATTAGCCCAAATAAAAGAATTTATCTATTTACACAGTTATGGGGTGCACACACACTGTAGGAGTAAGCACACACTATGAACCAGGAGGACATAAACCCACAGGGGTTAAACACCATCCTCTTTCTGTACACACCATCCTCTGGCTCTCTGCTCTAGCCTCTCTCTGGCTGAGTTCAGACTGGCAATTTGCCCTGGCAGAGCCCCGTTTCAGCGACGCTTTAAAACCGCATTAAAGGGGGCGTTCACACAGGCACATCTGCCTGGTGTTCCCCATCTGTAGGCAACTCGGGCTGTTCTGTTTTCTTCCTGCGTTTAATAGATACCTTATAAAAGCGGTAGCAAATCCCCAAAGAGTGCCTGTGTTTGTCCACTTCCTGGAAGTATGAATGCTCCACCGATAAGCCGGGAGCAACTTGTGTTGGGCAGAAGGCAGCAGCGGTATGATTGGCTGTGCTCCGCTCTACTCCCCCAATTGGCAAAATGTGCTTATGCGCATGAGCGCTTATGCGCACATACACCCACAGCCGAATTAATGGGGAAACACCGCATACAGCGTGCCTCTGGGGCAGCAGTCTGAACGTTCCAGCGCGCCTCCTCCCGGTATGCTCCAGCAGCAGCCCGGGCTGTGTGAACTGGAACAGTTTGTTCTGGGGCTTTTTTGCCGCGACTGGCTCTCGGAGCAAATTGCCAGTCTGAACTCAGCCTCTCTCTGGCCCAGGAGAGCAGGGAAACTTCCATTCATTCCCCAGTCCAGCCGACTGTGGAGTGGCTGAATTTCTGCTGCCTCCAAGAGTTCACCCATGTCTCTGGCTTGTGGCCGGGACAGCCTGGTCAGCACAGGCAGCAGGAGCCTTTCCTAACCTCCTGTAGGATGAAGACGGCCTCCTTTCTGGATGGGCTGCAGTCTATATTGATGCTGCCTTGCGTGTTGGGACAGTCCCTGTTTTCCCGCCCTTTTCTGCCTTGGGGCAGCTGGGAAATGTAGTCCAGCAGATGAGAAAGGCCCATTCAACCCAGTGAGTGATACTCCTACAGGCCCCTCTCTGGAACTACAGCTCAATTAAACCTTATGGCGGAACATTTTAAACAAATAACTATAGACAGCAGCCCAGCAGCCATCTTACAAACACAGGTAACTGACATTTCGTTACACCTACCAACAGCCACTGAGGGAAAAGTTAAGTCCCACACAGGAGGCAAGCAGGAAAAGCGTCTTTGTCAAGAGACAAAGCCATTTGCTAGGAATTCTGACAGAGAAGAATGGCTGAAGGGGAAGTGGGAGGGGAAGAGAAGCAGACTCAGTACCTGGCCAATGGTATGCGAGTACTCTTGAGTGGCCGCTGGCAGGCCAATGGCTGAAGAAGGGCATTTTACAGCCAATGGGAGTGCATGGAATCTTTCCAGCCCAAGTCAGCTTTATATATAAGGAGAGAGGAGAGATGGTATTTTTAACACTACTGATCTTAAAAAATGACACTATAGATTTTCACCAGATATGATAACACAGAGGCTATATAATTTAAGTTTTGAAACAATTTGAACAGAAAGATAATTTTAATAATCAGAAAGAAGGAAATCACTTCTCACACACACATAGAGCATTCAGTAGTTTTCATCAGATTTCTTTGAAACCTGGGCTGTTCATTCAGCTCAGCAAGATACCATAATATTCCCGTATTTATATGTTGCAGAAAAGTAAGGACTAATAAAACTAATGGGAGATTTGCTAGAAAGCAGCTGAATAGCTGCTGTGTGCACATTTAAAGGTACAGACCCCCAAGAACAAAGTTGCATTACTTTAGAATGGCTTTTTAAAAATGTGTCTGGTGCTGTTCTTTTTGACAGAATGTCACTTACAACTGCTTAAATAAATGAAAAAAGAATTCAAGAATTTCTGCTGTAACTCCAAATTACCTGAATGTTTTTTCCTCAAATGCTGTGGAATTGCCTTCCCAGGAAGCTTTTATGAACAGCTTAAATATGGATCATTACAGATAATATCTTATGTTCAAATAGCCAAGTTGGCCAGCTCTTTGGATACTTAAATCCAGTGACCGGGGCTGCCAGCAGGCAGGACAAATCTTTCTACAAACCTGAAAAGGGCCCCAAGATTTGCAGAAAAACATGACATCTAAAAAAAACCCACTGAGGAGTTTTAGAAAGCCCAAAATGATAAAAGGAGAGGTGGTAGCTTTAAGCAATGAATCCCCTCAATGGCTGTTGCTAGGAAACCACAGTACTCCTGGCTAGATTTATGTGAGGAAAAAGGCAGCAGGAGGTGGCAGGGTCCTTTCCAGGCCTATTTTGACCTTTGAGGGAGGACTCATTGGGCCCAACCTGACTAGTGCTGCCAACTCCAGGGTTGGGAAATAACTGGAGATTTTGTGATGGTGTCTGAGGAGGGCAGAGCTTAGGGAGGGGAGAGGCATCAGCTGGATCTAATGCCATAGGGTCCACCCTCTGCAGCAGCCATTTTCTCCAGGGGAGCAGATCTCTGCTGTTTGGAGTTCAGTGGTACTGCTGGGCAGTGTTCCCTCTGAGCTGAGTTAGTGTGAGCTAGCTCACAGTGTTTTAGCCTCCGGCTCACACATTTTTGTCTTAGCTCAGGAAGGATGGCTCCACAGCAAACTAATTTATGCAGCAGCCAATTCGCTCGCTCACAACTTTATGCCAAGTAGCTCACAAAGTAGAATTTTTGCTCAGAAGACTCCACAGCTTAGAGGGAACATTGCTGCTGGGATATAGCCAGGTCCCACATGGAGGTTGGCAAACCTAGGCTGGGCAGCAGCCTCTGATTGACTTGATACCACCCGACTTATCTGACTGAACTAGGCTTGGCTGCTTGCTACTGTTCAACAGCAGATAACCAATGAAAGTCATTGTAGTGTAGTGGTTAAAGCTCCAGAGTAGGGTCTGGAAGACCCAGGTGTGATTACCCATCTTGCTGTGGAAGCTCACTGTGTGATTCTGGACCAGTCACAAACTTTCAGTCTACCCTACCTCTCACAGTTGTTGTGCAGATAAAAAGGAGGAGAGGAGAATAATGTGAGCTACTTTGGTCCCAACTGTGGAGAAAGGTGGGGTATAAATGAAGTAAACAAATAATAAATATAGCTGAAGATGGGAGACAGATAAAAGGTAGGTTGGTAAATGGCTGAGAAGGAGAGAATGAGACAGGGAATGAGGAAATAGTGTGGGGACACGGTATACAGGGGAAAGTGAAGTGACACCACCCAAGTCCCTACCATGCAAGTGGGCTTGACCCAGTGGCCAGCACCACAAAACTGGGCCACAAGTGTTCTAGGTAGAGGCTGCTGTGGGGAAAGCTTAAGACAGAGGGGTAGATCAAGGTAGGTTAGCTGTTGGGTGGGAAGGACATAGGGTTGCTAACTCCTAACCTGGATTCCTAGAGATTTTTTTGGGGGGGAGAGATTGGAAAGGGTGGGGTCTGAAGATGGGAGAACCTCAGAAGGGTATAATGCCATAGACTCCATCCTTTCAAGCAGCCATTCCTCCAGGTGAACTAGTGTTGCCAACCTCCAGGTGGGGTCTGGAAATAACCCAGAATTTCCAGATGACAGAGAACAGTTCTGGGAGAGATGGATTCTGTGGCATTGTGCCCTGCTGACGTCTCTTTTCTCCCCAAACCTTGCCCTCACAGGACTCTACCCCCAAGTCTCCAGGAATTTCACAACTGGCAACCCTAAGTGGGAACCGATCTCTGTAGCTGGGAAATCCATTGTGAGTCCAGGAGATCTCCAGGCCCCACCAGGTGATTGGCAACCCTAGAAGGAGAGAAAGAAGTAGGAAAAGAGGAGGGGCTATGGAGGCTCTTAGGAAAGGGAAAGAGAAATAGTGGGGGAGGGGAAATGAGATGCCTCCCATAAGTCCTTGTGGGTTCCCACTTGTAATAATTGTAAAGCGCAAAAAGTGTTCTACAAATCTTATTTTCACAACACATGAATACTTATCTGTCAGACCTAAATCTGATATACAGAATTTGATGGAACTCATAATTTAGTCTTGTTCTATTAATCTCTATAAGCAGAATATTGAAGACTAAAAACATTTTAAAGCTGACAAGACGATCTTCTGGTCTAACTCTGTGTACAACAGTAAAATATTGAAGAGAAGTGGCTATAGGATTAGTTATCAAAATTCTTTGAATAGAGAAGGGTTACGAGTAAGCAAGGTAGATTTATTCTTACTAATTACTTGTCTTGAAGGAATCTGTTCACTGACGTGTTATGAATGTGTTATGACTTCAGTGCCAAGATCAAACTAAAGATGCATACAAAAGATCACTTAGCAAAGACTAATTACTCCTTAAGACACTTCGAATCACTCTTTTATGCATACAAACAGGAAGATCAGACAGGCAAATGAGGAGATTTTCTCATTTTTTCAGTGTTTATCTATATGCAGAGACAGTCCTAATATATGTAGAGAATTGGTGGTAGAATAAAAGTCGTAGTTTGAATTGATCTGTTTTGGGAAAAATGTGGGTTTATGAACATGCCTTTGATATAACATTCAGCCCCTTCAAGACTTGCAGTTCCATGACTTGAGAGGGGTCTGTAAGGCAATGAATAGAATTTATTAAAAACTAAATCCAGATGACTGAAGAAAATAGATAATGATGGTATACACAACAGAAGAAAGCAACACTTTCAGGTAACCATCATATCTACTCTGTGGAAAATTGCCTCGCAATCCCAAATGTGGTAGACAGACTTCAAGTAAAAAATGCCAGCTCCATTCAGATTGCTGAGCTGCAGACTGGAAGGTCTGTAGTTTGGCAGTTTGAGACCCTAATACTGCGTGACAGAGTGAGATCCTGTCTCTGGCCCCAGTTCCTGCCAGCCTAGCAGTTTGAAAGCAAGAAACTGCAAGTAGATTAATAGGTACTGCATCAGTGGGAAGGTAACAGTGTTCTGTTCACCTCAGCGTTTAGTTATGCTGGCCACATGACCACAGAAATGTCTTTGGACAGCGCTGGCTCCCTGGCTTGGAAATAGAGATGAGCACCACCCTCTAGAGTCAGATTCAACTGGCTTTCGAACAAGGGAAACCTTTACCTTTAACAATATTGTTATGACAAAAACAGGTTGCTTACCTGTGACTGATGGTCTTTGAGTGGTCATCTGTGCAGTATCACAGATGGGTTGGGCGCCTGCGCATGACCTCAACTGGAGAAACTTCCAGAGCTTGCCTCAGAACCTTTTTGGTGGGCTCTCTTCCCACCCTGGGTAGCAGCCATGCACTGTGCATGCTTGGAGCGGGGAAGAGAGCCGCCTCCCACTCAGTTTCTTTGACCGCTATTGATAAGTCCCATTAACTCAAGGTAAGTGATCAGGAGATGCCAGCAGAGGGGAAGGCTGAGTGGGATTGTGGTACTGCACAGATGACCACTCAAAGATCATCAGTTACAGGTAAGCAACCTGTTTATATTCGTCGTGGTCTCTGTGCAGTCCCACACATGGGTGATTACAAGAGCTGAACCAGTTGGAGGAGGGAGCTGGCAGCTGAAACAAGAATACTGGCTAGGGCACAGCATCATCATTTAAATTCAGAGGTCCTATCTGAAGAAGCAGCAGGATCAAGTGAAGAGAGATCGCAATACCGCTTGGCCAAATGCAGCATCCCGTCAAGCTCGGATGTCTAGTACATAATGGGTTACAAAGGTCGATGCTGAGGACCATGTTGCAGCAGCACAGACATCTTCCAATGAGACACCAGCCAGGAAGGCCATCGATGTCAATACTGCATGTGTAGAGTGGGCAGTAATACAGGTAGGAATGGGTTGATGTGCCAGCTCATAGCACAGGGCTATGGTGGAAGTCACCCATTTCAACAGGCGTTGAGAGGAAATTGGCAGCCCTGCATTCGGGGGGCCGTAGGCAACGAAAAATCTAGGAGACTTATGGATAGGCTTTGTGTGGGACATCGGGATCGAGATCACCAGATTCCGAATGGTCTGATAGAGGCAAAGGAGAAGGTGATCGTAGAGGCTGAGAGATGTCAAGAGGCGTCTGGTGATCAGGAGGTGGATGGTACCAAGGTTCTAAGACTGAACTCTTCGGGGCATCCATAGGTCTTGAAAGCTCTGGAGGCTGATCAGGTGCCAGAGAACGAGCTGGGTAAGGGTTGCTAGCCAGAGGGCTTTTAAGGAGTTGCCACTTCAGCGGCGGAATGCCGCGGAATTGAGGCACTCCTTCGCCCTAACGGGCCTACCGCTAGTGGCCGAATGGCTCTAGCTAGGCTGACTGGGGCAAGCGAAGGAGATCGAGCGAGATGTGACAACTGAGGCGAGGCTGCAGGCAGCCAAGGATGAACGTGAGTTCATGAAGAAACAGTGAATTCCCTGCCCCTTTGTTTTATCAGTTTGGAGGGAGCTCCCCCCCCACATGAGCAGCAAATAGAAGAAAAAGGGTAGATGGGTAGATGGACAGAGCCTGAAGCTCCCTTCTCCTTTTTAGAGATTCTGTATCTGGAACAATAGCAAAATAATAGGAACCACAACCGTGATGGAATACTAACTAGCAATTAATCACAAAAAGAATTTATTAACCATGTTTGACCAATAACTAATCACGTTTTAACACATATAAAATTCTCTCAATAATGCACAGAAGCATTTAACAGTCACAGTACATGTTATGTTGTGATTCAAATGATGGTATCTATTGCATATATTTAAGTTGCTCTCCAATCCAGCTGCCAAAAGATCATAGCTTCCGTGTTTCCAAAAAGATCCAGATGGATGAAATGTACACAAATTATAAATATTTGGAAGCTCTGGTTTCCTGTGTTACTGAGACATGCTCAACAAATTCCAAATGGATAAAAAGAACACAAATTACAGATATTCACAAGCTGGAGCAACAGCAGCTGCTTTTGCCACTTGTGCTACTCACTGTACTGAAGCCACTTGCCCCCTCCTGGTTCTCACAATTTGGAAGGATGGAGGCCAAAGTTAACAAAAAGAAATACTTGCCTCCCCTTTTCTCTGATTCCCACCCTCCATCTCACACATCCAGCAGCTATTGTGCCAGTAACACAAGGGGTAGAGTTGCTGGACACCAAATTGAGCTTATCTGCCTGCACAGAGGATTGCTGAGAGGCTGGAATTCTTTACAGCCTCCCTCTCCTGGGTGAGTAACAGAGTTCTGCCCTCTTCCCACTATCCAACAATATCTCAGCCACGTATTCTTGCATATTGTCAGTTACACTGCCATGATCTTTCCTGTCTGTATTCACACAGTGTCTGTATTGTTTTGTTTTAATTAGCTGGCACGCCTGTGCATAGAATGCTTTGCTGTAACTTGTAGGAGAGTTCTCTACCCCTGCTTCCTATCTCAGTGTCCTTGAGCAAGAAGAGACACAGGCTGAAGTTCCCAGCTGGTGGAAAGTTTCTCGCCTTAGGTGGAGGAGGGGAGGGGGCACATCTCCTGCTTATTATGTATCCTCCTGCTGGGAGTATTCCCGCGCGCGCTCAGTTTTCATTCGCTAATAGCGCTTATGCATCACACTATATCTGTAAGCCATTATGCTTGGTGGGGCATTCCTTTTTTTTTTGAAATAACTCTCCTGAAAAGGAGAGAATTTTATTTTTTTATAAGAAAAGGGTAAGGTAGACAGATGGGAAGAGAAAAAAGAGCGGAGTGAGTTTTTTTCTGTTAGTAAAGGTTAGTTTTATTTCTTCCAGTTGTCGGCATCCATCACGGTTGAAAGATCTTCTTTTCAGCTTTACAAAGTCCAAATCAATTCTGTTAGTAAAGTTAGTAAAGTCCACTGGGGTTAAATCAAATCCTTTCAGATGTTACACGCACAAGTTCTTTTTTAAGTCTCTCCAAATTATCATTAAGTCCTTTGAACTTTAATGCCTCCCGTTCCGTCACTTCCTTCCCCCGGGCCGCCGTCTTCTTCAAAAATCCAAATTTTGAGTACTGCTTCCTCCTCTGTGCTGGCATGTCTCTTCAGAAATTTTTTAATCCATCTTCTTTCGCTTCTTTTTTCTTGTTGTTTCTGGCAGTCATTGCTCGTTGGCTCCATTAACACTCGAGTTGAAATTAGATCTCCATTACTTGCTAAGCTCAACACCCCTTTCTACTGGCAGAGTATATCCTTTTTTAAAAGGCGGAGTAGGCTTTGAGAGCCTTGTCCGCCTCTTTTTTTATTTATTCGCTCCACTGCCAGATAGAGGTGTCAAGACTTTCGTCAAAATAAATCTGAGATCTTCTTTCCCTTCTTCATCCATAGCTTGGAACTTTAGCATCAAATTAATTTTCTATACATTTTCTGCCATCAACCTTGTTAATTCTAAATATTTGTTTTTGTAATCTGATGAGAACAATTTCCATTTTGAAAGCGTTTCATTGATATTTTAGATTTACTCCAGCAGGTGGCGCAGTATCTCAATCTCTTGTTGATTGACAGCTAGTTCTGGGGGGGTTGACTGGAGCGGAAGTCCCTCCTCTCTTCTCTTCCGTTCTAAGCAGGATTTTCCCCAGCATCGACATTTTGTTTTTATTTACTTTTTCAAAGTTCGTGCCACATCCCCCAGAAAGCAACTAAAGCCGCAATCTTCTGTAGAACCCCAACGGTACTTTCACCAACATTTTTTCTTGTTACCCCCCTTCGCGTTTCCTTTAAAAATTCGCTTCTTCGAAGAGGGTGGAAGCTCCTCCCTCCTCCCATACGCTTATCCGCTTGTGGGGGTTTTTAATTTTCGCTTCAAAATAGATCTTCAACTCACGATTAGATGCCATATCTTCTTTTCATGGTAATTCATCCGCTTTTCCTCACTCCTGGAAGTCGGCAGGGCTGCTAAGTCCCATTCGGGACGCACTACGCGGCGGGGCCGATTGGGGCGGGGAGAAAGCCTCAATTTCCCGGCAGTTTGCCGGCAAAGAGGCTACTCCCCATGCGCCCCCGGTTCGGAGCCTTTGACTAAGGCTCACTAGGGTCTTTCGCAAACGCGAAGACCCCCCCATTCCGCGTGTGGGCTAACCGCCTCCGGGAGCATCCCGAGAAGCGGCCGCCATTCGCAGCACCGAAACCGAAAGCCCTTGGTGGGGCATTCCTGACAATGACTCTGCTAACTGGGGCAACTTACCGGTATTCCAATAAAGCATATCTTTTATGAAGAGTGCCTGGATTTACTTGCAGTTGAACCTGACACACATGTAGTTTCCAGAACAAAAGATGACTTAACTAAAGTGATCCACAAAGCCACATGTAGAAGGGTTCTGTGGTGCTTGCTCATTTCAGATATATATAAAAAATGAAGGCCTCACAGACAGGGTACTCAATTTCCTCTGCTACCAGGTAGATCTTCAGTGAAAGAAAAGGTTCAAGGTAGGGCTAAAGAGCTCACAGATCTAGGGCACACACAGAGGAATATGGATGGCTTGTGGAGGAGAACAGAAAGAGGTATTTGGGTACAGTCATGTTTCTAATGATGTCTTCAGGAGAATGACGGGCTCTGAATTCCAGAACTGGGCTTTGACCAAAAAAAGAACTATTTTCAGACTTTTTTTGGGGGGGATGGCTCATATAAAGTGAGCCAAATTCTGAGCCAAGGGGAGCTCGTTCATCACTACCAGAAACTCACTCCCATTCTCATTTCAGCAAGTACTAACTAGGCAAAATGTGAAAATGGAGCACAAAACATTAGACTGGAATAACTCTGCATAGGATTGCACTGTTATGTCACATTTTATCTCATTGTCCACTAAAATGCATGAGAATAATAGGTGTGTTAGCCTGTAACTTATTAATACAAAAATGTCAGTCTAATGGGTCCAATTTATCTGATGAAAAGAGCTCCAACTCACAAAGCTTATGCTTTAAGGTGGCACTGAGTTCCTGTTTTATTTTACAAACATTCAGTTTTGCTGAAATGGTAGTATACATAGGAATCTAATTTACTAGGCAGCTATGAAGTGTTCCAGGGAAACACTTTGCTCTATTTTTTAAAAGCTTCATTCTCAAGACAAGATTTGTATTTTAAAGGCTGCAACTTAATAATGCCCACTTTTAAATTAACGTATTAGGTGATTGCCTTTAATGTATGTTTTCCATACAGTCGGATTAAGAGAGGAGTAATGAAAGGAAACAGTGTCTGTAAAAAGCTGCTTCCTTTAGATTCCCCCAGAAGGAGACTGCCTGAGGTAGGCCACAGGACAAAGGGATAAAGAAGATGAAAACTGTGATGCAAAGCAGGAAAATAAGTGTTGAGACCCCCAAGTGTATACCTAAATAGTCCCATGCTGTGTGGCAAGACCCTTTTAGCATGCTACAGAAGCTGGTGATGAACTACACATTACCATGTGGCAAACTGGCTCCTAGCAGTATTGTCTGCACATTACAAGTAATGAAAACCACTAGTCCTCTGGGAGCAGACTGCAATGATTTCATCTCTGTAAGCATCTGAGCTCCCCTTGGATAAAGAGACTATTAAACTGAGAACAGAATGGTAAATTTTAGCCAATGTTTTCTAATTGGACAGTAAACCTCACTGTATTCAGTGAAACTGAAAACTTTTGCTGTTTTACTGATATATATATTGATTACTGCTTAAAATTTAAGGAAATCTATAAAAGAATTTCTATTTCTATGCTAACATCCATGATGTATTGTGTACTTTTGATTGATAAAATGAAGGAAATTTAATTACTGCTACAATTATGTTTTTCTATAGAAATACCATGAAAGTTATACCATTTAAAATTACTCATAGTATAAAACTAATGTATTAAGGACAAAACTGAGAAACAGACGTTGCTTCTAATTTACCCTCTCCACATTCTAACTCTTGTAAAATGATAAAATAGGCTTATGCTTAAGGGCAACTATTCTGCTTATGACTTATTAAAAATAGTAATGGACACCAGAGATATCAAACCTTGTCAGTTTGGTGTCAATGAAATGAACCTACGCTACTATTTTGATCAAGGTGTTCCTAGAGCTGTAAAAAATGTGCACACAGATTTTTAGCTCTGTCAGTTTCTGTGATTACTTTCTTCTTAACAAATACTTGTGGATCTCAGGAGAAATTGTTTTAAAAGCTGCTGGATGAAAAAAGTTTTGAGCTGGTTTGTCCTTTATAAGATAATCTGAAGGAAACAGATTCAGTGAGTCCTATTTTGCAACAGCACTCACTAAACTGAAATGTCTAAATCTATTTTGGAGCATTAATTGAAGACAACCTGCACTTCAGAACAGCTTTAATCACCCCCACAGAATATAGTTCCTAGGTCATCTGTATATACACTGTATACCAAGACTTAACCAAACCACTGCTTTTATGTCTTCTTCAGAATGAAATCAATTTAAAATTTATTTATAAACTCTATCCAGTGCAAGCTAATGTGAAGAGGATGGAAAAGTACAGTTCAACAAAGTGCGTGTGTAAGCTGCTGTCTCCGTGAGCTGAAATCTTTAAGTTCTCTTTGACCTCAGGAATACAATTTACACACCAGAGAGATCACAACTTCTGTAACAATGTCTCCATGATGTCAGATCATCTACTAAAGTGCTATGGTCAAGACAGTGAGCAGTGAACAAGCAACTTATTAGTGCAAAGCTTTCCTCAACCATAATCAGCTGCAGCCATCCATGGTAGGAAAGATTTTGCCACTGAGGTGCATGTCCTGGTAACTTCTAGATCAGATTACTACAGTGCTCTCTGTGTGGGGTTACCTTTGAAGACTATCTGGAAGCTACAGCCAGTACAGAATGCTGTAGTCAGAATGCTGACTGGAGCAGGTTGTAGGAACCATATTATTCCAGTCTCTTTCCATCAACACACTCTGCTTCAGGGCACGATTCAAGATGCTTTAAAGCCCTATGCAGCTTGGGGCCAGCATACCTGAAGGACCACCTTCTCTTATACGAACCTAACCTGTCTTCTTCAGAGGCACTGCTTCACGTGCCCTGCCTATCTGAGGCTAGACAGATGGCAACCCAAGAAACTGCCTTCTTGGTTATGGCACCAAAATGTTGGAACTCTCTCCCTAGGGAGATTCATCTGTCTCCCTCTATCATTATCTTCCAACAGCTGGTGAATACTTTTTTGTTTTGTTTGCCATTATCCCACTAACTGTTATTGGTCCTCCTCCATGGTTGTGTTCTTATGTATTTACATGTAATTACTGAAATTGTTTAATTATTTTATATATACCTTGTTTTAAATGCTGTCTTAATGTCTAAAATATTTTCATGTTGCCATGTTTTAATATTTTGCTGTTCACTGCCCTATTTGAGTGGAAAAGCAGCCTAGAAATGTTTTAGTGCCGGTCTGATTTACACTTTCAGAAAAAAGCATGTGGTACATCCTCAGCTCTCTACCACTTCAAAATACAAGTGGAGAATCACATGATGAAATGTTCCCAAGTCAAAAGCATTCTTCATGAAGAAATCAAATGTGTAAGTGAGAGGGTTCTAGCTTAGCCTCCTCCCAGATGGCCAGTGATTTCCCTTTCATTTGTTCTCATTTCCTCTGCTCTGCATAATCTGATAAACTTGTCTCTATTCATCAAACCACTTTTCTTTCCATCTTTAAAGCTCATGTTTTTAACACAGTATTTCCTGATTCATTCTGGCTTTGTCAAGTTCACAATTCAACCATTATTTTGCTTACTTTTTAAAACAACATATACTGTTAAAACCCAGTTCTCTTCCCAATTGCTATCCTAAGTCTTTTGGGACGGGAACTGCAACTCTATGTTCTGCAAAGCACCTAGCACACTGTTAGCACTATCTGAACACACGATGCTGCCTTATACTCAATCAGACCTTTGGTCCATCAAGGTCAGTACTGTCTACTTAGACAGGCAGTGGCTCTCCAGGGTCTCCTGTGGAGGTCTTTCATATCAACTAATTACCTGATCTTTTTCACTGGAAATGTCACAGATTAAAGCTGGGGCATTCTGCATGCTAAGCACATACTCTGTCACTGAGCTATGGTCCATCCTTAGTGCTATCTATTTAAATGATAAATACAACACTAATAAGAAGACCTATCTGAGTGGAACACATTAACTATTACATAACTTTTTAGTCTAGATTCATGAAGACTAATTGGAAAATCTCCCAATAAAGAGGATGATGCAGTTTTGAAGTACAATAATAGATGAAAGTTCAGATAGTTGACCTTTCCCCCCAGATTAAAAAGTTCAAATTCTAGAGTTTAATATAAATACTTATTGTCCTACTGATTTAGAGTCCAATGGCACCTTTAAAACCAACCAAGGTTTATTCAAGGTATGAGCTTTCATGTGCACACACACTTTATCAAATACATTAGAATGGCAGGCAAGGTTCAAACTTATAGCAGACAATGAACAGCAAATTAACATGCAATATGATGATGATCAAGATACGCAAAGTGACACTAAATAACAAGTTAAGGTTATAGGGTCAACAGTTATAAAGCAATAAATGTGTCAAACTAGCAGATAAATGTCTAAAGGTATCTTTTCTAATTGTGGAAAGTGACCGGAAACCTTCATTCTCTCCTGTCAGGCAAGAGAGCCTCCTCCCACTCAGTTCCTTTGACCGCTACCAGTAAGTCCCATTAACAAAGGTAAGCGATCAGGAGATGCCAGCAGTGGGGAAGGCCAGGTGGGATTGTGGTACTGCACAGATGACCACTCGAAGATCATCAGTTACAGGTAAGCAACCTGTTTATCTTCTTCATGGTCCCTGTGCAGTCCCACACATGGGTGATTAATGAGCTGAACCAGATGGAGGGGGGAGCTGGCAGCTGAAAAAGACAATAAACAGATTAGGACACAGCATTATCATTTCAATTGATAGGTCCTACCTGCAGAAGCAGAAGAATCAGTTGAAGATAGACTTCAGTACCGCTTGGCCATATGCAGCATGCCGTCGAGCTCAAATGTCCAGTGCATAGTGGGACACGAAGGTTGAGGTGGAAGACCATGTGGCAGCAGCACAGACGTCTTCTAATGTGACATCAGTCAGGAAAGCTGTCAAAGTCGAGATTGACCTCGTGGAGTGAGCGGTGACAGAGGTAGGTGTGGGTTGATTCGCTAACTCATAGCAAAAGGCTATGGTTGAGGTCACTTGGACAAGCACTGAGAAGAGATAGCCTCACCTCTGCATGGAGAGGCATATGCAACAAAAAGCCTTTGAGACTTTCTGAAGGGTAGAGCTCTCTGGACATTGAGACAGTGTAAAGCTCTTTGCAGAGCGTCAGCCGGGTTTGGAAAAAAAGTGGGTAGGACAGAAGACTGAGACAGGTGAAAGGCAGAAACCACTTTAGGGAGAAAGGAGGGGTCTGGTCTGAGAACAACTTTCTCCTTGTGAAAAATTGTGTACGGAGAATCTGCTCAGAATACAGCAAGCTCTCCAACCCGGTGAATTGTCACGACAACAATCAAGAATGCTGTTTTCCACGATAGAAGTCGAAGGTCTATCGAAGCCATGGGCTCAAACGGCTTGGACATCAGGCGGGTGAGTACTAGAGACAGACTCCAGGATGGCACTAGTGGCTTTTGAGGTGGACAGAGGAGGAGGAGACCTTTGAGAAAGGACTTCGTGAGGCGGGGGGAGAACATCGTAGATCCCTGAATTGAAGGGTGATACACCGAGATAGCCGCAAGATGCATTTACAGGGAAGCGTATGCAAGACCAGATTCCTTCAAGGAGATGATGTAAGATAAAATATCTGGTAAAGAGGCTCAGACTGGATCAAAGCAGTGGTGCAGGGTGTAGGTTTGAAAATGTTTCCACTTTGATTGATAAGTGTTGTGGATTGATGGTTTCCGGGCATTAAGCAACACTTCCCGAACCACCGGTGGGAAGTTTACTGGGAGATCTTCCAAGCGGTGAGTTTGAAAACCCCCGGATTGTGGTGGAGGACCCGGCCCTGATCTCAAGAGAGGAGATCTGACACGCGAGGGAGCTGAAAGAACCATCTCTTGGACAACTGCAGGAGGTGAGGGAACCACAGCTGGTGTGGCTACCAAGGAGTGATGAGGATACACATGGTGGCATCCACTATAATTTTATGGAGAACCCTGGAGATGAGGGGGAACAGAGGGAAAAAATAAAACAGGGCCCCAAACCATCTGTGGAGATAGGCATCTCCGAGGCATCGGGCTGATGGGGGACCTTGAGCAAAAAAGAGAGGGCATCAAGCATTCTCTGAAGTTGTAAACCTGTCTATGGTCAGGCAATTGAACTCAAGGAAAACAGGGCAAAGATATCGAGGGTGGAGAGACCACTTGTTGTCATGAGGAGCTGATCGACTGAGCCAATCAGCACTGATGTTCCGAACACCGGGAATGTGAATAGCCGATATGGAGATTGAATGTCAAAGACACCAATTCCAGAGGCGAAGAGTCACATGACAGAGGCAGTGCCTCCCTGTTTATGTAGAAGACAGTAGCAATGTTGTCTGAGGTGACCTGAACAACCTTGCTGGACAGAAGAAGAAGGAACGAGATGAGGGCAAGATGAACAGCATGTAGCTCCAAGGCACTGATATAGAGAGTTCTCTCCCAAGGAGTCCAAGTTCCTCTGGCAGACAGAGTCCCACACTGGGCTCCCCAACCCCAAAGGGAGGCGTCTGTTGATAGGCAGATCTCTGGAAGTCAATGTTGAAACGGCATGCTGGAGAGGAGATGCTGCGGGAGAGACCAGCAGGCTAGGCTGCCGAGCGCTTGAGATGGAATTGAAAGTATTGTGTTCCAGTGACCCTTCTGAGGATCGAAGTTGTGGATGAACCAGAGCTGGAGCAGGTGCATCCTTAATCTGGCATGAGGGACCACAAATACTGTGGAGGCAAAGTAACCAAGGAGTCTCATGATCGAGCGAGCCAACTGTTGGGGGAATGCTGAAAGGTCGAGACTAGGGACACAATGTCCTTGGCCTTGGATTCTGGGAGAAAGGCCATTTTGGTTATGGCATTGAGGAAGGCTCTGAGGAATTGTAAGGTTTGAACCAGTTGAAGGGCAGACATCATCAGATTGATGCAGAGTCCCAGGGAGCGTAGGACAGCCAGTGTGGAATGAACATCCTCAAGTAGTTGAGATCGTGTCAAGGACACAAGAAGCCAGTCGTCGATGTACAGATAAAGGGCAATCCCTCTGTGGTGCAATGCTGCTGCAACTACAACCATTATCTTTGTGAAAACCCTGGGAGCCATACAGAGGTCGAAGGGAAGGACCCTGTACTGACAGTGAGTGGCCCTGATGGCAAAGCGGAGAAACTTGTGATGTTGAGGTCGGATGGTGAAATGGAAATAGGCATCTTGGAGATCTATTGATGCTAGTCATCAAGTCTTGTGGAGGAGACAAAGGATAGATTGCAAGGTGACCATCTGAAACTTCTTGCAGAGGACAAAAAGGTTGAGATCTCGAAGGTCCATGATAGCCTGGAAACTGCCATCCTGTTTAGGAACAAGGAAGTACCTGGAGTAGAAGCCTAGAATTTGTTGTGCCTCCAGAATGATCTCAATGGCCCCTTTTTCGAGACGCGTAAGCACCTTTAGACGAAGTGGTGGATCTGGGGGCGTGATGATGAAGTGAGGGAGGGTTGGGGGCGAAATGAACTCTATGGCGTACCCAACCCATACAATGGTGAGGACCCAGGTGTCAGTGGTAATGTCTTCCCAAGTTGGAAGGAAGGGGAAGAGCCGGGTCCTGACAGGAGGGGTGAAAGAAAGTGGTGGTGGCAGGCAATCTAGGTGGTCAAACGGACTGCTTGGGTTGTTGCGGCTTCTTGGTTGCTTGCTGTCTTAGTTTTTGGGGAGGTGGACGAGAGTCATAGGGTTGCCGCTGCCATTGAGAAGTGGCAGCAGGAGAAGGCTGACGTTTATTGTAATAAGGCTTCCATTGTCGGTAGCGAGGATGCAGCGTGGAGGTAGAGACTCAGATTTCTAGCCTTCTTTCTACTATCATTTACTATCACAGCCTTCAGAGTGTCATCTGCAGTGGAGTGAAACAGACCTTTGCCATTGAAAGGCAAATCTTCTACTTTAAACTTGACATCTGTCTGAAGAGATGTATTTCGAAGCCAAGCATGCCAGTGGAGAGCAATGGAAGATGCAAGGACTTTGGAAGAACAAGTGACAGCATGGCGTATCAAGTTGATTTGTTGTTTAGAAATCGTGCAAATCTTTGAAAGGGTGGCAGATAGTGTAAGTCTACACGCATCGGGAACCAAGTCGAGAGCTGGTCGAACACCTTGAGCCACATTAAAAGCAGAAAAGTAGGACAGGTAGGTATCAATCCTAATATTCATAGCCGCCACAGAGTAGGTTTTCTTCGCAATGGAGTCAATTTTACGGCTCTCACGGTCAGGAGGAACAGACTGTCGAGGCTGCTTGGATCTCAAGAAGGAGTGAATTATCACTGAGTTCGGCGAACACTGGGTAAATAGGAACTTTCCCAAAGACTCTTGGATTTTGTAAATGGCACCATATCTCCTCGATATCAGAGGTACGGAAGTGGGTCAATCCCATGACTCCTTGAGCATCGAAAGGTGCACCAGAAGCAAAGGCAGGATTGTCGAAGGTGGCAAATCTGCCTGGACTAATTTATGGACGACACCCATCACTGCTGGGGTATCGGTAGAACCCTGCCCTTGAAGAGCCATGGCCATTCGAGTAATAAGCTCCAGATAGGCTTTGGGACCTTCAGTAGGAGAAATGGAGCCAGAATGGTGACTGTCGTCCTCAGTGAGAATGATGTCAGGGTCAAGATTACCCAAAATGGAGCAGTCAGACACCGAGTCCAGAGATGGTGATCAAAGATGTTGAAACACATTTAAAGTCATCTGAGTATCAGCAGGCAGACGGTACAGAGGTTCTGATGGAGAATGCTTCAGGGCAACTGCTGACGTCGATGCATCTGGAGGCTGGTCAAGCTCCAGGGAATAGATCGAGGCGACAGAGCGTGAGCGTCAAGTGCGAGACGAGATGGGGAGGTGACAATGGAGGTCAGGGTCCCGCGATGGCATATAGCAGTCCCGGTGAGAAATGGAGGACCTGGAGTAAGAGTGTGGGCGATACGACCTATCATGCCTGATATCCGGGGACCAGGATCTGTAATTGGACCAATACTGTGACCGAGAGAGCCATCTGTGGTAGTCATATGCCCTGCAATCATAACGTGATTGAAGGGATCTGGATCGATTTCTCATAAAATGCTCCCTGTCATCCATAAGGTGGCTAGGCAGCTGGGAGTCACGAGATATAGAGCGACAAGCAGCAGCCCTTGGAGAAACATGGTGAGAAGAAGAGTTCCATGGCGCTGACTTAGTTTGTTGACCAAGCGGAAGGCAATCCGTTGGAGAAGATAAAGCCAGTGGTGAAGTTGAAGGCTGGTGCTTAGACTACTGAGAAGGGGTTGCCGTAGAGGCCACCTTAAGAATCGATGTCAAAAGACCAGAGATTATTACAGGATCGAGATTCGGAGCTGAGGTCGATTTCGACAGCTTCAATATTGGCGCTGAGGAGGGTTTATCATCTTGCTTTTTAGGTTTTTGTTTCAAAGGTTTAGCAGTCTCAGGGTTAGAAGAGGCCTTCTGAGGGGCAAAAGAGGAACGAGATGCTATCGAAGACATTGTAGGACGCAATGTTGCTTCCAAGAGAACTGTTTGAAGGCGGGCCACCCTATTCTTACAGGCCTGCCTAGTGAACTTAGCACAATGAGGGCAGGAGTCAGCCTGATGAAACTCCCCCAAACAAACTAAACAAAGGTCATGGCTGTCATTAGATGGGAGTTTAGCAGAACAACGGCGACACAACTTAAAAAATAGGGTGTGGCCTATGCAAACACCTTTCTGACCAACAGGGAGGGGAAGGGGGAGTGGGGAACGAAAGAACAAAAGTGAAGAAAAATAGTAAAGTGAACTTTTTTTTTAGTTTTAGAAAAAAAATAAAGGAAAGAAGCAGAAAGAAGAAGTCAATGAAGAAAAGGCAAAAAACTCAGCTGAGGCAATTTGAAGAGCGATCGCTGTGAGGTGTGAATACAAAAGCAGTTGAAGAAGAGCTGAGTGGGAGGCGACTCTCTCCCCTGCTCCAGGTATGCACAGTGCATGTCTGCTCCCCAGGGCGGGAAGAGAGCCCGCCAAAAAAGACTCCTGAAGTGAAGCCTGGAATATTCTCCGATCGAGGTCATGCGCAGGCGCCCAACCCATGTGTGGGACTGCAGAGAGACCACAAAGAAGATCATACAAGCACACGTGGAGCTCTTTACGAGGCATAACAGAAAACACAAGAGTCAATAAAATAAGGAACAAGAAGTCACACCTATCAATAATATATAGACAAAAACAAGTTGCTTACTTGTAACTGATGATCTTCAAGTGGTCATCTGTGCATTCACACCTCTGGGATATAGTGCGCCTGTGCCAACCCCGATCAGTATAGTGGAAAGCAAAAGGGATTTTCGTGCCCGCTCCCCTGTCATGTGCCGGGCTCCACTGCGCGTTACTAAGGGGAGGGCACGAGGATCCTGCCAGTTCCTTCTGACCACTGCCCTCAGTCTCCAAAGAAAGGAAAGGACTGAAAGCAGAGGGGAAGGAGAACGGGTGGTGTGAATGCACAGATGACCACTTGAAGATCATCAGTTACAGGTAAGCAAACTGTTTATCTTCTTCGTGGTCTCTGTGCATCACACCTCTGGGAGACTGGCAAGCAGTACATACTTTCCTGGAGGAGGGAGCCGAGGTCCTAAATCTGCGCTGCCTGCAACACTGCTCGTCCTACTGCTGAACGCTGATGAAGATGTACGTCTAGGGCATAGTGCTTCACAAATGTGTGAGGCGTGGCCCAGGTCACTGCATTGCAGATGTCTTCTAGTGACGCACCTCGCAGGAAAGCTGTGAATGCAGCCACTGCCCGGGTGGAATGTGCCCTTAGCGGCCCTGGGAGCGACTTCTTAGCTAATGTGTAGCATAACTTAATAGTCTCCACAATCCATTTAGATAGAAGTTGGGATGACAGCTTCTTCCCTTGGGAGGGTAGAGCGTAAGAAACAAAAAGAACCAGTGATGTTCTAAAGGGTTGTGTTCAATTCAAATAGAAGAGTAGACGTCCAACGAATGGAGCCGGCGTTCATCATCAGCCATAGGAGACGGGAAGAACACTGGGAGGACAATGTCTGCTTGGAGGTGAAACTCAGAAACTACCTTTGGCAGAAAAGAAACATCTGGAGACAACGTGACCCCATTATTATGGAAGCACAAATATGGAGGGTCACAATGAAGTGCTGACAACTTGCTCACTCTCCTGGCAGAGGTGATTGTGATCAGAAATGCTGTTTTCCAAGACAACAGCTGCAGACTACAAGTAGCCATCGGCTAAAAAGTCTCATAAGCACTATGGGTACGTCCCACGCTGGTGTGGGACCATGCGATGGAGGAAAGAGGTGGGTCAGGCCCTTAAGAAACTTCTTAGTCAATGGGTGGGAGAAGACGAAGTGACCATTGATAGGTGGATGGTGAGCTGAAATTGCCGCTAGATAGACCTTCAATGAGGCACAGCTAAGGCCCAGATCTAAACGGGAAAACAAAAACCTGAAGATTGTCATCAAGTCTGAAGGGAGTGATGTAACCCCAATGAAGTGAGATAAGATAAGAATTTATTCCACTTCCCAGAGTAGGAAGCTTGTGTAGATGGCTTCCAACAGTTCAGCAGGACAAGGTCTATCCTGCCCTGAAACGTTAGGAGAGGATCCTCCAAGCTGTGAGTTTGAGACACTGTACATCATGATGCAGTATTCGTCCCTTCTGAGCAAGGAGGAGATCCACGGCTGGGGGAAAGTGGATGAAGGAGCCCTTATATAGGTGAAACAGGATGGGGAACCAGTGCTGCTGGGGCCACCAAGGAGTCATCAGGAGACAATGTGGCTTCTCTCACAGTATTTTGCTGACAACTCTTGAGATCAGAGGGATCGGAGGGAAGAGAAAAACGTACATGGGTGACCACGGGTGTCACGACAGAGCCAGGGGTCCGGGCAAAGACAGGGAGTCCAAAAGGCAAGTCTAAGAGTCAGCCGGATACGTTAACAAGAGTCCACGCAAACAGTTCCAAACACACAAAGCCAAGCTGTAGTCAACGTTACCGATAGAGTCCAGTATCAAAGTCAGGAAGCATAGCTGGGGGTCAGGAGCCAGAAGGATCGCCAAAAATATGGACGGGATTCAGGAACCGAGAGATCAATCAAGAGCTAATACAGAGCTGGAGGTGCAAAGCGTCTGGTCCACGGACAAGTTTGCCAGCACAGTTTACTAGCAGCCAACAGTCTCTTCAAATACTGTGCTAGGTCGTTAGCTCATTAATATTCCATTGCCAAGTCCTTGCTCCTGTCAATAATCAGGGCTTGATGATCGCCGTCCATGCAAGCGTGCCTCCTTGTGCCTGGCTGCCAGATCCCGGCGTCTGCGATCTCTCAGTCGATCCACAGATGGCGGCGAGTCGGGTGCTGATGTACTAGGGCCAGGTATTGCCTGATCAGCTTCAGGTGCCAGTTGTCCTGTAGTTTGGAGTTCATCCTCCCCAGCACTTAGGTTTGATGAGGACTCTTGTGCTTCTGATGTTGTTAAAGGTGCAGAGTCATCATTTTACAGGCTCTCAGGTGCTGGGTCGGGGACAGGCATGACACTGGGATAAGGAGACCGTCACCTAGAGACAGGGGATCGGTCCCCACTCCGGAGCAGAACAGACGGCACTTCCTGTTGTGGCATGTTGCGAACACGTCCACCTCTAGAAAACCCCATAGTTGAAAAATCGGTTGGAGATAACTCCATTTGAGTTCCCACTCATGCTCCAACGCACCTCATCTGCTCAGGAAATCCGCTTGAACATTCAGAGTCCCTGGAAGATGGGCAGCTCTCAAGAATGTGTTCCATGACTAACACTCATTCCATATTTCCAGGGCTAGTTGGCATAGCCCCCTGGATATCATGCCTCCCTGTCTGTTGATGTAACACAGAGCCGTGGTGTTGTCCATGAGGACCGTGACTACCTGCTGGGTCACAAGGTGACGGAAAGACTGAGTGTGTATTGCACTGCCAGCAATTCTAGGAAATTGATGTGCTGATGGGCTACATGGGATTCCCACCGAGCCCCGACACGGAGTCCTTTGAGATGCGCCCCCCATCCCCAGAGGGATGCATCTGTTGTCTATGTGAGCATTGGAGTGGGAGGGTGAAATGGAGCTCCAGCCAAGAAATTCACAGGGTCTACCTACCAGAGGAGAGAGTCCAGGACATTTAAGACAAGACAAAGGGATTGGGAGTGCTGTTGAGGATGAAACTTCCAGACACACCACAGCTGCAACGGCTACATGCGTAGTCTGGCGAAGACAATGACATTGGTAGTGGCCGCCATCAACCCCAGCAGCCGCTGGATTTGCTTTGCAGTGACACGTCTCCTACTGTATGAGAGAGTCACCAGATCGACAATGTCCCTTGCTCTCTGAGGAGGGAGGAAAGCCTTGCATACGACAGAGTCCAGAATAGCTTCTATAAACTGTACCCTTGTGGAGGGAAGGAGCATCGACCTTTGCAAGTTTACCTTGATGCCCAAAGATTCCAGGACAGTCAAGGTTAGTTCTACATGGGTGAGAAGGGAAGTCTCTGAGTCCCCCATTAGCAACCAGTTGTCTATATAGGGAAATATCTGGACACCCTTCAAGCAGAGGTATGCCACTATAACCACCATTACCTTTGTAAAGACCCGGGGGCCATGGATAGCCCAAATGGGAGGGCTTTGTATTGGAAATGTCTGCTGCCTACCGCAAAACGAAGGAAGGGACGATGGGCAGGATGAATCGAGACGTAAACATAAGCGTCTTTGAGATCCAGTGTTACCATCCACATCCTGGGGTTCAAGAGTGGAAGAATGGTTTGTAACATTGTCATCTAAAACTTTTTGTAGACAATGAGGTGGTTTAGGTGCCTGAGGTCCATAATGGGATGGAGGCTTCTGTCCTTTTTCAGTACTGTGAAGTAGCGACAGTAGAAGCCCGTGTGGAGTTGGGTTGCTGGTACCGGTTCTATGGCATCCTTTTGGAGAAGGGTTTGAACTTCTTCCAGAAGGATGACAGAAGGTGGTGTGACAATGACTTGAGAGGTAGCAGGGATTTGGAAGAACTCTATGAGGTATCCCGATTCTATTATGGAGAGGACCCATCGGTCCGAGGTGATGAGTCTCCAGGCCGACAGGAAAGGAAATAGGCGGGTAGGGAACATGGTGGTGGAGTTGGAGTCAAAGACTCTGCTTGGGAGTTTTAGGAGTTTTGGGTCAAGATTGGGAAGCTAACGCAAATTTGGGTTTTCCTCTATAAGGATGAGATGAACTGCTTGGGGATCTTTGCCAGTGGGTCTCAGAAGGAGATTTAGACAAGGGTCTCTGGGACCATTGCTTGGTCTAAGGTTTTCCCTTGTTAGGCTCGGTAGCGGGGAAGACTCCCAGGCTGCGAGACGTTTTGATGCTCTTGTCAACTCTTTAAGTACTACATCTGTAGTAGAACTGAAGAGTCCATTGCCCTCAAAGGGAAGATCTTCGATGATGGTTTTGGTATCTGACTGTAAGGCAAAGGAGCACAGCCAGGCATGTCGACGTAGAGCAACCGAAGAAATGAGAGTCTTTGCCGCTACACCCAGGGTGTGCTTGAAGACATTCAGTTGGTGCTTTGCTAAAAGCATGCCTTCTTTTTGTATGCATCGAGCTCTATGACTGCTGTCATCAGGGAGAGTTGCGATAAATTTCAACATTTGCTCCCACAAAGCAAACTGATAGCGCCCCATACAGGCGGCATAGTTAGATGTCTTAATCCCGATTGCTCCTGTGGTGTAGAACTTTCTACTGAAGGAGTCAAACTTCCTTCCCTCCTTGTCAGAAGGCGTAGAGTGACTATTCTTACCCTTGGTGGATGATGTCACGACTAGAGAATTCGGCTTCAGATGGGTAAACAGGAATTCTGCTCCCGACTCCTGAATCTTATACATATGATCCAGTCATTTATTGGAGACTGGAACAGATGAAGGATGAGCCCAGGGATCCTTGGCTGTTTTCAGAAGGACCGAAGTCACAAGAAGGGCCTGAGTCTGTAACAGTCGGGGGAGGCTGGATGGTGGGCAAAGCCAACTTGTCTGCCATACGTTTCACAAAGTCTCCATACAATTTGACCTCTTTCGATGGTGAGATTGGGAGGTTGTCCCACACTTGTTGCGGTGGGGATGGTTCCAATGGTTGGTGTGGGCTATCCTCCTCTGACTGAGAAGCAGTCAGAAGAACTGATCCAAGGGTTCAGAGAACGAAGTCTGCAGGATCAGTGTCGATGGCAACAGTTCTGACAGTTCCGTAAGCTGTTTTGGTGCCAACGGTTGAAGGTCAGAGTCTTTAGTGATCGGTCTCGACTGTAACGGTTTAAGGAATTTCAGTGCTGAAGAAAAATCTCGGTACAGAGAGATTCGAGACAATGAGGACTGGTGATCCCACTCCATGGGTGGGGGTGGGGGGAGCCACGGTATCGATCCCGGGAAAGGATAAGCCCTGTATAGATATTGCCATTGGTGCTGATCCCAGTGCGGAGGATGGAGGGCGTTGGAGATTGATCCCGACCATCAGGTCCAAAGGGAGGTGAAGGGACAACGGTGTGTGTCCTTTGATCTCACTGCGGGGTCTCAACCTTGGGGGATCAAGGAATCTGAGTCAGGTCCAGCTAATGGTTGGAGTTGGTGGACTGGGTTGGGCGTAGCGAAGATGACTGCAGAAAAACTTGTAGCTGCCCTCTGCTTAATGTATCAAGCGAAGTGGCTCTGAGAGGTATGACTACCTCAGTTCGGTGAGGACTCGACGCTTTGTTGAGAGAGCTTTTCTTGTGCTTCTTATGCTTGATACGCTGAATGTCCTTGCCCTCCTTCTGTATCTTGGAAGGAATATGGGCTTCGGACTGTTGCGCCTGAATCGGGCGTTTAAGCACTGATTTTTCAGCATCGATCGATCTCGAGGACAGAGCGGCTGCCGATTCCGATGCGGGCATTGACATCGAAGTGTGCCTGGAAGTGTCTTGTGACGAGGCCATCACAGAAGAGAGAGCTGACTCCATCAAAGCCGCATGAAGTCTGGCTGCCCGATTCTTCCTGGTCTGTTTGGAGAACTTGGAACAATGGATGCAAGAGTCTATTTAGTGCGATTCCCCCAGGCATAAAAGGCAGAGGGAATGTCCATCTGGGGGGGCAATTTTCTTGCCACAATTCCAGCACCGTTTAAAGAAACCCACCTAGCAGCCATAGACCAAAGGGAGGGGAGGAGAAAAGTCTCTGCGGGAGCAGAGACCAATCCAAAGAAAAAAGCTAACTATAATACTTTCCTGACTAACTAAAGAAAAGAAAAACGAGGCCTACGGGCCAACAAACTTTTACCGATTGAGGCGGAGAGGGTCCTACCAGCGCAGAGGTCAGAAGAGAACTGGCAGGATCCTCGTGCCCTCCCCCTAGCCATGTGCAGTGGAGCCTGGCATGTGACTGGGGAGCGGGTACGAAAATCCTTTTTGCTTTCCATTATAGGCGCACTATATCCCAGAGGTGTGATGCACAGAGACCACAAAGAAGATCAGTTAATTCTTGTAATTAAAGACAAGCACAACCATCAACTCTGTCCTCAGAAAAGGAAACTATTTGCTGTGATACCTGAATCTGAATAATGCTTAAATGTCACCTAAACAACAGGAGGCATTATCAACAGGAACAGACCTTTCGATTCCAGTGTCCAAAGACAGAAAAGCCTTTAGATGGCAGGTCCACAATCCAAAGAATACAACAAATAACACCAGGTGCCCAATGGTTCTTTTAGGGGGTTTATTCTTTTAAAACACATTTCCAAACACATACCCATGCCCAATCTACATTATCCCGGGAAGCATTTCTGAAACCCAAGACAGTTTCACACATAAGTTTGAGAAGTGGCACAAAAGTTGCTACAGTAGGTCAAGGGTTTGAAAGCCTCAAGAGGAACTTCAGGGACTACATTTCAGTTATAATTTCTACAGAAAAGTAAATGCTGCACAGGCAAGACTGCAGCAGTGCAATCCTAAACAGAGTTACTTCCTTCTTTCATTTCAATGAATTTAGGATTGCTCTGTAAATGGAATATTTGTATTCACTTACCGTGAAGCTTCCTTCTTGGTGGTCTGGGAGTGGGGCAGTCCTTACTCTTGGGAATAGGCTCCTCCTCTGGAACAGGGTCGGTTTCCTCAGATCAATCCAGGAAGGGGAGGGGCCTGTCCCCTGGGAACATCCCAGTCATCCCCAAGCCACGCATCCCCTAACATCACACTAAGGAAAAGAAAAACACTTCTCCCCACCATAGTGAAACTCAATTTTCGGGGCAACCAGCCTTGTAACTTTATGCCCCTCCAGTGGGTGTAGACCAAGGTTGAAAAGCTCTGTCACTCTCTCACCCAATTAACTCACAATTTTTTGTTTTAGCATCTCAGAGAAACTTTGTAAGTGTTCATCCAAAATAATCTCCAGAAGCTGCCCCCAAAAACTGGGTGGGTAGGACTGCCCCACTCCCAGACCACCGAGAAGGAAGCTTCATGGTAAGTGAATACAAATCTTCCATTCTCCAGTGGTCCTGGGAGTGGGGCAGTCCTTACTCTTGGGACATAAAATAGCACTGTGCCCCAGGGTGGGAAATCCAGCTGCAGCACACCCAAATGAAAAGCCGCCACAGCCAAAGTCAGCTTCTCTACTCTATAGCACTTTACTCTATAGTACTCTACTCTATAGAGTGCACCGACTTCCAGGTGGCCACTGTACCTACCGTCTCCAAGGATGATCTGCAAGTTGCTGACATAGCAGCCCTCCCAAAGAGAATATGCTGCAGCACCTTTGGGTAGATTCAGCCCCTCAGCCTTGCATGCAACAATGATACCACCCCTAAAACCACCTACTCAAGGTAAAAGGCAATACCAGTTGACCTAAGGAAAAAATCCTAAAGGAAACAAATAGGGTATCTGAATCATGCCAATGCTTGGCCTGTCAACATAAAAAACTGAATACCCTATGGACATCTAGGCAATGCCATTCCCTTTCCTTGTCATGTCTATGATTGGGACAAAGGAAAGTAAGACAATGATCTCCGACTTGCGAAAGAACTGGATCAACCATGGGAAGAAAGGCTTGATCAGAGCATAAGGTCACCCTATCATTATGGAAAACATGAAGTTCCCTGTCAGCTGGCAGGGTCCTCAGTTCCAACACCACCTTCTACAAAACAAGGTCTTGAATGTTAATTCCTTGAGACTCCATGGGTTCAAAGGTTTTCTACACAATGCTCTCAGGACCCTATGTAGGTTCCAAGTCAGAAACCTCTGCACTTGTGGCAGTTCTTAACATGTGGATGGCAATTTAAGGGACTTCCCTTCCTAGCCCCCATCACTGCCAATATGGCTGCCACCTGTCACTTTAATGCACTCACGCTTAGCTCTCTATCCAAACCATCTTGGACAAAGCTAAGATGCCTCTAATTGATGCATTTAATGGTTCCAAATCATGTTCTGAACACCAAGAGTGAAGAACCCAGCACATTGTGTTATACACCCTATTTGTGGAGCTCTTCCTAGAAAACTAATACAGTGTCTTTCACCCTGTCAGGGTAACTCAACTCTTCTAGTTGTTTCCACTTGACCTCCAAGCTGTTAGGTTTAGGAGGGCTGTGCGAGGATGTTGTGCCAATCCTAGTATCAATAAGTCCTTTCCCAGTGGTAGGCACCATGGAATCAAGCTCTTTGTAGCCAAAAGGGTGCTAACAACACTGGTGAAACAATTAAGTCAGTTGGAACATGTACAGTCATCCCTGCAGTCAGTCGCAGTTCAGAACATCGGTTCCTGTTGCCCGCTGGTTTTCAGTTCTGGATATGAAACACAGAAATTGATTATTCTGGTCTGTGGTAAAGAAGTCCATTTCCATCATCCTGTACCTTTTGCAGAGCTGTTAGAAAACCCAACTTGCAGAGCATCCATACGGACTGGTCTAATCCTATATACTCAGCCAGTCTGTCAATGCACTGTCCTGGACCACCACATGGACCACCTCCAATGACTATAGCTGGATCTTCGCCCATCTTATCAGGCTGCTCGCTTCTACATGTAAGGTCTGGAATATGGTTCCTTATGCCTTTGTTGTCATATTGTCTGTCTGGACGAGAATGTGATGACCTGTTAGTATCTTGGAGAATTCCAAGAACCCCAGCCTGGTGGCTCTGAGTTCTAAAAATTTTATACTCAGTGAGGTCTCTTCCTGAGACCAAACCCCTTGTGTCATTGTCCCTTGAGAGTGGATTCCTGATGCTGAAGTTGTTTTGGCAACTGTACCAGCTTGTAGCCCTAACTGGCCACCACATCCTGGTAAGGTAAGGGAAAATGTCTGTAAAGGTCTGGCATGGAATCCTGACCATTGAAGTACTTCATGGCTTGACACCACCATGCTTAGAAGCTTGGCTACCATACCCTCTATCTTGCATTTTTTTTTAGCCTGTCTATGGTCAGAAGTTGTATGTTGTGTTGTCTCTCCCAAGTACCTATCTGCACCCACAGGTGTACCCATGATTGAGAGGCGTTTAGAGTGCCCTTCTCCATGTTGACCACGAAGGCATGGTCCCTCAAAACCAAAACAAATAAAAACACCACTATCTCTGATGCTTCCCCGCTCTGCTGGTAAGAAGGGGCCTTGACAAGGGTGTCATCTACAGATAGTGACAGTAACACTCCCTGAAGTCTCAGATGTGTTACAATGGCCACCATAAACTTGTTGAACCCTCTTGGGAATGACTTCAGGCAGAAAGCCAACACTAATACTGAAGTGCTTCCCATCATATGCAAAGCGTAGGCACCTGCAGTGAGCCTCTTGAACTGGGATGTATAAATGGTCCTACTATAGATCAATGGATGCTAGGAAATCCTTTGCTTGAACCTCTGCCAGAATGGAGTTCAGAGTTTTCATCCTGAACGTTCTAGTCATGATGCAGTTGTTTAGCCATTTCAGCTCCAAGATTTTCCAGGCATCCTTATTCTTCTTTGGCTATGGGCATGATATCCTTATGGAGTCACAACAGGACTGACAAGTTTGTTTGTTCGGAGTTTTTTATGTTTTGTTTTTAAACATAGAACACATCTTTACCTTCAATAAGATATCTGTGGAGTCCCTCTCCAAAAGGTTTATGCCCCTGAAGGGAACTGATTTAGCTTGTGCTGCAGAATCCCCATCCCAGTTCTGAGCCACATGTTCCTTCTGGCTGCTACCTTGCATGCCATGGCTCTAGCTAACTGCTGCAGGATGTCCAGTGAAGTACTTGCCACCATCACCGTCGCTACAGCAACCTTCTTCAGTTTGTCTTTAAGCTCTTTGGGGACTCCACTAACAGCTGAGGCTAGTCCTGATGCCCAAGAATGTGCTGCCCTGGCAAACACTGAACCTGCTGTTGACATCCTGATGGAGCAGGCTGAGACTTCCAAGTCTTTGCATAAGGCTTGCTGAAATCCCCTATCGCTGGGGTCTTGGGCAGCCTATCTGCATCCACAGGTAGAACTGAGTTGGAGGTCAAGCTAGTCCTAGGTTCATCCACCACTGGCACCTTGAGTCTCTTGGTAGTCTCTGGTATAAGGGAATAAAGCTTTGGGGGAAAAAGTCTAATGGTTAGTTTTTTAGCTTGGAATGGTATTCCCATTCTGCCTTCACTGTATTATAAAAAGCTGCGGGCAGTTAGAGGCTTGCCCTTTCCTGCCTCAGCCTAGCCCTGAATTTCCTTGGTTGTCTCCCATCCAAGTACTAACCAGGACTGACCCTGCTTAACTTCTGAGATCTGACAAGCATGGTCGAGCCTGGGCCATCCAGGTTGGGGCTGGCATCCCTGCTTGTTGTACTGCCAGTTTGTACATCATCTAGCCAGATTCCACCAGAAGTTCTGGGTCAAAATCATTGTTTTCTTTAAGTCTGGAGGAATTCTAAGTACTTGGAAAGTAATCTCATGTACAGCTCTAGAGGGACTAGCCAGGACTGTACTGTTGGCACTACTCCCTCTCCTTCCTCCAACCATTCCCATTCTACCCTATCTGAGGATGGAACTGAGGAGTCTGAGTCCTTCCTGGACTTTTTGCAGCCATTAAGTAACAGCCCACTTATGGTGACCCCTTGGGGTTTTCAAGCAGGAGATGTTCAGAGATGGTTGGCCTTGCCTGCCTCTGCCTCACGCCTCTGGCATTGTTTGGTGGTGTCCCAACCAAATGCTGACTGTGTTTACTTGATGAGCTCAGGCTATCCTGAGCTATCCTTGCTGCCTCTGTTTCCTGGTTCTCCATAGAATCTTGTGGGGACTGTGACGCTTATGGTCTGACGAGATCTGACTTGCTAAGTGTATCCCCCCCCCCCCAAATCTGTTATAGCCTCTCTCTGGTAAACAGTGGAGGTGATAGAAGTGCTATCGAGCAGCAGCTCCATATGGTTTTCAAAGCAAGAGACAACTGGAGCTGGAGAGCCAGCCAGGGCTGACCCTGCTTAACTTCCAAGATCTGATCAGACTGGGCTAGCTTGGGCCATCAAGCCCTGAGCTGCTGCCCTTTCCTGCCTCAGTGTCATGACCCAGGACTTCCTTGGTGGTCTCCCATCCAAGTACTAATCAGGGATGACTCTGCTTAGCTTCTGAGATCTCAACAAATCAAACGAGCTTGAGCTATTCAGGTCTGAGAACAGGGAACTGGCAGGTCTGACTGGCAGCCATTTTCTATTCACTTGGCTGGGAGTGAAAGCGAAAGTAAGTGTACCATGAGGGTCCAGGGAACTAAGATGGCCACTGTCATTTTCCCTGCCCTTCTCTGGCCTTCTCTGGGCCATCTAGCTCCCTGTCTGTTCCATGGAAACTTTCTCTCTGAAGGGAAAAAAGGAAGGGGGAAGGGCTCTTTAATCCACTCCAGCCTGTCCCAGGAAATAATTTCCTCTTCATCCTCCCTGAATAGCTTGGGGGTTTGCTTGGGGGTTTTCCCCAGTCTACCACCCTGCCCTCCTTCGCCTCCAGTCTAGGCTTTTTGACCCCGCAAGGGCTTACCATGATTCTGGCAAGGGCTAGAGGCTCCCGGCTTATCTCTTCCACTGCACGCCGGGTCCTCTGAGACTGGGGAGTTTGCTGGGTCTGCAGCGCCGCCCCAGTCTCCTTGCAGACTCAGCCGCTTCCCCTGATGTGCGTTGGTTGGGGAGGCGACCTCCAGCCACAGGCTGGGCCTGGTGGGAGTCTGTGTACACAGCCTTAGCTGCTGGGGATCTCCCAGTGCCATTGGCTTCATTGCAGTTTACCGCCGACTGCGGCTCAAAATAATGAAGAGGGAGGGTCTCTCCTTTCTCCCTCTCTTCTTCTCATTCCTGAATCACTGTGCTCTACAGAGCACCTGTGAAATACTTCCTGCTCAAGCAACAGGGCCAGTAAGACTGGGATGTTCCCAGAGGACAGGCCCCTCCCCTTCCTGGATTGATCTGAGGAAACCGACCCTGTTCCAGAGGAGGAGCCTATTCCCAAGAGTAAGGACTGCCCCACTCCCGGGACTACCGGAGAAACTCTCATCAGATAAACTTACCAGTATTGCTGTATCTTCTTCTCCAGCTGAATGATATGCCAGACCCAAACAGAAGGCAGCATCGGCCTCCATATTCCTGTTGCCAGCTAAATGAGAAGAAGAGCTGCAGTTACCATTATACTTTAAAAGAAATTAAACTATAGATAGCTGTACATGCAGTTTTCAACATCGTGGTTTTTCTTACAACTTTATCTCCTCCATATATATTGAATTTTTCTACAGACAAAAGGGGGAAGATATTCTTTAAAAGCATTTTATGTTTTCAGGGGGGGAAACCTATAGACAGCTCTGTAACGTAGTATCTATCACTTGTTTTATAGATCAGAGAGCAACTGCAAGGAGGCTGAGACAGAATTATGTTGCCAAGAGAGTAACTGACGTTTTTTGACCTTAGGAACAGCAGGAAATCTCATAGAGGGGAAACACCTTGGGTTTCTTGCCCATTGTCTTGCAAACTGTGAAACCCACTCTTATCCCAAACATATGATGTGAACATAATGTACCATTCACAATTAGTTCTTGACTGCTGGAACTTAATTCCCAAAACAGCAACTATAAAATTCACTATGCAGAAGTGCATAAATATGTCCACCAACAGTTAATGTTTTCAATAGCAGTCAGTTTTAAAGTGCTGAAGTTGCATGTTAGAAGAAGGCATGGTTTGGTGGTCAAGGATCACAGAATTTGTCCCAATTACAGTGGCTATAATACTCTCATAAATATTGAGTCCATAAGGCAATCACTACAATTCAGCAGCCCCCACATGGATTGGTGTGTGGGTGGGCAAGAGAGAATGGAGCTACTGTGAATATCAAATTTTACCTGCGTAAATCACAAAGTGTATATGACACACACATTATCTTCCACAGATATGGGATGTCATTCTACAGTAAATCAGTATTCAACATCCATACTACAGGCCACATCACCAAAATCTTTTCTTACAATTAAACTCTGAAATTTGTCATTTGTAAGAAACTCGAAGAGACATATAAATCTCCCAGCTCTAAGATATAAACTAACCACCATATTTTCATAATTAACTAACAGCTTGTCCAATATGTAATGTTAGTCAAGTAACAGTGAATAATTAGTAAACTGCAACCAGAAATGCTGCCAGTGACCTTACTTCCGATTATGGTCTCATTGTTTTACCATAGTACTCCCAGAAGACTGCATTTTTGGAGTTAAAAGCTTTCAAGAAATAAATGGATTCCTAGTTGTCAGCAAGTAGGTACTTCTGTTTTACAACAAGATTTAGAAATATATTGATAGCATTTGTCTTGAATTTCATAGAAAATAATCATCAAACACTTGGCGATGTTTTTTACTTTACTCCTGGGAAAGCAAGGACTGCACATTAAAGAAAGAAATGCAGGAGTGTTATTTTCTACCCACCTTCTTTTGCCATTTCAAAGGCTTTTATTAGAGTTTTGATGGCCTGTTGGTGTTCTTTATTTTGTAGCATTTTGTCTGCTAGTAATGTGTAAATCCTCCAGAGATGTTCACAGGCTAGTGTATTAAGAGTCTGGCCTGTCTCATCTTTCCATATCCGCCCCACTGTCAAGTGATAGAATGCTTCATAATGTTCTGCAGCTTTCAGAAACTGACCTGAAGAACACAAGTCAGTCATAATTATGAGAAATGTACTTTACAAAATATTCTGAAAAAAACCTAACCATCAGATAATCCCCACAACATATTATGCACTGATTAAAGGTATCATACTTTATAATAAAGCAGTACAAGTTATAAAAAACTGAAAATATTTCAAAAGACCATTCCCAAAACATAAGGAAGTGGTACGTTCATAGCTACACTAAAGGAACATTGTATAAAAAAGAACACTTGGGTTGTAGGTATGCTGGCATTCATGGTTTTGACTGGCAGGTGATTTTATAAAAATTGCAAATAAAAATTATTTCTGGGACAAATACATTATTCAAGAGACTATCGAAATAAAACTGAAATTCATATTTCTCTAAAAATCTAGAGATCATAATCAACACAGATCATTAACTATCAGTCTCTGGAATGCCTTCACTCTTGAGGCTCACCAGCAGTTTCCCTATTGTCATCTAAGCACGATTAAAACATTTTTCTTTACCCAGGCTTTTAACTGAAGTTTCATCTTATCCTTTTTCAGCTAGTTACTATAAGACCTGCATACTATTGTTTTATGACTGTTGCTGCCTTGAACTTTGGATTCTTTGTTGTGGTTTTATCAACAATATCATGGCTAGTTTTCAATATGAGTGAGGTCCAATTACAGGGCATAGAGGCCAAGGCCTTCCCTTGATGTTGCCTCCTGGCACTGGTATTCAGCTTAGTGTCTCTGAATGTGGAGGTTCCCTTCAGTCACTATGGTTGGTAACCACTGATAGAACTATTCTGCATCAATTCATAATGCTGTCTATACCTGTGGCCATCACTACATCCTCTGGCACCAAATTCCAGATTTTAATAATGACGCGTGGACTGCGTTAAGCAACTTGCAGCCACCTTCAGCCACCAGGATTGTGCAGCAGCTCCAGCAGAGTAGCTTCTGTATAGCACCACACTGAGATAGTACTGTGGAAAACTATATACAGATTTATTTCCAGGATTCACCAACAAACTGCTCCACCAGACGCATACACAGAGAGAAGAAGAACTGTACAATGCAGGACATTTACATTTATACATTGAGCAACCAATCAGCATCATGCTGAGTCATTATACACTGACCTCATACCTGAGCTGGTCTGAACATGTCAGAACTTGTTCCTAGCAGCTTCTCAGCTGTCACATAGATCATTCTGATCTGACTGCTCAATATTAACTACCAACACTCCCCCTTAATAGACAGAAAAGTTAGATCAGATGCAATTGCTTCCTAAGGGTCAGGAACTTTGCTTCATCCAAACTCTTTGTAAACATGTCAGCGATGTTTTCTTTAGACGAGCAATGCTGAAGAGCAACAAGTTTTCTCTGCACAGTATCTCTGACATTATGATATCTGATATTGATATGCCTGGACCTAGGCTTAATTCCATGGGAATCTGCAATCAGTGTAGCAGCTGCATTGTCACACATCACAGTCATTGGCATATTACATTTTACATCAAAATCATCCAATAGTTGTTTCAGCCATTCCAATTGTATAACACATTCATTAATGGCTGCAAATTCCGATTCACAAGTGCTGATTGAAATGAAATATTGTTTCACAAATTTCCACATGACTAAAGATCCATTTACAAATATTACATAGCCAGTAGTAGACTTGGCATCATTGTTTGTACCCCAGTTTGAGTCACTGTAGGCTAGGACTGTTGAGAATGGTTCCCTCCCAGCACCAATTTATATTTGGATGCGCCCCTTAAATAATTCAGGACTCTTTTAGCAGCATTCCAATCCCTCACATAGGGCTTTGCACTCTTCTGACAAAGTATATGGACTGCATTACTAATATCAGGGCGAGACCATGTTGCAAGGTAGGTCAATGAACCAATTATTGATTGGTACAACTCTTTTTGCTCAAACAGCTTATCATCTGACTCCCTAACATAGCCAGTAGACACTGGAGTTGAAACAGGATTTGCATTAGCCATATTATACTTTTCCAACAACTTTTCAATTTTGTTTTCTTGGCTAATGGTAAAGTAGTCTCCATCATTTCTGGCAATCTCCGTTCCTAAATAGTGTTTGATTTCACCCAGATTCTTCATCTTAAAATATTGTTTAGTGGTTTCTTCAAACCAATGCAATTGAACAGCTTATTTGTACATAAAGCAGATGTCATCTACAAACACCATTAGATAGCACTTGTCACCATTTATCGTTTTGTGAAACATGCATGGATCAGCAACGCTTTGTTTAAACCCCATGTTAATCAAGATAAAAGTGAGACACAGATTCCACAAATGTCCACTCTGTTTTAAACCATACAACCCTTTTTTCAACCTTAACACCAGGTTGGGATTAGCACCTTCAAAACCAGGAATTTGTTTCATATATAGCTGCTCATCCAGGGCTGCATTTAGATACGCAGCTGTAAAATCAAAATGTTGAACCTTCAACCCTTCTGCACCTGCTTTCGTTAAAGCCACATTTAAGGTGTTGCTTTTCACTGTAGGAGTGAATGTTTCATCGTCGTCCACTCCAAACTCTTGAGTATACCCTTGGGTTATTAATCTAGCCTTCCTCTGAGGCATTTCACCTCGCACAGGTTTCAGTTTGTACAACCATCTGTACCCTATGACCTTTTTCCCCTCAGGCAATTCAGACAGTTCAAACACATCATTTGCACACAGAGAATCATACTCAGTTTGCATTGCTTTTAACCAAGCTTGCTTTTCATCTTCATGCATCATGGTTACATCATTGTAGCATGTAGGTTCCTTTGCACACACAAAATTTGCCACTTGTGTTTCAAACTCATACCTTTGTGGCGGAATACCTTTAGTACTTCTCTCAGACCTCCTAGGTATGCTACTTTCTGTTTTAACACCACCTGTTGCACTAGGCTGAGAGGAACTTGCTTCTGGAACCTCAGGGCTTGAACCAGTATCTGTTTCACCAGTAACAGGTAACACTGTCTGTTCAGGTAAAGAGTTTGCATGGATATTACGCCAATTTTTGCCCTCAGTAAAATTGGCAGACCTACTGAAGGTAATTTGATGATGGTCGTTAGAGAATTTATAGGTTTTCATATCTGATTGATACCCCAAAAAGAGCATTTGCTTTGACCTTGGACCACCTTTCCTGCGCTGATCTACAGGTATGTTAACCCATGCCTTAGATCCAAACACACGCAGATAGTTTAATTTTGGTGGTTTTCTGTACAGCAGACAAAAAGGAATGTTGTTTGTGACTCTAGACCAAGTTCTATTAGACACATAGACTGCACACTTCAAACCTTCAGCCCAAAATGACTTTGGTAATTGGGCATCAGCCAACATGGCATACATTATGGTTTGTAGGGTAGAGTTTTTCCGCTCTGCAACCCCATTTTCGGGTGGTGATGCTGGGTTAGCAACTCTATGTTTAACCCCTATCTTCTACAACCATAGTTTCATTGCACTCGACATAAATTCTCCCCCCATATCCGTCTGCATAGCCTTCAACTCACCCAATTGATTCTTTACTTTCCTGTACCAGTACTTCAAGGTTTGACAAGTGTCAGATTTGTTCTTCAAAATATACACCCATGAGTAAAGCGAATAATCATCAGTAATCACCAGGGCATAACGATTATGAGACAGACTAGGTGGAAACGGCCCCATTAGATCCACATGTACCAGTTGCAAAGCATGCGTAGACACCCTGTCACTTTTGCGAGCTACAGGAAATGCCTGCGACTTAACTTGTTTGCACACTTGACAGTCAAGGAAAGTTTTACAATCTTTCACCCCTTCTCTACCTGTCAGGGCTAGTGTTTGGTTAATGGCATGGAATGAGGCGTGACCTAGACGGCGATGTAAGAGGTGTAAACACTCATGGTGTGGGTTTTTGTTCCCTGGCACGCTTGCTGTGGCTGCCGTTTCAGGGTTACCTAACACGTAAACACCATTTTTCAAGTTAGCAGTAGCCCTCTCCTTCCCACCTTTCTTAATGCTACAAGATTCATTAGCAAGCACAATTTCAAACTTAGCTCGGTCCAATGCCAGGACGCTGAGTAAATTGTTCTCAAGGGAGGGAACACAGAGGACGTTCTGAAAAGTATGATTTAGACTGAATATAGTTAACTCCCCACAGCATGCTACATTAGCCATGTGACCATCTGCCAGAGTCACATGTTGTAGCTGTGCTTTCCGTTGATTCTGCAGCATATCTGGATTTTTACAAAAGATTTGGCTAGCACCACTGTCCAACACCCATTCATGTGTTAAATCAGTACCTGTCAGCACAAGAGATGCATTTGGACGTTTAGGCAACACGTCCTGATGTCCACTGGCGAATTTCTTCTTTTGCTGCAAAGGACAGGTTTTCCTGAGATGGGACACAGACCCACATAAGTAACATTTTTTAACACGTGGAACTGTTGCCGGCTCACATTTCACACTGAGCTTCTCTCGCCTCCTGCAGCTGGCTCCCAAGGACTCCACAGGCTGGGCTCGTTGCCAGGCTACAGAAGAAAGCTTTGTGTTTAGTTTAGCCTCGTATTCCAGTGCTCTGCCGACGATCATTTGCAGAGCAAGCTGGTCAGTTTGTAAACCTTCCAAAGAAGTGATTAGACTGTTGAATTCCGAAGATAGAGATGACAGGAGCAGATAACATCTGTCCTCTTGGCTTAAGACCTTGCCTCTGCCTTCCAGTTGCTGGAAAAGCTCCGTCAAAGCATTTACATGCTCCCGGACAGACTCTCCAGGTCCTTGGAGCTTTCTGTAGAGGCGACATACTAAAGACATAATTGTACCTGCCGTGGTCTGTATATAAACCGCTTTTAAAGCATTAAATTAAATTAACTGGTCATCACTCATGGCCAAGATGATGCATGCCAGAGCCTTCTCGACCTTTGCCACATCTACTGCTGGAACCGGATCAGGAGGGTCGTTAACGTACAGCCAGAGACCTTCTCTGATAAGATAGTGTTTCATCCAAAACGCCCACGTATCATAGTGTGTGGAAGTAAGCTTGTCCACCACCTGCGTTGTCGGCACCAAAGCCATAATTCCTCCGGCTTTCTCGACACGCTCGGGCTGGAACTGTTATCAGTCTCTCTCTCTCACACACAGTGTGACTCACGCAGCCAAGGCTTGTCCGGGCAAGCTCGTCCACTCCCCCACTCCTGGAAGAAGTAAGCACCCTTAGCTCCTTGTCCACTGCTGCACGCTCACTCTCAGTCTGGCTCACCGGCGTTGTCCAGATAGCAGTGCTGGCTGTCAGACTCACTGGTCTCCAACCGGCACAAATCCCCACTGGGCTGGTAAGCTCACTGTTGCTCGGGACTGCCTTCCCACAAGGCTGGGCCCATAACCCTGACGCGCAGATTGCGTTAAGCAACTTGCAGCCACCTTCAGCCACCAGGATTGTGCAGCAACTCTAGCACTTCAGCAGAGTAGCTTCTATATAGCACCACAATGAGACAGTACTGTGGAAAACTATATACAGATTTATTTCCAGGATTCACCAACAAACTGCTCCGCCAGACACATACACAGAGAAGAAGAACTGTACAGTGCAGGACATTTACATTTATACACTGAGCAACCAATCAGCATCATGCTGAGTCATTATACACTGACCTCATACCTGAGCTGGTCTGAACAGGTCAGAACTTGTTCCTAGCAGTTTGTCAGCTGTCACATAGATCATTCTGATCTGACTGCTGGATATTAACTACCAACAAATAACTCATTGTTAAAAGAAGTATTTCCTTTTGTCTGTCTTGAATCTACTCACCATCACCTTTCTTTGATGCCCCTGAGTTCTACTATCTTGAGAGAAGGAGAAAAAGTTCTCTTTGTCAACTCTTTCCACCCTCTGCATAATTTATAAATCTATATAATGTCCCCTCTTGGTGATTTCTTTTCTAAACTGAAAAGTCCCAGATTCTTCAGCCTTTCCTCATAAGGAAGATTTTCCAACCCCCTAAAAGTCTTGGTTACCTTCTTTTATTGTTTTTACTTTGTTAGCCACCTTGAACAGTTCTCTCCTACATAATAATCCTGTTTTGGGGTGGCAAGATTCCATGCTCTCCCTCAGCCATTGGCCTGTCAGCCACCACTCAAGAGTACTCACATGCCATTGGCCGGGTGCTGGGTCTGCTCCTCTTCCCCTCCCACTCCCCCTTCAGCCACTGTGCCCTGTCAGAATTACTGGCAAATGGCTTTCTCTCTTGATGAAGACACTTTTCCTGTGTGGGACTAACTTTCCCCTCAGTGGCTGTTGGTAGGTGTCACGAAATGGCAGTTACCTGTATCTGTAAGATGGCTGTGGTTATTTGTTTAAAATGTTCCCCCATGAGGTTTAATTGAACTATAGTTCCACAGAGAGTCCTGCAGGGGTATCACTCACTGGGTTGAATGGGGCTTCCTCATCTGCTGGTCTACAGTTCCCAGCTACCCCAAGGCCAAAAAGAGTGGGAAAACAGGGACTGTCCCAAGGCAATCTTCATCCCTGGGAAGCAGCAGAAATTCAGCTACTCCCCAGTTGGCTGGACTGGGGAATCAATGGAAGTTTCCCTGCTCTCTTGGGCAAGAGAGAGAGGCTGAAGTACAGGCGAGCCTACAACCTCCAGAGGTAGAGAGTATTGCGTGTAGGGAAAGAGGACTGCGTTTAACCCGTGTTGATTTATGCCCTGTTGGTTAATGGTGTCTGCTTACTCCTACAGTGTGTGTGCTCCATAACTGTGTAAATAGTTAAATTCTTTAATTAGGGCTAATAACCCGTATTGTGCTCTGACCACATAGTCTCCCCTGCTCTGCACAATACCAAAGGGAGGGGGTAGCCCAGGAAAGCAAGGGAAGGCCAAACCCATGGGTTGCCAACTTTCTAGGGATCCCCCAAAGATTGGGGATTCCATCGCCAAATATGGAGATTCAGCCAGAGGGGTCTCACTGTCCCTCTAAAAAGGCAGTGGTGATTCAGTGAGTTGGGCAGTGAACTTAAGGAATGAGATACGCCCATGGGATGAGGGTGGGAGGCAAACAGCTGAGTTGTAAACTGGAGCCCATTTGGCCATAGTAGGCAACCAAGCTTGGTTCAGACAAAGGAAAGAAAGCCTTTGCAGGCCTTTGTGAGGAACTCATTGGGGCCAGTCCTGAGCCTAGGGTTGCCAGCTCCAGGTAGGGAGATTCCTGGAGATTTCCTGGTAGAATCTATGGAAGCCAGGGTTTGGGGAGGGGAGAGGCCTCAGCTGAACAGAATGCCATTCAGCCCCACCTTCCAAAGCAGTTATTTTCTCCAGGGGGGAGAGATCTGTTGTCTGGAGTTCAGTTGTGATACCTGGTGATCTTCAGGCTCCACCTGGAGGTTGGCTGCCCTAGGTGTAGCAGTCAGTGCTTCAGAGCAAGTTCTGCTAGATCCAGGTTCTTGCTGTAGAAGCTGACTGGGTGATTTTGGACCAGTCACAGTCTAACCTACCTCACATGGTTGTTGTGCAAGTCAAAAGGGGGAGAGGAGAATGATGTAAGCTGCTTTGGTCCCCACTGCAGAGAAATACTACTTTTCCTCCTGGGAAACCATTGTTGCCAATCTCCAAGTGAGGGCTGGAGATCACTCAGAATCACAACTGCTCTCCAGATGACAGAGACCAGTTCCCCTGGAGAAAATGGTGGACTCTGTAGTAGTCAGGGCTTCAGAGCATGGAAGAGGCTGCAGGTGTGTGTGTGAGGGAAATGGAAAGCTGAAGAGAGAGGGGGAAATAAAGATAGGTTGATGATTGGCTGGGAAGGAGATAAGGTTGCCAACTCCAGGTGGGAAATTCCTGGAGATTTGAAGGATGGTACCTGGAGAGGTTTGAGGAGGGGTGGGACCTCAGATAGGTACAATGTCATAGACTCCAGCCTTCCAACCAGCCATTCCCTTCTAGGGAACCACTGTTGCCAATCTCAGGAGAGGGGTGGAAATCACTCAGAATTACAACTGATCTCCGGGAGAGAGGGGGGAGGAGATGCAAAGCTGGAATCAGAGGGGCAGATAATGGCAGGTTGATGCTTGGCTGGGAAGGAGATAGGGTTGCCAACTCCAGGTTGGGAAATTCATGCAGATTTGAGGGGTGGAGCCTGGAAAGGGTGAGGTTTGAGGAGAGGTGGGACCTCAGACAGGTACAATGCCATAGACTCCACCCTCCAAACCAGCCATTTCCTGCTGGGTAACAGTTGTTGCCAATCTCCAGGTGAGGGCTGGAGATCACTGAAAATTACAACTGCTCCTCAGGTAGCAGAGATCAGTTCCTCTGGAGAAAATGGTGGACTCCGTGTCATTATACCCTGCTGAGGTCACCACAGCATATTGACGCTGAATGCCCAAGGCCTTGGCACTCTCCCAGAGCCTCTTTCTAGAGCTTGTTGTATTTATTTCCACAACGGGCCTTATTTCTAGTACACTCATAAATACATACAGGTACTATGCATATTGGGGGGAAACAACGGCCCTAGTCCAGCAACATATGCATGTAATAGAAGGAGAAAAGATTGGATTTATACCCCGCCCTTCACTACCTGAAGGAGTCTCAGAGCGGCTTAAAATCCCTTTCCCTTCCCCTCCCCACAACAGACGCCCTACGAGGTAGGTGAGGCTGAGAGAGCTCTTTCGAGAACTGCTCATGAGAGAACAGCTCTGAAAGAACCTATGACTAACCCAAGGTCACACCAGCAGCTGCATGTGGAGGAGTGGGGAATCAAACCCAGTTCTCCCAGATTAGAGTCCACATTCCTAACCACTACACCAAACTGGCTCTTATTGGGATACTTTACACTTGGGTCTGGATGAAAATTACAATACTAGGAGTCATTCTGTATCCTACCATGCCCTATTCCCATGCTTCCTAGTCAACACTACTGCCCAAAATTTATCTACGTGGTTTGTATTCTTGGAGAAATACTTTCAAGTTAATGAAAAACATTTGTGTGCACAGTTACAGATGTAGCTAGGGATAAATGCACTTCTAAGAATTACATTTTATTCAGCCCTTTCTTCAAGCAACTCAAGAGAGGCTTAATTCCTCCCTCTCTACTTCAGCTTCACAACACCACTGTGAGGTAGACTAGGCTGAAAGAAGACAACTAGTCCAAGGTCTCCCAGTGAGCTTTACAGCTGAGTAGGGATTTGAACTTCAGTCACCTTAATTCTAGTCCAATCATTTCATCATACTGGTTCTCAATGTAATGTGCATGATGGGCTGTAGATAGATAACACCATAGAACTATTTTCTCTATATACTTTTCCTATTCAAAATTGCAGCTAGTAATATGTAAAAGAAAGGGACTCAAATTAGCAGGAAATATTAGTCAAAAAATTCCCAGTTTCTAAAACACACACACACACACACATGCAGTATGCCTGTTCAGTTATAAAGCAAATAAGATTTGACATAACCCTTATACAATTTATCCCTTGCCATCTGCCTCTTAAAAGAAAATCTTTATAAGGATAACATTACTTGTTTGTTTATGCCAGTAATATTACCTGTAAAGGTTGAACAGAAAATAGGTTATTTCTCTGAATCATACCGTTCTTAAAAATATGCCTTCAAAAGACAATTGGTAAAGAAAGCAACTTCTAAAAGTCACCTTTTAAACTGGGTCAATACTGCAGAAGTCCCAAGAAACAGTTATCAAATAAGAAAACAGGAAAAATTATTATTTCAAAGCTATCAACTGATTGAGGACTATACACTCTTCCACAAACCAGCTACATTTTCAAGATCAATCAGTCATGAATTCAACACTGGCAACCGAGCCATCGGTTGGAAGATCCAAGGCTTCAAACACAGTGAGTCTGCGTAAAGAATGGTTAGCACCCTACCCCGGTGCCCCAGAAAAGCTGCTCCTGAGGGTCAGCTGATCTTTCAGAGCAGTATAAACTGGTGGTGGGGAGCTGTAGAACGAAGAGTCTACTGAAATCACCCCTTCACTCTTGCACAAGTGGAGTGATCTCCATGAAGTGAGCAAAAGCTCATGGACAGCAATTTTCATCTGGCCTTCTCTAAACAATCTCTAACCAAGCTGGCACTTTCATTCATGCATCATTTTGTTTAGTTGTACAATGGAGTTTGCTGAAAATGCAAATAAATAAAACTCAAAGAAAAAAAATTACTAATGGCAAGCAATGAGGTTGCACTTCTAAAGCATCTCTATCTACTCTGACATCAAAGCAATACCATTTCACATATTCTTCCAAAACACAGGGTGTTCTTTTGCCTGCCCACTGGGCATTAATATAGGTAAGTATAAATACAGGCTTTCAGGGCTAAATATGATTAATTCACTTTCAAACTCAGATTTCATTAGAGGGGACAGTCAATTTGGAATGCTAAACTAGAAACTATGATCTTGGGCTGACACCTCTTATGGTCAGAACACAGAGCCATTGGAGAACAACTACAAAGCATTGAAGTACAGGGACAATGATCCTGATGAAAAGAGTGCCAAGATAACGAACAAATGAAAGAATTCAAGGCTGCAAGAAAAATGCCAGGATAGGAAGCTCGGCAATTATACATAAGATAGCTAGAAGGATTTAAAGCAAGAAAATAAAGATTGGTTTTATATTTTTTATCGTGCAATCTTAATTATGTATACTCAGACATAAATCCCATTGAGTTTAATGGGATTTACTCCATAGTTAGTTTGCTTGGGACTGTTGCCTTATGGTGCCATACTAATCAGAGTTGTACTCTTCTAAGTCAATGGACTTAAAAGGGTGTAACACTGCTTACGATGGCACTGTTAATTCGCAATATTGTCTCTGCCATGCTGAAATGCTTGTTCACATGAGTAGTAAGTAGTCACAGTTAATGGCAACAGAAACATCATTTGTCCACTGGGAAAACGCACGCACGCACACATGCGCACACACACACATACACAATCACAGGAGTCCCTGGCAGTGAAGCAACTTGATCACTTGTTCACATAATATATTTACTAATCATCTGTTCACATAATATATTTACTAATCATCTGTTCACATAATATATTTACTAATCTAAGCGGGCATTTGGGGATGCTAAGATGTCTGACAGTATGAAAAAATTCACCCATGATCTCAGAAACTGTTTCTGGCGCTCTGAATCATCTGATTCACACAATACATCTGGTCAATTGTGAAGGAAGTTGGGGATGATTATAACAACTTGCAAGAATGAGACAGCAATCATATCTGTATCAGATTTCTGAGAAAGAAAAACATGGATAAATGGAAAAATAAAGTTGAAGGAAATGTTGAACCTGGAACTATAACCTTGCCTGTCTCCCCACTGTTCATTTTTAGAGCAAACTATAAAGACCTTTCTCATGAACTTAGGACACACGTAAGAACTCAGAAAAACTGAGTTTTCAGAGTATCGCAAGCACACTGTGCCATTTTTTGAGTTAACATTTTAAATTTATAATTGATTTGTGCTAAATTCAAAAAGCTAATTGAAATGTTAAATACTACTACTGCAATTGTTTTGTAAGTACCTACTGCTGCTGAAAATGTGTTTAAGCATTAAATTTAATGACATATTAGAAAAAGATTGAATCTTATTAGGAAGCAAAAGCTACAAAGTACCCCCAAAACCAAAATGTATGGTTCTACATTTTCAAAGCTAGCATTTAAAAGAAGTCAGTGATTTGCAGCAAAAATGATGAGTGAAGGAAAAATACAAAGTACCTCCCAACATCTGAGCAACAAACCAATACAGAGTTAGATACACTTAAGCACAATCGCTTCTCTGTGCATAAACCTTTGTGGGATAGTGGTTCCACTGCATAAAGAAAATCTGTAAAAAAAGGTTTAAGTATGTAACATAAATGCAATTCACACTGTCATTTAAAAAGGATCTAGCTACTCAATTTCCCCAAGCAATGTTTTTCAAAATTGCAGTAATGTAAGATAAATTTCAAATTAAAATACAGCAGCACTTCTCATACACACTCATGAGTCAACAACAAAAGCTAAAGCATTGCTAAAAATAGTCAGAATTTAACAGGGCCCTAGGACACAGCATCAAATTAACAATCAGCAATCAATTCTTTTTAATAGCTGAAATGACGTATAACTACGCATTTCTTTCAATAGGGGCCCCCCATTCTAAACAATTATATTAATGCAAACACATCACATTAAAATGAATTAAATATCATAAATCATTCATTTTTCATAGAAATTAGAAATGGGAGTACAAAAGATTTCTGTTATTCTCTTAAATAATGTTATATTTTGAACAATCTAATAGAGTTGATAGAAAAACATCCTTCCTGGGCCTTTTGGGGATAGGTGGAAATGGGGTAGGGGTTAAAAAGTTTGCATGCCATAAATGGAAAGCACAATCCAAACATATATGTCCATGTTTTTTTTAAATACTATTCTTTTTACACTTATTCTACCTATAGAACAACCTCAAAAGTGTATATTTTATTAAGTAAGAAATATCTTAGGCAAATATGAACTGAAAAAAGAGAATATATAAGATCTCTAACATTTTGCACTATTTTTGAACGGGAAGATTGACTAGATATTAACACAAATGGGTTTAAATGTGAAGCTGCCATAAAAGCAGGCACATAAATGTAATTCTCCCAGACGCTATTTTGATGCACATTTTTGATTCCATGAATATTTTATGAAATGGCCCAAACTAAAGCCATATAACATTCCTGCATTACTGATGCTTGCGCCCGTAAGCTACAAACATTAGAGGCATGATTGAATGCATTAAAATGAACTCATTCAGCAGCACATTGATTACCTGAAGGCGGGGGAAGCAAAAGAAGAGTTACTCCACTTAAGAAAACAGTACACAAATTTGAAGTTTCCAATACAGAAAAATAAAGATAGGTGATTGCATGAATGTTATATTAAACAAGTAAATAAATGCAAATATATCTCAGGTCTGCATGATACAATCTGACATTAATTTGAATGGCTGTTAATTAGGTCCAAAGATTGCTTCAAGAATTATTCAGGTAATTTAAAATGTCACAATCTGCAAGATACACCGAACTGACCTGTTCTAGCGTCATTTCTCAGCAATATTGAGTGTAGCTAATTATTTCCTTGTCTACTAGACTTTACGTTTTGCGGTGAAACTAAAACAGCTGAAAACAATGGCATAAAAATAACCTGAGAAGCATATCAAGCTCATTTATCCAGCAGCCCCCCTTATAGCTAGAAAGCACATTTAATTGTATATTGTCAACACTGTATGGGAATCTTGAAGAAACAGGTAAAGTATAGAAACACAATAACATTTCGTGTACACTATTTATTACAATTAAAGCAAGTACTACTGAATCAATATTCAGTAGTAACAAAGAAAGATCACCATTAACTGATAAAGTCCTGAATTCAAGTTAACTTGCTGAAGTATTTATATTCTATTTAGTCACATGCATAATTAGTGCATTCTTACCTACAAGTTTTTTATGCTTATGCGAATGACGAAGTTCTTTCCAAATGGATTCAACTTATATTTCCTGCTACAGAAATAAAATGTCATATTCAATTGCCAGCCCAGATAATGTTCATTAAAAACTCACATTGGTAAAATCAAGAGTATAACTAGGGTATTTCTAAATGCATGAAATCAAAACACAGTAAAAGATTTCTATGGAACTGCAAAGCAATACAAAGAGAAGAGAAGTTAGTCTTGTGTCAGGGCAGTCTAGACAGCAGACCGGTCACCTGTAGGGATAGGCACGAGCCAAACTACAAAGAAAAACTCATCACAAATTTTGCCGTTTGTGGTGTGAACCAACGTTTGTGACAGGTTTACCATCACAAACTTCCACAAACTTTTAAAGCAGTTCATGGATAGAACAGAAAGCAAGGATTTAAAGGGAATGTTTCTGGCTTTCTTGTGCAGTCCCTTTAAAGTTTCAAAGAAGTGTAGAAGAAAGCCCTCAAAACAGCTGAGCGGTGAGAGTGGATGATCCCTACCACTCAGCTGTTTTTCTGGCTTTCTTGTGCAGTCCCTTTAAAATGTAAAGGGACTGCACAAGACAGCCAAAAAACAGCTGAGCAGCAGAGAGTTCCTGTGTGGTTTGTTGCACCGCAACAACTGCAGTCCCTTTCAACAGGGTTTGCGTGGCCGCAAACTACAAACTGATTCAGTTTGCCAATGAACCTCCCATTTCAGTTCGTGGTTCAGTCACAAACTACAGATCAACACAAACCACATTTTTCAAGTTCGTGCCCATCACTAGTCACCTTGATTACAAATAAGGTAAATAAAGAAAGAAACAAACAAATAAATAGTGAGGTGATGATGCTGAGGAAGCATTGGGTGGGCAGGCGGGTCAAGAGACGAGTAGGTTTGTGTAGCACGGCAACAGTGTGATCTTCTCTGGGCAAGATACAGCTAAGAGTGAGACGCCAGGCCAAAGTATGCAAGGCTTTTGAAAGCCAAGTGAAAACTCCATTAACCCTTTGTGCTACCTGACAACTGTTGCACAATCAAACACCTACACTAGTTATACTCAAACATAGCAGACAGCAGGGCCAGGAACATCCTCTTTTGGACATCTGTTACAGTATTACAGAAAGTAAGGTGCTTAGGTCTAACCGGCAGAATGTGTATTTTAATTCAGAAATGCTATCAGATTTGGCCATTGAAATTGAAGGAAGTTAGGGACACAATCCAGTTCAGCTGAGTTAAAACCTTGTGAATTGACAGGGAGAAATAAAAGTATATACATCTTACACCATAGATTTAAGGACAAGCTTAAAAGTGCTTCTCTTTAGCTGGATTGTGCCATAGCTTGGATTTATTAATTCATAATAATTAACATTACAACCCTTGAAACATTAGCAATTTACACTAATGTTTTTCTACAGACAAATAATTGGACATGTATTTTGCAGCAGTCCCACTGAAAAAGCCATCTGTAGCACAAGGACTTTCCAACTACTATCAATAAACTTTGTCTTTCCAAAGGTTTATTTTGAATAACAAGAACAGAGGTGTTGTATACTAAGATGTAAAAGATGGCCATGGCCGGCTAGCCGGGCCATGCGGTCAGGCAGACCGTCGGACCTTCGGTCCTAAAGACAACAGCCACCCCGGATCCTAGGGCATGCCAATGGGCTCACCTGGATCCAACAGGAAACCTATTGAAACTAAGACTTATAAATAGAGCCAATTACAGGTGATGGGTGTGTGTGGGTGTGGTACTTGGGTATGCATATAAACTGGGCCCGGCCCAGCTAAAACCATGCTTCGTTCTGCTATGTAATCAATAAAACATTTGCTGATTTCACCATGCTGAGTCTCCGGCCTCAGTACTTTTCACTGGCGATGAGGATGTGATACTGTGAGCAAGTCTGACTCCTCTGCAACCACGAGCACCATGGAGCCCGAGGACTCCCGCTCTGTGCTGCCATCCACTGGCGATCCACAAGTCGTGGCCACCGCATCATTGCAACTGGCCCCATCTCTGCCACAACGAGTCATGGCTTCTGCTCCGGGACAGCACCTCTTGGCCTTCGACCCGACCCATCCTGAGTACTGGGGAGCCTGGGTCGCTCAGCTGAAACTTCTTGAACATACAGGGCAAAACTGACGCGGACCTCAAGAAATCATGGCTGCTGAGCACGTGTAGCATCATCACAATCCGGCTGGCACAGAATCTCATTGTGCCAAAGACTCTGGAGACTGTCACCTACGATGAGTTGTTCACTGCCCTGACCAACTACTATGCCCCAAAATGCTCGAAATGGGTTGTAAGTATGGACTTCCAGGGACGCATGCAAAAGCCCGGGGAGTCCACCACAGAATTCCTCACTGACCTCTGCTGCTTTGCCAGCAAATGTGAGTTTCCCTCCCTAGAGAACACTCTGCTGACCCAATTCATCTGGGAGGTCAGCGAACTGAAGCCACGGCGGAATCTTATCGCCCAGACCCACCCGAAGCTCCACTCAGTGCTGCAAACAGCCACTGCATTTGAGAAAGCCCAGAAGGACCGACAGCCACGTTCCACACACCAGACCACAGCCACTCAGGACTCGGACCTCGCGGAGGAGGAAGGAATAGGAGCCCATCAGGTTTGGCACCACGCCCGGCCCAACGCCTACAAGAGCAGGGCACCAGCCAGCTGCGTGTCCACACAAGGGTCCTCGAAACAATCAGTGTCAAATCAGTGCGCCAGCTGCCGAGATTCCCACAAATGAAGGTCCTGTACATTCCGCGATGCCAACTGTCACACATGTGGCAAACAGGGCCACATCGCCCGTGCCTGCTGTTCAAGGGGAAATCACCGGAACACCTCAGCACACCACAAGATGACCGAACTCAACTCCACCATGGTTAACCAGAATCAGGTACATTACTTGCCCCAGGGGTCGGCCTGCAAATTGACTGTAACCGTGTTAATAGAGGAGACCCCCATATGAAATGGAGTTAGATATGGGATCGCCCCTCTCCATTATTTCTGAGGATACCCTCAGAAGAATTTGCCCAAACGGGGGACCACCTCTCGGTAACACCAGCCTCCAGCTAAGGGACTTTCCAAGGAATCCAGAGGATATCAAGGGGGTGGGCCAGTTCCATGTACGATACAAGGCGTTTGACGGCCTCTTAGAACAGGTCGTAGTAAAGGCTCCCCCTCACCAGTTTGCTAGGCCTGTCCTGGTTCGAGGCACTCGGATTAGCTGTAACCGGGATCAACCAGGTGGGGCGGCGGGACTATGGTCAAGTGTGCCAAGAATTCCCAGCCGTCTTCGATGGGGCGCTCGGACATTACACCGGGCTGCCAGTAATACTGGACCTGGATCCAACGGTGCACCCCATTCAAATGAAAGCCAGGCATCCCCCACTAGCACTCCGGCCAAAGATAGAGGTGGAACTGGATTGCCTGGTCAGCCAAGGGATATCAGAGCCCATTCTGCATGCTGTGTGGGAGACACCAATAGTCACTCTGGTGAAACCCAACAGGGACATGAGGATCTGTGCAGACTACAAATGCACAATAAACAAAGCACTACAAGACCACACATATCCAGTTCCTGTGGTCAGCCGTGTCCTCGTATCCCTGGCTGGGGCAAAAGTTTTTGGGAAGTTGGATTTGGCACAGACCTACCAACAGTTACCAGTGGGTGACGCCATGGCCGAGGCCCAAACTACTGTGACACACTGGGGCGGCTTTAAAGTGTGGAGATTACAATTTGGGGTGAGTGTGGCTCCAGGAATTTTTCAAAATCTGATGGACTCTTTGCTTATAGGGATTCCTGCAGTACAGCCCTTCTTCAATGACATTCTAATCGTGGTGCCATCATCGGAGGTCTTTGCCGACTGTCTGAGGGAGGTTCTACAGTGATTCACCTCCGCCGGGTTGAAAGTAAAGCGCGAAAAGTGCCTGCTGGGTGTCCCGAGCATGGATTTCCTGGGATTCCAAGTGGACGTGAGTGGAATCCACCCGACCCAGGAGAAGATCGCGGCTATCATGGACGCCCCAACACCCTCCTCCAAGGCGGAACTCCAGGCCTTCTTGGGCCTGCTTAATTTTTACCACGCCTTTCTTCCCCATATGGTGGTACAGGCTCCTGGACAAGAACGCTGCCACTTTCCGAGCGGTCAAGGACTTGCTGGTTTTGAATGCGGTGCTGGTACATTTGAATGAGAATTTACCTGTCATGCTCACGTGCGACGCATCGTCCTACGGGGTGGGGGTGGTCTTGGGACACCAGTTGCCAGATGGGCGGGAGGTGCCGGTGGCATACTATTCCAGAACACTGTCACCCATGGAGTGCAACTACGCCCAGATCGACAAAGAAGCTTTGGCCACCGTAGCGGATGTTCGCAAATTCCACCACTACCTCTACAGCCGCCCCTTCTCTGTCATCACAGACCACAAGCCGCTCCTGGGTCTGCTGGCTCCTAACCACCAAACGCCCCAAATGTTGTCGTCGCAGGTGTTGCGGTGGTCAATCTTCTTCGCAGGTTACCAATACAGCCTGACGCACTGGCAGGGCAAGGCCATGGAACATGCTGATACACTCAGCCGCCTTCCTCTTCCTGGCTGTGATCCGGCCCCGGCCCACCAGATCCTGCTCCTGGAGGAACTCCCCAACCAACCTATCCAGGTTTCTGAGGTTGCCAAGTACACCGGGAAAGACCATGTCCTCTCCCAGATGCTGGACTGGGTGGGGAGGGGCTGGCCCACAGGGAAAGTGGGCCTGGAATTCATAGCCTTCTCATCCCGCCAGGATGAGATGTCCACCCACAAGGGATGCCTCTTGTGGGGTAGCCAGGTAGTCATCTCCGCTCCCCTACGTGCACGCATGCTCGCGGCACTGCACAAGACCCACCCGGGAATCATGCGCATGAAAGCCCTAGCGTGCAGCTACATCTGGTGGCCTGGGTTGGACGGGGAGACAGAGGACCTAGTCAAATGCTGCCAGACCTGCCAAGAATCAAGGCCAGCCCCCCCTGAGCCCCCATGCGTCCCTGGGAATCCTCTGGCAAACCCTGAGTCTGCCTGCATCTGGACTTCACAGGTCCGTTCCAGGGGCATATATTTTTTATCCTTGTAGATGCATATTCCAAGTGGCTGAAAGTCATTCCAATCTCCCCCACGTCATCCTGGGCCACGATCAAGTCCATGTTGCGGATCTTCAGTACCCATGGAATCCCGGACACGTTTGTATCAGATAACGGGGTGGCCTTCACATCCACGGAATTTGGGGATTTCGTACGATACTATGGAATTCGGCAGATCCACTTGGCACCCTTCCATCCGGTCAGCAACAGGCAGGCAGAGCGGATGGTGCGGACGACAAAAGAAGCACTTCAGCGTATCGTGCAAGGCGACTGGGACCACAGGTTAGCCGCCTTCCTGTTTGGTCAAAGGATGACTCCCCACACCACCACCAGCTGCTGACCCGTGGAGCTACTCATGGGCAGGCAACCGACAATCTGGCTAGATCGCCTTCACCCAGATAGAGCACCCGAACAAGCTCTGGGCTTGGAACAACGAGACGCACCCCGTGGGTTCTTCCCAGAAGACCCCGTGTATGTCCAAGACTATGCACGTGGGCCAACATGGATCCAGCCCAGGTAGTGTGGGTGATGGGGCCTCTATCCTACAAGGTGCTCAACAGAGGATGGACCAGATATGCCGCCATCTGCTGCCCTTAGCCGAGCCACAGACAGGGGAGGCAGGAGACAGTGAGACCAAACCGGAACCCGAAGTACCTAGCGGAGAGCCCATAGGGGAGGGCACAGAACACAGACCAGCAGTCGAGGAGACCCAGGCACCCAGCGTCACCACAGAAGAAATGCCAGCGATACAGGCAGAACCAATGGCCCAGCCAGAGGTCATCAGGCACACCCCAGACCGGCCCAGAACAGAGCCGCACAGATTGACTCAGGAGCGGCAGCCGCCCAAATATTTAAAGGAATACGTATGCTGATTCACTTGAACTATAGGGGGAGGGATGTTGTATACTAAGATGTAAAAGATGGCCATGGCCGGCTAGCCAGGCCATGTGATCAGGCAGACCCTCGAACCTTCGATCCTAAAGACAATAGCCACCCCGGATCCTAGGGCGTGCCAATGGGCTTGCCCAGATCTGACAGGGAACCTACTGAAACTAAAACTTGTAAATAGAGCCAATTACGGGTGATGGGTGTGTGTGGGTGTGGTACTTCGGTATGCATATAAACTGGGCATGGCAAGGCTAAAATCGTGCTTCGTTCTGCTATGTAATCAATAAAACGTTTGCTGATTTCACCATGCTGAGTCTCCGGCCTCAGTACTTTTCAAGAGGGTTCTAATGGAGAATTCGAAGGCTTTGTGAAGCTTTGAAGCAAAAGAAGAAAAAAAATCAGTTCAGGATGCTTTGAATGAAACTTCATGATCTCAGTACTACTCATTAAGCAGTAAATAATTAAAATACCATGGAAATAGATAGGTAAAATACAAGCAGCAGTGTCAGTAACAGACTTAAAAGAGAAAAGTGGGAAAATGAATTTTAAAAAAGCAATGAAATAATTCATTTGAAGTTTTAATAAATTTCATTTGCAGCCTTGTTTAAAGATATATTAGACTTTGGGGATGGAACCTAATTATGATCCAAATGGGCACCTGAATTTTTTTAAAAACAATTTTCTCTTTAGAAGTTACTGCTGGAAAAACCCAAACCTCTTTCTTAACTCCCACAAGTTCAAAAAGAGGTTTGTGAATTTAGTGTAAGAGTAGTTCAGAGGGAAACAGTGTGGAATTCCAGCCCCCTATCCAGTTTCCCTTGAAATTGTTCTTGTGTCCACCAAACTGCATCTTGAATTCAGCTGAGCTCAAAGCATGGCTTGGAGATTTAATGGAGGCAAAAATGGATAATGCAATTAGGCCTACATATATATATAGCATGTGTCTGTAGTATCTGAATTACGGACTATATTTTTCCACGAAAAAGATCTTGGACTTTGGCTAGAGTTTGAGGAGACAAACATTTGTGTTTAACAATGTATCTCTTTTATTTTAAATGTTATATACATATTATCATGTACATAGCAGCTGGAATATCTAATAACATGTTCGTAAATAGTCGATCTGAGAATAAAGGTATCAATACTGTGAGTGAAGATTTTCCAGTAACAAAACATGCACTGGACAGAAACAGACTATGAGTTGGAGCCAGACTAAATTAGTATTTAGTGCTGTTTCCCCCTTCCTGCTGCAGGTCGCCTTCATGGCAGCCCTCAGGGTATCATAACCCTCAGAAACAGCATTTCATGGAGATCAGTGGGCTGCAAAGGGGGAGTGGCATTTTCTGCCATTGGAAAATTTTGCCTGGATCAAAGCCAATGTGATGTCCAGATCAGCTAAAGGATAGGGTCGTTTAGAGCATGCACTTATCTTTTCCTCTCAACAGCCATACTAGAGATCCCATTTCCTGCTTACTCAGCCTCTCTTCAGAGTTAGCAGGTCCCTACAAAAGGCAGTTATGAGAAAGCTGGAAATGAGATATGAGAGTCAGAGAAGGGAAAGAGAAAGTCAGACCTTGAAAACTAAGTAGGCACTTTTTTGCCTTGAACCACAAACACCTGCCTCCAATCTAATCTCTTAGTTCACAAAGAGGTAGGGCTGTGTTCACTCTGGTAGAGATGGAGACAAAATGTTTGGCATCCTCTCCCCAACACCTGGGCTGCTTCCATCTTTTCCACCCTCCTTCGAGATGATGGTAGGGAAATCATTATTGTCATGAAGAAAATGGAACAAAATGCTATGGCACATCTGCTTACAGGTACAAGCTAAACAGTATGTTATTACCTATACTACAATTTGGGCAAATTAATTGAGAGGGCGGCGGTGGCGCAGCTAAAGGGCTTTCTGGATGACGCGTCCACCTTGGACCCCTTCCAGTCTGATTTTTGCCCGGGCATGGGACGGAGACAGCGCTGGTCGCCTTTACTGACGACCTCTGGAGGCATCTGGATCGAGGTGGTGTGGTGGTATTGCTGTTGTTAGATCTGTCAGCTGCGTTCGATACGGTTGACCACCAGCTGCTGGCCCACTGCCTCACTGACGCGGGGATACAGGGGCTTGCCCTTCAATGGCTTGCCTCTTTTCTCCAGGGTCGGGGGAAAAGGGTGGTGCTCGGGGAACAGCAGTCCCGAAGGAACCCACTTGAATGCGGTGTGCCTCAGGGGGCTGTGCTTTCCCCAATGTTGTTTAACATCTATATGCACCCCCTTGCCCAGATTTCTTGGAGGTATGGGCTAGAGTGTCATCAATATGCAGATGACACCCAGCTCTATCTGATGTTGGGTGGCTGGTTGGACTCCAGCCCAGAAGATCTGAATCGGGCATTACAAGCCGTGGCTGGTTGGCTTAGACTGAGCTGGCTGAAACTAAACCCAGTGAAGACGGAGACCCCGTGCCTGAGTTGGGGTGGTCGGGGAGTGGGGTTCCCTCTCCCGTTCTTCGATGGGACGCCTTTGGTGCCAGTGTCGGAGGTTAGGAGTTTGGGAGTGTGCCTGGATTCCTCCTTAACTATGGAGGCCCAGGTGGCAGCTGCTGCCGGCTCGGCCTTTTACCATCTTCGGCTGATTCGGCAGTTGGTCCCCTTCCTCGACTGCAACGACCTGGCTACAGTGATCCATGCAACGGTCACCTCGAGATTAGACTACTCTAACACTCTCTACATGGGGCTGCCTTTGTCACAGATTCGGAAGCTGCAGTTAGTGCAGAATGCTGCGGCCAGACTTCTGATGGGTCTCCCTAGATGGGATCACATCCGGCTTGTGCTGAAAGAGCTGCACTGGCTGCCAATAGTGTGCCAAATCCGCTTCAAGGTGCTGGTACTTACCTTTAAAGCCCTATATGGCCAGGGTCTGATAGGACCCTTTCCCCATGTATACCCCAGAGAGCACTACGGTCGGGGGCCTGACATCGTCTTGTGATTCCAGGCCCCAGAGAGGCCAGGCTTGTGGCAACCAGGGCCAGGGCCTTTTCAGTGGCAGCTCCTACCTGGTGGAACAAGCTCCTGGAGGAGATCAGGGCCCTGCGGGACCTTTCACAGTTCCACAGGGCCTGCAAGATGGAGCTCTTCTGCCAGGCTTTTAAGTAGGAGCTGCCACTACCACTACCACCAACAACTATCTTGTGGTAACATCGAGGGTAATGGGACGGCCCAATATAAGAGCAATACAGTATTGTGATGGATTGGTGCCGCCGAAACGGGCTCCAGGTTAACATCTACAAGCCTCCATCTTGACTTGTCTACAGTAATAATATCATTGAACACTTTATTAATGTTAATTTGGTTGTTTTACCCTGATTTTAATGTTTTATATTGGCACTTGATGCCCTTGTTGTGAGCCGCCCTGAGCCTGCTTGTGGGGAGGGTGGGATAAAAATGCAATAAATAAATAAACAAACAATTTTACCAGTTGCCTGTTCATTTATGGGCCAAATTCAAGATGATGATTATTTCCTATAAAGCTCTTCATAATCTGTGACCCACATACCAGAAAGACCACCTTGCCGTTTCTCAGATCCACATGCCATATGAACTCTTTGCAACAGGGACTGCACACCATTCCTTCTTACCATTGTGTTTGATCTGCACTGGCAAGATATTACATTTTTTTTTTTCAGTTTCTGCCCTCCTCATCTAAAACAAACTCCCAGAGAAAGAACTTATAAGCATGATATTCTCCATTCAAATGATTTTCCATTTTCTCCTATGATATGGCAAGAGGAGTCTACTTCTAAAAGGATTTGTGACTTCTAAAAGGGTTATCTGATCCTTTACTTCAGTGACAGCGTGGTAAGGAGGATAGATCCTTTCCTCAGGCCTTCTATACTAAGAAGCAGTGACCACCAAGGTTGGGGTCAGGCTGCAATCCACCCTGGGTGCAGCTTGAGGAAGGCCTTTGAAGGAGGGGATTTAAAGCCACTGACATGCTGCGTCCAGCTGAACATCTTTTCCTTTTAAAATGCAGTTCTGACTGCAGCCGCTAGGGACACAGGGAAATCTGGGCACAGCTAAAAGCACTAAGAGTGATTAACACATGGAATTCACTGCCACAGGAGGTGGCAGCAGCTACAAGCATGGACAGCTTCAAGAGGGAATTAGATAAACATATGGAGCAGAGATCCATCAGTGGCTATTAGCCACAAGGTATAGATAGGAACTCTCTGTCTGGGGCAAGTGATGCTCTGTATTCTTGGTGCTTGGGGGGGCAACAGTGGAGGGGCTTCTAGTGTCCTGCTGGACCTCCTGATGGCACCTGGTATTTTTGGCCACTGTGTGACAAGAGTGTTGGACTGGATGGGCCATTGGCCTGATCCAACATTGGCTTCTCTTATGTTCTTATGTTCACTCTAGGGCAGTGATGGCGAACCTTTTAAAGACCGAGTACTCAAACTGCAATCCAAATCCCACTTATTTATTGCAAAGTGCCAACATGGCAATTTAACCTGAATACTGAGGTTTTAGTTTAGAAAAAACAATTCATTAACATCTTTTGTCTTAAAAGAAAAGCACAATAACAGGGCTTTCAATGATACAAACAGCTTTTTATTGAAAGGTAAAAGTTTGCATTTGGCATGAAGTTTGCATTTGATGTCATACACACAAACTCCTTCCAGTTAGTACAGGACAGGATCCTTCCTAATTACCTGGTCTGTCTTTCTCAACATGATCTTACACATTTTCACACCTAAAGTGACAGCCCTCTTCCCCCTTCCATGGGAAAAAGACAGAAAAACAGCACACTCAGTGGAATCTGCCACTTCTAGATTGATTTGAAGTAAATCAAATTTTGATCCTGCAAATCCTGACCAATGAACAAATAAAGCACTTCAACTTGAGCACTTCAACCAGGTGACCCAACCCCAAAGCATATCAAGGCTGCACGGAATGAGAGACCATGGAGTGGAATGACAGCCCCTGGGGGTAGCAGGAGTGTTCTGGAACTGGAATGAGAGGCCCCAGAGTGGAATGACAGCCCCTGGGTGTAGAAGAAAAACAGGTTGCTTACCTGTAACTGATGATTTTCGAGTGGTCATCTGTGCAGTACCACACATGGGTTGGGCGCCTGCGCACGACCTCGTTTGGGGAAACTTCTAGAGCTTTACCTCAGAAGAGCTTTTGGCGGGCTCTCTTCCCGCCCTGGGGGAGGAGACATGCACTGTGCATGCCCAGAGCAGGAGAGAGAGCCGCCTCCCACTCAGTTCCTTCGAGCGCCACTGGCAAGGCCAATCAAGGAAGAAGGAAATCTGGAGATGCCAGCAGCGGGGAAGGCCGGGTGGGATTGTGGTACTGCACAGATGACCACTCGAAGATCATCAGTTACAGGTAAGCAACCTGTTTATCTTCGTCGTGGTCTCTGTGCAGTCCCAGACATGGGTGATTACAAGAGCTGAACCAGTTGGAGGAGGGAGCTGGCAGCTGCAAAAGACACAAAAATACTGGTTAAGACACAGCATTATCATCAAAACAAATCACCCAAACCTGAGGGTGCAGCAGGGTCAAGCGAAGAAAAATCGCAGCACCGTCTGACTGAAGGCAGCATCCTGTTGGGCTCGGATGTCAAGGTTGTAGTGGGTCATGAAGGTCAATGCTGAGGACCACGTAGCAGCCGCACAGACATCTTCCAACAGGACACCCGCCAGGAAAGCGGTGGACATCAATACCGCCCATGTGGAATGGGCAGTGACACAGGTAAGAACAGGTTGTCGTGTCAGCTCATAGCAAAGGGCTATGGTGGAAGTCACCCATTTAGAGAGTCGTTGAGAAGAAATTGGCTCCCCCAGCCGCGGGGGACCATAAGCTAGGAACAACCGAGGAGATTTACATATGGGCTGTGTCTTATGCAGGTAGAAAGGGAGCGCTCTACGCACATCGAGACAGTGCAAGGCTCTCCGAGACGCATCAGTCGGGTTCGGAAAGAAAGCAGGCAGGACAGATGACTGAGAGAGATGAAAGGCAGAGATGACTTTAGGGAGGAAGGAAGGATCTGTTCTAAGGACAACCTTCTCCCTATGAAAAACAGTAAAGGGGGGATCAGCCCTAAAGGCAGCTAGCTCCCCTACTCTGCGTGCAGTGGTAATGGTGACAAGAAACGCTGTTTTCCAGGAAACTAGCCTGAGGTCGGCAGTAGCCATGGGTTTGAACGGTTTAGACATGAGTTGAGAAAGGACCAGTGACAAGTTCCACGAAGGTACCAACAGTTTCCTAGGAGGGCACATCCGAAGGAGACCCTTGAGGAACGTTTTGGTGAGACGATGGGAGAACACTGAGGATCCTTGTATCAGGGGATGATTGGTGGATATTGCCGCCAGATGAACCCGCAAGGACGAGTATGCAAGGCCAGTATCCTTTAAGTGTACGATGTAGGAGAAAATCTCACAGAGAGATGATCGAACCGGATCAAAGGAGTGATCAGAAGCGTAGGATTGGAATCTGTTCCACTTGAATCAATAGGAACGTCGAGTAGAAGGCTTCCTAATGTTCAGAAGGATTTCAGAAACTTGAGGCGAGAAGTCTAAGTTGTGGAGAAAGGCATCCCCGAGTGACCGAGCAGACGGGGGACCCCTGCTGAAAAACAGGCGACATCGAGCATTGTCGGCAGATGCGAAGCCGTCAACAGATGGGTGACCGAACTCGAGAAAGAGAGGCCGAAGATACCAGAGGGGAATGGACCATTCGTTGTCCGACGAGGTGGAGCAACTCAACTGATCTGCATCGACATTTCGATCCCCGGGAATGTGTGTTGCCGAGAGCGTGATGGAGTGACTGAGGCACCAGGACCAGAGGTCGATCGCCAAGTTGCAGAGACGAACAGAGGCAGTACCGCCCCCTGTTTGTTGATGTAATAAACAGCAGTGGTGCTGTCGGAAGCCACTTGAACGACACGTCCCCAAAGGGTCGGAAGGAATGACTGAAGGGCCAGATAAACTGCTCGCAACTCTAGGTAATTTATATGGCGAGTTGCGTCTCGAGCCGACCAAGCCCCTTGAGCAGAAAGCGTTCCGCACTGGGCTCCCCAACCCCAGAGGGAAGCGTCCGTGGTCAACAAGAGCTCGGGAGGAGGAGGTCGAAAGAGCATTCTGGAAAGGAGGTGGACGGGTTGAGACCACCATTCGAGAGAGTCGAGGATGCTCTGCGGAATCGACAAAATCATGTGCCAAGGATTCCGTAGAGGATCGAAGGTGCGGAGAAGCCACAGCTGAAGCGGCTGCATTCTCAACCAGGCATGGCGGACTACGAACACCATGGAGGCAAAGTGACTGAGGAGTCTCATCACAGAACGGGTGGATTGTTGAGGGAACGCCCGAAAGGAGAACACCATCGCCAGAATGTCGGAAGCCCTCGAATCCGGGAGGAAAGCCGCCTCAAGGTTGGTGTCGAGATGAGCCCCGAGAAATCGAAGGACTTGGAGGGGCTGAAGGGAGGACTTGGCGATGTTGACACAGAGACTGAGAGCACGGAGGAGGGAAAGAGTCTCCTGAGTGTCGTGGAGCAACTGAATTGGCGTCGGAGCTACGAGAAGCCAGTCGTCAATGTAAGGATATGCTTAGATCTCGACGATGAATGGACGACCATTGAATTTGGCGGCGGTTGACAGAGGAGGAACTTACCGGGATCTTGTACAGACCATCATAACGCTTCAAGACTGGGGGGATCGATGCCGGGTGCTCCCAAGATTCCTTCAAGACCGAAAGATGAACAGGAAGCAAGGGCAGGACGGTAGGAGAAAGGTCGGCTTGGACCAGTCTGTGAACCATGTCGGTCACAGCTGGGGATTCTGTAGAGCCCTGGACTTGAAGGGCAGTTGCTATTCGAGTGAGGAGCTCCAAATACGCCTTAGGACCCTCAGTGGGCGATATAGACCCGGAGCGCCGAGGCTCATCCTCGATTCAAGTTACTTCGGGGTCAAGCTCCGCTGAATCCGACCAGTCCAAGATCGACATTGGAGAGGAGGACCGTAATGGTTGAACCATGTCGATAACTGGGTGGTCGACAGAAGGATGGTACCGAGGTTCTAATGGAGAACTCTTCGGGGCATCCCTAATCCTCGAGGGTTTGGAAGGCTGGCCCCGAGGAATTGAACGTGCCGAAACCACCGATGTGGAGCGTCAAGGGCAGTCAGAGACACGGCCCCAATCCGTACGTTCAGAGTGACGGACACAATCATAATGATGCCGCTCCGGTATCGGAGACCTGGAATAATAGTAGGCCGCATCCGGGCATTCTCGATGTTCATCGAAAGACCAACATTGGTCATCAGAAGGAGAACTGGACGACGATGGAGACTGCCTACGGATCAGTCTTCTCCGGTCATATCGGGATCGAGACTGCGAGTGGCGGTGTACCAAAACAGGCCTCTCGTCCAAAGTGTGGACCGGGATATCAGAATGCCTCGACGGAGATCCGGAATGTCGATGAGGGGACAATGGTGGAGGCGACCTAGTTGACTGGCCCAGAGGAATCAAGCCCAAAGCCGACGAGTGCGTATGCTGCGGGTTGTCGGTGGCACCGCAGATCTCTGAGAGGTAGAGGCCAACACAGGCATCAATGTTGATAACCCGGTAATGACGACAGGCTCAACCAGCGAAACCGAAGCAGACGGCGGGGCCTTCGATTTTTTTTTTTTTGGTAAATACAATTTATTATTGGATATATCACATGTTCAAACATTTTCAACCAACCTACATACCCATTTTTCTAATTTCCCCTTCTCCCCCCCCAAACAAGACTTCCCGCACCGCTCCAACCCCATTAATATCTCTCTTATTCTATTACAATTATTTCTAAACTTATTTTCTCTAGCAAACGGTAACAATTCAGAAATCTAATTCTATTTCATTTTCCACTTAATAACTATCAAAACAGATCAAACCACGTTTAATGTCCCAGTTTTTCAACAAGTATTTTTGAAAGTCTTTCCAGTCTTCAAAAAAAGTTTCATCTTCTTCGTTGTTTAATTTTCTTGTTAATTTGTCCATTTCTGCTAAAAACAACGTCTTTTTAATCCATTCCCATGTTTCAGGTACTTTATCTTGTTTCCAACATTGAGCAAAAGTCAGTCTTGCTGCTGTAGTCAAGTACCATAGTAGTGTTCTCTTGGCTACATTTATTTCTTCCATTTTAAGACCTAACAATAACATCTGTGGGTCTTTCTTAAAAGTACAGTTCAAAATTTTTTGTATCTCATTGTGGATCTCTGTCCAATACTTTACTGCTTTATCACATGTCCACCACATATGGTAAAAAGACCCCTCATGTTTTTTACATTTCCAACATTTGTTGGACATACTTTCATTTATAATAGCAATTTTTTTAGGCGTCATATACCATCTGTACATCATTTTATAGCAATTCTCTTTAACATTTACACACGTTGAAATTTTCATTGATTTTTTCCACAAATATTCCCAAGATGTCATTAATATCTCATTATTAACATTTACAGCCCATTTTATCATTTGCTCCTTTACAACTTCATCCTCAGTATACCATTTCAATAACACCTTGTACAGTTTAGAGATCATTTTTTTATCTTTCTCAAGCCATACAGTTTCAATTTCAATATTCTTTTCTCTAAAACCATGTTCTCTTTTATCGGTCTTAAATAGATCATAAATCTGTCTATACTTCAACCAATCATATTCAAATTCAACATCAAATCTATCTTTTAACACAAAATTTTTCCCTTCAGATTTTAAAAGATTTTTATAAGGTAGCCAGTCTAGTCCTTGGTTTCTTGAATATGGATTAATCACTTCCGCTGGTACAATCCAAAGTGGTCTTTCTTCTGAGAAGAATTTTCTATATCTCGTCCATGTCTCGAACAGTGATTGTCTTACAAAGTGGTGTTTAAAAAATTTATCCACTTTTACTTTTCCATACCATAAATATGCATGCCATCCGAATTTATTATCATGTCCTTCAAGAGCCAATAACTTCTTGTTCTCCAAATTAATCCACTGTTGCAACCATGTTAAACAGACGGCATCATAATACAGTCTTAAATTTGGTAGCTGTAAGCCTCCTCTCTCTCTTGCATCACATAAAATTTTCATTTTAATCCTTGGCTTTCTTCCTGCCCATACAAATTTGGATAATTCTTTCTGCCACGAATCCAGTATTTTCCTTTGTTTTAGTATTGGAATAGTCTGAAACAAAAACATCAAACGCGGCAAGATATTCATTTTTACAGTCGCGATTCTTCCCATCAATGATAAATTCAAAGTGTCCCATTTCTTCATATCTTGTTGAATCTTATGCCACACCTTTTCATAATTGTTTTTAAACAAGTCAATATTTTTCATGGTTAAATCAATTCCAAGATATTTAGTCTTTGTGACTACTTCACATTGTATTTTCTCTTGAAGTTCTGTTTGTCTTTGCTTCGTCATATTTTTGCACATCACTTTAGTTTTATTTTTATTTACATAAAATCCCGCAACTGAACCAAATTCTTCAATTTTTTCCATCAATTGTGGTATTTTCTCAATTGGGTCTTGAATCATAAACATTACATCATCTGCAAATGCCCTATATTTATAGGCGAAACCTTTGACTGTAAGTCCTTCAATACTGTTATCTTTTCTTATCGCTGTCAATAATATTTCCAATATCCAAATGAATAACAACGGGGATAACGGGCAGCCTTGACGTGTTCCCTTTTGGACTCGGAAGAAGTCCGTCTTTTCTTTATTTATATTCAAAGCCGCTTTTTGTTCTGAATATATTGCCACAATCATGTTTAAAAAAAACTGTCCAATATTCATTTTTTCAATAACTTGTAGCATAAACTCCCAATTTAAATTATCAAAAGCTTTTTCGGCATCTAAGAAGAGGAATCCAACTTCTTTTTCAGGATGCTTGTCATAGTATTCAATTGCATCTATCACCACTCTTAGATTGTCTCTAATTTGTCTATTTGGTAAAAATCCCGCTTGTTCTTCCGCTATTGTATCTTTCAAATATTTTTTCAATCTCTCTGAAATTATTTTTGCAAATAATTTATAGTCATTATTTAATAGCGATATTGGTCTATAATTCTTTACTTGAGTCAAATCCAGACCTTCTTTAGGAATCAATGAAATGTTTGCTTCCTTCCATGAATCTGGGATCCGCTTGGTCTGTCTTATCTCGTTTGACAGAAGTACTAAAATAGGGGTTAGCTCCTCTTTAAATTTCTTATAAAATTTTGCTGTAAAGCCATCTGGTCCTGGAGCTTTGCCCAACTTTGCGTCTTCTATCGCCATTGTCACTTCTTCTTTCGTTACTAAGCCATTTAATAGTTCTTTAATTTGTTTTCCCAGCTCTGGAACTTCAATCGTCTCCAAATATTTCTTGATTCTCTGTTGGTCAATTCCTTTCTTTTGAAATAGTTTGGCGTAGTATTTAAAGAAAATTCTTTTTATACCATTCAGGCTCATCACCTCCTTTCCATCTTCAACAATCTTAGATATAAAGTTCCTATCTTTTCTATTTTTCAATTGCCATGCCAAAAACTTTCCTGGTTTATTTGCACCCTCAAATGCTTTTTGCTGTAATTTCTTTAAATTCCAATATAATTCTCTATTCAAGAGAACATTCAGCTGATCTTGCAAGAAGTGGATCTCTTTAATAATTTTCTTCTTCCCTGGTCTTTTTTTTAATTCCTTTTCTTTTTGTCGAATTTTTTCATGAAGGTCTTTCTGTTGCTGGATCTTTTGCTTTTTATCTTTGGAGTTCAGAGAGATAAGCATACCTCTCATTACTGCTTTGTATGTATCCCATACAACTTGTATATCCGTGCCTTTATTCAAATTCAGTTCAAAAAAACTTTTCGTTTCCTTTTTTAAAATTTCATTAATTTGTTTTTGATCCAATAAATCTTCATTAATTCTCCAAAATAACTGTTTAGGTTTTGCTTTAGATATCCAAAGTAGGGGATTATGATCAGAATTAGTTTTCGGTAAAATTTGTATTTTATAAGTTTTTTGCGCCATCTCCTCTGACATCCAAATCATGTCAATTCGAGAAAAGGAATTATGTCTATTCGAATAAAACGTGTAATCCTTAGTCTTAGGATTCCACTTCCTCCAAACATCTTCTAATTTCTCTTGCTTCATCAATTGAAAGAAATTTTTTGGTAACTTTCCAACTGTCTCTCCGCTTACTTTGGACTTTCTGTCCAATGTGTTGTTCACAGTACCATTAAAGTCTCCCGCAAGAACAATTTGGTCATAATTTAAACATTCCAACTCTTTAGTCAAATCATTAAAAAAGGTCTCTTTTGCACCATTGGGTGCATATATATTAACAAGCAATGTCTTTTTTCTATCCATACAGATTTCCACGCCAACATACCTTCCTTCTTTGTCGGAAAAAATTTGTTTAGGATCCAAATCTTTTGAAATATAAATCACTGTTCCTTTTTTCTTGTTAACTGCTGAAGAATGAAATTCTTCTCCCAATTTTTTATTAATCAGAAATTTGTCGTCTTGTTTTCTTATGTGTGTTTCTTGTAAACAAATTATATTACATTTTTGTTTTTCCAGCCAATGATTCACCAGTCTTCTTTTACCTGGTGAATTTAGTCCATTTACGTTCCAAGATAAAAATTTGTAATCCATAATGGTATTAAGTTAAATATCTTTAAAATCGTCCAGATTGTTCGCTTTAAATCTATATAAGTCTCCTTCAGATTTAAGAGTTGATCTCACCGAGTTGTACATAAATGTAAGTCCATATGGAATCTCCCATCTGAACCTAATATTCATTTCCTTTAGCCTGTCTGTCAATTTCTTGAATTTCTTTCTATCTTGTAAAATCGATCTCGGAATTTCTCTCAAAATTATTATTTTCTTTCCATTAATTTCCAACGGTTGTGTAAATTGTTTCTTGAAAACGTCTTCCTTCATCTTTGTTGTCACAAATTGAACAATTACATCTCTAGGTAATTGCTTTCTTTTGGCATAAGCTGAATTTACTCTGTAGATCAAGTCAAAGTCTGCATCCAAATCTCCTTCATCTTCCCCTATATAAGTTGTCAATGTCTTAATTACTAGAGCCCGTAGATCTTGATCTTCCTCCTCTTCTATCCCTCTCAATCTCAAATGATTCTGAGTAGCCCTGTAATCCATCATGGTCTCCAGCCTTACATTTTCTGACAAGGTTTTTTTAACCTTTTGTTCCATATCTTCAGATTTTGTCACCAGATTTTTGACTTCCTTTTTAAGTTCTTCTGTATCTTTTTTAATCCCTGACACTTCTGTAAGTACCAGTTCTTTCAATTCTTCCATATTTTTTTCTGTACTTGGATTTGCACTTGCTCTATTTGCTCCAGTTGTTGTTGCAACTGTGATTCTATTTGTTTTCCAAGATTCTCAGTCATCCGTTTTTCCATCGCTTCCATAGCTGCTTGCCACTCTTTTTTTCCTTTGCAGTCATTCTTGGGCTGGGTGATGAAGCAGCTCTAGGTCTTGTTCTCAAATCCGTCTTGGAGGTCACTTCGATGTTAGTCAAACTTTATATTAACAGTCTTCAAGCCAAATCGCCACCTTTAAAACTTGTTTAAGCACTTTTCGGCTTGAAAATAGCATTTTAAATTTTAGTCCTCCCCAAAATGTCGGGCGCAATTTCTCTATGGTTTTCCGGCTAGAGTAGGCTCCTTTCAAACTTCCTGTTCACTTGTCCGTCTCTGTAATCCAACTTCCGGTAAAGGTGGTGTCACACAGTAAAATGTCCATCCGCTTCAAACACAGCAGCCTCTAAAAACCTCCACTCTAGCCCACTTCCTGTATCACAGAGTCACAGTTAGTTTCGTTTCTACTACGTAGCGTTTAGACTTGGCTGACCACAGGAATGCAAAACAAAATCTCTTTTCAGCCTTTTTCTCTAACGGAAAGCTTTCTTTTTACTTTTAATTCAAGCGAAATAGTTCCTTAAAGGTTTCAACGCTTATCCGTACTTTTCAATATCACAGTCTCCTTTAAAACGGTAAGCGCTTAATCGTTTGTTTGTTACCTTGCTTGTAGTCTCGGGGTTTCGCGGTGCTTCTTCTGTAAACGATGTTAATCAGATGATGAAGAGATCGGTAGATGGCGAATTTATGCTGAATTCTCAGCCCGGCTGGCATCTGTAGAGTTGATTTGCAACTGCCCTCTTCACGGAGGGAGATCAAAGTGTAAACAAGCTTCCTCCGAAGCTTATCCACACCGATCTCAACCCCCCTCAGGCTTCGCTGCTTGCTTGCCACTCCCCCGCCTGGAGAGTGCTGCGCTGGGCCAAGTAGAGCCCAGACTGTCGTCAGATGCCGCAGTACACTCTGCACAACTCGCAAAGTGTGTCAATTCGCCATTTTCTCCGACCGGAAGTCCCGGCGGGGCCTTCGATTTTGAAAGGGTCTTATCTTCAGCCCGCTTAGGTTTCTGTTTCCGTGCCTTCGAGGAGGTGTCCGATTTTTTAGCCGCAGAGGCATGGGAAGCCGCTGAGGACATTGTGGGGCGTAAAGCCGACTCTAACAGTAGAGCTCTAAGCCTAACCTCCCGATTGCGTCGAGCCTGCTGAGTAAAACTCGCACAGTGGGGACAAATATCAACGCTATGGGCCTCTCCCAAACAAAATAAACAAAAGTCGTGCCCGTCATTAGAAGGAATCTTGGCAGGGCAACGACGGCACACTTTGAAAAACTTAGTTTTTCCCATACAAAGCCCCCACCCACCACCCAAAGAAAGGGGAGGGGAAGAGAAAAAGAGAAAATCTTTTTTAAAAAAAAAAATAGAAGGAGAAGAAAAGGCAAAGCGAAATACAAATAGACGAAAAATACTCAGCTGATATAACAATACGGAGGAACAACAATGAGGTGCGAAGGCGGTCGAAGAAGAACTGAGTGGGAGGCAGCTCTCTCTCCCGCTCTGGGCATGCGCAGTGCATGTCTCCTCCCCAGGGCGGGAAGAGAGCCCGCCAAAAGCTCTTCTGAGGTAAAGCTCTAGAAGTTTCCCTGAACGAGGTCGTGCGCAGGTGCCCAACCCATGCGTGGGACTGCACAGAGACCACGACGAAGATCACTTCTGCTACCCCCAGGGCTGTCATTCCACTCCATGGTCTCTCATTCCAGTCACAGAGCACTCCTGCTACACCCTGGGGCCATCATTTCACGCCGTGGTCTCTCATTCCAGTCCCTGAACACTCCTGCTCCACCCTGGGGCCATCATTTCACTCTGTGGTCTCTCATTCCAGTCCCAGAACACTCCTGCTCACCCTGGGGCTGTCATTTCACTCTGTGGTCTCTCATCCCAGTCCCTGAACATTCCTGCTCCACCCTGGGGCTGTCATTCCACTCTGGGACCTGTCATTCCAGTTCTTTAACACCCTGCTACAGCCTGGGACTGTCATTCCACTCCATGGTCTCTCATTCCATTCCCAGAATAGTGTACTTGGGCCCAGAGATCCTAATGGAAAATCCATTTCGCATTTTTATTGCAACTCTACTTGTACTGTAATGTATTTCAATGAAACCCATGCAAGTTAATTGGCATTCCTATCTCCCATTATTTCCAGTGGGCCTTCAAGTGTTTCCCATTGTTTCCAATGGGCAATCCTGTCCTTCCTTTTAGTACATCCCATACATCCGCTCTCCTACACGGCTCCTCCAAACGGCATTTTAGTTATTCCCATGAGTGCGAAAAGCCAGAGCAAATTTACAATCTGACTAAAGGCACAATCCTATGCTCTCATACTTGAAAGCAAGTTCGGTTGTCTCAGTGGTGCTTAATTTTGAATAAGTATGCACAAGATTGGGTACTGCTTTTGAAGCGGCTGTTCCTTTCTGCCTCGACCCTCCGCCCCACCTCATCGCTGGAGAGTCAGAAGCTCTGAAGTTCAGGGGCAGTCTTTCATCACGGGGGGGATTCCCTGGAAACTCTCAGGAAGCTATAATTAGGGGGAGGGGTGCTGCACCTTACCTCCACAGGGCAGGAGCTCTGGCTCGCCTTGAGCCACCTCACCACAGCACTGGCTGCCACCCCCTCCTGCAGCACCAGCTCCAAAACAGTCTCCATGTCCAACTCCTTGAACAGCCCTTCTAATCACAGCCTCTGAGCAGGCACACAAGACATGCCACCCAAAGCAGCGGGGCAGCCTCCAAAGGAAGCGAAGGGGGTGGGTACTAAAGTTTTTCGGACTCCAGGTTACAGCACAGGACGCTGGAGGGCACAGCGAGAGAGACCAGGCAGAGAGTCAAAGAGGGAGGTGGGGGAGGAGGAATAGCGCACCTCCCCAAAGAAGGAGGGTTTGGAAACTGAAGTGGCGCACTCAAGCAGATGCAACTTTTGGCAACGAGCCAGAGTGGGCATCCCTGGGAATGCTCAGCCTCACTTCTCTGGGGCAGAAGGGGCGTGGATTGGAGCACGCATTTGCAAAGGAAGGGGAGTTGCCGTGCTTTCCTGGGCTAAAGGGGCGGGGTCAGGCTGTGGGGGTTCCTTGCTGAGCAGCTCCTGGGCTTTGAGTAGGCAGGGATTGTGGGTTGGTGTCAGGTTGTGAGGAAGGTGGAGCCTGCGGGGAAAGCGATTCCCCTCTTCTCCCTCCCCCATGTCAACAAGCGGGGCGCCTGCACTGGGGGTTTGCACATCTTTTTCTCTCATGTGCGGTATTTGCTTTCCAACCAGGGCCCGGGGTTTGGCCTAGGGCCAGCTGGTGCAGCAGCTGCAGCAGCACAAATAAGCAGGCTCAGCTGCCTCCTCGCCCATGCCCACAGAGAGGGCTCCTTGCCCGTGCCATAGGTTCGCCATCAGGGCTCTAGGGTCAGCTAGACTTCCCTTACTCCAAGACTGAAGCAAACTTGCATAACCGATCATACAACCAAGCCAGCATGCTGAAAGCTGCTACAGTAATTGCCAGCCTGTAGGTCATTTTCTCCAATAGTCTAGCCTTTCTCTCTTCCTTTCCTTGCACCCAGCTCAGCCAGATCTTGCAAAGCAGTAGTTAGGGTGTTGCAGCAAGCTAAAACATTTCCCTCTCTTAATTTCCCTCATTTCTGTCTCAATCCAATTGTCCCTGTCCAACCCACCCCCATTTTAATGTATTTAAGAGTACAAACCTTTGTTAATATTACGAACAGAAGGCACTGAGTTTGCTGGGCACTGTACATTGCACTAGTTCTGCTGACCTTCCAACCAATGCTCCCTGCGAGCTATGGAGTCTTGTGAGCAAAAATTCTAACCTTGTGAGCTCCTGGCATTAAAGTTGTGAGCGAGTGATTTCACTGCTACATAAATTAGTTTGCTCTGGAGCCAAGAGAAAAATGTGTGAGCTGGAGGCTAAAAAACTCTGAGCTAGCTCACACCAACTCAGCTTAGAGGAAACTCTGCTTCAACTGTGATTCTGTGCTTGACAACAGCTGGCATTGCCACAATGGCCCTGGGTTTACTGGGCACTGTACATTGCGCTGGTTCTGCTGGGCTTCCACACACACACCCTATTTGGATTGTGATTCTGTGCTTGACATCAGCTGGCATTGTCACAATGGCCCTGGGTTCTGCTGGGCATCCTGTGAATGCACAGGTACTGCTGGGTACTTTATACATTGCACTACAGTTTGGAGGTGGTTTGCTATTGCCTGCCTCCACATCAGCCCTAGCCTAGCCTGATCCTGTCAGATCTCAGAAGGTAAGCACGGCTGACATGGAGGCAGGCAATATCTACAGAATGGTTTTATCCAGCAACCATACTGGCATGCTGTGTCACTCTCATATTTTAGTATACACATGGTCATATGTGTTGTTATTAATATATTAATATATTCTGATTTACAATTTTGTTGATTCTCAGAATCAAAGTGTCTGCCTTTATTTTACCGACCATGAGAAGTTAAAATATACACTCCATTGAATGTAAATAGTACAACACACACCTGGCTTCCTAAAAACCTAGCTTGTTGATTGATTTCAATCTATTGAAATCTACTAACACCCCAGGCAAACCAAATCCACTCCTGTTCACACTATCATCCTTACCATTAAAAACTGTAGATGAGAAAGCTACGGCAGGAGATGGAAAACTGCTCTTTTCCCACCCATGTCCCTGTCCCTCTCTGAGCCCAACAAATATGAAACAATTATTTTTTGCTGCATTTTGGCCTCTGGTCCTCGGTTTAAAGGAACTATAGTATAGAAAAAGGAGAACATTTCTCAGGTTTCACTCAGCCCCTTCTAGGATATCTGCACCTCTGCTAGCAAATATTGGAACATATCTAAGTGATTGGCTTAGCAGAAATTTCTGTAAAATCTGCCAAAATGGGGATTCTGTTCAATGCAAACATTTGTTTTCATATATTAAAAATGTAAAAAATATTATTTTATACTATGAAGAAAAGACGGATGCACGTGATTGTTCCATGACAAATCCTTCAAATCTGTTAAAGACCCAATGAAGTTTAGCCCCTGCTTATATCTTTAGCATGGTTAAGATTAAAAGGATAACCAAATATCAACATATGTACTATTTTGTCATGTCATGTACAGCACCATTTGTAGATTTCAATATACTATTAATCTAAACTGGAGATACAAATAATCATTGTAGAATCAATTCAAGCTAATAACTGTCAGTTCAATATCTATAGCAATATATTATTTCAAGGTAATAAGATTACATCCTTTATCTTGAAAGAAATCCTGTGCTTGCATGGAGATGAACTGAATTATCTAATAAGTCTTTCAATCATGCTGCTCTTCAGACTTGTCATTCTGGATTTATGGGTGCTTCCCTCTGGCCATGGAATGGCAGGGAAATGCACCAGAGTCAAAGATATTCCACATTAACAAACTGTAGAAACTTTCACATTGACCTCTCAAGTCAAACTTCATTGGCTAATTAAAATGGTTATAGGTTTTAAAGTAACAGGAAAGATGAAACATAAGTTACAGTAAAGGATTGTGTATCAACTCTCAAATTGAGAATAAAATTCTAAAATGAGTTTTGAATAGGGTATAGTATCTGACTTCATCTGCCACTAAAAACTGTTTGAAAAATGGTAGCACAGAGTGCCTTGAATCTTAGGGAAAAAACCAGACTACAAATAACATAAATAGATAAATAAGTGTGATGTCAAAAATTTTGCATGTGTAAAGCATTTACAATTGTAGGATTGTAACAATAAACTCCGAATGCCTGAATACCCAAAATATCTGTATGTATTATGCATCACCAAAAGGGCAAAACTGGCTCTGCAATGAAGCCGACTCAGGTATTCCTCTCAGCAATAAATTTAGGATTAGGATGACCAAGTCCCACTTGTCCATTTTCAGTCTCCTGCTATGCCTCATCAGCCTCCCACCTTGCCAGTACTGCATCCACAAGGAGGCAGATCAGCTAATCTTTCCTACTCCTCCACAAACATTACAGTAAGCCACACGCCCTACCGAGCTTCCCAAACTCCCATGAAATTCTTTCTCCCCATGAAATGAAATTCTTTCCCCTCATGAGAGTTCCACTACCATTTTGATGCCCTTACCACACAGCAAGCAATCTGCATTATTAGGAAGGGAACTGAAAACAAATCAGCCAGTATCATAATGCCCCTGTACAAATCATTGGTGCAACCTCATTTGGAGTACTGTGTACAGTTCTGGTCACCACACCTCTGGGAGGATATTATAGCATTGGGAAAAGTGCAGAAAAAGGCAACTAGAATGATAAAAGGGTTGGAACACCTTCCCTATGAAGAGAAACAGCTTAAACCACTTGGGCTCTTTAGCTTGGAGAAACGATGACTGAGGGGTGACATGATTGAGGTTTATAAGATTAAGCATGGGATAGAGCAGGTAGAGAAAGAAGTACTTTTCTCCCTTTCTCACAATACAAGAACTCGTGGGCACTCAATGAAACTGCTGAGCAGTCGGGTTACAACAGATAAAAGGAAGTACTTCTTCACCCAAAGAGTGATTAACACATGGAATTCACTGCCACAGGAGGTGGTGGCGGCTACAAGCATGGACAGCTTCAAGAGGGAATTAGATAAGCATATCTAATAATATGAATAATGAATAATGGGGGAAAGCCGACAGGAGATGAAAAGTCTCTGGTTCGGGATGGCTCATCTCAAAGAGATGAAGGGGTAGCTATTACTTTTGTACAAGGAAATGGATTACAATTGTCCACTGAGACTGTGGCTAATGATAGGAACTGCCTGGCAAGGTCTCGAGGCAGCAAGAGGAAGGCTGTGGGCTTAACAAACATGGGAAACTATAAGTGTTTATACACAAATGCTAGAAGTCTCCGAGGTAAAATCGGGGAGTTGGAATGCTTGGTGTTGGGGGGGAAATAGACATTGTGGGTATTTCAGAAACTTGGTGGGATGAGGAAAATCAGTGGGATACGGTGATTCCTGGTTATAAATTATATCGGAAGGATAGGGGGAAGGGTTGGAGGTGGGGTGGCTCTGTATGTCAGAGAGGGTATACCGTCCAGTAAGATTGAGAGGGTAAGAGAATTGGATTCGCTTCTGGAAATGCTATGGGTTGAAATAGTGGGTCCAAAAGGAGGCTTAACAGTGGGAGTTTGTCATCGCCCACCAGATGAAAAGATAGAGGAGGATTATAAAATGATGAATGAATTAAAGATAGCGGCTAGACGAAATAACTGTGTTGTAATAGGCAACTTTAACTACCCACACATTGATTGGGTCAATATGAGTTCTAGTCGGGAAAAAGAGATTGCGTTCTTAGACACTCTCAATGACTGTGCTGTGGAACAGATGGCCACAGATCCTACCAGGGGAGAGGCGATCCTGGATTTGGTCCTAAGTAACACCCAAGACCTGGTGAGAGATGTAAAAGTGATTGCACCACTTGGGAACAGTGACCATAATGTCATTGAGTTTAACATTAGTACAGATAGGGAGTTGCCCAAAAAGACTGACGCAACCACTTTTAACTTTAAAAGGGGTAACTTCTCTGGTATGAGGGGACATGTGAGGAAGAAATTGAAAAGAAGAGTGGAGAAGGTCAAAACCATTGGGGAAGCTTGGAGACTATTTAAAAAGACAATCCTAGAAGCTCAGAAAAAATATATACCACAGGTTAGGAAAGGTACAAATAGGTATAGAAAAAAGCCTGCATGGTTAACAAATAAAGTAATGGAAGCTGTAAAAAGTAAGAAGGATTCCTTTAAGCAGTGGAAAGCTAGTCTTAGTGAGGTTGATAAAAGGGAACACAGACTATGGCAAATAAAATGCAAGTCTGTGATCAGGCAAGCAAAAAGGGAATATGAGGAGCATATCGCAAAAAACATAAAGACCAACAATAAAATTTTCTTCAAATACATTAGAAGTAGGAAGCCAGCCAGGGAGGCAGTGGGGCCCTTGGATGACCAAGGGGTAAAAGGAGTAGTGAAGGATGATAGGGAAATGACTGAGAAGCTGAATGCATTTTTTGCCTCTGTCTTCACTGTGGAAAAGGAGAAGTGTCTGCCCACTCCAGAAGCACCGATTTCGGGAGGGGGTTTGAAAGACCTGAATCAGATTGCGGTAACAAGAGAGGAAGTCCTCCGACTGATGGACAATTTAAAAACTAATAAATCACCAGGCCCGGATGGCATTCATCCGAGAGTTCTGAAAGAACTCAAATGTGAACTTGTGGATCTCCTGACAAAAATATGTAATCTTTCTTTAAAATCTGCCTCCATTCCTGAGGACTGGAAGGTAGCTAATGTCACTCCCATCTTTAAAAAGGGCTCCAGGGGAGATCCGGGAAATTACAGGCCAGTCAGTCTGACATCGATACCGGGTAAGTTGGTGGAAACTGTTATTAAGGAAAGAATTAGTAAGCACATTGATGAACAAAAACTATTGAGGCAGACTCAGCATGGGTTCTGTAAGGGAAGATCTTGTCTCACTAACCTGTTAGTGTTTTTTGAGGGAGTGAACAAACATGTGGACAAGGGGGATCCAATAGATATTATTTACCTTGACTTCCGGAAAGCTTTTGATACAGTTCCTCATCAAAGGCTCCTAAGTAAGCTCAATAGTTATGGGATAAAAGGACAAGTCCTCTTGTGGATCAAAAACTGGCTTATAAATAGGAAACAGAGAGTGAGTATAAATGGGAAACTTTCTCAGTGGAGGGTAGTAAGCAGTGGGGTACCACAGGGATCAGTACTTGGTCCGATGCTTTTTAACTTGTTTATTAACGATTTGGAATTGGGAGTAAGCAGTGATGTGGCTAAATTTGCAGATGACACGAAGTTGTTCAGGGTGGTGAAAACCAGGGAGGAGTGTGAGGCACTCCAAAGGGATCTGTCGAGGATGGGTGAGTGGGCGTCAACGTGGCAAATGGAGTTCAATGTGGCCAAGTGCAAAGTGATGCACATTGGAGCCAAAAATCCTAAATATAAATACACGTTGATGGGGTCTGAACTGGCAGAGACGGACCAAGAGAGAGATCTTGGAGTCGTAGTGGATAACTCGATGAAAATGTCTAGACAGTGTGTAGCTGCAATAAAGAAGGCCAACACTATGCTGGGGATTATTAGGAAGGGAACTGAAAACAAATCAGCCAGTATCATCATGCCCCTGTATAAATCATTGGTGCGACCTCATTTGGAATACTGTGTACAGTTCTGGTCACCACATCTCAAAAAGGATATTATAGCATTGGAAAAAGTGCAGAGAAGGGCAACTAGAATGATAAAAGGGTTGGAACACCTTCCCTATGAAGAAAGGTTAAAATGCTTGGGGCTCTTTATCTTGGAGAAACGACGGCTGAGAGGTGACATGATCGAGGTTTATAAGATTATGAATGGGATTGAGCAGGTTGAGAAAGAAGTACTTTTCTCCCTTTCTCACAATACAAGAACTCGTGGGCACTCTATGAAATTGCTGAACAGTCGGGTTAGAACAGATAAAAGGAAATACTTCTTCACCCAAAGAGTGATTAACGTATGGAATTCACTGCCACAGGAGGTGGTGGCAGCTGCAAGCATGGACAGTTTCAAGAGGGAATTAGATAAACATATGGAGCAGAAGTCCATCAGTGGCTATTAGCCACAGGGTATAGATGGGAACTCTCAGTCTGGGGCAGGTGATGCACTCTATTCTTGGTGCTGGAGGGGGCAGCAGTGGGAGGGCTTCTGGTGCCCTGGCCCCACTGCTGGACCTCCTGATGGCACCTGGTATATTTTGGCCGCTGTGTGACAGAGTGTTGGACTAGATGGGCCATTGGCCTGATTCAATATTGGCTTCTCTTATGTTCTTATGTTCTTATATGGAGCAGAGATCCATCAGTGGCTATTAGCCACAGGAACTCTGGGGCAAGTGATGCTCTGTATTCTTGGTGCTTGGGGGGAGGGCAACAGTGGGAGAGCTTCTAGTGTCCTGTCCCCACTGATGGACCTCCTGATGGCACCTGGTATTTTTGGCCATTGTGTAATGGAGTATTGGACTGGATGGGCCATTGGCTTGATCCAACATTGACTCTGATGGTCAAACAACTGTCTCTTCAGCATCCAGTAAAGGTGGAGAAGCCACACTAGACAAGACAGCGAGAAACCCCAGAGCAGCTAGATGCATGCTAATCATTGCTGCTGCTGGTCATGTTGTAGGTTCAGCAGTTCAGGGCACTACACTGAACTAGATCAATCCTATAGTCTCTGTTCCAGTTGGATGGCTACTTGCCAAGAGAGACAAAAGGACAGTAATCAGTAATGTTCCATACTAGGAATAAACAGCAAGAGATCTCCCCATGCTGCTCTTGCAGTCCTCTCAGCTTCCCCCACCCCACTTGGATTCCCACATTGTGGGATACCCTTGTTGGGGACACAGTGTACCCACTAAGGCAATACTTACACCTGTCTTGTAGGGATTTGCATTGTAACTATGTCTGCACTTTATACTCAGGCTCCACAATGAGAATTTGATCCTACAAGGCAACAGGTATCATAAATGTTAACAAAAGTAAAGAAGTGGCCGCTATTCACAAAGACCTGTACTTGTGCTCCCTATGTCCTGCACAGCATGTTGTCAAGCTGACAGTGAGGTGATATACTGCCAGCATATAAGCATGGTGCAGGGGGCTCCCTTTGTACACTGAACACACTCATTACTAGTAACTGTTGAGGGAGAATGGGCTGTTGATGTACAGGGTAGGTACATGTGGTGGGGCATTAAGAAACGTTTGCAGCAATTAAAGTTTGAGGAAGATGCACCTACTTGCTTACCTGTGTAAGGTGCATTATCCTTGCAACCCCAGTTGGAGGAGTGGAGATTCCACTTTGATGCTTGTGTCCCGAGGAGGAGTACCTGCAAGACTTCTGAGCAAAGAACCGTTAGAAATTTGCTACATCAGTGTTTGCTCTTCTCCTTGACTGTTTGTGTAAAGTGCTCCCTTTTTGTGCAAAGTGTCCTTTCTCTGGATTTCCCACCCACGGTGTCCCCCAGTATGCATTGTAGAAGTGCCCAACATGGAGTCAGAGAGATGCAGCCCCATGTCACTCTTCTGAGCTATGGATGTCCCAGCTGGAGTCAATATTATAGTGCTCTAGAGAGCTATGAACAGCTACAGGAATAGTTGGTACACTAAGCTGCCCCATGACCATAGAAGAGTAGATGGGGGAGGGGATTGCAATTTCTATTACTTCTCTGAAAATTCTTCTAATTAAGCACAGTTGCTGAAAAGAAATGTTATCCAGGGTGCAGGCAGCACACTCAAGAGGCCTAGGATTCCAGCTTTCCCCACTTCTCTGATATGTTTCTGATGCTGCCCAATTCTGCACCAGTTTCTTTTTTTAATTTTATCTATTTTCACATACAACATAAAACAATAACAATCTAATGCCCAATCAAACAAATAAAAAACTATTAACAGTTTAACAGAATATATATTTGACTGTTACAGCTATTCAAACACATTCAGTTAATGCAATACCCACAAAGAAAGAATGATCTCATAAGCTAATATAATGTACGTATTATAATAAGAATTAAGATTTTGAGTATTTTGGAATTACATCAAGCTGTATCAGGAAGTCTAATATAATAAACCACACTTCTGCAAAGTCATTGTGAGGTGGGCTCAACTCATACTGACTAATCTGGTACGTAATTTTTGACACTACATAAATCTCCCATATCTTCCGATACCATACTGTGACCGCAGGTGGATCAGAACACTTCCATGTTGTAGCTATGGCTGATTTTGCTGCCACCAAAAGGATAGAGATAAGTTTTTTCCTTTTTTTTTGAAACTGCGCCTAAAGACAGATTTTTTATTAATTTTATAACAAACTACAACAAACGCACAATACAGTACAACAAATATACAATACAGTACAATACATTATCATACAACACAAGATCACAATAGACATACAACACAGACACAAAAACAAACAAAAAAAAACTACACCACAAACATAAAACATACACGGGGGGGGGGGGGGGGTGTTGTCTATCTTATTTAAAATAATGCATCATTCAAAATTATGCTACCCTTTACGTGAGTATCTCTTATTACTAATCATCTATAACATATCTGATTTTATCTTTTCTTTAGCTAGTTCTTTACCCTCTCAGCCATTTAATTTGTACCAGTCATAAAACCGTTGCCAAGTGTTCTGGAAAGTGGAATCTACATGTCCTTTCATAGTCAAAGTCAACTTATCCATCTCCGCCGCCTCGAATATCTTTGCAATAAATTCTTGTCTTGATGGTGTCTGGGTGGTTCTCCAATATTTTGCATACAAAATTCTAGCAGCAGTTGCCAAATATATTAACAGATAGCGGTCATCTCTATTTACCTCCTTAGGTAAAATACCTAACAGTAATATCTCTGGCTTAAAGGGAACTGTACTCCCTATAATTTTCTGTATCAATCTGTGCACTCATATCCAATATCTTTTGGTAACGCTACACAACCACCACATGTGATAGAATGAGCCCACTTTGTTCTCACATTTCCAGCACTCATTAGAACATTTAGAATCATATTTAGCAATTCTTTCTGGTGTAACATACCATCTATAAATCATTTTATACATATTTTCTCTATAAGAAATCGCTTTTTATTTTAACATTTTTATTCCATATCTGATCCCACTGCTTCAGTTCTATATTATAACCCAAGTTCTGGGCCCATTGGATCATATTTTGTTTCACTATTTCATCTGCCATCATATCTTTTAAAAGTACTGTGTACATTTTCTTTATAAACTTCCCCTCCGGTGCACTCAGTATTTTCTCCAACTCTGTCATTGGTTCAATAAACCCCATTTTCTTATCCTTAGCGTATCTCGATTCCATCTGGGCTCTCTGCCACCACATTAAGTCTTCTTTTAATTTAAGATCATTTCTTGAGTTCAATATATTTATATCTTGGTGGGTTTTCATCATATAATCTAGGTAAACGCCTCCAATGCTAGGGCCAGTTTAGAAATTTTCACAAACCATCTCCTTTGTATGATTTCCTATACTTTTAGAAGTGCAACCCATATCCAGTGTTGTTTAAAATACTTATGCACTGACACTTTTTGATACCACAGAAATGCATGCCAACCCAGTTGCAGATCGTGACCTTCTAGTTTTAATATCCTTCTATCATCTAACATAATCCATTCCTTAATCCATGCCAGTGCCGCAGCCCTATAATATAATGTCCAGCTAGACAGCCCAAAACCGACTCTTTCCTTTGAATCTTGCAGGGCCTTCAATCTAATTCTAGGTTTTTTCCCCAGCCAAATAAACTTTGTTATTAGCTGATCCAATTCTTTAAAAATTGAAAAAATTTTGCAATATTGGAATCGTCTGAAAAAGAAATATCCACCTTGGTAAAATATTCATTTTAACTATGGCTATTCACCCCATCAACGAGAGTTGCAGGTTTTTCCATCTTTCTAAATCTTGTTTTGTTGCTTTGAATAACTCCCTGTAATTATTTTCCTGTAACGCACTACATTTATTAGTTAAATTGACTCCCAAGTATTTCACTTTGTCACACATTTGATAACCCGACTCTTTGTAAAGTATCTTTTTGTTCTGCTTTCATATTCTTAGTCAAAATCTTCGTTTTATTAATATTAACTCTTAGTCCCGCCATCTGACCATATTCCCTTCTTTAATTCAGGGATTGAGGGGAGGGGATCCTCTAATATAAAAACTAAATCATCAGCAAATGCAAGAAGCTTAAATTCCTCCCCCTGTACCTTCTGCCCTCTTATTTTCTCATTACACCGTACTGCTTCATTAAGTATCTCCAATTCATAGATATACAACAATGGTGACAAAGGACAACCTTGTCTTGTACCCTTTTGGATTTCAAAGTTTTCAGTTCTATCACCATTAATCATCACTGAGGCAGTCTGCTTTGTGTATATCGCCTGCAACATCTGAATAAATTCCATTCCCACCTCCACCATCCTCAATGTCTCCAGTACAAAGCTCCAATTCAGATTATCAAATGCCTTCTCTGCATCTACAAAGATCAGGGCCATTCCTTTTCCAAGTATTTGACTACTTGTTCCGGCCTTGTATCATTCCTTCTATATAAATCTTTATAAAAGGTCTCCACAATAGTGTTTAGTTCTTGAATCTTATTCACTTCTTCACTGCTCTTCTTCCTTAAAGTTGTTATATATGTTTTTTCTTTTTGTTGTCTGACTCGATAGGCTAACCACCCTGATGGTTTATTAGCATTCTCAAAAATGTTTTGTTTAGCAAATACCAATTTCTTAGCTAGTTCACATAACAGACAGTTCATTTTATGCAGCAATAGTTTAATCTTACTCTGCCTATCAGATTCCATTACCTTCTCTATTATCTTCTTCTCTTGTTCTTGAATTTCCTTTTTCAGATTTATATAATCTTTATTTCTCTTCTTGCTTACACAGGCCGCTTCTTTTATCAAGTGTCCTCTGGCATATGCTTTAAAACATCCCAAATGGTTCTTAAAGACATATCCGGTTGAATACTTTCTTTAAAGAAAAAATGAAACTCCTTCTGCAGGCATTTTACTATTTCTCTGTCCTTCAGTATCGATAAATTTAAAGTCCATCTACTAGGTCTCGTTCCTTGTAGCTCCAATGTAATTGGGTTGTGATCCGCATAGGTTCCTGCTTCTATTTCCGTTTCCAAGAGGTCTTTGATCATTGTGGTTGAGATCCAGCACATATCTAATCTTGACCATGAATCGTGTCTAGCCAAGAAAAATGTATATTGCTGCTTTTTCGGATTCCTTACCCTCCATACATCCATCAGTTGCCATTCTTCTATTATCTGGCACAATACTTCCGGGAACACGTTGCCTCCTGTTCCCCCCCCCAAATATTAGCTTTTCTATCCTCCTTCTTGTCAAAAACCACATTATAATCTCCGATTATACACAACTCTTGGAATTCTTGCTTCAAAATAAGTCTTTGAAGTTTTCTGTAGAATTTCTCTTGATTTTGGTTTGGAGCTCCAGATAAATTTCTTCCTGATCTGCAGTACTGAGACTTCTGGCCAATAATTCAAAAATATTAGTGCAGGGGAATAGGGCACTTCATAACCAGTTATTACAGATATTTGATTTAACACTCCCTTCCAGAACAGCTGAATTTTCTCACATTGCCACCAGCAGTGTGCATAGGATCCCACCTGCCCACATTTATTCCAACAGAGTGGTGAATATGACTTATAGTTACATGAGAGTTTTTGTGGAGTTAAATACCAGTGAGTCAGAATCTTGAAGGTTTGGATTCTCACAGTTAGTACATGCGAGGAGAAAGTTTTCAGCCTCCAGATTTTTGACCAGTCTCTTTCTGATAGTGACATATTACAATCCTTTTCCCACAAATTCTGAAATTATACAGGACTATTATTTTCTAATGTTAGTACAATTTGGTAAATTTTAGAGATCAGCTTATGGTTACTCATCAAGCAGTTTTGGATAATCTGTTCACATTCCGTTAATGGAGCCAACAGTAACCCAGTAATATTTAGACTATCACAAAGGTTCTTCAACTTAAGATAGAGAAACCATAGTATTTTCCTCCCAAGCTTTCTTTCAACTCTGTTTTATCGAGGATACCATGTTTAGTTGAGATGTCAGTCTAGTAATATTAGAGTATTTCCATAACTCAAAGAGGGCACAATTTTGTCTCTCTGAAAACCAATCTTGATTCAAAAATAAAGTGAATGATATGGACAGCAACAGCTTTTTCCTTCTGGAATCCCAAACATCTAGAATAGAGGTAAGTAATCTATTTGTATTTATCAATTCAGGCCTGGATTGCCTTTTATTCCTGATGGTATCTGGTATCAATTTGAAATAGGTATGTTCTGACTGTATTGTTACCCAATCCAATGGATTCTCCATTCTCAACATTTTTATAATGTTAGATTGCATGATAGAGTCATGATAAATTTTAAAGTTTGGGATTGCCAGTCCACCCTGATGTGTTGGTCTGCACATAGTATTAAAGGCTATGTATGATTTTTTGTTTTCTCACATAAGATTGTTCAGAGCATTCTGCCATATCCTCAATGTTCTGGGGGGGATTCCCACTGGAATAGCCTGGAAGAAAAATATAAATTTGGGGAGCAAGAATGACTTAATAAGGTTTCATCTATATATCCATGAGAAACTTAATTTTTCCCATTTTCCCAGAGTTTCAATGGTGTGGGGCTTGTGTGGCATCAATTACAGTATGCAAGTTACTGCCATAGGGCTTAGTCAGTATCCTAAACCATTTAGAGACAGAGTTCAGGACTGCACTGTTCAGGTACATTTCCTGAATAAAGTTTATTGAGCTATACGCTATTGAAAAGTGTACGGACAAGGAAAAGAGTAACCTATACAGATCATAATAATCTATAATTCCTTTGTTGTTGTTGTTCAGTCGCATAGTCGAGTTTGACTCTTCGCGACCCCATGGACCACATCACGCCAGGCCCTACTGTCTTCCGTCGTGCTCTGGAGTTTGCTTAATTTTATGTTCATTGCCTCAATAACACTGTCTAACCATCTCATCCTTTGCTGTCCATTTTTTCTTTGACCTTCAATCTTTCCCAGCATCAGGGTCTTCTCCAGTGAATGCTCCCTTCTCATTTGGTGGCCAAAGTATTTGAGCTTCAGCTTCAGGATCTGGCCTTCCAGGGAACAATCAGGGATGATTTCTTTTAGGATTGACTGATTTGATCTCCTTGCAGTCCAAGGGCCTCTCAAGAGTCTTCTCCAGCACCATAGTTCAAAAGAATCTATTCTTTGGCGCTCAGCCTTCCTTATAGTCCAACTCTCACAGCCATACATTACTACGGGGAATACCATTGCTTTGACCATGCGGACTTTTGTTGGCAAGGTGATGTCTCTGCTTTTTATCATGCTGTTTAGGTTTGCCATCGCTTTCCTCTCAAAGAGCAGGCGTCTTTTAATTTCATGGCTGCAGTCACCATCTACAGTGATCTGGGATCCTAGGAACGTGAAGTCTGTCACTACTTCTACGACTTCCCCTTCTATTTGCCAAGGAGTGATGGGGCCAGATGCCATGATCTTAGTTTTTTTGATGTTGAGCTTCAAGCCCACTTTTGCGCTCTCCTCTTTCACCCTGAGCAAGAGGCTCTTTAGGTCCTCTTCACTTTCTGCCATCAGAGTGGTATCATCTGCATATCTGAGATTATTGATCTTTTCCCCAGCAATCTTAACTCCAGCTTGTGATTCATCCAGGCCAGCATTTTGCATGATGTACTCTGCATATAAATTAAATAAGCAAGGTGACAATATACATCCTTGTCGTACTCCTTTTCCTATGCTAAACCAATCAGTTGTTCCATATCCGGTTCTACCTGTTGCTTCTTGACCCTTATACAGGTTTCTCAGGAGACATGTGAGGTGGTCCGGTACTCCCATCTCTTTAAGAACCTGCCATAATTTATTGTGATCCACACAATCAAAGGCTTTAGCATAGTCTACCTCTTCGAAACCCAGCTTGTACTTCTGGCAGTTCTCTATCCAAGTACTGTTGGAGCCTAGCTTGTAGGATCTTGAGCATGACCTTGCTAGCGTGTGAAATGAGTGCAATTGTGCGATAGTTTGAACATTCCTTGACATTGCCCTTCTTTGGGATTGGAATGTACACTGACCTTTTCCAATCCTGTGGCCACTGTTGTGTTTTCCAAATTTGTTGGCAAATTGAGTGCAGCACTTTAACAGCATCTTCTTTTAAGACTTTTAATAACTCAGCTGGGATACCATCACCTCCACTAGCTTTGTTGTTAGTAATGCTTTCTAAGGCCCATTTAACTTCACTTTCCAGGATGTCTGGCTTGAGGTCAATGATTATACCATCGTGGTTGTCAAGGACATTGAGGTCCTTCTTGTATAGTTCTTCTGTGTATTCTTGCCATCTTTTCCTAATCTCTTCTGCTTCTGTTAGGTCCCTGCCGTTTTTGTCCTTTATCATGGCCAGCTTTGCATGGAACGTTCCCTTGATTTCTCCAATTTTCTTGAAGAGATCTCTAGTCCTTCCCAATCTATTGTTTTCCTCTATTACTTTGCATTGTTCATTCAGGAAAGCCTCCTTATCTCTCCTTGCTGTTCTCTGGAAATCTGCATTCAGTTGGGCAAATCTTTCCTTTTCACCGTTGCCTTTAGCTTTCCTTCTTTCCTCTGCTATGTGTAAAGCCTCATCAGACAGCCACTTTGCTTTTTTGCATTTCTTTTTCTTTGGGATGGCGGTGATTGCTGCCTCCTTTACAATGTCACGGACCTCTGTCCATAGTTCTTCAGGCACTCTGTCTATCAAATCTAGTCCCTTAAACCTATTCTTCACCTCTACTGTATATTCATCAGGGATGCGATCTAGGTCAAATCTGAATGGCCTTGTGGTTTTCCCAACTTTCTTCAATTTAATCTGAATTTTGCAATGAGTAGCTCATGATCTGAGCCACAGTCAGCTCCAGGTCTTGTTTTTACTGACTGGATAGAGCTTCTCCATCTTTGACTGCAAATTATATAGTCAATCTGATTTCGGTGTGGCCCATCTAGTGATGTCCATGTGTAGAGACGCCTCTTAGGTTGTTGGAAAAGGGTGTTCGCTATGACCAGCATGTTCTCTCGACAAAACTCTGTTAGCCTTTGCCCTGCTTCATTTTGTTCTCAAAGGCCAAATTTGTCTGTTATTCCGGTTACCTTTTGATTTCCTACTTTAGCATTCCAGTCCCCTATGATGAGGAGGACATCATTTTTTGGTGTTAGTTCTATGAGCTGTTGTAGGTCTTCATAGAACTGGTCCACTTCAGCCTCTTCTGCAGCAGTGGTTGGGGCATAGATTTGGATTACTCTGATATTGAATGGTTTGCCTTGGATTCGGACCGAGATCATTCTGTCATTTTTGAGATTGTATCCCAATACTGCCTTTCTCACTCTCTTGTTGACTATAAAGGCCACACCATTTTTTCTATGGGATTCCTGACCACAGTAGTAGATATAATGGTCTTCTGAGTTAAATTCGCCCATTCCTGTCCACTTTAGTTCACTGATTCCCAAGATGTCGATGTTCATTCTTGCCATCTCATTTTTGACCACGTCAAGCTTACCTTGATTCATAGATCTTACATTCCAGGTTCCTATGCAGTATTGTTCTTTGCAGCATCGAACTTTCCTTTCACCGTCAGACACATCCACAACTGAGCATCCTTTCGGCTTTGGCCCAGCCGCTTCACTCTTTCTGGGATTACTCGTACTTGCCCTCTGCTCTTCCCCAGTAGCATACTGGACACCTTCCGACCTGAGGGGCTCATCTTCCGGCGTCATATCTTTTAGCCTTTTGTTACTGTCCATGGGGTTTTCTTGGCAAAGACACTGGAGTGGGTTGCCATTTCCTTCTCCAGGGGATCACGCTTGGTCTGAGTTCTCTGCTGTGGCCTGTCCGTCCTGGGTGGCCCTCCATGGCATAGCCCACAGCCTCATCGAACCACACAAGCCCCCTCGCCACGACAAGGCAGTGATCCATGAGGGAGAATTCTCCTTTAGTCCTGATTAAATGATGGAATCCTGTGGAGTCCCATGTCACAAATTACTCCCTCAGAACAAGTCAGTATTTATCCACTTTCTTTACAATGGTTCACTTCCATGCGGAAAAAATGTTAATGAAAATAAGCCCTGTGCTTTTATCAGGTGTTCATGCTGAACATTACCATTACATTTCTATGCTTAGAATACCTCAAAATATCTGCCGTACAATGTTTCATTATTCATATAAGATTTTTTTCTTTTTCCACATTGCCTTGGATTTAAAGATACTTAAGTATTAAGGCATCTTTCCCATTTAATGTATTAGAGAGTTTATGCTGAATGTTGATAAGGGCAAGGAGTCACATACAAAACATTACTTTCTGAAAATATCACTTTTTATATTCTTTTTTAGAAACTGCTACATTCATAATAAGTGAAAGGTAAGATGAAGCTTTAAAACCAAACAAGTTAAACTGAGCAAGGCTTTGGTAAGTTTTTGCTTTTATACAAAATTATCTGGCAATAACCAACTAGGATTACATACAAAATTGTCACATGCTTCGCAAAACAAGAAAATATGAACCTTCTGAACTAATGTAAAGGGAAAAGGAGCACATCATTGTTGAGGGCAGAATTTTTTTAAAGAAGGTAAAGTGATATATTGGAGAACCACTGCATTCCTTATGTCCCATTACAGTGTCTATGAAAAGCTGACAGAACCTTCTTAGAGTCTACAGTGAAAGTTTAAGAAAAGCAGTACAGAAAAGCTCCCCTTTACACATCCACATGTCCCTCCAGATCCCTTAATCAAGCTTAAAAGAAGGAGGACAGGCAGCAAGAATGTGCACTCCCCCCCACTCTACAGAACAAATTCCCAGTATTGGCCTTAACTCCAATTAATGTGTTCTCCACTCTCCCTGTGGCAGCTGTAGGGTTTCTTCTTCTTATATCTTCTACCTCATACTACTTCTTAAATTATTAGTTTTAAGCAGATTACTAAAATGTAAAGAACTAGACCACATTTAAATAGCTGCAAAAATCAATTGCAAACATGTAAGATTTCACAACTGAAAGAGTGATAGCTCTACTGTTATCTTCTAATAAAGGAGATCATGTCTCCCAACACCATATAATCTATATTTGGAGCAAAGGAAAAATTAAAAGATTTCTAGCCTCTGAAAAATGACTTTCAAAAGTCATGTGCTACAGTCACATATTCTATCAGAGTATGGTATCTTAAGTTACCTCCTTTGCAAGACTCTAGATGGTAAGGCATTTAGGTGCACCAATGTAAAGGCATGCCTATACTGAGGAACAGTCAAATATGAACAGTAATAAGGAGCTGGCCAGATGGAAGAACACCAACAATTTGAGTACAGCGAACACATCATGTTCTACAGATTGTACTGTTGTAATCACACCTAAATAAATGTTCCTTATTCATTTTCATAGCTTCCTGTCTGGTGACTGAATGGAATCCAAGGAAAGACTGAGGAGCTGGAGACATTGCTCAACAAGTTTATCCCAACGGGAAACATAAGAATCCTCCCTGATCAGGCAGAAGTAGCCCTCTTGGATGTCAGAATGTATAATTTTGACTTTAAGAGAAAAAGCCTTCAACCAAGCCAAAGCTTCAAGAGATGATTGTCCTAATTCAGCTCAGAGGGTCATCCCTGCTACAAAATTTGGAATTCCAGAGATGGAATATAAGAACTGAATCAAAGGACTCCCCCATTTTGTCAATCCAGATGCCAGTCCCATATAACCTTTCCACAGTTTTACATTATGAGGGCTCCCCACCTGGTGCTCCCCCAAATTTTCCAGTTTTTCCATTGGAAAAACTGAGAAAATCCTCAAACTTTTTCATGCTGTATATTTGGAAAGAGTGAAATGCTTGACAGGACAAGGCTTTTTCTCACTCAAAAACAGAAAATATTTCACAGGAGTAGGTTTTTCAGTGCTCCCCCAAATTTTCCAATGGAAACATGGAGCGGTTGTCCTCAGGGAATCCCACTCCCCCAAAAAACTTTGGCATGTATATGATTGAAAGGCTCTGTGGTGGAAAGGACTGGAAGACACCCATCTTAATGCCACAATGTGAGCATCAGGCAGAGAACAGACAGAGCAGGTTGTTCTGAAGACAAAAAGCTGCACCTCTATTACTGAATAGGAGCTGGAGCTCCCTTATCTTGACCTGAGGAAGGGAAAGGAGATGACAATGCCTGTGTCAGGTGTGCTAACTCATTTCCTTTCCCACTTAGTTCTGAAGGCCTTTGAGACCCAAGCAAGAAAGGAATGATTGAGGTTTGCAAATGAAATCTGTCCAGACTCAGGATCTCCTTTTTTTCCTCTGGTATTTCATCTGCTGAACTGTCTCCTTTTCTTATTCCAACAGAAGCAGCACAGTCAATTTAATCTGGATCTTTTTCTGCCATGGTAAGAACTGCAGGTAAATTAGTAGTAAAGGAAAAGAGAGAAAGAGGGAAGGAGATGGAGTGCAGGAGCAAGGGAAAAAACTCCAAAACCCCTGTTCTCCTCCCTCTTCCCCTTAGAATGGTCCTCTCTCTTTCAGACTAAATTTCAAATCATTTCTGCTTTTAGCTGTTGGGTAAAGAAATGTACCCCATTCATCCCGAAATGTATTCAGTATTCCACCTGTAAAAGATGCACAATAAGTGTTTTTCATCACCTATCCCCATTTCAACCCACAATAAAGCTTAATCTTCAACCAATTGACTGAATTAACCCAGTTAGTGGTTCAAAGATGTTTGCTTTGAGAAATGGAAACAAAAGAATTCATCTAATCCTGAGGCAGCCTCCTCTATCTGTCCCAACATAACCTCTACTTCTTCCTCTGCCCGCTGCCATACCACCTGTTCTCTCTCCTGCTGCCCTCTACCTTCAAACTCCCTATTCAACATGATATGCATGCCCTTGCCTTCCCTCTTGGAGAAATATGTCTTGACCCATTTTCTGCTCTTTTATTATATGTACTAGGGAGCAAAGCCCGTTGTGGTGGAAGACAACGGGCCCTAGAAAGGAAGGGAGGGAGGGTGGAAGGGAGAGAGGGTTGGAGGAAGGAAGGAAGGAAGGAAGGAAGGAAGGAAGGAAGGAAGGAAGGAAGGAAGGAAGGAAGGAAGGAAGGAAGGAAGGAAGGAAGGGTGAAATAAAGGAGAAAGGAAGAAAGGAAAGGGGGGAAAGGAAGGGAAGAGGGGCGGAAAAGGGCTTCTCTGGGCCTACTGCCCCCATAGAAGGCCCAGGGGATGGTGTGAGGGGGCAGAAAAGGGTTTTTCTGGGCCTACTGCCCCCACAGAAGGCCCAGGGGATGGTGTAGGGGGGCTGAAAAGGGCTTCTCTGGGCCTAGTCCCCTCATAGAAGGCCCAGGGGATGGGGTGTGGGGGACGGAAAAGGGCTTCTCTGGGCCTAGTCCCCTCTTAGAAGGCCCAGGAGATGGGGTGTGGGGGACGGAAAAGGGCTTCTCTGGGCCTAGTCGCCTCATAGAAGGCCCAGGGGATGGGGTGTGGGGGATGGAAAAGGGCTTCTCTGGGCCTAGTCCCCTCATAGAAGGCCCAGGGGATGGGGTGTGGGGGATGGAAAAGGGCTTCTCTGGGCCTAGTCCCCTCATAGAAGGCCCAGGGGATGGGGTGTGGGGGACGGAAAAGGGCTTCTCTGGGCCTAGTCCCCTCATAGAAGGCCCAGGGGATGAGGTGTGGGGGACAGAAAAGGCCTTCTCTGGGCCTAGTGCCCCATAGAAGGCCCAGGGGATGTTGTGTGGGGGACGGAAAAGGGCTTCTCTGTGCCTAGTCCCCTCATAGAAGGCCCAGCGGATGGTGTGGGGGGGGGCGGAAAAGGGCTTCTCTCACTTGCCTCAGCCTTGAGGGACTGTCCCTGCGCTCACACTCCAGACGGTCCTCTCCTGTCGGAGGACTGGAGCAGACTGAGCTGAAAACCCTGACTGGGGCTGACGTGGGCGAGACTTTGCGAAGCAGCCAGTCAGCCCTGGCCAGTGTCCTCTGACTGCCAGTTCTTGAACCGAATCAATTATGGCAAGCATAGAATGTGGTGAAACCAAAATTCAAATATTAATAAGGACAGGATTCCAATGAGTATTTTCCTCTTTCTTTGTATCTGAAAATAAATCCTCTATAGTAAACACAGAAACATTAACTTTAATAACATTTTTGTTCTTGAAGTCTGAACTCTAAAAGGAACTTAATTGTATACCATAAACTGGACACAGAGAGCCAGTGTGGTGTAGTGGTTAGAATATCAGACTGTGATCTGAGGACACAGCTTTGACTCAAGGTTACCCAATGAGCTTCCATGGCAGAGTAGGGACTCAATCTCAGCCTAAACTACTTCACAGGATTGTTGTGAGGCTAAAATGGAGAGGAAGACAATATAAGCCACTCTAGGCCCCACTGAGGAAAAAGGCAGAATACAAATGAAAAATGAATGAAAATAAAATATCTTACAGTGGCACATACCTTGCTACAGAAATCTAATTGGAGAGGGCAATACCACCCCTATAACAGAAACATTTCTCCTATTCTTATATGTCCTTTATTCCACTGACCGAACGTACCCCAATAAAGTCACAGACAACAAAGGGATCCCCAGATATGCAAAACAACAACAAAAACTCTGATGCAACAACTGGCATGGGTGAGTGCCAGATCTCTCAATCCTATGTGCCTACCTGCAAGCAAAGATGACTGGAATGGTGGCCACCCAGTGTCTGTGGACAGGGGATGCAGAATTGGTTGAGTGCCACTCTCCTCTGAATTTGCTTCCTGAAAGGCAGACCATTGGCCACACCTACGAGAGGGGTAGCTAGGAATGAGATGCAGGAGAAGAGGAGAAAAAAGCTGAGCAGAGAACAGTGAAGCACATCAAGAGAAAAGGAGAAGGCTGTGTGGGAAGACCAAGGGAGTGGACCAGAGATTAAGGCCAACATAAGGAACAGATGAGAATACCATAAGAAGAGATTAGAGGAGAAATTGAGCAGGAAGAGGACCCATTGTGGACAGAGGAGGCAAGGTGGAGAGACAGAGAAGGAGTGAGAGGATGACAGGAAGGGGACAGTCAAGCCTCAGAAGAGAAGCAGCCAAGGAACCAGAGGAACAGTGAGCAGGAGGAGAAAGAAAGATCTATGAGGAAAGAAGAAAGGATCAGGGAAGGAATTAACAGGACAAGATGCAACCTGGGTAGCATTAAGCATAGGACTTGCCTATACTTGCTATAAAACAAACATGAACTTTGTAGCAATTTCTCCAAGAGGCTGTGTGTGTTATGGAAGGTGGATTCAGTGTGCCATTCTCCCCTCCCTGGCCAGGGATGACACCTGTAAACTAACTAAAGAAAGGAAGGGGGGCTTCAAAATGGCCTATAGAAGAATTAAAAAATACTCCAGAAGGGACAAAACATTGACAGCAGCTGAGTCTCAGCTAAAGGAGAAAAAGCCAATGGAGAAAAAGAAAGAGGGAGGAGAGATCAGCCTTCTCTAGCCACTGAGAGCTTTGGTAGATGGCTTTCCAAATTGTGCTCCCTCTTCTGCAGTTCCTCAGGCTCTCTGGTTTATGACTGAAATATTGACGATTTGGACAGTTACTGGGTCATAATAAATGAACTTTGATTTTGTAGGGTTTTTTTTAAAGAACTGAAAGACAGGCGAAAAGATGGAGTCTCCTGGAAAAGGAGGTGGAGGAGAGACATGGGCCCATTATGCATGCACATCTTACTGCAGATTTTCAGAGCAGTAAGCCTTTAATCTTGATTTTGGATTCTGTACCCTCCTTACACACCATTCTTATTCTTCTGTGTAACTACAATTAAAAAAACCACACTTTTCTAAATCAGGCTGAAACATCATTTGTGATGTGTTGGGGTGGTGTCTATAGTTGTTTTTTTTTTTTTAAATTATGCAATTGCCCTATCACAGCTGCACAGTACCGTTCAGCAAACGCCTTCCATTTAAATCCTTGTGGTTCAGGTTTTGTGCATGTATTTTCCACAGAGAACAGAAAGGAACAGGCAAAGGGGGAAACCTAATTTTGAAACTGATAAAGACTTCTTTTGAAACTGACAAGCAGGTGTGAAGCCCCATTTTCCATATTGCAGTGCACTAGGGGATTCTCTGCTGCATTATCAGCCACTGTGAAAAATGGGAAAGAGTCACATGATCTCATAATATGGGGGGAAATGTTGAGTGTACAGAATGCATGGTAGAACCCACTGACACTGGTGCTGCAAGCTGTGATCATTGACAACATGTCTGTGTCTGAGTTTGTGTGTATGCATGCAACTCCACCACACTTTGTACAGGGCTGCAATTTGTATGGGAAAGGAACCCTCTGGCAGAAGCTCTGGAGAGCTTTTTTAGTCTTGTGCCACTAAATTGAAAAAAATAGTAACGCTGATTTCCTGCCCTTCCTTGCAAATTTACATGGTTTTCTCTTTGTGATTCTGTAGCATGGATGGGACTATATAATGATTTTAAATTTGGATTATTCATATACTTATATTTGTCTGGCTTTATAAATTTTTATATTAAGATTTTATTATTACGATTTAATAACAGTCTATTAAGTTATAAGGTTGGAATGTCTTTTGTAGGTTAGAGTATCTTTTTAGCTGACGCTAGCAGACAAGAAGCAAACATTTTTTTTTATCTAGTTGTTTGGATGGAATAGCTATCTAGCTGTCTGGTGATTCTAACAGACCTTCAGTGTAGCATTGCTAATAAAGTAGAGGATAGGTTTTTCAACAGATGTATTTGCTTGGCTTTTTACTCAAAGTATAAAGTTCATGGTTTTAGTTGTTTAGGGTAAAAATTTACAGTGTCTGGGTCAAAAAGGGCTTTATTTTCATATCTGAAAACAACACCTTTTGTTTGGGTATAAAGAATCCTTAGGTAGAATTGAATAAAGTTAGGTTAAATCAACATCTAACCTATAAGATATCATATAGTCACACCTTTTGCTGTAACTGACCAATGATTGTATTTCTACTCAAATGATGCTCTACCATTTTTAACCAGTTATGATTTCTGTATGTTATCTTTTGCTTATATTATTTTGAGTATAAAACTTCATGTACTTTTTTATATTGCTCAGAAAGTAGTCAATTTTTGACAGGCTATTTTGACCTAACTGAAGCCTCCTCACTGTGGCTTCAGTCATGAGTTATTTTTTCCTTCTTTTTTTGGCTTGGAAACATACAACCAATATTATCAACATCCGTTTGATTTGATCCTGCACAATGGTTGTGATCTTTGCAGTTTTTTAAAGCTGTCCAGGGCAGACTGCACTCTTCCTCCAAATGGATCAATCCCAAGTGATTCTCAGAAGGTCCATGTGGCTCAGCCGCCATTTTAATGTGAGGTTTTCAGAGACTGCCAAAATGGTTCTCCCCCCAAACTTTGTTCACTAAAGCATTAAAGGAAAAAAATGTTTTCAAAAGCTTAAGCTTCCCATCCCAGTGTCTTTCTTTATATCTCATGTCAATTTCATTCCATGCTGACAATCCCCCCTTTATTTTGTATGCAGGCAGCACTGAAATCCCCCCTCCCTTTTGTACTGGGGATGCTGCTGTTTGCTTCTTCTCCAGAAGGGAAAAACAGGTTGCTTACCTGTAACTGATGATCTTCGAGTGGTCATCTGTGCAGTACCACACATGGGTTGGGCGCCTGCGCACGACCTCGATCGGAGAATCTTCTAGAGCTTCACCTCAGAAGAGCTTTTGGCGGGCTCTCCTCCTGCCCTGGGGGAGGAGACATGCACTGCGCATGCCCAGAGCGGGAGAGAGAGCCGCCTCCCACTCAGTTCCTTTGACCGCCACTGTCAAGGCCAAAGAATCCAAAGAAGGACATCTGAAGATGCCAGCAGCGGGGAAGGCTGGGCGGGATTGTGGTACTGCACAGATGACCACTCGAAGATCATCAGTTACAGGTAAGCAACCTGTTTATCTTCGTCATGGTCTCTGTGCAGTTCCACACATGGGTGATTACAAGAGCTGAACCAGTTGGAGGAGGAAGCTGGCAGCTGCAAAGGACACAAAAATACTGGTTAAGACACAGCATCACCATGAAAGAAAATCACCCATGGGTCCTACCTGAGGGTACAGCAGGATCAAGTGAAGAGAGATCGTAGCACCGTCTGACCGAAGGCAGCATACCGCTGAGCTCGGACGTCGAGTGCATAGTGGGTCACGAAGGTCGATGCCGAAGACCACGTAGCAGCCGCACAGACGTCTTCCAATGGGACACCAGCCAGGAAAGTGGTGGATGTCGATACCGCCCGTGTGGAATGGGCAGTGACACAGGTAGGAACGGGTTGACGTGCCAGCTCATAGCAAAGGGCTATGGTGGAAGTCACCCACTGAGAGAGACGTTGAGAAGAAATCAGTTCCCCCGCATGAGGGGGGCCATAAGCCAGGAACAGCCGAGGAGATTTATGCATGGGCTGTGTCCTGTGCAGATAGAAAGAGAGTGCTCTGTGCACATCTAGACAGTGCAGGGCTCTCTGAGAGGCATCAGTCGGGTTCAGAAAGAAAGTTGGCAGAACAGACGACTGAGAGAGGTGAAAGGCAGAGATGACTTTAGGGAGGAAGGAAGGATCTGTTCTAAGGACCACCTTCTCCCTATGAAAAACGGTATGGGGGGATCGGCCCTGAAGGCAGCTAGCTCCCCTACTCTGCGTGCAGTGGTAATGGCTACGATAAAGGCCGTCTTCCAGGAAACTAACCTGAAGTCGGCGGTAGCCATCGGCTCAAACGGTTTAGCCATGAGTTGAGAAAGGACTAGAGACAAGCTCCAGGAAGGCACCAACAGTTTCCTAGGCGGGCACGTCCGAAGAAGACCCTTGAGGAACGTCTTGGTGAGACGGGAGAACACTGCCGAGCCTTGTATGAGGGGGTGGTTGGCGGAGATCGCTGCCAAATGAACCCGCAAGGACGAATATCCCAAGCCCGCATCCTTCAAGTGCATGATGTAGGCGAAGATCTCACGGAGAGATGATCGAATCGGATCAAAGGAGTGATCAGCAGCATAGGATTAGAACCTGTTCCACTTGAACTGATAGGAACGTCGAGTAGAAGGCTTCCTAGCATTCAGGAGGATTTCAGAGACCTGAGGCGGGAAGTCTAGGGCTGGATCTTCCAGGCCGTTAATTTGAAAAATCCTGGATTGGGATGGAGGATTCTCCCTCGGGCCCGAGAGAGGAGATCTGGGACGACAGGGAGGGGACGGAAGGAACGACAGGAGAGTTGAAGCAGGTGCGGGAACCAGACCTGGCGTGGCCACCACGGAGTGATCAGAATGCAGGAGGTGCCGTCTGCACAAATCTTCTGCACGACCCGAGAGATGAGAGGGAATGGAGGAAACAAGTAAAACAGGGTTCCATTCCACTTGTGGAGAAAGGCATCCCCGAGCGACCGAGCAGACGGAGGACCCCTGCTGAAAAACAGGCGACATCGGGCATTGTCGATGGACGCGAAGCCATCGACAGCTGGGTGACCGAACTCTCGAAACAGAGGTCGAAGATACCGGAGGGGAATGAACCATTCGTTGTTCGATGAGGCAGAACGACTCAACCAGTCTGCATCGACATTCTGATCCCCAGGAATATGAATCGCCGAGAGCGTGATGGAGTGATCGAGGCACCAGGACCAGAGGTCTATAGCTAAGTTGCAAAGGCAAACAGAGGCAGTGCCGCCCTGCTTGTTGACATAATAGACGGCCGTGGTGCTGTCGGAAGCCACTTGGACGACACGGTCTCGAAGGGTTGGAAGAAAGGACCAAAGGGCTAGATAGACTGCTTGCAACTCCAGGTAATTTATGTGGCGAGTTGCATCTCAAGCAGACCAAGCCCCTTGGACAGTGAGCATTCCGCACTGGGCTCCCCAACCCCAGAGGGAAGCATCTGTGGTCAACAGCAACTCAGGAGGAGGAGGTCGAAAAGGCATCCTGGAAAAGAGGTGGACGGGTTGAGCCCACCACTCGAGGGAGTCGAGGACGGTTTGCGGGATCGACAGAATCGTGTGCCAAGGCCTCCGGAGAGGATCGAAGGCACGGAGGAGCCAGAGCTGAAGAGGCCGCATTCTCAGCTGGGCGTTGCGGACAATGAACACCGTGGAGGCAAAGTGACCGAGGAGCCTCATGACAGAACGGGCGGATTGTTGGGGGCACGTCTGAAAGGAGAACACCATCGCCCGAATGTCGGAAGCCCTCGATTCCGGGAGAAAAGCCGCTTCGAGGTTGGTGTCGAGTCAAGCCCCAAGGAATCGAAGAGTTTGAAGGGGCTGGAGGGAGGACTTGGTGTGGTTGACGCAGAGTCCGAGAGCACGGAGGAGGGAGAGAGTCTCCTGAGTGTCGTGGAGCAACTGAGTTGGCGTTGGAGCTACGAGAAGCCAGTCGTCGATGTAAGGATAAAGAGTGACTCCCCGTCGGTGGAGCTCGGCCACCACCACAGCCATCAGCTTGGTGAACACCCGTGGAGCTGTAGAAAGGCCGAAGGGAAGCACCCTGTACTGGTAGTGGGCATCTCCAACGGCGAACCGGAGAAACCGCCGGTGTTGGGGACGGATTGTGACATGGAAGTATGCGTCTTGGAGGTCGACTGACGCAAGCCACACTGCCCGTGGAATGAGAGGAAGGATCGACTGCAGAGTGACCATTCTGAATTTCTGATACCGAATGTAACGGTTGAGATCCCGAAGGTCCATAATCGGTCTGAAGCCGCAGTCCCTCTTGGGAACCAGGAAATACTTTGAGTAGAAGCCGAGAGTTCATTGCGCCTCCGGGACGACCTCGATGGCCCCCTTGGCAAGGAGAGTGGAAACCTCGAGATCGAGGAGAGGGTCTGGAGGTGTGATGACAAAGTGTGGGAGGATCGGAGGCGAAACGAACTCTATGGCGTACCCGACCCGCAGGATGGTGAGGACCCAGAAGTCGGTTGAAATTTCTTCCCAGGCTGGTAGAAAGGGGAAAAGGCGGGTACGGACGGAAGGAGTGTACGACGTTGGAGTAGGGAGACGGTGGGGACAGTCAAACAGACTGCTTAGGCTGCGGCGGCTTTTTGGTAGGTTGGGAACGGTGTTTGGAAGGAAGACAGGAATCATACGGTCTTCTCCTCCATTGAGAGTGAGGTGCCGGAGATAGGTATCGCCTGGAGCCGGAAGGCTTCCAGGAACGGTTTCTGGGACGGTAAGGTGCAGCCGAGACTCCAAGGTTTCGGGCTTGCTTACGACTCTCATCGACAGCTTTCAATACTTCGTCGGTGGTGGAGTGGAAGAGGCCGTTTCCGTCAAAGGGGAGGTCTTCTACACCTTTGATGTCCGGTTGTAGAGAGGTGCCCCGCAGCCAGGCATGACGCCGGAGAGCGACAGAAGACACCAGGAGTTTAGAGGAGCAATTGACTGCATGACGAACGGAATTGATTTGTTGCTTTGATATGGCACAAACCTCAGACAAGGCAGCCGAGAGAGTGGGACGGTGCTCCTCCGGAACAAACTCCAGGACAGGACGAACTGCATTGGCAACGTTGAATGTGTAAGCCGACAAGTAAGACAAATAAGTATCGACATGGAGATTCATGGAGGCCAGAGAGTACATCTTCTTGGCCAGAAGATCCAGTTTATGACCCTCACGGTCAGGAGGCATGGATTGGCGAGCAGGCTGCTTCGATCTCGAAGAAGAGTGAACCACCATGGAGTTTGGAGGCGGCTGACAAACGAGGAATTTGCCAGGAGCGTCTTGGATCCTGTACAACCCATCATAGTGCCTCGAAACCGGGGGGATCGAAGCCGGGTGCTCCCATGACTCTTTCAGGATAGAAAGATGGACAGGCAGCAAAGGCAAGACGGGAGACGGAGGAAGGTCAGCCTGGACCAATCGGTGAACGACGTCGGTAAAGCCCTGTACTTGAAGGGCAGTAGCCATCCTGGTAACAAGCTCTAAGAATGCTTTAGGGCCCTCCGTAGGTGAAATCGACCCCGAGCGTCGAGGCTCGTCCCCTCGAGACTCCGCCCGAATCCGACCTGTCCGAGATCGACATGGGAGAGGAGGATTGTTGGTGGGCAAGGTCGATGACCGGGTGGTCAACGGCAGGATGGTGTTGAGCTTCAATTGGGGAGCTCTTCAGGGTATCCCGATTCCTGGGAAGGTCAGAAAGCTGCTCCCTAGAGGCGGAATGGGCCGAGGTAACAGACACTGAGTGCCGAGGGCGGTCAGGGACATGAGTCCGATCCACGCATTCCGAGTGCCGGATCCGGTCATAGTGGTGTCTTTCCGGTGTCGGAGACCGAGAATAATAATAGGCCGCATCCGGACGTTACCGACGGTCTTCGCAAGACCAGCATTGGTGGTCAGAGGTGGAACCAGACGACGATGGGGATTGCCTACGGATCAGGCATCGTCGATCATACCGGTATCGGGACCGCGCATGGCGGTGCACAACAGGGCCCTCGTCCAAAGTGTGGACTGGGGTATTGGAACGCCTCGCTGGAGACCGGGAACCTGTTCGCGGAGACAGGTGCGGAAGCGATCTGGCCAACTGGCCCAAGGGAATCAGCCCCAAAGGCAACGAGTGGGAGTGCTGCGGAGTCTGTTGTTGAGCCGCAGACTTGTGAGATGTTGAGGCCAAGGCCAGCATCGACGTCGACAACCCAGTCACGACGATGGGATCCACCCTCGAAACCGAAGCAGACGGCAGGGCGTTTGACTTCGCAGGGATCTTATCTTCAACCCGCTTAGGTTTCTGTTTCGGTGCCTTCGAGGAGGTGTCCGATTTCTTGGCCGCAGAGGCCTGGGAAGTCCCTGAGGACATAGTAGGGTGCAGAGCGGATTCTACCAGAAGAGCTTTGAGCCTAGCGTCTCGATTATGTCGAGCCTGACGAGTGAAACTCGCGCAATGAGGACAAGTATCTACTCTATGGGCCTCACCCAAACAGATTAAGCAAAGGTCGTGCCCGTCGTTGGATGGAATTTTAGCGGGGCTTTCCCATACAAAAATCCCCACCCACCCTCCAAAGAAAGGAGAGCGGGGGGGGAAGAGATAGACAAAGAATTTTTTTTATATATATATATTTTTAGGACAGAAGTAAGAGAAAGAAGAGATGGAAAAACAAAGGCGAAAGCGAAGAAAGATATACTCAGCTGAGGTAAATGGAGGAACAACAGGAACGAGGTGTGAACATGAAGGCGGTCGAAGAAGAACTGAGTGGGAGGCGGCTCTCTCTCCCGCTCTAGGCATGTGCAGTGCATGTCTCCTCCCCCAGGGCGGGAGGAGAGCCCGCCAAAAGCTCTTCTGAGGTAAAGCTCTAGAAGATTCTCCGATCGAGGTTGTGCGCAGGCACCCAACCCATGTGTGGGACTGCCCAGAGACCACGACGAAGATCTAAACCTTGCACAGCTCCTTTTAAACTTTCTCCTGCTGTTTTAATTTTTTTTTATTCAGCAATCCATTACAAGTGATAGTCTCATATCGCTAGACTCATGCTGCTTGTCGAAAAAAGTAAAAATTAAAAAAGAGCAGGAAATGAAGCTTGTACACTGATGAAGGGGGGAGAATGGTGGAAGGTGCAGAGTGGGTGGAATGACTTCAATGTGGGTGGAGAGTGATCTTTGAAGGGTGGCAAAAGGGTAGGGGGGAAATCTGAAAGAATCTGTATGCTTTTGAATTACCTTCAGCTTGAAAGCAAAACAAGGGGCAAATCAGCACAAAAGCACTCTCAGAAAACCTGGGAAAACAGCAACCAGAAAGTGAACTGAGCACCGAAGGAAGGAAAATCAATGCAAAATGACAAAGAAAACCTGATGGACATGCATCTTGAAAGTGAGGGAAAACACTCGTGCATAATAGGCCACAGAGAATGTTAGAGTTATCACTGGAATTTCACTCAGATCTTATTAACAGTTTGATTTCAAATTTTCTTAGCAAATGTGATAGCTAAGGCCATTTTCACACAGGCTATATGGCTTGGGTTCAATGCTAATGAGAAGAAGAGTTTTTCCTGCTTTTCCAAAGCATTGCAGTGCATTTATCAATCTTCTGGGGTTTCTTTCGCTTTTCTCCAGACTTTCTCAAGCCTGCCTTGCTTCTAAGTTTTGGGAAAGATCACAATTAAACCTGGATGGCTGCTATTTGGATGGGAAAGTTTGGATTTTTCCACCAACATGGCAGCTATTTTCCTCGGTAATGTCCATGGCATTTCCTAAAGAACATAAGAGAAGCCATGTTGGATCAGGCCAATGGCTTATCCAGCCCAACATTCTGTGCCACACAGTGGCCAAAACCCAGCTGCCACCAGGAGGTCCACCAGCTGGGCCAGAACTCCAGAAGCCCTCCCACTCTTGCCCACCAAGAATACACAGCATCACTGCCCCAGAGTGCTCCATCTACACCTTGTGGCAAATATCCACTAATGGACCTCTGCTTCATATGTTTATCCAATCCCGTCTTGAAGCTGTCTATGGTTGTAGTTGCCACCACTTCCTATGGCAGTGAATTCCACATACTACTCTTTGGGTGAAGAAGTACTTCCTTTTATCTGTTCTAAACCTACTGCTCATTTCATTGAGTGACTATGAGTTCTTGTATTGTGAGAAAGTACTTCTTTCTATACCTTCTCTATCCAATGCATAATTTTGTAAACCTCTATCATGTCACCCCTTAATCGTCATTTCTTCAAGCTAAAGAGCCATAACATCTTTAACCTTGCTTTGTCGGGAAAGTGTTCCATCCCCTTAATCATTTTAGTTGCCCTTTTCTGCCCTTTTCCAATGTTGTAATGTCTTTTTGAGGTGTGGTGACCAGAACTGTACACAGTATTCCAAATGAGGCCACACCATTGGAATATACAGGGAAATCATGATACTGGTTGATTTGTTTTCAATTCCCTTCCTAATAATCCTCAGCATAGTATTTGGCTTTTTAATTGCAGCTGCACACTGAGTTAACATTTTCAATGAGTTCCTACCACAACTCCAAGATCTCTCTCCTTGTCAATCTTCGCCAGTTTGGACCCCATCAATGTGTATTTATACTTAGGACTTTTTGCTCCAATGTGCATTACTTTGTACCTGCCTGCATTGAACCTCATTTGCCATGTTGACGCCCACTTGCCCGGCCTCGACAGATCCCTCTGGAGCACCTCACAATCCTCACTGGTTCTCAGCACCCTGAACAACTTGGTGTCATCCACAAACTTAGCCACTTCACTGATTACTCTCAACTCCAAATCATTAAAGTACAAATTAAGCAGCACTAGACCTAATACCAAGCCCTGCAGTACCCCTCTGCTTACCACCTTCCACTTTGAAAACTGCCCGTTTATACTCTGTTTCCTATGAATTAGCCAGTTTTTGATCCACGTCCTTTTATCCCATGACTATTGAGCTTACTTAGAAGTCTTTGATGAGGAACTTTATCAAAAGTCTTCTGGAAGTCTAGGTAAACATCTACTGGGTCATCCTTGCCAACATGTTTGTTCACCCCCTCAAAGAACTCTTAACAGGTTACTGAGACAAGATCACCCCTTACAGAGTCCATGCTGAGTCTCCCTCAATAGCCTTTGTTCATCAATGTACCTGTGTATTCTATATTTAACAACAGATTACACCAACTTATCCAGTATTCACATTAGACTGACTGATCTATAATTTCATGGATCTCCTCTGGAACCTTTTTTAAAGATGGAAACTACATTAGCTACCTTCCAGTCCTTGGGAATGGAGGTAGATTTTAGTGATAGATTGCCTACTTTTGTCAGGAGATCTTGACAAAATTTCACATTTGAGTTCTTTCGGAACTTTTGGATGTATGCTATCTGGGCCTGGTGATTTGTCAGTTTTTAATTTGTTCATCAGTCGTAGGACCTCCTCTCTTGTCACCTCAATCTGACTTTCAACACCCCTCCCGAAATTGGCAGTTCTGGAGTAGGCAAGCACCTCCCATCCTCCACAGTGAAGACAGAGGCAAAAAATGCATTCAGCTTCTCTGCCATTTCCCTATCATCCTTTAGTAATCTTTTTCACTCTTTGGTCATCCAAGGGCCCAACTGCCTCCCTGGCTGGTTTTCTGCCACTAATGTATTTGAAGAAATTTTTATTGTTGGTCTTGATGTTTTTTGCAGTATGTTCCTCTTAATCACTTTTTGCCTGTCTGATCACCAACTTGCATTTTATTTGCCACAATCTGTGGTCCTTTTTATTTATCTCATTCGGACTAGCCTTCCACCACTTAAAAAAACCTTTCTTACCTTTTACTGCTTCCATTACTTCGTTCATTAACCATGCAGATCTTTTTTATACCTATTTGTACCTTTCCTAACCTGCAGTATACATTTTATCTGAGCTTCTAGCATTGTAGTCTTAAACAGTCTCCAGGCTCCCCGAAGGGATTTGACCCTCATTACCTTTCCTTTCAGTTTCTTCTTCACAAGCCCTCTCATTTGAGAGAAGTTACCCCTTCTAAAGTTAAATGCGGTTGTGTTGTTCTTTTTTGGGCAACTCCCTATTTATATAAATGTAGAACTTAATAACATTATGGTTGTTTCCAACTGGTGCTATCACATTTACACCTCTCACCAGGTCTTGGGCATTAATTAGGACCAAGTCCAGGATTGCCTCTCCCCTGGTAGGTTCTGTGACCATCTACTCCATGGCACAGTCACTGAGAGTATCTAGAAACCCAATCTCTTTCTCCTGACTTGAACACATATTGACCCAATCAATGTGTGGGTAGTTAAAACCACCTATTATGACACAGTTATTTTGTCTGCCTGCTTTCCTTAATTCTTTTGCTTAATTCTTTTCCTTAATTTCTTAAATCATCCTCTAACCTTTGATCTGGTGGGCGATAACAAACTCTCAGATATAAGATTCCTTTGGGGCACACTATCTCCACCCATAGCATTTCTGTGAGTGAACCTATTTCTCTTACATTCTCAGTCTTACTGGAGCGTATACCATCTCTGACATACAGAGCCACTACATCTCTGATCCTTCCTCTTCTATCCTTCCAGTATAATTTATATCCAGGAATCACTGTATCTCACTGATTTTCCTCATCCCACCAAGTTTCTGAAATGCCCATAATGTCAGTGTTCTCCTCTGACACTAAGCATTCCAGCTCCCCATTTTACCTCAGACACTTCTAGCATTTGCATATAAACATCTATAATTTCCCAGAAATGTTAGGCCAGCAAACTTCATCCTATGGCCTCTAGATCTTGCCAGGCAGACAATGTTGTTTGTCACCTCTCAGTGGCCAGCCCTAATTCATTTCCCTGTAGAACAGTAATGCCTTAGAGATGAGCCATCTCAAGCCAGAGACATTTCATCTCTTGTAGGTTTCCCCCAACACTTAGTTTAAAAACTGCTCTGCCACCTTTTTGATTTTAAGCACCAGCAGCCTGGTTCCTTCTCAAGACAAGTGGAGGCCTTCTCTTTTGTACAGGTCCTGCTTGTTCCAAAAAGCATCCCAATGCCTAAAAAAACTTCCTCCCTCCACCATCATCTCATCACGCATTGAGACTCCTAATTTGTGTCTGTCTAACTGGCCCTGTACATGGAACAGTCAGCACATCTGAGAAGGCTAACATGAAGGTCCTTGCCTTGAGTCTCCTGCTAGCAGCCTAAATATTTTCTCCAGGTCCACATGACTACACTTCCCCACACTGCTGGTGCCAACATGTACCACGACCACTAAGTCCTCCCCAGCACTTCTACCAGCCTATCTAGACCACGAGTAATGTTCGCTACCTTTGCAGTGGGCAGGCAAGTCATCATGCGTTCAGTACTTGAATTCGCCACCCATCAATCTATATGCTTAAGTATCAAACTACCAAGAGCCTACTCCCCTCCCTGCCCAGGGATGGTTCCTTGGTGTGAAAGGATACCTGTTCACCAGATGCAGAAGGGATCCCTTTCTGAGGGAAAATTTTCCCTTTCTTTAGCCTGGTGCTCCCTGACAGTGGTGGGGCTGCATTTTTGGAGTGGGACACATCTAACAAGTCCCTGAGAGTCTTATCCGTGTGCCTGATTGTCTTTGCTTCTCAAGGTCAGCCATCTTGGCCTCAAGGGTGCAAACGCATTCCCTCAGAACCAGGAGCTCCTTGCACCAAGCACACAACCATGACTTCTGTCCAGTTGGCAGATAGTCATACATGCTACACTCAGTGCAATACACTGGATAGCCCCCAACCCCCTTACTGGCATTCTACCTTCCTAATTGTCTTTTTTAATACCTCCTTTTATAACTTTTCTAATTACGTGTATTTGATTGTGGAAAGTCTGCTTAACCTATTATGGATGTGACAGGATTAGTGCCCTGGTTCCCTTACCCTGCTGCTAAACTCGCCTGTTTATTCCCCTGTTCCAGATGCTTTGTTACTGGAGCTGAGTCACTTTGTCACTGGAGCAGACCTGCTGCCTCCAAACTAGCAGTGATTTTCCACCCCACCACCACAGTGGCTTTAAAAAAATCAGAAGCTGAATATCATTATATTGGTACAATGTTACAACAATACATATAATAGCTTCTCTGAATGCCCAACTTTCAGTAAAGAAATAAGTCTCAGATCCCTTCTCTTGAGATACATAAAAGGCATATCTTCCTTAAAGAAGGAACTAGAGGCTTACTTCTTTAAAAATGAAGTCTAAAAATTTAAAGAAGCTACTATACATATTGTTATAACATTATATCAATAATATGTTACTGAATTGCTGATTTTTAATAAAACTCTTAAAAAAACCAGTAGCCTGTGGAAAGGAGAAAGGCCGCTGCAGGGGGATTTGGGCAGGAAAACTGCATGGAAACCTGCCATGTGGAAGACCCACTGCTGCAGCACTGCATCTGCAGCAGCTCCAGTCACAGAGAAATCACACAAACTGTTAAGTATGAGACTCAACAACGAAGTAAGCTCAACAAGTGATTTCAGCTTTATTAACGACAAACACCAACTCAGGAACACACAACAAATACAGTGGAGCACAGCTCCTTTTTAAACTCTCCCGGGCTGTCAAAGCCACACCCATAACAAGTTAAAGACCAATGGCATTGCAGGGATAAAGACCAATCAGGACTGTTCCCTCTTTGCAACATTATCACACAGTGATTGGCTATTTACACTGGTTTCGCAGAAACCAACCAATAGGAATGCGACAGCTTAGAATCCACATTCAAAATCAAGCTTAACCTGGAAAAGAATAGGCTTGATTCACAGTTCAATACATAACACAAACCCAGCCCCCAGTGGGATACACGAATGATTCTCAGAAAACTAGAACACTACTAGATTTTACAACATATGTCAGATTTTGCATTCTAAAGCACAACTGCTGATCTACAGCTTTTCAGAAATCTTGACTGTAATTTCTGATACAGTGAGATAAACTGTAAGTTACTTACCCTGCTCCTCGTAAACCAGGCCCATATTTGAATGTGCATCAGCTTCTTTCCTCCCACCATCAATTTTAATTAGTTGAGCAGTTTTGTAGCACTGTTCGTAGAAGTAATTCCTTAACCATCTGTCTTCAGATTTGTTGAAGCAATAGGCCAAACTGAGTTGGTTCAAATACATCTCTTCATAGTATTCTTCAATAAAAAAAACAATTGGCTGAGAAATGCTAGAATACTTCCCAGCAAGCCTTATTGATAATTTCCTCTGTTAATCAAAACTATGTAATATACAAGCCAAATGCATGCTTTTTATGTACCAAGACACAAATATGTATATCTACTTATCTACATACACACACACATAAAGATTTGGAGAAGCATTTTGCTCATACTTCCTGTGTCCCTTCTTACATGAAACCTCATTCATGTTACTCACTCATTCATGTTCACATCTCACTCTTGATCACTATTTTGTGACAATTTGGTTGGTCCTAATAAAAAGGTATTATACTGCTATTATTTTTCATTGTAACAGTTGATGATTATCATGATAGCAGTGCCTTCCCCTTTCTATCCATCCCATTCAAACAGCTCTATCTAGTCTGAAAGATCTTTTAACTTAACCATTTGGAATATTCGTAAGTATTTCATAACATGAACAGCTGAGTCAATAGCTACTAAGGTTTCAAGATTTGTAGCTTCCCCCCTTTTGTCAGGTTTATTTTCATTTGGGAGGAAGTTGGCAAAACCACTACTTTTTTGTATAGCTTAATATATTCTGTGTTTTAATATGACTCTTCACTCATCTATTCATCTTCTGACATCTAATGCTGCTAAGCCTCAATACCACAGCAAAATGTTTTAAAAGGGTGTCTAGAAGGGATCCAGGAAATAAGCTCAGCATGTTAATTAATCTGTGGGTAGGAAGCAACTAGAAACTCCTAGTCTTTCTTTCTGTCTTATTCAGAATTCTTTGGATTTTATCTCTAGATTCAAGAACCACGCAAGTGCCAGCAAACATACTGGCAAGCACCATGCTGGCAATTACTGCTATAATATAATTCCTCTATCTCCATCTTTCCATGTGTATCACTTGAAAAGCTGTCTTGTGAAACAGGGCTGATGGAAAAATGGTTCATTCTTTATCACTGTACTTCATTTATATACACACTTTTAAAATGTATATGTAGACAACAGGACCTTAGTCCAGCATATTTTGCTTTGAAATATCATCGGAATGTCACTGCTATTCTCGCAGAATGTTATGATTTGCAACCATTCACTAAACCATCCTTTCCTCATTCAGATGCATCTTTTCCTTGAACATTCAAGGGCATTCAGGGCTTGATCTTCACCTTCTCTCTCTGTATCTCTTGGCCAGACTACTGTGGCTTAGCATAATTGGCAAAACAGATCTGCCTGGTGATTCTTGCCTTCCCAGAGTCTCTATAGAAACCTCACAAATCTTTCATTCTCCTCAGCCTGGCTTGAAGGAAGATGATCCCTATATTTATTCTCTGAAACTTGTTTGAGAAATCTTAAAGAGATGGCATACTTTCACTTTGGGTAGTATGGTATGAGGGACAGCAAGCAGGCAGGGCATGGTCTTATCCCAGACTTACAGATAACCCTGCAATGCAAATATTAGATCAAACGGTCAAATAAACCCAGTTATGTATAAAAGCTGAGTTATTAAGTATTACATGTCACATTCAATAGTCAGGCCCTTCTTAAGAATCTCAGAGGTCCAGGGATTGAATGTTTATTGTGAGGATTCCCTTCCTTTTCATTTAAACCTGTGACAATGCTTGTTTGTCATCATTTGGAAAAAAACAGATGAATGTAATCTGTTTTAAGGTAACCTGTATCTGACACTAAAATTTAATTCAGTAGTATTTTAAGGTTTTAGGCCTTGAAATTTGAAAAAGGAAAAAAAGATTCCCTTGAAAATCATGACACTCTCCAAAAATAGAAGCCTTCCATTGTTTAGTGCTTTTTGGAAGTAAAATTAGATGGAACCTGAAGGACAAAAGTTAGCAGCACTCTTTATCAGTAACTTGAAGTAAGCCATAAACTATTCCTAGCAGCTATTGGCTGAGATAATGGCTCTGTCACTCTAATTCTTCATCCAGGCGATCAGACTAGTCTTGCTTGGTATGTGGAAAAGAAGAAAGGAGCTTGATGGGCTATATGCTGATTACTTTTTCAGGTTAAACAAGTCAATAAGAAACCTCAGGGCTATTTTTGGGCAGGAACGCACAGGAATGGAGTTCTGGCTGGCTCCTAAGTTGGCCATGCCCAGCAGGAACTCATTAGCATAACAGGCCCCACCCAACAGCAGAAACTCATTAGAATTGGCTACATTAGGGGTGTGTGGCCTAGCATGCAAAGGAATTCCTGGGTTTTGACCTGGGTTTTGACAACAAACATGGTAAACAGAATACAAAGCAAAAGCTGGGTGTGGCTGGATGACCACACTTCTGGTAACATGGGGGTGTGGCCTAATATGCTAGTGAGCTGTGAAGTCAGGGTGTGGCCTAATATGCTAATGAGTTTCTGCTGTTGGGTGTGGCCTATTATGCTAATGAGTTCCTGCTGGGTTTTTTCTACAAAAAGAGCCCTGAGAAACCCCTCTACCAAAACTAGTGGGACAGCAAATGAGCCAGTGCCAGATCTAAAGTACTGATACTACTCATCCTGGGGTAATCAGACCGGGGGGGAGTCTGTTCACACACTAAATCATAGTATAGTTTGAGAATGTTTATGTGTCCCCTAGATGTATGAGGCCTGAAATAATCCCCCCTCTTAACACTGCATCTTCAATCCTCAGAGTTAACAATAGCATCATTAATTTTAAAGGGTTATGGGCCATATGGGTTGTAAAAGCTAAAATACCATCACACACAAACAGCTAAAATAAGGGAAAACAAAGAAAAATGGGGAAAAGGCTAACTGGGAGAAAGTAATATTTATAGAATGGCTTTAACCTCTGTGATATGGAGTATAAAGGCAACAGCATTTTATAAAATGATGCAAATGAGCTGAGGTTAAGTACCCTACAAATCTCAAGAGAGATAAGGGACCTCCAGCTGACTGTTGTTACTGTTCAGCCTTGACTGAATGAACTTTAATGCAAACCTCAAATGTTTGTCCTTCCAGTGAATAAGAACAAGCTGTGCACAAAGATAACATTTCAGTATAATTATCACAAACACAAACTGACCAAAACAAACTAGAGATAATGAATAAAGCACAACAACTTAAATGTTTTTATATATAGGATAGGTCTCTTTGTATTTTTAAGAACTCAGAAAGATCAGGAGATAGTTGAGAAAGAACAGAAAACTGTTTCTTTTGGTTCAAAACATCTTTGTCTACCACTATTAGCGTAGTTCAAGACTGGTTTCTAATTATTTTTCAGTTTTGGTGTAGTGGTTAGGAGCGCAAACTAATCTGGGAGAACAGGGTTTGATTCCCCACTCCTCCACAAGCAGCTGCTGGTGTGACCTTGGGTCACTTACAAGTTATTTCAGAACTGTTCTCTCATGAGCAGTTCTCAAAAGAGCTCTCTCAGCCCCACTTACCTCACAGGGTGTCCGTTGTGGGGAGGGGAAGGGAAAGGAGATTGTAAACCGCTCTGAGATTCCTTCAGGTAGTGAATGGCAGGGAATAAATCCAATCTCTTCTTCTTTTCTACATAGCCAATGTTCAAAATATAATGGATTTTACTGCCCCACTTAAGCAGCTAAAATATTTGTTGTATAGGTGTCAATAATAGGCAATGTCAAATCAAGTGAGGAAAGCTAGCCTAGAACCTTTCTGCCTGTCATGTTCAGTGCAGGGTTTTGTTTTGTTTTGTTTTCCTGAAGAATTCTGAAATGTGAACACCTAATCTATACAGGGAAATGGCACAATTCAGACATAGGCTTACCACTTCAGCAGCAACTACGTCTTATGAGTACGAGCTGCTTGTAACTGTTTTGCTGGCAAATTCAGTACAAACACTCAAAATTGGACAGACACCAGCACATACTGTGAAATGAAATATTAAGTGTTCTTTATTCAGATTCACACTAGCCTCTTTCTGCCTCTGTCCCACTTGTTTCCATATCAATTAGAAATCTTTGAGTAACTCCCCCAAATCGTTACGTCTTCTATTTTGGAGAGTTAAAACAAAACAGTCCTCAAAAATAAGCATTTTATGTTCAAAACCTAATCGTACAGCACAGCTGTTTGCAAAGTACTACCAAAAACTTTATACCTCCCAATGCCCATCTTCGACCTCCATATTAGACTACTTATATTTTAATGTACACATCAAAAAATTGATGGACCATCATCGTTCTCTTCTGACTCGACCTATTGAGATGCAAGGAATTTTGGAAACCATTAAATCCCCGAAAAATAACAAATCAGCAGGTCTGGATGGCTATCCTCCTGAATTCTACAAGAGGTTTCCTTCCATTCTAGTTTTTCTGTTAATGGACACTGACAATGAGATCTTCACAACCGGATCCCTTCTTCCATTGTGGCACGCAGCCTCCCTTGTTGTCATTCCCAAACCAGGAAAAGATCTCACCACACCAGCCTCTTTCCATCCTATATCACTGCTTAATCAAGATTACAAAATTTTCACTGCTATCATTGCACGCAGACTAATCGACTTCATCACATGATACATACTTCCTGACTAACCAGGATTTATGCCAGGAAGAGACTTAACAAACAACGTCTTCAAAACATTAAATATCATCTTTTTATGCACAAAGAGAAGTCCTGAAACATTACTTCTTTCATTAGACTTCAAGAAAGCGTTTGATACTTTAGAGACCTCCTATCTCCATACCTTCCTGAAACATATCTCCATACCTTCCTGAAACATATGAACTTTGGTGACACTTTTCTCAAATTAATAACGGCACTGTATTCCCACCCCATGGCACAAGTAAAGGTTAATGGAACCATTTTGGAGACATTTATGTTACATAGGGGAACATGGCAAGGATGCCCTCCATCCCTTTTACTGTTTGCAATAGCCCTGGAACCCCTTCGCAGCGGAAATATGACACAATTCCAAGATCCATGGTGTCAAATTAATCACATATGAATTTAAACTGAGCCTATTCACGGACAATATGCTTATTTATCTGACAGATCCAATTGAATTTCTTGCCCATCTTCAAGACACACTCTCAAGATTCAGCACGGTTTCAGGCCTGTGCATAAATCATTCTAAGTCCACAATCCTACCTTTAAATCTTAGATCACCCACACTATCTGATTTGAAATCAACATATTTGTATCAGTGGATGGATAAGCCTCTTCCCTATTTGAGAATTCTTCTCTCATCTTCTCCGACAACATTACTGAAATTCAATCATCTTCAGAAATTTCGTGAAATAAAAGCCAATCTTAACAAATGGGATCATCCATCCTTCTCACGGCATGACCGATTTCATCTTTTAAAATAATTTGTTCTTCTCAAACTCATATTTCTTTCAACAATACCAGTGGAGATACCTTCTAAAACCCTATGACATTGGCAAATGACATGAACAACTTCCTTTGGAAAAACAAATGTTCACAAATTGGATTTATGACACTGACGCTAAGAACGACGGAAGGAGGCCTCAACTATCCTGACGTTACCATGTATTATAAGGCAATTCTATTATCAAACACTGAAAATCTTAAAATCTGAAGAACAAGCACACTGGACCCTAACACTGGATCCCATTCTACATCCTCTCACTTTGCAAGATGCCGTCTGGATGGAACACTCATCATGCCCTCATGGACTTCGCGACAACATAGTCATTACAACTCTTCTCAAATTGTGGGATACCTACAAACATAAGCTGGTTCCAAAGCACTCAAGGTTTTCCTCTTTCTTCTTTCAAACTTGGTTTCCAGCCGGGAGTAAATTTGCAAATCGCTTCTTTATGGAGAACAGCCAGACTTATGCAGCTAACAGACCTCACATTGAACCACAATCTTGCACCAAAGCTTTTATTAAAAAGAAAACTTCAACAAAAGATCTCATGGTTCTTCTATCTTCAGTTGCAACACATGACCACCACTGTACAATCGTCTGATATCCTACACTCATCACTCATAGATTTTGAAGACATACTGAACTCTGATGCCATTAATTCTCAAGGTCTTATTAAGAAAATACATCACATCCTACTTCAGTGTAATCCTGTAAAGCCCTTGCCATATCAACTGGCTTAGTCCCAAGATTGTGGAATCAATATTATAAATGGTAGTCCAATATTTGGCGTATCTCCCTAGCATCATCATCTTCAGAGCACGTTAGATTACAATCTTATAAAATCCTATCCAGGTGGTACATCACACCTCAGAAGATGGCTTTGTTCTCTTCCTCCTGCCCTGCACTCTGTTGGAAAGGCTGTGGTGGCACTGGCACTTTCGCACACTGTTGGTGGCAACGCCCACACGCAAGAAACTTCTGGAGTAACATTCTTACACATATCCAGCAAATTGCAGGATACTCGTTACCACTGATCCCTGAACTGATCTTCTTACAACATGTGCAAGATTCTTCGATTCCCAGAATCAGATTAGATCCCAGAATCAGCTGCCAAACATTATTAGCATCCTACTGGAAATTGCCATCATTGCTGTTATGTATTGGGACTGAATTGTACTTGCAAAAGGACTTAGCTTGGGGATGCATAACAATAGGTTGCTAGGATCCTAGAATGGACCAGTAAGGTGACAGGGATCCTAGAGTAACCCAGTTGGGAAACAACGTACTGTAAATAGCCCATATTTGGGAATGAAGTGTGTTTTGGGTGTAACCTTTTTCAGGCATACCCGGCTTCAGCCAGGGGTTTTCCAGTCTTCTTTCTCTTGCTGAATCACTAATGAACTATAAGCTGATCACTTGAACGCATCTGAACCCAGTATATCTCACTGGCAATGAAGGTGGGATCCTGATAAGCGAGCCAGCTTCAACCAGCACAGCAGCACACACCAAGCCCCTGAGTACCGAGCATCACACTGCTCCGAAGACAATGGCTGCCACTTCAGGAATCCTGTCCAAATTCGACCCCAATCGCCCAGAAAGAATCCTGGGTGGAACGCCTAACCTATTTCGTGGAATTCCAAGGCATTGATGACGCCGTGAAAAAGAAGGCTCTCCTGCTCAGCTCTTGCAGGATCGACACCCTGGAGCTGACCCAGAGCCTCAATGCACCGACCACACTAAAGCTTGACACCTATGGTCTCATCAAGGTGCTCACAGACCACTTCACACCCAAGCCCACCCGTATGACTTGCCGCATTGAATTCTTTGAGAGGAACCAAAGGCCCAGTGAACCAGCCTCGGCTTACGTGGCTGCCCTGCGCAAACTGGTCCTCCATTGTGAGTTCGCCACACTTGAGGAAGTGCTCCTAGACCATTTTGTGTTGGGCCTCAGGGACGAGAAGCTCCGCCACAAGCTCACCAGCAAAGTGGACATAGACCTCCAAAAGGCACTCCAAGTGGCAGCAGCATTTGAGAAGTCCAGGGAGGGCAGCCACCGGAAGACTGACCGCCAGGCCACAACCGCACACTAGGCCGCCATTTCATCGACCTCCAATGCATCCGACAGTGAAGAGGTACTACCACGACCCCTGCCGCTCCACTAAATGCACACCAGCGACACCATGTGCCAGCTGTGGGGACCCTCACGAGTGAAGATCCTGCCGTTTCAGAGATGCCACTTGTCGGACCTGCGGGAAGGTTGGGTACATTGAACATGCATGCCGCTCGAAGGGAAACAGGAAGCGACCACCAGCTACCCCAACATCGACGCACTCCACGGAGCTACACACCATCTCTGTCCAGCAGCAACAGGTACCGAACTTGCCTTGGGAGACCCCCAACAAAATTATGGTCACCGTCTTACTCAAGGGAAGCCCCCACTAGATGGAGCTAGATACCGGGTCCTCCATCTTGATTATCTTGGAGAACACATTCCACAGGCTCTGCCCCAAGGGGGGTCCTCCCCTGCGGCCTGTCAGTTTCACCCTATGGGACTTTCCCAAAAACGAGGTGCCCATCCTGGGGGAGGGAAAGTTCTGAGTGCAGTACAGGCAATTTGATGGACTTTTGGACCTGCTGGTAGTGAGGGGCAGTTGTACGAGCCTCATAGGACTTGCGTGGTTCATGACACTAGGGTTCAGGGTAACCGGGGTGCACCACATGGCCACCAAAGACTTCCAGTCAGTGTGCGACAAGTTCCCGGCAGTATTTGACAGGACGCTCAGCCATTACACCAGACCCCTGGTCCCTCTACAACTAAACCCAGTAGTTTGGTCCATAAGGCTGAAGGCCAGGAATGCACCGTTTGCTCTTAAACTGAAGATCGATGTGGAGTTGGATAGGCTGGTGGCCCAAGGAGTTTTGGAACCGGTACCCCATGCCGCATGGGAAACCCCAATTGTGACTCCAGTAAAGCCCAACAGGGACATCCGCATCTGCGCGGACTATAAATGTACAATAAACAAGGCTCTACAAGACCACACATATCCGATCCCAGTGATCAGCCTCATCCTGGCAATTCAGTAAGCTGGATTTAGCTCAGGCATACCAACAGCTCCCGGTCGATGATGTGACAGTGGAAGCACAGACAATTGTGACACACAGGGGTGCATTCTGGGTGCGGAGGCTGCAGTTCGGGGTCAGCGTGGTCCCAGGAATTTTTCAGAATCTAATGGACTCTCTCCTTAAAGGGATTCCCGGGATACAGCCCTTCTTCGATGATGTTTTAATTGCTGCAACCACTGAGGAGGACTTCGCCACAAAGCTGCACACAGTCTTGCAATGATTTCAAATAACTGGGCTCAAGGTCAAGAGGGAAAAATGCCTTCTGGGAGTTCCGAGGGTCGAGTTCCTGCAAGGCATCCATCCGGCCCCAGACAAGGTGAGTGCCATCATCAATGTGCCAGCCCCCATGTCCAAACCAGAACTTCAGGTCTTCTTGGGGCTACTGAACTTTTATCATTCCTTCCTGCCCCACAAAGCTGCGGTCATGGAGCCACTGCATCGGCTCCTTGACAAAAGAGCCCCTTGGATCTGGGGCCAGATACAGGCCAATGCATTCCAGGCTCTCAAGGAGCTGCTCACTTCAAACACCATCCTGGCACACTTTGATGAGACTTTACCTGTCATCCTTGCTTGTGATGGGGTCAGCACGGTCCTGGGCCTTCGGCTTCCCAATGGCAGAGAGGTTCCCATGGCGTATTATTCCTGCACCTTGCCCTCGGCAGAGAGGACCTACGCTCAGATTGACAAAGAGGCTCTGGCGATCATGGTGGGTGTCAAGAAATTCCACGATTACCTCTACGGGCAGCCCTTCACCATCACGTCCGCCCACAAGCAACTGCTGGGCGTGCTGGCCCCAGACCACCAGACGCAGCAGATGCTGTCCCCCAGGGTGCTGCGCTGGTCAATTTTCCTGTCTGGTTACCAGTACTCACTCATCTACTGCCCCGGGAAGGCCATGGACCATGCCAACGCCCTAAGCAGACTGCCGCTCCCCATCTGCGACCCAGACCTGGCCCCGGCACACCACATCATGTTCCTTGAGGCCCTCCCCAACTGTCCCCTACTGGTCTCTGATGTGGCAAGCCACACCGCCAGAGACCGTTTCCTCTCCCGCATTTTGGACTGGGTGGGGAGGAGATGGCCCATCAGCTGGGTGGGCCCCGAATTTGCTGCATTCTTCTCCCACCAGGACAAGCTGTCTGTGCACAAGGGTTGCCTGTTGTGGGGGAGCAGGGTGGTGGTGCCAGCATTGTTGTGCCAGCAAGTACTAGCTGCACTACATGAAACACACCTGGGAATTGTGCAGATGAAGGTGCTGGCCCGCAACTACGTCTGGTGGCCAGGCATGGACAGCGAAATCAAGGACTGTGTAAAGCGTTGCCAGCCATGCCAAGAGTCCCAGCCAGATCCCCCCAGGGCCCTGATGCATCAGTGGGAGTCCTCCCACAAGCCATCTCTACTTTGCGGGACCCTTCCAGGGACAGTTCCTCTTTACTGCAGTGGACTCATACACCAAATGGCTGGAAGTGGTACCGGTCCCCTCCACCTCGTCAAGGGCTGCCATTCGTGCCCTCTCGTGGATCTTTAGCACCCATGGCATACCCGACAATGTCATAACGGACAACGGGATGGCCTTCACCTCAGCCGAGTTGCAGGAGTGCATGGGCTACTGAGTGCATGGCACAACCACTCAGCTCCCTTCCACCCCACAACCAATGGACAGGCAGAGCGGATGGTGAGGACAACGAACAAGTCCCTCCGCCGGATCATCCAAGGAGACTGGGACCACCGACTAGCGGCCTTCCTCTTTGGCCTCCGGATAACCCCAAATGCCACCACCAGCTGCAGCCCCGCAGAACTCCTCATGGGCTGATGCCTCACAACCTGGCTAGACAATCTACACCCAGACTGCGCTCCAGAACACAGCCTGGCCCCCAAGAGTCAAACAGCGCCCCATGGATTCTTTCCCAGCAACTCCATCTATGCTCAGAATTTTGCCAGAGGCCCAGCATGGATTACTGCCAGGATTATCAGACTAACAGGGCCCCTATCGTACGAGGTGTCTATAGAAGATGGCCAGCTGCTCTGGAAGCACATTGACCAACTCCGTCGCCAGCTCCTTCCAGCAGAACCGAGTCTGCCAGCAACACTCCCAGAGGAGGAGGAGCTGCCAACCCCCTGGAACCGGAGGCTGAGAGGGACCCGCCTACAGCCAGCGAGCAACCATTAGCCAGCGAGCAGCCATCTGAAAGTGCAGGCGGAACGCTGGAATCTTCTGTCACAGGCAGCCCCGAGATATCACCTACGCCGCCACCACCCACCAGTTCCCCAGCAGGACCATCCAACTCTGTCCCAGTGACCTTGTCCCCATCATCGGAACCACGCCGCTCAAACCGTGAATGACGCGGGCCAGCCTACTTAAAGGACTTTGTCAGTTGAAAAGGGGTGTTGTGTATTGGGGGGGAGGGGTGTTATGTATTGAGCCTGAACTATACTTGCAAAAGGACTTAGCTTGGGAATGCATAACAATAGGTTGCTAGGATTTTAGAATGGACCAGTGGGGTGACAGGGATAAACAGGTTGCTTACCTGTAACTGATGATCTTCGAGTGGTCATCTGTGCAGTACCACACATGGGTTGGGCGCCTGCGCACGACCTCGATCGGAGAAACTTCTAGAGCTTTACCTCAGAAGAGCTTTTGGCGGGCTCTCCTCCCGCCCTGGGGGAGGAGACATGCACTGCGCATGCCCAGAGCGGGAGAGAGAGCCGCCTCCCACTCAGTTCCTTCGACCGCCACTGTCAAGGCCAAAGAATCCAAAACAGGACATCTGGAGATGCCAGCAGCGGGGAAGGCTGGGTGGGATTGTGGTACTGCACAGATGACCACTCGAAGATCATCAGTTACAGGTAAGCAACCTGTTTATCTTCGTCGTGGTCTCTGTGCAGTCCCACACATGGGTGATTACAAGAGCTGAACCAGTTGGAGGAGGGAGCTGGCAGCTGCAAAGGACACAAAAATACTGGTTAAGACACAGCAGCACCATCAAAACAAATCACCCACGGGTCCTACCTGAGGGTGTACCAGGATCAAGCGAAGAGAGATCGCAGCACCGTCTGACCAAAGGCAGCATCCCGCCGAGCTCGGACGTCAAGTGCGTAGTGGGTCACGAAGGTCGATGCCGAGGACCACGTAGCAGCCGCACAGACGTCTTCCAACGGGACACCGGCCAGGAAAGCGGTGGACGTCGACACCGCCCGTGTGGAATGGGCAGTGAGACAGGTAGGAACGGGTTGACGCGCCAGCTCATAGCAAAGGGCTATGATGGAAGTCACCCACTTAGAGAGACGTTGAGAAGAAATGGGTTCCCCCGCGTGAGGGGGGCCATAAGCTAGGAACAGCTGAGGAGATTTACGTATGGGCTGTGTCCTGTGTAGATAGAAAGAGAGCGCTCTGCGCACATCTAGACAGTGCAGGGCTCTCTGAGAGGCATCAGTCGGGTTCGGGAAGAATGTAGGCAGAGCAGACGACTGAGAGAGGTGAAAGGCAGAGATGACTTTAGGGAGGAAGGAAGGATCTGTTCTAAGGACCACCTTCTCCCTATGAAAAACAGTAAAGGGGGGATCGGCCCTGAAGGCAGCTAGCTCCCCTACTCTGCGTGCAGTGGTAATGGCTACGAGAAAGGCCGTCTTCCAGGACACTAACCTGAGGTCGGCGGTAGCCATCGGCTCGAACGGTTTAGCCATGAGCTGAGAAAGGACTAGAGACAAGCTCCAGGAAGGCACCAACGGTTTCCTAGGCGGGCACATGCGAAGAAGACCCTTGAGGAACGTCTTGGTGAGACGGTGGGAGAACACTGACGAGCCTTGGATGAGGGGGTGGTAGGCGGAGATCGCCGCCAAATGAACCCTCAAGGACGAGTATGCCAGGCCCGCATCCTTCAAATGCACAATGTAGGCGAAGATCTCACGGAGAGATGATCGAATCGGATCGAAGGAGCGATCAGCAGCATAGGATTGAAACCTGTTCCACTTGAATTGATAGGAACGTCGAGTAGAAGGCTTCCTAGCATTCAGGAGGATTTCAGAGACCTGAGGCGAGAAGTCTAGGGCTGGATCTTCCAGGCCGTTAATTTGAAAAATCCCGGGTTGGGATGGATGATTCTCCCTCGGGCCCGAGAAAGGAGATCTGGGACGACAGGGAGGGGCGGAAGGATCGACAGGAGAGTTGAAGCAGGTGCGGGAACCAGACCTGGCGTGGCCACCACGGAGTGATCAGAATGCAGGAGGTGCGGTCTGCACGAATCTTCTGCACGACCCGAGAGATGAGAGGGAACGGAGGAAACAGATAAAACAGGGTTCCGTTCCATTCGTGGAGAAAGGCATCCCCGAGCGACCGAGCAGACGGGGGACCCCTGCTGAAAAACAGGCGACATCGAGCATTGTCGACGGACGCGAAGCCGTCGACAGATGGGTGACCGAACTCCCGAAACAGAGGCCGAAGATACCGGAGGGGAATGGACCATTCGTTGTCCGATGAGGCAGAACGACTCAACCGGTCCGCATCGACATTCTGATCCCCGGGAATATGGATCGCCGAGAGCGTGATGGAGTGGCGGAGGCACCAGGACCAGAGGTCTATCGCCAAGGTGCAGAGACGAACAGAGGCAGTGCCGCCCTGTTTGTTGACATAATAAACAGCCGTGGTGCTGTCGGAAGCCACTCGGACGACACGGCCTCGGAGGGTCGGAAGAAAAGACCGGAGGGCCAGGTAAATTGCTTGCAGCTCCAGGTAATTTATGTGGCGAGTTGCATCTCGAGCAGACCAAGCCCCTTGTACAGTAAGCGCTCCACACTGGGCTCCCCAACCCCAGAGGGAAGCGTCTGTGGTCAACAACAAGTCGGGAGGAGGAGGACGAAATGGCATCCCGGACAGGAGGTGGACAGGTTGAGCCCACCACTCGAGGGAGGCGAGGACGGTTTGTGGGATCGACAGAATCGTGTGCCAAGGCCTCCGGAGGGGATCGAAGGCTCGTAGGAGCCAGAGCTGAAGCGGCCGCATCTTCAACCGGGCGTTGCGGACAACGAACACCGTAGAGGCAAAGTGACCCAGAAGCCTCATGACCGAACGGGCGGATTGTTGGGGACACGTCTGAAAGGCGGACACCATCGCCCGAATGTCGGAAGCCCTGGACTCCGGAAGGAAAGCCGCTTCGAGGTTGGTGTCGAGTCGAGCCCCGAGGAATCGAAGGATTTGGAGGGGCTGAAGGGAGGACTTGGTGTGGTTGACGCAAAGGCCAAGAGCACGGAGGAGGGAGAGAGTCTCCCGAGTGTCGTGGAGCAATTGAGTTGGCGTTGGAGCTACGAGAAGCCAGTCATCGATGTAAGGATAAAGAGTGACTCCCCGTCGGTGGAGTTCGGCTACCACCACAGCCATCAGCTTGGTGAACACCCGTGGAGCTGTAGAAAGGCCGAAGGGAAGCACCCTGTACTGGTAGTGGGCACCTCCAACGGCGAAGCGGAGAAACCGCCGATGTTGGGGACGGATCGTGACATGGAAGTATGCGTCGTGAAGATCGACTGACGCGAGCCACGCTGCCTGTGGAATGAGAGGGAGGATCAACTGCAGAGTGACCATTCTGAATTTCTGATACCGAATGTAACGGTTGAGATCCCGAAGGTCCATAATTGGTCTGAAGCCGCCGTCCCTCTTGGGGACCAGGAAATACTTCGAGTAGAAGCCGAGAGTTCGTTGCGCCTCCGGGACGACCTCGATGGCCCCCTTGGCAAGGAGAGCAGAAACCTCGAGATCGAGGAGGGGGTCTGGAGGCGTGACGACAAAGTGTGGGAGGATCGGAGGCGAAACGAACTCTATGGTGTACCCGACCCGCAGGATGGTGAGGACCCAAGAGTCGGTTGAAATTTCTTCCCAGGCTGGTAGAAAGGGGAAGAGGCGGGTACGGACGGAAGGAGTGAACGACATTGGAGAGAGACGGTGGGGACAGTCAAACAGACTGCTTAGGCTGTGGCGGCTTTTGGTGGGTTGGGAACGGTGTTTGGAAGGAGGACGGGAGTCGTACGGTTTCCTCCTCCATTGGGAGTGAGGTGCCGGAGATAGGTATCGCCTGGAGCCGGAAGGTTTCCAGGAACGGTTTCTGGGACGGTAAGGTGCAGCCGAGACTCCAAGGTTTCGGGCCTGCTTACGACTCTCATCAACAGCCTTCAACACTTCGTCGGTGGTGGAGTGGAAGAGGCCGTTTCCGTCAAAGGGGAGGTCTTCTACACGGAACTTGACGTCCGGTTGTAGGGAGGTGCCCCACAGCCAGGCATGACGCCGGAGAGCGACAGAAGACACCAGGAGTTTAGAGGAGCAGCTGACTGCATGACAAACGGAATTGATTTGTTGCTTTGATATGGCACAAACCTCAGACAAGGCAGCCGAGAGAGTGGGGCGGTGCTCTTCCGGAACAAACTCCAGGACAGGGCGAATTGCATTGGCAACGTTGAATGCGTAAGCAGATAAATACGACAGATAAGTATCGACCCGGAGATTCATGGAGGCCAGAGAGTACATCTTCTTGGCCAGAAGATCCAGTTTACGACCCTCACGGTCAGGGGCGTGGACTGGCGAGCAGGCTGCCTCGATTTCGAAGAAGAGTGAACCACCATGGAGTTCGGTGGTGGCTGAGAAAGGAGGAATTTGCCAGGAGCATCCTGGATCCTATACAACCCATCATAGCGCCTCGAAACCGGAGGGATCGAAGCCGGGTGTTCCCATGACTCTTTCAACAGAGAAAGGTGGACAGGCAGCAAAGGCAAGACGGGAGACGGAGGAAGATCAGCCTGGACCAACCGGTGAACGACGTCGGTCACTGCTGGGGACTCCGTAAAGCCCTGAACTTGGAGGGCAGTCGCCATCCTGGTAACGAGCTCCAAAAATGCCTTAGGGCCTTCCGTAGGGGAAATCGACCCTGAGCGTCGGTGCTCGTCCTCGATTCGAGAGACCTCGGGATCGAACTCCGCCGAATCCGACCCGTCCGAGATCGACATAGGAGAGGAGGATCGGGGTTGGACAAGGTCGACGACCGGATGGTCGACGGCAGGACGGTGTCGAGGTTCCATTGGGGAACTCCTTGGAGCGTCCCGATTTCTGGGAAGGTCAGAAGGCTGTTCCCGAGAGGCAGAATGAGCCGAGGCCACAGATGCCGAGCGCCGAGGGCGGTCAGTGGCGTGGGCCTGATCTCCGCGTTCCGAATGCCGGATTCGGTCATAGCGGTGTCTCTCCGGTGTCGGAGACCTCGAATAATAGTAGGCCGCATCCGGACGCTCTCGACGGTCTTCGCAGGACCAGCATTGGTGGTCAGAGGCGGAATCAGACGACGACGGGGATTGCCTACGGATCAGGCATCGACGACCAAGTCGAGATCGGGACCGAGCATGGCGGTGCACAACCAGACCCTCGTCCAAAGTGTGGATCGGGGTAGTGGAGCGCCTCCGTGGAGACCGGGAGCCTGTTCGCGGAGACAGGTGCGGAGGCGATCTGGTCAACTGGCCCAACGGTATCGTCCCCGTAGGTGACGAGTGGGGGTGCTGCGGAGTCTGTTGTCGAGCCACAGACTGATGAGATGTAGAGGCAAGGGCCGGCATCGACGTCGACAACCCAGTCACGATGATGGGGTCCACTTTCGAAACCGAAGCAGAGGGCGTGGCCTTCGACCTCGAAGGGGTCTTATCTTCAGCCCGCTTAAGTTTCTGTTTCGGTGCCTTCGAGGAGGTGTCCGATTTCTTGGCTACCGAGACCTGGGAAGCTCCCGAAGACATTGTGGGACGCAGAGCCGATTCCAGAAGAAGAGCTTTGAGCCTAGCTTCTCGATTACGGCGAGCCTGACGAGTGAAACTCGCGCAATGAGGGCAAGAATCTACTCTATGGGCCTCTCCCAAACAAACTAAGCAAAGGTCGTGCCCGTCGTTGGATGGAATTTTAGCAGGGCAACGACGACAGACCTTAAAGAATTGAGTCTTTCCCATACAAAAATCCCCACCCACCCTCCAAAGAAAGGAGAGGGGGGGGGAAGAGAGATAGACAAAGATTTATTTTTTTTTTTAAATGTTTTTTAGAAGAGAAAGAAGCAAATGGAAAAAGAAAGCGAAAGCGAAGAAAGATATACTCAGCTGAGGTAAATGGAGGAACGACAGGAACGAGGTGTGAACACGAAGGCGGTCGAAGAAGAACTGAGTGGGAGGCGGCTCTCTCTCCCGCTCTGGGCATGCGCAGTGCATGTCTCCTCCCCCAGGGCGGGAGGAGAGCCCGCCAAAAGCTCTTCTGAGGTAAAGCTCTAGAAGTTTCTCCGATCGAGGTCGTGCGCAGGCGCCCAACCCATGTGTGGGACTGCACAGAGACCACGACGAAGATCCTAGAGTAACCCAGTTGGGAAACAACGTAGTGTAAATAGCCTGTATTTGGAAGTGTGGTGTGTTTTGGGTGTAACCTTTTTCAGGCATAAATACCCGGCTTCGGCCAGGGGTTTCTCAGTCTTCTTTCTCTTGCTGAATCACTAATAAACTATGAGCTGATCACTTCAATGCATTTGAACCCAATATATTTCAAACACCATCCATAGATACCTGTTTTTGAAGATATGGGATCATCTGATGATGGAGAAAATCACTGATAAACTACTTCAATTGGATCTCTATCCTGGGAGAACATCTTATGAGAAAAATGGTTCCCTTTCCTTGAATACATGCTTGCCAATTTACCAATTTTGCTTTAATTTTAACCAGGTTTCATTGACCAGTTTTAGTTCTTTTCCTCATTCTTCTTTATTGCTTTATTCATTTAATTATTATTTCCCTTCTTCTTCTCTTTTCTTCTCATTTCTGCAGGTGTAGGGTTGAACACCATAAGTCACAGTGACCTCTATGCACTACTTTCCCTCCAACTAAGTAGCTTCACAGCTACTTCATTATACTATACTGGCACCTAATGTCTTATTTTCTAGGACATACTGTTAAGAACTGAGATCATCATTGTGCATTTACAGTTATAAGCTACCTTAACATTTTTTTCCAGTTGTACTAACTACTAGCCTTTGATGTTAACTTTAATCTCTTTGTCTTGAATTATCTTTGAATTTTGATATATGTATATGAAAACCACTACTTGATATTTGTAATTTCTATATATCATTAATAAAAAAACTAAAACTAAAACTAAAACTAACACAAGAAAGAAAGAAAGAAAGAAAGAAAGAAAGAAAGAAAGAAAGAAAGAAAGAAAGAAAGAAAGAAAGAAAGAAAGAAAGAAAGAAAGAAAGAAGTCTTTCAGTCCCTGTTCTTCTACCAGGCATGCCCAGAACTGGACTAATCTGGATATCTCAAGTTTACCCCATCTGTGGGATGATGGACCATATACCACCTTTAGTCTCAGCTTCTGTTTCTTCCTTGTACTTTTTCTCCCACTTAACAGTCAGGGCCTAAGACCTTGACCCTATCCACTTTCTTCTGAGCATCTCTCAGCTGCCAAACATGCTGATTTTTCCAGCATTATTTATTTATTTACAATACTTATAGTCCGCTTTTCTCACTGAAATTCAAAGAAGATTGTATACTGTAAATCAGTGCAATCAATATGATGAAACTTCTAATAACCAAAGAATTTCCCTCCCACATCAAATGTCTTTGATGAGTTTTCTACTGCAGTAATCTAGTACAATTATTTCCACTAGTACAGGGGTGTCGAACTCATTTATTATGAGGGCTGGATCAGACATGAATGAGACCTTGTTGGGCCAGGACATGTGTGTCAAAAATGTAATGCCAGATAGCGGAGATATAAACTTTATAAAAGACACAAACACAAACGGTTTTTTTTACCTAAAATAAAAGCATGCTGAAAACATTAGCACTCTTGCAATATTTTGTTTATTTAACAGTGTCTGATAACCGACACTTCTTGCTCTGAGTTACTGCATCAAAATGTCTATGCTGTTGCAATCTTGAGTATGCTGTTTAAATGTGTATCTTTAAGCTGCAAATGTACTTTTGATTTATGGACATTCACTACAGAAATCTCATGCTCAGACTTCTAAGCCTAGGAGCTGGGGAAAACATAAAATGGCTGGGCATTGCGAGCTTTTGTACATAAATTGCTTCATGTGCTGGTCTACAACATGAGAAGGCACCATGACACAGAATGAAGGCTATGTGTTTGACTACAAAACTAATCTTCCTCAGTGGTCAGTATCAGCATACTGTCTGGGAAGTCTAAAATCAAAATCCTCAAAGGAAATGTGCTGGGTGAATTTGGTCTGAATACACAAACTCACCTCACTGGCTTGTTGTTATTCCTCATCTAAATAGTTCACATTGCTTTGCTACTGAGAAAATTGGATCATGAAAAGGGGGAGGGAACCCAGTTGCACCCAAGAGAGCCACAGCATAACAAGCCCAACGAAATACACACACTGTATCAAGGCACACAAAAGCTCATACCTTGGATAAAAATGTGTTGGCCTTTGAGGAGCTTTGTATTTCTCCCATGCAACTGAGGAAGCCAAACCAAGCAAGCTCTCCCTCCTTCCCTCTCTCCCTTCAGGGAGGAGCCTCAGCCAATGGAGGGAAAGAAAGGCTTGCCTTTGTTTCCTGTATGATTGAGGCAGCCTGGCCAGGAAGCAAGCTCTGGCTCATTCCCTCTCTCCCCCTGGGAGAGGGAGGGGGAGGACCCTCAGCCAGTGTAGGGAACAGAAGCTTGCATATCTATCTCACCTGAGTATTTGAGTCTGACAAAGCAAGCTACGATGCAGCTGCAGCAGCAGAACTGGAGGAAGAAGCAGGAGAAAGCCAGCTCCACTGAGGGCCTGATAGAAGCCGCTCTCTGGGGGCCTAATCTGGCCCTCAGACCGTATGTTTGACACCCCTGCACTAGTATATTTAAGTGTATATATAACTGAATGCAGGACTGTAGCCATAAGGATAAAATAACTTCGGTTAAAAGAATAGTATTTAGACACTGATAATGTTTACCAAAGTCTAAGAATAGAGATTTGTGGGAAAATATATGGTAAACAGAACAGCTTAGGACATTGGCATTGTTAGAGGAAACATAACAGAATAGCAGTTAATAGCAGCACTACAAAATCAAAACAGAAAAATAAACTGATTGTATGAAACCTGTGAAAGAGGCCATAATTGAGCTTTTGGTTATCATGAGTATAAATGTAGCAAAAGGATCCTGGTGACATCATTATATGTACACACCAGTGTTCCCTGTAAGCTGAGCTAGGGTGTGCTAGCACATGAATTTCTGGACCCCAGTGCAGGGATTTTCATCCCAGCGCACAGGCCCCAGAAGTGGGTGGCCCCGCCCTCCCAATAACCAACTTACTTGGTGAGGCAGCTGGCTCACACTGGCTGCAGGTCTGGCACTTGGCTGCAGAGCAAGCCTTCTAAAGGGAGGCACTTGTCTGGGCCCCCGCCTTACTTCCTGCTTCAACTAGAATGCCCAGAAGACACCTCCTGCTGTGCCGCCCAAGAAGATCTGCTCTCGTGCCTCACAGGCCACTGGAGAAGGTAAGTCTCCCCCTCGCCTCTCTCTGCCCAAGAGGAAGCTTGGGCTCGGGACTGGGAGGCCCCCAGCAGCCATGCCACGCATTTCTCTCCCTAGCCCCAATGGGCTTTAATGCTAAACACAGCAAAAGGCTCTTCATGAGCCTCTTTGGTTTGGGGGTAGGGGAGGGAAGGAGCCGGTTTCCAGTTGGAGGCTTGCACCGGCTTGCCTGGTTGTTGGTGAGTCCCTGCAAGAGAAAAGCCCCTTGTTTTGCATTTTGGGGGTGGGGGCAGGGGAGAGTAGGAGCTGGCTTCCATGTGGAAGCTTGAGCCTTCTTGGCTGGTTGCTGGTGAGTCCCTGAAAGAGAAAAGCCCCTTGTGTTTGTTTTGGTGTTAGATCCAGCCTTCCTTCAGTTTAAGAGTCCCTTCAATAGTCCCTGCAAGAGAAAAGCCCCTTGCACTAGTTTTGTGTTTGTTTGGGGGTGGGGTGGGGAAGGAGACCGCTTGCCTGGTTGCTAGTGAGTCCCTGGGAGAGAAAAGCCCCTTGCATTTGTTTGGGGGCGGGGGAGGGAAGGAGCTGCCTTCCACGTGGAGACTTGAGCTGGCTTGCCTGGTTGCTGGTTAGTCCCTGAGAGAGAAAAGCCCTTTGCGTTCGTTTTGATGTTAGATCCAGCCTTCCTTCAGCTTAAGAGTCCCTTCAATAGTCCCTGCAAGAGAAAAGCCCCTTGCCCTTGTTTTGTGTTTGCTTGCGGTTCGGGGAGGGAAGGAGTTTGGTGTAGTGGTTAAGTGCGTGGACTTTAATCTGGGAGAACCGGGTTTGATTCCCCACTCCTCTGCTTGCACCTGCTGGATGACCTTGGGCAAGCCGTAGTTCTGATAAGAGCTGTCCTTGAAAAAGAGCAGTTTCTGTCAGAGCTCTCTCAGCCCCACCTACCTCACAGGGTGTCTGTTGTAGGTAGGGGAAGGAAAAGGAGTTTGTAAGCCACTCTGAGACTCCTTTGGGTAGTGAAGGGTGGGTATAAATCCAATCTCTTCTTCTTCTTCTTCCACGTGGAAGCTTGAGCCTTCTCAGCTGGCTGCCAGTGAGTCTCTGTGAGAGATAAGCCCCTTGTGTTTGTTTTGGTGTTGGATCCAGCCTTCCTTCAGCTTAAGAGTATAGCAGAAAGAATAGCAGAAAGAGTAAGTATCCTTAGACTGGAGGAAGACTTCAAACTTCAGTTACTGGAGTGGTAGCAGAGGGGTAGGAGCCATAAGGTGACTTGAGTATTCTATGCTGAGATTTGTAGTTTTCAAATGTGATGTTGCAAGAAAACATCTTACCTTTTCATAGAATCATAGAGTTGGATGGGGCCGTACAGCCATCTAGTCCAGCCCCCTGCTCAATGCAGGATCAGCCGAGAGCATCCCTGACAAGTGTAATCTATCTGCTTGGTTCGTAACATTTTTTTGTAACTTGTTTGAACAGATGCACTTAAATTGTGCAATATAGTCTCTCTCCACTTCATTATATCTTCCAATGTGGCTTTCAAAGTTAAGTTGGCTTGGGGAACTGGTGGGGCATCAGGTTGGTTGGAGAGGGTGGAGGTGTGTGTGGAGATGGTTGTTGTAAGGGGGAAGCTGGGAGGATGGAGATTCTGGTGGGGGTCTTTTAGTAGCAGTTTTAAGGACAGATGGGCCAATGAGACCCATCCAGTCCAACAGTCTGTGTCGCACACACTGGCAAAAACCCAGGTGTCATCAGAGTTCCACCAGCTGTGCTAGAAGCCCTCCCACAATCCCCCCCTCCCGGCTTAAATTAGAACATTTTCTATAATGAGACTTGATACTCTTTTCAGTTAGAATGTTTAAATCATTATTAAAATCATTTTCACAAAGTTATGGTAATGGTTATGTTTAAATCTCATGTTTGTATATTTTGTATGTTCACAAACTGATATTAAAAAAAATAGAATGGAGGCTGGCTCACAACTTTTATAGTTTGGCTCACAAAGAAATTTTTTTGCACACAGAGCTTCAGAGCTTAGAGGGAACATTGGTACACACATGCACACACACACAAGACTCCCTTTCATTTAGCCACTTGAATGTCTCACTAACTGTAAGCTCATCCTTCAGAGTTACTTATCAATTATTTTAGAAATACAGTTTAGCTGAATAAGACTGAGATGTGCTAAGTTCTAGTGATGTTTCAAATTCATACATGAAACAATTTGGAATCTTCCCTCAGGCACACACTGCTGCAACTCATGCTGCTCCATTACCCAGAATCCCCCTATTTACCTGATCGCTGGGCTGCCTCAGCCCTGGTCAGGAAGTGGTGAAGCTGATCCAGTTTATCAGGCTGCTCCTCTAGGGACTTCTGCAGCCATATGGCTGACCCAGGCCCTGAAGCCTCCCTCAAGGCATTCCACTTCTCTATCAGAGTAAAGAACTCAGCGAAGGACTTGTGATAACCCTGCCGTAGCATGTCTATGCAGACGTTCTTCTTGTACGAATTCTGGTAACTGGGAATTTAAAAAGCTTTATTTTAAACCTTTAAATATGAATTACTATTCCACCAAAAGAAATCACAATACAAAAAAGAAACTCTCTCTATTACGCATAAGTGATTAAAAAGTGACAAGTGTTATTTTGATCAGCTCTTTTTTTATCATATTATCTTGCCAGCACCCCTTCAACAGAGAAAGCTACAACAGGAGTTGAACAGTATTTTTTACCAGAACTGCATTATAAATATAATAGTGTTCTGCAATTGAAATCAGCTAAGAAGGTCAACTAAGTTAACCTACACAAAGAAAAAAACCTTGTTGGCATTTGTTCACTGAAACACACACTCACTGTTAGCTTAAAACAGTGAGCAGTGGGGAAAACTAAGCATATACTGCATGTCAAAACAATGTATATGTTAAATAGTTTTGCTGGAGGTTATGGTAGTTTGGTTTAAAATGTCTGACAAAGTATTTGTTACAACCAGACTTCTTACATATTATTTGCCTGTGTTCAATATCTGCCTTCAGCTGGGACTCATTTAGTAACCCAGAAGTTTAATAATTTTACCTAATTTTAAAACCAAATTACATATCCACAGAGATACAAGTTGTATCAAAGTTATTCCACTAATAAACATGGAACAGATATACATACTAAAAACTCATGTTAAATTAAATGCTTCCGAAAGGTAACAAATCTTTTAAGGCATACCCTATATAAATCGTTTAAATGTTCTTCCAAATGACAGGCAACAATCATAGACACCATACAGTCAGTCCACAGTCAGTCCCTGTGGGACTTACAATGCAAGGGGCAAAGCACAGTCCTCTTAAATTGGTGCAATGACAATAAGACAAGTGTACACAGTCAGTGACTGTCCCCTGAAGATTTTCATAACAACAAAACAGCATAACAACAAAAGTTTACAAGTCAAGTTCAAAGTTCAAAGTCATTTATTATGGTATTACACCAGCATGTACCACAGAATAAAATATACCATAGTCATCGCCCAAAAAGTTTACAAGTCTGTGTCCCCATCACCAAGCTAATTACATTTTTGCCTTCTAGAAAACACACACAAAAAATCTGATTTTTAGACCTAAGTTGACTAAAATATCCAAAGCAATGTATGAAATGGATCCTTTCCAGTCCGGTTTTCGCCCTGCCCATGAGACAGAAACGGTGTTGGTCGCCTTTGTGGATGACCTTCGGAGACACCTGGATTGAGGTGGAGTGGCGCTACTGATGATCTGTTGGCAGCATCCGATACGGTTGACTATGATCTGTTGACCCACCACCTCAATGATATGGGGATAAGGGTGCTTTCCTTGCAGTGACTGACCTCCTTTCCCCAAGGTCGGGGACAGAGGGTGGCACTCGGGGGGATTATTTCAGCAACATCTGCTAGAATGTGGTGTGCCACAGGGGTCAATTCTCTCTCCAATGCTGTTTAATATCTACATGCGCCCCCTTGCCCAGATTATCTGGAGGTATGGGCTGGCTTGTCACTAATACGCAATGACACTCAGCTCTATCTACTGATGGATGGCCACCCAGACTCTGCCTCAAAATATCTGGATAGGGCATTACAAGCCATGGCTGGTTGGTTACAACAGAGCAGACTGAAATTGAATCCATCGAAGATGGAGGTCCTGTACCTGGGTCGCGGAGTACTGGGAGCGGGGAGTGGGCTCCCAACCTTTAACGTGGCCCTATTGGCGCCAGTGCTGAAGGTGAAGAGCCTGGGGTATTCCTGGATGCCTCTCTAACTATGGAGGCCCAGGTTGCTGCCACTGCCACGTCTGCCTTTTTCCATCGGAGACAGGTCAGACAGTTGGCCCCATATCTCACTCCTCAGGATCTGGCTACAGTAACCCATGCAAGGGTCACTTTCAAATTAGAATATTATAATTCTCTCAATGTGGGGCTGCCCTTGATTCTGCTCTGGAAACTGCAGCTAGTGCAGAATGCAGTGGCATAGGTACTGATGTCACTGCCTGTGTGATGCCATTTCAAGGTGCTGGTGCTTACCTTTAAAGCCCTATATGGCCAGGGGCCTGCACATCTGTGAGACTACCTATCCCTCTATGAGCCCCAAAGGGCTTTATGGTCCACCAATAGACATCTTCTGGTGGCCCCTGGCTTCAGGGACATCTGTCTTGCCTCGATTAGGGCCCGGGCCTTTTCAGCCCTGGCCCCAACCTGGTGGAATGAACTCCCATACGAGATCAGGGCCCTGCAGGATCTTTTAGTTCCGAAGGGCCTGCAAGATGGAGCTCTTCCACCAGGCTTTTAACTAGGGCGACAGATGTCCCTCCCGCTTTACTGGGCCTCTTTACTCAGTGGGTTAGAACTGCATATCAGAGACGGCATCTGTGAGGTCTTAATTTTAATTGATAACTGCACCGGATGAAGGTTATTGTGGTATTTTACTAGTGTCTTAATTGTGTTAATCTTTGAATATTGTATTTTTATCAAATCTGTTGCAACCCGCCCTGAGCCTGCCATGATGGGAGGGCGGGATATAAGTCAAAATAAATAAATAAATAAAATACATCAATTCAGAAATAGTTACTGTAGCTACAACTTTATAGACAGAAGAGTGACATTTCAATCTGAGCTTGCTAACTGAAATTCACTACGTATGCATACAGGAGCACTAGGGTGTGCAAAAAACCTCACAGTATTTTTCAGGTTCGGGTATATTGAACCCGAAAAATATCAGTATTTCCTGATATTCCCAAATCCCAATGCAAGTGTGGTATTCCAATTTGGTAAATATTTGGGATTGCCAGATTTTTTGGCTCTGTTATAGACTATGGGGACTATTATAGTCAATGGTCCTTATAAGCCAGGGGTGGCCAAACTGCAGCTCAGGAGCCACATGAGGTTCTTTCACACATATTGTGTTGCTCCTGGGACAGTGGCTGGGGAGGAAAAGGGGAGGCATGCCTCCCCGATCAGTCTTCCCTTCCCCAGCCAGCATTCCTCTCTCTGGGTACGCTTGAGGTTTGGGGGGGACAGAGAAAGAAAGCAACTTCAACTTTAAATGCATTCTCAAGGCCCCACCCTCCACCTGCCAGCTTGGAGAAGACATTTATCTCTTTAAATCCCTTCTCCAAGCCAAGCTGGGTGGCATGGGGGTGTGGGGAGAGTTGGAGAACACATTTAAAGTTGCTTTCTTTCCACCTCTCCCTTCCTCCCCCACTCTCCATTTATTTGCTTTCTTTCCACCTCTCTCTCTTTTCCCCTTCCCTTCCTCCCTCCCCCATCTATTTGCTTTCTTTACATTTCATTCTTTCTTTTCACCTTTCATTCTCTCTTTCTCCCTTCCTTTCTCTCTCTCTCTTCTTTCCTTCCTCCCCTCACTCATCTAGTTGCTTTGTTTCTCTCTCTTCCTTTGTCCACCTCTCTCCCCATCTACTTGCTTTCTTTGTTTCTGTTTCTCTTTCTGTCTCCTTCTTTCTTTCCACCTCTTTCATTCTTTCCATCCTTCTTTCTCTTTTCCTTCCTTCCATCCTTCCTCTCCCTCCCCATCTATTTGCTTTGTTTCTTTCTCTCTTTCCCCCTTCCTCTCTCCCCCATCTATTTGCTTTCTTCCCACCTTTCTCTTTTTCTCTTTCTCCTTCCCTCCCCCTCCTCTCATCTATTTGCTTTCATTGCTTCTCTCTTTCTCTTTCTTTCCACCATCTCTCATTCTCTTTCCACCTCTCTCTTTCTTTCTCTGTCTCTTAGATAAATAAATATCATTAGCAAACAAATAAATATCATTGGACAAATAAATATTATTATCAATATCTGTTTTTACCCCTTTTGTTTTCATTTTTGGCAGTCTCATTTAATGTTAATAAAAAGCAAGTTTGCATATTTTCCAATAAAAACATGTGTGCAATATTTGTCCATGTCTTGCAGCTCTCAAACATTTGATGTTTATTCTATGTGGCTCTTACATTAAGCAAGTTTGGCCACCCCTGCTATAAAGTATAATGGAGAATTGAACTGAGGTTGTCTAGGTCTCTGTGGGAGCTGTTTTTTTTTTTTTTGAGGTAGAGGCACCACATTTGCAGCATAGCTGCTGGAGCCTCTCCTCAAAAAACCCTCCAAGTTTCAAAAAGATCGGACCGGGGGATCCAATTCTACAGGCCCCAGAAGGAGGTGCCCCATCCTCCATTGTTCCCAATGGAGGGAAAAAGGCATTTAAAAGGGAATGCAGTCCCTTTAAATGCCTTTTGCAAGCCGTGGCTGAACTCCAAAGGCATTTAAAAGGCTCAATGTCCCTCTAAAGGCCTTCTCCAAGATGTGGCTTCACCCAGAAGGCCTTCAATCCCGTTAAACACCCTTTAATGCCAGCTATCTGGCAAATCCCAAATATTTTGGGGATTTTTTGGGTTTGGCTGTATCAGATAGCTGGATAAATACCCCCAGCTGATATCCAGCTGAAAAAATACCTTAAAAATACCAGCAAGGTTTATCTGGCTCAGATAAACTGAATACACACTCCTAAGGAGCACATAGTTATATATAGAAACTATATATAGTAATGGAAGCCAGTTTACAGCAGGGAGAATCATGTGTAAACATTTTTAAAAAAAATAAGGAGTGGAATTTAAAATTAAGGAGACTACTGGTCTACAGTGTAATTGAATGAAGAATAAAATATTTCTGTAATGATTGATGTGGTGGTGATGTCTACAGAGCTGAGCAACTTTTTGTGGAGAGTTCTCAATAGCTGAGGATGCTGGCAAGGAAACATTCCTGGGGGATGCAACAGAGGAAGCACTGTTCCTGAGGGTTCTACCTCTTCTTCATCAGTGAGAAATTGATTCAGTGGATGTTTCTCAAGATGGTCCAGAGAGAGGGAGTCTCTAGTTTAAACATCCCTATAACTCAGGACACTTATTTTGAGTCAGTAGTGTCCAAGATTGGGCCATGGGTCATTATGGTGGTTCACAGAAAAGGTTGGATCCAAGAGCAGTATTATGATCTACACAAATTGAGGCACTGTAAGAATTAATTGAGCTGTCAGAGACATAATTGAAGGTTTGAAATGAGATTTTAATGTAGCTGAAGAAAAAGACAGACCACTTGAAAAGAATCACCAGATTACAGAACAGGCAAATGACAAGTAGATACAAAACAGAGAAGGGAGAGATTAAAAAAAGTAACATCAGAACAAATCAAAAAGTTTATTTTTAGCTTAATTTCAATGTATATAGAAACAGAGAAGACATCCATGAACACATAGCTACAAGAAAGGCACAAGTATAAAAGGAGGTGGTAAGGTAGGAGGGGAAAGATATAGTTGTATATAAAAACAGTAATTAGTGGGGTGGAATCCAAGAGTGACTTTCTCACCTCTCCCCACCGCAGGCCAAAATGCCACCTGAATAATTGCCCTTTAGGGGGAACTTGGGGCTATAATGGGAGGGTGCAGGTAAGGAAGTCATGCTCTGGATAGAAATCTGTCATCCACAAAAACATTTTTTTAGATCTAAGCTACTGTTTGGAAACAAACAGAAAACAGAAAGAATAAAAGCCCATGAAACTTCAACAGAAAGAAAGTATTAGAAGAGGGCATTAACTCAAACAGTAAGAAATCGGAAAGATGCCACTGAGGAGCCCTTCACTTCCAACCATAGCCAAGGATCCAGCATCACCCCTAAACTATGAACCTGCTCTTTCAAGGGGATGCAATCCCCTCCACAGAGACTGACTCCTCAATCCTCAAGCAGCTTCTCCATTGACCAACAGCACCTTCATCTGTCTGGACTGAGCTTCAGTTTACTGTCTCTCTCCCAGTTAAAAATGGAAACAAACAAAAATTCCACCCCCCCCAACAAACAAAAATGCCGAAAACATAAAAGATAAAGAGAAATAAAAATAGTGACCTAAATAGTATCAAACCAATTAAAGATCCAAAAGATAGATGGGCTGATCTCAAGAAAAGATCTACAAAAAAGTGAACCATTTCAGCAGAAGGATGTAGAAAGGAACAACATTGAAAAGGTTAAAAAAATAAGAAAAATTTAGTTTAGAAAAAGTTGGTAAGGTATAGGAATAAGTGATTTAAAAATTCTTACCATCTGGTATACCATAGCTAAGGCATATTAAAAACAAAATACTATAATATTAAGTTAGATCAACGTGGGCAGCTGTATTGGTCTGGTGCAATACAACAAATTTAGAGTCCAATGGCACCTTTTAAGACCAACAAATTTTTATTCAAGATGTGAGCTTTCGTGTGCCATGCACACTTTGTCAGACGATGAAATGGAATTACATATCATAGTTGTATATATAGGGGTGGCTTGTTAAATTAGCATGCAAAATAGTGAAAGTATTTTTTAACAGATCAAAAGAATGACACATTCGGTTTCTGGTTATCTGTTTCAGATCAATTGGGGGGGAACAACATAGGTAATAAATATGTTAGTACTGGAGATTGATGTGACCTAATTTGCTGTCCCCCATACATCTCCTTTCTAGCATGGAGGTGAAGTTTACAGCATCTTGGCTGTCCAGAGTATTTTCCTTGTCCCCAAAATTTGGCTCATTTAAATCTACCATTCCGAATTACATTACATATTCAGTTACTAAAACATGGAGTTAACTGACAGAATCCTTTTCCTGTGGTACAGTGTTATGTCAGAGATCAACAAAAAGGGAAGGGAAGGGAGAGAGGAAGAGAGGGAGAGAGAGGACAGACCCTACTTGGTGAGAATATATATGTGAGGACTGAATGAGTTAGCATATGTAATGGGATAGAAACCAATATCCCTGTTAAGTTCTGGTTGGGTGTTCCGAGTGTTGTAATAACTTGTAATTCAGTTGTTTCCCTTTTCATTCTGTTCCTGAAGTTCCTTTGCAGTAAAACACCTGCTTTAAGGTCAGCCACTGAATGCCTTGGAAGGTTGAAGTGTTTTGTATTTTTCAAGCTGTAATAATATGCAGCTTCATTAAGAGCACGTCTACATGGACATTTTGTTTTGCACTGAGTTCATCCATTACATCTGATTCCCAAAAAGCCACAATGTCATCCGTATTTAGTAGGTTCCCCTGATGCCATCTACACTTCAGATGGAATGCTTGGAGAACGAACAATGACTCTGCTCTGCTTAAACACTGATGATGGTTTGGAATACTCTCATGCCATATTGTTCTTAGTTACCCAGGAATCTCCCCCCAATGCTTTTGGTACCAAAGTGAGGAGGAGAACATACCTTTAAAAAAAAAAGCAATCTTGGAAGATACTTGTTATACAGGGATAAATATTATCATATTTAGAAGAAGAAAAAGAGATTGGATTTATACCCCGCCCTTCACTACCCAAAGGAGTCTCAGAGCAGCTTACAATCCATTTCCCTTCCCCTCCCCACAAGACACCCTGTGAGGTAGGTGGGCTGAGAGAGCTCTCTCAAGAATTACCCTTGAGAGAACAGCTCTGAAAGAACTTTTGGCTGACCCAAGGTCACACCAGAAGCTGCATGTGGAGGAATGGGGAATCAAACCTGGTTCTCCCAGATTAGAGTCCGCACTCCTAACCACTACACCAAACTGGCTCTTTGGAATAGTCTGACCCTCTACACTCTACAGCATAGCTTATGCAAGAATTTCATAAACAATAAACTAACCTTCTTATAAAGCAACCTACTGGACAATGTGTCCCCTAACCTCCCCCAGTACATGAACTGTTAAAATGAAATTTTATTACTGTAAATCTACATATGAAGTAAGCTAACAACTTAAACTGTTTCAATTATCAATACTTTTTATTGATACAATTTAACATCACTATATTACAGTGGATGGAATGGAAGCTATTCCTATATAGCTTCAAAAGTAATTCATATTGTTACCATGTGATGAGTAGAGCCTCATTTCTCTCAAAAGCTTAGGGAAAAAGCAGAATACATTAATAATCCAATATTAAGAACGTAAGAAGAGTCCAGCTGGATCAGACCAACAGTCTATCTAGTCCAGCATCTTGTCTCACACAGTGGCCAACCAGTTCCTCTGGAGGGCCAACAACAGGGCATAGAGGCCAAGCCCTTCCTCTGATGTTGTCTCCTTGCTCTGGGACTCAGAGAATTAGTGTGTCTGAATGTAGAGGTTCTCTCTCCATCACCATGCCTAGTAGCCACTGATGAACTTATCCTCCACGAATCTATCTAATCCCCTTTTAAAGCTGTTTATTATTATGGCCATCACTACATCCTCTGGCAGCGAATTTCACATTTTAATTACTGTGCAAAACAGTATTTCCTTTGGCCTGTCCCGAACCTACTGCCTATCAGCTTCATTGGATGCCCTCAAGTTCTAATAATTGGGGAGAGGGAGAAAAAATTCTCTTTGTCAGCTCTCTCTACCTCACACATAATTTTATAAACCTCTATCATGTCCCTCCTTAGTCATCTCTTTTCTAAACTGCAAGACTCTTCAACTTGCCTCACAGAGAAGGTACTCTAACCCCCTAATCATCTTAGTTGTCCTCCTCCTCACTTTTTCCAGCTCAACAATGTCCTTTTTGAGATACGGTGACCAGAACTGCACACAGTATTCCTTACGAGGCTGCACCATAGATCTATACAGGAGCATTACAATATCAGCCATTTTATTCCCTTTCCTAATAATCCCTATCATAGAGTTTGCCTTCTTCACTGCTGCAGCACACTGGGTTAACATTTTCATTGAGCTATCCACTACATCCTCAAGATCTTTTTCCCCCTTAGTCTCAGCAAGTTCAGACCCCATTAGCCTATACCTGAAGTTGGGATTCTTTTGTCCCAGTGTGCCTCACCTTACATTTACCAACACTGAGCTTCATTTGCCACATTGTCACCTACTCACCCAGTTTGTGGAGGTCCTCTTGGAGCTCTTCACAAGGAGCCTTGGTTTTCATCATCCTAAATAATTTTGTGTCATCTACAAACCTGGCCACTACACTACTCGCCCCTACTTCCAGATCAGTTATGAATAAATTAAATAGTATGGGCTTCTTGTGGGATCCCACTGCTTACTTCTCTCTATTGTGGGAACTGTCCATTGATTCTTACTCTTTGCTGCCTGACATAATCGAGGTTTATAAGATAATGCATGGGATAGAGCATGTAGAGAAAGAAGTACTTTTCTCCCTTTCTCACAATACAAGAACTCGTGGGCACTCAATGAAATTGCTGAATGGTCGGGTTAGAATGGATAAAAGGAAGTACTACTTCACCCAAAGAGTGATTAACACATGGAATTCACTGCCACAGGAGGTAGTGGCAGCTATAAGCATGTACAGCTTCAAAAGGGAGTTAGATAAATATATGGAGCAGAGGTCCATCAGCGGCTATTAGCCACAAGGTATAGATAGGGACTCTGGAGCAAGTGATGTTCTTTATACTTGGTGCTTGGGGGGTCAACAGTGGGAGGGCTTCTAGTGTCCTGTCCCCACTGGTGGACCTCCTGATGGCACCTGGTATTTTTGGCTGCTGTGTGATGGACTGGATGGGCCATTGGCCTGATCCAACATTGGCTTCTCTTATGTTCTTTGTCATTTAACCACTTTTTAATCCATCAAAGAACCCGTCCTCTTATCCCATGACTGCTAAGTTTACTCAGGAGTCTTTTGTGAGGCACCTTGTCAAAAGCCTTTTGAAAGTCCAGGTATATAATGCCTACAAGGTCACCATTGTCTATAGGCTTGTTCATATTCTAGAAGAACTCCAAAAGGTTGGTGAGGTAGGACTTCCCTTGGGAGAAGTCATGCTGATTATCCCTCAGCAGGCGGTGTCCTTCTATGTGCCTAACAATTCTATCTTTGATTACAGTTTCTATGAATTTGCCTGGGACAGATGTTAGGCTGATTGGCCTGTAATTTCCTGATTCCCTTCTGATCCCTTTTAAAACCTGGTGTAACAATTTGCTACTCTCCAGTCCTCTGGTACAGTGGCTGAATGTTTACAAACATCGGTGTGTAATTTATATTGCCTTAACTCAATTAATGTATACTTATTTAAAACAAGGAATCAATATAATCTGAAATCTGCAGCCAGGAAGTACAGCAGGTTGTCAACAAATTCCAGAAAACTAACATACAAATTATTCATGATATATGAACAAGAATGTGATTTTTTAAGAAAAACCTGGCTTTAAAGACCTACCTAGTTACTTATTTCTAATAATTTCTATAGATCAGTTTCAAACTTCAAGAAATTATTAAAGAGTGTTTGTTTTTACCACACTGCTTGCTCTTCATATCAATATTATATTGTTTTAGGGAACAAAATTCAACACTACTAGTAACAAAGCTTTTTCATTAGGTAGAATGGCCTCTGGGGGCATCTACTGGAAATATAGCAATACTGCAATCAATCCCTGATATTCAAGTAATGTCTACTGTATTGAGATACAGTTGCAAAACCAACGCAAGTACAAATGTAATTAAATGTACTGGATGTGATCCTCAGCCACTAACATTAATGCAAGTTTTTCCTACTGATTTCAGTGGGATATGGATTGCACTTAATGGGGATACATAAGAGAATTCAGCCTACAAAGTTACTTGCTGGAATTATGCAACAATATATTGATTGGCTACTTGCCAAAAACTGTAAGGATTCTTTAAAGCTTCCAGTTATTACAAAGCTTTGGAATTTTTATAGCAGATCACATCACAAATTTAGATCATCATAATAGGCCATACCTACTGCAAAGTGGAGGCTTGGCTGTGCACAGCACGCAAGAGAGGCCAGTACCTCTGACTATCACAATCCACTAAACTACCCAAGTGGTTACAGCCTCAACACAGAGAACCTCACCTGATTTAATATACTAGGTTCTGTTCTGCTTAACTCCTCCCTTTCCACCCCTCCTTTTCTGTACTTGTTTGTAAAACTGTGGTCAAAGGGTTTCTTTCTCCTAGGGTATCTGAAAGAATGAGCTCTGTCTAATAAAAGCTCATACAGGGAAGAATGTTGTTAGTGTTTAAGGAGCCACTGGACTTCTTTCATTTTGCTACAAAAGACTAACACTGCTACCCCACTGGAACTGTGTGGAAGAAGAGCCAATAGAAATGCAAAAACAGCCATATGACAGAGAAAGGTCTTACTGCAGAGAGCCTTATGTTTCTGCTGTGCTTCCCAATGGAACATCCTGCTTCATTCATATCCACTCATAAGATAGGAAGCAAAAGTTCATACCTGCTCTTTGATATTTGATTGGTGATTCCTTATAGAGCAAGATTAGTTTCTGAGTAACAGAACCAAAGAGGAATGTCTTCCTGGTTCTAATTACACTGGTGCCTTCCAAGTCTGGCTTCCTCATTCTCTGAAGCATTATGTTATAGTCTGACGGACTGTATTTTAGGGTCTCAGTGATGGGGAGCAGAACCTAAACCTGACTAGGAGTCCCTTTGGTTCTTGCCTCTCCCTGGGTTTCTGGGGGGGAAAAGCTATACTCAAAGAAGAAGCTCAATGAAGCTGAGAAAGATCTGTCACCATACAGTTGGCTAATGAGGGCCAATGAAGTAGGGCTCAGAGACTTCAAAAGGTAGCTGGAGGAGAGGAAAAGCAGAAGAGGGCAGAAGTGAAGGCACCAAAGGAGGAGCTTTTTTATTTTAATTGCCAACACTTCTCTCTCCCCTGGGAAATCAACTACTTCTAGCAAATCAGTTCCTGTTACCTTTCCTTCTATAGCAGCTGACTCTGAGCAGATCTCAACTGCCCTCTACTGGAGGAGTCTGTCTGAACAACCCAGACAGGGCTACCTTTCAAGTCAGCTATCTTGGACCCAAACACATAATCTGGTCCAACATTTCCAGAATTCCCCCCCCCCTCCATGTTTCCAACAGGAAATAAAGACCATATTTCAAACAGGAGAAGAACTTCTCTCTGTAAGTGCAAATGAGACTCCTTACGTATGACTCATTGTCTCTTCTTCAAGGGAGCTGATGCCTGAAAAACCTGCTTTTCTTACCCTCACACTGATATATGTAGGATTTTGTCATAATACATAATATGGCCCAGCCTAGCCAGAACAATTATGATGCAGGCACAACACCCATAAACCTCCAAGTGGTGTTTTGTTAAGAGATATCAAGGGTTTAATCTGTCCTTGGATTAGTCTTACAAAATCCTGCTACACATTTGTCTGCTTCTGTCCTATACCATTCTCCACAAAGTAAGCTGTCCAGAAGGTCTTTGCCTCCTGACTACCTTCTCATGAGTCTTTGGTATAAAATGTATGGCTTGTTTTCACCACAGCCCTGCATGGCGAACTTTTTTTCTTCTTGTTTCCACTATGGCCACAATTTAGTATTTGGATCTTCAAACACAGATAACTCCCTTCCATTGATCTATGAAAGTATGTTGCTACTTCTAGTTAAAGAGGTCCGGTCAAGCTCAAAAGAACATTAAGGATCTGTGGCCCTATCACACACTAGCCAAGTATCACAACCAGATACACTTGCTGAAAACAGATGGGTTATCAAGCACCTGGCAGGACACAATGTATGTATGGCCAGTAGATCGTGAATGATCCAGGGCTAAGAATTTGACTGTTGCGTATTTAAGGATATGTCTAAAGATTTGGCTTGTACTACTACATAATGATATACTATATTCCTGGACTGATTTAAGATTGTAGAAAATCTACAACTGAGATTTCTGATATGTTTATAACTAATTATCTTTAAAACTTACTTAAAAGATTACTGCATGTTGCTTTGATGCCCCATTGTCTGGGGCAGTGATGTTCTGTATTCTTGATGTTTGAGGGGGGCATCAGTGGAAAGGTTTCTGGAGTTCTGGTAGACCTCCTGATGGCACCTGGGATTCGGCCACAGAGTGTTAGACTGGATGAGCCACTGGTTTGATCCTACATGGCTTATGTTCTTATGATTTACAAATACTGCTCTGAAGCTTTAAATGTATTAGAAAGAGCAAATATAATATTTTAAAATAGTTTTTTCCACTGTCCATATCATACTGTCAATTTTAATGATGGAACCATTTTTAAGTAAATTTGAACATATTTGTATCCTTTTCACTAGCATGAAACCAGAAGCAAAGCTTTCAAAATCAGTGCAGCAGAATTTAAGAAATGTTAATGTAAATACTGCTCAAGTGTTCTGGATTTTATTTAAAAAAGATATTTTCATACGGTAACCATATCGGTCTCCATTACAAGAGCTAGATTCAAATCCAATAGCACCTTACAGACCAACAAGATTTACAGGGTATAAACTTTTGAGAGTCAATGCTCCCTTTGTCAGGTACCCTGAAAACATTATTGGTCTCAAAGGGCTACTGGGTTCAAATCTAATTTTGAAAAATTAGTTATTTGCATATAATGTCATTAATTGCTGCTTTAATGCTAAAATATTTTATAACTTGATCCTTTTAAATAGCTTTAACTTCTTCCTTCAGTTAGTCACTATTTTTAACCCTCCCTTTCTAGTAAGGAGAATGATGCTCATGAAAGTATGGATGTCAGGAATATTTTTCAAAATACTAACGTCCATGTAACTTTTTATTGGTCACATTGTGAAAGCTAAGTGCAGAATGCTTCCATTTAAACTTAGTACTCAGTTTGAAATCTTTTCTCTAAATAAATACTCAATTTCTTGAACTTATCCTATAAATGTGAGTTACAGAAACTCATCCATTGAGTAATGATGTTACGAATTATGAGGATCATCTGGTTTGCCAAAATCCAGAGATAACTAAAGCCCAGAATCTAATCTTCCATGGATATATGTGTTTTCATTCACTGCAACAGTTTGAAAACTTTACACAATACTTAACAATTTTTACTACTTGCTAATCTTTTATCATATTTTTCCCAGAGCCTGCTTGAAACATTACTGAAGAAAGGAAAGACAGCAAACATGCAGCCTAGACATCCAGTGCACCAGAGCACTTCCTACATTTCAGTATACACTATTTTGATATACCTATTAGCTACAAATAGCTAAGATCTAGTATTTAATAGCTAAAATTTGAATATAATAAAGTAATATCTTGGACAAATGCTAAATATAAAAACATTTGTATTTAGCATTTGTACAACATTTTCAATGTGGTAATAAAGCTTTGATGATCTGTAGAATTTTTCCTCCTTGCCTTTGTTAGCAAACTGCACATTTAACTGAATTGTGCAATCAAGTGTGCATTCACAGCATGTCAGTAAAGACTTTAATCAATACCTGTACACATTCTTCTTTTGTTTCAAACTATAAAACCAGTAGGAATAGAAGCAATCAATCAATTATAAACTACCTAAAGAGAACATTGATGAAATAATTATAAATGAATTAAAACCCTGCCACCCGCAAACATGAGTAAATGGAAATTCATGTTTCGAAAGGTATTTGTTTTATTTGTTGTGTGACCTTGACCACATTCATTACAATTATAAACCTCACTGATAAACAGAACTTAGTTCCAAGTAAGTTTGTTTAGAAGTGCGGTCCACAAGTGGTTTAAGTAAAGAAATGCTTACACAAGAACATAGTAATATTAAACCCATATAAAAATACATCATTGGAGGAAAATACTGGCCTCTAAAATCAACCTCTTTTCTGTTTTTTGTAGCAGAAGTGATAATCAAATTTTTCTGTAGATGAATGTTCTAATTTTATTAACAATGTACAGCAACTTGACAAAAAAGGGAAAACTAATTAAAAGTCTTGTGGCACCTTAAACCCAACCAATTTTTATGGTCTAGACCCCTATGAGATAGATGAAGTATGATCATGAATCAGTAGATTACATACTGTGTATACACAAACACGTCTGTGTGTAAAGTACTGTCAAGTCTTCGACATGGTGACTCCATAGGGTTTTCAAGGCAAGAGTCTAACAGAGCTGGTTTGCCATTCCTTCATCTGCATAGTGACTCTGGAATTTCTTGGTGATTTTCCCATCTAAATACTAACCATGGCCGACTAGCGGGGCCAGCCAGGCCAGGGCCCATTAAGCAATAATAATTCTTTTTGGAAATAGAATGGCAGAATGCCAATGAAATACAGTGGACAACATATGCATGAGATATTTCTATGAAGGCTCTAATGTATCCAACATAAGAACCCATTCACAAAAACAGTAATTATTGATACTTTTTAGCCGTACTATGATAATTTAACGCCAATAGGGGTAAAGAAACTCATGGTCCCAATTAAGTCTAAGAATCAAATTTGCAGATAAATTATAAATAAAAAACTTCATGCTGGAATGTCATTTTAAACTAAAGCAGGTGTCGTAAGGATTATGTTCTAAGTTTATTTGGAAGTCTAAGACACATTTTTGCTCTAATATAATTTTGGGAAACTGTCTTCCTTGTGATTTTGTGTCTTTGCCTCTAAATCAAAACTAATTTGCTTTACAGAATAAAACATTAAGAACTCCAAATGCAAAGTTATAATTCATTTTAGATTTACACCTTTCAGTTATAATATAGAAATTCACATGAAAAGTTTGTCCAACCTGATAGAGTTCAAGGCAAGACTTAAAAGCATTTGTATACAGTCCAGAAGACTGACTTCATAAATTCACTCCATAAGTTCCGGGGCAAATAGAAATTCTCAGTTGTATTTCATACCATTTTGCACAATGAATATTTCCACAGAAACTGTGTACTGCTTCAAATAAAGCACAGTTGTTTACTTGCATCCAATTTCCTAAGAATTGTTAGAGAAATAACAGGTTTAGAAAACAGAACTAAACTTAGCAAAAACAAGAAGCTGTATAAAAAGAAAAACTTCAGTTCAGTGTCCTTTATTAAAGCATGTCTTGTATTTTATCTTTGCAAGAATTTGATGAGTTTTTGCAAGTAAAATTCTGTTTCCTCTACACTTGCTAATAGTCATGAGAATCTGTAGTTTGCACCTTCCCATTAAAAATGTATTGTATTTTTTGAAATTATTCACCCCGCCTTTTATCCAGATCATGTCTTTGAAAGGAGGAAGTAGATAATAAATGGAATAATTCATGATTTCCCATTAAATATGAAACTTTCTTTTGCAGAGTTTAGAAAATGGAACTTCTACATAATGTACAGAAGTTGATTAGAACTTTTTAACCTTTTCAAGAGAAGTCTTCGATATTACTCAAATGTATAGGCATTTTTTCCAGAAAGGTAAACTATTCATTTGCTGTGCAATTCTATCATTTAATCTTTCTCTAATTACACTGGTATGTACATTAGACAAAGCCAAAGTGCACAAAGCAAATGATACGCATAAGACATTCATACTCAGTCTTGTATACACACTTTCAGAATTACATTCTGATTTTGAACATTGCTCAATAAAAACATGATCTTGGTCAGAACAAGGAAGATTATTAGGAATTATTCAGACAGAACAGAATACATATTTAAACAACATTAAGTCTGTGAAAGCATTAGCAGAAAATGCAGACTATATCTTCCAATACAATCTAAAACTTGTGCTACTTTTCTTTTGGCAGAAACTTAACAAAAGGGAATTCGAGGAAAAAAGCTTTAATTTATAATGTCTTCTGTTCCAAAAAAAGGACGTAATGTATTTTTTCTATAGAATAATATTTAAATTTAAACAGAAAGGTACATATGAACAATAAAGAAAATTAGTAAAGCAGGCTGGTGAGGGAAAGACTTGAAGTTCATAAACTGTTTTTTCTTATCATGATTGCTTTTATATATTATACAAGAGCAATAATAAAAATTAATTGAAGTTGCTCTTTAATGTTGGGTTTAATTTCAGTGTTTTAATTTTAAAAAACTTTGAACAAAACTATGTTTAAATACAGTCAATATGTGACACAGATACTAAAGAAGTGAAAAAACTCACCTCCCTATAAATTCGTATATCAGTAAACAGTACTGGCAACCCATATAAGTAATCAAAAGAAAGGGATGGTGATGAAAAATAGTGCATGGTAGCAGGAAGATGAGTGAGCTTGTAATGGATAGGAGAAACATAAGAGGATTTAAATGAAAATACATTAAATATGTCATTCCAGTTTCTGGAAATGGGTCCAACTTGTGTAGGCATCCAATATACAAACTCTAATTCATTGTAAGCACTCTACGTATGGTGAGCCCTGCCCTGGATAGGCCAGGCTAGACCAATCTTGTGAGATCTCAGAAGCTAAGCAGGGGTGACCCTAGTTAGTACTCAGATGGTAGATCACCAAAGAAATCCAGAGTTTATAAAAACAGGCAACGGTGAATCACCTCTTTTTGTTTCCTGCCTTAAAAACCCTATGAAGTTGCCATAAGTTGGCTGAGACTTGATGTCTCTTTCTACCTCATGTATAGTGAAGATATGTAAAGACCAAGTTCTTCCCTTGCCTTGTGACACCTCTGGAGATTAATAAATAAAACATCTATGTTTAGGCTATATGTGAATTGACTTTGGATTCTGTATATTCCTAGACTTACCCAATTTCCCAGTTTATTCATAAGGTTTATTTTTGCATAGCAAATTAAAATACCTTCATAGTTGATGAAGACCCTGAGTATAATTTATATCAGTCCTTAAGGGCCATTTTAAAAACCTGCTTCACACAATTGCAGCGATTCCATCTTATCCATACCATGTAATATGTAGTGTTTGTTTGGCCATAAGAAAAGTATTGGAATGACACCCCATTGCATCCCACCCCACACATTGCAAGTTAAAGTTGCTGATCAGTTACAAAAGAAATGAACTAGGGCTTTTTCCTGTTACTTGGAATAAAGAGGCAAAGGTACATGCTGAGACAGATAGTTTAGTTTCATTTCTGAAACTCCCTTTTTGCAAAAGAAACATGAGGAGAAATGTATACTGTTCACTAGATCCCGTCTGTCTGAATTCACTATTACTCTGAGTTATATTGTGTGCTCCAGAGCTAACCATTGGACAATTCACTGATTTATCACTAAATGTTTTGAAGGGATACTTTTATGTAGGGTTGCTAATGGCCTGGAGAAAAAGTGCCCTGTTCCTTTAGTGTGATATTATTTACCAGGTAAAGCTATTTACCGCCATCCAGGAACAACTTCACCTGCTCATTTCCACTCACTGAGCTCTATTAAATGGACAGAACATTTTCTCCAGGTAGAGGGCAACCTACTTTTCCCCAGTCCAACAGAACTTTGGCATGTACCTTCTGCTATGAAGCTAGTGGAATCACGAGCATAGGGAATCATTTGGGATTGTAACACTGAGTCTTTTAATAGAAAAAAGGAAGAGAAGGAGAGAGATAAAGGGACAGAGTTCCTAGTGCATGGAACCAAACTATCAAGAGCCCAGATAAGCTACCTTCCATAAAACTAAGGACTTCATAGAAGCAAGACTTCAGACCTGTAGGTATTCAACTTCACAGAAATCCTGAACAGATCACAAAACCTAATTTACTCAAGGCATCAGGAAAAAAATGGATGAGATCATAAGATGTGTTAAACTCACACCAGTGTTTTTGTTAGTTTCCATACTTTCAATAGTAACCTTTTAAAAACCTGTCTTACCTTAAAGATGAAATTACTAGCAGGTACCTTTGGTCATGAGTGCACACATGTTTTGAACCACTTAAGAGGGATAGTGCTAGAGAGACAATGTTCAGAGAGGGCATTCAGATACTAAACCTGCTCCAGATGTACATGTTTGAGCAAAGGATCACATCTGCACACCATTTCAGCATTCTTTAAATGAAATATGTTGTGTCAAGCACCACTTGCAACTAGGGCATCAATCTCTAAATTAGCATCCCTGAACAAGAAGTGTGACTTATAGTATGAACTTGAAACTCAAATGTGTTTTTAGAAATGATCAACAAACAAAGCTGTTGTGTAATGTCATATGGAACAACACTTTCCCTAGATCAGACAGTGACTTACATAGAACTAGTGTGCATTAAAAAGTCACTATTGCAAATCTTTATATTACTTCTATAAGTAGTATTTCAACCTTAAATTACAGGTTTTCAAAAACTAAGATAGAAAAACAGATAGTTTTAATTACTGACAAACAATTAAATGCTGTAAATGTTATAATACTTTAGTAAGAGGGAGAATTAACACAGGCATTGAACTAAATGCTTTGATATATGCAAGATAAGTAGCAGTGAAACATAATTATTTCATATCATTTTTAATTTTTAAGTGCCATGTTCCTCAGGCAATTTTCTGAGGAACTTTAGATTTCAAAGAATATGGCTAGAAACAAAGAAAACAATAAACTTACTTCCATAAAAATGCCTCAGAAAGACCTTACTTACGCAGCAGCCTCTTGTTTTGACAATCCTTTGATATGCATGGCCAAATAACGATCTATGGCATCTTTGCCTTTGATCAAATGCATCCTAAATTTAAATTAAAAAATTAAAGAACTGTGAGGTGATTTAACGTCAAAATCTGCTACATGTATTATGTATTAATCTTTGCCAAGCAAAGACAGATAAATATTAAAATATTGACAAGGTATTTTATCAAACATATTTTATAAAGATGGTACAAGTATCATTTAAAATTTTTGGTCTGTAGATATTCTAGATCTTTATTTTTTTGTATAAGATATACATGGCTTTAGCAGAAGATTTATGATAATTCCACCCTCAATACATATACAACAACCCATGTTCTGAAGGGTTTAGGATGTGGGTGCACATTTTTTCTCCTTCTTTAAATGTTTAACTCATGTGTGATAATCATTGATTCAATGCATGGAGACTATACATACTCAGGCATCAGGAATATCTTAGTCAAGTTATATTTGGCTTTTTAAAACAAGCACAATCGCAAACATATTGACACTTAAGTGTAGAGTTCTAAACTATAAAAGGACACATTCCAATAATAAACTTCTTCAAAGAAAGACAACTGATGCCAACTGACAAAGACCATTAATACCTTTGATAAAATGTGAACTTGGAAAACAATTCAGGATGGATTCATGTATTGTTTTCCAGATATACACTAAATTCCCCAAACTGAAATTTGAATTAGAGCAATGGGAATATCTAGAATATTCTAGAGCACCTTCGAATATAGGTATAAAGGAAAATTGCCCAAAGATGTTCATTCACTGGAATCTAGTGATGGTTACTTTGGCTAAAATTTCTGGAAAATGGGATAACAAGATTTGTTAAATTTATGGAGGAATTGTGGTTTACTGACTTTGGACTTCAGTTAATACATAAACTATAAGCATAATAGGATATGCTTTTGAATTGACTCCTTGTTTAATCTGATCTCAGGAGATATATATCAGAAAAATGTAGCCCTGGTAAAAACAATTAATTACTGTAGTCAGAATATAGAAACAAAAAGAGATACCAAGGAAGTATCAATGGCAACTTAAGATTTGGCACGTGATGATTATGAATAACATTACAATTTTAAAATATGGTTTATAAATATTAATCAAGTCAAAAATCTGCAAATGTATGGATAACTTTTATTGAACACAGGAATTGTCAGTATCCTAACTGTAATGTGAAAGCGGAAATGTTAGTGTGTTTAGGATAGGTCAGTTAATGTTATAATTACATTCAGATAAGATAGTGATAAACAGTAAACTAGCATAAACTGATGTTTATCTTTTTTATATTTTGGCTACCACATTGAACTTCGAAAATCTGATTAGTTATTATGGCCCTCTTACCTCACGGAAATAATTAAGTTAGAAACTGTTTTCTAAGACTGATTATCATGGAATGGAAGTTTAGTTGATTTTTTTTGTAGAGGTTACAGAAATAGGATTAAAAGACCTTATTTCAGTTATATTGACTTACAGACCTGAAAACCTAAAATAATTCACAAATGACTCAATCTGCTGCTATTCTGCTTGATTCCATTTCATAATATAATGTATACAAGAATACAGGTATATCATTTTTATTAAAAATAAAAAAGATTGCCCACAAAATAGAAACTGTGAGCAACAATGGAAATTAGGCTTTATTTGCAAGCATATGCACATACATGTATGCATCAGGGAGGCAGATGGGCTATAGTTCCCTGGCACATGTATTTTCAACTGCAAACCCAGGTCTGCTACTGAATAATATGTGAGAAGGTTCCTGCATCATAACTCGGTTTATCGCCAGCCTTTCTCACTATTCCAAGATTTAATTAATGGTTTTGTTTTATTTATTTTTAATTCTTTGGAGGCACCACATTGCTAAAAAGCAGACTTAACTAACTTGAAAAATTAGGGAGGTAGCATATTTACACACATCAGTTTTATGTGCACGATACATAATACTAGGTTTGCTATATCACTGATGTAAGAGTACAGTAAATAAAATGTCATTGGGACATGCTTTGATTGTTTAGAAAGGCTTCAAGTGTAGCTTTCTGAGAAATATGCAGAGAAAGGTAAGAAATCTTGAAACTAAAATATACTATTTAAAATAGGTACATTTACAATGCAGCTTCTCATGTAAAAGATGAGAACACTATTTTATTTTTTTTTCCATTTTATGCTAAAACTACTGTCACCCCACCCCAAAAAACCTACTTTATACTCTGTCCTGCATTTTATCCATTATGCACAACTATAATTCCTATGAGATGATATGCTACTATTGTAAGTAATGTGACAAAACTAGACATAATACATTATTTCTGTTTTTAAAACCATTATTAAAATTATCAGTTAACTGAAGCAAGGGAAACACAAGTTATACATACCTTGCGAGGGCTGGTGAAGGGCATCTAATCTCTTCCATATTTGGATGCTCTTGGGGGCTTTGTACTGGCATGGGAGGCAATATGCTCATGTTGAACTAAATAAATGAATACAGAATAGTTTGAGTAATTCCTATGATACGTTCTTTAGATATTCAGTTCAAGTGTATGTTATCAATGTAAACTTAGGTCAAAACCACTCAAAGTCTTGCCCAAAGAAATTTGCAGCATGTGTAGCTGCTATGAAACTGACCACATAAGACATCTGTTGTAGTAAATTCACACTAGCACAACTTTGTATTATGCTGACTCTGCATCTGCTTGACAGATTATGCACTGTGGTCATCTAAAACTACTGGCCAAGCCTTGAATGAATCAATATGCTGTGAAATAAACATCACTGAGAAAATATTCCCACAGTATACTTTAACTAGTCCTTAAAAGGTAGGGTCAAACTGACCTAGAGAAGAAGAAAAAACTGGTAAAACTAGGCTTTGCATCTTCTCCAACTGTAAATTCCTCAATGAGATCAATTGACCTGCAGTGTTTCATGCTTCTCTTCATTCTGTTAATTTTTTTTATAGAACTGCAGTTTATAAGCACAGTGTTGTGGCTATTTTTTACTACTAATTGCAGTGAAAGGAAACTAAAATTGGCAAATAGGGTGAAAAATCAAAGCTGTCCCCCCCCCAATTTTCACATATTAACCCCCTGGCATCCTTGCTACTGCTCTATCCCTTTACTGCCAAAGGAAAATACATAATGAAGGACCAATTATTTCTTTGCAGCTGGTGGCATGATCAATATAACTTCCAAGTTTTTTTGTTTGTATGGTTTACTTTCAAAATTTATTGGACCACTCTTGGTAAAATACTGGGAAAATACTTGGTAAAATACCAAGTAAAATACTCTTGGTAAAATGCTGTAGTTGTAAAGTTGTAAAAAATCAGGTGAATCTGAAGTACTTGCAGACTTAATACTAAATTTAGTTATATTCACTGGACTCAAAAATAATGCTTGAAAAAGCTCTGTACAGCTGTTATTGCACAGAGATTTAAAGCAGTTAAAATTAAATACTTATAACAAAATATACGCTTAAAGAAGCAGTTAAAATTAATACTTATAACAAAATATATGCTTAAAGAAGTAAATAAAACATAGCAACACTAGACACTGGCATAACCATAACAAGTATGAAAAGAGCATATCTAATCAGAATTCAGTTCTAACTTAATTTTTTTTTCTGGGTTCTTCATGAACTTTTGATGACAAAAGATTTGCAAGTAATTCCTAACACTGTATATTTTAACAAAAACTGAGCTTAAATGCTTGTATTAGCCAATACTAAAACTGAGGCTTATTAATGAAATAGGATTACATGTAATTATTAACTTTATTATATCTATAGCTATAGTAAACTATTAGTTATAGAAAACTGAAGAGTTGCTATGACAATAGGACAGCAACTTAATACTATAATTAGTCTTATATGAACATGAGCTTTATTTCTTTTAAGCAGAAAAAAACACCAAAGACAAAGCAGCCTAGCCTGTCATTTTGAAGTTCATAAATGCTAATGGGACTTTTTTGTCATAGAGTACTGTGTTCTTTTCCCCATGTACTCAGCTTACACTTCCCACCATTAAAGTTACAGCTGCCACTTCCTTCATTTTACATGACTGTGATCTGAGAGTATTAGCAGCAGGAGCACCCTTATTTTTAAATTTGGTTTAATGTAGGTATTGTAAGCCCTGCTGGCAGGCCTCAAGGCACAAACTTTTAATGGAGGCAGAAATATAGCACTGCAAAACTGGAAAGAGAACTCTCTAATTGTTAGAGATACTGCTAGGAACACAAGTACAGACAAGTTGATAAAATACGAGATCGGTTATAGCCAATGGTAACAGGTAAAACTGGGGAGTTTGGAATATGAACTTCTCCAGTTTGGAACTGTTAAGCCAAGTATGAGCTGAGACAAATCACTGGAAAGTTTCAGTTCAGTTTGTAATTGGCTTGTCCCTGGCCAAAGTCCATCTGCCCCCACCCCCGCCTTCCCCTTCCCAGTGAAGGGCTGTTGCTGCTGCAGTCTTCAGTAAGCCTTACTAAGTATCCAGAAACCTGAAAAATTACAGTTTCCATGAAATTTGATGCCCAGGTCACTATGCCTACCCAGTTCCAGGACCTAATTAAGGCTGTTGTAATAGCTCTTCCTGTTACTGCTGCCATTACCAGGGAAGTTTTGAGAAAAGGGAAGCAAGGAAAAGTAGAGCTCATGAGAGGTTTGCCAGGGCTTCCAACTTCTCACTATAAGAGCTTGAAACAAGACCAAGCTTAAAACAAGTTAATTTGGGCCTGATTTGAACTGTGCTCCAATAAATGCATTATAAACACACCTATATTGAATCAAGCTTGCTATCACTAATCAGAAAGAGAATAATTTATATAGGCTAGGCACGTCTGGCACTATCAGGCATTCAGAATGATTTTCACCTATACCTCCGTCCACAAACAGATGTTTTGTAGTGCGATGGTGCACACAAGCTCACTATAGGTTGAGTCACTGGCTGCTATCATCAGCTCTTGGAAACTTCTTAGTAAATGATATTCAAAGAATAAGTTATAATAAATCCAAGATGATCAATACTTACAGCTTTGCAAGATACAATTATCTGACACTTGTTTTGTTAAAATGTCTAAAAGGAAACAAATCACAACACTTTTCAAATCAAACCAAAACCATTTAACTCTGATAACAAGCAAACACTGTTAAAATGCCTGCCATTATGATGACTGTGATATGGATGGAAGGGGGAAATGTCTGCTCCATGAGGACCTGCATGCTGCCTTTTATGCAAAGACGCATCACCCCCATAGAAATACACACAGGGATAGATATACTGTGTGTACAGGGCTGAATTCACGCTACAGCATAACACTTTGTTGGGAATGACTTTTAGACAGCCAGATTCATTGAACAGCAAGAGTCAAATCCAGTAGCACCTTAAAGATCAACAAGATTGCCAGGGTATAAGCTTACAAAAAGGGTGCTTTGTCTCTCAAAAACTTATACTCTGGAAATCCTGTTCGTATTTAAGGTGCTACTGAACTTGAATTTTGCTCTTTTATTGCAGCCCAACATGGTTACCCACATGAAACTAGATTCAATGAATGTACATGATTAACCAAAGAGGGATTCCTACACCAACAGCAACTTCTAGTTGGTAAAAAAACTCCCCAAGATACCATACTGCTGCTCTTGTAATGTTTAATAGATTAGTGTCTAAGTGCAAGGTTGGCCACCTAACAGAAGCACAAGCTGTTTCAAGGGAACGACTCTTATTTTTATGATATTTCTGATTTCTTCAGTTGGAAAACTCAAGCTGTTTGTCATCAAGACAGTATTCCAAAAATCTCTTGTGAGTTTCCTTATGCTATAATTCAGTAAAACCATATTGGTATGAAATCATTACCACCAAAAAGTAAATAATAAAAAATACAACAACAAATTCCAGGTGTTGAACTCTCAGAAACAAAGCATGAAATGCCACCCACATTGTCCAGAAAAACGTTTCTTAGTAATGAGAAATGTGACTTCTCAAGTTTGTGCATTTTAGAAAACAAACCCCCCTATTTTTGTTATATTTTTCTTCATTCCTTATTTCAGATCCTTTTTAATTTCCCCCTTTTGTCACATAGCTTGAGACCACCATGTTAGAGCACTACCATGGCACCTCTCCCAGCACAAATGTGTGTGTAAAGTACCATCAAGTCACAGCTGATTTATGGAAACCCCAGAAAGGAGTTTTCAAGACAAGTGAGAAATGGAGGTGGTTTGCCATTGCCTTCCTCTGTAGAGTCATCCCTGGTGGTTTTCCTTCCAAGTACCAACCAATGCTCCCTCTAAACTATGGAGTCCTGTGAGCAAACATTCTACCCGGTGAGCGACTGGCATTAAAGTTGTGAGCAAATGATTTGGCTACTGCATAAATTTAGTTTGCTCTGGAGCCACCCTTCCTGAATTAAGACAAAAATGTGTGAGCCAGAGGCTAAAAGACTATGAGCTGGCTCACACTAACTCAGCTTAGAGGGAACACTGGTACCAACCCTGCTTAGCTTCCAAGATCTGGCGACATTGGATTATATGCCACCTTCCCTTCCTCTCCCCTCAGGAAGAATACACACATAGAGATTACAGAGGGGTAGCTGAGTGAACTCAGGCAAGTCACGACAGCTAATGCAAAAGAACTTTTGTAATATCTTAAAGCTAAGTAGATTTATTGTGGCATAAACTTTTGTGGACTACAGACCACTTCATCAGATGAACTTAGTTTGCCATTGCCTTCCACAAAGCTTATGCCACAATAAATCTGTTTGTCTCCAAGACTCCTTGTTGAATGCAGCTTCAATGGGAGGAGTACTTTGTTGGCAATTTCAAATACTGGACAACTACAGGACTCCTGATGAAGCACTGCTATTCAATCAGAGACAGTAGCTGTGTTTTCATCCCCTTCCCCCCACCCCGCTCAAAAAGCTTTCTTTCACTCTGTTCATGAGCACACAGCTTCTGGTGATTAAACCCATTCTCCACTGCTGTGTTTATACATTTCAGAGGGTCAACTCCCATTGTAGTGAAGCATTATTGACAACTGGTAAAGGATCCTTGCAGAGCTTAAACGTGTCAGACTTGTTCTGCTGTGCTCTCTGCTGAATGAACCCGAGAAAGAGAAGCACCCTGGCAATCTAACTTCTGTGGATGGACAATGAAACCGTTTTGTACATTTCAGGGGCTACTACAAACAAGGGGCTCTCCTCCTCTTCTCGGGGCTCCTGCCAACAATAAACATCCGGGATTCAGAATCACTCTTTGAACACGGACAGTCAGGCATTTCAAACAGTCTACCAGAGGAAGAAACCGCCCACATGGGAGGGTAAGTGTCCTGCATTCTTACCGCTCTTTCCTGCTATTCCGTCCCACAGCTCTACACCACTTTTTCCACCTCGCAGGAACTGGAAAAAAAAAAGGCTGTGAGGAAGAAAGGCGCTGTAGAAACCCCCCCTCCCCAACAGAATTCACCCACGGGCTTGAAAGCCTTGTATCAACGCGGAGACGGAGGCGCTTGCAGAGAAAGCAGCTGCAAAGGGCATTTTTGCACTTTAACTGGGCTAGGGCTAATATTAAACAGCGCCGATGGATTGGGCCCACGTAGGGCAACCGCCCGCCCACTCGTCCCCCTCAGCATCAGCACCCCCTCTTATGCGCGCTCCACCGCTCTCCTCCTCAGGCTGCCACCCCTTCTGCAAACTTAGTTGAGAATAAAAGTGACAACAATAAATCTTATGACACCTCTAAGCATGGCGGCATAAGCGTCCGTGAGCCCAACGCGTGTCCGCTGGGACTTACTTCCGAGTCAACAACCGCACTCGCCTTCCTCTTGGACACAGTAATGGAGAGAGCGGAGCGCTACTCGCCGACTGACCCGACGAGTTTCTCGCGCAGGGACTCGGCGTAATTTAACCTAAACACACCGAGGCCCTACTCACGAGAGGAAGGGACGTGACCCACCACCTCCTCCTCCGCCGCCGCCTGTCCCCAAAGGAAGAGGCGATTCTACCCACAACAGACTGCCTCCGCGCTCTTCCTCTCCCTCCAGGCCTCAGGCGAAGGGCTCAGAAGAGAGAGGACGCCCAGGCGTCACCATAACAACCAGGGCAGCGACGGCGAAGCTGCCAAGGCGGCCGCCCCGCCCAACACACGCCCTTCTTTGCCCGCCGCGCGGGAAGAATCTTCCTTCCCGCCAATGACCGCCTTGTGTTGTGTCCCACACAATATGCGATTCTGTTTGCAGTAGTTGCCAGAATCCTCTCCGGCTCCGTCACTGCGCTGCCCAATCAGGCTCATGGGGTGTGAGGAGGGTCTTCTTTCGAAGGGGCCTCCGTAGCTCACGGTAAGGAAGGAAACCCTCGCCATGCGTAATGAGTCAAACTCACCATAGAAGTTCACGAGAACTCGAACTCTGCAGCGCTTTGCAAGTCAAGAAAGAGCCCTTTTGATTTCGCGCAAAGAGTCGCCCTCTTACTTCAGTGCTAAGTAACCCCACCGCCCAGCCTCGCACATAGAAGACAAAGACGGTAAGTGCGGACAATGGTCATGAACCCCAGTGCCTCAAGACTTTTTAGATGAGAGCGCTGGAACAAACATAAAGGTGTAGCCAACAAACCATTGGAAACGCATAGGACTTCAAGAAGCATACATGATCCCTAACTAGTCCATGCAGTCCAAACCTATATGCATAGTTTATGCATGGAAGCAAAATGCTGAACTCATTGGAGCTTATTGCTAAGTGAATGCAAAGAATGAGTGCGTTTTAATCAAACCTCCTCCAGCAAAAGGAGCCCAAGGTCGCTTAACAGCCAAAATCGTACTTTTCTCAACTTGGGAAGATGGGTGGACCTGTTGTACATTAAGGCTGCAGTCCAAAGAACCTCCAAGAAACCGAACTGTGTATCTAAAAACATCTGTAGCTTTGAGTGCCCAGTTCTACCACCATTCGAATCTTACGAGGAAGGAAGCCTGCTTCAGGTTGCTGTGCATGGGAAGAATCATCATAATAGGGAGACAAACAAACAAGTGGGATGGATCATTAGTTTTCACTGCAGCTTGGTGGCCATGTGTTGTTTGAATGCTACAACCATTTTCATTTAACAACACCGGTAATTCCCACATATTTTTTTAAAAATCCAGAGCTCAGTAATTATTAACAAAGGAAGAATGCTAATTCCCAATGAACCATTGAACAGGTAAGGAACAGTGTGACTGACGGTCTTCTTTATACACCTCTGCATGAATGTCAGCGTTCGAAGTGTAGAAGGCAAAGCCAAAAGGCACACTTAAAAGTTTAATGAAAAGTTCCCTCTTGCAGTTAAGTATAATATAAATTCCTGCTGCATTTCGAAATCTTTCCATAGGATAATTTTTAAAACAGACACATAAGAGTATGAACACTGCCATGTCTCCAGCATAGGTTCTTTGCAAAAGCAAACCTTTGCTATTCCATCACACAAATCCTGGCAAGCTGCATTACTGGAATTATATATCTAATTGCAAAATGCAATGTGGGGGAACTGAGGTAAAAATATAAATAGAAACTTTCCTTTGGGTGAAATGAAAGTTTTGTCTGCTTGTATTATGTTTTACATAAACCTTTAACTGCATCTTTTCATTTTGCCTTTTACTATCCTGGTGTTTGGTGTGCCCATGTTCCCCTTTAATGGCTGCCAGGGTCCAGCACCAGGCCTGCTCTTAGCCAAAGTGCCTGCAGCTATTTTGGGACTTCCCTAACACTGCAGGGACCCACCCACCTCCCTATACCTCAAACAGCTACCGTTGACTTGGCCAGAACACCTAGGACAGTACAGGACCCTTTGCAGCAAGCAGCTGCAGCAACTGGACATGAGTCTCACCACCTACCTCCTGGGCCCCAGAATTTGAGGCACCAGCTGATAACATCATCTCCTAGCACTAGGAACAACAAAGATGATGCTGTGGAAGAGCGAGCCTCAGAGACCACCAAACCAGCAAGCAAGCATGGAAGCAACCAGCAGACATCCAGCTGTGATGACCTGGGCACAGCATGGTTGTGGCCCAGTAATGGAAAAACCTGGGTGGAGCCAGGTAGAGAGGGACCTGGCTGAAGACCTCCCAGGAACTAGCCAATGACAGAATAAGGGAAAGGATGGGGCAGGAGACTCAGGGGAGCAGAGTTCCAGCCCCTGGGCCACATAATGGCTCAGGCCATAGGGGTGGGGCTGGGGCTGATTGGTGGGAGCGAGGCTGAAGTATAAATAATAGCTCCATAACCATGCTAAGGAGGCAAAAGGAAGCATAGTACTGCCCTGACAAAGCCACTGCTCTAGAAATGGGAGAGTGGAGTTCGTTGGTGCAAACACCCCCCCCCCATTTCTATTCTGAGGTCTGGGAAACTCATAGGGAGTGAAACTGGTGCAATGGCTGGGGGGTAGTGTTGTCAAGGGAGGAGTCTCACAATGTCAAATGTAAAAGTGATGTGTTAAGAACATAAGAAAAGCCAATGTTGGATCACGCCAATGGCCCATCCAGTCCAACACTCTTGTCACACAGTGGCCAAAAATACCAGGTGTTAATGTTTGTCCCATAGCACTCCCACTTTTGAATACTTCTGTCTAACATCCCTCACTCCCAAATATACTCCTAAGCAACATCTGGCATAGCATGCTAACTTTACTGATCCTGAGCACATTTAAGTCAATATGTAATTAAAAGTTATTAGGATATGGCACAGTTTTCATTCAGTCATCTCTTTTTCAAGTAAACAGACTGGTTTTCTGTTGACTGATTACTGAGACAGCCTGTTTACATTTGTCTAAACATACACACTAAAGTAAACTCTTCTTTGTAATGATAGATGTATTTTCTATTGAACAATCCTCAAAAATGTCTCTACATTGTACATTTCTTTGTTTTAATCTCTGCTTTGAGGGATGTGATGGAAACAGTAGTGCCAATGAAGATCAAATACACTTTCTGCACAGGACAACTGAAGGAAACTTCAGCCTGCTTTTCATTAATATGCTTTGATATACTGCATCAATGTCATGTTTCTTGTCAGCGTCACATTTAACCAAAAATTCTCATGCTTCCCAAACTTTTATTACATTTTTTTAACACTGTAGCTGGCTGTAATTATAAAGCTAATTCAGTGGGCATAGACTGAATTTGTTTGGGGTTTGGCTACAGAAATCCATTCTTTTACCAAATCAGTTTCCAGCTGTTGCAGATAAAGCCCAGCCCACACTAACATTCTGAAGTGTGTGGAGCCAGCTGTGTAAATCTGTTCCAACATGCTGCATCTAGGGATATCTAGCAGCTAATTTCACTAGATCAGTGTTCTCAAACTATGGGTTGTGATCCCTGTACAGGTTTCTTGAACCTTCTCACCCCCAATCCAGGAGATAAGAAAGGTCCAATTCCTGATACTCTGCCAGCACTTGCAGAATCTCACTTCTCTCCCACACCCCTCCAGGAATGAGAGATACCAAAGACCCACATGCTTCAGGAACACTTAAATGAGTATTCTGCCACCAGGACCTATTTAAGGACGTTCCCAACTCAGACAGGAGCATAGGTCCCACCTCCTGCCAGGTTTCTGGGAATTAACAACTTATCAGCTCTGGGCTAGAGCTGCAGATAATTAATTAACACACAGTAGCTTTCTAGGCGAGCAGCGTAGACTACCAGATCTAGGCTTAGAGATCCTGTTGCAATACAGAACTCAAACTCAGATGAGATTAATCTATATTAAATCTTTATTAAGCAAAGCAGTTATATGACAGGAGTCTTGCAAAGGTAGGGAAACAAATCTATAGCTTGACCAGCTCTGACTACACATAGATATTCATATTTACCAGTCATTCAATGTGCGTTATGGCACCAAGGAATCTTCAGGATGAAAACCACGTTTGCTGTGAGCAATTAAGTCCAGCTTCACTGCCCACTAGTCAAATTCCATGTTGCAGGTTTGTATTCCAAACAGAGACTAACTCCTAGAAAGAAGCTAACTTTCCAAGAGAACTCTGTCTCAGTTTCCATAGGGTGATCATAACCCCCTCCCTCTCCCGTCACAATTGAATATGGCCATTTATCCAATCGCAAGGGGATTAAGAGGTGTATCCAAGCAGACATTGTTAGTGCTACGAAAGGCACGTATGCTGAGCTTTAACTCAGTTTGGGAAGACGTCTCAATGTCTGGTCTTCCCCTCAGAGGTGCCAAAGTGGCTTTTGAAATGGATATCTAGGCTTGGCATCTGTGCATGCCATCTGCTCAGGTGACAAAAGTCACAGGGACATGTTATCAGTTAGGCTATTTGGGGCCTAGTATGAATGAACCAGGAAAGTCTTTTCCTATACAATCCCCAACTGCAGCTATGTTACAGGTGGTTGTGAAGCTCAAACTCCTGAGCTGGTCTAGGAAACTCTGGGTCACCCTCCTTCCAGCAGTTACATTCTCTCCTTTGCTCTGTAGCCTTGCTCATCCCCAGGGCCTTGATTGACTCCTAGCCACCAGCATTGCATGAGGTGATGGGCCTAGCCTATTTCTGTAGCCTCCCAAACCTACACCACTGAGCCCAAGCTGAGCTCCAACCTGCGGTGCTGCCAGGTTGCAGGTTCTTGGCTTGCCTCTGGCTGGTGACAGCATGAGAGGTGATGAGCAAACCCTACAGCTGTTGACTTCCAGCCTCATAGCAGCTAGGCCCAAGCAAAACTGCGGGCTTGCAGTACTGCTGAGGTGGATTGCAAAAGGCAGAGTTTAAAAATTAATCACACTTCAAACAGTTTAGAGAACAGTGCATTAGCAGGTTCTTTGGCGTATTAGAAGGGTCTACAATTGTGTTTTATTTGGACTTTTGTGCTAGGACTACTTACCATCTCAGTTTTCTATACTGACTCCATACTTGCTGGTTAGGTGCTTTGTCTCCTACCCACCTTTTCATTGAGATTTACTGTGCCAAAATACAGAGTCTGTATACATCAGACTGAACTATTCTAGTGTTATCCCTGCTCTTGTGTTTTGGTTGTACTTATGTAGGGGACACTCTGATTGATTCAGGTAACATAGGATGAATACTATGCTGAAGACAGCTGAGATTAGTCATGAACAGGGGTTAGGAACTGATTCATACCTACCAAACCCCATCAAAGCAGAAACACAGCTGTGAAACCATCCAAATATTTACTAAACAGCATGAGAAATGGAGTGCTGAAAGTAAGTCAAATGAATGGGTTTGCTAACTGTCTTGTTTTGCAAGGCTTCTGTGCCTTTAAAAGTTACAATGACAGACAGTTGAATCACAGGCAGAGCTTTGCCTGTCACTGCATGCCTGTGATAGGTATAACTGTGCTGGTCAAAGAACTGTCAGTTAAGCAATGGTGCAGGAGCTCTGGAATAACAGGAGCGTTCGCAACATACAGCAACAGCTAGATGTTTTTGAAGAATTTGCTTTATTTCCAAATGTACAGGTGGAGCATAGGCAGACACACAGAGGCACCCCTACAGGGCAACAGATTTGGTATCCCACATAGTATGCTCAGAGAGAGGACAGAGATCTTTCACCTGCCAGGTGTTTCAGCCATGGTGGTTTTCTTCACTCTTACAAGCTGTGTCTGCTTACACAAACACCCACCTACCACTACCCCTCCAGCTAAAAGGGAAACCTACCTCTTGTAAACCTGATGGGCACCTGTCCAAAGCCCTCAAGGCCCACTAAGGGGATCTGGCCAGAGCCTTTAACAGGTATTAATGTTTCCTTTGTCTTGTGGTACAGACTGACCCCACACTTGTTACAATATCTAGCAACATTAGAAATGGGAGAAAAAAATCTAAACTGTGATGAGCAAATCTTGCATTTTATGTTGGAGATTGGGAAAGTAGCATGGAATTATTTTTTCAAGTGGGTCCAAAAAGTATACTATGTTCAGAAATGGTTCCCATTTCAAACATTTTTGAGCACCACTGTCCTAGGGAGATAAATTACTGGGTCAAGGTAATATGGAAATGAGATGAAGGTATTTCATATAGAACTCTGGATCTATATAGCAGCATCCTATATAAGCAGCATCCTATTCACCTGGTTTCCATATACTAATGCATATAACATATCTCACTATATAGACATCTAGATAATGTACAAGTTATTAACTTTATTGAGTTTGGCTACAACTTAGAGAAAGTTTTTGTTTAACACTGATGATTCAGCTGGTACAAATATAGGCCATATTCACACCTATTGAAAGTTATACCAAATTATAAGAAGAAACTACATGAACAAAAATAAATCAAGCATCGAAGATACAGTTTGTGCAAGTACAAAGTAGTGAGCTTGTATAGTCGAGTATCTCTTTCTGTAAGGGTGGCTGTTATCTGTCTTTCCTGAGCATGAAAGACCTGGAGTTCTTCACTGCCTCAGGCAAGTGAATTTGAAGGTCTCCTTCATGAGCGAATGAAAGATAATCAGAATATAGGCCACGATACAATTCGTTTGGCGTACTTTATGGGTTCTTTGCAGTTTGGGTTTGTTCTTCAGGGGGAAAAAATGTTTATCCAGAGTTCCTAAGAATAATGTATTCAAGATCAGTTTCTTTGTATCAATGTTCTTCTATCACACAGTTTTGCCTTCAGTACAATTGGAAAATGTCAGTTACAAATAGCATTAGAATTAGATAATGATGATTTTTAAAACAAAATGTAAACTGAACTGTGCCTTTGAATCCAATCTTGGCAGGAGAAGAGTTTAGAGAAAAGAATAAGACTAGGGACTAGGGGTGTGCAAAAAAAATCCATTATTTTTTCGGTTCGGGTATATGGAACCCGAAAAATATCAGTGTTTCCCGAAGTTCCTGAATCCCAATACCAGTATGGTATTGGGAATCAGTAAATATTCAGGAAAGCTGAATTTTTTTTAGCTCCATTATAACTTATGGGGACCATTATAGCCAACATTCTCCATACTATAATGGAGAATTGAATCCGGAATATCTGGGCTTGGGGGGACTGTTTTTTGAGGTAGATGCACCAAATTTGCAGCATAGTTGCTGGTGCCTCTCCTAAAAAAAGAGTTTCAAAAAGATTGGACCATGGGGTCCAATTCTATCGGCCCCAGAAGAAGGTGCCCTCATCCCCCATTGTTTCCAATAAAGGGGGAAAGGCATTTAAAGGGAATGCAATCCATTTAAATGCCTTTTGCAAGCTGTGACTCAACTTCAAAGGCATTTAAAGGGCTCATGGTCCCTTTAAATTCCTTCCCCAAGCAGCAAGGTCACCCAGAAGGCATTTAAAGGGACTGCGAGCCCTTTAAATGCCTTCCAGGTGAACTTGCCATGGAGTTGCATGACTTGGAGAAGGCATTTAAAGGGACCGTGATCCCTTTAAATGCCCTTTAAGTTCGGCTATTTGGCGGCACAAAATATTTTCAGGATTTTCGGGGCTTGGCCATTTTGGATAGCCAAAATTGAGCTCCACTTGGTAACTGGCTTAAACACCAACTTAACTGGCTTTCAGCCTGGTTTATGCCAAATGCACACACCTAGTAGGGATAGTAGCTTGAAGTAAGAATATGAAGTAAGTAGGGACACAGGAAGAAAGGAAATCCTTGGCAACAGAGAGGAGACAGATCTAGAATGTATGGGGATATTTTAGCCCTTTTCATATGTTTATGCATACCAGGACCCCAGCAACCATGTGTCTATTCTCTTGATATGTGTGGTCCTCATGTTGTCTGACCAAGGGCACTGCATCAATTTTTCATGCATGAATGCTTCAGTACATGCATACTGACCACTGGGTTTTTCAGGGTTCTGGTTCATGCACACCAAAGCTGTTCATGCATACAAAATATGTGCAGTTCTCCTGTTTGGTCAACATGGCAGCTGTGCATATAGGAAGTATCACAGGTAGTACAGGCTCCCAATATGTGTGGATGCCAGGTTCCCGATATGCATGACCACAGCATCTCAGAAGGGCTTTTGTTAGAAGAGATTATCTGTATTTCTATCCTTCCCCCTGGTATTCTGCTCTCTTGATATGTGTGCAGGTGTGTGTGCTCATGTGTGAATCAATAGAGAAAAGTCGGGGGGGGGGGGTTGTGACAGTACTCACTGGCATTGAGTACCAACAACTTTTTATTAAGGCTATCCGAAATCCTGAGGGAGGGATTGATAGAAATCAGTGCAAACCTACATATGAGTACTGGCACTTTTTTTTTTAACAAAACACTGGATAGAAGAACAAAGACTGCAGCCTTCTGTACCTTTTTTATAACACTGCTGTCCATTCTAGGCTTGGGAGATAAAGCAGGCTATAAATTGAACAAATGTTAGATGTGGTACTGTATTTTATATTTATTACCTATGTCATTACTTTTAGTTTCTAAAAGTATGATTAGATATTGGAGGAGGAGGAATAGTGTCTATTTTGAGGACTTGACAGATTAGCTACTGAAATTCTAAAAGAGGACATTTCAACATTTCCTACAAGTGACAAGCCTCTTTTATTAATTGTAGCTGATTAGCCACGAGGCAAACATTTAATTAAACCTTGAGAGACAATAAAGTGGCACATAAATTATCCATTCTGGAGTACAAAGGTCTTTACATTTCATTAGACATAGTTTAACCAATAATTACACATCTTAAGCTCAATTTGTATTTTAGCAGGATTGAAGACTGCAAATCCCCACGTGGGTTTCCTGTTGTTGTTTTGTCAGTCATTTATTTTTGATGCTTTTTGACTTGTGTTTACTCTGTCACTTATTCATGCTATTTCCCCAATTATCACAACTGTCAGTCAAATCACAACTGTCAGTCACCGTGATTAACATTTGACTAAAAAATCTTTTCCAATTCTCCCCCCTCCCCCCAATTGTTACCAAATTTCAAATATACTCTGAAAGTATAACCTTAGATGGTTAAGGTGTTTTCAAAAAGTTTTTGATGTGTTCAACTTCTTTCTGTTTTCTGGATCTCTGCTATAAAAACATAGATATTTTATTTCAAATGAAGACCACATTGCTAACAGCAGTTCAAAAGAACTAAAATAAATGCATAAATGGAGACCCAGTGTGGCGTAGTGGTTAAGAGTGGGGAACTCTAATCTGGAGAACCAGAACTGATTCCCCACTCCTCCACATGAAGGCTGTTGGATTACCTTGGGCCAGTCACAGTTTTCTCAGAATTGTCTCAACCCCACCTTCCTCACAAGGTGCTTATTGTGGGGAGTGTAAAGGAAGACGATTATAAGCTGCTTTGAGACACCTTAAGGTAGAGGAAAGCAGGGTATAAAAACTTTCTCTTTGTATCTGAATGTGGTCTTCTAGTAGAATTTCTCATGCAGATAGTTGTAGAAGCAATATCTTTCTGTACTAACAAATGTATAACAGGGGATTGTGGTGTAGGATATACTACTGCCATACCAGTCTGATTCAGGAAATCTAAAGTACCTTTCCATGTGCTCGATGATAGAGAAGACTGCCCTACTAAAGTACACAATTCCGATTACATGGGGGCTGGGGGCCCAAAAGCATAGGTGGACGGGATTTTCCGTAAGGAAAGCATGAATTGTTTTCTGTAGATGTAATGTAAACAAGTACCAGTAAAGAAGGGAAGGAGAAGAAGTAAAGTGACCAAACAAAAGGAAAATCAGTGAAGTTGCCATGGAATGATTAGAATGCCCAGAAGAAGCACTAACTCTGGGACTTTTGCTCTGATGCCTTTGATGGGAAATCAAGACTTTGGGCTTCTGTCACTGTTAAAATTTGGGCTGAGGGATCCAGGCTTTGCTCCAGCCCTGGAACTCTTTCCTGCTCCATCCAAGAAAAAGAGTCTAATACAGCAGAAAGGTGACATATTAATAGAAAGCAAGCGAGCAAAAAAGCTTCACATTCTCAGCTTGTTCAGAGTAGATATTTTATATGGTTGTGTTTACTATAATTTTTATTTGTACATCCATCTTTTCTTCCAAATTCTGAGGTAAACTTAGAAGGTACATACTGGCATCCACTGGCAAATCAGGCATGCGGGTTTTTAACAGGATGCAGATGTCTCCATGCTTGTTCCACTTATTTTATTTTGCAGAGGTGAAACAAATGTATGGTTTCCAGTCAATTCTCTCTTTGGAAACTGTTTTTGTGAATAGGTTAACTATGTGTCTGTTGTCCCGTCACCATGTATTTGGAATTATTCAAGAATAAAACTTGTCTCTGTTACCCAGCCTGTAGTGCTGGAACAGTGAGACTTTTAAAAAGGGCTTAAAATTATGTTTGAAGTTGATAGCAGGGGTCATGTAAAAATCAATTATCAAATCAAAGCAAGCAGCCAAAGGCAAAACAAAAAATAACTAAACAAAATCTGAATACAAAAGATTTGTGGTAGTACTTCTTAAGTTAAATATAGGTTGCTCCAATTGTATACAAAGATGGCAAATGAAACCTAGCTGCTGTGAAGCACTCGCATTCATATATAATTGAAATACCCAAGAGTAAAACACTCAAGCACAGTAGATGACAACTGATAAAAACAAGGGAAGGACTTTCAAAGAAGGTACAAAACTCTGGGGATTATTGAAAATTTCTTAACACAAACTGAAGACCCTTCAACAGCTACATCTAAATTACCAACTAATAAAAAAGAAAAACAAAAAAATCGAACTATTGAAGCTGGAAGATTAATGGATGTTCTTCAGAATGTATTAGAAGAGCTTCGTGCCAATTCAGAGACATGCAGATAACAAAGCTTTAACTTTTATCTTCTGCTACTAGGTTCAAGAAGGGACAGAACAGCCAAGCACTGGCAATTGTCACTTTGATGCCACAAGGTCACTGAAACTATAGCATTTTAGTGGAATCTTAAAGCATCACCCTAATGCGATGACATATTTTCTGGGTTCATGTAAGAAGGGATGTTGTACCATTGGAACAACAGCATCTTCCCCTGCATCCCCCATCCACTCCCCTACCAAGCGGCAGCAGGGGTTTGGGGCTGCCAGTGCAAGGTCTCCAGCCAGGGATACAGACACCAGCAGAAGGAATTGGAGGGAAGGGAAGGAGGAAAACCAGAGGTTTTGCAAAATGTTAGTGTGCCAGGCCCCATCCCCCATTCCTCCCAGGAATTGTTGGCTGCTGCCCAGCAATCCTGTCTCCATCTTATCAGAAGTCCAGATAGATCCATGCCACTTCCAGCTTTTGAGGCACCAGCCATAATAAAAATTTAAAAATTATGACACATGATGTGCAAAAAACAAGTTGTGGAACTTATTAAATGCCAAACAATTAGCAAGTATCTAAATTTTAGGCCCACTTTGAGACTAAGGCCCAGACTTTGAGACTGAGGGCAGAGTAGTTGCCCTGCAGCAACAAAAACTGGATTGTTCTGTTCTAAGAACTCAGCAGGCAGGAAGACTTGCTACAAGCATTCTGCTGCATTTTGGGAAATCCCAGGCTACTACAGACACAGTGTGGGTTATGTTGGCCACTGAGCTGTTCTGCATCCTTTAAGCCAGGGGTATCAAACTCATTTGTTATGAGGGCCGTATCTAACATAAATTTCACTTTGTTAGGTGGGGACGTGTGTGCCATAAAATGTAATGCCAGCTACCAGAGATAGAAACTGTATAAAGGACAGCAGCTAGTAAGCTTCGAGTTGATGTATCCTCACTGCAAGACCCCATAGGCTGGGAGGGGGGTGCAGTGGAAAACCCGCATAGGCGGACTGGAGAGGCAGCAGTGCAGCGCTGGGCAGATGCTCCCATGATGCTTGACTGCTGCAGATGAGGTTGTTCTGCTGTGCTGAAGCCACAATGGAGTGGCTCCGCCCATTCCTCCCACCACTTCCTCCCTTGCATCAGTTGCTCATGGGCCACATAAGAGCCCTGAATGGGCTGGATTTGGCCCCTGGGCCTTACGTTTGACACCCCTGCTTTAAGCAAAGAACATCAGTACAAATAATATTCCTTGTGCCCAGCTCTACCATTAATCACACTGGCATTTCACACCTCTGTTTTATGATATTAACAGGAATATTAGTATAGCCAAGCAAGATTGGCAAATATGAACTGAGCTGCATAACTTTCAAAATCTATAGTTTTACTAATGTGGCTTGTAAAACAATGCAATTCTCTCCAGTTACATATTCATACAAATCCCACAATTTGTTTCTACCTAATAATAATTATGTGTAGTTCACATTGTGTTTGTGGATGCAATGTTTATTCCTATAATTGCAACAAGCACTGAAATTAATTACAATGCAACCTCTTGCATCTATGGGCCAACTGTTATGTCTTCAGCTAATTTTTAGTCTTTTTATTTTTTCCCTATGTCTTTGATGTGTTTTATCCTCCTTGTTTGGTTTCTCTGTGGAATAGTCTCAGAATAATCCTGCAGTTTTCTTTTATGACTGAAACTTTGCATTTTAACAGTTGTCTGGAGAAAGATCCTTCCTTGTGAAATATCAGTTTTAATAACCAAAAAAAGAAAAATGCCATAAATCTGCACTAACCACATAAAGCTGAAGTCTCTCAGAGACTGATTAACATTGAGACTCTACACAGGTTTTTCAATAATTAGAGGGTGTGCTTGCATGGAACCATGACTGTTCTGGCCTTGATGCCTTTTCCCTGGGCAGCCAGCAATTATTACAGCCTACAGTATATTTCCTACCTTCTTTCCCGTCAGCCACTGATCTTTGGCGTGTGTGTGTAAAAGACTTCTTAATTTCTTACAATCTCATCATAATCAGGGCAGCAATAACAACATGTTCTAATTATATATCACTGTTTTTATTTGCTCAGGATCAACTGGAGGCAGCTGCCTATTTGCCGGAATATTTCTGCAGTTGGTAGTGAGAAGGAGAAGATTATGATCACCTCTTGACTATATTAACATAACAGATGACAGTTTTACATTACAAGGTAAGATGGCCTGTAGCAACTCAGTTCCTCTTTCACAGGGCTCCACTGACTCAAAGCTGCCCTGTAAGCATTCTCCGACATTGGCATTACATTTATTTATTGCTCTTGGATTCCTTGTGCCTCCATGTTTCATAAATAACAAATTAGATAGAGAGGTAGGTCTTCACATTGCCTTTGTTATGTGGAGGCATTTAGATATGATCTTCCTGTGTCATGCAAGTACCAAATGCAGTTATAAGATAGTGTCAGATCACTGAAATTTCAGATTAGATATTTGCTAGTTGCTGTTTAACAGTTCAGTTTCACAGTTTAACTTTTCAGAGTCTTGAATGGAGTGATCTTGGTCTTTCTCTGTGGAAGCCCTTCCCACTGCATAAAGCAGAGGACCTATTTGCATAGTATTTGGGACCCTATGTTTTCTGCTGGAGAATCTCCAAATTGAAACAAATGGGAGTTTTTAGTGAGTTGTGATAATTGATTTATCGTAATGTTTATACTAGCTGCTTGACTGTCAACTAGTGAATTTTAAAAGTTGATGAAATATTGGTAGATGGTGAGCAAGTATAAGTAAAAAATTAAATAAGTACTTTAAAAAGGTTGTGGAAAACTTTAAAAAGATAAAGTTGAATAGCCTGGGGTATGTGCTGGGACAACCGTGGAAAGTAGCTGAAGAATAATGGGTTGGGTCCAGCCAGCTTTTTCACTGAATCTCACCCAATCTTCTTCATGGTTTCTGTGCAGTCCCACATTTGGGTACTGTGCCTGCGCCGAACTCAACCTCGGAGAATGAAGAGCTAACCTTGATCTTTTTGGCACAATTTCTCCTCATGCCCTGGGGAGCAGGCACACAGTGCACATGTCTGGAGCTGAGGAGAAAGTGCCCACCAACTCAGGTCCTTCTTGACCGCCACATGATCCGGACCTTGCTGCGTCTTCTCTCTCCCCATCTGTCATGGCGCCTGCTGAGCCCGAACCCCTGAATCCAGCAGAAAAGCTAAGTCCCACCAGGGATGAGCTCCCGTCATTCGAAACCTCTGCACCTGACAGCGTGGCGAGGGCCAAGGCGGGCCCAGCAAGAGCTGGGGTGGATCCTCGCTCACCTGGCACGCCCCTTGATTCGCCGCCACCGGTGGCTTGTTAGTGAGAGCAGTGCCACCGGGACATGGCAGCCCAGCAGTGCGAAGCATGCATGCACACCTGGCACTCACTTAGCCCTGAATACTAGTGGGAGCCGGGACATGCTTGGAGCGTGCTAATTGCTGACCGCCTGGAATGGTATTTAGCCGTTGCTGGCACATGAGGAACTCGTGCCAGCAACTAGTCGCATTGGCTAAGCTCTGCACCACACTGCTCGAGTTCTGGACTCCTCACTCCTGGCTTGTTTCCCTCGGCTCCTTGACCTCGGCTTGCCTTGACCTTGCTACTCTGCACCTTGAAACTCTCTTCTCTCGGACTCTTGACCCTCGAACCCCCTGACAACGCTAACGATTGGTGATTCGGACTTGGCTCCCCAGTTTCTTGGCTTACTCAGCTCCTGACTCTGGACTGTCTCTTGACCGTCCCGCTTGTCTTGCACCCTGAACTTGGTTCTTCGATTTGCCTGGCTTTGACCTCGGACTGTGCCCTGACCATCCTACGCTTGCCTGGCCCTGCATCCCGGCTTGTGACAGATTGCTGGCACGACAATTACACACTCATCCCCCACCATGGATGAAGCAGGTGAAAGGGCACTTAAGCTGGTGGATTTGGCTACTCAGCTGCAACAACTTACACAGCTAGTCAGCCACCTGCACACGCAGCAGCAAGCTACCGCCACCGCCGTTCCACCACCCCACTGCCCTGTAAATCCTCCAGAATGGGGCACGAGGAGATCTCACCACCTGCGATGGCCTCTTGCTCCACCAAGACTTCCTGTACATACCACTGGGCCCTCTCTGCACCAAGATCCTGCACCTGACCCATGACTCCCTGCCCGCTGGGCACTTCAGTTGCCATAAGATGACCCATCTCCTCACTCGGGAATTTTGGTGGCCCCAAGTCCACGCCGATGTAGCCCACTATGTGAGCTCCTGCAAGGTGTGTCAATGGGCCAAAGACATCCCGCCAACCCTCCCAGCCTGCTGCTTCCGTTACCCGTGCCCTCTGCACCATGGGACACCATATCAATGGACTTCATGGTCGATCTTCCGCACTCCCACAGGCACACTTGCATCTTCGTTGTGGTGGATATGTTCACCAAAATGGCCCACTTCGTTCCCTGCGCCAAGGTCCCCATGGCTGTGTGTTCAGCTGTATGTTCAGCAGATTTTCCAGCTCCATGGTCTCCCCAACTACGTGATCTCCAATTGAGGCCCCTAGTGTACCTCCTGATTTTGGCAAGCAATGCATTCCGGCCTTGGTACCCAGGTGCACCTGTCCTCCGCCTATCATCCCCAAACAGATGGGCAAACGGAGCGCACCAACGCCACCCTGGAACAGTACCTTCATTGCTACTCCTGCTACCAGCAGGATAACTGGTCCACGCTGTTACCTTTGGCAGAATTCGCCTACAACAATTCCGTCCACTCATCCATCCAAATGACCCCCTTCGCTGCCAACTATGGGTACCATCCTCATTTCTTCCCCAATGACCTGACGCCCACCAACGTCCCTGCCGCAGAAGTACACCTGCAAGAACTGCAGGCCCTTCAAGCGCTACTCTGGGAACAGCTCCAGCAAACCAAGGATGCGTACAAGCTGGTAGCCGACCGGAAACGGCAAGAGGGCCTGCCTCTACAGGTAGGGGATTGGGTGTGGCTCTCTACCCAATACCTGCGCCGTTCAGGCCAGTCCCAGAAGCTGGACACTCGCTTCCTTGGTCCCTACGAAATCCTCGAACAACTCAACCCTGTTTCCTTTCGCCTGCGACTACCGGACCATCTCCTCATCCACCCTGTCTTCCACCACTCATTGTTACTCCCGTTGACCTCCCCCAGTCCGGATCGCCTCACACCACCAGCACCTCCACTGCCTGTCTTTGTTGACAATGATGAGGAGTACGAAGTCTGCCAGATCCTGGACTCCCGTCTCCACCGGGGCTCTTTGCAGTACCTCATCGACTGGGAAGGTTATGGTCCTGAACCAGCGGACCACTCCAGATTTGGTCCAGCAATACCATGGTGCCTACCCGGAGAGGCCTGGCCTATATGTGGAGGGGGGCCCTGGAGGGAATAGTGTCACAGCGCCTGCTAAGCCCGAACCCCTGGATCCAGCAGAAGAGCCAGGGATGAGTTCCCATCGTTCGAAACCTCTGCACCTGATAGCGCGACGAGGGCCGAGGCGGGCCCAGCAACAGCTGGGGTGGATCCCCGCTCACCTGGCATGCCCCCTGATTCACCACCACTGGTGGCTTGTTTGCAAGAGCAGCGCCACCGGGACATGGCAGCCCGTTGGCGCGAAGCACGCATGTGTACCCGGCGCTTGCTTAGCCCTGAGTACTAACGGGAGTCGGGACTTGCTTGGAGTGTGCTAATTGCTGACTGCCTGGAATCGTATTTAGTTGTTGCTGGCACATGAGGAACTCATGCCAGCAACTAGTCACATCTGCACCGCGCCGTTCGAGTTCTGTACTCCTCGCTCCTGGCTTGGTTCTCTCAGCTCCTCGACCTTGGCTCGCCTTGACCTCACTACTTTGCACCTCGAAACCCTCATCTCTCGGACTCTTGACCCTTGGCTCTCGGACCCCCTGACAATGCTAACAGTTGGTGCTTTGGACTTGCCTCCCCAGTTTCTTGGCTTACTTGGCTCCTGACTCTGGACTGTCTCTCGACCACCCCGCTCGTCTTGCACCCTGAACTTCGCTCTTCGGTTTGCCTGGCTTTGACCTCAGACTGTGCTCTGACCACCCCATGCTTGCCTGGCCCTGCATCCTGGCTCGTAACACCTTCTTCATTTCCTTGACGTTTTTCCTCATATTTCTTTGTCTTCCCTTGTCTCCCTGTTTTCTGTGTCGTCTCTAAAAAAACGGTTTTTCATTTTCATCACTCCTTGTCTTTGTCTTCCCTGAGTGTTTCCCGGTTCCCTCCCTTTCCCTCCCCTTCTCCCCCTCTTCTCGTTGTTCCTGGAGGCAGCATAAGGAAGGTACAGTTTATTTTAAGAAGTACCATGCTTTTTGGTGCTAATCTCCCATCCATCAATGGGCCTGAATTTTGCCTTTTCTGCTTATTGGAGGGCCACTGGTTGGACTCCTGCCCTCACTACACTAAGTATACTGAATACTAAGTATCATTGACGCAATCATCATTGGTTGAAATCCGACATGTCCTTTGACATTGAACCTGTCTCCTGTTGATCTCAGTCCTGGAGTTCTGTTAGATCCTGAAACCATAATCAGAAGTACAGTTCCAGATCATCTTCCTCCCATAGACCATGTCATCAACACAGTTCCATGTGATACTCCTAGAGCTCATGCACACCACCTCACTGCCATCCTAGGTCTCAGTGTCTCTCTTGGGATCATCATGCTTGAGATTGTTTGACCTCCAGATCCTCTCACCATTATTACTACTCTCCAGGACGATCCACAGCATAATCCCACCATCATCAGTCCTGGTGACATGAATCTTCATATCACGACTCCCTTCGTGGTCATCAGACAAGGAACTCGTGACCACATCGATCTCACCATTCCAGCCTCCAACACTGCACTGCAACTGGGGCCACACTCCCAGCACCCTTGGATCCGATCCTCACTGCCCACCATGCAACTTCTCAGCCAGCTGCATTGGTGTCAGCTTCTGGACTCCCACCCCTACTAGAAGGTCTTGCTGATACCTCCCCCACGTCCTTGGACATCACTACGGAAGACTCTGGATCTGAAACAGGAGACATAGTGCACCTCTCCCCCAACTCCAAGGTGGCTCCTCAAGGATCTCTGTCTCCATCTGACAGTTCCAAGGCTTACCTGGAACAGATCCACAGAATGGTCCAGGCCTTACAGGTGCAAATGATGTTGGAAACCCCCATGGTTAGTGATGTTGTACATGGTAATCCAACCTGACGTTCCACCAGGGATGATCCTCCCTATGCTACCTGTCCACTTGTAAGGACTTAAGGGAGCCTGGGACCAACCAGTCTCCATTCCACCAATGTCTAAGAGATTTGAGGCACTCTACAAGGTGCAGTATACGGATGCAAAATTTCTTTTTTCTCACCCAGCATCTAATTCCATCATAATTCACTCTTCTTCCTCCTTCAAACAAGTCCACCATCCTGCCACCCCCAGATCATGAGGGGAGGAAACTTGATACCCTTGCCTGGAAAGTGTATTCTCTCACATCTCTGACTGCTAAGATACACAACTATCTTTTGTATCTATCAGCTTACTCTTTCTATCTTGTGGATCGATTTCATGCCTCTAATCTCAAAGCTGCCTGCTCCTGACCAACAAGCTGCCACGTCTATTGTCTCTGAGGCCTCCAAAGTTTCCAAACAGCAAATCAGTACTTTGACACATGCTATCACTGCTTCTTCCCAGATCTTAGCCACTGCCATAGCATTTTGCTGTTGTGCTTGGCTTTGCTCCACCTCTCTGCTTGCTGAGATTAAGGCAAAGGTCGAGGACCTCCCCTTCGACAGGGTATTTTTTTCCACTCCTCAACAGATGACACCTTCAAAAATGTTGATGATATTCGGAAAAGAGCTTGCAACCTCCAAGTCTTCCACCCAGTGATATTCCAGACCTAGGCTATGGAAACTACCCTATCAGAGACAACAGTGTCGATCATCGAACCCAACTGACTCCTGGAGGAAGAAACCTCTTCCACCAAAGCTACCTTACCAGCCTAAGACCAAACCACAATCTGATAAGAGCCTGTCCCAGCCCTCTAAGTGGTCTCTTTGATTGTATTCTCCTTGGGAAGGCCTCTCTTCTGCCCCTTCACCCCACACGTGGACACCAGGCTACATCCCAACTTCCAGGCTTGGAAATGACATCACCTCAGACTCCTGAGTCCTCAATGTGATTTAGGTATGGTACACCATAGAGTTCACTTTTCTTCCCCCACACCTCATATTGTGCCCACCCCCCATTCCACTTTCTGATGGACAAAGCTCAAACTTTACTGAGTAAAGGAGCCATCAAAGAAGTTCCTCCAATGTCTCAATGCCAAGGCTTCTACTCCTGTTATTTCATAGTTCTCAAACGGGATGGGGGGAAGCATCCAATAATGGACCTGAGAGACTTGAATACCCATATAATGACATGCTTTCACATGGTGACCCTACAAGCCGTTCTTCCATTGCTTCCCTCAAAGATGTGGATGGCATCTATAGATCTCCAAGACATGTACTTCCGTAACACAATAAGACCACAATATCGTCGATACCTGTGATTCACAGTCAGGCATCTCCACTTCCAATATCAGGTCCTTCCTTTCAGTCTCTCCATGGCCCCATGTGTCTTTACGAAATGCATGGCTGTGGTGGCTGCTACTCTTCGTCTCCAGGAGATAATAATTTATCTGTATATCAATGATTGGCTGCTGGTCTCTCCATCTTCCCCACCAACTGGAAGCTGATCTCGCCATCACTCTCCATCTTCTAGCAAACCTGGGCCTCTGCATGAATTTATCTAAATCTTCCCTAAGGGCAACCCAGGTCATTCAGTTCATAGGGGCTCAAATACACACTCTTCACCAATGTGCTTACCTTCTGGAAGACAGAATTACCACCATTCTATTTCTCGTTCTCCATTTCCTGGGCTAACAAAGCCAGTCTGGGAGATCCATCATGCGCTTATTGGGACTCAGGGCCTCCACCACTTTTGTGGTGCTGTTTGCGCAGTTGAAAATGCAACCACTTCAGATATGGTTTCTTCAGCATTTCCAGATTCATCGTCAACCCCTGACCACCATTCTTCTCATTCCTTTTGAAGTACTCTCCGGTATTCATTGGTGGTCTTGAGTTGACAGTCTTGCATGGGGCATGCCGTTTCAGGATCCATCACCAGATATTGTTATCTCCACAGATGCCATGCAGTAGGGTTGGGAAGCCCACTGCAGAGGCCTCTTGGCCCAGGAATGATGATCGGTTGCACAGCTCCACTGTCATATCAACTGCTTGGAGCTCCTATCAGTTCTTCATGCACTGAAATCCTTCTGAACATCCGTAGTGAATTGTGTAGTACAGCTTGCTATATAAAGTAGCAGGGAGGCTTGTGAATTGTGTAGTACAGCTTGCTACATAAACAAGCAGGGAGGCATGGGCTCTGCCACTGTATGCAAACTAGTTCAGACTTTTGGCATTGGTGTATAGCTCACAACATCACTCTCTCGGCAATGCATGTTCCTGGAGTCCACAATGTTCAAGTCAATCTGCTCAGCAGGACATTGCTGAACAAGCATGAGTGGTCCATTAACCAGGCGTACCTGATTCTGGTGTTCCAAGCTTTTGGTCATCCAGACATCAATGCCTTTGCAACCCAGGACAAAGTGAAATGCCATGTGCTTTTTAGCAGGGGTAGGCTGACACACAGTTTCCTGTGTGATGCCTTTCTTCACTGGTAGGCAGGGTCCCTCTTCTACATCTTCCCACCCCTTCCACTGATTCCTTTGGTTTCTACAAAAAGTCTTCCATGACTGGACTCACTGCATCCTTCTGACTCCTTGGTGGTCCAGACAGCCATGGTCTCCTCAGTTTTTACAACTGTCTCACAACACTTGTCACTTTGTGTCATAGACCTGCTTTGTGTCATAGACCTGCTCTCACAGCACACAAGAAGGTCCTGCATCGGGATCCTACCTTCTTTTGCTTGACAGCATAGTGAATCTGTCCATGACTTTTCCACCTCCAGTACAGAATGCAAGAAAACCCACCACTCGCCAGGCATATGCTTCAAAATGGAAACGCTTCTCCTCCTATGCCTTGGTTCGGCATTTGAATACCGAGTCTGCTTCCTTGCCTGATATTCTTTCTTACCTGGTCTCACCACAAGAATCCGGACTCAGTCTTTCTTCAGTTGAAGTACATTTGGCTGCAATCTTAGCATTCTATGGCAAGTCTAAATGAGGGCTCAAAATGTTCTCCCAATGACTGGCAAAGTGGATTGTATCCACCATCTCTCTTTGTTATGAACTGGCAAAACAGCCACTACCTGCTCACCTGCGCGTTCATTTGACTAGAGCCATGTCCATTTCTGCAGCTTTCTTAGGCAGTGCATCCATTGATGACATCTGTAGTGTGGCAACATGGTCTTTGCCATCAACCTTCGTGTCACACTAACTCCCTCAACAGCAAGGCACATTGGGATGCATTCTTAGGCCAGACTGTGCTGTGGTTGATCTTCTAGTAACTCATCATGGCCGTCTGGACCTCCTGAAGGATGGTAATACTTTGATAACTAATCCTTTTCTCTCTTTACAGTTTCCAGCACCTGCCATCCTGCTTTGCTGTAGCTTGCTAGTCACCCAAGTGTGGGACTGCACAGAGATCACAAAGAAAATAAACACATTGCTTATGTGTAACTGATGATCTTCAAGCGGTCATCTGTGCAGTCACACATGCCTGCCCAGCCTTCCCCACTGCTGGCATCTCTTGTTCACTTATTTATGCTGACAGGACTTATTGGCGGCGGTTGAAGGAACTGAGCGGGTGGGTGCTTTCTCCTTAGCTGCATGTCTGCTCCTCAGGGCATGAGGAGAAATGATCGAGGTTAACTCTTCATTCTCGGAGGTCGAGTTCAGTGCTGGCACAGTACCCAAGTGTGTGACTGCACAGATGACCACTTGAAGATCATCAGTTACAGGTAATCAGCGTTTTTATTCTCCTCCTTACTACCACTCTCCATCCTATATGGCCTTTGTTCTTTTGGGTCCCATGAGCCCCCAGTGCAGCAAGTTTTAGTGGTCAAAGGGGACCCTCTCATTCTTTTTCACCAGTAGAAAAACTAGTTGGATCCACCCATTGTTTGCTTTTCACAACGTATCTATTATTAGAAATGACACAAACTAGATTGTTAATTGTCATTAAAATTATATGCTTCTCAGGCCAACTAAAGTCATTAGACAAAATACCCTTTAATAAAAAATTGCAATACAAAGTAAATTCTTTCAAAGTTCAAACAATATCAGTTTTCAAAATGCAATTGTGACTACCATAGTTAGATCAGAACACCAAAGGTTTAGGCTTCATATCCTAATAGCTTTGCTATGTAGCTAATATATTTTGAAAGTCAAAAAATCTTTCCAAGGATTTGTGTAGACGGCAATTTCTTGTTCTCTTCATTGGGTGCACCCAAGGAGGAAGGTTCTTTTCCCTTGCTATATGTTTCTGGCTCAACAAAGGAAGCCATCTGTTAGGACCCCAGAGCTGAGCGTGATGGTTTTTGTCCGTCTTATCAGCAAAGTTTAAAAACACCTTCTATGTCTGAATGCGAGAGATCAGAACCACTGAACTTGTTCCTGATCCTAGAAATTATATCCACTTGAACATGCCTAATGGCTGACTACAGACTGGCAGTTTGCTCCGGTAGCCAGTCGTAGCAAAAAAGCCCCGGAATAACTATACTGGGTTTTCCCGTTCACACAGTGGGGGCCGCTGCTGGAAGATACGGGACGGAGGTGCGCAGGAGCATTTAGACTGCCACGCCGGAGGCGTGCTATATTCACCATTTCCCCATTAATTCGGCTGTGGGTGTATGGGTGTATGTGCGCACGAGCACCCATGCGCTCATGCGCATAAGCGCATTTTGCCGATTGGGGGAGGACCCCGCAGCGCCGGCACCGCATTGGGCAGTGGAGCGGAGCACAGTCAATCACACCACTGCTGCCTTCTGCCCAATACGGGTTGCTCCCGGCTTTTCAGCTGTGCGTTCAGACTTCCCGGAAGCGGAGAAACATGCGACACACGCGGGCTTTCGGTTTTGCTAAGGGTTTTATCAGGTATCTTTTTAATCCGGCGGTGAAGCGCAACAGCACAGGTTGGCTACGGGTGGGGGACGCCAGGCAGATGTGCCTGTGTGAATGCCCCATTTACTCCGGGATTGAGTCATCACTGGCCCGGGTCCCTACTGGGGCAAATTGCCAGTCTGAACTCAGCCAATGATTAGGGTTGCCATCTCTGGGTTGGGAAATACCTGGGGATTTTGGGGGGTGGAGCCTGGGCCGTGTAGGGTTTGGTGAGTGGAGGGGTCTCAGCAGGGTATAATGCTATAGTGTCTGCCCTCCAAAGTAGCTGTTTTCTCCAGGGGAACCGATCTTGGTAATCTGGAGATCAATTGCAATAGTGGGAGATCTCCAGGTGCCACCTAATGATTGGGCTGGGGCGCATAACATAGTGATGATGCACAGAGGAAATGCTACGGTATCATTATGTTTTAATTAGAATATGTTGTGTTCTAAGCAAGGAGGAGGGTACTACTGTGGGATGTTAGAGATTGGTGTCCAAAAAAGAAATAAGCTATAATAGCATAAGGAATAATGACACAAAGATTTAAATGGCAATGAAGTAAGGCTATAATCATTCTGTTCAGACTTCACATGAATCCATGGCTTATTTTAGCTGAGGCTAGTTAATGATACTGGGATTTGATCCATGCGCGGTCATTGAATCCTGGCTTGTCTTGGCAAATCCTGGCTTCAGTGTTGTGGCTCTTTCCCCTGCCTCTCCATCAAAAAGCCAGCTGCTATCCCAAACTACCTTGTGGAGTCTAACTGATAGCAAAGCCTTTCTGCATCATCATTGGTTGCCAGTGACACAAGGACAGGAAAACATGAGGACATGGAAATCTCTCTTGGAAAGGCAATTGCTACTACTGAGTCATGCCTCCCCTTCTTGGATGTTAGCCAAGGAAGTTGTACTGCTTTTGCATTTACCCTTTCCTGACCAGGAAAAATAAACTGCTGCCAATTTCAGTGAACACCTCCACACAAACTCAACAAAACTCCTTTCCAAGTATCCAGTCTCCATTCTGAAGCATACAAGATTCTAGTGGCAAACACTGCCCCCCCCAATTTTACTTGTACACCGCTTTACATCTCTATCTTTATGCAAACACCACCTACTTGCCACATAATGAGTATGTGCAGTACCAGTCCCCAACCCACAAAAGCCCCTAAAGATCATTCACATCCCCCACCTGTTTGTTGCTGTGCCTTTAAGAGGACAGAGGTAGAGTTAGACAACACACTGTGCACAGAAGGGAAAGAGGAAATATTGCAGGCAAGGGGACACAGGGGAAAGCAGTGTGCCCTCCTACAAGTCCTTGTGGATTCCCTACCATGCTGTCACCATATAACTGGGCCATAGTTTTCTTAGGCAGAGGTTGCTGGTGCAGGGGGAAAGCTGTAAGGTAGCTTGGCTTTTGGATAACATAGTGTAAGGTATGGTAGATTGGCTTTTGAATGGGAAGGGGAGAAGGAAGCAAAAAAAGGGGAGAGACTGTGAGGGCTTTCAGGAAAGGGAAAGAGGAAATAGTGTGGGAGGGGAAAATGAAATGCCCCCTGCACATCCTTGTGGGTTCCTACTTTTTATTCTAATAGTAAAGTTGGGCAGATCTGAGGATATCCAGAGACTGGAGTGGCAAGCAGACACAATGGTTCGTTCAACAAACCTGGAAAATGTCTGAGATTTGCAGAAAAATCTGAAATCTAAAAAAATACACTGGGTGTTTTAAAAAAAACACCAAAATGAAAAAAGGAGCACATGTCGCTTTAATAAACAGAGGCCCTCAATGGCCCTCAGGGACTGTTGTAAGCAACCAGGACACTTTGGCTAGCATTCCAGAGTTGGTATCTGCTTGGTTTCTGTTAGTAAAAGGTAGGAAGGGCAGTTTTGGCCTTTGAGGGAGGACTCATTGTGGCCAGGCCTCGCAGTGACCACCAGGCAACTTGATACCATGCCAATTGCTTGACTCGTCCAGGCCTGGCTGCTTGCTACTGTTCAACAAAAGCCATCCCACAAAAAGCCAGTGCAATGTAGTGGTTAGACTAATTTCAGACTGGCACATCAAATCCCCATTCTGCTGTGGAAATTCACTGGGTGATCTTGGGCCAATTACGCATTCTCAGACTAACCTACCTTAAACAGTTGTTGTGAGGATAAAATGGAGGAGAGGAGAATGATGTAAGCTGCACTGGGTCCCCCTTGCTGAGAGAGGCAGGATACGAATGATGTAAATAAATAAAATGGGGAAGGGTAGGTGGGTGTGAAGGAGAGAAAGAAGTAGGGAAAGGTGAGGATATGGGAGTTGCTAAGATGAGGGAAAGAGGAAATCGTGTGTGGAAGGGATGCAGGACAAAGTGAGGTCCCCACCCCCCCCCGCAAGTCCTTGTGGGGTCCCTCCTGTGCACCTGGACCCCTTGCAGCTGGCACTGTGCCACTGGGACATAGTTTTTCTAGGAAGAGGCTGCCATGTGAAGGGAAGGAAGAGAATCTGAAGAGGGCAGGAGGGGCAGATAATAGTAAGCTGGCTGCTGAGTGGAAAGGAGAGAAGGAAGCAGGAAAAGGGGAGAGGCTGTGGACGCTTTCAATAAAGTGAAAGAGGATGTATTGAGGGCAAGGAGCTGTTCCAGTTGGCAGCAGAGGATAGGACCTGAAGCAACGGTTTTAAATTACATGCAGAAAGGTATCGGCTGGATATTAGGAAAAACTTTTTCACAGTCAGAGTAGTTCAAAGGTGGAATCAGCCGCCTAGAGAGGTGGTTAGCTCCCCTTCACTGACAGCTTTCAAGAAGAGGCTGGACAAATATTTGTCAGAGATGCTTTAGGCTGGTCCTGCATTGGGCAGGGGGTTGGACTAGATGGTCTGCATGACCCCTTCCAACTCTATGATTCTATGAGGGAGAAGAAAATGAGATGCCCCCCACAAGTCCTTGTGGGTCCCCCACTTGTAATAACCTAAGCACAAGCCTCATCATGCTTTTGCATTCTGTGCAAAAAGAATTACAGGGCTTCATATTCATAAATTAAGACTTTCTTGAAAACAATGATGAAATGTCATTTTTTAGTGTGCTAAGCCACTCTTTCTAAAAGAAGCTCTGTAAAAGTGGGAGACCCTTGTGTTGCAGAAGTGTTTGCTTTGTAACCTTCTTTCTATGCTTGCTCAGTTTACCAGTCAAAACAACTTTTTGATCATTTCACCATTGTCTAACAAATGTGAAGCTGTATTCTTTGGGCGTCGCACATCATTCCATACAATAGCAAACAAGTTGGGAAGCCTTTTCTTCCGGTTAGTGAAGCTGTCAGGAGCACAAAGACTACAGTTTCCTTGAAAAACAGACTCACACCTGTAATCTTCCTTGTACTCCCTTCTTTTCTAAACTTATGTGGATTCTTTCATGACTTGTTGTTGATCATTCACAGATCTATTCTAAATTTTTCAAAAAGCAAGCATGTATAAAAGAGCTCAGCATGGAACTGAAAGTTGCAACCCTACTCTGAGCTCATCAGGGCTCTCTGTTTAAATTGCCTGAGTACCTTTTTCCTTTGATTCACAAGTTTAGTTTTATGCCCCCAGGAACAAAGCTACCATCACAACTGCAATTAATAGTAACTATCTATTGTCTTCACAGGAGTCAATGTCTTTTGCATGCCTAAGCATGAATCATTAATACAATTGTATGTGTTCTTCACTTCCTTGAGTGGCGAGAAGTATAGGAGTATTGGTGCAGGGACTGATTTCCTTTGGAGGAGAGAGCACTTGAAACTCTGGGTGTCTTTGAAATATTTGTTTATTTACAAATATGCAAGCAGAGTATAGTGAAAGCAATAAGGCTCTTCAGCTGATAACACAACCACAGATCCTGCTTCAAATTCCAAAAAAAGCAATATCCAGGTCCAGGGCTACACCCCAGATTTTAGATAACTCCAGCTACAGCATTTCCCTCTCTGCCCACCTCTCTTTAAATTCAGCCTGTTCCAAAGTGTTTCTTTCCTTCTACCCACTAGTTGGAGGTGCGTCCTTCTTAAATTTTGATGGGCACTACATTCTGAAGCCTGGAGACAGATTACAAATTCTTAAGCAAATCTTTTTTTTTTTTTTAAGTGTCTGGTCACTCAGTGGTTGCTTGTTCACACTAAACATGACAGCCCAGACACACATAGCAGCAAGATTTCGAGCTATCTCAAAAGGCCAGCTGGAGAAGCCTGCTTTCTACTACTTTCCCCGTATGAAGAACGTGTTTGTTTTAGTATTTTCATCCACATTTTGGGAAATGCAGTCGTGAGGTCCTGGAGGAGAAATTTAGGCTGCTGGGCAGGAAACTCAAGGCCAGGACCTCCAAGGTAGCCTTCTCGGAAGTACTACCTGTTCCACGCGCAGGGCCGGAGAGACAGGCACAGATCAGGAGTCTCAATGCGTGGATGAGACGGTGGTGTAGGGGGAAGGGTTCAAGTTTGTTAGGCACTGGGATGCTTTTTGGGACAAGAGGGAGCTGTACAAAAGGGACGGCCTCCACTTGTTCCAAGAAGGAACCAGGCTGCTGGCGCTCAAAATCAAAAAGGTGGCAGAGCAGTTTTTAAACTGAATAATGGGGGAAAGCCGACAGGGATGAAAAGTCTCTGGTTCGGGATGGCTCATCTCAAAGAGATGAAGGGGTAGCTATTACTTTTGTACAAGGAAATGGATTACAATTGTCCACTAATGATAGGAACTGCCTGGCAAGGTCTCGAGGCAGCAAGAGGAAGGCTGTGGGCTTAACAAACATGGGAAACTATAAGTGTTTATACACAAATGCTAGAAGTCTCCGAGGTAAAATCGGGGAGTTGGAATGCTTGGTGTTGGGGGGGAAATAGACATTGTGGGTATTTCAGAAACTTGGTGGGATGAGGAAAATCAGTGGGATACGGTGATTCCTGGTTATAAATTATATCGGAAGGATAGGGGGAAGGGTTGGAGGTGGGGGTGGCTCTGTATGTCAGAGAGGGTATACCGTCCAGTAAGATTGAGAGGGTAAGAGAATTGGATTCACTTCTGGAAATGCTATGGGTTGAAATAGTGGGTCCAAAAGGAGGCTTAACAGTGGGAGTTTGTTATCGCCCACCAGATCAAAAGATAGAGGAGGATTATAAAATGATGAATGAATTAAAGATAGTGGCTAGACGAAATAACTGTGTTGTAATAGGCGACTTTAACTACCCACACATTGATTGGGTCAATATGAGTTCTAGTCGGGAAAAGAGATTGCGTTTTTAGACACTCTCAATGACTGTGCTGTGGAACAGATGGTCACAGATCCTACCAGGGGAGAGGCGATCCTGGATTTGGTCCTAAATAACACCCAAGACCTGGTGAGAGATGTAAAAGTGATTGCACCACTTGGGAACAGTGACCATAATGTCATTGAGTTTAACATTTATACAGATAGGGAGTTGCCCAAAAAGACTGACGCAACCACTTTTAACTTTAAAAGGGGTAACTTCTCTGGTATGAGGGGACATGTGAGGAAGAAATTGAAAGGAAGAATGGAGAAGGTCAAAACCATTGGGGAAGCTTGGAGACTATTTAAAAAAACAATCCTAGAAGCTCAGAAAAAATATATACCGCAGGTTAGGAAAGGTACAAATAGGTATAAAAAAAAGCCTGCATGGTTAACAAAGTAATGGAAGCTGTAAAAGGTAAGAAGGATTCCTTTAAGCGGTGGAAAGCTAGTCTTAGTGAGGTTGATAAAAGGGAACACAGACTATGGCAAATAAAATGCAAGTCTGTGATCAGGCAAGCAAAAAGGGAATATGAGGAGCATATCGCAAAAAACATAAAGGCCAACAATAAAACTTTCTTCAAATACATTAGAAGTAGGAAGCCAGCCAAGGAGGCAGTGGGGCCCTTGGATGACCAAGGGGTAAAAGTAGTAGTGAAGGATGATAGGGAAATGGCTGAGAAGCTGAATGCATTTTTTGCCTCTGTCTTCACTGTGAAAGAGGAGAAGTGTTTGCCCACTCCAGAAGCACCGATTTTGGGAGGGGGTTTGAAAGACCTGAATCAGATTGCGGTGACAAGAGAGGAAGTCCTCCGACTGATGGACAATTTAAAAACTAATAAATCACCAGGCCTGGATGGCATTCATCCGAGAGTTCTGAAAGAACTCAAATGTGAACTTGTGGATCTACTGACAAAAATATGTAATCTTTCTTTAAAATCTGCCTCCATTCCTGAGGACTGGAAGGTAGCTAATGTCACTCCCATCTTTAAAAAGGGCTCCAGGGGAGATCCGGGAAATTACAGGCCAGTCAGTCTGACATCGATACCGGGTAAGTAGGTGGAAACTGTTATTAAGGAAAGAATTGGTAGGCACATTGATGAACAAAAACTATTGAGGCAGACTCAGCATGGGTTCTGTAAGGGAAGATCTTGTCTCACTAACCTGTTAGTGTTTTTTGAGGGAGTGAACAAACATGTGGACAAGGGGGATCCAATAGATATTATTTACCTTGACTTCCGGAAAGCTTTTGATACAGTTCCTCATCAAAGGCTCCTAAGTAAGCTCAATAGTCATGGGATAAAAGGACAAGTCCTCTTGTGGATCAAAAACTGGCTTATAAATAGGAAACAGAGAGTGAGTATAAATGGGAAACTTTCTCAGTGGAGGGTGGTAAGCAGTGGGGTACCACAGGGATCAGTACTCGGTCCGATGCTTTTTAACTTGTTTATTAACGATTTGGAATTGGGAGTAAGCAGTGATGTGGCTAAATTTGCAGATGACATGAAGTTGTTCTGGGTGGTGAAAACCAGGGAGGAGTGTGAGGCACTCCAAAGGGATCTGTCGAGGATGGGTGAGTGGGCGTCAACGTGGCAAATGGGGTTCAATGTGGCCAAGTGCAAAGTGATGCACATTGGAGCCAAAAATCCTAAATATAAATACACGTTGATGGGGTCTGAACTGGCAGAGACGGACCAAGAGAGAGATCTTGGAGTCGTAGTGGATAACTCAATGAAAATGTCTAGACAGTGTGTAGCTGCAATAAAGAAGGCCAACGCTATGCTGGGGATTATTAGGAAGGGAATTGAAAACAAATCAGCCAGTATCATCATGCCCCTGTATAAATCATTGGTGCGACCTCATTTGGAATACTGTGTACAGTTCTGGTCACCACATCTCAAAAAGGATATTATAGCATTGGAAAAAGTGCAGCAAAGGGCAACTAGAATGATAAAAGGGGTGGAACACCTTCCCTATGAAGAAAGGTTAAAATGCTTGGGGCTCTTTAGTTTGGAGAAACGACGGCTGAGAGGTGACATGATCGAGGTTTATAAGATTATGAATGGGATTGAGCAGGTTGAGAAAGAAATACTTTTCTCCCTTTCTCACAATACAAGAACTCTTGGGCACTCCATGAAATTGCTGAGCAGTCGGGTTAAAACAGATGAAAGGAAATACTTCTTCACCCAAAGAGTGATTAACGTATGGAATTCACTGCCACAGGAGGTGGTGGCAGCTGCAAGCATGGACAGTTTCAAGAGGGAATTAGATAAACATATGGAGCAGAAGTCCATCAGTGGCTATTAGCCACAGGGTATAGATGGGAACTCTCAGTCTGGGGCAGGTGATGCACTCTATTCTTGTTGCTGGAGGGGGCAGCAGTGGGAGGGCTTCTGGTGCCCTGGCCCCACTGCTGGACCTCCTGATGGCACCTGGTATATTTTGGCCGCTGTGTGACAGAGTGTTGGACTAGATGGGCCATTGGCCTGATTCAACATTGGCTTCTCTTATGTTCTTATGTTCTTATTTTAAAACCAGCCTTTCCTGTTTAAACATACAACGTTGCCTCAAAAAAAACTTTCTAAAAGGACAACAAAAAGTAATGAATTTTTTTTTTAAATTGTTTTTAAAAATTTCTTCACATTAATCACAGGAAGTAAACCATGGCCCTCAGACTGCTTATGATAAGTCAGGACAGTCAGTTGGGCTTCCCAAAAGTAAACCAATTTTGAGGAGAGTAGCCTAAATGTTCAGGGCTTGAACGATTGAAATGGAAGGCATGTTTGGATTTTCATCTTGACAAAAAAGAGATTATGTCTATATTGGGAATATGATGAGAAAGGTCATGATCTTATAAAGAACATATTTAGTGGTTATATATCAGCTTTATGCAGAAGCACAGTTCAGCATGAAACAGGGGGAACTGAGAAGATCCAGAAGAGCGTTACAGGATCTCTGCAGCAACCTGATGCAATCAGTGATGCTACTGCACTGTTAGAAAAAATGGACTCTTACAGAATTGGTCAATCTGTGTGATACTACCCTCTTTTTTTGACTGACTGACTGACTGACTGACTGACAAAGTGTGAGATACCTCACAAATTCCTAATGGTGGTGCAAGTGGTGGGGAAATGCAGCATGACATATAGTGCGGTCCTAAGCACGGAAGTCAATGGGCTTCGAATGATGTAACTGTTTAGGTTAGCAATGTTTGTCGTATTTTGTTTTTTATTTGACAAATATGATAAGTAGTAACAAACCCACTGAAAGATCCCAAAGGGCAGTCTATTTGCCAATCTAACCCTTGCCCAAGATCCAAGTGCTAAATTAACTGAAACTCTGGAAGTCTTTACTTCCTCACACATCTTGTGCCACTGCCTTTTCTACCGGGACTATGCCAGGCAATACGGATTACTTAATTTTCATTTTCAAAACATTCAGAGAGAGCAACTTCTCTTCTAAGCAGAACTGACATTGTGGCTCATGTTCATTAAGAACTTTATGTGAGTCGACTCAGATTTTAAAATTATTGAAAGCGAATGGGGATCTAAGGTCACTTTTATACATGGAGCTATTCATATTCTCAGCAGTGCATACAGAGAGTGAATCAGGGATAGAAATCCTAAATCAGCTGTGAGAACTAAGAACAGCCTGCTTGAAAGAACTGCTCTTCCTGCTTTCCCCCCAGACCTGTCAGCTATGCCTTCCCTTCCACACTGTCTTAAGCTATTCCTGGATATGTTAGATTTGAATTTTTTAGCTAAGTTCCTACTTGAAGTGGCAGTGGAAAGATTTCATAGTGTTTATGATATTGCTTATTTGCAACGTATTTTCAAAAGTCAGAGTTCATGAAATTACTCTTTATACTATGTCTCACTGAGAAACTATAAAAATTCTGTAAGCCTGCACTAATGTACAAGTAAATTTGTAAGCCTGCACTAATGACAACCTTTACTGAATTATTTCTACCAGCACCTTGCAGTTAAGGTGATCCTTTACAGGTTCTATTTAAATGTGGCTAACAGAAGTGAAAGTTGGATAATTGGTTAATAGTTTTATCTTGAAAGCAAATGCATAATAGCTCTGAAACAGTACCTTCGCTCTGGTTGAAGGTAGTGTCTTTGCACTGGCTAAGAGAAAGTTAAAACTGTCTGCGTTTTGAAAGCATTAATGATTAAATTATATGTTGAAATGAGCATTGTTATGAAATGTTATTAGTACAATATTTGATATTTCACAAAACTTTGAATCCTTTGAATGCCCGTTAAAACTGAGTTTCTTTGTCCACCTGTTCTCATGCAAGTGAGATAAAGTTTCTCACACTGTTTTACAAATGAAGATGAAAGGACAACATTGATCGATTAAATAATTAAAATTAATCAAATCTATATTTTCCTCATTAACACAGGTGAATGAAAACCAGAGGATTATGCTTAAGGATACCGCCATCTACACTGCAGAAACTGTAGTACATAATGAGAACAGCTGTAATATAGACTGCTTTTGGCGGTCTGCAGCCTAAGCTTTGACGGGAAAATCGGTGCAAAAGGTCATCTAATACTAAGTTATTCTGTTTGAGCCTGGAGCTTTGAAAAGGGGGCTAGTCATGAAACATAAGGTCCCTTCGAGTCCTCAGTGATACAATGTAAATAAAACATTGGGGAGCAAAAAATACAAGTGGGAAGATCTTTGGAGATGCGAACGAAGGAATTGGATAAAGGGAAAAAATGGATAAAAATAAAGGTGGCTTTGCCAAAATTAAAGTGGAGTTGATGAGAAATGAAACTAAGGGAGGGGGAATACATTGTCAATACATACTGTTCGTAAGATACAGCATGTTGTTTAAGCCACAAAGTTAAAAAAGTGTCACCTCTTTATGTTTCATGCATCAGGATCTGCATTTCTGTCATTCATAGAGAAACAAAAAACAAAGAGAGTGGGTGGGTGAAGGGGGGGGACCCACCCTGATCACAGAAAGCATAAAGTTTTAACAGTTGTGATACTCATCTAACTTTCCTACTCTGGAATGCTTTTCACATTACAATTTAATGACCCAGGAGTGCACCTGAGAGTCATTCCTGCATCAGAAAACATTCTGCGGGGATGATTAATATATGTATCTAGCTCAGAGAAAGTCTCATTTGCCGTGAAGCTACTTCTGGAGTCTCACAGCACAGTCATCATTCCAAGAACTAAATACTTATGTTAAACACTCATATTAGGAAGTTTGTTATAACTGATTTATAATCTGTGTTTGTATAATAAAATGGGGGGACCTTTCTCTTAAGTGAGAGTGCTCACACATTTTGCACATGGGATGTGAAAAGCAGGTCTTAGTTAAGCAAATGAGTATAGATCTCTAATATTGTCAAGTGTGTGAGAAGACCCTGTTATCATCCTGATGTACAAAAGGAAACTTTTTTATGGAAACCAGCTTCCAAGGGCCGAACACCCATCTGGCTAAGGTTACAGACATACTAAAGAGTGCTATGAGTCTGTGTGTGAGGGGTTAGAGCATGAATCCAGCATTTTCACGTTCATAACACAATACTCTTGAACATTATGTTTCCAAAAGTCAGTGACTTTGGTCACAACCAGCAGGTATTTGGTCCTGTCAGCTTTGACAGTATCAGTGACTTCTGTGGTGTATGACTGAGGATTCCAGGCATTACTTAATGCTCCGACATCACTATATGATCCATGCTGGCACTTTATGTAACATTTTAGATTTATACTTATTGTGATTTTATTCAGTTCTATGTTTTATCTGTTCAATAAATTCTATGTAAGCCACCCTGAGCCTGCTTTGGCAGGGAGGGTAGGATAGAAATTAAATAAATAAATAAAATACAGGCGACCACAATTGTTAAAAGTTTACAACATCAGTCTGTTCTGCAGGGCATATCTTTACATGCAGGAGCTGTTCCTTATAATGCTCTGTGTAAAATCAAGGCAGTTTATTGTAGCATCAACATCAGAATCTTACTTGAGAAGAGAACTGCAAATCTCAAACAGAGAGTAGCCTTCCAGCTTTAATTAATTTATTTAACTGGAAATCACATACTGGCCATTTAAATAGGTGGCCAAAAATACACAAGGAGAAGCAATTCCACTTGTAGAAAATCCGTCTCAGGCACAACTAAAGAAAACTATTCCCTGCTTGCTCACCCTTGATCTCTTGTCTCTTTGCCTCAAGCATGCTTTCTGATTCTCTCTCTCACCTGTATTTTGTATTTTTCATCTGGGACTCTTCTGTGCCCAAAGTCACTTGCTTTCAGACACATAAAGCTTGTGTTCCTAATGCTTAGCATGAACTAATTCAGGTGGGTCTTCCTATTTATTCTCCTTTGTACAGCTGCTCTGTTGCACTGAAGAACCTCACAGAGAATTGATAATGCCTAGTGTCTAGTTTCTTGTTAGGCAATTTCAACTCAAAACAGTGACTCCATACATACAGTCATTTAACTTGTTCCCTGTAGTTACAGGTGATTGGTAGTGAACTTTTCTTATAATTCTTAATGTTTTTAGAAAAATTTTGAGTGTTCAAAGCTCTTAATATATATTGTTTCAAAAATGGTTACAACAATCTTCTAAGGAGGTCAGAATTTTTATTGCCAGTGGAAGCTAACAGACTATTTAGTGATCATCATTAAAGAAGGATTTTAATTTCCTAGCTCATCACTCACATCTAGGTCACTATAATATGCCAGAAGGGCATGTGTGCATACCTTTATTTCATGCATCTTTACATAAAATGTAAATATAGAGAAAGCAAAAGGTCTTGAGACTTCTGCCCCCATAGGCTAACTAGTAAGCACAGCCATTTAAAAGAATAAGGTCATATACAAATCAGTTAATTGCTTATAATAATTTTAATTAAGTTGATTGGTGAGAAAGTGCTCATAGTGTAAAATCATGTCGGTTTCAGCAAATTAATTACATTGTGGAGAATTAATTCCATCTAATTGATTAAACAGGCTATTAAATGAATTCACAGTTGTTGGTAAATCATTAGAACTTCACTGAATGGAATCTCTAAATGGTTGATTTTCAACTGCTATGTCAGGACTTGTAAAGAGGTTGTGCCTTGAATCAAGGTGAGGTGTAGAAACAGCACCAGTGCCTTTGTGTTTTTTAAAAAGTGTTTTTCTCAAGAGACAGAGAACAAGAAAGAGGAAAGAATAAGAAAAGCGGGGAGGGAGAAAGAAATTGAGACAGATATAGAGAAAGGAAAAAATGACAAGTGTTGTAACAATGATTACAAATAAAAAACATCCTTATAAAAGCAATATTTCCAATTAAATTGAAGTTCACCAGATCTACTTAGTCCTTTGGTGGCATGCCTGGAAGAAGTTTTATAGCTTTTTCAAACATCGTATCAGTAGACTTGACAGTCTTCTAGAGCAGTGGTAGACACAACCAAAAGAGCCACATTTAATTCCATCACTGGCAAGAGGCCTGCCCCTCAAAAAGGCCTGGAGCTTGCCTGTTCCTTCAGCAGCAGCTGTTGTAAGGTGGGAACCATCTGCTACCACAGGCCCCTTCACTCAACTTGCCCAGTTTTCCTAAAAATAGAGCAGGTGCCACCTTGGAGAACAGTTGTCAGAAGACCCACAAGTGGCATGTTAAAGATCCACATGTGGCTCCTGGGCCACTAAGTGAATATCAAAGGATTGGAATTACAGAATTGAAGGTTGTAAGCCACTTTTGGTCCTCAGTGGGGAGAAAAGTGGTATATAAATGAAGTAAATACACAAATCTCAACAGGATATTGTGGATCTGGAAAAAGTATGGAAAAGGATAACCAAAACAGTCCAGGGTTCAAGGGATTGCTGCAAGGATAAAAATGGGCTTTTTAGTTGAGGGGAGAGGACAAAATGTGTGGGGAACATTTTTACAATGATGTGTGAAGCAGAGAAAGTGGATAGAACTTTTTTCTTGTTTTCCAGTAGTACTAGAAATTGGGGTCACCCAGTGACTGTGATAGGCAAGACAGGAAGCCGATGCAGGACAGACAAGGAAGTATTTCTTCATGTAGTGCACAGTGAACTTACAAAACGTATTACCACAAGATTAGTGACAGCCACTAGCTTGTATATCAATGGGCTCTTTTTGTAGCAGGAACTCCTTTGCATATTAGGTAACACACCCCTAATGTAGCCAATCCTCCAAGAGCTTACAGAGCTCTTCTTACAGGGGCTACCGTAAGCTCTTGGAGGATTGGCTACATCAGGGGTGTGTCGCCTAAGATGCAAAGGAGTTCCTGCTACAAAAAGAGCCCTGACATTGAGACAAAAAGATAGCAGATATATTAACAGCTATTATTAGCCTTGATGGCTAAATGGAGCCTCCATGTTCACAGACAGTACGCCTCTGAACATCAGTTGATACCCTGCTTGCTAGAGGCACCTGGGTGTCTGCTGTGCAAAACAGAACATCGGAGTAGACGATCCAACCTAGCAGGGCCTTTCTTGTGTTCTTAAGGAGGTGTTTGAAATATTTAGGAGCAAAGCCATTATGAGTTTTACAGGTAAAAGCTGGCAATTTGAATTGTGTTGTATACATGTACTGTTTTGTCATGCAATACTAACAATAAGTTAATACCTTACACTGTTCCTACTTATCTCTGTAAGTTGACTTTACTAGCAGACTCAGGTTAATGTTTCTAACCATTGCTCTTTTAAATGAATAGTTAGGATATGCTATTTATATCCAGTATGTTGTCCTCTTATCTGTAGTAATGAATGCTTTATAGCCTGTTAATATTTTCTTTTGATTTACTGGGTACTAGCACATAAAGTTATATATTGATTTAAATCCTAATAGTAGGCAGTAGGTCTGAATAATAAACTGAAGCAAACAGGCATTTGGCAAGTGTATACAACTATTTTCCTATATAAGTGGGATCATGGTATGACTCCCAGAACACCCCTGCCTTCTTCTCTTGCTAAGAATGGTCTTCTAACACTACTCATTAAACACTTTCAGGGTGACTTAATTTTAAATGGCTGGGAGGATCCTAGAATCTGAAACTGTGTTCCCCCTTGACCTAAAAGGTGATCAGCCTATTAAAGGTGACAGCATTCATCATCTGTTATGCAGTGTGCCATAGCAGACATTCCCCAGCAGTCAGTATTCCCTGTGAAATCCTTATTGTCTCCCTCATCCTTTCCCACACATGCTAGGGGTTGATCTATAAAGGAAATCCTACTTCTATTCATGGAGAATTCTTGCTGAACATTTTTATTAATAAAATGGGTATCTGAAATCTCATTTATTCAGTAGAATAATCTGTGAAAGCTGGAGGTTAGCTACCTTACATGCTTTTCTTTCATTTTCTTAATTCTCCTCCAGAGATATTTTTGTTAGAAATATGTACTGGATTCTTTGGAAGGAATGGCTTAAAGACAAATTATTTTATTGAGAAAAAAAGAAGCACCTGTTTTAAAACTTGAAATTGCTCCAGAAATAAAGTTTTATTACAGATAGATCGTGCTTTAAAATATATTGTTAAATATATTTTTTATAAACCAATGTGATTTGTCTAAAAAGCTTGTAATAGTGGTGTACCATCTGGTTGACTTAACCTTCAGTTAAGCAAATCTTTCAGTTGCCTTCAGTTTTTAAGCAAGCAGTAGAACACAAGGACTTAAACCTAAATTCTCTGGGTCAACTGCTAATATTTTCCCTATATATATTTTTAAAATTATAAATATTAATTAGGGCTGATTTATCTAACCTCTTTCAGACTAGAGTTTTATAAGGTTACAGGTGTTTGGAAAACTGAAGAAAATGCAGCTTAATGCATCCATTTAAATTGCCTGAGAGGAAATGCTGCATACAGCTTTTTAAAAGCCTTTCCCCTTAGGCTATTAAATAAGAAACCGGTCACTAAGTGCTGGTAACAACCTATTTTGGAGGGATTATGCCTATTACTAGTATGAAATGGTTTATGGCTACGTTTTGTTAAAGGCATTAGGCAATGAAATACCCATTACCCAACTGAGCTAGGGTGGGGAAATCATTCTTTTCCCACAAGGCTGATAGTTGTGGGTGTGCAGGACAAAATTTATTCATTGCCAAGCACAGCTTTCGTCTTGCATTTTGAATACACATCTACAAGATACATGCTATTAGCAAACATGCATAATTACTTAAAATATTTCTCATATTCAGACTACAACCAGAGTTTATTGTACCATATCGTCTTGTCTTTGCTTTTCCACAGGTAGAAAGGGCTACTGATGAAGCCGAGTGACTGCTGTGATTTATGGAACTGCATAATAGACATGTGACCTTTTATGCAATATTAAGGCTTTACATAAGCATAGAAGCATAAAACACAGTCTGTTTCTAATTCCTGGAACTAAACAAGCAAATTTGGGAAAACGAGAGATTCCAGAGAAATTCAAAACTTCAGTTACAGACAAAGTTCTAGGGAAACTCCCCACTACCACCTGCATCTAATATTTTGACAGCTTAGTGGTATAAATGATGTTATCGGGATAGAATACAAAGTACAAATAAGTTATTTGCATGGGAAACATGTTTTTCACTTCTGTCCTGTCCTTTCCTCTACCCCTCCTCCTCTTTTAATTTTAAAAAAAACTAGATCAGAACATATCATTAGCCATGCTTCATAGTGAACCTGACTTTTCTCAAGAAATTTACATCTTTCTCTCATTTTCTGTTAAGGTTTCTTACTCTGTTTTTTCACCTAAAGAATTATAATGAGGTACAGTGAATGAGATCTATGGGGAAAGCAGTGGACCAAGAGACTAAAGGTAAAAGGATGATTGATGGTATGAAATTACCATAAAAGTACAATCAGGATCAGATTTTAAAATGAATTTTTAAGCAGCCTAAGAGATACTCTTTGATTTGTAGTCTAGTGGAATGAATAATGTCTCATTCAGTGAATAAAGTTTCTCACTGTGTGACTTGAGCTTTTTCTGATCTTTCTGACTGGGAGTAAAGTGGAACCAAAGCCTAAAGTGGTTTTTAATGCTGAAAATATCAAACACAATGTTCATAATGTCAAAACCTGGGCTTAACAGGCAAGGAGAGAAAAATAAATATAAGGCAGCCTCAGCATTAGTATCAAACAATGTTGCTGCCCCCTTTTCTGGGGACCTTCTTGATTGGTACAAAGCATTTAAAAACATAACAGAGTAAAGGGCTAGGTGGTTACATTGGCATCCATGGATAAAAACAAACCTATGAATAGATCACCAGTCAAGTATTCATGAGTTTACAGAGGGACATGTCAAAGACCACTCAAGTATATTAACATTATTGTAGTGTTATTTGCATCGTCTTTAAAAGTAATGAAGTTAAATTCAATATCATGTACTTTTAAAAAAGCCATGGCAAGGCACACTTTATCTGCACAGAGCAGCCTTAGGGTAAACTTAGTAAGAACTTGAGAGGGTGAATTTATCATTATTGTGTGTCTGTGTATTGCTACAAATAAATATGCATCCCTGTTTAAATATTACTTTGAATATAGGCATATGTGTTAAATCACACTTTTTTGCAGAATTAGTACAGCTATATTTACTATTTACTTTTCATGTTCCAATAGTGCTTGGAAATATTTACTGATGTTGTTGAGTGACCCGTATCATTGCCAACTGATTTAAATAAACAAGTTATTAAATTTTAAATTCCATAGGCTTCTGCTTGTCCATACACTCACAATCATATGCATAACATAATCTAGAATACTTAAATAAACTGTGGTCAATTTTATTGCCAATTAGTTCATCAAAACAAACTTTTTTAGCAACAAAAAGCCCTACTCCACACATTAGTTAAAACCAATGAAAGGTATGCTTTAGCTAATCTAAGTTTCTGTCCTAATAACACTTCTCTCTGGACCCACTGAAATCAACTATCAAGAAAATGTACTTCTTATTGGGTTCTGGTCCCATTAAGATACTTGGGGGGGAAATGTCTAATGTCCAAGTTTCTTTGCCTTAACTGGGTTTGGAATCAAACTGATTTCATTTCCAATACTATGATAATGAGGGAACACCAAGAATATGATCAAAACCTATGCATGTGTGCATATTTTGAAGATTAGGGTAATGGTACTGAATTTTGTTACTTAATTTTAATTCTAGTTGGGAATCAGGAAATTAAAATCAGATGATATAATTGAGTTTAACATTAATTTTTAAAAAATTCTTTTGCCGGTTGCGTTTTTTATGACATTTTTCATTTTTCTGCCCTGCTGACAGTTCCCATAATGACTTTAATCATACAGTCTGGAGAGTGAACATGTTATTGAACAGCAACCATCTCAATGGTCAATGTCAGTGTCACTTTTCAGGGAGCAGGACTCTCTCAGCATCAAGGAACGACCGCAGTTCTAACAGCCGCCTAGAAAAGTGTTAAGTGCATTAAATCTCTGTCAATCACAATTTTTAAAAAACTTGGTGGCCAAATTATTATTATTTAGCTGAATATATTCTCTGGCAACTTATTTATGGTGTCCTTATCTGTGTACCGTATATGACTAATGATGATTGTTTATGGAGAGCTGCCTGTCCAATTATTTTTGAAGGAACACAAGAATGCAGAATGACTGGAAGCATCAGGTTTTTGCCAGAGAATGCCTCAGGTAAGAGGAGAATGGCTAGAGGCTATAAGGAATCACAAGAGACAAGTCAGAGTCGTAAATTGGGAAACTGACATATCTCATCTAATATACTTGCTAACTAGGCCTTTAAAAACCTTGACGTTTAACTAAGTTTGTGGAAAAGTTATGGATTTTTGTCCTTTCCCATTGACTATAACTCATTAATATGATGAACTGAGATGTTTATAATCATTTTCGACATTAGCAGACTAACCTATGGAATGATTTAGTGTTGCAGTTCAAAACCCTGTACCTGCAGAACTGCTTACGTAGATTGCATCCATTTCAAAGACAAGTCAGTCAGGGGGGAAAACGATACTGCAAGTTATTTACCTTCTTTGCTAGCATGAAAGCCCTTTATTCTGCATGGCATTTAAATAATACTTCTGAATCTGTAGCATGTTTGGAGAAAACCAAAACCTTGGTTGAAATAAAGAGAGGTTTCCAATGGTTTAATTAAAAATAAAAGTCTAAACACAGAAACTGTGCAGCAAATGTCACTTATTAGCAGTCTAATTTAAATATGTATTGGAAACCTAGTGTATGACTAAATAATCTGCATGGTGGGTGTTGTTGTTTTTCATGCTGGTGTTTTCATTGACATCCTTAATACATGAGGATGCTCACTGTGATAAGGTACAGATGTATGTAAGTAAGGTTGAGAAGAAAGTAGCCAATAAAAATGAAATATTTTCAGCTGGACTGAAGCCCAGTTGCATACTAAGTGGTTCAAAGGATTATAAGATTATTGGTCTACATGATTCATTATTTCAAAATGGTAGGAGAGAAAATGACACTGTGATTCTGCACTTGAATTATGCCCACTAGACAAGGACAGGATTGTTGAATCCTTTTGTGCTGGTGGAACATTAAATATGCTGGCATAATTATATTATTGCACCAATATTATATTATGCCCCTGAAACCAGTAGGGTCAGTGGTATGTCACTGGTTCCAGAGGGTGAAATCTTATCCTGCATGATATTCAGCTTCTATGTAAAGTCCTTAGGAGAAATTATTTATAGCTTTGGAACTGGATGTCATCACTGTACTGATGACACTTAGCTCTGTATCTCTCTATCCAGTTCTCCTGGTGATACTGTAGAGGTCTTGAGCCATTGCCTGACTGTCATGGTTAAATGGTTGAAAGTGAACAAGTTGAAACTGAACCTGGACAAGACAGGAGTGATGCTGGTTGAGAAGGTAGAGATCTTGAAGGATATTGTGCTACTCACTTTTGATGAGGTTCTGCTGACTCTTGCTGACTTGGTTAAGAGCCTCGGGCTTATACTAAATCCAGCATTGCTGCTGGAGAAGCAGGTTAATGCAGCTACAAAATGCTTTTTTCCAACTCAATTTAGTCCACAAGATGGCCCCCACCTTGACAAAGATGATCTGGCTACCTGGATCCATGCTACTATACTACTGTAGTGCTCTTTAGATAAGTCTCCCCTCAAACTCAGTTGAGAGACTGAAGTTGCAGAATGCTGCAGCTGGGTTATTATCAGGAGCTAGGTGGGGCATGCATATTATTCCAGTTTTGCAGTAATTCCATTGGCTGCCATCTGTTATTGGGCTCAGTTCAAGGTATTGACCATGACAGCTTTGTTCATTTGAGAAGGGCATTCTGCAGGTGCCATGGTCCAAATGGGCAAAATCAACAACTGTCTGTACACATGCATTCTCTGTCATGGCACCCACTTTATGGAATGGCTCTGCTTTATGGTAACGTTTCTGACTTTCATAGCAGATCATCAGCATAATAATAATGCCATGTTACCATGCTATTTAACCAAAACATGCTATCCAGCTTGATCCATGTTTCCATTTAACATGAGTTTGATCCAGCACAAAAGTTTTGCTTGCGCTACAGCTCTTCCTCAAGTGGAAATGGAAGGAAAAGACTGCGGTAGCCACTTGCACTATGCCAAACTTATTGACTCTGCTAGGACAAGATGTTATGCAACCAGGGCTTTTTTTGTAGAAAAAGCCCAGCAGGAACTCATTAGCATAATAGGCCACACCCAACAGTAGAAACTCATTAGCATATTAGGCCACACCCCTGACAGCATATTAGCATATTAAACCGCACCCCCATGTTACCAGAAGTGTGGTCATCCAGCCACATCCACCCACTTTTTGGTTCTTATTCTGTTTACCTTGTTTATTGTCAGAACCCAGGGCGGGAACTCCTTTGCATGTTAGGCCACATACCCCAAATGTAGCCAATCCTAATCAGTTTCTGCTGTTGGGTGCGGCCTATTATGCTAATGAGTTCCTGCTGGGCATGGCCAACTCAGGAGCCAGCCGGAACTCCATTCCTGTGTGTTCCTGCCCAAAAATAGCCCTGTATACAACCAATGTCTAGGTACTATGTTATGTAGAGCAGAAAGTGCTAAGTGTAGCACAGGACCTTGCACAATAAGTATACTAAATCATTATGTTTCCACTTGTGCATAGCTAGATCCAGGCCGTTGTGATGTTTTTGATTTTAAGAAATAAATATGACAGATTAATGAATACCATCTGTGCAAAAATGGTTTGGGATCATACTTGATAGGAATTTATTTATTTTAAATAATGTACATACTGCCTTATAACCCAATAAATTCCAATTGATAATTATGAAATACTGAGCCAGGTTCATCTGTATCTGACGCCACAGTTAATTTGCTCAATAGTTTGGTCAGTTCACTTGCCCCTGTCTTTCTTCCTTTGGTATACAGATAATACAATAGCTCCAGAGAGAGAAGCATTTAATCTGTTTCTTCAGTTATGTCTTTTGTTACTTCAAGAGCACAATTTAGATCAAAGTGGGTCTTAATGGCATTTGTTATTTTAATTTTAACTACAATTAATTGGTTCCTTTAAAAGGCAGTTGAGAAGTCAATTTCTTCTCCTTGTAGTCATTATGTAGTGAATCCTCTGGGTTTAATAATTTACTGTTATCTATGCCTTACTGTAAGAGATGTTATTTCTTTGCATATAGAAGAACCGTAATTTTAAACTGGATGTCAATAATACACAATGCATTTTATTCAATACACCATGAGTACTATAAGTAACTCTAAAGCTGATAAAGTTCTGGTAAATTATCACATGCCCTATAACATACTTGAAATACAGACTCTATATACTTATTTATTTTATTTAAAATAGTTCTGTGCCAGCTTTTCATCCAAATAGGGTCCCCAAGGCAGCAACATTAAAACCACATTTAAAATGTATATGTGAAATATTTAACAACACTGTCTATAAAACATATAGACATACAAACACACCACTACCAGGGAGGGGGGCCAATAAGAGTATATACATATTTAGGTGCTAGGGAAGAAATACTTTTCAAACTTGAATTTTCCAAAATTCTCTAACAGGTTGTCACCCATCTTCATTACATCACCTTGACTGTATGACTTCTTTGCTATGCCACAACGGTGACCTATTTTGATTTTCTCATGACATCTATGAAATATATATGTTATAACACTAAATAAATACAGTGTAAAACAATGCCCAGTTTTGACTTGTAGTGTAACATTCCTCAAAGCCTTCGTGCCTACAAGCTTCAACGTCTTATGGAGCAACTTAGTTCAGAGGTCCTTAGAATGGGATCCCAATTTCAGCTCTGGCATTTCCCTGCAGACCTCAGTGGAGTCCTACACAGAGTCATCAGGGTTAGAGCTTTCTTTCAGAAATCCCACCCATATGATGCTTCTGTAGATCAGCCAGCTGGGAGATGTGAAATTCCAGTAGGTCAGCTGGTTCACCTGACACTCATGCATGACTGCTTTTGCAACAATAATTTGGAAGGTTATGTATTAAGGTATCTTGAAACATCAGTTCCGTGGCATTCATTACAGTCAAACTCTCTCCAGATTCATTGTTGATTTTTTTATACTAAGCATGAGCAAGATCCAGTCACAGCAGAGAACTTTAAAATCCCATTGATTTCAGCTGGAGGGATTTAAGCACATAACTTTCCCAATGAAATCAATGTAGCTTCAAAGTGCATAACTGGCCGGATTGTGTCCATTATTTTTAAATAGCAAAATATCCATCACTGATGATGAATGCGATGTGTCCAGAGAGACATGCGGCACCCCTCAGTGGAATTCTAGTTGCTAAAGGCCAACTGGTTACGGAAAAAGCCTTGGCTAATTATTTCACCTCTGGACTAGGTTCTGGATTCCCTCCTATAAAAGCTAGCAATTTTGTCTGCTAGAATTTATTTAAGAAAAACTTCACTTTTTAAAGTGAAAACATCATAATCTGACTTTATTGCTCTTGCACAATCTGTGCGGCCACTACTTGCATGGTAGGGCACCCGATGCTGCATGAGGGTAGAAATATCACTGCATTGTTTCTTCAGACTCATCCCCCAGATGCTTGGTTGAAATTAGGGAGGTGGGGTGAGTGGCAGAACAATGGGGCCATGTGGCAGCAGTAGCCATGAGATTTCTTCTCACATCTTCCCAGACTTATCCCAGTGCCTTGAACTGGCACAAGTCTGCCCTTTGATTGTGCTCTGGCAACAGAATTTTTAAAATCCAAAGCTGGTAACCCTATCTAGTTTCAAGAAAGGGCAGGGTTTCCCTCACTGCAGTTGTGGCCCCAAATGTAGCACTTTAATTTTCTCACAGGAATGAATGATACTTGCTTGGAGGGGTTGCAGCACTGGGTAAGAGCCACATGTGGTCCCGGCCTCTAGTGTCCTGAAGCATTGCAAACAAAGCCTGCTTCTATCAGCCTTGCCCCCATCAGTTCTGTTTTGAGTACCCTTTTATTAATCGTTTGCTTCATGCTTAACACAATTGTGACTCTGAGGATGGCCCACATTGGCAGAAAAATAAAATGGTAATGACATGATGTAATGAAAATGATGTAACCTTGGTAGAATGGACTGTACCAAGTTGTACTTTCTAGCTTTAAATATTTCTTCACTTAAAAATTCCATATAACTAGACAAGTAGCATGGCAAGGAGAAAAGGTTACAGTCCCTGTCTGCGTCTGCTATGTTGCTGTATTGTTTTCAGGGAGTTGTTATTATAGGGATACAAGTGGAGACCCGCAAGAAACTTGCGGGATGGTTATCTCATTCGTCCCACCTTTGCTTCCTCTGCTCACCCCCTACCTCTCTCACACTATTTCTCCCCTCTGCCCCCCTTTTCTTACTCTATTTCTGCTCCATGCATGTGACTTCCTCTCTCTTTCTGATCTGTCATCTTTCTCTTTGTTTTTTTGCCTCCCCACTTCATCACTCTTTCTCTCTCCTTCTGCCCCCCACCCCGTCATTCTTTCTTTCTGCCCCTATCACTCTCCCAGCCTCCTGCCTGCTTCCTCCCCCACTCCGCAGAGCAGCAGCAACAGTGGTGGCAATGCTCTCAGCCACCCACCTGCTTCCTCTCCCCCCACAGCAGCAGTGGCAGCACTCTGGGAATCACAACAGATCTCCCAGCTACAGAGATCAATTCACCTTAGGGCTGACAGCTCCAGGTTGGGAAATTCCTGGAGATTTGGGGGTGGAGCCTTGGGACAGTGAGGCTTGGGGAGGCAAGCAGCCTCAGCAGGGTATGATGCCATAGATTCAACCCTCCAAAACAGCCATTTTATCCAGGGGAACTGATCTCTGTCTCCTGGACAACAGTTGTAATTCTGGGTGATCTCCAGTCCTCACCAGGGGGCTGGCAATGGTGGTTCTCGTGGAGGAAATGGCTGGAGGGTGGAGTCTATGGCATTACACCAGTCCGAAGTTCCTCCCCTCCTCAAATCCCACCCTCTCCAGGCTTCACCCCTCAAATGTCAAGGGATTTCCCAACCTGGAGTTGGCAACCCTATTTCCTTCCCAACCAACAGCCAACCTACCTTTATCTGCCTCTCTGTCTTCTGCTTTCCATCTCCATCCCCCAGCCTCTACCTAGGAAAATTACAGTCTTTCTCCACAGTGAGGGCCAAAGCAGTTTTCATTATTCCCTCCTCCTTTTTATCTGCACAACAACCCTGTGAGGTTGGTTAGGCTGAAATATGTGACTGATCCAAAATCACGCAGTCACCTTCCACTGCAAGATGGGGATCTGAACCTGGGTCTTGCAGACCCTACTTTGAAGCTCTAACTGCTGCACCTCACTGGCTTTCATAGGGTGGCTGCTGATGAATGTTAGCAAGCAGCCGAGGCTAGGTGAGTCATGCAAATCGGGGGGACCTGGCAGCCCTAGACTACTGCCAGGCCTAGAGTTGCCAACCTCCAAATGGGCCCTGGAGACCCCCCAGAATTACAACTGGACTCTAGACAGCAGAGGTCTGTCTCCCTGCAGAAAATGGCTGCTTTGGAGGGTGGACTCTGTGGCATTATACCCAGCTGAGGCCTCTCCCTTCCCCAAATCCTGCCCTCCTTACACTCCACCCCAAAGTCTCTAGGAATCCCCCAGTCTGGCACTGGCAACTCTTGTGAGGCCTGGCCCCAAGGCTCCCTCCCTCCCTCCAAGGCCAAAATAGGCCTGGAATGGGCCCTTCCCCTACCCTTTCACCGACAGAGCCAGTTAGAAGCCTTCCCCCCCCAACATTCTAATCTCTTAACGTTGATGCCTGGAGTTAGGTCCCCGCAGAGGCCATTTCAAAAGGATTTGGGGGAATTCAACTGTTCCTGAAGGGATTTTTTCACTTTTTGGATTTTTCTACAAACCTAGGAAGTCTACTGACTATGTAGGAAAAGCTGTTGGGGGAGAGTGAGCCCCCTGTTGGTGGGAATAGGTATCCGCACATTTTGGCTATTAGTATAAGGATACTATAGGGGTCTCCCAGGCACCACTTGGTGTATGGGGTCCCTCGGGGAGCAATCCTCTCCCTGATGTTGTTTAGCATCTACATGAGCCCCCTTGCCCAACTGGTGTGGAGTTTCAGGCTAGGGTGCCATCAGTATGCTGATGACACCCAGCTATATCTGTTGGTGGGTGGCCAGCCAGATGCCACCCCAACTGTTTTGGCTGAGTGATCGGAGGCTGTGGTAGGATTGTTAAAACAAAGCCGAAAGAGATTGAATCCAGCTAAGAAGGAGGTTCTGTGGCTGGGCAGGGGAGGATTCAGGGTTGTGGTGCCAACTCCTGGCTCTTGGTCGTATGCCCTTAACACTAGCACCAACTGTCAAGAGCTTGGGTGTGATTCTGGATGCCTCCTTATCAGTGGAGGCCCAGATCACAAATGTTGCTAGGCTGGCATTTTTCCAGCTACACCAGGTCAGGCAACTGCCCCCCTACCTGTCCCACCCTCACCTTGCCACAGTAATCCATGCAATGGTCACCTCCAGATTGGACTACTGTAACTTGCTCTACATGGGCGTACCCTTGAGAGAGCCCATTTGGTGTAGTGGACTCTAATCTGAAAGAAGCAGATTTGATTCCCCACTCCTTCACACACAACTGCAGGGCCAGCCCCAGGTGTCTGGGCGCCCTAAGCAGGACAGCCTGGGGCGCCCACCCCACCGGGGATGCCAACCTCCTGGTGAGGCCTGGAGATGGCAAAGCGCCACTTTCCTGGGCGCTTCGCACTTGCGGGGTGCCCAGGAAAGCCAGGGAAGGGGTGGGGTTAGAATGCCTGCCCCTTCCCTCCCAGTGCTGGTAGCGCCGGCTTTTCTGGGCACCTCGCAACTGCGAGGCACCCAGGAAAGCCAGAGAAGGGGTGGGGTTCTAACTCCCACCCCTTCCTCCCAGCACCGGCAGCGCCGGCTTTCCTGGGCGCCTCACACCTGCGAGGCGCCCAGGAAAGCCGGCGCTGCTGGCGCTGGGCAGGAAGGGGGCTTTTCACGGGGTGGGGCAGGGGCATTTTGGCGCTCCTGCAGGGCTGGCGCCCCAGGTGAGCGCCTAGCTCGCCTAGTGGGCAAGCCAGCCCTGCACAACAGCTGGGTGACCTTGGGCAAGCCACCGTTCTCTCAGAGCTGTTCTTTCAAGAGCAGTTCTCGAGAGAGCTCTCTCAGCCCCACCTACTTCACAGGATATCTGTTGTGGGGAGAGGAAGGGAAGAAGATTGTAAGCTCCCCTGAGACTCTGAGCAAAGGGCAGGGTATAAATCCAATCTCTCCCTCCTGACCCAGAAGTTTCATCTAGTCCAGAATGCAGTGGCATGGGATCAGCACATATTCACCCTGTGCTGTATGAGCTATACTGGCTACCGATTGAGCACCGGATCAGGTTCACTGGATCAAGACCATGTATCTTCAGGACTGCCTCTCCTTGTATACCTCTCAAAGAGCATTGTGCTCACCTGATAAGAACTTGCTTGTGGTCCCCAGCCCAAGAGAAATCTGGCTGTCCTCGATCAGGGCCAGGGCTTTTAGTGCCCTGGCCCCAACCTGGTAGAACTCTCTGTTGGATAACATCCATGCCCCTGTGGGACTTGTCACAGTTCCTCAGGGCCTGTAAGGCAAAGATATTCCTCCAGGTGTTTGGTTGAGGACAGTGAGAGCATCCACCTGGCTGGCACTTTCCCCCCTCCCCCCCAATAAGGCGGTAGCACAATTGGAATTTGATCGCCATCTGTTTGAACTATATTGCTGTTACGGATTTTACTGGAATGTTTATTTATTTTTAAATTGTTGTCTAGTGTTTATGATTTCAGAGTTTGTTATACACCCTCCTATCTAGGGAATGGGTGGTATATAAGGTGAATATAATAAATAAAATAATAATAAATATTGCATTGTGTGATCCTCTATGATCCTCTGCCAGCCGCCTGAATTGGTGCACTCCTTTCTATCGCATGACAGGTCTCTGCTCCTCATTCTCCTGCCTGTGCGAATCAGACTTGAATTCTACTGTTAGATAGGAAAAGGCAGTTCAGTTGTTTAAATGAGCATCGTCTGAAAAGAGGCTTTTCCAAACAAATAATTGCTAACCCATTGTAGGAGCTGATACTTTCCAAGCAGTAAAATAGAGTTGTCTCAATATTTTTGTGAGAGAAGGGAGGTAGTTTTTAAAAAGCTGATTGTCCACGAGGAAGAAAAGCACAAGAAAAATGTAATAAAATGGCTATTCTCAAAAAGGAGTAGATTTTTTTTTGGCAGAGACATCATAGGCACTATCTCCTTTAATGCCTTCTTCAGCAGCCTGCCTGAGCATTCTAAGAGCAGTAAATTTAAGCTGGCTGTTAACACAGCAATCCCTTCCTCTTTTGGATCGAGACAATGAAAGCGTACCCATTTATTGCTGCTCAGTCCACACATTTCTTAAAGCATCTCTTGAATCACTGAGGTTTTGGGTTTGCCTGGCTGTGGAAAGTAGTGTGAGTAATATCTTGCAGGCTTTCATTTTTATAGCAATATGGGAAAGGTATTTGAATGCTCAGAGGACTGATAGAAACTGGATTTCACCTCATTAGGAATAGGGGTGCCCTGCGTGTGTACTCTACTTAGTGGCTGCTGTCACTGGCATTCTAATATGTTCTTCTGTTTTTAAAGAAGCCATTTGTAACAATGGTAGAGATGGGAAAATGAGAAAATAAAATTCCAAGATGGGTGCCCAGCTCCTCTGAGCTCTTCTTTACTTATAGAAAGGTTTCTGGGGGGGGGGATCTCTTTCTTGCATTATGATGAATATGTGTAAGGAAAACAAGGATTTGTCATGTGGAAAACAGCATCTGAGTTGCTTTACTGATTAAATCTGTAGTCTGGCTGTGTCTATTGACTGGCTGGTCAGAAACAGGTTGAATGACAGTGATACCTACCCTTATCATTAACCCCCCCTGTGTCTGGTATACTGTCTCTGAAAACTGAGCTTCTGTGTTGGCTGTCATGGCTAACAGTTTGACCTATCCTCCACTTACAGTATTTATTTTAAAAATGGGTACTTCATCAAACATGAGTCTATGAACTCTAGAACAGCTAACAACTTAAAAAAATAATTATAGACAGTATCAAACTGATAACCATTTCAATTATGTATATAAACAATCTGATATATATAATTACCCTAATGGACCATTTCCAGTTCTCCCATTGGCTGTGCTGCGTGGTCCATCAGCCAATGGCCCATCAACCACGACTCAAGAGAACTCACATGGATCCTCTCCCCCGCCCAATGTCAACCTGGACACTCTTCCTTCACGGAATAAACTGCCAAAACAGCTGTCTCTCTTGACGAAGACACTTCTGCTTGGCTCCTGTGGGACTAACTTTTCCCTCAGTGGCTGTTGCTAGACAACTAAGCTTGGTTCTGTCAGCAAAAAGGCAAAGACAGGAGGCCCTTTCCAGGCCTTTGTGGAGAATTCATTGGGGACCGTCCTGACTAGGGCTGCCAGCCTCAGGTTGGAAAATTCCTGGATATTCTGTGCTGGAGTCTATGGAAGCCAGAGTTTGGGGAGGGGAGAGGCCTCAGCTGAATAGAATGCCATAGAGCCCACCAGTATTCCCCCTAAGCTGAGTTAGTGTGAGCTAGCTCACAGTTTTCTATCCTCCGGCTCACACATTTTTGTCTTAGCTCAGGAAGCATGGCTCACAAATCACTCACAACTTTAATGCTAGTAGCTCACAAAGTAGAATTTTTGCTCACAAGATTCCGCAGCTTAGAGGGAACATTGGAGGCCACCCTCCAAAGCAGTTATTTTCTCCAAGGGGGAGGGGAGATCTGTTGTCTGTTGTGATACCTGGCAATCTTCAGGCTCCACCTGGAGGTTGGCTACCCTAGCACTTCAGAGCAGGGTCTGCCAGAGACAGGTTCTTGCTGTGGAAGTTGAGTGGCTGATTTCGGACCAGTCACAGACTTTCAGTCTAACCTGTCTCACAGGATTGTTGTGAAGATCAAAAGGTTGAGAGGAGAATGATGTAAGCTGCTTTGGTCTCCACTGGGGAGAAAGACCATACTTTTCCTCCTGGGGAACCATTGCTGCCAATCTCCAGGTGAGGGCTGGAGATCACTCAGAATTAAAACTGCTCTCCAGATGGCAGAGATCAGTTCCCATGGAGAAAATGGCTGCTTTGCAGAGTGGACTCTGAGTCATTATACCCTGCTGAGGTCGCTTCCCCTCTTTCTTGGGTCCCCATTGAGGAGGAGAAAGACTGTACTTTTCCTAGGTGGAGGCTCCAGGTGTGTGTGTGTGGGGGGAGATGGAAAACTGAAGTCAGAGGGGCAGATAAAGGTAGGTTGATGGTTGGCTGGGAAGGAGATAGGGTTGCCAATTCTAGGATGGGAAATTCTTGGAGATTTGAGGGGGTAGAGCCTGGAAAAGGTGGGGTCTGAGGAGGGATGGGTCCTCAGACAGGTACAATGCCATAGACTCTACCCTCCAAACCAGCCATTTCCTCCTAGGGAACATTTGTTTCCAATCTCTAGGGGAGGGCTTGATATCACTCAGAATTACAACTGCTCTTCAGATGGCAGAGATCAGTTCCCCTGGAGAAAATGGTAAGCTCTCTGTCATTATACCCTGCTGAGGTCACCACAGCAAATTGATGCTGAGTGCCCAAGGCCAGAGCATCCGCCCAGAGTCTCTTTCTAGAGCTTGTTGTATTTATTTCCACAAGAGGCCTTATTCCTAGTACCTTCATCAAATCATATGGCAGCAGTGCAAAATCAAAAGACCCATCTGACAGATTCAAAACACAAACATCAATGCTAGCTCTTGCAGCTAGCATGGCTGCATCCCCCTTTCCTAACAGGGCTCACTGGAATAAAATGTTTTTCACCAGCCTTCTAAAATTAAAAGCAAAATTGGCTTGGCACTTCTATTTGAGAGCTTCACAGTTAAGGTGCCACCATAGTAAAGTCCCTGTTCCTTGTGGTATTCAAATCTCTGAAAATCAATGTATATTCAAAGCCACCATATTATTATGGTAAAGATGTATTTTCTTTAGTTAAACCTGCTGTTTATCCATTGAATGGATGATAAACTTAATAATATTGAGCCTTCAAATAGAACTTACATAAACACAGAAGAAAAAATATTGTTACTTGAACATTAAAGCATGAGCAATGTATTATAGTATCCACTTTTTGTGCATTTAGCTTGTGCAAACTTTTTGTTGCCCAAATATCATTACTGCATTCAGATATCATGACAAACTAACTATACCAAAGACTGTCAGTGTTGGGCAAGATCCTAACTTGTGTGCTGTGCTTGTGTGTTCTTTCTCCTACCCTCCCCCTTCCTGTAGCATTTAAAATCCTGGCTTGTTGGGAGAAACAAGCTCCAATTTGCTGAGGCAATCTGAGTTCTCAAGGAGGATGGCAGTGGGCGAAGCAAGCACTGCAGACATACCACAATTTTGCCTGATGCCAACCAGACTCCATTTAATTAGACTTTGCTATGATATGAGCCCTTACCTGGATGGCCCAGGCTAGCTTGATCTTGTCAGATCACAGAAGTTAAGCATGGTCAGCCCTGGTTAGTATTTGGATGGGAGATCACCATGGACATCCAGGGTTGCTACACAATAGCAAACCTCCCCTGAACATCTCTTGGAAACCCTCTGGGGTTGGCATGAGTCATCTGAGGTTTGACAGCACTTTCCACCACTATGATGTTTGAATGCAGCTTGTGTGTAAATATTGGCGCTTGTGTGGATAGTTAATTTTTTCACAGTCAGTTATGGCTTTCACATGGTGAATTTCTGAGCACTACAAGATGTAAGCCTATGCATGTATTCATCACATTGTATCTAAATGCATGATGTGTATGACTTATCATATTTGTAAACATATATGTGTATCACTGAATGTGCCTTATAGTTCATGGTTACTGACTGGTTTGTTTGGTGTAGTGGTTAAGTGCGTCGGCTCTAATTTGGGAGAGCTGGGTTTGATTCTCCACTCTACTTGCAGCTGCTGGATGACCTTGGGCAAGCCATAGTTCTGTCAGAGCTGTTCTCTCAAAGACAGTTCTCTCTCAGCCCACCTACCCCACAGGGTATCTGTTGTGGGGAGAGGAAGGGAAATGAGTTTGTAAGCGACTCTGAGACTCTGAGTGAAGGGCAGAGTATAAATCCAATCTCCTCCTCCTCCTCCTCCTCCTCCTCCTCCTCCTCCTCCTCCTCCTCTTCTTCTCCTCCTCCTCCTTCTTCTTCTTGTGTGTGGAACAAGTTGTTGGACTAGATGGACCACCGGTCTCATCCAGCAAGACTCTTCTTATGTTCTTGTGTGGTTGCTATATATACAAACGTGTAACATACTTTATACCTAAAGGCTAAGATCCCACCTAAAATGCCCATGGATGTAAGGGGGAATAATTTTAGCTGATTTCCCCTCTCCCATGGTAGACCCCTGACTCTCCCCAAAACTGTTCCCAGGGGTCTTCTCTCTCCCAGAAGCAGCATTTGGGAGTGGGAATTTGGGGCTGCTAAGGAAGGGGCAAGGCAGGAAAGTTGTGCTCCATGGCCAAAAAAATTTCCCTCTATGGAAGGGTTTGGCAGGGTCCAAGCCTTCATATTTTCTTACCAGAAGCATTTTTTAGAACAAGACAAAGGAAATAGATTTTATACTCCAGAGTGAATGTAACAGTGCAATCCTAAGCATTTTTTCTCTGAAGTAAGTTTCATTCAGTTCAATTTGACTTACTCCCTAGTAACTGCACTTGGGATCGCATCCTTAGAGATTTCTGGCCAAAGTAATAAACCTTTACGTGAACCATTTCTAATAAATTTTTATATAGCCTTACATTGAAAATGCCCAGGGGATATATATCATACATTTCTTCAGTTACAGCTTTTGTTACTGGTCTGTCCCTTCACAATGATGGAAACATGTTTTTGGGTTATGCAAAGTGGCCCTCCTCTTTAGGTTTATTTGTTTGTTTGTACACTCTAAACTTAATGGTTCTTGATCAATGTCTTTTGATGGCTAGTGGCTAGTCCAAACAATAGGAATATGTCACAAACCACCTAGTTGGGTGAAGGCTGAAAGAAACAGAGGCCTGCATCTAACTACATTGCAAAAGGCTTAAGACTGGGCTCCCCAACCGTGTTGAAGGGGACACTTTTAAAATGTTCAGAAAAGATAGTGGGTGCCACGATAAAATGGCTGCTGTAATGGCTGGATCCAATCACAAAATGTTGGAAGATTCCACAATGAAGGTGGCTGTGTCCAAATGGGTGCCCCCTGCAACCACAAAGGAAATTCCTCCTGAGCTCTTCTGAAGCACCTTCTACTCCACTGAAGTGTGAAAAAGCCAGGGTTGGCTCTTCGCATTAGGGAAGAGATGTTTTGGAGAAGTAGTTGCATTCCAGGAAACACATCAGTGGGCACAATGATGGTCATGGGCACCATGTTGTAGGCATGGCAGGTTTTCTTAAGAGAGGATTTCTGCTGAATCCCTTCTGCAACTGCAGGTCCCGACTTCGCCCCTATGCTGTTTCTGAGGACCTGTTGACCCCTAGGAACAAAATTACAGTGGGTTTAGTCAGTGGGAGGAAGGAATTGGCAGAAATTGTCACCCCATCTTAAGAAAACTCAGGTTCCTTTAAGTCTTTGGAACTATGTGGTTGGATACAGGCCAATTTTTTGCATTTAGAATATGGGGAGAAGAAAAGCATATCTAAGTGCATAGATTTCAACATGCTTAAACATCCTTGTCTTTATTGGATTAGAACTATTTCATCTCCTTATGCTGGGAAAGGTTGCTAAGAAATTTCTGGCTGGCAGAGACTTCTAGGGTATTGGGCAGGGATCTAGAGGTATGAACCGATAAACTTTTAGGTGCAGATGAGTAAAAGAAAAGAGGCCATAAGTAGCTGACATTTTTAGATATATATATACAGAGGTACTCATGAGCCTTCTAGCCTGTTCAACAAACTGGCATATGAGTTAGGCTTTCTGTGAACTAGATCCAAGATGTGACAAAGAAATATTGGTTGCAGCAAATATGTCAAGGTAAAACTAATGGGCTAAATTCATTCTTGGTGTCACCACATTGACAACGCCAAGGATAAATTTAGCCCATTTTTTTACCTTGAAATTTTGCTGCAATAAACACTTTTCAGGGAGAGGGGGAAATGCTGGACTTTTAAATGTGTCTGGTTTAGTATTACCTCTTTCATTTCATATTTCCTGTGGTAAGCTATGGGATTTTGGTCTTTGAATTAGATACTGTTAAGTGTATGCTTTCATAACACATTCTCTTTGACTGCACTATACACAATTGTATGTCTTAGTTTTTGATTTATAAAATATGCTTATCAGACTCTATGAGCACATACAAAATAAAAATTCATTACACAAACTGAGATGCTGTCTCTTTTTCTCAACTTATCCAAAGTCTCAGGAAAAATGTCATTTCTAAGTCACCATTTAGGCTAAATGCACAATATTAGAAATACAGCCTGAAGCTCAGGAGGTCTAACCTCAGTTTTTGTCTGAGTACTGGTGGGACTAAAGTGCTGTTAGACATACTGTAGAAATTCTTCAGCACCCTGACATAAGAACATAAGAAGAGCCCTGCTGGATCAGACCAATGATCCATCTAGTCCAGCATCCTGTCTCACAGAGTGGTCAGTCAGTTCCTCTGGAGGGCCTGCAACAGGGCATTTGGGGCGATGCCTTCCCAATGTTGACTCCTGGCACTGGAATTCAGAGGATTAGTGCCTCAAAATGTAGATATTCCCCTCAGTCACCATGGCTAGTAGCCATTGATAGACATTCTCCATGAATCTGTCTAATCCCCTTTTAAAGCTGCTTATTCTTGTGGCCATCACTACATCCTCTGGCAGCAAATTCCACATTTTAATCACTCTCTGTGTAAAGAAATGTTTCCTTTTGACCATCCTGAACCTACTGCCCATCAGCTTCATTGGATGCCCTCAAGTTCTAGTACTTTGGGAAAGGGAGGAAAATGTTTCTTTGTCAGCTCTCTCTACCTCATGCACAATTTTATAAACCTCTATCATGCCCCCCCTTAGCTGTCGCTTTTCTAAACTGAAAAGTCCCAGACTCTTTAGCCTTTCCTCATTGAGAAGGTGCTCCAACCCCCTAATCATCTTGGTTGTCCTCCTCCGTAATTTTCCTAGCTCTGCAATGCTCTTTTGGAGATACAGTGACCACAACTGTACACAGTGGGGAGAGGAAGGGAAGGAGACCTCACCATAGATCTATATAGGAGCATTACAGTATCAGCCATTTTATTCTCAATCCCTTTCCTAATAACCCTTAACACAGAGTTTGCCTTTTTCACGACTGCAGCACACTGGGTTGACACGTTCATTGAGCTATCTGTTATGACTCAAGATCTTTTTCTCTCTCAGTCTCAGCAAGTTCAGACCTCATTAGCTTATACTTGAAGTTGGGAATTTTTGTCCCAATGTGCATCACCTGACAACAACACTGAGCTTCATTTGCCACAATGTTGCCCACTCAGCCAGTTTGTGGAGGCCTTCTTGGAGCTCTTCACAGTCAGTCTCAGTTTTCGCTATCCGGAATAATTTGATGTCATCTGCAAACTTGGTCACTACACTACTCACCCCTAGTTCCATATCATTTATGAAGAAATGAAAGAGTACCAGCCCCACTCCTGATCCTTGTTAGACTCTACTGCTTACTTGCCTCCATTTTGAGAACTGTGCATTGATTCCTACTCTTTGCTTCCTGTCATTTAACCACTTGGTAATCCACAAGAGAGCCCATCCTCTTATCCCATGACTGCTAAGTTTACTCCGGAGTCTTTTGTGAGGTACCTTGTCAAAAGCCTTTTGAAAGTCCAAGTATAGAATATCTACCTGGTCACTGTTGTATACATGCTTGTTCACTCTCTCAAAGAACTCCAAAAGGTTGGTGAGGGAGGACTTCCCTTTGCAGAAGCCATGCTGATTTTTCCTTAGCAGGCTTTGTCCCTCTATGTGCCTAACAATTCTATCTTAGGGAGAATGTAACATTCCTGTGGGCAGCCCAGTGGCCACATGAGGTCTGGGTGGCTGCAGGGAGTTCCAAACAGCCCAGTTGGAAGTAAACACAGTTGGCCTGGAAGTGACAGACTGCCACCAGCGGAGAGGTGGCACCTGTCCCTGCTGCATATGCAGTTCAAAGGAGGTGATGGGCTGGCAGGCAGGGGGCTGGTGACAGGGAAGGAAGCCTGGTGCAAAGGCAAGCCTTGGGCCAACAGTGATGCAGGGAGGACAATGAGTGGGCATAGTTTTAATACCTGGGGCAGAGTAGAAGATATCAGCAACTCCATGAGCGAGGAGAGGTCAGAAAATCTGGCTCAGGAAGGAGCCAGATTTGAGGACCTGATATTTACCTTTGAGGAAGATTGCACTCGGGACGTGGGCATACCAGTGCAAGGAGACTCACGGTGAAACATAAAAACCTGTAAGAAAGGGAAAAGAAAGTGTGAAACACTGAAGCATTAAGGAGGAACCACTAGGGAACCTTGCCCCAACCAACAGGAGTTATGGAACCAGCCTGAGGCCTATTGGGAATGTGACAACTCCACAAGTATGTGTCATTAAATGCTCAGGGTCATCTATACATTGGGATATGTGAATTACACACTTTGAAGTATGTTCCACTGAGTTCAGTGGTGTGGGTACTTCCAGATAAGTGTGCATAGGACTGGTTGTAAGATTGTGTGAAGCAATTGCCACATGGTCTAACTTAACTGCCTCCTGTTTTCTTGCTGACATTGCAAGCTGACCTAAAGATGACGTGGTGGTGTAAAAAAATTGGTAATTTGTGTTAGGCTATGAAGAGTGGCACTGTAGTGTCCTACAAACCCATGTGGCACAAAAATGAGATGGGCATGATGGGATGGGAACTGGAGCATGGTACCCAAAGCACTGTCTTTAAAATATTTAATACATTGACTTGTTCATTCTTTATTACAATTGTTACATCTGCTCATTTTCTTTATTCTATTCTTTGCTTGTTCTCATTGGTTTCAATGAGAAACCCATTTCCAGCTGTAATATTTTTGTTTTCTCTCCAATTGGTATGAGACATTCAGGGATTGTACAACCTCAACTTGCTGTGTAGAATCCTCATTACTGCAGTTCTTTATCTGCAACTGCACCAGTGAGGGGGAAACCGCAGACCCCACAGGCTTTGTGGAAGTTATCACCACGAGGAAGGGGAGAGTCTAGAGTTGCCAGGTCTTACCTTGGCTGGAGTAGGGGACTTGGGGGGGATTTCAGGGGTGGGTGGGGATGTCACAGAATGTCCCCGATGCAATGACATCGCCTGGAAATGGCAACATCACACTGGGCACTTCGCATGGGGGATGCTCTGATATTCAGGCAAACTCTATGAGGTTTTTTGGCCTCAAAACCAAAGCGTTTGCCCAAATACCAGAGTGCCCCTGCACAACATCCCTAATGGTGAGCTGAAGCCCCCAAAATTGAGGATTTCCCCAGCACCAGGGGAATGGCAACCCTAGGAGAGTCATGCACAGGGCCGGCCCCAGGTGTCTGGGCGCCCTAGGCAAGACAGCCTGGGGCGCCCACCCCACGGGGATGCCAATCTCCCGGTGGGGCCTGGAGACCGGGGGGGGTGGAGCGCCGGCTTTCCTGAGCACGCCGCACTAGCGGCGTGCTCAGGAAAGCTAGGGAAGGGCGGCCGCTTGAACGGCCGCCCTTCCCAGCCCCAGGGCCGGCTGGAGACGGGGGGGTGGAGCGCCGGCTTTGAACGGGCGCCCCTTCCCTCCCAGCCCCAGCACCGGCTGAAGACGGGGGGAGCGCCGGCTTTCCTGAGCACGCCGCAGTAGCGGCGTGCTCAGGAAAGGGCGCCCGTTCGAACGGGCGCCCCTTCCGCCGGCTGGAGACGGGGGGGAGCCAGGGAAGGGGCGCTCGTTTGAACGGGCGCTCCTTCCCTCCCAGCCCCAGTGCCGGCTGAAGATGGGGGGGAGCGCCGGCTTTCCTGAGCACGCCGCAGTAGCGGCGTGCTCAGGAAAGCCAGGAAAGGGGCGCCCGTTTGAACGGGCGCCCCTTCCGCCGGCTGGAGACGGGGGGGAAGCCAGGGAAGGAGCGCCCGTTTGAACGGGTGCCCCTTCCCTCCCAGCCCCAGCGCCAGCTGAAGACGGGGGAGCGCCGGCTTTCTGAGCACGCCGCAGTAGCGGCGTGCTCAGGAAAGCCAGGAAAGGGCGCCCGTTTGAAGGGGCGCCCCTTCCCTCCCAGCGCCGGCTCACGGGGGCGGGGCGGGGCGCTTTGGCGCCCCTGTGGACCCCAGCGCCCTAGGCGAGCGCCTAGCTCGCCTAGTGGGCGAGCCGGCAGTGGTCATGCATGCTGCTCTGAGCTCTTTCAAGGAAAGGTCAGATAAAACACAGTAGTTCAAACACAGCTGCAGCTCTAGTTTTGTCTTTGTCCAGTCAATTGAGAGGACATTCTCAAATGTTGTGCCCTGGCCAAATTGGATACCGGTAGGAGAAATTTCTCTCTTTTCTTGGCAACTAATATTCTGGTTTGCAAAGCAGGCTCAGGGAATTTTTGCCCCCCCCCCCCCCCAGGCAGGCAGGGTTACACAATAGGCACAGAGGCTTGAATTTGGCAAGGAGGCAGACACTTAGTCACACTCTTCTCTCACATATGGCAATTGCAAAGCCATGGCACGGCCAAGCAAGTGGCAGAGCAGAAGGGAAGGCACACTAAAGATCTCAACAGGGGCAATGAAATGGGACACAGCTCCATATTTATATGCAATCTGAAAAGTGCCTTTGACAATGCCCAGCAATCTATTGTACAATCTTCTTTGGTGGTGAGATCGATAATGCACTCTGCTGGTTGCTAAACATGCCTGACTATCACATTATCTGCTGATTCACTCTCTCCTTTCTCTCTCCCCTCCCACTGTTCTCCTTGAAAAGAGAGCCAGTGTGGTGCAAATGTTAGACCAGAGGACTAGGAATGGACAGGCCCACCTTTAAATCCCTATTCGGGCAGCATGAAGCTCCTGGAATGACCTAATGGGCTAGTCACACTCTGTTAGCCTAACCTAACTTCCAGAGATGCAGTGAAGATAAAGTGAGTAAGAACAGACTTATGAACACTGCTGTGGGCTCTGTAGAAGGCCGGGATAAAAGTGTAATGTATAAATAGACATATTTGCCCCCCCCCCCAGCCAACAATCAGTTTCATTTCATTGTTGAAATTGGCAATCTAGAGACAAAGTTAACTTTAAATGCAATGGGTTGGATCCAGTAAGCTTTTCCACCATTGAAAAAGGGAGTATGGGGTCCCCTTTGGCCACTGAAAAGGCTATGCTCGGAATCGTGGGACCAGCATGGACAAAAGCCATGTGGGACAGGGTGTGTAATGAGGAGGAGAATTGAGCAAGATTAAGGGCCAGACTAGGTGTTTTGGTGTCTACCACCGTTTAGAGGTGAATTTAGGCCATTTAAAACTGCTTCAAGAGCCTGATCCTCATTGGGCCTGCAGCATGTCCACATCAGGCAATCTCCCACCCCCGCCACACGCCTGTTCAAGAGCCAAAACAATGCCCTGTGGCTGTTTCAGCACTTGAAAAGGGGCAGGGAAACAAGAGTGCCTGCTCCAATGGAAATGTGGACCCAATTAGGAAGCTTTTTATATGGCCTGAACTCACACCTAAAATTGTAACCTCTAGTTTATTGAATTGTATTGTATAATCTTCCTTGACCCTCAATGAGAAAGGTAGACAATAATGTAAATAAATAATTTCAAATTCCTAAAGAAATAAAATTCTTATTGCCAACATGTAATAACAGTTGGGAGAATTTAAAAAATGCAAGAAATCACACTTCCCCCCCAAGTATTGTATTTGAATTGTCCCCCCCCCCCCGGCTCAGATTGTATACAGCTAACTTGAGTATACAATAAGGATGTTTGTACAAGTAAAGCAGTAGCGTGTCTTGTGCCCACTGTTTTACAGACATTCTGCATAATTTCAGAATAAGGCCAATGAGTAAACAAACGGCACTGGTGTAGCTCTGGATACATGAGGTTCCTTCAACAGGCAGAGTCCCTGATCCTATAGTCACATGTAATTTATACATGTGCAGGCTCTTGTAGAAGGCTTGCTGAATGTGAGCAGGGACAGGGCTAAAACAATCCTCCACCCCCACATGAGAGTTTAGTATCATGCTATCCAGCAGGATTGGTTCTAGATTACTGGGGGCCCTGACCAAAGAGTTCCTGGGGGTCCCCCTCCCCTGTTCATCACCAGATCCCCTGCTTGTGCCTCCCTTCTGGCCCACTCAGCATGTGCCCTCTATTTGTTATGCATTCTTCCTATACCCCTACCTATACCCTTTCCCCTGCCCATGCTTACAGTTGCCTGCACTGCCTGCAGCCTTTTCCCCAATGGTGCTGGACAGTGCATGCAGCTGCAAGCACAAATAGTGGAGCACTTGCAAGTGAGCATGCAGGGGAAGGCAAGGGGGGGGGGGTCGACAGCAGCTCTGGGCCTGATAGCTGTCCCACCTGAGGATGTGCTGATACCTGCCCAGATGCCCAGTCTTTGTTTCTCCCACATCCCCCTGCATGAATGTACACATACAAAGTTGGGTTTCCAGTGCAGAAAAAAAACCTGGAAGTCATTCTAGGAAGCAAGCAATGCCCTGTGCATTTCTCTGACTCACAGTGGTACAAGGTGTTATGCTGACAAGCTGGAAGAAATTCACAGCAATGGCTAATGCCCAGATGTGATAGAATATTTACATGGGTAGCCTTGCTGAAGGTAACTCTGGAAAAACAGAATAACCTAGACATTTCCTAGTTATCTAGCCTTTCAGATCACATCTTATTTCTCATGACTGTGAGCAAACTACACAGCAGAAGTGCTAATTAGTTCACAGCATTATCCTCTCTAGGTTCAGAGATGCTGGGGCTATCTTCAAGTGAGCTCTCTGAAAAAGGGCCGCAAGAGAACAAAGTAGATCACAAGTCCTCTTCTATCATAAGTTAAAGAATAATTTTTTAAAGCTAAAATCATATATCTCAGGTTACGTCTGTGATTCTCAGACAGACTCAAAAGTCACGTCTCTCTCACAGATGGGCCACAAGGCCAAGAGGGAGGAAGATAGGTGGGTGGAGAGGAGGTCTCGGGAAGATGGCTGGCAAATTTGGGTTTGTCTCGGCATAATGTGCAAAATGGCCATGAAATACAGCCTATTGCCCAGGAATGAAAAAAATGAAATATAAACTTGAAAAGTAAAATATAAACTTGTTCAGTAGTTAACTGACGTGAGATTCCTGTGTTTCATGTTGAAGAGGAGGCAAGTAGCATGGAGTTATTTTGCTAGGGGATTTTGAAAAGTACAATGGATCACACTTCAAAAAGTTTGAGGACAGATGGATTATTTCTGTTTTACTGTAGTGTTGTGCATCACTCTTTTGTGAGTATTATGTGTGTGTGTTGTGTGTATGTGTTTGTACTTGCGAGCCTGGAAGTCATGTGACTTCTGGTGACCCTTAGTGGGGCTAGGGCATTTCAGACAGGTGGCGTGATATTACCTGCCTCTGCGTCCTGGCCCTGGTATTCCTTGGAGGTCGCCCTTCCAAGTACTTGCCAGGGTCGGCCCTTCTTAGCTTCTGAGATCTGACAAGATTGGGCTTGCCTGAGTTAACCAGGCAAGGGCCTTTTGTGCATTGTTCTTTGATGTGTGTCAGTTGATAAGAAAAAGGATCAAGGATCATCGACACTTGTGTGACAGGACTTCTCCTTCTTCTCTGAAGCAGAGATTTATTTTTTTTGTCTTAGCAGATCCACAGTTTTCGTAGCATTGAAGTCAGTGGGCTTAAAAGGGTATAACTTTGTTTAAGATTGCACTGTAAATCTTTAGAAAGTACCTTGTCTGAGAGGGCTTTTCCAAGATCCTTATTATTCCTTTCCTTGACAGCAAGTTTTGTTGTTGTTGTTTTAGTGACCCTTTGACGGAATGGGCTCGCCCTGGCCTGCAGGCCCTATTCCACCATGCTGGCTAGGTGTTTCTCAGCACCTGGAGGGGCTTTTCTTCCACTTTCGGGTAGCCCTCCACCACCACCTGACTTTTGCAGGAATTACCCACTGGGAGGGTCAGGGCTCCCAGCTTCCCTTCCCAGTTCTGAGGCCTTGCCTCTGTGTCTTGTGCTGCCCAGCGCAGGGTCACCACAGGGGATCATTTACGGCCTTGCACACCCCTGGAGGAATAGCCACTTGCCAACTGCCTGCTTCCCCCAGTGCTCTTTTTAAAATAGTGTGTCTGAGACACTAGAGGTCTATGTGGTACAGAGAACCACTGCCAGCATCCAAAGTTATAAAGTATTTATTAAAAAGAAAATGTTTACAAGCATATTTTTAGCACAGCACCCGTCTGAGCAAGGTATACAAAAGAAATGGATAAAAACACAATTCTCTGTCCCTCTCTCTATCCACACCATATCAGATGTAAAAATATAGTACAGGCTTCTTAGCTTTAAGAAGTTACAGATCTATACATAGTTCTCATTACCTTGAAACTTGCTCCAGTTCTTTAGGTGAGCACATGGTTAGTGGTCTTTCCAGAGGAGAACTCTGTGTGCTCTCATCACCCCAGGAAAAGAGAGCTCCTTTCTGCTGCAAGGAGTTTTTATCATATTTGTTTTGCCAGCCACTGACCCAGTCATGCCAGGTCAAAGAGGTTTTTCCTGGAGATCTCCAGGAGTCTCCTTCCTAAAGACGCCTTAGCATTTAACACCTCCAAATCTGTGTTCACTGCTTGGGGAAGGGGGATTGCTTGACCCACCCATTATCTCTCCTGCCAGATCCATTAGTATTTGTATGAAGATGGGCTGAGGTATGTCTGGAAAGCAATTGCACTTGCTTCCCCTCTTCTACCTATTCTCTGCCCAGAGGGGGAAAAAACTTTTAACATGCACAGTGAAGGCTCTGCTCAGCTTAAACCTCCCAGGAAAAAAATGCATTTCTTCACAGACCCTATCATGGTATGACTCCCTGACCTGGATAGCCCGGGCTAGCCCAGGCTCATCAGATTTTGGAAGCTAAGCAGGGTTGGCCCTGGCTAGTACTTGGATGGGAGACCACAAGGATTCCCGGGGTCATGACATGAAGGCAGGCAATGCCAAACCACCTCTGAAACATCTCTTGCCTTGAAAACTGTACAGGGTCACCATAAGTCAGGGGTGACTTGACAGCACTTTCTGCCACCATCATGGCATAATGCTTGCCCAACACTAGCAGCATGAGTCTCCTTCTACTGCCTGCTGCTACTGGTCATCAATCTAGCCCAATCCACTAATTTAAATGGACAAGCTATTTTGGTTTCTCATCCATTTTATGAGTTATTAGCTGTATATGGTTCTACTAAGTTGTCAGGAAATAGGTTGATGGGATGAAAACAGCTTGCTTTCAAAGGCTTTGCATTATTTGCACAAAAGGGCATTGGAACAGTGCTTCAGTGAATAGGATCCCCTCAGGGTTATTTATGCACAGAGGGAAAACTTCAGCATTGTTAACGAATGTCGCTTCAGCCCACGTTCAGGCAAACCCAGAAGTCACAGCAAATCTTTCTTACGCAAGGTGATTTCATTTAGTATTGCACATAAAGGTATTTTGCTGTCTTTTGCTTTTCTTCTCTTTCTTGTATGCTCATGAATGCACACATATGATTCATAGTGGATACATAATATCTAAAACAATTGTTATAGTTACAAAGGGAATACTGATAATCTGCTAGGCAAAAACACTGATTTATGTGATTTTGGAGGTTATCTTATCAAAAAGTGCCGGGGCAGATAATAAATGTAATTCATATATGAGTGCCATAGTTATAATATCTAGTATGGAAGATAACATAGATGTATATTGTACATGAAGTTTTCTCTGGGCTCAACAATTGTCTGTATTCAGTCTAAAATCACTACGGCTATAGGCATCTGGCCCAATCTCACTCATTCACATAATTCTGAATAGCAGAGACTTCCTTGCTACAGTGAGGGAAGATTATAAGGTTGAGGAGATATTGTAAAGCTGCCACTAAAGCCATGCAGAATAATGGAAAAGCCTAAGTGTAGAAGCCAGTGCACTGAACAATGAGTGACCACAGGGATGGCCACGCACCGTGAGCACAGCCACAGTGCTTACATTTCAGAAAGACCAGTGGCAATCAGAATATGGCCTTATGTGGGGGAGCTATATTGTCCTGCTGTGTATCAATCCATACAACAATTGCATTCGTCTCAGCAGCTTTCACTAAATGTACCAGTCACAGTCTTTCTCCATTGTAGCCTCTGTCCTCTGGAATGGGTTTCCAGAGAAGCTCACCTTCTCTTCTGCATTTAGAAAGTTCTACAAGGCAAAACTTTTTAGACAGGCTTGTGATGAGGGCAATAGAAACTAAACATGGAGGGTTATTGGCCTGTTCTGTGATGTTTCTTGATATTGTTTAATTGTATGGCATTTCCCCTGAATTAATCTGGATGCAGTTTGGTGAGCTGCCTTGAGTTCCTAAATCAGGAAACAAAAAATCTTTTAAATAAATGAAACAATAATTAAAAAAAAAGCTAGCAGAAATGTAGTACTCTGCATAGGGATGCATAGAGACAGGAAGAATTACCTGCCAGATCAGAAAAATCAATATATCTAATTCTCAACATTGTCAGACAAGACTCAGGTTTACAGAAAAATCTGAAACCTTAAAAAAAAAAATAGAAGCAACACATGTAGCTTTAAGGAATGAATGCCCTTTCAGTGGCCAGTTCTAGACAGCTACAGCAGTATTAGGAGGCTTCCAACCTTGGTTTCTGTCAGTAAAAGACAGGGGTGGGGCAGGGTCCTTTCCAAGGCCATTCTGGCCTTTGAGGGCAGACTCTTCAGGGCAAGGCCTGTGAGCAACCTGCAGATAACTCGCTGCTACACAATTTGCATGACTCACCCAGGACTGGCTGCTTGCCACTGTTTAACAGCAGCCACTCCATGAAATCCAGTGTGGTGTAGTGGTTCAAGTTTCAGACTATGATATGAGAGACCAAGTCTGAATCTCTATTCTGCTGTGGAAGCTCACTGAGTGATCTTGGGCTAGTCACTCATTCTCAGACTAACATATTTCACAGGATTGTTGTGAGGATAAAATGGAGGAAAGGATAGTAACATAAGATGTTTGGGGGAGAATGGTGGGGTATAAATGAAATAAATAAATAATAAAGATAGCTGAAGATGGCAGTTAAAAGGGACGTGAGTTTTGGTGAGTAGAGAAATAAGCAGGGAAAGGTGAGAATGTGGGGGCTGACAGGAAGAGGAAAAGAAGAAATAATGTAGGGAGGCTGATACAGGGGAAAGTGAGGGACCCTTGCAAGTCCCTGGAGGTTTCCCACTGTGTAAATGGCCAGCACTGCACAACTTGGCCATAGTTTTTGCAGACAGAGGCTGCCAGAGTGAAGGAGGAAAAGCTGGTGACAGGTGGCAGATAAAGGTAGATTGGCTGGTGAATGGGAAAGAGAGAAGGAAGCAGGGAAAAAGGGGGAGCTTTCAGGGAAGGAAAAGAGCAAATAATAGGAGAAACTCAATGAGATGCTTCCTGCAAGTTGTTGTTGGTCCCTCACTTGTTACATGTGTTTGTAATATAATCCCAATATAGTACATTTCATGATAATCCTATTAAAATCCAAGAATTTTGCATTACTAACATTCAAGTGGAAGGGGAATGCTGGGTTTTCCCCATAAGACCATAAGCCCTGTTGTGCAAGATCCTACACAAGCGCAAGACCGCCTTTAGATTTAGCTTCGTTTTTCTTGCACTGTCCTCTATCACAAGGAGCAAGAGAGTCCTTCCACATGTGGAAGGGGCCTCTTTGGATCCAGTCCATGATTCTTAGAGTCACACTTTTGCACATTTTCCGTCTTGCATGAAAAATTATAATCTAACCAAAACTCAGCTCTCACAGAATTAGACTGGGAGGATGAGGTCTATGATATCATCAGTCAGAAGATTATCTCTTGCATTTTGGTGGAGGTTTCATGTTCTTTAGAGAGCCTGTGGTGAGGCTGTCACTCTCTGCCACACTCAGAGGCTTTTTTTATTGTCCCTGTCAGTTAGCAGCCCAAGGTTACTGCCAGCTCTCTGTCAGTGCTTTGATTTTTGTCAGCTATGGCCAGGTCCTTTTAGTTATCTGCTATCTTTTCAGCTTTGTTCCGTCGGAGCTCTACTTGTCTACTAATTAGCTCTTTGGAGATTTCCCTTTTAAAACTCACTATCACAGAGGACAGGAACCGTTCAAAAGTTTTGTGCTTCATAGAAATTCCATATTCATCCACATCCCATGCAGCCATCATTTTAAAATTAAAAGTGGCAGCTCAGGCCAATTTGAGGTATATAAGTAACAGAGCCTAGTCTTTTTTTTTTTTTTAAAGAGAGAAGATACCTTCAAGGTTCTTGATCACGTATGAAGACAAATGTCAGAGGCAGCAAGAACCATTTCCATCCAAATGATCAAGTGTGCAAATTAAGAGAAAAAAGGAAACCACCGTTCTGTATAACTTATTCACATTTTCTTTATCTTCTGGTGTGCAAATATTGTGCTAGCTGAATATAAAAGTAGCACAACTTTAGGGTACAAAAAAACCCACACTGTAACAACATCAAGAGTGGTCTTACATCTAAGGAGGGCCCTGAGGATGTCTTTGTTGTCAACTTCAGAAGAAAAGAGAGGAACAGAAGAGGAAACTGGCAGAAGGAATAGATGCCAAAGAGAACTCAAAGGATTAGGTCCGGGTGAGGTGATCGGTATTCGAAAACAGTCTGCCTTCTGGCTCTGATCTAAGGGAATCGGCTGCCAGCCAAGCCAGAGGGCATAACAGCACAAACACACCTTCAGCACACTGCTGGAGGCTTGCCTCAGTGCCTTAAAAATTGTGCTAGCAATTAGAAAGCAAGGTGCAGAGCTGCAATAGGCAAAAAAAGTCTCTGCTTATAAATAAAAGTAATCTTTTTTGCATAATGCCCCAACTAATTTCTTTTGTCTTTCCTGCTGCCAGCCTGGTAACAGTCTCTTTCTTTCAGACACTTTTCCTTGTGGTTCAAATTCACCGATGCTGCAAGTTGCTGTTCCGATGCACTTACACAGTGTTAATGCCTGGAAGATGAAAGTCAAAAACCTTTGAATATATTAATGTTATAACACAGATGTCTTACTTTTCAGACTCTTTTTTTAGAAATATGGTATGGTTAATAATGATGCAGATTGTGCCGGATGGATGAGCAGATGAAACAGGGGAATACAGATTAAATAAAAAAAAATTCTTCAAAGCCGAAGTTGGCTTCATAATTTAACTTCCCTGCTTGTCAGGCTAGCAAGTTGTTAGGTGTAACCGTAGATCATCACATTGTTCTAAAGCATCTGTGTGTAAGTGAACAACTTTAATCTAAACAACACTGCCACAATGGTTCAGAAAAACTTGAGAAAAGAATAATTACAAAAAGGTCTGGTAGCTGAATTCCAGGATTGCTCATAATTAGACATAAGGTTATAACATGCTGAGGTTGGGCTTAGAATGCAAAGTGTGCAACCTTGCTCTCTGAAGCTAACCTTTTACTTGAATGACATGATTAGTTCCCGTAAGGGATTTTTTTGTAGAAAAAGCCCAGCAGGAACTCATTAGCATAATAGGCCACACCCAAGAGCAGAAACTCAGCGTATTAGACCACACCCCTGACAGCACAGCTTATTAGCATATTAGGCCACATCCCCATGCCTTCCCTTGGCTTGCCTGGGCGCCCTGCGACTGCAGGGAGCCTGGGCAAGCTGGCCCTTGGATAGGCTGGGGAAGGCACAGAGAGGCATTTAAATGCCTCCCCGATCCTTCCAGACCTGCCCCCCTGGCCCTCCTGCCTCGGAGTCGCCGGGGTGTCACTCTCCAGGCCTTCCCTCTGTAGCCACACACACAGAGGTTTTGGCTGTGGTGGGTGTAGCCAACTCTGAAGCCAGCTGGAACTCCATTCCTGTGCGTTCCTGCCCAAAATAGCCCTGGTTCCTGTCCTGCTTGCATTGTATATAGTGGGAATCTTCTATTGCCATGAATGAAATGGTCCTGGCACTTGATCCAGATCCCCATATATGAAAGGGCACAGCAAATCACTGATCTGATACAGGTTTACATATGGATCAAGAAGTTGGTAACTATTCGCACGTAACAATAGAGATGGATAACGGTCCTCCTTGTGATATGCACAGCGTCCCTTATGAATCATAGCATTCAGCACTACTAGGAAATGTGTGAAGATCAATCTTTGGATCAGCTGTTTTTCCCCATGCACAGCTATGTTAGGTAAAAGTTGGTAAAATGTAACAGCTGTTTCCTACTTTGAGATCTGTTACCACATCTGCAACCTGATCACTGAATTAGGATGAGTGTTTTTAGTAGATATTGTTTTATATCCCATGAGATCCACTTGTGAAGCTGACCTTGAAGAACAGGACTTTCCCAATTCCTCCTCCTGCAGCAGCCCACTAAGCCCCCCTCCCAATTTCATTCGGGGGGAGTCAGCAGATGTCAAGAACAGCATAGGGGCAAAGTGGGGGGTCAGCAGTGGAGGGAGATTTGGTAGAAATCGTCTCCTCCTCTTCCAAAGACAGAAGTGCCCTTCAGCTCTTTTGGATATGAGCCAGTGTCCTGTTCATTTCAACTTTTAGTGGCTTCCATTGCCAGAGTCTATCCAGAATAGGTACACATTTTTTTAAAGCCTGTACTCTAAACATTGGTGCCATTTAACACGTCTGTGTAGAAACTTCTCCTACTTCTATTTCAGAATCGTAGTACTGAACTATTAATTTTGAGAGGTCTTGTAAAAATGTATTTAGTCATCTGAGACAACCTCACACATTAGTATATGCGGACAGAAGATACCAAATTCGTCTTCACAGTTTTCACTATTTGTCATACAGAGAAGATTATTATCAGCACAAGTGGAAGAGCTTTGGATGTATGCACTGAAACAATCATTCAGTGAGCATATCCAGGTTCCAAAGGAAGTTACATGTAGATATGTGTTCTGATGCCCCATTATGCTTCTCTAACACACACACTCTTGCCCCAGCTGTCTCTAATATGCTAAGATTTGGGGGGAATATGAACTGTTGAAGCTTTCCATGTACTTTACCATTATTTCTATGTGGCTGAAGCTTCCTAATAAATTCTTACTAAACATTCGTGCCCAGATTAAGACAGATATTGATGTTGTTATGTCTCCTCTGAATAATGTGTAACTTGATTCTGAACATAACATGAAAATAGCTCCAGAGACATGATTGCAGCTTGTTCCCAAGTGTGACAGACTGGTTAGGTTCTGCCTTTCCCTAAGAGCAGCCAATGGGAGCTGATGGAATGTTGGTGAGGGAGACTGTGGAAAACATTAGTGAACTCAGTTGGGGAGTGAGTCTGGCTGAATGAAGCTGTGGAGAATAGTAGTTTAAAGCTGTTTGAAAAGGGTTGGTTTGTAACAAAGGATCCCAAATGATGGAATAGGGAAAGAGTTCAAAAGTTCAATTGTAAAGAAATTTGTAACCTCTACTGATCTACTCCTATGTTATGTTGAAACCAGAAATAAAAGTTAACTCCTTGTTTGTTTAACCCTGTGGGCTGGTTGTCTCAGGGAAAGAAGCGCTTGCACGTACACACACAAACTAAAATCTTGGTCTTTTAAAAAGTGGAAGGTTGGCCCCAGTGAATTGAACAGGAGGGACTATGGGCTTGGCAAAAGAAATGTAAGTCAATAATTTGGCATTCAAAAAGAGATTTTGAGGAGCAAATTGCTAAAAATATTAAGACAAACAATACACATTTTAAAAAATATATCTGGAGCAGGAAATCAGCCAGAGAAGCAGTGGGGCCTTTGGACAACAAAGGAATACAGGGATTACTAAAGGAAGATGGGGAGATGGCAGAGAAGCTCAATGATTTATTTGCTTCTGTGTTCACCGTGGAGAGTGTGGGGCCACAGCCTCTATTTTGAGGAAGGGAGTCTGAAGAACTGAGACAAATTGAGGTGATGAGAAGGAGGAGGAGGAGGAGATTGGATTTATATCCTGTCCTTCACTATCCGAAGGAGTCTTAGACCGGCTTACAATTTCCTTTCTCTTCCCCTCCCCTCCCCTGAACAGAAACCCTATGAGGTAGGTGGGGCTGAGAGAGCTCTTTTGAGAACGGCTCCTGAGAGAACAGCTCTGAAATAACTTGTAACAGACCCAAGGTCACACCAGCAGCTGCATGTGGAGTAGTGGGGAATCAAACTCAGTTCTCTCAGATTAGAGTCCGCACTCCTAACCACTGCACTAGGGGTGGCCAAACTTGCTTAACATAAGAGCCACACAGAATAAATATCAGATGTTTGAGAGCTGCAAGGCATGAACAAATATTACAGGTTTTTATTGGGAAATATGCAAATTTGAGTTTTATTAACATTAAATAAAACTGCCAAAAATAATAACAAAAGTGGTAAAAGCAGATATTGATAATGATATTTATTTGTCAAATGATATTTGTCTGCTAAAGATATTTAGCTTCCCCAGCTGCCTTGCTGGGAGCCGCAGGCGGCTCCTGAGCCACAGTTTAGCCACCCCTGCCCTACACCAAACTGGCTCTCAGAGATGAAGTTCTAGACCTATTGGGGAAATTAAAAACAATAAGTCTCCTGGTTCTGATGGCATACACCTGAGATTTATTAAAGAACTCACATGTCTACTAACCTGTATATGTAACCTATCACTAAATTGAACCACTGTACCAGAAAACTGGACTGTAGCAAATGTTACACCAATTTTTAAAAAGGGATCCAGAAGGGAACCAGAAAATTACAGGCCAGTCAGCCCAAGGTCTGTCCCAGGAGAATCAGTGGAAACTGTAATCAAGAGAATTGTTAGGCACAGGGGTCTTTTGGGGAGGAGCGCACCTGAGCGCAGCGGAGCTCAGGAGCCAAGCCCCACCCCCAGCCCACGTCCCCAGGAGTCTTTCAGGCAGCCGAATGTCAATTTCAGCTCCATTATATCCTATGGGCCATTGAAGTCAATGGTGAAAACATAGGGTGTATTATGGGGGATGGAGGGGAGGGGGTTTGAAGGAGAGGCTCCAAACTCACAGGGTAGCTGATGGAGCCTCTCCCCAAGATACCCACCAAGTTTCAAGAACATTGGATCAGGGGGTCCAATTCTATGGGCCCCCAAACAGGTTGTCCCTATTCCCTCCATTGTTCTCTATGGTGGGACAAAAGTAAGTTTTTTTCCCACCATAGAGAACAATGGAGGGAATAGGGGCAACCTGTTTGGGGGGCCATAGAATTAGACCCCCTGGTCCAATGTTCTTGAAACTTGGTGGGTATCTTGGGGAGAGGCTCCATCAGCTACCCTGTGAGTTTGGAGCCTCTCCCTCAAACCACCTCCCTCCAGCCCCCAGAATATACCCTATGTTTTCACCATTGACTTGAATGGCCCATAGGATATAATGCCGAATTGCCGCCAAATTTCTTTCATCCCCTCCTTTCCTTCTCTCTTTTTCCTCTTTCCCTCCTTCTTCTCTTCTCTCTTTCTTTCTTTCCCACCTTCTTCTCTTCCCTTTCTTCCTCCTTTCCCTGTTTCCCTTCTTCTTCCCTCTCTTTCTTTCCCTTCCCTTCCCTTCTCTTTCTTTCCCTCTTTCCTCCTTCTGTGGCCCAACTCTCATGAGAAGGAGTTTAAACTTTAAACCCCTTCTCTTAGCTCCCCCACCCAGACCAGCTGGGGAAGGGAAGGGGAGGCTTTTGAAGATGGCTCCCCCCCCTTTTGCTTCCCCTTCTGACATCACTTCCAGTGATTTCTGAGGGCATGGCATATGCTAATAGCCTAATAGCTCATTAGCATACCATATGCTAATGAGCTCCTGCAGCTGTTTTTCTACGAAAAGACCCCTGGTTAGGCACATAGAGAGACAAAGCCTGCTGAGGGAAAATCAGCATGGCTTTTTCAGAGTGAAGTCTTGGCTCATCAGCCTTTTGGAGTTCTTCGAGAAAGTGAACAAGCATGTAGGCAACAGTGATCCAGTAGAATTTGCTGCCAGAGGATGTAGTGATGGCTACAGGAACACACAGCTTTAAAGGGGGATTAGATAGATTCATGGGGGATTAGTCTATCAATGGCTACTAGCCATGGTGACTCTCCACATTCAAAGGTACTAATCCTCTGAATCGCAGAGCTAGGAGGCAATATCAGGGGAAGGCCTTGGCCTCTATGCCCTGGCCTGTTGGCCCTCCAGAAGAACTGTTTAATCACTGTGTGAGACAGGATGCTGGACTAGATGGACCATTGGTCTGATCCAGCAGGGCTCTTCTTATGTTCTTATATATTTTTTTAGGATGTGAGTGGTGGCAGCATGTGACTGAAGCAGTGTTTGATACCCCAGCCCCAATAGCTCTATGCGGTGTCTGAGTGAGGCTAGATTATTAAAGGGAACTGGGTTACTCTGTCTGTTGGTCTTTCTGTGAGTAAGAGGGAGGACATAGGATGTGAAATAGTCCCAGCTGTCTATATATATATATATATATATATATATATATATATATATATATATATATATATATATATATATATATATATATTGTTGTCAAACATTTTATTAGTTTCCAAAGAAAAAGAAAGAAAATTAAAAATGAGAGTATTACATTGTATCAGTATCCCCTTAGTTCCCTCACACATAACATACAAAGAGAGTTTACCTAAAGTTTAGCCATATTTAACAAGTAATTTCTTGGCAACACTTTCTATTTTTTAATTATTTACTAATTTCTTTTACTACATTTTATATTTATATATTTAGCTGCTGAATAAATTCTTCATAAAGTTTAATTCTTATAACTACTATATCTTATATAGTCTATTAAAACCTTCAAATAACATAGTCAAGCTTCTACTAGTATTTCTTCTAACAAGTAACAACAATAATTCTAAATACCATATTTAACAAAAAGGGGAGGAAGTAAGGCAGTTATATAAATCTTCATAAAAAAATAAAAAATCAAGACATTTAATTGCTAGCTTCTTAGTAGGCTCTTGTGACTTAATGTAATATCAATTTCAGTTTCAACTGAGCTCTTTATATAACAAACAAAAACAACAATAAAAACATGTACATAGTGCTATAACAAGAAAGAAAAGGATAACTGAAGCTGTCCATGCTTCTAGCCGCCACTACCTCCTGTGGCAGTGAATTCCATGTGTTAATCACTCTTTGGGTGATGAAGTACTTTTATCTGTTCTAACCTGACTGCTCAACAATTTCATTGAGTGCCCATGAGTTCTTGTCTTCTGAGAAAGGGAGAAAAGTACTTCTTTCTCTCTCTTTTTTTTTTTTAATATAGTTTTTATATAGTTTTTGGTAAGTATTACATATTATCTTTTATCCCGTACATTTCGTAACGGTTTTTTATCCCTTCTCCCTCCCTCCTCCCCCTCTGCTTTTCCAATGCTTTAGTCCTTTGTTCCCAGCCACGGGCACAAGGTCCGAATCTTGCACTGAATGTCCTTTCTTCCTTCTGTTGGTAGCCACTCCAAGTAGGTCTTCCATTTCGTGCTGATTGCTGTAGTCCTGTCTGCCCATTTGGTCTTCCAGTTCAGTTTCTCTATTATGTCTGACTGTATGAAATCAAACAAATAATTATGCCAGATTTCTACTGTCCATTTACTCTTGTCCTTCCAACCCAGAGCAATCACTGCTTTCCCTGCTAGTATCATTGCTTTGAATATAGCTTGGTTCTCTTTACTTACTCCTGGGTTCCCTATTATGCCCATTAACATTAAATTAAAGTTAATGGACAGTGAAACTTTGCATGTTCTCCTTATAATTTGCAATATTTTTGTCCAAAAGACACTGACCTCTGGGCATTCCCACCACATATGGGAAAACCATCCTTTAGCCAGTTTGCAATGCCAGCACATGGGGCTCATTCCTGGGATCATGTTTGCTATTTGCGCTGGTGTTTTGTACCATTTTGTAAAGAATTTATGCTCCATTTCGTTAAATTTGATCACTTTAATTCCCTCTATTCCTTCCATTATTTTGCTTGCCAAGTTTTCTGATACCTGACCTTCTTTGGTCCAAGTGTTCTGTAGGTAAGATATTGTCGTGTCTATATTTGATATCATTTTCCTATAGATTTTCCCTGCTAATCCTTGTTTTGATTTTTGCATCCCTTTGTATAGTTCTTCTATCGGTTCCTCTATCCATATTTTTTCTTTTTCCTTGATCTTATTAACCATACTATATAGGCCTGTTATTTTTAACCAGTGTTGGTTACCTACCTCTTCCACTATCTCGTGCACCGGTTTTAAGTTACGTCCTCTAAACATGTCTTCCAACCTATAATACCCTTTAGTTTTAAGATATTCCCACCATTTATTCTCTTTTATTTCGCTGTATATTAATTCTAGTGGTGTCCATCTTGAGTTTCTTCTTAGCCATTTCGCTTGCCACTTGCTCCAAGATTCTAATGCTGAATGTCTGGGGCCTTTAATCAATTTGAGATCTTTTTTTGTGGCTTTAGAGAAAATCCCAAATCTTCCTATATTGTTGTTTATCTCATTTTCAAATCTAACCCATTTTTGCTCCTCTCCTTCACCTATCTCTAATAGCGACTTTATTTGAAAGGCTTCATAATATCTATTCAGCTCTGGGACTCCCCAACCCAACTCCTCCTTGAGACCGTGTATCAACCTTTTTTGGATTCTACACTTTTTACTGCCAAATATCCACTTTCTAATTGCCCTATTCCATTGTTCTAACCTTTTGTTATGGGCCTCTAATGGTATCGTCTGGAATAAGTATGTTAGTTTAGGTAACCAGAACATTTTAACACTCCTAATTCTAGTAGATATACCAAGAGTTTTATTTTTCCACTTTCTCATTTCATTCTTTATTTTCTTCCATATCGTGCTATAATTCACCTCCGATATTCTATCGATCTTCTTTTGTAACACTATACCTAAGTATTTGAACTTTTTGGTGCCCATTCCAATATTTGTAATTTTGTTTATTTCTTTTCTTTCCTCTTTGTTCACATTGAGGTACATGATTTCTGATTTAGCCATATTAACCTTTAACCCTGAACAGCATTCGAAGTCCTCTAAGATAATTTTTACTTCTTTTATCGCTTCTTTGGGATTTGTCATAACTACTATAATATCATCTGCAAATAAATTAATTTTTATTTCTTCCTTCTTTACCTTATAACCTTCTATCCTTACACAGTTTCTTATCCTTTCAGCTAGTTGTTCTATTGCTATGATGAATAAGACCGGTGAGAGCGGGCACCCCTGTCGGACCCCTCTCTGGATCTGAAAAGTTTGTGATTTGGCATTATTGACCTTTACCACTGCTGTTCCCTCTCTATATATCTCCTTAATTGCTCTTATATAATTATCTCCTATCTCATGCTTTTTCATAATCTGCCACAAGTATTCCTGAGATAGGGTGTCAAAGGCTTTATAGACATCCAATTTCAAAAGACCTAACTTTTTTTTTTTGACCGTGTTGTAATACGTTTATTATATTCCTAATAGGGTGGGCTATGTTCCTATCCTTTACAAATCCATGTTGGTCTTCTTTTATTATTTTGGGACTAAACTTCTTTAATCTATTTGCCAGCATTTTTGCGAAGATCTTGTAGTCTTGGTTAAGGAGGCTTATAGGTCTGTATGAACCTACCTCTTCAGGGTCTTTATTTGGTTTCAAAATTACTATTATTTCTGTTTGTCTCCATGAATCTGGGGCCCTTCCCCCCTCAAGATTTCGTTGAAGATCATTTGGAGTTCTGGGGCAAGAATGTCTATCATTTCCTTGTAAAATTCACTTGTGAACCCATCTAGCCCAGGGGATTTTCCCTTTCTCAATTCTTTAATTACATCCTTTATCTCTTGTATTGTAATTTCCTCTTGTAATTTGGCTTGCTCATCCTCCTTCAGTGTTATGTTAACTTCCTCTACAAAGTCTGTTGTGTCCCTTTTCTTATATAATTTTTTATAGAAAGACTCGAACGCCTCCCTTATTTCAATGGGATGTTGAGATTTTTGACCATTTACCTTTATACTTTTTACCCTTTGTCTTTCCTTCCTATTTTTCAGGTAATTTGCTAGTCTTTTTGCTGAATTTATGCTATTTCTTTGGAATTCGTTTCTCACCATGGCTTCCCTTTTCCATATTGTTGCTGAGTCTAAGGCCTCCAATTGTTTTTTAATTGTTAATATTTGGTTCTGTATCATAGGATTGTATTTTTGCATTAGTTTACTTTGTAGCCTCTCCATTTCTTGGATTTTGGCCTGTCTTCCTAGATGCCACTCCTTTTTTATATTCTTCTCTTTCTTTATACAGTGCCCCCTTATGACTGCCTTTGCAGCATCCCATAGAATATTGGTGGGTACTGTTCCTCTATTTTCCTCAAAATATAGCTTTATCTGCTCAGACATGTATTGTCTATCCCTTTCTGTGGCCATTATTAAGTTATTATATCTCCATGTTCTGGTTGTTGGTTGCTGAGTGAATTCTATTTCAACGCTTATTGGAGCATGGTCAGATATCCATATTGGGTGGGTTGTAATTCCTTTAATAATCATATTACTATTCTTTTCTAAAATTATGTAGTCTATACATGATACTGTTTTATGCCTACTAGATATATGTGTGGGTTTAGGCCGGTTCCCCACAGACTCATGTGCCTCTATCAGGCCCCAATTTCCTAACTTGATTGATTTATCTTTTGTTATGTCTATATTTAGGTCACCTGTTATAATCACTTCTCCTTCGGAAAATTGTTTTGTTTTTTTAAATATTTTACCCAGGAATTTCTTTTGTCCTTTATTTGGGGCATATATATTTACTATGGTATACTTCTTATCATCCATTTTAAACTTTACTAACAGATATCTACCATTCCTATCCTCTTTTTTTCCATAACCTCTAGTTTAAATTTCTTATGAATCAGTACTGCTACTCCTTTACCCTTGGCATCACCTCTGGCCTCTGCTAGTATCTCCCAAGTCGGATCGTTTAGCAACGGCTTGCTATCTTTTTTTCTTATGTGTTTCCTGGAGGCATAAAACATCAATCTTTTGATCTTTTGCCAGCTTAGCTATCCTGTACCTTTTAAGGTTTGACGTTAATCCATTGACATTCAGTGTAAGTAATCTTATTGTTCTATCCATATTCTTTATGATTCTGGACTTTGAGTTCCCGTGGCCCTGGGATTTTTAAGCATATTCTTAAACTACCCCTTCCCCTTCCCTCCCATCCCTGTGGTAGAGTAGACTTGTGGGGATAAGAAACCTTCCCCCCTCTCCACTTCATGAGGTGCACACATCCCCTCCTCCCCCTTATACTTGTAATATTAACATTAGCTCAACTTATACTTGGATACTTCCCTTTAGGTGTCTTCTTCTAGTGAGTCTGTCCTGAGGCGCTTTTCTCCTCTCTCTGAAGTTCCTTCTTCTGGGTCTGCTTCCCCCTCTGGCTCTTCTTCCATTCCCTCTTCCCTTATGTCTTCAGCGTTTATTCCGAGTTGTTTAAGGAGTTCTTTGGCCTCAAGGGCGTTCCGTGCCATGAGCCTCTTCCCTTCTTGGAATATTATGATTGAAGCAGGATAGCCCCAGGTAAATTTTACATTGTTTGCATATAGTTTTTGGGCATAGGGGCGCATTAAGTTCTTTTGCCTAAGTGTCTCCTGGCAAAAATCCTGTCTCACCCAAACTTTCCTGCCCCTGAAGCTCAAGTCCTTCCTCTTTTTTAGCTCCTTATATATTTGTTGTTGTATTTTTTCTCTGGAGAACTTGATAATAACGTCACGAGGGGCTCCTCCCTTGCCTTTTCTTTGCAGGCGGTGAGCTCTTTCAACGTCTTCTGACTGAATCCTAATTCCATTAGTTGTCAGCCATTCTGTCACTACTTCTTCCAGGTTCCTGTTAGAAACCTCTTCAGAGATTCCTGTCAAAATCAAGTTTGCTCTCCTATTCCTGTCTGAGAGGTCATTTATCTGCTTTGTTAGGGAGCCAATCCTCTGTTCATTAGCCAGAGCCTTTTCTCTGGCAAAATTTGCTGTTTGCTTTATGTCGGCAATTTCTTTCCCTATCTTAGCCATATCTACTCGTACAGCCTTAATTTCTTCGCTAATTTTTTCCTGAGATGCTAGGAATATCTTCTGGAGGTTTGCTATCTGTTCTGACAGTTCCTTGATATTTTTTGCCATCCTTAGCTGTTTAATTAAGGCTTAATGAGCTAGGCTCTTGCTGTGTGAGCGTTATCTCACTGAGTGGTTGTAAATAAAGGGTTTTTTTACTTGCTGTTTCCAGACTCTGCTGCTGTTTGGATCCTTCTTATCTTCCCACCTGGTTATATGCCAGTATTTGGCTGTTTACAATCCTTTGAGCTGTAAATTCCTTAGTTTACGGGGGAGCTCGGAGTTTCAGCGTCCGACTTGGTTTAGCGCATGCGTGCCTCTCCCTCAAACCACCTCCCCTCCAGCCCCCAGAATATACCCTATGTTTTCACCATTGACTTGAATGGCCCATAGGATATAATGCCGAATTGCCGCCAAATTTCTTTCATCCCCTCCTTTCCTTCTCTCTTTTTCCTCTTTCCCTCCTTCTTCTCTTCTCTCTTTCTTTCTTTCCCACCTTCTTCTCTTCCCTTTCTTCCTCCTTTCCCTGTTTCCCTTCTTCTTCCCTCTCTTTCTTTCCCTTCCCTTCCCTTCTCTTTCTTTCCCTCTTTTCCTTCTTCTGTGGCCCAACTCTCATGAGAAGGAGTTTAAACTTTAAACCCCTTCTCTTAGCTCCCCCACCCAGACCAGCTGGGGAAGGGAAGGGGAGGCTTTTGAAGATGGCTCCCCCCCCTTTTGCTTCCCCTTCTGACATCACTTCCAGTGATGTCAGAGGGCATGGCATATGCTAATAGCCTAATAGCTCATTAGCATACCATATGCTAATGAGCTCCTGCAGCTGTTTTTCTACGAAAAGACCCCTGGTTAGGCACATAGAGAGACAAAGCCTGCTGAGGGAAAATCAGCATGGCTTTTTCAGAGTGAAGTCTTGGCTCATCAGCCTTTTGGAGTTCTTCGAGAAAGTGAACAAGCATGTAGGCAACAGTGATCCAGTAGAATTTGCTGCCAGAGGATGTAGTGATGGCTACAGGAACACACAGCTTTAAAGGGGGATTAGATAGATTCATGGGGGATTAGTCTATCAATGGCTACTAGCCATGGTGACTCTCCACATTCAAAGGTACTAATCCTCTGAATCGCAGAGCTAGGAGGCAATATCAGGGGAAGGCCTTGGCCTCTATGCCCTGGCCTGTTGGCCCTCCAGAAGAACTGTTTAATCACTGTGTGAGACAGGATGCTGGACTAGATGGACCATTGGTCTGATCCAGCAGGGCTCTTCTTATGTTCTTATATATTTTTTTAGGATGTGAGTGGTGGCAGCATGTGACTGAAGCAGTGTTTGATACCCCAGCCCCAATAGCTCTATGCGGTGTCTGAGTGAGGCTAGATTATTAAAGGGAACTGGGTTACTCTGTCTGTTGGTCTTTCTGTGAGTAAGAGGGAGGACATAGGATGTGAAATAGTCCCAGCTGTCTATATATATATATATTGTTGTCAAACATTTTATTAGTTTCCAAAGAAAAAGAAAGAAAATTAAAAATGAGAGTATTACATTGTATCAGTATCCCCTTAGTTCCCTCACACATAACATACAAAGAGAGTTTACCTAAAGTTTAGCCATATTTAACAAGTAATTTCTTGGCAACACTTTCTATTTTTTAATTATTTACTAATTTCTTTTACTACATTTTATATTTATATATTTAGCTGCTGAATAAATTCTTCATAAAGTTTAATTCTTATAACTACTATATCTTATATAGTCTATTAAAACCTTCAAATAACATAGTCAAGCTTCTACTAGTATTTCTTCTAACAAGTAACAACAATAATTCTAAATACCATATTTAACAAAAAGGGGAGGAAGTAAGGCAGTTATATAAATCTTCATAAAAAAATAAAAAATCAAGACATTTAATTGCTAGCTTCTTAGTAGGCTCTTGTGACTTAATGTAATATCAATTTCAGTTTCAACTGAGCTCTTTATATAACAAACAAAAACAACAATAAAAACATGTACATAGTGCTATAACAAGAAAGAAAAGGATAACTGAAGCTGTCCATGCTTCTAGCCGCCACTACCTCCTGTGGCAGTGAATTCCATGTGTTAATCACTCTTTGGGTGATGAAGTACTTTTATCTGTTCTAACCTGACTGCTCAACAATTTCATTGAGTGCCCATGAGTTCTTGTCTTCTGAGAAAGGGAGAAAAGTACTTCTTTCTCTACCTGCTCTATCCCATGCAAATCTTATAAACCTCAATCATGTCATCCCTCATTCATCGTTTCTCCAGGTTAAAGAGCCCCAAGCGCTTTAACCTTTCTTCATAGGGAAAGTATTCCAACCCTTTTATCATTCTAGTTGCCCTTTTCTGCACTTTTCCCAATGCTATAATATCCTTTTTTTGGTGTGGTGACCAGAATTGTACACAGTACTCCAAATGAGGTTGCACCATCGATTATGATACTGGCTGATTTGTTTTCAATTCCGTTCCTAATAATCCCCAGCATAGCGTTGGCCTTTTTTATTGCAGTTGCACACTGTCTACACATTTTCATTGAGCTATCTACTACAACTCCAAGATCTCTGTCTTGGTCAGTCTCTGCCAGTTCGGATCCCATCAATGTATATTTATATTTAGGATTTTTGGCTTCAATGTGCATCACTTTGCACTTGGCCACATTGAACCCCATTTGGCACATTGACGCCCACTCACCCATCCTCGACAGATCCCTTTGAAGTGCCACACAATCCTCCCTGGTTTTCACCACCCTGAACAACTTCGTATCATCTGCAAATTTAGCCACTTCACTGCTTACTCCCAACTCCAAATCATTAATAAACAGGTTAAAAAGCATTGGATCGAGTACTGATCCCTGTGGTACCCCCACTGCTTACCAACCTCCACTGAGAAAATTTCTCATTTATACTCACTCTCCATTTCCTATTAATTAGCCAGTTTTTGATCCACAAGAGGACTTGTCCTTTTATCCCATGACTATTGAGCTTACTTAGGAGCCTTTGATGAGGAACTGTATCAAAAGCTTTCTGGAAGTCAAGGTAAACAACATCTACTGGGTCCCCCTTGTCCACATGTTTGTTCACTCCCTCAAAAAATACGAACAGGTTAGTGAGGCAAGTTCTTCCCTTACAGAACCCATGCTGAGTCTGCATCAATAGTTTTTGTTCGTCAATGTGCCTACTAATTCTTTCCTTTATAACAGTTTCCACCAACTTATCATGTTCATATATTAAAAGAATTAAAGAATTTGAGTTGTCTGGTTTTAGATTTTAACATTTTTAGAGAACAAAATTTAAACACACTGTCCTTAGCCCATAGTTCTATTCATAGTTTAGTCGTTCATGGAACTTAATACATATTTTCATATATTTTCATTAAGCTGCGTTATAAATGAAGAAACATGACCTCATTGCCTTCCCCAAGGAATCTTGTTGGCTACTGTGAGAAACAGGATACTGGAAAGTTTGGAGTTTTGTTTTGATCCAGGAAGCCTCTTATATGTTTCTCATGAACTTATGAATCACTCATATTTGCTCAGTGAGAAAAGATGAAGTGTCACTGTTCAGCTGGCAAGCCTGAAGCAGGACAACTAATTTAAGTACAAGGATTTTGACCTAAAGTTAGACAATATCAGCTCCAATTTTCCACAGCATTTAGTAACTGACAGTCACTGAATGGTGATTCCCAGACTTTAGCCTACAGCTCTTCTCCCTGCGCATTAGAGAAAGATATAAATGAAGGAGACCGGGCAATGAACCAACAAATACTTTGAAGGAAGGGAAATGTATACAGCCATTCTGGCAGAACATAAACTTTCTACTTATACCCTGTTAAAGCATTCAGTAATGGATCCCAGCAGTAATGAAACAGGAGAGAGATGTCTTGAACAAAAGGTAAGCTTAAGTTTCTTGAGGAAAAGCAAAAGCGAAGACAAAAGGAAACATCTCAGTCACACAGGGGAAGGCACGGAAAGAATGACAGCCTCATCAAAGGTGAAGGGGGGAAGAAGATGAGGAATGGCAGTATCAGCCCAGCACCTCTGCCCCCAAGAGCCTCAGGTAGTAAGCTGGGAGGCTGGTGGCATCAGGGAGGCCAGGTGTGCCCTGGTGGAGGGTTCAGCAGAGGTGATAGTGAAGGAATACCTTGCTGAGTCCCCTGAGCCCACTGACCCCAATCCCCTGGAATACTGGCCACGCAAGGCTGGCATCTGGCCCAACCTGTCCTGCTAGGCCATGAATCTCCTCTCCTGCCCCATCCACAAGTGTCCAGAGTGAGTGGGTTTTCTCCCACCTGGGAGACATTCTCACCCCCCACTGCTTACACCTGGATGCAGACCTGGTAGATAAGTTGGCTTTCCTCAAGGTCCACCTCCCCCTGCTGGGCTACCCTTCTCTGGACCTTGGGGAGTAAAGATCCAGTACCCCATCTCCCTCCCTTCCCCACATCCATCTCTTCATGATTTCTGTCCAGCCTCCCCCTGTCCACACCTGACTCTTCACCATATCTATCCCCCCAAGAGTCAATGCTTCAAGCCACCCGTCCACGTCTTTCTCCTCATGATTTGTGTCCCCCCCAAAATTGGTGCTTCCAGCCTCCCCTCATCCTCACGAATTGTGTCCCACCAAGAACTGGCATTTCCAGCTTTCCCCCTACCCACATATGCCTCCTCATGATTTCTGTCCCCCCCAATGATTGTTGCTTCCAGCCTCCCAAGCCCAAGGGGAAGTGTGGCGGACTACCCCCAAAACCCTGTCACCAGGTGGAGGTAGGCGGTTGACTTCCTCCTGAGCCCAAGGAGAAGCATTGCCCATCTGCAGCAACAATGTCTGTGATGAGGAGGCAGGCAGTACTCAGGCCCCCCAAGCCAATCCTCACCAAACTTGGAAGGCAGGTAGAGGGGTATCCTGGGGAGGTCTGTGAGTTAGATGCCTCTAGCTTTCAGGGGTGGTATTCAACACACTTTTCCCGAACCTGCATCTGTGATTTCCCCAAAAAGCACTTTCTTGGGGGCACTTGCTTTGGAGGGGGCACTACCTAGACCCCCCACTGCCAATCCAAACTTGGAGGGCAGGCAGGGAGGTCTTCTGTAAGTTTGATACCTCTAGATTGCAGGGGGTCCATTTGACATACTCCTGAACTTTCCTGGGGTCACCTGCTTTGAGGGGGCTGTAAGTCTGCCCCCCTAAATCCAACCCCAGAAAACAAACCAGTTTGGTAAATGGGAAAGTTTGTAAAGGTTCATGATTCATGAGACCACTTGAGCCATGAACTGGGATAAACCTCCATTTTCCCAGTCCGTGCCCATCTCTATGTTGATTCCTTTCTTTGCAAAAACTGTAGTATCTCTTGTAACTGCTACAATGTGTGTCAAACAAGCAGCTGTTTTGGACTTGGTTGCCATGGAGATGTGAGGGGGTGCAACCAAGAATGTATAGTTTTGTTTCTGGCCTCTGTACCATTATTTATCTGATGTGCCATGTAACCTTGAGACCTGCACTGTCTTTGGTATTCTCTTTCCCCTGGGAATTTTGGGCAGTTGGTTGGCAAACTTGTAGCTTAGGTGTGATTGGCCAAGAGCCATTGATGTCTCATTTGATTGCAGTATAATTGCTTGCTTCACACCCTTGACCCCAGTTCTAACAAAGAATGTTATGAATTTGGATCCTATCAATGTCTCAATAAACTTTAATTCTTCTGAATGATAGTTATTGGGAACTGATTTCTCCAAGGGCTCTGACAATGGGATGGAGTTAGGATTCTTTCTGGAAATTCCATGTCCCGTATGAAATAAATTATCAGGTCATATCCCTCTCAGTTTGTGAACTTCATTATTCTTATTCTTACAGTTTCATACCAGGTTTGCAAAACAATATTGAACAAAAACCTGGTCTAAAATCATAGGGATACTCAGTGAGCTCTATACTACATATAGTGGGGCTTTTGGACATTCCTTTCGATAAGCAGCAGTCAGTGATGCTAAATACGTTTTCCATTCTACTCATACATTGCTGGATTCAAGCCAGAGGCTGGGAATTCTTGGCCTATTTTATAGTATTTTGTTAAACAAATGAATTCTAAATTGCATTATATAACTGGGCAAATTTGGTTTAAGCATCCATTAAAATAGTCTTTCTTTATAAAAACTTCTGATTAAGTGCAAACCTTCAGCTTCATTTTGAGGACACCTAAAATATTTGAAGTATGTCAGAAGAAAATGGCTCAGTAGAGCAGCTAGATCAACATCTCCTCTTTTGGAAGCTAATCAGTTGCGGCCTGCTGGTGTTTAGTTCTGAACAACTTTTGAAACATAGTTTTCTTCCAAAGAATAGACTAAAGCATGAGTGAGGTGAAAAATATAATTAATAACTAGGCAGGAAATGTAAAAATGCGACTTCTCTGTGCCTTACAAGCAATGAGCAGCCCACCTGGTCCCTTTTGGGCTAAGCTGTTTGATCAGTTTCCTTCGGTCTCTGTGGATGTCCTTATACGAGTCTAATTGAAGGACCCCTGTTCTCTTTTTATTTTTGCTCTATGAAAAATGCATTGGAGATGTCTTATAATGAACTTTGATATGGTGAAATGATAATAATGTCCTAATTATATATAAAAATGTAATTACACTTGCTACTATTATAGAAAAACTCCCTTTATAATGAAGTGTTATGTTGGAAAAAAGATTTCATTATAGGTGGATTCCTTTACTTGTTAATTTGGCCTGTGATTCATCACTTTAATAAGAAAAAAAATCTTTCTAAGTTACTTTTGATGTTTCTCATTTATGGTTCATTTCACAGCTCACACCTTAAGATGCCACAATGGCAAACTTTTAAAAGATTCACTTAAAATGTCTTTCTCTCTCTCTTTCTCTCTCTCTTTCTTTCTTTCGACGGTTCTGCAACCCCCCCCCAGCATTCAATAAAAACCAATAAAACCAGCAGAATAAACAACAATAAAGCAATGGAAACATTAGATAATGATAAAATATGATCTAGTTTTTTAACAATAAAAGCCATACAGTTTAAATTAGCCAATGAATACCTACATACATATAAAAATTGTTCCCTGGGAGAATGAAAATGCTTTGACCTGGTACCTAAAACGTAGCAGAGAGGATCCCAGGCACAGAATGAAAACTTAGGAAAGGTTCTCTTTAATTTCTATGTTTATCTGTCTGTCTGTATAGTGCCTGTTTATCCTGCTGTTCCTCCAAGGAGCTCAGGGTGGCACACACAGTTCTCCCTTCCTCCTTCTGTCGTCAGGACATGTAGCCTTTTGGGTAGAGTAGGGATTTGAACCTGGGTCTCCTAGATCCTAGTCCAGCACTCTAACCCCTGCATTATATGGGCTTTCAGTTCCTCTAATTTCTTTACTAGAAGTATTAACTGTTGAAAAATGGACTTGTGCAGATCCAAGGAAACGGTTTTATCAGCCAGACAGTTTCACTGTTCAAACATTTTTCTTGGGAGCTGTATTGTATGACAGCTAAAATATAAGCATGGAAGGAATATCAGTATAAATGTATGATGATGTCATTGTGAGGTAGGGGCACAAGAAAGGGAGCCTTTATTGTCACCTCAATATAAAACGTGGCTGTTAAAGGGACTGTTAAGTAATCTGCTTTACCACAAGGCCAGAATAAGGGGATACAGTGTACAACAATCATCTGAGGGAACTGACACTTCAGATCAATGGAAATCTGGAACAGGATAAAATTAATTTATAAGGGGTGTCGGGTCCAGGGGTGCCCACCGGGGGTGCCTCGAGGGGCCATCAGCTGTAGTGGGAGGAGTTCCAGAAGGGAACGAGAGTCTCAGACTGGGAGAGGCCTGGGGTTGCGGCACCACCAGGACACTCTTCCCTCGGAACAAGCAGCTGTTCATCCCTCTCTCTGAACCACTCAGGCTCTCATCTCCGACATCCTCCCCGACTCTTGTCTGCTTCCCTCCTTTATACTTCAGCCCACTCTTGTGTCTCCTCCCCCTTCTAGCTCAACAGTGTAGTATTGCCTCTGTCTTCTGTCAGTCACCCCTGTTTCCCTCTCCTTGGTGGAAACTCCCTTGTGCTCCCCTCCTTGTCCCACCTTCTGCATCTCCCCCTTCCCAGCCCCACCCTCAGGAATCACCCCGCATGTAGGTGAGGTCGCTTCTGGGGCCGATGTCATCAGCGGCAATTCCCGGCCCCTCTCCAGCAGTGGTAAGTGACCCCGGGAGGCTTGGGCATTGAGGGAGGGACCTTGGGGCTGGGGCTGGGCGCATCCTGGCTGTGCCCTCGGCTGGCCGAGCCCAAGTTTGGGAGAAGACAACCGGGCAGGTCCAGGCAGCCTCTCCGATGTCTTTGATCCTGGCAGTCATTTCAGGGGCCCCTGCACTGCCTGCCCCCACGAGCTCCTCGTCTCTGCTCATCTTTGGGAGAGATGTGGGTAGAGGTAATAGAAGTTTCCTGACACCTTGTCAGGGTTCCCAGTCAAGTCACTCAACAATGTTCCTTCAGAAGTTTCAGTTTATTGAGAACTAGTACACAGGACATCATGAGCTCTTGTGTCAGGAATGGTGGGCAGCAATCCAGGAACCCTAGTTATACCTTTTTTATACATGACCCCCTGATATATCAAAGCCAATAAGCAAGCATCTGAAAACACAGGCAAAAAGACAATGGTTACATTCCCAGCGGGAAACTAGGAGCAGGCAGCGCTAAGCTTCAAGGACACAGGATAGATAACAGTACGTCTCAGAGAAAGAGAGAGGGAAAGGAGGAGGGAGGCCAGTAACAACCCACACATTCCAAAACATGCCGACCTAGCTGACAGAGTCCCAGGTTTAAACCCCTACTCTGCCATGGAAGCTCACTGGGTGGCCTTGAGCCAGTTACCCATTCTTAGCCTAACTTACCTCACTGGGTTGTTGTGAAGATAAAACAGAAGTGAGCACAATGATGTAAGCTTGTTTGGGTCCTCATTGATTAGAAAGTCAGGTTATAAATAAAATAAATGTTATAAATGAAATAAAAAATATAGTTGAGGATGAGGTGGAAAGAAGAGAAGGAAGCAAGGAAAGTTGAGAATATGTGGGCTGCCAAGAGGAGGGAAAGAGAAAATAGTGTAGGAAAATGAGGACCCTTGCAAGCCCTTTCAGATTCCCCACTGTGCAACAGGACCTGGCCTAGCAGCCAATACCCTGCAAATGGGCCATAGTTTTCCTAGAGAGAGGCTGCAGGAGGTAAAGAGGGAAAGCCAAAAAGAGGGGGACAGATAAAGGAAGGTTGACTGGTGGGTGGGAAGGATAGAAGGAAGCAGGAAAAGGGGAGAGGCTATGGGAGCTTCCAGGGAAAGGAAAGAGGAAATAGTGTGGAAGGAAAATGTGATGCCCCCCAAGTCCTTGTGGGTCACTTCCTACCCCAAACCTTGCCCTCCCAGGGCTCCACCCCCAAGTCTCCAGGAATTTCACAACTGGCAACCCTAAGGGGGAACTGATCTCTGTAGCTGGGAGATCCATTGTGAGTTCAGATCTCCAGACTCCACCAGGTGATTGGCAACCCTAGAAGGAGAGAAGGAAGTAGGAAAAGGGGACAGGCTGTGGAGGCTTTCAGGAAAGGGAAAGAGGAAATAGTGGGAGAGGGGAAAATGTGATGCCCCCCAAGTCTTTGTGGGTCCCTTGCTGGTTTTGTCTAATACTGTATATGTCAACTATAATATAGCATATATCAAAATATAACATAAATAAAGAGTATTTTCTGCCACTGAAGTATGAGAGAACAAATTTTCCTCTTCCTCCTCCTCCTCCTTCTCCTTGCTATGGCAAAGTACACATTTTTTTTTTTAAAAAAATATGTTTTTATTATTAAGCAAATATAAAACAATTAATATAAACATAGAATCCCAAACAATACAAACTTTATAATGTTAATAATATTCTTGATATTCTGTTTAGTATATCTTCCTAAAACTTAACTATTTAAAACTCCTAACATTTTCCAATAATACAGCTGAGTTAGTAACTATCTTAAATAAATGAAAGAATTTAAGTTCAACTAGATAGTGTTTACTGACAAAAAATAAAATATACTCTAAACCTGGGACTGAAAAAATAAACACTTTAGATGAAACCAGGTAAGCAGGAACAATTCCATTCTGTGCCATGTCATTTATGTTTGGAAACCATTGTTCAACAAAACTAGATTGATAGCTTTATGTTCAACTTGTAACAATCTATTTGTAATTTTTTCTAAAATATAACAGTTCCATCTTTGACATCCATAACGATATTGAAGGTGCCAATTTTTTCTTCCACTTTGAAGCTATTGCTGTCTTTGTACCAGTTAAGAGCCAGTTTGGTGTAGTGGTTAGGATCGTGGAATCTAATATGGGAGAAGTGGGTTTGATTCCTCACACCTCCACATGCAGCTTCTGGTGTGACCTTGGGTCAGTTACAAGTTGTTTCAGAGCTGTTCTCTCACGAGCAGTTTGCAAAAGAGCTCTCTTGTCCCCACCTACCATATAGGGTGTCTGTTGTGCGGAGGGGAAGGGAAAGGAGATTATAAAACGCTCTGAGAATCTTTTGGGTAGTGAAGGGCGGGGTATAAATCCAATCTCTTCTTCTTTGTCCTCCACTCATCTTCTTCTCAGATTCTTCTGTATTTGTGGTATTGGAAAATCTTCTCATAAATTAAGCAGTATTAGCTCAGTTTGAAAAGGGAATGAATATCCTGCTATTAATATAATCAATTTCAGTACCTTTTGCCAAAATTCAGTAATGTGATAACATGTCCACCAACAATGGTAATATATCCCCTCCTCACCACACAGTTTCCATTACTTCAGATTTTTCAAGGGATTTATATGATATAATTGTATGTGGGTTAAATACCAGTGGGTATTGAATGTCGTTAATCCTGTAGCTTTTAGTGTCATAAAGGGTTAGTCCATATAGAGTCCCATTGCATATCAGTAATAACTGTGGAGCGATCTAATTGTCATGTATTTTTGTATAGCAGCACTTTTGAATTATCTAGATTTGATATATTTTTGAGATTAGCCCATCTTGTGTTTTACTGTATTAAGAACATAAGAACATAAGAGAAGCCAATGTTGAATCAGGCCAACGGCTCATCTAGTCCAACACTCTGTCACACAGCAGCCAAAATATACCAGGTGCCATCAGGAGGTCCAGCAGTGGGGCCAGGGCACCAGAAGCCCTCCCACTGCTGCCCCCTCCAGCACCAAGAATAGAGTGCATCACCTGCCCCAGACTGAGAGTTCCCATCTATACCCTGTGGCTAATAGCCACTGATGGACTTCTGCTCCATATGTTTATCTAATTCCCTCTTGAAACTGTCCATGCTTGTAGCTGCCACCACCTCCTGTGGCAGTGAATTCCATATGTTAATCACTCTTTGGGTGAAGAAGTATTTCCTTTTATCTGTTCTAACCCGACTGCTCAGCAATTTCATGGAGTGCCCACGAGTTCTTGTATTGTGAGAAAGGGAGAAAAGTACTTCTTTCTCAACCTGCTCAATCCCATTCATAATCTTATAAACCTCAATCATGTCACCCCTCAGCCGTCGTTTCTCCAAGCTAAAGAGCCCCAAGCATTTTAACCTTTCTTCATAGGGAAGGTGTTCCACCCCTTTTATCATTCTAGTTGCCCTTCTTTGCACTTTTTCGAATGCTATAATATCCTTTTTGAGATGTGGTGACCAGAACTGTACACAGTATTCCAAATGAGGTCGCACCAATGATTTATACAGGGGCATGATGATACTGGCTGATTTGTTTTCAATTCCCTTCCTAATAACCCCCAGCATAGCGTTGGCCTTCTTTATTGCAGCTACACACTGTCTAGACATTTTCATTGAGTTATCCACTACGACTCCAAGATCTCTCTCTTGGTCCGTCTCTGCCAGTTCAGACCCCATCAACGTGTATTTATATTTAGGATTTTTGGCTCCAATGTGCATCACTTTGCACTTGGCCACATTGAACCACATTTGCCACGTTGACGCCCACTCACCCATCCTCAACAGATCCCTTTGGTAGTGCCTCACACTCCTCCCTGGTTTTCACCACCTGGAACAACTTCATGTCATCTGCAAATTTAGCCACTTCGCTGCTTACTCCCAATTCCAAATAATAAACAAGTTAAAAAGCATCAGACTGAGTACTGATCCCTGTGGTACCCCACTGCTTACCACCCTCCACTGAGAAAGTTTCCCATTTATACTCACTCTCTGTTTCCTATTTATAAGCCAGTTTTTGATCCACAAGGGGACTTGTCCTTTTATCCCATGACTATTGAGCTTACTTAGGAGCCTTTGATGAGGAACTGTATCAAAAGCTTTCCGGAAGTCAAGGTAAATAATATCTATTGGATCCCCCTTGTCCACATGTTTGTTCACTTCCTCAAAAAACACTAACAAGTTAGTGAGGCAAAATCTTCCCTTACAGAACCCATGCTGAGTCTGCCTCAATAGTTTTTGTTCATCAATGTGCCTACTAATTCTTTCCTTAATAACAGTTTCCACCAACTTACCCGGTATCGATGTCAGACTGACTGGCCTGTAATTTCCCGGATCTCCCCTGGAGCCCTTTTTAAAGATGGGAGTGACATTAGCTACCTTCCAGTCCTCAGGAATGGAGGCAGATTTTAAAGAAAGATTACATATTTTTGTCAGGAGATCCACAAGTTCACATTTGAGTTCTTTCAGAACTCTCGGATGAATGCCATCCGGGCCTGGTTATTTATTAGTTTTTAAATTGTCCATCAGTCGGAGGACTTCCTCTCTTGTCACCGCAATCTGATTCAGGTCTTTCAAACCCCTCCCGAAATCGGTGCTTCTGGAGTGGGCAAGCACTTCTCCTCTTCCACAGTGAAGACAGAGGCAAAAAATGCATTCAGCTTCTCAGCCATTTCCCTATCATCCTTCACTACTCCTTTTACCCCTTGGTCATCCAAGGGCCCCACTGCCTCCCTGGCTGGCTTCCTACTTCAATGTATTTGAAGAAAGTTTTATTGTTGGCCTTTATGTTTTTTGCGATATGCTCCTCATATTCCCTTTTTGCTTGCCTGATCACAGACTTGCATTTTATTTGCCATAGTCTGTGTTCCCTTTTATCAACCGCACTAAGACTAGCTTTCCACCACTTAAAGGAATCCTTCTTACCTTTTACAGCTTCCATTACTTTATTTGTTAACCATGCAGGCTTTTTTCTATACCTATTTGTGTCTTTCCTAACCTGCGGTATATATTTTTTCTGAGCTTCTAGGACTGTATTTTTGAATAGTCTCCAAGCTTCCCCAATGGTTTTGACCTTCTCCACTCTTCCTTTCAATTTCTTCCTCACATGTCCCCTCATACCAGAGAAGTTACCACTTTTAAAGTTAAAAGTGGTTGCATCAGTCTTTTTGGGCAACTCCCTATCTGTACAAATGTTAAACTCAGTGACATTATGGTCACTGTTCCCAAGTGGTGCAATCACTTTTACATCTCTCACCAGGTCTTGGGTGTTACTTAGGACCAAATCCAGGATCGCCTCTCCCCTGGTAGGATCTGTGACCATCTGTTCCATAGCACAGTCATTGAGAGTGTCTAAAAACTCAATCTCTTTTTCCCGACTAGAACTCATATTGACCCAATCAATGTGTGGGTAGTTAAAGTCGCCTATTACGACACAGTTATTTCTTCTAGCCGCTATCTTTAATTCATTCATCATTTTATAATCCTCCTCTATCTTTTGATTTGGTGGGCGATAACAAACTCCCACTGTTAAGCTTCCTTTTGGACCCACTATTTCAACCCATAGCATTTCCAGAAGCGAATCCAGTTCTCTTACCCTCTCAATCTTACTGGACGGTATACCCTCTCTGACATACAGAGCCACCCCACCTCCAACCCTTCCCCCCATCCTTCCGATATAATTTATAACCAGGAATCACCGTATCCCACTGATTTTCCTCATCCCACCAAGTTTCTGAAATACCCACAATGTCTATTTCCCCCCCAACACCAAGCATTCCAACTCCCCGATTTTACCTCGGAGACTTCTAGCATTTGTGTATAAACACTTATAGTTTCCCACGTTTGTTAAGCCCACAGCCTTCCTCTTGCTGCCTCGAGACCTTGCCAGACAGTTCCTATCATTAGCCACAGTCTCAGTGGACAACTGTAATCCATTTCCTTGTACAAAAGTAATAGCTACCCCTTCATCTCTTTGAGATGAGCCATCCTGAACCAGAGACTTTTCATCTCCTGTCGGCTTTCCCCCATTATTCAGTTTAAAAACTGCTCTGCCACCTTTTTGATTTTGATTGCCAGCAGTCTGGTTCCTTCTCGTGACAAGTGGAGACCGTCCCTTTTGTACAGCTCCCTCTTGTCCCAAAAAGCATCCCAGTGCCTAACAAACTTAAATCCTTCCCCCCTACACCACTGTCTCATCCACGCATTGAGACTCCTGATCTGTGCCTGTCTCTCCGGCCCTGCGCGTGGAACAGGTAGCACTTCCGAGAAGGCTACCTTGGAGGTCCTGGCCTTGAGTTTCCTGCCCAGCAGCCTAAATTTCTCCTCCAGGACCTCACGACTGCATTTCCCCACATTGTTGGTGCCGACGTGCACCACGACCACTGGCTCCTCCCCAGCACTATCTACCAGCCTATCTAAAACACATGTAATGTCCGCTACCTTCGCACCAGGCAGGCAAGTCACCATATGGTCAGTACACGGGTTCGCCACCCAGCTGTCTACCTGCCTAAGGATCGAATCACCAACTACCAAGAGCCCCCCCCCCCTTCCCAGGGATGGTTCCTTGGTACGAACCGTTCACCAGCTGAAGAAGAGGTCCCTTCTGAGGGCACATTCCCCTTATCCTCAGCATGGTGCCCCGTTTCCCCTTGACCCTCATGCTCCCTAGCAGCAGCCGGGCTACCAGATCCAGAGTGGGACATACCTAACAAGTCCACGAGAGTCTTCCCCGTGCACCTAACTGACTGTCTCTGCTTCTCCAGGTCAGCCACCTTGGCCTCAAGGGAGCAAACTCCTCCCTGAGAACCAGGAGCTCCTTGCACCGAGCACACACCCAGGACTTCTGACCAGTGGGCAGATAGTCGTACATGTGACACTTCAAGCAAAACACTGGATAGCCCCCAACCCCCTGCTGGCATTCTGGCTTCATAATTGTTTTTAAACAAATACTTTTCTATAACCCCCCTTTTAAAACCCTTTGTATTTATATGGTTCCTGTTGTAGGAGTCTACTTACCTTACTGGGAACCCAAGGAGCCAAGGTCCCTGTCTTTCTGGCTCTTCCTGGGCTTCTTACAGAGCCCCTAGGCTAAGAGCCACAGGCAAAGAGCCTCACCCTTTTGCTCTCACCCTTCGGCTCGTGCCAGAGGCTTGTGCCTCTTGCAAGCTTCCTGCCTTAAATAGAAGTGTCCCCCAGGAGAGGGTGTGGCCAGCAGCTACTCAAATTCACCCAAGGCACTTAATGACAGGCAAACAATGACCCTTTCACACCCCAACTCCAGCAGCCAGGAGTCTGCTATTCAGTTTCACCCAGGCACTTAATTACAGGCAAACAATGACCTTTCACACCCCAACTCCAGCAGCCAGGAGTCTGTTACAACTCACCCACACACTCCCAAATACAGTCCCCCACACAGTACCTTCTCAGCTAAAACACCTCAGCTGAAAGTAAATAAATAAAAATACCACTCACCCCTCTGGCAGCTCAAAACACCTTGCTCCTTCTCAGAGCTCAGCTATGAGTTATTCTTTTACTAACTTTTCAAACTCAGTTAATTGTCGTAGAGTTCTTATTTTCTACATGTGTGAACATGCTGTTTAGTTGTAAATACTGAAACCACATTCATTTTTATTTAGTTATGCTTCAAGATCCATTTTCTCTAGTATATGTCTGTTACAGAATAAATCAATCATCCAAGATATCTTTGCAGATTTCCAAATTTTCATGTAGTTAGTGTCTTCCCCTGGCTTAAACCATTCTTGATTTAAGAATGATGATACTGAGGAAATTTAGGCACTGATTTATTTCTGGTTTTATCCCAAATTGATAAGGAGTCTTGCAAATATGGGTTACAATCAGTAAAAGGATGTCTGTTACACTGCATGTTCCTAATAGTATCTGAAAGTGATTTAATATGTGTGTAAGATTGCTCTATTTGGGCCCCTTCCAGTCAATTATCATCTTGTAGGATAGTTCTAATATTTGCTATCCTGGTGGCCTCATAATAAATCTTCAAATCTGAGAGACCAAGACCTCCAGCTTTGTGTGGGCAGTGTAAAACATTAAAATTGATACGTGGCCACTTATAATTCCATAAGAATTCATTTAAGAATTTTTGCCATAATTTTAGATTCTTGCAAGGTATTGAGATCAATAATGCTCTAAAGCAAAATTGAAATTTGGGAAATATAAGTGATTTAATTAAATCTAATCTCTATCTAGCCATGACAGCTCAAACTTGTCCCAGGTTTTCAGTTGCATTTTTATGTCATGATTGGTTTGCTGTGGTGCGCGCAACGCTGGCTGGCACGTTAGTGCCCAAAGGGAGTTAGAGTACCCAAAGAAGACTGAAGTCCAGAACTTAGGTGCAAATACAAAGTGAATTTTATTTACACTCTGCCACCACCTATATACAGTTCTTAGTGTCAAAGTGCTCCGCTGCAATCAATCCAAGTGAAGAGCATAAAACCACTGTACACTCTGTACATTTATACAGCCTCTGGCCAATCAGCACACAGCTGATGCAATCCAGATGCAATACTCAGTGTCAGGCTGGACTGCCTCAGACTGATTATAGCCAGCCTCTTTGCAGTCACATGCTGGCACTAGCTGTCATTCCCTTTGACACTAGATCAAACTCATCTAGGCCAGCCTTACCTAAACCAGTGAATCACAACAAGGTTTTGATATGATTATGTTTCATAAGATCTCTCAGATCTAAAGGGATGTGCACCCCTAGATAATGTCAGCTTTGTGTGATCCATTTATAGGTAAGCTTATGTCTTATATAGCTATCTCATAGCAGATTTATCGGACAGAGTTCTGTTTTTGAGTGATTTGTCCTTAGTCCTGAGATTTTATCAAGTTCATATAACATCTTTTGCAACAGTGGAAGCGACCTCTCCAGTTCTGTTAATGATAATGATTATAGTAGTAGTAGTAGTAGTAGTAAGTAAATAGGTAAAGGTAAAGGTTCCTTTGCTCGAAAGCCAGTCAAATCCGATTCTAGGGTTGCGGTGCTCATCTCTGTTTCAAAGCCGAAGAGCCAGCGCTGTCCAAAGATGTTTCTGTGGTCATGTGGCCAGCATGACTAAACACCAAGGTGCACGGAACACTGTTACCTTCCCACCGAAGTGGTACCTATTTATCTACTTGCAATTTCTTGCTTTTGAACTGCTAGGTTGGCAGGAGCTGGAACTGGAGACAGGAGCTCACTCCGTCATGCGGTGCCTGGGTCTTGAACTGCTGAACTACTGACCTTCCACAGCCTGCAGTTCAGCATCTTAACCACTTGAGCCACCACAGCTCCTAGTAAGTAAATAGTTGAGTAAAAATTTGTTGGTTATGATCAGCTTTGCACTGTACAGTTCTGATCACACACAAACATTCAGAAGCCCCTCAATTGTCAAGGTCAGCAGAGTAATTTAGAGCAGACTCAAGATCCAAAAACGTATGTCAGTTGGATTAGAATAACAAATGATAACCTATCAGGCTTGATGAATTAAAATGAGATTTTCTTTTCTTGCTGCTCAGCTCAAGCACTAGATATTAGTACATTTCATTTCTTCTGGCCTGCAATATTCCAGGGCTTTCTATATTAGAATGAAAAGGGCTGGCCTCAGGAGAGAGAAAATGGTACAGTGCCTTCTTCAGAAGGCTAGCATAGTTCAGGCTTTCTCTTTAGAACTCAAATTAGTGCAGTGCTCATATGTAACATTCACACACACACACACACACACACACACACACACACAATGTAATTAGAATAACTAACATTAACAATCAGAAAATATGAAGAACAGTGATAAATCAGGCCTGGGCATTAAGCATATACATCCACACAGATTCTGTTGCCACTGACATATCCCAAGATTGCTGGACAACCCACTGGTTTACACAGGGGAATCTGACCTGGATGGCTCATGCTGGCCTCATCTTCTCCGATCATGTAAACTCAGCAGGGTCCACCCTGTTTAATCTGTGCATGGGAGACCACCAAGGAAGCCCAGGGTTGCTACACATAGGCAGGCAATGGCAAACCACCTCTGTTCATCTCTTGCTTTGAAAATACTATGGGGTCGCCATGAGTTGGCTGCAGCTTGAGAGTACTTTACACATACATCCTTAGCTGTTGTTACAGACAATCAGATGAATCCATCTGGAAGATTTTGCTTGGTGTTTGCAGTAAGACCCTTGACTTGATAGGAGTGCCAATCTAGCCTTCAGACTCTTGTTTTGACTTGGATCTTAATGGAGTCATGCAGTTACCCTTCAAGGACCTTCCACAGGCCAGTGGATGTATTCTCCAATTTCAACATTCTAAACTTGATACATGTATTCTTAATTTATGAACCATTTATATTGTTCTAATAGTTCATCCTAAACTGTAAAACGGTACACACATCATCTAACTGAAAATGTGAAGGTTAGAAACCTTAAAAAAGAATCATTGCTATGTTATTTCTTACCACAAGTATAATACGAATCATTCAACAGTTTTTTTGGAAAACTTTTTAGAACAATAGAGAGTGACTCCTATCCCACTTTAAAAGCACTTTCTTTGTAACCTAATCTACAACTATTTAACCATGCTTAAATTTCTCATAAAATATCCATGGCTAAATGCCAGCACACATCAACTGCGCAGCTCATGCTGCTTGCCTCTTGTTATTGGCTCTGTGGAATGAGTCATTTGAAGAACCCCCTGCTTAGGCACAACATGGTCTCCTGTTAGGGGAGACTGCATTTAGTCTTCATTCCTTCCTTCCTAACAAGAATCTCTGCCACTTTACTGGTAAGACATGACAAAGTGGAAAAGAGAAGAAATGGCACAAGTTATTTTTGAGAGCCTCTGAGAAAGATTCCCATGTATAAACCACAGGGTTGCCCAGCACACTCTGGGTATGTCAGGAGCAATGGGATCTATGTAAATTCTTAGGTTCTGTTACATTGTTGACAGAAAATGTGGATGAAGCAGTGGGTGAAGACAGAAACTGACACTAACAAAGATCCTATATATTTTGTTTAAATTACTCCAAATATGTATCTCATTTCCAACATGGGTAACAATCTTTTGTTTGATATTAAGTAATATTGGGCAAGGCTGTATGCAAACAAGGTGTTCAGAGATCTTTGATAAATTCAAACCAAACAGAATCCCCCTTTAATCAGATTGGGGGGAAAGGCAGTTTGGTTCTCTTTCCAGATACTCCTGTTCTAACACACACCCCAAACCTGTGTGCAGAAATAGAATACGCATATAGAATAAACAGAATTGCTTCAGGATTGAATGCAGGAGAGGAATATTGACATATTCTGATATCTTAGGCTACGGCTTACGACAGCAGGAATCAGATTCCAGTACCACAGTTGTAGATATTTTACTCTGGCTCAGGTTAAGGACTTGATGGGTTCTCTAATACTTCCCACTTTTGGGAGAGGCACAGCATATACAACAGGGTAGGTAAAAAAGAAACCTCAGGAACCAGACAGGAGGAGACTGCTAAAATAAAGACCAGTAGTTACAGGGCAGAAAATATCTCTGTTATCAAATAATAAATTTGTGGTTATCTAGTCTTGTTCTGTTTCATGGATACCATCTTAAAAAGTATAAATATCAGCTAACCTTTTCAAAACTGCTCCCAAACAACAACAACCCACCAAACTGTATTTTCCATAAAAGCAAGCACTAAATCTTTTTGATGAAGCTCAGCTCCTTTCACCCCTTGGGCAGGTTCCAGCGGAAGAGTTCACAGAAGCAGACGGCAATGTAGATCCTTCCCTGCCATCCAGAAGCACCCTGCCATTTGTCCAAAAACTTCTCTAAGAACCAGGAGAGCCTTCCACGCAAAATGTACTATATACCTGATGAGTACATGGTACGTTCCATACAGGGACAGGCCTATGTCATTTTCCTTTTGCTGCTGTTTTGTTGTTCAGTCGCACAGTCGAATCCGACTCTTCGCGACCCCATGGACCAGATTACGCCAGGCCCTCCTGTCTTCCGCTGTCCGCTGAAGTTTGCTCAATTTCATGTTCGTTGCATCGATGACACTGTCTAACCATCTCATTCTTTGCCGTCCCCTTCTTCTTTGACCTTCAATATTTCCCAGCATCAGGGTCTTCTCCAGTGAATGCTCCCTTCTCATTTGGTGGCCAAAGTATTTGAGCTTCAGCTTCAGGATCTGGCCTTCCAGGGAACAGTCAGGGTTGATTTCTTTTAGGATTGACTGATTTGATCTCCTTGCAGTCCAAGGGACTCTCAAGAGTCTTTTCCAGCACCATAGTTCAAAAGAATCTATTCTTCGGCGCTCGGCCTTCCTTATAGTCCAACTCTCACAGCCATACATTACTACGGGGAATACCATTGCTTTGACCATGCGGACTTTTGTTGGCAAGGTGATGTCTCTGCTTTTTATCATGCTGTTTAGGTTTGCCATCGCTTTCCTCCCAAGGAGCAGGCGTCTTTTAATTTCATGGCTGCAGTCACCATCTGCAGTGATCTGGGATCCTAGGAACGTGAAGTCTGTCACTACTTCTACGACTTCCCCTTCTATTTGCCAAGGACTGATGGGGCCAGATGCCATGATCTTAGTTTTTTTGATGTTGAGCTTCAAGCCCACTTTTGCACTCTCCTCTTTCACCCTGAGCAAGAGGCTCTTTAGATCCTCTTCACTTTCTGCCATCAGAGTGGTATCGTCTGCATATCTGAGGTTATTGATCTTTTCCCCAGCAATCTTAACTCCAGCTTGTGATTCATCCAGGCCAGCATTTCGCATGATGTACTCTGCATATAAATTAAATAAGCAAGGTGACAGTATACATCCTTGTCGTACTCCTTTTCCTATGCTAAACCAATCAGTTGTTCCATATCCGGTTCTAACTGTTGCTTCTTGACCCTTATACAGGTTTCTCAGGAGACATATGAGGTGGTCTGGTACTCCCATCTCTTTAAGAACCTGCCATAATTTATTGTGATCCACACAATCAAAGGCTTTAGCATAGTCAATGAAGCAGAAGTAGATGTTTTTCTGGTATTCTCTTGCTTTCTCCATAATCCAGCGAATGTTGGCAATTTGATCTCTAGTTCCTCTACCTCTTCTAAACCCAGCTTGTACTTCTGGCAGTTCTCTATCCACGTACTGTTGGAGCCTAGCTTGTAGGATTTTGAGCATGACCTTGCTAGCGTGTGAAATGAGTGCAATTGTGCGATAGTTTGAACATTCCTTGACGTTGCCCTTCTTTGGGATTGGAATGTAAACTGACCTTTTCCAATCCTGTGGCCACTGTTGTGTTTTCCAAATTTGTTGGCAAATTGAGTGCAGCACTTTAACAGCATCTTCTTTTAAGACTTTGAATAACTCAGCTGGGATACCATCACCTCCACTAGCTTTGTTGTTAGTAATGCTTTCTAAGGCCCATTTAACTTCGCTTTCCAGGATGTCTGGCTCAAGGTCAGTGATTATACCATCGTGGTTGTCAAGGACATCGAGGTCCTTCTTGTATAGTTCTTCTGTGTATTCTTGCCATCTTTTCCTAATCTCTTCTGCTTCTGTTAGATCCCTACCGTTTTTGTCCTTTATCATGGCCAGCTTTGCATGGAACGTTCCCTTGATTTCTCCAATTTTCTTGAAGAGATCTCTAGTCCTTCCCAATCTATTGTTTTCCTCTATTACTTTGCATTGTTCATTCAGGAAAGCCTCCTTATCTCTCCTTGCTGTTCTCTGGAAATCTGCATTCAGTTGGGCAAATCTTTCCTTTTCCCCATTGCCTTTAGCTTTCCTTCTTTCCTCTGCTATGTGTAAAGCCTCATCAGACAGCCACTTTGCTTTTTTGCATTTCTTTTTCTTTGGGATGGCGGTGAGTGCTGCCTCCTTTACAATGTCACGGACCTCTGTCCATAGTTCTTCAGGCACTCTGTCTATCAAATCTAGTCCCTTAAACCTATTCTTCACCTCTACTGTATATTCATCGGGGATGCGATCTAGGTCAAATCTGAATGGCCGAGTGGTTTTCCCAACTTTCTTCAATTTAAGTCTGAATTTTGCAATGAGTAGCTCATGATCTGAGCCACAGTCAGCTCCAGGTCTTGTTTTTACTGACTGGATAGAGCTTCTCCATCTTTGACTGCAAATTATATAGTCAATCTGATTTCGGTGTTGCCCATCTGGTGATGTCCATGTGTAGAGACGCCTCTTAGGTTGTTGGAAAAGGGTGTTTGCTATGACCAGCGTGTTCTCTTGACAAAACTCTGTTAGCCTTTGCCCTGCTTCATTTTGTTCTCCAAGGCCAAACTTGTCTGTTATTCCGGTTACCTTTTGATTTCCTACTTTAGCATTCCAGTCCCCTATGATGATGAGGACATCATTTTTTGGTGTTAGTTCTACGAGCTGTTGTAGGTCTTCGTAGAACTGGTCCACTTCAGCCTCTTCTGCAGCAGTGGTTGGGGCATAGACTTGGATTACTGTGATGTTGAATGGTTTGCCTTGGATTCGGACCGAGATCATTCTGTCATTTTTGAGATTGTATCCCAATACTGCCTTTCTCACTCTCTTGTTGACTATAAAGGCCACACCATTTTTTCTATGGGATTCCTGGCCACAGTAGTAGATATAATGGTCTTCTGAGTTAAATTCGCCCATTCCTGTCCACTTTAGTTCACTGATTCCCAAGATGTCGATGTTCATTCTTGCCATCTCATTTTTGACCACGTCAAGCTTACCTTGATTCATAGATCTTACATTCCAGGTTCCTATGCAGTATTGTTCTTTGCAGCATCGAACTTTCCTTTCACCGTCAGACACATCCACAACTGAGCGTCCTTTCGGCTTTGGCCCAGCCGCTTCACTCTTTCTGGGGTTACTCGTACTTGCCCTCTGCTCTTCCTCAGTAGCATATTGGACACCTTCCGACCTGAGGGGCTCATCTTCCGGCGTCATATCTTTTAGCCTTTTGTTACTGTCCATGGGGTTTTCTTGGCAAAGATACTGGAGTGGGTTGCCATTTCCTTCTCCAGGGGATCACGCTTGGTCTGAGTTCTCTGCTGTGGCCTGTCCGTCCTGGGTGGCCCTCCACGGCATAGCCCACAGCCTCATCGAACCACGCAAGCCCCCTCGCCACGACAAGGCAGTGATCCATGAGGGAGTTTGCTGCTGTAGCTGCTAATATAGTGCAGTGGTCACAGGACTTCCCACACAGCAGGTCTCCCTGGTACTTTTTTTTTAAATCAGCAATTTCATATTGTTAAATTGATATACCATTATGCTAAAATATGCACCAAGTTCTTTAAGTTCCCAAATTTCATTTTTGAAAGTCTCTAACCTTCTTTGTTGCAGAGATATACTTTTTCCCCATATATCTCTGCAAGGAAAACAGCAAAAGACTTACTTTAAAAAATGAAAGCTAGTAATTTGGAGACCCTGATACATATTTTGGGCACCATGGTGGCTAGCAGATAAACATATATAATAAAATCACATCTTAGAAACTATTAAAAACAAAAAAACCCTATTAAAACAAAACCAGAGCTAAAAAAATACAAAACAACAATTAAAACATTAGGCAGGAAGGAGGGATCACCAAAGGAATGCTAAAAAAAAGTCTTCACCTGCCAACAGAAGATGTCAATAGAAGAGGACAGATGAGTCTTCCTGGGGGGACTTCCAGCGTTTTGGTGCCACAACTGAAAAGGCCTCTCCTGGCCTTCTAAGGCCCCATCTAATCTCAGAAGTTGGGGGCACCCAAAGAAGGTCCTTGGAAGATGACCACAGTGATTGGGTAAGTTCATAAGGGAGCAGGTGGTTGTTCAGGTTTGGTAGTCCCAAACCATGTAGGGCTGTTGTGTGGGTAGGATCAGATAAATCTGAATTTTTCCACCCACAGCTACCCACTGTTTGCATCAGGCTTTTCTAAACTTTCCCGAAACTTCAAAGCAAAGCACAAAGATCCAATAAAAACCTGGGAAACCCTAGGAGGTGCACAAACGTACCATGAAACTGTGAGAAAGCGGAGGGGGAATCTACTTTTCAATGGCATCAAACTCAGGGCAAATAATCCATGTGGAAACCCCCATGTGAGAATCTCCTTTTTGATTTTCAGTAGATAATTTCATACATTAGTCAATGATAAACATAGGCATAGTGGCCTTCTCATCCATATAACACCTACTAGCCCAGATATTAAGGGCATTGATTTCTACAGTAATTGTTGTAGAATCAATTATGAATCTTGACAGCTGGTGTTTCTACAGTTTAGTAGTACGAAGGCGCCATGCACGTACCATAAAAATATTATGAAAAATCAAGGTTAATAAACTGATTGTTAGGGAGGGGGAAATCTAATTCTGCTTCCCTTTGGATGAAACATTTGTTATTTCAGACTTTGTGGTGGAACCGGCTTGCTCTTGCCTGCAGGCCCTATTCTGCATGGCCCTCCTAGGTGTTTCTCAACACTTGAGGGGCTTTTCTTCCAGTTTCAGGTAGCCTGCCGCCACTACCTGACCTTTCAGGAATTACCCACTGGGAGGCCAAGGCTCCCAGCTTCCCTTCCAAGTTCTGAGGCATTGCCTTTATGTCTCCTGCTGCCCAGTGCCTGGTCACCATGGGGACAGTTTACAGCCTTGCATGCCTCTGGGGGAATAGCCATTTGCCAACTGCCTGCCTCCCCCTGGCACTCCTTTTAAAATACCATGTCCAAGATGGTGGAGAACTCTGTGGTACAGACAGCCACTGCCAGCATCAAAACTAATTATGTATTTATTAAAAAGAAAATGTTTACAAGCATACTTTTGGCACAGCACCCAATTGAGCAAGGGATACAAAAGAAATGGGTAAAAGTGCTATCCTCTGTCCCTCTCTCTATACATGCCCTATCAGATGTTAAAATATAGGACAGGCTCCTTAGCTTTAAGAAGTTACAGTTCTTAGGGAGAAATTATAGTTACTAGTAATGTATAGTACTTCTTTATTGCTATTTATACATGTTTCAAACAAATAAAAAGTTTAGACTAATATTAAGTAAGCGATATATAGAGTCTACCTTAAGAAAAAGAGTAATACATGTAATTTTAAAAATCATTATCCTAAATTGTTCATAATTTAGTGTGCTTTGGTTTGCTTTTAAATGCATTGAAATACTGAGAAAATATTGTAATTGAGTTGAGAAGATATCCTAATCGTGTTCTGTTTATCAGATATCAGAACTGTGTCCTCAACAAAGGTAAAATGTGAAAACTGCTGATGATTAATAACTTTCTGATTTCTTGACACCCCCTTTTTTCTTTCTCATACCCTAATTTTAAAAAGTTACAAATTTCTACATAGTCACCCTTGCCTCAAAGCATGGTCAATGGCAGCATTCCCAATAGAGAGAGACGCCTGTGTGCTCTCATGGATGCAGCACCCAGGGGAAAGAGAGCTCCTTCCTCCTGCATGGAGTTTTTATCACCACAGTTTTCCTCATGCCCTAACCAGATCATTCCAAGTCAAAGAGGCTTTGTCCTGGAAATCTCCAGGAATCTCCTTTCTGAAGACTCTCTAGCATTTAACACCTCCAAATCTCTGTTCCCTGCTTGGGGAAAGGGAGATCTTGACCCATCCATTATTGCTCCTGCTAAATCTATTAACATTTGTATGGAGGTGGGCTGAAGTATGTCTGGAAAGCAATTGCACTGACTTTCTCCCTTCTCCTGTTTGTTCTCTGCCCAGATGGGGAAAAAAACTTTTAAAATGCAAAGTTTTAAGAGGTTTTGCTTATTTCAAAGCTGCCAGGAAAAATGCATTTCTTCATAGACTTCATAACTTCAGGTCAAGATGCTATAAAAATATAAACAATATTTTATTTATTTATTGGATTTTTAACCCACCCTCCCAGCCAAGGCCGACTCAATTAACAATATGTTGTTCCTGTCCAGCAGATTTACAAAATATAACATGCAGGCCTAACTAGACAGTGCAGTCATACTTTATCAAAATGATCTATCAAGTCATTCCTTTTCTTTTTGAAGAGCATGACACTTCTTGTTGCTTGTACTACAGACTTTTTCTTCACTGGTTTGAATCTTAGCCTTTGGGGAGTGCTGGAAGACATTTTAACATCTAATTCTTCAAGTAGCTCATTAGGGTGATGAAAAACACATGATGAAGGGACAGTGCTATGTTCGAAGAGCTAGGGGTTCCTGTTGCCTTGAATTATTAACTAGTCAATATTACAGTGGACTACTCCTGCCTGCCTGCCTGCCTGCCTGCCTGCCTGCCTGCCTACAGCAGGTGGTATCCCATTGCCTTTCACTTGGAAAGCATCTGCTTGCTCAGAGCCTCCCAAGAGCTTGCTACAGTCATTTGTTCGATTTAAGACAGACACTGTCATTATTCAGTGCAACACTTCACAGAAATATTTCCTGCTAAATGCTTGAACCATCTGAGCAGCACCAGGCAAGCTGCAGGCTTCATTAATAATGCATCCATGCTTATCAATAGATTTAGACAACTGGTATTTAGAAGCTTCTTCAGAAGGAGTGGTTTTTTCACACCAGTTAGCTTCATTCTGTCAGTTCCTTGATGTAGACATTACATCCAACTGAGTTCTGAAAGCCAGAGGTGCTAAAATTGTGTTTGAGCTTCTCCCTTGCTTTGGAATACTGGTTGACTGATGTAACTCTTAAGATCATTCTTTCTGTTGCATTTCTTCTTTCTTCTGTTTCACTTCTTTTTTTCCTTGAAGGGGGAAGATTTTGGTTAAAAAGAAGAAGGAAATCTTGTTCTTATTTTGCTCTAAAACTGATGGACGAAGTAGCTTTTCCTTCATAAAACAGTCACAGTTCCACGACACCTTCAGAAGGTATAAAATGAAATGTATTGAAGTTAACACTTCATTAGTTCCATCAACTTACTGATGATCACCCTTGCTATGATACTAAAAGAAGTTGGTGTTTAAATAAAAGCAGAGTGTTCGGTTCTGCAACATCTTTGGGCCTCTCTGGGCAGCAGGTTCTTGACTGTTTTGCCTGCACTAGCTGATGACAGTGATATTCCTATCCCCACAAATGGGTTGTGATCTTTGCACAGCTCAGTATCATCCCGGATCCCTCTTGCTGTGGAGAGCAATATAAATGCTGTGAAATTGAATTGCCCCCTGTTGAGGCAACTGAAATATCATCCAGTTGGGTGTCATAGCTCTGAAGTTTCCTCCAGGAAAGCCACTGCATCAGGGAATCCCCTCTTTTTGTCACTGGGAGTTATTCCCACTGTATTGATACAGGCATGCAGCTAGATTTGTAGGCTGGTCAACTCCAAGCCCGAAGAAGCTGTTTGGATGGGAGACATTCAATAGATGTGGCATCTCCAGTCATTACGATGCAGAGTTGGAAGATGCTCCCATCCAGTGAACCTACCTGCAGTTTAAAGATACAAAAGCACCTTTCAAGGCCAGGCACTGGTAATCCTGCACAGCTCTGGCTACAATACCATCCAGTATAATGAAAGGGAAGATTGACAGAGAGGTGAGCTGGTGGGTTGCTACATCTAAAACACTAGGATTCAAACCCCTATTTAGTCAAAGATTTATTGGATAGCCCTGGACAATATGTTATTCATCCTCTGTTCATTTTCTGCATAATGAGAATGACATCCCCACTGGATTGCTCTGAGGATGACCAAGCAGGACTGGAAACCACCAACCACAGTCATGTTTCTAAAAAAGGAGACACAAAATGCAATAGTTAATGCTTGTTGCAGTTTGCAGGGGGATGAGAGGTGCTAGGTTTTTGGGGAGCATGGGACGAAATTTGTATGTCCATGCCCTGAGGTTTCCCTCCTCTTATTAAGAAACATGGCCACTCTTCCATTGACCCATTGCCAGTTGATCATGCAGAATCTGGGTCTCGATGAATAGCTCAATTGTCAGTTGTCTTCTGTGAGAGTAGATACCTGCAGGTGGAGATTGGAGACATTACTGAAGCTGCCCCAGTGCATACAACAGAGCTTTCCTTTTCAAGTACCTGCCAGAAGCACTACACTCAGAATAACTGCAATGCCCCAAGGACAGAATTCTAACATGGGAAATACATCTATTATTTCTGATTTTGTAAGGAAGATAAAATAGCCTCAATTGTTATATGCAAATGTATGTAGTGTGAGGAAATGGCATGAAATAGTTTCAACTATGACATTACCCAGTTTAATTCCTTTTTTAAAAAAATAGAGTATGTTCTCACCATCAAAAGTGCAAAAGAAATGTGGTGCTTAGCAAAGTCATGAACTTACAGCATGGACCTTCTCTGTATGCTTACCAAACAGGTGGAGAAAGAAAGGTAGTACATGCCAGGTCCTGGAAGTATTTTGTTGTGAACTGATGATAGGAATCTAATGGATAGGGTGGGTGAAGGAATTAAATAAACAACACAGTGAAACAATATTATCTTGACTTTTTTTAAAAAGAGAAGAAAAATACATTTTTCATCTCTCTTTTCAGCAGAGGTAAATATTCAGAAGACAAGTGAGTTAGTTTATACAAGTGAGTCAGATAATAAGCAGTTATTGTTGCATCTTTGATGTTCGTGTGGATTCTTTGCAAATCCAGATGTTTGTCAAACTGATTCTTCCCTGAAAGAGAAAGGGACTTTACTAGCTTCCCCTCAGAAACTGCAGCTATTCAATCAACATGATGGCAAAAGATGAAAAGGCATTATTGGTTAGTGAGCTCAGCAGGACCCAGTTCCAGAAGTATTTGTGCCTCTTCTAGGCCCTGTTCATTTCAGGTATAAGGTATGATGCAAGCTAGTACGATGGCTAATCAGCAAGGACTAAAAATATAGCCAATGTATAAGGTTTTCCCCACTTTTCTATGCATGCACTTTCCCCCACTATTTTCCCCACTTAATCTATGCATGCAAATTCTGCTCTGGGCAGTCCCTGACAAGGATGAGTTGTGGGGGGGGGCGTGGTTGGCCAGAGGCCTGCTGAGGCAGGTGGGTGTCATTGGCATGCCTATGCATTTGCAAGCAGGTGCACCACGTGAGGGGCAGGCAGATAAAGCCAGGGAACCTCCCACAACCAAAGAAATTTCTTTCTGTTATCAGCTTGTGACCACCATTTTAATATATGTGATGATGTTTTTAAATTTAAATTTTTATTGTATTAATGAAATATATATTGTATAAATGAAATGCAGTTACCCGCCCTGAGCCCACTTGTGGGGTAACAGCATTTCATTTATATAAATTTTATTTATATAAAATTTAAAGCACCGCCGCGCTACCCCTGGCTATTTTGACCCACCTTGAGTGTACATCCTTGTCTTTATTCCAGTGCACAGTTAGTTCTGGATTGGGATATACATCTTTTGCTAAATCAGATCTGTAGGTAATACTCTAGCCTACATAAATTACCTAGGGATTAACTTTGTTTAGAAACTTTGTTCCTGACTGACTTGATTGCCACAGCTAGGGAATCTGCAACTTTATTTCAGAGGACAAATGGATTCTTACATAACTGCACAGAAATTCCCTGATCGTGGGTGTGAGAAGAAGCTCAGCTTTCACATTCAGCAATGTGCATAACAAAGGTCAGAATCATCCCGAGTCCCTGGAAATGTGGCACTAGACAGGCCAAGCATGTGTTTTAGTTGTGCTGAATCCCTCCCCCCCTTTCTGTGCTATTCTCCTATTGACTAATACTGTGCATTCAGATAGATATTAATCAAAATATGGCTCAAAGGAATTATTTTCATTAATATAATTATCATAACTGATGCACGCAAGATAGTTAACAACCTTTAGAAATAATAAATCTTCTGCATATTAGACAGTTCCTTGCTTGATGCTTTCAGAGGGTAGCCATGTTGGTCTGCAGTAGAAGAGCTAGATTTGAGTCCAGCAGCACCTGAAATTTCAGGAGCTTTGACACTCAAAAGCTTATTCCCTCGCCACGGCCAATCTTGTTTTTCTCTAAAGTGCTACTGGGCTCGATTCCAGCCCTCTTGCTTGGTACTCTTTCTATACCATGAAGAACAAGGCAATGAGGGGGTGAGGGGAGGGGGAGAGATTGTTTCAGCAGATACACGTGTGACAAAGACATCATCCAACCAGCAGAGTCTGTTAATGCTCCTGCTGTAAAGGGTAATTCCAGTTGCTGTTGCCCTTGGTGGCTTACAGGGACTACTTTGTTCTCTGGCATTGTGCTAGCTGCTGGATGACTGGACAAAATGTTTTGTTTACCTGCTGGGAAGCAGGCAGGGCTGTGGGGAACTGTGTATGTATGGAGTGGAGAAACAAGGCTGCTAAATGGGAGGTAGGGGGGAGGGAATTCTTGGATCAGCCTGGAATGCTGCTGGAATTTCAGCAGCAAGTTATTTGCCAGTATTGGTCTGATCCTCCTCCTCTCCCCTGCAGCACAGGTGATTGAAATCCATAGCTCTGAAAAGAGGAGTGGCAAACATAGGTAAAGCTCCAGACCCCTCAGAAAGTAGCAGCAGGATGCTGGCAAAGGATCATGTCTTGAAAACTGGGGGGTGTCTCTTGAGGCAAGAGAAAAAGAACAATTTTTCTGCAAAACAAAAGTCTCTCCATCCCCCCACCCCCTAGCAATGGCCATATATCTCCTTCCTTGCCTAGACTCAACTACATGCTGCTATGTGTTGGGATCCTGATGACAGGCACGTGAATTAGGTTTGCCAACCTCCAGAGGGTGGCTGGGGATCTCCAGCTATTACAGTTGATCTTCAGCCAATAAAGATCAGTTCACCCAGAGAAAACGGCCACTTTGGAGGGTGGATTCTATGGCATTATGCTGAGGTCCCTCCCCCTCCCAAACCCCACCCTCCCCAGGCTCCACCCCCAGAATCTCCAGGTATTTCCCAACCCAGAGCTGGCAACCCTAATGTGAATATCTGTGTGAAGAAAGGAGGGTGAAACTGAGCGTGCCTACTTCAGCTCTACCCAGGGCAGGCTGTGCACTCTCCAAAATGCTGAGAGGCTATGAAGCAACTAGATAACTGGTCTTTTCAAGCTTGCACAACTAAAAGGGCCTTGCTACACTTTACAAAATCCTCATATTTATTGTTGTACAACAAAAGGACTCAGTATCAGATGGGCAAGGGGAGTTTTGCGCCTCCCAGCTGTAGAGTGGCCCTTTTCTGCTTGCAGTTGCAACACATGGGGATAAGCAGCTTGACTCTCACCACCCAAGCAGTTTTTGCATCCTCAAAGTCTTACAAACTCTTTGTACACTAAACAAGGAAACAAACAAGAAAGAGGGGTGGGATTTTGCAGAACGTGGGAAGACCCAGCCTACCGTTTGTAGCAGTCTTAAAATTGAATGAACGCTGTGTGACGCAAATTTACAGTTCAGATCTATGTGTTCAGTGGTGCTTACTAATAGGATTGTAGCTCATAACAGATTAGATTACACTTGTGGCAAAAAGTTTTCATGTTGCTAGGGTTGCCAAGTGTTCCCTCTAAGCCAAGTTAGTGTGAGCCTCCAGCTCTCACATTTTTTGTCTTAGCTCAGGAAGGATGGCTCCAGAGCAAACTAATTCCTGCAGTAGCCAAATTGCTCGCTCACAACTTTAATGTCAGGAGCTCATAAAATAGACTTTTTGCTCACAAGAGTCCACAGCTCAGAGGGACCATTGGTTGCCATCTCCAGAGTGAGAGATTCTTAGGGGTTTGGGGATGGAGCCTGGGGAGGCTTGAGCTTGGGAAGGGAAGGGAACCCTGTGGGGTAAAATGTTACCCTCTAAAACAGCCGTTTTCTCTAGGGGGACTGACTTCTGTAGTATGGAGATCAGTCATAATTCTGAGAGAACTCCAGCCCTTACCTGGAGGTTGGTGAACCTACAAGTTGCTCCAAAGTATGTTTGGACACCACAGCAATAGAAAGGATCCAGCAGACAATCTTGAGGAATAAGTTGATGGAGTGGATGCTTCCCCACTGTCTGGGAATGGACTTACCTGCTGGCCTGCCAGGGCCTGGAGACAGGAAGAGACGCCACGCTGATGTCCCGATGCCCTAGAGCAGCATGGAAATGGGGGCGTCCACTGGCAATGGCTCCAGTTTGGGACTATGCCCCAACAAGAGTGGCACTGGGCCAGCTGGGGCCCCACCCATCTGCTGCCACCACAAGAATGTACAGGGCTAGGAGGTGGAGGAGATGGGAAGCCGCAAAGAGGCAATGGCCACTCTGGTTCATGAAGCAGGCTGAGCCTGGCTGCGCCAACACGAGGCCCACTGGCAGGGGTGGGAAGACATGGAGCAAGAGGCAGGTGGGGTGCCAGGGTGGAGAGGTGTGACCGTGAATCAGAAGGAACCGCCAGCGCAGCTGGAGGGAGGCGGGACAAACAGTTTAAAAGACAGGAGTCCTCCTCCAATGGGAATAGGACACAGAGTGAGGGGGGGAAGGGGGCCACTGGGAACATAGGAAGGGTGGGGAAGAAGTGGGGTGGAGGGAGGTAAAAGGTGGCTGGCTAGTTGGGGTCAAGGAGGAGTACGCAGCAGGGGAGTCAGAGCTGACCAGAGAGAGAGAGAGTGCAACCTGAGACTCCAGGGGTGGCCAAACTTGCTTAACATAACAGCCACACAGAATAAATGTCAGATATTTGAGAGTCGCAAGACATGAACAAATATCACACACACATTTTTATTGGAAAATATGCAAATTTGCTTTTTATAAACATTACATTAGACTGTGAAAGAGCCACATGTGGCTCCTGAGCTGCAGTTTGGCCACCCCTGCTCCAGAGAGTGCCTATTGCTGGCTGGCCAAGACCTTTCACCTCTGGACTCAGACCCCAGCGGCCCCTTTAGAGGACTCTTAGAGCCACGGCAGAAGGGGTGGGGCCCAGCAGGGCACAGAGGCAGCCTGACATCCAGGGCCGGTCCGAGGTGTCTGGGTGCCCTAGGCGAGGCCAGCTTGTGGCGCCCATGCCCCCCCGGCGATGCCAACCTCCCAATGGGGACTGGAGATGGGGGGAGGGCAGCGGTGGCTCCAGCGAGCAGCGGTTCTCTCCTGCTGTGGCTCCTCTTTACAACCAGCCAACCTGCTGCTGCTGCTGCTGCTGCAGGGGCTCCTTTCACTCCCCTCCCCTCCAGGTGTTGGCCACCTTCGCATCATGCGCTCGGGAAGTGGAGGCAGCTTGGCATGAGGAAGGCCGTCGGGGCCTCCTCCGGAGAGCGTCGGGGGTGCCAAGAGCTGGGCCGCAGCTTAGGAGGGCCATGGGGGGGGAGAAAAACCACGCCGCCAGCGCTGTCTGCCTGCCCGACTGCCCCTGCGGCCCAGCCCGAGAACCTCCCCTCTGCCTGCGCCGCCTGGCTCCCGAATCAGAGGCGGGGGCAGAAGGTGCCCCCCGCGGGGTGGGGCTCCACGTGTGCACTTGGCTCCCTGGCCTGGCTGGCTGCCGGACACCTCCACCTGGCCCTGCACATGTGCCACGGGGCACGCCAGCAAGCCAGGGAAGGGGCGGGGTTTTTTGGCGGGGGTAGGGGGCTTTTGGTGCCCCTAAGGGCCGGCACGCTCTAGGCGAATGCCTAGTTCACCTAGTGAGTGAGCTGGCCATGCTGACACCCACCTTCTCTGTTTCCAGGCAGCCTCTTTTGGGGAGGGTCGGGAGAACTTCACAAATGAAATGCACAGCTGTTCAGGGAACAATACTGAAGGAGAATCAGGTAAAGCTGCTTTCTCCTCTTTTCTCCACTAGTGGTTTGCTCAATAAAAATACACTGTTGTAGCCTTCGAGTTTTATTCCAATTGATGAGTAAAGTTGCTTTCAATTTTAGTGCTTATAAAAATGTAAGCAAAGTGAGTTGTTGTTACAAGGCTTGGGTTTAGGGCTGGGCTTCCTAATTTCACAAGATACTGGTTGTTTTCTCCCCTTCTTCCCACATTTGCCTCTGAGAGAGGGATTCTATGTAGTTTGTTGTCTGTCACCTGTGGAAACAGGCTGTTACTTTCACTGCAAAAGCAGTAAATACATGAAAGCTGAGAGCCAGTGGGATGTAGGGCTTAGAATGATGGACTAGAGCTAGGGAGACATTGGTTCAAGTCAGCCATGGAGGTTGAGTGACCTTGGGTGGATCAGTCCCTCTCAGACAAACCTACCTCACGGAGTTTTTGTGAGGATAAAGAGGAGAAGGAGGTGGGAAACCATGTAAGTTGCCCTGAGCAAGCTGGAAGAAAGGTTAGATAAAAATGTGACAGATGTTGCCTGAGATCCTCAGTGAGCTGGTAGTTTGAAGGCTTTGGGAATGTTTGCAGAAGATGTTTAGCTTGCCGAATCCTTAAGATTGACAGTGTTCTCAGACTCTCAAACTACTTGCTAGCCATAAGAGGTTGCAAGCCACTAGTGAGCTAATTCTTTACAAACCTGTCCCTTCGCCTTTAATGTTTCTTGCCTGTTTACTTGTGCCAATTGGCTGTCATTTGAAATGTGGGTTGGTGGGTGGGGGCACCCCATGTGTATGTAAATACCCATTAAGAAAAATTTTACAATCCTGTCTCTTCTCCTTGACTGTTTCTTATCTGATATAAAAATTACTAGCCTATTCAGGTTAATACAGTCAAGTAATTTTTTTCTTAGAATGTTTAGTCTGAAGGGGGCCCAAAGGGAATCATTATCGGGGGTTTTTCCCTCCATCTTATTGTCAAGAGTCTGTTTGAGCAATATTTGAGTCCAGTAGTACCTTAGAGATCAACAAGATTTTGGGGTATAATCTTTTGAGAGTCAAAGCACCTTTTGTCAGATTTTGTCACAGCCATTTATCCCTGAAATACTTTGTTTTGCCCTCATTCTACTATTTTTGTCACCCCAACTATTTCTTCTAATTCAGTCCACAACTGAGAAAATGCTCTGGTAACCTAATAATTTTAAATTGTTTTAGAGATATCACAATATCTGTTGTGATTGAAACAGTACTGATGTCTGAGGCTGATACATTTGGTAATCAATACAATAGGTCAGTAAAGTACCATTCTTACCAGTGAGAGGGAAAAACATTCTGGTTGAAATAATACTAGTGTAATTCATTTCTGAAAACTATGGAGACCTCCTGTATGAGGAATGTAGTTATTAAAGGTAAAAGTGCACAATATGTTGTAATGAAATGTTTGTGCTATACACTTCATTAAACGGTTTGTGGGCCATCTGGGAAATTCCATTTCTCACACACAAAACAACAATGTTTATACATAGTTATCACTAGAGGGAGCACATACAGCAAAACCTGAGGAAAAAAACTCCCACAGATTGCTTCATAATTTAAGCCTGGAGAGGAAAATAGCTGAGAGCAAAATCTGTGTTGAGACTACTATAGAGGAGAGAAGAATTCTTATTTATTCTACTCCTGCAAGAGGTGTGGTTCTGTATCCATGCCTAAGCATTTAATACAAACAGAAATAAGATAAAACTAGAGCTCTGAAGTTACTTTGGAATGACAGAATTCTAAAAAGCTGACACATTGCATGAAAACTTGTGTCCAAGTTTTAAAAAAAATCTGTCATGTAAAAGACACCAAACAGGTTAAAAATTCAGACAGCATAGTGGGGGGTCTTCCTGAAGAATTCAAAGATCTGATAGGTTTTGGATCTGATGACTGTTTTGATTTACAATATTTAAAGGCAGAAAATATAAGGAATAAAACAAAACAGAATTTCACATGAACTCCAGAGGGGGTCCTGGACTACGGGCACGTTACCTAGAATAAATACTCATGACATTTTCATGAACATTTCATGAGTTCATCATTTGAGTAAGGAAATGTGCTTTAATATTTGAGGCAACATCTTGAAATGGAACTGGTTGCAGTACATGTTTTACAGTTTTAATTTGCTCTCAGCTATTCTTTATGTCAGAGTTTCAGCCCACTGCATAAACTACTTTGAAGACAAAAGAACGAGTGAAAGAGACATTGTCTCACATCACCTGAAGGTTTCCCCACATACCTAAACCTTGACATTTTTGTTAAGGTGCCTTTGCTTCTCAGAGTGAATATAGTAGCATGCTATAGGCATATATGCAGCAATATGTATTTATGAGGGAAGAGGAGCACAATTGCTGTAGAAAATTCTAGAAAATATATGAATTGCAGGAAATCTCTCATTCTGCAGGGAAGTGTTCATGGTGCAATGCATGTTGTTTTCCCTTTGTGTGAGAATTTGTTAGCTAATTTCAATAGCATGCTGTGAAATTTTGTTATTTTGCTTGTATCCTTTTAAGATAATTGTGATTTTGATCCCATCCCATAAGGCCTTACTTTGAGTTTACTCACTCCTTAATAAAAGATGATTGGATGTCAACCACAGTTTGTCCAAGTAACACCTCCCTGATGACTGACAAATTAATTGTGCTTTGCCTGTATGTGGGTGGGGTTGTGGAACTTTAGAAAAGATTCATACAGTGATGCTTTTCATTCCCAAGATGTCTGCCACTATGCTTATTCAAGCATCAATATAACCCACTAGAAACTAAGGGAGTGCTAGAGCCACAGTCTGAAGAAGTGAGGAGTGTCTCACAAAAGCTCATACTGGTCCCCGACACATATTTTGTTAGTCTTTAAGGTGCTACTGGACTCTTGCTCTTTTCTACTGCTACAGACAGACTAACACGACTACCCATCTTGATCTGTCTTCAATTGACATTGATGCACATGTCATAGCTGTGTCATATTAATTCTCTATGTCATTAGAATCTGTAATTACCACGTTTTTGTCTTTGCAACCTTTTGTTATTCTAAAAGATCAAACAATAGATTTAAAGCTCTTCTATTCAGACACCCCTTCCCCAACTGATGTACTCTTTCCCGGAGGCCAAAGCCAATATTAGGAATCTGTAGGAATTCAGACAAAAAAAAATCATGCTGGGAAAAAGAATCTAAATCGTTTGACAATGTGACATCCCTGTATCACTGTTCATTGCACAACTCGTGGTAGAGAGAAGCAAGCTATCTTGGTGAAGCATTAAAAGCTGAGAGAGTAAATTGATTTAATCACAAGAACATGGGATGAAACTGAATGAATTCCAAGACCTTCAGGACAAATACACCTGGTGAATCACAATTTAGATTTCAATGAACATGAACTGCCAAGTTCTATATTCATATACTGTCTACTACCTACAGTCTGTTATTGGATCCAAGCTTACCATATGCTTCTTTTATATAAAAAATCAGATTGCTGTTGAAACGTGTAACAGCAAGTGAGGACTATAAAGCTACTGTGAGTAATCCGACTTGAACTGTGGTACCTGAGCACCTTCTTATAGTTCCACCACTGGATCTGGATGCCTTTATCAAAAGCAGCATCTCCCTCACTGTAATTAAGTCAGTGTTTCTCATAATAAACTTAATTTTTCCTCAGAGTTCATTATTCAAACATCTTGGTGTTAATTGATTTGAAACTTGGTTAACAGTATCATTTAAATTCTCTCCAGCTGTGTGGATTGCATAAATCAGCTATTTTCATTAAACTTGAAAAGACGCACGACATGATATATGGGTCTTGTTACTGTATGTTTTGCATTCCTCTCAAGGAAATCAACAATTTATGAATTAATTTTTGCTCAGGTTGTTTTCCCTATTGTTTTTTATTTGCTTTTGGTGTTTCAACAAACAAATGAAAAGCTTTGTTTTACAAGATGGCACATTCTAATTAAAGCAACTTAGAGCTTTCTCAGAGAAATATGCAAAGGGACTAAGAACCTATACCAATAACTAATGAAATAAAGTGATGTATGTTTATTTATTTATACTTTCGATTTATATACCACTCTAACCCCGAGGGGTCTTTGAGCGGTTTACACAGTTCAGTTCAATTTCTATCTAGGGCCACACAATTTTATAGGGGAGTGACATTCTACCAGCACCCAGGCGGCAGCGCTTTATTGTCTCCTTTCCAGCGAGCTACAGATGTCAGTATTCCCTCTTCGATGTCCTGGGGCAGATCTTTTTTTTTTTTTCTGGTCCGCAGCTTCTTCCCGGTAGGCCCATCTTGGTGCACGGCCTTGCGTCGGCCGCAGCTCCGGCCAACGTCCTTTCCAGCTCCACTGCGCTGCGCCGGCACACTGCCTGCACCTCCGTGGCTCCGCCTTCTGCTGGATTCAGCCGCTCAGTGTCGCGATCCCAGGAACACTTGCCAGTCATCTGTCCACCGCTGCTGATGCCTTCGCTGCACACCCCAAGGAGGGAGGGTACCCCCCGCCACCTACAGGCAGGTACCCATTTATCTACTTGCTACATTTAATGCTTTTGAACTGCTGGGTGGGTGGGAGCTGGGACTAGGGCCGGGAGCTCACCCCAGCTGTGGTGGGTCTCAAACAGCCATAGTGGCTGTTCACTGATGTTACAGCAGGCGTGCTTTTTACTGCCTGCGCCACCGCTCCCTTTTGGTAGGAGCAGAAGAACAGGAGGAGCCACTCCAAAATACAAAATGAGTGGCAGACCTAAGGCAATGGCAAACCTACACGTCAGTGGAGTCCTGGAAATAGAATTTGGCTCTGAAAGGGAGATTTTGAAGCCATAGTAGTGGGGAAGGATGTTTTTTTGAAAGACCTCTCACCCAGTGCTGTTTTCCTGATTAAAAATGGCTTATCCCTAGGCCCCTTCGAATCCTGATAGGAAAAAAGACAAGTACTGTGTTGTGCCTGTCTTTTTTCCTTGCTGGACCTCAAATAACACAGGGGGCTAATAGTATAATATAAGTTCTCCCCAGCTTTGAGGGTTGCACAAATCAGTTATTTTCATTAGATCTGAAAAGACATATAAATTGATATGTGGGTAATAAATAAGCAGAAATGATTTGTGCGGTGGTGGGCGAAAAGTTATACACCACCGTTCTCAGCATTCTGGTTTTAATTCATGGCAGCTCCCCTCCTATAGATGCTTTTAAGGATTAACAGTGCCATTTTAAGCAAAGGTACACCCTTCTAAACCCTTTGGCTTCAATGGATTGAGAAGGGTATAAGTGGATTGAGAAGGGTCTAAGAGTGTAGTTCACTAGAAATTATACTCTGGAGTTCTAATCACAGAATTCTGGTGTCATGCGTAGTTTGAAACTGTGACTTTGTAATGTATAGAATTGCACTATAAGATATTTTTGCCTCTGAATCACAGGTTACAATATCTTTTTCCTTTTTACTAACAAAAGAGTTAGGCTTTCCCCTCCTCTTTTTTGCCTCTTTGAGGGTTTTTTCTTCCACTTTCTATCCTCAGACTATCCTCAGTCTACTAAACAGAAGTTATGTTTTATAGAGGGCTTTTCTGGGATGTTCCTCATCTTTGTAGGAGTTAGATATGAATAGTATGAAGAATGCAAAGTACATCGGACTTTGCGAGGAGTCTGCTTGAGAGAGGTCTCTAGCTAACCCACCATTTAAATAGTTGAGCTGATTAAGAGGTAATTGTCATGAATTTGGAAAGAGCTTATTACTTGACAAGTTATTTCTAATAACTAATTGTGAATAATTGATTATTTTTAAAGACAGCGAACTCACTAGCAGGATCCTCCTGCCATTTTTTATTTTTTTTTAATTTGGGGTCTACCTGACCTCCACGTCAGATTAATAAAGTAATTTTTTTTGTTCAGATGAGACTTTAAATGCCTTTTTATATGGAATTCTAATACGTTATGCATAGTGCAGTAAAATGTTAACCTCTCAGATTCTGTGTGTATTCTTATTTCTTATTTTATAGTAAGAGAGGCAAACATTTCCTTTACAAGGACTGTTGTAACCTATGCCATATTTGCACCTTATAAAATATACATTGATTCAGTGTGGTAGAGTATTTGCTTATCTGCTTGGTGTGGATTCCCCTGATGAAGGGCCATCTGTGGCCTCAAACACATTGGATTTTTGTTGAATGCATCTGTCTCTGCACCCAGGAGTACCTGAGCAAACACTGTCAAGGAGGTGACAGAATTCTCTGAACACATTTCCACCTCCTCCAACTCTCCCCTGCCTCTTTCCATCTTGTATAGAGATTTAGAAGTAAATGAATCTCATCAAGGTCTTAGTGTGTGCAAAAATGGCTCATGTAGCAGTTTGCTGGTAGATTGCCAGTTTTTGTCACTTAGTACTGCTGAATGGTGGAGGAGGATCACTGTAAGGTGGCAGAAATGGCAAGGGTGTTGGCACCAATGTGGGTGCACAGCTTTCGAGTGGATGGAAGTAACTAATGTGTAGTCTGCTGACACTATTGCTACATCCATCCTCTCCGTTCACCAGTCATGTGCTTGCACAGAGCTGAAGTAGCAGCCCTGGGCCTCCACTGTCACCTTGCAGTGCTCCCCAGAAAGGGTGTCCTCCCCTGTGCAGCCGCACTCCATGGCAGAATCTAGATGGAAAGCTAGTACATAAACCACTGCTGCCAGTGTGTGCATGAATGCATGTGTATTTACGGTGTCTCAAAATGATTAAATCCAGCATTAAAACTCATTCACTGTAAGCCAGGCAGACCCCCCCCTCTTTAGTGGGAGGCAATATGGAGGAGAACACCTCCATTTTACAGTGCCCCAGGCTTACATAAGCCAGGCAGACTTCACCTGAATAAGCAAGATGGATCCCAGACAGGCAGGCCTTATAATTATGCTTAGGCAAAAACCCTGCAAGTGTGGCATCTTGGTCTGACCCAGCTGCAGCCTCTCCCTCCACCCTGACATCTCCATATGCCAAAGAATGGACCTGCCTGACCCCAGAGCTAACACTATTCAACCTGGGTGGCTAATCCTATGTTATGTCTGTGGACTGCCACTAGGCGCCAGCAGCAGGCAACCCGAGCTTGGTTCCAAAGACAATAGGGGCCAAGAATCCAAACCCTCCAAGGAGGCATCTATAGGAACTGTGGCGGGAAGTTTAAACCCTCCAATGGGACCTGTGGGTGGGTCTCAGGGACTGTATATAGTTGGCCGTTTCGGCTGGTTGTTTGTTATGTGGTGTGTACCAATAAACCATGAGCTGTTAATCATGTAGCATCCAGCTTCTCCATGCGTCGAACCCAGTATGCAACATCCTCTCAGTCTCCGCTCACCTTTTCATACCCAGCTTTCCTTCACAATAACAGCTCCCCTCTTTCCCACCTAACACAAATGAAGGGTGGCTAAGCAGCACTGTGTCTTTTTGATTAGTTTAATTAGCAATCCATTAGCCACTGAATCACTGGAGGAAGCAATCAGAATTCTAGCCTAAACCCTATTTTGCATCCAAAACCCCTCCTCAGAACATCTCCTGTTTGTCTATACCTGGGAACCCTATGCAGCATTCCCCAAATCATTGTTTTACCTTTTAGTTATTCCCATCAATTCTTTGTTTCATGGGGCAGTCACATTAGCATGCCCTCAGATTCCATTTTTCCTTTAACTAGGCAGCCTTGCTGTGTTTCTTGTTTGGGTGCCTTGTTGGGGTGACAACACCCCCCCATATTGCTTGTGTCTTCTGTGAGACACTGGTCCACCTCACAGCTTCTCTCCATGTATTTCTGCTCTACAGGACAGGTAGCTATCACCCCAATTCCCCCTACATTTCCAGCTAATCCCTTTATTTCTTAATTGGTCTTGTATGTGTGTGTCTTCTTGTGGGCTTATTGTGTTTTAGTATTTTTATTTTCTCTTTAATAACATCAATCTCTATTTTACTTTTGAGAGTTCTCCTATGGGAAAAATCTCCATAAAACATAGGTGGAGATTCCTGCTAGTTACCTCCCTCTCACAAAGCTATTTTGCCTCCTTCGCTAATTCCCCAACTAAAATAGAATGAAGCCTTTGTGGACAAGTAGAGCATTTCAGGTAACACCACTGCTAATCACTTGCTGAAACTCTTCATCTTATTCTCACATGTCCTGGATTAAAATGGTCTGGGAACAGTTCAGACTGTTGCTGCAGTTCAGACACTACCAGTTGTGCCAGCAATGGGTGTTGGCTCACTGTCTTTCTCTGCTAACTGGCAACAGTGCAGGAAGCAACAGGTGAGTTGACCCTGTTCATCTTTGCCACCAAAGGCAAGCCAAGTTACCCCTCAAAGTTACCTCTCAAAGAGCTCACTTTTAAAACCATCTTTCTGGTCACCTCAGCCAGGAGGACAAAGAGCTCTGTGTCTTCCATAACGATAGAGTGGTGCTCTGTCCTGATCTGGCATTTATCCCAAAAGTAAACTCCACCTTTCATAAGTCAGAGGACCTGATTCTTCCCTCCTTCTGTTCAAGTCCCAAGCACCCTCAGGAGAAGGAATGGCATTGTTGGGATGTTAAGAGGGCCTTGAGCGTCTACCTTGATAGGACTAAGCTTTTTTGTAAGACTATGTTTGTTTCTTTCAGGAAGGCTTCCTTAGGGCACAGAGTCTCTATTTCTTGCATTAGTAGGTGGGTTAGAGGCTGTATACTTCTTGCTTACAAGTCTGCAGGTTTAGACCCCGGGCATTAAGGCAGAGGGGTGCCAGCCTCTGCAGCCTACAGATGCTTTCCTTCTTCATATGTAAGGGTGCCACCTGGAGGTCCATCCACTCATTCACCAGACACTACAGGATAGATAAATTAGCCTCCATGGAGGCTGCCTGCAGAAGAAGGGTCCTACTGCATGCCCTCTTGGTCTAGGAGCTGAGTCTCTTCCCTTCTGGGACACAGTCCCAGAACCTGAGACTGCCCCACCCTGGATCACTGGAGAATGGAAGGTTTGTCTTACTTACCTATCATGAATCTTCCTTATCTAGGGGTGGGGCAGTCTCTTCCTACCCGAGGGTAGAATTCTGGATATGAGTCTTGGAACAGAGGGGTATGCTGTTTGGGCTTAGGGCTTCCTCACCCTGCCTCCGTCCTTCCTCTTCCTGGTGAGCTTCTCTGGGAGTTGTTTTGATGTTCTGTCCATGCTTCAGCACCGTTATGTTGTTTTCCTCTTCTCAACTGTTAGTCAGGAGTTCCTTCTTGCTTTTGTTTAAATGTTTGGGAGAGGGAGTTATACTGATTTGGGATCAGACTGGGATCTGAGAGAGAACCCCCTCCCCTCCAGAAACTGCACAGATTGGTGACCCTACCTGCATATAGGGAGGAGCTTCTCCCAGAAGTTGATACTGCCCCACCCCTGGATCACTGAGAAGGAAGATTCACTGTACATGAGACAAATCTTATGTTCCAGTAATGTCATAAGTTGGCATTCTTTAGTGTTCTTTAACATGAAAACAATCCTTGCCAAAATAATGATGAAGGCATTGGTGGGAATGATGCTTTTAATCTGCCTGACATTTAAATAAATGATCCATACAGACACCCACCCACCCTTTGCCCCCCAAATTATACATGTATTTGAAATATGCAGTATCGGGTAGGCTAGCCTATGATTTCTATTCATCCCTGCAAGTCAGGTACACTCTTCCACATGCACTCTCACTCTTAGCTGAAGCTTCTCTCTCTTGGCTGCTGGAACACTGACCCTGCTACAAGGGCAGAGCTGAAGATATACAAATAAAGCGACAGAATTGGTAGCTTCTCTCTGAGTGTGAGCTGACTTAATGGGCCAATTTCCTTTCCCCTGGGAGCAACCACTCTGTTTGCCAGCAGGAAGAGTGACCTGTAGGAGAGGAATCGGAGGAAATGCCAGCTTGGGTCATAACTTCTTACTGCTAGTCACCCCATTAATGACCACATTTTTTTTTCAGTTTAAAAGGGACACTGCACAAAATGAAGTGATGTACAGCACATTGACAAGCATAATCTATTTTGCACGCTTGGTTCTGCCGTTGCTGGGCAGGGGGGGAGGGTGCTCATCCTCAGGAAGAATCACTCAAGGCTATTAAACCATTCTGGTTTATGAAAAACAAAGTGTTGTTGTATAGTGTCGGCACATGTTTTAAGCATGGGCCCCAATTATACTCTTACCGCCCCATAAGATCGGATTAGAAACCCTAGTTACTGTATGTTAACATAAGTTAGCTGTATCTAATGAGACTTTGTACTTATTTTATATTTGCAATACATTTTGTTTTTAAAAGAGAATGATCTGGCTAGCATCTATGTTGGTATTCTCAGTCAGTGAGAAGCATCTTTGCATGTGAACATGCCTATGTGTGTGTGTGTAGAGAATAGAATATCATATTATTATCTACAGCACAGGGATGGCTGGTCCAGTAGACACACCAGAGGTGATTAGGCACCAAAACCATACCTGTTGCTACCCCAGCCACCCATGGTGTCAGCCAGAGGTGCAGAGAGCCTGCTCCTTCCCTCTCTCCCTAATCAGAGGGTGGGGCCTTGGGTGGACTGTGAGGAGGAAACTTTTCCAGGGTCATTTTTGCCTTCCAGTCTGCTCCTGATTGGTGGTGTGACACCACATCAAGTCACAGCTCTGGACTTAGGGCATGAGATATGAGGTTGGGCAGGGGGAGGAGGAGGAAGGTGGTGGTGAATTCCCCATTGTGTGTGTGTGTGGGTGGGTGGGTGGGTGGTGGATCCCCTGCACTGAAGGTATGGGTGCCAAAGTTATTTACCTAGAGTGCTAAAAATCCTTGGGCCAGCCTTTGACTGTTCACACATAGTCCAGTTTCAATAACAAGGAACACCACCCATCAGCTGGTAGGGATAGAAGAAAGAAGTGAGCGTGTGAAATTCATCTTGCAGCATCTCTCCTGAACAGCTGATTGGTGCTACCAAATGATGTTTTTGGACTGGGGTGTTCATACATGCTTGATTGGAACCTGCATATATATGCCTGTTTCCTTATTCAACCAGGCATGTGCATATAGAAACGTAGGTTCATGAATATGCCTCCAAAATAAATTTGAGGTAGATATCCTACATTAACACAGATTGTGTTTCTTTGTTGTGTAATTTAAGAATATTGAGATATGGACTCCCACACACAGTGTATGGTGTGGTTCCAGATAAAAGACTGCTGGAAATTATCAAGCAATGTATTATTCAATACAGATAAGTATACAGAGAGAGTTCAAAACAGATACCCATTTCCACTTTTATCTACCAGACATTGCAGAAGACTGGTACAAAAGAGATTTCATGGATCCAATCCCATTTTTCTTGATCATTGCTATCTAAGAGCACTTTAACACTCCTACCTTATCCCAGTTTGTCTTCATTGCTGCCTTGTTTTTCTTTGGAGTGAAGCTGTGATGGAGATTTCACTTTGCATTTAAAAGAAGGAAGAGGGAAAGGGACAAGTTAGCCCTTAAAAAGAAAGTACTGCCACAGTCCCAGCTTAGCCTGTAGAGGCAAAACAGTCCCTTGACACAGCTGATTTGTCTTCTTTCTAGTTCTGATTTGCAGAGGCAATGTCAAATAAGGGAACAGTCTGGGTAGTCAGGCAACAGAAATAGCTCATCAAAGGTGATTTGGAAAACCCGGAAAATAAAATGGAGAACACAAAGGAAAACAGATTAGGCAACTTGTGTGAAAATGGTATGAAAAACTTGCTGTACTTTGACAATGAAACTGAGGCAAAATGCCTGTTTAAAAGTGCCCGTCAATGTTATTTCTAGGGATGGGCACAAACTGAACCATGAAGCAAAATTCATCATGAATTTTGCTCTGTTCGTGGTCGGTGAACCAAAATTTATGATGGGATCTACCATTATGAACTTCCATGAACTTTTAAAGCAGTTCATGACAGTTCCTGGACAAAGCAGAAAGCAGAGGCTCAGAGTTCCTTTAAACCCCTGCTTTCTGTTCCCCACAAAAGCTGCAAAAACAGCTAAGCAGTGGAGAATAGCCTACTCCCCACTGCTCAGTTGTTCTGGGCTGTCTTGTGCAGTCCCTTTAAACTTTAAAGTGACTGTACAAGACAGCTAGAAACAGCTGAGGGACTGTACAAGACAGGAACTGTACAAGACAGCTAGAAACAGCTGAGGGACTGTACAAGACAGGGACTGTACAAGACAGCTAGGGACTGTACAAGACATCTAGAAACAGCTGAGCTGCTGTTTTTTGGGCTTCTTCAAAGCTTGTTTAAAGGGATTGCAGTTCATTTCAATGAGGTTTGTGGTTTGGTTCGTGATTCAGTTTGTCGTTTGGCCACGAACCAACACGAACTGCATTTTCCCGGTTCGTGCCTATCCCTAATCTCTGAATTTAGGACAAGTTTTAATCAAGCATTGTATTTAAAACCCAGTATATCTATATCATACAACCAATGTAACACATGTAATCAAGGTAATGTCTATTGAAGATTTTGATTTTCTTTTCTGATCTTGGATCATAATAAACTTGACTTGATAAGTACCACAAAACCTAGTGTAGAGTGAGGAAATCTGAGCAAAGAAACCATTTAGATCGCTGGATTGTGATTACATAAAGTACTTCAGAATTTTTAATCTGATCACCATTACAACAACCCTATGAGGTAGGTCATTATTAAGTCCATTGATCAGAGAGAAGAAGAAGAAGAAGAAGAAGAAGAAGAAGAAGAAGAAGAAGAAGAAGAAGAAGAAGAAGAAGAAGAAGAAGAAGAAGAGGAGATTAGATTTATACCCCACCTTTCACTTGGAGTCTCAGACCAGTTTACAAACTCCTTTCCCTTCCCCTCTCCACAACAGACACCCTGTGAGGAAGGTGGGGCTATTTCCAGAACTGTCCTTGAGAGAACAGCTCTGACAGATCTATGGCTTGCCCAAGATCATCCAGCAGCTGCAGGTGGAGGAGTGGGGAATCAAACCCAGTTCTCCCAGATTAGAGTTCGCGCACTTAACCACTATACTAAACTGGCTCTCATAGAGATTCAATCCAGGATCTAAGGAAAAATCTAGTATTCTACTGGCTGCACAACATCAAGGAGGGGAATGAAATTTAGTGTCTTGATTTGAAATTGGAGATTCCCCCGAGTGCACAAAATTCCCAGAGGAAATATAATAGGTTTCACCTCTACTTTATATACTCTTTGTAGTAATGCCTATATAGAGGGTTCCTGTTAGTTTCCTTAACATGATATGCAAGAATTATGAAGCTCTTGCAAATGGTTTAGGACTAGGAATTACTCACCTATGCACCACTCACCTAATGACTTTTCAGCCACTATGGAGCCAGCTGAGCATTTTGCCCTATGCACTAGTGCAGATTTATGACTTGGGAATGAGTGATTATTCACATACCACTTTGTTTTGCTATTAAACAGTGTTAATTTAAAAGGCATCAAACAATCTTACTCGAGTTCTTGATAGACCAATTCTCTTCTTTAAAACCTTTGTTCTTTCTGCTATGTCTTTCATAATCTTTTAAAACATGGAATCCGTCTTATTTCTTCTCTGAATAGATTCAGATACATTGTATGAACTGAAAGCTAAAAAAAAAATTCAACCAAACTAAAGAGCTTTTAGGGCACTTGGCCAAGGAAACTGTCTGTCTCCTTCCTGTGCCAGGGATATTAGTCTCCTGTTTACTGTGCTTTTATCCATGTTTATCTTGCAAAACTAAATGAATTTAAATGTTATCTTTATTTCTTAGTACTTAGACTTCCTTAATTCTGTTTCCATCATATATGACTTCCTAGAGTAGCCCATTTTCTTTTCAACAGGAGTGTCATAAATAATCACAGATGGACAGAAATGTAACACTTCTAGTAATGTGGGCATGCCTAACACTCCAGAGCTGGGAAAGGGATGGATTTCCCAGCATGAGCCGTTATGAATTAAAATGAATCTTTGTTTTCAGAAATTACTGACAATATTTTCTCATTCCTTTGCACTTCTGCACTCCATACTATTATAGGCAGTACAACCAAAGGGTCAATTTAAAACAGATAGATTTATAAACCATAAACAATGTATAAAAGAAAACACAGGAGCTAGTCAAACAAGATATAAAGCATTCTCTGAATATAAACTATTGCAGCACTAGTATATTCAGTTTATAAGGCTGCAGTTCTAAATTGTTCAGGTTAAAGACCTTTTCCACATTCTGCAAGCGTCTATAAGAAAATAGGTTCCTGGGATAGTCGGGATCACTGAACTAATTTTACACTTCCAGAGTGTGGAACATCCTGGCTTTAAAACTCTCGGGGGAGCCTGACAGCATGAACCTTTGAGAAAACTACACAGTGATTAAAAAACAATAAGGACTGCAGCAGACTTACATCAAAACAGTAATGAAAGGAAACTCACATAAAATCTTCATCCAAAATTATTTATCATCACTTCTTGTTTAATGTAATTTGTTTAATCATGAGTGAGAGTCCTTAATTTCTCACTTGCATTTTTTACCTATTTATTGCATATTGCATCATATGTAGTTAAAACCTAAAATATCATGAACAACAAATGTACTCTGACCTATTGCATTAAACCTGGCTGCTAAAAACCACTTCAAGATTGCTACCCCTTTTAAAAAGCTCACAATCAGGTGAGTGCCTTTTAGTGCATTCAGGTATACCCTTCTAAGCCCACTGATTTCAATACACTTAGAAGGGTGTAACTCTACTTACCATTGCCTTGTCTGAACACCCGCAGCTCTCTTACCCTGAGTTATACCATTGGTCTATCTAGCTCAGTATCATCTACTCTGACTGGCAGTAACCCTCCAGGCTAGGCACAGAAAGTTCTTTTACAACACCTACTATTTACCTTTCCAATTAATAATAGATTTAAGTTAGTAGGTGTTGCTTAAGATCCAAGGTTAGTAGATGCAATGCAGGTGGTCTTGTAAGGGAATGCCCTACAAAAAAAAATCTTATTCAGGTCTTTGCTGTTCAGATTTAGCACCCAGACGGCAAATTCAGGAAGTCTGTAATCAATGTACACATGACTCATTTGATTTCAAGAGTATCTCTCCTTATATATAAAAGAGTTTTGGTGTCTCTCCTGCACAAGCTCCCGCAGCCTTTGGCTCCATCACCTGCCACTCTGAAGGATCCCCTGGCTGCATTGGCTGCCTCCCTTGCCTCCATCCCGCCCACAGAGGCAGCCGCCAGCGTCTCTGGCTTACTGTGCTCTGAGCCAACCGATGGGACAGATGCTCCAGCAGCCAGAGGGTGAGCTTGCTGACTAGGAGATGCGGGGAAGAGGGGCCAGGGACATTCAGAAATGCCACAGCCAAGGAGGAGGCGAGGGTGGGGCAGCTGCTGCTGTGGCAGCGGGAGGCCACCCCTCCACCAGCAGCCCTGTTGTTGTCGTCCAGCTCAGACGAACTGGCTCTGATGCTGCTCCGCACTGCGCCCCACCGCCGCCATCAGCACCACTGCCAAAGACACCACGAGGCCTCCCTGATGCACACCTGCCACAGCACCAAGTGCCTCCTCCTGTTGGACCCTGGTGGTGGGAGCTGTGGCATTGGCGGCAGGGTGGCAGTGCTCTATCTGCCGCTGGGCCCAAGGGACAAGGCTGCCGCCACCCCTCCTTCTCCCGAGGGAGGGGCTGGCAGGCGGTGGCCCAGCTAGAGCCCGTTGCATTTGTCTCCGCAACAGGCCTTATTCCTACTTATATATATTTTTGAAATGAATCAAATGAGAGAACAGGAAAGCATCTCACATGACTCACAGACTAATTATACTGACATGCAATACACTGCAATTGCACAACATATGTCTCTGCAATGTAATGTTGCACACAGCGACAAGGGCAATGAGGTGCCTGGGGGAAAACGCTTGTGGCCTACAGTGCTCCCACACTAACGGTAGAACCATAGCTGAAGAGTCAGTATGTCCACAATCAGGGTTGGGGGGGAAGAGCACAGAAGAAGTGCCACGTACTTGCTGAGACACACATTGGAAGACAGTATCATAGCAGCAGCTATGCCAAAACAATGACACAAAACATATATGCTGGTATTATGGCAGAATTCCCTGGAACTGTAAAAAGATTTGCTGGTGAAAATGTTTAGGCATGGGAATCTGGGATCCTGAATAACTGAAAACAGCTGGATGCAACACATGGGCCTGCTAGAGAAATAGCAGAGTCTGAAGATTCCCTCTCTCTGACTGTTACATAAAGCCTTCAGGTGTCTATGTGTCTCTCTCTCTGTGTGTGTGTGGGGGATAATCAAGCCTCACTGTAATTGCTTTTCTCCAGAGTCAGCAGGAGAGAGATTCAGCAGCGACCTGTACAGTCCACAGAATAGGGATCAGTCCTTGTTAGCTTTGCATTTGACATGAGTGCTGTGTTAGAGGAAAATGTGGGTGTGTAAACCCTCCCAATGATAAAGAATGCCATCGCCTCCATTTCCCCAAATAGCTCCATGGTATCTCCTTCGGATCCTGATGATGAATCAGTAGCTGCCACAACGTTTCCAGTAAGGAGCTCTAATGGCTTCAGGGCTATCCAGTAAAGGTGGGTAAATCAGCCATCCCAAGGAAGTGACAAGCCATGCCTAGGAAGATATTTCTCTTTGAGCAAACTGTCCCTGCTTACCTCTTGCAAAGTTACTTTTTTGGGTCAGAAAGTATTCTAAATTGTTGCAAATGGCTGTGTATGCAACTTTACTACGGCATTCACATTGGCATGATGGCAGAGTTTAGCAGTAATACACTTTGATATTATGCAAATAAAAAATTAGGTATGATCTAAAGAGCTCCTTCACATGAGCAGAAGACATCTCTGCTCATGTAAGCCTAGGCTGTCCAGTTTCCACTGATTCCACTGAGTCTTCCTGGATTCCACATCCCCCCCTTTTTTTCCAGTATACAGGTAGCCATTTATAAAAAGAATGCATGTAGCATTTTCTGTCCAACAGCTGTAAAATATTCACTTTCACATCCACCAGAAAGAGTCTACATTCTGACTCTCATGCTAAGGGAAAGTAAGATATATCAAAGCAAAAAGACAGCAATCAACACAGATGTCGATCCTACTTACCTGACACAGGCATTGCAGCAAGTGGAATAGCACAACTGTTGCTGTTTTTACTATTTAGTTATTAAATTAGGTTTATTAGGCCGCCCTTCCCTGCAAGCAGGGCTCAGGGTGGCTTACAACAGAGCAAGTATAATAAATAATTCAAGTTAAAAACCAATGTTAAAATACCTATAACACATCTATCCTTATACATAATTCTGTTTTCGCATGGCAACATTCCATGCACTCCCTCAGCCATTGGCCCATCAGCCGCCACTCAAGAGTACTCACATGCCATTGGCCAGGTGCTGGGTCTGCTCCTCTTCCCCACATACTCCCCCTTCAACCACTGTGCCCTGTCAGATTTACTTTTGACAAAGACATTTCTCCTGCTTGCCTCCTGTGTGGGACTTAATTTTTCCCTCAGTGGCTGTTGGTAGGTGTAACGAAATGGCAGCTGTGTTTGTAAGATGGCTGCCATCTGTGTGGTTGTTTGTTTAAAATGTTCCCCCATAAGGTTTAATTGAGCTGTAGTTCCAGAGAGGGACCTGCAGGGGTATCACTCACTGGGTCGAATGGGGCTTCCTCATCTGCTGGCCTACAGTTCCTAGCTGCCCCAAGGCCAAAAAGTGCAGGAAAAGAGAGACTGTCCCAAGGGGCAGGGCAGCATCAATATAGACTCCAGCCAATCCAGGGAGGAGGCAGTCTTCGTCTGCCTAACAAGAAGTTAGGAAATGCTCCTGCTGTCTGTGCTGATGAGACTGTCCAGGTCACAAGCCACAGACAAGGGGGGATCCTGGGAGGCAGCAGAGATTCAGCCACTCCACAATCAGCTGGACTAGGGAATGAATGAAATTTTCCCTGCTCTCGTGGGCTTGGGCTGAAACAGAGCCAGAGGCCAGTCCAAGGAGCGATCCTATCCTGAGCCCACACCCTCCACAGGTGGAGATTATTGTGTGTAGGGAAAGAGGATTGCATTTAACCCTTGTTGATTTATGCCCTGTTGGTTTCATAGTGTGTGCTTACTCCTACAGTTCTGCCTTATTCAGTTAGTGTGTTTGTGCTCCATAATTATGTAAGTAGTTAAATAAATTATTTTATTTGGGCTTCTAATCTGTGTTGTGCTCTGACCACATAGTCTCCCCCGCTCTGCACAATAACAAAGGGAGGGGGTAGCCCAAAGAAGCAAGGAAAGGCCAGACCCTACCTTTCCCAACTTTCCAGGGATCCCCCAAAGATTGGGGATTCCATCTCCAATTAGGGAGATTCAGCCAGGGGGGTCTCACTGGTCCTCTAAAAAGGCAGTGACAATTCAGTGAGTGGTGGCAGCGAACTTAGGGAGTGAGACACACCCATGAGGCTGAAGAGTGAGGGGGAAATAAAGGTAGGTTGATTATTGGTTGGGAAGACGATAAAGTTGCCAACTCCAGGTGGGAAATTCCTGGATATTTGAGGGATGGAACCTGAAGAGGGTGAGGTTTGAGGAGAGCTGGGACCTCAGACAGGTACGATGCCATAGACTCAACCCTCCCAACCAGCCATTCCCTCCTGGGGAGCCACTGTTGCCAATCTCCAGGTGAGGGGTGGAGATCACTCAGAATTACAACTGATCTCTGGGAGAGGGGAGGAGATGGAAAGCTGAAATCAGAGGAGCAGATAATGGCAGGTTGATGCTTGGCTGGGAAGGAGATAGGGTTGCCAGCTCCAGGTTGGGTAATTCCTGGGGATTTGAGGGGTAGAGCCTGGAGAGGGTGAGGTTTGAGAAGGGGTGGGACCTCAGTCAGGTACAATGCCATAGACTCCACTCTTTGAACCAGCCATTTTCTCCTCGGGAACCATTGTTGCCAAAGGAGATCACTCAGAATTACAACTGATCTCCAGGACGGAGGGCAGAAGTCAGCTGCAGTCAGAGGGGCATATAATGGTAGGTTGGTAGTTAGCTGGGAAGGGGATGGGGTTGCCAACTCCAGGCTGGGAAATTCCTGGGGATTTTAGGAATGGAACCTGGAGAGGGTGGGGTTTGAAGAGGTCACCACAGCAAATTGATGCTGAGTGCCCAAGGCCTTGGCACTCTTCCAGAGCCTCTTTCTAGAGCTTGTTGTATTCATTTTCACAAAGGGTCTTATTCCTAGTCAGCAAATAAAACAATACACTTCCCATGATGGCAGAGAAGAGATTTTAATTTCCACCGGCTGCCGGGGGGGGGGGTTGCAGAGGGGAGGGGGTATGTGAGAGTGCGTATTACACTAGGACCAGGGACCACCAGAAAGTTCTTATTCCTGGGGCGTAACACTCTTCCAGGGGCATGCTGAAAGAAGCGGTCCTGAAGGTATGTGGGTCCCTCCCCACTAAGGGCCTTGAAGGTCAAAATCAAGACCTTGAACCTGATCCGGTGCTCCACTGGGAGCCAGTGCAGCTCGCACAGCACAAGTTGGTTATGTGCCATCTGAGACATTCCCGTAAAGACCCGCGAGGTTGCATTCTGTATCCTTTGGAGCTTCCAGGTCAGGTGCAAGGATAGGAGGAAATTACAGTAGTCTATCCTGGAGGTGACCTTTGCATGGATTACCATGGCTAGGTTGGAGCAAGATAGGTAGGGAATCAGTTGCCTAACCTGGCGCTGTTGGAAGAATGCCAACTTGGCAACCTTTGCAACCTAGGCCTCTATAGACAGGATGGCATCCAATGTCATGCCTACACTTGATGGTTGGTGCTGGTGATAAGGGCACACCATCAAGTGTCAGGAATTGGCAACCTAACTGCAGCTCCCACCCACCCAACCACAGAACCTCCATCTTACCTGGATTCAGTTTCTACTACTACTCCTATTATAGGGTTGCCAGCTCTGGATTGGGAAATACCTGGAGATTTTGTAGGTGGACCATGAAGAGGGCAACATTTGGGGAAGGGAGAGACTTCAGTGGGGTATAGAGTCCACCTTCCAAAGTGGCCATTTTCTCCAGGTGAACTGATCTCTGTTGCCTGGAGATCAGTTGTAATCCCAGGAGATCTCCAGCCACCACCTGGAGTTTTAGAATAAATAAATGGAAGAACAGCAAAGAGGGTTGTGCATATAACAACACAGTCAAAAACTGTAACATTGTATTCAAAAATACTTGACCCTTAATTCAAAACATTCTTATATTAACAGTGTAGTACTCTAAATAACCATTCAGATCCATTCCAAAGACACCAATGTTAAATAGTCCAATACAGTTCAACAAATTCCTAACAGTTAATAAGTGTCCACAAAACGAAGAGGAGTAACAGTTGATAGATGTCCACAAACTGATGGCCCACAGAATTTAGTTATATACTTCCTCACCTGTGTATTTTCCAGGATCCCCTCAGCCCAAGCAACTTGTTTCAAGTCACTTTCATGGAGGTAGCTGCTGAATGCATGACGTTCCTAGTTTACACTTCCTGATTGCCAGACACAAATCCTGCCTCTCCAACAAGGCCACATGGCTCCACTTTTCACTCTGGATTTCGTGTGCAGTGGTCTTAAATCTAGCCTTTCAACCTGACCCTTCTTCATGACATGGACCTTCATCTAAAAAACAGGGTTGCACTTACCTGTAAGTTACCAGGGCTCTTTTTGTAGCAGGAACTCCTTTGCATATTAGGCGACACACCCCTAATGTAGCCAGTCCTCCAAGAACTTACAGAGCTCTTCTTACAGGGGCTACTGTAAGCTCTTGGAGGATTGACTACATTAGGGGTTTGTCGCCTGATATGCAAAGGAGTTCTTGCTACAAAAAGAGTCCTGTCTGTAACTGATGTTCATCAAGGTCTTCTGTGCAGGCAAACATTGGGGACTGTGCATGTGTGGGCCTACAATGGCACAATCTTCTTCTAGCTTAGAACCTTTAGGGGATGTCTGTGTGCCTATTGGAGCTGTTGTGCCTGTTCCTTCCCAGTGTTCATGGAGTCCAACAACACATCACCCAGACTCCCTCAGTTCCTTTTGAGCTGCCACAATTATCTAATAACTTAAGCTCATAGCGGGGGAGGTGGGAGGGAATGTGTGCCTACACAGAAGACCTTAATGAACATCAGTAACAGGTAAGTGTGGCCCTGTTTTCATCTTTGGTTTCTGTGCAGTCCCACATTAGCAAGCTACACATTCAGGAGGTGAGACAAGCTATTCAAAACCAACTTTATTAAAACATTCATTGTAATACTGCCTTACCCACTGAAGCTTTTCTTCTTGCATCCAAGTCCAATGCATAATGTCTTACAAACCTGTCAGCAGATGACCATGTCACAGTTCTGCAGATCTCCTGAGTTGGGACTCCTCTGAGGAAGGCTGCTGAGGATGCTTGAGCTCTGCTTCAATGTGCATGTGCCACTACTGGACTAATGTCCTAGATAAGCTATAAACAAAACACCTGACTGACCCTGAATTTTAGGGCAGAATGCTAAAATTGCTACTAAATTTGCTCAGACTGAGGAATGAGACAAACCTTTTTTCTTCAGTTCAGTTCAAAAACCCTTATACAAGAGCTTTCCTTACTTGGCCTAATTCTGTGATGATGGCAATGATTGGGAAACGATAGGGCTTGTTCCTCTAGTAACGGAGAGAGGCGCCGGGGCTCAGTGGTAGAGCCATCTACTTGGTATACAGAAGGTCCCAGGTTCAATCCCTGGCATTTCCAGTTAAAGGATCTGGCAGTAGGCGATGTGAAAGACCTCCGCCTAAGTCCTTGAAGAGCTGCTGATAGTCTGAGCAGACAATACTGACCTTGATGGACTGAAGGTCTGATTCATATAAGGCAGCTTCATGTGTGCGTTCATCATAGCCTTGCCTGTTTTACCTGCCTGATTCCCAGTGGTGAGCATGTTCATATTAATCATGTGTTCAAAAGTTGGATCAGAAATACTTTGCGTATTCTGGATAGGTGGCAACACGAGCACATAAAGCTGCGTTGTGGTGAGTCAGACCACTGGTCCATCAAAATCAGCCCTGTTCTACTCAGACTGGGAGCAGCTCTCTAGGGTCTCAGGTGGAGGTCTCTTGTATCAGATCCCTTTCACTGGAGATGGCAGGGATTGAAACTGGGACCTTCTGTATGCCAAGTAGATGCTTTACCACAGAATTATGACCTCTTCCTGAGAAGATGAAGAATACCACCAACTGAAGAATTCCTGCACAGTTATAAAGCAACACGTGCACTTGAGATATTAGTTCATTTCAAAGGACGTGTGATCTGTCTGTGTTGACCCTGGACTATACATAATCCAAGCAAGACAGTAAACGGTCAGCATGTGTCAACAGCTGCTGCCTGAACAGTTTTCACATAAATGCTATCAAGTGGGCAGCTGTGAAACTGCTCAAAATACTGCTCATTTAAAATCACAAACTAATATGATCAGATAAGATGCTCAGCTCAAGAAAAGAGATCGCCAAAGGCAAAGATTTTCGCATGTTTGGAAAAGTCAGCTCATCACTTACGGGACATGAGGATTTTATATTTTGTTTAAGACACAAAATACAGTTTCTTAGTTTTCATGAATGAGCATAGAATCAACAGAACTTTAACTTTTTGCAGGAATTTTGACCTTTCGTCCATCAGCTTAAGGTAAAACTTTTTATTAAAATTAGTGAAGCAGTTTAATGGAACTTTGGGCTGCAGATTGGTGCAGACTGTCCCACAAAACTCAGTTCTTTAGAGTCATGAGCAAAATTAATGGCAAGCAAAATTAATGTGTACCAGAAAATGACTCATCCTCTCACCCTTAATAATGAAATAAAGATGGGAGTTGGTCTGACAAGCAGGTTTCCAGAAACCAGGGTTCCCCACAGACTTCTCCTTGATCTTAAAGCTTAACTTGAAACATTTATATGCACATTGCACCTGACCAAAAGATACTTTTATCATATTGGCTGTATTTCTTTCTTAAATAATAGATTCCTGCTTTCTTCCCATCTCAGGCAACTGACTCTATTCCCAATAATTTTTTTTGTTCTTTTAAAGTAGTTTTTGAACTGCAAGACAGCTTCGACTACTGCCTCCATCACTGCCCGTTAACACCCTAATTCTTAGGAAGATGTGCAATCAGAGTGAGAGAATCTCAGTCAGTACAAAGATTTCTTTTTTTAAAAAAAGACTTCAGGTTAACTGACTGCAGATTTGTCATGACAATAATTTCAACATATTGGGGTATATTGAAACAAAACTTCTGAAGAAAAACCCTGTTTCTGCATCAGTGGAGTTGAAACCCATGGCTGATTTAGTGTCCTAAAAATGATGCAAATTCAGCACATTTTTGTTTACTTGTTTCAGTAAATGGTTCTTTTACTTATGGACACAGGCAGGGACAAAGGGCTATGTAGGGCACATAACATCAGCCCACTGATGAATGGAAATGTGTTTTTTCCCCAGACATAGACTACGTGATCTGAAGTTTATCCCTGCATGCAGAAGGGCAGGAAACTAGTAAGGTGTTCTATATATTTGATGACTGGAAACTGTGCTTGCAGTTTCCCTTTCTAAAGTTTCCACCTTCCCAAAGCAGGATAAATGATATGTTTTTTATATAGTGTCTCAATCAGTATTCACAATTAGCTGATATGGCCATTTGAAAAAAACTCATTGGTTGATATTATTATCAATTTACGTTTGTCTTATTTTCATTGTTGTCGTTGATTACTCTTTTGTACGATATATAAGCCATTTTACTAAATTTCTACGCCGTACACTATTTATATGCAATGCATTCATTTCAAGGGGAAACTTTGGCATGCTGAAGGAGAAATGGATGACAACTTGTGAGTTCACTTTTCACAAGGGGGAAACAAAATTGAAACAGGAACATTTGAACTGAGCCAGACAACTTTCAAAATTTGGTCTCACACTTAATCAATATCAACACTATTTCCTTGAGGAGGAGAGAGAGAGATTAACTAACAAACTGGATTCTGGGGAAAATTTGTTTGTTAAATCTTGCTTTTATTGAAAGTCTATTTTGTGGAATACTGGCTTCATTTTTTTTTTACTTGGCAGGGAAGTCAAAATGTCTAAGCTTTATTTTCTTCCCCTCCCCCAAGTGAAGTATTAATACCATGTTAATAGTTCTAGATGTCTCTATCCAAAGAGGATCTATCAGAACTGTAGAAGGGCCCCATGATGGGCAACAAAAATTACCTGTATGGAACATCTTACAGAAATTCAACCTCATCAATAAACCAGGTAAGAAGAAAGTAACCCCCATTCGTCTGTATGGAATTTATATCTAAATAAGTATGACTAGCAGATAGGTACTGAAATTCTGCTACATTCTACAAATATGCAGAGAAGATGTTCTAGAAAGTCTGCTTTCTAGTTGACTGCTTATTAAAAAAACTTAAGCTTCAAATTATTGAATGTTAGTTTGCTTATTGTAAATTTCCTCTTGTAAAAATCTGTAAAGATCATAGGACAGTCAAAAAATCGTTAGTTATCTATTAGCATCTGTATTTAAAACCCATTTTTTTACTGAGTCACATTTTTACACCTCAGAAATCATAAAGCATGTTTGTTTTGAAACACTTTTGATGCCACTTCTTATCTCTATTTTTATACGTTAAAAAATCCTAAATGCTCATATCTGTATTTATTACTGTATTATTTATTATATAAGCTTTTCATGCTAATATATCTTGAATATCACTCTCCTCTATGACTAAAGGTAGTAGAACCTGCTTCTTAGAGGCTTTTGCCACCAGATCCTGGAGAGTATAACTGCAGGCAGAAATGTGTGAAGTACACTTTGGACAATAACTGTTCGCTTCATTATAGAAGTTCTTTGTGCATGAATCCTAGGAAGCCAGTGGCTGAATAACTGAAATGTTTCTTTGTCATGCAGTATTCTTTGCATACCATTATATGGGGAGAAACTGCTGAGTACAAGCCTACATAGCATCTTGTGGAAGGCAAAAAAGCAAGAAGCAGAGATCCGCTTCTTTCCATGTTTGTTGTGTAATATTCAGTGCTGTTGAATAGGGAAAGCTAAATATAGATGGGTTGATGTGGCACTGGATCCAGCGGGTCAAGAACACGCTATAGCAGCACATGCAAACTGCAGCCCAAATACAAAAGAGAGAACCAATAAGTCATTCAATTAGGTTGTTTTGACAGTAAATAAGATAAGAACATAAGGGAAGCCACGTTAGATCAGGCTAATGGCCCATCCAGTTCAACAATCTGTGTCACACAGTGGTCAAAACCCAGGTACCATTAGGGGATGCACCAGCAGGGCCAGAACTCCAGAAGCCCTCCCACTGTTGCCCCTCCAAGCACCAAGAGTACAGAGCATCACTGCCCCAGACATAGTGTTCCATCTATACCTTGTGGCTAATAGCCACTGATGGACCACTGCTCCATATGCTTATCCAATCCCGTCTTAAAGCTGTCTGAGCTTGTAGCCGCCACCACTTCTTGTGGCAGTGAATTCCACATGTTAATTACACATTGGATGATGAAGTACTTTCTCTTCCTTGTTTTGGCATTGGAGCTGTCAATTATTCTCCTAATAATTATCCTCCAAATTCTCATCTGAAAGTTTTCATTTGGAAATCCTCCTGCTGTCCACTGGGTGCTCAGCTGTTATGTCGGCACTGGAGACAAGGTTCATATGTTGGACTAGGATCTGGGAGACCCAGGGATGAATCCCTCTTGTGTCATGGAAGCTTGTTGGGTGACCGTGGGCCAGACTCACACTCTCAGCCTAACTTACCACACAGGGTTGTTGTGAGGGTAAAATAAGGGAGAGAACAATGTAAATTGCTTTGGGTCTCCATTGAGGAGAAAGTCAGGATATAACTGAATTAAATTTTTAAAAATTCATTTCAATTACTGATAGCTGGAAATTGGTGTTTTGTAGTATTTGAGAGCCGATAGGCACTGCTATATAAAGAACAATCCTAAGCATGTTTATTTGGAATGCGATTCATGTCAATGCAGTGGAGCTTATTCCCAGGAAAGGGTTCTTATGATGGCATTTTTAGTGCTGGATGGTCTGTACATCATAGTGATTTTCAATTTTTCTGCTTTCAGAGAGCACAGCGATGCTTATGTTTATTACCATTTTGTGTCGATTTGTTGTGACTGTTCCATGTAATGGTGACTGCGTTTCCAGTCTTGAGTGTAAAAATGGAATGACAGGATATGCATCTTGTCTGTCTGTCTCTCTTGGGGCTTTTTTTTTTTTTGAAAAAGCGGTGCCAAAACTTTCAAGAGGAAAATAAAGTTTTCACTCTGTGTACTGAAAACTCGTGAACTTTTTAACATTTTTAAAAGAATTTTGTCGAAGAGATTCCAGAACTCTATTCTGGCATGTTCCCCCAGAAAAAATCCCTGTATAAATCTAAACTGAGGTATCTTTTTCATGATTCAATTTATCAAAAATAATGGTTATTTTAAACTGCTTTGTAAGCAGAATAATCTGTATATTTGTACATTTTGTTATGGCTTTGGACAACCTACTTGGTTCTGGAAATCCCTACAGTGATTAGCTGAAGGGAAATATTGTCAGTTTATTACAAATGAGTATTGAATTGTGGAATATTTTTACCTAATGAATGTGGGTAGCCTGTGTTTTAACAATTGCTTAGTTATCATATTTAATGTAATTTAATATTCTATGCTGTATTTCTCAACAGTTATTTAGGAAGACATGTCTCAAAATATATCTGTAATAATTCTCCTTGCAGTCAAGAAACTAAGAATAATCTTTAGTTTTTCTCTCTTCATATAGGTATTACCAAACTTTACAGACCAAGATAGCAAAGATCAACAGTGACATCTAGTGGCCATTATTAGTGCATTTATACAAGGCAAAGATGCATGTATACAAGGCAAATGCATTGCCTGCTGCTATAAAGAGGACCAATATAGTGTTTAGGCATGCAATAAAGAGATGCAAACAAAACAGTAACCCTGGAGCCCTCTGTTTGCATTTTGTGTGGTGTTTTGCCAAGCTTATCTATGACCTTGCCTGTGCAATATCATGTGTGACTACAGCTTTTGTGACACATTCCTTGGTGGTAGCTTGGTTAGTCTGCCCTAATTTTTAAAAAGGGAGCCTTGCAACACCTCAGAGACTAGCAGACAGATTGGGGAATAAGATTCTGTGCTCTCGGGTCCACCTCATCAGAGGCTTGACCTGAATCTTCACTTGACACGTGCACACACACACACACACCACAGGCATATGAGGAAAAAATGTAGATAGAGTCAAAATAACATGAGATATAAAATATACAATCCGTTATTTTTCTATGCAAAGCGCAGCGATATGCAAGGTAAATGCAATGGTCATTCACAACAGCAACCATTGGCAATACAACCGTCTTCCTAGCATTGCTAAAGTACATTAATACCTGTCACGAATGAGAAATCCTTCATCTTGTTTCCACTGTAATACAATTAAAATTCTGATAAATTCCAGTTCAGCAGTTCAATGTCACCCTCTCTTCGAAATTCTTTTGTTAAAAAATGGTTGTTCTCTTGGTTACTGATAGTTTTTCGATGCACATGTAATATGTGGATACTGAAAAGAAAGTTTTCTCTTTGTTTGGCTTTCACTTTTATTCCAGCCTTGATATCATCCTTGGGGCTGCCATCTATGGATGAAACCTGATGTATCCTTTTTTCTCCTGCTTTATCTATGCCCTCCATACATTAATTTAAGGGGGAGGCATGGTTCAGTGGCATGCAGGTCTGAGGTTCAATCCCCAACATCTCCAGTTAAAAAGGACCAGGTAAGAGGTGATGTGAAAGACCTCCACATGAGACCCTGAAGACCTGCTGCCAGTCTGAGTAGACCTTGATGGACTGGTAGTCTGAATCAGTGGAACCTGGCTTCATTTGTGATGTTAACTGAAATCAGTGAGTTTGGACTGGAGCAATTCTGCATAGGATTGTACTGTAAGTCTAACCAGGTAACTGGCTTCAAGGTTTGGGCAGGTAAAGTATAAAACAGCTATTAAAATTGAGATGACACCCTCCCAAAAAAGATCATAAATCCCATCCCAGGAACCTCCGCTAATAACAACCAACATTTGTCATGTGATATTTACTGCAACTAATAGCACGTGATGGGGGTTAACAGAATGATTCCAGAACATTGTCTTTGGAAACCCAAGTAATTTTACCATCTAAAATGTAGGTAAATGTACCACAAAACTGTGCAACTCTTTCAGTCTTAGAAGCTACACTAGGCATTTGAAAACACTTTGAGAAATGTGTTTTTTTACTATTTAATAATAGAGGAAACAATAGAATGGGAAAGACTAGAGATCTCTTCAAGAAAATTGGAGAAATCAAGGAAACCTTTCGTGCAAAGCTGGCCATGATAAAGGAAAAAACTGTAGGGACCTAACAGAAGCAGAAGAGATTAGGAAGAGGTGGCAAAAATACACAGAAGAACTATACAAGAAGGATCGAAATGTCCTTGACAACCATGACGATGTGATCGCTGACCTCAAGCCAGACATCCTGGAGTGCGGAGTCAAATGGACCTTAGAAAGCCTTACTAACAACAAAGCTAGCAGATATGGTAGTATCCCAGCTGAGCTATTCAAAGTCCTAAAAGATGGTGCTGTTAAAGTGCTGCACTCAATATGTCAGCAAATTTGGAAAATGCAACAGTGGCTACAGGACTGGAAAAGGTCAGTTTATATGCTAATCCCAAAGAAGGGCAATGCCAAGGAATGTTCAAGCTATCACACAATTGCATTCATTTCACATGCTAGCAAGATCCTACAGGCTGGACTTCAGCAGCATGTGGATAGAGAACTGCCAGAAGTACAAGCTGGGTTTTGAAGAGGTAGAGGAACTAGAGATCAAATTGCCAACATTCTCTGGGTTACGGAGATAGCAAGGGAGTGCCAGGAAAAGCATTTGCTTCCGCTTCATTGACTATGCTAAAGCCTTTGATTGCGTGGATCACAACAAATTATGGCAAGTCCTTAAAGAGATGGGAGTACCAGACCACCTCACATGTCTCCTAAGAAATCTGTATAAGGGTCAAGAAGTGACAGTTAGAACCAGACATGGAACAACTGATTGGTTTAGAATAGGAAAAGGAGTATGGCAAGGATGTATATTGTCACCCTGCTTATTTAATTTATATGCAGAGTACATAATGCGAAATGCCAGCCTGGATGAATCACAAGCCGGAATTAAGATTGCTGGGAAAAACATCAACAACCTCAGATATGCAGAAGATATCACTCTAATGGCAGAAAGGGAAGAGGACCTAAAGAGCCTCTTGCTTAGAGTAAAAGAGGAGAGTGCAAAAGTTGGCTTGAAACTCAACATAAAAAAAAATAAGATCATGGCATCCAGCTCATCACTCCTTGGCAAATAGAAGAGGAAATCATGGAAGCAGTGGCAGACTTCATGTTCCTGGGATCCAAGAACAACTGCAGCCGGTGACTGCAGCCATGAAATTAAAAGATGCCTGCTCCTTGGGAGGAAAGCTGTGGTAAACCTTGATAGCATAATAAAAAAGTACAGACATTACACTGCCCACAAAAGTCTGCATAGTCAAAGCGATAGTATTCCTAGCAGTAATATATGGCTGTAAGAGCTGGACCATAAGGAAGGCCGAGTGCTGAAGAATAGATGCTTTCCAATTATGGTGCTGGAGAAGACTCTTGAGAGTCCCTTGGACTGCTAGGAGATCAAATCAGTCAATCCTAAAGGAAATCAAACCTGACTGTTCCCTAGAAGGAAATACTTTGGCCACCAAATGAGAAGGGAGCATTCACTGAAGAAGACCCTGATGCTGGGGAGGATAGAAGGTCAAAGAAGAAGGGGATGGCAAAGGATGAGATTGTTAGACAGTGTTACCGATGCAACAAATGTGAAATTGAGCAAACTCTGGAGGATGGTGAAAGACAGATGGGCCTGGTGTGATGTTGTCCATGGGGTCACAAACAGTCGGACTCAACCGTGTGACTGAACTACAGCAACACTGTTTAATGCTTATTATTGCACTAGTAATAAGGCCCATTGTGGAAATAAATACAACAATCTCTAGAAAAAGGCTCTGGAAGAGTGCCCTGGGCTTGGGCACTCAGTGTCAATTTGCTGTGGCAACCTCAGCAGGATATAATGGCACAGAGTCCGCCATTTTCTCCAAGGGAACTGATCTCTGCCATCTGAAGAGCAGTTGTAATTCTGAGTGATCTCCAGCCCTCACCTGGAGATTGACAACAATGGTTCCCCAGGAGGAAATGGCTGGTTTGGAGGGTGGCATCTATGGCAGTGTAGCTGTGAGATCCCACTCCTCCTCAGACCTCACCCTCCCCAGGCTCCATCCCTCAAATCTCCAGGAATTTCCCACCTGGAGTTGGCAACCCTATCTCCTTCCTAGTCAATCATCAACCTACCTTTATTTCCAGCTTTCCATCTCCCCCCACCACCTGCAGCCTCTACCATGCTCTGAAGCCCTGACTGCTATGTCACATTGGCTGCCATGGGGGGGGCATCTCAGCAGGGTGTAAGGACACAGAGTCCACCATTTTCTCCAGGGGAACTGATCTCTGCCATCTGGAGAGCAGTTGTAATTCTGAGTGATCTCCAGCCCTCACCTGGAGATTGGCAACAATGATCTCTGTCATTTGGTATTACCTGGTATCACAACTGAACTCCAGACAACAGATCTCCCCGCCCCCCCGAGAAAATAACTGCTTTTGATGGTGGTCTCCATGGCATTTTATTCAGCTGAGGCCTCTCCCCTCCCCAAACTCTGGCTTCCTTGGCAGGTTTTTTTCCTGTTCTGGAAAGTGTTGCCTCAGCAAACCTGGCTTGGAGGCTAAAGACGGCGGGTTTTGTCCCGAGGGAATCAATCGTCGTCTGGTGAGAAGAGCAAAGACAGTACCTGTGCTCACTGGAGTGAAGCAGCTGTCTGCTGGGGAAAGTTTTGGCAGGCACTGCTTCTGTGGGCAGGACTCAGGCAATGCAGCCAGTGGATAGGGACAACTTCTGAGTGACACATCATGGAGCCAACTGATTTAGCAGCATGTGGAATGTTCATAAAGGGTGGGACTCAGGCAACGCAGCCACTGGATAGCGACAGCTTCTGAGTGACACATCATGGAGCCAACTGATTTAGGATTGTGTGGAATGTTCAGAAGGTGCCACCTCACTTCACAATTATATATAAGGAGAGATGCTGAACAAGAGCTGCCAGAGGTCCACAACCTCAGCAGATCTAAAGCTGGTCTGCTCAGAGAGGGAGTTTTCTGTCTCCCTCCTTCTTTGAGCAGAAGGGCAGCTTTGGACCCAGCTCGGTATTCAGTAGGAAATGGCTGTCAGAGCCACTGAGAACTGTGGTAGAATTAGAAGTACAAAAATTCCCTGAGCCTGGATTGCTCTGTGGCCCCAAGAAGCCAGGCATTAAATGCCTCATTTTGCTGTCATGAGGTGTGTGTACATGCACCCACACAGAAATGAACATGAATGAACACTGAGGCACCATTTTGCACAGAGCCTACCACTGCACATACTACAGCAAGTCTGGGTCATCCTGAACTATTAAATAGGATTAGGCATATTTTGCTTTCTTGCATCTCTTTAACCAACCAACCAACCAAATGCTCTTTTTGCTTTTAAATCGGCTGACCATATTCAAACTGTGACTATGTAAAGTGTAGGTTTCTCTTAGTGATAAACCTACAACTGGGCTGTACCACTTCAGAGTGTGGTTGAACGCTTCCATGATGGACTGTTCTGCCATACAAGCCCTCCTTCCATACACAGAACACTAGCAGGTCAGGGAAAATCTTAGAGCTAGATGTCAGGCTAGCTATTAGGAAGGAGATTTTTCTAACATAGACCATTCAGATGTGGGAAATCCCATCTGAAGTGGTACAGGAGCTGAATTATGTGACTCCAGTCTACCGGGTTAAGGCAAAGCTATTCATAAATTAGGCAAGAGTACATGGATGGGTCTATTAGAAATACATGGCAATAAAGAAATAAAAGTTTTACAGGATAAGATAGGAACTAAATGTTGTGATGTTATAATACTAAGGGAGATAATGAGTAAGTTAGTTAAGTAGTGGTTAAGAGTGTAGACCCTAATCCGGGAGAACCAGTTTTGATACCCCACTCCTCCACATGCAGCTGCTGATGTGGGTCAGTCACAAGTTCCCTCAGAGCTGTTCTTCAAGAACAGTCCTCGAAAGAGCTCTCTCAGCCCCACCTACCTCACAGGCAGTGTTCTCTCTAAGCTGAGTTAGTGTGAGCTAGCTCAGTTTTTTAGCCTCTGGCTCACACATTTTTGTCTTAGCTCAGGAAGGATGGCTCCAGAGCAAACTCATTTATGCAGCAGCCCAATCACTCACTCACAACTTTAATGCCAGTAGCTCACAAAGTAGAATTTTTGCTCACAAGACTCCACAGCTTAGAGGGAGCATTGCTCACAGGGTGTCTGTTGTGGGGAGGGGAAGGGAAACCGCTCTGAGACTCTGAGTGAAGGGTGGGGTATAAATCCAATCTCCTCCTCCTCTTTCCAGTGTATTTAATTCTAAATAATGCCATTGTGCTATTAAAATGCACATTGTAGTATTTATTTTTTCCAGGACATCCAATAAACCAAAATGAAAAGCAGCTTTGGGGGGCAAGCGAGTGATCATGTGCACTTCCTCACAATGGTGATTAGTATTTTAATATAATTAAGATTCTGGTTGTTACGCCTATATTAGAGATGTCTTAGCTCCTCTTAATTCTTCTCTTGCTACAATTTGCTTACTACCATTAGTGCCTTGCTTTGCCTCCTTGACATTTCAGCATCTTTCCCGATAAACTGTAGAAGTTTACAAAAAATGAGTAGCCATACAAAAACTAGGCACACAGCCAGACATTGTAAACTCTGAACTGTGATCAAAGGCTAAAACTTTCACACAGTTTTCATTTTCTCTTCTTCCTCATTTCTCTGAGCTACACATCATTTTGTCAAGGAATGAAGAAATAAATGTACTAGATGGAACTGTTTCAATGCTAATGGTATTCCTGGAAATCTAGGATTAAAGGAACTCTTAATCTTTTACCCCAATCTTGGACTTCTGTTCTGTTTAGTTATCCTTTGTGTCTCACCTTACATATTCTATTCACAGACACAAGCTTTTAATTTCATGCTACTTTAGGATGGTTTACATGAGGTTGGGCAGTATACTACTTTTTGTGTGGAAGATGTAGTACTCCTGTGTTCCTCTAAATTGGAGTGGCTTTTTCAGAACTGTAGGCAGGGCAGTAGCCCTGCACACTGTGGTCAAAGCCCACCTGGCCTCAGCACTCTCAGCCCTGACATGCCAAGCATGGTTGATGGGGCGTGTGGCAGGAACCAAGGAGAATGGCCCACACCAGGGCTGAGAGCGCTGAGTCTGGGCAGCTGGGCAGCAAGCTTGGGCAGGTCCCAGTTCCCAAAGCGTCTCTGCCTGCACCCTTGGTGGCCACTCTATAGATACTGCAAAGCCTGCTGCCATGTCTGGGAAGCACAGTCATCGGCAAGTGTGGTTGTCACTGGTCACCCCAGGCACCCTGGGGGGAGTAGTATAGGGAGGGGAGGAGGCAGGGCACATTTGGGGGTGTTGCCCCCATTACCCCCCTAATGGCTACGGGCCTGACTTCAGGTAACAGAACTCATGTAGAGGAACATGCTATACAGCTGGGAGGGGAACCTGGAGTGAGGCGGGACAAGGAGTTGAAATTACTTCTCTTTCCTGTTCTGCTAGCACGACTCATTTGAGGGGAAGGCACAATTTTTTCCTCTTGTCTCTCCTTGTTTCTGCCCACTGAACCTCACAGTTTTTCTCCTGCATGTATCTGGTGACCCAGGAGCTGCAGAGATGGAAGGGAGAGTGGGAACTCTGTGTGCCTTTTGCACACAGATGGTAGGATAGTGCCCACCTTATCTAATCCGTGACAGCAATTCTGATTGTTCCCCAGGTAGGTGTTTATGTGACTATTAAGTGGAATGTGTGAGCTGGACAATTCATTCTACAAAAAAATACAAATAGAGACTGAAACTCTTCAAGACAGGGCTTCTCCTGCATTGGACGGTGAATCCATCCCACATTTAACTATTACATCAGCTGTAATAGCAGAGGAAAGAAGGAAAGTGAAAGGCAAAGGTGAAAAGGAAAGATTTACCCAACTGAATGCAGATTTCCAGAGAACAGCAAGGAGAGATAAGGAGGTTTTCCTGAATGAACAATGCAAAGTAATAGAGGAAGACAATAGAATGGGAAGGACTAGAGATCTCTTCAAGAAAATTGGAGAAATCAAGGGAACGTTCCATGCAAAGCTGACCATGATAAAGGACAAAAAAGGTAGGGACCTAAACAGAAGCAGAAGAGATTAGGAAAAGATGGCAAGAATACACAGAAGAGCTATACAAAAAGGACCTAAATGTCCTTGACAACCATGACAGTGTAATTGCACTCATTTCAGATGCTAGCAATGTCATGCTCAAGATCCTACAAGCTAGGCTTCAGCAGTACATGGATAGAGAACTGCCAGAAGTACAAGCTGGGTTTCGAAGAGGTAAAGGAACTGGAGATCAGATTGCCAACATTCACTGCAAAGTCCACAAACTGGAATTAAGATTGCTGGGGAAAAGATCAACAACCTCAGATATACAGGGATTTTTTTCTGGGGGAACATGCCAGAATAGAGTTCTGGAATCTCTTCGACAAAATTCTTTTAAAAATGTTAAAAAGTTCACGAGTTTTCAGTACACAGATTGTAAACTTCATTTTCCTCTTGAGAGTTCCGGCACCGCTTTAAAAAAAAAAAAAAAAGCCCCAAGAGAGACAGACAGACAAGATGCATATCCTGTCATTCCATTTTTACACTCAAGAATGGAAACGCAGTCACCATTACATGTTCCTGGGATCCAAGATCACTGCAGACGGTGACTGCAGCCATGAAATTACGCCTGCTCCTTGGGAGGAAAGCGTTGGCAAACCTAGACAGCGTAATAAAAAGTAGAGACATCACCCTGCCAACAAAGTCCGTATGGTCAAAGCCATGGTATTCCCAGTAGTTCTATATGGCTGTGAGAGTTGGACTATAAGGAAGGTCAAGCACCGAAGAATAGATTCTTTTGAATTATGGTACTGGAGAAGACTCTTGAGAGTCCCTTGGACTGCAAGGAGATTAAATCAGTCAATCCTAAAAAAATCAACCCTGACTGTTCCCTGGAAGGCCAGATCCTGAAGCTGAGGCTCAAATACTTTGGCCACCAAATGAGAAGGGAGCACTCACTGGAGAAGACACTGATGCTGGGAAAGACTGAAGGTCAAAGAAGAAGGGGACAGCAATGGATGAGATAGTTAGACAGTGTTATCAATGCAATGAACATGAAATTAAGCAAACTCCAGAGCAGAACGAAAGACAGAAGGGCCTGGCATGATGTGGTCCATGGGGTTGTGAAGAGTCGGACTCAACTTTGCAACTGAACAACAACAGCTCTGTTATGTCCCCAGATCCAAGCCTCCAAGTTTCCTGAATGTCATTGTTTTAATCCTGATTGTTCTTACAGTCTCTTACTCAACTTTTTAAATCTTTAATAAGCTTGCTTACAAAACTGGAAAATTCTGTGTCCAATTTAAGCGTGTATCCATTGATAGTGGGCTCAAATCTCGACTGATTATATATTTATATTACCAAGAACAACAATAAAAAATATTATATGGTGGCATTCTCTGAATCCCACTGTGTAATATTTAAGCATATATAATATACAATACAAATAATATATAAGTAGTTTGTTTCTGCAATCAATTGCTCTGGTATTGCAGAGAGGCAACAGAAAGGCCTCATCATTCTAAGCAGGTATTTATGGCACTGAATTAATCATTCCCATTACAGCATCAGTTATACAGGTGGATTCATTTTACTCTTACAAAAATTGGATTAGATTTCACTCCCATGTAAATTCCACATTTTTACACTTGGTTGTGGTTTTCCTACATAAAGGCAGGAATAGAAAAGAGCACGAGTCCAGTAGAACCTTAAAGACTAACAAAATATGTGGCAGGGGAAGAGTTTTCTGTAGTCACTGCTCACTTCTTCGGATACTTGTCACGAAAGCTCATCCCCTGCCACATACTGTGTTAGTCTTTAAGGTGCTACTGGACTCGTGCTCTTTTCTACTGCTACAGACAGACTAACACAGCTACCCATCTTGATCTGTCTTCATAAAGGCAGGAAGACGAGTTTTTATGGTAATGAATAGTAAAGGTAAAGGTTTCCCTTGCTCAAAAGCCAGTCGAATCCGACTCTAGGGGGTTTTGCTCATCTCCATTTCCAAGCTGAAAAGCCAGCGCTGTCTGAAGACTTTTCTGTGGTCATGTAGCCGGCATGACTGAACACCGAGGCACACAGAACGCTGTTACCTTTCCACTGAAGCAGTACCTATTTATCTATTTGCAATTTCTTGCTTTCAAACTGCTAGGTTGGCAGGAGTTGGGGCCAGAGACGAGAGCTCACTGTCACGCGGCACTAAGGTCTTGAACTGCCAAGCTACCGACCTTCTGGTTTGCAGTTCAGCGTATTAACCTCTGAGCCACCACAGCCCCAATGGGAATGAATAGGGCTGTGCAGGGTTTTTTACTGGTATTTTTCAATTAGGGTCTATTGAACCTGAAAAATTCCTGGATCCCTATACTGGTATTCAGATCTGGGGATTTTTTGGAAATCATTGCAATGACATCAATGAATATATGATCAACCAGTGGATATTTCTGAATTGTATCAGAACGTATCAGAACAGGTGAAATATACTGTAACTGGAGAAAAGAGAAGCACAGAACTCCTTATAACAATCTCACATAGTATAAGAAAAAAGAAAAATACAATGACAAACAGTAGCATATGACTAATAGGAGATGAAGGAAGATTTATGAACATTCAGAATACAGAGCAGAATGAAAGAGTTCTGCATTTACAGGTAGTCTTACTGGAGATTCATGTTTCCAGTTCAGATTCACACCTGGGTTTGTCTGGAAAAAAGCTTGGAGTCAATGTCCCACATTTTACATCATTATCAGTAAAACATTCTATTGCTGAATGTGCTGTATAAATAGAGATGCATATTAATACTGCAGTATGTAAATGTGTTGTAAATTATGCATATGTATTTATGGTTATGAGATAGTACAATAATATTATTCCATTTCTGCTTTTTTAAGGCTGTTCCTATACAGGATTTAGGTTTGTGCACATTGTTAGCAAATGCAATTCAACAGAAATTGGAAAACAATACTCATATATTTTTATCATATATTTTCATGCCATATAACCTACATGTGAGGCATACTCTAGTTAAATTTTCTTTGATGTCTTTCCACTACTCAAAATATCCACAAATTAGACAGGCTTTCCTTCTGAAATATCGAAAGAAGCATTACAAAATCTTATTCTAACCACAGCAGATAAAGGTTGGGTTTTGTCTGGTCATTTGTTCCAAAAACATTTTCAGTAGGAGGATTAATTGAGTTTTATTTGAGGCTCAAGGAAGTTTTAGCACAGGAAACAGACAGAGCAGTATGCTGTTATAATCATAACTAGTTCCTGGCTAGGTGGGATATAAATCGAAAGTAATAAATAAATAAATAAATAAATTCTGCTCACTAACCAGTACAGGCACAGTAGTTCTGATCCAACCTGCAGAGACAAAGGTCTTAGTCAAGGGTGATTTCCAGCTGGGGCTTCCGGTCGGAGTAAAATGGCGAATTGACACACTTTGCGAGTTGTGCAGAGTGTACTGCGGCATCTGATGACAGTCTGGGCTTTATCTGGCCCAGCGCAGCACTCTCCAGGCGGGGGAGTGGCAAGCAAGCAGCGAAGCCTGAGGGGGAGTTGAGATCGGTGTGGATAAGCTTCGGAGGAAGCTTGTTTACACTTTGATCTCCTTCCGTGAAGAGGGCAGTTGCAAATCATCTCTACAGATGCCAGCCGGGCTGAGAATTCAGCATAAATTCGCCATCTACCGATCTCTTTATCATCAAGATTAACATCGTTTACAGAAGAAGCACCGCGAAACCCCGAGATTACAAGCAAGGTAACAAACGAATAAGAGCTTACCGGTTTAAAGAAGATTGTGAAATTGAAACGTACGGATAAGCGTTGAAACCTTTAAGGAACTATTCCGCTTGAATTAAAAGTAAAACGAAAGCTTTCCTTTAGAGAAAAAGGCTGAAAAGTGACTTTGTTTTGCATTCCTGTGGTCAGTCAAGTCTAAACTTTACGTAGCAGAAACGAAACTAACTGTGACTCTATGATACAGGAAGTGGGCTAGAGTGGAGGTTTTAGAGGCTGTTGTGCTCGAAACGGATGGACATTTTATTGTGTGACACCACCCTTACCGGAAGTTGGATTACAGAGACGGACAGATGAACAGGAAGTTTGGAAGGAGCCTACTCTAGCCAGAAAATCATAGAGAAATTGCGCCCGACATTTTGGGGAGGACTAAATTTTAAAAAGTTATTTTCAAGCCGAAAAAGCGTTTAAACAAGTTTTAAAGGTGGCGATTTGGCTTGAAGACTGCTAATACAAAGACTGACTAGCATTGAAGTTGTCTCCAAGACGGATTTGAGGTCAAGACCCAGAGCTGCTTCATCACCTAGCCCAAGAATGACTGCAAAGGAAAAAAAGAGTGGCAAGCAGCTATGGAAGCGATGGAAAAACGGATGACCGAAGTGGTGCAGAATCTTGGAAAACAAATAGAATCACAGCTGCAACAGCAACTACAACAACAGCTGCAAATTCAATTGGAGCAAATAGAACAAGTGCAAGTCCAAGTACAGAAAAAAAATATGGAAGAACTGAAAGAACTGGTACTTACAGAAAGGAAGTCAAAAGTCTGGTGACAAAATCTGAAGATATGGAACAAAAGGTTAAAAAAACCCTGTTAGAAAATACAAGACTGGAGACCATGATGGAATATAGGGCTACTCAGAATCATTTGAGATTGAGAGGGATAGAAGAGGAGGAAGATCAGGATCTACGGGCTCTAGTAATTAAGACATTGACAACTTATGTAGGGGAAGATGAGGGAGATTTGGATGCAGACTTTGACTTGATTTATAGAGTAAATTCAGCTTATGCCAAAAGAAAGCAATTACCCAGAGATGTGATTGTTCAATTCGTGACAACAAAGATGAAGGAAGACGTTTTCAAGAAACAATTTACACAACCGTTGGAAATTAATGGAAAGAAAATAATAATTTTGAGAGAAATTCCGAGACCGATTCTACAAGATAGAAAGAAATTCAAGAAATTGACAGACAGACTAAAAGAAATGAACATTAGGTTCAGATGGGAGATTCCATATGGACTTACATTTATGTACAACTCGGTGAGATCTACTCTTAAATCTGAAGGAGATTTATACAGATTTAAAGAGAGCAATCTGGATGATTTTAAAGATATTTAACTCAACACCACTATGGATTACAAATTTTTATCTTGGAACGTAAATGGACTAAATTCACCAAGTAAAAGAAGATTAGTGAATCATTGGCTGGAGAAACAAAAATGTAATATAATTTGTTTACAAGAAACACATATTAGAAAACAAGACAACAAATATTTGACTAATAAAAAATTGGGAGAAGAATTTCATTACTCAGCAACTAATAAGAAAAAAAGGAACAGTGATTTATATTTCAAAAGAATTGGATCCTAAACAAATTTTCTCGGATAAAGAAGGAAGGTATGTTGGCGTGGAAATACTGATGAACAGAAAAAAGACATTGCTTATAAATATATATGCACCCAATGGTGCAAAAGAGACTTTCTTCAATGACTTGACTAAAGAGTTGGATTGTTTAAATTATGACCAAATTGTTCTTGCTGGAGACTTTAATGGTACAGTGAATAACACATTGGATAGAAAGTCCAAAGCAAGTGGAGAGACAGTTGGAAAGTTACCAAAAAATTTCTTTCAATTGATGAAGCAAGAGAAATTGGAAGACGTTTGGAGGAAGTGGAATCCTAAGACTAAGGACTACACGTTTTATTCGAATAGACATAATTCCTTTTCTCGAATTGACATGATTTGGATGTCAGAGGAGATGGCGCAAAAAACTTATAAAATACAAATTTTACCGAAAACTAACTCTGATCATAATCCCCTACTTTGGATATCTAAAGCAAAACCTAAACAGTTATATTGGAGAATTAATGAAGATTTATTGGATCAAAAACAAATTAATGAGATCTTAAAAAAGGAAACGAAAAGTTTTTTTGAATTGAATTTGAATAAAGGTACGGATATACAAGTTGTATGGGATGCTTACAAAGCAGTAATGAGAGGTATGCTTATCTCTCTGAACTCCAAGGACAAAAAGCAAAAGATCCAACAACAGAAAGACCTTCATGAAAAAATTCGACAAAAAGAAAAGGAATTAAAGAAAAGACCAGGGAAGAAGAAGATTATTAAAGAGATCCACTTTCTGCAAGATCAGCTGAACGTTCTACTAAACAGAGAATTATATTGGAATTTGAAGAAATTACAGCAAAAAGCATTTGAGGGTGCAAACAAACCAGGAAAGTTTTTAGCATGGCAATTGAAAAATAGAAAAGAAAGGAATTTTATATCTAAGATTACTGAAGATGGAAAGGATGTTATGAGCTTGAATGGTATAAAAAGGGCTTTTTTTAAATATTACGCCAAATTATTCAAAAAGAAAGGAATTGACCAACAGAGAATCAAGAAATATTTGGAGACGATTGAAGTTCCAGAGCTGGGAAAACAAATTAAGGAATTATTAAATGGTTTAGTAACGAAAGAAGAAGTGACAATGGCGATAGAAGATGCAAAGTTGGGCAAAGCTCCAGGACCAGATGGCTTTACAGCAAAGTTTTATAAGAAATTTAAAGAGGAGCTAACCCCTATTTTAGTACTTCTGTCGAATGAGATAAGAAAGACCAAACGGATCCCAGATTCATGGAAAGAAGCAAACATTTCATTGATACCTAAAGAAGGTTTGGATTTGACTCAAGTAAAGAATTATAGGCCAATATCGCTATTAAATAACGATTACAAATTATTTGCAAAAATAATTTCAGAGAGACTGAAAAAATATCTGAAAGATACAATAGCGGAAGAACAAGCTGGATTTTTACCAAACAGAGAAATCAGAGACAATTTAAGAGTGGTGATAGATGCAATTGAATATTATGACAAGCATCCTGAAAAAGAAGTTGGATTCCTCTTCCTAGATGCGGAAAAAGCTTTTGACAATTTAAATTGGGAGTTCATGCTGCAAGTTATTGAAAAAATGGACATTGGACAGTCCTTTTTAAACATGATTGTGGCAATATATTCAGAACAAAAAGCGGCTTTGAATATAAATAAAGAAAAGACGGATTTCTTCCAAGTCCAAAAGGGAACACGTCAAGGCTGCCCGTTATCCCCGTTGTTGTTTATTTGGATATTGGAAATATTATTGACAGCGATAAGAAAAGATAACAGTATTGAAGGACTTACAGTGAAAGGTTTTGTCTATAAATACAAGGCATTTGCAGATGATGTAATGTTTATGATCCAAGACCCAATTGAGAAAATACCACAATTGATGGAAAAAATTGAAGAATTTGGTTCAGTTGCGGGATTTTATGTTAATAAAAGTAAAACCAAAGTGATGTGCAAAAATATGACGAAACAAAGACAAACAGAACTTCAAGAGAAAATTCAATGTGAAGTAGTTACAAAGACTAAATATCTTGGAATTGAATTAACCATGAAAAATATTGATTTGTTTAAAAACAATTATGAAAAGGTGTGGCACAAGATTCAGCAAGATATGAAGAAATGGGACACTTTGAATTTATCATTGATGGGAAGAATCGCGACTGTAAAAATGAATATCTTGCCGCGTTTGATGTTTCTATTTCAGACTATTCCAATACTAAAACAAAGGAAAGTACTGGATTCGTGGCAGAAAGAATTATCCAAATTCGTATGGGCAGGAAGAAAGCCAAGGATTAAAATGAAAATTTTATGTGACGCAAGAGAGAGAGGAGGCCTACAACTACCAAATCTAAGACTGTATTATGATGCCGTCTGTTTAACATGGTTGGAACAGTGGATTAATCTGGAGAATAAGAAGTTATTGGCCCTGGAAGGGCATGATAACAAATTTGGATGGCATGCATATTTATGGTATGGAAAAGTAAAAATGGATAAATTTTTTAAACACCACTTTGTAAGACAATCACTGTTCGAGACATGGATGAGATACAGAAAATTCTTCTCAGAAGAAAGACCACTTTGGATTGTACCAGCTGAAGTGATTAATTCATATTCAAGAAATCAAGGGCTAGATTGGCTACCTTATAAAAATCTTTTAAAATCTGAAGGGAAAAATTTTGTGTTAAAGGATAGATTTGATGTTGAATTTGAATATGACTGGTTGAAGTATAGACAGATTTATGATTTATTTAAGACCGATAAAAAAGAACATGGTTTTAGAGAAAAGAATATTGAAATTGAAACTGTATGGCTTGAGAAAGGAAAAAAAATGATTTCTAAACTGTACAAGGTTTTATTGAAATGGTACACTGAGGATGAAACTGTAAAAGAGCAAATGATAAAATGGGCTGTAAATGTTAATAATGAGATATTAATGACATCTTGGGAATACTTGTGGAAAAAGTCAATGAAAATTTCAACTTGTGTAAATGTTAAAGAGAATTGTTATAAAATGATGTACAGATGGTATATGACGCCTAAAAAAATTGCTATTATAAATGAAAGTATGTCTAATAAATGTTGGAAATGTAAGAAACATGAAGGGTCTTTTTACCATATGTGGTGGACATGTGATAAAGCAGTAAAGTATTGGACAGAGATCCACAATGAGATACAAAAAATTTTGAATTGTACTTTTAAGAAAGACCCACAGATGTTATTGTTAGGTCTTAAAATGGAAGAAATAAATGTAGCCAAGAGAACACTACTATGGTACTTGACTACAGCAGCAAGACTGACTTTTGCTCAATGTTGGAAACAAGATAAAGTACCTGAAACATGGGAATGGATTAAAAAGACGTTGTTTTTGGCAGAAATGGACAAATTAACAAGAAAGTTAAACAACGAAGAAGATGAAACTTTCTTTGAAGACTGGAAAGACTTTCAAAAATACTTGTTGAAAAATTGGGACATTAAACGTGGTTTGATCTGCTTTGATAGTTATTAAGAGGAAAATGAAATAGAATTAGACTTTTGAATTGTTGCCGTTTGTAAGAGAAAATAAGTTTAGAAGTAACTGTACTAGAACAAGAGAGATATTAATGGGGTTGGAGCAGTGCGGGAAGCCTTGTTTGGGGGGGGAGAAGGGGAATTAGAAAAATGGATATGTAGGTTGGTTGAAAATGTATGAACATGTGATATATCCAATAATAAACTGTATTTACTAAAAAAAAAAGGGTGATTTCCAGCTGGAATGCCCCAGGATGCCGATCTGGCAGTAACGAGACCAAGGGGTGGGTACATGCAGTAAGCCCTGCCTCCCGGCCTGCCTGCCAAGGTGGGTGGGCCAGAGAAGACCCTGTACAGAGCAGGGAGGCATTTAAATGCCTCCCCATGCCTTCCCCGGCCTTCACCGCCTAACCCTAACCCCCACCTTCCCTGGTCCACCCACCGAGGCGGGCAAGCTGGGGAAGGCCCTGTACAGAGTGGAGAGGCATTTAAATGCCATATAAATGCCCTGTGTCTTCCCCGGCCCAGCTGCCTAACCCTAACCCTTTCCCAGCCTACCCGCATAACCCTAACCTAAAACTAACCCTAACCCAAATAACCCTAACCCTAATTTAAATCCCTAAACCTAACCACAACCCTAACCCTAATCCCTAACCCTAATAATCCTAATCCTAACCCAAATAACCCTAACCCAAATAACCCTAACCCTAACTTTAATAACTGAAACCCTAATCCCTAACCCTAATAACCTTAACCCTAACAACCCTAACCCTATCCCTAACCCTTTATCCCTAACCCTAACTCTAATAACCCTAACAAAAAAACCCTAACCCTAATCCCTAATGACTAACTCTAAACCTAATAACCCTAATGCTAACCTTAATAACCTTAACCCTATCCACCCCAACTTTAATAACCCCAACACTAATCCTAATAAATCTAAACTTAAAAACCCTAACCCGAGCCCTAATAAACCTAACTCTAACCGCCTTAGCCCTAACCCTAATAACCCTAACCCTAACCCTAATAACCCTAATCATAATAAAGCTCACCCTTGCCCTAATAATGCTAACCCTAACCACCCTAACAACTCCAACCCTAACCCTAATAACCCTTACCCTAATCCCTAACCCTAACTCTAATAATCCTAACCCTAACCCTAATAACCCTAACTTTAACTGTAATAACCCTAACTCTAATCCTAATAATCCTAACGCTAACCCTAATAATTTGAACCATAACCCTAATAACCCCTAACCCTAATAAAGCCAATCCTAACCCTAATAACCCTAACCATGTTCCTGACCCTTTATCCCTAACCCTAATTCCTAACACTAATAATCCTAACCATAACACTAATAATCCTAACCAAATACCCCTAACCCTAACTTTAATCTCTAACCCCTAATCATAACCCTAATGATTTTAACCCTTACCCAAGTAACCATAACCCTAATCCCTAACCCTAACCACCCTAACTCTAATAATCCTAACTCCAACCCAAATAACTCCAACCCTAAGGACCCTAACCACCCTAACCCTAATTCTTAACCCTAAACCTAATAATCCTAACCCTAATAATCCTAACCCTAACAGCCCTAACCCTCATCCTAATAACCCTAACCCTAAAAACCCTCACCCTAACCCTAATAACCCTAACCATTATAACGCTAACCCTAAACCTAATAACCCTTACCCTAATCCCTAACGCTAACTCTAATAATCCTAACTCTAGCCCTAATAACCCAAACCCTAATCCCTAACCCTAATAATCTAACTGTAACTCTAACCCTAATAACCCGAACCCTAATAATCTAACTGTAACCCTGACTCAAATAACCCTAAACCTAGCTTTAATCCCTAATCCCAACCATAATGCTAACCCAAATAAACCTAATAATCTGAACCCTAACCCTAACCCAAATAACCCTAACCCTAATAACCCTAACCACCCTGACCCTAAAAACCCTAACCTAATCCTAATTACTTTAACCCTAATCCCTAACCCTAATAACCCTAATCCAAATAACTCTAACCCTAATAATCCTAACTCTAATCCTAATAACCCTAACCCTAATCCCTAACACTAATCCTAACCCTAACAACCATAACCCTAGCCCTAATAACCCTAGCCCTAATAACCCTAATCCTAATAAGGCCAATTCTAACCCTAATAACCCTAACCATATCCCTAACCCTTTATCCCTAACCCTAACAACCCTAACCCTAATAAACCCAACCCTAACCCTAACCACTCTAACCCTAATCCAAATAACCCAGTAACCCTAACCCTAACCCTAATAACCCTCACCCTAACCCTAACCCCTTTCCTTCACCCCTCTTGGAGGTGAAGGGAAGGAGAGGGGAAAAGGAACGGAACCCAGGCACTTCAGGACAAAGCGCCTGAGATCCTTCCCCCTTCCCCTCACCCTGCTTGGAGGCAAAGGGAAGGGAGATGTCAGGGGGTGTGGCATATGCAAATAAGTTATGCTAATGAGTTATGCTAATGAGCTCCTGCACCTCTTTTTCTATGAAATGACCTCTGGTCTTATTAGGGAGTTCATGAGAAGGGCGCAGTTTGTAAATTGGCTTGATTTAATTCATTTGATAGAGACAAATACAAAAACTTTCTGGTTCTTGATATCTAAATGACTTTAAAATCCTTGACCTTTAGTTTTTTCATATATCCTCAACAGTTTGGGAAGAATTTTATAGGGATTTGTATAAGGCCACCTCTGAAGTTCTGAGATTAATGAGGCAGGTTTGCCAACTTGGCTATCAGTAACCAAGAAAGAAATGTGTGGATTGATTCAGTCCCTCCCTTGGGGCAAGGCACCTGGGAATAACTATGTTCCCACCAATTTGTTTAAATCAAACCCAGACTAGTGGGCAGGTATACTTATATTCACTCAGGTTAATAGGACTGGATACATTCCTGCTACTTGGAAGGATATAACTTACCTGTATATAAGAAGTGTTGTGACTGTTGTGATCCAGCAAGTTATAGACTGATAAGCCTTTTCCCAGTTATAGGTAAGATATATCGTAAATATTTATTGATTAAACTGACTTCATAGATGAATGAATACGATCCTATGGGCTGTGAACAGGCAGGTTTCCATAGTGGGGTCTCAACAACTGACCATTGTCATGATTTTTGGGTTTGGGTGAAAAAGTATTCACATTTTTCTGAGGTTGTCAGTCACATTTATAGATTTAAAGCCTGCTTTCGATATTATTTTTCTTGAACATCTGTGGAGCAAACTAGAGCAGACTTCTATTGATTCTTGGCTTTTACTTTTGATCCATAATCTTTATTCTGGTTCACATAACTCAATCTATTCAATTGGCCACTCAATCAGCAATAGTCTTCTCACAATTTTTCTGTATCAGTGGTGGACAGTATATTCTGGCAGCCAGTGTTGCCTATGTGGCAAAAATAGGAGCCCAGTTGCTATATGGCGCACCTATAAATTTGATAGGCTATTGCTACATTGTCTGTGTACAATTACTGGTGTTCCCAAATGTATTGCTGGAATTGTCTTACAAACAGAGCTGGGCCAAAACTTTTTCGAGGCAAGGGCATGGTGCCTTAAAGTATCATGTCAGGCCACTTAAATCTGAAATGGGTTCTTGGGTTGCTGCCATTTATTCGTAAAGATTCATTTACATCATCATGGGAAAATCTCATGCATTCTAAATTGTCTATTTTGAATTTGCCAATGGATGTGATTGCCAGTTCACCTACTAATGAGCTTTATAAAATAATCAAGGACTGTATTTTAAAACTGGACTATAATAGTACATGTTCGCTTGCCTAACAAGTTTGTTCTCCTTTTTCACTAGGACTACCTTTTCAGCATAAAATACCAAAGTATTTATACACATTGATGGTCCTCAAGTTATGACAAGCCTTTATGATGACCCAAATGGATGCTTTACCATCAGTGGGGTTTACTGTATATTATTCAAGGATTCCCTATTCTAGCTATGGCTAGAGCTCTGTGGCAGCCATTTTGTATCCTTCTCAACATGCTTTACTTATCTTCTGAAATATGTATTTATCTATCTTGAATTTGTCACAAAAGACAAATGACTGAAAACTGACTGAAGACAACTGATTGAAACAGTCACAGTATTACACAGTTGCCTTTTACACTTGCTGATCTGATGGGCATAATTAACAAAGCTTTCTGAAAAGGCCTAACCTGGTTTGCAATCTCAGAGGGGAAGAGATAATCCTTCAGGTTGAAAAGGTAAGACACAGCACCTTAAAGTCTCCCAGATGGCCTGTCCTGGAAAGCCCAGGCAAGCCCGATCTCATCAGATCTCAGAAGCTAAGCAGGGCCAATGCTGGCAAGTATTTGGATGGGAGACCTCCAAGAAATACCAAGGCCGAGACGCAGAGGCAGGCAATAACAAACCACCTCTCTGAAATGTCCAAACCCCACTAAAGGTCACCAGAAGTCAACCATAATTTCCAGGCACGTGCGCGCACACACATACACAAATAAATATCACAGAAAAGACTCCCAGATCACTCCAGCAGCCCTTTGCCATATACATTCATTCTTTCACTTATTGTCATTTCTTCCTCATGTTGTCATTAGTTTCATATATTGCCATACAACAGAAACAGAAAAACAGCCATGAAGTCAATAAAACAAGCTTACAGCAGCAGACAATGCCTAGACTACAGAGAAGGCTAACAAAGCCTCTTATTGGCCTGCAAGTATTACTGAATTACTCCTGTCTGTGGGTGGGGCATTACTTAAGATTGTTTTAAAACAGTCTGTGGGCACCTTTGGAATTCTGACACAGTGTGGTGGGTGCAGTCACAAAATGGCTGCCAAAGGAGGCAGAGAAAGCAAAAAAAAAAAAAGGCTGCCACAGCTTACCTTCAGTCACACAGGGAAGATTCTTGTGCTGCAGTGGCAACTTCTTTAAAAGAATTTTTAAAAATCTGCACAACCAATCAAATATCCAGTAGCTAATATGAAGCCTTGCTGGGCAGAAGCCCCCACTGGGCCCCACCTACCTTCTAAATGCACTTGAAAGGTGCCAGGAAAGTTGTCAGAGGGCGCCATGGTGCCCACGGGCATCCCACTGGGGACCCCTGCTTTAAAGAAGAATCACCAGTCTCTCCAGTAATCATTCAGCAGAGGTACCAGCTTTCTGTCTGAAAAGCACTCAGAGATTTATTTATTCCAAGACTTGATGAAAACCTTGTATCCCAGCCAATGATCACTCAGTGGTGTTTTTCTCAGAAATTTATTTAAAATCATGCTAGCTAAACTCTAGCTATCCTTGAACAGATTCAATAAACGAATCACAATTATGCCGAAAACACTTGAGTACATAAATGAGATTATAAAGAAGAAAGTATATATGTCATCTTTTCTTCTAGCTACCCTGTATTTAAAAATGAAATGAAATTCCTAAAATTCTTACAAAGCCTTTTTGGAACCCAGGTACGAGTTTCAGGTTTTTTAGGATATGACTATCTTATATAGACTTAATTATGTGAGCCTCACATGACCTTATTTTTGCTTTCTCTAAAGGTACATCTATTTTGGGCACAAAACCATTAATTCATTTCATTCTTCTCAAAGCTGAAAATGGTTAGTTAGATAGAACAGGGGGGAAAAATGCATGTTTGCAGATTTACAGAAAACCTAAAACCAAACTCCCAGGCTTACCAAGTAAAAATACACAGTACACGATGATGGATGCAGATAACCCATCCCATCACATGTGGAGGCAATGCAGCAAAAATGCAGTTAAAGAGCACTATTTCTGTGTGTGACATGGGTGCTTTCAATTTCACACACCTGCACCTAACCAAAATGGAATTTGTCTCTATAAATACTATAGAAAGATACAGTATATTTATGCTGGATATAGTCTGTAAGGTTTGGAAAGCTTCACAGATCTGACATAAGCACTTACCAGCATGCCCAGGTATTTATCATGTTCTTTAAATTTTTATATTGTAGCCTTAAGGAGTTATCCTGTGAAGAACCTTGGCTATGCTGCTTCATACTTCCCAATGAATATGGATCAGATATGTGAGAAGAGAGCCACTTGGGACCCTGTAATCCCCAGCCTCCTAGCTAATACTGAAATAGCCTCAGGAAGTCTGGAATACGCCAGAGGGAAAGAAACCTATACAGATGACCTAAGGAAACCTGTAGAGATGTCTTAGTAAGAAATAGGTATGTACACTTACCTTTGATTATGGTTTCTCGCTGTATAAATGCACTTAAATCATATCAAATGCTAGCTATCCCTATACATATTAAAACTCAAACCAGAAAGTGCCACATTATGCATTCATAAAGACCCTATTCCCAGCATGTCAAAAGGAACAAAGAAAACATGTTCTTATTGTGAAGAACTGAGTATGGCAGAATGTGACTGATCAGGTGATGAGGGTGTGGGTGGAAAGGTGCAGACCCAGATCTCAGATGTACTTTCCGAAGTCACCCATCCCTCTTGTGCAAACTCTACCATTGTGTATTCAACTTTGAGCAACAGATTTTAACTTATATCATCCCAAAAGCAAAACACAGGATTACATGATAGTGCACATTGGGCATATAGTGCTGAACAACTGTCCACTGCCAACAAAATCCAGAAGCATAATGAACATGTTGTTAGCACAGATGTGGGTACCAGAACCATCAGCTTTATATCATGCAGTTCATGATGAGCCTTTGTTATCCTTGTGTGTTCCTTTGCAGCAACATCAGACACCTTGGCATCTCTTGTAATATTCAGTCCACTTCATGTTTTATCCCAAGGTACCGGAATCTGGAGGAATTCCTGACCAGATTTCAGCTCAGGTAGGGCTGCCAGGGCCCTGTTGGGGGGAATTCTCCACCCAATCCCAGCTCCCATTTCTCTCTGCTGCTCTAAATGGTATGTATATATATATATATATATATATATATATATATATATATATATATATATATATATAAAAAAAAAGCTGTCAGGATGACAGTGTAATATCACTTCCAGGGAAAATCCACAAGTGACATCAGTCTCTCTGGGACTCACCAGAAAAAGACATTGTCTATATATTTCATACATATAAAGACACAACTCATATAGTAACAGTGTAGCATACTGGCTAGGGTTCTGGGCTAGGATCTAGGAAATGCCAGGTTTGAAACCCCACTCTGCCATGGAATTTTGCTGGGTGGCCTTGGGCCAATCACACACTCTCAGCCTAACCTACCTCACAGGGTTGCTGTGATGACAAGCCGGAGGAGCAGTGAATGGTGGGTCCCCATGGGGAGAAAGGCAGGGTATGAATGAATGATTAATGAATATAAAAGTGTAGTCAGCACTGATGCCCAGTGCCACAAAACTGATCCAAGCTCAGCTCTGATTGCTGGCAACCTGCTACTGGTGTCAAATGACATCTTGACAACATCTATGACCAAACCCTCTCATATCTATGACAGATTCGGAGGCAAGATAGTGACAGAGTAGCAGCACGCTGAACTTCTCTCTCGCTTTCTAATTATTTTATGGCTGTTTCTTGCTGCATTATTGTCCAATTGCTGACTCCTGAAGAGGGATACAGAGATAGCCATGGCATCTGGGCAGCCATCTTTCACGCCCAGCTCTCAGCAGACAAACATAGGGAAATGTTCCAGCTCATGCAACCATCAGTTCCCTTTTATGATAATAATAAAGGGAGTTCATGCTATTTCCATTTCGAAGGTAAAGCCTTCAAGAGTCACTCAGTCATATTTCATTGAAATGGGTACAGCTTGTCAGAATCTGCATAATGACATGACAAGCAGACAATCTTGCCATTTCCCAATTCCCTTATTCGTTCACAGAATTGTCCTGGAAGCATTTTTTGTTTGCACATGCTACAGATCCTTTTACTTTCTAGGTTAACTCTGACTCCATTCAGTGGATAAAAGGTCACAATGACATGCAAAGATAAGCTGTTCCACTGCATGTGAATGGATCCTGCAGATCATGTCTGCAGCTCTGTACCTGTTTTTCCTCTTTCTTTGCAGAATGTCACGAGTTAATGATTAGGACATGATGAAATTCAACAGCCATCAGGTCAATAATTCCAAGGGCCACAGGCGCTTTGAGAAGAACAGATTTTTTGGCTGCTAAACACAAAGAACTCCAGTGCAGTCGCAGGGCAAATGAGAGTGATAAATGAAGTGCTCTGCAGTGCACGGTTCTAACTTCCTGTCATAGAAACGCCACACTCCCCATTGCTAGCATTGTGATATGTCTGACTATATTTAGCAGCTTTTACCAGCAAGCTGCCTATCAGAAGACCTAAAGCTGCCATTTAACACATTGGGTGTTCTGTCAGCACACAAAGCCAAAGACGTTAATTAGCCTTGTCCAGACTGCTAATGTTTGAACCAAATATAAATCTAAGTAACTCAAGTGAATGCCGGGCGTTCTGCTTAGACTCACAAAGAGGGAGGAAAGAAAAGTTCCAGTGACTTCAGGTTAAAATCCCCAGACCCGACTTTTGTCTTCCTGTAACTTCTTGACATGAGTCCAGCGTTATTAGACATTGATGTTGTAAAACCCTTTGGGATTTGCAGTCTCTATGCTGATTTTTTTTTTTTTAAATGAGTATTTTCTATAACTTTACTATTTCTATGCAGGAAATGCTACAGGGGAGAAAAGTCTTCGAGAAGTTTTCACAGACAACGAAACATCATTAAGCATGTGATACTTACCTATTGTGGTCTTGTGGAGAAAATCTATTACTAGCTGTAAAACAAAAGAGAAAGATTCCCAGGCTTTTGCCTGGACTGGTGATCTGGCAGTGACAGTCCTAACCAATAAATTATCAGAATAGTCAGAAGGAACTCTTTAATAGCTGGTGGAACAGTTACTATCAAGTAACAAAAGACTGGCACTCTGGCACCAGTTATACAAAGGGCAGGACTGTGTACTGAACTTGTTTTATAGCCACAGTAGTAAGACTCCCACAATCCTTTGCTGTATTTTTGTCTGCCTCAAAAAATGTGCAGACTGCTAGAGATGTCTGTAGACTCTTGGCACCAATGGCTAAAAATCGCAAGCCAGCTGAGAAGTATAGCTTTTAACTTCTCTTTTGAGTTAGAGAACAATTTATCTTTATTTCCAAGCATGAAGATAAAAATTTAGATTATTTTTTTGGAATGAACATATAGTTCAGGATCCTAAATGGATCTGTGCTCTTGACTGTTGAGAGCTTTAAACTACTTACTATAGAAAACAGAAACAAATACATAGGAAAAAATAAAGGTTTTCCCAATATGTTTTCTCATAACTTGATATCATAGAACTGTACTGTGATTCAGTGCCAAAATGTGCTGAAATAGTTTAATAAAAAATTCCAAATGAAATTTGTTTTTACAAGAAAGGCTCACACTAATTGCTCAGACAATTATTGTTCAAATAGATTTTCCTGAATTCCATATGGAAGGCTGGGACATAGCCTTGACTGATACAGCTGGTCCAACAAACATAAATGTTCTTGGACATTTTCCTCCAAGGTCAAGCCCAGTTAGTTCAGGCACTGAGGACTACTTTTGTGAAATCATGCTTAGCACACAATTATTTCAGATGAGAAACTCATTGTTTAGAATGGGTTGCCTCAGAAAAGCTCGTTGTGCATAGCATTTTCTTATTACATGATCTATGAAGGGAAGGGTGTGTGTGTGTCCCGTGACAACTTGAGTAGTATCATCTCCACTAATGGTGCCAGATACACCTACTGTCTTCTCTAGTAAAACTTGCTTCTTGGATTTAGAGTGTCCAAAAATAAATGCAACAGAGTATGTATTCCCAAAGTTGGTTTGTAGACCAGGAGTTTGGAACTCAGAACACATTTCCCACAGATACATGTAAGATATATAATGGATGGTACTTAAGTTCCCATAATATTTAACCCATAATGTAGCTGAAATACTGTATATTTCTGAACAAGGAAATATTATTGTAATCACCGTGCAGTAATTACTGTACAGTAATTAAACAAGACAGACAATAACTATAAACTAAAACTTTAAATTTTTCTTTAAATGCTGGTGCTGCCTTGCATGGATGCAGAACACACTTTGGGAAAACTCATGCCATTAAGGATCTTTAAAGTCCTTAATGACCTTAGACCCATAGACCTATAGAACCACCTCTCCTGCTCTGCTCTTCCATGAAAGCTTCACTCATCTGCTCTTACCCTGCAAATGGTTATAAGCTTTCGTGTGCACACACACTTCTTCAGATACACAGCTACTGAAGTAGAACAGTTAGATTCAGGGCCAGTAGCACTTTAGAGACCAACAAGAGTTTCAGTATATAAGCTTTTGAGAGTCAAAGCTTCCTTCGTCAGACATGAGTAGGAATGGAGATCTCTGAGTCTTTTTATCTCACTCAGAAGGTGGCAGGGATGTTATAAAGAATGCTTGTAAAGGATGCAAAGGCACAGTGCATATTGTAATCAGCTTGATTAGAGCAGAGGGGGAATGCTTGGGGGCAGAAAATTAGCATCTGCAGTGAGATGTATCCTATGTCCCTATTCAGCCCGAGAGGGGGGATGTTCATTGTTCTGAACTTGTGAGTGAACTCAGGTTTAGCAATCTCACATTGTAATGTCCCCTTGAACCTTCTCTGTTTGAGGACTGCCACACTCAGGTCACCAATGGAATGACCTGGAAGATTGAAATGTTGTACCACTGATTTTTGAGGGTTGTGAGTTTTAATGTCAGATTTATGTCCATTTAATCTTTTGTATGAGGAATGACCTGTTTGCCTAATGTTGAGAGTGGAAGGAGATTGCTGACTGGCATATATAACAATGGACAATGAACAAGTGAATGACCCTGTGACAGTATGGCTGGTGGTGTTAGGGCCATTTTATTGTATGGCCTCATAGGTGCCCTGCAGTTTTACTCTCTAGCGCGAGCAACATCTTCTGGCTATCCCCCACCCGAAGGACATCCAATTAGCCTCAACCAGGCCCCTGCCTGGTGGAACAAGCTCCCAATTGAGATCAGGGTCCTGTGGGACTTGTTACAATTCTGCAGGGCCTGTAAAATGGAGCTGTTCCACCGGGCTTTCAGTTGAGGCATCAGGTATCCAAATCTATCTTGGCCTCCCTCTGCTGGCAGCGCTGATTCTTTTAATTTAGTGGGCTAACCAGCTGCACCACTGAAAAACTCTCATCTGAGCTTGTTATTAAGGCAAGCTCGCTCTGGCTGCTGTACACTGATTTCAATGTTAGTTTTATTCTTAATTTCTATTTATTGTTAAATTCTTATTCATTGTCATTTTAATCATGATCTCTATGTGACTCTGTAACCTGCCCTGAGCCCGCTTGCAGGGAGGGTGGGATAGAAATCGAATAAATAATAATAACAATAATGATATTAATAATAATTGTCAGAGTGGGGACAACACAATAATGAGACAACACCAGCCCACTCTATACTGCTATACTGAAGCTAAATACATTTGCATAAATGCAAACTCTTGGAGGATTGCATAAGGCAAACAGTGCATTTTATTTTAGGTCTATGTGGATGGACACCTACAGGCAATGACCATGGTGCCTAATAAAGTCCTAACTACACATTACATTTTCCCCCAGACCCATGACCCATGTGTGCTTGGAGTTCTGTGATGAGAATGCAATTCCCAGGCACACAGGGCCCAATTCATATTGTGACCATGGTATGCAGGAAGGGGTTTCAGCCTCCCCATGTTGTTTCCCTAAATTGAAATGGACCCAGGGGGCACTAGTTGCCCCATTAGGGGTCTATGTGTACTGCTAGGGTACCCAAAGCTTTCCTATTGGGAAACAGTGCTCCCTTGGGGCCATTTTGAGTCAAGGAATTGTGGAAACCAAAGAGAGCAAACAAGACAATAAAGCTGTTGGAGCATCTTTTCTATAAGGAAAAGCTAAAGAATTTGGAATTTTACAATTTAGAAAAAAGATGAGTAAGGAGGGGAGGGGACACATTTTTATAAAATTATGCATGTAGTGGAGAAAGTAGATAAAGGGAGCTTTCTCTCTCTCTCTCCCCCACCCCCCATCATACTACAACTCAGGGGCACCCAGTGAAGTTGATGGGAAATAGATTCAGGATGGACAAAGGAAACCTTTGCTCAACAAATAACCTAAATTGTGGAATTCACTGCCAGTAAATATAGTGATGGCCACAAGCATGGACATATATAAAGGAGGATAAGAGTCCCAGGGCTCTTTTTGTAGCAGGATCTCCTTTGCATATTAGGCGACACACCCCTAATGTAGCCAATCCTTCAAGAGCTTACAGAGCTCTTCTTACAGGGGCTACTGTAAACTCTTGGAGGATTGGCTACATTAGGGGTGTGTCGCCTAATATGCAAAGGAGTTCCTGCTACAAAAAGAGCCCTGGATAAGACAGATTCATGGAGGATAGAGCCATCAACTGCTACTAGCCATGTTGATTAAAGTGAACCTCCATATTCCTCCAAACTTTGATTTCCGGTGGTAGGGGGCAACACTGGGGAAGGTTGTGGCCTCTGTGCCCTGTTTTTTGCCTCTCCAAGGCAACTGGTTGGCCACTGAGTGAAAAAGGATGCTGAGCTAGATGGATCAGTAGTCTGATCCAGCAGGCTCTTCATCCCCCCCCCTCCCCCAGGTGCCACTGTTTGGGTCCAAATTGAATCCCACACTCCTGGGAACTGAATTCACAGAGAAGAACTCAGAAGTGCATGTCTGACTGAAATCCCTTTTGATGGTCCCAGATCTGACCTGAGGACTGTATATTGTGTTGTGAGGTCGTCAAGTCTCTAGTGATATGTTAATAGCTCCTTTTTTCTATGTTAAGTCCAGATAGTTAAAGGACTGGTGGCTCCTTCAAACATTCGACCTATTGCTGCAATTTCATGGAAAGAAGAAAAATCCCTGTCTTCAGAAATCACATAAGAATGCAAATATCCAGAGTATCGTATCAACTGTGGGATTTCTCAGTGATACTTATAAAATCTACGCAACTCAATTAGTTGCATTATGGAGTGCAGTCCCTAGAAAGTATTCAGTTAACGAGAATTTTGAATACTTGTCACATTTTGATTGTGGTGAGTTCATTTCTGCCATTTCCACAGCGTGATGATTCTTAAAGACAGAGTGTGAGCAGGTTGGCTTGCTGGCTTCAGATTACAGGGGGGAAAGACCAGTAAATTGCAAAAGAGACATAGCCTCATAAAGGACAGATTGCTCTCTGCCTTGTATTTACAGTTTTGAAAGAGCTTGGCAGATGCTTCTTGACTGGCTGCATATTCCTTATTTGGAAATAAAGTCATGTTGCAGAGGGAGGAAAAGAAATGGAGAATCTTCTAAGAAGATTCAAATTATGATAATTTAAAATCATCCAGCATCCAAGCTCGAGGGGGTCTTAATGATATAACTATTTCATAGTCAGGATTGACTAAATGGTTGCTTTTTATAAAGATGGAGGAGTCACAATTTCGTGTGGATTTGGTCTGATGTAATGCAAACCCTTGGCTTATTTAAACTGTGGTTAGTTTGTGGAACCAAGATTTGGCTTGTGGACAATCATTCAGCTCCGCTTTATCTTATCAAATCCTGGTTGCAATGCCTTCAGCCTTTTCCTCACTATTTGCTGCTGCTTCTTCTTTGCTGTTGAGTAGCAGCCAACTTAAGAAAACCCCGTATTATTTTCAAAGCAAGAGATATTTAGAAGTGGTTTGCTGTTGCCTGCTCTGCTTAGCAACCCTGGTGTTTCTTGGTGGTCTCCCATCCAAATACTACCAGGGCCAGCTCTGCTAAGCTTCTGAGATCTGAGGAGACTGGGCTATCCTGGGCTATCCAGGTCAGGATTATCTGCAAGTACCCAGCTGCTATCCCAGCCTGCATTACAACATAAGCTAAAGAGCAAAGCCTCTCCAAGTCATTGATCAATGGCTGGTGGCAACACAGGGGTGGGGGAGCCAGCCTCTCTTATTGAAAGCAGCCACTGGTTCAAACCTATTTAGCAGCCTGGCTTTTCTGATTAACCTTTCCTAACCTCAAACAGTAAAAACACAACCACAAACATACATAAAGTTGGCCAAACACCAAAGCGTCCCACCTACCCCCAAGTTTCATCTCACAACTGGCAGTCTTATTTCACATTCTGCTGCTGGAGCTCACCTTGCACTCCAGAGATGGCTAGGCAAGTTTAAAGAACAACTCACTTCTCTGACTGTCAACCATTGCATGGGTAATGGGGAAACAAGATCTGCTTCCCACACCTGACTTTCCACCAGCCTGCTTGGGATGGCAAAACCAGTAAAGCGTCTCTTGATTGTCGGATTGTCGTAAGGAGAGAACCTACCAGCGTCCCTGAACTTTTAAGTGGAAGACGAGACAAGTGCAGAAAGGGAGACTTATCAAGAGCAGTTTTGAGCAGGTCTTGCTGGCACCTCTGTAGCTCAGGGAGTGTGAGAAGCATCAAGCCAGGATACCCCATTCACACATCATGCAAAGCCATAGTTAAGAAGCATAACTGTAGTTAATAAGCCAACTTCAAATCCTAGCTACAGTAGCTATAATTAATGGGTAGGACCGAATTCAGACTATCAGCTAATCATCACTAGTTTAATCATGTTATGATCTGGTGTGTCATCTGACCTGAGGAAAGAACTGCTAAATCCCCCAGTTCATCACACCTCAGGTCATGCTGAACTTTTTTTCCTACTGCACAAGCAGCCACAGAAGTGCTGCACAGGATTTCCAACTCTGGGTTGGGAAATTCCTGAGGATTTGCGGCTGAAGCCTGAGAAGGACAGAATTAGGGGAGAGTACAGAGCTCGGCAGGGATGTGATGCTATAGAGTCCATCCTCTGCCATTTCCTCCAGGGGGAACTGATCTCTGTACTTTAGAGATCAATTGCAATTCCTGGACAACTCCAGGCCCCACCTGCAGGTTGGCAACCCTAGCCACACTGTCCACATGTGAAAAACATTAGACGGGAGAAAGGAAAAATGACAGAACAAGAAAGAGAAAGGAAAGAAGGGATGGGAGATGGCAAACACAGGAAGAAAGGAAAGAAAAAGAACAGAAAGACAATAGTCATCTTAAAATTCTATTTTTTTAAAAAAATCTTTTCCCCCATCAATTTAAAAGAAACAACATAGCTCCTTATTAAACCCAGATGCCCAGCTGCAGAAAAACTTCCTGCTCTATAGTTTTTCTTTTTACACAAAATGTGTCCATCTGCATGTTACAATAAACTTTTTTCTGCCTTTTGTACCAGAATTTTATAGGGATGAGAAAGGAGGGGAAATTTGTTGTGTTTCATATTTTCCTCAGTAACAATCAGCGACCAAACAAGTGACAGCCTGCTGAACAGGCTGCATTTTGTTCCTCAGGAATGCATTTAGTATTATACAAGTGGGGGCCCAAAGAATGGTGGGAGAGGTAAAATAGAGAGAGGAGGGAGACCTTTGTTTTGATCTCTCCCAGTTTCTCATGTGGTGGCCAAAGGAGCCCTGAAGAAGCAGATAGCACACCCTACAAAAGCTGGGGTGACGCAATGCCACCCCCCCATTATTGCCTGGTAACATCTTGAGTTTGCTGAGCGGGAATGAATACATTTTTTTGCCTGGGAAATCTGCTCCAAACTACCCAGTTTTGCAGAAATCTGTCTTTTGCGGAAATCTGTCTTTGTCCTAATGCATGGTCTTTGGTGTGGAACTCTTGCACTGAATGGTTGTGGCATCCACAACTCAAACACTAGTAAGCAGTATTTGTTTCATCTCATGGACTTCTGATCCTACTATTTATAGTTAATTCTGCATATGTGTGTGTATTAATTACTTAGGAGATTTTTATGCATCCAAAGAATTGTCAACTTCGTTATTAGAATATAGGATTTACAAATGCATGGTGAACTATCACCCAAGTAGGCAGAGAATATTATCAGCCACATTTATAAGAAAGGAAAATATCCAGAGGATGTCTCATACAAAATCTTGGCATCAATTTTAGCCAAATGTTTAACCCAGTTCCAGATCAATACATTGGTCTGGAGCAAACTGATCTTGAAAGGACATCATAGAACATCAGGAAGTTGATCAGTGTAATGGACCTGCCCAAGAAACAAGCGATTCCACCAGTCTTTTATTACTTCATAACAACTTGAATTTGTTTCACCGAGCAGTGTTTCAATTTCCCCCCTCAAGAAAGTGCACAATACACATTCCACACATCCCATAAATAACAGTGTCAAAGAATCCTTTTGGCCTGCATATGCTAATTATGAAAACTGAAACTAAAAGAATACTTCATTTATTTTATGTCTTTTTTTATAGATGTTTCTTGTGATCTGCACTCACCTGCTCATTCAATAAACAGACTAAGCAATTAGCTTCATGAAATTTGTCTGCACAATGTTAACTGATCTTTTTGCCAGTGTTTAAGAGGTAACACTCTCTTAACACTAGCTTTTAGAATATTCAATGGTTTACAGTGCAATCCCATGCAAATGTCCTCCAGTCTAAGCCAATTGAAATTAATGGATTTAGGCCAGAGTACCTCTATTTAGGATTGTACTGCTAGTGCCAGTAAAGATTTACGAAGTTACCACCAATTCAAAACCTTTATACCAAAAAAGGCTTCAAAATACTCACTAATTCTTCTCATGCTTACTGAGAGAACATACAAATTCCTTAACAGCAGTGTAGGAGTAGGGATTTATCTTTAAAATGGGAACACTTTAAGTGAACATGCAGCTAGTAAATCCTTGCACAGAGTACTGAAAGTACTCCTGCTTTCTAGTTAGACCTGCCAGGTATTCATAACGACCATCCCATAAAATAACCTTTCCTTATAATTTACAGAGAAAAATGACATTAATGTCATCTGTTCTGGCCCACATCAGAGACCTAGAACAGGGACAATTCAAAAGCATTCAATTTATTAAACATTAACCTTGTCCATTTACTCCTTTTGAATTTAGGTCTGTGCTTTCATTGGGGTATTCATTCGGGGTGTATACCCCAAAACAGCCCTGTTTCAAGAACATATTTTTAGGCCATCTTCATGATTTCTCAGGCCATACACTGTCTGAAATTGCAGGAGAGACACTGTGTTTGAGATTAAAGATGAGAAATTAAAATCAGGCTGCAGGGATTCAACATAGGCTTGCCAGTCCGCAGGTAGGGACGGGGGTTCCCCTGGTTTTTGGGGCTTCTCTCCACCACCGGCCAGCTGGCCAGCAGGAGAAAATCCCACCCCAAACAGCCACATCCCTGTATGACTTCCCCGATGTGATGACATCACCTGGAAGTGTTGTCATCACACTGGGGACATTGCACGGGGATGCTTTGGTTTAAGGGCAAAACTCTGGTTTTAAGCTGGTTTTACCACAGAGTTTTGCCCTTAAACCAGAGCATCCCCACACGATGTTCCTGGTATGATGATGTCACTTCTGGGTGATGTCATCTCGTCAGGGATATCCTGGAATGGTCCCCAAATTCCTCTGCCAGAGCGACAAAGAGACCTGGCAACCCTAATTCAAGATTCTAATTCACAAGGAAGTAGTCATGTTCCCCTGGGGGCCTGTACACTCCCTTGCCAACAGCACTATTCTTTGGTTTCCTGAGGGTTTATTGAAGTTCAGGCCATAATTAATTACCAAAGTTTCCAATATAATAAATGGACCGTCCAGGAACCTGCCTTACAATGTAGACTTCCCTAAAAACCTAATCAAGAGTGAGCCAGAGCCATTAGATATCTTGTAGCCTTTGTTAATTAGGTCCGCCACTCAGGTAATTCAGTCATACCACTCAAATCATCCCATCTCCCCTCTACCTTATCTGATATAGATCTTCCTTTGCCTCTTCCCCCTTATGATGACCAAATTTCAGCATTCTATGCTCCTTTTCTTGTTAACTTTACCAAGGGGCTGAAGGTGCCACTAATAGTATGTACTCCCAACAGTAAATGCCCAAGGAAAAATAGGATACAAATAGCACTCAAGCAAGGGAGAAATTAGGTTAAATCTTATTCCCAAAAACTGTTCCTCCACCACTGAAATAACTGGACATAGACCCCCCTTCTTTTAGCTGGACCACTCAACCTCACTGCTTTGGAACATCTTCAGCTGCATTAAGATTTCTGAACCAGGTAACATATGAAACGTTCTGTTCTGATTCTTTAATCCTGGCATGATGGCGTCACTTTCCCTCAAGTCTTATCCCTTGGCTTAAAACAATACTCAAAGAGAACCTGCATCCTTTGCCCTCCTACCCCCTTGGGTGGACACTGTACACTCAAAACACCAGTCCAATCCTCTGAACCAGCCTGAAGGAGGAATATCTAGTGCAGGGGTGTCAAAGTCATTTGTTTATGTGGGCCAAATCTGACATAAATATTACTTTGTCAGGCTGGGACATGTGTGCTATAAAATGTAATGTGAGGTACCAGAGATAAAAACTGTATAAAGGACAGCAGCTGGAAAGCTCCAAGTTGATGGTGCAGAGGAAAACCCACATAGGTGGACTGGAAAGGCAGCAGTGCCGTGCCACGGAGATACTCCCATGATGCTTGACTGCTGCAGATGAGGTTGTTCTGCTGTGCTGAAGCCCACTCCCCACCCCAACACTTCCTCCCTTGCATCAGTTGGCCGTGGGCTGCATAAGAGCCCTGGACGGGCCAGATCCAATCCCCGGGCCTTACGTTTGACACCCCTGATCTAGTGTAACTGGGATGACTTCCACCAGAAATCTTCTGATTTGCTTATTGTTGCTAGTTTATTTATATGCATGAGTTGTTATATGCCATGTAGTTATTTGCCAATCAGTAATTCCCCAATTTAGTATTTTAGATTGTTCTTTTAATTTACCTGCATTTTCCTGATTTTCCATCTGTTAATTTTATATATTCAATAAAAACATTGGGGATGCTGGCTGCATGGAAAGGCAGCATAAAAATATTTCAAGTAAATAATAGAAAATAAGGATTAAAGCCTAAGTACTGTATTCCTGGATGGGAGACCACCAAGGAAGTCCAGGACTGCTATGCAGAGGCAGGCAATGGCAAAACACCTCTGAATGTCTCTTTTTCTGGAAACTCCATGGGACTGCCATAAATTGGATGCAACTTGACAGCACTTTCAACCAACAAATTGTATTCCTCACTGTCTGCTATACTAAGCCTTTCCTGAGGTATTGCCCCATTTTTCACTTATTTAAGCACAGACAAAAGATTCCCTGATCAACAAATCTAGGAATGTATGTGTGAATAGCTTTTGCACATATGCTCTAAACATTTCCAGTAACCAGGATGGCCAGCCCTTCTCCCACAATCTGACTGCTCAAATTTTTCTATCTTCTTTCTTTCCTTTAATCTTATCTGATAGTATCTCTTCCCAGCATTTCAACAGCCACATCCTAGGCTTGAGGAGCCCTTGGAAAATGTAAAATAAACAGGAATCTAGTGGCATTTAAGAATTTATTTCAGCATAAGTTTATGCAAAAGTTCACTTCATCATACACATGAAGAAATGCATCTATGATGGGAAATGGGAGTTTCCCAAGGCTCCTGAATCCAATGAATGGGCTATGATGCCTGGAGATACATGCTTTTCATGGGTTCCTTGCACTGGAGATGCTACCATTGCAGTGGTTTTCTTGGCATACTGGAAGGAGGGGACAATTTTGTTACTGTCACGCCACCAGTTAATTTTGGGGGAATAGACAGGGTGGTGGTAGGACCATGGGTGAGAGTGATTGCTTTTTACAAGCTTTTTGCAAGAGCTTGCACAAACTCAAGGTTGTTTTTTTTAGCAGTCCCTAGGAAAGCTCACAAAAACAGAGCCATGGCAAGCTGGAGAGCACATCACTAGTTAACATACAACACCAGTTTAGACCTGGTTGGATTGTCCAAGAAGCTCTGAGCGCACTGGCCAAGTGCATTTAATCCTCTGGTGTTCTCAACCCTTGTAAGAGCCATAATAAGTAGAAGTGCAATCCACCTAATATTTAAACCCCTTGGCCACCTCAAATGATTGCTTAGGCAACAGTTTTGTCCAAGCATGAACCAACTAAAGGTCTCACAGTCTTTGGAACGTTTTAGATCAGACGGTGCAAAGGGCAAGCTGCTCCTTTTCCTTATCTTAATACCTTGTTCTTGGTATCAAATGCACTCTTTGTACTGCTGGGAAAGATTGAAGGTCAAAAAAAGAAAGGGATGGCAAAGGATGAGATGGTTAGACAGTGTCACCGATGCAATGAACACAAAATTGAGCAAACTTCAGAGGACGGCAGAAGAGAGGAGGGCCTGGTGTGATCTGGTCCATGGGGTCGCGAAGAGTCGGACTCGACTGTTCAACTGAACAACAACAAAACCAGGGGAAAAGTACATTCCAATCTTTCAGCTTTAAACACCAAGTGGTGTTTTCGCTCCTCTACAATGGTGATAGTTCGGTCCAGTTCTTTACTGCAAATCGTGTTTATAGTGGCCGGAGATAACACTAGTAGGCACAATCCTGACCCCTCCGCATTTATACCACAGCACTATGTCATATAAACAGGGCTGTTGTAATAAAAGTATGAAAATATCTGAGTATTATTTATTTATTTGTTTATAATTTCAATTTCTGGACCACCCTCCCCCAAAGTATTGGGGCTCAGGGCAACGTACAATATCTCATAAAATACATTCAATCAAATTTAAATACAATGGAAAATAAAACAATAAAGTATTAAAACAGTTCAAAATTCATCCCAGATGGCGCCTAGAATGGGCCAGATTAAATCCTCATCCCAATGGGAAAGGAAAGAAGGAGCCAGACTGATTAAAAGTCATTACTGTTTAAAAACTGTTGCTGTTCTCAACTGTAAGCCTGGTGGAACATCTCTCCCTTACAAGCCCTGCAGAACTGCATTAGGTCCCGCAGGGCACAGATGCTACATGCTGCAAGTATAGTGTGCTAAACATCACCCTAACCCCATACCTTTCTTTGTTTTATGAGTTCTAGCTTTTGGCCCTAATAAAGGGGATCACATCAGGAAAACATTAATCTAAAATAACAGAGCTCAGGGCTATTTAGAGGGAAGGGCTATGACTGCAAATTCCTCAGCCCAGTTCACTCCTAGGGCCCCAGGAGCTAGCAGTCAAGATTTCACTGAGAACAGAAACAATATCCCTGTTTTAATCAAGCGTCTTGCCTGTGTCTTTGCAAAAGAAGGAGGAGGAAGCCCCAAGGGAATCTTTGCCTAGGAGCCCATCGTGGTTCTTAGCAGCCCTGTCTGTGTTGTACAAGTGTAATGAAGTAATATAATTCTACCATGTGCTGTTTACTGCTTTTCTTGTTCTAAACATTGCCTTAAAAGGATACACTTTCTCCTATTTGGCCCCGGGCTATTTGTGATAATTATTAATCACTACATAAGATAAAATATCAACCGAAAACCAAAATAAATCATCAAGGATAAGTGCGGAGTCCCCTCAAGAAGAGACCAGATTCCAGCACTCCCCAGCTGAAGAGTTGTAATTGAATCTCCAGAGCCACTAGAAAGGGTAGGAAATGTGGATTTTAATTGCAGAGGCTTTTAAAGCAGAGCTGTTACTTTTCTTTTTTAAAAAATCACAGCATGAGACAAGTGAGCTGCGTAATATAAGGAAAGATGAAAGGTTAACGCAGGTTTAGATTTAGAAGTCTGTAAGATGCCGTTCATTTTCTGCAGAACAATTTTGCTTTCTTTGTTTTGTTTTTCTTTTTGCAAAGAGGGTTTTTTTTGTTTAGTTTTAAAAGATGACAGAGCATAGCTAGGCTTTTCATCTGTATCATTTAACAAAATACCTGAAGTGACAGGACAGAACTGATGTTCCCTCCGCTGATCCCAGGAAGCAGCAGGACACATATAACACTGTGACCACTCAGGCTAGGTGGGGACTGGGGAGGCTCAGACTGGGGCTTCGGCTTCTCAGTGCCCTAGCCTGCCACTGCAGTGTTTTCACTTCCCTTTTCAGCCCTGCCTCCAACAAGACTCTCTCCTTGCTTGCCATATATACCTTCTTCAACCAAATGCCTCTTAAGCCCACTGTGCAAATATGCCTGGCCATACTCCCCCTTGAAGATCTGGTCTCAGAGCCCAGGTAGTCTTAGTCAATGGGCAACGGGCAACGGGCAGCTGCCCCAGGCCCCATGTGGGGGGGATGACCCCAGCCCCAACTTCTTGAAGGATGGGGGGGGAGAAGATGAGTAGGCTTGTACGGCCACTTACATGTGCCATGTGCCCATCTGGGGCTCATGCACCTGGTTTCCAATAGCAGTGATGGCTCCTGCCAGCTCACATGGGGTGAGGGCCACTCCTTGCTTGGCTCTAGCAGTAAGGTGGTTGGGTGCCAGTGATTCTGGGGCCTCATCCTGGATTCTTGCCCGGGGCCCCAGAATCAACAAGACTGCCCCTGGTCAGAATGAACTGACTGTTTCTGCTCAAAGTGACCTGTAGCCCTTTTTATCTAGGAAGAAATGTGGGGGAGGGACACAAGGGTTTTTTTTGTTTTGTTTTTTTAAACCCTATTCCTCAACCAGCTATTTGTCAAATGTGCAGCAATGGAGGAGGGAGGCTACAGTAATGCACCAAAGAATTTTAGACCTGCCAATCAGAGGTTTCAGCAAATGAACAGAAGCCAGATTAGACTTTCTGATTCTGTGGCAGGTGTGACTAAAAATGTGCTTACAGAACTGCTAAAAACTAATCATGCACAGAATTAATGTTTGGCTATTGTGAACAATCCAAATGGGCCTTTGGGAGAGACGGAAAGACAGGAGCAGTGAGTCAAGACTGGAACATTATTCAGAGCTGGTATAGTAAAATCAATATGGTCACTCTTGGGAAAATGTCCTCTTTGAAGGTGAAGATCATGTACAACAGTCAAAATACATTGCAAACTATAGCTAAATAAAGACATTGTAAAGAACAGGCCTTCTAATAAAATGCAACAGAACTCCATATACTAGAAACATAAGGGATAATCAACAGAGAAAGGATCCAACGAGTTTTTCTAGGGCTTTGTGAACGAATGGACCAAACTGAAAAGGGGGCTGTCGTTTTATAAAAATTGTCCTGTCAAAGAGGTCCCTTTGTAAGTGAACTAGAGCCTCTTGGTCTAAGATCAGTTTCTTTCAGGAAAAACCCCCAACAACGACAGAATCCTTTCCATACTGCTCATTGAAACAATATGTCAGGGAAAAGGGCCTCTTCTCACCAAAGCCATAGCTAGAGGCAAAATGCTAATTGAAAGCAAGCCTACCTTTCTTCTTCATACATCCAGCATTTTCTTTAGTTTAACATTTTATATTTACTTGATGTGTTTAGAATAAAATTTTATTTACACTATTCATTGTGGCTGTCTGGCTGTTTGTCTGTTTTTTACTTGCTTTGAAAGGTCAGAATATGTTGAGGTATATTTACAAAAACAGCTGAGGCAGGAATCCAAGTGCAAAAAAGAACAATCTGTAGTGGAATACATAAACCATGCAGTTTGGTTTTACATTTTTTCCAGAAGCAGAAAAAAGCCTGGCCATCACTCTTTTAAAGGAAATAAAAACATTTAAAGTAAAAAAAAAAAAAAAACATGTTTAAAAAAGAGTTAAGTTGCCTAAGTCTTATTTAGTGGAACATCAGCACATGGAGAAATGCACATATACCCTATTTCAGTGGCAGCTAAGCATATCTAACTTTCTTCAAACATGACTCATAGCTCTGATCCAAAGCTATGGGCTTTTATATATGCAGAGTTCCACACAAATAGGAGCTGTGTCATTGTTTTCAGTATAAATGGAAGGTCTACCACATTCCTAGCTCCCTTCTCTGCAGAATTCCCTGTGACATTCCCATTCATAAGGCATTGGGAGAATCAGGAAGGAGCCCAAACTAGGGACCAAAGAGACCTCCTCAAAAAATGAAAAAGATTACTTGTTCCAAGACTGGATGGTGAATGCAAGCCACATTCTCTTCAATCACTCTCCTACCCCCAAGAAGATTCAGACTTGTTACCCTGTTCCAGCTGTTCAGAGGAAAGACATGCCCATTCCATGCTGTCCCATCTCACCATGGCTCAGGGAGCACTTCAGCCAAAATGACAAATATTTCAAGAATGCAGTACCTAACTGAATATAGAAACAATAATATAAAAACAATAAAGTACCAATAAAAACTTGACTTAATTCTGAATGGAAAAGGGTTATGGTACTGGCCAAGTATTTCAGTCTTCAGACTAAAACTGGAAGTTTCTGGTATAACATTCTGACCCTGCTCTTGAATTCATGTTCCCTTATTTTATCCATCCCCCATCCTACAAAAATTATGTATGGAAAGGTGGTGAAGGTATTCCTAGATATTAATGGCATGCACATCCCTTTCTAGAATCTGCCAGCATGTGGAATCTCAATTATAGATATTCCTAAGGGATGTGCATGCACCATTTAGGAAGTTTTATCACATGTGAGTTAGAGCAAGCCATAGAGACAACTGCTCTAGATATACCTTAGATGCACCCACTCCACTACTGCTGCAACTCAGGGAAGATTTTTGTTAGGGGTGTTAAAAGAAAAGATTCATACTTGGATACTGGTTGCTTTTTAAATTTGGGAACTTGAGTTGAACTCTTTAATATTTTATTTATTTAATTAAAATATTTTTATGCCACCTTTCCACCCAGTTCAGGGTCCCCATAGTGATGAACATTCAAAACATTAAAACAAATTTTAATTGTTTTAGTTTTAGTGTTGTTCCCATCCCACTGCTGCATAGAATATAGTATAAAAAACAATAAAATCATTTAAAAAAACCAAAACAATTTTTAAACGAAAATTTAAAAAATGTAAAACAATAAAAACAATTTAACAAAACCCAAACCCACACACACACACAAACAAGAATGTCAATGAGGATCGCTGAGGGAATGCAAAATAAATAAACAAAAGTCTTCACCTCCTGGCATAAGACAGTGATAAAGGGGTTCAAACAAATCTCCCTGGGGAGGGGATTTGATATTTTTGGTGCCATGACTGAGAAGGCCCATTTTTGGTTTTGTTTGGGGTGTATCCACCATATGAGTTTAGCTGTCGGATGCACCCCAAACAGGGCCTCTGAAGATGGCCATAACGGTGGCATAAATTCATATATGGTCCTTATGGTATGGTAAGTTAATTTCAGAATTTAAACTAGTTTAATTGAGAAATGAAAGGAAATGCACTTAGGATGTTATCTTCCCCCCTCCCCCCAAGAACTAGAATGAAATTCTAAAGGATTATACACCTCACACAAGGGAAAAAATAGAAGAAGAAGAAGGAGGAGGAGGAGGAGTTTGGATTTATACCCCGCCCTTCACTGCCCAAAGGCGTCTCAGAGCGGCTTACCAATTCCTTTCCCTTCCCCTCCCCACAACAGACACCCTGTGAGGTAGGTGGGGCTGAGAGAAACTGTCCTTGAGAGAACAGCTGTGCCAGAGCTTGTGACTGACCCAAGGTCACATCAGCAGGTGCAAGTGGAGGAGTAGGGAATCAAACCTGGTTCTCCCAGATAAGAGTCCGTGCACTTAACCACTACACCACAAATAGAGGAAATGTCTAAGTTTTTCCCTTATTTCTCTATTGCATGATAAAACAAAGAATGAGGTTTTTCTTTTCCATTTAAAACAGCTAGGGGTGGAAATAAGAATCGCTCCACAGAAACACCGTCATCCTGCCACAGATTCAGCCCAACAAATACGCAGTATATTCTATCTCGCCTTTCTTTCCCATAAGACAACTTTTGACTACTGAAATTCAAGGGCATTCATCCATTCAAAAATCAGCAGTAAGCAGCTCATGAGAAAAAAACACTAGACAGTTTCACAGAAAAAAGGAGGAAAAGTGAACTGTTGACCTTATAGAGTATATTTAATCTTTACTAAATGTCACAAATATTTAGTCACCAAATCCTTTTGCTTGGATAAACTATCCAGCTAAGACAATTAAGGCACACTAATGGTGATGTAGTTTAACCCCACTTATTTACTGACTGTAAAAAAACCCCATGTTAAATATTTTGGGGCAGCAGTAAAAAACAACCAATAGGGTTATTCCATACCTTTTGTGTATGTGTTCACAAAGACAGTGCAGTCCAAAAGCTCTAGAAAATTGCTTGTCTGATAGCAATTACTCTAAAGTGAAGAGGAAAGGGCGCATTGCTAAATGGATAGAAAAATATTCGATGTAGTGCTATTTTCCAAGGAAAGCTTTCCGAGCTCCTTGGATCTCAGGTGCTTCCATGATCCCACACAAAGTGGAAACTGATTGCTATTGACTTGAGTTGTCAGGCACACATTACTCATTTATAAATAAGAACATGGTGGTCTATCTAGGAGAACAAGAAAGAAAGGGAATTTACTGCAGGGAAGTGGACAGAAGTAGTTACATTTGGTGAAGAACTTTTAAATGCTCTTTATGGTTTGTTAGGGTTTTTAGCTGAAAGACCGGAAGGATGTGGGTCATATAGTATGTGAAAAACCTAGCTGCTTAGCATAAGAGATTTTAAAAGCTTTGCTATCTCTGAAGTGGGAGGGGAGAACCCAACTAACATCATTTCCTGTTCTTTCTCCCTTAACTCCTTCACAGGTCATGCTAGTTGGTAGTCCTATAAAATGAACTCAAGACATCAACCTTTGCAGAAACCTGGTGGCTTTCACATTGACAGGATTAGTTAAAAGCCTTCACAGTGATGCCTTGATTCACTTCTCCACTGAGAGCAAATGGCCATGACCAAAGAGGCTCTGTAAGGTTAGCTAAATGGTCTCTTATCAAGAGTGGGGAAAGGAAACAGATGGTGATTTTATGAGTACCAGTGTCCTGATCTGTAAATTCATGTGGTCTGTAGCCAACCTAGCTCACTAAAGTGTGTCTAAAAAGTTGGCCTGTATCTACATTCAATAAAGGGATTAATTAGTAGCTGGTGTCCCAACCAGAAGGTTTAATAGCCTCTGTATCAGGGCCTTTACAGAAGATTTTCCAAATACAGAAGGTTCCAAATATTTTCCTTAGAGTAGCAAATCCATTGTGAGAAAATGACAATTTGTTTCTGGTACACACGTGACAATATTGAGGGACAAGATCCCCCCCCTCGCTAGTGCAACTATCAATTTTTTGAGGAGAAGGTATTTGCAATATAGATTGGCTTTTGTTGCCCAAGGCTACCAGGTGAGTTTCATGATCTCCTCCAAGCTCATTACACTGCCCTGGTTCCCACATATCAGATGAAGGATATTTTTGCCCCTCAGGACTCAAAGAATAAAGTAATCCCTACTAGCATATACTGAAGGGGTGGTGGTGGTTTAATTGGATCATAGTGGCTGATTGGAATGTAAACCAAATTCCTACACCTAAGAAGGGAAGTGATTTTTCTGAGCCAAGCAATAAGAACGGAATGTTAAAAAAAACACCACTAATCAAACAACGCAACACAGAATTTGCTCCTTAAGCAAGCAACAACATTAAGTTGAATGTCAGTAGTGGAGAAAAAACTTCCATCCTGGCTTAGGTGGTGGCTTGTGATGTTTTTTAATCATCTGATGTGTGGCACTGCAGGAAAACATCATGGAAATGGAGAAAGGCAAAATGGGGGGGCATTTGCATATCTCACTTGAATTTAGGCTGTGTTGCTGCTGCATGCGCTGTGCGTGTACGCATTGTGGTGTCAGCTGAGTTACATTTTTCTCAAGGTGTCATGGGTGCTTGTCTTACCAAATTTGATAGAACTGACAAGTGTTTTCATGTAAGAGTGGAGAAAGGGGAGGGCAAGATATAACTCCCATCACCTTGTCAAGCTGAGTGAAGGCAAACTCCAGCATATTCCTTCACAAGTGATGAGGTGCTCCGGAGTCATTAAAAGTCATAAAGTTAGTCTACAGCGATGAGCCATGCATACGAGATGAAGTCAATGAGGGCTGTCCTCCCTGAAACAGGTGAAGGCTCCTCTCCCGCATACTTTCAACTCGCAGACTGAACCACAGGATTGGGCTGAATTGGAATGCTTTCTTTTCAGCGTACTTTGGAAATTTCACGAGAGCTGTAAGTAGAACTTTGGCCGGTATAACTTCCTGCCACCTGTCTCATTAGGCAAGTATCTAAGGACTTTATCACTTCCCCAGCCATTTCCCAAATATCTGATACTGCTCAGTAGGTGCTAGCCTACTGTCATTTATTCCTGCTGCTTCTCACTCTGTAATAACATAGAGCTTCCGACTAAGAATAGTAAACAAGTTGGGGGAAAGGCTGGTTCCTTGCGCATTGCTTTCCTTGCTTCACATCTTTCTGAAGAAAGGGGTACAGTTTTACTCTGAAGTGATAGAAAGGGCCACCAAGGGCACAGGAGAACATTAAAAATGTTTAGGAGTTTGTGAATCTCTTTAATTGTGCCTTATTTCAAGATAACTCCAGATGGGTAGTTGGGTTAGAGCCACATTAGATGTTACTTTTTACACAAATTCACCATGGGGAGTTGTGGCCATACTGCAGCTGCAAGTCCTGGTGGCAACTCCTGTGTAAAAAGTACAGACAGTCCTGATTATAATCAGAATCATGGAGAAAGGGAGAAGAGGGGTATCTGCCTTCCCCCGAAACCATTTTTGGCAGCCAAAATTACTTGGGGCTGCCAAGGGGCATTATTCACTTCTGTTTGTTGTTGTCGTTCAGTCGCACAGTCGAGTCTGACTCTTTGCAACTGTCAAGAGGCTGCAAATCCAAGCATTTGCTTCAGGTACAGTCTCTCAATGGAGCAAATAATACTCCCCATGGCCCTTGGGTCATTTTGGCTGCCAAAAACAGTGTGGTAGGGAAGGCAGGAGCCCCTGCCCCCTATGCTGTGGTCCCAGTCAGAATTGGGCCCATCTGTGCTTTTTACACAATAGTTGCCACCAGGATTTACAGCTTGCAATATGTCTGCAAGTCCCCATGGCGAAGGTGTGTAAAAAGTAATGTCTAATTTGGCTCTCACTCTACAGCTCCAGAATAAAATAGGAGTTCAGAGACACCTTAAAGACAAAGAAAAATCTGATTTTAAGAGTAAAGTTTCATTTAAAAAGTTAATTCAAGAACAAGTAAATAGTTGACGTCTCCCAGGAACACAGCTGCTGCCACTTTCTACAAGTGTAACAGTTTGCTTCTGCTGTCCAGCCTCATAAATTGAGCACTATGGTAGACATAAATAAAAATAGACCACTGTACACACTTTATAAACTGCCATAGATTAATCAGTCTGTTTTTCTAGGGCTTAATTTGTACAGGCAATACCTTATTCATTGTTGTAAATTATAAATATAGTTTAAGGATGAAGGCATTAATTTGTTAAGGAGAACAATTAATTCGTTGCATCAGGTTGTCCCTGTCACTGTTCTGCAGATCTCCATGGAGAATGGAGAAGTGTTCCAAGTACCATGTGGATGCCTGTATACAGAAAGGCTCTGTTTCTCCAAAGAGAGGAGTAAGGGCATATTTTCTGCCTTGTTAAACTTCTGTATAGAATAGTATGCAACCAGGAAGCATTTTAAAAGGCACATTTAAAACACTATATCTTTCAGTGTGGCAACATTCCATGTGGCAGCTCTGAGGCCTAAAAGCCATAAACTACATAGCTCGACCTAACCACAAGAAGACTGCCTGTGTCACTCCTTCATGGTTCTGGTGGTTACTGATGCTGGTATGGAGAGTTTCTGTGCATATGCTGAGAAATGTGACTTGCATATGGAAGTAATTTTTGGTATGCCATCATATGACAGCTATATTATACAAAGCAGCCCTTAGCATTTGAAACTGGTGGTAATTAACATAAATGTATTGGCTACATACTGTCCCACAAAACAGAATCTATGGATGGGGTTGTGCATACATGTTAATTCTACAGAAAAATATGTGATGTGTTTATATCTTGCTGATTATAATAGTACAAGAAATTATGAGGACTACAGCTTAGAGAGCATTGATGCTTTTCTGGTTCAATGGCCTGTTTCTCAGGTAAAAAGCAATAGATCCAAGGATGCTTAGATTGGCATTCAAATTTACTTTGTTTGCAATGCCTGTTTTGTGTAGGGTTAAGCATGAGTTGCATTTTCAGTACTTTTTTATCTGCATAGTGGCAGCATTTAGCACGGTTCTGGTTGGATCACCACCACTACTAAACAGTGGAATGTACTCCTTTGCTTGGATTATGAATGCTGAAGGGCACCTCATGCACCATCAAATATCATGTATATTACTATGCATGTGCTGCATTTGCACCTGCACAGTGAGCAGCATTCATTGTGATAGCACATGCTCAGAAATTACTGGATCATTTTACAGTATGAGAACAGTAAATCCAGTTAACACAAAATAAGCACAAATAGGCTGAGTTCTGAGAGTCAGACACGAGGCAAGGGGGAACCCTGGAGGCACAAGCCATGCTGTTTCCCTCATCCTCCTACCAGCAGGATAAATACAACAAAAGAAAACATGGTTTTTTTGTATGTTGTAATGTTTTCCTGTTGGGTGCATTGGGTGAACAGATGGGGGAGGATGAGGAGAGCAGCCAGGGCAAAGTATCTGTGATCTGGACCCAATGAGGATTGAGTCAACCAGGCAAAACCAGCAATGCTAGAATACAGAGACTGCCCATGTGGCTTCACCTCCCCAGCAGCACCCCTCTTTATTTCTTGCTTAAAATGCTCCTCTCTAGACCTGCTGGAGGTGGCGCACAAATAAAACAATAAAACAAGTGAATAATAACAAATCACACCAATAAAAACAAGTCAAGTCAATGAAAAAAGCACTAAAATGAATCAATATAAATTAAGTTGCTAAAAATAAGCCAAGCCCGTAAAAGCAAGCCAGCACATAAAATAAAGAGTAGTCTAAAACGATATTGATCAAACAGCCACTGCCAAAAAAGCCCTGCCTCTCTGGTTACCACATGCCTTACCTCTGCAGAGAGCAGAGCCTGAGAAGATCTTATCTGGTCTGGCAGGCTGGACCATATGGGTCATTTAACATAGAGATGATGGAAGAGTGACAGGGAAAGCCGTGTGAGAATGTGGGAGTGACAAGGAAACTTGTGTGAGAATATTTTCAATCCAATTTCCAATATTCAAAAAAGAACAGATTAAAAAAAAAGATTTGGGGAACCAGCTTCCAAATTACAAACAAGCTGCAATCTGGCCAGAGAGGCAATTGAGCATCCCAGGAATGTTGTATTTGGAGGCACACAGCAGGCTTGCGCAATATAACAGAAATGCAGGGAATTACAATAATTATGAAAATGTATCCTATGAATACCCCTGAACACAATTGCTTAAAAGTAAGTCCTACTGATTGCACCATGAACCCTCAGCAAGTGTGGTTAGCATCATAAGTCCACTTGGGACTGCTCACATTCAGCAGCATACTTATACCGACCAATACAATGTTCTGTTTGAACAAGCTACTTTATGACACTGTTGACAAAAACATAAAAATTGCATACCAGGTGGGAGGAGGAATGAGGAGGCAGAGTGTTTGTTGGAAGGGTCATTCTTGGATTGGGGGAGAAGAGAAATTTATTCACCATCCTGAGCTCCTTGGAGGATAAACATGTACATTCCATTTTCTGTCAGTCTGCTGTTTAGAGTTGCCCTTGCTAACAGAAGACACAAAGCCGCAGCTTCCATTAATACTCTGGTCCAAAGCCATGCAAAGGTTTATTTTAAGCCACATCCAAGATAACAAAGTGACATTATCAACAGTGCCTGCGTAGGGCAGCTTTTTTCTTTTCATTTACAGTTAAAGCCTCTTGGAAACAGAGCAAATCCTCTCAGAAAAGATAGTAGAGCATAAGTGGACAAGAACTAGAATAGAATGGCATGCATCAATCCTTGCGCACCTCTTGAATACTGAAAATGTAGCATTTCTTAGGAGGTGAACTGTAGGCTGCTTCTACGACTAGTCTCATTGGACTCAGCATGACTGCACATCCAGTGTTGGTGATTGTTAAATTGTGTCTTTATTTATTTTTGCCATCAAGTTACAGCTGACTTACAGAAACCCTGTAGAGTTTTCAAGGCAAGAGATGCTCAGAGCTGGTTTGCCATTGACTGGCTCTGTATAGTGACACTGGAATTCCTTGGTGGTCTCCCTTCCAAATACTGACCTGGACCAATCCTGCTTAGCTTCTGAGATCTGACAAGATTGGGCTAGCCTGGGCTATCTAGGTCTTCATAAATCCTTAAAGAAATATGACATGGCAGCCTAAGAACAAACCTGTTTATCCTATGCTGCTCAAGTGAAAAAACAAAACAAAAAACACAATTGTTCTCATTGCTATTTACATACAATACCACATTTGTTAGGAATGCAAGACCTGCCTAGCCACCTCAAAGAGGTGCAATGCATTGCATGTTCTGAGAATTGCATCCCAACATCCTTGAACACATTGCAAAGTCTCCTGTGGTTATAGTATGCACCACTTCATTGGATACCCCAAAATACTACTTCTCCAAGAGGTCCCTTCATTTATGTGTACAGGGCCAGCCTTGGCGGTACTAACACGAATACTTGCGGTTGATGATTCCTCACATTTATGCCTAAGGAATATATTTAAGCTCAGACAAGTATTTTTCCTGTTGGCTTAAGGACATGATTCAGTTAAGAGCCCTGTTGACAAGCAGTTGAAGAGCAGTAGTGAAGGAAGAAAGGCTATAGAGAATATTTTGGAGAAAGTGCAAAATTACTGTCGTCACAGGAACAGAATGTACAACATTCAGAAAATTAGATGTGTAAGTCAAAAGCAACTCAGAGCCTATACCGTTAATGGCTTGTGTGGTGTTTAGCTGTGTAAACATTTTGTGTGTGTTTTATCTCTGTGATTTAATGTGGGTTTTATATGTACATTGCTGTAGTTCTAGAGTAAGAAAGAGGGGGCTGGATGGGTGATTGAAGTGTGTTATGACTGGAGAGTAGCTATATCCTAAGGGGTGGAGTTTATTGAGTTTAGTAGAGAAGGTTTGTTTATGGCAGAAGGTGAAGAATAGTTGAAGAGATTGTGTGAGGTGCTGTGAGAGAAATCTGTGTTCTGGGTGGAAGTTAGCCAAAGTGGCAATTGAGGAAAATAAGCCTTTTTGGCAAAGGTCTGTTTAGAGAACTTTAGAGAAAGAACTGTACCTGTCTAAAATGATACTGAAACCATTAGACTGTTTTACTTCTAAATTAAAAACTCTACGTTTAAGTGAAAATAAGTGTTTTATTTAGAGTAAAGGATCCCCCTTCAGAGCCATCCCCACGCACCCTCCCCCCATTCTCTCATTCTACCAAGTATAACTTAGCCATCCTGTTCTTTGGCCTCAACTAAGAAGTCTAAGGTGAGAGTCCTTGGCAGCACAGAAAATAAGAAGGAAGGCAAGGAGGCAGCATAACACACGTCACCTCAGAACACTACAAACAGGTGCCATTATGGGTGTTACATAGAAGGAGTCTCAAGAAAGAGCAAAAAAGTTGCAGCTTGTGAGCTCAAAAATATCAACGGTATTCAGCATATAATAATTTTTATTCTAGTTCAAACCAAAAGGCCATCTGGTTGAGACCTCTGCCTTGAGAGCAAGTTGCTAGGCTGCAGTGAGGAGAAGGAACAGGGTGGAATTACTCCCATCTCCCCAGTACATCGGTGGAGCTCAGCTGACAGAAGAAGCAGGGAGCCTGATTTCATTTCCTTCCCATCCTCATTGCAGCCTATGGACCAGCATAGATATTACTCCCCACAGGGCCATGACTCCAGAAATAATCATTCCCAGTGTCAAATGACTGCTGGGAAGAAGGGAAAGGAGGGAAGGCCCATGGTCACCAGTACCTTCCTCTGGTGGATCACTGGATACTGTTTCCAGCTTCTAGACACAGATGAGAGGTACAGATTCTAAGCATATAATTTTTTCCACGGTACACATTCCTCACACAGAGCCTTTGTTTACATGCATAGGTTTTATGGAGAAGAACCAATTGATTAATAGAAGGAGAGTCAGAGGGAGCAATCTCCCGTTTCCATGTTTTGACTTTGATCCACCAGCATGTTTTCATTCATGGAAATACTCTGGTGGATTCATTCATCTGAATAGGGCTTTGGAATCACTGATGGAAACTGACATATACAGCAGAAGATGAACATACTTTGTAAAATAAAAAATGACATTGAATCAATGGTCAAAAAGGCCGGTATTATAAGACCAAAACTACACATTGGGTACCATAGGTGGCTAATGCTTAAAAGGAGCATCCGGGTGAGTTCTCTCTGTAACTGTTGCTTTCATAAAGCATCTGCTGTGATATCACCTTGGCTGCAGACCAACACAGCTACTCACCTAAACTAACATTAACAATAAAAATGATACCTTTGCTCTGACAATGAAAATCTCAGGGTTATTCTATTAAAACTCAGTTTTATTGTGTTTTGGTGTCTTTTTTTGTACTGTTAAAATAGTACTTCCATGTTTGGAAGGAAAAACTCTTGATTACATATATATATCAGTGAGCACATGTGCTATGTATTTTTCAATAAGTGTATATCAATCAAACATTACAGAAAAGATATGGTCAGTCTATTATGGAAACATTACAGGCCATCAAGGGATGATTATTTTGAAGTTCTCATCCCTGCTGTTACAGCCTGAATATCATCATTTCTATTTTGCTTCTCCTATGTCTGATGAGAAACCATAATTCTTTATTTTTCTACCATCTCCCACAAAAGAAATCTATTCTACAATGTTTTTGTGCGCCAATTAATCTGTTTTATATTATATGTATAAATGGCATACAATATACATGGAATTTCTGTCTAAAAGCATGCAATCACAATACAAATAAATCTAGAGATCCAACAGTAAGTGCCTCTGTGTACAGTTTTAGTATCTATATATTGGGTGTCAGGCTTAAAGACAGTTATTTTAAGTCTAGAACCTTTTACTTACTTTAAGTGAATACATTTATTAAATAAATAGGAAGTTCAATTGGTTTCCTCACAGCACTCTCCTATGCTCAAAGTCATAGTAGCTACAGGGTTTTTTCCAGGGCCAATTAAGCATCAAAACTGACAGAACACACACGCATGCACACACACCACCAAAAAAACTGAGAGAACAATCTTGAAAAATCCACTTTATGCACGGGAGAATCTTGGGTGTACAGAATGGGGTGGGTTGAGTGGCTAGAATTTGGATCATTCTCACTTGGGGTGGAAACTGACCACAACTGTTCATTTTTTAACCAGAAATTTCCCTGTTCTAAACATAAATTGGAATTGGCAGCTGTCATGTCACAAATTAGAAAGCTGTTTCTTCCCTTCAAAGTTCTCAAGATGGTCAGGGAACCCACTATCCTTACTCCAGATGTTGCCATGTTTAGGCACATATTTATTTAAAATATTTATACCCCACCTTGTCTCATCAGACTCAAGGCAACTAACAAAGGGAAAGAGATGCAAGGACACAAAAACATCATAAGCATCTGGCAAAAAGTTAAAAACCAAAACAGACCAATCCACACACATTTATTACTTCACCTTACCTTTGTTGTGATGTAGCTACCAGAAGATCTTAAAGTACAGCTGCTTTCTTGTAGCCTGATATATCAAACTCAGAGCTAAAGAAGACATCATTAACTGATATCCTTGCATCCTACTTGAAAATAAACTACTTACCTTCAAACTGAAAACTTTTAATTATAATCTAAGTAATCTTTAATAACTTGCCAGCACTAACATTTGACTGTCAGACAGCCTGCCAAAATAAGAACAAGGAAAGGACCATGAGACTCTACATAATCAGCAAGTGATTAAATTGAAGCAGGATGACAAGTTTCTTCTGGAAACAATTAAAGGAAAACAGAATAGCTGTGTCAATAACATTGCAATTCCAGCTGTGTATGTCATTCTTACATTATTTTAACTTTCAGTATGTTTTCACATGGAACAGAGTTCATTAGGTCATTGTGGGATCAGGTTTGTGCACTGCCAATTTGGTCTATGTCACAATACACTGTTGTCCCCAGGCAGGGTTCAAAGATGATAGTGAGCAAACCTGATAGTGAGCAACTTTCCCCTGGGTACCACCTTAGAGTTTTGTTGTGGGATTTGGGGCTAGTTTAAACATTATGTCCCTCCTGCAGTTTCGTTCGGAAATTCTTGCATGTTGCAGCTGCTCCAAGTGTCAACCAACAGATCTGAAAGCCATTTACTATATACATTGACTTGATTGTATTGCTGTTTTCTGCTTCTGGGTTTTTAATGGTTGTTAATTTTAACTTTTTTATTCTTTATAGTTTTATCTTGTAACCTGCCTCAAACAAGTCTCTGAAGAGGTGGCATATAAATGCTTTAATTAACTAACAATTATATAAGAATGTGAAGCACTAACAAGGAGACAACTCAGTTGTTCTGATACCTATGGGAAGTAGCTTTCCAACAATATGGCCCATGTACAAATGTCTTCAGTGGCCTCCAGATGGCAGCTGTAATATTTTTATCAGCCCTCAGAGAAATGGAATATAGAACATGCTTCCTATATCAGACGGATCTGTTTAAAAAAGACTAACAAGATGGCTGCCTAAAGCATCTGGAGCTGAAGTCGTGAAACTGGTTACTCTGTATTATTATATACTTTGGCCTCATTTTGCTTGGGTGGAACAATGATTAAAATATTTATTAAGGAAATGTTAACTTTTAGCAAACAACACATTCTCACTTAAGAAAAGGATTTGTTTTTTCCTAATTTTCTAAGCAGATTGATATTGTACTGCTTGTGATCAGGAATGAACAAAAAGGAGTTAACTTTTATTCAAAACTTTAAACAACATTCGAGTGCTATAGGCACACAAACAACAGTTCTTAACATTTGATCTTGTAATCTCTAACTCTCATCATTCTTCCAATCCTCTCAGATATAAACTATCTTTCTTACACCCAGCTTCTGACTCATGTTCTTTTACTCACAGACTTAAACTGATTTCCCTCTCACAGAGCAATGCCTTGCTCTAACTGTCCACTCTCAACTTATCAACCTTCCTCCAACATTCTGTCAGCTTTCATTGGCTGCACTCTGAGAGGAAGAACTGGACAAGTCCATCACAACATTATTACATCAGAATGAGAAAGACATTGCAATATTTTTTGTCCTAGAGTACACCATTCTTACATTGTAAGGGGATTCCCCCCAGGAGATCTCCTGGGATTACAACTGATCTCCAGGTGACAGAGATCAGTTCACCTGGAGAAAATGACCCCTTTGGAAGGTGGGCTCTATGGTGACATTGACCCCTACTTAAGACCCTCCTGTCCCAAACCATGCCCTCTTCAGGCTCCACCCCCAATCTCCAGTTATTTCCCAACCCGGAGCTGGCAGCCCTATTTGTACCATACCTACTGAACAACAGGGCTGAAGATGTTGCTTCAGACGCTAAATTCTGTGATGATACACAACACCAGATCTTTATTGTGGCAAATGCCTTTATGTCAAAGGATAAAAGTAGGTTTTACCTGCATTCTTTTTGTAGTACTCATTCTTTTAGTACTAGTCACTTATCTGGAGTCTTGTGGCACCTTAAAAACTAACAGATATATTGTGGCACAAACTTTAAAGTGGTTTTTAATCAAACACAATAGTCTATAAAAACTTATGCTACAATAAATCCATTAAAGTGCCACAAGAGTACTTTTTTGGCTTTTCTTCAACAGACTAACAACAGCTACCTTTGGGGGGTTGTACACTTATTATTGTGATTTTTTTTTACATGTGACATCTGTCTCTTGATGTACTTTAAGAGGTGGCCTGAACATAGCCTATTTCTTCTTAAGAAGGGGAGGTAAATCAAGAGGGAGAGCAAAGATTACCTGCCCTATTCTGCAAAGAAATCAGATGAAAGATGGAGGGATCCTGTTTGTGTGTGTGTGTTGGGAGTCTGGTGCAGTTCTGTTGGTATCCAGGATCAGACTCTAATTATTGGCTTTAAAGCCAGGCCAGTTATATTGTTGTTGGCCCATAGCATGAAATGGGGATTCTTTTCAAGAAACAAAAGGATTGTGATAGAAGATAATGCAATACTTGAGACTTGGGCAGCTTATCTGGAGAAAACTATAGAACTGACTAAATGGCATCCGGGAAAGGCAACAGGGAGGGAAGTTCTTGATTGTATTATAATGTATTATAATTCAGGATTACAAAGATGGAGACAAGAAGCTGAGTCATATATTCGGTGGGAGCTTTGGAGAGAATTACAAGATTTGAATTGGAGGCTCCAGACTGTCACAGGGCATTTAACATTCAAATTGTGTTAATGGTCAGTGATTGCATATCATATAAAAGACAATACACTAAGAGGTATCATTGCCTTCTAGACTGGCACAGCTTAATTGCTGTCATACTGTTGGCACTCCCTGATATTTCCCAGAAAGGCCTCCTTGGAAGCATTTGCTGTGATCATCCAAGATCCTCTTCTGTATTCACCACTGCAAGGTTCTCTGTGAGACACAAAACATTGCAGTTGATCCCCATGTTCTTTGTGTGCCTTGCAGGACTTGCTGATGGTGTTGTACATGCAGTACATACAATCAGGCTTGGGAGGGAAGGGTTTGCAGTGCAGATGAAAGGGGGCTAGCAACAATACTAGACAAAAGAAATACCAAGCTAATATCAGATATAGCACGACCTCATTACAGCTAGAAATTAGTGCCAAGGTATGTCTGGAATAACTGGCCTATATGAGACCATTTTCAAAGTAGTGAAATTTCCCACATTGGCGTTTTTAAAACTCTGCATTATGTTGAGGCTACAGATGATTTCAAAAGCAGTCAAGCTCTATGTAAATCTGTATGTATCTATGGGGACAGGTAATAGGTCTTTATTTTGTGTACAAAGCCTGGCACAGAAATCTCTAGCTGTTCACTGATTGGACAGAGAAGTGTGTATGTGTCTGTGTGAATCACATGGCCAATGCACCGCTGAACTACTATGAAACTCAAGAACGAGCATTCTAAATACTAAGTAGGAGTTTTGGGGGTAGTCTTAAACAAGGCTTTTTTGTAGAAAAAGCCCAGCAGCAGAAACACATTAACACATTAGGCCACATCCTGACAGCACAGCTCATTAGCATATTAGGCCACTCCCCATGTTACCAGGAGTGTGGTCATCCAGCCATACCCACCTTTTGCTTCTTATTCTGTTTATCTTGTTTGTTGTCAAAACCTAGGGCTTTTTTTGTAGCAGGAATTCCTTTACATGTTAGGCCACACAGCCGTAATGTAGCCAATCCTAATGAATTTCTGCTGTTGGGTGAGGCCTATCATGCTAATGAGTTCCTGCTGGGCATGGCCAACTCAGGAGCCAGCTGGAACTCTGTTCCTGTGTGTTCCTGCCCAAAAATAGCCCTGGTCTTAAAGTGGCTTTCCTCCTTTCTCCAAGGTCAGGGACAGAGGGTGGTGCTGGGAGAGAGGATGTCAACTAGTTACCCCTTAGTATGAGGGATCCCTCAGGGAGCAGTCCTCTCCCCGATGTTATTCAACATCTACATGCGCCCCCTTGCCCAGCTGGTCCTGAGTTTCGAGCTGGGGTGCCGTCAGTACACCGATGACACCCAGCTATATCTGTTACTGGACAGCTGCCTGGATACTGCCTCACATAACCCGGCTGAGGGCTTGGAGGCTGTGGTGGGATGATTAAAACTGAGCAGGCTGAGGCTGAATCCAGTGAAGACGGAGGTTCTGTGGCTGGGGGAGGTGCATCAGGGCTGGGCCATAGACTTTCCACTCTTGACCGGGCACCATTAACCCCAGAGGAGTCTGTCAAGGGTTTGGGCGTGGTCCTGGATGCCTCCTTAACTATGGAGGCCCAGATCATGAATATTGCCAGACTGGCGTTTTTCCACCTAAGCCAAGCACAGCAGTTAGCCCCTTTCCAGTCGCGCCCTGATCTAGCCACAGTAATCCATGTGACAATCACTTCCAGATTAGACTACGGTAACTCACTCTACGCTGGCCTTCCCTTGAGACTGACCTGGAAACTCCAACTGATCCAGAATGTGGTGGCATGAGTCCTGATGGGAATGCCATGGACAGCACATATACAACCTGTGCTGCACCAGCTACCCTGGCTTCCAGGGGAGTACCGAATCAGATTCAAGGTGTTGGTATTAACCTTTAAAGCCTTGAGCGGTCTTCTCACACCAGGTGGCCAATCTTGTAGCTTATCAACTGCCCTTGAAAACTCTGGCTTGCATTTTTTTATTGTTTTATTCCATGAGGATTGCTGGGAACCCTGAGATTTTCTGTCTGGAGACCACATGACTTACAAGAAACATTCCTTTAAGATAGCTCTATTATGAAACCTGAAATGCCCTCAGCAGATCGCTTCATAAAGGCCTGGCCCACCAGCCCAGCCCAGATGATGCAAGAGACCAGCTGACAGCCTCAGAAACAGAGTATGGCACACACAACTCATTTCACAAACATAACACAAACACACACAAACACAATGAATTTGAGAAACTTAATTTTAAGTAAAGAACAAGTAGTCTTCCTATTGATAGTGTTTTGAGTGTCAGGTAGAGTTGCCAGCTCTGGGTTCGGAAATACATGAAGATTTTTGGGGTGGAGCCTGGAGGAGGTGGGGTTCGGGGAGAGGAGGGAGCTCAGCATCGTACAATGCCATTTTCTTCAGGGAAACTACAGTTGTAAAAGCAGGAGATCACCAAGTCCCCCCTAGAGGTTGGCAACCCTAGAGTCAGATTAGGATCTGGAGGACACAGGTTCAAATCCCCATTCTTCCACAAAGCTTGCTGTGTGGTTTCCCCATTGGAAACAATGGAGGTAATGGGGGTAACCTGTTTGAGTGCCCCTAGAATTAGGCCCATTGGTCCAATTGCTTTGAGATGTGGAGGTGTATGTGGGGAGAGGCTCCCGAAGCTACCCTGAAAGTTTGGAGCCTCTCCCTCTAACCCCCTCTCCCCCAGAGCTACTAACAGCACCATGGGGAAAAAGTAACTTTTTCCCACCATAGAAAACAATGGAGGGAATGGAGGCAACCTGTTTGAAACTTGGTGGGTATCTTGGGGAGAGGCTCCATCAGCTACCCTGTGAGTTTGAAGCCTCTCCCTCAAACCCCCTCCCCTCCAGCCCCCAGAATATACCCTATGTTTTCACCATTGACTTCAATGGCCCATAGGATATAATGGGGCCAAATTGCCGCCAAATTTCTTTCATTATCTCCTTTCTTTCTCTCCTTTTCCTCTTTCCCTCCTTCTTCCCTTCTCTCTTTCTTCCCTTCTCTCTTTCTTCCTTCTCTCTTTCTTCCTTCTCTCTTTTCTTCCTTCCTTCCTTCCTTCCTTCCTTCCTTCCTTCCTTCCTTCCTTTCTTTCCCACCTTCTTCTCTTTTTTCCTCCTTTCCCTGTTTCCCTCCTCCTTCCCTCTCTTTCTTTCCCTCCTCCTTCCCTCTCTTTCTTTCCCTCCTTCTTTCCTTCTCTTTCTTTCCCCCTTTCCTTCTCTCTACTCTCTCTCTTTCCCTCCCTCTTTCCTCCTTCTGTGGCCCAACTTCAGTGAGAAGGAGTTTAAACTTTAAACCCCTTCTCTCTTAGCTCCCCCAGCTGGGGAAGGGAAGGGGAGGCTTTTGAAGATGCCTCCCCCCCCTTTTGCTTCCCCTTCTGACATCACTTCCGGTGATGTCAGGGGGTGTGGCATATGCTAATAGCCTAATAGTGCATTAACATACCATATGCTAATGAGCTCCTGCAGCTCTTTTTCTATGAAAAGACCCCTGGGATTATGAGCTGAAAGAAAGTGTTCCTGTATTATCTTTTCCTCCTTTTTTAAACATCCTTTGCATAGACTGGACCTTTGCACAGATAAAGGATGAAAGTTTCCACTGACAACTATGTAAAGTTATGATGTACACAACCTAATTCTAGAACCTTTGAGTTCAATAAGATGTATTCCCTTAGGAAGGTTTATAGGATTGCACTACTAAGCAGATAGAAAAAATGAGTCTACTGTAGCTTCATTTTAAAGGTGGCTGCTGGATTGGCCATCTGCTGTGAGAAAAATAAGAGTCCTGAATCAGGCTACAGTACGAATGTAAGTGCCATCAAGTTACAACTGACTTATGGCAACCCAAGCAAGGAATTTTCAAGGCAAGTGAGAAGCAGAAGTGGATTAAAAATCCCAGCTATCATTACATCTGCCTGGCTTGAATAAGAATTATGGTTCTGCATAAGATAATATTTAGTAGTTTCCACCCAAGCCCTTCCATCGGCATTGCCACACACGACACTCCATTCTGAAACATGCTCTGCCTCTTGCCAGCAGTATCAACATCCTTTCTGCTTTAACAATGATGTAGTGCAACAGAATAATGGCATTTCAGACAGTATACTTGGGCCTCCCCACCCTATCTTCATCCCTTAGAATTCCACAGTATAGGTTTCAGTTATATCTTCTGGAGGCTTGTGGGCTGAGCATGTCTCTTCTGACTTTCCCAACGGGAAAAGAAGCCTTATTTTTAGCTTCTCTGTACTTAAGTTTATCACAATGAAGTCTTTATTTAAATGTGTTGTTGGTAAGCAAGAAGAATTGATTTATGAGATTTTGCCCATGCCTGACATCTACGTTAAACCATGCTACCATGTCTGCAATGCTGCTGTATTAGCATACCAGTACAATTCCTGCATGGGTGATGGAGCTCTTGGATACTAAAGGTGCATGTAAAATAGTTGAGCACTCATTTTAAACAAGTTGTTGGGTAGGTGAAAGATCACATTGTCAAGATCTTCTTACCTACCAGCACCCCCAGAAGATGTAGAACTTGACACATGTTCGAATATTTATATATTCATTTTGGGAATGTATATGCTGCCTCTCCAGATTCCTGCTTAAGGCAGCTTAGAAGTAAAAGCCATATAATAAGAACATAATAGATTATCAATTTAAAACAGAACAAGCCTTTAAAAACAAGCCAGGGGCATCAAAACAGCAGAAAACAACCACTGAACACCATAAAAGTATCTATAAAATCCATCAAAAGGAAAATATGTGCAACATTTAAAATATTATGTATATAGGGTTGCTACGCATGGCCTGGCAATCAATAGGAGATGGGTACTTACCATGAGGGGCACGATCATTGCTGGCACATAGTGGTGTCACTTCCAGTGCAAACCAGAAGCATTGGCATTGCACCTGGGTAATGGAAACATTAGAGTTTTGAGGCAGATGCTAGAGTGTCACCCAAGCACAATGCCAGTGTTTCTAGGCTGCACCAGAAGTGACGTTCCTCTGCAGTGATGATGATCGCACCCCAATGAATGATAGCACCCCACCCCTAATATGTACCCAGCTCCCCCCAGCTCCCATAAAATACCAGGCAACCCTGTATAATGTATTGAATGTTGCACATATTCCCCTTTTAATGTATTTTATGGGTAGTTTTAGGGTGCTCAGTCATTGTTTTATGCTGTTTTGATGCCCCATCAGCCTTTGGAGATGATGATGGTTGTGATCACATGCGCCAGATGAAGCAGAGGGGAAGTGAGGCTATTCCCTTCAGAGTAATTTGACCCTCAGTTGCATGATCACACCTCCTTTCATAGCTGTGGACTCAGCCCATCACTGTGTGATCAGTCGCAACGGCGGGTGAGTCGGGTTTTTTTTGCTGTTTGTTTCCAATGCGCATAAATGAGGAATCGCACCTCCACACCGAGGGCCCCCTATGGGTATATGACGATGTACATAATGCAAAGAGGGGGGGAAACAGCACCAAGCCGGGATGGCCTGATCAGACCATCCCAATGGCATGCATGCGTGCTTCCCCGATCAGACAGAGGAAAGTCCATCCGTGGCTCATTGCAACCCATTTACTACCAGATTTTCTCCAGTGTCTTTTTACTCCACTTCCGCGGAGGTTGTCACAGGTTGTCAATGACTGCGAAATGCTTCCCAGATGTTGCTATCTATTCACTTGCTTTAGATCCATTGGGCATTCATGCCTGTGTTGGAACTACTGGTGCGTGGGATTGCAGCCAATCACTACCTCTTTCTGCCCACTGACTGTCAGCCAAAATTGTCAGGAGGTTGCCTGTCATAAGTGGGTATCTGGCAAGCCTAATTATATAATTATGTACAACTGCTAGTTCTGTTGATTTATGACAAGATTCACACCTAACCATTCTACTGCAACTCCTCCCTTTATTTCCCCTTACACAGAGGATATATATTTGAAAGAGTCAGATGGAATTCACATCAAACCTGTCTGTCTCCTCTCCTCCTCCTCCCCCTGTTTGTAATTGTCACATTCAAGGGCTGACCTGGTATTGACCAACCAGGAGCCTTCTATGCAACAACACAGCTAAATCTGCAACCAAATGTCATGTTCAGGCAGAGCCTGACAACTTTTGTTGTACTTGGGAATTTCAAGAGACACCAATGCAAATACAACAATTGGAGCAGGAAATAAGGGCAACATAATAAACCAGTACCGAGACAGAAAGCCAAGAGTTCTGTCCACAGGTCTGGAGAAAAACAAGGAAGGGAGGAATTCAGAATCAAGGATGGGGATTCAACACAACAGGCCAGATCTGGGTACCTAAACTGAGAAACAAACACAGGTTAGCAAACAGAATTATACAGCAGCAAGGCAGAAGGTTCCTTCCATACCAACTGCTGGTCGGTGTTCCCTTTTATTAGCCTAATGACACACAGGTGTTACTTCTTGGACGGTTCCTGTAACAACTCTGTGTCATCAATGAGTGTTGATCGCCTTTGTGCAATCAACCTGGCATGCCTATTCCTTTCCACAGCTGTCAAGCATTGTTTATGTCTTCTGCATTCTGCTCGCTCGAGATCCAGGTGGAGAATGGCAGTCTGCCCTTTGTCCCAATTCCTTTGTCTGCTGCCAGAATGAGCAGCCCTCATCACCTAATGTGTCTTTTGCTGGCTCCTTCTCTAAATCCAGCTGTTCAGGCCAGCATTCCATAGGTGTAGGGCCTGAGTCCTCCATTTCCTCCTCCTCAGAGGAGGGGGTAGCTGACTGACTCATGACAGTAATCTTCCCCCATAAGAAGAATTCCCAGTATGATCTCCTCTTCACGTAAAAGCTCATATGAAAGTAAATGTTAGTCTTAAAGGCACTAATGGACTTTTCTTTTATTCAGCATGTCGAAGAAAGTCAACTAGAGAAAGTTCATTGTTCATCACAAATGAGAAAAACAAAGCAACCACAAGATACATGCAAGTACATACAAAATATGCTAAATAGATTTACACTGCAAATTAATGGGTTTAGAATGGATTAACTGTGCATAGGATTAACTCTGCTATTCATCATCTATCATTTCTTTAAAAACCTGCCCATCAACACTGCCCAAATTAGTGCAGCTCCCCAAAACAGCCATTAAAAGGCACTGTTGTGTTTAATACAATTAACATGATATAGAATGTACAACTTTTTTAATGCTTTAGAATTATTTTGTGGGATCCCATACTGGGTGCTTTTTAAAAAAACAATTTCATTAAAGAGCAATGTTAAAACCTCTAATGAAGCTCGCCATTTCCCTAAAAACCTGAAATTGAATGAACGTCAGCAGGAACAAATCTGACATTTCCATCATGGAAGGAAGCCAGCCCACCCAATGATTTTAAAAAACAGGGGCCAGAATGGATTTTGCTGTATCTTTGAAATGGGGGTAGTCATTATTCTTCTTCCCCATTGTTTATCTATTGGCACTGACCAGATTTCAAGCTGCTGAGGAAGTTAATTGAATTCATGGGATGAGTTTATAGCACCTATGAGGTTCAACAGAAGAAAAATGCCAGACAAGCATAGAAAGCGATCACAATTAAAAGCAATGCATTCCAGTTGCCGATTCATTTGGAAAGCAGTATGAGCCATTAATTTAACCACATCCAATAACAAAAGGTGATAGCAGGAGGGTGGAATAATGCATCCCAACCATCAGCAGTAAGTTACACAGCATTAGCAGAATTGAGAAAAACACAGGTTTGCTCAGCATATGGAATTATGTTGAGAATTTTGCATAATCCAGGCACAAAAAGAGAAGGGTATATGTATAAAGAAAGACTGAGTTGGAACAATATCTTTTTGAGCGTAGAAGACTGTATTGTGCATCTGCAAAGGAAAAAAGATTAATTTATAAATTTACAGACTGAACGTATCTGAATGGCATCCAGCATAGCAGTGCAGGCTCCAAAGGACCAGCAGATCGCCTAAATCCAAGCACTTTGTGCACAGGAGAATTCCAAAACTGCTCCTACAAGCCTCACTCAGCAACTCCTCCTAAAGAACTAGACAAACATCATTCCCCATGATTCTCCTGAACTGTTCTGTGCGTTCCAACTATATTTCACATGGCTGATAATCACGTCTGGCATCTGAACAATCAGGGAAGTGTTTCCTACCAGGGCTGATAGACCAGCTGCTCGAGGGGCTATAAGGACTTTTGCCCAGGAGTCTCCTCCAGCTGCTTTCAGCCAGGGATGCTCATGCACACGGAAGTATATACCCAGAACTAAACTTTGATGGTCTTAAAAGTGCCAGTGGACTCAAACTTTGTTCTATTGCTTCAGACCAACACAGCTACCCACCTGAATCTGATGAAACAAAGTAATATGTACTTCTCAATAGTACCCATAATTCTAAAGAACACTGCTATTCCTGATTACATTGGACCTTATTTCCTATCTGATCCCTATGAACAATAGTTACAGGGATGCACACATATGAAACTAGTACCAGTTGGTAGAGATTAATTTCTGTATCATAAAATATCCCCTCGGGCTATTTTACATGGACTTAACCATTAAATGATACCATCTAATATGGTTAGTATCATAATGATTTGCATTGTGCAGAGCATTATGTAGGACATAGTTAGCATTCATATCACAGCTACAGACTTGTATGTGTGTTCTTATTAATTGCGTTTACTGAAAAGACTGAAAAAGGACTCACGCTTAGAGTCCAAATGGTCCTGGTTACAGCTCCCAATCTGCTGATTTGGATCAGGACACAGCCCCAAGGAAAGAGGAGTGTTTACCCTTTCCCCTGCATTGTTATCCTGACCTGAAATGCATGGGCTCATTATGCTGTTATTTTTATTTATCTGTTTCATTTATATCCTGCCCTCCCATGGGATACAGGGCTCAGGGTGGTTACAACACTGAATAAAACAGTCAATTGATAAAACTTAATTCAATCATAAAATTCCTCAGTGATAACCAACAATCACAGCATACCAAGATGAAAATTCGAATTTCAGCCTGCAGCGTCTGAGTACCCAGGCAAAGAGAGTGGGCAGTGTCCTGTCTATACACCAACAGAGGTGGCGTGAGATGGAACGAGGTGGAATAAGATAAGGCAGGATGAGGCAGGGGAGACCGATATGGTTGGACACCCGCCTCCTCAACCAAAGGCCTGGTGGAACACCTTTGTTTTACATGCCCTGCAGAGTTGAAGCAAGTCTTGCAAGGCCCTGATCTCACTGGGGGTTATCATAAAGGCACTATATACAGGATCTGTATTTTTGCTCCAATTGAACAAATAGTAATTCTGCTGGGCTGTTTAAATTTAGCAAAACAATGTGCAGATAAAGGTTTCATACCCCTCCTATCCATCCCATAATCCTGACTCCAGTCAGTGTCCTGTGCATCTACTATGTTTGAAGATATACATGGGAGCCCTATATACTGGACTCCCAGTGTTACATCAACTTAAGGCTCCATCTACACATTATAAACACCTTGGCTGAATTCAGACTGGCAGTTTGGCCCGATATAGGCATGTTTCAGAGACGTTTCACAAATGGATTAAAGGGCCGGTTCACACAGGCACATCTGTCAGGTATTCCCCAGCCGTACTCAACCCGTCTTGTAACACTTCCCTCCCGAGTTTAAAAGATACCAGTTGAAAGTGGTAGCAAACCCTGGAGAGTGCGTTCATCCCGCTTCCCAGAAGTGTGAACGTGAACAAGCTGATCCGGTAGGGATGCTCTTATGCGCATAAGCGCATATCGTCAGATTACATTACAAAAAGCCACTTACAGTCGCGCCTCCGCCAGGGGCGGGCCAACAGTGTGAACACTCCCTTGTGCATCCTCCCCGGTATGCTCCTGCATCAGTCGGTGCGGTGTAACCAGGGAAACCTGAGAACAAATTGTTCCAGGTCTTTTTGCCACGACTCCCTTGCGCTTCAAACTGCCAATCTGAACTCAGCCCTTGTGTTCATTGGGGAACAATATGAGCACTCTGTATCACATGTGCCATGGGAGTTTTGTGCCTCCAGGATGCACACCAGCTATTTTCTGTTTGCAATCACAGCATGAAGGGAGAAGCAGCCCCCCGCCCCCCCGGATTGCAAGCTCCAGGTTGGGAAATACATGGAGATTTTGGTGGTGGAGCCTGAGGAGGGTGGGGTTTGGAGAGGGGAGGGACTTCAATGGGATGTGATGTGATGCCATATAGTCTACTACCTGAAGCTGCCATTTTCTCCAGAGAAAATGATATCAGTAGTTCAGTTATAATTCTTGAAGAACTCCAGGTCCCACTGGGCAGATGGCAAGTGATCTCTAATGGTAGACACTTCTCTGCATCCTTCAGATGCTTACCATTGTTTTCCAGCAAATATTTCTGCCCTAGTAGGAGGACTTTCATATCCACATTTTTTCAATACTTTCCCTTTCATGTCAAGTTATCGTACATTCTTGTTTGTTAAAGCTGGTTTACAACTTTTAATCTACCTTCTAAGGAGAAGAACACTGCTCTAATTTAAAAGAACTACTCATAGATTTGCCACAGGTCAGCAAATAGGGTTGCCAAGTCCCTCCTGGCCACTGGCAGGGGGTGGGGATTGTTAGCTCTAGGTTGGGAAATTCCTAAAGATTTGGGGATGGAGCCTGGAGAAGGCAGGGACTTCAGTGGGGTACAATGCCATAGACTCCACCCTCCAAAGCATTCATTTTCTCCAGGGGAACTGATGTCTGTAGTCTGGAGATGAGCTGTAATTCCGGTCCCACCTGCAGGCTGGCATCCCTATCAGTAAATGACCCAGACAGAGTGTCATGATGCAAGAAGCACCTATCAATAACAATACTGTGCTGCTCCAGCAGGGTATATAGTAAAGGATAGTAAGCAGTTTTGTATTCCTGCAAGAAAATAAGTCTTTTACCTTTAAAGTAATGCATTATGGGAATCGTAGTTTATTATTACGTCAGATGTTCTGAGATAGCCTTCCTTATTAGTTGTACATAAGTTCCCTTCTGGTGGCTAGCAAGCCCGCCAAACTCTTTTATTAACCTTTTCCATCCCTTTGTTTGAAATCACTAGTGGCAATGAGATGCCCAGGATTATCTCTTTTCACCAAAGATATACAAATAGACTCTCACTAAAGATGAACTCTGTCATTCATTCATCAACTGTATTGTGAGTTAATGATCTTTTGAATGCATAAGGAGCCAATAAAATGATTGGAGCGGGGCTTAGCCTCAGAGCAGGAAAAAATGCCACCCAGAAAGTGTAATTATGCAGCTTTTGACAGTTTTTGAATGCTATCAAGTTTCTTTTGCCTACTTGTACAATGAGATTTTGAAATCACAAGGATCACAACCCTGCTTCAGATATACTGGAGTAATGTTGTCATATTTCTTTATGTATGTTCATCATGATGTTGACTCAGAAAATTCCTAAAACTGATTTTTTAAAAAAGATGAAAGTAGACTTATAACATTATATAGAAGATTTTAACTGCCGGTTTTGTTTTCAGTTCACTTTTACTGAAGATGCTTGCTGTCACCAGGATGGTAACCATCCTTCCCCAACACCTACCTCACTGCTTAGAATTTAGGCCGGGGTGTCGAACTCATTTGTTATGAGGGCCGGATCTGACATAAATGAGACCTTGCTGGGCCGGGGCCACGTGTGTCATAAAATGTAATGCCAGGCAGCAGAGATATAAACTTTATAAAGGACACAAACACAAAGATTTTTCTAAACTTAAAATAAAACATGCTTAAAACATTACCTCTGTAAGTTGCAAAACTACTTTTGATTTATTGACATTCACCACAGAAATCTCATGCTCAGAGTTCTGAGTCTAGGACCCAGGTTAAAACATGAAATGGCGGAGTGATTAAGAGAGCCTGGCAAAGCCAGCTGTGATGCAGCAGCAGGAGCAGAACTGGAAACAGGAGATGGCCAGTCCCACTGCAGGTGGAAGCCCTCTGGGGGCCTCATCTGGCCCTCGGGCCGCATGTTTGACACCCCTGATTTAGGTCTTAATAGGAATTACATATGTAATTGTGGTAAAACGACCCCTTAGGTCCTGGTTTTACCATGGGGAATGAGGGATTACACTGCTGACATTGGACTTAAGATGCTAAACCCCAATGAGGAATTCAGCTCTCTCCAGATGCTAAACCCCAATGAGGAATTCAGCTCTCTCCAGCTCTCTCCTCTTTGTTTCCACCATATGCCACTAATAGGCCACACTCTTTTAAAGAAGCAGAATCCTCTCCCTGTTTCTGTCTCACTTGCTTGACATGCTCCCAAATATACAAGCTCTTTTCTACCCTGGTGAATATGAGCCCAAGGCATGGAGCTTTGTCCATGATTTCAGAGACCCAAATTATTCCAGTTTCGGGAACAGAAATGTTATCTTGAAGTTGAAGAATACAGTGCACAATTGATACACATACGCAAATGAACAGTTGATAGGGTTGCTAGCCCTCCTACTAGGGCAGAAAGACTCTGTCCAGCAACCCATATTTCCTGCTGCTGTTCAGAGCTGCGATGGGAGAGAAAAAAGTTTGGTGTGGTATGAGGCATGACATCACTAATGGGTTTTTCCCGAAAAAGCCCAGAAGTGCTGTCATATAGCTGTAGGGATTGCTAGGAGGTCTGTGGTTTTACCAGAGAGTTTCCAACTTTTCCTAGAGCAATATGATATCATGTCAGGTTTCCCCCAGAAGTGAAGTCATGGTGCATGTGATACCACACCCCACCATGTCCCAGCCCTCAAGCTCTCTTTGAACAGTTTAAGATCACAACATACAAATCTAGGAAATTCAAATATATAAAAATACATCTGCTTCCAGCAACCCATTTGTCCAAAGGGGACTGGGTGGGGAAAGAAGTTTATTGCTATTGATCTGTCCCTCTGCTGCCTGCTTGGGTTGTATTCTTTATACTGCATTGCTTTATTGCACCTTTCTCAGCTTGGCATTGGGGAAAGATGGGAGGGAGTCTAGCCCTCTTTTAACCAAGCTACTTGAGGAAGTTTCAGCTTATCCCCTGAGCATCCACAGATGGTATGCCCAACATTCACAACATTCTTATACAGATACCTCAATGAAGTGGCATTTCATCACACTAAAATTCTTAGGGTCTACTCAACTATGCTCCCATTAAAGTGGCAGAACTTTTTTGGCTGCTAAATTAACCACAACCCCAGAAAAAAGCCGGCATGCCTCTGAGCACTCGGGGGTTGATGGCTTTCTCAGGTGGGAGCAAAAGAGATATTTGACTCTGCCACACTAGCTACTATTGCACACACTCCTACTTGAACCAACAGAACAAAAACAAATCTGTAGGATCTGTTTAGGCTGCATTCTAGATAGATTATTTATTTGTTAAAGCATCATATATGACTCCGCCTGAGCCAATTCCAGAAAGGTAACTGATGGTCCGCTGCAGTAAAAGCAAACAGGAATTTTGTGGCACCTTGAAACTAACAATGGTTTATTCTAACAAAGTTTCACAGACTAGAGCCTGCTTCATCATATCCCTCTCATGCATCTGATGAAGTAGGGCCTAGTTCATGAATATTTATGTTGGAATAATCCTTTGTTAGTCTTTAAGATGCCAAAGTTTCTTGCTTGTTTTTGCCTGAACAGATGTTTAAAAGCAGTCACCAAACTAGATAGCTAAAACCAGGAGTGCTTCCCTTATCCTTTTCTGTACCCCTTCTCCCTACAGTAACATATTAACAGATTTAATATGGTCTATTTTAGTTATAAGGATAGCGCTTAAGTCAAAATTGCTCATGACTTGGAACAGTGGCCTTGATATATATAATGGTTCTTTCATAGATAACAAATGAACAGGTTTCTGTTGCCCCAGGGTGTCATGCAGCTTACATTTAAGGAAAGGAATGAGATCAGAGTGGGAGCAGAGGTGTCAAGCTACCTTGAGTTATGTACAGGGGTCTTTTTGGGGGGGAGCGCACTGGAGCGCAGCTCCGGGAGCTCAGGAGCCAAGCCCCGCCCCCAGCCGGCGTCCCCGGGAGTCTTTCAGGCAGCCGAATGTCAATTTCAGCTCCATTATATCCTATGGGCCATTGAAGTCAATGGTGAAAACATAGGGTATATTCTGGGGGCTGGAGGAGGGGTTTGAGGGAGAGGCTCCAAATTCACAGGGTAGCTGATGGAGCCTCTCCCCAAGATACCCACCAAGATTCAAGAACATTGGACCAGGGGGTCCAATTCTATGGGCCCCTAAACAGGTTGCCCCTATTCCCTCCATTGTTCTCTATGGTGGGAAAAAAGTAACTTTTTTTCTCACTATAGAGAACAATGGAGGGAATAGGGGCAACCTGTTTGGGGGTCCAATGTTCTTGAAACTTGGTGGGTATCTTAGGGAGAGGCTCTAACAGCTACCCTGTGAGTTTGGGGCCTCTCCCTCAAACCCCCTTCCCTCCAGCCCCCAGAATATACCCTATGTTTTCACCATTGACTTCAATGGCCCATAGGATATAATGGGGCCAAATTGCCGCCAAATTGCTTTCATTCCCTCCTTTCTTTCTCTCTTTTTCCTCTTTCCCTCCTTATTCTCTTCTCTCTTTCTTTCCCACCTTCTTCTCTTCTCTTTTTTCCTCCTTTCCTTGTTTCCCTCCTTCTTCCCTCTCTTTCTTTCCCTCCCTTTTCCTTCTGTTTCTTTCCCTCTTTCCTTCTCTCTACTCTCTCTCTTTCCTTCCCTCTTTCCTCCTTCTGTGGCCCAACTCTCATGAGAAGGAGTTTAAACTTTAAACCCCTTCTCTCTTAGCTCCCCCACCCAGACCAGCTGGGGAAGGGAAGGTGAGGCTTTTGAAGATGCCTCCCCCCCTTTTGCTTCCCCTTCTGACATCACTTCCGGTGATGTCAGGGGGCATGGCATATGCGAATAGCCTAATAGCTCATTAGCATACCATATGCTAATGAGCTCCTGCAGCTGTTTTTCTACAAAAAGACCCCTGGCTATGTAGAAAGGCAGGACATAAATGTTAATCAAATAAATAATTAAAATAAACCCATCCCTTGGCATTGGTAAGTTTGCCCAGCAGTAAGTGTGTCACCCTTAGAGTATCAGGGGCCTCAGACCAAGGTCCTGAGCCTCCTTGTCTGGCCTTCAGTTTTTTCCTTGGCCCTTACTCACTCCACTTTTCTTTCTCTTTTTCATTTTACAGATGCTATGCCTCCAGTGGACCCTTGACTGCCAATCTCACTTACACTGGCATAACTCTCTTCTCTCCTTCCTTCGTGACCCAAGGTAAGTATGGCTGGAGGGTTTGGGGTATCCTCCTCAGGGGTCATTCACTCTTTTCCTTCCCTGTCCAGGCTTCTCCAATGTCATCCTCCAGAGGCCCTCCACACTCCTTCACAGCTCTCAAGATTTCTCTCCTTATAAGTTCCCATTCTTCTTTTAATTTGATGGGGCAAAGGCCTAGGCCCTGAACCTATCCCCTCACCAACAGCATCGCACCATTCTGGTCTGGCTGGCTGGAGTGTCCTCATGGGCCTCATCTGGCCAACCCATGGCCCACAGAGTGTAATAAGAATTTGATACTGTGAGCATCTGCCACACTGTCAGGGTTGGGTGGGGCCAGCATGCCATCCAGAGCCTCCTTGTGAGAAGAAGCCTTGACAGGCCTCAGACTATAAGGGACTAACAGCACCCTAAGTCTTCTTCCTTTCTTTCTACTGCCCTTCCCTGTAACTGGTTAGCTGTCAGAAGGACTAGCATGTCCCCCTCATGCCTGAGTTCCTGACCCTTGTGAGGAAGACTTCCTAAAGTATGCCCACCTTTTTCTCTTCCTGCCTCCCTGAGGGTTAATTGACAGAAAGTTTGCCAGTCAGGTATGACTAGGCCAGAACAGCCTCCAGGCTCGCCCTCTACCTCCCTTAAATGTCTTACTCCAACCAGCTGGTGCTTGCGCATTAAGGCTCAGGGCTGCTCTTCCGCCCTTGTCCAGTCGTGCTCAGTTGTATTTGGCACTGGCCTTTTGGGTGGACCCAGCTTTAATAGGCCTGCCACCTGGAGGACAGGCTGCCTCTCTCTGTTGACTGGCAGGGCTGAGGGTGACGTGCTGTCTACAGGCAGTTGCCAGGTGAGCTGCTCCAGCGAGTCCTCTCCCCTTATCTCTGATAAGGATAGGGTGGCTGGGGCAGATAGGCACGCGTATTTGTATGCAGATAAAAATATGATTTAAATATTTGTATTTTATGATGCTAGCCATGCTGTTTCAGAGAACCTAACAGATGTAGGCAGAGGCCTTCTCAAACAGACTAATGGTTCATCTGGTTCAGAACCCCACCATGACAAACCAGGTGCCCAGAAAAAATGCTTACGGTTGCTGATTCTGGAGACGGTGGGTCTATGACTTCTTCGTAAAAGCAACAAGATTAAAATGTGGAAACAAATTCAAAGTTTATAAATGTGATCAGTGCTGCAATTCTGTTACAAAATAAATAACAATGCCTGCTAGGGATAAAACACCACTTGTGAAACCTTTGTAGATTTAGGGTTTTTTCCAGAGAGCGGGGGGATTAAATGGGTGCTTTACTGGTACATTGTACAAAATTCATAGCTGGCCTTGAACTATTTCTGTGTTGGAAATCAACGATGGAAAATTTTTACTGGTATAGAATAATTAACAATGGAACCACGGAGCAGAAAAGGGATTTTATGTCAAGAGTGTTGGTGCCAATTGATTTTTAATGAGCTGGACACTGGCATATTGCATTCATTCCTTATTTTAATGATGTACAGCAAAGTTTGAAGTACTTTGGGCAGATTCATATAGACACCTTAAAACAGATTTTTGCCCACTTGTTTTCCAAAGAAGAATTGAAACTGCTGCAACATGAGAAAAGCCGTTATTGTTTAAATGATGCCTTGAGGCAATTGTACCACACACACCTTTAAAGGAGGGATTAATTTGCCTATTAATTCCAACAAAGTATGTCCTTTATGAGTACCCATCTAAGTACATTTGTTCTTTCTCAAACTTTTGCTGGCAAATTTGATAGGATGTCTATGCAGTGATAGTTTAAATAAAAGGACTTTGGAATGTGCCTCTCTATCTCCTTCTCTAGCAGCAGAATGATGGCACACATTTCTTGACCAAAAATGGATGATGCAGGAGTGTTTTTCATTCACTAATTGTTTTCTGACCAGATGTGTTATAATAGGTATGCTCCAGAGACCAGCATATACTGGACAAGAGTGAACATAATAACAAACATAAAAACATAAGAGAAGCCAATGTTGGATCAGGCCAATGGCCCATCTAGTCCAAAACTTTGTGTCACACAGTGGCCAAAAATACCAGGTGCCATCAGGAGGTCCAGCAGTGGAGCCAGGACACTAGAAGCCCTCCCACTGTTGACCCCCAAACATAAAATATGGAAAGCATATTGGATTGGATCCCATGGATGAAACCTCTAACACATCCCAGTGCTGTTCCTGGGGGTCCCTGTCCTCCAAGACTAGCATTTTGAGGTACTACGGGGGGGGGGGGGCAGGAAAACGAAGCTCCACGGACAGAAGTCCCCATCACCCACAGAAATTCTCTGTGGATCACCATGAGATGGTGACTTCCATAGTTCCTCATGCAAGACACAGTTAGGAATTCAAGATACATCTAATCAGGCTCACATGGACTGCTCTAAGTTCCTTGGAGGAAGGGCAAGATCAAAATTTAATAAATAAATATTCTTAGATGTTCCTATACATTCCACTGGATGGAGGCAACATTAAGGGACCGGGTGTCAGCTATGCCATGTGACCCCTGGCCTTGGTATAAGGCTCAATAATAAGCGTAAACTTCAATTTAATATGTTTTTAAAAGAGAAATTCACAATAGAGTAACTTCTTGACAAGAGTTAGTAGGGTAATCTTTGTTATTTTACAACACTCTCTTTCTCTGGCTGTTTGGGCTAATAAAAGCTTGAGTGATTTGAGCCCTAACACTTACAGGCACCAAGAATTTAATTATTTAAGAATTCCTGGACTGCTGATATTTTCAGCATGTGGATGTAGCTACAAGTTCCAACCTGGGGAGTCGTATTACTGAAAACAGATTATTAAATAATGAAATACAAGCTCCAAAAAGCCTCTGAGATGTTTACCTTCAGGAATAAGACTGGCATTAAGAGATTTCTAATGAAATATTGAATGAATTAAGGGACTTCCTTTTTCTGTACACTGAGGTTACACTTAAATCCCCTTGCTTCTTTGCAGCCTTAGGCAACACAACCTTCCTCAACGCTCTCTTGCCTTGAAAAGGATGAAGCAAGTCAGGCTATTTTTTTAATACATGAAAGACAAGTAGGTCGCTTCTTTCCACTCCTAACGCTTTCTCTAGGCTCCCTTGTTGAGTTAGGCAGTGATGATTGAACTGAAAGCCCTGGGAAGGGTTCGCTTGACTTCTCTTGTTTTGTGTGCATGCACTTATTTTCCTGTACTGACGCTGAAGTGAAGTTAACTTTTCTTTGTGCAGCCCACACCGGATGTAGCCCAAAGCAGTATCAGGTCAGGCAGGGCTTTAGGAGAGCCAAAGGTCCTGACCACAAGCTGGCACAAAGAAAGGCTGGAAGCCTGAGAAGGACTGCTGAGTAATTCAAACACCATTGAAAAAAGAGAGGAAAAACATGCCATAGGATGATGTGTGTAAATATATACCCTGAATGATGAGTGAAAATATAGGAAGAAGTAAATTTACAATTTAAAACTTTATAAAGAATGAATGCCTACAGCAGAAAGACAAAACAGTATAAAGTTAGTTGTAACTGTGAGCTGACTGTTCTATTCATATGACACTCAGTGTTCATTCATATAATCACAAAAAGCATTTTCCAACATCACTTCCATCTGCACAGCTGGGAATGGAGTTTCAGTTGAATCCTAGAGTATCCTGTGATGCAGTGATGTCACTTCCAGCAACAGAGATGGAAATGACATCATGGTGTTGCAGGATGTATTTAGGATAAGTCCTGCTCCCATCAGACTTTCAGGAAGTTCCAGCCTTTTGATGACAACCCTATAATTCACTATCATTCATTGATTGGTGACACACTTTGGCTGCAATCCTAAAAATACTTTCCTAGGAGTAATATGGGAGCTTACTTGACTGGCTTAGGACTGCTTCCATTCTGCAGATACATTTCCCATCCTCTCCTCCTCCCATATGTTCCTGTGTGCCAATTATGGTTCTTCAGACTTGAATAAGTTTAAGGTTCAAGCATATGAGGAATGTGTGTGCTTAAAGTGCAGTCAAGTTGCAGCCAACTTTTTGCGACCCCGGCAAGGGTCTTTCAAGGCAAGTGGGAAGCAGAGGTGCTTTGCCATTGCCTTCCTCTGCAGCTCTCCCTTCCAAGTATCAATGCTGCTTAGTTTCTAAGATCTGACGATATTGGGCTGTAGTATACCATGCTGCCTTCCCCTTACCATATGAGGGATACACCAAAGTAAGAGTAAACACAATAGTTTATTTCCAAGCAAACACAGGATTCTCCTGGCTTCCCTGAAAGCTCTCCAAGTCCTACTTCCTGCAGCTCCTCCAACCTAGCCAGCAGATATCCTCTATAAATTCCCATCTTCTATGTTCCTATAAGGATGTTTCTCTAAATTACAACAATGACTACACTGGCTGTGCCCCCACTAAGGGTGGCCTGCCAGGTATCAGCCAGAGCCTGGGCCTTCTCTATCACAGCCCCTCACATGGTAAAACAGCTTCCTGGTGAGGGGAGCCCCCCCCACTTGGAGATCTTTGGGAAGTGTGGCAAAGCTTTTCTGTGACTTTGGATGGGGTGTGAACAGCAGGCATTTTTGGGGGGAGGAGTTCAGGGTTATATTTAGTTTTAATTTGTAATGTTTTAATAGCTACTTTTAAGCTGCCTTGAGTGGGGCAAAAACAAAAAGTGAGGCATTAATAGTTTTAACTAATCATGATTTGTGCTTGGGACAAAAAATCTTTATTTTAACTGAGCCTAGTCTTATGTAGAAACTGTTGCTTGGAACAGACTATAGGAAACTCTTCCTGCCCCCTGTTGATACTAATGGGGTAGAAGCAATAAAAAGTTCTTTGGTTGCCAATCCCATGTTCACATATTACACAGGATCATATTTAGCAGCTGCAAGCTTGTTTCAAAGTACTTAAAGATTAACATCATAAATAGTGGGGAGGGGGCTTGTTTGTTTTAGTTGACTGCCCTAAATATTCAGTGAAAGCATAGTAATTTGTAGAACTGAAGAATCTGGCTGGATTACTTTGATTTCCCAGGGAGCACCTGGTGTTCAAACATCTAGCCCTGTGATCTTTTGTGCTCATAACTAGAAAAGAATACATAATTAAGGACATATTTTACATCATATTTGGCAGTGCAGTGTAATGTGAAGCCACAGATTAGATGTTTCTCAGATATCATATTTCCCCCCTACTTAAAGATTCATCAATGATAGGAATGGGATCATCTATGGTTCCTTACTAATCACAAGTCCACAGCTTCATAAAGTTCAGCCTCCTAAACTCATATTCTGATCCAGGTTTGCCAGCTCTGGGTTGGGAAAAATCTGGAGATTCTGGAGGTGGAGACTGAGGAGGGAGGGGCTGGGGGGGCACATCAATGGGATACAATGCCAGAGAGTCCACCTTCCAAAGTGGCCATTTTCTCCAGGTAAACTGATCTCTGTCACCTGGAGATCAGCTGTACTAGCAGGAGATCTCCAGCCACCACTTGAAGGCTGTGCTGGTGAATACCCCTTGCGACTCCCACCTCACTTTATATGTGCAGAGTAGGGTTGCCAACCTCCATGTGGGACCTGGCGATCTCCTGGAATTACGAGTACATAGGTCAGCTCCCCTGGATAAAAATACTGCTTTGGAGGTAGGGTCAATGTAACCAGCAGGGGATGGGAGGAACGTACAAGGGGAAAGAGAAACGCCTAGGCTTCATTGCTGGCATTGCACAGGAAGTCATCACACTGGCAACATCCAGTTGATGCTCTGGTATTTGGGCAAAAACTCTATGATAAAACCAGCTTCTAACTTAGAGTTTTTGCCCAAATACCAGAGCATTACATAGATGTCATTGGTGTTATGACATCACTTCCTGTGTGAAGCTGGTGACAAGGCCTTCTCCTTTCTCCTGGTAAGTCCCCCCCATTAGCCAGCTGATTGGTGGCTGGAGGTAGGGCCTAGCAGTGGGGAACCCCTGCCTTCATGGGGTGTGTGTGTCTGTCAACCCTATTTGGAGGGTGGACTTTATGGCATTATAGTCTGCTGATGTCTCTACCTTCCCCAAACCCCATCCTGACCAGGGTACACCCCCAAATCCCCAGGAACCCTGTCATGCAAAACTTCCTGGTTTGTTCAAGTTCCAGTTAACCATGCCATTGGATAAACAAATCCCAATTCAGTGAGAGGCCATCATTCAGATGTCATGGTGAACTGGCACTCTATAAAATCAAGAACTATAAATCAATTTCCATGCATGAAGATAGGAGGTGCTAGGGAATGTGTGAACACAGCAGCAAACTATATTCATGCACAATGTGAACTTAACTGCAGCATGTTGTGATGTCTCAATGCAAATTATATATAACAAAAGCCTTTTTTCTGCAGACCTCCTCCTTGTGCTTTTTCTCCCCTACCATCTGTATGGAAAAATTAACTTCCACCTGGCCTCTCTAGCTCACAAATCACTGCACAGTAATCTTTCACACACTATCTCTGTGTCTGAACGATGAGTTTTTTTGGCAGAGAAGCTAGCGTGGCCCTAAAGACCTTGCTGAATTATTTTGTCAAAACAATCCCAAGTTTAGAGAAAATTTGTTCTTCCAAAAAAAGTATTCATCATTGGATAAAGTCCAAAAACACACACAAAAAACCCAGACCCTACACAAAAGACCACACATTTCCAAACAGTAAAATACTAATATGTTTAAATGAATTCATGGAAATACTGCAATGCTAAAGACCTTCTTTGCAGATACTTTCAAGGAAACAAATTGTAGGGTTTCAATGTATTCACAGAAATTGGTACAAATACTGTAGCTTTTAATTTGGAGCATTTATTTGAATGTTGTTGGGCAGGCACACCCAATTACTACTATGCGTGTGGCATAGTGTACAGACACTATTGATTCCAAATTGTCCTGTTAGTCTGGATGAGCCAGCATGATTTTATACAAGATCACTGAGGGCTGAACTGCACTTAAAAAAATAAACAAACTAAGTTGGACCCAATTCACTTTCCATGCAGCCAGCCTCCAGGTAGTGGCCACCATTCTCCCGCTTTCAGTGCAGCCTTTCCACTGCTTTCCTCTGGATAGTGAAGGAACATGGGGTCGGGGCACCAGCATCACATGCATCACAATGTAACTTCCAGCAAAAACCCAGAGAGAATTGGTGAATTCCTAGAGTGTTGCAGGTCATGGTGTTATAACTTCTGGGCCATTTTTATAACCTGCAGAGGCCTAATTCAACTCAGGACTGCAGTGGGGAGGGGGAGGGCTCCTGCATCCCCACCACCATTTCCCCAAGCCAAAATGGCCCCAGTGGGGAGTTATTTGCATAACTTAGGACCTGCACATGCTCAAAATATTGATAAAATACAGAATTCTTTATTTTCAATATGAACATTGCCATTTTAGATGAGTGCAAAATCCCATTCTTCCATTTTGTGAATACTTTTTTGCATGTTTGTTGACATTATTGCCCTAACCTGCTGCTCTTCTGTAACAGGTTCTAGAGATGTTCAGGCTAAGCTCTGCTAATAGAGTTTCCAAAATTTTTGGACTTGCATTCAAACATCAGACCGACAGTGAAAGATGTCCCTATACAGGCATGATCTCAGTTAACAGCTTGGTATTGTTCCATGCCATAAGCAGCGGGAAGTTCAAGACAAACTTTTTCAAAAGTTTTTTTTGGAGTAGATACCACGGGAGAATAAAAACATGCTTGATTTCTCCTCGGGTTCTGAGGGAAAGGAAGATTTTAGGGAGATGTCTGGAAGAGTCAAGAGCCTTACACAATACTGAAATGGCAAAAAACAAGGTCATACCAAAGACTAAAGGGAAACCAACTTCTCCACTTTGCAAAACACAATATTACACGTTCAAAAGAGTTACTTAAATGAATTCAGAAGATAGTTTTAAAAGAACTGCACTGTCAATGTAACAGTCCACTGACAAACTGAATACTTTTATATACCAAATATACATACATGAAACTTGATAATAAGTCCAAGAATAAATCTGTTCTACCATCATTTAAAACCACTTGTTTATGGAGGACAACCATTAGTATTGTTGCAATACTAATCTCAGCCTCATTCAACAAAATGGACCTCTTCTTCAGACTGATGAATATTGATCCAATAATAACATTAAGAAAAACAATTTACATTGGTTTCTTTGAACAAGAGTTCTTCCCCCCCTAAGAGTGGAAGTAATATGCAAGATGCGACTGTTTTATTTTCTCCTGACCTCCTGTTATGTCTGGACATGTGCAATCGTCCACTCAGGCTTAACTGCTGCTGGTGCTAGTAGCCAGCATAAGGAGGCGGAGGGGCAGCGAGGCTGGCCGGCCCCTCAAGCCTCCCCCTCCCTCCCAAGCAACAGGGCAGCGGCGACGGCGGGGGGGGGAGGCCGGCCGGCCAGCTGGCCCGCCAAGCCTCCCCCTTCCTCCCTTTCAAGCAGCAGAGCGGCGGCGGCGACAGCGGTGAGGGGGGGGAGGCCGGCCGGCTGGCCCGCCAAGCCTCCCCCTCCCTCCCAAGCAGCAGGGCGGCGGCGGCGGCAGCGAGGGAGGCCGGCCGGCTGGCCCCCCAAGCTTCACCCTCCCTCCCCGGCGAGGCCGGCTGCCCGCCAAGCCTCCCCTTCCTCCCTCCCCAGCAGCAGCGGCAGAGGCGAGGCCGGCTGGCCCGCCAAGCCTTCTCCCGCCCTCCCATCCCTTGACGGCGTGGCGGCAATGGCCAGTTTGTAGAGTGTTCCCTGCACATGCGCAGGGAACGCTCTTACTTTTTTGGGGATTTAGATATTCCCCTTACATTTTAAAAAACTTTTTAGATTTTTCTGCACATGTGGGACTGCCCCACGTGCGCAGGAAAATCTCCCTGCCCCCCAGGTGCCCCCGATGTGCGGATTTAGATATCCGCACAGAGGGGGCAACTTGGGAATTAGATATATAGATGTATACCCTCACTTCAGCTCCACATCCTCTCCTTTGTTAGGTGCTGGCAGTTAGACAGAGAGGCAGGGAACTTGTTAAAAGCAGAGCACATTCATTTATTCCTAATAATGAACACCTCTCCCCTGATGGAGTTTGGGTGTTAGGTGGACTCAGGGCTCTGAGCCACCTCATCTCTCTGCTCAAGCCAAGCAGAAGGACTTAGCTATTGGGTGCCTCAGCTGAGGACCCACGTTTATACCCTCCCAACCCTCCTGATTGTAAACACCTCTCTCCAGGTAAGGTTTGGGTGTTAGTTGGACTCAGGGCTCCAGCCCAGCACCCAGAGGGACCTCAGACAGGAAGGCAGAGAAGATTCAGCCAGAGATCTTCTGTGAGTTTGGTGAGTCTCTAGCACATCACGAACTGAACTAATTCGTTTGGCACCTAAAAGTTTGCGATGGTTTGTGGCGCACGAACCCTGCATGCCATGAATCGTGAACCGATACAAACCACATTTTCCCGGTTTGGGCCCATTCCTACTCTCAAAAGTTTATAACCCCAAATCCTGTTGGTCTCTTTGGTGCTACTAGACTCAGATCTAGCTGATCTACTGCAGACCAACACAGCAGACCCTCTGAAACTAGATCTTCAATTACTTGTATGTAGAATATAATGGAGACATTTTCACAACTCATCTGCTAAACACTACAGGGTTTTCCACTGCATAAGAAATTTGTATTATATTTTTCCTGTAGTGATTTATAGATCACCTCCTGTGTATATAGTGCAGTCTCCTTCCACAAAACCTGTAATTGTTACACCAATAGCAGTTGCATATTACTGATAGGCTGCTACCCTATGAGCCAATCAATAGGCTATAAATACATAAGGATCAAATCTCTGTGTACATTTATGCCATCTGCAGCTAGTAGTCAAAAGACCATTCTGGCACTCTAGCAGTCATATGTTTAAAATATGTGACATGACACGACTATAACTATAGTTACTGACTTTCTTTTGATACATTTTGATGGGCTCTAGAAATTATTGGCCAAAGTGAATCACTATCAGGTAAAATTGACATGGGAGGTTTTAATCTTTTAAAAAACATGGTTAATCAGTATACACTATATTTTTAAAGCTTTTTGCTTCTGCAGTGAGTAGGACATGGTTTGTTATAGCCAATGCTGTTTACTATGTAACATATAATTTATCCCTTCTTTGAAAAGCCTTGGAATTCATTCTGAGAAGGAATGGGGTGAAACTGGACTTTATATATGTCCTTTCAAACTGAAAAAGTCTTTGAAAAAGGCAGAATCCCCAATGTGAAATAAATGTAAACAAAGAACAGACAAATAAACTCTCGAATGCCAAGTCCTTGTAGTGTCTGCCACTGGAACAAGGCTCTTGTTTTTCTCTGCTGTTTTCTTTGTGAAGAGCTACCCTGGGAATTTCAATCACAGAGTGATGAGCATCAGAATTCACACATCGGGTCCTGCCAAGTTGGACAGGGAACAGAGACATGGACGGAGAGAGACTTTTTATTTCTCTTTGTGTGTATGAGAGAGAGAAGGGGTTGGGGGGAGGACCAGGATGGTCAGGAGAGGAAAGAGCAAGGATGTGCTCTCACACTAGTCTTTGAATGACACTGACCATAAATTTACTCATTCCATTTAACAGGTATCAGAGAGTTTGGCAAGCTGGTAAGGATGAAAGGCACAGCCCCAACCAATGTGCTGGCCAGTCCAAACACTGATTAGTACTGTAGATCTGCAAGCTAGATTGCAGCTTACCAGGGTGGAAAGAAGAAGACACTTGATAAATGTCCAGTGTTTGAACTCACCATCTCCTGAGGACAGAGTTTAAATATTTCTCCAGTTGTAAGACCTGTTTTGATACTTATTTGCTCTCAGGTCTCTTAAGGGGTCTCCTCCATCTTCCTGTAAAAAAACAAGCCCCTGCCTTACTGAGAAAGCATCACAGGGGCTGGGCACCACATGAGTTGCTTGTCTCAAATGCCAGATTAGTACGATTCCTAGGTACTACATTATAATCCATTGGTAGGCAAATTCCCATTAGTTTCCCCTGATTTACACATGCTTATTACTAGCTTTCCGATGTAAGCACATGAAAACCCCCTTGCATTTATTTATGTACCTGCCTTTTTTCTGTATAAAAGAATGCCTATTCTCCCCCCATCCCCACATGATCTCAGTCTTCACAATCTCTCCGTACCCTAGATCTCTACCAGCATCCCTTTTCTTCCCCTGTCAGACATAATGTGGGGGGATGGGACAGTAGCAGTAGCTAGTGCTATTTCCTTCCCCCCCTTCAGCTCAACACCAAACATCTCCTGGGTCATTATCTAGGGTTTGGTTTTCCCAGGACACCAAAGAATAATTCTCCTGGTAACAAGACATTTGCTATATTATTGTCCATCCTACTGATTTGCAAAGGAGATGGCAGGGGACTAAAAAAAACCAAAGCATAAACATTCACAAAAATTGCATCATCCTCTCAGAAATTTAGCCATGATAGTTGCCTTATTGTCCTCACAGCAGAAACAAACCCATTTGTTACTGAACTGCAAGATCCATTCCCACATTGTGATTAATATGACGAACAGTCTAGGAAGAAGATGCTCTTCATGGCGTCTTGCTCTTCTCATCTTTATATTTATTTTTATTTATACTTTGGATTTATAAATCAACAAATCCCTGTATTCACAAGGCTCTGGGCAATGTACAACAAAGTTAAGAACAATATTAAAATCAATAAAAACAATCAATTAACAATTTCAGATGACGTCTTTAATTTTCTTCATAAGTCCAATTTGGACTGTGTTGCCATTTTGTGGGCCGGGCGAGGAGGGGCCGAAGTGAAGTGATAGAGAGAAAGAGGAAGGTGCCAGCCATGATGGAAACTGTTGCTGTCCTCAACCAAAGGCCTGGTGGAACATCTCTGTTTTACAGGCCCTGTGGAATTGCATTAAGTCCCTCAGGGCCCTGGCGGTATTCAGCAGAGAGTTCCACCAGGTTCAAGCCCTGGCTCTAATCGAGGACAGCTGGATGTCTTTGAGGCCAGGGATCACCAGTAAATTGTTCTCCATGGAGTGTAACACTCTGCCACGGACATACCAGATGAGGCAGTCCAGAAGATCTGCAGGTCCCTGACTGCTCAAGGCCATGAAGGTCACTACCAAAACCTTGAACCTGACTTGGTAATCCACTTTGAGGCCAGTTACCTGTGTTCCACTTATTTCTAAAAAGAAAACACAAGGATGGTGTCTGCCCATGGCATCAAATTGAGTTTGTGTCCATAACTAACCTTCACATTTGCCAGCAAAATAGATATTCCATTTTATTCAGCCAGGAAGGCTAACCCAAAGCATGGGAGTTCCTACTGTGAAGCGTTAACTGTGAGGCATTTGCGAGCCATTTTGTAGATCAAGTCTTGCTGCTCCACCATGACCTTCCAGCCACACTTGATACAATAAGGCAACTGGGAGCCCCTTGTCTGTCTTCAGGTCCAGTCTGCTCTCCCAGAATGAAGTTGACAAGATCCTTGCACCACATGCCTGCTTGATCCCTGCCCATCGTGGTTGGTTCAAGCCTACGGCATTGACATGCGGATCCCCCTGAGGGAGATTATCAACTTATCCTATCAGCAGGGACATTTCCAGAGGGTTTGAAGGAGGCAGTGGCCTGCCTTTTTCTTAAAACAAAACTTTGGGTCCTATGGTCCTCAACAATTATTGCCCAGTGTCCAACTTGCTGTTCCTGGGTAAGGTGATTGAGAGGGTAGTGGTGACACAGCTCCAGGCTTTCTTGGAGGATGTTAACATACTGGATCCCTTCTAGTCCAGCTTTCACCCTGCCCATGGAATGGAGATGGTGTTGGTCGCCTTGGTGGATGACATCTGGAGACATCTCGAGGCGGATCAGTGTGGTTACTTCTCATTCTGTCAGCAGTTCACCATGACATGTTGACTCACTGCCTCTCAATGTGGGGATACGGGGTCTTGCCTTGCAGTGGCTGGTCTCCTTTCTCTGAGGTCAGGGACAGAGGGTGGCGCTTGGGGGAGAATTATTTCAGCAATACCCACTAGAATGTGGTGTGCCACTGGGAGTGATTCTTTCCCCAATGTTATTTAATATCTATATGCGCCCCCTCACCAGATTATCCAGGGGTACGGGGTGGTTGGTCACCAGTATGCAGATGACACCCAGCTCTACCTACTGATGGACGGCCATCCGGACTCTGCCCCAGAAAATCTGGACAGGGCATAACAAGCTGTGGCTGGATGACTGCAACAGAGCAAACTGAAACTGAATCTATCAAAGACGGAGGTCCTGCACTTGAGTCACATGGAATTGGGCTTGGAAATCAGGTTTCTAGCCTTTGATAGGGCACCATTGGAGCTGATGTTGAGGGTGAAGAGTCTGGGGGTGGTCCTGGATGCCTTGCTGACTATGGAAGCCAAGGTCACTGTCACTGCTAGGTCTTTTTCCACCTGAGGCAGATGAGGCAGTCGGTCCCATATCTCAGCCCCTGAGACCTAGCTACAGTGACCCATGCAATGGACACTTCCAAGCTGGATTATTGTAACTCTCTCTACATGGGGCTAATCTGCTCTGGAAACTGCTGCATTCTGCACCAGCATGGGTGTTGACTGCATCATCTGTGTGGACATGTATCCATCCAGTGCTGTGGGAACTGCACTGGCTACCCATTGTGTACCGGATTCGGTTCAAGGTGCTGGTACTTACCTTTAAAGCCCTATACGGCCAGAGTCCAGCATACCTTTGGGACTGCCTTTCCCCATATGAGCCCTACAGGAATTTACAATCTATTAATCAGCACCTTCTGGTTGTTCCCGGCCCCAGGGACATCTGACTTGCCTTAACGAGGGCCAAGCCTTTTTTGGCCCTGGTCCCTACCTGGTGGAATGAGCTCCCATTACAGTTCTGCAGGGCCTGCAAGGCAGAGCTCTTCCACCAGGCTTTCAGTTGAGGCAGTGGGTGCCCACCTGCTATTGGCCTCTCCTCCAGTGACCTCAGTTCCGAATGGCCACCTGGGAGCCAACTGCTTCTTGCTGAGATCTCTTGAGGCACTGGTCTTTTATTGATTACTGTTTTTATTTATTTTATTTTATTTATTTAATTTGTATCCCACCCTCCCCGCCATGGCAGGCTCAGGGCGGCTTACAGAATATATATAAATATTAAAACAAGAAGACACAAAAGTTAAATTAAAACCATAGCATATAAAATTTAGATTTCAGGGAACATAAATATTAATAAAAGATGGCGACATTCCCTCAGCAGGCTGTTAGTTATTAAGTTAGTGCTGACGTTGGGGCCAGGGCCACAATATTAAAAGGTGACACCCTAATCTAAAGCCTGGTGGAAGAGCTCCATTTTACAGGCCCTGCAGAACTGTAAAAGGTTCCACAGGGCCCTGATGTCATACGGGAACTCATTCCACCAGTAAGGGGCCACCACAGAAAAGGCCCTGGCCCTCATCACAGCTAGCCTGGTTTCTTTAGGGCCTGGGAGAGCCAGGCAGTTTTGGGACCCCGATCTTAGTGCTCTCTGGGGAACACATGGGGAAAGGGGATCTCTTAGGTAAGTAGATCCCTGACCATATAGGGCTTTAAAGGTAAGAACCAGCACCTTGAACCGAATCTGGAATGCTATAGGCAGCCAGTGCAGTGCTTTTAGGGCAGGCTGGATGTGTTCCCACACAGGCAGACACAACAACTGCCTCACCTCTGCATTCTGCACCTGCTGCAGCTTCCGGATTTGGGGCATGGGCAGTCCCATGTAGAGAGCATTAAAGTAGTCCGATCTCGAGGTGACCATTGCAAGGATCACTGTCGCAAGATCATTGTGTGCAAGGAAGGAAACCAACTACTTAATCAGCCGTAGGTGGTAAAAGGCAGACTTCGCAATAGCTGCTACCTGGTTTTCAGATACACACACACACACACACACACACACATATTCTAACTATATTCTATATTTTTAAGATATATTCTGTCATTTGTTGTATTGTGAACTTTATGGTAGAACCTGCCCTGAGCCCACTTGCAGGGAGGATGGGATACAAATCAAATTAAATAAATGAATAAACAAACTCCATCACTGACACTTTTCTGAGTAACTTAAGGTAGACATTGGAGCACAGCTGCACTACAGGCAAAGTTCAAGATCCCAAGGAGCAACTGGAGGTCTCTGATAGCGCAATCCTAGGAGCATTTTCCTGGTAGTAAATTGCATTGAGCAGAGTTGAGTAGGATTCTGGTAGACTCGCTTAGGATAGCACGTAAGACTAGTTATCCAGCAGGACTTGAATGAGGCGACTCAACATCTTCATTTCTTCCAGAAAGAGGCGAAAGGCATCTGCCACTGTCTAGTTTGATTCCTAGCAAGCTTTACTATTGAACCTTCTAACTTTCTCCTGTTAACAGAAGCCCCAGCTCATTAATTTGTTGGTGTCTGTTGCACCTACAAACAAGAAGTCACCTAGGTTATGCATTATATGCATCAGCCTCATCCAGTCTTTGAGCATTTATTCAGCAGCTGAAAGTCTCAAGCATGATGGTATAGCACATGGACATGGACTTAACAAAGCTGAATTTATCCTGGTATTTACAGCCCCAAAAGTTAAAATTAGCATGATAACATTTCTGTAGAAGCACAAAATCAGACTATGCATCACATTCAGTTGACCAAGAAGCAGATCTGCAAGCCTGCATTAGCCTCATCACATGGTTGAAGTGTGTATGGAGAACAGTATGAAGCTCTGGATCAACAGCAACATAGGGAAGTTGTGGGTGGCAGAAAAAAAATCAGTGACCCACCCTAACCTCCTGTTTCTATGCCTTGTGGGGGGATATGTTTGGTCCTTTAGAACCACTTTTCAAGGAAAATAATTTCTTTTGGGCTTCCTAGTGCTCTTTATGGGATTTTCTGCCTCACTGCTTATGTTACACTCCAAGAAGAATGGATGGATGGATGAACAAAGGCAAGCAGTAGTGAATGACCTGTTGAAAAGAAATATGCAGATTTGATTCATAGTGTTTGAATTACTGTGAACTCCGGAAGCAAGAAGCTGTGTACATTCATGAATTGCACTGTATACCTCACATTTAGCCATTAGTTGATAAATGAATAAGAAACTGTAACAAATGTCAATATTAAGAAGACAGGAAATAAATGTTAAATATTTAAGGATAGAAGTTCATGATTCAGTTTCAGTAACCCAAAGAAACTACAGGCCTCCTTGGGAGCAGAGGCACTGCACTGTCCAATGACCATACAACAACTGTCGATAGTCAGGGCTGTACCCAGAAACTCTTTGATCAGGGTGCATATTTTTTGTTAATGAGGCACCCTGGCACAGTGGAGAGATAAGCTTTTATATATATGGTGGATAGTTGGAATAGGCCTTAAGTATTGCTCTCTTTATTTAATGGCTCTTTGCACTCCCTTGTCCATGATGGCAACTATTATGTTACAATTGTAAAAGAGAAGCGGTGAATGAAGCTTATTATATCTTGGCTTATTGCATTTAAAAAATGAGAATGTTGTTCACCAATGTAAATACTTTTATATAATTATTTTCTTTTTATTCCCCAATACCCCTTTTCCTTTCTGCACACTTAATAATTCTCAAAATTAAAAAAAATACAGTGGAGAGCAGCCCACTGTATGTCTGCACAAAATTGCCATACTTATACTTCTAAATAATAAGGACAAGTGGTATATCACACAAAAAATATTTCAGGTTTATTACAAAGATATCTACATGTAGAACATATCGACTACTCTAACAAATAACAGACAACACACACTTTCAAACTGCTCAGCTCTGAATTTTAACAAGACATGGTATAAGAGGTATTATGCAGGCTAAATTGGGTTAGAGTAAGAGAGATTTCTTACTGCACCAGAAGCTCACCATAAATGCGCCAGTACCTCTACATAGTCATATTATACATAATCAAACAACACCTTACTTCATTAACTAGCAATCACTAAGCACCCCCCCCATTTATCTGAAACAAAGGCAAGCAGAGTCGGTCAGAATTGCCCACTCAGACTGGAGGCATCACCCATGGGCAACAATAAATGTTGCAAATATACAACCAAGCCAATCTTAGCAAGCAAGGACTGACTTGCCAGCAAATGCATCACCTACCAGCCCCATGTACCTATCCAGCTGCAAACAATTGTTCTTGCAGAGTGTATCTTGAGGTCACTGGCCTCAAACTTGGTTCTCACATCTGTTGTTAACTCCTTTATTATCTGTATGCCAACTTGCTGCTATTTACATGTCTCACTATATGTGCTATTCCAATCTTAGCTATATTTATTGCTCAGTTACTTATGCATCTTGACTCTAAATAGCTCTTCCTGGCAACTAACCCCCCCCCCACCTGCATGTAATACTTGAGAAAATCTGTTTCAATGTATGTGAAGAAGTGTGCACATGCTGAGTCTCTGTTCTCACATGTACACAGGGTTGAGCTTGGTTTTCTTGGGGTTGTTGCTGGACTCCAATTTTATCCTCACATATCTTTGCTAACTCTTGCATTTATGTGCTACTTTGCTGCTGTCCATTGATCTCCTGACCTCTCCTGCTCCAGGTGATTGATGGGGGGGGTTGGCAAATGGATGGGAGTGCCAGGACCTCATAGGCCCCACTGTGCCAGCATCTCCTAGCTGGGGGTTATACAACTGCTCCAAGCAGTTACATACAATGCTCATACATTATGCTTTTTCATATTTGTGTATGCTATAAAAGTGCACTAGTGCATGGCACAGAATCCAGAGATCTTTCTCAAGGAAATATTTCTGTTTATGGAGAAATCACATTTGTGCAACACTTTAAAAATCCTACAGAAACAGTCACTTATAACTAGGACTTTTACTTAACTACTAGGAACCACAGGTTAAGAACCTAGACTTCAAATTCCCAATATCCTCATCATAAAACTGATAGAAACTCACCCCACCCCCCCGTATTCTTGTAGTAATATGAAGCAAAACTAGCCCCATATCCAAGAATGACATGGGACAAGTTAGCCCTAAAAATAAAACGTGTCATCTAGTATAGAATGATCTGAAACAAATCTCAGTTGGATGCAGTAAATGGACATACAAGCACACATGGTTTTAATACACAAAAGTAATGTGAGATTAAACTAGTGATAAAGAATCTGTAACACTCAGCAATTTTACATCTGCCACAGACCTGCATGTAGAGATATTTCTTGTGTGTCAGACTAACTATAAACAGATGCCTGGTGATGGATGTGGGAGGAAAGGACTCATTTTTAACTCTTTACTACTACTTTTTTTTTCAAGAACTGAAGGAAGTGGATAAAAACAACAAGTAGGAAGGGAACACTCACTGGAGAAGACCCCGATGCTGGGAAAGATTGAAGGTAAAAAAAGAAGGGGACGGCAAAGGATGAGATGGTTAGACAGTGTTACTGATGCAACGAACATGAAATTAAACAAACTCTGGATGACAACAGAAGACAGGAGGGTCTGGCATGATGTGGTCCATCGGATTGCGAAGAGTCGAACTCGACTGTGTGACTGAACAACAACAGGAGACACAACCAAAAACAAAATACAGATTTTTTGAAGTCTATGTTTTGATGTATGAAGATAAAGGCAGGAAGATACATACTGAAACCTTACAATAAAGAAAATCCATGTGGTACAAGCAGAATATTGTAAGGTCAATTGGATTTCAATATGCAATTTTGTCTGCAAAAGATCAGGACTTGGAATATAGGGTACATAGCATGGATGGTTTTTAGGGTGAAATGCAGTATTGCACCACATGCAGAAGAAGAACTAATAAACTGAACTGAAGAACTGAGGCAGCCAACAAGGCATAAGAGTGCCAGAGCAGTGTGACTGGAGTAGGAGTGTGGAAAAAATAAAAAAAATACAATTGGGGATTTTTTGGATTTGAATATATTGGATCCCCCAACATTCAGGATTCCTGGGAAAACTCAAATTCCTATCAGTGTTCCCTCTAAGCTGAGTTAGTGTGAGTTAGCTCACAGTTTTTTAGCCTCTGGCTCACAGAATTTTGTCTTGGCTCAGGGAGGATGGCTCCAGAGCCAACTAATTGATGCAGTAGCCAAATCACCCACTCACAACTTTAATGCCAGCAGCTCACAGAGTAGAATTTTTGCTCACAAGACTCCATAGCTTAGAGGGAACACTGATTCCTATACCGGTATGGTATTTAGATTCAGGTTTTTCCAGAAATCCCCACCCCCGGTGCCATTATAGCCTATGGCACCATTATAGTCAATGGGAAGTCTATCTGGGGGTATGCAGGGGTCTGCCACCCCCCCATTTTTGGAGATAGAGGCACCAAACTTTCAGCATAGCTTCTGGTGCCTCTCCTCAAGAGACCCCCAAGTTTTGAAAAGATTGGACCATGAGGTCCAATTCTATGGGCCTCCAAAGAAGGTGCCCCCATCTTCCATGGTTTCTAATAGTGGGGGGAAACAGCAAAACCCCCCGCAAGGACAGATGTCAAACCATAGAGTCTCTTCAATAGAAACTGAGGGTGGGGTTTTTTTTTAAGCCCAGCAGAACCAGTGCATGTACAGAGTGCCCAGCAGAACTAGTGCCCAGCAGAACTAGCGGGCACTAGTACATTGTGTTAATACTGCTCAGCACTCTGTACATACACTGCTTGGCTTTGAACCCCCCTTGCTTGGATTTGTTGAGCTGGCATTGCCACATTGGCATTGGTTCTGCTGGGTACTTTGTACATGCGCTAGCTGTGCTAGGCTTGCAAACCTCCCCTTGCTCAGATTTGTTGAGCTGGCATTGCCACGGTGGCATTGGTTCTGCTGGGCTCTCTTTACATGCACAGGCTGTGCTAGGCTTGCAGACCTCCCTTGCTTGGATTTGTTGACCTAGCATTGCCACAGTGGTACTGATTCTGCAAAAATGCCCCCCTACTGTAGTTTCTACTGCAGAGACTCTCTGGTTTGACATCAATCCCTAATTTTTTGCTGTTTTCCCCCACCATTGGAAAAGATGGATGATGGGGGCACCTTCTTTGGGGGCTCATAGAATTGGACCCCCTGGTCCAATCCTTTTGAAACTTGGGGGTCTTTTGAGTAGAGGCACCAGAAACTACGTGGAAAAGTTTGTGCCTCTATCAAAATAAATAAATAAATCAGACCCCTGCATATGCCTGGAAAGATTCCCCATTATAGCCTATGGGTATCATTGACTATATTGGTCCCCATAGGTTATAATGGAGCTGAAGGCATTTAAAGCTGTTGTGCCCCCTTTAAATGCATTTGTGAAACTGCAACTTTGCCCAAAATGGTGTTTAAAGGGAGTGCACTCTCTTTAAATGCTGTTTAACAGTGGTTATCCTGTTTTCCCTGATAATCCCGATCTTGGGAGGGATTATCCGGGATTGGCTATGCTCAATAGCTGAAAATACACTCCCCTCTATATCCAGTTGAAAGAATAACTAATAAATACTGATAAGGTATTTCCCAGCTATTTTTCTGGCTCAAATGCAGACCCCTAAACTGGAGTCAGGCATGAATAATGGATTTTTTTTTAAAAAAAGGCAGCCCAACAAGGAATTCCTTTTGTTATACAATGGGGGTATAAATATGAATAAATAAATAAATAAATAACCCCCCATTGGGCTCAAGGACATGGTCAAAAACTGGGAACAAAACATCCATTAGATGGTGGAGAGCCAGACAAAAAATAGTGCTCCAACCAAGGATGGTAAAAAAAAACCCTGATGAAATTAGTTTTGGTAGGGTGCATGTAATAGCAGAAGTATTGGGCATGGATGGATAGCTCCAGGAAGGCAAAAACAAATGGAAAGAGGAGGTCTAAAAACCCAGCAAGTAACTGGATGATAACCATCACGTCATAACAAAAATATGGAGGATTAGGACAAAACCCAGCTATAGACAAAGACTGGGAAACCACAATAGACTTCAGAAGGCCTCGAACACTGTTTGAACCTCTCCATGGATTAACTCATTCACCAGTGTGATGAAGTCCCAGACTGATTATTTTGATGGATGAAAATGCCTGTGAAAAGAAGTACTTTGTAGTTGCTTTGCTTGAGTTGAAATGAAGAGCAAATGATTGTTTGGCATCCATGGACTTTCTCTTCAACATGGAAAAACTGTACATTGCAAAACCCACAAAATAGGAATGCCTGGAACATGTTGGCCTGAGCATTGTCTGTGAATGTGTGGGTATTAGGGCTTGTAGAAATTTCAGTTTGAGCCTTAATCAAGAAACAAATAGGACAACCAGCTGGGAATTAAACCCACCAGCTCTTGGATGGGCACAATGTAGTAGGGGTGTGCAATATTTTTAAAATCGGTATTTTTTTCGGTTTGGGTCTATTGGACTTGGAAAAAAATTGGGATTTCTGGAAATCTTGGATCCCAATGCCAGTACAGTATTCAGACCTGGGATTTTTCAGAAATCCCAATTCCCCCTTCCCCCCGGGGAGCCCTATAGACCTGAGAAGAAAAATACCTTAAAAAAAAAAAGCCAGCCTGATTGTGGGGCTGCAGGAGGAGTCAGTGCAAAGCTGAGCCAGCAAGGAACAATCTGCTCCCCATGGGCACAACAAATCTTGGCTGGGCTCACTTCTTGTGCAGTCTGGTTTAAACCAAGCTGCATGAGAAGCCAGCCCCAAGCCATGCAATTTGCTCCCACCTCTCTTCTGTTTTTGGATCCACCTGGTAATTTAGAATTTTGGGGGGATTTTTTTTTGTTTCCCTGAGAAAATTCAGTAAGATATTTTTCAGGTAGAATTTTGGCTCAGGTAGATCCGAATGCACATCCCTACAATGTAGACTTAAAATTGGAACAATAACAGTTGCCTCTATGGATAGCAAATATATATGATCTATATCACACAACATTGATGGTGTGTGAGGAATGGGCAGGTCCAGGCCTTGGATGGGGTCGGAGCACCCCATAGCGGTGCCCCGGGAGTCAGGCACCAGGAGATGGACACATGGCAAAACCCCACCCCCTGCTCCCAGCTGTGCTTTGCTTCCAGCCGCCCTCGTTCAGGCCGGGAGGTGGCAGAAGAAGGATGGTAAGTTGGCTGGCAGGGGTTTTTGGGGGTAGGCCATGAGCACTCTGGGCACCGTGGCAGGGGTGGAGGGGGTGGCAGGGGCTTTTTCTGGGGTGGGGGGTAGGCTGCGGGCACTCTGGGCACCATGGCGGGGGTGGCAGGGATGGCAAGGGCTTTTTCTGGGGTGGGGGGTAGGCCATGGCACTCCAGGTGCTGTGGCAGGGGCTTTTTCTCAGGCGGGGGAGTAGGCCGCGGGTGCTCTGGGTGCTGTGGTGGGGGTGGTGGGGATGACAGGGGCTTTTTCTGGGGCGAGGGGGTAGGCTGCGGGTGCTCCAGGCACCGCAGCGGGGGTGGCAGGGGCTTTTTCTAGGGAGGGGGTAGGCCACGGGTGCTCCAGGCACTGCAGCAGGGATGGCAGGGGATTTTTCTGGGGTGGGGGGTAGGCCGCAGGCACTCTGGGCGCCACGGCAGGGATGGCAGGGGTGGAAGGGGCTTTTTCTGGGGCAGGGGGGTAGGCCACGGGCACACTGGGTGCCACGGCAGGGGTGGCAGTGGTGGCGGGGGCTTTTTCTGTGGCAGGGGGTAGGCCATGGGTGCTCCAGGCACTGTGGCAGGGATGGAAGTGGCTTTTTCTGGGGTGGGGGGTAGGCCGCAGGCACTCCGGGCGCCGCAGCGGGGATGGCGGGGGTGGCAGGGGCTTTTTCTGGGGTGGGGGGTAGGCCGCAGGTGCTCTGGGCGCTGCGGTGGGGTTTTTTTCTAGGGTGGAGTGGTGGTGGGGGCTTTCTCTGAGAGGGCAGATCTGCTCATTCCCCCCCTCCATAGCCAGTAAACCAAAACAGTCCAGTGGCACCTTTAAAACCAAGTTTTATTCAGGAACCAGCTCTGGCTTCTCTGAGAGGCAGATCTGCTCATTTCCCCCTCCCCTCCATAGCCAGTAAACCAAAACAGTCCAGTGACTTCTTTAAGACCCAGTTTTATTCAGGAACCAGCTCTGGCTTCTCTGTAAGGGCAGATTTCTCCCCTCCCTCCCCATAGCTAGCACTCCATAACAGTCCAGTGGAGCCAGAGTGGTAGTTGCTGCCTTCTGACACACTTCCGGTGATGTCAGGGGGTGTGGCCTTCTGACACACTTCCGGTGATGTCAGGGGGTGTAGCATATGCTAATGAGTTATGCTAATGAGCTCTTGCACCTCTTTTTCTACAAAAAGACCCCCGGGTCTATTACTACTGTAAGGAATGGGAAGGGTCATAGAGAAATAGGGTTGAAATAGGTGTGGTAGTTGATTAAATATGTGTGCTGTGATGACTCTAACCAGTCAGAGAGATGGTCAGCATTTTCTGCAGACCCAGTTATACTGTTGTTTGCTCCTCTTGGGTTCTATTTTATTGGGATTGGTTCTGAACAAGAATATAAAGTGTGACTTTATAGGCTTAAATTGAGCTCCTAATAGATTACACATATCTAAGCAGGTTTGGAAAATCCCATCCAAGAATGTCTATCAATCTGGAGGATATATCCATTTTATTCTCCAGTTTTCAGAAACAGCACTTGGCTTTCATTTGAACTTTTTGGTCCCAGTTATTGAACACTACCCCTTTGTTTTACCATGAGTTAAAGACTTGGACTCACCAACAACATTTGTTTCAACTAAATTTGTTGAGAAAGTTCTTTTATGAAAAGCAGTGGGAGGGGAAAGAGAGAAAAAGGAAAAGTAAACAAGAAACCGGTCTCCTACCAGATGATAGCCATACAGCAAATTAAAACCATCCTTTAATCAAAAGGATCCAGCTACATTGCAAAACCAAAACCCAGTGTACATTTTTCAAGGGGTGTGTGTGTGTGTATGTGTGTTGTGGGGGAACAGTTATATTTGAAATTAATTAAATATGAGAAACTGAGTTTGCCTTCTCCGTTCTCAGATTATATGCAGTAGAAGCAGTGGCATACTAGCCTATTTTGTGCTAGTATGCCACTGCTTCTACTGCATATAATCTGAGAACAGGGAAGACAAACTCAGTTTCTCATATTTAATTAATTTCAAATATAACTGTATACATTTTTAACACACACACCCTCTATTTTTTTTTTTTTTTGCCATCAAGTCACAGCTGACTTATGGCGATCCTGCAGGGTTTTCAAGGCAAGAGATGTTTGGAGGTGGTTTGCCTTTGCCTGCCTCCCCATTGTCCCTTCTGAGATCTGACAAGATCAGGCTACCCTAGGGTTATCCAGGCCAGGGCTTGTCCTCTATATGTCAAAATCATCTTCAATAATAATCATGAAATAAAATGAATAATAATGGCCAGAAAATAGAATCAGGTGGGTAATCATGCTGATCTGAAGCAGCAGAACAAAGTTTGGTCTTAAAGGTACCACTGGACTCAAGTCTACTATATTGGTAGACCCAGCCTCAGACCATCACCCTGTCCTGAGCCTTAGAAAACATACCAGCCCTTGGGGGGCGGGGGGGATGACTCTTGCAATCTACTTTTTTTTTTAGTGAAATATGACAACCAGCATTATAGGTCAAGTATGACAGAGAAGGAACAGTAGAAAAGATCAAGGGTCCAGTAGCACCTTAAAGACTAACAAAATATGTGGCAGTGTATGAGCTTTTGTGAGTCAGTTCTTCAGGAATAATCACTGTCAGAACCCTGCCTAACCTAAAAAAAGGAAGTTGCTTAAATGTTATCAACCTGCCCAAACTACTTATTTATTCAAATAATTATATCCCACTTTTCCCTGTGACTCAAGGCAGCTTACAAATCATACTGAAAAGCATAATAGGGGTGTACAAAAAAACACCCCCCTTTTCCCTGGGTCCATTGTAGCCTACAGGGACTATTATAATCAATGGGGCCCATCTATATATATGAAAGAAAGTCCCCTCACCATAAAATCAACGCCCAGGCCAAACCGCTGGACCTAGAGACACCAAACTCGGGGAGAGCGCTCTACCATGGTGCAGGTGCTCAATAAGAAGGGATTTTTAGAAATTCGACCCCCTAAGTAGGTCAAAAGGGGTGAAATGTGCTTCCCCCATTGATTCCTAGGCAGCTGCCTCCCTGCACCCCCCACTCTCTGATTGGTCAGCTGCAGAGCTCAGTGTTCTGAGGTAAAAAAAAAAAAAAAAAAAACAGTTACAGGGGACTGCAGAGAGCTAATGACAGCTGAGGAAATCAGGAGGGGCCAGCAACCACCTGTGAGGTAAAGCACAGCTGCTGGCCCAGCCGCTCTGATGTCTTCCAACACATTCCCCCACCTCCTACACCTAATAGGAGGTTGTCTGTCAGGTGCAGCCCCACCTCCACAGTGGCTTCTAATACTCCTCCCCCTCCCTATTGTACACGGGACAGGCAGCTGCCTGTCAGGTATAGGAGAGGAGGTGAGATGCTTACAGCTGCCAGGGAGGTTTGCTCAGCAGGAAAGCCTTAGCACTGCTGCTGGTCCAGCCTCTCTGATGCCTTTAAATACAACCCACCCCCCAACACCAGACAGGCTGGTGTCTGTCAGGTGTAGGAGCAGGACCAGGGTACTTTAATCCAACAGGGACACCGCCCCAGCAGGATCACCTTAGCGATGCTGCTGATCCAGCCTCTCTGATGGCTTCCAACACACTCCCCCACCTCCTACACCTAACAGGTGGTTGTCTGTCAGATGCAGCAGTAGTTGTAGGGTGCTTAAAGCCATGAGGGAGCTGTACAGAAAAAAGCCTCTTTTCTCTGAAGCTATCCCTGCAAGGTCAAATGGCCTTAGCTGCTGACACTTCCGTGTGAGTTTGTCACCTATACAGATGGCCTGCACAGATGGCCAAGCTTCATATCCATATGCAAGATTCTTTAACACCTTTTACTGGAGCTGGCAGACATACAGGCGCCTTCTCACGCATGGGAAGGGCTAGGCCCAAGACATCAGCATATCAAAGCATTCTCTAACGTGATATAGAGCACATAGGCAATGGCTAGTAACTGGAGATCTGGACATGCCCCTCCACTCCCTCACAATTGGATAATGGCCATGTCTGGTTGTGATGGAGGAATGATGGAGGAGGAGGTTTAAGAGAAAGAACCCTAGGGGAAAAGGTACTCTCTCCCTGTTAAGTTTTTTGTTGTTGTTCTTGTTCCTCTCTGGAAACAAAGAGTCCCTTTTGGGACTGGTTACTGGCTTGTCATGGACTTTGGCTAATAGGCAGCCAAGCTGGTCTCAGCTGCCAACAGCAACATGTGGCTTCTTTACAAGATTCCGTGGTGGGACTTTTGGACTATTTGCACATTGGACCATCTGATACATCTGAAAATTTGGTAACTATGAATACCTCTATGATGTAGTTAGAGCTGATTATACCATAGGCATTATTTGTTTTTGTTTACCTTTTGCTAGTCTCATTATATATGCATGCTTTTGCACTGAACAAAAGATAATATATAACCAATATTATCTGGACTTGTTTTCCTCTGTTGGAACTTAAGCTCTAAGACTAAATCTTGTGCCTAAGCCGTTTGCCTAAGAAGGCTACCACTGTGTGTTAATTAATTGTTTGCAGCCCTGGTACAGAGCTGATAAGTTGTTAATTCCCAGAGACTAGACAGGAGTTGGGACCTCTGCTCCTGAGCACTGGTGGGGAACCTTTTATGTCAAGAGGTCCTGGTGGCAGTGACTACTGATACCCCAGAGCATGTGCAGACATACACTTGGGGGCTTGTTTAATTCTTACTGAAGTCTTGGGGTTTCTAACTCTCATCCCTGAACTGTGGTGGGAGAGAAGAAATCCATGACAGGAGCCTGCCCCAGCAGTAATGCCTTAGTGATCCTGCCAGCCCTGCCTCCACAGTGGCTTCTAATACTCCTCCCCCTCCCCCTCCTACACTGGACAGGCAGCTGCCTGTCAGGTGTAGGAGAGGAGGTGGGATGCTTACAGCCGCTGGGGAGGTTTGCTCAGCAGGATTGCCTTAGTACTGCTGCTGGACCAGCCTCCCCAACGCCTTTAAATACAATCCCCCCCAACACCAGACAGGCCAGTGTCTGTCAGGTATAGGAGCAGGGCCAAGGTATGAAAGTTTATGAGGAGATAGTAAAGGACATTTCTAGGAGCCATTTCGATGTGTGCCTCCCTCATGAACCTGAAGAAATGTCCACCACATCACCACTCCCTCACACCGACTCCCCCTCACACCTCTCACCTCTTACTGCCCCGAAGAAAGCTCCTGGCAAACGTCGAGCCCAGATACACCAATGCTACAAGGAGGAGGCAACTTAGGAATGCAGTAAAGTCATTTGCACATAGTACTCCTGCAGTGCACTGAGCTGCACAGGCCAAGTACCAGCAAGATCACCCTGAGGTGCTCAGAACAACACAGTCTCCATATGAGCAAAACAATCCAGGAAAACAAGTAGAGAGGCCATCACTTTCGTGGAAGGTAGCAGGAATTGACTTAACAGATGACTGCTTCTTACATGGAATGTTCTATGTGGCCTGCTCCAGAGTGATCTCATCAAGCAGCCTGGTGATCCTAGCACCTGAGGGCAAAACCACCAATGTGGTCTAGAGAGAGGTCCTTCAGTAGAGGGGGGGAAAGTACATATGTCTCACTTCCAGGGCCAGCCCCAGGTGTCTGGCCGCCCTAGGCAAGACATCCCCACCAGGATGCCAACCTCCCGGTGGGGCCTGGAGACAGGGGAGGGGGTGGCGGAGCGCCAGCTTTCCTGGAGGCTCCGCAGCTGCGGGGCCCCCAGGAAAGCCAGGGAAGGAGCGGGGGTTCCAATTTTCTGGCCAATCTGTGTCTTTTATTCTGTCCTGGCAAACTCAATATTCCAAATTGTCTGGTAGTTTATTTTAGGTACTGATTTTATTGATATTAACATCTTATATAATTTTGAAATAAGACCTTTAAGTTCTCCATTGTTTTTCTCAAGAATAACTTCAAACAGAGTTAACAATCAGGTAAAGGTTTGTGACTTTAATAGTGTCTGTACCATATGGTTAAGCTGTAAATATCTAAACCATGGGATTCCCCCCCCAAATTTTGGCTTCCAGATCTGCTGTACTATAAATTTTCTGTCCTTTATTCAAGTCTTTGCATCGAGTTATGCCTGCTTGTTTCCATTTTTTAAAGACCAGATGTTCTTGGCCAGGCATAAACCATTGTTTATTCTTTATTTATTTACACTTATACCCTGCCCTTCCAGCCTAGGCCGGCTTGTTGATTTAAAAAAGTAGCCACTGGTGAAATATCTGTATTTGTCCCAGATAATAAGGGAATTTTGTAGCATTTCATTTTGCTGAATAACTTTTGGTCTAAATTTTATAGGATTCCAAAATAATTCTGATAATGACAAGTGTTCACAATACGTTTCTTCAATTTGTTGCCAACTCCCAGTTGTGTGTGATGGTAGAATTTGGACAGTATTTGCTAAATTTATTGCTTCATAATATGTGACTAGAAGAGGAAAATCTATTCCCCCTAAAGGGGTAGACCTAGTTAAAGTTGAGAGTTTTTCTGAGGGCCTTATACGTCCCCCAAAATTATTTAAAGCTTTCTGCCATTTATTTAAGTCTGTTGTTGGAATATATATTAAGAGAGAAGCCAATCTTGGATCAGGCCAATGACCCATCTAATCCAACACTCTGTCACACAGTGGCCAAAAATACCAGGTGCCATCAGGAGGTCCAGCAGTGGGGCCAGGACACTAGAAGCCCTCCCACTGTTGCCCCCTCTAAGCACCAAGAATACAGAGCATCACTTGCCCCAGACCGACAGTTCCTATCTATACCTTGTGGCTAATAGCCACTGATGGACTTCTGCTTATCTAATTCCCTCTTAAAGCTGTCCATGCTTGTAGCCGCCACCACCTCCTGTGGCAGTGAATTCCATGTGTTAAGCACTCTTTGGGTGAAGAAATGCTTCCTTTTATCCATTCTAACCTGACTGCTCAGCAATTTCATTGAGTGCCCATGAGTTCTTGTATTGTGAGCAAGGGAGAAAAGTACTTCTTTCTCTACCTGCTTTATCCCATGCATAATCTTATAAGCCTCGATTATGTCACCCCTCAGCCGTCGTTTCTCCAAGCTAAAGAGCCCCAAGCATTTTAACCTTTCCTCACAGGGAAAGTGTTCCAACCTTTTTATCATTCTAGTTGCCCTTTTCTGCACTTTTTCCAATGCTATAATATCCTTTTGAGGTGCGGTGACCAGAACTGTACGCAGTACTCCAAATGAGGTCACACCATTGATTTATTCAGGGGCATGATGATACTGGCTGATTTGTTTTCAATTCCCTTCCTAATAATCCCCAGCATAGCGTTGGCCTCTTTTATTGCAGTTGCACACTGTCTAGACATTTTCATTGAGTTATCTACTATGACTCCAAGATCTCTCTCTTGGTCAGTCTCTGCCAGTTTGGACCCTATCAGTGTGTATTTATATTTAGGATTTTTGGCTCCAGTGTGCATCACTTTGCCCTTGGCCACATTGAACCCCATTTGCCACATTGACACCCACTTGCCCATCCTCGACAGATCCCTTTGGAGTGCCTCACAATCCTCCCTGGTTCTCATCACCCTGAACAATTTTGTGTCATCTGCAAATTTAGCTACTTCACTGTTTACTTCCAACTCCAAATCATTAATAAACAAGTTAAAAAGCATCGGACTGAGTACTGATCCCTGTGATACCCCACTGCTTGCCACCCTCCACTGAGAAAAGTTTTCATTTATATTCACTCTCTTCCTATTAATTAGCCACTTATTGATCCACAAGAGGACTTGTCCTTTTGTCCCGTGACTATTGAGCTTACTTATTGGGAGGGCTCTAAATAAAAACAGGAACATCAGCAATATAAAACTCTTAATTATGCTCAATCTGTCTGCCCATGAGTAATTGAGTGTGCTTCATTGTTTCATCTATTCTTTAACCTCCTGAAATAAAGGGTCAAAGTTGTACTTAATTATATCTTTCAAATTTGGAGGGATTTGTACCCCAAAACATTTCCATTATGAGCCTTTCCATATATAGGGGAATCATTTTTGTAACACTCATTTAAGTGTTTCTGATATCCATAGTAGGATTATGTTTGATTTACTTTCAGTCTTGAAATTTGATATATGTCTATAAATATCTCCTACAGTTTAGTTAAAGATTTTTCTGGAATGACTAAATCGTCTACAAACAGACTCACGATGTGTGTTGTTCCACTAATTTCAATCCTTGTGATCTCAGCATTGGTTCTTAGTGCCTCTGCCATGGGTTCTATAGCCAAGGCAAACAATAATGGTGACATAGGACAGCCTTGGCATGTGCCTCCTCGCAATAATTTTTTTCCCTGTTAAATGTTCATTAACTTGGATTCTGGCTGTTGGGTGGGCATAAATAGTTTCTATAGCTTTTTGAAAATTTGGTCCAAATTGCATCACAGATATAAATTGCTGCAAATATGGAATTTCTATACTATCAAAAGCTTTCTCCAGGTCAGTTGTCAGTATTATGGATTCAATTTTTTTGTTCTTGCAATAAAGTATTATATTCAATGTGTGTCTAATGTTGTCCATCATAGTACTTTGTGGTATGAGACCAGTCTGGTCTGCTTTAATATAACCTGCTATTATGATTTGAAGTTGGGGATGGCACGCATGCACTAAATCAAGTCGGATGCTGATACTCCGAGCTCTCCCTTAACCTAAGGTATTTACAGCTGAAAGGAATGTAAACAGCCAAACTCTGGCACATAATTAGGTGAAAGGAAGCGAAGAAAGCAAAAGAGCAACAAGGGCTTCAGATGGCAAGTGATAAGACCTTTATTTACTGCTTCTTCATAAGGCAACACCCAGAGCAGCAAATGGCTAACTCACCAAGTCTTAATTAAATCACTAAGGATGGCAAGAAGCATCAAAGAATTGTCAGAACAAATAGCATCTCTTCAAAACACAGTTCTAGCATTTCAGGACAAAATTAGTGAAGAAATTAAGATTGTACGTGGCTAAGATAGGGAAGGAAATAGCCAGTATCAAGCAAACAGCTAACTCTGCCAAAGAACTGGCTTTGGCAAATGAGCAGAAGATTGCCTCCTTAACAAACCAGATTAACGATCTCTCAGACCAAAATTGGAGGGCCAATTTAATTCTGACAGGAATTTCTGAAGAGATATCTGCCAAGAATTTGGAAGAAATACTAGGTGAGTGGCTGCAAACTAATGGCGTCAAGATTCAACCAGAAGAAATTGAAAGAGCAAACCACCTCCAAGGAAGGGTTAAGAGAGGGGACCCTCGAGATGTTATTATTAAGTTTTCCAGAGAAAAAATCCAACAAGAAATATATAAAGAATTAAAAAAGAAGAATGATTTGAATTTCAGGGGAAGGAAAGTTCGGGTGAGGCAGGATTTCTGCCTGGAGACTCTTAAGAAAAAGAACTTAATGCATCCTTATGCCCAAAAACTCCATACAAACAATGTAAAATTCACCTGGGGCTACCCATCCTCAATAATCATATTCCAAGAAGGGAAGAGATTAATGGGACAGAACGCCTTGGAGGCCAAAGATCTGCTTAAACAACTTGGAATCAAACAGAAGACGTGAGAGAGCAGGAAATGGAAGAAGAGATAGAGCTTGGTACAGACACGGAAGAAGGAACTTCAGAGAGAGGAGAAAAACGTCCTAGGAGAGAGTCACTAGAAGGAACCACCTAAAGGGAAGTATGCAAGCATAATTGAGCTAATGTTAATATTTACAAAGTATTAAAGGGGAAGGAGGGGATGTGTGCACTCCATGAAGTGGAGAGAGGGGAGGTTCTATTCCCCCCATGAGTTTTCTCAACCACAGGGAAGGGAGGGGAAAGGGAGGAGTAGACTTATAAATTGCTTAAAAGGTCCACAGCCATGGGAACCCAAAACCCAGAATCATAAAGAATATGGATAGAACAATAAGACTATTTACACTGAATGTCAATGGGTTAACTTTAAATCTTAAAAGGTACAGGATAGCTAAGCTGGCAAAAGACCAAAAGACTGATGTCCTATGCCTACAGGAAACGCACAAAAAAAAAAGAATAGTAAGCCGCTACTAAATGACTCGACTTGGAAGATACTAGCAGAAGCCAGAAGTGATGCTAAGGGCAAAGGAGTAGCAGTATTGATTCATAAGTATTGATTTAAACTAGAGGATGTGGTAAAAAAGGTGGATAGGAATGGTAGATATTTGCTAGTAAGGTTTAAAATGAATGGTAAAAATTTTACAATAGTAAACATTTACGCCCCAAACAAAGGGCAAAATAAATTTCTGTGTAAAATATTTTTAAAAACTAAACAATTCTCGGAGGGAGAAATTATTATAGCAGGAGACCTAAACATAGACATAACAAAAGATAAATTAATTAAGTTGGGAAATTGGGGTCTGAAAGAGGTACATGATCTTATGGGGTACCAACCCAAACCCACACATATATCTAGTAGACATAAAACAGCATCATATATAGACTACATAATATTAGAGAAAAATAGTAACATTACTATTAAAGGAATCACAACTCATCCGATTTGGATATCAGACCATGCTCCAATAAGTGTCAAAATAGAATTTACCCAACAACCAATAAAAAGAACTTGGAGGTATAATAATCTAATAATGGCCACAGAAAGTGATAAGACAACATATGGCTGAGCAGATAAAGCTGTGCTTTGAGGAAAATAGAGGAACGGTTCCCGTTAATACGCTATGGGATGCTGCAAAGGCAGTGATAAGGGGGCACTGTATAAAGAAAGAAAAAAAATATAAAAAGGGAAGCTATGGTGAGAAATGAATTTCAAAGAAATAGTATTAATTCAGCAAAAAGACTGGCCAATTACCTGAAAAACAGGAAGGAAAGACAAATGGTAAAAAGTATAAAGGTAAATGGGCAAAAAACTCAGCACCCTACAGAAATAATGGAGGCGTTTGAGTTTTTCTACCAAAAACTATATAAGAAGAGGGACACAGAAGACTTTGTTGAAGACGTAAGAACAACGTTGAAGGGGGAAGATCAAGCCAATTTAGGAGAGGATATAACAACACGAGAGTTAAAGGATGTAATTAATGAACTGAGAAAGGGTAAATCCCCTGGCCTAGATGGATTTACAAGTGAATTTTATAAGGAAACGGTAGATATTCTAGCTCCAGAACTCCAAATGGTGTTTAATGAAATTTTGAGGGGGGAAAAGGTCCCAGATTTATGGAGGCAAACAGAAATAATAGTAATCTTGAAACCACGTAAGGACCCTGAAGAGGTAGGCTCATACAGACCCATAAGTCTCCTCAACCAATACTACAAGATCTTTAAAAAAAAATTGGCAAATAGGTTAAAGAAGATTATCCTTAATATAATAAAAGAAGACCAATACGGATTTGTAAAGGATAGGAATATAGTCCACCCTATTAGAAATATAATAAATATACTGCAACATGGCCAACAAAAAAAGCTAAGCCTTTTAAAACTGGATGTCTACAAAGCTTTTGACACCCTCTCTCAGGAATATCTGTGACAGATTATGAGAAAGTACGAGATAGGAGACAATTACATAAGAGCAATACAAGAGATATACAGAGATGGAATTGCAGTGGTAAAGGTTAACAATGACCATTCATGAACTTTTCAGATCCAGAGAGGAGTTCGACAGGGTTGCCCACTCTCACCATTCCTATTTATTACAGCAATAGGACAGGTAGCTGAAAGGATAAGAAACTGTGTAAGGATAGAAGGTTATAAGGTGAAGAAGGAAGAAATGAAAATTAATCTATTTGCAGACGATATTATAGTTGTTATGACAAACCCTAAAGAAGTGATAAAAGAAGTTAAAATTATACTAGAGGACTTTGAATGCTGCTCAGGTTTAAGGGTTAATATGGCTAAATCAGAAATTATGTATATTAACGTGAATCATGAGGGGAAAAAAGAAATAAATAAAATTACAAGTATTGGAATGGGCACTAAAAAGTTTAAGTATTTAGGTATAGTGTTACAATAGAAGATCGATAGAATTTCGGACATTAACTACAACATGATATGGAAGAAAATAGAGAACGAAATGGAAAAGTGGAAAAATAAAACTTTAGGCATATCTAATAGAATAAGGAGTGTTAAAATGTTCTGGGTGCCTAAATTAATATATCTATTTCAGTCGATATCACTAGGAGTCCATAGTAAAAGGCTAGAACAATGGAATAGAGCAATTAGAGTGTGGATATTTCACAGCAAAAAATGTAGAATCCAAAAAAGGTTGGTACATGGTCATAAAGTGGAGTTGGGTTGGGGGATCCCCGAGCTGAATAGCTATTATGAAGCCTTCCAAATTAAGTCGCTATTAGAAATAGGTGAAGGTGAGGAGCAGAAATGGGTCAGATTTGAGAATGAGATGAACAACAATACAGGACGCTTTGGGATATTTTCCAGAGTTACAAAAAAAGACCTCAAATCAATTAAAGGCCCCAGATACTCAGCATTAGAATCTTGGAGTAAGTGGCAGAAACTCAAGATGGGCACCACTAGAGTCCATGTATAGCGAAATAAGAGAAAACAAATGGTGGCACTTATTAAGATCCAAAGGCTATTATAGGTTGGGAGATATGTTTAGAGGTGGTAATCTAAAACCGGTACAGGAGATAGTAGAAGAGGTAGGCAACCAACATTGGTTAAAAATAACAGGCCTCTACAGTATGGCTAAAAAAATCAATGAAAAAGAGAAAATTTGGATAGAGGAACCAATAGACAAGGACTGGCAGGGAAAATCTATAGGAAAATGATAACAAATGAAGATAAGGCAATATCTTATCTACAAAAAACTTGGACCAAAAGAAGGTCAGATATCAGAAAATATGGCAAGTAAAATAATGGAGGGAATAGAGGAAACTAAAGTGATTAAATTTAATAAAATGGAGCATAAATTCTTCACAAAATGTTATAAAACACCAACGCAACTAGCAAATATGTTCCCAGGAATGAGCCCCAGGTGTTGGCATTGTAAACAATCTAAGGGATGTTTTTCCTATATGTGGTGGGAATGCCCAGAGGTAAGTGCTTTTTGGACAAAAATATTACAAATTATAAGGAGAATATGTAAAGTTTCACTGACTATAAACTTTAATTTAATGCTAATGGGTTTAATAGGGAACCCAGGAGTAAGCAAGGAGAACCAAGCTATGATACTAGCAAGTAAAGCAGTGATTGCTCTAGGCTGGAAGGACAAGAGTAAGTGGACAGTAGAAATCTGGCATAATTACTTGTTGGATTTTATACAGTCGGATATAATCGAGAAGCTGAACTGGAAGACCATATGGGAAGACAAGACCACAGAAATCAGGATGAAATGGAAGACCTACCTAGAGTGGACAGAATCAGAAGGAAGGAAAGATATTCAGAGCAAGATTCGGACTCTGTGCCCGTGGCTGGGAATAAAGGACTAACGCACTGGAATAGCAAGGGGGGGGGAGAAGGGTTATAAACTGGCACGAAATGTATGGGTTAAAAGACAATATGTAACATACACAAAAATTACATAAAAATAAATTATATGTAAAAAAAATATGATTTGAAGTCTGTTTGCCAAGATATTTGAAAAATGTTTGGAATCGCTAACAGGATCTTTGTTTTCTTTGCAAATTGTTATTATATTTACCTCACTCCACGTTTGTGGCATTTTTCCTTCAGTCATTATATGGTTACATACCTTAGTTAATGGGGCTGCTAATATGGTGCTAAAGATTTTATAGAACTCTGCATGAAATCCATCGTTACCTGGTGCTATGTTTGATTTTAGTTGATTTTGGGTTTCCTTTATTGTAATAGGCCTGTCCATAAATGCTCTATGTTCTGCTGATAACATTTGGACCAAATTGTTCTTCCTTAAGTATTTGCCCATTTTATCAGAGTTTGGATTGGTGGTGTCATATAATGTTTTATAATATTCTATAAAGCATTTTCCTATTTCTAAAGTGCTCGTTTTCTGTATGTTATTATTGTCTTTTATTGAGAAAATTCTTCTAGAGCTTCTTTTCCTGTTCACTCTCCAAGCTAAAACCTTTAGAGTCTTAGGGTTTTTTTGCCAAATCTTTTGTTTCATATATAATATGGGTTTTTTTATAGATTTTGTTTCAATCACTTCCAGTGTTTTCCTTTCTTTTAGAAATTTACCATAAGTTTTTTTGCTTCCATTTTTGTTGTTGTTGTTCCAGTGTTTTGATTTTATGTAATAATTCCTTTATCTTATATTCTTTATTTTTTTTAGGTGGGCTGTCACTGCAATGAGCTTACCTCTGACAACTGCTTTGAAGGCATCCCACACTGATGGCAATGCCACTTCTCCAGTGTCATTTATTTCAAAGTAGTTTTTGATTGTGTTGTATATATTCTCCCTATAACTTTCACTGAACAAAGTTGTTTTATCTATTTTCCAGTGTCTCTGTTTCTGTGTACTGTCGCGAATATGCATTGTTCCCTCTACATATGCATGGTCAGTCCACACAAAGGGACCTATTTGAGTATCTCATATATCATTTTGTAGTGAGGGAGAGCACAATAAATAGTCTATCCTAGCATAGGTGTGAAACCTTGCGGAATAATACGTGTAATCCCTTTCTTTCAAGTGTGTTTTCCTCCAAATATTGCAGATCTGATACTTCTGTAAGAGCTCATATAACCTTGTGTATGTGTTTTTCTTGCATTTCTTCTTTGTGCATTTTCCAGACTTATCTAATGAAAGATCCACAATCATGTTAAAATCGACTCCTAAAATCACATGCCCTTCTTGGAAAGATTGTAGTTTGGCCAATGTGTCATTTAAAAATTGGTATTGCAAAATATTAGGGGCGTAAAGAGATGCTATCATTATTTTTTCATTACTCAGAGTTCCCTTAATGAATAAAAAACGTCCTTGTGAGTCACTCATTTTTGCCTCATATTTAAAATTCAATGTTTTAGCAATTAAAATTGCCGCACCATGAGTTTTGGACATGTCATGGCCCTGGTATTGTTGGTCATACCAATGAGATTTTAAAACTAAGTGGCTCTCTGTTCTTAAATGAGTTTCCTGCAATAAAAGTATTTCTAGTTTAGTTCTCAGAATAAAAGTTGTCATTCTCTTTTGCTTGATTCTGTTGTTTAATCCCCTGACGTTCACCGATCAAATTTTAAATGAATCTGAGCCCATCTTGTTAATAAAACTTGAATACCAAGGCTAAATTTAGCTACTTTCCCCCTTAACTATATTTTACTGAAGATTTACCACATACTATGACTAGGTTACAATGCAAGCAAAATTAGTTCTATTCTTAACTTAATTCCTATCAAACTTACCTAACCATAAAACTTGAAATTTTACCCTTCCCTATCCCCCCATATGTTATACCAAATATCCTAAACTCTCCCTTCCCTTAACCCCCTTCCTTCCCTCCTTAAGCTTAACCTATTGACTACTGTATATACTACTTTTTTATGCTATATTGCTAAGTTTAACTAAGACCTAATACAAAAAGGTATTAAAAGAAAAGGTAAAGTTAAAAATGAGAATTAAAAGGAAAAAAAGGAACAAGTCTCACTAGGCCTGACCAAGAAATTCTCAGTCAGAGATAGCACACTCCTATCTCACAATAAACTACTCCTGATAGCTGTTTGACTTTAATTTTGTTCCTTTTAAGAATTATGTCTTGTTCTGTTTTTATTTATGTTACCCACATTGGGTCCCTGTTATTTGGGATAAAGGCAGATTTATAAATATTTTACATAAACAAATATCTGATGAGGAAAAGAAGTACAATAATTCATGTACACAGATCACAAAGACTAAAGTCATAAATGGGACTCTTGGAATTCTAACATGATCCTTAAAAAGAACAATATGCTTTATTGTTCCTGACCTGGATAGCCATGGTTAGCCCAGTCTCCTCAGATCTCAGAAGCTAAGCGGGGTCAGCCCTTAGTACTTGGATGGGAGACCAGCAAGGAAGTCTAGAGTTGCTATGAAGAAACAGGCAATGGCAAACCACCTTTAAATGCCTCTTGCTTTGAAAACTCTTTGGGTTGCCATAATTTGGCTGTGACTTGATTGGAAGGGAAAGAAGTTTTGTTGGTATGATGAGAACTGTAATGTAGTAGTCAGTGATTAGTAATTGACCCTTTGTGGGGGGAGCAGAAAAACTACCTGTTGATTCATTTTTGTTTTTAATTTTTGCTTTCAACTGCTTGGAAAACACACCAATTTTACACTCAACTTTGCTCTCCTAGCAGCCAAAATCCACCAACAAGACCCATCTAGGTATATTGATTTGGGATTTCAAGAGTAAGTAACCCATCTTTGTCTTGCATTTTTATTGAGTCTATACTAACTTTTTACTGAGCCATTGTGTGCTGAGAAGATGAGTGTGATTGTCAGCATGATATCCTGAACTTAGAAAAAATCAAACTTTGACTCTTGGTCATGGCTGCAGTGTTTCAAACGTTTGCAATGAGAGTCTTAACGAAGACCCATGATGAGTTCAGCCATTCATCATAGGCTGTCACACGAGGTGTCAGTCCATGGCCAAGAAGCTAAAACCAGCCTGGAATGATGAACAAATACAGCTGCCAGAGGCTCAAGGGGTCATGTGAATAGACCCATGGGACAAGAGCAACGCAAACAATGATTTTTTTTCCAGATGTACGCTATTATTTTTGCAGATCATTTTCTTATATCTAGATTTCAATAACCCTATAAAGCTCATCATGTCCTATTCCAGATCTGGCATGAATAGACTTTTTTTTAAAAAAAAATCCAGGAAATAAAAGCATAATATAATGATGGGAGAGTGAAAGAGGATCTTGAAAGATGGTAACAAGGTTTGAGTCAGAGCTATGTCTCATTGTGACCAGATGTGGATAACATTTGAATATTTGTCCAAACTCAGAAAAAATGGCCATGTGATAATGAAAGGATAAATAGGTTCCAGAATCACTTCTGAGAAAAGCCCTGGGAAGTTACTAAAAAGCAATTGTTCCCTGGCTTTTAATTGGCACAACTTCAAATTCTTTTCTAAAAGGCTAATTCCCCTGATCTCTGGGCTCTCTGTTAAGAGTACAAGAATTATTTACCATATAAATCTGCGATAATGCATTAGTATGTCATGCAACTGTTCTTGGTTCAATATCTAGCATGTGAACGACAGGGCTGTAATTCTATCTGTGACTTCTGGAGTTACTGTTTACCACAAGAGTATAGACAGCCAAAAATTTTGTCAAAGGTCTTTGTCAAAAAGCCTTGCTGTGTACTGTGGAGGGGATGCTGTGGGTCCTAGAGGACTGCATAACATGATGGTGGCTATGGGAATACAAACAGCAGCTTATGGGTCGATTCATGCTATTGAAAGTTTCTGCAAGCAGGATTTTGCAGCCAGAGTTTGTTTTTCCAAATCTCCTTCAAGATGTTCTGGGTAAGGAAGCTTCATGATATATGGGTCATGCTGTCTTTAAATTGCACAGAATCAAACTGGCTTCTACTGCCCCATTGCAAAGCCAGGTCTGGGGATTTGCAGTCTTTCTACACTAGGTAATGAGCACACTGGTCTCAGGAAAAGCAGACAAGGGTCAAAAGAGCCAGAAACCATGTAGCATGATTGCTGTAAGATTTGTGCCTGTGTCTTTCCCCCAAAAAAGTTTCCATTTAAGAATCTTATGATCCTTCACAGTAGGCAAGCAAAATATATCAAATATCACTGGATGAAGGGAAATCCTTGCAGATTCCACGGAGAGAGCACACAAGAAATATAAATGAATTGTAAAGAGCTACCCTGCTCTTAGGCTCTTTGAAATGTCTAGAAGACTGGATCAGGCCATAAGCTATCGTTAATGTTTTGTTTATAGGAAAATGCTTACGCTGTCTCTCTAGAGGTCAGCTAAAGATTGAATCACATTTACTGAGAAGGTTCCTCAAGATCAAGATTACAAATACATTCATAAAGCACTGGGAAGGAACCACAGCCTCCAATTCAATTATTAATATGGATATTATAGATATTTTTATTCTTCCAGATCCTGAGATCAGCATGAATTCTGCATATATTATGCTAATTGTATATCAAAACACAGTTCCTCTCCAGACCATGGGAAACAAACATTGCCCTAGCTTCAGAGATAGCAATAGCTGCTATAGGCTGTAACTGCATTGCAAGTTCCTCCTTTGTGTCTTGGATCTTCCAAAGTTATTACAGTGGCATGGGGACACAATCTAGGGCAGCAGTTCTCAACCTGTGGGTCGTGACCCCTTTGGGGGTCAAACGACCCTTTCACAGGGGTCACCTAAGACCACCAGAAAACGCATATTTTTGAAAGTCTTAGGAACCGAGACATCGCTCCTCTATCCATCTCCAGGTTGGGGGTCACCACAACATGAGGAACTGTATTAATGGGTTGTGGCATTAGGAAGGCTGGGAACCACTGATCTAGGGTATGTGAAACTTCTCAGAAACAGCCCTTAGCAGATGCCAGTGAGTTACTGAGGTACAAACCAATGCTGTGAAGCCACCACTCTGATTTTCTGACAAGGTAAACATGAATTTGTCACAGACAAATGGTGAGATGACAGCTTGCCACTTCTCACCTCTTTTACTCACATTTCAGAACTTACCCAACCCAGGGGGCAAGATCGCCCATCAGAGTCTTTCTACAGTGTGCCATGTCAGACTGCAGGAAGGAGTGAGGGGATCTCATTTTAAAAGGCTCACTACAAAGGAGCAAAACAAAGCAAGCTTGTTTTAAATTCCATGAAAGAAGGACTTAGCCCATGACAAATAAACTGACTGTTAAATGATCCTTTGAGCGTTTTGCCTATTCTCTCCTCCCTTACAGAACAGAAACAGATTTTTCTTTTCAAAATTACCAACTTTATATCAAGGAGGGAGGCAGCATGGGTGGTAGTAGTCCACAGGCCTCTCAGATCTATGTGGCTTCCTAGAAAGGATAAGGGGGTGTCACAAAGAATTCTCCTAGCACTTTATCTGAGCTGCTGAGTGAAGTGATTCCTGCCACACCCATCCTCCAGTAAGACCCCATCTTCTAGTGTGGGCAGTCTTCTTCTGCCGACACTACCTATTTTATACTATCCTCTCGATCAGGAGGACTGCAAAGGAAATCTCGTGTGAAAAGTCTGGTTTATTTACAGCATCAACAAAAGACCCTTTAAGATACAGCTATGGAAATAGAACAATTGAATGCAAATAAATTTATCTCATTTAAATTTCAAGTATCCTGGTGCCAGTAACTTAATGGCCCGTTCAGAATTAATCAATATAGTATAGAAGTTCATAGATAGTGAGCCACAGCAGAAAGTGGCAGCCTATCAGTAGTGGATCATCAAAAACATGCATTACAAAATTATTTATTTATTATTAAATTAGACTTTTAGACCATCCTCCCCTGTACACACAAGGTTCAGGGCGGTGAACAACAATATAAAATACATTCGTAAATCAATAAAACAGCTAAAACAAAAACAGTTTAAGACAGTTTCAAAACACTTTCAGATGACGCTCAAGTAAGCAAATTATACAGTTACCCCCATGGGGGGAAGAAAGGGTGTGCCAGGCAAGATGGAAATGTTACAAATACGACAGCCATCTGTTGAAATCAGTAATAAGAACCAGAATAAAAGCTCACACGCAACTCTGCTTATTGCAAAACTACAAGTGCCCAGGTTTGTGGCTGACTCCTTCTATGTTGAATGATAGAGTTTAACTCGCTCCATATGTGTGGAAGTCATGATTCAGTTCTCACTAATGTTCCAAGGGAAAAAATTATTAAAATTCTGAAAATTGAGGGAAATAATTGCATTAAGACCTGTTTACATCGGGCATACTACACTGGGGCTCTACTTCCATTAATATGATCAAAACTTTAAACTTTTAAAGGTCTCCTTATCATACTGTTATATCATATTCCAATTAATAGTAGTATAAATCAACATTAAACACAGAAATGCCTACAAAATAAATATGACACTAGATACATATGAACAGTGAATTGAATAAAAACCTCAGGCTGTTTGGTAGCTATACGTCTCACAATGCCAGAGAACTGAAAAGGGACACATCTTTTACATTAAACCTCTTGAGGGCAGGGCCATGCACAATCCAGACCACTGTGTATCACCAGAAGCATTTGCCAGGAAGTGAAGAATTTCAAACTAAGGATAAACCACATACCGTAGGGAAAGGCAAGCCACCATCCTGTGCAGTCAGTTGACCTATGGAGAACACAGGGCCAAAAAAAACCCACTTCCACCAAAAAACCCCACCTCTTTCCTGGCTTGCCGGCGCTCAGTGGAAGAGACGGGGGTTTACACCCCCGCCCCTTCCCTGGCTTGCTGGCATGCTCCGCAGCTGTGGGGCACGCAGGCAAGCCGGCACTCAGCGGAAGAGATGGGGGTTTAAACTCCCGCCCCTTCCCTGGCTTGCCGGCACACTCTGCAGCTGCGGGGCATGCTGGCAAGCTGGCGCTCAGCGGAAGAGACGGGGGTTTAAACCACCGCCCCTTCCCTGGCTTGCTGGTGCACCCCGCAGCTGTGGGGCACACAGGCAAGCCAGCGCTCAGCGGAAGAGACCAGCTTGTGGTGCCCTTCCCCATTTCCAGGCCCCACCAGGAGGTTGGCATCGCCGGGGGGGCAGCATGGGTGCCACAAGCTGGCCTCGCCTAGGGCGCCCAGACAGCTTGGGCCGGCCCTGGAAGAACACTTCCTAATTCTGATCTGTCAGGTCTTGAAAACAAGTAAAGCTCACCTACCCTGTCATTCCAAGGACAGACAGGAGGCTATCCTGCCCCGAAGGAAAATCAGTCACTCAGCGGAGCCTATGGAAGTGCTACTCCATCATCCAATCACCTTTCAGAAGGGGGATGAAATGTTGGAGGGAAGCACAGCAGGGAGGAGCTCTATTCTGCCTTGGGGAGAAAGCAGTGACAGTTCAGGTCTGGCTCAGCAAAAGAGCAGAGAGTTTGGAGGGTATCTCTGCCTGGTAGTGTGTGGCAGAGTGGTTTAGCTCTGCCCCTGGAAGAGAATAGAGTACCTGAATGTTAGGCCAGTCTCTGGTAATAAGCAAACCTTCTACCATTTAGTCTGACTCTTGGGAAAGGGCAGGCCTGTGTGGGTGGAATCCTCTGTGTGTGAGGGAAGATCTAACCTAGTAGCTAGTCATTAAAAGCAATAAAAGAGAATTCAAATCACACCTTAAAGCCATAACTAACTTAAACTTATGTGTCGCAACCAGATTTCTCCTGTGCTGCTGATCTGTTCTTTGAAACCAACCTGTAAATCCTAATTATTTATCTATCTACTATCTATGCCTCAATGATCTCTGTGTTTTACTTGCTCACTGCAAAGCTTACCTCACAGCGGTGAACCGAAAGCCTTTACACTTGCTGCCTTAAGAACATCTGATACCTATGAGGAAGGTTTACAGTTTAAACCAAACCTGGCCTCTCCAAATCATAAGAGGTTGTGTGGATCCCCTCAGTAGCCAGTAAAGGCCCCCACGATACAGTTCTGCATTACCTAAAAGCTGTGATATCCTCTAGGGTTGCCAGCTCTGGCTTTGGAAAGACCTGGAGACTCGAGGGTGGAGTCTAGGAGGGTGGGCTTTAGGGAGGGGAAGGACCTCAGTAAGGTATAATGCCATACCATCCACCTTCCAAAGCAGCCATTTTCTCCAGGAGAAGTGGAATAAGTGTTTTAAATAAACAAATAAGCTATCTATATATCCTGGAGAACAGATTAGTTGTAATTCCAGATCTCCAGACTTCACCTGATTGACAACTGTACCTCAGTTCCACAGAGGAAATGAGTATGTGGGAATTGTTATTTATGTACACAGGAGCGAAGATTACTATACTTCCTGAACCTATTAGGCCACCAGTTCTACCATGCTAACATAGCCCACTATAGTCCTAATATCTGCAGGGAGAGTGGGCAGGTTCAGTCTGTTTTGACAGCGGAACTCCCACCTATGGTTATCAAGAATGTGTAACTACTGCAACTACATGTACTTCTGAGTAACACACTTAAACACAGACATAAGAGAGGCAATACAACCAGTACACTTTAACATTTAGAATAAACTCTTTATATAAACAAAGCATAGAGGTTTTCATAGGAATCCTCATTCATTCCTGTCTGATTTTTATTACTTCATAGCAATGGCTTGAAAGGATTCTAATAATTGCATTGGTTTACAGCATTTATCTGCAACAATTCAAAGCAGGCCTTTCCCCACCCTTCTGGTGATGTTGCCTCTTCCTGGGCCAGGCAGAACTACTAGGCTGCTGGGAATAATCAGCCCACTTTAGGGGAAGCTACAAACATTAAGCATGCTCCATTAACTAAATATAGGAGGGGGAAGGGGAGTTAATTGCCACACCACCTATCGGCAAATGCAGGCATGCTTGATCCCTGTATGCTATTAGCAGCTATAAAACTGCATGGGTTACACTGACATTTCAGAAACATGAAACTAGCACTGAAGTCAAAACTAGCATTGTGAACAATTAGCATCAGGGTGCCAGAATGAATTGTCCCTTTCTTACATTCATTATCAATGGGTTTCTTATATCACAATACTTATTTATTTTAAACAATCATAAATGATTACCTAATAGTAATTAATTAATAACATAAATAGACAACTAAATGGATTATTTATATTTGATCTATTATTATGCAAGCAGCTCAAACAGGACTTCTTAATCACAGCTCGTTGTATGCATGGAAAAGCTCCAGCAATCTGGACCTTTGTTTACTTGTTTCTCCTCCTTATTATGTTTTATATTTGCATTTTGATGTAAGGGATTTTTAACCCTTAGTTTGTAAATCTTGCAGACTTTCATGTTTTGTGATATAGAATCCATGTTTCTCTCCCCCCCTATTTTGCACACCACTTTATCTGACCTTATATTTGGCTTGAATTCAAAGAGGTTTTTGAGAATGAAGATCTTTCATTCTTCAAAAAAAAATCCAGGTCCCATGAGTTAAAGTTTGGTGGAGGTTTTATCATAGCTACATAAGGGGATGATCATTAATGTTCAAGGATAAATCTTTCAAAGTACAAGTCTGAAAACAAATTAGGCAGGAAGCTAATACAGAAATATCACAATGAGGGTGGTGTGTTCCCAGGACCTGGGGTCACTCCAAAGTCTGGCAGCTACATTTTATATATTTATGTTAAATGTGATCAAAGTGGATATACAAAAAATCAGCAGATAGAAAGTATACTTGCTCTGGCAAGAAAAAGAGAAAGATTATTTCGATGTCATTATAAAGAAGAGATAAACCAGCTAATTTCATATTAAAACAAAGATTACTTTATGAATGACTATTAAAAATATTATAGTCTCAGATCCCTATAAATGACAGCCATTGTAATTTACATTCTAGATTATCTTCATTTTCCTCTGTGTGATCTCTTGGGCATATATACTGTCCTTCCAGATCCTTAGAAATACAGCGTACAAGTTGTTGTTCAGTTGCACAGTCGAGTCCGACTCTTCGCGACCCCATGGACCAGATTACGCCAGGCCCTCCTGTCTTCCACTGTCTGCTGAAGTTTGCTCAATTTCATGTTCGTTGCATCGATGACACTGTCTAACCATCTCATCCTTTGCCGTCCCCTTCTTCTTTGACCTTCAATCTTTCCCAGCATCAGGGTCTTCTCCAGTGAGTGCTCCCTTCTCATTTGGTGGCCAAAGTATTTGAGCTTCAACTTCAGGATCTGGCCTTCCAGGGAACAGTCAGGGTTGATTTCTTTTAGGATTGAATGATTTGAGAGCATACAAGTACAAAGGGTAAATAAAAAGGGATTTATGGAAGTTTATTTGCGGTTCCAGGTCCTACTTGGGACGCCGAGGTCGGCCCGCATTGTACCCACGCCCCCGCGCTAACTTCAAAATGAACTCATACAAACAGTTTCCTTTGGAAATTAAGTGGATAAATTTGGCCACAACTTTTATTGGTTACAGCTGTAGAGCATTGGCACAGCATGGGTCCACCGGATCCGACCTATCGGCTGGCCGGCGTGCCAGCCGAGTTAACCGTTACCCAGCCAGCCGGCATGGGTAGAGAAGGCGGGAGGGCAGGTTGTCGGAGTTCACGTGGACGCTTGCCCCTATGTGAACTCCCCTGCCCTCTGGCTGTGAGGGTAAGCACTGTTATTCCGTGAGCTAGCCAGCTCCGTTCCGCCCTCACGCCAAGACCCTTAAGGGGTCCCCAACTCCGAAATTGGCACGCAGGCCGAATTCCGCCAACGGATCCGGCCCCATGCTATTACCGCTGAAAGTTGTGACAAAGTGTGCAAGAAACAATAGGTAAACGCTAACAATATCATAACCTACACCCACTAAACCCCTTGTCATACACCCAAATTCAAAATACCAAATCCCAACACCATAACACACAGGGAGGGATGGGTGGGCAAACCGGGCTTGCCTCGTGGTCGAGTGGGGAGGGGGAGCGGCTTCCCTGCTGCTTTTAACGCCTCCCCCGCCCCGACCGCCCTGCTGACCCCCATTGGCTAGGGAAAGGGGGGAGGAGGCGCGTCTTCCCCCCCCGCGCCCCCCGGCCCCCCCTTCCCCCTTCCGGCCGGCCTCTTTGTCCCCGCCCGTCCCCGCAAATGGCGGGCCCGGGCTACCCGGGCCCTTTCTGCTTATGGCTGGGAACTTCAGTAAAGTTCTATAGGCATCAGTTCAAATGATCATAAATTCATGAAGACACCGTGTATTTTTCACCAATATGTACTGGCAGCTATAGCAGTTTCATCACTATATTTCTAGTACTTCCCACATACACAAAATGATAGGGGTTGATTAAATGTGCCTAACATGTAATAACAGTCCACATAGACACAGCTTCTATTGACTTTTTAGGAATTTTTCTCTAGAGTCTGACAAAAACAGAAATCTCATCTAATCTCTTCTGAGAGTTCCATCCTGAGAAATCTGATTTGCTTATCACATAAATGCCTTTATACAGAAAAATAGCAATCTTATGCTAAATCTTTTCTAATTTAAACATGTGATCACCAGATTAATGATTGGTTCTTAACTATTGATGCGGTGATCAAACAGGTGCATCTAAAAATACATCTAGTATTTGCTCACTATCTTTTTCAGGCAAGATTAGAAGGCCAAACTGAACTCCTGATTTCTATTAAAAGGCAATAAATGTAGTATTTCTGTAACTTTTAATCAGCTGTGAAAGATAAAAGAAAAGCCCTATGTAATCAGTTTAACCAATAGATGAATCTGATATGAAAACAAGAAAACACAAAAACAAGCATGGTCAGCAAGGTAACTTGTGATAATCAAAGTGCTGCTGCAAGGTGGGAATGCAAACAAATGGATGGATAGAAAGGGATGCATGAGGGGAGCTGATGGTGGGCAGAGCACGGTCTGCCTAGGGCCTCCCCAAACCTGAAACTGGGACTACATGGGCATTTGATAAAGCAGAAGTGGAGATTTTTCTTGAAAAGGAAGAATGACCCAATTCCTAAGGACTTGAAAGGATTTAAAGTGAGCATAAATACAAGTGATAGAGTGAAGGTGAGAAAAAGCCATTTTGGTGTAGTGATTAAGGGCATGGACTCTAATCGGGGAGAACCGGGTTTGATTCACCACTCCTCCACCTGCAGCTATTGGTGTGACCTTGGGTCAGTCATAAGTTCTTTCAGAGCTCTTCTCTCAAGGGCAGTTCTTGAGAGAGCTGTTTCAGCCCCACCTCCCTCACAGGGTGTCTGTCATGGGGAAAGGAAAGCAGATTGTAAGCCACTCTGAGACTCCTCCGGTTAGTGAAGGGCAGGTTATAAATCCAATCTCCTCCTCCTCCTCCTGGTTTAAGTTTATAGGCAGGAAGGATGAAAACACTACTCCTTTGATCTGTCATTCAGCTGCATGATAGTTAAAGCATGATGAGAATATCCATAAATTAAATGCAGATAACTACTGGCATTTGGCAATCATTCTTTTTTTTGGGGGGATGCTAATGTTGGCTTGTGTCTTTGCTGGGCTTTCAGTCTTGTCCTTGTTTTTAGAAACTCATCAGCTGCTGCCTTTGATTTCTGCTTTTACTGAACTGCTACCATGTTCTTCTTTTGCTAACTGTATGATTTCAGTTGCTGTGAACTGGCATGGAACATCATTTGGTAGGTGATCTAGAAATACTTTAAACAAATAAATTTAGGATACACTAAATACCACAGTTAGATCATTCTGGAGAGGAGTGGTGAAGAAACTGAACTAGGAGTTGGAAGTCCAAATTCAAGCATCAATACAAGCATGAATGCCTTTGCTGGCTTTCTGCAAGCCAGTATCTGTCAGCCTCAGCCCCACTTCTTTAAACTATCATTACTGGGCAGTATCTTAGTTTGCCCTGGCCTGGATAGTCCAGGCTAATCAGATCTCAGAAGCTAATCAGAATTGGCCCTGATTAGTATTTGGATGGGAGACCACCAGTGGAATCCAGGCGCACTATGCAGAGGCAGGCAATGGCAAACCACCTCCGAAATCTCTTATCTTGAAATCCTGTGGGGTCACTATAAGTTGGCTGTGATTTAACAGCACTGTACACACACAAGCATCCTAATTTCGGCTGGAGGAGCTTCCTCTAGCCCGAGTGGCTCTTCCTTAAGTTGGAGAAAGGCTCCAGACACCTTAGGCTGGAGGAAGGTTTAAAATTTTGCTTGGTAGAGAAGTAGGATAAAGGCAATAATGACTGCATTAATTAAGAACCCAACTGAATCCAAACTGAAGGGCCCAGTATTTAAATAACTGAATATAGGATATAAATATGTATCAAATATACAAAAATGAGTTAATGGTGATGCCACCTTTCAGCAGCTCACAAAAAAATTCATAAAACATGAAAAACCATTTACCAATTTTAAATTATCATCATAAAAACCTACCACAGGGTACATTAAAAGAGGACCTGGCACTGTCAAGCATTCCGTTGATCAATCAACTAAAAGGGACAAAAGAGTTTTCAGTTACATTTGGAAGACTTGTAAAGTGGACACCTCACTTCTGGGGCTAGGCTGCCCCAAAGTTAGGGGCAGTAGCTGAAAAAGCCTTCCATGAGTTCCTGCCATTCTCACCTAAGTCAAGGCAGGTTCTGACAGGAACACCTCCCACTTCAGTCTCAGGGGGAAATAACACTAACCTATGGGAATAGTACTAGCCTATATTACAAGCATACTGTATGGATTGCTAAGGCAATGCCTGTGGAGGAAAGAAAAGTAAGGCGGGGGGGACTAAGAAAAAGAGCTAGAGAAACTGTACGTGCGATTATAAACACTCAGCCTTTTGACAGAAATACAGGGACAGCTAATATTCCCTTTGTTTATCTTTATATAAGTAGTATATTTGTATTAGAAAATGCCTGTCATGAGATTCTCAGAGGAGAGTACCATTTGGAAACCTTAAAGACAGCGAGTGAGGAAAAATGTAAATGTGCACTTTCCCACATAGCAATAGAATTTCCCAAAGGGCTCTTATACATACATTTGCTACAGTAAATAGTGTGTCAAATTACACCAATGAAAGGCCTGAGATTTTCTCCAAGCTTCATCTGGTTACACTCTTTACAGTAGAAAATACTACTTAATTCATCCCATTCAGTTGACTCTTAAAATCAGGAAGGCCATTTCCAGAAACCATTTAAGATAAAGCCACATTATTAATAACAGTAAAAATAGTAACAACACAATACAGAGACATTCCTGTGAAATTTGTCAAGCCTCAAGATGGTAGTGTTCTGTGTGTTGTGAATGTCATGTGATCACAAACTCAAGAGCACCTAAAAGGCCATTGATCTCTATTAGAACCCTGTTTTATCTAAAGAAAATTTCCAGAATATAAGAAGTGCCTAGCTGAATCATACCAGTGGTCCACTCAGAACAGAATCGTGTTTCACATAATGGTCAACCAGTTGCCCTGGAGGACTTACAAATAGAGCATAGAACTCAAAGCCTTCCGCTGATATTGCCTCCTAGCACTACAGAGAGGTTTACAGTCTCTGGGTGTGGATGTTCCTTTTTAGTCATCGGTCCTCTCCTCACCTGGATCTCATCCCTGGTTTTATCAGAGTTCAACTCACAACACAATGCCTTGCATTTATCCCTGCTTATAACAGCATCCATTTATCCCGGGGCAAGTGTGGGGCGAAACTGGGGTGACCTCAATGTAATGTGGAAACAAAAAATACCCTGAGATAATTGCAGGGGTGAACTCAAGTGTAGTGTAGAATGTAAGTTTGGGGACAGGGTTGAACCAGGATTTAAGGTCTAGTGCAGAATCACCCATCAGAGCTAGTAGTGATTGAACACACACGAAACTGCCTTACAAATCAGACCCCTGCTCCAACAAAGTCAGTACTGTCTACTCAGACCAGGAGCTGCTCTCCAAGGTTTCAGGCAGTCTTTCATATCATCTAATTCCAAATCTTTTAACTACAGATATCAGGGATTGAACCTGGGACCTTCTGCATGCAAAGCAGATGCTCTACCACTGAGCCACAACCCCTCCCCATAATGATTCATTGATGTATCTATGTTCCATGAATCTGCCTAATCCCCTTTGGAGCCACTTATGTTGGTGGCCATCACTATATCCTCTGACACTGAATTCCACAATTTAATTGCTGGACCTTATGATTGCAACAGGAAGCTTGATAGGTAGTATCAAGAGAAAGGTCAGAAGTCAATGGCAGCAGGTCAGTGGCCTTCAGGCTAGATGGAGTCCTTCTTAACAGCTCTGAATGAGGTATGAGACAGCTGTTTCCTGTGGTAGGCACACTGTACTATACCCCTTCAGTTCTGACAACTCTCCAGTTATAACTATCTGGCTTTGTCCCCAGGTCTTAGTGCGCACCATCCTACAGTCTTTATCAATCAAAGCATATCCTGGCCATATGTTTGCCCTTAAGTGATATTTCTGTACTTTTTTTTGCAGCAGCAGCAGCAGCAGCCACAGCAGTTAACACAATATCCCATTTTCTTATAACAAAAGTTGGTGGTAGGGTAAACTTTATGCTGGTTGATAGATTTGCAACCTGCTGGGAAGCTGTTTGCTGGTTCTTAGAGTAAACCTGATGTAAAATGCACTCCACAGGATCAGCAAACAGCCTCCAAAGCACATTTTAAAACAAAACCCCTAAACTTTCAAATCAAATCAAATTTATTACGATTGAGACCATCAAGAACCCCTAAACTTTAAAAACTTTTTTTTTAAAAAAAATATGGCTTTAGTAGAAATTGGGCTTGCTGCTCTTATGCAGAAAAACTTGCAAAACAATGAAGTACACAGCCCCAAACAAACACAAATATTAAAATAAACAAAGGCTCACAAAATAGTGTGGTCATGGCAGAACAAAGAGCTGAGTTGCCTGTTACTAATTACATTGCCTAAGTTTACAATAGTGTACCAGGTCAGCTGCACAAGCACATTCCATATAGCAATCATGTTGCAGTAAATGCACTAACTAGACAGTATTACGCATTCACTGGTATAGAATATTTCACTCTGGGTGCTTTGAAAATGCAATGCTTCTGCAATGATGCAAGATTCTATGACTGATAGATTTTATGTGCCAACATCTGAGAAATGTTCATTGCACAAATGCAATAATTTTGGGGAAAGACCCTATAAGGAGATGAATGACTGAATTTAGAATCTGAGTATGTGGAGTACCAAGCTCACAAAAAGATAACGAACAAATATTATCAGTTAATTTCCATCTTCTTCCATCAAGATATGGACAGCATGTACATAGGAAAAGCCTTTTATAATCAAAGGAAAGAATGTCAGTATTCATGCCAAGATACACACAGAGCATTGGAAATCATGATCCCTGTGTAAACACAAATCCCTAGTAAACAACTCTGATGTATATTGGTGAAATATTGATGAAATATTGGAAATTGTCTATGCAATCGTCAATGTGTTTCTCTAAAATCACAACTACCAGTATGTTAAATTGGTTCTTATACTTTAAAAGTAGGATTGGGCTTTCAAGGGGGCTTGTAACTACATCTAAAACTGTTAAAACGCACCATACTTTAAAGAAGTACGTATCAAGTGTGCAATGACCCTTCAACCTAATGAAAACAAGGCACACTTCTGCCATTACTGTAACCCAAGGTGGAACAGGCTGGGTTTCTGGAGTTTATGGAAGGGCAGAGTTTAGGGATCTCACTGTCTAAATACAACAATAATAACCTTGGATTGCCCTCTTACTGACAATCTATGTCCACATATATAAGTGATGCCCCATTCATATGTAATAAGAGCATGAAAGAAGAAACAAGTAACCGAAACAGTAAACAATTAAAATGCCAATAAAATATGACAGGGATGGAGGAAATACTATCTGATCACAGATTATCCCAAAGACACTATCAGGGCCTAAATCATAAATTATATGGTAGATTCACTTTCCCCCCTACATATCAACAAGAGCTTCTGGGTGTGAATTTAATGATTCCCCTAGCCTCTGCAGCTCCATACTTCTCTTCAAGGTCCTCGATCCTTTTGGGGAATGCAAGGAAGTGCCAGCACAATCATAAGTAGGTCTACTGACAAGAAATTCCCATTTTCTTCAGTAGGACATACTTGCAGGAAAGTGGATGGCAGCCTGCATTAGTGAAGCATATACAAAACTCAGTTCAACAGACTTGGCAGTTTGTTGGGTTATATATTATGAAATTTTGCAGAATTCCTACTTTGATAGAAGGCTATTTAATTATTTAATTCAAATTAAGCCAGACAAACAAGACAAACTATACACTTGGGTTTTTAATGAGTTAGGTCTGAGTTCCCTAGACCCAGCTTGGGTTCCCACAACTTGGATTCCCACACAGCAACTGCAGGGAATAGCTTTTTAAAAAAATAAAAGACAGCCTACTTAGGCTTGGAACACCACTGGGTGGGGAGAGCTCCTGCCTCCTCCCAAGCCATTTTCCCACACCAAAACACTGCTGGAGTTATTCCCCCAGTTTTGTTGCTCTAACCCCCCCCCCAGTGCTGTTTTGGCATGGGAAAACAGCTCAGGGGGGAAGGCAGAAGCTCTTCCCCTCCCCCCAGCAGTATTCAAAGCCTATTTGAGCTCTCCTTAATTTTTAAAAACCATTTCCTTCAGCTGGGTCCAGGGAACCTTCACTTATATATTCTATGGATAGAATACTTTTCCTATGGATTTTCCCATGTAGTCTAAAATAAACTAGCAATTAAATATTGGTCTCTGGGCAAAAGACCTGCTTGCAATATCATGTTTCCATAAATTAATGAAATTGGCATGAATCCAAACACACAGTTCCTCTGACAAAGTGGTATTTTCATTTGTGAAAGAGGGGGCAGCAATTTTCACCAATTTCCCCTTCCAGTGAAGACCCTTCCTTTGCCCCATGCTGTTTGTGTGGGCCCTCAGGAACAAAATTTGGGGGAGCAAAGTGGGTGCAGCAGAAAGGGGAAACGGGAAAGCCTCACTCTGCAAAGATGGTTGGAGACATGCCACAATATTCTTGGCTATATCCAAGCATTTTACAACACTGCAATGTTTTTATTCAAATATTGCCTACCATCCAGCATTTCTACTCAATCAGTGCAGATATAGCATTAGAAAATGAGTGATCGGCTGGCTGATTCTTGGTAAACTCTTTTCAGAATTGCATCATCCATACCTTAATATTCATCCAAATAATAACATTTCAGAAATATATATATATGGTGTAAGAGGACTAAGGACAACATGAAAAATGATCAGGTTCAGTAAAACAAAATAGAATACACTCATACTAGCTGGTTTTCTCCAAGATATGTTCTATAAACAGCTGGTGCCTCTCTGATGCTCCAGCCTGTGGGGAGTACCTCTTTAATGATGTCTTCCATTCTCCTATGGAGACATCTCAAGGTATATTCTGTATCAGAAGCCTGCATCCTACTGGATCAGGTGGCAAGGAATAACTTTCTTTTCCATAAATAAATCCACTGGTAGAGAATTGTTTCAGTAACAATTTTTCAATGTGGAATCATACATACATTACAGAGACAGAACTCATCATGAACTATCCATAATGGTAGACCATTATGGTCTACCAACCATCTTCCTTCAAAAGAAAGGTGGTCCCACTTCTAGTTGCACAAAATTTTCTATGTGTCCATACAGGAAGCCTTTGAAATGTTAAAATATTAATACATAACATACCTGAATATGGTTGTGTAATGTACTCGGGCCTGACCGCGTGGCTCATGGGGGCTCCACGTGGCCCTGCTAACCTCAGAGCTTCTCTCCAGAGAACAATGGACTCAATGAATCCTAGCCTGCACCACTTGCTCAGCATCGCCCCCCACTTCGCCGGTTCCTGCTCGCTGCACCGCTGACTCCGAGTGCAGCACTGCGCCACTCCATGCTTCTGCAACTGCCGCCACCGCTCCCGAGCCTCCATGTGGACTCCGCAAGATGGCAGCCACATCCGAGAGCCTACCCACTTTCAACATCTCCCAACCCTCACAATGGGAAACCTGGCTGGAGACTCTTGAGAGCCACTTCACCATTCACAATGTCACCGATCCAGGTAAGAAGAAGGTGAACATCCTCCGGCACTGTGGGATAGATGCCGATCTTCTACTGAAGGACCTGATAGCGCCCCGGCTGACCAAAGATGAGTCGTACACCACTCTGGTCAAGGCGCTGATGGACCACCTGGCTCCCAAACCAACAACATTTGTGGAGCGGATGGACTTTTTTGCAAAGGTCCAGGGCCCCGACAAGTCTGCCTCCAACTTTCTTGCAGCCCTGTGGCGGGCCACCACAAGATGTTCATTCCCAGATTTGGCAGATGCTCTTCTAAATCAGTTCCTCATGTGCCTATGGGAGCCCAAGCTCCGGAGGAAGCTGGTCAGCCAAGACAACCTGGATCTTGACAAAGTGATCCGGGAGGCCACCACTTACAAGAAGGCCCATCAAGACCACCACATCAAGGCGGTCCACTGCACACAAGCAACTGTTGGTTCCGATGTCTCCAACAATGAGGGGATCCTCCAGGTGCAACGCCACCTGGCTCAGCGCTATCAACGCTTCTTGGGAATCTCTGCCGTGGCGAAAGCTGCCCCAACTTCCATGTCCTGCACAAGCTGTGGCGAAGCTCACGAACACTGGTCTTGCAGATTCTGAGATGCCGTCTGAAGAACTTGCCAAAAGGCCAGCCACATAGCCAAGGTTCGCTGCTCTAAAGGACAGAGACAGAGGACCATGGCTCAACTGGAGACAGACCTGCACTCCTGCGCTCCGCAGAGGGCATCGGCACTGGGTCTGGTCCTGGCTGCGCCCGGACTTCGATGCTCCACATGGGAACGCAAGACACCAGCATATTTAAAGGACTTTGTATGTGGGTGTCTTCGGACCAAGGGGGGAGGGGTGTAATTTACTCAGGCCCAACCGCGTGGCTCATGGGGGCTCCACGCAGCCCTGCTAACCTCGGAGCTTTGCTCCAGAGAACAATGGACTCAACGAATCCTAGCCCACACCAATCAGAGGGCTAGGCTCCTGGCTGTGAACCCATGGGACTCGCGGCCACTGTAAATAGCCTATTATGGTGTAGGGGTGTGAGTTTTGGGGTGTGGTTTCACGGAATATAAGCCAGCCTGCGAGCCGGCTAAAACTGTCTTGTTCTTCACCTAATAAAAGTATGAGAGCTGAAATCACTCGTTAGTCTCAGTACTTTTCAGTTGTGATTTACTCACAGACTTCTTTCTAATGCTTGTCTAGAATCCTGTACCATGTCAGTTCTCTATGTGCGGGTTTGCCTCTTACCCTGTATCCAGATATATTATTGCAACCACTGGAAATCTTCCTCACCACTCTGGAATGGTTCAGAATTCTCCCAATCCAGTGTTCTGTCCAATCTGTGCTTTGGCTTGCGGATGTTAGCTGCTGTTGTGAGGTATACTTTGTGTCCCAACCTTTGGCAGAGAGACATTAAAAAGTTCCATTTTTCCAGGCTGTACTGTTACAGTAATCAGAGTATGCTGGACTGTATGTGTGTCCAATTTCAGCTTACTATGTGTGGGGAGAAATGCCTTAACAGCTCTAATATCTGTTAGTGAAGGAGTGTTGAGACACATGTTTTTAATTCTAGGATTTTTTTTTAAAAAAAACCTTTAGTTTAAGAGAAGAGTTAAGGCAATTATAAGCCAATCATATACCCCCCCAACCATACTTCCTAGGAAGTAAATCCGTTAGAAGTTCAGTGGGATTTACTGCTGGGTACAGTTACTTAGTACTGCAATATGTTGTTGAAGGCTTAGTACTGCACTTTTGTGTCTCACTTTAAATTCTGTACCACGTAAGCAGCACAGACTCCTGCACTCCACATTTTTCACACTTACAATTTAGGCTCCATACAGTCCCCTCATACTCTAACAGGGGCAATGCACTCTAATCCAATCTGAAGCATCTGCTCATGATTTTTGTCATTATTTATATTGCATTGTGTGCAATTACAAGAAGAACGGTCTTTGTTCCAAGAAGCTTACATATCTGACATAAAAGGAACGATAAAAGGAAGTAGGGGAGGTAGAGATCAATAGCATAGAATATACATCCATTCTACTTCCACATGCTGTGACCGCCCCCCCTGCCCTCATTGGGCTCTCACCGTTAGCCTTCCGCTTCCCTCTACCTTGCAGGGCAGAGATGGAGCAAAACAAAAAGAAATCCATTTATAAACATTTATTCCAGCATGAGTTTTCATGAGTTAGAGCTCACGTCTTCAAGTACAATGGATTTTTTTTATTAATCCTCATCTTTATTCAGAAAATTACAGAAGGAGAGGAGTTGAGCAAACAGATGCCTGGTGTCATAAATCAGGTGTGATTCTCTGTGTCAGGGACTTGAATGGCTGAGGTTGTTATACATAAGGGACAATGACAGAGGTCAGTGGCTCTAGCCTCTTTCTCACGTGGAAAGATAAACAAATATGCAATAATGTAGGGTAAATAAACTAATTAAAGAAAAAGCCATATGAAATATGAAAGAATTAACTGTCATTAGTAAACGGTTATGGTATGATACAATATGTTAAGAACAGAATGAAGTTTGAGTCTGGTGGCAACTTTAAGACCAACAAAGTTTTATTCAGGGTATGAGCTTGAATACTTTGAATAGCTCATACTTGGAATAAAACTTTGTTGGTCTGAAAGGGGCCACTGGACTCAAACTTTGTTCTACTGCTTCAGACCAACACGGCTACCCACCTGGATCCATGTTAAGAATAGTTTCTTAAAGGTGAGTCCTCTTAGGTTATTAGAAATTATAATAAGGGATGAAATTCTAGTCTTGATTTAAACTGGGATGATAGAAAGCACTTTCACTTTTGTATGTTCCCTTTGAGGTTGTTTTGTCAAACAGTGACTTTCAGATCTGTGATAGTACATCCAGGTAGATTAAAATGTTTAGGGACGAAATTGATTTGTAGGTCTGTTGCCAGGTATGGTTTCTGGGTTTGTGTCTTTGTTGGGTGGTCCGTTATTATTGGTATGATGCTGTTTTAAGTTAAGGGGGCTATCTAGGGATGCCAGCTTCCAGGTGGGACCCGGGGATTCCTGGAATTACACTTCATCTGCAGACTACAGAGATCAGTTCCCCTGGAGAAAATGGATGTTTTGGAGGGCAGGCTCTATGGCACACCTCAGTGAGGTTGTTACCCCTGTTTTACCATTTCGTTACCTATGTAGCATAAATTGACCACACGTTACACACTACGAATTAAAATTTGAACTATGTCATCATTTATCTTTAAAACACAATATAATTTCAGCAATGAAAGGAACAAAGGCACCATCACAGGCAATTTTAAATGCTGTGTCTTGGTCCTTTTCCAACTGAATGTTCAGAAACATGGGCAACTCACAAGAGAGCTTCTCTGTACCAAGTTTCATACTGATAGGACACATTATATCTAGACATAGAACTTGGAGGCTTTATGATGCTAAAAATCCACTATAGAGCCACAGCTGTGATTCTTGTAATCTACAGATAGTTTGGGGCAAAGCACATGGCTCACTATAAGCAGATGGGTTGAGGTTTGCTGTTTGCTCGGATAATGCAGTTGTTTGGATGTGATTTAGCAGAATGCTAACCCTTGTTCCTGACAGGTTTGCTGACAGGCTGAAAGGATGTGGTGAGGCCAAAACAGATCAGAAGGCGAAAGGAATAAATAATACAAAAGCCCGCAAAAGGAACTACAGAAATGATTGTATCCTACTGAGGAGATGGCAGCCCTTCCTACAGCCTGCAACATGTCTGTCATATGATGGTGTCTACACATCTGCCTTTGTTGTGGAAGAAGCAGACTGTGCAGAACAAACTGTGCTGAAAATACTGGACACTTTCTAACCTCACTAAGGAAGTGTAATATATGTTGTCGAAGGCTTTCACGGCCAGAATTCATTAGCTGTTGTAGATTTTCCAGGTTGTCTGGTCGTGGTCTTGGCATTGTAAGACCTGACGTTTTGCCAGTAGCTGTGACTGGCATCCTCAGAGGTATAACACAGAAAGACAGAGTACTCTCTGTGTCAAGGTGAGAAAAATGGTAGGCAGGTAATCTATATCTACTCAGGAAGGTGGGGTAGGGCTGAGTCATTATCATGTAGGAGTTCCCCAGGCTGTGAAACATGCTAGTGGAGGAGCTTTCCTGAGGAGGTTTTTTTGCATATGGATTGTTTCCTGAGGAGGTTTCCTGTTTCCTGAGGAGGTTCTTTTGCATGTGGATTGGCGGTTGAAATTCTAATCTTATCTGTCGTGCTATTGTCAGGACAGGAAACCATGCCTTGTTTATTTTTAAACTTTCTTCTTTCTTGTTGAAATTGTTTTTATGTTTATGAATTTTAATGGCTTCCCTGTGTAATCTGACATGCTAATTGGATGTGTTGTCCAGCTTTTCAGTGTCTTTTAACAAAATATTGTGTCCTGTTTGGGTTAGGCTATGTTCAGCCACTGCTGATTTTTCGGGTTGGCCAAGTCTGCAGTATCTTTCATGTTCTTTTATTGAACTATTAAACCATAGGTAAAAGAACTGAAGAAAAACAGTCTCCCACAGGAAAAGTGCTTTTGCCATATATCAAAGGACTCACTGCTCAGATGGGAAAACTTATGTAAAAACACAACCTACAAACAGTATTCAGACCCACCAGAAAAATACAACAGTTGCTACGATCAGCAAAAGACAGAAGAGACCCCGTCACTTCTGCAGGAGTATACCGCATACCATGCAGTTGTGGACAAGTTTACATCAGGACCACACAGCGTAGCATTCAGGCATTCAGGCAAGACTGAAAGAACATGAAAGTCACTGCAGACTTGGCCAACCTGAAAAATCAGCAGTGGCTGAACATAGGCTCTACATGTGACAATAGCACTACAGATAAGATTAGAATTTCAACAGCCAATCCACATGCAAAAGAACCTCCTCAGGAAACAGGAAACCTCCTCAGGAAACAGCCAATCCATATGCAAAAGAACCTCTTCAGGAAAGCTCCTCCATTAGCATGTTTCACAGCCTGGGGAACTCCTACATGATAATGACTCAGCCCTACCCCACCTTCCTGAGTAGATATAGATTACCTGCCTACCATTTTTCTTCTCGCCTTGACACAGAGACTACTCCGTCTTTCTGTGTTATACCCCTTAGGATGCCAGTCACAGCTACTGGCGAAACGTCAGGTCCTACAATGCCAAGACCATGGCCAGACAACACTGAAAATCTAGAAGAAGAAGAGTTTGGATTTATACCCCGCCCTTCACTGCCCAAAGGCGTCTCAGAGCGGCTTACAAACTCCTTTCCCTTCCTCTCCCCACAACAGACACCCTGTGAGGTAGGTGGGGCTAAGAGAACTCTAACACAAACTGTCCTTGAGAGAACAGCTGTGCCAGAGCTTGTGACTGACCCAAGGTCACATCAGCAGGTGCAAGTGGAGGAGTGGGGAATCAAACCTGGTTCTCCCAGATAACAGTCCGCGCACTTAACCACTACACCAAACTGGCTCTCACTGCTATCTATAACAGCTAATGTAATATCTTATCTCTCTAGAGTTCAAGTGACACCCAACACAAGGCTGAGGTGTAAGGCTCCCAGTCACATTCAGTTTCCTATCCCCTGCAGCACTAAACCTCTCTTATGTGAGGAAGAACATACCTGTATAGTTCAAATGTCAACTCTCTGCTGCCACAGACATTTCATATTTTGCTACAAGGGCCTTTTCACACTCTTTTAAAATCTCCAGATGAAATCTATATTTAGTTCAGGAAATATAACATTGGGGAGAACAGAATACATAGGGATGAACACCAAAAGTCTGTTCACCACTAATGGTCACTGTCAAACCAAATGCTCCTTCACAGACCCTCTACAACTTACTGACAGTGAGAGTCTTATTTTGCTTGATTGTATGCCAGAATAACAAAAATAGCAGTGAGCAAAATGTTTTTGTTACTGTCAAGAAGACAGGATTACGGAAATAAGGAAGCCAAAAAAAAGATATTTGTCCTGAATCTCGATCAAAAGACTAAAAGGAACAAATAATATAAATAATAACCAAGTTAATACAACATTGCCTAGGCAACATGAGTTGCTTTCTTCCCCAGTTTCACTAACACACCCCAAGGAAACATCAGATTGCCTCAATCACATACTGAAAAGGAGGATTCAGTTTCCCATCTCATACTAAATTTCTGATATGGATATTTTGAAATTGAGCTCACTCTCTTCCAGGATGCCAGTCCCTACATGTGGATCAGAAATGGTTTAGTGACATTGGCCTTTCTCTTGTCCTACTCTCAAGGCCAACCTGGGCTGAGGATCCTCTAGTGTCAGAATAGCAGACAGACAGGCACAAGCGAAAGGGTGACTCTTCTCTTCATACCTCACTTGGTTCCATGTCACTGAGCTGGCAAAACACTAGAGTTGGCCTATCCTTTCTCCTGTAAGGATGGTAAGAGGTGGAAGGAGAACCCCAACTCGACCTGTAAGCCATCCATCCTGAAACAGGGGCAGATATGAGGAAAATTTTGCACCATACGAATTATGTTCCCCTTCTGCTTCCTGGATGGCAGTGGGAGCTGGGAGAGGAATGAAAATACAATCTGGGTCCAATGCTTTTTTTTTTTTTTTTTTAAGGGCCAGTACTCATATATACAGTTGTGCTGATTTCTACCAATTCCCCCCTCACTCAGCAGATCCCCACCAGGCTGTTCCTGGTGGTCCACTCTCTCTTTCTTTGTCTGAATGAGGTGGGTCAGTACACAAGAATCAGAATTTGGAAGAGTTCTCCATTCAAAAAAGAGCCGGTACTCAGTACCGGTGAGTATCATCACAAACAAAGTCTTGTCTGGGTATATTCCAGAACTTGTGTTTTGGAGTGCATTGTCAGCAGCTCAGAAAGCCAGCTGGTTTATTTCTGCACCCCAGATTATCGCTCTAATCTTCTCCACAAGGATTTATACATGGTGCGTTGAATTGATCAGTTTTAAGGATAAAGAAAACTGGGCTGGCTCCCAGAGTGAACTGAAAGCAGAGGCAGCAGCTGGTGGAGAGCGGGAGATTCTGCCTCCCTGGTTTCCATTGACTTCCCTGTCTTGGAACTTCTTTTGCCAGGTTTTAAAAACCAATTATTTATAAAAGATTCTGGCCACAGTTCCAAGGTCTCTATGTGATTTCTTCATACTGTTTCTGACCAGCAGTTCCCAACAATGCATAATCTGGCAGCTTGCTCAAATTAGCCCAGCAGAGAGTTTCTGTGGGAAGTTATATGATTATACATATACAGACTTCATGCCTTTGGATCATGACTTTTGCTTTTATGCTAGTGACTGATATTCAGCTCATCCTTTTGTTCTACCTAGATAAACCACTAGGCTGACATGCTAGAATGATTCCCTTCATATCTAAATATATCCCATAGCAATGCATATCTATTCAACTTTATTTATTTAAAATATTTTATGCTGCCTTTCTGGGTGGCTTATGGTTCCCAAGATGGCAAACCATTAAAAAAATTAAAACAAACTTTTAAAACACATAGTATAAAATCAATTAAAAACAGCAATTAAACCACATACAAAGTTTAAAAAACATACATGGGATGGAGGGTCAGGGAGGGAACTCCGGATGAAACTGATAAGTCTTCATCCACTGGTGGAAGAGAATGATAGAGGGGGACAGACAGATCTCCTTGGAAAGGGAATCCCATAATTTTGGTGCCACAACTGAGAAGGCTTTTTCTCAGGTTGCCATTCATCTAACCTCAGATAGTCAGGGCACCCAAAAGAAGGGCCCTTAAAGATGACTGCAGTAGTTCAGTAGCTTCATATGGGAGTATATAATCCTTAAGGTATGTTGGTCTCAAACTGAATAAGACTTTAAAGGTCAATACTAGCACCTTGAATTGTGCCTGGAAGCTTACTGGGAGCCAGTGTAGGGGAGAGCGAGACTGGAGTGGTGGCCATATCATGCCCCACTTCAATCAGCATTCTGACTGTAGGATTTTGTACCAACTGTAGCTTCCTGACAGTCTTCAAGGGCAGTCCCACATACAGTACATTGCAGTAGTCTAGTCTAGTTATTAACAGGGTGTGTACAACAGAGGCAAGATCCTTAACAAAGAAAAGCTGCAGCTGGTGAGGCAACTTTGGCCACCCCTGCCACCTGCTTATCTAACAGAAGGCCCAGGTTTAGCAGTACCCCCAAGTTATGAACTTGCTACTTTAGGAGTAATGCAACCCTGCTCAGAGTAGGAGACACAAATTCCTGGGGCAATCCTTCAGCCCACAAGTAGCTCTTCCATTTTTGTCAGTATTAAGTTTCAGCTTATGAGTCTTCAATCTGCATCTATCTCATAACTGCCTCCAGGCATCAGTTTTTGGTCTCCACAGGCCTTCGGGGATCTGCTAGAAGTATGAGATAGAGATTAGCATAATCTGCCAGTGATTTCATGTAGGGGGACAAAAAGGCATGGGGAACAAAATGGAACCTTGCAGGACCTGTAGGCCAGGACCTGAGCAGCAGTCTCTTAGCACCACCATCTAAAACCTACTTTTCAGGACTGAAACCATTGCAGGATGGAGCCTCCCAGTCATAACTCTGAAAGGTGGTCCAGAAGCATACTATGACTGATGGTATCAAAAACCACTGGCATGTCCAAGAGTATCAACATGGCTCCATCCCCCTTTCCATTTCACTGTACAGTTCACCCACCAGGGTAACGACGGCTGTTTCAGTCTCATAACCAGGCCTGAAACCAGATTTGAAAGAATCCAAGTAATCCATTTTGTCCAGGAATCCCGGGAACTGTCCTGTGACCATGCATTCTATCACCGTGCTCATGAATGGTACATTTGAGGCTGGATGATATTTATTCAGATATTCTGGATCCAGAGTAAATTTCTTTTATTTTTTTAAAAAAATCTCAAACAAAGTGGGATACAAAAGGGAAGAAAGGGCAGGGGGAAATATAGATTCATCAGATTTATCAAATATTATGGGTTATTACATACAACAAGCAAAATCAGATGTATTATTAGATGTAATACATATTTCAAATACAGAAGCAGACAATAAAACATCAATATTTGTGTTTTGGGATGGGTTCTCTCTTTAAAAGAATGAACAAGAACTTTCCTAATGTTAGCGATAATCTATGAAGAATAAGAGAGATTACATTTTTAATAGTCAAACAAACATCCAAATTAAAATTAAATCATCATTAAAACCTGAATATTGTCTTAATCATTTTTCTAAATCTAAGTTTTACTTTTACTAAATATTTAAATACTCGTGGAACACTAAATAAAAATATTAAAACTATAATCAATAACTTTATTACCTTTAATATGATATTCAGATAATTCCAAAACTAAAAAAAATAAAAATTAGCTATTCCCATAATATTAGTAAGATTGCCATTTCTATTGAAATTCTTTCAATTGTCTTCTGTTTACATAATTAGTTAGTTTTGCCAATGTTGCATAGTCAGATAGTTTTTCTTTCCAGATCTCTAATGTAGGACATTCTTCTATCTTCCATTTCATTGCAAATCTGGCAGCTGTCAACATCTATTTAAGTAGGTCTTGGGAAGTTCTATCTATACTGTCTGGTAAGATCCCCAGTAACATAGTCTCCCGTTTAATCGGGAATATGGTTTTTAAGATATTTTGAATTTCTTCATATATATTTTCCAGTATCTTTTTGTCTTGATGCCAAGTATTAAGAGAAAACTGGTACAATATGTTTTACTGATGATACATCACCCCAAAAGATACTGAAAAGATGAACAAGAATTACAAATGGGCTTGCTGGGAATGTAAAGAAGTAGATGGCACTTTTTATCATATGTGGTGGACTTGCATCAATTTAATTATGCAGAGTTTGACTTGTTCTTCTTTGGAATCATATTAAAGCAACAACTTGTAAATTCGTCCTAATAAATGGCCTTTAGATTGTGAGACAATTTTTTCAAAACCAGTCAGTTCATTAATGATTCCTCTCTTAGTACAGATATCATTTTTTAATCTGGAAGCAATTTGAAAATCCACCATTAAAATAGTGGGTGCAACACCTCCTGGTTGAAGAACTTTAAATTGTAGTAAACTTGTGGGAAGGCATTTCACACTGAAATTGTCTGGGATACTTCATGCATTTTACTTTTTCTGACAAACAGACTTATCTCTTTGTTGGCAAAAATATGTACATAATATTTGACTAGTGGAATCCCATTTCATCACAGGTATCATCCAAGAACGCTACTGCAGCTTTGCTTGAATAGCCCTCTTGGAACCCTGCTAGACGTTCAGCAGCCAAGCCCAGTACAGATAAGAGTCCTTGGGCCAATCCGCATTTAGCATTTGCTTCATTGTTTTACCAAACCCACACTGGAACAGGAAAAGATGCAGTTCAAAACCACATTCAACTATCCCAGGCCAAGACTGCAGAGCCGCCGCCCCCCCGAATGGCCATAAAACAGCCATAAATCTATGCAGACAGCCACAATAAAACCAGAGATCAAACAAAGTGAAAGCAGCATGCAGTCTGGACACTGCCATGAAATGTGACACTCAAAGTGAAAGTGGCATGCAATGTAGATGGGAATTTCTGTTCCAGTGTGAGTTTGGTAAGACAGCGGAGCAAATGCTAGATGGAGATCGGGCCCTTTACACTTTGCTTGAACTGAGAGAAATGCAAAGTTATCTGAAGGACCGTGAGCTAAAACGGAGAGAAGTTGTCAAAGGAAGGTGTTGGTTCTCAACTTTGCAGGCGCCTCAGGGCTCAGTGTGAGGAGGGTGCTGCAAAGATATTCCCCAGGAGTATTCAGAGGAATTTGCCTGACAGACTTAAGGGCAGAAATAGAAACAAATATGAATAAAAAATGAAAATGAATAGTGTTCTAATGAATATAATTAAAAGAACAGAACTTGTGGAATGAAAATGAACATTTTTTTTTTAAAAAAAACCCTGTATATCTCTAGGAAAGAACCAAAAAGGGGGGAAATGTATCTTCATTCCTAGCCTTAGTCTCTGTGACTAAGCTGTGAGTCACTGTGATTCTTATGTAGATATACCTTGATGAATCACATATAGACATATATAAGGGATTCTGCCTAGAGCCATTTGCAAAGTTGACTGTATTCCACTATACAATGGGAACACAGTGCTAGCAGGAATCAGAGTTGGTACCCAACCATTCTTGGACAGAGTTGGGTCACCACTTTTTACCAAACAGATGCTCTGGGCCTTTAGCAGCTGAACAGCAGGCAGATACTAAGCTTTTGCCTGCAAAAAATTGTAGTGACACAAAAAAATTCACTGCTTGATTTGTACCTGTAAAGCAGATCCCAGAGCCTCTGTCCATTAAAGATAGCAACTCAGTGACAAAACTTTGAAGCTGGAGTCCCTTGCAGTCGACGCGTATTTCGATTGGCAGCCCAGCACAAACATCTAAGGGCACACCCCTTGCCCATCCCAAGAGGTCCTTCTTTATTTAACCAGACCGACTAAGAAGATCTAATGAGTCTGCTGGGGTATATCATAAGCCCTATGGACGGGTTTGGAGAATTAGTCACTCTCTGTGGACTGTCTCAGCATGCACAATACAACCCAGAGCAGATTCACCATAGTCAGTTTCAATGGTGATGTTGAATGTAGAAATAATTTTTGGCTACTCAGAACCAAATACTTCCCAGAAGTGTGATCATCTCCTGTATGACAGCATTATTTGTTGTTAGGGCTTTTCTTTTTAAATGCATATGCCATAAAAATTCAGGCTTTTTCAGTACAGGCAGGGTCATGAGCCAGCAAAGGGGGAAGCAGAGGCATGTTTATATTCTCAGTCCAGACTGTCATCTGTGCAGTTTACAAATGTCATAGAGAGAAAGCTAGATTTGACAACAGTTTGAACTTCAGCCCACAGCTGGAAAGTGAGTCAAACTTTGTAGCTGGGAACAAAGGATTACAGATCAGGAGGACACTCATATTCTGTTCATAACTGGAACTCATTAATATGGATGCTGGTTCATAAAAATATTATCAAGATTATGGAAACCATTCCGGAAAAAGGCCTCTCAACCTAATCCTGATTTTATAATTAATCAAAACATTTACAAAGGGTTATGAAATGGCTAGGAAATTTTTCAGTGTCAGGTCATGACTAGTAATCTCAGAAAGTTTCAAGAACACATTTGCAGAGTCAAATAAATACACAGTGGTGTGTCAGAGTTCCCCCCATCTGTAGAGGAAGAATCCAGATTAGTTTCACATACCAAAAATATCTGGAAGCACTCTGGAGAAGCATCAAACTCCTGCCAGTGGACTGAAGTGACAGATGGTTCTATGAGCTCCTGTCTCTGGTCCCAGCTCCTTCCAACCTAGCAGTTCGAAAGCAAGAAATTGCAAGTAGATATATAGGTACTGCTTCGGTGGGAAGGTAACTGTTCCATAAGCCTCAGCATTTAGTCATGCCAGCCACATGACCACAGAGAGGGTCAGCACTGGAAACGGAGATGAGCACCACCCCCTAGAGTCGGATTCCACTAGCTTTTGAGCAAGAGAAATCTTTACCTTAAACCCATTGAAACAACAGGCTTAGAGTGTAGTAACTCCGTATAGCATTGTACTGTCCATGTCTAAAAAATTCAAGTAAGAGAATCAGATATAGGAAGGCAAAATACATTAATTTTTGGCCTAATTTCCTCTGGCCTACTGGCCAAATAAATGCAAGGTGATTGAATGCTGCTCCATAGAAAACAATTACTCTTGCCATAGAAAGTTGGTACATAATGGTGAGGCTAGAGTAAAATCTTTCTCCTTGAAAGCTAGTTTCCCATGTGGTGAGACTTAATCAGATTCACAGCCCTACAGTAGAGCTTCATATCTCTCCAACGTCATCTTTCATAAACTTGGAATAGCCTTTTCAACTATCTGCTTTCAGTTGATGCCAACAACCAGGTTAATGGGCTGTTATATGTGAAAGCCTGTTGCCCCGCTCCTATGTCTTTGTGGAGACTCAGAACTGGAGAATTTAGAACTCTGGTGCCTTATATTCTATTCTGTCCCCTGTACTTGGAACCCAGATCTAAGACCCTTGTGGACATTTTAACAAGCCTCAACATGTGTTCAGCTGACATAGATCCATGTGTCACTTACTGGGTATCAGTGTATGTCCTGGCTGCAAAGAAGATTTGGGCTAGAGCCATGCTTAAAGCCTAACCCACTGTAGCATTGCATTTCTTATGGTTTTGTGTATTTGGCCTAGGATTTTTTATAAGATTTTAATCTCATTTTAATTGCATTAACTGTAATCTCTAATTCCTATATTTTATGTTCCAACTATTTATATCTTTTGATCATAACAGCTTGTAGCCATAAGCAGTAAACTTCTCTCTCTCAATCAGATTCACAGTGTAATCTAAAACAGGGTTACATCCTTCTAAACCTATTGAAATAAGGGTATAACTCCATTTAGGACTGTCAGTTCCAAGTAATTGCACAGAGGATCAGCCTGCATAAGGAAAATTGGAATTGAAAACATGTATGGGGACATATTTTTTTAGAGTTACAGTCTAAACATAACTCACCTGGAAAATAATATGACAACTTTATCTTGATATGCCATTACACACCATACTTCATTGTCCCTTTTATAGGAATATTTGATCTCGTTTTATTACTCCACTTTTAGATGATAAAGAGTTGGCATTCTGATGGTATTATTCACTTTCTTCTGTACAATTCTAATTGTGAAATAACTGAGATTGTTGCAAAAATTTTACTTTATGCAATCAGAAGATGAGGTCTGAATAGCTAAGTGTAAGTGACTGATGTATCTTAGAATTTTGCTGTATTCCTGTAATGTTTGTGCTTTCAATGCCAATAAAGGTTTGTGTGTGTGTGTGTGATATGCCATTATGAGATTTGTGTAGTTTAAGAGTTTTGATTTTGCTTATTTTACATATATGCACGCCTAGACGGAACATTTTTTTTTAAAAAAAATCATGTGCAATTCAGCCAAGGAAGATGGAATGTTTATATTTTGAAATTTTCAGGATAGCGATATTGCACTATTTATGCTTTACATCTGAAGCCATAAGAAGGCCCAGAGGTTCTAAACACAGCCAAAATTTATATGCAAAATGTATCCTTCAAATTTTCTAAGAACTGCCAAACACTGCCAGGATTTGTAGCCAAGATTCAGTTAATCTCCATTAACCTGTTTCATTGGTTTCACGTAGGGAACCAATCAATGCAGAGGAGCACTACACATAAAGCACAATCATGCTTATGGGAATAAACCACATCATCTCTTCTATCATAGGCCACATATAGCACAACTCTCAAAAGGCATTTACAGTGCAGAGGCATCCCGAAGGAGGAGGAGGAGGAGGAAGGAGAAAGGAGGAGGAGGAGTTGGTTTTATACCCTGCTCTTCACTAAGGCGTCTCAGAGTGGCTTACAATCACCTTCCCTTCCTCTCCTCATAGCAGGACACTCTGTGAGGTAGGTGGGGCTGAAAGAGTTCTGTGACTGACCCAAGGTCATCCAGCTGGCTTCATGTGGAGAAATGGGGAATCAAACCTGGTTCTCCAGATTAGAGTCCGCCACTCTTAATTTTTATTTATTTATTTATTTGGATTTATATCCTGCCCTCCCCTGAACGGACTCAGGGCAGATTCCAACAGTATAAAATACAATACAATGAAAACCACATTAAAACACAATATAAAATAACATAGCTCATATGTACCATAAAACTCTAGTAAAAAAACCCAGATACCTCAGTACTAGAATGGTAATAGAATTTAAATTTGTTGGAGATCTATAAGATTTAGGTTCTCTGACCCAAGCTACAGATGGGGGCTGACCCGGGGTGGGGGATGCCCACTGCCTCAACTGAAAGCCTGGTGGAAGAGCTCCATCTTGCAGGCCATGTGGAATTATAATAAATCCTTCAGGGCCCTGGTCTCACATGGAAGGTCATTCCACCAGGCATGGGCCTGGGCTGAAGAAGCCCTGGCCCTTGTTGAGGCAAGTCGGACATTCCTGGGGCCAGGACCCAGGAGATGTTGGTTGGTGGACCTTAATGCTCTACAGGGCTCATATGGGAGGTGGTCTCAAAGGTATGCTGGCCCCTGGCTGTATAAGGCTTTGAAGGTAAGTACCAGCATCTTGAAATGGTCCAGAATTCGATAGGCAGCCAGTGTAGATTGCACAGCACCAAGTGGATGTGCGCCTGCACAGACGTCACCATCAACACGCGTTGCCATGTTCTGCACTAGCTGCAGCTTCCGGAGCAGAGTCAAGGGCAGCCCCATGGAGAGTTACAGTAATCCAATCTGGAAGTGACCATTGCAGGAATCACTGTAGCTAAGTCTTGGGAGGTGAGATATGGGGCCAACTGCCTGATCTGCCTCAGATGAAAAAAGGCCAACCTGGCAGTAGCAGTAACCTGGGCCTCCGTAGAAAAAGAGGCATCCAGGGACACCCCCAGGCTCTTTACTCCCAATGTCAGGACCAATGGAGCCCTGTCAAAGGCTGGGAGCCTGATCCCCTGTCCCAGTCCCCCACGGCTCAGGTACAGGACCTCTGTCTTAGATGGGTTTAGCTTCAGTCGGTTCTGATGCAACCATCCAGCCGCGGCCTGTAACTCCTCCTCCACATCTCCAGGGGCCGTATCTGGGTGGCTGTCCATCAGTAGATAGAGCTGGGTGTCATCTGCGTACTAGTGACACCCCAGCCCATACCTCTGGATAATCTGCGCTAGGGATCGCATGTAGATACCGAATATCATAGAGTTAATGCTAATAACTCTGCACAGACATTCTATTTATATTGGTGGCCCTGTGAGGAAGCTACCTTTTCACAAAGAACAGGAAAGGGATCACCTGGAAAGAAAGAATGTATCCTACAATAGTATAAGGGTCTATACTTTCATCTGTGAAATGCTGGAGAACATCAGATTCCATCTTGACTTGTTCCATTGTATTCACAAACAAGGTGTGATTTCTGTGAGCTTAAATTTTTGCTGTATAGGAGCTCAAGTTCTTCATTACATTAAGAAGAATTATGGTCTGTTTGTATTTAACACCCCAGTCCTATTTACTTGGAAGTAAGTTCTGTAAAGACTCCCTTCAACTATATGATTTTCTGATCCAAGCGTAAAAGTGGAAGTCTGAAGACAGATATGCTTTCAGATCTTTGTGTTAATCTTAAAAACAAATCATATAACTGCTAACATTGCAAATGCAACAGCCTTGAAATCTGGCTGGTCCTTTGGGACAGTCTGGTTTTTGCAAAACCGCAAGTTTCTGCTGGAAATGAGCAACTTGTAAAATTCCATAGTATCTCAAGAGGCAACCTTGGCTGTTGTTCTTTCCCTTAAGATCCTGGGAAACTTAATTCAACCCAGCTCACAGTACAGACAGGTACAAAAGGACACAAAACATGCACCACTTGTTGTGAAGTTTAAAATGTAAAAGGTTACTAGTTCTAGAGAGGAACGTGTGCAGCACGTCCTGCTAATGCGAATACACACTTATAGAAAAACATTATTTGGATCTGATATCATAACACAGTTGCTGCAAAATGATGATCCCTCTAATCAGGTCCTGCCTGGTCACAAGCTGGTCCACTGAGCCACGTAACCCAGCACACATGGCAAAGTCACATGCTCTCAAGGAAAGCCTTACATGTTATATGTTTGCCAGTTAGTGTACACCAAGGTAAATTGGATACCTACAAGTCTCAGGTTACAAACATATATAAAAACGATTAAACAAAATATATATTTGATATTACAATGCACTTAAATAGTTCATTAAAAACAAAATAGGCCTTTAGGCCATACAGGTCATAAACTGTGTGGTATGCATAACATACAATGCAGAATATTCGTAGTAGCATACTTTGCAGTACACATTGCATACAATGCAGTATACTCTTAGTAGCATTGTTTGAAACCAATAAAATTGGACCAGATGCATTTTGGACATGAAGGCCTTCTTCAGTGCCCCCAATTTAATACCACATATACACTAGATGAATTTGCATTGTATCTTAGCCATGGCCGAGGACAGACTGGCAATTTGCCCCGGGAAGGGACCCGGGCTGACAACGACTCAATATCGGATTAAATGGAATGTTCACACAGGCACATCTGCCTGGCGTCCCCCACCTGTAGCCTACCGGTGCTGTTGCGCTTCACTGCCGGATTAAAAAAAACACCTGATAAAAGCCGTCGCAAATCCAAAAGCCTGCATTCGTCGCGCGTTTCTCCGCTTCCAGGGAGTCTGAATGCGCAGGCGAAAAGCTGGGCGGAAGCCGCGTTGGGCATGAGGCAGCAGCACTGTGATTGGCTGTGCTCCGCTCCACTGCCCAATGTGGTGCCGGCATTGCAGGACAAAAAAAAAACACCCGGCAAAATGCGCTTATGCGCATGAGCGCATGAGCGTTCATGCGCACATACACCCATACACCCACAGCTGAATTAATGGGGAAACGGCGAATATAGCACACCTCCGGCGCAGCAGTCTGAACGCTCCTGCATGCCTCCATCCCGTATCTTCCGGCAGCGGCGCCCGCTGTGTGGACGGGAAAACCCGGTATAGTTTAATCCGGTTTTTTTTTTGCCATGACTGGCTACCGGGGCAAATTGCCAGTCTGTCCTCGGCCCATATATGGTATTGTGGGGGCGTTCCAAAATATACACTACTAGGAATAAGGCCTGACATTAAAAACCCCAATACTCAAAAACCAGTGGAAGAACATTTTGATCTTCCAGGTCATTCTATTGCTGACCTGGCAGTCCTCAAACAGAGAAGGATCAAGGGGAGATTACAACTGTGAGATTGTCTTCACAAATGAATTTCACAGATTCAGAACAATGGACTCCCCAGGGCTCAATAGCATTCTTATCTTATTACAGATGCTAATTTTCTCCTCTCAAGCACTTCTCCTCTGCTGGAATCAAGCTGATAACGATGCCCATTGTACCTTTGCATCCTGAATTCCTTCTTTGCAACACCCCTCCCACCTTCTGACTGGGACCTAAGGACTTAGGGATCTCCATTCTGACTTGTATCTGACAAAGGGAGCTTTGATTCTCAAATACTTATACTCTCAAAATCTTGTTGCTTTCTAAGGTGCTGCTGGATTTGAATCTAGCCGTTCATCTGAGCCTACCTTAAAAAGTCACATTTGAAATGTCCTTCACCATAATAGAAAGACTTTCTGCACATTCTGATGTTGCAGTAGGCACTGTGGGTCAAGTGAAGTGAAACCATACATTATAATTTTACTCACAATAGCTGTGTAACATTAAAAATATATGTATTGCCAAGTGTAAAATGAGATCCTCTGGCTTAAGGCCCTGAGATAATAAGCAAGAATGCTGGTTCTGACTCTTGCTTTCATTATTTGCAAAACACCATCCTATCCTTTCACAAACATCACTGCTCTCAAGATTTGCAGCAGGGTATGAGCTTTTGTGCATCCCTGCTCACTTCTTCAGTGACTCACGAAAACTCATACCCTGCCATGAATTTTGTAAGTTTTTAAGGTGCTATGGATTCTTGCTCTTTTCTACTGCTATAGACAGACTAACAAGACTACCCATCTCGATCTATCACTGTTCTAATTTAGGTACAGTACTATCAGAAAATGCTTCTCAGATTGAGATGCAAGTGGCACCAGTAAGCGAGAACCCAACGCATTTTTGAGAGAGGGAGTGTGATCAGCTGCGATCTTGTCTAGGGTTGCCAGGTCCCCTCGCCATGCAGGTGGGGGAATTTGGGGGGTGTTCTGAGGCGTCCCTAATGCAATGACATTACCTGGAAGTGATGTTATCATTTTGGCAATGTCATATAGCGATGCTCTGGTTTGAGGGCAAAACTCTATGGCTTTAGGGTAAATTTACCATAGAGTTTTGCCTTCAAACCAGAGCATCCCATGTGATGTCCCCAAAATGATGATGTCACGTCTGGATGACATCATCACACCAGGGATGTGGGGAAGTTGCTGTTTGGGGGCAGGGTTTCCCCCACCAGCCAGCTGGCAGGTGGTGGGCTAAAGCCCTGAAAACCAGGGGAACCTCTGCCGGGATCTGGGGACTGGCAATCCTAATCTTGACTCTCTCAGGCTGCAGAGGAAAGGACACAAGTAGAACAAAGGAGAAGCTGCATGAGTTGGCTATCCCTAGGAGCTGGAGAACTATGTCCAAAGAGGGGTCTAGTGAGGGAGAGATGGAACATATTTTCATAACATTGGCAAAACACCATGATGTTTCTATTTCCCAACAATTATGACTGAGAAAGTTGCTTTGGCCATATCTTGTAGTGGGTTGAGCCAGTTCATACTTCCCTGCATTAAAACATAGCAATGAAAGAATGATAATGAGACTGTCCAAATCCCAATTTCTTCCCAAACTGTAGCAATTGTAGCTATACCTTTAGCTCTTTGCATAGGAACTCGGCCTAGCCACAAGTATTCAAGGCCTATGGCACATTCTTCTTCTGTTTATGAGATTGCCATTTGTACAAAATGAGGGCTGCACCATTTATCTGACATTTGATACTTGTTTTCAGAATTTGTGGGATCTTTAACCATTACTGGGCTCCTGTTGTGTGTGTTTTTGTGGAATACCATGAAAACCACCAATGGAAGATTTAATACAAGAAGACAAAGCAAAAGTAACTAGATATACTGCCAGAAAATGATGACGAGAAGGATTGTACTGTAAATATTCACTGGAAAAAAATCTAAATACTTTTACATGAATAACAGTTTCTATTTTCCTTGTATAATTTGTCTTGTCCCACCAGCCAAGGACACTGTGTACCTGTTCCGTTCCACAGTTTTCCCTTAGAGATTTAGTTCCATGGGGGTACTTGATATGCCAGCTTCTTCTTAAAAAAACACACAAACACAAACAAAAACAAAACTATTTCTAAACAAAAGACTTACTGCTGCAGGGTTTATTTCAATTTCCTAATATTTTATCCTACATTTCTCCTGAATCTGGAGGACCATGAGAATGAAATCAGCATGTTATTAAAAAAACAATTAACACAAATCATTTTTAAAACAACCTAATTGTAATAGGTATCATAGAAATCTGTCTGCTGGGTTGGATATAAACTTTATATTTCCCTAGTGATGGAGTCTTCCTCAACACAAAAATCTTCCACCAGCTCAAGAGGAACTTTCATTGGCATAAAACACATCTTCAACTGGAGCAAGACTCTTTGCACTTGTGGAACATTCCTTGTATCTAATGAAGACTCCACTGTTAGTAGAATGGATCCAACCAAATAGTAATCATGATCATAACAAAAAAACACATATATACATATTTAAAAAACTGAACTTTCCCCCACTTCTCTTAAACTCTGAGCTCAGATTAGCATTCCTCAAGAGGGAATTCCAAAACTGCATCTCCTTGAGTATGAACATCAAGGTCTAGAAGCCTATCGATTTTATTTCTTGGCCAAATCATTGAATGTAAAGCCTCATCAGCTAATTTCATTATATAAGACAGATTATACAGGGAAACATAAACTCAGTCTCTTGTCCAACCATGGCTTTACAGGCAGGCTAATAATCAGCATCCTGAATGTGTCTAATTAGCTTCCAGTACTCTGAAAACTGTACTGTTTGGTTTTATAAGCACTCTCCCATCTTTTTCACTGAAAATGAGATGGAATGCCACATTTCACATTGGAAGCAATATATGGATTTCTTCGAGTCTTATAGAGAGCCAGTTTGGTGTAGTTGTTAGGAGTGTGAACTCTAATCTGGGAGAACTAGGTTTGATTCCCCACTCCTCCATATGCAATTGCTGGTGTGACCTTGGGTCAGTCACAAGTTCTTTCAGAGCTGTTCTCTCAAGAGCAGTTCTCAAAGAGCTCTCTCACCCCCACGTACCTCACTGGGTGTCTGTTGTCACAGGTGTCAGTTGTGGGGAGGGGAAGGGAAAGGAGATTGTAAACTGCTCTGAGACTCCTTTAGGTAGTGAAGGGCGGGGTATAAATCCAATCTCTTCTCCTCTTCTTCTAGTATAGCAGATATGAGAAAAGGATGTTTCCTGGCACATCTGAGATGACTTCCTTTCTGTTTCTTCTTGCATGTAGCTGGTAACTCACCAGTAGCAATCACATAGATAAATCAGTTGTTAGAGAAATTGTGTTTGTCTCTCTGTGTGCCCAGGGCTATTTTTGGGCAGGAACGCACAGGAACGGAGTTCCGGTTGGCTCCTGAGTTGGCCATGCCCAGCAGGAACTCATTAGCATAATAGGCCACAACCAACAGCAGGAACTCATTAGGAATGGCTACATTAGGAGTATGTGGCCTAACATGCAAAGGAGTTCCTGCTACAAAAAAAGCCCTGGGTTTTGGCAACAAATGAGGTAAACAGAAGAAGAAGCAAAAGGTAGGTGTGGCTGGATGACCACACTTCTGGTAACATGGGGGTGTGGCCTATTATGCTAATGAGTTCCTGCTGGGCTTTTTCTACAAAAAAGCCCTGTGTGTGCCTAACAAGACCCATGGAAAAATATGATGAAAGTATTGCATCAGAAAGCAAAATCCATGTTATATGATTCAGAAAGCAAAATCAACATCATGTTAATATTGGCCCTTTGACCTAGATTCATATTTCTGTTGGACCATGAATTTGCCACCAGTGGTATGTGAACACTGATCTTCTCAGCTTCTGAGTAATAAATAATGAGAAGGGCCTGACTATTGATCAAGAAGTAGGGAGAGTTACAGTTCAATGGTGCATGTTAGCCTCTAACTAGCTGTACAGTCCAATAACATTATGTTTTCTACAGGTATCTATAGGTATAGCAATCCTCCTTCAGCTCTCTCCTCTCTTTTGTTGTCACTCAAAAGTGCTCCGCACAGCCATTACTGGTTAAGACGCTGAGCTGCAGACTGCAATTTCTTGCTTTCAAGCTGCTAGTTTGGCAGGAGCTGGGGCAAGAGACGGGAGCTCACTCCATCATGTGGCACTAGGGTCTCGAACTGCCGAGCTACAGAACTTCCAGTCTGTAGCTTGGCAGTTTGAGACCCGAGTGCCACATGACAGAGTGAGCGCCCGTCTCTGTCCCTAGCTCCTGCCAAACTAGCAGTTTGAAAGCAAGAAATTGCAAGTAGATAAATAGGTATCGCTTCAGTGGGAAGGTAACAGCGTTCCATGCATCTCGGCGTTTAGTCATACCAGCCACGTGACCATGGAAACATCTTCGGACAGCACTGGCTCTTTGGCTTGGAAACAGAGATGAGCACCACCCCCTAGAGTCAAATTCGACTAGCTTTCAAACAAGGGAAACCTTTACCTTTACCTACTATGTCAGCTAGTTCCTCATCTGTGAATGTGAACAACAGTAAACTGCTCTGGACAGCTGTTAGAACGAAATGGGAAATATCTGCCAAACGGCTGGCATATTGCAAGTGTGGTAGGAATGAGTCATAAAAGGAATTGGTAATAACTGATATTAAATAAAACTAAACTGTTAAGATATTATCTTCCTGCATGAGAACCAAGGAAGAATGCCTCTTCAAAGATTGAGCCTGATCCCTGTGATGGTTATTGCGACTGAAATTAAAAACAATTAACATTTTTTAAAAGTCTCATGCCCAATTAATTGGCTGTACCTTTTAAAACTGAGTAAAAAGTCTACATGTTACAGCCCTAATTTAGGAACAAAGGACAAACACCACTGGCTGAAAATAGACAAGGTATACATATAATGATGTAGAATAACAATTCAGTAAACAGAAATATAACAATAACTAGGAATAAGGCCCGCTGTGGAAATAAATACAACGGGCTCTAGAAAGAGGCTCTGGGAGAGTGCCCCGGCTTTGGGCACTCAGTGACAATTTGCTGTGGCAATCTCAGCAGGGTATAATGACAGAGTCCACCATTTTCTCCAGAGGAACTGATCTTTGCTACCTGAAGAGCAGTAGTAATTTTGAGTGATCTCCAGCCCACCCCCAAGATTGGTAACAGTGGTTCCCCAGGAGGGAGTGGCTGGTTTGGAGGGTGGAGTCTATGGCATTGTACCTGTCTGAGGTCCCACCCCTCCTCAACACTCACCTTCTCCAAGTTCGACCCCTCAAATCTCCAGGAATTTCCCAACCTGGAGTTGACGACCCTATCTCCCTCCCAGCCAACTATCAATCTACCTTTAGTTTTCCATCTCCTCCCCCATCCTTCCTACAGAGCAATTGTAATTTTGAGTGATCTCCAGCCACCACCTGGAGTTGGCAACCTGATCAGGACTGGGCCCAATGAGTTTTCTCCCAAAGGAGGAGGAGGAGGAGGAGGAGGAGGAGTTTGGATGTATACCCCGTCCTTCACTGCCCAAAGGCGTCTCAGAGCGGCTTACAAACTCTTTTCCCTTCCCCTCCCCAAAACAGACACCCTGTGAGGTAGGTGGGGCAGAGAGAACTCTAACACAAACTGTCCTTGAGAGAACAGCTGTGCCAGAGCTTGTGACTGACCCAAGGTCACATCAGCAGGTGCAAGTGGAGGAGTGGGGAATCAAACACGGTTCTCCCAGATAAGAGTCCGCGCACTTAACCACTACACCAAACTGGCTCTCCACTACACCAAAGGCCAACATAGGTGTGGAAAGGGCCTTTTACTGACAGAGGAGAAAGTACAGGTGCCAACTCTGATTAGGGAAATACCTGGAGATTTGGGGGGTGGATCCTGTGGAGGGCAGCATTTGGGGTGTGTGTGGAAGGACTCAGCAGGGTATAATGCCGTAGAGTCTACCCTCCAAAGCAACTATTTTCTCCCAAGGAACTGATCTCTGTCATCTGGAGGTCAATTGTAACAGTGGGAGATCTCCAGGTCCCACCTGGAGATTGGCAACCCTAGGGGAAAGTCAGCCGCACAGCGGGGAGTTGAAGAAAATGGTCTGATGGTTGCTGGCCCACCTCATTAGCCAGCCAGCCATGCTGAAGCTAAGCAGGAGAAAGAGCCTTTTCCCATTTATTCTGACAGGAAAGTGGCCATTGGGGAGGGGGTTATGGGTGGGGGAGGGGGTTATGCTGAAAGTCCTTTGTTTTTTTACTCACAGAACCAAGCTTGGCTGCCTACCAACAGCCACTGAGGGGACAGTCCCTCACAGGAGTCAAGAGAACTGTCTTCCTCAGGAGACAGAGCTGTCTGCCAGGGGGAGTGGGTGGGGAAGAGGAGCAGACCCAGCACCCGGCCAATGGCACGCAAGTACTTTTGAGTGGCGGCTGATGGGCCAATGGCTGGGGGAGGGCATTTTACAGCCAATGGGAGCGCATGGAATCTTGCGAAACCAAAAGATAAATATTTATAAGGAGAGATGGCCAAGGTGTAACCAGAACACAGAAACAAGAATAAGGAATAAAGTCCCAAATATTTCACTGTGTCTCACTCCAGTTGTGTTGTAATATCATAGTCCAATTTGATGTGCATTTCATCATGGAATGGGCATTCATTAATTCCATAAGCCATAGAAAGCCATTGACACGTAGTCCAGATGCAAGCTGTCACGTTTTGAGTATTTCTTATTCAGAACCAAATTTAGTCGGACTAAATATCAATTCAAAACACACACAAGTGAGAATGAACATTCATACATAATATATAAATTGCATAATAAGGAGCTGCAGGAAGACTCACCCCGATCTCAGTAGAAGGCACATACAAAGCCAGTATAATCAATCATGAAGGATCATGGGTCCTTATCTTACCATATGTTGCATCATAATTTATACCTAATGTCAGGCTGCAGCAACACAGGTGAAATTAGTAAAAGGTCTTACTACCCTACTGAAATAAAAAAGAACAAGAAAGACTGGCTGCCATCACTTAGATCGAACAAGTTAAAACCTAGCTGTTAAAGTGAAAATATTTAGGGAGGAGTATCAGGTTGCGATTGCACAGGTCTAGTGTCTAGATAAGCTATTGCTAATTGATATAAGATGTGAAATTCATGCTTTGATTCATGTCAAAAGGATAATATGTCTTTAAAAGATAAATAAATCTAGTTTCCTTTTGTAATAGGATCTGTTCAATGTTTTGTATTTGAAAGGACCTTTTTGATGGCAGTATAGAATTATAAACTTCATCTCGTTCACACTGTGACCTGCCTGTATAATCAATCATTAAATAAATACCACTTTCTTTATAAAAGGTGTTGTGAGTATTTATATATGTTCTTTTCTTATACTTAGATGATTTCATGTCACCAAAATAAACCGTCACAAAAATATTATTTTGAAAAAGCAGAGAGAGTAAAGATTGCATTTTCTTTTTTCTGACTGTGAAGTTCCATATGTTTCAAACAAATTTCTCAGAACTGCTCAAAGAAACTGGGAGCACAGGTAAAAAGTCATCTTTGCAGTTGTGTGATTCTAAGCAGTGAAAGTTGATTCCTTCAAGTTTATGCATGGCTTTTGAGTGAGAAACTGTCAGGCCCTATGCAGACATGTGCTCTATTCTGCTACCAATGCCATAGCTCAGTGCCATATTTCAAAGTCGGCTCACTAACTAAAACAAGATGGCCCATCGTCTTTCAACCTGGCATCAGCATCTACTGCTCAGCCTACTGCAAGACAACTGCTTCAGTCCAGTAGTTCCAACATCATAGCCTCACTGGGAACAGTTGTGCTTTAAAGAAACAGACATTCTGCCTAAAAGAGTATAAGAAACTAAAGAGAGGAGAAGGAGAAGGAGAAGGAGAAGGAGAAGAAGGAGAAGAAGGAGAAGAAGGAGAAGAAGGAGAAGGAGAAGAAGGAGAAGAAGAAGAAGAAGAAGAAGAAGAAGAAGAAGAAGAAGAAGAAGAAGAAGAAGAAGAAGAAATATGCTACTATGGTATACTAAAAAAAAGAAGCAACCTCCTTCAAAATGTTCTTCATGGCATATCACGAGACAGGCACATAAATAAAGAAAAATAAAGCAATCATTGACACCATATGTGCTTTCATGAAACAGTCCAAAGAAGTGTTTTTTCTGCAACTGCCACACATGCAGTATAAATAAGCCCTAAATTTCTCTCTGTTCATAGAACATTTTTTTATCCTCTTCCCACTCAGGCTGTGTATTTAACAAACCTTTTGTTTGTTTGTTTGTTTGTTTGTTTTATTTGTTCTTCTAAAGTTTTGCAAAACACTGTTACAAACAAATTGACCAGTTTCATTTGCTTCATTTTTTTAAATGTGGAGAAAAACAATAAGTGTACCTTTAAATCCACTCAAAGATGGAAGAAACCCTCAAATGAATTCTAATGTTGTAAGATTATATTTTGTATCAAATAGTGAATTAGGCCTCACTTCCCATATCTCTATTTTATTGCCACAGTTTCGTTTTGTCATCATAAGAAATTAAAAGCTTATGATAAAGATTTGCATACTGCACAGCATGCTGTCCCCCAAACTGGAGATATTGAATTAACATAAAATATTTATAACTTGGGGAAAATAACCTTGTGGATTTCTCAGAAATGCATAAGGAGGACTATGAAAAAAGTTACACTTTGACAGTGACTATTATTAGGACATGTTCTATAACAGGCTGCTGGCATGAATGGATGGAAAAAGTCAAAAGGTCTGAGTCGATATCGAGCTAGTTTTCTTCAAATAAACAAACATTTGAAAAAGAGAAAATATCTTGTTCCTAAGCAGTCATTCAAGTTAGATTTTTTAAAACTATTATCTTCTAAATGTTTCATGCAAACCCTCAACAGAACATAAGAAGAGCCCTGCTGGATCAGACCAACGGTCCATCTAGTGCAGCATCTTGTCTCACACAGTGGCCAACCAATTCCTCTGGACGGCCAACAACAGGGCATAGAGGCCGAGGCCTTCCCTTGATGCTGCCTCCTGGCTTTGGGATTCAGCCTCTGAAGGTGGAGGTTCCTCCCAGTCACCATGGCTAGTAGCCACTGGTAGATTTATACTCCATAAATCTATCTAATCCCCCTTTAAAGCTGTTTATTCCTGTGGCCATCATTGCATCCTCTGGCAGCGAATTCCACATTTTAATCACTCTCTGTGTAAAGTAGTATTTCCTTTTATCCATTCTCAATTTACTGCCCATCAGCTTCATTGGATGCCCTCAAGTTCTAGTATTTTGGGAGAGGGGGGAAAAATCTCTCTTTGTCAACTCTCTCCATCCCATACATAATTTTACAAACCTGCATCATGTCCCCCCTGCCTTAGTTGTCTTTTTTCTAAACTGAAAAGTTCCAGACTCTTCAGTCTTTCCTGGTAGGGAAGGTGCTCCAGTGCCATAACCATCCTGGTTGCCCTCTTCTGCATTTTTTCCAGCTCTGCAATGTCCTTTTTGAGATATGGTGACCAGAACTGTACACAGTATTCCAAATGAGGCCACACCATAGATCTATATAGGAGCATTACAATAATGGGCCCTTTTATCTCAATTTCTTTCCTAATAATCCCTAACATAGAGTTTGCCTTTTTTACTGCTGCAGCACACTGGGTTGACATTTTCATTGAGCCATCCACTACAATCCCAAGACATTTTTCCCTTTCAGTCTCAGCAAGTTCAGAACCCATTAGCCTATACCTGAAGTTAGGCTTTTTTTGTCTCAGTGTGCATCACCTTACACTCACCAGGGGTCTTTTGGGGGGAGCGCACCAGAGTGCAGCTCCGGGAGCTCAGGAGCCAAGCCCCGCCCCCAGCCGGCGTCCCGGGGAGTCTTTCAGGCAGCCGAATGTCAATTTCAGCTCCATTATATCCTATGGGCCATTGAAGTCAATGGTGAAAACATAGGGTATATTCTGGGGGCTGGAGGGGAGGGGTTTGACGGAGAGGCTCCAAACTCACAGGGTAGCTGATGGAGCCTCTCCCCAAGATACCCACCAAGTTTCAAGAACATTGGACCAGGGGGTCCAATTCTATGGGCCCCCAAACAGGTTGCCCCTATTCCCTCCATTGTTCTCTATGGTGGGAAAAAAAGTTATATCAGCTACCCTGTGAGTTTGGAGCCTCTCCCTCAAACCCCCTCCCCTCCAGCCCCCAGAATATACCCTATGTTTTCACCATTGACTTCAATGGCCCATAGGATATAATGGGTTCGAATTGCCGCAGAATTTCTTTCATTCCCTCCTTTCCTTCTCTCTTTTTCCTTTTTCCCTCCTTCTTCTCTTCTCTCTCTCTCTCTTTCTTTCCCACCTTCTTCTCTTCTCTTTTTTCCTTCTTTCCCTGTTTCCCTCCTTCTTCCCTCTTTTTCTTTCCCTCCCCTTTCCTTCTCTTTCTTTCCCTCTTTCCTTCCTTCTTTCCTTCTCTCTACTCTCTCTCTTTCCTTCCCTCTTTCCTCCTTCTGTGGCCCAACTCTCATGAGAAGGAGTTTAAACTTCAAACCCCTTCTCTCTTAGCTCCCCCACCCAGACCAGCTGGGGGAATGGAAGGGGAGGCTTTTGAAGATGCCTCCCCCCCTTTTGCTTCCCCTTCTGACATCACTTCCGGTGATGTTAGGGGGCGTGGCATATGCTAATAGCCTAATAGCTCATTAGCATACCATATGCTAATGAGCTCCTGCAGCTGTTTTTCTACAAAAAGACCCCTGACACTCACCAATGCTGAACTTCATTTGCCACATTGTCACCCATTCACCCAGTTTGTGGAGGTTCTCTTGGAGCTTTTCAGGGCTATTTTTGGGCAGGAACACACAGGACCGAAGTTCCATCTGGCTCCCAAGCCAGCAAAACCCAGCAGGAACTCATTAGCATAATAAGCCACATCCAACAGCAGAAACTCATTAGGATTGGCTACATTAGGGGTGTGTGGCCTAACATGCAAAGGAATTCCTGCTACAAAAAAGCCCGAGTTTTGACAACAAGCAAGATAAACAGAATAAGAAGCAAAAGGGGTGTGTGGCTGGATGACCACACTTCTGGTAACATGGGGGTGTGGCCTAATAGGACCATAATCTTATTATTTATAGACCTGGCATTACATGCCAATGTTGGAGGGGGGTTATCCATCCTAGCCTCACTGCCTACATCCTTCAAGATGGGACGCAGGCTGGAAGAGGGCTGAGCTTTTCTATTTCTCCACCCTCTTCCTTTATCACCCTGCCTTGTTCCACTGCTATACTTTCCCCTACCCAGGAGCACCAGAATCCCTTGGCTCAACATCACCACCTCGGTGGTCTCCAGAAGCCTTCAGACCACTGGTAGGGCAAACAATGGGACACTCAAATTAACAAATACCAGCACTGAGCTGTACATCCAATTCTGTCAATTCCCCTAATATACAACCTATCCTACTGCATAATTCAGTCCTCTAATTGATTGCCAATAATAATCAGATTGTCTGGCCAGTGAAATTAAATAAAGGTCAAACAAAATTTCCAAATGATTCCTATCAGTTAATTAATCAATAATAACCAGGGCTATTTTTTCAGAAAAAGCCCAGCAGGAACTCATTAGTATAATAGGCCACATCCAACATCAGGAACTTATTAGCATATTAGGCCACACCCCTGACAGCACCACTCATTAGGCTATTAGGCCACACACCCATGTTACCAGAAGTGTGGTCATCCAGCTACACCCACCTTTTGCTTCTTATTCTGTTTACCTTGTTTGTCGTCAAAACCCAGGACTTTTTTGTAGCAGGAACTTCTTTGCATATTAGGCCACACACTCCTAATGTAGCCAATCCTAATGAGTTTCTGCTGTTGGGTGCGGCCTATTATGCTAATGAGTTCCTGCTGGGTGTGGCCAATTTGGGAGCCATCCGGAACTCCATTCCCATGTGTTCCTGCCCCAAAATAGCCCTGATAATAACAATCACTGTACTTATCTACAGTTTGGTTGGATAGTCCTATAGCTAATAAACCTTATCTAACAATTATCTCAATAAAATTTAACTATCTACTTAATTCACTAGGCAGCTCCTGAGCTGCTTCCTTTAGAGTGCAGGGACAGCAGTAGCTAGTCTAAGTTGCAGTTCTCTTTGTCTGCCAGTAGGTGTCCCTGGTCTTCTCAAGCTGTAATACGACTGTGTGAGGAGGTCTCATTGCCTCTCTTTGTTGTTCTGTCAGAGGCACCAATGCCATGCTCCTCAGGCTCTTCCCGATGTTAAGCTCTGCTCTCCATCCACCTCTGGCTCTGCCCCCTCAATTTGTCCGGCTCCTGTTGTTAAAAGCTGGTCAGAAAGGTCCTGCAGGACCGAGGTCTCCTGGTCCCCAAAATGCCCCAGCTTGAGAGGGTACACCGCGGCTGCCTCAATCACTCTGCGAATCGTCCAAGAAGTTGTCTGGGCAATCAGGGCTCGATGTAATCCTGGTTGACTGGGGAGTCTCCATCACCACCAACTGTACTGGGGAGTCCCCACTGCCACCAAAGCTGCTCACACCAGCCAGCCAAGAAATGCCGCAGTCATCATGGAGAAACTTGCCACAGTCCAGGTCAGCTAAGGGAATCCCAGGGGAGGTGGAAGCCCTCCCCAGGACCCTTCACTGCTGCCAGACTCTTGGCAGATGTTGGGGCTGCAGTTGCACATACAATTTGCAGCTTGAGAGAGGTCAAGTTGGGCTTTTGGTTTTGGCACTCGCTATGGCGGTCACTCTCCAGCGGATCTCCCAGGAGGTGATTGCCAGAACCCGTGGCTAGGAGGGGGTGCGATTGTCCGCACTCCCCATGGAGCACTGGGAATGAGCTCCAAGCCATGGGCTGCTAGAAGGCTCCCCCTCTGGTGACCATACCGGTGAGGAGGGGCCATCCTTGCCCTAACAGTTGTGCTACAGAGTTTCCTGAAGGAACTAGAAGCACACACTGGATCAAGCACTGGGTGATCTAGTGATCTGATATGCAAAGCGAGGTGAATCCATGTTGCCAATGAACTGTGAGTTAAGTCTAAGCAAGAACATTGAGAAATAATAAAGCCGGAAAGCCGCCCTGCAGGAAGCAAGGGGGGGAGGGGACTCTCCCCCAAGAAGATGAATAAAAGTGAACTCTGCTAATCTTTCACCCAGAGTGCCAGCACCACACTCCTAGGTTGTTGCCATCTTAATAGGATGTCTTTTGGGTTCCAAGGGTCTGGAAAGTGGTTCCATAGCCAGTTACAGGGTTGCCAACTCAGGGTTGGGAAATACATGTAGATTTGAGGGATAGAACCTGAGGAGGGCAGGGTTTGGGATGCGGAGGTACCTCAGCAGGGTATAATTCCATAAAGTCCATTGCCCAAAGCAGCCATTTTCTCCAGGAGAACTGATCTTCGAGATCTCCAGGTGCTGCCTGAGGCTGGCAATACTAAAGGGAGGGCCAGACCTGCAAATTTGAGGGGCAGAGCCTGGGGAGGGCAGGGTTTGGGGTGTGGAGGGACCTTAGCAGGGTATAATGCCATAGAGTCCACTGCCCAAAGCAGCCATTGTAATAGCTGGGAAATTTTCTGTAGGGAATATGATGTGCTGTGGTTGGGGAACACAGTGATTTCTGGGAGATATCTGGGCCCCACAGGGAGATTGGCAACTCCAGTGACCATTTAAGGGACAATTGGGATATGTATTTTGGCAACTCCAGTGACCATTAAATTGGGATATATATTTTACCTCAGGACACATTCAATGACTCCCAACAACAACAACAGACTGTTTAGAATGTTAGAGGCAAAGGCCAATCAGGCCACATTTGCAAATGACCTCTGTGTTCAGACTGGCTATTGGGGGGAGCGGAACAGTAAACTGTTTAGAATATTGGAGGCGAGACACAGGCAACACAGCCAGTGGATAAGGACAGCTTCTGAGTGACAGATCAGGGAGCCAACTGATTTGGGAGTGTGTGGAATGTTCAGGAGAGCACCACTACCAAAACAGAATTGTTACATATTGTATTATTCTATTGTATTATTTTAGATTGTATTATATTTATTGTTGTGAGCTGCCCTGAGCCTGTTTGCAGGAAGGGTGGAATATAAATTGAAATAATAAATAAATAAAAACACAGGGGTTATCCACCAGTTATGCTGAGCTAGTTAATGCTTGTATCAAGTGAGAAATTCCAAGTCTTCTGTCAAGTTGGGGCTGCAGGAAGTAGCATAGCATAGTGAATGCTCTCTGTATTTTTCTAAAATAGATTTTACATGATTATATTTTACTCTGTACCATCTGTGTTTCATTAATTTTCATAGTCCTGCATAAAATGACTGCTGCGTGAGCATCCATAATTAGCCTCTGAAGATGTCTGTCTAGTCCACGAAAGCTTAATGTTGGAATAAAATATTAGCCTTTTAAGTGTCAACAATTATACGGTCAACAGACAATTCAGTAATACGATCATTAAAACAAAATATACCAATTGTGTATGTTTGATTAACTGAGTTCTTTAAAGTGGCAAAAGACTCCCCCATTCATTCTTGGAGTAAGGTGTGATTGACCTTAATAAGTGGGGTAATGTTAGGATGCAAATACACTGACACAAGAGCAACATTGCATATTTGTCGTCTCAAAAGTAAAAAAAAACCTAACAATGTGACTAAAACATCTGTGGCAAAACAAAAGCCAGGGACTGCATAACTTCCATCAATAACACAAATGAAAGAGAAAAAAGAAGTTAAGGAAGCAATCACAGTACAATCTTTCTGCCTGCTAGGCTGCTTCCCATTTTGACACAGAGGAGACAGGATGTGATTTTATTGAATCAACTTTGTCACTAGAATAATGCTTTCAAGTTTTAGCAAACTGTTTAGGATGAAGGAACAGCTTAGGGGAAAATACCAGCAATGCCAGTGATATCAGTCAATGCTGCATCAGTGCTATCGACTAGGGCTGCCACCACCAGCTTGGGAAATTCCTGCCGATTTTGGGAGTGAAGGCTGGGGAGGGCGGGGTTTGGGGGGGACTTCAATAGGGTATAATGCCATAGAATCCACTTTCCAAAGTGGCCATTTTCTCTGGGGGAACTGATCGGGAGAGCACTTGTAATCCCTGGAGATCTCCAGCCACCACCTGGAGTTTGGCAATCCTAGCTATCAACCAATGAATAGAGATGGAGGTAGAGCTGACGATGGCACCTTTTGACACATGCTGAGGTTGACCAGAATGTGCCACCATCTGCTGGCACTATTGTAGTTCTGTCTGGAGGTATGGCAGATGTTGGTAAGAACGCTTCTTCAGCTGATTTTACCCAAAGTTTCTGCTTATATTGCAGCAGCTGAAGTGAGAGGGAGATTCTCCCTCTTTCTTCACTTAAGGGCTGTCAGCCACAGCCCACATGTTCTTCAGCCATTTGATTAAAGAACTGATTAAATTCATAAAGCAGTTCCAAAATAACTTTCATGTGGCTTGTGGTTAGCCTGTCCTCTGAGACAGCACAGCATAACAATATGCATCCAAAAAATATGAAAATGTTTTATTTTGAACTCACACTGGATGTATTAACTGGCTGAAGGATAAAATGTAAAGCAAAGATGACTAAATAACCAAGTCCACAGACTACCATGCCATCTTTATGTGTCATTAAAGACTATAGCTAATAGCTGTTAACTTCTGCGTGTTCACACAGGCTGTCTGGATATGAACCTTTGCATTGTCACAGGGACTTGTGAATGATATGCCGATTAAATGAATGCACTATGTGCTTTTTTTCTTGGCTTGAACACAAACCAGGAACTATGCCCTCTTTTCAGAGTTACTAAAATGTTCTTTATATTGTTTTATGTATTTATATATTTAAAATATTGATATGCTACCTTTCCACCCAAATAGGGTCCCCAAGGCGGTGAATATCAAAATATTAAAACATCTCAGCTTTAAAACTGCATTTAAAATAAATACACATAACACCAAACTAGGAAGAGGAGACAATAAGAACTATCAGGGGTATGCTGAACAAAACAAAACCTGCTGGTGGAAGACAATGATAGAAACAGACCATTTCTGCACAACTTCAAACTTCCACGTTGGTGTTCTTAAATAACCGAAGTTTGTAAAATTTTCTACAAAACTTTTGGCTTCCCCAAGAGTAGATCCGAATTTAGTCCCCCATTATCCCACATTCTCTGAATCCACTTTCCCCACAATTCCTCCCCCCTTTGAATCTGAACTCACAGTTTTCAACTGAGGAATTCCCAAATTTTCATTTCTGCTGCTCTTTTGTGTTGTCAGCATCACATGTTCACCCTGCCTCCAGCCTTCCCACCCCCCAGGTTGTCCCCTGAGTAATCCGCTAATTTTTAAACAGAATTTTGATCACGTTAACAATGCTAATTTTTTCATAATAATATAGGAACATTATAAAATTGGGAGAAAATGGGTGACAAGGTTTCATGTTGCCTACTCTGTGTGATTGCCCATCCATGAAGTTCCTTTCCTTTCCTTTCCTTTCCTTTCCTTTCCTTTCCTTTCCTTTCCTTTCCTTTCCTTTCCTTTCCTTTCCTTTCCTTTCCTTTCCTTTCCTTTCCTTTCCTGACTTAATTTATCACCGAAACACTGAGGATGCAAAGCTAAAATCTAATAAAGTTCAGACTCATTTCCTTGTATTCTTGTGCTCTTTTCCATTTTTCTCATGTGACTGAAGTGTGGAAAGATGGCTACAATCACAGTGTGACACCTGAAGTAATCCAGAAAGGGCGGTAAATATATATTTAAAAAACTGTGCCTATCAGTTATGCTTATTTTCTGTTGATTATGCTATATTGAGCCAGCATGACATACTAGGGTAACAGTTTCGGCTCTGAGTAGGGCTCTGGCAATGCTGTGGATATAGTGTATCTAGTTTTCAGTAAAGGATTTGACACAGTTTCTCATGATATCCTTGAGGATAAGCTAGTTAAGTGCGGGCTGGATGGTGCAACCGTTGGATGGATTCATGGTTGGTTGAAAAATCGTACCCAATGAGTACTCGTAAATGGCTCTGCGTCTACGTGGAGGGAAGTCTCGAGTGGAGTGCCACAGGGCTCGGTCCTGGGCCCAGTTGTTAGCCCCGACGCCATTATGGGGCCTTGCTATGGACTGCTTGCTGTTGCCACATGGTCTGTGTGCTTGCTAGACTGTAAAATGGATGCCGAGGGAGAAGCCCATAGAGAAGGGAAAAAGCTGTCTTTTTACTCTGAGGGACTCCATTGTATACCTGCCGCATGTCACATACACAGACTAAAGGCCATACAGCAGACAAAGGACTTTTCCCTCTGCCAGTCGTTTGCATGATGGGATTAAGTGCCTGCCCCACCCGAGCCATACACATGAACAATAGAAGAGCCATCAGCTACCTGAAGAGATCATCTGCCTGCCAGCCAGCTTCCTCTGTCCAGCCCCCAGGTATCCAACCGACAGCATAGCCAATAGTATTTGACCCAATCAAGCATTCAAATTGTTAACGACCCTTCCTGATGCTAATCAGGGACAATCAGGGAAGTCTCCCACCTTTTGTTTACCTGGCCAGCAAGTCCTATAATCCATTTAACTAGCTACCCAACACCTGGCTTCTATTGTTTAATCCAGACCCTGCCTCTCTGGTCATACATAAGGTCTGCCTCTACTGACATCACACACCCCTGGGACTCATCATTGGTCCAGGAAATCTTTTGTTCTCACCTGAGACCAGCCCCCTGGGCCACTCATTGGTTTGCATTGTCTTGCAGTGGGTATATCCCAGGAGACGCATGGCCTTAGACCGTGTGTCTCTGCCATGAGCCAAAATAGCAGTCCACCCCTGAACCCCCTGGGTTTAGGCCACAATCCTTCTTCATGGACTTCTGCACATCTGACAGGTAGTATCACCTCTCCATAAGCCATCAATCCCCTCTGCTTTCTTAGTTCTATTTTATGTGTGTGAATGTTTGAATATTGTTTGTGTGTTTGTGAATGGATAAATGAGGATTATATTCAGTAAAATAATATTTTATTAATTATACCTGGTCTCTGTGTCTTTTACTGGGAACCATTACAGACTAGCAGCATTCTCTGTATATACAGGCGAGAACCCATAATAATAATAAACCAATTGCTATATTTAAAATAGAGCAATTTGGCTAACACAGTGTTGTTCAATGTTTTTATAAATGACCTGGAGGGGATGCTTATCAGATTTGCAGATGACACGAAGCTGGGTGGGATTACTAATTCTGAAGAAGCCAGAGTCAGGATTCAAAATTATCTAGACAGGCTGGAACAGTGGGCTGAGACAAATAAAATGAATTTCAATAGAGATAAGTGCAAAGTCCTATACTTAGGTACAAAAAATCAAAGGCACAGAGATGGAATGGGAGGGACTTGGCTTGACAGCAGCACATGTGAAAGGGATCTGGGTGTTCTAGCTGATCACAAGCTAAACATGAGCCTGCAGTGCAATGTGGCTGTGAAGAAAGCTAATGCAATCTTAGGATGCTTTAACAGAAGCATTGTGTCCAGATCATGGGAGGTGGTAGTTCTACTCAATTCTGCTATGGTCAGGCCTCACCTGGAGTACTGTGTCCAGATTTGGGCACCACATTTTAGGAAGGATGCTGACAAGCTCGAGAGTGTCCAGAAGAGGGTAACCAGGATGGTGAGAGGGCTGGAATCCAAGTCTTATGAGGAAAGGCTGAAAGAATTGGGTATGTTTAGCCTGGGAAAGAGAAGGTTTAGAGGGGACATGATTGCAGTCTTCAAATATTTGAAGGGCTGTCATGTAGAAGATGGAGCAGATCTATTCTCTTTTGCTCTGGATTGCAAAACTAGAACTGGGTGGAAATTACAAGGGAGTTGTTACTGGCTAAATATCAGGAGAAATTTCCTAACTGTAAGTGTGGTTGAGCAGTGGAACAGACTGCCTCAGGAGGTGGTGGGTGGTCCTTCGCTGGACGTTTTTAAGCGGAGGCTGGATAACCATCTTTTGGGTATGTCGTAGGGCTATTTTTTGGCATTGCTTCTGTGGAGTGTAGGGGGTTGGACTAGATGACCTGCAAGGTCCCTTCCATCTCTAACGTTCTATGATTCTGTGATTGAATGCTGCAGGGGACTGAATGCTGCAGGGGAAATATGACTGAAACATGGACTTCAGAATTTAGACCCTGGAAATCCTGATTCTGAACAATATCTATAGTTGAAAGAAATCTTATTATTCTGTTTGTTTAAGAAACTATGACTGATCTAGCAATCTGGCAGACCTATAAAGCAAATTATTGCTAAATGTTAAGTAGAAATTACCCACAGTCAACAAAACATTAAGGGATTGAACAACAAAATACATCACATTTATTTTTTGTCTAGCATATTTTTACCCCACTTTTATCCTGCATTGGAAACCTTACAAAAATACACTTTTAAATTAATTTAAACAAATCTACAGGTTAAAGATATCTAAAGCTGGACCTCAAATTATTTATAATATTTAGATGTTATTTATAACATCTAATACCACTTTGAAACTTTATTACACCTATAGATTCAAGTACCAATACCAAAGAAAGGGGATAGTGAGTTCACAGATAAGGCTACACCTTAGGCAGGTTTTTGTAATAAAAAAAGGAAAACAAATAACAAAACAAACTGCAGCTAGAATTTAAACATAGCTAGAGCTTAAAAAACAGCAGGTTCAATTTTAAACTAAATCTAAAAGTATAAGCTAATTCTCAGACTCTTTAAAAAAGGGGGTTTTTTCCTACAAGAAAACAAGCAGTTACATACCTCCTGTAACTGCTGAAGCTATTCAGCTAGAGTCCCCATCCAAGCCTACAGGTGCTAAATTAACATTTGAAATTAAATTAGCATTCAAAGTAAAAGGCAGCCTGGAAAGGAGAGAACCTTTGTCTGAGCAGCTCTGTTTCAGCAAAACCTGTTGTTAATTAAACAGAGGCTGACTCACTCATCCTCCTTTATTGGTTAACTCCCAATCAGTGTGATTGGCTCCAGTGGCGGTTGGAGTTTTGGCCCAAGCTATTTATTTAGGATTCCTACAAGCAGTCTCCAGCTGTGTGCAGTAGCAGGTCCCACTCCAGTACTAAAGTGCACCAGCTCCAGTGACAAAGTTTTCTGAAACAAGGGAATAAACAGGCAAGTTCAGTAAACGTGTGAGTTTACCAGCAGGATGAGAAAGCCAGGACACTAGTCTCTCCATTTCCCTAAAAGGGTTAGCACACTTTCCACAAACAATTCTACATAAATAGGAAATTTATTTTAAAAAAGAGATTTTTTAAAAAAAAGCAATTATGAAGGTAGAATGCCAGGAGGGAGTTGGGGGCTATCCAGTGTACTGCACTGATTGCAACATGTATGACTATCTGTAAGCCGGACAGAAGTCATGGATGTGTGCTTGATGCAAGGAGCTCCTGGTTCTCAGGGAACAAGTCTGTACCCTTGAGACCAAGGTGGCTGACTTGGAAAAGCAGAGACAGTCAGTTAGGCACACAGATAAGACCCTTGGGGACTTGTTAGACGTGTTCTGCTCTGAGGATGGCAATGCAACCACTGTCAGGGAGCATGAGATATGCCAGTAGACAGTGCTGGGGAGGAACCGGTGGTCATGATACATATTGTCACCAATGATGTGAGGAAATGTAGTTGTGTAGTCCTGGAGGAAAAATTTAGGTGTTAAGCAGGAGACTCAAGGCTACCTCCAAGGTAGAAGTGCTGCCTGTTCCATGCGCAGGGCCAACTAGACAGGCACAAATTAGTAGTCTCAATGGTGTAGGGAGGAAGGCTTTAGGTCTGTTAGAATCTAGCATGGTTTTTTGAAAACAAATAGGACCTATACAAAAGAGATAGCCTCCACTTGTCCTGAGAAGGAACCCGGCTGCTGGTGCTTAAAATAAAAAAGGTGGCAGAGTAGTTTTTAAACTAAATCTTGGTGGAAAGCCAACAGATTAAATGTCTCTGGTTTGAGAAGGCTAAGGGATGGTTTACTGTTCTAGATGGAAATTCATTAGGATTGGCCACCGAGTGGGTGATAAACAATATTAACTGCCTGACAAGGTCTAGAGGCCACAGGAGGATGGCTGCAGGCCTAAAGTGTCTGGAAAATTATAGCTGTTTATACACAAATGCTAGAAGTGTCCAAGGTAAAACAGGAAAGCTGGAATGCCTAGTGTCAGAGGAGAACATAGACATTGTGGGCATTTCAGAAACTTAGTGGGATGAGGATAATTGGTGGGTTTCAGTGATTCCTGGATAGAAATTGTATCAGAAGGATGGGGAAGGGAGGGTTGGAGGTGGAGTGGCTCTGTATGTCAGAGACGGCATACAGTCCACTCAAACTGAGAATATAAAAGAAATAGATTCACTTACAGAAATGCTATGGGTGGACATAGTGTTAGGGAAGCTTAAACTCTGAGAGTTTATCACCCACCAGATCAATGGTCTGAGGATGATTTAAAAACAGCAAAAGAATTAAGAAAAGCAGCTAGACAAAATAACTGTGTCATAATGGGTGGTTTTAACTACCCATGCTTTGATTGGGTCAATAAGTGTTCAAGTCAGGAGAAAGAGATTGGGTTTCTAGATACTCAATGACTGTGCCATGGAGCAGATGGTCACAGAATCTACTGGGGGGAGGGGCTGAGGTGATCCTGGACTTGGTTATAAATAATGCTCAAGACCTGGTGAGACATATAAACATGACAGTGACCATAATGTTATTAAAACAACGTTTGAGTCCAGTGTCTGGCTCAATAGCAAGTAGATCCAAGCATTCTTTAAGTAAAGAAAAGCTTTATTGGAATACAATGCTGCAACCCACAGTAATACAGTTATTGTCAGGAATGGTGGCACAAGTTGCTCAGGCATTATTATAGTATGATGCAAAAGTGCAACTGGCAAATGAACTTTTAGCACACGCGCGGGAAAATCCTGGCGGGAGATCACTTGGTGATTGGGAGAACGAGTTGCCTGCACCCCTCAGTCTCACAGGACTGGAAAATTCCCTTAAACAAAGAATACTCCATAGCCTCCTTCCAAGGCCTCAAGTCTCTGACAGCACCTTTAAGACTGACAAAGTTTAATTCTGGGGATAAGCCTTTGTGTACATGCAGACTTCATCAGATACCAGGAGTTGCTATTAAGTTTAGGATTTATGTAAAAAGGGAGTTTTCCATAAAGATCAATACAACCACATTTAACTTTAGAAGGGGTAACTTTTCTCAAATGATGGGGATTGTGAAGAAGAAACAGAAAGGAAAGGTAAGGAGAAGCTGGGAGACAATATAAAACTACAATCCTGGAAGCTCAGGTAAAATGTATACCACAGGTTAGTAAAGGTACAAATAAGTATTTAAAAAGGCCTGAATGATTACCAAACAAAGTAATGGAAGCAGTAAAAGGTAAGAAGCATTCCTTTAAGCGGTGGAAGGCTAGTCCGAGTGAAGTAAATAAAAGGGAGAACAGGCTGTGGCAAATAAAATGCAAGTCAGTGATCAGACAGGCAAAAAGGGACTATGAGGAACATATTGCAAAAAACATAAAGACCAACAATACATTTTTCTTCAAATACATTAGTAGCAGAAAACCAGCCAAGGAGACAGTGGTGCCACTGGATGACCAAGGGGTAAGAGGATTAGTAAAGGATGACAGGGAAATGGCAGAGAAGCTGAATGCATTTTTTCCCCTCTGTCTTCACTGTGGAAGATGGGAGGTGCTTGCTCATTCAAGAACCACCAATTTCAGGAAGAGTGTCAAAAGAGCTGAGTTGGATTGAGGTGACAAGAGAGAAGATCCTAAGATTGATGGGCAACTTAAAAACTGACAAATCACCAGGCCCAGATGGCATATATTCAAGAGTTCCAAAAGAACTCAAATGTGAACTTGTGGATCTCCTGACAAAAGTATGCAATCTATCACTAAAATTTGTCTCCATTTTTGAGGACTGGAGACCCATCTTTAAAAAGGGTTCCAAGGGAGAGCTGGGGAATTACAGGCTGATCAGTCTAAGATTGATACTGAGTAAGTTGGTGGAATTCATTATTAAAGAAAGAATTAGTAGGTGCATTGATGTACAAAAGCTATTGAGCTGTTGTTCATACCAATCAGCATGGATTCTGTAATGGAAAATCTTGTCTCACTAACCTTTTAAAGTTCTTGAGGGGGTGAACAAACATGTGGACGAGGGGGATCCAGTAGATGTTATTTACCTAGACTTCCAGAAAGCTTTTGATAAAGTTCCTCATCAAAGGCTCCTAAGTAAGCTCAATAGTCATGGGATAAAAGGACATGTCCTCTTGTGGATCTAAAACTGGCTAATTAATAGGAAACAGAGTGAATATAAATGGGCAATTTTCACAGTGGAGGGTGGTAAGCAATGGGGTACCATAGGGCTTAGTACTGGGTCCGATGCTTTTTAACTTGTTCATTAATGATTTAGAGCTGAGAATAAGCAGTAAGGTGGCTAGGTTTGCAGATGACACTAAGTTGTTCAGGGCAGTGAGAACCAAAGAGGAACGGGAGGTGCTCCAGAGGGTGGGCAAGTGGGTGTCAACATGGTGAATGAGGTTCAATGTGGGCAAGTGCAAAGTAATGCATATTGGAGCAAAAAATCCTTACTATAATTATACATTGATGGGGTCCCAACTGGGAGTAACTGACCAGGAGAGAAATCTTGCCGTTGTGGTAGATAACTCACCAAAAATGTTGACTCAGTTTCAACTGCAATAAAAAAGACAAACATGATGCTGGGGATTATTAGGAAGGGGATTGAAAACAAATCAGCCAGTATCATAATGTCCCTGTATAAATCTGTGGAGTGGTCTCATTTGGATATTGTGCACAGTTCTGGTCACTGCACCTCAAAAAATGATATTATAGCATTGGAAAAAGTGAAGAAAAGGGCAACTAAAATGATTAAGAGGATGGAACACCTTCCCTATGAAGAAAAATTAAAGAGGTTAGGGCTCTTTAGTTTGGAGAAACAACAATTAATGGGTGACATGATAGAGGTTTACAAAATTATTCATAGGATAGAGAAGGCAGAGAAAGAAGTACTTATCTCTCTTTCTCACAGTACAAGAACTCATGGGCATTAATTAATGAGCAGTAGGTTTAGAACAGATAAGAGGAAGAGCGATTCCTTCCAAGATGGTACTGAGCAGTTACGGATGTAGAGTACCTTAGTTTAATCTCTTTGGATAAAAGGAAGTACATATTCACCCAAAGAGTAATTAACACATGGAATTCACTGCTGCAAGAAGTGGTGGCGGCTACAGGCATAGAAAGCTTCAAGAAGGGATGGGACAGGCCCGTCACTCCTAGGGGCCTTGGGGCAATGCCCCCTTCTAAATCTGCTCTGCCCCTTGAATCTTCCCTGAAGTGGAGGGAGCCTGGGGCTGCTGGTTAGGAGGTCAGCGGCAAGAGCGGCTGCCTGGCTGGCTGGCTGACATTCACTTGGTGGAGCAAGTGAACAGGAACAAGTGGGAAAGGACTGCATGCCCAGTGCTGGCACAGCTGACTCTGCCCCCAGCCCCAGCACATGCAAAGGATAGCCAAAGCTGGTGGCTTTCCTGCCCATAGAGAAGGGATGGCAACATCATGCCCAGCACTCGCCAGCCCTACTCTCCCTTGGCCCTTCCCTCTGGCAAGGTGCTCCGTAGCATTTTGGCCTGCTGCCTTCTGCTGCGTTGGAGGTGGGGTGCCTCTGAAAAGTCAGCCGGTGACTGAGCATCCCCCAAAATATCTACAAGGCAGAGAAGTCCTTGCACTCGGGGCAGTGGGTCCCGGGTGGGGTTTACCATGGGTCACTGGACTTTAGGTTCAGGCAGAACTGATGCCGGTGCTGTTGCTGCTGCGATGGGGAGGGTGCAATGGGGAGGTCCGGGCTTTGGCTGCTCCATGCTTGTTCAGCACTGCAGCAAGGGGCCAGGCAGGGAGGCAGCCAGGCTGGGAGGGGAGGCAGAGTGTGGAAGCCTGGGCAAGAGCGGGGAAGGGGAGGGGAGGGAGTGTGTGAAGCCACAGTGGCCTCAGCAGCAGTCCTTTCCCCTCTTGGCAGGTTGCCATGTTAATTAAATGTAGTTAATTAAATTAGCCACCGTGGCCCCCTTTAGCCCCCTCATGAAAAAATTCTATCTACAGGGCTGGGACTGGATAAATGTATGGAGCAGAGGTCCAACAGTGGCTATTAGCCACAAGATGTAGATGGGACACTATGACTGGGGCAGCGATGCTTTGTATTCTTGGTGCTTGGAGTGGCAGAAGTGGGAGGGCTCCTGGAGTTCTGGCCATGCTGGGGGAGCTCCTGATGGTATCTGGTTTTAGCTGCTGTGTGACACAGAGTGTTGGACAGGATGGGCCAGTGGCCTGATCCAACATGACTTCTCTTAAGTTCTCATGAGACGTTATTGGGGGAAATAGCTGACAATAACATATATATTAAATATTTAAAGTGTGAAATCTAAAAAATAAGTTAAATATTTCAAGTGAAAAATAGTCCCTACATGAAATTCTTACAAATGGGGGTTCAGAAGTAGTTGATAATCCCATTCTTCATAAATGTATATCAACAGAGAACAGATAACACATTCTTTCATGGAGCAGACTCTAAACAGGCTTGAGGCCAATATAAGCTACATTCTTCCACTCCTGTCTGTCCCTTGCATCGACCACATGGTGGTGATACTTGGTCTCTTCAAGCTATTGAGGCCAAAACTGTTTTCAAAGAGTCAACAGTTAGATAAAAGATTTCTTCTCTTTAAGCCTGCCTTCATTCTATTTACAAATGAGGCAGGGGGCTATTCTTGATACGTGCATGTTGTATTCTGGGCACACCCTAAATATATTAATAGCCATTAGAACCACCTCTTTGTATGCATGTACGGCATGCAGCTGTTGAAAGGGGATACTGCCAGGCCTTGTCACAGCTCAGAAGTTTTGGAAAATAAATTTCTTTTTGTTTAGCTTATTTTATGAACTTTAATTACATTAGTCTATTACTTGTGCTCTTTACCTCATTAACTTAAGGTGGCAGGATTGTGACTATGACAAGCATAAATATGCATGAGCTGTAAAGGATTGAATTTATACGTTGTGTCTTACTTTCTTAAATGGAAACATCTGGGAAAACATTTCCAAGTTCTTTACAAACATAACAGTCATCTTGCTTAATCCATCACTAAACGAGGATAAACTCAAATAGGTCATATATAATGTGGAAAATTGATGGCCTTGTTTTCATTGGTCAGGTACTATAACTGTAACAAATTAAATTATAAAGATTCTGAAGTCTAAACATATCCTAATATTTTTTCTGAGGGTAAAATCCCCTTCCCCCCAAGCCATTAACTAAAAATCCATCTTGAAGCCTCTGCTTTGTAGCAAACAACACATCTGGAAACAGTAAGGCAAGGAAGGTATATGCCAGCCTCTGTGTGAGAGCTGTTTGTGATGACTGAAAAATATGTTGTCTGTTCAGAACCACAAAGGACACTCAGAGATAGGAATGCTGTTGACTTACAGGCCTCTTTTCCCTGCAGCATTTTTAAACTTATCGATTATTTTAATGCTTTTTTTTCTGAGCTTAAAACTATGACTAAACAGTTTGAACCAGTTTAAGGCCCATGAAAACAGCACAACATTTCTGCAGTTACTGACAGTTTTTATGCTTTACCAGACAGCTAGAAGTTGCCATGAAGAAAATTCCTCTTTGAGCATGTCCCACTGAATTAATTCATATACAGGGCATAATCTAGTCAAAGTTTGTAGTGACGTATTTATTTACATTCAGCTTTCCTCTCCAGTGGGGACCCAGAGCAACTTACATGGTTCTCTTCTCCCCCATTTTATTCTTACAATACTGTGATGTAGAATAGGCTGAAAGAGTGACTGGCCCAAAGTCACCCAGTGAGTTTCCATGGCACAAGTGGGGATTCAGACTTTGGTCTCCCAGATCCTAGTCTGACACTCTGACAACTCATGCCAGTTCTCACTCCAAACATTTATATTCCTGTCAGTGGGAAGGTTAACCATGTGCTTAGCTTATTTCATTCATTCATTAAAGCTTAGTCCATTTATTAAATCAATTAATACAAATGTTCTTATGTTAATTTTAGATGGGTCATGACTATAGAGCTTATTGTGGGTTAAGACACTTTTGCTTGATTTCTTCTCTCTAAATTAACAAAGCATTGGTCCTTTCACTGGTTCAGCAAAGCCTGAGCAAATCACCCCATTTATGTTTCTGGGTGCTGGATTATGTAACAGAGCTAAAGTTGAGGCCTGCCACATAGGTCACTTCTTCTACAGGGAGAATAGTCTTAGTGTAGATAAAAGGAAGTAACCTGAACAAGTTCCAAGACATTCAGCAATACAGGTTCTGAACCACTTGATAGCTAGAGAATCATAAATCTTAATAGAAGAGCTAGATTCAAGTCCAGCCAGATCTGGTGAAGGGAGCTCTGACTCTCAAAAGCTTATACCCCGAAGATCTTGTGGGTCTCTAAGGTGCTACTGGACTTGAATCTAGCTGCTCTACTGCAGACCAACACAGCTAGCCTCTGGAACTATAATCTTAGTAGAAAATTGGCCTTTAAAACATTTGAGCACATGAAGTTGCCTTATATTGGATCCGGCCACTCATTTATCAAGGCCAGTAGTTCTACTCTGTTAGGCAGTGGTTCTCCAGGATTTCAGGCAGAGGTCTTTCATACCATCCAGTCTGCATTCTACTTTCTTAAACCGAAACATCTGGGAAAATATTTTCAAGCGCCTTACAAACATAACCATCATCTTGCTTAATCCATCACTAAACCAGGATAAACTCTCCTTTTATTTAACTGGAGATTCCAGGGATGGAAATGAGTCTTCAACATGCAAAGCAGATTCTTTTACCACTGGCCCCTCCCCAGACATTTGAATGCCACATTTATTGTTACATTTGGGAGTGATGTGATCTAGGGGGAAAATATGCTTATCTGGTTTAAGGAGAAAACATAGCTATATATACCATATAGGTGATAAGCTTGTCACTACATAAAGAATTTCTGTTAGAAACTGGACCTCTATTTTATTAAAATTAACTTCTTTATGCTTTATTAAACTACCCTAAATATCTCTATCAGATAGGATCTTAGAGTCTTTAGGACTGTATAGTTGTAGTGTCACTGAATAATGTTCACATTTCCTTACCTTTCAAGACTGTAAGTTGTATGTAAAATAAATTTACAAAAGAATATGCAATACATGAAATAGTGGATACTGTATATATTTGAATTACACATTGCTATGTACTGAGCCTAAAGCCATTCACCAAGCTGTACCTAGAACGGGTTGAGCTTGCTTCTCTAGAACAATAGCTTGCTGCATCCAGGCACAAACCAATAGATAAGCGGTGTAATGTAAATAGCCTATCTCTGGGAGTGGGTGGGTGTTGGGTGTGGTGTCTGCACGCTTTATAAGCAGGGCTCCAGCCCTGCTAGCCGTCCTTGTAGTTTGCTGAAATCCCTTAATAAACTAGAGCTGATCACTGCAATGCGTCTAGAACCCAGTATTTAACACATATCATTTAATGATACATGAGCAAGTGTAAACGATACTGAAGTCCATATTTTAAAAAATATATGGCAAAGATAAGCAGCAGCTGATCAGGAATAACATCAGTATAAAAAATATTCAAAGAAAGCCCAGCAGTCTAAAAGCCTAGACAGAATGGGCCAAGTGGATTTCCTCCAGAATGGAATGGGGAACAGGAATCATAACTGGAAAAGTTCATTCTCCTTGAGTGGGCTCTGTTTGTCCAGCTGTTAGGACCTTGTGTTCCTGGGTTCATGTGGTTGAAGACACATGGTCCCTGACAGTGGGACAAACATAGCTTCTGCTGGCAAAATGGTGCAGGAAGAAGCCCTTCTTGCCTCATGTCACTGCTATGAACAAAATTGTCTCCATTTCTTTTAAGGTGAGTCCCCTGTTGAACATCTGTCTGTGAGTCTGGCTGGGGAATTCTCAGCCAGCTCACGTGTAATGGGACCCTCAGTCTAACCTACCTCATAAGGATGTTGTGAGGATAAAATGGAGACAAAGTGAACTATGCTAGCTGCTTGGTTCTCCATTGGGGAGAAAGGCAGGCTATAAATAGAGCACATGCCTAAACAGAAGAATAAAGTCTGCTGAGGGAAAATTAGTAGTGTTTCTGCATTGGGAAGTCCTACCTCCCCAACCTTTTGGAGTTGTTGGAGAGGTTTAACAAGTTCATGGATAATAGACATTATATAGCTAGACTTCTAAAAAGCTTTTGACCTACCTCAGCAAAACCTTCCAAGTAAACTTGGCAGTCATGAGATAACAGATCAGGTCCTCTCTGGGATTAAAATTACTGTTAAATGACAGGAAGTACACGTAGTTCTTGTAATGGAGGGAAATACTCAGTGGGCTCAAGCAAAGATACTTATCGGGACAGGTGATATTTAATATTTTCATAAATGATCTGGAATTGGGGGTGAATAGTATAGCTGCTAGGTTTGCAGATGACAGTAATTTATTCAAGGTGGGGGAAAACAAACTGGATTGTGAAGAGCTCCAAGAGGATGCCCGCAAACTGGGCAAGTGGGCAACAATATGAAATTAAGTTTAAGTATGCTGATGAGATCTGAAGTAAAGTGGTGACTGAGAAAGATGGAAACGTGGTTCAGTGAAAAAGGCAAATGTCATGCAGAGATTATTACAAAAGAGATTGAAAATAAAATGGCCAATATTCCAGAGCTCAGACCCTTCCCGTCAGCTGAGTCTTGGCACAACCCCATCGGAGTGAGACAGGGATGTGACCGAGCAGCGAAACGCTTAAACCGGAAATCCACACAAATCATTTCTAAACAAAGGTGTAATATGGCTTACTTGTAGCATTTCCATGCCAATGACTGACAAGAACATTAAGAATGACGTCTCTATGAAATAAGATTGATTCACATGAGAAGTATCTTATAAATAGTATGGCCTCCACCAATGCTCCCTCTAAGCTGTGGAGTCTTGTGAGCAAAAATTCTACTTTGTGAGCTACTGGCATGAAAGTTGTGAACAAGTGATTTGGCTGCTGCATAAGTTAGTTTGCTCTGGAGCAATCCTTTCCTGAGCTAAGACAAAAATGTGTGGGCTGGAGGCTAAAAAACTGTGAGCTAGCTCACATTAAACTCAGCTTAGAGGGAACACTGCCCTCCACATGGAACTTCCATCTCACAGGAATCTCTGTGAAGAGATTGTAATGTTTTAATCAGTCCACCGTGTTGCAGCTTTATTTAAACTAACATATAGGTAAATTTAGTAGTTGCCCAGGAATAAGCTAACCCAACCAGTCCCTGCAGTGTTAGCAGCCCCACAGGGACTGTTCAGCCCGGACCCGACCAGAGACTGAAGCAATGACACATGCTGCTATAGCCATGTCCAAACCAAACTGATGATTCTGCTGCAACTTAGATTACATTGGTTCAGGCTGCCAGGGTCCATCTGAGACAGTAGCTCTCCAGGAACTTTCTCAATGCATTATATTACTGTTAACATACATGTGTAACTAATAGGCCAATAAAGCAACCAAGGATTTGTTTATGTTCTGAAAAATATTCTCATTTAAATCTAAACTGGCGGGCCTTCAAGTAAGTGTGTTTAGGATTACAGCACTTGCTTAATCAAACTCTGATAAGTTTGCATCCCCAAATATTTCCATACCTCCCAGGATTATGAGCGTAGGTTAAACCACATTTCAAGAGTGCCACTGCACAGGTGTTTTAGTGCTAACTCTGTGCACTCAGCTTAGACCTGAGGTCATTTACTGAAAGCACCAAGGCGAAGCTGACATAAAACAGTGTCTGTCATCCGAAAGAAAACAACTTTATGTTGTGATGCATGCATGGCAACCCAGGAAACTGGAAAGACAAACAGAAAGGGCAAAGAACATTTTCCTCTTTCACTTTAGAGAAACTGTTTCTCAGAGTTCTTCAAATTAAGCAAAGAATGCAAGGGATTCTATCTAATGGCTATTGCGAAGAATGACTTGAATAACAGGACTATTCGTGCGGGGTGGTCTGTTGCAGAAAAAAATAAGCAGGAGTTGTGGAACACCTAAAGACTAACACTTCTTAAATTAGGGTTGCCAACCTTCAGGGAGAACCTGGAGATCTCTTGCTACTACAATGGAAAGGTGGACTCTATGGCATTATATGTCCCTCCCCTCCTCAAGCCCCACCCTCTCCAGGCTCCACCCCCAAATCTCCAGGTATTTCCCAACTCAGAGCTGGCAACCTTATCTTAATTCCAAAACGCACGTTCCTAGACGGCAGCCCACTTCTTCATGCCCATCTGATGAGCTAGTAGTCTGCAAAAGTTTATGCTAAAATAAAATGGTGTTAGTCTGTGTTGTTGTTTAGTCACGCAGTCGAGTCCGACTCTTCGTGACCCCATGGACCACATCACGCCAGGCCCTCCTGTCTTCTGTCGTGCTCTGGAGTTTGCTTAATTTCATGTTTGTTGCCTTGATAACACTGTCTAACCATCTCATCCTTTGCCGTCCTCTTCTTCTTTGACCTTCAACCTTTCCCAGCATCAAGGTCTTCTCCAGTGAGTGCTCCCTTCTCATTTGGTGGCCAAAGTATTTGAGCTTCAGCTTCAGTATCTGTCCTTCCAGGGAACAGTCAGGGTTGATTTCTTTTAGGATTGTCTGATTTGATCTCCACGCAGTCTGAGGGACTCTCAAGAGTCTTCTCCAGCACCATAATTCAAAAGAATCTACTCTTTGGCGCTCGGCCTTCTGTATAGTCCAACTCTCGCAGCCATACAGTACTACTGGGAATACCATAGCTTTGACCATATGGACTTTTGTTGGCAGGGTGATGTCTCTACTTTTTATTATGCTGTCTAGGTTTGCCATCGCTTTCCTCCCAAGGAGCAGGCATCTCTAAATTTCATGGCTGCAGTCACCATCTATAGTGTTCTTGGATCACAGGAATGTGAAGTCCGTCACTGCTTCGATAAGGTGCCACAGTACTCTTCTTTATTTTAGCTATATCCCAATCACCACAAAAGACTTACTGAACAGATGGAAAGGACCATTTCATTTTCAATGTAAACAAGAAAAGCCTGCAGGCCTGCAGTAACTATTTCTCATCAGTGGCAGCGCTCTTACCAATTGCTCTCCCCACATTAGTTTGCTGATGGCAGCTATATTTGTTGTTTGGTGACCAGTATTTAAAACTTTTCTAGAACTGATGGTTTCCTGTTGCTTTTTTTTTTTTGGGGGGGGGGGGATATTCTAAACTGCTTTTTGTCTGCATCGAGGGGAGAACCTACCATGACCTAGAAGCCCTTTGCAGGCTCATTGAATTCACTGAGAGGTAGAGTCTTTTCCCATTTAATTTGTTAGCAAGCCATTCATTTGCTCCATGGATGATTGCTGATCACTTTCAGATTTTGAAACAATCTCATTATTAATTAAATAAAGTGTCTGGAATATAGTTACTGCAAAGTATTTTTGTAGCCTGAGGGCTATTTGTTTTAACTCTGCAGGCTGCAAGCCTCCACTATCTGGTATCTCTTATTTACATATGTCATTGAAGAAGAAGGGTTTGAAGTACTAGTGAAAGGGCAGGCATTAATTGAATCTAATGGGGTATTTTAAAAATGCTATTATGGTCTCAGAACATTTGTCATGTCTTGCCTACATTTGTGCAAGAACACCCCACTCAAGTGAAGGTGATGCATCCAGAAGCTGGCTCCCTTGATATGTCCTCTGCCAATCAGGAGCTGCATACGTGAGGCTACATCACTGTGTCCAGAGCCCCTAGTTGCTGAGTACCCATTGCCACATCCAGAAGGAAGCATGCAGCTGAAGTCAGAGGGCTGGCATTGTCAACTGTGGCAGTACTAATTCCTTGTTCAGCGGATAAAGAACTTCGCCCCTCTATAAAAGTGAAAAGGACTGGCAGAGTTGACAATGATCAGCTGGTAAGTGCATACAGACAGAGGCATGTAACCTACTTGGGACTGGACCTTGTTCTAGAGGATGCATGCCAGGAAATCTGAACTTAACAGTACAGTCCTAAACAGTTACGCCCTTCTAAGCCCGTTAGTCAACAGGCTTAGAAGGTAAACTCTATTAAGGATTGTACTGAAGTTACAGTGAGACCAGTGAGAAGGCTAGAATGCCTTACTGATCCTACTGCCTTGAAAAGGATACCTGGCTTCACAGTTTTGCTTGGCTGTTTGCTCAGTTCACTGGACTTAGATGAGTTGCCCGCTTAGAACCTCAGTTCGTTTTTGGTAAAATGAAGGGAAAATTAATTATCTCCCACACAGGGCTCTTTGGGATGTAGATTTACTTTAAAATGCAGAAGATAATTAATGAATAATACCTTATTTTCATCCGAAGTAGCATCATTTCAAAGAACAAAGTTACACATGAAGCTGCCTTACCCTGAATCAGACCATTGATCCATCAAGGTCAGTACTGTCTCCTCAAAATGGTGGTGCTCCTCAGTGTCTCAGGGTAGCGATCTTTTACATCACCTACCATATTATCCTTCTATCTGGAGATGCTGGGGACTGAAAGTGGGACTTTCTTCATGTCAAGCAGATGCTCTACTACTGAGCAACAACCCCTCCCCAAAACTTGAAGCAACAGTGTCGTCCAGCAAATCTGCTCCACAACTACTAAATCCGCTATCTGGCGGCTAAATGTGCCCTTGGACAGAGAATGACAAAGGTAGAAGAGAGTACCAGTCATCCGTGTGTTAGACTACGGAAATCTCCTCTCAGTCATGAAGCTCAGTGGGTTACCCTGGGCCTGTCACACTTCTTTTTAAGTCTAAGCTATTGCACATGGTTATTGTGAGGATAAAATGGAAGTAAGAATGCTATGCTAAGTTTCTTGGAAGGGTGAGATACAAAGACAAGACTTAAACGCACTCAGAATCTTAAGGTTGACCAGTTTATCTTTTAATGCTCAAGGGCTCTTTTCCAGAGTTCCTGAATTTAAGGCCACATCATAGTGATGGGTTTTCTAAATGTACATAACTCTGGTGTGGGCTGGGGACTTTATCCATGTTAATCACAAGGTGTGAAATAGGCACATCTGTGTGTTCCTCACTGCATCAGTTTGGGGCATACTCTTCACCTCTGTGTAGCCTGTGTAAACAGGCCCCGAATCCTCTACTGGGTGCTCCTAGTCTTCTCTTTCAGAGCTCATTCACGGCTGCTGTCTCATCGGTCTTTCTGAAGTGAGCGAGCACACCTCCCCCCCCCCCCGCGCGTCCTTATCGAGGGAGGAAATGGTTAAGGAGCTTCGCGCTCTCCTTTTTTGCCCAGACCCGGGAGGCCGTCTGCGAGCTTTCACATTGGCCGGGGCTCCGCTCGGGTTGGAGGTTTCAGTCTTCCCAGTCGGGGGAGGGAGGGAGGGAGGGAGGGGGGGTGATGAGACGGCGGAGGTGGAGAGTCTGACTCCCACCCCGCCAGACGGAGGCCGGCGGATTTGCGAAGAGTTCTTTTGGCTTCCCCCCTCCCCTCCCCTCGGAAACCCAGCCCGCCAGGCACGGAAGGATTCCCTTCAAACTCGCGGCGCGTCTCTCCCACACAGCCTCCCATGCTCCGAAGTGGAAGTGGCGTGGGACCCCTTTCACGGTACAGCCGGCGCGCTTCTCTCTTTTTCCCGGACGCAAGACGGTGGGTGGACGGAGCCGCGTGTCTGGCTCGGGCACTTCGTTTGGTCTGGCGCGCTGGAGGGGGGCTCGGCGGCGGCGGCAGCAGCGTCTGTTTGCCTACTTGCGAGGCGGGGAGAAAGGGAGCTTTGCTGGGGGCGCCGCTCAGAGAGCGAGGGCAGCCCTCCCTTCTCGGCACACTCCGCTTCTGCTGGAGCGGGAGAAGAGAAGGCGGACGGGACGGGCCGTTCTCAAGCCGGCCGAGGAGCTCTCTTCGCTTTGAGCGCAGCCTCTGCCCAGATGCGAGAGAACCGCGAGCGAGCGAGCGCTCCCCCCCCCCACGCCAACTCCCCCCCCCTTCGAGGCACAGCAGCCGCCGGGGCGAGATCGGGGGCCGGGGAGGGGGCGACGGGGGGCTTGGCGGAGTGGAAGAGACCGCGGGCTCAGCCTGGAGACAGCAGGCGAGGGTTCAGGTAGTGCCCGCGAAGATACTCTGCTGAAACGAATGGATCCCGCCTAGTAAACCCCAGTTTAGCATGGAGGAGTCCTGACAGCTTTGTACAGAGAGTCGTGACAACTTATGTGACTGTTCTTTTGTAGGCCTCATAGTAAGAGAACTTCAATTCCATGTACATCAAGCTAATTCTAAACGCCCGGATTCAAACCAACTTGGCCTTTTGGTCCTAAAAAGCCCCCCCCCTTCTTTAAATGGAGGTAAATCCCACTTTGACGGCATCCCAAAGCCAACACAACTAGAGATTAGTCTGGCTGAGATCAATCAGGCCTGTAGCTACAGTGGGGCATCTGTGGGCTGCCCCCCCAGGCTGCCCTCCCTGCTACCAGGCCCCTGACTTTGCGAGCTGGGGGAGAGCCGTTCAGGCTGTGGCAGTGGGGCTCATCCCTCACTATGCCTCTCCTTGGCTTGTTAGAGACCGGGGACTTCTATAGGGGCCCCCAAGCTTGGGTGTGTGTGTGGGGGGTGCCCCCTGACTCATTTAAAGCCCCCCCCCGAATTAAAAAAAAAATCCTGACTACAGGCCTGAGATCAATTATAAAGAGTTGGTCTCAATCTGGAAAAATTTACTTTGCATTTTAAGTAATGGAGTAGAACTTGGCCACAGCTGATTCAAATGCTGTTGGTTTCAGGGTTGTTGATTTTGCTGCTCAGTTCTTTGTGTGTTTTCTTAGAAATAAATCCAATTGTATTGAATGAGACTCACTCCCTTGCACACAAGATTGCGACCATGCAATCTGAGCCTATGCATATGTACTCAGAAGTATGTCTCACTTATGTTCATTTGACTGTAGTTAATTATTTTCTGAGTTGCCACCAGTTTTTTCAGGGTCAGATTGCTAGCCTCATTGAACTCAGAAGAATTCTATTTATAATGCAAGGAAAGTTACAGCTGATTTAGATCCACCCGAAATCACTTTAAGCTACTTACCCAGGTCATAGTCTGAGCATAGAAATTTGAGAAAAATCTCAGTATCCATGTGAAATGTTGGGCATAATAGAAACTTAACATTTTCCTACTGTGTTCCAAAACACACACACCCCTTGACCTGTCGGAGCCTAGGTAGAAGAAGCCATAATGCTGTCAGTGGGGTCTGTGGACATCGTCACCTGAAGGAGAAGAAGTTGGTGTCTGGCTTGCAGAAAAGGAGATGTAGGGGGATGAGGAAGAAGGAGAAAACATGACAGAGGGAAGAAGAGATTAAACAAAAGTATGGGGTCTATAACTTGCTTGGAAGATGGCACTCTGGTAGCTATGCCCTACTCTCTGTAATGACAAACAGTCTAGATGTACTGAGACAGGGTGCTTAAAGCCTTATTAGGGCAAGATTTTGAAAACTTATTTACTTGTTAGAGATTCTTACTCGCTTTTCTCTCCAATGGTGACCCAACATGGTTTACATTGTTATCCCCTTCTCAATTTTACCCTCACAACTATAGTCTTTTGAGTTAAGTTAGGCTGAGAACTGTTCACAAGTCACCCAGCAAGCTTCCTTGGAAGAGCAGAAATTCAAACCCGGGTCTCCCACTTCCTAGTCCAGCACTCTAACCATTATACCACCCAGCCTCAAAACAGTTTAGATTCCTGTTATCTAAACTATTTTTTTCAGAGAAGTTAACATGAAAAGAACTGATGAATCTTTAACACTTTCTATTTTCCACTATGACTTCCTAAAGTGTGGACATGTGTGGCTAGTGTCCGGTTATCCCCAAATGCATACTCATAGGAGGATTTCTAAGCTATTGTTTATACTGAAATAATTCTTGTTATTTTTTTATATTTATTATCATGGGACTTTTGTGGTGACTTGGGAATTGACCTTGGACATTTTTCCTGTCCAAGGGGCTGCCAAGCAGGAATATGGCACTGATTTTCCTTTGGAGAGGGCAAAACTTCTGCACTGGAGCACATGCTTTGCAGGCACAAAGTCCAGGGTTCAGTCCCGGGCATCTCCTGTTAGAGGCTCTTGGGTATGAAAGATCTGAGACATCTATCACAGGCTTTGTAGAAGCTCTGACTCACCCAGAGAGAAAGTATATATCATGCAGTCCTGTGATTGAATCTCCCAATTTTTGTTTTTTCTTTAAGTCACTATACCATGGGAGTGCTGCCAGTTTTGACAGATCAGTAGCACTGGAGGAAGGGGCATTTATCATTTTCCACTTGCACCATTTTCTCATTTTAAATTTGCAGTGGTGGAGAAAATTTGGATATCTGCTGTTAACCTTACAAGAGGAAAACCACAAGAAGAAGATTTAGAGTGGGGAACAACAGTGGGAGGTGGGTGGGTAAAACCAACACAATGCCATCCCACAGCACTACTGATCCAAACAAATTCAGAACCTCACATGGCTTTAAAGGAGAAAATAAAACTGTCATGAAATCCAATAAGGGATCTTCTCTGTAATGTATCCTTTAAACTAATTGAAACCCATGAGGTTAATAGTGCCCGTCTCCAGTGAAGGATTGTGAGTCACCATTGTATAGTTAGATTATGGACTTCATGGTCTTATTGGGGGGTGTCTTCCTTTACATGGGTAATATCTTCTTTAAATGCAGAGTTACAACCTGCTTTGGGGGAGCCCCTGCTAAGCTAATTAATTAGGACCTGGAATTGTCCACCAAAATCTAACCCTGATGGTGCCACTACCACTGTATTTCGGACTGCAGTGCTAGTCTTCCTGACTTTAACTGAGCTAAATTCCGCTGAAGTCCTTTTCACTAAGTGCCAGACTACATGTTGTGTATGCCTGCCTGCATATTTTCTCATTTTCTTGTTTATAAATTGAAATTAGAATCCCGAGATTGCAAGTTTCAGTGGAGGCATGTCTTCCTGCTCAGAATCACCTCCACTTTTTTGCTTCTTGAGGGCCCTGGAAAGGAGAGAGAGATGCCGGCATATGTAAGATGTTGTTGGCTGGTTAAATTGATTGATTTGCTTGTTGAGACAAAAACTGAGATAACGACAGTTCTTTCTGTCCGATAAATAGAGAGAAAAGTTTGTGTGGTGGTTGTGGAACAGAGAGTTGCAGATAGAAAACTATTTCTGTGTTGTATATAACACACAAAATATAACCTGTGGTATATAATATAATAGGCTGGTACTATGCATTGGAATAGTTTTAATGGATTCAGACACATCTAACTGTTGTAGGTGGTGGCTGACCCACAATGCCACCAGAGCTAAGCACTTAATTGTCATTGAAATAAGGACACGTGCATCCCAATTCTATGCATGTTTGACTTTGAAGTAAGTCCCACTAAATTCAACGAGACAATCCCAAGTAAGTGCATATATGATTGCAGCTGGGCTGTGTCCTGACTGAGCTTCCCATCAATACACTGGCCAACATTTATTTACTGCGCATATTCTGCCTTTCTTCCCCAGAACTCAATGTTACCACTGATCATGATCCACTGATCATCATTACCCTGGATGAGACAGGGAAGTGCAGGAACTACCTACTATAATGGACAGAAGAAAGATGATGCATAAGAAAGGAACTGAGTCACTGACTGAATCTAATCAGGATTTTTTGCTTTGAGTCTTTTTGGCATGTAATAGCTGTTTTATTTATGATGACTAAATGTTATTCCTAAAGAAAATGAACTTGGACATTGCTAGGGTTTTTTTTAAGCTATCATTGTCTTAAAGAAAAATAGCACTGCTGATCTTTCAAGTGCAGAAGTTTTTCACCTCCGTGCTTATTCCGTGTATTTTATATGTATAATTTTTGTCTTTCTATAACCCTAAGCATAACTCATTGAAAATATTTTACTGATATCAGTGCAATTTACTTCCAAATATTTCGATTAGCTGCAGATGGATTTAGGATTAGGGGTTAGAAATGTATCTGTTACTGTTTGCAAGCAGACTTCCATGGGAGTGTTGCATTGACTTTACTGGAACATATTTCTAAATGTTCTACCCTTGAGTTTGTAGCATTGCATTGTGATTACATGAATTATTGTGCTGATGTTCCAGCATAAATATTTTCTTTGTTTCTCTTTGTAGGTGAAATTAATACAACAGACACTATTTAAAATATTAATTTCTGGTGTTGAAGATTTGAGGATGGAAGCCTTTCATTTTGGGATTATCTTGGTGCTTTTAATACCTGGATTGGTCTTCAGTGATGATCTCAACAGACAATATGCAAATCTGACTGACTCTGGAAACTATTTCACAACGTACTCTGGAATAGAACCTAGATTAGTTTTTGCTACCAGTGAACCCAGTCAACGGATACAGCAAAACAAAACTATCCTTTGTGAACAGCGTACTAAATTTAATATCGTTTTCAAATATATCAACACAGTACTATCCTGTGCCATATTCATCATTGGTATGGTTGGGAATGTAACTCTGTTAAGGATTATCTACCAGAACAAATGTATGAGGAATGGCCCCAATGCGCTAATAGCTAGCTTGGCATTAGGAGACCTCATCTATATAATCATTGATATCCCGATTACGACATATAAGGTAAAAAAAATCTACAGTGTTTCATTTTATCTTCAGTTCTTTTATAAAATGACAAATGGGGGTTGGGATATAGCTCTGTGATTATCATCTGTATCAATAAACTGCCCTAAATTCATGCATGCCGATCTGAGAGCTGATTAACAAAAATGTGTATACTATTCCATGTCACATCTCTTAATACATTACAGCTTGAATGATCCCAACTGAACAAGTGATTTGCCTCTTCTTCTCTTTCTTTGAGGAAAAAACCATTATATTTGAGGTGACATGAAATTTGGTCTATAGATATATCAGAGTTTTACACATACAGATGCCAGACATATATTGATGTTCCAGTCATCAAATTATTAATCCTTACGCAAGTTTTGTAGTGTGCAGGGGTATTTTGGGGCTGGAGCATGCCAGAGCACCGCTCTGGCAGCCCAGGAGCAGACACAAATGGTGGTGGTGGCAAGCCCTGCCTCCAGATCCCTGCCCCCGCACTCCTTCTTTATCGAGTCATGCTGTATTCTATGGCCATAACTGTGGCACAACTCTAGAGAGAAGGGATTTAAACTTTAAACCCCTTCTCTCTTCGCTTCCCCCCCCCAGCCCGCCTTGACAGGCGGTCTGGGGAAGGGAAGGGGAGACTTTTGAAGATGCCTCCCCCCCTTTTTGCTTCCCATTCTATCATCACTTCCGGTGATGTCAGGGGGCATGGCATATGCTAATGAGCTATTATGCTAATAGCCTATTAGATATGCTAATGAGCTCCTGCGGCTCTTTTTCTATGAAATGACCCCTGGTAGTGTGGATTACTAGACATGCAGCGAGGGTAGAATCCATGGCAAAGTTGTTGCCTGAGCGTTAAGCTTATAAAAGATGTGTCATCTGAATTCAGCCTCAAGTTATTGTTCCATATTGAGACACTGGCCCTAGAAAGTGTCTGATGTACCTGAATCGGATCAAAAAAATAAAAATGATTGGCATCAATAGCATATTTAATAAGTCCATACTCTAAATTTCCGGATGATCTCTCCCTTCAATGGTATGTTGAAAGGCATTGAATTAAATATTGCCAGTGCAATCCTAAAAAAGGTTACTTTAAGCCCATTGACTTCAATGGACATAAAAGGGTGTAACTCTCTTCAGGTTTGCTCTGTGTATCAATTACTGCGGTGTAGAGGAAGCTATTCAATTCTACCTTCTGGAGCTGATTGTACCAGAAGCAATGGGATCACAGTAGTGTCCTCTGTCACAAACTCTGAAACTCACGAATCGACATCTTGAGCTTACTATTTTTAACACAGATTTGATCCCAGTGTCTTATTTCACATAATGCAGTAGATGTCAAAGGAGGAATAAATAAACTTGAACTTCTGCTTTTTTGCCCTGTTTTAGCTGCTCTGGTACTTGGTAGTCAAAGGCTATCAAGATCTTCCATAGCTGGGGAGGGAATAGAATTCTAGCCTCCTGGTAACTACTGCTACCCTCTTATTGCTGGACCACCACTGAATTCAGAAAACTGGGGGGGGAATCCTGCAAAAAAGGCCTCCGTCCTTCTTTTATTCCATCCAATCTCACCCTCATGCATAACAAGTACAGCACAACACATTTTGAAGACTGTGTGCTCAAACCATCATGCTATCTTTGCATACTATAATCCTCCAACACCTTTAATTAATTTATTTACGTATTAACCATAACATGTTTGCCGCTAGTGCTGCATAATATTCTATTAAAATATAATCAAAGGCAAATCAGATACAAAGGTTTTTTTATCTTATTCTTCTTCCAACTAACAAATAGAGGCATGCAAAAGAAAAGACGGCAAAATAGTGCAGTAATTCCTAGGATTTGTTTTATGGCTTCTTTTTCAGAGACTTGGCCAAAGAGCTATAGTTACACATGAGGATAATCAAGTAGCACCATCTTTGTTTTACAGTAAAACTTAAAAAGTCATAACTGATGTGATGGACATCTTAATTTATGATGTGTTTATGGTCTAGTTTCTGAATATATTTAATAGTGTTTGGGCCAGGCTTAGTCATTGTGACTTACTGAACAAACTATTAAAATCCTGGAGAAAATGGATGCTTTGGAGGGTAGACTCTATGGCATTGTACCCTACTGAGGTCCCTGGACTCCCCAGGCTCCATCCCTAACCTGGATCTGGTAACCCTACTTCCCAGGGAGGACCTGGCAACCCTAAGCACATGGGCTTTGATCTTTTTATGTATGAAAGATGGTACAACTAACTAGTGCCCTCAAAGTTCAGTTCACATATGCTTATACATTGCATAGCTTATCTATACTTCATTATTGTGCACTTGATAACTGGTAGCTGAGTGCCTCAGCTGGCTGCACTGAAACGTACTGTGTTTTTCAGGGTTAACACTCTCTGCTGTCACTTTCACATGTGCAAGTTATTGCAATGTGGCATTTATTAAGTGTGGAACATGAATGTATGGATCAGCTTTTAGTAACTGCTATTTCTAGGGGATAGATTGCAGTTTGTTATGAGGTGCAAACAGATGTCCAGCAGAAGGAAGAGTTATATGAGTCTGAATCTGTGACATATGTCTGGTCTTCTATTGGTCTTGTGTATTTGACCGCTTGAGTAATGTCTTTTGAAACTAAGAAAACAGCAAAATGTACACGAGGGGGGAAATCATAGAAAGGATGTGTCAGTTTAGGCAGTTTATAGCAAGTGAGGCTTTTTTAAAAGTGAGATGCTACTTTTCAATTAGGGCCAGTTCAAGCCCTCCAGGCATTGTCCTTGAAACTCCTGCTTATTCCATTTCTCCCCACACAGGAAGAAAATAGTGGAGATGAGAGGAGGGAGGGGAGGGGAAAGAGCAACTCAATGGTATCCAGGCAGTGGTGGCGCTTGCTTCCTGGGCTCATAGGGACCAAAGCAAGTGCTGGCTTGGGTGTATTCCATTTAGGGTTGCCAAACTCCAGGTGGAGTATGGAGATCTCCTGGGATTACAACTGATCTTCCAGACTATAGCAATCAGCTCCTCTGGAGAAAATGCTTGCTTTGGAGGGTAGATAGTATGGTATTATACCCCACTGAAGTTCTTCCCCTCCCCAAACTTCACCCTCCCCAGGCTCTCAAATCTCCAAGAATTTTGAAACCTGGGGTTGGCAACCCTATTTGCTCACACATACTGTCCAGCTCTTAGGTCAGGCACACACTGTGCTCATTGTAGAGGAAGCCAAGGTGATTGTCTGCCACGTGCACAGCCATCACCCTCCCATGGCTTCCCTCATCACTTCTGCCCTCATTTTCAGATAAGAGTTGCTGATCCACTCTTGCCATTTCAGGAGACGAGAGAGATAAGATGTGCCTACAAACAGCAGGAAGTTCTTCCTCCTCTTGTTCAACTCTGCTAAAGGGAGCAAAAATGACAGAGCCAGGGAGCCTCTTGGGAGTCTTTATGCTCTCCCCAGAATCCTGGGAGAAGTCCCTGCTCAGAACTGAATCATTGCAGTAACAAGTCCCCAATTTTATCTGGCGCCATCCATGAATTCATGTATGTACCCCTTTCTTACCAGTGAAACATATAGGGCAAGTCCTGTGCACAGCTAATAAAGCAATATTCTGTCTGAGAAATAACACATTTTGCCATGGAAAAAGTCTGTTTTAATCTACTAAAACATTTTTCAGAATTCTCACATATTATTATCTTTAAACTGTTTTTCCTCACGATTCTTTCCTGTTAACCCAGTGGATTGGTTTATATATTGTTGGTTTTTTGCTCAGCCTTTTTTGAACATGGATTCAGATTGAAGTTCTTGCAGTAGTATAAGGTTTAGCTTTGTTTTGAATAAGATTTGTGTTAGACGTCTGTATAGCTTGGGACAAACTTTGTGTCACATGGATTCCTGTGCAGTCCCGATGAACTACTTTTATGGCACCACTTCTCAATCACTCCTTGTCACTTTCTCTGCTTGTCCATATGTAAGATGGAGAATATGTGTATGTGCACACATAAATGTCTGGGTCTTAATTTTTCAGGTGGTGGTAATTTTTATAAGATGAAACTCTAAGGGTATCTTAGAGGAATTTGGAGGATGTACTCTTTTGAGAATAAATTACATGTAGTAGGATCCAATTTGGGTTGGATCCTTTTACATTTAACTTATTCTCAAAAAGAAGCTGAGGAGATTCTCCAAGTCAGGATCGTGGTATTAGGAGGGGTGGAGGTTATGTCTTCCCCCGTGCTCTTTCTGGATTGGAACTGGATTCCTGGGCTGCTTTTAGCACTGGGAGGAAGTGGGAAAAACAGGCACTCATATCACATCTGGGCTAAAAATGGCAGGAAAGGGAAAGGATGGCCTTGCCTGGTGAGGAAACAGTGTAGGGCAAAACTCTTTCCTCTTGCCAAATACTGATCTTTATCCAGTAATGCCTTTCAATTGCCTTGAAACCAAATTACATGTGGGGTATCTGATCATAGATCCTGTGTAGATCATGTGTAGATTGGCCCCAAGAAAGCAAATTCTGTGCCACTTTCAATAATACAAAATACATGACTATTCATGTATTTTGTATTATTGAGATTATAGGTTCGAAGTATCTTTATGTGGAATTTCCCCCTTGAACTTCTGCTTGTTTCTTCCACTCCAATAATATTTTACATGGGCTAGTTGTCAGTGAACTAATAGCTTATTTACCACCTTCATAACTTAGTGCTTTTATAAACAAAACAGAAAAACTCATAATTTTTTTTGGATATATGTTTTTATTTTAAGAAAAAAAAGTATAAAAGAAGTACAAAAAGGAAAAAGGGTTACGTAACATGATTATATATATCAAAGAAGACTATACCAAGGTATGAAAGGCAGAAACTATTTCTCCCCAACACCCTTTTGTTACATTGGAAAATGTGGGGGGACTTTGTCTATAATGTACAATGACATCTACTTCTGATGAGGTACAGTTATAGTAATCAAAACTGGTCTGTTTTGTAACTACATTTGATTTTTTTAATTTCTTTTTTAACTTCTTACTATCTGAAAAGAAATACTGAAAACAATATGCCGAAACAGTTCTTAGAATTCATCTTTTTTGTTCTATCTTATTATTTCAAACTATATATATATATCTATATTGGAGCAAAGCAAAGACAAACTGGCACCCCCCCCCCCCCAGCATTGGAGGCAGGGCTGCCACTCTCCAAGTTGTGCCTGAAGATCTCCCGCTATTACAGTTACTCTCCAGATGACCTGGATGAGTTTCCCTGGAGAAAATGGCTGCTTCAGAGGGTGGACTCTATGGCATTACCCCGTCTCTTCTCCAAATCCTGCCCTCCCCAGGCTCCATTCCCCAAATCTCCAGGTACTTCCCAGTCCAAAGCTGGCAACCCTAGTTTGGGGAGAAAATGCCTGTCAGTGTACTGGGTTATTTCATTGAAGGAGAGCAGCACAGCTTGAAAGGAAGAGAACTTGGCCAGCACTGTGTGCCCAATTTAAAAAGCACATAATCATGCAGCACATACAATAAAAAATACCACAAGAGGGAGGCATGAAATGTTAATGCTTTACCTACTTTGGAATGTAATAGGGCAAAACTGCAAATAACTTTGTATAACTTATGAGTCTTGTGACACCTTAAAGACTAATGAATTTATTGAAGCATAAGACTCAAGACTGCAGGACATTAGTGCAGCTCCCCCTCTGTAGTGTGTTTTTATCCATTTGGCTTCTTTCTTTCTAAGTTCATAGTGCCCTGGCCGGTGCCTTTCAGCTTAGAAAAAGATGACTAAGGGGGACCATGATAGCGATTTTAAAATTATGCATGGGGTGGAAAAGGTGGATAGAGTTTTTTGTCTCCATCTTCCATGAAACTAAAACTCAGGGGCACCCCGTGAAGTTGATGGGCAACAGATTTAGGATGAACAACAGAGAATACTTCTTTATTCAACAAGTAATTAATTGGCCACTACTGTCAGTGGATGTAGTGATGGTCCCGATCACATATCTTTAAGACAGGATTAGAGGGATTCATGGAGCGTAGGTCCATTAGTGGCTACTTGCCATGGTGACTAAAGACAAGCAGAGATAATAATGGACTTTCCCTGTACTGAACTCAATGACACTTACTTCTGCTGTCAGTATTTTGAAAGCAAACTGTTATGGAGTGGGCACATACAGTCCTTTAGGAATGTTTAAAGTAGTTCCCCTGACTATGATCTGAGATGTTGACATCAGAGAACCAGGCATCACTGTAAATTATCTTCTTTGGGTTCTCAGTGTACTTTTTTAAAAAAACGCTTTGCTTTATAGATTGTAGAAAAGATCTTCTATACAGCAGCAAGTACATGAATGACGCTTGAAAGAATTATAAGTAACAAGCAGAATGTGGACTTCCTAGTGACATTTAAAAATCATACAAATGGAATGTTCTGAACTCTTCTGCCTTGTTTATTACTGTTCCAGTGTTAGGATGAAAAACCATGTTTATAAAAGAACAAATCTTCAAGAGTTTGTGGTTATCTGGTCAGTTCTCTTGAATTCCAGAAGCAGAACCTTGAAATATGAAAAGTTTCTGATTCCAACATAGGAATGTGTGGTCAGAATTCTGCTGTGCCAGGCCTTACTCAGGTTGTCTGGAAAGATTTGGCTATAAACAGTTGTGTGGCTTTAGTGTACTTATCAGAAGCCCTGTTTTGTTTGTGAAGATTTGGAATGAGAGACTTGACCCCAGAGGATTGGCTGTTTGGCCACTGTCATCCTGCTTTATTTCCTCAGGTATTTCTTGTACTCCCCTTGTAGGCCCTTCACCTAGGGTGTGTTCAGACGGATCTTTTGATCTGCCATAGGAACGACTTCCTTGCGGATCAAAAATGCACGACCAGACAGAAACATCTGGGAAATATTCCGGTCCCATAGGCATCCCGTTCTGCTGCGCCTCCAATCCTGATATAAAAAGTAGCAGTTTCAATGTAGGGTTTTCACTTACCCGCGCAACAACTGCAGACTTTCTTCCGTCTGGTCACTCCATTAGCGCGCGATGCTCCCGTCGGCTCGGTCTGACGTCAGACCGAGCCGACGGGGGCGCGATTTAAAAAAAATTGAAACCCCATGTGCGCTTTAACGAGGAAACGCATTTAGCGAGGAATGTAATATTCATGCTTATTTTTTAGGGACAAGATGTTACCGCGATAGGAGATGGAAGGGGGAAGGACTGTTCTAACTTGCAAAATAGTCCCTCCATTGATCATGATGGCAATGGCAAGGGGGAGGACCGGGACTTTGCTGAAAACCCTCCGCGATCGCCTCAGTTCTCCAAGGAGGCGCAGCCTTGCCTATGCGAATGTACAAAACTTTTTTTAAAAAAATCCTCGGTGGATGCCGTGTAGACAAATCACGGCGGGAACAACGTGCGGTGAGGCTATTTCATGGGGGGGCGTCTGGTCGTGCTAGGCTGGATTAAAAAAATCGGGATAAAATTTTAGGAGGGCTCATGGCGCGATTGACTGGCCGTCTGAACGCAGCCCTAGTTTGGAAGCCTTGTGTAAATTTCTTAATCTGATGTCCTGGTACATCAGGCTTCCCATGGAAACTATGTATGCTGGGACCTAGGATGTCTGTGACAATGCAGGCTGTGGGCCAGCTATGGGGAGTTGATCATTAATCTGATTTCTGTAAAATCTGCTATAATACATCCACCTGCTCAAATATAATACCTGAGTCTAATGCAATGGAATACAAAGGGAATACAGGTTTCATATCTGGTTACAAGTCAAAGTCAGATGTTACCACTGTACAAATGGAAAAGAAATCAACAGACTAGTGCGTGGTTCCAGCCAGCTCTTCTGCTGGTGAAAAGGGTCTTGGCCAATGAAATCTGTGCTGGGGATCTGTAAAGTATTGGGTTTGCTGCATGGAGACTTGGACTACGACATGCATTCAGATGCGTTTTTTGTACTTTACATAACACACACCTCCAACAGCCTTGCAAGGACCAACTATATACACTCCCACCCGGTACCCCCATAGTCCTGTTGGTGGGTTTGAATTTCCTGCCAATGCCTCATTGGTGGATTCCAGGTGGACTAGGATTCTAGGTTCTATTGTCTTTTTGTACCTTGGACTTCAGTGGCGGACCCTAGTGGCAGTACGCATACACAACAGGATCATAGAACCTGAAATCACACACACATACACACAAAGTGAGGTGGGAGCCATAGTACGGAGGGGAATTGGGTGAGTTTTGAGTGAAAAAAAAACTGTCTGGATCCAGCCCAAGGTGTTCATCTGCCATGTGAGGCAGGTGAGAGCCATTTCTGGAAGCTGGCTGCCCTCTTCTCAGATGGAGTGAGCCCAAGCAACCACTGCTGAGCTGGCTGCCTGAGCCCTGGCCGGGGCAGTTGTGAGTGGAGGTCACTGCGAGTTCTGGACAGGTTGTGTGTGAGCGAGAGTGGTGAGAGGCTGTTCTTTTTTCCTTTCCTTCCTTCCCTTGGTGGGCTGTGGGCAGTCAGGGCCCCTCCCAGGGCAGCTGCCCCTGTTGACCATTGTCCAAGACAACTCCTGGGTGGGTGTAGCCGAAGACTTGATTTGTGCTTGCACAAGTGCTGAAATGAAATCCACACCAGGGTGGGGGGAGGTGCAATTTCCCCACTAATCTCAGAATTGCTGCATGTTGTTCAGGCATAGAATTGACATTTGCCTTATGCCGTAGCACACTGGCACTTATGATCATGTGGGAAAAGAGATTTTAAAATCACACTTAGAGGTAGCCACTTTGGAAGATAATTTATGTGTCATATTCTGACATCATCCGATAAAGAAGGGCTTTGGCACATGGGGTAGTGCATCAACTTGCCATAGGTTGAGTCATGGTTTCACAGAACACAGGTGTGGGTAATGTCTTTCTCTTCACTGAAACACTTCTGTATTTATTTACATGTCACTGGAAATGAGAGTTTGATCTGGATGGTTGTAATTGATTGGGATATAACCTGAGAACAACTTTGTTTATGTTTTGCATTTAACATTTCTAATTTTCTTTTTTCCATCCTTTAGCTTCATGCTGAAAGCTGGCCCTTTCCAAACACGACTTTTGGATATTTTCTTTGCAAATTTGTTCCTTTTATACAAAAGGCATCTGTAGGCATTACAGTCCTTAATCTCTGTGCCTTGAGCGTAGACAGGTAAGAATTTATTATATTCAGTGAACACTTTTTTCCCTAGAACAAGAATAGTTTTGTATACAAAAGGACACTGATTTACTTGATGTAAGACAAACAACACAAGTTTTTGTTCATGTGTTCAGAAAGCTACATAGCTGGCAACTATTTTTTAAAAACTTTTGCTGTATTTAATACCTTTATTCTTTACTGTTGTAATCCAGATTGATTGGTTTCTCAATGGACTGTGGAAAAAACACTACGTTGGAAGTATCAGGACATCCTAATTAATACTGAGTTAATGCTAAGTTTCTAAACATTTGTTTTTTCTGCTTTGTTTTCTGGGATTAAAAAAGGGTATTATAGGTATGATTAATTCACTTTCCTGCCTGTCTGTCATTTCTGAGTAACAGCCTGAGATACCTGACTCAGGCCTGCAAGCAACTGGAGACTGGTTTGGATGGGCAAAGGACATTTCTTTGTCAGAATGGAATGAGAGTGGGAGACCCATCCATCTGTGGAGGAGGGGTCCATCTGCTAAACGAATGGCTACTCAGAAGTTGCTGTAGACTACATCAGTCAAGCCCATTCATTTTATAGGAGGGAATATTTACTGGGAATGTGTGAGAAGACAGTTTAGTCTTGGGTCACAGTGGTGTCAAGCTGCTCCCACACTACTGTTATAATTGTAAATGATACTCAGATCTCAATCTAAGCCGTATATGATTATGAAGACGATGTGTGTTTTTTCCTTCTTGGAGGCACAACTCTTGTTTTCCAGGGCAATGGGAACAGAGGTGGCCCACTTATATACATGAGGTCTTGTTACTGCCCACACAGATTACTTTATTGTAGATTCTGCAAAAGTATGAGCTGATCCTCTTTACATTAGTCAGTTGTTAGGGGAGATACAAAGCTCTTTCTAGACACAGCTTAACTCCAGCTTTTTATATAATGAAAGAATTGTAGTAAGCCTTTCTCTCTTTCAATCATGTCTTCAATAGTGTGGAGACTATATCGGCACATCATCATCTCACAGAGGACCAAAGTAACCAAAGTAGATGTTACAGTGTCCACAGGTTTGATCTTTTAGAAGTGAACATTTTAGAGGTACAATTTTAGAGGTGAACTCGGGCCATTTAAAAATGCTATGAGAGCAGGGCCGGATCACTCACTAGGTGAACCTAGGCATTTGTCTAGAGCAGCTGGCCTTAGGGGTGCCAAACTGCACCTGGCCCCCCCCGCCAAAAGCCCCCCCTGCCAAAAGCCCTGCATGCATCTAGTCCCTGGCCAGGGGACTGCTGCTGCCACCGCCTCTTTCACCCCGAGTCCGGCACCCAGTGCACACAGAAGCGGGCAGGGAAGGAAGTGAGGAGGGAGGAAGTGCCCCCCCCCACTGCGCTCAGGGCCTGTCCTGAGGTGGAGGTGGCCTGCAGGGTGGCTCAGAGGCGGATTGCGCCACCTGAAGGGCCCAGTGGCAGAGCGGCTCAGGTGGGCATGCATGGGGCATAGAGGGGGCTGGAGCAGACCCGCCACTGCTTCCTCCTCCGAGATGGGCCTGCTTGGAACGGACGACTCCTCCACGCCGCCCTTGGTGAGTCTTCTTGGTGCCGCCCCCGTGGGGAGCGAGGGGATGGGGCACATGTGGCTGGGGGGTCCTTGTCCCCTGGAGGGGAAGGAGAAATGGGGGGAAGTGGGCGGGGGGGAAGAAAAAGCAGAAGAGCCGCACTCGGAAAAGCCTTGTAGCCTCCTCTCCCCCCCACACCTGATGTGCCCAGCTTAGCACCCGGCTTGAGCACCAGAGAGGCATGCGGCAGCGAGGGGGGGAGACACAAGGTGTGGGGGGTGTGTGCCACGAGGCAGCGTCACCTGGGGGGGCGCTAGTCGCGCCTAGGGTGCCAGAAAACCTTGGGCCGGCCCTGTATGAGAGACCAATACTGATCAGGCCAGCAGGGTAGCATGACTGGGCAATCTTGTTGCTCCTTGCACCTATTCAACTGCCAAAATAGTCCTTTTTTGGCACTTGAAAGTGGTGGTGGGGAAGAGATTGGCTGGTCTTACTGCTCAAGATTGGAATCCCATAGCATTTTTAAGTTGTCTGAGTTCGCCTCTAAAATGGTAATAGCATCCATGGGTTGGACTCACAAACACAATAACATCTAGTTCAGCCCAGAGGTTGACTCTATTGAAACCTAGATGAACAGCAGCTTAGTTTGGAGGTCTGTCCTTACTGACTTTATAGGTTGTTGCATTTCTGTAGTTGTGTTTGATGTCCACAGAAAAATTCATGCTAAGAAAAAAAGGCGTCATTACTTTAGAAAGAATGACTGAGCTGAAATAAGTATCACCTCATATAGATTTCTTCTCTGAACAATGGGAAAACCTTCCTGTTCTATCACTCCTTAAGAACCTGAAAACAAAAATATGGTTGAAATACAATACAGGAAGATTGGACACATTATAATTTTTAAAAACTTTTAAACTGACAATATTTTGAATGTGTAAATGTTCCTTTCTGGCCAAATTTATCACACAGATACATGGGACAGAGGGTCAATATTAGCTGAAGGTCCTAACTGACTATATGGCGTTGCACATGATGTTTGCTGGTGAGCAGCATTTGAACAGGTCCTGACAATGTGGCGTTATTCCATTCTGTTGTCTTGATTGTCATGCTTTTTATATCCTGAAGGAGGGCTATTGGATGCATTCAGGCAAACCTTTCATCAGTCTATTTGTGTGGTGATAAACAGTCATCTGAGTCTATACATTATTGCAATCTGATGGTCAATTACAATTCATATGTTGTGAAGAATCTTGAAATGTGCATATCATGTTAACCTTTCCTCAAATACTCTGACTTCTGATAACATATGGAAGCTTGGGATTTTATGTTTCTGTGTTTATATAGGTACAGGGCAGTTGCTTCTTGGAGTCGCGTTCAGGGAATTGGCGTCCCATTGATCACTGCTATTGAAATCATTGTCATTTGGATCCTTTCCTTTTTCCTGGCCATCCCAGAAGCACTTAGCTTTACTACCGTGTCTTTTGAGTACAGAGGAAAATTCTACGTTGCCTGCATGCTCAGGCCTACAAACACATTTTTGAAGGTATGTATCAAAACAGAGCAATAGTCGTTATTTTTCCTTTAGTGGAGGGTCAGTTGGGAGGAAGCTGGAATTAAGTGGAAGGTCATTGATTTGGAAAAGAAATGGAAGTTCATTTGGGGAATGGAACATGGTAGTGAGTCAGTTCAACATCCTGGATGCCCATTTATCAGTGGAGGGGGGGGGAGTGTTGTGAAGGCCCAGCAGCCCAGCATAGTTAGAAAAACTCCAAATTGCTTTCTATCTTTTATAAAATTACCAGCATTTAGAAAAACTCCAGACTATTGTCTTTATGTTTTATAAAACTACAAGCTCTGTAAATGATAAAGCTATACATATATGGACCCATTTCAGATTTAGTTTGGGCATTAGGAGTGTGCTATGGATGTGTGCATCCCCCCCTTCCCACACATGCACACTTAATTCCTTCTTGAACTTCCTGTCTCACAGTAACCATAGTTTGCTGTGATGTCTAAACTGAATAACTCTCCTTACTGCTTACCATAGTTAGCTCCCAAACCAGCATCAGAAATGCATTTCAAATTCCGGTTTTTCTTTATAATTTGGAGGCAAACTCTGGTTAATAGTAACTATTGTTTTCCCAGTCCTGCGTCATGGCAAACTGTAGTTACTGTAAATCAAGAACTTGAGGAGAGTCTACTACTGCAAGGAGATAAAAGAGTGCATGACATGTTTCCAAAGGAGAATGTCTGAATTAGATCATTGTTGTGAGCAGGAATTGACTTTTTATGTATTTCAGAATCCTGGGAACATAGAGATTTTAGTAGCATATGTGTGCTCCATTCCTGAGCATTGGGAAGTCTTGGAAACAGTGTTTCAGGGTGTAGGGGTTTCCAGACTGAGCATGCACTAGAAACTTACAGTGCCTTTCATAATGATGGGCCAAGCTTCCCTCAATTCATTCCAGTTTTCATTCACTTTGCTTAGACTTGGTATGCAAGTGTTAAAAAAAAACTTCTGCATGTTTTTGCTTACACAGAAAGGTAACAAAAAGCTACTGCAAACCCTCCCCAATCCTCCTGTGCAATCTTTGTATCTCTTCATCCATTCCCCTAAATGTACCTGATGGTAGAGAACTGGAAGCAGCATTGATGTTGTAGTCTGATCCTCACTTTCTTCAAAAATAGGGGAAGACTGGGAGGACAAAATGGCCATGGAAAGAGCCATGACCCGTCTCCTACCACACATCCCCAGTAGAGAGCCTGGCAGTGACTGTCATGTGACTGGCCCATAGAATTGTCAACTCTGGCTGGGAAAAATCCCAGAAATTGGGGGCAGTGCCTGGGGAGGGTCAAGTTTGTGAAGGGAGATAGTTCAGGAGGGATGTTTATTCTACAGGAGAAACTGAAATCCAACAGAATACACTTCAAGATTTCTATTACTTCTAGACACTATTGACCACTTTCTGAAGTTGCAGTTTTCTCCTGGACATTGATCTGTGTACTTTGTCATTTCTGGAGAACTCCAGACCCCACCTTGAGGTTGGTAACCCAGGGCCATCAACACATCAGGAATTTTTCTGGTGGCTATAATCGTCAATCCATCCCTATTCAAATTCTCCAAGAGCCATATGCTGGATGAAAGATACGCCTGGGAAAAGTAGCTCTCCTGGGTTCCCAAGACCATTTATTAGACTCAGGAGTGCTGGTGGGCTACATTTCCCAGGGTTTCCTTGAATTTAACATGCTGCTGTTGTGGCATTTGGAAGGAAGGAAGAGAGAAACTAGGATTTTGCTACAGTATTTCCATCAGATGAGTTTAGGGAAGAGAAGGGGAGATGAGGGATCTAAGAGGAAATCATGGGAGGGTGAAAGACTGGCTAGGCACAATTTAAGCACAGGACTAAATTCTTAAAGTGTGGGCTTATCTTGCCTTAGGGTGAGCATTCTTTAGTAGGAAAAGCTCACATTTTGAGCTCTCCCAGTTCAAACACTGTCAGCACCACTAGTAATATTTGCTTTATTTACAAATATACATGGAGAGTGTAGTGGAAGCAAATGCATTCCTATAGACAGATAGTACAGACGTGAATGCTGCATTAAGTCCCCAGAGAGAACTTTGTACCCCTCAAGATGCTTCAGTTTCATCCACCACACAGCTCTCTCTCTTTACTTTGTTTCCTTCTCACCAACTCAAAGCTGCAACTGCTTTTCTTTCCCATGCTGCAGCCTCCAGAGGCTGTTTTTGGTTAACAAAGCCAATGTCAGCTAAAAGGCACATGGAACAGCCTTTGGGCTTGCTCATTAACTGCATGAGGAAATCACCTTTCCCATTTTGCTCTAAGAGGGAAAAAAGATCCTTCTGTCTTCCCAGAAGTAATCAAAGTAAACTGTCATTCAAGGAACCCTTTTCACCAAGAATCCCCCCCAATGTATTTTGGTAATATCCAGAAATAAAAGGTTAGTTTTTGTGTAAATAAAAAAGGGAATTTGAAGGGGAAAGGTCATGGCAGTTTCCAATAAGTGCATGAGGAATAAAAGAGGAAAACCTCTTCAGACTTAATGTTTGTGTTTACTATGGTAAATGTTATAATAAATCACACTACTCAGATTGAATAAAACATTATGTTAATCCCTGTTTCAGTTGTCTTAGAAGCATTTTCATTATTATTTTTAAAAAGCCATTCATTCAAATATTTGTCCTGCAATGTAAATCCCCAAAGGCTAAGTACTTTAGGGAACATGCTAAAAGGCACGTTTCCTGGAAAACTAGTACCATGTGGCTTTGCGTGGCTAACAAAAGGATGTTTGTGTCACCTCAAAGTACAAAATGGGGTTGATGTTAGATTCATGTGGTTTAATAGCCACAATTAATCATTTGCAGATGTCTTGCTTTAGGTTTTATAACTTTAAAATGGCACTATGTCAGTCGGTAATTGAAATAGTAATCAGGTAGATGTTTCTATTTGATCAAGCTTTATTAAGGTTATTTTTCTTTAGCACAGGGTTTGGTTTCAGGGGAAGATGCTAGTTTGTGTTCTCTTATCTGCATGAGGTATACTTTTTTTTCTCGAGGCAGTTTACATCTGCTTCCCCTACCCTTCCAGTTTGCTTTAGACTTCTCTGTCCTTTCTTCTTCATGGTTGCCTGCTGATAGCCCTTTCCACTCTGCATTTTTCTTACCTATATAAAGCAAGTATGGTATTTTCAGAGGCAATCTGTTATGTCCTGAAGTGGACAGATTGCAGTGATGCAAACTATTCTGTGGATTTCCTGGGGGATAGCCACCACATCATAGGAATTTTCTCTATATCACAGTGCAATTTCTCACTTACCCACTGCACTGCAATTTCCCAGTGGGTAATTAAAAGAAGAAAACTAGGTTCAGGGGGGTAGGATCTCTGGGCCCACACAAGCCTGGATTGTAATTGAGGTATGACTGACAGGCATAAGAAGGTTTGCTTTTTAAAGTGAACAAAGTTACTTTGCGGGGGACACACACACACATTCAAATAGAGGTAAATATTAACACTTAACTAGGAGTTATGGAGCATTAGTTTTACAGAGTATATGCCTCAAGAAAACACAGGTTTATATCAGAAATTGCATCCCCCTGCAACTAAGTTACACATCATGTGCACCAAAACTGTGCTGGCCTACTGTAATACCTCTGTACACTCAGTTCCCCTGTCAAAGAAACTTAACCAAAGATGTACTGTCTCCTTAGATCTTTCTTTCACACTCCTATTAGACCAGCCCTTCCCTCTCAACTGTTTGATAATCTAAACAAAGACCAGCCAGCAGCAACCAGAGCAGAACTATGCTTTATTTCAACAAGACACAACACTGGAGCATTTTTTTTAAAAAAGGGGAAACAGCTAGGATTGCCCACTAAGGTTGCCAAACAGCCGGGCAACTGGTAGGAGGTTGGGAGTGGGCAAATGATGTTGGGGCCAGTGTCACTAGTGTGATGACATCACCTGGGAAATACCCAGATGTGACAGCAGTAGCTCTAGGGATTGTAAGAAACTCTATAGTATTAACATAGTTTCCAGAAATTCCTAGAGCTACCATATCACTATCACTTCTGGGTATTCCCCAGAAGTGATGTCATTGCACAGGTGATACCAATGAATTAAAAAAAATAAAGCAGAAAGGAATGGGAAATTGAGGTGGGGAATTTGGGGCAGGGACTGGGGGCTTAGAGACCTATTCCCAATGCTGGAGATTTGAGGGTAGCACCTGGGAAGCATGAAATTCAGGGATATGATGGAGCTCAGTGGGGATGTGCTGCCATAGAGTATACCCTCTGAAGCTGCTGTTCCTTTCAGGGGACCTGACTGACCTAGCAATCATATAATGCCTCCCCCCCCCGGTAGCTGAACCATTCTCATTTGGAGCCCTGGGTGGCATTTTTCTATAGTTGAGATAATTTCCAGTTATAGAACCCAAAAAGGAAAACCAGTCCTCTTTAAACAGTCTGTGGGGAAGAAGCGTTTGCAGAAGACAAGGGATGGGGAAAGGGTTAAGCATTCACCTCTGATTCTCCCCTGAAAGTGCCCCACCACCAGCACCATTGCATTTTTGTGAAAGGAATTATTCGATTGGGAAACCTGTAGTTCTCTGCTAGCATTTATTCCATAGTCATAGTCTACTTCAGGGTAACAAAATATCACCTCAGATTAATGCAGAGTTGTGAAAAAACCCAGTCTCTGGAAATAATGTCTCCTTGTTTAAGGGCAGTGGTGGCCTCCATTTGATACTACATAGAAAAGGCTACCCAGGCTGACTTTCCACTGTAACAACTTGTAGCAGCCCATTGTAGCTGATTTGAGTTGAATCTTGATGAGTTCCAGGCAAATGCAAATAATTGGACAGTCAGTTATTTCACATTTATATTAAATATATTTAATTATATTAAAATATTCATTTATTTAGAATATTTCTGTGTTGCCTCTTCAGAGTCCGGTTCAAGGTGACTTACCATTAAAATAATATAATAATATAAAGCAACAAGCCACTTTAAAACAAACAATAGGATGTGCAGTTTTTCCTGGTAGTTTTGGTTTATTGGACACCCCCCCCCATTGGATTCTTAAAAATCCCAGATCCCAATACTGGTGAAGTACTTGGATATGGGAATTTTGGAAATCTTGAATTTTTTCAGGTCCAATAGACCCGAGAAGAAAACAAACAAACAACCCCCCCACAGCAGCTACAAAAAACACAGTTGACTGGCGGGGGCAGATTGCTCTCACCACTCAGGTGTTTTCCAGGCTTTCTTCTGCAGTCCCCTTAAACAGGGCATGTTTAAAGGGATTGCAGAAGAAAGCCTGAAAAACAGAGCTGGCAGGGAACTGTCTCCCCTCTGGCTCAGCTGTTTTGAGCTTTCTTCTGCAGTCCCTTTAAACACACCCCGTTTAAAGGGACTGCAGAAGAAAGTCCATTTGTTTTGGGGCACAATTCAGAGTGCTGGTTCTTACCTTTAAATCCCCAAATGGTTTGAGGCCACGGTACATGAACAACTTCCTCCTTCCATACTGTCCAACTTGCCATTTAACATCTGCCTCACAAGCCCAGCTCTCTGTGCCCCTGCCTTTAGAGGTGAGGCAGGTGGCAACTGGAGATAGGGCTTTTTCAGTATTGGCACCTCACTTGTGAAATGCCCTTCTCCTTGAGGCTCACCTGGTACCTACGTTGCTTTCTTTTAGGTGCCAGGCAAAAATTTCTGTTTATCCAGCTTTTTAATTAAGGGTTGACTTTTTAACACTATTTTCATCTGGAAACTAATTTTAAGCTTTCGGTCTTTATTTGGTTTGTGTTTTTATGCTGGCTAGCTTTTAATGCTGGATTTTAATTAACATTTTGTATTTACTATTTTTATTTTGTATTTACTATTTTTATTTTATTTTCACTATGTTTTGTTTTGTTTTCATTATTTTTATTGTGTAAGCTGCCTTGGGCTAGTTCCTGGAGAGATGGCATAAACATTATTCTAAATAAATAAAATAAATATGCTATTAAAAATAAGAATTCTCAAGCAGTTCACAACAGGATACAATTCACAAAATAAAAGTACATATTAAAACAGCAAAAATATATCATGAGAGAGGAAATAAGAATGGAGTGTCATTCTAAATGAGCAAGAACAGAAAAGTTCAGAGATGTGGGTTTTTTCGTTGTTTTCTTGGTATGGTGCCATAAGATGGAGTCGTACAGAGTTTATCCCTTCCACCAGTATCAGCTCAAGGTGGATGAAGAAGCTATGGCAGTGAGGCTTTTAGAAGGTCTCCTATAGAACAAACTCTGTTCTTATGTCCAGATATACATTTAACCTAGATCCTAAAGCTCAACGCAGTGTTGAAGTCTTCCTACAATTTCAAGCATCTGGAAGTTTTCCAGGGAGCAATTTGAGAAGCAGCTGAGGATCAGAATAATAGCACTCTGTTTGCAAAGAGCCAGTTTGGTGTAGTGGTTAAGTGTGCGGACTCTAATTTGGGAGAACCAGGTTTGATTCCCCACTCCTCCATTTGCACCTGCTGATGTGACCTTGGGTCAGTCACAAGCTCTGGCACAGCTGTTCTTGAAAGAGCAGTTTGTGTCAGAGTTCTCTCAGCCCCACCTACCTCACAGGGTGCCTGTTGTGGGGAGACGGAGGGAAAGGAGTTTATAAGCCATTCTGAGACTCCAAGTGAAGGGTGGGGTATAAATCCAATTTCTTCTTCTTCTTAAATAGTAAAGATTTATAAGCAATGTAAGCAGCTTCTTCCTTGATAGCAATGTTTGACAAGGTAATCTCTATATAGGGAATCCATATTTAAAAGAATCTACCATTTTGGTCTGGAGTGTGCTAAAGTTTGCCCTATTTTAGCATGAAATCTCTCTAAGGAAGTATTTTCTTGCTTCCAGTTCTTTGCTACTATAAGCTGTATAGCTTATAATAATTTAAGTAAGGTAGAAAGGCACCCAATAAATGTTTTAACTAAATAAAAAATAAATAAAAGAACTTGCACTTTTCTTTCACAAATATTTCCCTTTATTTCAATGGCACCATTTGTGTAAGAGAGACTTGACAATGAAAAAAGTTTACATTCCTGCCCCAGGCTAAAGGATCTGAAATAGTGCTTTCTCCTGCTGTCTTTCACACAGAGAGAACCTATGCCTATAATTATAAAAGGGCTAAAAATGGTTTAATTAAGAATAAAACAATTTATAGTAAAGCTTTTATATCACATTCTAAAGCCAGTTTTGCCACCGAAATATGTGTAAACAGGATTTCTTACTACTAATTTCTTTGAACAGTAGTGAAAAGCAACATGTAATCCTCAGCTGTTAGCATCAGGATGTTCTGGTGTGGGAACAACTATGATGACATCTGCTAAGAATAAACAACCAAGGGGGAAAGATTATGAGAAAGAAGAATTCCTTCCCAGTGACCAAGAACTGAGAGCTTGGAGGGGAGTCCTTCACTTGTCATCCTTATCTGTGTCGAAAATTCATCTTTAGAAATGGAGAAGAAATATGTTGCCATCCTCCAGGCTGCAAATATGGTTATAGACAGAGGAATAGAATCATCACTCATGTAGATCACTAGTAGCTCTTCACATGACCTGAGAAAAAGAAAGGGAGGGCACCTCCTGCTTCCTGTTGCATAGTAAACATTACCATGTGAAGGGTTACATTCTAGTCAAAGGGTTAAAGCAACTACCACATCAAAAGTCACTGAAAGCTGCAAGCTAGACTCCACATCTCCAGGCAACATTTCAAGTGGCTTCTTTCTGCAAAGCAGTTAATCTTTCTACTGATGTGATGATACTTAAAATGCATTCTTCATTAAGCCCTTTTGGAATCAAAACCATTTGCCATAGCCTTGAAAGATAACAGATGGGGGAGTTATTGGGACAGGTTATCAAGATTTCTGTAACTTTTTGATTTATTTGTAGCCACATACGATTATTAGTAGCCATGTGAATCACAGGGATTTGTGTCTGATGAGAGTTGTCATACCTACCATTAACTGCAGTACCATGAAGATGGGTCACAACTCCTTTGCCAAAATAAATCGTAGGCTGTCCCAATGTGTATCAGATTTCTTTTCACCAATTCCTGCAAACATACGAAGGTCCTTCTCCTGTCTCTTCCTCTTTCTATTGCTCCTCAGTTTCACCAAGTTATTCCACCCCAGGCCTATCTTTCTCTGACCCCTACTCACATATCTGCCTGCCTGACTTATGCCCTTAGCCTCCCTGTCTCACCTTATCTCTGCTCTCATCATTTTCTGGGGGGGAATGACCAGGCAGCTGTTCTTTATCATGGCACAGGAGCTTGCTCACAAATAAATCTGCTGGTTGGAATGATGCCCAGTTTGCCTTAAAGGAATTCTGCTAGAGGAAACAATCTGATTTGTGTTTGGAGCATTGGAATAGACCTGAAACTCACTGGTCAGACATTTACCAAGGAAGGGCAGAGTGTGTTCCTCAGCAGCTCCATCACCAGTTGCTTTAGAGGTGGGCAGTTGTAAATACTGCCAAGCCAGTAAATAAACATTACTTTGGCCTCCTTCTCAGCCTTACTTGGTGGTGTGATGGAGAAGTGTGCTGCTGGAGGTAATCCTCAATCCCAGAATCAATATATGCTACCATTGTGAAGACAGTGGCACTGGGAAAAGTGGGGATTTTCCTACCAAAATACTTAAGTGCCTGCTTCTGCCACCCAGTGATGTACCTAGCCTGTTTGGTGCCTGGGACAGATAATTTTTTAACATCCCCTTCTCTAATTTTTTTGCCATCAAGTCACAGCTGATGACCCCATAGGCAAGAGACATTCAGAGATGGTTTGCCATTGCCTGCCTCCATACCTGCTTAGCTTCTGTGATCTGACGAGATCAGGCTATCCTGGGGCTATCCAGGTCAGGGCCCTTCCTCCATATGGCAAAATTATTTTCAGTAATAATAATGAAATAAAACGAATAATAATAATAGTGGCTGGAAAATAGATTCAGGTGGGTAGCCATATCGGTCTAAAGCAGCAGAACAAAGTTTGGTCTTAAAGGTACCACTGGACCCAAACTTTTCATTCAATGGCCAGAAAAGAAACACAGACAGTGAAAAAATTATTGTATTTAACTTAGTATATATCATCATGCCAGTAAAAAAATTGCAATTCCAACACACTATTCTATCACGAGAACCAGCGTGTTATAGTCGTTAAAGTGTTGGACTAGGATCTGGGAAACCCAGGTTCAAATCCCCACTTGTGCCTAGTCCTGACCTGGATAACTCCAGGATACATGCAGGAAGGCTGGCAGGTTGGCACATAGGGACTGCACATGGATCTCCTTCTGTAATGGATTTTGCAGACTGGACAAGTGCAGTAGATCTGGGAACTTTATAGCAGGTATTGGCATGGAATTGATTCTCTGGGATCACTGATTCCGAGGACCCAGAAGATTTGCATTGTGGTGCCAACTCAAACAGGTTGCCATTTGCTCCTCTCAGCAGAAGTTCTGTTGGGTGCAGTGTGATCAGGATGACATTGGTGCCTGCCTTACAGGACATTCTGGTGTAAGTAAATTTCAAGAGTAAGAACTATTTTTATTGAATTAAAATATTTATATGCCCACCTATCTTTGGTTTATATCAGAGCTCATCTCAGGACTTTGTCTTTTCCCATGTATTGTGGACTCCTTTCCTGGAAAAAAATTGTAAATATTTTCATTGGGGAAGACATTCATATCATTATTCTAATTGCTATGGTTTGACCCATTGGCTCCATGCTCTGATGCATATGTAGAGAATTATGTCACATGGGGCTCTTCCTTTTACTGTGAGATTAGTGCATACAATATTTCATATACATTTTCACAGTAGTCCTTATTACAGTCATGTAAAGTATCCCCATATTGCAGATATGGGAAATGAAGCTGAGAATAAGTGACTTGCCTAATGGCACCATGTAGCTTACGTGAGATTTTAACTAGCAACTTCCTGGCTCCTAGCTCAGCCTCTTAGCACTATGTTGCATGCTGAAAGTTGTGATAATACAGGATAGAAACATTCTGTTAGTTCTAATATTTAAGCTCTTGAAGACATAATAGTGTGGGGTGATACAAAGCATATTGACCTATACTTTGTTGTATAGGTGAATTCCAGTTTTGTCTCACATTGGGATTTAAAAGAATATATACCAATATGTATTTTTTGGCCGTCAAGTCACAGCTGACTTATGGCTACCCTGTAGGGTTTTCAAGGCAAGAGATATTCAGAGGTGGTTTTCCATTGTCTGCATCATGACTCTGGTATTTCTTGGAGGTCTCCCATCCAAATACTAGCCAGGGCTGACCCTGCTTAGCTTCTGAGATCTGACGAGATTGGGCCTTCCTCCTGCTAGCAGGGGGATTTGGGGGGCATTCCGGGGGTGGATGGAATGTCAGCGATGCACTGATGTCTCTTCCAGAAGTGACATCATCATGTCGGTGACATTGGGGTAATGTTCTATTTTTTGGCCAAAACTCTATAGTAAAAATGGCTACAAACCATAGAATTTTGCCCCCAAAGTAGACCGTCACCCCTGACGTAGCTGATGCGATGACGCCACTTCCAGAAGTGACGTCAGCATGTTGCTGATGTTGCACAGGCACATTTTTTTTTGGGGGGGGGGGTTTCCCCTGCAGGCTGGCTGGCTGGCAGTGGCCCAGAGCCTGCAAAATAAGGGGATCCCCCGCCCCCACCTGGGGACTGCCAAACAAAATGAATAATGACAAACTAATTTTCTATTATATTTTTGGAGGAAATGGCATTTCATGTAATGATTGTTACCTTCTATATCCTCTCTGCAGTTTTACACCAATGTAAAGGACTGGTGGCTCTTTGGTTTCTATTTTTGTGTGCCACTTGGATGCACTGCAATCTTTTACTCCCTAATGACCTGTGAAATGCTGAATAGGAAGAACAGAAATTTGAGGATAGCTCTCAATGAACATCTGAAGCAGGTAAGGAAGGATGCAACTACCTAAAAATATTTGTGTCTTCCAGGCATTACCTTGAAAACTTTCCAATATAGGCTTTAATAAAATACATTAAGGCAATAAAAAGTACAGTTAAAGGTGACTTTTAACTCAAAGATGATAAACCAAACTCAGAACAGGAGAATAATTTATAGTACAAGCAGATAATGCAGACATAAAATTTTAGACACTACTATATGAGGTCGAGGGTTGGATCCAACCAGCTTTTCCACTGGCGAAAGAAGAAGGAGGGGCACCTGGGGGCCTGCATGGACAAAAGCAGGGAACTGGTTAAGATTGAGCAAAGAAGCTGTCAAGGTCTAACCCTTCATGTCATTTTAAAACTCACATGACAGTTTTTCTCACCCTGATTCTTTTAGATTCCAGTACAAGGTTTGGCCAGAGGTATCTTACCTCTTTTTTTCTAAATATGTGCTTCTTGGTCCCTTCTACTTTACCCATCCAAATAATAATACATTTCCTGCTGTGATGTAACTATGAATGTTAACAGCATGAAATGTCTCTTTAGGATTGTTGCGTGAATAAATACCACTTCTCAAGTTCACTTGCATGACATATTTCAGCTAGAAAGTTATCTTGTTCTCTGAAAAGTGAAGAGCACTTAAGAAGCCCATAGTATTGAGGCAGCATCCTGACCATTTGAATGGTTAAAAGGCAAAAACCAAAACAAAACTTCAAGTGAATTTCAGTGGGTTTTGTTTTAATAACAATGGCAAGATCAGGCACTTACTGGCTGAGTACAGACTGGCAGTTTGCTCCGGTAGCCACTCGTAGCAAAAAAGCCCCGGAATAAACTATATTGGGTTTTCCCATTCACACAGCGGGGGCCGCTGCCAGAAGATACGGGATGGAGGCGTGCAGGAGTGTTCAGAATGCCGTGCCGGAGGCATGCTATATTCGCCATTTCCCCATTAATTCGGCTGTGGGTGTATGGTTGTATGTGCACATGAGCACCCATGCGCTCATGCGCATAAGCGCATTTTGCCAATTGGGGGAGGACCCCGCAGCACCAGCACCGCATTGAGCAGTGGAGCGGAGCACAGCCAATCACACCGCTGCTGCCTTCTGCCCAACCCGGGTTGCTCCCGGCTTTTCGGCTGCGTGTTCAGACTCCCCGGAAGCGGAGAAACGCGCGACACACACGGGCTTTCGGATTTGCTACAGGTTTTATGAGGTATCTTTTTAATCTGGCGGTGAAGCGCAATAGCATGGGTTGGCTACGGGTGGGGGACACCAGGCAGATGTGCCTGTGTGAACGCCCCATTTACTCTGGGATTGAGTTGTCGCTGGCCTGGGTCCCTACCAGAGCAAACTGCCATTCTGAACTCAGCCACTATCTGGGTTTACTTGTGCCCTAAAAAGTTGGTTTTCCCCATACATTTCTTCTGCTGCCACCCTATTTTCAACTGAACAATGTTTGGCTTGGCTCACATTTGCAAATTCTTGAATGTGCTTTCATCTTCCAGCGACGAGAAGTTGCAAAGACAGTTTTCTGTTTAGTTGTGATTTTTGCCCTTTGCTGGTTTCCTCTTCACTTGAGCCGACTTCTGAAGAAACTGATGGACAAAGAAATGAACCCCAACAGATGCGAATTTCTCTGGTATGATTTTATTTTTGGTCTTATACAGTCTGGGGAGGGCTTGAGGCAGCGACACAAGAAGCTAGTACACATCGGTAGATGCTAAACAGGGAGTGGGTATTGCTGTTGACTAGAGTTCCATGGAAGACTCTAGCTGGGGCATCACTGGATCTGGTCCCCAAAGCTATACCAACTTGGCCCTACTTTCGTATTGCTTCTAGCTGAGTAACTGAACTGATTCCTCCTGTTTTTCTGCCCTTCTAATCTGTGACAACAATATTTTGTGCCACTTTGAAATAGAGGAATCATCTTTAACCTTTATCAGAGGCATCACCTTTAGAAGTTTCTTTATGATTATGGTGGAGAGGTATCAGTGTACATGATGCTTTGATGGCAATAATGCTTGCTGAAATGTGGCTGTGTACAGCTAAACTTTCAGTTCAAGCCTAGGAAAAAATTAGGAATTGATTCAGCTGTAAAGTGTTTAAAAATATCCTGAAGTTTGGTTTTCAACACACACTCCATTACAGGAAAAATAAAAGCATGTGATATTACATTGGAATTGGTCCTCCAATACAGAAGGCCTTCCCTCTGCCCCTGAACTGTGCTGTATGATATAGTCAGGAAGCTTCTTTAACTCACTTCTGAACATCTGCCTTCTGAACCCTGGCTTGTTCATCTAAGACAGGTGTGGCCCAAACCTGCTTGACATAACGGCTACATACAATAAACGTCAGATGTTTGAGAGCCAAAAGACATGAACAAATATTACACACATGTTTTTGTCGAAAAATATGCAAATTTGCTTTTTATTAACATTAAATTAGACTGTGGGTGATTTCCCACTAAAGCTGCCGCGGGGTTGCGCCGCCGTTGCCCGAGATTTTAGTCAATTTCACACCGAAGCCGCGGGGCTGCATTTTGACCCGCGGCCGCCCGATTTCCCCGCAGTTTCGTAATCCTCAAAAAACAGGATTACGAAACTGCGGGGGAAATCGAGCGAAGCCGCGGGTCAAAATGCAGCCCCGCGGCTTCGGGTGTGAAATTGACTAAAAATCTCGGGGCAAATGGCGGCGCAACCCTGCGGCAGCTTTAGTGGGAAATCACCCTGTGTGAAAGAGCCATATGTGGCTCTCGAGCTGCAATTTGGCCACCTCTGGTCTAAGAATATTGTTCTCACCTATGGTGCAAGGATACTTACCCTGCTCTGCTGGGTGATTCAGAAGTCTCTGTCTAAATGGAAGGGAGAGCATGTATTTCATATGCAGAATACCCCATCTGCGGTCCCAGGCATTTCCAATTAAATTATTATGTGCTGGGAAAGACTGCTCCCTTTCTGAGTCCCTGGGTTGACATTGCTAGTCAAAATAGTTAATAAAGAGCTTGGACCACTGGTCTGACATGGTCTGAGGAAGTCTTAACTGGCACTATGGTAGACTGGCCCTGATCAAATTGGCAATATCTCCAGTAGCTCATAATTAGGGTTGCCAGGTCCCCCCTGGCCACTGGCAGGGGATGGTGGGGTACAGTTGCCAGATCCAGGTTGGGAAAGTCCTGGAGATTTGGGGAGGGACCTCAGTGGGGTACAGTGCCATAGATGCCTCACTCCAAAGCATCCACTTTCTCCAGGGGAATTTGATCTCTGTAGTCTGGAGATGAGCTCCAATTCCAGGGGATCCCAAGTCCTATCTGGAGGCTGGCATCCCTACTCATAATCCCACTTTTATAACTGATATTTTTAAGGCTTTTATTATGTGGTTGAGTTGGCTCTTTTTTTTTAACAAACACAGGACTGTTTTTTTCTATCATAATTCATCTTTTTTGTCACAACGGAACATTTTTATAAATACTGGTAATTTTTTTTCAAAATATGCCTATAGTCATTCATTGAGCCAAACTATTGGGAGATTTTTAGATACCAATAAATATCTTAATTCTGAGATAAGTATTTTAAAGTGCCTAAATCTCTGGGAAAAGTTTGGAAGACATACCAAGCTATCAAGCTTCATGATCTCTCAAAAGCAGCTCTTTTCCCATGATTGGCTGCGATAAAGGTAAAGGTAAAGGTTCCCTTGCTCGAAAGCCAGTCGAATCCGACTCTAGGGTTGCGGTGCTCATCTCCGTTTCAAAGCCAAAGAGCCAGCGCTGTCCGAAGACGTTTCCGTGGTCATGTGGCCGGCATGACTAAACACCAAGGCACACGGAACGCTGTTACCTTCCCACCGAAGTGGTACCTATTTATCTACTTGCAATTTCTTGCTTTCGAACTGCTAGGTTGGCAGGAGCTGGAACTAGAGACGGGAGCTCACCCCGTCATGCGGCACTCTCGGGTCTCGAACTGCTGAACTACTGACCTTCCACAGCCTGCAGTTCAGCATCTTAACCACTTGAGCCACCGCAGCTCTAGATAGAGCTGCGATAGAGCTAGGTTAATTAATTCAGCAATATGAGTGAGATCCAGTCTTAGGACTCCTATACATAAAGTTTGGCCCCGCTAATAAATATTTGAAGTCACAGCTGGACCTTTAATTTGTTTTGTCTGTATGTTCTTTTGTTCTCAACTTTTCCATTAACTCTCATCCGCTATTGATTCAGTTGTACAAGAACAAGTATATCTGGTCAAAACCAACCATTGGTTAGTCTAGTTCTTTGTAGTTTTCAAAGTGGCTAATATCATCTCTTTGTGTGACAACCAAGGAGTGAACTGCCTTGCCTTTTAGCAGTCCACAGCATTAGGGGCTGTGCATGAGAGTGCACCCCTTTGATTATCTTAAGAATTAACAATCATGTCCTCCATAATAATCTGTGTTTTGAAACCCCTACAGCTGTTAAATTTCAAGGGTTTCACAGTAGTATGCACTATAAGTCAGCTGCCCATGGTGTGCTTTTTTATTTTTAGAACATTTGATTTGTTTTCCAGGTGCTCCTTAGCCGTACGCATGCCCTCTATAACTGACAGGCACTTTCTGTTTTACATTTTTACCTGCATCATAAATTAACCTTAAGCCAGATACACTGAGACCTTTAATGTTCTATGTGATTAGAAGAAATAATTTAATAATGCTATAGGTGGCCGGGGAGTGGGAAGCGTCAAATTTGTAATTGTTTGCTTTCTTTTTTCAACTCTAGCTTTTTGTTGGCATTTGATTATATCAGCATGAATCTAGCAGCCATAAATTCCTGCATAAATCCTATAGCACTCTATTTTGTCAGCAAGAAGTTCAAAAACTGTTTCCAGGTAAGGACTCTATGATGATTTCAAGAAGATGCTTGAAAATAAAGCTGTAAAACAGTCTTTTGAGGAAGAAAAAGTGAAAGGGTAGCTTTAAGGAATATTAGTTTTTCCTGCCAGCTGATCGGTTATCATTTTAGTTGGCCAGCCATAATTATCTTTAGGTTGTAAACATGAAACAGTCTTCTGAGGTAAATATGCAGTGACATTTGACTGCATTTGAGCTAACTATATTATTAAACTCCCTTTTCGCTATGAGAAAAGAAGGGCACAAAGGGAATTTCATTAATCAGGGAGGGGGCATTTTATATGATTTTGTTCAGCAATGTGAGAAACTGATGCAGTAGTAAATGGAAAAAAGAAATGTGTGGCATGGCTCCAGACCTAGGAGATCTGTGCTCTAAGAGATTTGTGATCATTACAATCTGCTGGAGGATTTAATCATGAGTTTCCTGAGTAATCTGTAGTTTTACCTTCAGCTCTGTAATCTAGCAAAATGAGATAAGAATCTGAGATTCTCCATTCCATATTAGAAATTAGGATGAGTTGCATTTTATTTCAAAAATTGGAACTTCAACAATAGGTTGGATCCAGTGAGCTTTTCTTCTAGTGGAAAGGGGAGGAGATGAGAAGCCTATGCTTGGGATCATGGTATCTGTGTATACTATAATCATGTGGGAAATGGGCTGTAATAAGGAGAGGGGTTGACCAAGATTGTGCAAAAAAGCTAGCTGGATCCAACCTAATGGAGGGTTCTAAATTCACAAATGGCCACTGCCTTTAGAAGACGTGTGCATACTACTACGTTTTCTCCTGACCAAAGGCACTACCACCAGCTGAAAAGTGATTGAAAGATTTTCACGGACTCTTTCCTCCCAGAATAGACCCCCATTTTATTTCCCATGCTATTCCTACAGGATCCACCATCCCCTGAGGTCAGGATTGGGGGACATGGCAGGATGCAGTGGAAGGGGGAGATCAGAAAGACTGCTTCCACAAATGGTTCTGTGTTTGCATAGTATAGGAACCAAGCCTTAGTCGCCATAAAGAAAATCTGTTCCAGAATATCTTGTAAAGGACCAAAGTAGAGAAGGCCAGAGAAATTTGCAGGACCCTGTCCAACTCTAGATTGTGCTCAGATTGTGCTTATTTCTTCCACTGTTTAGTTCACTTGACTTGTCAGCCTGATTGCCTGACACATACCACTACAAACAAGTAAATCCCATTCTTAGCGACTGCTTTGCTTGCTAAATGAAGCAAATCTCATATCTTTCTTAAGGGACACCTTCAGTTTCCTAGAAGAGAGGACTGTCTGAAATATGATTCATTAGCATACCAGTGTTTTTGCTGTATTGTGACAAAATTGTATCTGGTAGGCAAGTAATTTTAACATGGACCACATTTTCAACTGAACAAGGACTAGTGAGGGCTGATTCAGACACTGAGTAGGCACTGTTTGGCCTGTTGGGGAAATCCACATGTATCCCAGGGAACATTTGGGTTTCCTAAATGGGCCCAATAATGCCCCCCAAGACTATTTCAGGTCAGGAAAATGGCATGAGGGAAGGCTGAGGATTCTTCTCTATGCACAGTTCAGTCCCAATCCAAATCAGATACCACACATACAGTAGTTGAGGAGAACTAGCAATTGTTATACAAGGTGAGGACCCCAAATCCATTCTGTATACTTTATAATGTGTGGATAAGGTCCAGTGATGTTGGATCTGCTCACTGACTCATTCCTACATGACAAGTCCCTCTCTTCCAGTGTGAACAGCAATATAGCTTTGGTGAAGCACTTCCTTTTGGTACCTCGGCTGATTACCTTGGCTCATGCACGGGTGCTGAAAGTAATAAGGGCAGCTCACTGACATAGCCCTTGTTGCTGCTTAATCTGATGATGGTGTGTGTGTGTTTCTGCTTGGGAGAAATCAGCTGAGATGCCTAAAAATGGGCTGAAGAAACTTTGCTGGGCCACGTTGCTATGCTGGGCCATGTTGGAAGCCTTGTAGATGAGTCAGATTTGGCTCTTGCACTTCTTGTTGCATATCCTATGTCAGATCTGATTCTTTTACTATCTCTCTCTTAATATTATTCCCCATATATTTTTCTTCTCTTCATCTCTCCTATTGTTTTTCTATGCAAGACCGTTTATAATGGCTTAATTATTCCCAAAGAAGACAGAGATGGATATATAGGATTATAGTTTCTATAAACTTGACTATGAACATTTAAACACAGACTTAGGCTCACAAGCCCATTGAAACTAATGAGCTTAGTGTGTCACTCTGTGTGTTAGATTAATAAGCTTTTTTGAAGATCCAGTATTATTAAGCTCAGGGTATGGTTAAAGAGCAGATGGTATGGCACTATTGCTGAAGCTAAGCAGGTCTGTGTTTGGTCAGTGTCTGGATCAGAGTCCTCATATAAGTTGCCTTCAGTTGCATGAAGGAAGAAAGGTGAATTATAAAGGCAATAAATAAATGAACCAATAAACAGTTAATTTTGTGTAATGTGGCTCAGTAGGAACAGTATGGTACTGTGGGATGACCTGCAAAACTTAGTGCAGTCCTGTGCAGATGTCCTCCAGTGTCAGCTGACTACAGCAAAGAAGGCAAATTCAGTCTTGGGGTATATCAACAGATGCATAGTGTTCAGAGGTGATTGTATTTGGAGTATTGTGTCCAGTTCTGGAGGATTTTTTTTTGGAAGGACTTAGAAACTTTAGAGCAGGTGCAAAGGAGAGTGATGAGAATGATTAAGGGTTTAGAGACTAAGCCTTATGAAGAAAGAGTGTGGGAAGTGAGCATATTCAGCCTGGAAAAGAGGAGGTTGAGGGAGGGATATGATTACTCTTTATAAGTATTTGAAGAGGGCTGTCATTTAGACAAGTGTAGGGTGTTGTTTCATTTGGTAGTGGAGGATAGGACTTGTAATAATGGATTTAAATTACAGGTGGGAAGATATTGGTGGGATGTTAGGAAAAACTTTGTAACAATAAGGACAATTCAGTGGTGGAATCTGTGGCCTACGGATGTTGTGGGTTCACCCTCTTTGGAGGTGTTTAAATGGAGATTGGACAATTATTTGTCAGGGATACTTTAGAGCATCCTGCGTGGTGTAGGCAGGTTGGGCTGTATGATCATTAGGCCCCTTCCAACTTTTTGATTCTATGATTTCAGTGGCATTATACTAACTGTATAGGATTACCTTGTTAGTCTTTACATATTTCTATTACACTAAATATGTTCATTGAGTTAGGACTCTTGATTCAGGCCCACAACTTGGTTCCACTCCTTTTGGTATCATTAAAACATGCTGGAATCTGATATTGCCCATGTTCTGTTGTACTCGCTCTGGAGAGTTCTGCTCTCGAATGAATACAGGAAATGATCCTTCATGATTAATACTCTGTGGAAACATTTCTCTTGCCAGTCATGCCTCTGCTGCTTGTGCTACCAGAATGGATGCCAAACAACATCTGTTTCAATGAATGGAACAAGTGTTCAGTGGAAGAACAATGAACTGAACAATCACAACACAGAACGGAGCATCCACAAGGACAGCTTAAACTGAGGTTCAGCAGAAACTGCATTGCACAATATGAGAAGGGGCTGCAGTGAAACTTTTTAAGCAAGACATTTTCTGATACTCAAAAATATTTCAAATAGAAATATTTGATTCCTTGAAGTTCTGTACAGATTTCCAAATGGAAATATGGAAGTGGGTTGTTTTTTTTTAAATGACTTCTTGGGGAAAATAAGAAGAATCCACACAATTGTCTGCTGAGTGTTTGCCAACTGCAGAGGGAACTACTTAATACACATGGTGTTTATGGTGTCCTTTTAAAAATTTGATGGTAAGTCAGAATTAGTAATGGTGGATTTTCAAAAACTAAGATTTGTCATTGCTTAGTGGTGCCATCGATACCTTTGTTGTTCTTTTGGCAGGAAATATGTTAGTAAATATATTCGCAATTAGAAGCATGTTCAGTGTGAATTTTGAAAAGCTTTCCATTTATATTTGTGCCACATTTTAGTTATGAATATTACAAATGGGACATTAGTATTTGCAGCACTTTGCTAGACACTGATATGATTTATAGGAATGGACCTGAAATAGCAACAGTATTAGATTACTATATTATAAACAGATGTCCCAAACATATCATCATATAATGGTTGGAAAACTCTCCACAAAGCAGGTACATTTGTATATATCAGCATCAGTGTGATCCTCTGTGAAAGCATGTCTGAAGACCGATCCATAGTCCACAGATTACGTTCAGCATTCCTACTAGATCATGAACCTAGTACTCTCATCTGGCGGAATCTGTTATGACCACGGAATGAAATGTAAGTACAGCAGTGTGAATGGATTAGGAATGGGCACAACCCAGAAAAATGCGGTTCATGTCAGTTTATGGCCAAACCACAAACCGAACTGGGGGATTTGTTTGCAAACTGAACTGGTTTGTGGTTCATGGCCCCGCAAACCCCATTGAAAGAGACAGCAGTCCCTTTAAATGCGGTTTCCAGAAAACCCCCAAAACAGCTGTTAAACTTTAAAGGGAGTGCATAAGATAACCTGAAACAGCTGAGTGGCGTGGAACAGGCTGGTCCCGCCGCTCAGCTGTTTTTGCAGCTTTTGCAGGGAACAGAAAGGTGTTTAAAGGGATTCAGAGTCTTTTTAAATCCCTGCTTTCTGCTCTATCCATGTACCACAACAAATTGCTTTAAAAGTTAATGGAAATTCATGACGGTAGACCTGTCAAGAACTTCAGTTCACGAACCATGAACAGGGCACAATTCTTGATGAATTTTGCTTCAGTTCATGCCCATCCTTAGAATGGATCATGTAGCAGAATGTTAACAAGACTGTTTACAAGAGTGCTTACAAAATATAGGCATTAAAAAGTAAATCTCCAGTGGGAAAACACTGTACACAAGAAGATAATCTGAATAACAAATTTTGCATTATCTGGCTAACAAGCCTTTTATAGTTACTGGGAAAGCATTCTATTAAAATCAATAGGATTTTCCTTTAATACATTTTAATTGAGATTGGCAGTCTTAACAGAATAACTAAACCTCTGAAGCTGCAATTGGCTTGTTTTTTTGTGTCTTTATCGAGGCAATTAATTAATTAACACAGACCATGGAGAAAAAGTGGCTGGGCATAGATAGGTTCTAGAGGAGGCACTGGTCCCTACGCAACTTTATCTTGGAGTAACTAAATGGAAATAGTTTGCATCTCCAGGTGATGATCCAAACATGCATAAAAAATACATAGTCAACCAATTCAATGCGCATTACAATATGGATGGGGGATATGCATCTGGATATGAATCAGCAGCGTACTCAGAAAGCTGCTTATGTGCCTGGAAAGCTTATGATAGATCAGGAGGCTGTGTTTGAACAGCTCATGTGACAGTAATCTGATTTTGATTGGATTTTTGTTTATGGCATTTTGCAAATAAGCAAGCAAAAATTATCAGTACATACAAGCATCTCCTGACAGTGACTCCAGTATAAAAAGTTCATTCAAAATCAATGCTTTGCCTGTAATAGAGGACAGTCCTCTAATGAGTGCATTTGACCTTGTCAACATCCATACTGTTTTATATTTGACTGGTGTTTCATGGTTGTAATTGGTCCCCCCCCAACTTTAATACTGCAGTACAAAGTGCATATCCACAAACAATGTTCAGGATAGCTTCAAGAGGGTAGCCATGTTGGTCTGCAGTGGAAGAGCTAGATTTGACTCCTGTAGCACCATAGAGACCAACAAGAGCTGCAGGGTATAAGCTTTCAAGAGTCAAAGTCACCTTCATCAGATATCTGACAAAGGGAGCTTTCAGTCTCAAATGTTCAAGATCTTACTCAGTGCTCCTGCCATATGGATACTCTTAAGCAGAGTTACACCTTTCTCCATCCATTGACGTTAGTGGACTTAGAAGTATATAATTTTGTTTAGGATTGCACTGACAGTGGCTTGGTTCAGATATATTTAGTTATCTCCCAGTCAAAACTACCAAATTCATCTGAGAAAATCTCAATTGTGTCATAGCTTCCCTCTGAGTGTCATCTCATTAATTACGTATATTTAATAGCAAATGTTGTTATATTGCACATTTTGATTAGTGACCAAAAGTAAAATGCTTTTTGGCTGAGCCGGGGTAAATGACAATGGCTCCAATCCTGTTGCCTGTTAAATAAGTAGGCAAGTCCTATTACTTTAATAGAAATTCCTAATAAGTAACTAGAATTGCGGCCAACATACCCAGTGAGATCTTTCTCAAACAGCATGATGAAATCCTGAAATAATTTCCAATTATTATATTTTCTGCATATGATTAGATTTTTTTAGCCAGGCATATTTCTATGTTCAGAATTCATCTGCAACAATTATAAATAAGCCAGACTACCACTGTTGGTCATGTAGCAACCACTTTACCATTTTATCAGTTTTATGGTTTTATAATTGATGCATATGGCTCTGACCACTTCCAGAGGAAATGATTCACAAATACAATAAAATAAATGTGAAATTTGAATCTATGTAAAGGAATTATTGCTTCCTCGTTGTTGTCATAAACTCTGTTGAGTGGCCATTATCTGCCCGGTATTGCTAAACAGGTAGCATTTTATTAGCCAGCAAAATGAATTACAGCAATGGTGTATATGATGTGCATGAATTACAGCAAAGGTGTATATGATGTGCATGCTACATAAAACCTCCAGGAGCTTTATAGCAAGTGCTCTGCTTGGCTTAGGAAAATAACCATGTGGCATGGAATATCCAGCTGTATTTCAAATGGAAGACACAATTCTGTGCATAATTTACAAGGTCAGATGCAAAGTGGCTACAATTATATCTGCTGAACAGTTTCCAGAATGTTTACAAATGGCAGAGAACATGTTAATTTGTGTATGTGTGTATATATATATAAAAAACCCTCCTGTGTAAATGGCCGTGTATTTTAATGAGTGCTTCTCTTAATAGCCTTTGTCTGTTTATATACATATGTATGTGTTAATGTCTCCAAGCAAAATATAATGTATTGGCATTGTTTTGTAATAATATGTAAGAGCATGGTATAGATGAAGCCTTGAGAATTTTTATTCCTCAGAGCCTCAACATGACAAAATAGTAATATAAATAAGGTGTGTGTGTGGGGGGGGGTTGGTTCTGACTCACTGGATTCAGTTTCAGTGTCAACATGGGTAGAATATGCCATAATATAACAACACAAGGCAGCAATTCCTCCAGAGAACCATTTATATTCCTGATTTTACTACCTTGTACTATTAAGGTCTTAGAGCTACAACCAGAGTGCAGTATTTGGTGCCTTACTACCTTCTTTTCGCTGCTCCAGTCTGTGTGTTTTACAGCATGTTAACAACAAACCCTAAAAGAGAAGTGATGTGTAGAAGATTAAAAAGTGGTCTTTCCAGCTCTTGAGAGAATGGTCTTACTCTAAACAGTCCAACATCAATTCACACTGACTGACCTCTCACATCTTGGGTTATAGCTCTAACCATACTTAGGCCGAGTACAGACTGGCAATTTGCCCCGGTAGCCACTCGCGGCAAAAAAACCCGGATTAAACTATACCGGGTTTTCCCGTCCACACAGCGAGGGCCGCTGCCGGAAGATACGGGACGGAGGCGCGTGGGAGCGTTCAGACTGCCGCACCGGAGGTGTGCTATATGTATCGCCGTTTCCCCATTAATTCGGCTGTGGGTGTATGGGTGTATGTGCGCATGAGCGCTCATGCGCTCAAGCGCTCATGCGCATAAGCACATTTTGCCGATTTTTTTTTTTTTTGCCCTGCAATGCCGGAATCACATTGGGCAGTGGAGTGGAGCACAGCCAATCACAGTGCTGCTGCCTCGTGCCCAACGCGGGTTGCTCCCGGCTTTTCGCCTGCGCGTTCAGACTCCCTGGAAGCGGAGAAACGCGTGACGAACGCAGGCTTTTGGATTTGCGAAGGCTTTTATCAGGTGTTTTTTTAATCCGGCACTGAAGCGCGAGGGCTCCGGTAAGCTCCGGGTGGGGGACGCCAGGCAGATGTGCCTGTGTGAACATTCCATTTAATCCGATATTGAGTCGCTGTCAGCCCGGGTCCCATCCCGGGGCAAATTGCCAGTCTGTACTCGGCCTTAATGAGAAGTCTGTTCTATCACCTCTATTTTGCTGTGACTAAGATCAGGTGTATGTTTACATTTGTGTATGTTTATATTGCTATATAGAAAACATGCATACCCCCAGATATTTGTGTATGCTTATATTGCTATATAGAAAACATGCATACTCAAATATAGAGGCAAAAATGGGAGCTAAGAACAGGAAAAATCTGTAAAAATTAAGAGGAGACCAAATTTTGAAAGCTTTCTGCAGGATCATTGAAGCTGCAGATCATGAGAGGTTGTCCTGAAGGCTCTAGAATCTAGCTATTGCTCCTGACTCAGTGTGCTCTCATAAAAAAGAGCTGCTAACTTCACTGAGTACTAGAAGGCACTCTAGAAATCGACACTCACTTTAACCCTTTACTTGATTTGTAATAGTTGCAAGTGCTTGCCTGCAGTGATAGAGCACTTGCTACATTTCCCAGTTAAACAAAATATTAAAATGAAAGAATCTGGATCCCTAGACAGGCTGTTGTTTATTTTAGGATTAGTGAGTCCCCTCCTCTCAGTTCTTGCATAGCCATAATCAAGGTATTTCTTACTGACAGTGATCAGTTTTGTTGTTATATTTGCAGGGTTCTTGTCTCCGTAACATATGTAGGTTTTATGCATTTCACACATAATCCTGGATGTGTTTCCCTGTCCTTTTGCAATATATATTTTCAGGGCTCCCACTGCCCTACCCTAAAATTATGTACTTACATGCCATCAAGCTGCAAACAATTCATCACAATCCCAGCAAGGGGTTTTCAAGGCAGGGGAGAAACAGAGGTAGTTTGCCATTGCCTTCCTCTGCAGAGTCTTCCTTGGTGGTCCCCCATCCCAGTATCGACCCTGCTTAGCTTCTGAGATATGACAAGATAGGACTATATTATACCATTCCACATCCTGTCCCCAAATTATCACTTTATAAAGTCATTGCCAGTTTTAACAGCTTCCAGTTGTAACAGCTTCCAACAGACGCTGACAGAGCTGGTACAAAGTCCAGGGTCACAGCACCCTCCAGTGTTCCCCTTTATAGGTCCCACCTCATGAAAAGCCTCTTAATAGGGCAATGAGGGGGGGTGCTCTTTCACCCTGGTCCCCTCCCCCCTCCCATTAGTTGCCTCTCCCATGGCTTCTTGGGATTGGTCTGGCCCTTTTTCACTGGCCTTCCCTGGGCCAAAATAATAAAGGATTTCCTGAGAATTAGCTGAACCTGGATTCTGTCAATGCCCCCTCTGGGACAATGCCTCTCTGACTGGGCCCTGCCTTCATGGGGCCCAGAAGGCCCCAGCACTACTGGGCTCTTCCTCTGGGTTGTTCTCCTGCTTGAACCTGCGAGGCTCTGAGGCAGCTGCATTTCTATGCATGGCCTTGCTCTTGCTCCCTTCCCACAGCCTGACTGGTGCTCATTACAAACGCACATCTTACTGCAGATTTTTAGAGCAGTAAGCCTTTAATCTTGACTTCGGATTCTGTGCCTGTCTTACCCACCATTCTTTTTCTTCCAGTGTATTTATTCTGCAGTTACAATTTTAAAAACACACTTTTCTCAATCAGGGTGGAACATCACTTGTGACATGTGGAGGGTGGTGTCCAAAGCTTTTTTTTTTTAAATTACACAATTGCCCTGTTTCAGCTGCGCAGTAGCATCCAGCAAGCATCTTCCATTTAAATCCTCCTGGTTCAGGTTTTGTGCATGCATTTTAGCATTAGTTCATTGAATGAAAGGGAACAGAAAGGAACACAGGCAAAGGGGAGAAGCTGGATCTTGAAACTGACCAGACTTTTTTTGAAACTGACAAGCAGCTGTGAAGCCTATTTTCTATATTGTTGAGCACTGGGGGATTCTCTGCTGTGTTATCGGCCACTGTGAAAAATAGGAAAGAGTTGCATGATCTCATAATATGGGGGGAAATGTTGAGTGTACAGAATGCACAGTAAAACCCTAACTGTGCAAGCTGTGATCATTGGCAACGGGTATGTGTGTGCGTGCATGCACCTGCACAAAGTCAGCTGCAACTCCACCATGCTTTGCATAGGGTTGCAATTTGTAGGGGAGGATTCCTCTGGCAGAAGCTCTGGAGAAGTGTTAAACTTGTGCCACAATTGAAATAAATGGGGGGGGGTATTTTTGCTGATTCTGTAGTGCAGCTGCATAGTAATGCTACTTTTCTACCCTTGCAATTTTGCGTGATTTTTCTCTTTGTGATTCATTAATTTAATCCTGCACGCTGGTTGTGATCTTGGCAGGTTTTTCGATCCTGTCCTGTGTGGATTGCACTCTGTCCTCCAAATGGATCAATTCCAAGTGATTCTTAAGTTCAGTGGTTTGCAGAAGGTCCATGTGGCTGCCATTTTAATACTAGGCTTCCAGAGACTGCCAAAATGATTCCCGCTCCCAAACTTTGTTCACTAAAGCATTAAAGCTAAATATTTTTTTTAATCTTTAGGCTTCCCATCCCAGTGTCTCTCTCTCTTTACATCTCATGCCAATTTCATGTTGCACTAATGATTCTTCCTCTATTGTGTTTGCATGCAGCACTGAAATCCTTTTATTTTCTTTTTTGCCTCCTCTCCAATCTCGCTTTCAAGTAAGTCAATACCAGCAGGGAACTAAACTTTATGCATCTCCTTTCGAACTTTTCTGTCATTTTAATTTTTTTATTCAGCAGTCTGAGACTACTGATAGTCTTCATATTGCTAGACTCATGCCACTTGTAAAAAAAATCAAAAATTTTAAAATGAGGGGAGAATGGAGCTGATGAAGGGGTGAGGATGGTGGAGGGTGCAGTGGGTGGAACAACCTTTATATGGGCAGGGGAGTGAACTTTGAGGGACAGCAAAAGGGCAGGGGGAGTCCGAGGGAATCTGTATACCTTTGAATTACCTTCAGCTTGGAAGCAGAACATCAGCACAAAAAATCGGCACAAAAGCACTTTCAGAAATCCCAAGGAAACAGCAACCAGAAAGCAAACTAAGTGCTGAAGGAAGGAAAATCAATACAGAATGACAAAAAAAACCCCTGACAGACATGCACAGTGAAAGTGAGGGGAAAATACCTGTGCATAATAGGACTGGGCTGCCTGCGTCAGCAGTGGCATCTCCTCTGGAGAAGGTGAGTGTGGGGGTGAGACAGTCATTCCTGGGCACATCCGTTTGCATTCATTAAACTCATTTGGAGCAGCCATTCAGCATCCAAAAAATGTGGTGACAGAACATGATGCTGATTGATTCACACTTTCACAGTTATGTCACAATAATCTCTCCAGGAGCTGTTCAGTATGTGTGCATGTTTGCATTTGTGTGTATATACATTCAAGATTCCATTTGAATCTTACAGAGACCACAAACACACTGGCTACACTGGAATTCCAAATCAGCCTATGACTTCAGAGTGGTAGTCCTTAAAGAAGCATGTTAAATCAACAGGCAAATAAACCTAACCACTGTTCCTTAAGCTCTCTACACATGATTCAACGCATATTTAAATCATGTAGAGACAAGGAGTGGGGATGAGTGTGATAGCCTTGTTCGCTGCCAACACATTGCCAGCTTGTGAACATGGAGGCTATGTGCATAGTAAGCATTAGGGTTGCCAACCTCCAGGTGGTGGCTGGAGATCTCCTGCTATTATACCCAATCTCCACGAGACAGAGATCAGTTCACCTGGAGAAAATGGCCACTTCAGAAGGTAGACTCTATGGTATTATACCCCATTAAAGTCCCTCCCCCTCTCCAAACCTTGCCCTCTTCAGGGGCCACCCCCAAAATCTCCAGGTATTTCCTAACCCAGAGCTTATAACCCTAGTAAGTCTCCTTCCCCTGATCAGGAACAATGCTTTTTTTAAATGCTCCTAATCAGGGGGAGGGAGCCTTTCTGCATATACTTTTTGCGCACACAGGCTCCATGTTCATAACCTGGCAATAGGGTGAAATGGGGACAGCATACTCATCCACATTTTCCCCTTGATGTTTGGATTTCAGTGCACACTGTGTCATGTGTAGAGGGGCTTTGGATACCTTTCTTTGCTATCTTCTTGTAAAGGGACACAGCAGAATGAAGTACAAACATGCTTAGCACCATCTCCTAAAGCACCCATCCACCAATCAATAAGTGGTGTGTTTCCTGAAAGGCCTTTCAGTACAATAGTGGTTCCCTACAAAGCTGATACTCACTTGATGGGTTATTTCAGATTTTTATTGTCAAGGCAGTGCTTCGGCTATGGGGAGATCACATTTCTTGAAACTGAAAGGGTTTATTTTGCATCTCTGAAAACTGAATGCCTCCCCCAGGTAGTACAGCCTTTGCAATGACAATTGCCCTGGGAAAGGTAGATGCTCAAATGTCACAGATGCTTTTTCAATATCAACTATATTTTGTACAGTGATCAATGCTACTTGTGCCATTTATTTTATAGGGTGGATTATGGTATGGGGAAAAACAGATAAAGTTGTATTGTTTGCAATCCTGACAAAAAGGAGGTAAAGAAACGTAATAATATTCATTTAGGTTCATTTGAGAGAACACCATGTGCATGGAAAAAAATATCTGGCATAAATGCAGCCCCATGATTGGAATGGTGAACACACAAGAACACGTGAAGCTGCCCTATACTGAATCAGACCTTTGGTCCATTTTTTAAAAAATTAAACTTGTATCTTGCCTTCCCTGCAAGTAGGCTCAGAGTGGGTTCCATCAATGTTAAAATGATATACAATAACAATTAAAACAAATTTAAAACAAGATTAATACAATAATCATACAATCATAAAATACCGTGCAGAATCTAATCAATACCTCAGTAGCTAAATAATGATGGTATAGTTCCCAGATGGTTGTTCAAATTCAGGGCACTGATGGGAGGCCAATCACAAGGGGGGGGGACATCCGCTGCCTCAACCAAAAGCCCGGCAGAAGAGCTCTGTCTTGCAGGCCCTGCAGAACTGTAATAAATCCTGCAGGGCCCTGATCCCATATGGGAGCTCATTCCACCAGGCAGGGGCCAGGGCTGAAAAGGCCCTGGCCAAGGCAAGTGGGACATCCCTGGGGCCAGGGACTACAAAAAAGGTGTTGATTTGTAGATCTCAGCGCTCTATGGGGCTCATACAGGGAGAGGCGGTCCCAAAGGTATGCTGGTCCCTGGCCATATAGGGCTTTAAAGGTAAGTAAGTACCAGCACCTTGAAATGGATCTGGAATTCAACAGGTAGCCAGTGCAGTTTACACAGCACTGGGTGGATGTGAGCCTGCACAGGCATCACTGTCAACAACCGTGCTACTGCATTCTGCACTAGCTGCAACTTCTGGAGCAGAGTCAAGGGTAGCCCCATGTAGAGAGAGTTACAATAATCCAGCCTGGAAGAGACCATTGCATGGGTCACTGTAGCCAAGTCTCCGGGGGTGGTGGTGAGATATAGGGCCAACTGTCTGATCTGCCTCAGATGGAAAAAGGCAGACCTGGCAGTGGTGGTGACAACCAAAGTCAGTATTGTCTACTCAAACTGGCAGTGGCTTTCCAGGGTCTTGGGCCGAGGACTTTCACATCACCTACTGCCTGCCTGGTCCTTTTAACTGGAGATGCTGGGGATTGAACCTGGGACTTTCTGCATATCAAGCAGATGCTCTGCAAATGAGCCACAGCCCTTCCCTGGAGACAGATCACAAGAGTTGCAATGATCAGTAGCAGCAGGTGGTGACAATAAACCCCCTGACTGCTGGGGAAGGATGACATAAGGGAAATCACTAACCAAAATGATTGACATGTGGGTAGCGACACTTCAGTGATGATACCCCCATTGTAAAATGTCCTTCCATAGAGATATTTACCTGCCATTTTCTTTACTGAGCTTTAGGTGAAAATGGTTTTAATAGTATGTTTTAATTAAGATTCTTCTTCCCATGGCTGCTTCTTTGATCTTTCTTCTGTTGTTTTTATTATCTGCTAAACTGTTCTTTAAATTGTGGTTTTATGATACTTTTATATTTTATAGGAAGTTGTTTTGAAGCATTAAAAATCTTGTTTGAAAGGCGCATAGCTCAATTTTTTAAAAAGATTAAGTAAAATAAAATACCCAATTTTATTTATCAAACATTTGTCTTTTGTTTTTCCTGTTTTGGTAGAGTGATATCTTTTCTTGATAAAGCCTATACTAAGAAAATTTTGAAATTTCTACAGATGGCTAGTCAGTCATCCTGGCAACAAAACCACAACTGCCTCACAAACTAATCTGATAGGCATCTGTTGCAACCACAAGTTCCTTTCCCATACCTTCTGTGGTTTACTCAGGTACATGGTAAAGAGTATTCATTTCATCCTTACAAAGCATGCCAGGCAGAGGAACTCAGTAACTAGATAAGGAATAAGGAACAACCAAATTCTGTTTTCCATGAATAATCCCCCTTCTTTTCCTTCAATCTGTAAAAGCAGTTCTGTGCAGAAGGTTGTTTCTTTGAGGTCAATACTAAATTCCTACTTTTTCCAGAACTGTTTATCTTTAGTCACTAATAATTGGGAACATAATTTACAATGGGTTTAACATGATAAATTTCCTTAGTTCACCATATAAAATACTGTGTTCTTAATTTTGTCAGTTCATGTATACACTAAATAGACTGAAGGTAAAGGGCCGGGGCTTCTCCACAGAATCCATTTTTTCTGATTCACTTTGGAAAGTTCCATCAGCCTTTAAGTGGAACCCCGCTAGTTTGCTACTGCATATGTACGCTTCAAATTGGATTCATTTCCCAAAGACTACTAAGGGTTGTAGTAACTCATAATTCCTTGTTAGAGAGCCATACCTCTGTCACAGAACTAATAGGGTTGCCGGGTCTTTCCTGGCCACTGGCGGGGGAGGGTGGGAGGGTTGCCAGTTCCCACTGGGGAAACTCCTGGAGATTTGGGGATGAATCCTGGGGAGGGCAGGGGCAGTACAATGCCAGAGACTCCACCCTCCAAAGCATCCATTTTCTATAGAGGGGATGAGGTGTGTAACTCTGGGGGATCCCCAGGTCCCACCTGGAGGCTGGAATCCCTATGTTGGGTGTTATTTTAGTGGGCCACCACCAGGGGTCCGCAGCTACAGCATGGAGCTTCGCTCCTAAGAACAATAGAACAGAGGCTCCTAGTTCCCCACTAGCATTCACCTATAGCAAGTTGGTGGGAAATTAAAACCCCCCAATGGGACTGTGGGTGTGTTGGGCCGGTGTGTATATAGTTGGCCTTGTAGGGCCATTGTTGTTGTTGTGTTGTGAAGTACCAATAAACGCATCACACCGCATGTCATTGTCTGCGTCCTCCATGCGGTCAACCCAGTACTTTACATTGGGAAACTGAAATGAGCATTAAATCAGTTTAATTCTCTTATTTCCCTGTCAAGCAATATGAATGGGTATAAATACTACTTGCTATCTGCACCTTGTCATCATACCAACTAGTGAAGATATTTTTCTTCAGAGCTGATAGGAGGTCAGGGGTGTATTTAAGGCTTATTAAGCAGCGGTAGGCAATCATGGGGGCAACACGTGCCATAATCCGTTCTTCTTATTGTCACATCTTCCCATTCACATGTGCAGGCCACACCTCTACACACCATCAACAGAAGACATTAGCTATATACTTTAAAAAGGTTGCCTAGTTGTTACTAGAAGGTGAATACTAGACAAAAAGTGTTTCTATAGTCCATGGACTCTGGCTGTGAATTGACTCCTTCCTATGAATATCTGCTTTGCATCAGATATTTTAAGTTTTCAGCAGAATCCAAAACATGTTTCCTTTAACTCAGGGACTGATTTCCATCTTCCCTTCTGAATTCCTGCAGTAATTTTGACTGCAGTCAGTCAGTTCTGCCCTCTGTGCTGGTGTTGATGGTAATGTTAGTTTTAATAGTTCCGTATTTAATTGCTGCTGACTTTAGAGCCATCTGCTGCCACTCTGTCAAATTGTTTTACTGTGGTTTTTCTGCAGGATTTTTTTTTAAACTGGCTGATTTTAATTATTTTTAATTGTTTTAAATTAAAGACTAGAAGCTGTCTTGGTAGCTACTACACTGAGGATGCAGAGTTTAGACATTTATAATATGCCAAAATTGCTACATTTTATGTTTATAAAATATGATTGATTGCTCCACAACGTTCGTGTTGGAGGTGGCCTAAAAATTCAAATCTGTGCATTGAATAAAGAGAAGGGAGTTGGTTTTTTATACCATTTTCTATACCCTAAGAAGTCTCAGAGCAGCTTACAATCACCTTTCCTTCCTCTCCCCACAACAGGCACCTTGTGAAGTAGGTGGGGCTGAGAGAGTTCTGCGAGAACTGTGACTGGCCCTAGGTCACCCAGCTGGCTTCATGCAGAAGAGTAGGGAATTAAACCCGGTTTTTCAGATTAGAGTCCACCGCTCTTAACCACTGCACCACACTGGTTCTATAATAATATTCTAGCATAATAAAATGCATATCATAAAAACCAATTGACAACTCAGTATATCTATAGAATTTTGATGTTCATAAATTTCATTCTCAATAAATTGGACTATGCAAATTTCAGACTGGTATTCCAGGTTAAGCAGTTGATCAGGCTATTTAATGGGATTAAAAAAAACACCTGAATGAATCTGAAGCCTTTTTCAAATAGCAGTATTGACATCGACAAGTAGAAATAATCTAGCCTCTGGGACTGGTAGTTTCCTGATTAAACACATGCAATACTGCATGGAAATTTCATCTTCTGTGGCTGATTACAAAAAGATGTCTTCCAAAAGATGTGTCTCCCAGGCTTTGGGAAATAACAAAATGCTGAATAAGAATTAAAATGTTAAGTCATTCCTGCTGGACTATAAAAGATGGCTTGATCAATGTTTTTGCTACAAAAGTAAGTTAAAAACTAAACAGCATTAAAATCTCTGCATATGGGAGGAGAAAAATTGCAGTATCTTCTTACAGCTGCTTGAGCCCCCTTTTGGGGGAAGGAAGGAGGAAAACAATTTTTTAATAAACAGATTGCATGGGGATCAGATTGTAATTTTTAATTAAAGCACTAAACTTTATTTATTTAAAACATTTTAATGCTGCCTTTCCACCCTATCAGGGTCCCCAAGGCAGCAAACATAAAAGCATTAAACACAATTAAAAGAACATTTAAAATGAGAGAAAAAAATAAAAGCACATAAATAACATCAAAACTAGGGAGGATGGCCAATAACCATTATTGGGGGTGTTAGGAAAACAGCTCAGGAACAATTTTCAGACCAAACTAATTTTAAGATCTCCCTACATCTTGGCCCATAGCTACAGTGGGGCTATGGGGGTGGGGCTATGGGGGGGGCTGAGCCCCCTCCTTTAAAGGACCAGCCCCACAAGATTTCTCTCCTCCCTTGCCGGTGAAGTCTTCTCCATGCTTTCAGGGTTTACATTTTTATTTTAAATTAAGCCCCCCCCCCAGCACCAGCAGCCTCCCCCAAACCCCAGAGCCCCCAGAATAAAAAAGAATCCTGGCTATGGACCTGCCTGCATCCCTGAGTGGTGATAATCTGTTTAGTTAAAAGCATACAAACAGAACCCATTAGAATCAAGCTGGGTCTTAAAAGCTGGCTTCTTGATCACTAAATTTACATCAGATTCTTAGACAGCGATTGCACTCTAAGGATTCCTTCGTTTTAAAGCGTCTTTCCCCCAATTTTTTTAAAAATGTGTATAACTGCTGTGGGTGGCTTCAGGTTAAGATGAGGACAAGTAGATCACGGTGGAGTAGAGGTGCAATTTAACCCTGTCTCTTGGTCCACTTGAAATCCCCCCATGCTTTGTTGTTTCAAGGATAAAAGATATGATGGTCTATATCTTGTAAAATTCAGGAAAAAAACCTTCCGTTTGGCAGGCAATTTACAGTGCAATATTCTGTAGTTCTCTCCATCTAAGCCCACTGATTTCAATGGTCTTAGACTAGAGTAACTCTGCATAGGATTACACTGCACATTAGACAAACCCCTAGGAGAAAGAAGGTTGAGCAGTCCTTCCCCTTGGCAAACTTACAGCCAACAGCAATGTTCCCTCTAAGCTATGGAGGCTTGTGAGTAAACGTTTTACTTTGTGAGCTACTGGCATTAAAGTTGTGAGTGAGCAATTTGGCTGCTGCATAAACTAGTTTGCTCTGGAGCCATGTTTCCTGAGCTGAGATAAAAATGTGTGAGCTGGAGGATAAAAACTGTGAGCTAGCTCACACTAACTCAGCTTAGAGGGAACATAGGCCAGCAGTGTTCCCTCTAAGTTGAGTTAGTGTGAGCTAGCTCACAGTTTTTAGCCTCTGGCTCACACATTTTTGTCTTAGCTCAGGAGGGATGGCTCCAGAGCAAACTAATTTACGCAGTAGCCAAATTGCTTGCTCACAATGTTAATGCCAGTCACTTACAAAGTAGAATTTGTGCTCACAAGACTCCACAGCTTAGAGGGAGCATGGATAGCCAACCCGATTCTTCTCTGCTTCTGTCTAAGCTTAAATAACAAAACTGCCTTCTCTTCTGTCAGGCAGACCCTGCAGATCCCTGGCCTGATACCTGAATCTGCAAGTATTGTCTGTTTGGGAAAACATTTAACCGTTAGCTTCCCTTAAGGAAATGTCAGCCAATCATCCTTGACTATTAGCAATCTATCAGCATAACTAAGGATCATTCTTTTCTATAAAGACAGTGCTCATTATAGCTTTATGGATATATTTAATGACAATTTTTAATATGATTGCAATCATTAGAAATTCAACACAAGAAAAGTAGGTCTGATTTGCTTTTGGAATTATAATCTAGAGATGTTGAAGGAAACCTTGACTTTAATTTGATTATTACCTGTTAAAGAAGTTATGCAAGATACATTCATCTGGTTCATGGCATTTCTGTAAAACGAGTGAACTAATCTGAAAAAAGTTGAATAAATGTGAAAAAATGCAGAACCAGTGAAAATGGACAGTTTAATTTTCCTGTATTCACAGAGATTTGAAAGGGAGGGTCATTTGGGGACTAATTTGTATAATTTAGTATTTATCTTTGGTCTTCTGTGCAGTCCCTTGGGGGGGAACGACTGTGCATGTGCAGGCCTGCCGACGGAAATTTCTAGTTTCCCATGAGTAGAGAGGGTGCCCCTCACCCTCAGTGTGAGCCCATTGTGTTTCCCTGCGCTGGGGGGGAGAGGTGTCATCTCCCCTCAGTTCCTCTTTTGCCGCCAAGCTGAGAGGAACGTTCTAGCCTCGTTCTGTCTTCCCTTCTCAGTTCATTAATTTTCTCCTCCTCTTCCTGCAAGTTTTTTTCTCAGACTCCTTTGCCCTTGCTTTTGTCTTCACTGTTATGGCTCAGAAGTTTCTTTTTAAGAAGTGCCTTTGGTACAGCACTAAAATGCCTTAACCGGATAAGCACTCCATCTGCCTCGGAGAGTCTCATAATGTCAGTTCTTGCTGATATTGCCAGCAGTTTACCCCCAAGGCCAGTTTGGATAGAGTTTCACACCTGAAAGCCACCCTTTGGAAATGTGCTCTATCAAGTTCAGAAAAGCCAGCGGCAAACCATCTGCCCTGCGTGAGGTCCTTCCGAGGGTCGAATCTGTCACATTTGTGTGATCAGTGACCAGTGACCTTGGACTTGCATAGACATCAGTCCCAGGCACTGGATCCGGCTGCTTTGCATCAGATTCACCTCTGAAACAGGTGAGAACCAAGTCCAAACACTCTGATAAAGGGTCAGTTCCAGGTCACTTCAAATACACTGAAAAGACATCCACCACTTCTGTGCAGGACTCTCTGGATCCAATAATTTTAGAAGATGGGCCATCACTGGTTCCACACTGTATCCACCCTGGCCCCAATGGCAGATTAGCCATTGAGCAGACTAAGCACGTGTTTTGGGCACCACAAAGTTGGGAAAAGGTTGAAAAGAAAAAAAAAAATGAATGAAGATTTGTAAAAAATATATATTGATAAAACTAGTGTAAAAACCCCAAATAGATCAGTTATGCTTCAAGAAAGACTCAACTCATTGTGTATATTAACAATTGAAGCAGACTTTCTGAGAAGTATTAATTTTGAGGATGTTATCAGTGATTTTGTGAAAATGAAATGTAGAAAAATGCCTTTCAGGTCATGAATATTGGAACTTTGATACATTTAACTTGTGAAATATTAAAATAGATGTTGTATTGCATTTTTGTAGAACTTTATGTAGCCAAAGCTTGGCTTAGTTTGTACAGTATATTGTGTTATCATATGAATAAATTTTTGTATTGCTGCAACCTGCATTGTATATCTGGTCAGACAGGTCAACAACTAAAATGGACTGGGTCAGTGTGGAAAGGAGGGGGGGCACCAAGATTGGTCAGTGCTGAGGGCACCAGTGAGCCTTAAACTGCCCCTGCCTGGCCCCCACTAAGGGACAGGGCCTCACTCAGTTCCACAGCCTCCGGTTCTGATACAACAGAGCCAGCATTCACTTCCCATGTAATAATTTAGTGTTCTCTCCCATGACTGAATGCTTTTGAGTCCAAACAAATACATCATCTCCATACAGAAATTCAACATACATGTCTGGAGGGGTGTTGACCTAGTTTAATTCTGATGTACCAATTTTCTGTAAAAAAAGGCTCTTTTTGTATGGATCAACAATTGGTCACGTGAACCCTCCCCATGCAATCTGATATATTACAGGCCACCTCATATCCAGTTCACCACCTTAGTAAGAACTAGGCCACTAGTATTTTTCTTGGGAAAAACATAACTTTGAAATCCAGTCAAAGTTTATTAAAGTTTTGTGGGAAAATAGCTATTTGGCAGCCTCCCAGTCTATAAGGATCTGAGAATGATGTGTCATAAAAGACTCAAGAGGCCTAACAAGCCACTTTACAACATTAGACATTTATTTTTCCAGAGGCTCAGTTTAAGAGTTTAGTATCTTAATAAAGGTTTTTAAACTCCAACATAAAACCAAATACGTTAGTACAGAATCCCACACAACATATTTATCAGTGTGTTGAATAATGCTATGATTCCAAAACAGTTTAAAGTTCTTCCCTGGATTGCTCAAAATATTTTTCAAACAGAAACCTCAGGATTTAGAAATATATTTTGCAAGAATGTTTTCTAGTGAAAGTATTATTTTGGTCTTTACAGGGCTCAACAGTTACTTACATCTTTAAGCGGTTTGTGTGTTCTTGACTACATTCAGACAATACAACAAACCTCTGTTTACCTGTGACAGCAAACAAGCTGCTGCATTTTGTACCAGCTACCAGGGGTCTTTTGGGGGGGGGAGCGCACAGGAGCGCAGCTCCGGGAGCTCAGGAGCCAAGCCCCGCCCCCAGCCGGCTTCCCGGGGAGTCTTTCAGGCAGTCGAATGTCAATTTCAGCTCCATTATATCCTATGGGCCATTGAAGTCAATGGTGAAAACATAGGGTATGTTCTGGGGGCTGGAGGGGAAGAGGTTTGAGGGAGAGGCTCCAAACTCACAGGGTAGCTGATGGAGCCTCTCCCCAAGATACCTACCAAGTTTGAAGAACATTGGATTAGGGGGTCCAATTCTATAGGCCCCCAAACAGGTTGCCCCTATTCCCTCCATTGTTCTCTATAGTGGGAAAAAGTAAGTTTTTTACCCACCATAGATAACAATGGAGGGAATAGGGGCAACCTGTTTGGGGGCCCATAGAATTGGACCCCTGGTCCAATGTTCTTCAAACTTGGTGGGTATCTTGGGGAGAGGCTCCATCAGCTACCCTGTGAGTTTGGAGCCTCTCCCTCAAACCCCTCCCCTCCATCCCCCAGAATATACCCTATGTTTTCACCATTGAATTCAATGGCCCATAGGATATAATGGGGCCGAATTGCCACCAAATTTTTTTCATTCCCTCCTTTCCTTCTCTGTTTTTCCTCTTTCCCTCCCTCTTCTCTTCTCTCTTTCTTTCCCACCTTCTTCTCTTCTCTTTTTTCCTCCTTTCCCTGTTTCCCTCCTTCTTCCCTCTCTTTCTGTCCCTCCCCTTTCCTTCTCTTTCTTTCCCTCTTTCCTTCTCTCTACTCTCTCTCTTTCCTTCCCTCTTTCCTCCTTCTGTGGCCCAACTCTCATGAGAAGGAGTTTAAACTTTAAACCCCTTCTCTTTTAGCTCCCCCACCCAGACCAGCTGGGGAAGGGAAGGGGAGGCTTTTGAAGATGCCTCCCCCTTTTGCTTCCCCTTCTGACATCACTTCTGGTGATGTCAGGGGGCATGGCATATGCTAATAGCCTAATAGCTCATTAGCATACCATATGCTAATGAGCTCCTGCAGCTGTTTTTTTACGAAAAGACCCCTGCCAGCTACAGTTTCTGAATCATCTTCAAGGGCAGCCCGATGTAGATCACATCACAGCAATCTAGCCTACCAAAGCATGGATCAATGTAGCTAGATAAGGCATCTGCAGATTGAGAGTTAGCTTCTAAACTAGATGTGGTGGGGAGGGAGCATTTTTCGCTGTCACAGGCACCCGTTTCTCCAAAAGGTGACTAGGATCCAGCAAGACTCCCAAACTCTTAACACAGTCTTCCAGCAAAAGCTGCATGTCATCAGTGATAGTGGGAGTAATTCCATTTAAAGCAATGGCCTTCCAGCCTGCATCACCCCCATCTTATTTGGAGGCAGTGTGCTTTCCCTCAGCCATTTGACCACAACATTTAGACACTGGGCCAGGACAGAGACAGCAGCAACCAGTAGCTTATTCAGAGTAATAAAACAACTGTGTGTCATCAGCGTATTAATGACACCCTACTCCAAAGCTTTACATGATCTTATTTAAGGGACATTACATAAATATTAAATAACATGGGAGATAACACAAAGCCTCGTGGCATCTCCCATTTCAGCTTCCAGGAGAATGATGCAGCATATTGTACCACAACCTTTTACAAACAGTCTGACAGAAAAGACTGGAACCATTTCACTATTGCTTTGCCCAGACCCACCTTACCTTCCAGGGGCCTCAAAGACGGCTGACAGATCTAACAGCAATAGAGATGTATTCCCTTTATTCATTCAAAGATGGAGATCATCCATAAGTACCACTAAAGCTGTCTCTGTCCCAAACCCAGGCATGGATCCAGATTGAGAAGGATCAAGGGCAGATGCCTCATCTAACTATATCATTGAGTTGTTTCGGTGTTTCCCTCTGACTTTGCTAAGAACTTTCCCAAACTTGTTTTGGTTCAATCTTTTTTGAAAGGCTGCAGTTAAAGCATGTTTGCATGCTACTCACTCCCTACAGCCACCATTTCTCCCCCACATTACCAGAGAGTTAAAAAGAAAACAAAACATCAGTAATTACTACAGTGGTTCCATATTCTGCAACCTGAGAATAAAATTTAAAAGCCTTCTTCATATGTTTCTAAAACAGATAAAATGCTTATTAATTTTCAGTAATACTAGGGAGTATCTTCTCTAAAACCACAAGAAATCTATGCTAGGGAATTCTGTGGAATGCTGGGAATTGTTATACGATATCTTCTATTGAGGTTTACAGACTTTCATGACTATCTGAAACATTGTTTTCCACAGATAGTTTTGTATCTTCTTAGATACAACAATCCCTAGCTAGAGTATAAATAACATCATATCTAATTCTGAACATGGCCGTAGATGTTGATCATTAAATCTGCAAATTAGAACCATGTATAGCAGATCTCTTTCTACAAACTCATTTTTTAAAAAAGCCACTGATTGGAAAAGCTGTGTTTGCACATACTCAGATGCAACTTAAATCCAGCCACTGTCACTGAATCAGCTGGATTGTGGTGGGGGGGAGAGAGAAGCCAACAGATGCAGCAATGAAGAGAAGAGGTGACTGGTCAGGTGAGCGAACGCAGTGGCAGACATAGAGGGATTGGGGAAAGGAGGGGACAAACTGAAGCAGAGGGGAAGGGAGGAATCAAGATGGCAGAGATGGCACTACAGGAAACAGGGAATATAGGAAGAGGAGGAAAAAAGAAGAGGAAGAGCTGCAGCCACCTGCCACGTGAACCAAGAAGGCAGAGGAGTCAATGCTGCAAGTGCATGGGTTGGCCAGTGAGCAAGTGGGTGGGTGGCCTGATGAACAAGCAAGTGTAGAAGAAGAAGAGATTGGATTTATACCCCACCCTTCACTACCCAAAGGAGTCTCAGAGTGGCTTACAAAGCGGCTCCTTCCCTTCCCCTCCCCACAACAGACACCCTGTGAGGTAAGTGGGGCTGAGAGAGCTCTGACAGAAACTGTTCTTTTTCAAGAACAGCTGTTCCAGAACTATGGCTTGCCCCAAGGTCATCCAGCAGGTGCAAGTGGAGGAGTGGGGAATCAAACCCAGTTCTCTCAGATTAGAGTCCGCGCACTTAACCACTACACCAAACTGGCTCTGCAACCTGAGAATAAAATTTAAAAATCTTCTTCATATGTTTCTAAAACAGATAAAATACAGGATGGTGAGAGAGGCAACAAGTGGGCTGGCCAGTGTGCATGCTAGCAAGTGAGTAGGGTGAGAGAGGCAGTGGGGTCGGCAAAGAGGTGACATAGCTGGGTGAGCCCTGGAAGAGGAGGTGGCAGAGGTGATGGCAGCAGGGGTGGTGTGATTAGTTGGGCCCCCAAAAGGGAGGGGAAGTGCCCTTTGGGGGACAGGAGAAGAGAAGGCAGGTGGAGGGGGGCAAAAAAGGATGGATTCCCCCTGCAAATTTTGCAGGTCCCCACATGTGTCTTTCTATGCAGAAAAATCTAAAAAGTTGAAAAAAGTATACGGGGGATATTTAAATCCCCCCAAAGTAAAAGAGCATTCCCTGTGCATGCGCTGAGAACGCACTTACCTCTGGGATCTGTGGCTGGCAGCGGTGGGAGCGGCAGTGGGGCAGGCTGGCAGCTAGGAGCTGCAGCCATTGCTGCTGGGTGGGAGAAGCCTGGTAGGCCCCGCAGCTAGGAGCTGTAGCCTTTGTTGCTGCTGCTGTTGGCCGCAGCAGCAGCGATGTGAGGGGGAGAAGCCTGGCAGCTCGGAGCCATGCAGGGCTCACCACTGTTGCAGTTGTGGGCAGTGGCGGCGGGGAGAATCCTTGCCGGTCGCCGCCACCTCTGGGTCCTTCCCAAGCAAGTCTCCCCACAGCCAGCAACACAGCACTGGAGCCACGAGGCAGGGGACGCTGCCACTGGATCTCTCCCAGATGAGCGGCCTCCCCACTGCCAGAAAAATGACGAAGCTGTAGAAAGGGAAGCAGAAGAGGGGAGATTTGTGGGGTGTGGGGAGAGAAATAGGAGAAAGAGAGGGGCAGACTGAGAAGGGGTAGGGGAAAGAAGACATTGTCTGACAAGGGCTGGGGTAAGGCACATACAAGGGGTGAGAGGAGAAAGGGGGTGAGAAAGGATTCCTAGAGAAGGGGGTAGGGAGGAAAGCTAACACAGGAGGGGCGAGAGGAGACAGGGAGGTGAGGGAAGATTGATAGATAAGGGGTGGGTGCAGAAAGACAGGAGGGAACTTTGACACAGGAGGGGGAGAGGGAAACAAAGATGGGGGAAATGCCCCCTCCCCACAAGTTTCTTGCGGGTCTCCCCTTGTACATATACTAATAATAAATGTGACTATTCATGAAACTGATGTATCCTAGAAATACTAATATTGGTATACATATATAAAAACCACAATGTGTATTTATTTGGTTTCTGGTGTGTTAGAAACAGGAAAACAATTTTGAATGCAAGCATGGCACATTTCTTGATAGCCAAGCAAAAATGGTGGATTCTAGTGGTTTTAACTTTCATGTGCTTTAAAATAAAAGTATAATTTCAGTCACTGTAATCCAAGAAACAGAAGTTTCAATTTTAGTATTGTAGCACAACCTAGTGGTGAACAGCAGCATTTAGCTTTGCTACTACTAATGGAGGCTAGCTCGAACTTTTCAAATACTCACCTGAATCGACTTTGAAAGTTAAAACCATATATATATTTCCACTAGAGGAATATACCTGGAATAATCTCTTTAGATAAATTCGTGGAGGAAAGTTCCACATAGATTTTAAGAATGTAGCTGTGAGATTTTTGTACAAGGAAATTTAATCTGGTGTTTTAGTAGGTCAAGTGCTATCACCAAAGATTTTTTGGTCAGGGGGTTGCATTTTCTACTTCAGCTGCAATATTGTACATGACAACAACTAAAAATGAGAAACTGAAGACTGAAAGGCCATGGTGGCTCCAGACAGGGGCTCGTAAAGTCTGGAACACGACTAGCCTCTACAACAGCACGGATCCATGGCATTGTACCTGGCTGTGGGTGGGCTCTGCTTTTAAAACACCTTGGGAGGATTTGGCTATGCCCCATAATGACACTGCCGGGAAGGCAGAATGAAAGGCCATGGTGGCTCCCAACAGAGGACCCGTTGGGTCTGGAACATACCATCAGACAGCATGACCTAGTCTCACACCCAGTTGGGGACCTGGACCAAGGTGGGCTCACACCCCAGGAGGATTTGGCTGTGCCCCATAATCATGTTGCCAGCAGGCAGACTGAAAGGCCATGGTGGCTCCCAACAGAGGATCCATCGGATCTGGAACATAGCCAGTACAGCAGCGAGACCTGGTCTCACACACAGCCAGGGACCTGGACCTAAGTAGACTCACAACTCAGGAGGATTTGGCCATGCCCCATAATCACATTGCCAGCAGGCAGACTGAAAGGCCCCTGCAGATGAGGGACCCGTACTGGGAACACATATGTCAACCCTATACAACAGTGTGGGTCCACAGTGTGGTACCTGGCCTTGGGTGAGCTCTGCTTTGAAAATACCCTGGGAGGAAATTGGCCATGCCCCATAATCACATTATCTGCGGGCAAATAGGAAAGCCATAGCAGCTCTGGAGGGCTCACCAGGTCTTCAACAATATGACTACTTGGTACAACAGTCTAGATCCACAGTTGTGTAACTAAACTCTGGTGGGCCACGATGATTCTCAAAAACCCGGAAGGATTTGCCTGTGCCTATGATCACCTTGCCAGCAGGCAGAATGACAGGCCTTGGTTGCTCCGTACAGAAAACCACACTGGAACATATGACTAGACTGTCCAACAGCATAATTACAGTTGTGGACCTGGACTTATGTGGGCTCCATTTTCAAAACATCCTCAAAAGGATGGCCCCACGCTGACTGACAGTAGTCACCTTGCCAGCAGGAAGAGTGAGAGGGGGTGGCTCTGAGTCTGCGGTGGAGCCCATGATCAGCATGAACACAGGAAGTGTTCCTTGACCAGCTCCAGCCAGTGAGCACAGTGGTGGGATTAGCACTCCTCATCATCATTCCTTGCAGTCACCAGCAGTGTGAGAGGGGGACTGTAACAAAGGGAAGGGCTCCCAGACACCTGGAGCCCCGGAACAAGGGGAAAGACAAAAAAACCTCCCAAACAAGCCTCCTGGCCATGCCTGACCTCAACATCAGAGAGCAAGTGTGAGGTGTTGGGTTTTGAGCCCTGGGTGGGACAATGGAGATTACCTCACCTGCGCCAGCACCAAAATGAGGTCCAGAGGAAAAAGTTGGTGACCAGCCACCAATACATGATCGTGGGGCAAATGAGAGGTAGGCCATGGTGCAAGTGGAGGAGTGGGGAATCAAACCCGGTTCTCCCAGATAAGAGTCCATGCACTTAACCACTACACCAAACTGGCTCCTAGAACAGCCCAATAGGGTCACCTGGAAAGGTAATCTGGTGTAAATAACCTATCAGTGGGAGTGGGGTGTGCTTTGGGTGTGACTTTCCTAGTGCATAAAACCTGGCTTTGGCCAGGGGTCCTAGTCATTTGTTCTCACTGCTGAAATCACTTAATAAAATGAGCTGGTCTTCTCTACACGTCTGAACCCAGTATATTTCACTGGCAACAAGGGTGGGATTGAACGTGTCGAAGCATCCCAGAACTTCAGCCATGGTCCCGGTAGCGGTGCGATGCATGTGGCACTGGGGCCAGTGTGCGGTGCAATGCTGGTGGGCACTGGGCTGGCTCAACGGGATCCCACCTCACGGCGGCGGATAAGAAGCGTGCCATGTTTTCCAAGGCCTGTGGCCAATCGACCTACGAGATCGCCTGCTCGCTTCTCGATCTGGCAGATCTCAAGGACACGGCTTACTCCACAATGAAGGAGTGGCTCAAGGAACACTTTGCCCCCAAGCTGTCGGTCATCACAGCTTGCCACGCGTTCCATATGTGAAACCAGAGCGCCATTGAATCCATATCTGCGTTTGTTGCTGCTCTATGCCATATTGCCCGGCACTGCAACTTTCCAGCCCTCGAGGACTCCCTATGAGACCAGTTAGTCTGTGGTCTCCGTGACAAGAGGATACAGCAAAAGATCCTAGCAAAAGGTTATCCAGACTTCAAGGAGTCCCTCAAGACAGCTCTAGCAGCTGAGGTGGCCAACCAGTTCACGGAAGAGGTCCAACAAAGCAAGGGGCTGCCATCTTGGCAAAGACTGACCATGGCCAACCACCACATGGACAGCTTGGAGGAGGAAGATGAGGTTCAACAGCTTCAGTACCTTGCACACCGACACCCACTGCTGGCTCCACAATGCATGTCTGCACCACTGCACACCACTGATTCTGCCACCTCGACCACGTGCGCCAGCTGTGGGGATCACCACAAGAGGAGGTCCTGCCGTTTCTGAGACGTCACATGCTGAAACTGCAGAAAGGTCGACCACATTGCCCACACCTGTCGGGCCAAGGGAAACCAGAGACATCCAGTGGCAAGAACCAACCATATGAATGCCACCGAACTCAACACCACGTCCATCCAGCAGCACCAGGTAATGCACTTACCCCAGGGCTCCCCCAACAAAATTACCGTGACTGTCTTAATCGAGGGACGCCCCTGCTCAATGAAACTTGACACTGGGTCCTCCCTTTCAATAATATCGGAGGACACAGTTCAGAGACTATGCCCGTACACGGTCCCCCCCTACAGCCAGTCAGTTTTACCCTCCAGGACTTTTCAAAGAACAAAGTGTCCATATTGGGAGAGGGCAAGTTCAGGGTGCAGTACCGCCACTTTGAGGGACTGCTGGACTTAAAGGGAGATGCACGAGCCTCATCGGACTGGCATGGTTCAAGCTGCTGGGAATCGGGGTGACTGGGGTGAACCATGTGAAAATAAAGGATTTTCAGGTGATGTGTGATGAGTTCCCCACAGTCTTCGATGGGACACTCAGGTGTTACACTGGGCTGCCAGTCTCCCTACAGCTCAACCCAGAAATACGGCCCATACAGCTGAAGGCCAGGCGGGTCCCATTTGCCCTAAAGCCAAGAATAGATGTAGAATTGGAGAAGCTAGTGTCCCAAGGAGTCCTAGAACCAGTGCCACATGCACTATGGGAGGCTTCCATCATGACCCCGTTGAAGCCCAACAGGGGTGTCCACATCTGTGTGGATTATAAATGCACAATAAACAAAGCCCTAAAGGACTATGTGTACCCGGTCCCGGTGGTTAGCCATGCCCTGGCTAAAGTTTTTGGAAAACTAGATTTGGCCCAAGCATACCAGCAGCTCCCCATAGATGATGCGAATGTGGAAGCACAAATGATTGTGATGCACAGGGGTGTGTTCAGGGTGCGGTGGCTACAGTTCGGGGTCAGTGTAGCCCCAGGAATCTCCCAGAATTTAATGGACTCTCTCTTCAAAGGAATTCCCGAGGTTCAGCTATTCTTCGATGACATTTTGATTGCCATATCCACGTCAGAGTACTTCGCCAACTGATTGCACTCCGTTTTACAGAGATTCCAAGCTGCCAGCCTGAAGGTAAAGAGGGAGAAATGCCTCCTAAGGGTTCTGTGCATGGAGTTCCTGGGCTTCTCTGTCAACATGCAAGGCATCCATCCTGCCCCGGATAAGGTCTGGGCCATCGTTAATGCCCTCACCTCTATGTCCAAGCTGGAGCTCCAGGCCTTCTTGGGCTTACTGAACTTCTATCACTCCGTCCTGCCACACAAAGCAGCAGTCATGGAACCCCTGCACCGGCTTCTCGACAAACAGGCCCCCTGGGTCTGGGGGTAGAAGCAAGCAGCCACATTCCAGGTGGTCAAAGAGCTTCTCATTTTGAATTCCGTCCTGGCCCACTTCAATGAATTGTCGCTGGTCACCCTCGCCTGCGATGCATCCCCCTACGGGGTCAAGGCAGTCCTCAGACACCAGCTTCCAGATAGCAGAGAGGTTCCTGTGGCCTACTACTCCCGCACCCTGTCCTCAGCCAAGCAGAATTACACCCAGATAGACAAGGAGGCCTTGGCGATTGTGGTGGGAGTTAAAAAGTTCCATGATTATCTCTATGGGCAGCCCTTCACCATAGCAACTGACCACAAGCCACTGATGGGCATGCTGGCCTCGGATTGACAGACACCGCAAATGCTGTCTCCTCACGTGTTGTGCTGGTCAATTTTCCTCTCTGGCTACAACTACATGCTCATTTACCGCCCGGGGAAAGCAATGGGGCATGCAGATGCCCTCAGTTGTTTACTGCTTCCATCCTGCAATCCAGACCCTGCACTGCCACACCAAATCCTGATGCTCAAGGAGCTACCCAGCCATCCCGTCCAAATGGATGACATGGCCTGACATACCGCCAGGGACAGCATCCTTTCCTATGTTTTGGACTGGGTGGGGAGGGGCTGACCCGCAGGTCATGTGGGCCTGGAATCTGTGGCATTCCCCTCCCACGGAGAGGAACTTTTGGTGCACAAGGGTTGCCTGCTGTGGGGAAGCCAGGTGGTGGTTCCAGCACCACTGCGCCAGCAAGTCCTCACGGCTCTACATGAGATGCACCCCGGGATCGTGCGCATGAAGGTGCTGGCACTCAGTTACGTATGGTGGTCCGGCATGGACGGAGAGATTGAGGACTGTGTAAAATGCTGCCAGGTCCGCAAAGAATCCCAACTGGAGCCTCCCAGGGCACCGGTGCAACAATAGGAATCCACCAACAAACCCTGGTCCCGCCTGCACCTGGATTTCACAGGACCCTTCAAATGACAGATTTTCTTCATTTTGGTGGATTCCTACACCAAATGGTTAGAGGTAGTGCCGGTTGCATCCACCTCGTCCAAGGCAGCCTTTGGGCACTCTGCCAGATCCTAAGCACCCACAGCCTCCCGGACACCATTGTCACAGACAACAGGACAGCCTTCACCTCCAGCAAGTTCCAAGAATTCCTTGGCTGCTACTTAATCAGACACGTTCACTCGGCACCCTTCCACCCAGCCACCAACAGCCAAGCAGAAAGACTGGTGTGGGTCACAAAGGACTACATCTGGCGGATCATCCATGGGGACTGGGACGATCAGCTGACGGCCCTCCTCTTCCGCCACCACACAACCCCCAGCACTGCAGCTGGCCGCAGCCTGGCAGAACTCCTCATGGGTTGCTGCCTAACCACCCGCTTGGATCGGATGCACCTGGACTGAGCCCCAGAGGAATGCCCACAGACAGTAAGCCAGGAAGCACCCCACAGAGACAGACCAGCGGCTATCAATTGAGGATGAACCTGATGAGGAGTTGTCAGGACCACACGAGGCCGGAAGCGAACCAGCCAGGGCTGGACCTGTGGGCGATACAACTCTGTTATTTATTACCTTGGGCTTGTAGCCCTCCCTCCCCTGTACAGCAAGGCTCAGGGTGGGTAACAACAGGTAGCAACAATATTAAAACAATGACTTAATCATTAAAGCCCAATTTACAATGACACTTTATAACAATTTAAATCTAATCAGTCAGATGGCAGTGCAAGGTTTGACACAACTTGGTTTGTCTTCTGTCAGAAGACACTGTACTTCAAATGTGTCTGTGGAAGTTAAGATGGTACTATAACAGATGAACAGCCAAAAGGAAGCAAAAAAGCAGGGGGAGTCCAATACAGATGAAATTGCTGATGCCTCAACCATAGGCCTGGTGGAACATCTCCATTTTGCAGGCCCTGCAAAACTGCATTAGGTCCTGCAGGGCCTGGATCTCACTTGGGAGAGTGTTCCACCAGGCTGGCTGAGTCTAAGCAAATATCTTTCCGGGCAGGGTCACCAGAAGATTTTGGTCTATTGAGCGTAACACTCTTTGGAGGACATACCAGGAGAGACAGTCCCATAGATATGTCAGTCCCAGACCATGAAGGGCTTTAAAGGTTAAAACCAGCACCTTGAACTTCATCTGGTATTCCACCTGGAGCCAGTGCAGCTGGCGAGACACTGGTTGGACGCATGTTCTTGAAGGTGTTCCAGTAAGAACACGCACTGCTGCATTCTGGACCAGCTGGAGTTTCCCGGTCAGCCTCAAGGGTAGCCCTATGAGGACTGAATTACAGTAGTCCAACCTTGAGATAACTGTTGCATGGATCACTGTAGCTAAGTGAGGGGGACAGAGGAAGGGAACCAGTTGCCTGATCTGGTGTAGAAGGAAAAAAGCCAGTCGAGCAACATTGAATATCTCCATTGAAAAAGAGGTATTCAGCATCACACCCAGATGCTTGACTATTGGCATTGAAGTCAATGGCACATTATCAAGAGCTGGGAGTTAGATCACTGTCTCAACATCCCCCCAGCACAGATACAGGCCCTCCATCTTTAATGGATTTAATTTCAGCAGGCTCTGTGTTCACCATCCAACTATGGCCTCCAAACCCTTGGCTAAAATATCTGGGGTGGCATTTGGCTGGCCATCCAACAAAAGATACAACTGCGTGTCATCAGCATACTGATGGCAACTGCGCCCCAAACTCCAGACCAACTGGTGAGAGGGTGCATACAGATGTACCTGCTAAGCTTTGGAGGGTCCCTATTTGTGTTTCCAAGGCTGGAAAACACCACCCGCACTGTTGTCTAGCATTTTTGCACCAGAATTTCTGGGTGGGTTTTGTTTTCCAAACAGCCCCAAGCCATGCCCAAAAGCTCAGACATTTCTCCGGAGATCTTGTGTGAGCTGAACGTTGCCTCTCGAGCCTTGATCCGGCCAGTATTCAGCATGAATTCTGGCTCATCACGCTGTTCACAGCCATCCCTAATTGCATTACCAGATTCAACAAATATGGGCCCGTGCTTCCTTGGAGCGCTTTGTGGTCAGGCTTCAAAACGAGCTTGTTGAACACAAGAGCACTTTGCACTCTATTCTCTGCACATTTTAACAAGTCAGAGTAATGACAGATGAACCCTTTCAAGGACTCCTTGCATGTGAGTTATTTATGTTTGATTGTTTTATGACCAATGTTTCTGGGTTCCACAGCCCCTGGTCTTCTGACTGCATAATACACTTCATGTCTCCTATACTTCAAATAAATAAACAAAATGGAGCTGGTGCCTTAGCAAGAAAATAGAGACAATAATTTACTGTGTCAGCAATTCATGATTAAAAGGGCACTCAGTTTAGTGAAAGCAAGAATAGAATGTCCCAACTGCCCCCAAGTGACAGTTACAGCGATCAGAATAACTTGGTACAAAGGAGAGATGTTTCTGGAACTGGGAAAAAAGCCACTATCCACTACACATGCAAGGAATACATAGCCCCGTAATTTGTCAAAGCAAATACTGAGCTTTTTCAGCACTGGTTTCTGCATTCTCATCTTCAAATGTGAGAGATGCCAGTAAAAGGAAAGGAAACTGCCTTGGAACTGGTAAACACAGAAATCCATATTATGCAAACAGTGATTTTAATTTGTATGTCAAAATCCCTTTCCAGTCTTATGTAGAAATTCATGGGTGTCCAGTGACTGCTTAAGCAGAGGATGTGCTAGACAGCTTTCTGCTGCATTGTGGCTTAAAAGAACAAAATGGGACATGGAGTTCCTCAAGAAGAGGTGATGATGCCCGTACCTCGGTTCTATTAACTTGGTTCTCACCAATAAGAGAGTGTGAGAACAAGCATGGGGACAGATTTCCCCTTTGATTTGGGGAGGTCCCCAATCTTTCCCTGATTCAACTATTGGGTGGGGCCACCCTGCCCGCAGCAGCAAACAAAGGTGGTACGTTAAGATTAGTGTGGCTGTTATGATTGGAGGGGGGCATGAATTAAACTTGGCAGTGCAAGAGCACTATCCTGATATCTTCAGGTGGGGCCTGAGGATCTCCTGGAATTACAGCACATCTCCAGACTACAGAGATCAGTTCCCCTAGAGAAAATGGCTGCATTGGAGAGTGGGCTCTATATCAGACATGTTAAACATAAGGCCCAGGGGCCGGAACCATTCCCATCCAGGGCTCTTCTCTGGCCTGCGAGCAATTGGGGGGAAACCAGTCCAAAATGTGGACCAGAAGGGCCTATATTAGGGTATTAAACCCCCTGCTGAGGTGCCTCCCCAGGGCCTTCCCCCAGATCTTCCAGGACTGCCCAACCCAGAGTTGGTAACCATATGGGGTGAGGAAGGCTGGTTTGGCCCCAAACTCTGTGCAGCCAATCCCCTTGGAGTCTGCCTGCTGCCCTTGGCCAAGGCGCTGGCTGGGATGTGCTGCCTGCTGCTGCTAGTCCTCCAGCCAGAGCACATTGGTCTGCTACTTCTGCTACTTGGATTGCCGGATAGCTGGCTGTTCATGTGCTGCAGGCAGAATCTCTTTGGCCCCACTTCCTTGAGCCCAGTCAAGCGGCTTCCCACTTGCAGGCAGCCTAGGAAAACCAAGTGCTTGTGGAAAGCTGCTGGCCAGTTCACCAAATGTGCCAGCTTAGGTAACTATGTGAATGGAAAGACTGGCTGGGCTAGGCACACTGTGCGTAGCAGCCCAGGTGAGAGAGAAAAGCCCGACACTTATGCAATGCATGCAGAACACCGAGGGTTGGGGGTGAAGATGGCCTGTTGAGTCAAGTGAGCCAGAGTCTGCTAACTTACTGACCCAAATGTGCATGGCTCCTCTCCTCCCTCGGCAACATGGAGAGGATTAAATAAGAGGCAAAGCCAAAACTCATGCATGTTCCCTGCATTTTCTGCACATAAGCCCTGCCTTATGTAACAGTCTGAATGGAAGCATGGGGACGGGGTATGAGGCAAATGGCAGGGACGGGAACAGGCATTCAGATAAGCATGCTGGGTTTGCATACGTCAGAAGCAGGTGCTGGACGTGTGTCTGTGCACTTGCTCATGGGGAGCAATGTCTTGAGTGGTTGGATAATGCTGTGGCGCTAGCAGGAAATAGAAATCTAGAACAGGCAATTAAAGTGGAGCTGGCATCTTTGGAGAGCACTGGGTGTGGTGCTGGGGAGCACTGTGGTTCCCCTTGCAGTTGAAGCTTGTTGCTGTATCTGGGCTTTGACAGAGGGAGGTGTGGGATTGTGTGGCTGCCTCCCCCTCCCCAAAGCCTGTTGACCATAGCAGTTTCTTTAAGGCAGGGCTTGTTGGGTTCCCCTGGTTTTTTCAATTATAATTTTTCTTATTTTCCACACAAACAAAACAAACAAAAACATACATAAAGGTTGATGCCACTTTGGCCATCTGTCTTTGGCTGCTGTACCTACGGCAACGGAATGCAGCACTTCATGCTCCAGCACATCAGAAGTTTCCAAAATGTGTTAAGTTTTTAAGACTCTAGTTGTTGCACCTTGATTGTCAGGCAAAACTTTTTGTGTACATTGAACAAAGAATGGTTAGTTAGGTGCTGAGGAGCGGTGTGGGTCACAGTCAGCAGTAAAATATCTCTGTTACCTGGCATTACTCTTTAAGGGACATATGGCCCAGCCCAACAAAGTGACATTTATGTCAGACCCAGCCCTCTTAACAAATGAGTTCAACACCTTTGCTCTTTAGCATTACACTTTGCGGAGGTGTGTCCTTTCCCCAAATCCTGATTTCCCCAGGCTGGGAAGGGTGGAGTTTCAGGATGAGAGGGGGCCTAGCAAGGATGTGATCTCTACAGTACACCATGGAATCCACCCTCCAAAGCTGCCAATTCCTCCAAGAGGACCTGTTTCTGTAGTCTGGAGATCATTTGTAACTCTGGAAGAACTTCTGGCCCCCTGGAGGTCGGTAAGCTTCTGTATGATTTGCCAGTCTGCCACAGTGACCTTCAATCAGATCTGTATTGCAAATTATGTGTTTGGAACTCAGTTCCCAGTTGTTTGGGAGCCCAAACAGGATCAGGATCATAGTAGGTGGGGACAGGCTGCTTGCCCTGCACCATTTTCCTAACTTGAAATAGCTCAGAGTGAGTCTTGTTCATCTTGCTGGGAAAACCTACGCATATGTTAGCAGCACCCTCTCCCCCATGCACCATGATCCTGATCCAAATCAAGCCCCAATCAATCAACACAAAGAGTTCTGAGCACAGAATTCAAAACACATCTGATTTAAAATCCTCATGGCAGACCTGAAGACTTTATAACATGCAGCTATTAAGAAGGCATTAAGCAGAGTCAAGGATTTTCTCTGGGCTTTGTGTTTCCTTCTCTCACCCTGGACCATAGCCAACTGAGGAAGTGGCAGCATTTTCAGGTGGGGCCAGACCAGTGCTTGCAAGCCAATTTACATGTTGGATGGCTAGCAGTGTCATCATGGCTGGTGTCACATTCAAGGCATAGCCTGATACTTTTACTCTGTCCGAGGTTTCCAGGATACAAAAATACAATAATGATCAACAAGGAAAGAAACAAGAGCAAGGTCTACAAACCAGTCCAAAGTCAGGGAGCCAAAGGTTCAGTCTAGGGATCAGAGGAAAAAAGGGCCCAGTGCAGAATGCAAGGTCTGGGTCTCTAGCTGTGAATGCAAGCAAAGGTTAGCAAGCACAGAATACAAAGGCAGCAAGGCAGGTAGAGCAGGTCCACTCACAGAGGTGCATAGCATGCAAAATTACTTCCACCCTGAGCCTTGCTCAGTGTGTTCCTTTTACCTGCTTCGTTAGCTGATTAATCCCCAAAGCCCATGTGTTGCTTCTTACTGCTGAGTTCATCCTCACCCTGGCACAAGCCCTCTCCTTCCTTATCAGCTTGTCATTCCTGTTCCTCGGAGACTCTGCTCCAGGAATTAATACTGATCATTGATGGGTGATCAGAGTGGCACTCCTTCGTCTCTCTAGAGCTGTCAAGTGCTCTCTCCTTCTGCACTCTGCTGGTTCAGGAAAAACCAGTGGAGACTGACACTTTGACCTCTGTGTCATTTCTTTCTTCTCCTGACAGAATGAGCAGCCTGGCTGCAGCTGGAAAGCTTTCTCACTTTCTAATGCTTCTCTTGCTGGGTCTGCTTCTTGCCCCAGCTGCTGTAGGGCCTGACTCTTCCATTTCTTTCTCAGAGGAGGAGGTGACAGCTGGCTGGCTCATAATAGCTGGGTAGAATCCACATCCAGGCTAAAGAAGCTGACCTTCTCTGCTTTAAAATTCAATTACCTTTATTGGCATTGACATTAAAAAGAGTAATATACAAAAGGTAAGGTAAAGAACAAATACCAATCAAAGAGAGAAAAAAGTTCTAAGTGTCTAAAATCAATGTAAATTAAGTCTCAGTTTCATATTTCCTGAATACAAGTTTTGTATTACAATACTGTACTAAGAATAAAAAGAGCAGCCTGCAAGAACTCTGCCACAGAAATGGTTATATTTTCATCATCGTTGTTTAGCAAATAAAGCAATTTGTGTGAGTCAGGAAGCTCTATGATACCACCAAGCAGTGATGGTAAAATGCGGTGTTGAATATTGGCATAGTAATGGCATTCCAATAACACGTGAGACACTGTTTCAACTGACCTGCTTGCACAGGGGCATAGTCAATTAACAAAAGGGATACTATTAAACCTCCCAGTTAAGATCACTGAAGGGAGAGCATTGAACCTGGCAAGTGAAAAGTTTCTACGTAACGCTGGAGTCTGAAGTTGGCGAGAATGGCTAGCAGGATGACTCACAATGGGCAATATCCCACAACTTAGAGGGGAGCATGTCTTATTAGCTGCATTGTACAGTTCAAATAGTCTGTCCCTTATTGTTTGCATTGCCCTTCTCTGCTTTAAGTTTCACCCCTTTAAGTTATGCTGTACAATTACAGAAGCTAAAAGAGGATCTTGAACCATAATGTTTCCTATTCCCCAAACCAAACTTTCATTATTTAAATGGCAACTGCCAGTTATAATTTTTAAAGATTATTTTTGAAAACTTCATATTTATTTATTTAAAACATTTATTTGCTGTCTTTCTACCTTGTGGAACTCAAGGTGGCTTACCATATAAACAAAACAACAATGATAAAAAATGCACAGAGCACCACAATTTAAAATCTCAATTAGAACTGACAATGAATAAAAGTCAAATGCAGTCCTAAACAAAACAGTCTTTATAGGTAGGGGGAAAGAGTGTCAATGTGCCCACTGGCCCCTACTCTATGCACTAAACATGAGTGATCATGGATACCTTTCAAATGGGAGTTCTAGCCTCAGAGTTAATCCTCTGGTGTTAAAACATCTGTTGGAGTATATCACACTCAAGAGACCTGCACCCTTTGAGAAGGAAAAAAAAGAATTGTGACTGGTCCACTTAACTCCAGTATCAGAAAGACTTCATCAGAATAACGGCAGTTGTGGTAGGGCAGTAGAAACGGGATCCAGAATGCCCTGAGGTGTTTAACAGGAGATGGAGCAACACATTAGGATGGGTACTTAACTGGCAGCTGGAAAAGGAAGCCACAGCTGGCAACTGAGGTAGGAAGCAGCTGGGATCGTAGAAGCAGGAACTTCATACCATGTAAATGCAATGTGCTGTCAAAGTCTATTTTGGGCTTCAGCTACTCATCGTCTTCCTATATAAGCAATTAAACCCATGAACATTATGCAGATGAATAATACATATTTAGTAGCATTAAAGTTGCAAATGCAGAAGTTTGGATCCTGCAAACACTTAAGTGCATGTTGAATCTTTCTGTCTTTTGGGGAAATGGTCAGACCTTTTGGGGAAATGGTCTTGTGTGCCACTTATTTGTTTGTCAATCCACAACGTTCTGAAGTATATGAATTCAGAAAGCTATATTAGTTGTGAATCTTTATTTCCTGAAATGAACACAGTATGTCCTCCGCCTAATTATAATTTTGTATCTTGGTTCGAATCAATGCTTATCTTAATAGCAGGACCTAAGGGTATTTCTGAATGCAGAAGCACAAATGCCCTGAAGCTCCTGCTAATCCTTTGACCAACAGCAACTCATTGCGCTTTTTTACAGGCTACTCCTGTAGGTCTCCTCAAAGCTGATCAGTAGTACTAAAACAAACATAAAATGAAACAAACAAAAACCCCTCAGTGCTTTATATCCAATTATAGCAATTCAAAGAAAAACTTAATTATGACCCGGGCTACCAGACTTGAGAAACATGGCATATAAACATACTTTTCAGCCTGCATTTGTAGGCTACGGATGTAGCAGATACAATTAGGTGCTTCAAAGCTCCATTTCGATGGATAACAGTGTTTCATTCATACTACAATCAACGGAAGTGACCTGCCTGTGATCTGTACATTCAGAACTTGTACTGCCAAGCACATTTTCCTTCCCACTCAGATTTTCCATACTTTCATAAGTGCTTTACCTGTCAAAAACACTGCTTGTTCCTCGGATCTTACAAATAGCTTCAAGTGGTTTTGGCAAGAAATAACTATTGTTGTTCAGCATTAGTCTCTCTTCTTCTTGCTTTTGCATTTTTCTGTAACTCTCCTTTTGTCTGCAGGTTCAGACCTCCCAGGCATTAATATATTTCTTCCATACCACGTTGGATGGGATCCATAAGACCAAAAGCTGTTATGAGGCTTTCGTAGTGCACATATCTGAACAGGAAATGATTGGTACTGAGAAACTGAACTGGAAATCTAATAAAATGCAGCATGAGTCACAAAAGAATGACATACATTCCCTGATTGCTGCTCATCCCTTACTGGGGTGGGCAGAATGCACAATGTCTGGATCGGTGCAAGGCTGTTGACAACAATTTTCACTATCCACTCTCTTTTCTATACCAGTTGCAATCAAAGAGGGGAAAGGGAAATGTTCATGATGTTAATTCGTTTTCAAAGGACTGCTAATAGGAAACATCTTTCTTTCTCAGCTACAGAAGCCAAATGACTGCACAATTCTGGAATCATGCCTGCCATCGCCAGCATGAATTTTGGACACTTGCTTGACTTTCCGTGGAACAAACAAAACGATTTCTTCAGCTGTTGTAAACAGATGACTGCAGCATGACATAAAAAGCACATAAGCGCATAGACAAAGGAGAGCCAACAAATGCCAGGAGCTTGCTTGTCCCCTCCTTCAAATCCAGAACTCCACCACACAGGGCTCTTTTTGTAGCAGGAATTCCTTTGCATATTAGGTGACACACCCCTAATGTAGCCAATCCTCCAAGAGCTTACAGTAGCCCCTGTAAGAAGAGCTCTGTAAGCTCTTGGAGGACTGGATACATTAGGGGTGTTGCCTAATATGCAAAGGAGTTCCTGCTACAAAAAGAGCCCTGACCACAACTGTTAGCTAAAAACTTCTGACTTTAGGTGTCACTTGTTAGCCAGAAAAATCATCAGCTGCTGGGAGTTTGCACCCCTTTTCTTCCCATCAAAAGCTCCAATGGAGAGCAGCTGTCAAAGAATATTGCCTGTTTGTTAAATGGTTGGTTAGAATGCCTTCCCATTAGACAATGTATATTTATGGTGCATATTCATATAATCTGATAGGCCTGAATATATAAAAACAAATGAATGCTTGGGAAAAATTGCAGTAAAAAAGCTATATTTCCTGATGCGGGACTGAAAAAGACAGTGCTGTTGTTCAGTCGCAGTCGAGTCCCTCTTTGTGACCCCATGGACCACATCATGCCAGGCTCTCCTGTCTTCCGTCATTCTCTGGAGTTTGCTTAATTTCATGTTTGTTGCATTGATAACACTGTCTAACCATCTCATCCTTTGCTGTCCCCTTCTTCTTTTACCTTCAATCTTTCCAAGCATCAGGGTCTTCTCCAGTCAGTGCTCCCTTCTCATTTGGTGGCCAAAGTATTTGAGCTTCAGCTTCAGTATCTGGCCTTCCAGGGAAAGTCAGGGTTGAGAAATGGAGAAGTGCTAAATGGCTTCCAAGCAGGCCTGTAGCCACAGTGGGGCACCTCAGGGCCTGGCCCCCCAACTTACCACCAAGGCCCCCCCATTTCCTATCCAGCCCAAGCCCACCGACTTCCATTTTTAAATTTTATTTGTGGTGCTCACTTGGAGGGGGCTGTGGGGTGCCCTGACTTATTTAAATGCCCCCCGAATTTAAAAAATCATGGCTACGGGCCTGCTTTCAAGAGTTATCCATACAAACCCATCTGTACACCTCTAAAACCACAATCTTATACTCAGTCTGCTAAAATCCCATTGACTACAGGGTTCTAACCTTTAAAGCAGCATTGCTCAAACTTGTGTGTGTGTGAGAGAGAGACAGGACATAGTTACTTCTGGCATAAAATTAATTGGTTCCACTCTTATTTTCCAGTGCAAAATATTTCTCTACAGAGACGGAGGGATGCCAGTCTACCTCTATAGACTCAACAGACAATGGCAATTCTCAACAGGAAGATCAGGTTTTGGGTTTCTGTCAGCTGGTCTAAAAGTTCTTCCCTTGCCTATTCCCTTCAGGGGCCTTTACCTAGAAGCTATTAAAGAATAAGTAGGTTTCTTGTCTTTAGTGCAAAGTCCCTTTAATTCAAAGGTTAAGTGTGATTAGAACTTGGGTCAAGGCTTTCTGAGTTGTGGCCCTATAGAATCAGTTGGCCTCTGACACCAGCCCTTGCAGGCTGTTACGCAGACAATTAAAACATTTATCTGAATCTTGCTTTTAAAGTTTAACTGATGAGAGTTTAACTATTGTTCTGATGATGCGGAGGGCATAGGCAGCTTGCGCACCAACTCTGAAAAGGTGGCATCTGGCATGTGGTATGCTTTCCACATATAACATAGAGCTACTTACAAGAAAGAAAAAAATAATGAGAATAATTGTGAAAAATTGACAAAGGGAGCTTTGACTCTTGAAAGTTTACACCCTGGAAATTGTGTTGGTTTTTAAGGTGCTACTGGACCCGAATCTGACTCTTCTAGGGTTGCCAGCTCCAGGTGGCGAAAGTTCAGGAAATCTGGAGGTGCAGCCTGGGATATAATGTCACAGAGTTCATTTTTCAAAGCAGCCATTTGCTCTAAGGGGACTCCTGTTGTCTGGAAATCTGTAGTCTGATCTTTGTAATTCCTGGAGATCTCCAGGTACCACTTGGAGTTGGCAAACTGCGTGAGAGTGTGTGTATGTGTGTGAGAGAGAAGTGCCATCAAGTCACTTCCGACTTATGGGGACACTATGAATTTATGACCTCCAGAATGTCTTATCGTTTACAGCCTTGCTCAGGTCTTGCAAACTCCTTGATTTAGTTGCGTCTTCTTCTTTTCCTGCTGCCTTCAACTTTTTCTAGCATTATTGTTTTTTCCAGTGACTCTTGTCTCCTCATAATGTATTGAAGTATGATAGGCTCAGTTTAGTCATTTGAGCTTCTAGGGAGAGTTCAGGCTTGCTTTGATCTCCAAACCACTTATTTGTCTGTTTGGCAGTCCATGGTATCTATCAAACTCTCCTCCAGCACCACATTTCAAGTGAATCAACTTTCTTCCTGTCAGCTGTCTTCATTTTCCAACTTTCACAGCCACGCATACTAATTGGAAATACTATGGCATGCATTGTCTTGCTCTTGGTTGCCAGCACGACATCCTTACAGTTAAGGATCTTTTCTAGCTCCTTCAAGGCTGCCCTTCCCAGTTTTATTCTCCTTCTAAGTAAAATGTAGCTTGAACTTTAGCTAGCAGTTTTGGTTTCCCTGATGACCCCAATTTGGACACCTGAAAAATTACAAAACTGTGTAGTCCAGGGGCACAGTAAACAATGCTGTGTTCACACAGCCCTGAGACTGACTTGGGAAGGAACAACAGAAATGAGAAAATATATGAAATGTTTTTTTTTTTTTTTTTAAATTTGCATTTTCGTGTGTGGCCAGTATCAGGGGATTCACAAATGGCATTTGCCTGTGCTACTGCCACAGCAAGTGTATGCTGCCCAGAGCAATTTATGCTGCTATGTTTTGAGCAGGCCCATTAATCATATTCAGAAGGGGCCAAACACTTTACCCGAATCACATACAAACAGAAACCAGTTCTAAAGTTGTGAGTAATCCATTCTGCTCTTCTCTAATTTCATAGTTTAACATCAGAATAAGAAAATTCACACACTGCCTTTGTGTTTTATATAAGCAGACTTGTCATATTTGAAAAGAAGTATTTTACTTTCAGTCATACTCCTCATTACTCTAGTAATCATCGTGGCCTAACTTGTTGCGGTGACATTGTATGCAAATTGAACGGTAAAAGTCTTCTTAAATTTGCTATTTATAATCTGTATGGTGATTCATGTATGGAAGACTTATAATTTGTAGAAGACACTCAACAAGCCTGCTCTAGAATAAAGAATTCCTGGACCATGAGAGCCACATCCCTACAGACGTAGTGCATGTAAAAAACATCAAAAGTTCTAACTTGTTTTTCCAGTGTTGGAATTCTCTTTTCTCTGATAATAAAGCCATACATTAAAAATAAGGACCTGAATTAAACAAGATGGGTAGCTGTGTTAGTCTGTCTATATCAGTAGTTTAGTTTTGCTTACTGCCGAAGCCAGCAATTAACAATTAATACACAACAAAATTAATAATTCCCTGTGGGCCATGTGCACTGCCTGCTGTAGCAGTAGAAAAGAGCAAGAGTCCAGTAGTACCTTAAAGACTAACAAAATATGTGGCAGGGTGAGTCACTGCTCCCTTCTTCAGATATAGGAATCCAGTAGCACCTTAAAGACTAACATCATTTATTCCATCATAAACTCTGATCAAATGGTGAAGTAAGCTCTGACTCATGAATGCTTATGCTGAATTTTTTTAAAAAGCCTTTAAAGTGCTATGGGACTCCTCTCTAATTTTGCCAAAACAGACGAATGGCTTCCCCTTTAAAAGAAAGACCTGGGTATTTTTATTCCCACAAGCTCCAAATCCCAAATCAGAAACATATGATAAATTATTCTATGAACCTGTTTACCAACACAGATACATTTTAAAAGGCTGTTTTTCTGGTGTAAACTTTGGCAAATTAAATCCTAAAGGGGGGGGACTTAGCGAAAATTACCCAACGTGCAGATGACAAGAGCCATTTTTACCCACGGAGAAAGTGGACTACCCATGGAGAGTGATGGTCACGATCCGGGATTTCTTACTTTACACATTCTGTCCACACTGGCACACAACCCAAAAGGAAGCTGAAATAATTTTAACATGTGTTCCAGATATAATCAGTACAATATAATGGCAGAGTTGCTGCAGTATGCATATATTTGTATTTTTCTGGCTGACTGATATTGGAGATTACATACAAGAAAGAATACCACCTGATGACGCCTGACTTATGCTCACGAATAGCCGCACGATGATGCATAGCTTCTCGACACCTAAAGGGGGCGTGCGTTTGTTTGTAAATGCCGGAAGCGCCGCCCTTAGCTCTCAAAGAAGACGCAGGAGGGGCGTGGCCAACGGCCGGCCTCGGTTTGAGAAGAGGGGGCGTGGCATCGGGGAGCCTGCGGGTTCTGAGGGGCAGGGCCAAAGCTCCCTCCTCGAGGCGGCTGTTGCCTGCAGGAAGGAGACAGAGACTGAGGCGAAAGGAGGAGGCCGGCAGATGGGCGGGGCGGGGGGCCGTGGGAGCGGCAACCGTCGCAGCGGCCGGGATGCTGCTGGGGATCTTCTCCCCTCCGCAGAACGGCTGTGGAGCCGGCCTGGTGCTAGGCTCGTGACCCGGCGGCGGCGGGGCGTCCCGTCGTTACCGAGGCTGCGCTGAGGGCCTTGCTACGAGAGAGCGGCGCCATGCCGTGCACCTGCGGGAACTGGCGGCGCTGGATCCGGCCGCTGGTGGCCACCATCTACGTGGTGGGGCTGCTGGTGGCCCTGCCGCTCTGCGTGTGGGAGCTGCAGAAGCTGGAGGTGAGCGGGGAGGGGCCGCGGCGGAAAGGCTCCCCGAGGGGCTCCGAGCACCACCACCCGCAGCCAGGCCCTCGTCGAAGGGGGAGAGCGGATGGAGGAGGATGGGACTGCCAGATGCAGGCTGGGAAACTCCTGGAGCTGTGGGGGTGGAGCCTGGGGAGGGCCAGGTCACCTCAGTGGCGGGGAGGGGGGGACACCCACCCACAACGCCGTAGAGTCGAGCACCCACTGTCTCCAGGGGAACTGGTCTCTGTAGTCTGGAGATGAGCTGTAATGCCAGAGGATCTCCGGATCCTACCTGGCGGCTGGCATCCCTGGCTAGGCCGGTCTCGGCTGCCTCCGTGGCCCTAGGCCTCTGCCCGCCTCCTGTGGGGGAGACCGGGGGGCGGGGGTGCCTTGTTGACATTCTCGGGGGTGGGGGGGCTGCGCGCAACAGTCAATGCGTCACGGGCGAACTTTCCCCTACTCTTCACGGAGACGCCAGTTGGGAGGCGGGCGGCGGTTCGGGGAGTTTTCGCCCTCTTTGTAGGCCTTCCTTTTTTTTTTGTTTGAGGAGCTTCGGGAAAGCTGACGCGTAGTTCAGGAATGAGGTCACAAAAGAAAAAGGCGTCTACTAAAATCTCTGCAGGCCAACTCGGCCTTCAGGGGCTTGTTTTGGGATCGGGGCAGTTCATGTCTGCCACAAATCTCAGAAGGTTGAAAACCTGACCCCTGGTAACCTAGATGTAGCACAGATGACCTGGGGAGAAAGGGCAAAAAGTGGAGATTTCAGTCTCTGCATAGGTGCAGATCTCTACAGTTAGAGTTCCAGATAGCGAGACAGCAAAAATGTCAGGAGAGGACAAGTATCTGTGGATCAGGGAGATTTGCTTTAGTGGTAAATACGACCTCCACTGTTTCTAGGTTTTTAAGCTGCATCAAGGTTTGTGTGTGCTGTGGCTAGGCTTTAAATAGTAACATCAATCTTGGTCTTATAGCAGTAGGTTCACAACCAGCTTTGGTAGCATGAAACACCAAATAAGCAGTTCTTCCATTTGACCTTTTTTCATTTACTGTTCTAAATTTTTTTGCTTGGTACTACTGCCACTGGTGGACAGAGCCACTTAAAGACACTGACTAAATATATATTTTTCCATGGCATCTACCAGAAGCTTTATGGCTGTTTATATAGTAATTAAAAATTTAGAAGATGCATGTACATTAAAATGCACAGGCAGTGTACATTGGGGAGATGCAGCATCATTGTGTATGTTTATCTCTTAAATGTGTGCATGCTTTTTGCCATAAAGCATTACTTAAAAGATGTGGTGGACCATGTAGTCCTGATCATTCCCAGCCAGTGAAGTACAACTAAGTTGACTTTTAGTGTGGAAAAAAACCCTGTTTTATGTGTAACTGTTGTATTTAACTAGACATTTATCTCTTCTTACAAGTCTAATCAAAGTGCAGTTTCAGAAATTAAGAATTAAAATTTGCAAGCAAGCATCTGTTCATAGTAGAATAGATTGATCCTGTTTATATTTGCCCTGTTCTTCCTCCAGTGAGTGCAGATTCTCTCCTTCATTTTGTCCTCACTGTGATACTTTGAAGTATGTTAAGTTCAGAGAGAATGACTGGTTCAAGGTCATCTACTGAGTTTTGTGGCAAGTGGGGATTTAAACCTGGATCTCTCAGGCTGGCTTAAGCCAACTGCTACATCACACTAGCTCTAATTACGGTAGGGTTGTTTCAGTGTCAGCAAGTTTAGTTTGAATGTCTTTTATGGAATGCTTCACTAGTATATTGCCATTACAGTTGAAATATTTTACCATAATTTGCATTTTATTATGTTCTTCAAGGTTGGAATCCAAACCAAGGCATGGTTTATTGCTGGAATCTTTTTACTAATGACGATACCAATATCTCTTTGGGGAATATTGCAACATTTGGTTCATTATACTCAACCTGAATTACAAAAACCAATAATAAGGTAACTCTGCATCTGTGCTGCTGGAAGTTTTTCCTTAAAGCAATATAAAGAATACATTGATTAATTGCAGATGTGTTTTGTTATGACAGGATTCTATGGATGGTGCCAATTTACAGTCTAGACAGTGTAAGTGTCTTTTGGCTTGTCAGCTTGTTTATTTTCCTGTTCTTTGTAAGCCAGCTTCAGAATTCTGTGAACTTTGCAAATTTTTGTTTCACTTAATATACTGATAATTTTTTTGTAAAAATATAATGTGTATGTTCGGGGACATGTCAAGATAGTTTCCATTAAGGTCAGCCAAAGAAGTAGGAAGAGTGAAATATTTTAAGTGTATTGCTTTTATTGGGTATCACAGTAAATAATAGCATGTTATGCAATTGAATATGGACTTATGCACATCTATATTTAATATGGGTTAAATGTCAGAGATAGAGACTAAGTTAATTCCTTTTAGTACACCATTTAGCATGCCATTGGCATTATATACTTAGCAGTGGTGAGTCAAACCAAGGTTGTAACGGATGTTTGTAAGTCAGTTGAGTTCAGTGGTGCTTACTTTATTTAAATATGCTCAGTATAGGACTATAAATCTTTAACTATTAAAATCTTTACTGTGGTTCTTTGCTACTGAATTTGTGATTAGTAAATAATTGTAACTAAGCTAATTTGTGTACAGTGAGCATTTTGTCTAATTTTTTAATGTCTCTTTCTTGATAGTGGATAGCATTGAAATATCCAAAAATTGCAATTTATGTGGATACTTGTAGAGAATGCTATGAAGCCTATGTCATCTATAACTTCATGGTCTTTCTTTCAAATTATCTGACAAATCAATATCCAAATCTGGTATTAATCATAGAAGCGAAAGATCAGCAGAAACATCTACCACCATTGTGCTGCTGTCCACCTTGGGCTATGGGAGAGTAAGTATTCCCCCCCCTTTGAGTATTTGTGGAAATTGATCTAGTATAAATCATAAAATCCTGATACACAAAAGCGATTTACAGAAATAATTTATAGGAATATTTTTCATTGAAAAAAGGCTTGTAATAAATTGTTCTAATATAGTGCCTGTAGTTGAAGGAGATTATTCTAATTAAGCTTTGGCTAAGGATCATCAGAAAAGTTCTGCAAGTGAAATTAAAGTCTAGTGCAGTTTACTTCTAGTAAGTTTTATTTGGGATTCCACCATGGGATAATGAGCATATCATAGTTGTGTTTATCAAATAATAGGATATCTGTAATTCAACTTGGCTGTTGCTTGCATGCAGTGGAATAGAGTCTATGGAGATGACTTCAAAAATACAGTTATGGTTGTGTCTACGTAGGGTAAATATTGGTAATTTTTAGCATTTGTGACCTCTCCTTTAACAACAGTATTTTATGGTAAAAGTGCAGAATGGACCCCCCTTATGCTGCAGCTTTCTGTGCTCTCTGAAATGTGGCTTCTGGGGTTGTTGAACCCTTGAAACAGTGGGGGAAATCAGAACTGTAGTACAGCTCGAAGTAAATTAACAGATAGAACCTTAGGATTCTATCTTTAAATTGGTCAGAAAATGACTTAATGGCTATGTGAGATCATCTGGTTTGTCAGCTGATTTGACAGTGGATATGTTTACAATTAGTGGAGTAAAATGAATAGCCAATTTCTTATCTTTTTCTCAGTATTTGCAGATTAGATATTTAATCACTAAAATGCAATCTTCATATGAGCAAGCCATTAATTGCATTTGAACAGTATGTGGTCAGTCTAAAGCTTTAAAATGTGTGTAATGTTGATAAAATAGTCAAGAAGTGCTAAGTATAAACTGTTATGGAAAAGGGCTTATTTTTAAAAAAATTAAGAGCTGTATGCATTAGAATGCATTTGATTATAAGCTGAATTGCTGGAAGAAATCTCATACATTTTGTAGTAGTGCCACACCAAGAAAAATGTATGCAGTTGTATGGGAGCATTGTTGGAGATGCAAACTGATGGATACCACTTTTTACTCATAAGATGTTCAGAGGTGAAAATATTTTGGGACAGGTTGGAGCTGTGAGGAGGAGACATTGAATATTAGTTGGCAGCTTCTTATTGATGGTTAGATGGCAAAATAGAACAGCTTGTTTTCTTCACATAAATCACTGAACTGTGGCTCATGGTTTTAATAAATATATTTTAGGGATTCCTGAAATGAGAAAATATACTCAACTGATTATTTTCTGTAACTTGTTCTATTAACTGTTACAAAGGTCTTAAACCTGCAGGAGTGTAGCATAAAATGCTAGCTGATATTTTTTATATACATGGATTGAAAAATACATAATGGCTTCTTAGGGCTGCTGTAACTCTTACTATTAAGAATGAGATTTTATTTTGACTAAATTGGTTTTTATGTTTTCTTTGCCAATAAAATGTTATTTTGATCTCAGTTCTCCACTGTACTGTATTTGAGGAGGTAGTCTTTGGAACAACTCTTCTGTCTACTCACTTTGGCTATGAAAGACTTATTAAAACTTGATGCAAATTGTGTGAGAAAAGGCATGTAGCAGGTTCTGTTGCTGTATTGTACTGACACCTTTTGTGTGCCGTTTTTGCAGGGCACTGTTGTTCAGATGCAAGCTGGGTGTTTTGCAGTATACTGTTGTCAGACCATTCACCACTATTATTGCTTTGTAAGTGTTAAGAACCATGCTCGTTTATAGTGCTGTGTATAGATATTCTGTGTCACTTTCCTGTTCCTTTCAAGCATTTTGCATCTTTCCATTACAGTTTCCTCTTCCTTCCAGTGATAAAGATCTAGTGGCATACAGGACAGTGCTATGGAGCTGCCATTGAGCTTTTATTTTTTTTTAGCTATAAGGGGCTACTAGCTAATTCGTATGAGACTTCTAGTGAAAGTGCTGTGCACATGGATGTTGTAAGCTCCCTTGAGCCCACCTTGGCGGGGAGGGTGATGTATAAAATAAATAAATAAATGGAACACTATGGAGAGTGGTGCTGCACACAGAGCAGGTGCAATGTACTTCTGAGGTGCTTAGCAGTTGCTATTTGCCTCAGGTGACTGTCAAAACTTTATGGTTGCCTTTGTAACAGATGATTATCTAGGATACTGGCTTTATTTGATCTCAGTGGAGCCTGTCTAGGCTAGGATGCAGTTCTCCTCCTTATAATGTATTATATTATTATCTTTATACTTGATTACCTTGCTATCTTTTATGAAATCACCCAAAGAAGAGTTTCTCTATATGGGAAGAGTGACCCATTTAAATAATCCTTAAAATAACTTTTAGCGACACTAGCATTATTACATTATTCTGATTCTTTCTCATAAAAAGACCTGCCATTGACCAGCTTGCTGGTGATGTATTTAGACAGATTGTAAGTATGTATTTTGGCCAAGGGTTGGTCTATAGGTACAGTTGCCAGGTATCCAACAGTGACCAACTAGGAAAATTTGTAGTATATTGTGCTGTACGCATACTGTTTTGTACTAGGTTGCTGACAAGACTGGAGGTTAAAGTGCCACTTTCATTTTATGCTGAGATTAAGCATTAGGGCCATGAGTTGGAAGACGTGGTTACCCCAAACATTCCATTCCCTTCTGTAAAATCCCCTCAATGGACACTGAGAACAAAAGAATTATATATACTTTGTTTGAGAAAAAGGATTACAGATGGCTATTCCTCTGACTTTTAAAAATACCCAGCCAAAATGTGCAGACCATTGGTTATGGTACATGCAGGCCAGACTGTTTGCCAAAAGCAAGTCATTTTGCATGTTGCGTGCAATACAGCGGTGTTACATTATGAGCATTCCCAATTCATGCTCCACTTAAAAACACTTCAGTACTTTGCCTTTCTGTTATAGGAGGTTAAATCTTTCATTGATCAACTTGGGTTGCCAGTAACCTTAAAAATTCTTAAATTTTCTCTGTAGAATTGGTTGATGAATTTCCATACCAGAAGCATGCAGTAAATTTTTCTTTAATGCAGTAATTTATGTAAGATTTTGAGAGAGGCGTTTGCCAATTTGGAGGCTGTGGCAAACTGGATTGTTTGAAACTTCAGAGTAAAGCTACACATACGCCTGCATTTTGATCTTGATTCTGTTATTTTTGCTGAGAACATTTGGAAATAGAGAGTTGTGATTAATGGAAATATGCTTGCAGACTTTTGCCAGTGGCTCATGAACTTATATCATAGTTCCTGAGTTTTTTGAACACTTGTTTGTGTTTAAATTCTTTCAGAATCTGTGAACTTGTTGGCGTATATGATGAAGGGAATTTCAGCTTTAAAAATGCTTGGACATACTTAGTCATATTCAACAATATGTCTCAGCTTGTGAGTAACAGTGTTTACTGTCTGTTTTGGATTGAAGTTATCATGTTTAATTTGTATCTGGTTTTCAATTCAAGATTTTATTAAAAGTTATACTGACAGTTCTGTGAAAAATAAATCTCATCTCAAAAAATGGAAAACTTTGTATTTTATATATTAAAAAAATAAGATTTATATAGAAAGTTAGCTGAGAGCTCATAGTTTGAGAATGTGCTACTAGTTTTACATGGGCACTGGTTCCTTGCCTAAGCTGAATATGCATCACCCTTGGTGCAAAGTTTATACAAAGATTTGATGTGCATTATTGTTTCTGGAAAGAAGCTCAGACAACTTATACTTTTATACAAACATATATGGTTATTTCATACTAGAAGATTTGTAGGTAGTTTTGCCCTGGAAAACTCTACCTGCTTTGGGTTGTTTTGTGCATTTTTAATGACTGGAATGGTATTGGGACACCCTGGCATGGAGAGAATTATAGTGGAAGTAAGAATAAGATAAGTGATTTCCTTGTTGTCTGCTTGTAAGGAAAAAAACTCCCATGATCCTACAATTTGGTTTTGGAAGCATTATACTAAAAAATGAGTTTAAATGTTTGGAACAAGAATAGACTCAACGTTTGCTTCGTTGTGCAACTTACTAATTTTGTCAAAAGAAAAACCTGCATTGTTCTGATATTTCAGTTCTAAGAATTTTATTCCTCTATTTTAGTTTGCCATGTACTGCCTTGTATTGTTTTATAAAGTATTGCGGGAAGAACTAAACCCAATCAAACCTGTGGGCAAGTTTCTGTGTGTCAAGATGGTGGTTTTTGTTTCTTTTTGGTAAGTGAAAGATTTGTAAGCATTTTGTTAAAAACAAAGCTAAATATTAAAATAATGAAGGGAATTGGTGGTAGTATATAAATGTCTAAATATGCTAGGTGTGGTACAATAGTTAAAAGGTAAGACCAGCCCTTCCAGTTGTCTTTGTGCTTTTGTTATCTAAAGAAATGATTATAAACTCATTAAAAAACAAAAGCATGATCCATCCAAAGGTAAACTATGCACTTCTAAATTTTATTTATTGCAGCATGAGAGATATCTGGTACCTGACTCACCCATTAAAATCAAAACACAATTTTATCATGGAGAAAGATCTGTTCTTTCTAGGAGCCACCTTTTAGCCAAGTACCAGTTTCTCTAGACTAGAGCTTCCTTTATCCTGGCTGATGTGTGTTCACTATTCCTGTGTGAAGACTGATCAGAATTTGCAAAGTCCCATTCAAGCACTTCACTAGTGTGCTGTATTGTCTTTGCATTTTAACTGCCATAGGAAGTGGTGGCAGCCACAAGCATAGACAGCTTCAAGAGATTAGATTAACATATGGAGCAGAGGTCCATCAGTGGCTATTAATCATAAGGTATAGATGGAGTACTATGTCTGGGGTAGTGATGTTTCATATTCCTGGTGCGCGGGTGGCAACAGTGGCAGGGCTTCTGTAGTCTGGCCCTGTCGGTGGACCTCCTGATGGCACCTGGCTTTTGGCCACTCTGTGAAACAAGAATGTTGGACTGATTGGGCCATTAGCCTGATCCAACATGGCTTCTCTTATGTTCTTAATTGCTTACATAGTGAACCTGTCTCTTAACCAGTGTTCCCTCTGAGTTGAGTTAGTGTGAGCTAGCTCACAGTTTTTTAGCCTTTGGCTCACACATTTTCATCTTAGGTCAGGAAGGATGGTTCCAGAGCAAACTAATTGATACAGTAGCCAAATCGCTTGCTCACAACTTTAATGCCAGTAGCTCACAAAGTAGAATTTTTGCTCACAAGACTCTACATTGCTCTTAACAGTGTCTCTTACAGAGTTTTGAGTACAGTGATGTCCTTAACCTTTCTGATGCCTATATTTTTTATAGGCAAGCTGTACTTATTGCATTGTTGGTGAAAGTTGGTGTTATCTCTGAGCATAATACATGGGAATGGAACAGTGTAGAAGAGGTGGCAACTGGATTACAAGTAAGTAGGAATAGTGGTTATGAATATAAAGGTGAACTTTGACCCCATTCACACGGAGCATTTGCCCCACTGAAGGCATGGTAGCCCTGTGAACTTTCCATGCATGATCACACCGGCACATCTGGGAGGTGTAGCACTCCCGTGGCCAACCCGCAGCTTCCCGTGGAAAATGCGGAGTAAAAAACTAGTCGAAGCAGTAGTTTCTGGAAACCCCAGGGCAAAGGCCAGCATCTGATCGCGGGAGCGCCAGTATCCCACGGCTTCTGATGCCCACCCATGGGATGTGCACCAACACTGAATAGTGCATGCGCACACGCAAGACACCGACAGTGGCCTGCCCCCCCCCAACGGCGCATGCACACTTCGCAACAGCGCAGCTTGCCTTGTCTGCTGTGCCGCTTTTTTGCTGCGCTGCAGCAGTGCGGTGTGATCGGCACTCGGAGCTGGAGCGTGGCAACCCGGTGGCCCGTGTGATAGGGCTACCGTGCCTTATTTTGCTCCGGGTCGAACTGCCACGCCTACCCCCCGCGTTTTCTGGCCCGTATGACTGAGCCCAAAAAATACTCCTCTGGTTTTAGAGAAATAAATTTTGTTAGCTTTTCAGCTTAAGTATTATGACTGCTCATTCAGTCATTTGCAGTGGAATTCTGTGCGTAGTGAACTATGCATAGGATTGCACTGTTAGTGTGAACAACAGTTTCCTTGCTCCACAATACATAACTATTTGTGGGGAAATTATTTTATCCTTGTGAGGCTGAACGCAAACTGGTATTTCAGTGTGACTAATACAGTAGCAAGTGTTACTGTTAGCAAGCTACACCGCTAGCTTTCTAGGGCAACTTTCTGGGATGTATAAATTGGTTCTTGAAATGTGCCATTGTCCTTGGTTTTGTGTCCACTATCTGATTAAATGGGAAGACATGGTAAGGAAGTTACAGTTTTAGTAGACTGCATGATGTTTGTAACCCATAATTAAGTCAAATTAAGTCAAATTAAGACTATGAGGCTCTTGTTGGCTGGCAATGTCTTAGATACCATATTTTGCATCAAAGTTTTGGGATGCTATTGATCCATAAAATAACCATCCTTTAGATCCTGTGAAGAATATAAGGCAAAACTGCAGCTATGTCATTAGTGAAATTCTCCCTCACCCTTTTATTTCAGGATTTTATCATCTGTGTGGAGATGTTCTTTGCTGCAATTGCTCATCACTACAGTTTTTCGTACAAGCCTTATGTGCAAGAAGCTGAAGAAGGCTCTTGCTTTGATTCCTTTCTTGCTATGTGGGATATTTCTGATATCCGGGCAGATGTATCTGAACAGGTTCGCAATGTTGGTAAGTGATACATGCAAGTAAAAAAATGCATTTCTAGCAAAAAAACCCCTGATATATTTACTTACATTTATTTTGCCAATTTTGTACTTCTCTAATTGCTGTATCAAAGCCAAGAAAATCTTCATTAAAATATCTTGTTTTTTTAGGAAGGACAGTATTTGGTCAACCAAGAAAAATGTTTTTTGGTGAAGATCATGAACAGAATGAACACACAAGTTTACTATCTTCATCCACTCAAGACCCTATTTCTGCTTCCTCTTCCATACCATCATCTCCTGTGGGTCACTATCAAGGCTTTGGACACACTGTGACTCCAACAATGCCTACTGAACCAACATCTGATAGACTCTATAACTCTTTGGAAGAGAGAGAGAATTCTGATATTCCAACAGAAAAGATTGTGGATTAAATGTTCAATCAATATTTGCTTAAACCTCAGACTGCCCTCCCATTCTTCCCAGAAATGTGTCAAGCTCTGACAAAACAGTACATAAAACAAATTAGCACAGAAGATTGGAATTCCAGTTCGGAACTGATTCTTTGAATTATATATATATGGAATGGAGTCTCTTACTATGCTGAGGTGAAATGTATGTACCAAACATAGTTATAAGACTTCAGCACTATGATGACATGTATTAAATCATTGAATTAAAATGGTGAAATCATTTATGGAGCATATTTGGAAACTTTGAGCTCAGGTTTGTAATGAAATTCAGTTAGAGGAAGAAGGTATGCAGTTTAATACAGAAACCCAGAGGTGAGGCAGAAGGCAGATTTTTCTGACTTCTCCTTCAAACCAATGAATCCTTCAGACTTGTACTTGTTCCATTCCAGAACATTATCTTGAATGTGTCAGGCTTTTTACAGAACTACTGGTAGTCCTCACCTGCGATCATCATGTTCAGTACCAACATGCCTACTGCACAGTCCAGCTAAGCAGAAGTGCTTGAAGTTAAACTGCATACATCTGTTGGCTTGCTAGTAGAGTACCAAAACAGCTTCTGCTACGTGTTCAATGGATTTGCATTGGAAGTTGATCTAGAGGGAGTGAATTAAAAGGCATCCGAATTAGTGTTACAAAACTGAATTATTTAACACATGGGAAAAACCCTGCTCAGTCCTTTGTTTCTGGACTTCATGTAGTATATTTCCCACTGTTTATCAAATGTGTATTCTGTGATATGGATACCATTTTACTGACTCTTAATCTTGAACTCTTAGTCAAAATTTATGGAAGGCAAATATACTAAGTAGAATCAAGTTATCTAAGTAACGCTAATGATGTTAGATAAGGAATGTAACAAATTAGTGTTGTTGTAAGGACTTTATTGCACATCTGACTAAATGAAGAGGGTTTTCTGATCCATTATCACATTTGTACTTGCACTGCATGCTTGCCATCTTACTTTCATGTAGAAAGCTGCAAGCAAGGTTTGCATTTTTAAGTGGCATCTTCAGAGGGAGAAAATCCCTATTTTTCAGGATTTAGATGCCCTTTAAAGCCCTGGAGGTTTTTAACTGATTTGTGGCTGCTACAATGAAATCTTACAAGTGCTTATGCGGTACTAGTGTGTCTTGTAAATACTTGGCCTTATTCACTAGGCTGCATATTTAATGACTAAATGGTGCGTCTTTAAACAGGGAAAACAGGAAATCATACTTATTCATTGCCTTTATTGTATATAAGCAAATAAAATTTTATTTAAAAGCTTATTTTGTATTCTGTGTTGTTGTGAATGCAGAAATGAACAAGCAATTGTTTGACCAGCTAATTTACACTTGAACAGAATTTTAGAACCCCAGAATTGCTTTTTAAACTGCCTGAAAGCAAGTCAGAAACTTAATGTGAGATGTTTTAACAGAAGATGACCAAAATAGGTGCCCCATTCTAAATGACTTGACAAGCATTATTGTGGGCCCCAAAGGTGTCACAACCAAGAAAAAGGTGTTCAGCTCGATTGCCTTGTAAACCCTGCTCTGAGCTGCCAGCCTGTATTTATTTCATGGAGTGGATTTCTATTGATAGATGCACAGTATGATTTTTTAATTGTAGAGAAGTAGCTGTTGAGCAAGGTCTAAAAATGGTATAATGTCTATGTTTCCTGGATCTTCGTTAAGTATACCTGTACTAAAATACCATCCTCATTCCTAATCTTCTAAATTGTGGATCTGTTTATGCTTTTTGAATCTGTCATTAGATATGAATTTATTAATTCTCCAAAGAAATAATTAGAATATTCATGCTTTAGCTGAGATGTGTTCATACAGACGTGTACATTTGGTTTAATGGCAGAAGTCTTGTCATTCTGGAAATATCAGAATACCCCTAGTATTTACCTTAAAGACTCAATAACTGTGATATGGCAACATTGTAACTGGTTGTTAGGAGTTCAGAGGTCGAAGCAGAGTTGAGAGCTGTCAGTAGTCTGGTCCAAGGGTCAGTCTATACAGCTTGGTCTGGAAGTCTAGGAGTTATCCATGGGCAGGTTCAAGGGTGAGACGAAGCCAGAGCCTGGGAATGGTCCAAAGAGTCACAGGAACAAGGCAGGATCTGATACAGTGTCAGAGAGATTTGACTTGTTGCTTCCTTGCCACCTACTCAGGAATAATCCTGCAGCTACTCATCTTTACTATCAGCAAGCAGATGGCATCGGGCCAGGAGGCACCACTTTGTCATCTCTCCTGTAGCTCTATTCTTAGCATTTGTCTGAGGGTATGGGTAATACTATTTATTTTATTAGATTTATATACTGCCCTCCCCAGATGGGCTCAGGGGGGTATACAGCAGGTAAATACACTTAAAATTTTTAAAATAACAATTTACATATAAATATAATAAAATGCCATGTAGCCATTAAACAATCAGATGACCAATCCGACTCAGGCCATTGATGGACAATTGGCCAGAAAACTTGAGCCAAAAGAACTAAGGCCAGAGAAGCTGGGGGAGGAACGTCCGCTGCCTCAACCAAATGCCCGGTGGAAGAGCTCCATCTTGCAAGCTCTGCGGAACTGTGGTAGGTCCCGCAGGGCCCTGATCTCCTATGGGAGCTCATTTCACCAGATGGGCCAGGGCTGAAAAAGCCCTGGCCCTTGTGGAGGCTAGTTGGACGTCTCTAGGGCCAGGAAACACTAGCAGATGTTGATTTGTGGACCTCAGTGCCCTCCGAGGCTCATATGAGAGGCAGTCTCATAGGTATGCTGGCCGCTGGCTGAATAGGGCTTTAAAGGTAAGTAAGTACCAGCACCCTGAAACGGATCTGGAATTCAATAGGCTGCCAGTGCAGTTCACGCAGGACCGGGTGGATATGAGCTTGCACAGGTGCCGTCAACACCCTTGCTACTGCATTCTGCACTAGCTGCAACTTCTGGAGCAGAGTCAAGGGCAGCCTCATGTACAATAATCTAATCTGGAAGTGACCATTGCATGAGTCACTAGCTGAGTCTTGGGGAGCAAGATACGGGGCTAACTGTCTGATCTGCCTCAGATAGAAAAAGGCAGACCTGGTAGTGGTGGTGACCTGGGCCTCCATAGAAAGGGAGGTATCCAGGAATGCCCCCAGACTCTTCACACTCAACATAGGCACCAATGGAGTCCCATCGAAGGTTGGGAGCCTGATCCCTGGGCCCTGACTCAACCCCCCACGACTCAGGTACAGGACTTCAGTCCAGCCACAGCCTGTAACACCTTGTCGAGATGTCCTGGGGCGGTGTCCGGGTGGCCGTCCATCAGTAGATAGAGCTGGGTGTCATCTGCATACTGGTGACAACCCCGCCTATATCTCTGGATAATCTAGGTGAGGGGGTGCATATAGATATTGAACAGCATGGGGAAGAGGATCACACCTGGTGGGACACCATATTCTAGTGGGTGCCACTGGGATAACTCCCCCCTCAAGTGCCACCCTCTGTCCCCAACCCTGGAGAAAGGAGGCTAGTCAATTTTCTGGTCATGACAACTTGACTAGCGGACGTGTTTTCCCGAACTCTCCCAGGACACATACTGTGCACAGGTGCCAGGAGAGGATTCGCACAAGTGTAATCCTCCAAGGAGTCCTTGGGATGGACTCTGGGCCAGGGGACTTTTGCCTGGTAGCCTCTCCTCCCATGTGCAGCGGGAGAATTGAAGCTCCAAGCCATCCTGATGGTCCTGACATACTGTGAGGCCGATGTGAATCGACCACAGAGGTGCTAGCCGGGACCAGCGGAGCGATGAAGCATTGAAAGAGAAAGTGAAACAAGAATAAAGCGATCGGCAAAACTGTGAGTTTGGTGGAATGAGAAATAAATCTCTCCAGGCGTTCCCCCCCAATAGAAGTGGTGGGAGGAGGAAGAGTTTTCCCCTGACTTTGGAACTATTAAGATAAGCAAGAAGAGGGGGGCAAATGAAAAATCCAGCAAGTAAAAGTGGTCTCTTGGGACTTACCAGGTTTGAAAAAGCGCTAGGTCGATATTCAGACCCTTCGGCACGAACTCTGTTAATGTAAACAATCTTTCCAACGTGTCAGGACCAAGCAGGAAGTGGGAGAAAGCGGGGAAGAAGCAAGTAGTCCCTCCCAGCCCCTACTCTGAGGAAATCTCTGACGTCGCTAAGCTGCTCGCAGAGCAGATGCGCCCTCTGCTGGAGCAGGTGACTGTTATAAATCAACATCTTGGGAATATTAACCAGGCATTGGCTGTGCAACAGACACAGCTGATAGAAACATAAAAAAATGGAACAAATGGCTGCAAAGTGTTTAGAAACCGACACTGTTAATAAGCAAATTAAGAAAAAAGTCCAAAAAATTGAGAAACGACAAAAGCTGCAAGGGGAAAAACTGATTCAACTTCAGATGGAAAAAGCCAATATGGTTCTTCGTTTTCAGGATTTACCAGAGACTGATAGAGAAGATCTCAGGCTTACACTGGTGCAGGCACTGGCCCCCGTGGTGGATTGTAAAATGGAAACAATTATAAGTGATGTGGACCTGGCATATAGGGTCCACTCTACATACACGAAAAAAACAATCTACCTGGGGAGGTAGTGGTGAAATTCACCAAACGAAGTGCCAGACATCAGAGATTGGAAGGAACGTTGAGGACACCCCTGAAAACTGGGAACTCTACAATCAAGGTCTTAAAGGACATTCCATTTGAAGTTAGATAGAGAAGGAAGAGCTACAAGGAACTAATTTCTTACAATTAAATTCTGTACCCTATAGATGGGTAATCCTGGAAGGAGTGCTGTTAAATTTAAGGACAAAAGAGAAAAGATTGATTCCATTTTTAAGGCACAAGAATTCCTGGAAAAACACGGTGATCCAAAGGAAGGCGGAAAGCAGGACCAGACAGACAAATCGAGTGGCAAAGAGGACTCAGGGTCCACAGAGGGGGATTTGGGGTTGGAGCTAGGAGTAGCAGTACCAACTACTTATGATCTGAGAGTTAGGAAAGAGAAAGATAAAGCAAAATAGAGGCTGAAGGACTTTGAATGAAGTGCCTACTATTATAGCATTTGAATACCTGGTGTGTCTTTAAGAGAGCAATAATTAACTTGTTTATTTTCTTTCGCAGCATTAGATGAACAGAACCACCAGCCACAGAAGATGCTAGATCTAAAGATGTTAAATTGTATAACTATATGTTAAGCTTAAGAATAATCAATCATACTTGGGGTTTCTAATGTAGTTTTGGGACTATCACTTTTTTACCTGTAGATTAGAGGTGTTTCCCCCTCCCCCTCTTGTTTCTTGTAGTTTTCTGTTCTTTTTTTGGTAGTATTTAGAAAAGCAATAAAAAAATCCCCTTTGGGGGGGGGCAAAAAAAAAAGAGAGAGAAAGGAGGCTAGTCATTGCAAGTCTCTGTATCCCAGTGTTGGCGAGGCGGTGGGTTAACACCTCATGGTCAACCATGTTGAACACTGCCGATAGATTGAGCAGAATCAGCAGCACTGAACTGCCTCAGTCCAAATGTATTGGTACCAGTTTGGTGTAGTAGTTAAAAGTAGTGGATGCTAATCTGGAGAACTGCGTTTGATTCCCCACTCCTCCACATGCAGCCAGCTGGGTGACCATGGGTCAGCCACTGTTCTTTCACAGCTGTTCTCTCAGAGCTTCTCTCAGCCCCACCTACCTCACAGGATGTCTGTTGTGGGTAGAGGAAGGGAAGGAGATTGTAAGTCGCTCTGAGACTCCGAGTGAAGGGTAGGGCATAAATCCAACTCTTCTTCTTCTTCCTAGAGGGTTGGAAACGACCAACTGAGTTTCACCTGTTGAATCGGAGCTGGAGGTTGTCAGTGACAATGCACTAGCTGTTGGCTGTGAACCCTGACAAGTCTGCAGCTCATCTTTCTGCTTGCTGACTTCTGCTGATTCAGAGCTGGCTACATGGGACTCCTCTTCTGAGTCCTCACTATCGTTGAAACCTGGCTGAGTCAAAACATCTATTTTACTTTTGTCAACAGTTCTTCATAATGTTCATTTTCATGATTTAATTGTAGTTGAATTGCTTATTTTTTTGCTAAAAATTTCAAGTTACATGTTGCATAGCTGTTGGCTAAATGGGTAAGTCACTAAACAATAGTTTCTAAATGATAGTTTAGAATAGTTTCTAGACAATAGTTTCTAAACAATAGTCTATTTCTAAACAATAGTTTCTACTTCTAAACAATAATTCTACAGGTAGTACAGTACAGTACTATTCTCCTTCAGTGAAGAGGAAGTTATCCTTCTGTGGGTTATGCCTACTACTTGTTCCAAGGCAGTGTTTTTGCAAATTAAACTGATCCCTAAGAGGAGTAGTATGACCCCTGTCAGAAAGCCCTGCCTGCTTCAGGCAAGACTGACTTAGCCAGCACCTTCTTGGGAGGTCCAAAAAGAGAGAGAGAACCTAGTTTATTGGGGCCTTTTTGGCTAGATGCTTCCAGCTATTTACTATGCCAAAGGCAGTTTAACAAATCATCTACTGCTTCAGCAGCCTTAAGGCTTCTTGTGGCAGCGACCAAGAGGAAGAAGGCTATCCTTTAAGGGTTCTTTGCTGTTCACCTCCCCGGAACTGCCCTGGGGTTGTGGTGATCGGCTAGGATTGCTTGTTGACAATCACCCAGAGTTTATCTCAGGCCCAGTGGCCACCGAGGCTTTGGTTTTGGCCACCCAGGCTTCCAGATGGGCCTCTTCATCCCTCTGGGCCATCAGCTGGGGTGGGTACACAGGCAGTCTCTCACTAGCCCCCTGCTTCATTGTTGGTAGAGGTAGGCCCCCTTGTGGTATGCCTGGGATTCCCCTCCCCCAGCTCCGCAATGCCTGTGCAGGCAGCCCAAAGCTGTGCAGCTGTGGCAATTCCCTCAGGGCTGCCTCCCCATGTAGTGGGGATGTCACCCTTTCTATTTTATGTAGGTTTCCCACCTATTCTAAGCACTTTTGATGAATTACAGCAGGGCTTTAGAGGTTTCCCTCAGATGCCATAGCTGCCCATCCTGTCTTCAGAACCAACCTCTGGCTCCCAGGGCTTTGTTCCCTGGTAATATTCTACTCAGCAGCTTGCAGTTTCCAAAGGGAAAAGTGGGATAGCAGGCCCTGTTAAGAGGCTCTGTAGTGGCAAACACACCCTTCATTCAGATTCCTTCTCAGGAGGCTTCCTGTATATCAAAAAAGATGCCTTGGTAGGGGCTGAAAAGTTGCTGAGGTTCCTGTCTGATTGTTTCAGATATCTCTCCAGAGCCCAGGAGAAGGGCCCACTCTCATACGACTTGGATTTTCCTCCATATCTGAGGGCGATCAGTATGTGCCCAACAAGTATGATGCACCACTACCATCTACTGGGCATAATGAGGAATGACACAAACCCAGTCTGTCCTATCTGACGAGAAGGGGGAGTCTGGTCAGGGAGGACATCCCTACACCTGAAACTTATTTATTTATTTGTTCAATTTATACCCCGCCCTCCCCACCGAAGCAGGCTCAGGGCAGTTTACATAAAAGATAAAAACAATTATAACAATCATAAAACCTTCTAAAACAATTCAATATCATAAAGTGCTAGTAACAAATCTATACTGATAATATTGATTAAAGATGGCGGTAACAGTCTTGTCAATATATTCGGTGGTCTGTTTTGATGGTCCACTAGATTATTCCAGACAAAATACTTTACAAGACTTTCACCCAAAGTCATTCAAGCACTCACCAATAAACATGATTTCTCAGGTTAGGTTAAATTCTTGGCCTTTTCCAATCTAGATGAGACTTTAAGAAACGGTTGTTGGTTTCATTGGTTTGCCCCTCCCTCCCCTGAGCATTTTGAGGAAGCTATGAGAGCAGAATAGGCTGTACATAGTTCAGCCAACAGCTTGTTTACTATACAGCTAAAAAAACCTTCACTCCCTTCCTGATTCTGTTATTGAGAATTTAAAAGTTCCCTTGGTCAATACCACTGGTGACTGCTCTGCATTCTGGGGCTGTGTTATCTAAGGATGGAGACAATGCTTTAAAAGATCCCACAGACAAAAAATGAAGTAGCACTGAAGAAGTTGCGTGAAGCCTTCTCCCTAGTGATTAGGTCTTCTGGAGTTCTCTCCAATTTCTGCAGAGCTGTTGTGACACAGGTGGATGACCGCCTATGAAACCTGAACCCAGATCCTCTCACCCACAAAAGGCATTGCTGAAGATCAAAACAGCAGCAGCACTCACAGTGGACACCTCTACAGTTCAGTGCCTGAGACCAAGCAACCAACATTGTTACTGCAATTTATGGCTTAAACATTGGAAGGTTGACCTCCTGTCCAAGCCTAAGCTCTTGACTGATAAATTCTTCAGCCAGTAGCTTTGTGGATTCGGCTTCAGAAAAGGTTTTGGTCAAAACCCAAGAGAAAGGCAAAACTATGCCATCTAGCACCTCTTGCATTGACACAAGGACTCTTGGAAGAGCTCATAAGGTAGCTTTCACTCCCCTCGCTCCTCTTTCAGGGGAAGGCTTAATGGAGACAACAGAAGTAGCAGGCCATATTGGAACAGAAACAAGTCCTAGCCTGCAGCTTCCAGTCAGCCCAGAGCAGACAATCGTCAGTTCAACAAAAAGTCCAGCTTTACTTGACTGTATGATACGTTGGTTTCAATTATTCAGCCATGTTTGGAGTTGATCTAAACAGGACAGATAGGTCAGGAAAATTATTCAATATGGTTACAAAATAGTTTGTAAACTGTCATTCATGTTTATCCCTTCTTCCAGATCCAAGAACTCAGCAACATTCCATGACATCTGAGGCCATAGCACAATCTCTTACAAGTTGGAGCCATAGAACAAGTCCCTTAGGATCAGCTTTTCAAAGGACCATACGCCATCCTTTTCCTGGTGCTGAAGAAATCAGGCAAATGGAGAGCAATCTGGTATCTGAAGTCCCTGAAGATGGTTATTAAATGCAAATTTCAAATAGAATCTTTCAGATCCATTCTAGAGGCTCTCCACCAAAGCAATTTTTTGGCCTCAATCGACCTCAGGGAAGCATACCTATATAATCCTATCCACTCTACTTCCAGGTAATTTCTTCGTTTCACCTACAGTGATTTGTACTACCAGTACAGGGCTTTGCCATTTGGCCTATTGTCATCTCTCAGAATATTTAGAAAGATCATGATTGTGTTGGTGGCATACCTCCAGAATCAGGGTTGCCAGTATATATCCCTAGCTAGATGACCTTTTGATACGATCTTCATCTAGGGAATGCACACCCTCTACCTTCTGCATCTTTATGGTTTTTTAGTGAATGCCTCCAAGAATCACTTAGGAGCATCATCCATCTGGGAGCAAGGATTGTCACTTCTTGGGGAAAGATCTTACAAAGAAGCAGTAAAAACTACTACAGGCTGTTCAGAGCCTTGCAACCAAAATGTCAGAGGATGCTGTAGTCCTAGCCAAAATTATGGGCCTCATGATTTCAGCCACAGACATGGTTCATTGGGCTCATTTTCACTATAATTCCCTCTTATGGGCTTCCCTACCATTCCAACAGGACATTTTAAGACATCACCACAGGAAAATCCCGGTTTCACTAGGCTTACACAATCAGAAGAATCTTAAAAAGGGAGTATCCTTCATTTGTTTGGATCCCTTGGTTGTGACAACCAGTGCCAGTCTTCTGGATTGGGGAGCACATTGCCTGGGTCAGCTGGCCCAGGGGAAGTGGACAACAATAGAACAGATGCACAGCATGAATTGACTGGAGTTGCATGTGATCAGGTTGGCACTGATAGTTTTCAAGCATCTGATAGCTGGAAAGCAAGTCCTAGTCAAGGCAGATGACATCACAGCACAAGCACATATCAGTTGTCAGGGGAAATACAATCTCACACCCTACAGAAAGAGGCAACTCTGCTTCTCATTTGGGCAGAAAAAAACCTTGCAAGTATTCAAACTCAGCACATTCCAGGACTCCTTGAACAGAGAAGCCAACTGGCTAAGGAGACTACAACAGATTCAAGGGAATGGTCACTAATATCAATGGTCTTCCATGCATCACTTTGGGAATACTTGCATATTTCTCTTTGCAGCTCCACACAATTGTGAAGTCTCCAGGTTCCTATCTTGATTCAAAATGTCTCAAGCAGAAGAAGATATTGTAACTCATCCTTAGCCTGCAGGTCTCCTGTATGCTTTTCCTCTCTTCTGTTGATTAACAAACTACTCAATATGGTTTGGAGGGAGGGAGACCAAATGATACTGATTGCTCCCTTCTGTTCTAGAGGGCCTTGGTTTTTGGCTGTTATCAATATGGCAGTGGCTCAGCCTTGGAGGATCCTTATTGTTGGACCTGCTACAGCAAGGTCCTCTCTTTCACTCAGAGCAAGAATGGCTACAACTAGTCACATGGAAATAGAAAGTAGAGTCTTAGGTCCTGAGGGGGCCCCCCCCAGCTTCGATCTGGTACATCTCAGAGGAGGACTCCCCCGCCCCCACTGAAGGAGAAATAAACACTGGACTTCCTGTGAAGGTTTCGTCTCTTCAGTCTGGGCAAAGTCATCTTCGTCCTACTCTGAATGGGGCTGCTCAGGCCATGCTTGTATATAGTTCATTTACCAATCTCCCCAACAGCTTCCACAGGAGGAAGTTTAACATAATAAGTTTCCTAGTTTTACTTCATGAAGCTTGGCTTTGACAGGACTGGAGAAGGTCCACTTCCTACTGGTCCTGTTTGGGATCAGTTTAATTTGCATAAACCTGGCCTTGGAGCAAGTAGTAGGTCTAATGCAGAGGAAGATGACTTCATCCCCACAAGAAAATAGTCCATTATGGTAAATCCAACTTTTCATTCTTTATTATTTACAAAATGTATACCTACCTAGCCATTCTGCCCTCATCAAGGCTGCCAAGGCAGCTAACAAACTAAAAATGTACATAATAAAACCACAACATGAAAACTATTAAAACCAACAAACCTGTACATCATTAAAACAATTAAAACCAAAGCTACAATATACATAGAAACCAAAAGCAATTAAAATGTAGGACAGAAAGGAGGGATCATGAAGGGAACACCAAATAAAACAAAAAAACTCTTCACCTGCTGGCAGAAGATGGCAACAAAAGGGACAGATGAGTCTCCCTGGAGGGGCAGGTCGAATTCCAGTCATAACGGGGAAGGCCCTCTCCCAGGCTGCCACCTGCTTATCTCAAAAAGCAGAGGCACCTGAAGCAGGGCCACAGATGATAACCAGTCATGTTTCTCTTTTGTGTTCTGGATAATTTTAATTTTAAATTCTAGTCTTCCAGAAATGCTAAGCACCCTAATTCCCTCACAAGGGTTAATGTGAATATTCTAAGGCCTAGTTGAACTCATAAGAGTCTGTGATTTCAGCACTCTTATTACCACCAGCTTTATTTCCTTCAAGGCCAGACAATGGAATGTGGTAATTGGGAATATCGTGGAAAAATGTACTTAATGTGTAACATGGTGGGAGGGGGAAACTGGAAGCAGAAGCTAGCATCTTCTGGAACATTCCTGAGATCATCTTTGGTTGGATGAGAGAGACCACCTGACCATGGCAAAAGAGCTATAATTGGGGCTACAGGTTAGTAAATGCTATGCCATGCTAAGGTATGCTTATGCCTTCATGCTGTAAGAGACTTGCCATCTGTAACCCAGATATGAAATGTATTAGAAAAGTTTCTTTATTTTCTTGTTATGAACCTGACAAGACTGTACAGGATAGCTGGTTGTTTATTTTACAAGGTTTGGTTTATTATGTACAAAGCCTACCCTGAGAACTCACAGATAAACTTGGCTGGAAAGTTGTTCAGGGGGAGCCAGGAACAACAACTCAGTGGGATTGGACAACATCCCTAACAACAGGTATCTTACATTTATAGATATTTTATATGAAGATCGTCAGCCTTGCAGGGAGGAAGAAATGTTTGCCGTTTATATGGTTAAATATCAACTACAAAAATATAAACGCTTTAAATTATCACAAGGTTTTTAAATGGAAATTAGGTCAAACAAGTTATATTTCATTACACAATAGCTTCGTATAAGAATAGGACTTTAAAATGGACAAAAGGACACTTTTCTTATACACATTTATACACAACTGTTTATTTGTACATACTAGTTATTAAAATGGAGCTTCTGTTTAAGTTACACATATTAAACACCAGCTACAGCCAATAATGGCTTACAGTTTCACCGTAATGCTGACATTACTTTTGTGATATTGAACGCTGAGCACAAGTTCATCTCCCAGCTGAACTGGAATTGGCTCATCTAACACAACAGCAGCTTGCTTCCAATGGGAGGACTCGCTTGATGTATCCAAATATATATCATCTTCTAGGTGCATATGATACCAAAATGGAATGCCAGTTACTCGACCTGATTTACAAATCTGTACCTACAAAATTAAGATTTTTATGCATCAGCACAACTTCTCCTTCAAAGCAGAAAAGGGATGATTTTAATTTATACTTCAAAACAGAGCTTTCCTGAGGTAGACCATTACGGTGAAATGTCAAACTGTGAATGCATCATTTGGCAAAACTTAACTTTGGAAGAGTAGTACTTCACTTCTGTACTGTTCCCACTGCAGCTTTAATGTTCCCTTTTTGCTTCTCCAGAACTACTGTTACATCTTGGCTCTCCCACATTCTCTTGAATTGAAAGAGAGGCAATGGACAATGCATGGGTGCTAAAGGGCGCTGTGCTAGAGTAGCAGCAACACTACCCACAGTCCAAGAGCCATTCACAGTCTGTCACACCTGGATCCTCCAGGTGGTCATATCCACAGCAATAACATGCTCAGTAGTAAGTACAAACAGTCTCAGTTTTATTTAATATCTTCTATGTAACGTAGGCATATTCAAAGAAGGACCAGTGAAAGGAGGGGGGGCGGGTTATCCTGGGGGGGCCATGGAACTACGGAAATTGTGTAATCTGTTTTCAAATGATGGTTGAGTTACATTGGGTGAGAGGCCAGAGGGAGTATGTCTGTTGGCTTTGGCAGGCCCATCTTGAGGTGAGCTCATCACCCAACAAATCTAGGAGCAGAAGGGGGGATTTGCGGAAACGAGCAGGCATATAATAATGCATCTACATTCTATACTAGAGTTATTTTGGAGTTGTTCTTCCAGTTATGCGAAAAGACCACTCTGGACTATTTATAATTCCTTTTTAGAGGATAAATGACACTGGTCCCACTGGTTCTGTTGTGTTATCCCATCTAGAACTGCAATAAAGTTAATTCTTGCTGTAAAAATGGCAAGTGCATCATGCTAGAAATAACAGACAAAACTAAAAGCATAAGCTTATAAGCAGTATAGATGGTCCTGTACTGTTAAATAGTGTATTGCTTTTAAACAGGGAAAGTTTAAATGATGCATGTTGTATTTTAATAGCTAATGAATAAAGAACATGCTCAGTTCCCCTGAATTATATAAACGCAATATTCATACTCAAATTAACAATGTTAACAGGGTAATAAACAGGACTGCACAGTATCTACCCTTGCTATATTTGTGGAGTTTACCTTAACTTCTCTTCTGGAGTTGTTCAAATATGGATTCATGAGATCCACTCGCAGCAGTTCCACTGACTTGCTCAAAGGTATGTATGGTAGTGTGGACAGATCCAAGAAGACACGGACAGGCACCTAAAACGAAGACATTGAGTTTTGAGATCATCATTTTGATTCTTTTTCTTCCAGACCTGAGCTCTGCTGTTGGGAAAAAACCTATTGGAGCTCCTACCTGATCAAGTCACATTGTTTCTATGCCTAAGCCATGCTGATTTGCAAGGTGGTAAGGAGACTAGAGGTGTGCATTCAGTATTTCTGAGCCAAATTTTGGCATGATTCAGGCATTCGTTAAGATGAATCAGATTAGAAATCAGATTTGCAAATTAGAAAGTGAGGTGCAGGGAGGGGGCATGTTTGCAAGGCCAGCAGCAGAACCAGTGCCCAAACCCAACGGTACTATGTGTCCATGATTCCCCTAGATTTCCCCCTTAGGTTTCAGTCCACTGCAGGTATCATAACTGAAGGTTCCCTAACCCTCATGAGCAGTTTTCAAGTTAAGTGGGGACTGCCCTTCTCTGCTTGTGGTTCTTTGGATTCAACTCTGCAAGGCTTTCGATTTTTTAAAAAAATCCTCCATACTGCATTGCATTTGAAATGCTCTGTGCTGAACAGGAAGGAACTTGCAGAGATATGATGAAGGTCCTCATGTCCTATTGTTCTTTGCATTGTACCCTTAATAAAACAAAACACTGGCTAATTCATATGGCACCCTTGATCTTTGTGATAGTGCACTTTGTTCAAGGTATGGTAATGTAAACTTAAGATGTATGCAGTTTTCTGTACTGTTTTATCTGATATGTTTTATATGTTGCTAGCCACTTCAAGTCTAATTCAGGGAAGAGGGGACAGGATAGAAATAGGATAAATGAATAAATGATAAATGAAATGCATGCCACTCTTTAATACCTTGAATTGGTTAATGAATGGGGCAATATTGAAACCAAGTGTGGGATCTTTCCCTTGAACTGCAGTTTCAAGTACTAAAGACTGTGATTCCACAAGCATTCCATACATCTTTACATGCTGTGGGAATATCTTCCCTCCAGAATGAAGCAAACACCTATAAAAGAAACACACACAGATTTGTTAACAGGAAAAATAATTCCTTCCATAACATTCTCATGGTGCCTATAGGACGTCCATTAGAAGTGTTTTGTTTGAAATACTTAACATGGAGCAACAACCAGGACAACAATCACTCCACTTTCCAATAATTAGAACAGATGGATATACATTCTAGCTGTTATCTGAAGAAGTGAGCAGTGACACATGGGACAGAGCAGGTAGAGAAAGAAGTATTCTTCCTTTCTCACAGTACAAGAACTTGTGGGCACTCAATGCAATTGCTAAGCATGGTTGGCTTCAACAGGGAATTGGATAAACATATAGAGCAGAGGTCCATCAGTGGCTATTAGCCACAAGGTATAGATAGAAAATCTCAGTCTGGGGTGACTGATCCTCTGTATTCTTGGTGCTGGGGGGGGTGGGCAACAGTGGGAAGGCTTTTAGTATCCTGGCCCCACTGGTGGACCTCCTGATGGCAACTGGTATTTTTGGCCACTGTGTGACAGAGTGTTGGACTGGATGGGCTATTGGCCTGATCCAACATTGGCTTCTCTTGTGTTCTTAAAAGCTCATACCCTGCCATATATTTTGTTAGTTAAGGTGCTACTGGACTCTTGCTCTTTTCTACTGCTACAGACAGACTAACATGGCTACCCATTTTGATCTATTACCAGGATTGAATCTCCTAACTCAATTGTCATTTTGAAGAGAACGTAACATGCTTCGAGATAAGATCTGAAAGTAGAAATCCTACAATGTCCTGATTTAAAGCTTTTTAATTATGTATGAATTCACTGATAAAATACACCTCCAATAGACTAGCTTTCACTCCAAATTATGTTGCATTTGCTATGTGTGAAAGATTCTGTGAATGAATAATGTCGAAAATAGAATCCAGAAAACTTTTGTCCCATACAATACCTAGATATTGCTGCCTTTTCCATCACATCCTGCTGAATTAGACCAGAAGTCTCTATGACATCCAAAATTATAATACTCCATAGCCTGTCTGATTTAGGCCTCTGTAATACCATAGTTTCATCCTGTAGGTGGCCAAGCCAAAATTCTAATGTTTCCTTAGGAAATTCATTGGCTTCCGAAATCAAGATGAGAGCTTTTTGCTGCTGCTCTTTTTCAACCGAACTGTAGACCTTCACTGGCCCAAATTTGCCTGCAATTAGTGGCAAAATTGAAAAACCTTCTGATACATCCAACATATACAAAGGATCAGGAGTTGCAGGGTTATTTTGGTTCTTTTCAAGATGAAGCTCACTGCTATGGCTATCGACATCCATAGACTGTGATTGTTCATGGAGACTTAATGTGGAGAGCACTTTGGTTATTGCAGTTCTGAAACACTCATGATAGGGCAGGTTGTTGAGCAAAGCAATTTCTGTGGATTCTAACATGCACTCTTGCTTGACCCTTTCCAGTTTGCTTGCTGTTTGAAGGCTGGCCAGAGCACTGCAGAGTTCAGCCTCGCTGTTCTTTTCCCTGAAGTTTCTTTCTACATCCATCCCATTGTCTGAAGTCACAAGAGAAATGTCTTGGAGCCTTAGATAGCAGTCCTGGCAGGATATTTCCATCACCACAAAATCTCCAGATTTCACAGAGTAATCTTAAATCACAAGAGGAATGAAAAAGGAAATATATTAATAATTTTTGCCTTCACTGTTATTGTTCAAGTATCCTCATTGCTCTGCGCGGCTTTTGCTTATCACACAGGAGCACAGAATGAGGGAATACAAGGCACTGTCAAACACTTTATCAGCTGGCTTATACCAACATGAATGGTCCTACTAAAGCCACGTACGTGGTTTTTGTCAATTTGGCCTCAGCTTTCGATTCATTTGATAGGACCCGTTTGTGGGAGAAGCTTGTGAGGACAAATATTGACAGGAGATTATTGTTCCTAATCTGGGAGCTACACAATGGCCAAAATCAAAGTAGGCATTTTGGGTTCTTTAACAAGTGAAATACCTGTAGGTAAGGGAGTGAAGCAAGGATGCATTTTAGCCCCCCTACTTTTTAATTTATATATCAATGATATAGTACAGAGACTGTCAGGCCCAGAATTTATCGCACCCTCTTTAGGCCAGCAAAAAATATCAATCTTATTGTATGCTGATGACATGGTACTGATTTCTTTAACAAGAATGGGATTGAAGAAGCTTTTGAACTGTCTAGGGGACTATTGCAAGGAGGAGAAACTTAACATAAATTATGGGAAAACTAAAATAATGATTTTCCAAAAGAGGCCAAGAAAGTTCCGATGGAGCATACAGGGTGTCCCAATAGAGCAATGCCGATCTTACAAATACCTGGGTTTAACCTTTAGTGAAACCCTTAAATGGCATACCTATATAGAATCTACTAAAGCTTTGGCCCTTAAGATGATGTGAGTTGTAATGAGATTCTACTACTCCAGGGGAGGTTTTCTTATAGACCCAGCACTGAAACTTTTTGTTAGTAAAATAATTTCTGTATGGCATCGAGATATGCGGATGGAAAGATCATTTACTCCTTAGGTTAGAGACACTTCAAAACCTGTTTATGAGATGTACCCTGGCACTTCCAAAAGGAACACCGGCTGCCCTGTTATGCGCTGAACTGGGACTTCCAACAATGAGGTTTTGAGCCCACTTGATTTTAAAATTCTGGAAAAAAATCCAACTAAAAAGTCCAGACGCATTCAGTAAACTTAGTTACCATCTACTGAATGACAAAGATAAAGCTCGCCCTGAATTTTTTAATTATATCATTACTAGATACACTATTCCAGATGACTTGTTACAAAATACAGGGAACAATACTAACCTAAGCGAATGGATGTTTAGAAAGGAGGCACTAATAGACACCACTTTCATCTCCCAATCGAGGTTTGCTCCATGGTTTAAAATAATTACAAGGATCATTCCAGAGCCTCTTATTTAAACAACATAACCTCGTATAATCTCAGGAGGTCCATTACCTCAGTGCATTTCCAAACAATGCCTTCAGAGATGCTAGCTGGTTGCTATAAGAAAACCCCAGTAGACCAACGTATCTGCATATGTGGGTAGTCAGTGGAAGACCTTCCCCATTATATTCTGGCCTGTCCTTTATATGTAGAACCTGGGGCCAAATTTTTAGGAAAGATATTGACAGCCCTATACCCCCTGTCTGATTATAAGGTGGCCTTTATGCTCTCAGATGAGGATCCCTTCATCTCTTCAAGATTTGCCCTCTTTGCCTTGGCCGCGAGAAAAATTAGAAGAAATCAAATAGTATCACTGCAACTAAATGAGTGTTCTTAAAAGGTCTTATCGGATGTAAATATTATAGGTTGAGGTAGTTTTAACAGATTTTATACGTTTTGTAGAGGCTGAATTTTATTTATTTTTTTATCACATTAATGCACAAACTTTCTGAGAATGTTTGATATTGTGAGGGCCTATGGCCACATACAATAAAATGATTCTGATTCTACAGGGCACTTGTCCATCCTCTAGTAATGCTCCTGGAATCGAGTGCCAGGCAGCTTTCAGTGTGTAGGCGAAAAGCATGCCCAGTTGCTTTCTTTGCATCAGAGCACAGCTGAAAGCCTTGATAAATACAACGCTGTAGGTCAGAGGTGGACAAACTTGCTTAATGTAAGAGCCACATAGACTAAATGCCAGATACTTGAGAGCAGCAAGGTAACTCTGGAGGAAGAGGCAGGTTTGGGGGGGGTGGCCTGAAAGTAGCATCATAGGAAGGAGTGGGGTTTTGGTGCAGGATGTGACATAATTGGAAGGGATGGTGCTTAGGAAGTGACATCATTTGTCCTTTGATCTGGAAGTGCTTGCTATGTGCCACCTCCAAAGTATCCTGGCCCCACCCCCAAAGCCACCACACTTTGTGGCAGTCCAGGAGCCCATCGTTTTCTAGCTGCGGAGCCTGTGACCAGTGGTAGGCAGAAGTCTCTGGCAGGGACAATGCCAGCATAGTAAGTCTACGGCTGGCTTCTTCTCTTTCCCATCTCTCTCCTGCTGCCTGAGGGGAGGGGGAGAATGACACAAATAATGGGCCCAAATTTTTGTGTCCTGGAAAAAAAAATACCCACCCCGATCCTGAATTGGTAACAGGTCTGAAAAATCAGTATAACAAAAATATTGGTGGTGAAAAGAGCCTTCAAGTTTCAGTCCACTTATGGCGACCCAATATGATTTTCAAGGCAGGAGACATTCAAAGGTGGTTTGCCATTGCCTACCTCTATGTCACAATCCTGGTATTCCTAGGAGGTCTCCTATCAAAAATATTAGCAAGGACCGGCCCTGTTAGCTTCCAAGATCTGGTGAGATCAGACTAGCCTGGGCCAGCCAGGTCAGGGCAATAAAACATTATTGTACTTGAAATCTGGATCCAAAATTATTATGAAATTTTTTGAAGTGCACATGCCTTGTGGCAACACAAAATAGGAAGGAAAGGGAAGCATTTGAATCAGAATCAATACTTGGTAGTAATAATATATGTTCCCAAATGATTGTGTTTAATGTAACCAAAGTAATTAAGAAAAATTACCAATTTGAACCGTTTGTTGCCGTTAGCTCCTCCTTCCTTGTTCCTTGTTCCACTTAGCTCTGTCTCATTACTACTGTTCTTTGCCCTTACTGTCCTTGTGTGGTTATCAGAGTGACTCATCCCTGATTCTTTTCTTCACACCTGCACCACCTCCCCCTTTATCAGTTAAATTCATGTATCCTTCCCCAAACATAAACAAGAGTCCAGTAGCACCTTAAAGATCAAGAAATCTGAGCTCACACCCTGCTTCAAATGTTGTTAGTCCTTAAGATGCTACTGGACTCTTGCTCTTTTCTACTGCTACAGACAAACAAATTCCTGAAGATTTTTTGGTGGAGTCTGAGGAGTGTAGTTGTCTGGGGAGGGGAGAGGCATCAGCTTGATATATTGCCATAGAGTCCACTTTCCAAACTAGCCATTTTCTTCAGGGGGGACAAATCTCTATTGTCTGGAGTTCAGTTGTAATTCTGGGAGATCACTGGGTCCCATCTGCAGGTTGGCAAACCTAGGCCTGGCACCAACCTCTGGGTGACTTGATACCACCCAACTTGCATGACTCAACTAAACCTTGCTGCTGTTCAACAGCAGACACCCTATGAAAGCCAGCAGTTACAACTTCAGAGTAGGGTCTGTGAGACCCAGGTTTGAATCTCAGTCTTGCTGTGGAAGCTCACTGGATGATTTTGGACCAGTCACGTACTTCCAGTCTAACCTACCTCACAGGATTGAAGTGCCAATAAAAACAAGGAGAGGAGAATAATTTAAGCTGTTTTGGTCCCCACTGTGGAGAAATGCGGGGTATAAATGAAGTAAATAAATAATACAGCTGAAGATGGGAGGCAAATAAAAGGTAGGTTGGTGAATGACTGAGAAGGAGAGAATGAGGCTAAGGGGAGAGGATATGGGGGTTGCAAGGGAGGGAAAGAGGAAATAGTGTGAGGAGTGGTATACAATGAAAAATGAGGTACCCCCCATAAGTCCTTGAGGATTCCCTAACATGCAAGTGGCCCTAGCCCAGTAGCTGGCACCAGACAACTGGGCCATAGTTTTTTTAAGTAGAGGCTGCCAGGGGAGGGAGGAGAGGGACAGCTTAAGACAGAGCGGAGGATAAAGTTAGTTTGGCTGTTGGGTGCCAACTCCAGGATAGGAAACTCCTGGAGTTTTGGAGGACAGACCTCAGAGGAGTGTAATGCCATAGACCCAACCTCCAAAGCAGACATTTCTTTCAGGGAAAGTAGGGTTGCCAATTTCCAGGTGAGGCCTGGAAATTACCTCAAATTACAACTGCTCTCCAAATGACAGAAATCATTTTCCTTGGAGAAAACAGCTGCTTTGAAGACCTTGCCCTCCCAGGGCTCCACCCCCAAACCTCCAGGAATTTCCCAAATTGGAGCTGGAAACCTGAAGGTGAACTGATCTCCATAGTTGGGAGATCCATTGGGATTCCAAAAGATCTCCAAGTTGACAACCCTAGAAGGAGAGAAAGAAACAGGAAAAGGAGAGAGGGCTTTGGGGGCTTTCAGGAAACAGAAAGATGAAATAATGGGGGAGGGGGAATGGGATGTCTCCTACAAGTCCTTGTGGGTTTCTGCTTGTTAGATACTTAATTCTGGAGACTGGAGCCATGAACGCCCGAGAGATTTTTCTACAAACCCGAGAAAAACCCTAGGTTTGCAGAAAAACTTGAAATCTAAAAGAAACAAAAACAAAACATTGTGGGGTTAACCCCCTCCCCCAAACAGAAGCAGTTCTTATAGCTTTAAGAAACAAATACTCTCAGTGCCTATTGCTAGCCAACCACAACTGTATCACCAGACTTCAAGCCTTGTGCTTTGTAAGAAAAGGGCTGGGGAGGGCTAGGGCTGTTTTGGCCTTTGATGGAGATCTCACTGGGGCCAGGCCCACCAGCAAGCACTGGACAATTTGCGATCACACAATTTGTATGACTAACCCACGCCTAGCTGCTTGCTGCTGTTCAATAGCAGCAACCCCACAAAAGCCAGTGTGGGGTATTGGTCTGAGTGTCAGACTAGGACCTGGGAAACCCAAGTTCAAATCCTCACTCTGCCATGGTGCTCACTGGGTGTCCTTGGGCCAGACACATGCTCTCAGCATAAGAGAAGAAGAGAAGAGATTGGATTTACACCCCGCCCTTCACTGCCCAAAGGCGTCTCAGAGCGGCTTACAAACTCCTTTCCCTTCCCCTCCCCACAACAGACACCCTGTGAGGTAGGTGGGGCTGAGAGAACTCTAACACAAACTGTCCTTGAGAGAACAGCTGTGCCAGAGCTTGTGACTGACCCAAGGTCACATCAGCAGGTGCAAGTGGAGGAGTGGGGAATCAAACCCGGTTCTCCCAGATAAGAGTCCACGCACTTAATCACTACACCAAACCTACCTCATAGGGTTGTTGAGGACAAAATAGATGAGGGGGGAATCATTTAAGCTCCTGTGGGTCCCAGTTGTGGGGAAAGGTGGCGTATCTAAATAATAAATATAGCTGAAGATGAGGGGGCAGATAAAGTTTGTTGGTGGGTGAGAGAGGAAATGAAGCAGGGAAAGGTATGAGGGCTGCCAGGAGCAGCAAAAGAGGAAATAGTGTGGGGAAGAAAATACAGGGGAAAGTGAGGTGCCCTCTACATGTCTTTGGAGGGTTTCCACTGTGCAACTGGGCTCTGTTCAGCAGCACTGCAAAACCATGCTGAGGCTTCCCAGGAAAAGGCTACCAGAGGGAAGGGGAAGGAGGGACAGTTGAAGACAGTGGGGCAAATAAAGGCTGATGGGTGGGAAGGCAAGAAGAAAGCAGAGAAAGGGGAAAGAAAGGCTATAAGGGCTTTCAGGGAAGGGAAAGAGGAAATAGTGTGTGGGGGGGTGAGATACCACCTGCAAGTCCTTGTGGGTCTCCAGCTTGTCTAATTGAATAGCAACCACATACGTCAGATCCCCTCAAATCATGCTTGTCATTAAAAAAAAACTAAAGAGATACATTTTTCATTCTAGTGACTGTAGAGATAGGCTTTAAAAGAGTGAAGAACTGAACAGAAGGAAAAACAGCCACTAACATGTTCTGCAAATACTTGCACAGGAGCTTGAACAATAACTTGTGCAGTACTGTAGATTCTATAGTAGGTTGTGTAAGGGGTTCTGCAAGGTCTTTAACAACCCCCTTGTGCAAAGGAAGACGTTTGGATTCAATTGCACTTATTTCACACAATGTTCTAGAACAAAATATAAAACAGCATCAGGAGTCCAACCTCATATTAGTACTCCAGGACATAAGGAGCTTATTTATTTACTTCATTTATATCCTGCCTTTCTCCCCAGTGGAGACCCAAAGCAGCTTATACTGTTCTCTTCCAATTTATTCTCACAGCAGCCCTATGAGTAGGTTAGGCCAAAAGCGTGTAACTGGCTCAAGGTTACCCTGAAAGCTTCCATGGCAGAGTGACAACTGAACCTGGGTCTCCCAGATCCTAGTCCAACACTCTAACCAGTACACCATGCATACAGTTCCTATTTAGAACAAAATCCAAATTGAGCTCAGTGGGACGGGTGTCTGAGAACCTCTCTTACAAGCTGTAAAGATCTGGAAGGACTTCCAGCAGTCCAGGCAACTTCTATCCTTAACCACCGCCTGTCAAAATCCTAGTAGTCTCATTCCTTATCCTCTTATTCTATTTTAATATTTTTAAACTGGGAATCCAAATACAGAACCTTATGCTTTATGGGTGGCATTACCTCAGCCTATTACTGCTTCTGCTGAATTAATTTTATCTGATTTATTCAACAGAAATCTGCTTATTCATTAGATCATGTAATCATATGACATTTCCATATTATGTAGACTTTCCTGCTGTGAACATCTTGTTCATCATTCTAGACAATAAACGTCAATGTTTCCCAAGAATTTTATCTAGGACTGAATAAAATAGGTTAAAACAGAATATATTTTTAAAAATCTCATGGACATACCAAGAAGGCCTTGTACAGGATAGACTGCTTGTTCCCAGCAGGTTTCCTCACTTGGACTCGTAGAAAGTGTATGTTCATCATCAAGTTGTAGTGTAAACCAAACTACAATGGCATCCATGATTCCTTCAGTAATAATAGGCACGTTGATCTTCGATGGCTTACGAGTTGTAAAGCTTTTCAACTCCTAACCAATAATGAACAATGCAGAGAAAAACGATATCTCCTTGCCTAATACAAATTAGTATCACTGACCACCCACAGTCCCTTTTCACTTAATACAAGTTTTTTTCATGTTTGGTTGCCTTCACTATTGCCAGGGGTGGCGGGGGGGGGGATGATGATGACACAAGTATAATGAGGTATTTGGATTGCTTCCACAAGATGATAAAATCCTTTCTATGGAAAGGAGAGCAGGCAATATTAAATTCCAATAACCCTGGCTGCTCTTTCCCACATACAGTACTGACATTTCTCTTCACTTTTTCTAGGTGTTCTCCAAGGGTGGAGGCTTTTTCCCCACTATACCAAGGAATAATTCCATGATACGCACATGTCACTGTTCAAGTCCAGAGTGAAATGGCCAGCATCTGAGGGCTTTTGCCATAATGCATCTTCTCATGTTGCTCAGGATACCCTGTTTAATCCTAACCTGCTTCTCTTTGGTCAGGCGTTAACTTTTTCCATATCCAGTAACAGCTCATGCCCACTGAACCACAGTTTTATGCAGATGCATTAAAACATTAAATCCCAACTGAATATACAATACCTCACTGCAGTATACTTTCTATTTAAGTACAAATAAGTGCTGGTTTATTCCAGTTATTAATCTCAGATGTCAGGTATGATGAACAGAGAGTGTTATTGTTTCAGACTATGATGGTTTCTACTAAGACAAGATGCTTAAAATAATTCCCCATACACAACAGGATGTATTTTAAGATTTGCTTGCAACATTTCTCTTTAGGTCAAAAAATAAGGGCCAGGCTTGTAACAGGGACAAGCTGTATTACCTTTCAGAGGATGTAATCATCACTGGCTCAGCGCCAATGCAGTTGGCTACAACTCATAATATCCAGTACAGTCTGTCCCCCTCCCAGACTTTTAGAACTATATTGTAAAAGCTTTTTAAATAACCTCTCTCCCCTTTGGTAAGTAATACCATTCTGAAGGTACAGATTATTTTTGGTTGTTGTATTTTCTTTTTTTGTTTTTCAAGCAATATTTACACACCATACAGAAGAAAGAGATATCCACAATTTGTTATATTCTTCAAAATGATTTTTAAAAGATTTCCAGCATTCAGTGAACTAAGAATTACCTGCAGATTGTTAAAATCCACTGTTAAAATTTGAAAATGGTCTGTGAGGGATTTGTAGCCACCAGGTACTCTACTGAGTTTTTCAGTGGTGTAAGGTTCTACAGTTTCATCTGAGTTTACAGGAGTGTATGTTGGACTGTGGAACTCCAAAACCTGAGGCAAACACACGCCAGCAATCTGTTTTACACCCACCCTGAAGAAGCAAAGATATTAGATTTGACAATATAAAATCATGGTAATGTACTTGTCCATGATTAACGAACACTAGTATTCAGTTCCTAACTAAACATTAGTTGTTGACATATTAAGGAGAGTTTGGTAGAAGTTTGGATTTTTGGAAAAAAAAGGTGAGGCAGTTCAGCAGAAAAAAGTTATAAAAATCTACATACACATTAAATCTGTATCATAAAATCAATTAGCTAAAAGAATATACTAACATACCACATTCAACAACATGTATCCTAGATTTAATCCACAAAATCTTGCTGAATCAAAAATGCCTCTTTCTTAAAAATCAGTTGACAAACTCTTGTGGGACTCAGTGAGAAGGGAAATCCATGAGAACATAATCCCACTGGATACGGACCATAAAACTGAAATGGGCTGACATCTTCAAATACGCAAAATACGGCAATATGAATGATAAAAGACATGCCACTTAAAGAGTCCTATGAGCCAGCAAGTCAGAGCTCATGTATTTAATGATATGTATGTAATGATCAGCTCTCCCATCTTATTTCAAAGATGGTGGAAAAGAAATTGTGCTTTCCAAAGTTCACAACAGTTCTGATGACAGTCAATATTGTAAATGTCCAGTGTGGCACGTTTCCTCTGTTATATATTATCTGAAAGATTACATTATGAAATATATTAGGTATAACATACTTTTGTCATCCCAGGTTTTAATCTCATGATGGCACCTCTGACCCTAAATTAATAGAGGTGCACAAATTTTGCTGTTATCTAGGCTTCATTGCATGAATAGGATAACAGGGCTAAATGTATTTATGAGGTGCCATCAGAGTTAACAGCTTTACTGTAAGATAGGCACTATCCATCGTCTACCAAATTAAGAGCATGATCATACACATTTTTCAGAAAAGTAACTCTGAACTAATTGGGACTTACTGTATAGTGAGTGTGTACGAGACTGCCACTCAAATACTCTTAGGCAGGGATCCCCAACCATTTTAAGCCCACAAGCACATTTAGAATTCTGACACAGGATGGCAGGTACAACCTCAAAATGGCTGCCCCAGGAGGCAGAGCCGACCTCAAAATGTCAGGGAGTGAGCTTATGCAAAAATCTAATAGTAACGCTTTAAAATTTCAGGCAGAAGCTCTGATTAATAGGATGTCCATTAAAATTAACATATTGTTTAAAAACAGTTCCTTGCATACACACAACTTACCTTTGGCTGCTGAAACAATTTTTTGAAATCTGGACAGCCAATTAGATCTTCAAAGGCTAATCAGAAGCCCTGCCGAACAAAAGCCCTACTGGCCCCACCCACATTCTAGAAACACTTGGTGGGCGCCAAGAAAGTGCCCGTAGGCACTTTTGGGACTGCTGCTTGAAGGACTATGCAGATTTATTTTGTTAGTTAAAAAGGCTTAAAAACAGCAAGTATTAGAACTATAAACAGATACTGAAGGGTCTCACAGATTTCTCCAAATAAAGAAAGCAGCTTTTTTTCAGATTTGAAAGAAATCACTGCAAAAGCAAAGATGACCAGCCAAAAAAATATCCAAGAAACTAAAGAAAGAGATGAACCTTAAGCAGGTGCTAAGAGACTATATTAACACAAATTTCCCAACATATTTTTTATGTTTTGATTCGAATACTTCCAAAAACATTATGGATAGCAGAACTTGCAATCCGATTGTTACACTTGTAAACACAAAAATATACACAAATATACAATTAGACTGACCAATGTGTATATACTAATAAATTCTTTTGGCACTGGCTTGCATATTTCACTTCTATTATATGCCTTTTTGGATCAATAGCTGCAGACATAACTTTTTTATTATTATAATAAATTTTATTGAAGAATATGATAACTTTACGTAACACTTACTGTACTTTACCTGAATCCAAGACATGTAACACACTATAGAAATCGAATGTATTAGGTATATGAAGGTTAGAGAACTGACGAACTATGCAATGCTATACAGAACATCATATAAGCAGATCTATTTTATAAGCTGAAGTCTACGACCAAGAAGTGTAAAATACTTCAGAGGATAACTCATAGAAGGGATACTTTCTCATCCACTTCCAAAGTTTGGAAAGGCTTACTCCAATACACATCAGGAAGCACAAACATACCTATGGTGTCTGCGTATCTCTCTGCATTCCACTGCCATCCCCCATATAATAGCTCCTGCTGGTATGACTCTACCATAGTTTTGGGCACCAACTTCTCCATCATTAGGCTGCAAAGCAGATAAAAGACACAAGAGAACATCTACTATTTTGTAATCTGGTCTGTTTTGCTTTAAGATAGTAACTAAGAGTAAATCCCAGATATCTGAAGTGGGCCACCTGTTCTATTTTTTTCTCCCTTGATAGTCCAAATCTGCTGTTTAATACAGGAATGTTAATACATCCAGATGTGCGGATCTTAAATTGGGGTTTGTTTCTTTCCCAGTAATTGGGTTTCTAAGCCACAGTGTAACCTGTGGGAAAGAAAAAACCCCATTTTTAAAAGGTGCCTTAATTTATTTGTCAACTAAACTAGGCAGTTTTTGATTATGGCACTGTAGGCAAAAAGGAAGAGGAGGGAAGCAATGTGAGCCAAAGATCTGAGGCTCATTCACTTCAGAAATTGTGATTTATTTGTGATGTCTGAATAAAGCCAAGTCTATAATCACATAACTTTGTTCACATCCACACATTTTTCTGTTCCCCTTTTCCTTTCTCCCTATCCTTTCACTCATACCTTCTGGGCTAAAAGCAATACTGAGTTATAGTACTTGGCTTCCCAGTTTTTAGATCAAAAGAAAACCATAACAGTTCCAGGGCTGTCTTTTGTGACCTGAAAAAAAGTTTGCAGAGGCAGTAAAGAAGTGCTGTCTACCCTGAGGCGAGTCTAGTAACCCTAGGCAAACTGATGAGCGTCTAATTGCATACTTGTGTTAACATACATGCTACATTATTTATGGGTTGCTGGTTTTACACCCTGATTTTAAACACAGTAGAAACAATCCAGAAAAGCTAAGTGCACCTAATGTGTCTCTGAAATCAACGAGCACAGTTGAGTACAGCCGAGTGTCTGATTTCAGGGAGGAATGAAAACTTTCTCTGGTATATAGCCATTTTACTTTGGAAGTATGTCTGAATAAAATAGTTCCAAGTTGCTAAAGTTGAAGACCCAGTTAAAACATCCCCTCTGAAGAACTCAAATGTGAATTTGTGGATCTCCTGACAAAAATATGTATATTAAAATCTGCCTCAATTCCTGAAGACTGGAAGGTAGCTAATGTCACTCCCATCTTTAAAAAGGGTTCCAGAGGAGATCCAGGAAATTACAGGCCAGCCAGTCTGACGTCAATACCGGGTAAATTGGTGGAAACTGTTATTAAGGAAAGAATGAGTAAGCACATTGATGAACACAAACTATTGAGGCAGACTCAGCATGGGTTCTGTAAGGGAAGATCTTGTCTCACTAACCTGTTTGTGTTTTTTGAGGGGGCGAACAAACATGTGGACAAGGGAGACCCAAAAGATATTGTTTAGCTTGATTTCCAGAAAGCTTTCAATAAAGTTCCTCATCAAAGTCTCCCAAGTAAGCTTAAAAATCATGGGATAAAAGGACAAGTCCTTTTGTGAATCAAAGACTGGCTAATTAACAGGAAACAGAGACTGAGTATAAATGGGCAATTTTCTCAGTGGAGGATGGTAAGCAGTGGGGTACTGCAGGGATCAGTACTTGGTCCGATGCTTTTTAACTTGTACATTAATGATTTGGAATTGGGAGTAAGCAGTGAAGTAGCTACATTTTTGGATGATATGAAATTGTTCAGGGTGGTGAGAACCAGGGAGGATTGTGAGGCACTCCAAAGGGATCTGTTGAGGATGGGCGAGTGGGCATCAATGTGGCAAATGGGGTTCAATGTGGCCACGTGCAAAGTGATGCACATTGGAGCCAAAAAACTTAACTATAAATACACGTTGATGGGGTCCAAACTGGCAGAGACTGACCAAGAGAGAGATCTTGGAGTCATAGTAGATAGCTCACTGAAAATGTTGAAACAGTGTGTGACTGCAATAAAAAAGGCCAGTGCTATGCTGGGGATTATTAGGAAGGGTATTGAAAACAGATCAGCCAATATCATCATGCCCCTATATAAATCAATGGTGCGACCTCATTTGGAATACTGTGTACAGTTCTGGTCACCACACCTTAAAAAGGATATTATAGCTTTGAAAAAAGTGCAGAAAAGGGCAACTAGAATGATAAAAGGGTTGCAACACTTTCCCTATGAAGAAAGATAAAAGTGCTTAGGGCTCTAGCTTGGAGAAACAACAGCTGAGGGGTGACATGATCGAGGTTTACAAGATTATGCATGGGATAGAGCAGATCGAGAAAGAGGTACTTTTCTCCCTTTCTCACAATACAAGAACTCATGGGCACTCAATGAAATTGCTGAGCGGTTGGGTTACAATAGATAAAAGGAAGTACTTCTTCACCCAAAGAGTGATTAACACATGGAATTCACTGCCACAGCAGGTGGTGGCGGCTACAAGCATGGACGGCTTCAAAAGGGAATTAGATAAATATATGTAGCAGAGGTCCATTAGGGGCTATTAGCCACAAGGTATAGATAGGGACTCTGGGCCAGGTGATGCTCTGTATTCTTGGTGCTGGGGGGGGGGTCAACAGTGGGAGGGCTTCTAGTGTCTTGGCCCCACTGCTGGACCTCCTGATGGCACCTGGTATTTTTGGCCACTGTGTGACAGAGTGTTGGACTAGATGGGCCATTGGCCTGATCCAACATTGGCTTCTCTTATGTTCTTAAGTAGGCACTCAACAAAAACTGCAACTGTACAGTTGGCACCCTATGAAACTGTGAGAATATGTAAATTGAAGTTGCCTTGTTTACAACTGGAAGAGAGACAGGGTATAAGTACTTTAAATAAATTAATTAACTTGCCTTCCCATGTGAATCTGCTGAATTGTACAAAAAGCAATAGTGTCAATGCTATTTGCCCTGCGGAGCTGAAACACTCGAAGGGAACCCTCACTCCCTTGGGGGCCAATACCGGTAGAAAGGAGGGACATATTTTTTTTTAAAAAAATAAACTTCCCGTGTGATCCAGCAGACCAGTTTGGGGAATGTATTCATGCTGAACTCAGTTCACAACGTGGCTTTCTTTGTTGCGGAGCCCTGCCTGTGGAACCTCTCTCCTGGCTTCTTTTTGCTTAGTTCCAAAAACCCAAAATAGGCATCTGCTTTAGCTGTTTTTGTTTTCCCAAAACTTCTACCTCAGGTCTTTCTGTCACAATCATAACTGCTTAATCTTGCTTCTGTTGTTTATTTCTTATTTGTTATGTTAATCAAGATGATTGTTAATGATTTTATTATGGGTTTATCAATATTGTGTGAGCTGCCTTAAGAACCTGGTTGAGAAGTAGCATAGAAATATTTTAAATACACATATGAGTCCATTGTTCATGCAATAGCTAGCCTATACATAATAATAAATGGAAAAGTGTCTAATAATCCCCACAGCTGCATGGAACCCTGACTACGAAGCTATGGTTTTTGGTGGCAACCACACTGCGAAAGAGCTTTTGAATCAGATCTTTGGCATTCAGATATGCTCACCTTTGGAGGTAAAAGCAAGTGCTCCCAAGCATGTATCAAGCTTTCCACAATTCCTTCTCCAAACAAGCCAGAATCTACGGTCTCAGTGACAACCAGAGAAACTCTATTGAAAGTTCAAAATGAACAGGGTTATAATAAGCCATCCTATTAAATGGAAGTTATAAAATCAGAAGCATGGCTTTCGTGCACCATATTGAAACAAACAACCCTCCTTTACATTGCTTCTGTCTAGGGCTTGAGAACTTACTGTACAAGCCTCTGCATAAGCTAAACCAGCATCCTTTTGAAGCCAGATCTGATGTGCTTGTCCCAAAACCTTTATTCATACCTCCAGTCACAGCTCCATTCATAGATCACAACTCCAAGCTACCAGCAAGGTTTGCACCAACATATACAATGTTTAGGACCTGAAACATGAGAAGCCATCTTCTGGAGGTCACGTATGCATGAAATAAGATGCTATACACCTGTGAGACTAATGCTTCTATACAATCTTCTTGTGTAGACAAATCCTAGTACTTCCATCTCTAATTTTCTACGTATCAAGAGTCAGCTACAGTGCATTTGGAAAGTTAATCAGGATAAAGTATTTCTACGTTAAAATGTTATGCAATGTAATTTAAATACTATTATGATGGCTTCGTTTAGATGCAGCACTAAACCGTAGTTTGGTACTGCGTGAACAAGCTCATGGGATGCTCACGGGATCCTCCTGTTTCCTTCCCTGCTTGTGCATGGCAAGCTAATTAATTTGTTCTATTTTTCCATTACATCCATATCAGCAAACATGGTTTACATTTGTCCTGCAAACATGGATTGCAAACTATGGTTCAATCCCTGTTAATTTTGGTTTATACTTTCCCTGTTAACCACTAGTCTGGATGCAAAAGCAAACTATGGTTTGCTGTGAAACTGGAATTGACTGGAAACACTCTTGTGGAGGGGGAAAAAGGACTGCATAAGTGAAGTCTGAAGCTTTTTCAAAGCTAGTTTGAGTAGTACTAAGTCATGGCTTGTCATTACTTATGAACCACTGTTCCAACATGAAAGCACTACACTACCATTTCTCCTAAGGGTTTTCACTGCACATATTATTTATTTACATTTCCTTAAAATACATGTATTCTACAGTCTTGGCTAAATTCTCACAAGGCAGCTTGCTATAATGTGATAATAAGTGATATTTTATGTAAATAGTAAAAGGAATACAAAGGAGAGTATATGGCAATTATTTAAACAGAAATGCCTATAATGCTATCCTAGTTATTTAAATAGAAATGGCTATTAGTAACTGTACTAATGAGAATAAAATGCACAAATCACAAACTGCCCATTCTGATAGAAAACATTTAAAAAATAAGATTCAGGTGGATAGCCATGTTGGTCTAAAGCAGCAGAGCAAAGTTTGAGTTCAGTAGCACCTTTAAGATCAACAAAGTTTTATTCTAGGTATAAGCTTTTATATCTGAAGACATGTGTATGCACACGAAAGCTTATAAAAATGTGCATTTCTTAAAACATATTACCTGCTTTTCAGGTTGTGTAATGCTGGAAAAGAAATGCTCAATTTACTTAACTAAATAATAAGGTCTCACAATACAACATAAAAACTTACCTTTCAGGTATGTGCTTCGGAATTTCTAGATCAAGAGACTTCATATGAAAAAGTCTGATGTCTCTATCCAAGCCATTTGCAACTAGCACTTCACAAGCCAACTCATACATGGTCTTTGACAACTCACAGGCATAAACAGAAGATGCTCCAGCTGTTTTGGCAAACATGCTGTGGAAAAAAATAAATCCAACAGAAATCAGAGAGTCTTATTCAGGCAACATTTTTATTTTAGGAGTTTTAAATCTGAATTTTATTCCTATATTTATTTCAGCATTTGAACTGCATTCTTAAACACATGAACTCTTGCAGAATGGAAATGCAGAAAGGTAAAATATAGGTAACAAGGCAATGAGTAATTAATTATACAAGTCTTGTAAAATAGCAATTATATGCAATCATTATTTGATGTAAAATAGAATAAACAATGACTGGCAGATCTTCAACAGGATATGTGGCTTGTTAAGCTCTTTAGCCTCATTCTTCTTTTTTTAGGCCCAGCCTCATCTACTATGGAGCATGAACCCTGTACACCACAGCAGCTGTGAGAAGCAGGATGGCTGTCAAAACAAAGGCTTACATTTGCACAATGCTCCTTCCCAGTATGGAAGGCATAAAGCCCCTCCCCCATGCTGGTGGAATCTGCAACCTTCCAGTAACAGTCAAGATGGAAAAATCAATAAAATTCAGTTAACAAAACAACTTTAAATGTATTATTGTTTATGCCTTCACTCCCAACTGCAAATTTGCAACAAACCTGAGAATTCCAGTTCCAGTTCCAATATCAAGAACACTTCTACACCCTGAATGAACTGCATTCTGAATTGCTTTCTGGTACAACAAATTTCTTTTGAAGTCATTAAGCATGATGAAGTGCCACCGTTCCACTACCCAGTTGGCAACACGATAAAAATTCTCCTTTGCTTCAGGGAAGTCAGGATTTAACTTCACAGCTTTATGGAAATATGCGGCCGCTTCATCTCTAAAGCCCATTCTAGCAAGAAAAAGAAGACACAATAAGAAGGATAAAATCAAAAATTAAATATCCAAAGCATAAAAAGTTTGGGGAAAATGACACTCCTTGCTCAGGTCACATGGCAACAGGGACTACAAAATAGATTATAGTTTTGTTTGCATTACTGCTGGCTGTTGGATCTGGCTGTGCAAGATCCAGGTTTAAACTCCTCAGTGATGAGGCTCACTTTCTTTGGGCAAGTCACTATATGTTAATCTATTCATCTATTTCACAGGTATGTGCAAAATTAGCAGTTACCTATTTGCACATTTTCTTTTTAAGCTGGACTGAACTGTGCAACCCCCCCCCCAACAAAAACGTTTTCTGTGAACACACCCTGCAACTTAGCTCACTACCTCAACCAGCCTCAACAAGACTTGCTGTGGCATGTCAAATCGCAGTCTGTGTGCCTGACAATCTATTCAGATGCCCTGTTGTCCACCTACACAATGGAATCTGGGTATGGTAAAAGAATATTTTCTCAAGCCCAGAACAGTCCTCTTTAAAAAACTATGAAGCACAATGTATACTAAACAAACTACATATTAAATATTAATAGCAACACATGTAGATATCTACATATTTAGAATAAAACTGAATCCACTGGCATCTTAAAGGTTAACAAAAATTAATCCAGTGTAAGCTTTTGTGAGTCACCACTCATTTCACCAGGCCCATAGAATTATAAATCCAGGCTGATTTCTATACACAACTGGGGCAGGGGATGGACGAAGTAACAGAGAGAGGCCACTTTAAAACCATGTCTAAGTTTTGCATGTTGCCTATTTAACAACAGCTGGGAATGTCTCACACCCATTCTGATTTAATAGATTACTTTAAATTAGTTCTTGTTTTGAACTGGACTATGTTTGTTCTGTCTACCATCCCACATGGCAATAGGGACTGCCACATGTATATAAATGGCCTGATGAAATGAGCTGGACCAAATTTTGTTGGTCTTTAAAGTGACACTGTACTGTTTTATTCTACTACTACAAACATGAGTATCCATCTGGAGTATACAGACAGAGTTAAGCGTAAATATCTACCCTTAACCCTTTTCAATCTAGCTTCAGGCCTTGCTATCATAGGGTCACAGCCTTGTGGCTTTGGTGGGTAACCATCTACATCTGGATAAAAGCTGAACTCTTCTTTTGCTGCTATTGGATTTGTCTGCAGCCTTTGGATCAATTTCACTGAAGTGTTAGAATCTGAGGTGGTCTTGCCTGAGATCCTTTGATCTGCAAAACAGTCTCTCCTTATATACAACCCAGCATTAATTTACATTCTATCAAACCATTCTTTTGGTACCATCCTTTAGACAAATTTGGACTTTGTCTAGGCTAGAGCTTTTTGTGTGCTAATGTGAGTATTGCGGAATAGAGTTCCTGGGCTTGTGAAAGGGACCCTCCATCTTGATGACTTTCTGGCACCACTACAAGACTAAACTATTTAAAAGGGCTTTTAATACAGATTGATAGAAGTTGTGCTCTGTACAGTCTTATTTGTAGCTGTAATCTTTTTTTCATTTTGATTTCTTGCTTTAGATTTGTTGTCTATTTTTTGTGTGTTCATATTTATAACCCTCCCCCCTGAACCTTCAGGAGAGAAGTAGGATAGAAATCTTGTACACAAACATTCAATTAAACACTTTCCAAAGTATTTACATGAATGTTCATGCTTAAAAAGATGTGAGAGCCACTGTGTTAAAATGCAAATCAACAAGCGTAACAAACCTGAAGAGATGTTCGCCCATGCTGTTACATATGACTTCATCATTGGGAAACAATTCCAGGGCATGCTCATAGCAGTCAAATAAATCTTGAACTCGTGCAAGAGAATCCAGCTCTTCTGCCCACCTAAAAAGGGTAAACTGAAAAGTTTCCTGAAGGAAAGCCACATAAGTAAATCAATAACGGAATAATAATGTAGTAAATTCAGAGAACTGATTTAGTCATGCAACAAAAAAAATCTTATCAGTAAATACATATGGATCATGCTGGACCGTGTGTCTGTTATTTTCGGTCTATGGGAAAGAAAAGGAATGACCAAGAAGAACCCCTCACCTTCACATCCTTTTTAAGCTCAGGGGCCAAATTTAGTACCAAGAGATAGTGTGCATATGCTGTTCCAAAATCCTGATTCTCAAGACAATGCTGAGCACTTTGCAAAGATCTGGAGACTAACTCACGTCGCCCAGTTTCTTGACCAACTTTGTGCCTACGCTGAGTTCGGTTGTTGGGCATTTTGAAAGGAAATTAACTGCAAATTCTCCTGCCAAAACAAATAAACACATTTGTTCTAGGGTGAGACAATGAAAAATAAATTACTATATTAACTTAAAACTCAAGACTACAGAAATATGCCTGTATTAGTTTTTATAAAAAACACAATTTACACTTCTTGTAAATCCATTGATTCTTTTTCATATTAAACTCCCAACAAGGCACCTATGAAAGAAGTATGCATCTGCTGAAATTTGGCTGCACCTTGGTTCTGCATTATAGATTGGGGGTGGGGTGTGAGTCACAGGCTGCATTCTAGAAGTGTTGTTCATACAGGGCTCTTCTTTTGCCATGTAGCACCTGTTTTTATGAATCCTAGTTTAGCACTGTAAGTCAAAAAGAAGCTAGACTCTTTTGTTTCCTATGACAGATGAAGGAATGGTACATTTGCAGAGTGTGTATGTCATCAAGCCAACTTTATGAGAAAACCCAACCAAGAGGGCTCCAGAAGAATACCTGAGGTGATATCTTTATTATAGGACTTTCCAAAGGAAAGATGGTCCCTTGTACTGGACTCCTCTGTTTAACTTTCAAGCTCCTTGGCTCACTCTACTGTGTCCCACCTTCTTTGCTGTAGGAGTTTGTATTGTAGGAACTTTTAGTAACCAGATTACCTTGCGCTATGAAAGTAGTTCACCAAAAGGCAATGGTAATGTGGTAATTACAATATATTACAGGGATTTCACTTGTCACTGAAACTTACCACAGGCAGTGGCAGAATAATAAGGTAATAACAACATCTAATAATATTAGGTAATTTACACAAACCCAGCATTTGGAGGAAGACAGTATAAATCAGGGGTGGCCAAACCATGGCAACCAAAGTAATTAATCAAGAAAATTACCAATTTGAACTGTTTGTTGCTGTTATTTCCTCCTTTGTTCCACTTAGCTTTACCTCATTATTACTCTTCTTTGCCCTTAGTTCCCCCTTTGCCCTTACTGTCTTTTCCTCATACCTGCACCACATCCCCCTTAATCAGTTAAATTCATGTATCTCCCCAAACTCATACCCCTGCTTCAAATTTTCTTAGTCTTTAAGGTGCCACTGGACTCTTGCTCTTTTCTACCACTACAGACAAACACAGCAACCACCCATCTTGACCTATCCCCCCCAATAAAGAGCCACATTGATCCAAAGCAAAATGCAAAATAAATAATATGAATATTCCATGGCAGCTGTTATTAAATCCAACCAAAATCACACATCCAAGCTTTTAGGCTGTGTGTTAAAAATATGCGAGGGTGTGTGTGATTCTTTCATGCTGTGAGGATCTTTATGCTTCTTTATCCTGGGCAGGATTGAACCCGGAATACACAGTCTTCTGGGCGAGCCCCCACTAGCCACTACTCTCTCTTTAAGCCTCCCCTCCCCCAGTCTTGGTCTCTTCTTGGAGTCTCATCTCCCACAGTCAACTTTAAATATTTCATCTTTTTTCTATTCTGTCACCCCAATACCCTTTCCTCCTCCTTCCAGTTGCAAGAAGACACTGCAGGGAACGTTTTCAAGGAAGAAACAAACTGGTTCTCTCCTCCCACTCAGTTCTGCAGCTGCCTGCCTTTCCTTCTCTCTCCTACTTCCGCCTTGGGCCACCCCACTCCAAATTCGCCCCCTTTTCCACCCCCCACCCCAACTCACCAGCTCTCTTCCAGCCACTGAAGCATCAATCAGAGGCTGCCTTGCTTTGGGCAGGACAGGAATCGGAATAAATGACTTTCACAGCTAATTTCACCGCCTCCCTCCCCGTGAATGCCAGTCTAGGACTGCGGCTCTGTCTCGTTAACTCTTAAGAGACATTTCAAAACTTCAGTTATTTGGGCGACGGGGGGGGGGCAAAGTTCGAGTCCAGCAGTATCCAAGTGTCTGGCCGGCCTGGGCGCTCCCCCCCCCCAACGCCACCCACACCCAGCCCGAAGTGGCTTCCCTCCCCCAACTTACCCTTCGGGCCCCCGGCCGCGGCGGCAAGAAGAGGCGTCATGCACAGCCCCCAAACTCGTCCTTGCCCGACTGAGGGCTGCTGGGAGTTGGGGGTGGGGCTTAGTGAGCAGGCTCTAGCTGCCCGCCTCTCGGGAAGAAAAAAATCTCCTGTTTTCAAAGGGGGCGGTGTGTGCGCCGGCGGCGGCGTCAAGCCTCGTGAGTTGCAGGAGGGCTCCAAGAGTCACTAGAGCCTGTTCAATCAGATGCATGACCGGTGTGGTCAATTGGCAGATGTAAATAAGTAGCGAAGAGTCGGACTCGACTGCGCGACTGAACAACAACAACATATATGGAGCCACACAGGGCGAAAAAATTGTAAACACTGGGGTCAAAAGGCCATGTCACGCAAGCAGCATGATACACGACACAAAATACCACAGACGTTTCCTCTTTTATGAGCGTTATATCCCACTATTTGCATTTCTTCCTCCTTGCTTCCCGCCCTCCGCCAACTGAGGAAGCGGGAGAAGCGCGCTCCGGCCCGTGAACGCTGATGCCAGAATATTTCCAGAAGGTGCCACGAGGCTCCTTTTATTGGGGGGGGGAAGGCTCCGAAAGGGCAGCCAGCCCTGCTACGGAATCGATTGTGAGGTCAGAAGCAGCTTCTTCCCTCCGCCGGGCCCTACCCGAGCCTCACCCACCGGAGCGTGAGAAGACCGGGACCCTGGGTGGGAGGAGCCGCCAGGGGAAAGGCCGGAGCCAGTGGGAATAATGGGAGGCGGGTCGGCCGGAGTGGAAAAGAAGGCCGGCCTGAGGTGGGAGCTCCAGGAGGCGGGCTTGGCCTTCTTCGGGCGGAGCTGCCTGTTTGTCTGGGACTGGCTGGGGGCGGCGGCGGCAACTGTTCCCCCTCTTTCCCGTTTCCCGCCCTCGCCGGGTCGGGGCTTGAGCCTTTCCAGTGGAGCCTGCTCGGTGGCCCCAACAGGACGGCGCCCGGGAGGCTTCCCCAGCAGCAACTGCTGGCGGAGAGCGGCTTCGCTCCTTCTCGCATTCCCTCCGCTGCTGGTTGGCGGCCGGATCCCACGCGGGGCTTTGGGAAGAGCGGCGCTGCTCTGGCGCCTCCTTTGCCCTGGTGAGGCGCTGTGGGGAGCCGCTCCGGTCGGGAGGAGGAGGAGGAGAGGGAGACGGCGCCTGGCTCCTGCCGCCAGGAAGGATTTCGGGCCGGTGCCCCGCGGTAGCCCCCTCCCCCCCGCCGCAGCTGCAGCCATGGGGCTGCAGCCCTTGGAGTTCAGCGACTGCTACCTGGACAGCCCCTGGTTCCGGGAGAGGATCCGAGCGCACGAAGCGGAGCTGGAAAAAACCAACAAGTTCATCAAGGAGCTGATCAAGGATGGCAAGAGCCTCATCGCCGCCACCAAGAGTGAGTCAAGGCTGGGGAGGCGGGGATGGAGGGCGGCAGGCCCCCCTCGCTCGGACATACCGCCGGAGCCTCGCCTGCCCCTACAAGGTCCGCGGGCGCAGCTGCCACCCGAGGCGCAAAAGGCAGCTGGGCTGGCTGCAGAGTTGCTGCTGCTGCGAGCAGAAAAGGGCGGCGAGCGGCGCGTCTTGCAAACACGGGAGGGGCTCCTGAGGTGCCAAGCGGGAAAGTGGCATCGGCGAAAGCGGCCGAGTCGCGCTCCTTTGAGGAGAGGGGGAGCGGGTCTCTCCCGGCGTCAGGTCAACTTCTTGACTGTGTGCCTTCGTTGTCCTGGGGTTGCTTAAATGTTTGGACTTCGGCTTCTTTTTAACTTCATACGAGGGCTGCTAGCACGCCGCGGGGGGGGGGGAGATTCTAGATGGCCCTCTTGGGGTACAGAACTATCCCCCTCACCAATACAGGAAGAGTAGTGTAGTATTTTTTTATCACCAGCCCCCAACCCCATTACAGAATCCTGCCTTCCCCTCCCCCTTCAAAGATCCTACACAGGATGCTTGGTTAGCAGTGCCACTCTTAAAAAACACAGTCTTGGAAAGAAAGAACTCTACATGGAGCAGGATTTTGAGTAGACCTGCTTAGCATTGCACTGTAAGGCAGGTGTGCTTCTGCTGTCTTCTCAGGCACCCAATGTGACAATCCCCCCTTGTACCCCTAGTTCATCCCTCCTGGTGACCCTTCTTTTTATTAGGATTTACCAAAATGTCACAAAATAGTGAGCATGCTTTGGAGTTTCTCAGAATGCATTCTTGCCACTTTGTGATAGTGTGGGCCTAATAAAAAGTTACTGCATTGGATTAAAGAAATATTTGTAGACTGGTCAATTAGATTTGCTCATTGGGGGAAAAAAGCACCAGTAGTTTTGTAGTAGAAGGCACACTTTATTGGTTTGTTTGTCACAGTAAGCATTTATTCTATGAGAGAAAGGGAATTTCTCTTTTCAGAGAGTGCGTCCCATCTGCAAATTTTAAGCACTACATAAATGTTCTTTTTAAAAAGTGATGCTCAATTAGGGCAGTCTTTAAAACTAAAAATACCAGGGCAGTCTTGATTTTAGTGAGCAGTAATTCTTCAAAGGATTGAACTTGCAAAAGTTGCTGCCCTAAGTAATATTAATGATCACCTTTGAACTTTGAGAGACCTAGTATTTTTTACCCTTTGGAGTTTTCAGAAAAGAGACTTCCTGTAGACAGCAGTTGACCTTTGTATATGAACCTTAGCTGCTTGTGGCATTAATTATAGCTGGAAAATTTTCACAGTGTCTCTTTGAAGCCCTTCATCTTTTTGAGGTCTCCCACAGTGTTTTATGAAGTTTCCAGTTGTCATTGAAGCCTTTGGTAACCAGACAGTTCTTTCTGAGGTTGACATTTATGCAAAATGTGGTTTCATTATGGGTTCTGTGGCTTATGTTTGAATTTCTGTTCTCCAATGGGTGTGAAACATCACTAATTTAAGTAGAATTTTTGGAGTACATGTGTAAAACACCTTGTTGGAATTTAGAGTGTGTTGGTTACAAATACATCTGTTTATTTTATGTTTATTTATTCAAAATATTTATATACTTGCCTTTCTCCCAGATATTCCTTGACCAAAGGCAAGGAACAACAATGCAAAACAATATAAACAGTTTAATAAAACCACACATTAAACATTAAAACAATTTATGCCCCAACTAGCAGAATTTTCCCCATTTGTCCAGGCTTTGGCTACCTCCAAAGCTTTCCAGAACAGCTCTATTTTGCAGCATTGATAAAAACACAGGAAGCTGGGAGCCCTGCCCCCTTCTTGGAGGCTGTTCTATTGCCACGGGGCAGCCCCTGAAAAGGCTGTGGCAGAACATGCCTTAGAAAACCCATGGGGAGGGAGGATACAGATTGATAATAGGCTTTGAGAGATTCTCATGGGAACATGCAGGTAGCAGCATTCCTTCAAGTATGTGGGCCTTGGGTCAGGAAGGGCTTTAAATGTGAGCATCAACACCTTGAATTGGACCCAGAAACTAATCGACACCAGTAAAGGACTTAGAAGATATTTAAGCTGCTTTGAGGAGCTCAGAATAGTATATGTACAGTGTACTCCGAAAAAGAGTTCTACACTTCTAAGAAACAAACTAGATGTGACCCATGGCCACAAGTGCCATTTTAGAGGAGTAGTTAGCCATTTAAAAATTGCAGCGGCACAGCGGCACAGCAGCAACAAGCAATCTTGTCCCTGCCCCATGTCTTTTAAAGTGCCAAAACAGCTTGTTTTGGTGCATTAAAAAGTGTGTGTGTGTGGAGACAACAAGCTCTCACTAGCTTTTGTGTTAGTGAAAAAAGAAAGAGCAGTACCTTTTGACAACCAAAAAAGTCCATGCTGGGGATCATGGGACTTGTGTGAGATCTTACACCAGTATGATTGACTTGTTTTGCAGCACTGGTTGTTGTGCTGAAATAATACAACAAACCCATAATCCTGCATCTCTTCTCTGTTTGCCATGCTGTCTATAGAGTTGAGCCCTAAATCAATTAAAAAGATAGGACTGGACTGAAAACAAACTTCAGCTATTGCATAATACTGTGTATTATATGCTGTCAAGTCACTTTTGACTTATGGTAACCCTATGTATTAATGACCAGCAAAATATCCTGTCATTAACAGCCTTGTTCAGGTCTTGCAAATTGACCTTCATTGAGTCAATGCATTTCATGATGGGTCTTCCCTGTAAAACTGTCCTCCAGCAAACACTGCATTTCAAATTAATCAATGTTCTTCCTGTCAATTTTCTTCGTTGTCCAACTATTGCTTCCATACATAGTAATGGAGAATTCCGTAAATATGAATGATCTTGGTCTCCAGCAACAGTTTCTTACTCTTTAGGACCTCTTCTAATTCTCAGTCCCAATCTCCTTCTGATTTCTTGGTTGCTGTCTCCCTTCTAGTTGATGATTGAGCCAAGGAATAGAAAATCTTTAACAATTTCAGTTCCTTCATTGTCAACCTTAAAGTTGTGCAATTCCCAGTAGTCATTACTTTTGTCTCCTTGATGTGCAGCTGTAATCCTGCTTTGGCACTTTTTGCTTTAACCTTCATCAGTAGTCATTTCAAGTCTTCACTATTTTCTGCCAGTAGTGTGGTATCATCTCCAGATCTCAAATTGTTAATATTCCTTCCACCAATTTTCACTCCAGCTTCATCTAAATCCAATCCAGTTTTCCTTATATGTTCTTCATGTAGATTGAACAGACAGGGAGATAATACACATCCTCATCTGACATTGTTTCCCTGTATTGTGTCCTAACAGTAGTCTCTTGTCCAGAGTATAGGTTGCACATCAAAACAATCAGATGTTGTGGCATACTCATTTCTTTTAAAACCATCCACAGTGTTCCATGAGCCACACAGTCAAGAGCTTTTCTTTAATCTATGAAACACAAACTGATTTTCTTCTGAAATTCTCTGGAATGCTGTAGTTACTATTGTTACTGAACTGAAAACAGGCTTCTGCTATAGCACAACTCTGTTATAAAACGATTGGGAGATCTCTTAAAGTGAAGCTCTTCTGTAAATAATATAGTACTTTGAACAAAATGTTTTACAGTCTTTATCTTGCTTGCTTAACAACAGTAGAAACATTTGGTCATATAATAAAATTGTGTGTGTGTGTGTTTGAAGCTCTGAAACTTTTTCCACTTCTGTCTAGCTCTGGTAATTGTTGCAAATGCTTTGTTTTTGTATTAAGTTTAAATGAACTTAATCAGCTGTCAGCAGATTACTTTTTCCACTTTGATCATATCCTTAATGAGTTTGATTTGGCTAAACTATTGTAATGATTGTTCTGTCTAGTGATAGTTGAGTTCTTTTCTGTATGTCACATTACTGCAAGGTTGTACTCTAGTTTCTGCCTGAAATCTCATCTTTAACTTTATTATTTATGAACTTTTTAAAGTGAAAAGAACCTATAACATGTCCCCGAATATCCATTCCACTCCGTATGTACAAGGCTCATTTTTTCCCCAGTGACATTTCCTTTTTATCAGCATCATAAATATACACTAATATTCATAATAGTTCTTGGAAAATCATTGTAACATTTTGTGGACAATAAAAGCAATGTCTTAGTAGTAGTGTGAATAATTTCCTTATTCCTCTTGGTTCTTCATTTATTGTAACTGGCTTTTGCAGCGTTGCTGAATTCTTTCTTCTTTTGCACCTCTTTATATTTGCTTTGAAATCAAAGTCTGTTCTTGAGGTGCTGAAGTGGTGTGGTGTATCTTAATATGAGAGGCTAAGATCTCATCTTGAGTATGTTTGGCATCCACAGGCCAGCTGTATGCACAAGCTCCTCCCTTATTTTTCAAAAAATCAAACATAAAACCATTTTGCAAGACTGGTGCCACTGATGAAAACAAAATTTAAATGTGATTTTGTAAATATGATTAGAGTCCTAGGATGATTTTTCAAAATATTCATGAAGAAGTCCCCCCCCTGCAAACAACACATTGGAATACATAGATATGGATAAAAACAGCGTTAAAAGTCCCATTCAAGGAGTGAAGAGCAAAACAACCCTCTAAACAATGATTTACTATTATTTGGTGACAAGATATCTTTAAAAAACCATATACATTTCTTAAAACACAACTTCAGTTAATAATCATTATCATTTGTTAGCATTTGCAATCCTTCATCAAATACAAATGTTAGAGCTATTAGTATGTTTATAATTAAATGGGATGTGTATGAAGGAAATTTTAAGCCATATATTTTGTGGGTTTTTTTTGAAAATTTTGTTCTACTGCAAGTAGCACAGAGACTATGGCTTAGCTTCTGTTGTCTGGTTTCTAGGAATGGAATTACTTCCAGCAGAGGAGTGCAACTTTCTCACCTCTTCCTCCCACTGCAACCTAAAATGCCCCTTGAAATGCTACTTTTGGGAAGGGGTTCCTTGTGCCCTGGGAGCAGCATTTTGGGTGGCATTTTATGCTGTAGTGGAAGGGGGGAGGTGAGAAAGTCTTGCTCCGTGGGCAAAAATCATTGCACTCTCAGAAACACTCTGGTTGATCCAGTCTTGTATTTGTCCTTAATGCCATATAGTTCCAATGGAACTGCTTTGTAAAACTTTCTGATATGAAAAGCACATACCTCTTGCACCAAGATATGTGATCCTAAGTATTTTTATTTGGTTTAAGTACCAGTGTGTTCAATAGAGCTTGCTCCCAAGTAAGAGTGTGTGGGATTGCAGCCTCAGTCTCTCTGAAGAAATTAACCTGGTTTAACATGCTAGCATGCCCTGTGGGCTGTGTTGAGAGTGAGTTGAATACTAGCTTATTGAAAAACTCAGAGTCAAATAGTGGGTAGATTGTTACTAAGTTTTACCAGGCAATACAGAAGCACATATTCCACTTGAAACTTGCAGCAGAGAAGCTGAATCCCATTTTGAATACCCCCCCCACTTCCTTAAGATTGGTAATTCCGCTTTGAGAGGGATAGGAACTGGGAAGTGGGGAAGTGCTTACAAACTCACAGAACTTATAAACACTGCTAGTCACTTGGTCCACTATTGCTAAACCAAATGGTGCTGAGCCAAAATTGATTTGAGATGACACAATTTATTGTTAATGTATATTGAGCATTTGTTTTAACAAGTAGCACTTTAGTTACATCACTATTATTGAAAGTATTACTTATTTTACTTAATTTATGCCCCACCTTAGTTGTATGACTATTACTGAAAATATTATTTATATATTATTTATTTTACTTAATTTATACCTCACCTTTCTCCCCAATGGGGACACAAAGCAGCTCATATCATTTTCTTCTCCTCCATTTTTAACTTCATAACAATTCTGTGAAATTGGTTAGACTGAGTATGTGTAACTGGCCAAAGGTCACCCAGCAAGCTTCCATGGCCAGATGGGGATTTGAATCCGGGTCTCCCAGATCTAGTCTTACACTCTAACTGCTACACAGCACCGGCTGTCAAAATATTCTATCCCATCTGTTTACAGTATTAAGTCAGACATATTGTAAGCCTACTCCAGTTTATGGTAGACAGTCATATCAATGGAACAAATTAGTCATGATTAAATCTTACTAACTTTCAGTGAAATGACTGCAGTCCTACATAAAGTTGCTTCTGAATAACTTACATTGAATTGATTTTTTTTTAAAAGAAATGATGCCTAGGATTGGGCTGTTGGTCTTGAATAATAATAATTGAATAATTAGCTAAATTTGAGTCTGTATCAACTTCCCCCAAAGTCTTTATGCATTTATGTGTGTGGTTTGGGAAAATAATCTACAATCCTTAGCAGTTAGGGAATAACATTACAGCATTTCTGTTTTGTTTGGCACTGTTGTTTAAGAGAAAATGAGTTGAGCAGAAGTATGCATGTTTAATAAGAAACCCATCTTGGTAGCCTTACAGCCTTTGAGCTGGTTTCCTCTTTTACATCTTCCTTGAGTTAGTAAAACAAGCAGCAAGAAATTAATAACCAGCAGAATAGAGTGATTATTAACTCAATATTCTGTTACTTTATCCATTTTAAGAAGATCTGGTAACCATCTTTATTTGGAATGAGCAATGTTTGAGGAGTCCAACAGTTTCAGCTAGCCTTAGCAGTTGACCATGCCCATAAGCCAAGACAGTGTCTCTTAAGCACAGCACAAGCTTGGAGCTGGGAAATCATCACCATAGTTATGCTGAGTGTCTCAAGTGCTTCACATAGCTTTGGAAGTATGGTACAACTCCTGGACTTCCTCCCAAGCTTGGAGCTGGGGATGATCTTCAAGCTATAGGGAAGAACAGAGACTTGTTTGTCTTGCTCTGGCAAATGCATTTATGGCATTGTGATAATGTTACATTGTTTGGGGACTACTTCAGAGATAAAATTCTACCCAAGTGCTCCATGGCAATAGTAATGACTATACAGTGACAGGCTTATAATGAACAACTCTCTTCCAAGATACGGGAGATACTGATATTGATGTATATGTGCCTACATATTTTTTAAAAAAGATAATTTTTAGAGGTGGATGGATGTGAATATGATTCATCGTCCATTTGTCTGATGAAAAGCAAGCACTTGTCGAAGAGCAATATGGAGTCACTGTGTCCCAAACAAACTTCATCTTAAGTGGAGACTTTGGCAGCTTTCACCCATATTGGCTAATGCACTTACAATGCACTTTAGCAATCGCTTGCAACTGGATTTTCTTGTGTGAAAGCAGCATCAGTGTGCATTGTTATGTGCAGATATCTAACTTATGATTTGTGAAAGGAAATAACAACATTATCGGTGGTGGTGGAAAGTGCCGTCAAGTCACAACTGACTTATGGCGACATCTAAAGTTACCTTTCCTACATGGAAACTCTTAAGAGCAGCAGCCACTTCTGTGTAAATATTATTGCTATGTTGTCTTCTCTCTGTCTGGGTTTCCACTAATACAGTTTTGGACAAAGATGTCTGGTTGTATTTCAGCAGTATTACACACTTCTCATTGTGTCTTTTAACTTACATTTTAGATAGTATTTACTTAAGGGGTGTTCTGAGATACAGACAACTGGTTCTTAACATGATTGGACTACCCTCTGCAGAGGGACTCATTGGGCACATTCTCTATTATAACTTAGAGAACAAATACAAAGAGTTTTGTTTAGCCAGGTCTTTGTCTGATGAGTGTGCGGTGTATTCTGCTGCCTCACTGTCCTTTTGCCATTATTGCTTTTTAATTGCCGTTCTGGATTTTATTTTTTGTATGTTGCCTGGAGTGTATTTGGGGAATAAAGGCAGGATAGAACTACCTATATTTGCCCTTGTTTTGGATTTCCTGTATTGAGCAGGGAGTTGGACTAGATAACCTCTGACAACCCTTCCAACTCTGTGATTCTATGAAATATAATAAGCTCTCATGACTAGCAGTCCTTCTGAACAAACTTAATGCTGAATGGAAAGTGGCAGAATGTGATAGTAAGTTACTATCACTGTTTAGGGAGGATCTCTGATCATTAATAGTATTTCTTACAGAAAATCTGTGTAACTGTCATCTTAGTTTGCATGTTCATGCTCAGATACTGATAGGAGTAAGGTTCTTGTTTGGTGTGTTTGTGAAAAGCTCTGCTTAGAATGTGAGGGTAGCCTTGTATATATTATGAGAGGTTTTTATGGTGTTTGAGGTTGCACTTGAGGATACATAGAAGAATGTGACATTCATTTCAACCTTCATTTTTTAAAAAATCAACCAAATACTCCTTTTGAAGTTGGATATTTTATGATGAGTGTTTCTGAGGAAATTATCTATGATAGGAGGTTGTCTCAATCAAGGAGATAAAGGGTTTTTTTGTTGTTAATGAAATCTGTAGTTTAACTAGTGAGGGATGTGAAGAATGCCTATAATAAGAAAGGATTCTGATTAGAAGAGGATGTGTAACAGATGCTTTCATTATGCTACCATGTAGAGGTGATTAAAACACCTTCTTTAATCATTTTGCAATACTGGATCAGTAACTATTTAAAACCAAATTTTATCCTAATATCTCTCTACTGACTTACACCAAGGACACATTTTTATAATAATTAGACTTCTTTCCTGCAGTTTTGTAATTTTGAGCTTTGCTAAGATATTAAAATTGTTGCTAGGTACTTATACTAATGTGAGTTCTGAAAAGCAGATGTGAATTTGTAAATATGCTTGATTTTTCTTAAAAAGGTGTATGACAGAACATTTACAGTACAATCCTGTGAAGAGGGTTCTGCAGTCTAAATATGTTTACTTCAAAAGGCTTAGGCTGGAATAACCCTGTATTTTCTTGTATACATTTTAATGCTGATTATTCAAAGGAGGGCAGGGCAGTGTACATAATTTTCCCTTCCACCATTTTATCCACTGTGAGGTAGGTAGACTGATGGAGTGACAGGCCCAAGCTTCGTGGCTGTGGGTATGTGAGATCCCAAGTGCTTTTTTTTGTTTAAACAGACAAGGGAGGGAAAGTACTGGTACTCATATGTAAAGTTCTCCACGAATTCACTCCAGTACTTGGGAGAGCCCCCGCCCCCACCCAAGGTTCTGGTACTTATTGCTGGTAAGTTCCCCCCTGTCACACCAAAGCCCTGGAGGTCCCAGTCTAACACTCTGACCATTATTCTGGCTCTCAGCATAGAATTACACCGTAAAAATAATCTTTAAACAAATGTCCAGTTGAAGAAACAAAAACACTCCAATACCATTTAGATTGCTTCTATATTTAATTCTTAAGTACTGTTAATGACTAAATCCTTGTGATCTAATTGAATCTTAAAACTAAAACCTCTGTCTTATGTATACTGTATTAATGGGTGGTGGTGATAATGGTGGTTGAGTGAGAGTTACATTCAGAAAAGCAAGTAACGGAATCAAAGCCTGGCTGGCTGTCCCAGTGTCCCCTCTCACATTTTTGGTGCTGTATATCAGGTTACCAGGTTCACCAAAGGGGCATTCACTATTTTAAGAGCAAGGGATTCTCATACACACTTTCTTTCACAGTGATTGTTGGAGAACATGTATGCATATTAATGCAGGAAGCAGTCATATGTTATGTGCAGACATTTGTTTGATGTTGTTCACATATATTTGATTACCAGGCTGTTTCAAGAATAGTGCAACCTATTCTTGTGCTGAAATATCTCTCATACTTTTACGCCTTCCCCTAGTAAATTCTACTTCCACCTCCACACTTCCAGTTTTTGGATTCTAATCCTATTGTGGGGAAGCTGAGATGCAAAAGAATTCTGATCCCTATCCTCTGTTGCGTAGTCAAATTATAAATTGAGCCTTTTTGCCTTTGACATCAGGTCATACATTCAGTGCAAAAGTGGAGGTATTGGCTTGAAGTACAGTCAGATTTCATTTTAAACCAAGTAACTTTTTAAAAGGCTTAACATTTTTTCTAAAATGAAAAAAATCTCCAGTATTTTAATTCCTTTTGAAAAATGTCATTTTTCCTTACACTGTTGCTCAGGTAGTACTGTTTCATCCTTCTATTTAAGAATCCCTTTCTATCTTCCAGCCCCCTCCCCCCCAGATGCCATGACATCAACCAGCTACTGTTGGAACTATGTTTACTATTGATACCCTCCTATTTACTATTGATACCCTCCTATTTACTATTGATAAGTCTATTTTCTGCAGCTTTTTAAAAATATGGGTGTTTGTAACATCTGAATAAAAAACGTTTGCATCTTCTCCTATGGAAAGGCAAACAAATTATTTGAGGCACTATAGAGAAAGAGCATGCAGAGAACGAGAAGTATGGGGCACTATCATATTCTGTTTCCCCCTTATAGCTCCCAAACCATATTTGCAACCAAATCCTATGCATACTTGTTTAGCCTAGCTAAGTCCAACAGAGCTTACTCCCAGTATGTGCTCATGCCTGAGCCTCCAGGAATTGGGTAAGTAAGAAATACAGCATCTTTATGTAACAGAAGAATAGCTCCTAAGTTGAACTTAGGCAACAGTGTCTCTGTAAAAAGGATTTTTAAATTGCTTTGTTGCATCCTTCCTCCTTTCCTTTGTAGAGCAATAACATCATAGTTATTTTATATAGTGATGGCCACAAGCACAGACAGCTTTAAAAGAGGATTAGACAGATAGTTGGAGGACAGGTCTATCAGTGGCTTTAAGCAATGGTGACTAAAGGGAAGAACATCCACATTCAGATGCAATAAACCTCTGAATACCAGTGCTAGGAGGCAACATCAGGGGAAGGCCTTCGCCTCTATGTTCTGTTGTTGGCTCTCCATAGTAACTAGTTGACTGCTGTATGAAGTTGGACTAGACCATTGGTCTGATCCAGTTCTTAAGTTCTTACATCCGTAAGAAAATGGGGAGAAGGATAAGTTTAAAATTAAAAAAGAGAATGAACAATGTCCTCTGGACATATTTGCATTCCAGTTCTTACACTTCTGTAAACAAAGCTGCTTGCATGAACTTTCACATTTTATATTTTCTGCCCTGATCAAAGCATGTTGAATATTTTATTTTGCTTAGGATGTAAGGCATGTTTTTCCTTCTCCACTCTATGCTTATTTACTTCTGATTTGCCCTCTCCTTAGAAGGCTAAAGGAAAAATAGGCACCTTTTGGAAAAGCATGTTTATGCAGAGAATTTTAGCCTTGTGATGGTTAATGTTTCTTTGGAAATTTTGGTTTCTTCTAATGCAGAAATTAAATTTATGCTACTCTTTTTTTGGTCTTCCTAATAATTGGCTTTTATGCCATGAGGCTATTAATTGCTACTCTCATTGGAATGCTGTTTCCTGAAAACTATTATTAGTTCCATGATTGAGAAAGATGTGAACAGCTGCTGAATTTTCAGATTGAGGCACTAGAGGGGTGGGTCTGTTTGGAGTCTCAGAAGTAGTAAGTGCAGGACCTTAAGTGGAGCCATACTGGACTTTACTTTGACAGTTGCTGATGGTAGTGAATAGAGCCACTTGTTATAGACTTTCCTTGCCTCTGCCTCTTCTCATTGTTCTCTTTTATTTCACCTTCATTTCTTGTTGCCAGATGTCTTGAAAGGCATGTATCACAAAGGTTTTGAAAGTGTCATTTAGCTCTTCAAACTGGATTTTTAAAAAGTGCCATCTCTTAAAAAAATGGGTGGATGAGGCCTTTTTTTGTTCTAAAATGTTGAGTGTTTTATAGCCTTGAAGGTTTTCCTCTCAGGATGTAACAGGCATATCAGTCCACTCACGATGTAACAGGCATGTGTGCTGACATTCAGAATAAGTACTTAACATTTTAAGAAACTGATGTGTATATTCTTGTTGTAGATGGTAAATTCCAGTTTATATATAAACATAACAACTTTTATAGTGTGCCTCTGCATATTACATTGTTCTTTTTAATGTTCTTTTATTGGGTTTAGCATTGGATTTACATTCTGTTGGTGCATTATTATTGGAAGGAAGATTAAACGTTTCCCAAATATTTATATGATGTCTTCCCCCTAATAACTTTCTGTGAGATGGCAGATAATCTTATCCTAATTATTAAGGTGATACCTACTGAATAGTGCAAAATGGCATGTAAATAAAACAGTGTTGTGATTGTAATACCAAATGTTGAATGCCAGTTATTTGTTCAATATTAAAGTATTCTTCCAATATAGACTTAGTAATGAGACTTTGGCTGTAATACTGAGAACACTTTCTTGAGAATCAGCCCGAGTGAATAAACTGGGATTAATTTCTGAGTAGACTTGACCTGACCTGGATAGCCCAGGGTAGCCTGAACTCGTCAGCTCTTGGAAGCTAACCAGGGTCGGCCCTGGCTAGTATTTGGATGAGAGACTTCCAAGGAATACCAGGGCCTTGATGCAGAGGCAGGCAATAGCAAATCACCTCTGAATGTCTCTCTCCTTGAAAACCCTACAGGTTCACCATAAATCAGCTGTGACTTGCCAGCAAAAACAAACAAACAAAAAGACTTGCTTAGGATTGCTTCTTTTGTCACCTTAGGTTCGATACTTCAATCAAGGTTTGCCATTTCTGTGGTCTTCCTATGTCCATGGCATAATTAGCATTGAGAAGTGGGAAGAGAGGCAGAGGGCAGTTTACTTAAACAATAATTTTTTAAAATGGTTGCATACTTATTTGAATATAGTAGTTCCTTTTCGAAAATTTCTTGTTACCTTAACGGTACTTTGTTTTTCTTTTAGGCTGTCAAGAAAACCAGAGTGTCATGGAGGTTAGAGTAGTATTTCCTAGCCTCTGTGTTCCAACCCAAAAGTGTTGCAAAGCTTGTAAAAGTGGGCTCCGGACAGTAACAGTTTTATTGATTTGCAAATGCTCTGTGTTTTACGTGGGTCACCATGCCAAGTAAATTTGGACTTGTGAGTTGCCATACCAAAAAGTTTGGGAATAGGGTTCCCCTCCCCCAGGTACCAGTGGGTTCCCCTCCGCTTTTGGAGGCTCCAATCTGCTGCTGGCCAGCAGGGGAAACCCCACCCCCAAACAGGGAAGTCGTACACAATGTCCCTGATGCAATGACATCACCTGGAAGAGATGTCATCACGTTGCTGACATCCGGGGGGGGGTGACACTAGTTTTTGGGCAAACTCTATGGTGTTGAAGGCAAAAAGCCATAGAGTTTTGCCCCAAAACTAGAGTGTCATCCCCTGAGGTCAGCAACACGATGATGTTACTTCTGTGTTACATCATTTCACGCATGGCAGAAGATCTTGGGAAGGACCTGGCAACCCTGTTTGTGAACCACTGTGGTAATCTGACTGGAATCTAGGAGACCCAGGTTGTAATCCCTGCTCTGCCATGGAAGCTTCCTTGGTGACATTGGGCCACTCACATACTCAGCGTAACCTACTTCACAGTGTGGTAGTTATGAGGACAAAAGTGAAGTAGAGTGGAGACAATGATGTAAGTCACTTTGGGTCCTCACTGGGAGAAAACCAAGATATAAATGTCCAAATAAAATAAATAAATTTGATGCTCTTGTTTATTTAAAATGGACCAATGACAAGGGAAGAAACAGGGCTGCTAGTAGCCCCTTGTGCCAGAACTTGAGAACTGTAGAAACTTTAAATTCTCTGTTTATGGGTGTGAAACTGATTTGGTTAATGCATAGAATTAGCATGTTTGACATATTTAAAAAGATTTATATTTTAAATGCCATAGTTTTTCTAAGAAACCCTACAAATATACCCAGTAGTTGAGAGAGACTTGCAAACTGCTACACCTTAAGCAGCCCTTAGCACATGTGTATTAATTTTTATCACCTGAGAGGTGGAGGGGGAACAAAAGTTGAAGGTGGAAAATAGATTTTATAGCAAACAAAAGGAAGTGTGTATATATATATATATATATATATATATATATATATATATATATATATATTTTGGACAGAAACATTCTTATATAGTCACAATGGGTAGGCCTGTCAGCATATTTGGATAGCAAGTTGATTTTAGAACACCAAAAACACTGAACTCATGTTCACTTTGGCAGCACATATACTAGCTCTAATAATTATATTTTCATTAAACTCATTGTAACAAATTACTTGTTGCCAAAATTCTCATTTAAACAAATTATTTAAAATATTTTGTATATGGCTATAGCATGCATGTGAACGATTGTTCTCTAATACTGTCTATGGTCTTATAAAAAAATTCATACTGCAAAGTTTGAGTAAAATCTTGGCTTAAAGAACAATTCACTCATTCCAACACAGAATCCCCCTCCCAAGAAGTTCCCCCTCAAGTGAATCCCCAAATATTCCAATTTATCCACTGGAAAAATTATAACAACAACAACTTTGCCCCCCCACCGGTTAGCACGACAACTCCTTCACTGCTGGCACACAAAGAAACAGCCCAGCATAGAACTGGGTTTGTTTCCCCACTCCTCCACTTGCACCTGGCAGGATGACCTTGGGCAAGCTGTAGTTCTGATAAGAGCTGTTCATAAAAAAGAGCAGTTTCTGTCAAGAGCTCTCTCAGCCCCACCTACCTCACAGGGTGTCTGTTGTGGGGAGGGGAAGGGAAGGGAGTTTGTAAGCCGCTCTGAGACACCTTTGGGTAGTGAAGGGTGGGGTATAAATCCAATCTCTTCTTCTCTTCTTCTAAATGCTGAGGCACATGGAACGCTGTAACCTTCCCACTGAAGCGGTACCTATTTATCTACTTTCAGTTTCTTGCTTTCAAACTGCTAGGTTGGCAGGAGCTGGGGCCAGAGACTGGAGTTCACTCTGTCACATGGCACTAGGGTCACATGGCACTAGGGTCTCGAACTGCCGAACTACAGACCTTCTGGTCTGCAGCTCCATGTCTTAACCTCTAAGCCACTGCGGTCCTTCTAACATGGCTACTCATCTGGAATTATCGTTCTATTAAACGTTTTAGTATTTTCGCATAGAGTTTAAGAAGGAAAAAACAAAGTCAGGATACTTTGCATCCTTTTGATGAAAAGTAAGCATCCCTTAGTTTTCTAATAAACTGCCAACTAGACGGAAGCTTTATACAGGTACAGTTGCTCAGTGCTTAGCAAATATGGAAACCAGCCTTCTTGAACTGACAAAGTTATATAACATGAATAGTGGCTGTTGAGTTGAGATCAGCCAGTTGTGCAGATTTATGTCCACCACCACTGGCAAAGTTTGCATTGAGTATAATATTTTTTTCATTTTTGACTTAAAACAAGATGGATAAGTATGTCTTAACGGTCTAATTGGAATTTCTACTGAGTTTAACTGTATTTAGCTCAATCTGAGTATGTATAGGATTGCAACATAAATTAAGGCTATACCAGACTAAAAATGTTAAAGGTTGCTTACTGCATTATCTGACTAGTGCAGTATTTCATAAGTACGTGGAAGGCTTTCAGGTGATGTACAGGCATTGCTAAATAATGTAGGATTACTTGCTGGCTCTAGCTGGCCTTGAGGTGTTTGTAAACTAAGCATTCATGGGATCCTGCAAAGGATCTTGTCAGACTTGATGTGGTAATTACTTCTGATGTAGCTAGGACTTGAAGTCAGACTTAGGAGTCATGTGTCTATGGCATAGATTAGTAGCTACGCTGTGCTTTTGTACATAGAAAAGCCAGTCACTTTGCTTAGGGGATGAAAGGAAATTGTACAAAATTACTGAAATCCCTGCAGGAATTGTTCATGTTGGAATATAACAACAGACTATGTTTGTTTTAGGATAATTGGCTGCTTGTACCCTGAATTGAAATACAAGAGAGTCAGCCAGAAACAAAACATTATACAGTCAGCATGAAAGTGAGCTTGCATGGGCAAGGACTGCGGGCAGAATCTGTCACTTGGAACTTGTGCCAACTTTGGCAGTAGATTTGAATGGCTGTTTATTTGTCATGCACTACAATCAACAGTTCTTGAATATACAACCACTATTTTTTAGCGTGTTACAAACTCAGGACTTGTGGGATCTCAATATTATTTTGGCCATTGAGGTTCTGTGCATGTGGTCCTTCTGTGCCAAGATATTTGCTTTCAGTATTGTGCAATATAACGGTTTGGAATGTGGTACTGCATGGAGCTTTGGGTGTCGTGTCCTAAAACCTATTTTGCTGGCTTAGCAAGTCTAGAAATCAGGCCACTTATAACCTGAATTTCCAGAGCATAGTTAGGTGAGGAATCAAGGAACTAGTCAATTGGTCATTATGGTTGTTACCAAAGAATTTCTAACAAATGATAGAAATTGGATTTATTTTCTCAATGTTCAAATTTTTGAATTTTTTAAATATGGCATAGTTGGAAACTAATGCTGCAGTCCTAAGCACAGTTATACCCTTCAAATTCATTGACTTTAGTGGGCTTTCTGTTTAGAATTGCACTGCAAGTGTGATATCCTGCTGCTCTATTTAAGCTGAGGCAAGGAATAAGCTTCCTTTCTTCCCTGCCCCGCCTTAGTAGAAAAAAACCTCTTTGAGTTGGTAGTATACTGCTGTTTATGCCAGTTAGTGTAATGTTGGAAATGTACTTAACCACTCATGCCAAAGTTCTGAATCAGGCAAATGTGATAATTGAAGCTATAATTTCTTGGCAGTTTGTTTCCTTGCTTCTTGAGAAATGGAACAGTAATTATGACTGAGAGGATTTTATAACCAGCTGTGCAAGAGGGCTTGTTTGATAACAAGGTGGAGTTTTCTTCTTCTAAATACTTTGCACTTGCTTAAGGACAAAGATTGACAAAAGGTGATATGGAAAGCCATGTAATGGTGGCTGCTTTGGTACTGCTGAGAATCTTATCTTTTGAAAGAACTACACTGTGCCCTAGTTGGAGTCATCTGAGAATTGAAGGGACAGAGTAGCACCTGAAAGCCTATGGAAAATTTCTTTGCAGTGTTCTTGCTCTTTATGGCAGGATCCTGAATAATTACCTTTTTCCTGAGCATGCATTACCATTTTGAATGTCACTAGTAAGTGGTGTGAAAAATGGTGGCTGGTTCAGTCACAAACTGTTCTTTCCATATAATGTATATACTGCCATTTGAAATATGCACAGGGAATTTTCTTCAAAGAAACTCAGTTATTCAGTGGGAAATATAGCTAAGTTAGTAATGCTTCCAGTGTTGCTGCATGATATTTATTTCTTTTGAAGAAACAAATTGATTAACTTGGAAAAATGTTTGTGTTCTAAAAAGATGGAAGGGTAGTCATATCATGACGAATCAAAGCTAAAACTGCTTTGAATTTCCTCTTCTGGGAGGCAGTGGGCCCCCTGAAACAACATTGGGAAAAGGAATTTGGAGGTCTGCAGCAGAAGGGGGAACTGGTCCATGGTAATCCATGGCTTTAGCTGTGAATTACATTTGAACCAAGTGTTGTTTTATGAATTATTTTTAAAGTAAAAGCTTGAAAAAGTTTATTCTTATTGTGAGCAGCTTGCGTGTTTCAGATCTGTAGGAAAACATACAGAGACATGTTAGGTAGAAAATTTTCTGGTGTTTTATTTTTCCTTGAAAAAAACCCCGTTTCTAAAGGTTCATTGTTTCATAAAGTTAATGACACTCATATTTCATAAAATTAATAATATTTTAATCATTAACTTTTTATTAATATTTTAAATAATGGAATGGAACAGAGTACACAACCATTCAAGGTACATAGAAATGCAAGACAAACTACAATACAAGAGAACAACATATAATGGAGGAGATTTGAAAGTGATAAACTGTATACAAAATAGACCTTAAGTAAGGAGTAGTGCATTACTAAGAATACAGAGTTACTAAAGGTATCGAGGATTGTAGCACGATTAGCCCACATAGAAAGTAGGTGTTTGAAAGATGTAAGAGGAAGTTAAATGAAAAGTAATTTTAGATAGACCTCCTTGTATGGTCAGACATCATTGGACATTACAAACTCTAGAAATGGGAACCATTTTTGGGAGAAACAAGTTTGTTTAGGGAGAAGTTCTGTCTGTCGAATGTGATCCGTAATATTTTCCATTATAAAGAGGTCCCAAACTTTATTGAACCAGTGATCAATGTTGGAGCAAGTTGGGACTTCCATCTTGATGCTATACAGGTCCTTGCTGCAACTATAAGACTCAAAATTAGGTCATGTTTGATAGGTGGAATGGTTAGGTCTTGCCAAAGATTGAGGAAAAGAACCTCTGGAGCAAATGGGATCATGTATCCAGTGATGTTATGAATTTGGGAAAGTACTTCTTGCCAAATGGACTAGATGGCTGAACACATCGGTGAGTGAGCTGAGGAATAGAATGCCAGTTTACAAGGAGTAAGATGCCATTGGGTGAGGATTTTTAGGATTGTAGCTTTGTGCTGATGATTGGTGAATTTAATTTGTGATGATGACCAGATCTGGTCCCATAGTTTCTGTGATTGTGACATTACAATCCGATTGCCATTTCTTGCGGAAGCACAGTATGGTGGTATTTTCAAGATGTAACATAAGTTTTAGAGATCATCCCTTTTGATGAGTGGCCTTTGTTCTCCAGCAGACACTCAAATGCAAGTTTGGTGTTAAGCTGAGGAAGTGCAGGATGGATTCATGATAATGCATGGTTGAGCTGAAGATAAAAGAACCATGGAATGGGGTGTCTCAGTTTTTGTTCCAAGATTTGTTTCAGTAGTAAACCCGTTGAAGATGTGATGTTGGTTATTCGTGTTAGGTTAGCCTGTCTCCAGATTTTAGCCACTGCAACGTCATTTCCTGGTGGAAACCAATTTTGGAATAGAAAAGTAGATTATATCTTTGATAGAATTTTGAGTCTAAGACTGTCCCAGATCTTGAGTATAGAAGTGAGGAAAATGTTGGAATGGACTGCTGCGGGATGTGACTATATTCGGTTCCAGATGACTTCTTGGATAGTCATAGGCAAGATCAGAGGACCCATGGAGCAATAATAATTATTTGATGGCATTGCCAATATAATATTCAGCAAACTTGGCAATTTCAGAGTTGTAATTAATGTTTTCCCAAGATTAGCCTAAAGAATTGTGTGAGGAAATGCAAGTATATTTTGCGGATTTGTAAACGTGTTTTTTTTTTTTTGGGGGGGGGAAACCAAAAATATGTACAAATTTTAAAAACTAAGTTATGAATTGATCTGTAGCTGTGCATTTCAAATCAAAACCACAGTTAAAATTTCTGGAAGGGGTATTATTATCATCAGTCTGATATTAAATTATTAACAAGTAATGGGAGTGATGCTACAAAAACTGGTATGCCCCAGTGACCTCCATTTTGTTAAATTTTGTTGAAACAGATGACTGAACAACCACATTCAGGCCATGTCATGGCTTTGGGTGTGCTAAAATTAGTATGTCAACTATTTTCAGTTCCCTTAGTTTTGTTTTTAATTTGAATGTAAGGGAGTACATGCTATATTGTCTTTAAATTTTACAAGTATTTTTCCAATAGAAAAATTTCCACATAAAACTTTGAATTTCTGTAAATACTAGTGACAAGGCCTGTTGCGTGTGCCGATGCAACGGGTGCTAGCCAGACCACCTGTGGAGGCCTGCCCCCCCTTGTCTGTTGGCACGTGGAGGGCGAGGCCAGACCCCCCCCCATGCAGCCCCCCAGTCTCGGAGCAGCAAGGAAGGTAGGCTGTCTCCTGGCTCGGGCCAGCCAGCTCCGTTGCCCTCCCCAGCTACACGCGCCCCGTGAGGCCAGGTCCGCCACCTCCTCTCTGCTGCGCAAGGTGCGGCTTGGCCCAGTCGCTTCCCGGGGGGGAGGCACTGTGGTGAGGGAGGCCGGCCTCGAGCCAGGGCCCGCAGCTTAGCTGCCGGAGCATCCGCCCGGTCCGGTGGCTGGAGTCAGAGTGGGGCGAAGCGGTGACATGCTGGCTGTGTGGGCAGGACAGAGCTCACACAGCCAGGCACACCAGCCAATGGCCAGGCCCCAACTATGAATGGCAGCCCCCGCGGCCAATCTATTTTGCCGCGCATTTTCGCCTTATTTGGGCATGCCAGGCGACCACTATCCTTTTATATATAAGGAAAGGATAACATTTGAAGTACCCTTGATGTATGTTTCCTAATCAAATATTGCTGTTCAAGTATTTTATGCTATTGGGACATAAAATCAACATAGGATAAATATGGTAAATCGCTATATTATGTGACATTTTCCAGTGCTTAGGGCGTTGGAAAATTTTCTAGAAATTTTCCAATTCATATTTTTTCCCCTAAAAAAGTTACAGGAAACTGCTTTATGAATGCCACATAGAGTGTCCATGCTGCATAGGGAATTTCTATGCCAAAAATTCCTTGCTGGCAGTGATTTAGGATATATTTGTTTTAGCACTCGTGGTGGTAGTGAAATCACTATTTTGCATAATGGGAACTAGAAAGACTTGGACTGCAAGCTTAAGCAGGCTTTCTATGGAAGTAAATTCTATGAAAAGTAACTATGCGGATGGATTGCAGTGTTGATATTTCAAGTTTTTCCAAGCTTGTGTAAGAAGCTAATAATTGTGCAAGAAATTAATGTTGGCATGCTCCTGCTATAAGTTTAGGAGATGTAGTATCGACTTTCAAATATTTTTCTTTCATTTTTCTGTTTTTATCATGGCAGGTAAACACATAGTGTTTGATATACTTGGAAAACAGCACATAAAATAGGAATAATTGCTTTTAATATGTTTGCATAGTGACAGTAAAAATGTCGTGGGTATATCCACTGCAAACCGCTCCATCTGTGGACTTTCTAGAGCAGGACTTTTCCTCCTTTAAACCCCCTAATATTTCAGTTTTTGGAGACCAGTTGGCCTGAGGAAGAGCATGGGGGCATCATGGGGGGGGGAGAGTCTTCAGTGGGAGTGGGAATCAGTGGAAAACACTGACTCCTCTTCCACAAAAAGAAGTGCTGTACAGTTTGAGAAACTGCATAGTTGGATATGTGCCAGTACATCCAAAAGCATTCTTGCAGTAATTCCGTGGTTCTGCTAACCCCATATTTATGTGAATAATTCCACTGTAGTCCATATTACTGCTTTTATAGCTGTGGCTTGCTTATACGATCCTTGAACTTACTTTGCCACTCTTTTTTCTGGATGCTGGAGATCCAGGGGCAGTACACACTAAATTGCTTCATAACCTATTTATGACAGCTGCATGTATGGGATTAGGAGCAATAAAGCAGCATTATCAGCTGGCAATTGTTAAAGGGTTTGTCCTCTCTGACTCATGCATGGGGCTGGGCTCAATTGTTGTTCTGTAAAAGCTCTTGCAAAAGTCAAAGACATGTTATCTGAAAGAGTATGACTGGATTTGTGTCTACATGTATAGCAGGAAATACTGCTAACAGTAAAGATTTTTGTCTAAACAGTTCTGGCTTCAATGATCAGGCAGAGGCATCTTCATAACTATGCTGACAGCTTTTAATTTACAGCATTAACTGCTGTTCTATTTAGAAGCTGACTGAAGTATCATAGACTTGGTTCCTCAGGCAAGTATTTTGTAGTGTTTTAGTTTCTCTCTCTGTCTCTCATAAAAAGATTCTGATTTGTTGATAAATTATCTGATGTCTCTATATCTGATCTTGTAGTTAGCATTGTTGAATATCACATTTGTTGCTGTATGTGTAACCCATCGGTTAATATAGCTAGTAATGTGGTAATGTAAAATACTTAAACATTAATTCTCACATCTTTAGTTTGTAGGCAGAATCAGAAAAAAACCCTCTTCCTTGGTGATCTCATTTGTTGACATGGAGTACTAATAGGTTTGCCTGGAGATCTCCTGCTATTACAACTGGTCTCCAGGTGACAGAGATCACTTCACCTGAAAAAAATGGCCACTTTGGAAGGTGGACTCTATGGCATTATATATCCCATTGAAATCCCTCCCTGCCCTCCTCAGGCTCCACCCCCCAAAATCTCCAATTATTTCCGGGTCTGGAGCAGGCAACCCTAAGTACTAACTACCTTGATGATTCACTGTTTTGCCACTTTTCTCTTTTGTTGTATAATATTGCTGATGTTGCCTGTAGACTTTTGGCATGTCTTGGATATGTTTCAAAGGGCAGTGCTGGTTAGAGCCATCTGTAGTTCATTTGCCATCCTACAGGAATTTGCGTCAGCACTATAATACACTTTAGGACTATAGGACTGGGACCATGATGACTTTCCAAGGACAAAGCTACTGGCTACTTTCTGCTGTGCTTAGTTGCTATCAGTGTGTGTGGTCAGAGAGCAGTACTGCAGCTACCACTTAACAGAGGTCAAGTGGCCAAAGCAGCCTCTTGGTCCTATAACGCCCCTAATTTTGGCCTGGCTCTTCAGTCAGAACTACTTGAGTAAATACTTAATTGCTCTCAGATTGCCTATTCCTGCTTATCCACAAGTTGTACCAGCTTGCTGGCTCAGTTGCTTATCTGCTTTTCTGCAAGCTCTGGTAGTCACAAAGTAATATGTTTTGCTTCTGGCACTGCGCTGATAGGTACGAGTCTGAAGAAGGTCAAGATTTCCATCTTAAAAAATGCAGATGGAAAATATCATGAATTTATTTACACACTGTTGTTTTTGGTGTGTGTAGATAAATGTTAATAAGGGTTTTTTAATGCTTCATGTGATCTATGTGTGGAGCAGAGTTTGTTCTCCCTCACTGTTCTGGACACCAGGTAGAATTTTAAAAATGAGCTTGTGGTTCTGAAGGCTTTTTCCTAGAAAAATGAAGGCCTTTTTTGCATATGTTTCCCTTCTCTCTGTGCATGTAAAAGAGCTAGTTTTGGCTGCCTTTCTTTGCAGACTTTTGATTAATCTTTGGAGAACAATTTTAAAAATAGGTCACATGATGACGTTTATATAAAGATGAATGTTTTGTTTTATGCAGACAGTGCAAATTCTCCCTCATCAGACAACATTTGCATCACACTTGGTCTGGTTTTGACCATCTGATGTACACTTACATTACTAGAGAATTCAGAAGAGTGGTGGTAGTGGGAATTACGATGATGGAAATGAAACCAAGTTTGCACATCCCTACAAACAAGCCAGTAGTCACAATATAACATAGGAGTGTATGGGAAAGCATAAAGCAGCAGAGAACGAGCTTTGTAAGCAATATGAACCAACATGATGCTCAATAGTAGCGAGGTATCTTGCTGTGCAAGCGTGGATTTAAAATAATCATGGTCCCAGTAGGTGAGTAGGCTGTAGTGCATCTATGCTTGGCAGAGGAAGATCAATGGTTGGGTCTCTGCTTGTCTGACATTTGTTCAGTGGTCTTGAACAAGTCATCCCAGCATATCTCAGAAAGTATGTGAGATCTACAACACCTTTAATGGAAAAGTTCTAGAAATGATAAATATCAACAGCAGTGCTATCTTAAAGAGAATAATCTTGTGGAAACTTTTGAACAATGACAAATATTATTGCCCATGATCGGTCAGGAAGTGAAGTACAATATCAACAGTAACAAACATCAAGTAAACTTGAACTTGAAGCTGTCAAACTACTAGCATGCAAGCGGTATAACTGGAACAATAGAATGTTCACATAGTATTCAAAATAAGGATTAATAAGGCAAATGAAAATAGGTAAATGGATAGAAGCTTCTTGGAGCTTCAGTTAATTAGTAGGCTATTATGCAGTGACGCTTAACGGATATTATTGTTGCATGTAGCATAATCATACAGTGTGCCTATTTTGGTCTCAGTATAATAGGAGTGAAGTATATTGTAGTAGTTTTAACACAGATCAACAATACTTTATTTTTAGAATGGTTTAGAACATTCATAGAAATGTAAAGCAAACACTTAGGCATCAACAAAGCTGTATTATATAGCTACAGGATCCTGGATAGGGTATGATTGGCTGTAGACTAAGTATCCAAGACTGTACTAGGCCTTAGAGGCAAAAGGGAGGAATATTTTATTCTCTATGGCTGCATCAACACATCATTAGATGTTGCTCAATAGTGGTAATTCAGAATTGGATTATCCTGTGTGGACAAACCAACCCCGTTGTGAATAGCCTAGAGGATGGCTTCCTACCTTGACCTCACCAATCTGGCTTGGTAACCTTGAGGCTACACTGTTGTAATGCACTCAATATCGGTCTGTCCTTGAAGACAACTCAAGATCCCTAGCTTGGTGTCAAACATGGCCTGCGGGCTGGATCTGGTCCCTACAAGCCTCCAATCTGGTCTGAGAGTAACTGACTCTGTGCTGCTTCCTGCATCCTGTTTCTAACATCACAGCGCCTTTTGGTCTCTCGTATTTCCTGCTTCAGAGGAGAGAAAGAAAACCTTCCTGCGATTGGCTGAGGGCTTCTCCCCCTTCCTCTGGGGAGGAAGAGGGAGACAAAGAGCCAGAGAGAGGGGGAAAAATGGCATCTTGTGGGGCTTTTAAGAAGACCAGCAACTTTTTATTCCCGGTATAAGCTTTTGTGTGCAAGCACACTTTTTCTTCTTCAGAGATATAGAGAAAGGGAACATGCCAGAAAAAGAGAGAGAGAGAGAGTCCTGTGTTTAAGACCAAAAACGTTTTATTCCAGATATAAGCTTTTGTGGGCAAGCACACTTCTTCAGAGAGAGAGAAGAAGGGGGAGGAAAAGAGCCAGAGAGAGCATGCCAGGGGGAGAGAGGGAGGGAGTCCATGGCACTTGGAGAGATCCCCATTTCCATTTCTAACAGATTGGGGGGGGAGAGAAATCTAATGGCACAGCTTGCGTTCCTTGTTAGTGAAAGGGAGTAAGAGTACAGCAGCACCTTAATGGGTAACAAAATTTGTGGCAGGGCATGAGCTTTCATGAATCACTGCTCACTTCTTCAGATACAGTGGAATGTAAGTCCATCTGTCCTTATATCTTGGAGAGTGAAGTGATTTCAGATGCCAGATAACAATAGCAGGCATTGGTAATGACAGAAGAAACCTAAGTCTCAATTTAGTCCAGGAGTTTGCATTGTCTTGAGCTTTATTATCAGTTGCAATTCAGCAGTCTCTCTTTCTAATCTCCCTTTGAAATTCCTTTCTAAGAGAACTGCTGCTCTTAGGTCAGCAACTGAATGCCCTGGAAGGATAAAATGTTCCCCAATTGGTTTTTGAATGTTGTGGTTTCTAATACTGGTAGAAAGAGCTGAGCAGCACCTTTAAAGACTAACAAAATTGTGGTACGATATGTGCTTTTGTGAGCCACTGCTCACTTCTTCAGATTTATTTCCATTCTATTCATCCTCCTCCTGGACTGAATCCCCCTGTACCAAATTGAGACCTAGGTTTCCTGTCTCATTACCCATGCTGATATCTCCACCCATCTGCGTATCACACCTAATTTAATCACAGCTGCTATTGCCATTCGGCATCTGAAATCATCTTTATAAAGTTTATATCTCTGATACCTTGTGTTACATTTTATGGCACACATGGCCCGGCCTGACCTGACAAAGTGACATTTATGTCAGTTCCGGCCCTCATAACGAATGAGTTTGACAGCTCTGCTGTAGTTGGTGCAGATTGCTGTGGCTCATTTACTATTGGGAGACATGCAGAATATGTGCATTATACCTATTCTGCATTTGTTCCATTGGTTACCAGTTTATTCCTGGGTTCAATTCAAGGTGTTGGTTATTGCCTGCAAAGCACTTCATTGGCTAGGTGCCACTTACCTACAAGAATGCCTCTTTCAATATGTTCCACTTAGACAGCTTTGCTCATCTGAACAAAACCTCCTGAAGCTCTCACCCTACAAAGTGTAAAAACAGTGGCCTATACCTGAGCTTTCTTGGTTGTGGTCTCTACCAGGCAGAATGGCCTACTTGACTAGATAAGAAAGGCTCCAATAAGCCTTTCATTTTTGTAGAATGTGTAAAATGGAACTGTTCAAGTGGACAGCTGCATAGAAGGAACTGGAATATAATAAAACTGAATTCTGCAGATTCTATGTAAGCATTAGGTTTTAATTTTAATTGCCTATGAACTAATTGGGCAGCCTTCTATTCCAGCGCCTTTATACGGCATTGCTTACTGGATGTATTATAGTGTCTGTAGTTCAGCGTCCTCTAATTGTGAAATCCATTTTGTCTGTTATAACTCTGTAACCTGCCTTTATTCTCAGTGAGACATGCAGATGACAAATTAAATAAATGAAATAAATAAATATAGCACAGTGACAGCTTAATATCCAGTGGTATGTGGATATGTAGACCAGGCATTCAGTAGGTATTTTTAAAGCATTGGCATTGTTTTTGCTGCCATAGCATTATTTTTTATTTCTTAAAACATATATCCCGCCTTTCCTTGTGGTTTGAGGGAGCTTCCAATGATAGTGAAAACATTTTTAGTTTAAAGCAAAACAAACAAATAAATCACCCTCCCTCCCTCCCTGCTTTGCCAATACCTACCTGCCTGTCATTCAGACCCTCTCAAAAGTAAACAGTGTTCTGCTAGAAACACTGCTGTGTAAACTGTGCCCTAAATGATAAAGACTTTTGAAAGTTTTGCAAACACAACTAAAATGTAGTTTGATTTTTTTTAAACTGCAGATTAGAGAATTGAAAAGGTAGTAAAGTATTACCCTTGAGAAAGTGCATCTGGGAAAAAAGTGCTGATCAGAATAGCTAAGCAGTGATTTAGTATGAAACAACATATTGCTGTAACTTGTTGCCTGTTCAGTTTGAGTAAATGTGGTTAACCACACTGAGGCTTTGGTCAGCTGTAGCAAGCTGAGTGGCAGCTTCCTGTGATCACCTTTTGTTCTCTTTTTAGCTTTTGTGTAGAATGTCCTTTATTTGACTCCCATTGTTACTTTGGATTACGAAGCCAGAGGTACTGACATTGAATTGGTTGACATAGGAGAGGGATGAAGACTTCTTGGAGAGGTGGACACTCTTCTTAACTAGGGAGACTATGAAACAGTTTGTTTATAAATCTAGTTTTCAGGCCCAAGAAACTGATGCTTGGTTAATTGCTTGTGCTGTTTTCATGAATTCAGCATATGAGGCCTTCAAATGTGACACAGTGTCTAGACGCTATAGAGTGTGTGGGTTTGGACTAGGGACAGGCATGAACTGAGTCACAAACCTAAATTTATCACGAATGTGGCCTTTTGTGGTTTGCGAACCGAGGTTTTTGCTCATCCCTATCTGTGACTCTCCCATGACCCTCATGTGACTTTCAGGAGGTTTGTGAGATTCCTGGGCAGAAGTGGGGGGAGTGAGAGGGAGTGATGAAATGGCTTGCATCTATTTCAGCCTAACAGGTTGGCTTGCATCTATTTCAGTCTTTCAATGGGTTTTGACAGCAGATGTTGCATGGGAGTGGAGTCCAAGCAGTGAATTCACCTGGAAGTGTTGAATTTGCTGCTTGGGCTTCACTCCCATCTGGTGCCCGCTTGCAAAAGCCATTTAAAGGAAATGGTCCCCTTAAATGGGTTTTGGAAGATCTCCCCCCCTTCCATTCTGCTGGACTCAGGGAGCTGCCCCCAGCAGCAAGGAGGGGGGAAGATCCACAGATCTCACAAACTCAAACTGGTTCATGAAGTGGGACCCCATGAACCGGGATAAACCTCAGTTTTCCTGATTAGTGCCCATCCCTAGTTTGGGCATTGGTGCTTTTTCCATTTCATGCTCCTAAATGTTGAGTGAGATTGTCAAAGAAGTGGTCAATAAATTATAAAAATAAAGAGAGGCAATGTCTGTAAAGGGCAACGTAGGAAGTAGTTTTAATTTCTAAGGGAAAAGGTTTTGTCGGTTTTGTTAAAAACAAAGAGATGAACAGTAGAATCCTAAAAAGAGTTCTAACCTTCTAAGTCCATTGAAGTCAAGGGATGTAATTTTGTTTAGGATTGCACTGGAATCCTAGTATTCATAACTAGGCTAGTTACTGTTTGGACATTCTCATCTTGGATAGAAACCACTGCAAGATTATTCTTTGATTTATATGGTGTTGTTTTTAGTGTTTTTGTTGTTGGCGGTTAAAAGCAGCAGAGACATAGTTTTAATTCAGCTCTCCTGAGGTCATCTTCTGGATTAATTTAGAATATATCTGTTATGTTCTGATTTGAATATTTTGTTTTGCCAGTCTGCATCTATGCCAGTGATACTCACTCTATGGCTTGCCGAGAACTACATTCAGCCAAAAGAGTCACATTTACTTCCATCCCTGCCATTATGCCAGTATCTCATGGAGGCTCACAGCTTACCTGTTCCTCCAGCAGCAGCTGTTGCAAGGTGGGAACTACCTGCCAATCACAAGCTGAACAGCCCAGGGACTTGCCCACTGTCTTGAAACTTGGGGCAAGTGCCATCTTAGGTAATGGTTCTCAGAAGTATCACAAGTGGCATGTCAAAGAGCCACAAGCAGCTCTCAAGCCACTGGGTGTCATTGCTCTATATTAGTGCCCAGTATATTTAATTTTTTGTTCAGTTTTGATTTGTTTCTAGTTTATATTTTATTTTTATTTATTTAACATATTTGTATGCCACCTCAGTTAGGGTTTAAAAGACGTTAAGGTGACAATTTAAAAGACATTAAAATTGACTTTTAAAACCAGTGCAAATATATAAAACCAACAATTAAAAACAAACAAGAAGGATGGTCAGAAAGTATATGTCAGCAGTAACAGAGAAAGTCTTGCCCTGCCAGCAGAAAACAATGATTGGGGGGGACACAACTTTTATTTGGTCCTGTATTCTTGTACTATTATTTGTGTGTTGACCTACATATAAAGTTCAGTAAGGGAGCAAAAGCACAATTGGTGTGACAAATGGCAGATTTCACTGTCTCCTTTCAAGGACTTACCTACTTATAAGAATGTGCTCTAGGCCATTGTTTCATTAATGCAGGGGGCAAAGTTTTTCACAAGCTATTGGCTTTTCTGTACTAAATCCTAAAGTACTCTTTTATACCACTCTTCTTTCCAGGAGCTCAGGATGAAATACACAGTTCTTGCCTCTTCCGTTTTATCTTTTCAACAGCTATGTGAGGTAGCATAAGGCAGGAGATAGTGAAAGGGCCAAAGTCATCCACTGAGCTTCATGGCTGAGTGGGTATTTGAACCTGAGTCTTCTTGGTCCTAGTTCTAATACTTTTGACTGTGTACTTCATGGGCTCTTCATAGTGGATAACTTGTCCCCACTGCACATACTATTTCTAGTACCTTTAGACACATCCCAGCAAAAAGGTTTTCAAACCTGCTACAGAAAAGCACAATATAAGTGGGTCCATGTATGATCTATCACTGTGCTCATCATTTTCTTTATGTGACAGTTTTTGCATTATTAAAGAGATAAAGACTTCTGCTCAATTAGCTTGACAAGCGATGTACATTTCTCAACTTTTAATTACTGTTTAATATCACCTCTTCCTTTCTCAGTATCTTTTTAAAAAGTAGTGTAAATTTGTGTTTATGCTATTGTACATCAATCCCTTTGGGCATGTTATTAATTTTGTTCCCTAATTTCTTTGAACATAAGTTTAAAGCAGGCAACTTCCCTGGCCTAGAGCCATTCTATTTCATGATTCTATCCCACGGATCCACTTAAGTGCTCTTTGTTTTTAGCTGACAGACTTAATCAGATGTCTCAAAGTTTGTATGGCTGCTGTTTCATAAATAGCTAAAGATGAGGGACTTAATTCTTAGTGTAAGAAAGGTATTCATTGGAAATGCACGTAATACTGTTACAGAGGTTGCAAATAAAACATGTTTTACCTAACTTTGATGGCAGATTCTCAATAAATGTAATTGAAACGAATTATGTTTTTAAAGTATACTTTGAAAAACTCAGTTGTAGGTGTGAAATAATTGCTGAAGTAACAATACTTGCATTTATTTGTATATCACTTATGCACATGGTAAGTAAGATAATATTCACTGTAATGGTTAGGAAGACAGACATGTTGGTTAATGCAGATTCTGAATCAGATTACAGATATTTTTGCTTTTAAGTTAAAAGTTAGGTCTCTGAAGAGACAAAGCAGTAAATGGAGAAACACTAAATAGTGGAGTGGCAGTCATAAATATGTGTCCCTGTTCATAGCTCACTGTGTATCATCCCCTTTCCCAGCTGTCTTTGCCTCCACTTCTCTTTTACTCTTTACACATTTCAGTCCCTTTTGATCTACCCTGTGCCCCATGTGCATTTCTGACTACTGCTTCTACATTTGATGAGGATTGAAGGTACCTGTTTTGGTTCTAATAAAAGATATCGTTTGACTTTCCTTTATGGAATAGTCCTGTGAATCAATTTAGACATAATGTGCAAGCTTTCAAGTTGTCCAGAATTCGTAATCACACTGGATGTTTAGTATATATATTTTTTTAAAAGTGGTGGGAAGAGAAAAAAACATCTTGGGGCATGATTGAATTGTTCTAAGACTGTAGCTTGTAGAGCCTTAAAATGGAGTACAGGATGTGTTGCAGACTTGAAGTGCAATCCTAAACATAGTTATACCCTTCTAATCTCACTGATTTCCATGGATTTACAAGGGTCTAGCTCTGTTTATGATTGATCTATTAGTTCTGTTATATACTACTGGATGAAAAACAGGGTTTGAAGTTACGAAAAAGACTGCTGGAACCAAAGAAGGAAAGAGAAAAATGGCATCTTTCCTTTGCAAATGTAATCAAATGTCTATCCAGTATTGATGGAATTAAAAGGTCCCTTGTAAAAAAGGAAGCAAAGAAAAAACATTACTCAAATTAACAACACTGGAGATTGTCTAAGGTGTTGCACTAGTTCAAGAAACAGTGGGAACCAAATTGGCTTTAGAGCAAGCACCCCCATGAGTATATCACTTTCAGCTTTTTTGGAGGAAGGATAGGATGAAAATGTGATAGATACTGAGATTAGATGCAATAAGACTGGCTTAAAAGGGGCTGGAAATAGATAGGTCACTACAGAAAATACTTGTCTCTCCTTACAGATGTATACGTTCTTTTCAGTAATAACTCTGATTGTTACTCTCTTGACATTGCTTTCAAGTGTGCAATGCAACATGATGTGTCAGTGTCTTAGAATGGAGGTCCTTTTGGTTTCTTCTGAGGTAGCTCTGCTCTTCTTCCCTTCTTACGTTTGTAGTTGTATTGTATGTGTATGTGTATCTACGCATTTAGCACAATGGGCTCTGGTTCTCAATAGGTTATGCCACAACACTTTTTTAAGGAACAAAAAGATGCTCTGTCTTGGTTCGTACTGGATTAACTGTACTACCTGTCTGGATTCTGACAATAATATTTTTTTAGTATCAACGGTATCTCAGGGATTCATTATTTGGGGTTTTATAGAACTGTGCTACACTGTAATATTCTTTTTTCCCTTGTGGAATGTGTGTGTACATCTTCAGTGAGAGCATTTGTTCGTGATGCTGTTACTGCCACAAGCACATTGACCACCAGGTTGTAAATGTTTGGGAGCTGAGTCATAGGTTTCCAACTGTAAATGTAAAAATATTGAGCACTTGTTCTGGCATGTGTAAATATCTACATATCTTCAATGTGTGTTGCGTATTTTGGCTCTTATTCCACACATGCCAACAACTGATAACAGTTCCATTTAGGAGCCATACTTTCTGATGCAGGAATACATGGTTTTAGAAATTGCAGGGCTTTTTTTTGTAGAAAAAGCCCAGCAGGAACTCATTAGCATAATAGGCCATGCCCAACAGCAGGAATTCATTAGCATATTAGGCCACACCCCTGATAGCATAGCTCATTAGCATATTAGGCCACACACCCCATGCCTTCCCTTGGCTTGCCTGGGTGCCCTGCGGGGAGCCCATGCAAGCCAGCCGTTGGACAGGCCAGGAAAGGCACGGGAAGGCATTTAAATGCTTCCCCGATCCTTCCAGGGGGCCTCCTGGGTCGCCTGCCTAGGAGTCGCTGGGGGGGGTCACTCTCCAGGACTTCCCTCTGTAGCCATGCACACAGAGGTTTTGGCTGTAGTGGGTGTGGCCAACTCTGAAGCCAGATGGAACTCTGTTCCTGTGCATTCCTGCCCAAAAATAGCTCTGAGAAACTGTAGTAGAAACTGTAATCAAAGATTGAATTATTGGTCACATAGAGGAACAAAGCCTGCTGAGGGGAAATCAGCACATCTTCTGCAAAGGGAAGTCCTGCCTCACCAACCTTTTCTTTGAGAAACTGAACAAGCCTGTAGACAACAGTGACCCAGTAGACATTATATACTTGAACTTTCAAAAGGTTTTGACAGGGTACCTCACCAAAGACCCCTGAGTTAACTTAGTAGTCATAGGATGACTGAGTGGGTTCTCTTATGGATTAAAAATTGGTTAAATGACAGGAGGCAAAGAGAAAGAGTAAATGGACAGTTGTCACAATGGAAGTAAGTAAGCTGTGGGGTCCCACAAGGATTGGTATTGGGGCCGGTACTCTTAAATTTATTCATAAATCATCTGGAAGTAAGGGTGACTAGTGTAGTGGCCAAGTTTGCAGATAACACAAAATTATTCAGGATGGTGAAAACCAAAACTGACTATGAAGAACCCCAAGAGGATCTCCACAAATTGGGTGAGTGGGTGACAATATGGCAAAAGAAGTTCAATGTTGTTAACTATAAGGTGATGCACATTGTGAGAATCCCCCAGCTTCAGGTATAGGCTAATGGGTTCTGAACTTGGTGAGACTGATAGGGAAAAAGATCTTGTGGTCGTAGTGGATAGCTCAATGAAAGTTAGTGTCAACCCAGTGTGCTGCAGTAGTGAAAGGTCCTTTCCGCACTAGACCTTAAATCCTGGTTCAACCATGTCCCTGAACTTACATTCTACACTACACACGAGTTCACCCCTGTAATTCTCTCGGGGTATTTTTACATTCTGCGTTACACTTGCGTTCACCCCTGCAATTATCCTGGGGTATTTTTTGTTTCCACATTACATTGAAGTCACCCCAGTTTCACCCCACACTTGTCCCGGGATAAACAGATGCTGTTATAAGCAGGGATAAATGCAAGGTATTGTGTTGCGAATTGAACTCTGATAAAACCAGGGATGAGACCCAAGTGCGGAAAGGACCAAAAAGGCAAATTATGTCAGAGATTATTAGGAAAGGGATTGAACATAAAACTGCTGATTATAATGCCCCTGTATAGATCTGTGGCGTGGCTTCATCTAAAATACTGTGTACAGTTCTGGTCATCATATCTCAAAAAGGACATCGCAGAGCTGGAGAAAGTACAGAAGAAGGCAACCAGGATGATTAGGGGGTTGGAGCACCTTCACTTTGATGAAAGGCTGAGGAGTCTGGGACTTTTCAGCTTAGAAAAGAGATGACTAAGGGGGAACATGATAGAGGTTTATAAAATTATGTGTGCGGTGAAGAGAGTAACAAAGAGAAAATTTTCTCCCTGTATTCTCTCTCAAAAATACTAGAGGGCATCCAATGAAGCTGTTGGGCAGTGGATTCAGAATGGACAAAAGGAAATATTTCTTTACACAGAGAGAGTGTTTAAAATGTAGAATCCAGTGCCAGAGGGACAGCTTTAAAAGAGGATTAGAGAGATTCACGGAGGAGAGGTCTATCAGTGACCCCTAGCCATGGTGACAGAGGGGAATTTCCATATTCAGAGCCATTAAATCTCTGTATCCCAGAGTCAGGAGGCCTGTACAGCCTTTTGTTGGTCCTTCTAAGGAACTGTGTGGCCACTGTGTGAGACAAGATGCTGGACTATGTATGAAAAAACTAAGTTTAAGAAATTGGTGTGGTGCCTTCATTCTGATTTTTCAAATGGCTTTCTATTGGTATATAGGAATAGACATTCAACATGTGTAAAAATTGTCCCTTTCCAGCTCTATTAGTTTCAATGCAGCAAATGACAGATTCTTCTTCTCAGAAACTGTTGTTAATAAATCATTATTTCTCCCTCTGTGGAGGACATCTCCATGGGTTATTCCCACCGTGCCTTTAGGGAGGCAGGAAATAGTTTTTTCTCCTTCCTGCAGGCGCCTCCGGAATAGCCCATCCCCCAGTTTTGTTCCTGCCTCACTAGGGAGCAGCAGCATAGTCACAGCTAGCTTCAGCTCGTTTCTATTCCTTAGGATTTCTTTCACTTTCTATTCCTTCTCTCCTTGCCTTGCCTTTTTTATCTATTTCTCTGCCTTCTGTCTCTGCCTGCGGCGAAGATAGAAGATTGTGGGGTTTTAGACCCGAAAAGACTACGATCTCCGATGACCATCTCCAGGGCGGGAAGGGAGATCCCCGACAACCTTTCCTCCGGAGATGAGGAAGCTCCCGGCGGAGTCAAAGGGGCTGACCTGCCTTTCAGGCCAGATCGCGATCCCCCAACAACCCCGGCAGCATCAGTCTCGGCGGCGGCACAATGCGCCCAGAAGCACCGCCGAGTAACTTCGGATGCAGAGCCCGCCATTCTAACAGCGCGTGCCAAACATGCCGGCGGCCATTTTGAGGGTCCGGTGCTCGGCCCTGCAACCCTCCAACGCTCTCTCTTGGGCTCCTTGGGAGTCGCAGGTTCATAGCAGCGTTGTTTGCCTGACCTACCCGGCATCGAGGCCGGCGTGGAACTTGACCAGCTCAGCGGTAAGGCAACCGCGACGGGGCCCCTGTTACAGTTCATTGACCTCATGGTCATTATTCGTCAGGCTGTGCAGCAGGAGAATTCCGCTGCCAATTCCAAGGCCAGTATGGCTCATGGTTCCCTGCCCCGATTGGATCCTCCAGCCCCTTCCCAGCCCACTGATGCAGCACAGAGGTCTCTTCCCCCTTTTGGAGGGAGACGGGGAGGGGGAGCGTAGGGGGGAGGATCATTCCTCTTCTCAGTCCATCGAGGACAGAGAGGAAGGGGAATCCTTATCTGAGGATGAAGAGGAAGAAGTTCATCTTCCTGATCAGGCAGTCATTTCTTCAAAACAGAGGACTATCAATTTTTATTAAGCAAGGCTCTCAAGGCCTTGGAGATTCAGGATCTCCCCTCCTCTGTATACCTGTGAGCCTCTAGGGCCAAATTTAAATACAAGTGCAAAGGTAACGTAGAATTCTTTGCCCCTGAGGAATATTCGGAAAAGGTTTTCCCTTTCCCAGAATCCTTGAGCGTCAGCTGAGAGCCGACTGGGAGAGACCGGTTGTTAACAGACAATACCCTGCATCGGTTTAAAAAAGCTTTACGCCTTACCTAATTATGCTAACTAGTTATTGCAGGTGTCTCCTGTGGACGGTCCCGTAGCTGCTCTGCAGTCTTCTGGACTTCTCTCTGAGGACGGCCAAGGTACCATCAGAGATCCCGCAGACAAGAAGGCACAAGCGACTTTCGAACGAATCCACGAGGCTATCGCTATGAGGGTAAGGGCAGCCACTGCTGCATCCGTTGCTTCTCGTGCTGCAATAGTGTGGATGCACAGACTAATCCCGAGGAAAACAGAGATTTTCTTGAGGGAGCTTCTCGCGTCCTTAAGGCCAGTTCCTTTACTGCTGACGCCACTCTTTACATCATTCCCTTCGCTTCGCGAGCCCTGGGTTCTACCACTGGGGTTAGACGGTTTCTCTGGTTATGGGCATGGTTGGCTGATGCCCTATCCAAATCTATAGGTACGGCCTACCCGTTCCAGGGAGATCGTTTCTTCGGTGACGCCCTCGATAAGATCCTAGTCGAGACACGAGACAAGAATAAGGTCCATACCCAGGTCCATCCAATGGCATGACAAAAGGAGTAACCATTCCTTTCGCTCGCAACACACTCTATCCAGGTTTCGCCAAGAGACCAGGAGACCACAGTGGGATCCTTCCAAGGCGTCTGGCACCCAAGGCTCCTTTGGTTCTCGGTTCCACAAACCATCGTTCACCAGAAACGATAGAGGGGATCGTGACGCTAGGCCCAAACAGGCATGACTCCAATCTCCTTCCGGTGGGGGACACGTCTTCTCCTTTTTTCTCCATTTTGGACGCAGTCCCAGGCGGACGCCTGGGCGGTACAGTCTGTGTCTCAAGGGTATTCCATAGAGTTCATTCAGCTGCCACCGGAAAGGTTCATAAAACCCCCTGCTAGCAAATCCGTGGATAGGAGGAACATTACCAACAGGGCCATTCAACACCTATTGAACATCAGGGCCACAGAACTTGTTCCCAACCTCACACGGAGTCGGGGTGTATATTTAATTCTGTTTATGGTCCCCAAGCGGAACGGCAATTGATGGGCCATACTGGACCTCAGGTATCTGAACAAGCTTGTGAAACTGCGTCCTTTTTGGATGGAAACTCTGGAGACCATCACAGACTCCTTGTTACCAAACGAGTTCCTGACCTCCATCGATCTCACAGAGGACTACCTTCATGTTCCGATACATCCAGCTCACAAGCGATTTCTCCGTTTTTTGCGTTCCCAACTACCACTTCCAATACAGAGCTCTCCCGTTGGGTCTTTCTACAGCACCTCAGGTATTTTCCAAATTAGTCATTAATCCGGTCGTATTTCTCAGGAGCCATGGAATGCAGGTTCACCCATACCTCTACGACCTTCCGGTGCGGGCCCACAGTCAAGCAGCATCTCTCCGGGACACGGAGACTAATTTGAATTGCTTCTGGAATTATGACTTCTTGATCAATCTAGACAAGAGCTCTCTTCAACCTAATCAGAGGCTCGAGCATCTGGGAGCCATCATCGACACCACTCACAATGCTCTCTTTCTACCATTATCCAAAGCGCAGTAGATCAGAGAGATGGCATCGCTAGTCTACCGCAGCAGATGTTCTTCCTTCCTAGCATTGGCCAGACTGCTGGGTCTGATGATTTCCTGCATAGACACGGTCCAGTGGGCATGTCTACATGCCAGGCCTCTTCAAAGGTTTCTACGTCCATGCCAGCGTCTGATCATGGAGAACAAGGTCGTCAACCTTCGAGTTCCTCTCAAGACCAAAACCAGTCTGCATTGGTGGATGAACACTGGAAACTTGACAGCAGGAATGGAGTACTACATTCCTCTGATCAAGGAAATCTTTACGGATACCAGTCTGCTTGGCTGGGGAGCAATCCTAGACCATTCTCCAGTTCAGGGGAGATGGAGTTCAGCAGAGGCGAAGTTACCTATCAATCGGTGGGAACTCAGAGCGATCTTCCATGCCCTGACACATTTCAAGACCTTTCTCCGCAATCTGCACGTCTTGGTGAGGATGGACAACATCTCCGCCAAGGCGTATATCAACAAACGGGGGATCTCGATCTTCCCAACTTCATCGAGAGGCGATGAAAATTCTCTAATGGGCAGAGCAGAACGTCAGTTCTCTTCGAGTGGATCATATCAAGGGGATCGAAAATGTTCAAGCAGATTGGCTCAGCAGGGAGACCATTCAAGAGGCAGAGTGGTCTCTCCATCCCGATCTGTTTCTTCTGATTTGCAACCGGTTGGGTCAACCAGCAGTGGATCTCTTTGCCTCTCCAGTGAACCACCAGCTACCCCGGTTCTTCACTCGATACTTCCACCAAGCTGCAGAAGCAACTGACGTGCTGAGTTCCCCTTGGCCCAATGATCTGCTCTTCACATTCCCGCCGTTCATGTTGATCTCAAGGACTGTCCGCAGGATCCAAGAGCTCAAGGCGGAGGTAATTTTAGTAGTTCCCAGATGGGCGCGTCGTCCTTGGTTCTCAGCGCTGAACAGGATGGTTACTGCCCCTCCACTAGTACTTCCGACGAGACCAGACATGCTATCACAAGGTCCCGTTTGGCACCCACACCCAGAATGGCTGTCTCTGACCGCCTGGAGGTTGAACGGCGCAATCTCCGCAGTTTAGGCTACTCTGAGAGCATCACGGAAACCATGTTGTATTCATCAATATTTGTCAGCCCCGAAAGGGAGACAAATTGACCAAAGCCACAACAGCTATCCTTCCTGAGCTAAGACAAAAATCTGCGAGCTGGAGGTTAAAAAACTGTGAGCTAGCTCACACTAACTCAGCTTAGAGGGAACACTGGAGTCCACTGCTGTGGAAACTGAAAATCAAAGCTTGGTCTACCTGGCCTGCCTTACAAACTTGATCATTCACCTACAGGCCCTGCCTCATCCCCCCTAAACACAGTTTTTGTGGCAGTTTTTGGGTTTTTTTGGGTATGGGAAAAGAAGATTCTCTCCTGCATCTTTGAGTAATCTTTGCAAGGTGGATGAGGAATAGTCTGTGCCCTCCCCCATTTGGAGGGTCGTTTTCTCCCCTCGTCCCCAATCAATAAAACAAAGTCTCAAACTTGCCTGGAATGAGAATCTCCGGGATCGAACTCGCGTGGAGTTGTGCTCTTCCCAGTTTCCCCACCACAGAAGACGAGAGCCCCGCAAACACTCAGAAAGCCCAGGGACGGATCATCGCCGGGGCTGTGCCTTCCACATCCCCAAGAGAAGCAGCAGCGGGCTCGGCAATGGTCATGGCCCCGCTCCCCCGGCCCCTAAATCCTCCAGCGCTCCCGCCCGGCCATCCCCGACGGCAGCGCTCAGAGCGGCGGGAGGAGGGGGGGCTTGGCTGGCGCAGTTGGGATCAGCAGCGAAGCGCCTGCACGCCTCTTTTCGCCCGCCTGAGTCAGCTGCGCTGAGGTGCAGGAGGTGGCAGGAGAGCGGCTGGAGTGCGGCTGGAGCGCAGCAAGGGGGAGAGTCCGAGGTCCCGGCTGGCGAAGGAGGCGACGGACAGGACTGGTGGGTTTAAAGGAGCTGCGTGCGCGCTGGGCTGCAGGCAGGTGCCGCCGAGTGGCCCGGGAGTGGGAGGAGGGGGCGTCACAGGGGCAGGACGGGTGGGGGAGGGGCTGCCTAGCGGACGGGCTGGGCACGCGATGTGTGTGTGGGGGGGGATGCTGCTTTCCCCGGCTGCTTCCTCAGAGTGGACCCCCACATCCTGCCACGGTGAGGGGCTCCCATGATCCAATTTGCCACCGCTGTCCGGCCCCCATAACAAAGCGGCCCCTCTCCCGTCAGGAAACGACTGAGGCTGCCAACCGCGTGCACTTCCTAGGGGAGGGAATCCCATTCAAGTCACGGGCGCTTACTTTGGAGTAGGCAAGCCAAAGAGCGCGCGGGAGCCCGGCTTCGCGACAGTGGTATTAGGTATGCAAACCATGTGCCTGCCCTGCACTTGGGGCTGGCCGTGCCTGGGACCGAGAGCGGAGGACGAGGTGGAGGGCCAGGGGAGGAGGGGGGAGCAGAGTATTGGGGGAGGGGGCCCACAAAACCCGCAGGGGGGCCGGGCCCCCAGGGCCCCACGCAGGCTACGGGCCTGATTCACACGTAAGAGACGGGAGGGCTAACCTGCCCTGCATCAGAAGTAAAGATGTAAGGTCTTCACAAACACTTACAAGTCTTGTGACTGAGGCACTTTATACACTTTAAAGAATTTCTGAAACAGAGAACAGGTTCTAAGAATAATTTATTTTATGTTAATACTCTATTTTAAATCTTAACAAGTCTTTATAGAGCCAAATCAACTTTGTTACTGTCTTCCTTTCCCAAGCTGTTAACAATCATAATACTAGGTTGCTTGGTATTGTTTTATTCCAGTTTTACAGATTTTTGCTTTCTCTATTGTTTGGATTATTAGTTGGAGAAGTACATCACTATTTTCTGTAGTTATACACTGACATAACTGCAGTTATGACTCTGTGAATCCAAATAGGCATTCTTAATTCCTTGAGAAGAATGCTGTGAGCAACACAGATTATATAGTTGGGCATTGCTCCAGAAGTCCGCCTTAGAATTCACTGAGTACACACGAGACTATGGTTTGCAGAGTACAGCCTAACTAGGATTGTTACAGTGTATGTGTATATATAAAGCTTTGAATATGAAGAGGTCAGTGGGGCTTACCGTCAGGTCAGTATGTTTAAAATTGCAGCATGTTTTTTTCTTGAGCTGAAAATATATGACTATATATATCTATGCTTATGAAATTCTGTGGACAATAGTTCGGCACTGTGTGACAAAATCTTAGCTGGTATAATTTAATTATGGGTAATTGCTTTAGAAAATATGCTACCTGTTTTGTTCTAGGTTGAAATAAGGCTCATACTATTTCTAGCTTAGTAATTTACTTTGTTAGTTTCTGCCCTTATTAGAACAGTGTAGGTATGCTTATAATTACGAGCAAATTGGCAGAAATTAACTATGTCAAGAAATTATATCAGTTTTATTTTTTAAAAAAGCATGCAGGAAGAGAGAAGGAAAAGTTGAATAAAAACTGCACCCCCAAAAAACTAGGTTTGAACACGTTTGTCTTAGCACAAGAAAGCACACATTAATGCCTGATCCTAATTGTGATTTGCTGTGCTAACAATTTAAGGGTGTGCTTAGGTTACTGCAACAGGGATGTTTCCCTTGTTTGCTAATTTTTCTTCCTTTGTGTTTCTGTTTTGTTTGTTACCAAGATTCTTTGCAAAAACTCCACCCCCCTTTTCCACATGCAGAGTGAAGGAAATTCTCTGACTTTCCTGTCAGAAGAGTACTTGTAGTGGATGGTTAGTTCTAGGGTCATTGGAACCATCCATCGATCACTGTTTGCCCAATCCAGGTATAGCTAGACATCACCTTTTCTCACCTCCCACATTATCCAGTTCAAGCTGTAACTGGCTCTGGGGCAAATGTTTTATTGGATTTGACCCTTTGAATCTTGAAAGTTGGCCATATCCTCCTCCTTTTAGCTGGGCAATCCGTTGTCCCAACTTGCTCCTGAAAAAGTGTCAGGGAGAGATGAAAATTTGTCAAATGTTGACCACCAGCCAGTTCTGGCTCATTTCTTTATAAGGAATTGTATGTACTGACTGGAATACTTGTAAAGTGTGGTTCATAGTTAGCAATTCTTGTTTTCTTTTGAAATTGTGTTCTCTTTCTCCCTTTGCATCATCTCTGTGTGGAATGCAGGATGATAAGAGGTGAAAGCAGTTAGTCTTGCAGTGACAAGAAGGGTGCTAGAATTATGCTCTGGGAAAACCTCCCCATATATATTTCTTTACTTCTTCATACAAGCCTATAGCTGCCTTTCAGAGGAGGTAAAGGGGGGTGCTAAAGATTATGGTCGAGCTATGAAAGTTACAGTATGGTGTTAGCTAGTATCCATACCATATCCATCCATATCTAATTCCCAACTGTGCCCCTATGTGCGGATATCTAAATCTGCAGATGGGGGGCAAACTCACCTTAAACAGCCTTTTTTGTAAACTTGCGTGACACCCTTGGTTTGCAGAAAAATCTGAAAAGTTTTAAAAAGTACATTGGAGAGTTTAACCCTCCCCCCCCAAAATTAAAAGTGTTCACACTTATCTTTAAAAGTTCCGGTGGCAGGGGCTGCTGCTGCAATGGCAGTGGAGCCTGGGAGCCCCCACCTGACCCTGGCCCACATGAAGTCATGCCAGCTGAGCCACTGAAAGCCAGAGGTGTGTGTGGGGGAGTCTTAGCAAGCCAGCCCCAGAGCTGAGAACAGCATCGAGGAAACTTCAGTGGGCCCCATCTAGAGCTGCTCTGGGTGAACCGGTGAGGGAAGGGAGGGAAGATCAGCTGGCCCACCCAGAGCAGCTCTGGGAGAGCTTGCAAGGAAAGCAAGGGGGGCAGGGAAGCCTTGTCAGGAGTGGGGGGGCAGACAGAGAGAAAGAGAGAATGCTGGGGAGGGACGGTAGAAAGAAAGTTCTGGGGTGGGGGGCAGAGAGAGATTGATATATATAGAGAGATTGATGGGTAGAACGACAGGAAGAGAGAGTGATGGGGCAGAATGAGAGACAGAGATTGGGCTGGGGGCAGAAAGAGTGACTGGCATGGCGAAAGAGTAAGAAAATGGGTGGCAGGGTGGACAATGTGTGAGAGACAAAGAAGTGAGGGCTGAGGGGGGAAACAAAGGTGGGGAGATACCCCCTCCCTACAAGTTTCCAGCTGGTCATCACTTGTCTCAACTATTTCCAATGTCATTGCTTTTTATATTTTAAAAATATGCTATTTTATTATGATCTTATTGTGGTGGTTTTATTAGAATCTTATTTAGTGATCTTTATGCCAGTTTAGGCATACATCATGTTGAAAAGCAGGGTACATAAGGTTGTAAATAAAATCTTAATTTTTGTGTATTTGTGTAAACCCTGTATAGTTCCATAACACTGGAGGGATTTATGACAGAGGTGAAATCCTGTGGTTATATAATTATGTTTATAAAAAAATATTTTTTCTTCTTATATTTGTGCACAAATGACTGTATGCTGAGTCTGGTTCTTTTTGATGGCTTAGCCATTCATGGATGTTGTAGGACCCATTAAATTAGTGGATTAAGATAGACAACCATTGAATTGGGCCAGTTTTCTGCATGAAGAACATGAAAATGGATAACAGCACTTACTCAGTATTTATCCAGTGCTGTTTAATGATCAGCAATATCAAAATAAAGGTACAGGTTAAAATTAACAATTTTCAGTTGAATATTAAAAACAATGACATTTAGGTTAGAGAATCATCCAGGTATATAATTTGCATTTAATTTCTTAACTGTTGCTGTAATTATGCCAGCTAGGTACGCATACAAAGTTATAGTAAATGTAAACTTCTTTTCTCTTGCTGGTTTCCTGTCTTCTTAATAAGTGCTGTCAAACTATAGGATATGTATCATTAGGGCCAAACTATACATTATATGAGAGATCCCTGGATTTCCAGTTCAAGATACCTGTATTTTTTATTTAAAAGTACCCAATATGGGGCCTTGAAATTATTTAGCAATGGAAGACGGTGTGTTTGACCTTTTTGCCATGTGCCATAGTTCCCAATTGTAGTCTTCCTTTCTAGGAGGAAAATACAGGTATTCCACCCCCACCCCCCCTTTCTGTGGTTAACAGAAGCTTTAGAATGTAATTGAAATCAGAGTAAGCATGATATTGAGGAAAGATTAAACAACTACTTCCTTATCAACACTACTTGGAACAAATTTGGAGCTTTCCATTGCTGCTTTAAAATAACAATGGAAACACTGCAAATCCTGTCTCTGATAGTCCATAAAATCTGTGATTTGGCCTTAAAAGAGCAAGGGAAATGGTGATGAACATGTATTGTAAGTAGTAGATAAATGCAAAATCCATAGGTAAAAGCCTTCATGTCTCTTAACAATTTATGTCTCACAAAAGTGTTTTTAGCACAAATTTGAGGAAGATTCAACATGAATATATTACCCAGTCTTGTAACAAATAAATTATGTTTATAAAACTTATCTGTTTAGATATAATTTTGGTATAAGGGATTTTCCTTATAGATATGAATTTATCACACCTGCAGTGCAGGTTCTTATTTTCCCTTTTTTCCCTTTTCTTGTTTTTGTACTATCTGAACTGAGCACCTGCTCCCCTTTTTTGTTGGCTATAATTTGCCATAGCCAGAAGTGACTGCGGTTATTGCTGTCATTTTTCAGTACTGTTGTTAGATTCAAGTTGTTAGAACTGATATGTGAAAAATTCCAAGAAATGTGTTTCTCCTAGTTGTATTAAATATTGGCAGTGGTTTTTAGTAAGCACCACCTTTGGTCTTATTGTTGATTTCCTATCCTGTTGGTAAGAATAAGTGAAAACATTCTGCTTTTGTCTGTTCATGATGCATTTTCAGTTGGCTGCTCCAGATCCCTCAGTTTCCTTTGTTTCCTGTTCATATAACTTTTTTACATATTTATATAGATAGATAAACTAGCAGGTATATTTTCTTAGTAAGTGAATGCCTCCTCTGTTATGCAAGCTAAATGTGTTTGTTCAGTATTTGCTTAACATCCATTGCAGAATTTATGCTTCCTTGTTGAAGGCCTTGGAGTTTTTAAGAGGCGAATTCATGAAAACTACAACAACTAGGCTTTAGTTATTTTCAGTGGGCAGGATATCTGTATGGGTGTAATTGCCATGACAACATGGAATCTGACCCTGTACTGTGGAATATGATGGTCTGGCAGAATCTTTAGAATCTTGGCTTTGTCTTAAAAATATCTAGCTTTCTTTGTTGAGAGCCTTTTTGCTCAACAAAATAATATTAAATCACATGGGGGAGGAAGTTGGATAGCCAGAGGGATTCTGCAAGACTTCTCCTGTAGTTACTCTTGAATAATTTGTCACTACTGTAGCCCCTATGTTTGAAGAGCAGATAATAATTCCAATTGCCTCCTGACTTCCAGACAAGATTAAAATGTTTATGTCTGCATAACTCCTAAAGCCCTCTCCCTTTCAGCCATGTCCTGTTGAACTATAAATAACTTTTAACATGCGGCGTTTAGAACTTAGCCTTTCTGTTGGGCTTGAGTATTTCTCCATATTCCAAGTTTACAAAACTGAGGGATGAAATTTAACTATGGGAAGAGCATTATATTTATTGGATCCTTTCTGTTGCTGACTGTCAGGTATGTTAGGATGAGGCCTAGCTTATTTTCATTTTCATTATTTTCATTCATAGCCTGGCTTTCTGACTGGGGTTCATGGTGGATTGCAAGTATTATAGAACAGTCAGTTGGTAAGAAAATACGTTAAAATTGGAATAATAATGATATTTGAATCTAACAGTGAAGACTCCTGGTAAAACAACATAATGCAGTGTGGTTCAGATTGAAGGACTGGAAGAAAAAAATGCTAACCCTGTTAGAGGCACCTCCTGAGCTGATCCATTACAGCATAGCCCACAGCAGAGTGTACACAGTATCACACTTTACATCAATCCCTTATAAAGGATGGGTTAGACTGATGTGAGCCAGGCTTGGGTTGGACAGCACAGTCACTGTCAAGACAAAGTGTCCAAATTTTCTCTGAGTTTTTTTGTAACATACTTGCAAAGAAATCCATGAGGATTTCATCAAGAGTAAGAAGGCAGAATTAAATATCTTTGTGCAGTTACTGATCTTCTGAATGTTGTTTTCATATGTGCAGAATCTCACTTAACATTCTGAGCAGGAAAATAAATTTTGTTTGACATGATGCTTTAATTATAATTCTGCTAAGTGTGATCAACAAATTTTATGCCAAATCAAGTATGAATGAGCTATGGTATTATCTAGTTAAAGGGGATAAAAGTATAGTTACCTCATGTGACAATGAATGTCCAGTTACTGTATGATGATAAATAAAATTCCCTTTATGCAAAGTTATGAGAGAGCTTAATTTTGTGACATTTATGCCATGTTCCATAAGCCTAAGCCATAAGGAACAACACTTGTACTTAAACTTATGGACTCACAAGTATTGCAGTTGAACTGTTAATGATTCTTGTTGTGATTTTGTGTTTTTAATAGACCTTTCAGCTGCCCAAAGAAAGTTTGCCCACTCACTGAGAGAGTTTAAATTTGAATTTATTGGTGATGCAGAAACAGATGATGAACGATGTATAGGTATGTGAGTGCAATAGCTATGAATATGTCTTATTCATTTAATTTTTTGTTCTTTGCTGTTCTTCATGCTTTGTCACAATCTAATGCTTTTTTCTGTTACAGATGCATCCCTCCATGAATTCTCTAACTTTCTGAAAAATTTAGAAGAACAAAGAGAAATAATGGTAAGGTCTCAGTGTTTTGAGTTAAATGGAAGGTTATTTTTAAAAGTACATTGGCAGTCAACTTTGGTTGCTTACCTTTTTGATGAAAATAAACAGCTTTTCATGTAACAATAGCTCAGACATTACATCCCTACACACTGGCAGCACACCAGCTACGTGTATTGGGAGCATCAGGGCTATTTTGGGGCAGGAACACACAGGAACAGAGTTCTGGCTGGCTCCCAAGTTGGGCACGCCCAGCAGGAGCTCATTAGCATAATAGGCCACACCCAGCAGCAGAAACTCATTAGGACTGGCTACATTAGGGGCGTGTGGCCTAACATGCAAAGGAGTTCCTGCTACAAAAAAAGCCCTGGGTTTTGGCAACAAACAAGGCAAACAGAACAAGAAGCAAAAGGTGGGTGTGGCTGGATGAGCACATTTCTGGTAACATGGGAGTGTGGCCTAATATGCTAATGAGCTATGCTGTCAGGGGTGTGGCCTAATATGCTAATATGTTTCTGCTGTTGGGTGTGGCCTATTATGCTAATGAGTTCCTGCTGGGCTTTTTCTACAAAAAAAACCGTGGGGAGCATGCAGTCCTGATAACATACCTAACAAGTGCAGTCACCATTTTGTGTGAATTGGGCAATGGATGGATTTTTCCATGCACGTATAGCTTCCATTTTGGTTTATAGATGGACAATCCACATATTGCACAGTTCATATGCAATGGTGAAAGAGCATATAGAGAGCACTGCAGCAGTGGTGACCTCCTGATAGGGCTTCCAGTTTGCATGGGTATAACATCTGAAGATAAAGCACAATACAATGCATTCTTTCTGTTATTCTGTCTTTTTTATCTTTTAGTTTTCTCTGCTCCAAAAGTTTCTTAGTCATCCAGCTGAACCTTTTGCAAGACATCTTTTCCCTTTTCAGCTCCCTTAAAATATATCTACTGATCAGTATCATTGGAATTTACTTCTATGTTATTCTCAAAAAGAGAATACAGGCTTGTTTGCTACTTAAGCCATAATGAAACTGAGAAAAAAATGTCTTGGCCCTTTAATAGAGACTTAATGGAACATTATTTACCAGGTGATGTTATTTACTACCATGGTATGAAGGGCTTCATTTTCCCATTTCTACACATCAAGCTTCTATTAAAGGGACAGGGCATTTTTCTCCAAGCCTCATGGCAGTCCTACATAGAAGTTAGCATGTACCATCACTGATGGACATATAGAAGAATTTGAAACAAGGTGGAACACTTTGCCAAAGTCTGCAAGCAGTATCAGAGTGTAAAGAAGAAACGGTGGTGGTATGTGAACACACATGTTAAAAGAGAAAGAGATTCTATCTACCCTGAAGAGTGAATGGCACCAAATAGACTAAACATGTATAGCCCAGTAAAATGAGTTGCCCTTTAAGACTTTGGTGGGGTGGTAGTGGAATGGATTTGTACATCTAGAGAAGTTCAAGTTTCTGGGGAAGGTTCTGAGGCAGTTGATGTAAATTTGATTATAAAAAATATGTCAAGTGCTAGATGCACTGTGTGTTAAGCAATTTCACATGATCATGCCTTGTAAAAAATTCATAGAACCTTGCTACCCTATAGTAATATCATATAATCATTTTAAAAAGGGATTTTCAGTGCTGGTTGTACCCTTACTGAAAGGGGGAAAAGGCTGTCTCCAATCGTTGTAAAGAAAAATATTGGAAAGGTTTATATATTTATTTACATTACTTATAGTCTGCCTTTCTCTCAGGAAGGGCACCTGGACATTGAAATGTACAACAGCAAGGCCAGAGGGGTCTTATTATGGCCACAGGTTATTAGTGACATAGAAGTTGTTTTGCAAGGCTTTTGTGCATTGTCTGAAATAGAGGCTCTGTTGGCCTCAACAACCCAAGGAGGTGACGGAGGACATTTACTGATAAAGACAAAAGTTCGTGGTATGCACAGAAAAACAGATGATATAGATTGCTTTCCTAATGAATACAATGGCTTCATGTATTGTTGCAAAATCAAATTAATCTTTATAAGTAGGGATGGGCATGAACTGGGAAAACTGAGGTTTGTGAAGGTTCATGGTTCATGGGGTCACACAAACCGTGAACCGTGAACCTTCCCATTTACCAAACCAGTTCATTTCCTGAGGTTCGTAATATGGTAGAGTGGCCCCACTGTGGGCTATAGACACCAAAATCGCAGCAAATCTCCAGCTGACTCTTCTCTACCTGCCCTTCTAAGGTTTGTGAGGATTGGATTTAGGGGGCTAAGTTACAGCCTCCCAAAGCAGGTGCCCCCAGGAAAGTGCTTTCTGGGGAAATCACAGCCACAGATTCAGGAGTGGGTCGAATGGCTCCCCTGGAAGTTAGTAGCTAAGCCCCTCTGCTCAGTGTGAGCAGAAGGATGGGTGGCTCAGAGCCCTGAGTTCATCGGACACCACCCTAGCTGGGGAGAGGTGTTCATAAATCCCAATGAGGGAGGGTGTGGGTCCTCAGCTGAGAAGTCCAGTAGCTAAACCTCTCTGCTCAGCATGAGCAGAAGGATGGGTGGCTCAGAGCACTGAGTCGACCTGACACAACCCCAGCCAGGGAGAGGTATTTGTTTAGAAATAAGTATGAAGGGGAGGGGTATTTGCAGTTAAGCCCGTCTGCCCAATGTGAGCAGAGAGACAGGTGGCTTAGAACCCTGAGTCTACTCTAATCCCAGACAGACAGAGCAAGTAATCCCAATGAGGGGTTCCTCAGCTGAGGAACTGATGAAGCTGAGAACATAAGAACATAAGAGAAACCAATGTTGAATCAGGCCAATGGCCCATCTAGTCCAAGGCCGAGGACAGACTGGCAATTTGCCCCGGTATCAAGTCGGGGCAAAAACCCCCGGAGTAAACGATACTGGGTTTTCCCGTCCACACAGCGGGGGCCGGGCCTCTGCCGGAAGAAACGGGACGGAGGCGCGCGGGAGCGTTCAGACTGCTGCGCCGGAGGCGCGCTATATTCGCTGTTTCCCCATTATTTCGGCTGTGAGCGCATGTGCGCATGAGCGCTTGAGCGCTCATGCGCATAAGCGCATTTCGGCGATTTTTTTTTTTTGCCCTGCAACGCCGGCACCGCATTGGGCAGTGGAGCGGAGCGCAGCCAATCACACCGCTGCTGCCTCATGCCCAACGCGGGTTGCTCCCGGCTTTTCGGCTGCGCGTTCAGACTCCCCGGAAGCGGAGAAACGCGCGACAAACACAGGCTTTCAAGATTTGCGTTGGCTTTTATCAGGTGTTTTTTTAATCCGGCAGTGAAGCGTGAGAGCACCGGTAGGCTACGGGTGGGGACGCCAGGCAGATGTGCCTGTGTGAACATTCCATTTAATCCGATATTGAGTCGTTGTCAGCCCGGGTCCCATCCCGCGGCAAATTGCCAGTCTGTCCTCGGCCCAACACTCTGTCACACAGCGGCCAAAATATACCAGGTGCCATCAGGAGGTCCAGCAGTGGGGCCAGGACACTAGAAGCCCTCCCACTGCTGCCCCCTCCAGCACCAAGAATAGAGTGCATCACCTGCCCCAGACTTAGAATTCCCATCTATACCCTGTGGCTAATAGCCACTGATGGACTTTTGCTCCATATGTTTATCTAATTCCCTCTTGAAACTGTCCATGCTTGTAGCTGCCACCACCTCCTGTGGCAGTGAATTCCATATGTTAATCACTCTTTGGGTGAAGAAGTATTTCCTTTTATCTGTTCTAACCCGACTGCTCAGCAATTTCATTAGAGTGCCCATGAGTTCTTGTATTGTGAGAAAGGGAGAAAAGTACTTCTTTCTCAACCTGCTCAATCCCATTCATAATCTTATAAACCTTGATCATGTCACCCCTCAGCCGTCGTTTATCCAAGCTGAAGAGCCCCAAGCATTTTAACGTTTCTTCATAGGGAAGGTGTTCCAACCCTTTTATCATTCTAGTTGCCCTTCTTTGCACTTTTTCCAATGCTATAATATCCTTTTTGAGATGTGGTGACCAGAACTGTACACAGTATTCCAAATGAGGTCGCACCAATGATTTATACAGGGGCATGATGATACTGGCTGATTTGTTTTCAATTCCCTTCCTAATAAACCCCAGCATAGCATTGGCCTTCTTTATTGCAGCTACACACTGTCTAGACATTTTCATTGAGTTATCCACTACAACTCCAAGATCTCTCTCTTGGGCCATCTCTGCCAGTTCAGACCCCATCAACATGTATTTATATTTAGGATTTTTGGCTCCAATGTGCATCACTTTGCACTTGGCCACATTGAACCCCATTTGCCACATTGATGCCCACTCACCCATCCTCAACAGATCCCTTTGCAGTGCCTCACAATCCTCCCTGGTTTTCACCACCCGGAACAACTTCGTGTAATCTGCAGATTTAGCCACTTCACTGCTTACTCCCAATTCCAAATCATTAATAAACAAGTTAAAAAGCATCGGGCCGAGTACTGATCCCTGTGGTACCCCACTGCTTACCACCCTCCACTGAGAAAGTTTCCCATTTATACTCACTCTCTGTTTCCTATTTATAAGCCAGTTTTTGATCCACAAAATAGTCCTTTTATCCCATGACTATTGAGCTTACTTAGGAGCCTTTCATGAGGAACTGTATCAAAAGCTTTCCGGAAGTCAAGGTAAATAATATCTATTGGGTCCCCCTTGTCCACATGTTTGTTCACTCCCTCAAAAAACACTAACAGGTTAGTGAGACAAGATCTTCCCTTACAGAACCCATGCTGAGTCTGCCTCAATAGTTTTTGTTCATCAATGTGCCTACTAATTCTTTCCTTAATAACAGTTTTCACCAACTTACCCGATATCGATGTCAGACTGACTGGCCTGTAATTTCCCGGCTCTCCCCTGGAGCCCTTTTTAAAGATGGGAGTGACATTAGCTACCTTCCAGTCCTCAGGAATGGAGGCAGATTTTAAAGAAAGATTACATATTTTTGTCAGGAGATCCACAAGTTCACATTTCAGTTCTTTCAGAACTCTCAGATGAATGCCATCCGGTCCTGGTGATTTATTAGTTTTTAAATTGTCCATCAGTCAAAGGACTTCCTCTCTTGTCACCGCAATCTGATTCAGGTCTTTCAAACCCCCTCCCGAAATCAGTGCTTCTGGAGTGGGCAAGCACTTCTCCTCTTCCACAGTGAAGACAGAGGCAAAAAATGCATTCAGCTTCTCAGCCATTTCCCTATCATCCTTCACTACTCCTTTTACTCCTTGGTCATCCAAGGGCCCCACTGCCTCCCTGGCTGGCTTCCTACTTCTAATGTATTTGAAGAAAGTTTTATTGTTGGCCTTTATGTTTTTTGCGATATGTTCCTCATATTCCCTTTTTGCTTGCCTGATCACAGACTTGCATTTTATTTGCCATAGTCTGTGTTCCCTTTTATCAGTCTCACTAAGACTAGCTTTCCACCGCTTAAAGGAATCCTTCTTACCTTTTACAGCTTCCATTACTTTATTTGTTAACCATGCAGGCTTTTTTCTATACCTATTTGTATCTTTCCTAACCTGAGGTATATATTTTTTCTGAGCTTCTAGGACTGTATTTTTAAATAGTCTCCAAGCTTCCCCAATGGTTTTGACCTTCTCCACTCTTCCTTTCAATTTCTTCCTCACATGTCCCCTCATACCAGAGAAGTTACCCTTTTAAAGTTAAAAGTGGTTGTGTCAGTCTTTTTGGGCAACTCCCTATCTGTACAAATGTTAAACTCAATGACATTATGGTCACTGTTCCCTAGCGGTGCAATCACTTTTACATCTCTCACCAGGTCTTGGGTGTTACTTAGGACCAAATCCAGGATCGCCTCTCCCCTGGTAGGATCTGTGACCATCTGTTCCGTAGCACAGTCATTGTGAGTGTCTAAAAACTCAAATCTCTTTTTCCCGACTAGAACTCATATTGACCCAATCAATGTGTGGGTAGTTGAAGTTGCCTATTACAACACAGTTATTTCGTCTAGCCGCTATCTTTAATTCATTCATCATTTTATAATCCTCCTCTATCTTTTGATCTGGTGGGTGATAACAAACTCCCACTGTTAAGCTTCCTTTTGGACCCACTATTTCAACCCATAGCATTTCCAGAAGCGAATCCTTCTTACCCTCTCAGTCTTACTGGACGGTATACCCTCTCTGACATACAGAGCCACCCCACCTCCAACCCTTCCCCCCCTATCCTTCCGATATAATTTATAACCAGGAATCACCGTATCCCACTGATTTTCCTCATCCCACCAAGTTTCTGAAATACCCAAGTTTCTGATGTGCACCACGACCACTGGCTCCTCCCCAGCACTATCTACCAGCCTATCTAAAACACGCGTAATGTCCGCTACCTTCGCACTAGGCAGGCAAGTCACCATACAGTCAGTACGTGGATTCGCCACCCAGCTGTCTACCTGCCTAAGGATCGAATCACCAACTACCAAGAGCCCCCCTCCCACCCTTCCCAGGGACGGTTCCTTGGTACGAAAGGATACCCGTTCACCAGCTGAAGAAGAGGTCCCTTCTAAGGGCACATTCCCCTTATCCTCAGCATGGTGCCCTGTTTCCCCTTGACCCTCATGCTCCCTGGCAGCAGCCAGGCTGCCAGATCCAGAGTGGGAGATATCTAACAAGTCCCCAAGAGTCTTCTCCGTGCACCTAACTGACTGTCTCTGCTTCTCCAGGTCAGCCACCTTGGCCTCAAGGGAGCAAACTCGCTCCCTGAGAACCAGGAGCTCCTTGCACTGAGCACACACCCAAGACTTCTGACCAGTGGGCAGATAGTCATACATGTGACACTCCATGCAAAACACTGAATAGCCCCCAACCCCCTGCTGGCATTCTGGCTTCATAATTGTTTTTAAACAAATACTTTTCTATAACCCCCCTTTTTAAAACCCTTTGTATTTATATGGTTCCTGTTGTAGAAGTCTACTTACCTTACTGGGAACCCAAGGAGCCAAGGTCCCTGGCTTTCTGGCTCTTCCTGGGCTTCTTACAGAGCCCCTAGGCTGAGAGTCCCTAGGCCAAGAGCCTCACCCTTTGGCTTGTGCCAGAGGCTCGTGCCTCTTGCAAGCTTCCTGCCTTAAATAGAAGTGTCCCCCAGGAGAGGGTGTGGTCAGCAGCTACTCAAATTCACCCAAGGCACTTAATGACAGGCAAACAATGACCCTTTCACACTCTAACTCCAGCAGCCAGGAGTCTGCTATTCAGTTTCTCCCAGGCACTTAATTACAGGTAAACAATGACCCTTTCACACCCTAACTCCAGCAGCCAGGAGTCTATTACAACTCACCCACACACTCCCAAATACAGTCCCACACACAGTACCTTCTCAGCTAAAGCACCTCAGCTGAAAGTAAATAAATAAAAATACCACTCACCCCTCTGACAGCTCAAACACCTTGCTCCTTCTCAGAGCTCAGCTGGGTCAGCTCTGCTCAGTGTGAGCAGAAGGACATGTGCCTCAGAGGCAGAGCCCAGCACCAAACACAACCCCAGCCCGGGAGAGGTGTTTAGAATTTGAAATAAGTATGAAGGGTGTTTGTGTTCTGGCAAGACAACTAGCAGTTACACCCCTCTGCCCAACCTGAGCAGAGAGACAGGTGGCTCAGAGCCCTGAGTCACTCAAATCCTGGCCAACCAGAGCTAGTAGTCATAGTGGGGGGGGGGTCCTCAGCTGAGGAACCAATGGAGTTAAGCCCCTCTGCTCAGCATGAGCAGAAGGACAGGTGCCTCAGAGCCTTGAGTAAGCACCAGACACTCCCAACCCCACTGTTCACAGGAATGATTTTCAGTTCCCTTACCTTTCTGCTTCTAACTGCTGTGCAACACACTTTCTGCCAATGGAGAACAAAGGCTGCATGTGAGCTGGGGCAGGGGTATATATATCATTCTGCTCTGTGCTCTCTTATTGGCAGCCAGCACTGCCTGTTGAGCCTTAAAAGGCCACTGTTGGTGTTTCCAGGGCTACAGAAGTCCATTCCCCCCGCCTGTTGCTTTGACAATCTTAATTGATTGGTGCCAGTGTGTCTGCTACAGAAGCCGCCAACATGCACCACCATGAGCTGAACAAACCTCCAAAAACCATGTAAAGGGTTGTGGGAGGCTTGTTGGGGGTTGATCGTGCAGACTTTGGCTCGCTGACCATGACCCAGGCAATTTTAGTCTCAAATTAAGGCAGGTTCATGTCCATCCCTATTTGTGAGGCCTAATAGATAGAGCCAAAGTGGATCGAATAGATAATGCTCTTCAGGAAGGGAGCGGTGGCGCAAGAAAGCCTACAAGGTTATCTAACCGAACAGCCAACGGCTGTTCGAGTCCTACTGCGGCCGGGGTGAGCTCCTGGCCCATTGTCCCAGCTCCCGCCCACCCAGCAGTTCGAAAGCCCGTATGGGCAAGTAGATAAATGGGTACCTGCTCCTTAGGAGCGGGGGGTCACCCTTCCCTCCCTCCCTTGGGATCGGTGTTAGCAGTGGCTGAAGCAGTGGTGACGGGCTGGCGAAGATGGCGGCAGCAACAGCAGCGAATGATGAGCGGTGAGCACGAAGACTGGTCCCGGAGAGGCGTGGCGGCACAGCGAGGCTGGAGCCGATTGGACGAGAAGCCGAGTTCTGCAATCACGCGCTGAGGGGCCGTTTCTGGAAGAAAGTCGCAATCGCGAGAAGATCTGTGCCGCAGCATCAAGATGTCTTCGCCCAAAGAGAGAGAGAATCTACCACTGAAGCCAATAGATCCTGCTGTCGGGTGTCGTGTTAGGCATACACCTCCCCTTATCACTGTGCCCCTAGTATAGATCAAAAAGCTATGTAAACCACTCTGAGCCATACGGAGAGAGCAGTATATAAATCGCAAATGTAAATGTTTAATTGCTGTGACTTTCTACAAGAATATGAGTTTCTTCATACAACCTCTAATCTAGAATTTCATCAGATTGAATAACTTAATTGGAAGAGAAGTGAAAATGGTTTAGAAATTAGTGAAGAAGCTTAGGATACAGCATGTAACATTGCTAGTGCATCTCTGTGGAGCACAGAAAGCTGTTGCTGAAGTTTTTAACTTGAGAAGTTGCTTGAAAAGGATTTTTCTTATTAGAAGATGAAGTTGTGCAGTCAGAAGTGCACTTAAAAGAACAAGATGTGAGACAAAAGGCCTGTAATGACAAGGGACCAAGGAAATCAAAACCATTTCAGTCAGATGACCAGGTGCCAATCTACAGAAGCTCAGCATGGATATGGAGAACCGGTGCTATTAAACTGAGAAAGAGGCTCCTTTGTCCTATGTAGTGGCAATTTCTAATGGCCATTGTGGTCACACAGAAGAAACAGAAGACCAGGGATTGTCTTATTAATTCTAGGGCATTGAGCAAAAGTCCAGGATGGTGCCTCAGAATCAGTGCCATCCTCACTGGGGGCCATGCAAGGCCACAGCTGCTACTGGAAGTCCCAGAAACCAGCTGCCCAAGCCCTATATAGGACAGATGCAAGCAGCAACAGTAGTAGTAATAATTTATTGTGTTTACCATAGGTCATAATAATACAGAAAACAGTGCAAAAGGTTTTACTTACCTTTGCTTCCCCTAGAATACCCTCCTTGATCCACAGATGGAAAAAGCAGCTTGGAGATAGAGGAGTTTACCCAGCGAGGGTTTTTGTGAACAGAGTTATCAAGCCCATGGTTGCTAAGCATGTGGATGCATTGAGTTCTAGTCATGAACCTTTGGTGGCAGAAAGGATGGAAACTGATACTGTACAAAAAAACCCCTAATAACCTCGCCAATCACAGGGAGTTTATTTATCTACCATGTGGCAACCACCTATGACCCTAGAGAAGGAAAACAAATTTTTGGGTATTATGGCACATGCTCCCAATGGAGAGCTGGCAAATCCCTTGGAGGATGGACTTTTGAGCTCATTTGGAAATTTACCTCAAAGTGAACAACATGCTGTCATCAAAAGACTGGAATTTGTAACCCAGAAGCTGAAGAACACCATGGAAGCAGAAACAAATCTGCAAGCAGCAACAGGAGCCTACTCTTCTTCTTCCTCTTTCTGCCTTTGAGGGAGCATGGCTGTGGGCAGTCAGCCCCTCCAAGCATGGGGACTGGAGCAGCGTCCCCTATTGCCCATTGGCTTAGACTCTGTGGAAGACCTCTTCACTGCAGTGAGCACAAGCAAGATCAAACCCAAGGAACTGCAGCTGCAGCAGTTAACTGAGTAATGATTGGCTGGACTTAAAGGCAGAGAATAAAGGTATAAGATGAACAAGTTCTCGGAAAATCTGCGAGGTCTACATAAAGCATTACAGAGATGGACTGTTGAACAGTGAGTGAGATTTGTTTGTCTAGATTTACATGGCTGAATATTTGCTTTCTTTCTACCCAGACTAATTTTTTGTTTTATTTTCATTTGCTCCTGCAGTAATATACATTGAGACAGGGGATGTTTGCAATCATTTTGTGATTGGAAAGGAGAAATATAACAGTAGGTTTCCTTTTGTGCCGGAATGAACAAGACATATACTAAAGACTGTGAAGACAGAGTTCAGTAGGATGACAGTTCTCTGAATTCATAATACTAAAAAGATATTTTCTAGTCACTAGTATTCATGATTAGTCCACTCCGTCTCTTCACGGCGCTTTAAAGTGTTTTCTAATCTTAGAGATGAATCCAGATCATAACATGTATGCAGATTATTTTTTAAAATGCTGCCAAGAATGAAAAAGTTTATATTTTCTTTTTGAAAGCATGTATAGAGAAAATATAATTTTTTGTTTCAGGGTACAATAACAAATATTTTGACATTTTAATGATCTTATTTCTGGCATGTAGAAGAAAACGAGCATGCATTTATTCCCTCTCTTGTTGAATGTTTTCATAGTGCCAACATTCCACAGATGTTCCATTGAAACTCATGGCATGTCAGGATATATAGTGCCCACAATATTTGGCTCCAGACCAAAGCTATAAAAGCTGTTCTATGATGTTGTGTTTTGTAAGTTCAAATTACAGAGTCTTCCCAAAGGAGCTCTTCCCACTTGTCTCCCATCCATAAAAATAAGATCGGTGCTGAACCTTGGGCTTATCTTTCCAGGTCTGTACCCACTGATGATGTGCTGCTGAGTTTTCTGTGCCATAATATCACAGAATTAGTATAAAATTTGGGGCAGCAAATGTTTGCTAATGCTGCTGTAATGTAAAGTTGCCTTAAAATTGCTACTACTAAAATGCTTCGAAAAACTGACATATATGTTGCATACTTGTTTTATTGTTTTGCAGTGTAGTTGCAGTAGACACAGACATAACAGTATGTTTTGCTAATGAAACTTGCTGTTAGCGTTCTTTGACAGGAGATGACAGAATCTCTCATGTCTACATGGTGATGTCAACCCCCGCCCCCCAACAGCAAGTTAATTCACGAACAATTATTTTTCTTTTTCTTTTTTCTATGTGGGTTCAAAGGGAGTCATCGTTCACCTACCTGCCTCTGTTGTGTTTAGTAAAGTTGTCAACCAGCCTATTCAAAAAAGGGCATCCAGGCATATAAATGGCCATTCAATTTCATAGCTAACTAAATGTAGACAGTGATCGAATAAGACCTGTTTCCTTCAATGATATTTTATACCATTTCAATGGTATTCACAAATTTTAAAATAGCCAGGGTGTTTTTTTTGCCATTCTGTTTGATTAGTTGAATGCATGCTGAACAATTAATAACATTTAGGAATTTTTTTGTTTGTTGGTTTCATATCTTCCGGTGGGCTATAAAAAAGGATTAGTATGTTTTTGAGGGAAAAAAGGGGTCTTACTTTAGAATTGTCCACATTATTATTATTATTGGATAACTCAAGAAACAGTACATTTCCATAACTGACATTTCCATAACATTTCCAAAACATGTCTCCAAGGCAGATATCAAGAGGGCTATTTTTGTCCCTTGAGGGACATTTTTAGTGGAATCCAAAAAGTGAAGTTGCTAGTTATGCAATACAGAAGCATTTCTTCATTTGCTTAATAGAATACAATCATTCTAAGTAGAGAAACTTTTAATTTGTAAAGTGCTTTAGAATATTGTTCTCCATTGGTTAATGAAATTGACTAGAAATCCTCTGTAGTGTTGTACTATTAGAGAACAGTCAGTAATTTAACATCCTCTTTTGATGCTGCAAGGACACAAAACCCAAGTCAGCTATGTCAGTTGTGAGATACTTTCCTCTTCTGAATCTCTTCATTTTCTCCTTTACAGTGTATGTAAAGGAGAATGCAGGCTAAATTTGCACATGCATCCATGCTTATTATATATTTATGGTTTGCATATGCCCCGATTCTAAAGATGTACTGAATTAACAAGTAACATGGAGTGTTACTGGTTAAAGAAACTGGCCTACTGATTAAATAAACTGAGAGCCAGCGTGGTGTTGTGGTTAAGAGCAACAGACTCTAATCTGGAGAACCCACTCCTCCACATGAAACCTGGTGGGTGGTCTTGGGCCAGTCACAGATCTCTCAGAACTCTCTGAGCCCCATGTACCTCACAAGGTGCCTGTTGCAGGGAGAGGATGTGAATGTGATTGTAAGCCACTTTGAGGCTTCTTAAGGTAGAGAAAAGTGGGGTATAAAAACCTTTTCTTCTTCTTCCTCATAAAGAGGCTAAAGATAGTTTAATTTACCTTGGTTTGGGAATTCTATTAACCTTTATCAGACAAGTTCAGAGGTTGCAAAGCTCAGGTCTCCCTAAGTTATATCCCATGTGCTGTCTGAGAGAGAGAGAACAACTTCTATCAAAACAAGGCTTTCTAACAGTCAGTGTTCTGGGTTTGGACTAAAGTAGATTAAATGTCAAGAAAGCACTAAAAGACAGTTCATAAAGCTGAGGTGATTTTCAACAATAATGACAGTGACAATGCAATTAAACACATTATTTTTTCATTCATCTTTAATGTTTTAATTTTTATTTTATTGGTCTTGTATCCTGCCTTCCCCGCAAGCAGGCTCAGGGCTGGTTCCATCACTCTGAGTACAATACACAATACAATTAAAAACAACAATATAAAACAACATACTCATAAAGTGCCATATATAATTTAGCCAGAGATCTCAGGAGTCGGTGGTTCTTGTATAGCTATTCAGATCCAGGCCACTGATAGAAGATCAACCTGGGGGGACGGGACGTCCGCTGCCTCAGTCAAAAGCTTGGTGGAAGAGCTTATCTTACAGGCCCTGTGGAATTGTAATAAATCCTGCAAGGCCCTGATCTCATATAGGAGCTTATTCCACCAAGTAGGGGCCAGGGCCGAGAAGACCCTGGCCCTAGTTGAGGCAAGTCAGATGTCACTGCGGCTGGGGACTACCAGGAGATGTTGGTTGGTAGACCTCAATGCTCTATGGGGCTCATATGGGGAGAGGCAGTCCCAAAGGTATGCTGGCCCCTGACCATATAAGGCTTTAAAGGTAAGCACCATCACCTTGAAATGGATCCGGTATTCAATAGGCAGCCAGTGCAGTTTGCGCAGCACTGGGTGGATGCGAGCCCGCCCACGCATTGCTGTCAACACCTGTGCTGCCGCGTTCTGCACTAGGTGCAACTTTCGGAGCTGAGTCAAGGGTAGCCCCAAGTAGAGAAAGTTACAAGAATCCAGTCTGGAAGTGACCATTGCATGGGTCACTGTAGCCAGGTTGTGGGGAGTGATATAAGGGCCATCTGCCTGATCTGTGGCAGATGGAAAAAGGCAGACCTGGTAGTGGTGGTTACCTGGGCCTCCATCAAAACACCCTCAGACTCTTCACCCTCAGCGTTAGCATCAATGGAGCCCCATCGAAGGTTGGGAGTCTGATTCCCTGACTCAATCCCCCGTGACTCAGGTACAGCACCTCCATCTTGGATGGACTTAACTTCAGTTGGCTCTGTCATAACCATCCATAGCCTGTAATGCCCTGTTCAGATCTCCTGGGGCTGTGTCCTGGCGGCCGTTCATCAGTAGGTAGAGCTGGGTGTCATCTGCATACTGGTGACATCCCAGCCCATATCTCTGGATAATCTGGGTGAGGGGGTACATATAAGATGTTAAAGAGCATAGGGGAGAGAATTGCTCCCTGTGGCACACTGCATTCTCTCAAGTGACACCCTCTGTCCCTGATCTTGGAGAAAGGAGGTCAGCCACTGCAAGGAAGGCCCTCGTATCCTACATCAGTGAGGCAGTGGGTTAACACTTCATGGACAACCATGTTGAATGCTGCTGATAGATCAAGAAGTATCAGCAGCGCCGATCCACCTCGGCTCAAATGTCTCCAGAGATCATCTACCAGGGCAACCAGCACTGTCTCTGTCCCATGGTCAGGGCAAAAACAGGACTGGAAGGGGTCCAGGCCTATAAAATGCTTGGTTTCATATATAATAGGTTTATATATCTATAATTCACAATGGGAGTAGAGAGAAAATTAAAACAATCCAGTGTTTGTAGAAACCTAAGTTTTGTGCTTGAATAAATTATACATTAAATTTGCTTGCATGTAATGTGTATTTGTACCTTTTTATTAAAACAAACAAAACTTTCCTAACTAAAGGTCAGCTGGTCCTTTGCCAGTGAAATGAGTGCAAAATGTTCTTTCAGAGTGGAACACAGAGTAGTAAGTGGGTCGTGGGAGACAGTTCAAAGAATGTCTTTTGGATGACAACTGTGTTCATGTTCTTAATGTTTAGTTTGAAAATGAAATGAGCTCCAGGGAGTACAGTTTTTCATATATGGGAAAACACTGAAAGCACTGAGAATGCACTATAAATCCCACACATTTTCCTTCCATTGTAGCATATAGAAGCAAGTTTAGGGGTCTGATTGATTCCTAAAGGATTTGCATTTTGTGTATGTGTATAATATATATGACTTCCTAGGTGCTTCTGAATTTTAAATTATACAGTCAGCACTTGATTCTTTTATATAAAATTCCTTCATCTTATGTAGATATAGAACTTGTATGTACACTGACAAGTGAACATAGATGAGCATAGTGTTTACAGTTTTTTCCCCTTGTTTGGGCTGTAGTAATTCAGATTGTGTTAAGTTTAGCTGGCACCTAAGGGTAGCATAAGCCTGTAATTGTGCTGTTCCCATTCTTTTCATGTGGTTTACATGAAGGAAGCTCCTGAGGGATTATGATTTGAGACTATAAAAGGAAAGGAATGATTTTTATAACTGAAAAGGCTCTTGAGTTTGTATTGGTGTTAAAGGGCTTGTGCTTTGTTTCCACTTGTTAATGTTTATTTAACTGCAGCTATTGATTAATAATAAAGGAGCTCTTCTTCAAAATATTAAACCACTTTTAACACAAACAATTTATGTTCTATCATATATCTAATTGTTAAGATGGCACCACTCTCTGGATCAACCCCCCCCAAAAAATAGCGACCATTTAAGAATAGGAGAGAGGTGTCTGCAAACCTGGGCAACCGGAAACATATAAATATGTATTAAATTAACTCTTCCCTCCCCTCCTGCAAAGAAACTTGTAATGTATGTGTATGCACAGCAAAACAACAACAACACACCTCTATTGGGAGGATTGAGACGAAGGAAATAATACTGCTGGGGAAGGCAGGCGTGTGCTTGGGAAGATGCAACTGGGAGGTGTGGGGGGAGGCAATTAGAGTGGAAGAGCGTGTGATGGGAACATTGTGGGGAATGTGTGATTGGGAACAAGAGGGAATGAAGCTGAAGCCAAGTGGGTTTTCTTTCCCTCTGTGAAACCTTGTGGCTCCTCAGCTTTGTTTTTAATGGTTGTGTTTTAATGGTTTTGTTTTGTTATCTTAGTTGTGAGCTGCCTCAGCAGGACACTGGAGAGACAGCATATACAGTTTCTAAATAAATAAATAAATACTTAGCTATTAATATGAGTTAATCGGGAGATCAAACTGCTGTATGATTCTAATACCTTCCCAGGAAGCTGGTTTTAATGCAATGAATACACATGCTTGTGGAGGATCTTTGTACCTTTCTCTAAGTAAACACAAGGCTATCACATTTTTTTCAGCATAAATATGATGCACATTTGATAAAGAATAAACTTTTTAAAAAGAATAATCTCTCTTTAGTGCTATTCAGTTATTATACCCTGATTCTGACAGGATGAGATTATTTATAGGGCATTTCCCCCCTGTTTTATGATGAACGTGGACACAGTTTCCATTAAATCCATCAACATTTGTTTGTCATCTCTTTTTTATTTATTAAAAACTAGGAATAAGGCCCGTTGTGGAAATAAATACAACGGGCTCTAGAAAGAGGCTCTGGGAGAGTGCCCCGGCTTTGGGCACTCAGTGACAATTTGATGTGGCAATCTCAGCAGGGTATAATGATAGAGTCCACCATTTTCTCCAGAGGAACTGATCTTTGCTACCTGAAGAGCAGTAGTAATTTTGAGTGATCTCTAGCCCACCCCCAAGATTGGTAACAGTGGTTCCCCAGGAGAGAGTGGCTGGTTTGGAGGGTGGAGTCTATGGCATTGTACCTGTCTGAGATCCTACCCCTCCTCAACACTCACCCTCTCCAGGTTCGACCCCTCAAATCTCCAGGAATTTCCCAACCTGGAGTTGATAACCCTATCTCCCTCCCAGCCAACCGTCAACCTACCTTTAGTTTTCCGTCTCCTCCCCCATCCCTCCTACAGAGCAGTTGTAATTTTGAGTGATCTCCAGCCGCCACCTGGAGATTGGCAACAATGTTTCCCCATCAGGGAATGGCTGGATTGGAGGGTGGAGTCTGGCATCGTACCTGTCTGAGGTGCCACCCCTCCTCAAACCTCACCCTCTCCAGGCTCCATCCCTCAAATCTCCAGGAATTGCCCACCTGGAGTTGGCAACCTGATCAGGACTGGGCCCAATGAGTTTTCTCCCTAAGGCCAACATAGGTGTGGAAAGGGCCTTTTACTGACAGAGGAGAAAGTACAGGTGCCAACTTTGATTAGGGAAATACCTGGAGATTTGGGGGGGTGGATCCTGTGGAGGGCAGCATTTGGGGTGTGCGTGGAAGGACTCAGCAGGGTATAATGCCATAGAGTCTACCCTCCAAAGCAACCATTTTCTCCTGGGGAACTGATCTCTGTCATCTGGAGGTCAATTGTAACAGTGGGAGATCTCCAGGTCCCACCTGGAGATCGGCAGCCCTAGGGGAAAGTCAGCCGCACAGTGAGGAGTTGAAGAAAATGGTCTGATGGTCACTGGCCCACCTCATTAGCCAGCCAGCCAGCCATGCTGAAGCTAAGCAGGAGAAAGAGCCTTTTTCCATTTATTCTGACAGGAAAGTGGCCGTTGGGGAGGGGGTTAAGCTGAAAGTCCTTTGTTTTTTTACTCACAGAACCAAGCTTGGCTGCCTACCAACAGCCACTGAGGGGACAGTCCCTCACAGGAGTCAAGAGAACTGTCTTCCTCAGGAGACAGAGCTGTCTGCCAGGGGGAGTAGGTGGGGAAGAGGAGCAGACCCAGCACCCGGCCAATGGCACGCGAGTACTCTTGAGTGGCGGCTGATGGGCCAATGGCTGAGGGAGGGCATTTTACAGCCAATGGGAGCACATGGAATCTTGCAAAACCAAAAGATAAATATTTATAAGGAGAGATATCTTATCAGCTTTTTTAGTATGTTCAAAGTATTTTACCTCTTGTAAAAATAAAATAAAAAGTATCAAAATGTTAAAATGCCACTGAATCTTTATTATTATTAAAACACAGTAATAAGAAAGGAGTCTGTTAGAAAATTAGCAGTAGACAGTCAATATAAGCTGAATTTCACTGGATCTGAGGAGACAGGCCAAGAAAGAAGCTTAACAAAACAGAATGAAAGGACTTCCGGTTTTGACGACCTGTATGGCGGACGCGTCCCTTTGGAGCTCCAGGGGGCGCGATCCGTGACCCACTGGATGGGAGGGGGTGCAGTTGTCTGCACCACCCCTGGGGCTCTTGTAGGGGGCCCCCAGCCATGGGGCATGAGAGGCGCTGCTCCCAAGGCACGCTGCCAAAGGATTGAGGCACCTCTGAGCTCCAGTGGTCTCACCGCTGCGGAACCAGCAATGGCATTAGGGGCGCACACCAGGACAAGGGAATGATGATAGAACAAAATTCTTACCCCAGCATACGATCCACGATGAAGTGTGAGTTTTTCTTGTTAAAGCAAAACATCCGGACAAGCAGATAAGCAAAGTTACACCCCCCAAAAGAAAAGCAGTGTGGAGGTTTTACCCCGTAGATAAACAAAAACTGTTTCCAGAGCATTTTAAAGGGGGGGCAGGAATATAAGCAAATAACAACTGATACAAAGAACACTAGAGAGAAAACATTATAATCTCTCAAGCAATAGAGACTTTTAAAACTTTTCTGAAAAGTAAACAACTAGAAGATGGCGGGGAGGAAAGTTGTGCCAAAAATGAAACCTCCTTCAGGAAGCGGCAGCCCAGCCACCCCAGTCACAAGACCGGAAGTAGCTACAGACTTCCCTGGTATGATTGCAGCAGCATTGTGATCCCTGCTGGACCAAATGACAACTCTCAACCAGAATTTTGCAACTCTACAAAGTCAACTGAATGATACCAAGCAAACAGCAGAGGAAACAGCAGTAGCAGTTAAGGAAGATGCCAAAACCATAAAGCTTCAAAAACGTGTAGAGAAAGGGGGGCAAAAGAGAACCTCCAATGAACTCCAATTGTTACAGCTCCAAATGGAAATGTCAAACTATGTTTTGAGATTTCAAGGAGTTCCAGAGACAAAAGGAGAAGACTTTAAAAAGACTTTAAGTGATGTCTTGGGACCAGTTGCAGATTTGAAAATGGATTTTCTTCAAAGCGAGATGGATATGGCCTACAGGACATATTCAGAATACATCAAGAAAAATAATCTGCCTGGTGAAATCTATGTGAAATTCTCCAAAAGGCACATCAGAGACCAGATACTTAAAGCGACTAATGGAACTACCTTGAAAATAAACGACAGAGAAATTAAAGTATTAAAAGACATTCCCTTTGAAATAACAAAGAAGAGGAGGAAATATAAAGACAGTCTTATTTCTACAAAAGACTTCTACCCCCTACAAATGGATTATTCCAGAAGGCATTTTCTTCACATACTACAATAAGAAAGAAAGGATTGACTCTTGTCACAAAGGCTAAAGACTTTCTGGAACAGTTGCAAAAGCCAGAAAAGCCAATAAAGCCTCGGGAGGATGACAATGAAGAGGATAGCGACCAGAGAAGCCACGGAGAAATTTCATCATCATCTGCTGAAGAAGAATCTGACTCGGAATTAGGGGCAGTGGCCCCTAAAACTCCTAAAGCCAATTGGGACTATAATCTCAGAAAAAAGAGATAAACATTAACTTTTATCTCTAGAGTTTGAACTTAACCTTTTTTTAGCAGATTCTCAGATGTTCTTTATATAGTTAACGGTTCCGGATGTATTTACTAACTCTTTTCATTTATACTGCACTTACATAGTATTAAAGCACAAAAAAGATTGTAAACATTATGTGATCAACGCTTCTTGGGGTTTTTAATGGTTATCTTTACTTTCTCCCACAGTTTGTAGTTGACCCTTCCCTTGATTTCTGCGTAGTTTTTAGAAAAGCAATAAAAATGATAGAAAAACCAGAATAAAATAAGATGATTAAATCTATTTTTACTAATAAGAACAACAACAGAGGTGTAGTCCTGAGAAAAAGTTGGCCTGTACTTTGAAAATAACCATTAGCTTTTGATGTAATTGCTCAGCTGCTTAACCCCATATGTTAAAGTATTAAGTACAGAGTGTAAGCTATTTTTCTTCTTTCTTGGAAGGCACTTAGTGTTACCGAAACTCTTATCAAACCTCTGGAAAGGTTCAGAAAAGAGCAGCTTGGAGCTGTCAAGGTTTGTTGATAATTTCTTGATCTGTTTTTACTTTCTTTGTCTGTTCAGGTTGAAGTTGAGCACATTTGACTAGTGGTAGCTCATGTGGTGGTTTGCTAATGCTAGCTACTGAATGAAAAGCAGACCCTGATGTTAGAAAATGATGCCGTCATCAATGCCCATGCTAAGGACTGCACTCAATAGCCCTGTACTTGCTTAGTGCCCTGATTCTCGTTGCCACATTCTAACACCCTTCAGTTCCCGTTCCCTATTTTGCAATGCTGAATGGCAGAAATTCTCTTGACAAACCAGCACATGAGCTGCCCTGTGTTTGATGTGGAGCAGATTTATAGTGTTGGGTCTTTTTGCAGATTTATTTCATTAAAAATAGGGACAGATCTTTAGCCAGTGCAATAAAGAAATTGGTGTTCATCTCTGATGTTGAACACTAATTATTATCTTCATGAGGCATGGCTAGTAGGTTAGATATATTACATGTGTTTCTGATGGATGGACAGACTCTCCTGTTACTTGTATTTTGTTAGCTTAAAAGAGAACATACCAGAGCTGCAACATTTAGTTTATTGATAATTTAGATGAAGTAAAAAGGGTCCCTAATTAATTTGGTCTAGTTTTTAAAAAAGTATATTTTTAATACAATACTTGCATGTTTATGGGTGGTAGATGCCACCTTAGGGAAGCATTCATGCTCTTCCTCACAGGATGATATCTTTTTTCAGGGGGTAGCTGCTGTGATAGAGGCTTGTAACATCTTTGTAAAAAGTATTTTTTCCTCAACTGCTGTTTTGTGTGTGTGTGTGTGTGTGTGTATATATATATATATATATATATATATATATATATATATATATAAACTTACATGACTGAAGCTAAAGTTTCTTTAATTCAGAGCCCTGGGTTGGCTCCGGTAGTTTCTTCTGCTACTTTCTTCTCTGTCAGAGAAAAAGGCTTAGCTTAAGGGAATCACTGATATCTACTTATTACAGAAGGGAGTCACTGGGTTGAATCCAGACTCTACCGGTGGCAGAATGGAAATGCCCCCAACTGCAGCATACTGATCTCTATGAAAAGCTGCTCTTGGGGTGAGGAACCTGAGGAATGTCTGAGGATGGACTGTAGCAGAAAGGTGGTGGATTCAGTGGAAATTGACAGTTTTGTCTGGATCCTCAACCCTTTTAGACAAGTTCTCAAAATACATCGGAACAAAACAAACATGAGCTTGCCCAGATCCAGATCTTCTGGATTGGCAACAGAATCATATTATGAGAACATTTCCTTTTTTATTTAGTTTTACCCCTCATTCTTGCTTGATTATGTAGCATGAGTGTTTTCTTGGGATTGTTTCAGATGTTCTCTGATGTGATCGTGTATGTCTTAATCCATAAGTATATATGCATGACCAATTATATGTTTATGGTTTTTAAAAATCCATTAGGATACTCTGGGACAAAATGATAGCTTCAAGTTTCATGTTTCAAAATGTAAAATTGACAGCTTCAACTTAAAAAAAATAATTACGGTTACATAATGTTAATAAAAGCAAGCCTGTCATTTTGTGGTCACCTTTTAAATGTTATCACTTTTAAAAAATTATATCTGTAGGAAGAAAAGAAGAAATATGATAAAGAAACAGAGAAGAACTACAGTTTACTAGACAAGCATTTAAATATGTCAGCGAAGAAGAAAGAAACACAGCTATTGGAGGTATTGTCTCTATTATCTTGTCGAAGATGTTTACCCTTTGAAGGAAAAAAGGGTAAACAGTACTTCGGTAATACTGTTTCTTTTGAAACTTGAATGCCAGCAGCCAGGTTTTTTTTAAATAGAATTTTAAAATAAAGAAGAATAAAGAAGTTTGAATAGCTAGAAAGTGATGCTGCCTATGTAATTTTTTTTACTTCATATATCATAAATAAGATGAGCTCCCAGTTAAGATTATGCTGTGTTACTAAATTATTATTATTTTGTGTAGTCTTAATGCTAGATATTACAGGAGCTGATTTTTATCATGCTACCAAAGTTGTTCCGTGATGTAGAAGCTGAGCTCTTGCACCCTCCACTATAGTTTCTTGTGAGAATTGTTGTCTCTTAATCTTTAGCACTTATATCACTAGGATGCAACAGTATGTATTTTCTGGTTAAGGGGGAATGTAGTTGAATTTATAAGTTAATGGCAACTTCCCACCCATTAATTATCTATTGTCTTATGTATTTATTAAATAAATATTTCAGTATCAGTGAAAAATATGACTGCTGCAATTAATGTAATAACTGATACAGAACGAATTCGGGAATACAGGTAGAATTTTGTCTTTTGGCATTTGAAAAAAATGAAATTTGTGTCACAGTCCCACAGAATGTTAGGTGAAAGAATGTAAGAGGTGCTCTGCTAGATCAGACTAGTGTTCCATCTAATCCAATATCCTGTTTCACTCAGTAGCTAACCAGTTGCCTTCTAGGGCCAACAAGCAGAATATAGAGGCCAAGGCCTTCCCCTGATGCTGCCTCTTAGCACTGCTGTCCAGAGGTTGATTGCTGCTGAATATGGAGGTCCCTTTTCATTATCTTGACCTAGAAGCTTAAGTTCACTGAAATCAATTGGCTTAATTGGCATAGGGTGCACAAAATCTTAAAGCAGACTTTTTTTAATGCAGGCAGACAATCAAGTGGAACAAAACCGAAAGCATTTTTACGAACTGTCTCTTGAATATGTGTGTAAGCTGCAAGAGATACAGGAACGAAAGAAATTTGAGTTTGTAGAACCTGTAAGTACCTTGTTGTAAAAATCTTCTGTACCAAAAAGTATTTTGAAAGCGGGAGAATGCAATAATAACTAGCAGAGAGTGAAAAAGACATTTGACTAAGCAGAATTCAGGACAAGGCCCTCCAGTTCCATATTCTAAATAATTTTATTTCATCTCGTCAGTGCAGTGTTTTTCAAATGAAAGCAGGTGGAGAAAGAACTCCCTCATTTGTTCACTGAGTTATGTGGGAGCCACTGCTTCAAAGTAACATTCCACATGGCTGCAATGGTTGTATGAAAAAATAAATGGCTTGATTTTTTAAAAAAAATATCCTATATTTATAAAAGCCCAATGTATTGGCACTTTCTGGCTCTCCCATTGGCTGTGCTGTGCCATTGGCCCATCAACCATCAGTCACTGGCCCATCAACCACCACTCAAGAGTACTCATATGCCATTGGCTGGGCATTGGGTCCGTTCCTCTCCCCTGCCCACTGTCAGCCTGGACACTCTTCCCTGACAGAATAAACTGCCAAAATGGCTGTCTCGCCTGACAAAGATGCTTCTCCTGTTTAGCTCCTCCATGGCTGGCTGGCTGGCTACTGAGGTGGGCCAGGGGCCATCAAACTATTCTCTTCAACCTCCTGCTGTGCTGCTGACTTTCCCCCAGGGTTGCCAAGCTCCAGGTGGGACCTGGAGATCTCCTGCTGTTACAATTGATCTCCAGATGACAGAGATTGGTTCCCCTGTAGAAAATGGCTGCTTTGGAGGGTAGACCCTAGACATTATACCCTGCTGAGTCCTTCCCCTCCTCAAACCTGCCCTCTATAGGATCTACCCCTCAAATCTCCAGGTATTTCCCTACTCTGAGCTGGCAACCCTACTTCTCCTTCAGTGGCTGTTGCTAGGCAACCAAGCTTGGTTCTGTTAGTAAAAAGACAGGGGAAGAAGGCCCTTTCCAGGCCTTTGTGGGGAACTCATTGGGGCTGGTCCTGACTAGAGTTGCCAGCTCCAAGTTGAGAAATTCCTGGAGATTTTATGGTGCAGTCTATGGAAGCCAGAGTTTAGGGAGGGGAGAGGCCTCAGCCAGTGTTCCCTCTAAGCTGAGTTAGTGTGAGCTAGCTCACAGTATTTTAGCCTCCAGCTCACACATTTTTGTCTTAGCTCAGGAAGGATGGCTCCAGAGCAAACTAATTTATGCAGCAGCCAAATCGCTCGCTCACAATTTTAATGCCAGTAGCTCACAAAAGTAGAATTTTTGCTCACAAGACTCCACAGCTTAGAGGGAACATTGGCCTCAGCTGAACAGAATGTCATAGAGTCTAGCCTCCAAAGAAGTTATTTTTACTCAGAATTACAACTGGTCTCCAGATGGAAGAAAATGGTGGACTCTCTGTCATTATACCCTGTTGAGGGCAGAGGCCTCAGCTGAACAGAATGCCATAGAGTCTATCCTCCAAAGCAGTTATTTTCACTCAGAATTGCAACTGGTCTCCAGATGGCAGAGATCAGTTCCCCTGGAGAAAATGGTGTCATTATACCCTGTTGAGGTGGCCACCCTATGACTGTCAGTGTGATGTAGCAGTTAGCACTTCAGAGCAGGGTCTGTCAGACCCAGGTTCTTGCTGTGGAAGCTGAGTGGGTGATTTCAGACCAGTCACAGACTTTCAGCCTAACCTACCTCACAGGGTTGTTATGCAGCTCAAAAGGGGGAGAGGAGAATGATGTGACCTGCTTTGGTCCCCACTGTAGAGAAAGACTGTACTTTTCGTCCTGGGGAACCATTGTTGCCAACCTCCAGGTGACTGCAAACCAAAGAGAGAGATCAAAGGATGGAAGTTGAAAGGAAGCAAACAACCGTGATGTATAGTGCCAAAAAAAAAGTTCTTCACCAGCTTGTAAATTCTTTTTTCAGTATTCAGTTTACTGGAAATAATTCAAATGCTGTCAACACCAACGAACCATGCATATGACATCTCGTTTCGTGTATACCTTTATCAAAGTGGTAGCGTTGAAACACCTGTATCTAGTTACAGAAATAGAATTCTGTTATCAATATTAGCAAAGTAGTAACACAAGGCTGTACATACAACAATACATACAGTATACTTACAAAGTTAATCCATTTGGCAAATACTCTAGACATATCTCATAGTCACATTGATCAAATACATTAGTGTGATGTAAATTCCCCTCTTCCTACTGACTTTTACATCTCTAAAGCCCATAATTGCTGCCAGCCGGCTGAATGTGAAGCCTGCATACATAAAGGTATACATGGAAAGAGATGTCATATGCATGGTTCGTTGGTGTTGATGGCGTTTGAATTACTTCCAGTAAACTGAATACTGAAAAAAGAATTTACAAGTTGGTGAAGAACTTTTTTTGGTACTATACATCACGGTTGTTTGCTTCCTTTCAACAATCTCCAGGTGAGGCCTGGAGATCACTCAGAATTACGACTGCTTTCCAGAAGGCTGAGATCAGTTCCCCTGGAGAAAACAATAAGCTCTGTGTCATTATACCTTGCTGATGTCACCATAGCAAATTGACGCTGATTGCCCAAGGCCAGGGCACCTGCCTAGAGTCTCTTTCTAGAGCTCTTTGTATTTATTTCCACAACGGGCCATATTCTTAATTTTATATAATTCCTTTATTTATACATTTGGGTTAAGCTTCCTTTTTGGTATCTTTTAAAAAAGTAGTCTTCTTCCTTCAAGGCATTCAGTTGTTCTCTGTATTTTATAGTGGTAGAGATCTATGAGTTTTTCTAAGATTAAATCATTTATTACCTTCTTGCTTTTAAAGACAAGGGAAGAAACCATTCTTTTTACTTTGTAAAGGCCCTGATCTGGTAGCCCAGGCTAGCCTGGTGTTTTCCAGTCTTGGAAGCTCATCGGGGTAGGCCCTGGCTAGTATTTGGATGGGAGACTTCCAAGGAATACTGGATCATGATGCGGAGGCAGGCCATGATAAACCTCCTCTGAATGTCTCTTGCCTTGAAAACCCCACGGGTTCGCCATGAGTCAGCTAGGACTTTACAGCACTGTCCACTCTTCCTTATACTCTGCAGCCTTGGCTGGAAAGATGAGGCGTGTGTATGTGTGTGTGTTGAAAGGAAGGGAGTAGGAAATCTGCCGTTGATTTAGCACTTTTGCTAAAAAAAGTTCTTCTTGTTGTATTTCAGGTCCTGTCATTTTTTCAGGGCATGTTCACTTTCTACCATCAAGGCTACGAGCTTGCCAAAGATTTTAACCATTACAAAATGGCTTTGCAGATCAATATCCAGAATGTAAGTGAAGGTACTCTTTTTTTAAAATTGAAGATTTTATTTGTAATTAAAATAAGCTTCTTGTTTGTGCTGCTGTATTTACTTGAAAGGAAGGCAACAGTTTTTAACCTCTTCTTGCTTTCTACAAAAAGGGAGTGGGGTCGTCTTCCACTCAGGTGTATAGACCTGCTTGTTAGTGCTATGCAGAGACAGTAGGGGCTTGACGTGAAAGGTGCATGTGGAGGAAAAGCGCCAGCTCACTCACCAGCAGAGAGAAGAGGCAATGAAAGCGATACAATATCTGACAAATAAAGCCTTTTCTTGCTGTTTTGAGTTTTGAGACTTGCTGGATTTGGAAACTGCAGTTCCTGGCCTGGCAAATAGTGTGAAGTCATAGGAACAGTGGGGTTCCTACCACTTTTTACTATGCTTCTGGTTAAGAATTTTACTCCATACTGCCTTTTGTTTCTTCCCTTGTGCTTCAGGTAGGAGTTTCCTAGTGCTTCAGCTCCCCCCTTTCAAAAGAGAGCAGTCCCCGTCCCCCCCAAGCCTGCAGGACTTTCAGCAGTTTAGTACATTAGGCTATAGCTGTTATGGGTTTGTGGATATTTTAGAAAGGGAAGAATGAAGGTGCCCCTGCTGGATTGGATTGGTGATATAACATAGTCTCTTGAAAAAGTGTGACTTCCTAGTTTACAGAAAACATTGTTGGGGGGAGCAGTTTAACAAGTGCTTTGCCAAGGAGAATTGCATCCTTCTAAGTCCACTGGTTTCAGTGTAATTCTGTTAAGGATTTCACTGCCAGTTGGTCAGTCCTTATTTCAGCCTTCGCCTAGTAGTTTGGCTCTTGTGGTTAAAAAAAAGCCAGTCTTTTGCTTTTTTAAATTTGAAACAGTGTCATACAAAACTATGAAGAGTTACAATGCAAAGAGGTGTAAAAGGTGAAAATAATTATTTTATTCTGTACTGTATATTATATCTTGATTACTATGTAATAAAAACTTTGTTTATACTCCTGGCTTTTTGAGGAAGAGGCCATTTTAAATTCAGGATTGTCTGCTTTTATGTATAAGTCTCTTTGTTTGGCGGGAATTGTCTTACATTTAGGGCCGTCTTCCTTTTGAGTAAATACAGTATTTCATCTTGGTGTCTGTGACGCTTTAAGGAACATATTGCCATCTTCAGGCTAGCAGAGTGTATGGCTTGTTGAGCCTAATCTCCATAGCGAAATGCAGCACTTCTGCCCCCTATTGTGTATCCTGCCATAGAAGAAAATACTTTTCCTTTGTATCTTACACAATCATATTGAGAACCACTGCATGCAGTAACTGATATCTTTATGCTTATGGAAACCCATGTTGTGGGAAGAATTCTGCATGCAACTGTAGTTTATGTAAGTGCATACTCAGAAGACATTGCATAAATGTAAGTTCACTCTTTTGTCTATTTTAAAATTTTGTTTATGTTAAAAAAGCTGCAATTCCTTGTGAAATATGCACTGGCTGTAGTGTTTCTAGAACTGATTATTATTTTTGGTAACTAAAAGTATGGTTTTGGTCATCTTTTGTGAAGACTGGCTAATGATGTGTATTTGTATGCTGTGCTGCTGCACATATGTACAACGTGCGATATAAAACACTGATTAAAAGTTCTTGAATTGGACCAGCCATAAATATCTGTATCCAGTGAATATCCAGCCTTAAAATAACATCTTGGTATTTAGACAGCTATTGTAAATTGTTCTGACACCAGGATCTTAATTCAGTAGAGGTCAGTAGGAAGTGAAGCTGTTATCAGTTGCATGGATTGCAGATATCTCTAAAACACAGAATAGAGTAAACAAATACCATAACCATTTACTGGCAGTTACAGAGAACAAAATTGGAAAAGGAATATTGCCACAATTTATAGCTTTATTTTCAAGAACTCTTAAGAAATGGTACCGTACTATTCAAGAATGTTTTGTTTATGCTATAAGAATATATTGCCACATAATAGAAGGTGAGTATTGTTGAGTGAGATGATGATTTAAATATTACAGTTACGTGGGCTAGCTCTTGAAGACAGTGGGACTGGGTTGTATCCTACCACTCAGCTACGTATGGGGAACCTTCCTCCTGAAGAAGAGGCCCTCCCTCTACAGTTATCTGAGTAATAATAATTAATTATTGTATGGCCTAGTGTGTAGAATAGGCAGGAAATCATATGATTGTCTGGCCAGAAATTCTAGCTCTTTTAGCATTATACACCACTAGGTGGCGAACTAGACTTGTTTTAAGGCAAGAGACATTTTAGAGGTGGTTTGTCGTTGCCTGCCTCTGCATCATTCCCTGGTATTCCTTGGAGGTCACGCAGCCAAATAGTAACCAGGGCCGACCCTGCTTAGTTTCTGAGATTTGACTAGATCAACTTGTCTTTTCACTTGTCAGTTCATTTTTCATTATTGTGTATTCATTAGATCATTGGGTTTTGTTGATTTATGGCTTTAGAACTAGTTAGAATTTCCAGTGGTTCATTGATTAACAGACTAATTTTTATGTGGCTATCTGGATGGTGTCAAAGAATTCTATTGCCTGGTAAAGGTTAATCTACCATGCTGGTCGGTTGGTTGGTCTGTCTGTCATGACTGTAGGGAGTTTAAAATGTTTCTCTGATTACAGGAAACTTTACCAGACTCTAGATATTTCTGTCCTTTACAATCCAGTGAGCTGACCTATCTGATTCTCTTACAGCAAATAAATCCTCTCGGTCTCTTCCAAGACTTTTCTTTTTAATCCAGGCATCTTTCCTGGTATGTGTTGTCTAGAGAGAGAGTATATGAGCAATCTGAAGCAGTTTCTGAAAGGGGTCATTGATTATTCTGTCAACTGTTTTTCCCCTGCATCAGGCCATTGGGGTATTTTTGTGTCCTCCTGTTGCTTCAGCTAACTTTCTTTTTGCAGCTAAGGTTACTACAGTTTTAAATCTTCTCAAATTTATAAAAATGGCCTGAAATCCCTAATTTGCCTTTTGACATGTCAAATGCGAAGAAAAGTTTTAATCATCCTTGTGTTCTTTTCTTATGTTTATAGAGTACTCTGTTTACTGTTTTCAGGCATAAAAAGGTTTTACTATTTTCTCTTACTTAGACAAGAAATCGTTTTGAAGGAACAAGGTCAGAAGTGGAAGAGCTCATGAACAAAATCAGGCGAAATCCCCAGGAACATAAAAGAGCTAATCAGTTTACGATGGAAGGCTACCTTCATGTGCAGGAGAAAAGTAAGATACTAGTTTACTTTCATGAAAAGAGCTTTCAAGCATAAGTTCAGAGATTGCACAGGATGATTCAAACATTTATTAGACATTGAACAACTTGGAGAAACACTGCAATAGTTAGACCAAAGCAAGATTTCTTTAGGAAAATATATATTCAGACATGTGAAAATAAAAACCAAACAGCATTCCACCCCATACAGTAACTTTGCTTAGATGTTAAATGAAAAACTATTTAAAGTTGTAGATCTACTTCATCCACTCCTTCAGGGCACAGAGTCTCCTTTGAGTCTCAACTGGAAGAATGTAGATTTTTCATTGCATAGCATGGGCATGAAACTGGTCTATTGGATATGCAAAACTTCCTTTGTGTAATGTGCTGGGGACAAGTTATGGCCTCAACCTAAAGACTGAAGTAATAATGCACAAATGTCAAGGGAAAATTCCTTGTTATGTTAATATAATCAGGACTTGTATTGTAAGTGTTAGACAAAATTAGCTTAAGACAATGGCAATCAATCAATCACCCATCAAATATTTAAATGGAAATTAATAAATTGCAAAGTGTGGAAACTCACCAAGATAGCTTGTAAACCTAAACAAAAATGACAGTAAATTTTAGACAGTTATGAATTTGAACTTGCAAGTTCAGTTATAGTTCTGAGCTTTAGAACTGTAGCAGTATTCAGATGTAAGAGCAAATCATGGTTTGTATTTACAGGGAGAGGCCTGGAAGTTCTTGGGCTTGGGACCCCCCCCCATCCACCTCGATTGTGGGTAAAGGAATTCAGGTCTGACAAGCTGTGATTTGTTCTCTTGCTTGCAAGCCAGGATTTCAAACCAGGATTTCATCTTAGTTTAGAATCCTGGTTTGTAGGCAAGACACCCCCCTTCTAGTCTGATTCCCTCCATTTTGTACAGAAACAACTTGTGGCGGTTTGGAATATTAATCTTTCTGAGCCAAGGGGAAGATAGAGAGTGTGTGTGGGAACTTGCGTATTTCCAAGATTTGTTCCAATAATTGCAAATTACAATTTGTCATTTTGTCAGAATACAGACAATGCTTGCATGGTCTATTTCCTCTCCATTATCCATTGTCCTTGCTGATTTCCTTCCCCAAAAGCAAATACTTAATCTGAAGGCTCGATAACATTTTCCAGAGAACTTTACAACAATATGCAAAAGAGTCTGCAAACTAAAGTCAGCAGAGGACTTTGGAAAATGGAGATATATGTAGTTATACATCGCAGATAATTCTAAAACTTGTTGTTGTTGAAGGACCTGCCCCCTTTGGTTCCAGCTGGGTAAAACATTACTGCATGTACAAGAAGGAGACCAAAAAGTTCACTATGATACCATTTGAGCACAGGTCAGGCGGGAAAATTGTAAGTACATTTCACATTTCATTGCACTTCATGCCCTGTGTCTAAATGAAAGTATGAAAGATAATGAGAGTATGAAAGATAAGATGCCCCCTGTATCTCTTCTCCGGGCAATTCAGTTTTTGTTTTAAGTATAATAGGCTGAAATAATGGAATGGTAGATAAGAACTGTGGAAAGTTTTTGGGGGTGCTGTAGAGAACAGATAACACACTATCCCAAAATGTCCTTTTTATCTCTAGTATTTCTTTAGCACCAGTGGTATTTAAAGTTTAGTTTAAGAATAAGTAGCTGGTGAGGCACATTCTCTAGAAGAGTTTTATAAAAGTTGTAATATCTGAAACTTGGAATGAATTGCTGTCTTTTGGGAACAGAAGGCTTTTTAAGGACTGCACAAGCACCTTACATTGCATTGTCTTCCCTTCCCCCCACCACAGTGCTGCAGCACAGGTTACTGATAACAAAAAAGCATCTGTGGGAAAAAAAACCCCTTGCCTTTCCATTTACATTGCCTTCTGATTCCAGCAGCGTATCCCTCTGTTTTTCAATTCTTTCTAAATGCTTGCAATACTAAGAAATGCTCAAAGCCTATAAAAGACATGACAGGTCTTTTCTGTGTTTCACATTCATGGCTGTACTTTTAAACGACAGTGTATGTGCTGCAATACTACTGGGTGAATACTATTGGATGGGTTTGTATGGACAATTTTAATAATATTAATTCTTCTTCATTTACAACTTGGTTTTTGTAGATTATAATATTCTCTCTGCTGTTTCAACACAAATATTTTTCAGGGCGAAGTGGAAGTTTTTCTCCTAAAATACTGTACCAAAAGGAATACTGATACCATAGATAGGCGGTTCTGTTTTGACATAGAAGTAGTAGACAGGTAAGTTGGCAGGTAAATACTATGTTTTATGTAAGACATGTAACACATTTCCCATTTAAGGTTTTAAAATATTTAGCAGTAAATGCTTTCTATTTGGAAGTGATAACCTCTCCTAGCTAGTAAAAAAAGATAATCATTTTTCAAAAGAGAAATGTTTTAACTTTCAAGGCTAAGAAGGATGGAATTCATATGCTGGGTTAATTAGTCTAGTTTTGTGTATTTGGTTTTTGAAGGCCACGGACGTGAAATCATAACAATCTAAATTAAACCATGCTACTTATGGGTACTTGTGTACCCTAGATAGACACAAACTTTTTGATAAACAAGATTTTCATGAGATTTAGAACTTCATAGATTAGGTTTAAAAAAGTAGCTCAATGTCTAAAAAAGAGCTGACTGCTTATGCTGTAATTTAAATTGATAAAGAATGTCTTAGAAACTGTTTGGGCACACCTGCTATCTGTATTGTGCCCTATCTGGTCTTTTCTGTGGCTCAGAAGTGCTTGCTGGCACATTGTTACTTTAACACACTCTGCTAGCCACCTAGTTCAAATGTTTATCCTTCCCAAACCAGAGGTTGTGAGTTTTTGAACTGTGTAGCTGAGTGGTGTCTGTGGCCTCCTCTACTTATGTTTGCTTTGTAGAGGATCAGGCAGGTTCCTTGCTGAAGTCACCCTGAGTCTACCACCTAACACAACCAGAATATATTATATGAAAGAGAATCTGTAACCTTGTGTTTCCACTCTCTGTTCCCCAACCCTCTTTAGACTGTCCTGTGTATCTCCCATTTTTAATGCTTTCTAAAATATCTAGCAAGGAAATATATTCTGTCAACTTCAAAGACATTTGTTAGTGTATCAAATATTTACTCATGGCTATTTTTCCTATGATGAGATACTTGGTTAGTGATTATTAATGCTCATCTGTGGTTAAAAATAACTGTTTTCCCCATGCTTTGTGGTTTTGTAGATCAGTTATGCCTGTGACTGTACAAGCATGCTCAGAAGAGGACAGAAATATGTGGCTGGAAGCTTTAGATGGAAAAGAAGCAGTAAGAATAGAATTATGTTATTCTTAAAAAAAAATCAAACTATGATCTACATTAACATTTCCTTCTTCCTTTTCTGTTGGTTTTTTCCCATTTCAATTTATGTCTTTTTTTTACACCAGAGCAACCAAAAACTTGATTACCTATTGCCATTATAGTAGTTGTTAACAGAATTATTTTTAAGTGTAAATAGCTTTTTAAGGTAACTGGTTTATGTTAATTTGCATGCAGATCAAAATTAAAATACAACAGATCGTAATTTCAAAATATTAGATTCCATTATTTATATAGCAGGTTGTACTGAGTAAACATAATTAAGCAGAATCATGGCAATGGTAGTAAACTTGGGTCCAGTTTTTCCGCCACACCACCTCTGGTTAGATGACACAATCCTGACAACAGTGTAACACACAGTAAGCAAAAACAAGCAATCCACCTCCCCCAGACAAAACAAAAAAAGCCCAACCCAAAACCTGGCCAGCCAGTAGCTACACATTTCTTTCTTTCTTTCTTTCTTTCTTTCTTTCTTTCTTTCTTTCTTTCTTTCTTTCTTTCTTTCTTTCTTTCTTTCTTTCTTTCTTTCTTTCTCTTCTTTCTTTCTTTCTTTCATCTCTCCTCTCTCTCTCTTTCACTCCCTCTCCCTCCCTCGCGCTCTCCTTCCCTTCCCTCCCCCCTCCATTCCCTAATATGTGCATTGAAGGGACAGTAAATAAAACACCCATCAGGGTGTCTGGCAAAGTTAACTTGGTGTAAAATCCCCTAGTGGGTGATCAGACAGATGCTGAATGTGAACAAAATTTATTCAATGTGTCTGTACAGGTTTCTTGAACCTTTTCACCCACAGTCCAGGGGATAAGAAAGGCCCAATTCAAAGGCTGTTACTCTGCCAGCATGTACAAGATCTTACTTCTCTCTCACGCCAATCCAGGAACGAGAGATACCAAAATCCCACATGCTTAAACAAACCCAAGAGGATGTCTGCACACCCTCCTGGCTTAGTAGTAGATTGCCACCAAGATCTCTTAAATCAGTGCCCTCACCAAGGTTCAGAAGCAGAGATCTAAGCTTCTGCCTGGTCTAAAGGACTTACCAGGTTTACCAGCTCTGTGCCAGAGCTGCAAACGACTATTAATAATCACAGTGGTAGCCACATCAGCTGAGTAGCCCCAGGCAACAGAGATTTAGCCTTAGACCCCAGTTGCAATACAGGACTCAAACTCAGATAATATTAATCTATATTTTATCTTTATTCAGCAAAGCATGCATATAATCAGACTTGCAAAGATTAGAAAACAGTAAACAAGGCCTATAGCTTATTTAGCTCTGACTACTCATAGAGGTGTTTCATAGTTACCAGTCATTCAATGTGCTTTGTGGAACCAGGGAATCTTCGGGATGAAACACACGTTTGCTGTGGGCAATTAAGTCCAGCTTCACTGCCCACTAGTCAGATTCCATTTTGCAGGTAGGTAATCCAAACAGAGACTAACTCTCAGAAAGAAGCTAACTTTTCAAGAGAACTCTGTCTCATTTTTGATAGGGTGATCACAACTCCCTCCCTCTCCCGTCACAATTGAATATGGCCATTTACCCAATCACAAGGGGATAGAAAGGCGTGGCCAAGCCGGCATTGCTGACATGGCTAAAGGCACGTCTGCTTAGCTTTGATGTGTTGATATCTTAGGCCTAGCTCTTCCCATGTGTGGGAAGGTGCCTGAATGTCTCCTAAAGGTGACAATACCGGGTATGAAGCTTGGCCATCTGTGCAGGCCATCTGCTCAGGTGACAAGTCACATGGATATGTTAGCAGCCAGACCATTTGGGCCTAGCAAGAATGTATCAGGAAGGTCTTTTCCTATACAGTGTCATCCCAGATTTTTTTTAAAGTTTCTGCTTGACCTAACTGACGGATAGAACCACTGAACAGAGCAGTAGACAATTGCAACAGAAAAGACCACGGCCAAAAGCTATCCTTAAAGATGAACATATTTGGGGAAAGGACAGTTTCCTGGCAGCCAAGAGGAAGAAGCCAGCAGTGAGGAGAAGAACAGAACTGGAATAGGGATCTCCCACTTGCTCCCTTTCAGATGTATCGACACCTGTGGACTCTCTAACTTGGGTTTGGGACATTCACCGAGAACCAGCTTGGGGGAATTAAACCATGTTAGAAGGAAACCTCTTCCCGCTTCTGCAGCCTGGCTAGATTGGAAAATTGACACATCCACCAATTAAGGGGGATCAGAACATGTGATTTAAGGATCTTTACCTGGATAGTGGGAAATCAGGCTCAAAGCTCCTCCAACAGGTTACCACTTTCCACAAAACAACTACATATTTTCCAAAGCAAGGCCTAGAATTTATTGAGGGAAATACAGATGTACAGGAAGCAAAAAGGTACCCAAGTGTAAGAACAGTGCAATTGTGTTCAGAGGGACAAGTATATGAAGAGTTACATGAAACGAAAAAGTGAAAGTAAAAGAGCAACAAGCCTCTGGCTGAGTGGGAATTCTGCACCTGGCAATGGCCATAAGGAAAAGTGAGAGGGGAAAGGATTTAAAGAAGGGGACAGAAAATTTTTAAGAGAAAAGGACTGAACCGAGAAGGAGTTTACCCATCCTCAGTTGCTGAGTTGGGTAGAGTACATTGTCTGTGTAGATGATCCAGAGATTCAGGGCAGGGGACTTTAGACATGGCTTCCAAAGGTCCCAAGGAAATGGTTCCAGAAGACAAAGTGGGCAGCCCCTGAGCCAGCAGAGGGATGAGACTGCACAATTTTGTCCGGCAGAACAGTGACAGTTATAGGGGCCAGCACAATAGAATATCAAAGAAATATTTATTAAATCCAGGAATTTAAGGAGGGGCAAGGATAAGGATCTGTGGGTTTCCTGACTTTGGTTGAGTTAGGAAGGGGGGGGCTTCCCAGAAAGGTAACAAAAGGTGATTGTGTCCAGGCAGGATGGACAACAGGACTGGCAGGGTGGAGGCTTCACTTACGCTAGAGTCACATTGGGAGGAGACATTCAGACAAGGTCAGTAAAAGTAATTAAGCCCACCCGGTTGCTTGATAGTAATTAGATTTTCTATTCAGTAAGACTTGCGCTTGCTGATGAAATTACGTTGATGCATCTAGGTGGGTGCCTAACTTTGCAAGCCCCCAGTGCAATGGGTAGGTATGCAGATGTCCCATCAGTGAATCAGTCTCTCACCCAAAATTTTGGCCATTCATTTAGCATAGCCTGAGGAGTGCCTTGGCCTCACTTTCTTCAAAGCAAGGCATTGCTGTCTCTCAAAATGAATGAAGCCAAGTTGGAGTCAGAGCAGACAGCACACATCTTGGAAGGGGACCCTGGTAATAATAGGCAGGTGAGAAGAGAGTCAAATAAGAGGATGCACATTATATAGGTATATTTCATGACTTGAAATATCTGTTTGCTGTTTAGTTACTGACCAGTAATTGAAAGTCTCTCTAGTTCTTTTGGAGAACTTTCTGTTAGTTCATGTATTAATGAGTTTTTTCTTAACACAGGATGTATTGCTGCTTTAAAAAAGCACAAACTGGCTTTTTTGAATACACTTAAAGTTTTGTCTTTCTCTCTTTCCTAGGTATTCCTAACAAATTTGAACAGAGCTAATGCAAAAAGAGACGGAAGTAAGTACTTGGGTTAAAATTGTAACTGTGTTAATAATATAATATTGAAAACCTTTTTCCCCAATAATCATTTCAAGAGAGAACAGTTGAGCTGTATCTCTGGAGCCAAATAAGGGGACAAAAATTCCAGCGTGATTCTTAGCACCATGTAACTTCCCCACTTTTGATAAATGTAATCAGAAAATAAAACACACACAAAGCTGCATGTGTAGAAGGTATCTTTTGCTCATGAAAGAAGGGAATTGAAAACAAATCAGTCAGTATCATAATGTCCCTGTATAAATCAATGGTGCAACCTCATTTGGAATACTGTGTACAATTTTGGTCACCACACCTCAAAAAGGATACTATAGCATTGGAAAAAGTGCAGAAAAGGGCAACTAGAATGATAAAAGGGTTGGAACACTTTCCCTATGAAGAAAGGTTAAAATGCTTGGGGCTCTTTAGCTTAGAGGAATGATGATTGAGGGATGACATGATTGAAGTCTATATGCATGGGATAGAGCAGGTAGAGAAAGAAGTACTTGTCTTCCTTTATCACAATACAAGAATTCGTGGGCACTCTAATGAAATTGCTGGGCAGTCGGGTTAGAACAGATAAAAGGAAGTACTTCTTCACCCAAGGAGTGATTAACACATGGAAGTCACTGCCAGAGGAGATGGTGGCGGCTACAGGCATGGACGGCTTCAAGAGGGAATTAGATAAACATATGGAACAGAACTCCATCAGTGGCTATTAGCCACAAGATACAGATAGGAACTCTGGGTCTGGGGCAAGTGATGCACTGAATTCTTGGTGCTTGAGGGGGGCAACAGTGGGAGGGCTTCTAGTGTCCTGGCCCCACTGGTGGACTTCCTGATGACACCTGGTATTTTTGGCCACTGTGTGACAGAGTGTTGGACTGGATGGGCCACTGGCCTGATCCATCATTGGCTTCTCTTATGTTCTTTAACACCTCATGCTCCATGAGAAAAGAGACATAAAATTCAAAGGTATCTTTTGCTTGCACAAGAATGAGTGCAGCCTTGTTGCCGTAGCACCTTATTGTTTATGTCACATCATAATCTCTTGCACAGAAGTTTGTGGGACAGTGCTAGTTGCACTTTCATTCTTCTCACAGGTTGCTGGATGCAGTGCTTAATTGATCAGCTTTTTAAATTCAGGGAGAACCATATCACTTTAATTATTTTAGAATGTGATTTTAAAAATCTTTAGTAAATTTGATTAGATGCAGTCTTGCATTCTTTGAAAAGTAGTCTGTGTTCCTTTTGGAAAATTATAAAATATCACTGGACATAAAATATTTTAACATTGTTTCTTAGGTGCGCAGTTGGATAAGATTGGGTTCACTATTCTCAGAAAGTGCATCAGTGCTGTTGAAACTCGAGGTAATGACAAACCTGGTCAAGTGTTACTTTTCATGTGGGTTCATGACCTGAAGATAGGAAATGAGAGAGAGACTGCATCAAAGTGCTAGTGGGCTTAGCATAGCGTAGTGGTTTGAATGTCAGACTAGGATTTGGGAGACCCAGGTTTGAACCCCTCCTCTGCTGTGGAAGCTTGCTGGGTGACCTTGGGCCAGTCACATACTATCAGCCTAATCTATTTCACAAGGTGGTTGTGAGGATAAAATGGAGCAGAGGAGAGTGATGTAAGCTACTTTGGGTTACTTTTGGGGAGAATGTTGTGATATAAATGAAATAAATAAAAAAATAAGTACATTCCAGTGCCACTGAGAACAAAATAGGGCTCTCTCTCAAACACACCTTTGCTTGTGCTCAATTCTGCCCCTTAATGAAGTTTGGATTTTCCTTGATATCACCACCTCTATAAGGTACCAGGTGAATACTAAGCATCAGGAGGAACAGGAATATTTACATTTATACCCCCCTTTCATTACCTGACAACAGTCATTACAGCAACAGTCATCACTACAGATGAATGATTAAAGCTGATAGAAGATAATGGATTCTCTAAGGCATTGGATGTGAACTGAGATTTCCCTAGCTTCATAGTTAACTCATGTGCTGCAGCTTCTAAAAGTTGTATGTATGCACAAAGGAGTAAAAGGGAGTGTATGTATACTTAGACATTGACATATTCATCTGGAAGGTCTCTTAAAAACTGGAAATGCAAGTCTCTACAACTTTTATGGTTTTACTTTTCAAAGCTGTTAAGATACATCAGTTCTAAATATTTTTGAGAGTTGTCTTTATTGAAAATTCAAAATAAAAATTATAAAACTGTGAATTTATTTCAGTAGAGGCAGTATGTATTGTGTTCTTCTCATCTTTGATCAAAGGAACAACAGAGTTCTTATTCTTTTGCTGCCCAAAATGGTATGCTAAGATTTTACCTGGTCTCTCAGCACTTTCCCAATACGACTGGTACAAACAAGTTAAAGCATATTCTGCTTTCATTGATAGTATATTATTTCGTTCATAGTTAATGTTTTGCTGTTCCCGATAGAGAGGTGGTGTAGGAAATACAGCAATTTGATTTAACAGGTATTTCAGTCTATTTTTCAAAGTTGTTTCTTCCCTTCTCTAAGCTTCTTCTTATGAGAAACATATGCAGTGATTCTCCCTCTAATATAAGCTTTAAAAACATCCCATGTAATATGTGTACTAGCTGTTCCTTGATTAATATTAAAATACTCTAATAGCTATCTTCTGTATTTTAGAAGTCCCATCATTAAGAAGAGAAATATTAAAATGCCATGCGCTAGGTAGTCTAACCCAGTCTGGAAACTGAAAGGCTAATGATAAAGGGATGTGGTCAGAAATAACAATAACATTTATATCACAGACAATAGTCTAACTAGAAACAATTATGATGCACGGAAGAAATAAAAATATAATTTCGGTCTATTCATGCCAGAGATCAGTCCAACCTAGTTGAATCATATCGTCTTCAAATGTAGATCTTCCGAAAGAAAATTCTTTGTGTGGGGAAGTGCTTTGAACAAAGAGATTAAAATCACTCCCCACTAACAGTCATGTCTAAAGTTTACCAAGTGTCTGAAACACTGATGAAACATGTCTGTGGAGTTCACATTTGGAGCACATACATTAATCATGACAATAATAGAATCAGATCTTTTCACTACCAAAATATTAAAGTGATTATTTGGATCTGTTATCACTTACTAAACCTGAAAAGAAACATGCTTTTGTATCAATATAGCAACTCCTTTAGAGTGATTAGATGTATCTATAACTTTGGACCATGGCCTACACTTTCAAGATGAAGGTCTTCTATTGGGAGATGATTTGCACCTCACGAGTGTAGAAAAAAAATGTGTTTAGAATCAGCCTTGTAAACCTGATAAAGAGAGCTTTAAACTAAATCCTATGGGGGAACGAGACAAAAATGCAAAGCCCAGTATGATGCCAGTAACTGGAGGTAAGAACTTCCACACATCCCACTCATGGGATGGGCGGGATACAAATATGAAAAATAAATAAAGTTTTGCGGGGAGTGGTACGTATGCTAGGTAACATTAACTCACATGTAAGTACAGAAATGAAAACCTCAGGATACATAAAACATGGATTCTGATATCTCTACACTAATGCACAGAGTATGGGAAACAAGCAGTAGGAATTTAAAGTCCTAATACTGGAAGGGGACTATGACTTAATAGGCATTACTGAAACTTGGTGGGATGACACTCCCAACTGGAATATTAGGATTGAGGAGTACAGCTTATTTAAAAGGGACAGACAAATAAGGAAGGGTGGAGGAGCTGCATTATATGTAAAGGAGATATATACTTGTGAGGAAGTACATGAATCTGAGCATGAAAGTCCAGTTGAGAGTCTCTGGGTAGAAATAAAAGGAGTAAGAAATAATAGTGATATTATGGTGGGTGTCTGCTATAGACCACCAAGCAAGGCAGATGATTTAGATGAGAAACTCCTAGAACAGATTACAGAGTTCTCAAAGAGATGAGACACAATGGTCATGGGAGATTTCAGTTACCCAGATATCTGTTGGAAGTCCAACTCTGCTAAAAATGAAAGGTCCAATAAACTCCTGACTTGTCTTGCTGACAACTTCATTTTCCAGAAAGTGGAGAGGGAAACAAGGGGATCTGCTATCTTGGACTTGATTCTTACCAACAAGGAAGAACTGGTTGACAAGGTGAAGGCAGTAGGCTGGGGCACCCTGGTTAGTAGTGACCATGTAATTTTGGAATTTACAGTCTTGGGGAAAGTAAAAGCTGTTTGTAGTCAGACATATAGGTTGGACTTCAGGAAAGCAAATTTTGACAAACTTATGCTGGGTAGAGTCCCATGGTCAGAAATACTTAAGGAGAAGGGAGTTCAAGAGGGATGTGAGTTTCTTTAAAGCAAAATACTGAAGGCACAATCACAAATTATTCCTATGAGAAGGAGAAATGGGAGAAGCCTAAAGAAGCCAAGGTGCCTCCATAAACAGCTTTCTAAAGACTTGAGGAATAAAAAAGACTCATTCAAAAAATGGAGGGAGGGCCTTATAACCAAAGATGAATATAAAGAAATAACCAGTGCTTGTAGAAAGAGACTTAGGAAAGCTAAAGTTTATTATGAGCTTAGGTTAGTGAGAGATGCTAAGCAACAAAAAAGGATTCTTTCTTATGTTCAAAGTACGAAAAAGAGTAAGGACATGGTAGGCCCATTGCGGGGACAGGAAAGTGAAATTGTAACAGGTGATGAATAGAGGGCAGAATTGCTCAATTCCCACTTTTCCTCAGTCTTCTCTTGCAATGGAAATGGTGCTCAACATGGCAAAAACAGAACACATGGTGAGGGATGGGAGTAGCAGCTTGGGACTGGCATAAAAGTTGTACATAAACACTTTTCCTCAGTCTTCTCTTGCAAGGGAAATGGTGCTCAACATGGCAAAAACAGAACACATGGTGAGGGATGGGAGTAGCAGTCTGGGATTGGCATAAAGGTAGTACATAAACACATAGTTTCATTAAATGAAACTAAGTCCTCTGGACCAGGTGATGATGAAGAAGAAAAGTTTGGATTTATACCCTGCCCTTCACTGCCCAAAGGCATCTCAGAGCGGCTTACAAACTCCTTTCCCTTCTCCTCCCCACTACAGACACCCTGTGAGGTAGGTGGGGCTGAGAGAACTTCTGATAGAAACTGTCCTTGAGAGAACAGTTGTGCCAGAGCTTTTGACTGACCCAAGGTCACATCAGCAGGTGCAAGTGGAGGAGTGGGGAATCAAACCCGGTTCTCCCAGATAAGAGTCCGCACACTTAACCACTACACCAAGCTGGATGAACTGCATCCAAAGGTACTAAAAGAACTTGTGGATGGAATTCCTGAGACTTTCTATTATTTTTCAGAATTCTTGGAGAACAGGTGAGGTGCCAGAAGATTGGAGGCAGGCAAATGTTGTCCCCATCTTCAAGAAGGGGGAAAAGGAGGATCTGGGTAACTACCGACTGTCAGCTTGACGTCTATACCTGGAAAGTTTTAGAACAAATAATCAGACAGTTCTTGAGCATTTAGATAGGATGGTTGTGATTACTAAGAGCCAGCATAGGTTTCTCAAGAACAAGTCATGTCAGACCTTATCTCTTTTTTTTTTTGAGAAAGTTATTACCTTGCTGGATCAGGGGAATGCTGTGGACATAGCTTATCTTGATTTCAGTAAGCCTTTTGATAAGGTTTCACATAATATTCTTGTTGATAAATTGGAAAAATGTTATTTGAATCCTATGATTGTTAGGTGGATCTGTAACTGGTTGATAGATTGCACCCAAAGAGTGCTTGTTAATGGTTCCTCAGTCTCTTGGAGAGGAGTGACAAGTGGAGTGCCTCAAGGATCTGTCCTGGGACCTGTTTTGTTCAACATCTTTATAAATGATTTGGATGAAGGAATAGAGGGAATGCTTATTAAATTTGCAGGTGATCCTAAATTGGGAGGAGTAGCAAATACAGTAGAAGACAGAGTCAGGCTACGGGATGATCTTTACAGGTTGGAAAACTGAGCCAAAACAAATAAAATGAATTTCAGTGGGGATATATGTAAAGTTCTGCATTTAAGTAGGAAAAATCAAATGCCTAATTATATGTTTGAGGAGTCTTGTCTTGGCAGTAGTATGTGCGAAAAGGATCTAGGAGTCTTAGTAGACTATACACTGAACATGAGTCAGCAGTGTGATGCAGTAGCTAAAAAGGCAAAAGTGATTTTGGGCTGTATCAACAGAAGTATAGTGTTCAGATCACGTGAAGTGATGGTATCACTTCACTCTGCTCTGGTTAGACCTACCTAGAGCATTGTGTTCAGTTTTGGGCACCAAAATTTAAGTAGGATATAGACAAGCTGGAACATGTCCTGAGGAAAGCAACGAAGATGGCGAGGGGTTTGGAGACCATGTCCTTTGAGGAAAGGTTGAAGGAGCTGCGTATGTTTAGCCTGGAGAGGAGATGACTGAAAGGTGATATGATAACCATCTTCAAGTACTTGAAGGGCTGTCGTATAGAGGATGATACGGAATTGTTTTCTGTTGCCCCAGCAGGTCAGACCAGAACCAACAGGCTGAAATTATATCAGAATTGTTTTCGGCTAAACACTAGGAAGAACTTCCTGACAGAGTGGATCCTTGGTGGAACAGGCTTCCTCAGGAGGTGGTGGGCTCTCCTTTGGAGGTTTTCAAACAGAGGCTAGATGGGCATCTGACAGTAATGCTGATCGTGTGAACTTAGGCATGAGAGGGAGGGCAGGAAGGGTTGCATCAGTGCTTAGTTCTTGTGGCCCTTTCTTACACTCCCAGGGAAATGCCGATCGCCACTTTGGAGTCAGGAAGCAATTTTTCTCCAGGTCAGTTTGGCTGGTGACCCTGGAGAGTTTTTTTTCTTCATCTTCTGGGCATGGAACAGTGGTCCCTGTGGGTGTGGAGGGGGAGGTATTTGTGGATTTCCTGCATTGTGCAGGGGGTTGGACTAGATGACCCTGGAGGTCCATTCCAACTCTATGATTCTGTATCTCATAATCCCAATCCCTACACAAGTAATTCTTTATCCTTTGCCATTATATTAATTTCTTGTAAAAAAAGCTACATCAATATTAAGGATTTTCAACTTAGAAATTTACACTTACTGGAATCTCTCAGGCCCTTGAGATCCCATCAATTCTTTTATAGTTATGCTGTCCTTTTATTATGGTATCAGAACTCATTTTTAAACTGCATTTATTGAATATCTTATGTGCAAAGCTGGATGTATAATTGAGTAAAAGTTTATATATTGCCAGGAACTTAATGAGAATTCAGAATTCTTATCACAGTCTTTAAGCTTAAATAATTTTAAAAGTTATGAACTTGGGCTGTGTTCTGTCACTCCATTCAGTGAAGTGTAGAGCTAAGTGTAGTGATTCCACACTTAATTTAGTGGAATAATAGGGTACAATGCTATTTCCATAAGTAGCAAGCTGTTGTGATGGCAGATTCCTGATTTTAGTGCAGTATTTCTGTATGCCCACATTACAGTTATGGTTGCCAGATTATGGCTTGGATATTCACTTTTTGAATCCGTCAACAAAGTGGGAAGCAAAATGGTAGCTGCTTTTGTGTGTAATTCTCCTGCTCTGCCCCATCTGCTATATAGTGCAATTTTATACATATTTAGTCTGAAGTCTCTTTGAGCTCAGTGGGGTTTCCTCCCTAGCACCCGTATTTAGGCTTGCAGCCATAGTAAGGGGAGCTACTAGTGTGTGACACACAAGGCTAGATAAATCGGAAGGAGAAGTTGCAGCTTCTCAGTCTGCAACTTCATTAAGCTAAATCTCTGGTTTGAACCAGGCAATTTTGTTTCACTGTGCAGTTTTTGAGAACATGACATGTTGTGATGATTCCATGTATTATTTTGATGCAACCAACAAGAAAGCCATTAAATGTCCATACACAATTAGTGTGCTGTAAGGTGTGACTTTATAGAAGCCCTAGCATTCACCCGTCTTTTATATATACCACTCTAACTGCTGGTTATTTGCTGACTCCCAAAGGTAAATGAATGTTGCAATAGTTTTAAACCATTTCTTGCTTGCAGCAGGAGATTTGCAGAAATTATTTTATGGAGAGATCATTTTTTCCTGTTTTCTGGACACTCAGTAAATCCAGGAGTATTTAGCTGTACGGTTAAAATTGGTATTGATTTCTTTGAGCATATGTAATAATGAGGAGTACATGGGGAAAAATTATACCCTTCATACACCCTAGTGAGTAAAAAAGCTCTGACCTTAGAATGGCTTAGCCATGATTGTCTTGCATTTTTGTAGTACATATTTCAAAACCAAGTTATATTGAAAACCATAATGGACAGATGCCTCTGCAAAGTTTTTGTCTCGATCCCAGGTTTTGTCTTTCAGCTTCAGTGGATGTGAGGTTAGTGTGGGTGGAAAGAGGGCTGTCTAGTGTAGGTGGAAACTGAGAATAGTCCTGTCATATTGAAGAAGAGTCTGGTATGCAGAGAGAGAGAGAGAGAGAGAGAGAGAGAGAGAGAGAGAGAGAAGATTTTATACATAACTTATCAATAGCTGAATAACTTTCTCAGTTTCAGTTTTGGGCCCTGAAATGGAAGACTGCACATTGAGCTTAGGTTTTTTAATTTTTTTTAAAAGATGGCATTATAGAAATCCCATTTCTACATTACTGTAAATAAAATGATTAAGTGGGTAGTGATTAAAGGTATGGGTGTCTTAGTTTTAAGCCCGATAGGAAAATGAATGAAAGTATGTCCATCTTTAGCATCTAATGGTATTGAGAATTTGTTGTGGATAATGTGTTGGAGGCGCTGAATAAGAGAGAGTTACTGGTCAAGCTTTGTAACTATGTGCTAAGTGTTCTTTTGTTCCGTAGTGTGGTCCCATTGTTCACCAGCAGTCCATTTTGAAACACATACGGTGCATAACAGTATTTGACTGTAAAACTCTGTCCTGCTCAGGTTCAACAAACTGCCTGTTGGATGATCTGGCTGCTGGGCTGGCAACCCAGCTTGCCATTAGGCATACAGGGAACATCTTTCTTGATTTTATTTTCATCTTTCTATCAGAACAGTGTGCAAATGCTCACAACAATCATTTTTTATGGTCAGATGCATCTCTCAACAAATGCAGGAAACCTATGGCTTCACTTGTTTAAGAATTGGGCATGGGTCCAAACTCAACAAAATCTGCTGAACATGAGGCCCTGTTTAAAAACTTGTCTGATGTGGAAATGCAGCATTCTTCCTACTTCTAAACATATATTTGGCTTTCAGTATTTTATTTAGATTTTCACCAGTCTGTTCTGCAATCCCAGCCACTCAGGTTGCACTGTGGTGCCCAGTTTCATCTTCAGTTCTGGGTGAAGGCATAATCTTCATCCATCCATCCATCCATCCATCCATCCATCCATCCATCCATCCATCCATCCATCCCTCTGAGGCCTTTTAGTATACTTTTCTTTGATTGATTAACTTGAAGATTACAGTGATGCTAAAAACTAATGTAACAAATAAAGCAGTCCAGTCCTACTTTTGAAGACTACAGTAAACTACAACAGCCTACAGAAGGATTAGTCATCCACAGCAAACCCCCTTCTAAATAATAGTTTTTGTGACATTTCTGGAGGATCAATGAAGTGGGTGCCTTATTGACAGACTCAGGGAGGCCATTTCACAGAGATCTTGCTCTCCTGACTAGCCTGCAGGAGGGAATGACTTGTAGGCACAGGTCTGATGATTGAAGTGGCTGCTTGCAGACATACCGGGAGAGGAGGTCTTGCAAGTATGTCAGTTCTAGGTTATGTGGGACTTGTGTGTTTTTCTTCACATTTTTAAATAAATAACTGGCTGGCTGTCCTTCATTTTTTTAAAAAAAGGTTCGAAACTGAGGTTGGTAGTCGCTAATTGAAGGAACCTTTATGTGTGAACTGGATGAAAACTAGGAGATGGATGCTTGAGAGGCTATCTAGTATATGGTGTAATATATTTAGATGTCACTGTTCCATAAAATTGCTGTTCTGCCTCCTTACCTGATGTAGGCAACTGGTGCAACAGATATGACTGCAATAATACACCAGAACTCAAGGAAGAGATTAAGAGCAATGCAGTTACCTTTCAGAGACACATTAGCACTATCTGATATAGGAGAGCAACTGCCAAAGATTCCTTTGTGACTGATACTACATTGGAACTTGGTAATAGGAATGGTAAAGGGTTAAGTAACTAGATCACTGTTTATATGGGGTGGATTTTCTAGCACTCCATAACACTTATATGTATGTCATTTACTGGTAGTATACATTTTTCTTTCATCCTTTGGGAATTAAGTATCACTTTGCAAAATATCTGTATTAGGGATTTATATGTTTTCTGCATTTTGTTGTAATAGCTGCTTGCTGCAAAGATAGATGGCAGCAGTGAGTTGTAATTCGTTGTGCTTGAAGGGTAAGGATATTTCTGTTTTACTGGTGAGGAAATAGAAGGACTTTTCTCTTTAGGGGGAAAAAAACAAACACCCCCCCCCCAAAACCCTTGACATGTTGTTCAAATATGTGTGATTAAAAAAAAATGAGTTACAGAAACTTTTAAAATATGGTTATTATAAAACTATAAAGGGCTTACATAAGTCACATAAACATTTTCCCCTTTATAATTTATGTTAATGAATGTACTCAATCTTCAATAATAGCCATTTGTGACAATAAATTACTGCTGTACCATAGTTATCTGTGAAGTGGTATTTTGATCTACTAAAAGAATATTTGACTATTCTTCTGTAAGCCTTTGGGGTATAAAGAGTGGTATATTGTTAAAACTGCCTAGATATATTGCAAGTTTTAGTCTTTAAAATAAGGATACAGAGGCATCTTTGGTTTAGAATCATGAGTTACAAATGATCCCAACAATAAGTATATACTCTTTGTTTTCTGTGAGAAGAATTGTGTTTATTATCCACGGAATGTCTTCTGACATAGAGACTCTTGGTGGATTGGGCTTTTCATGGTGTGAAGCTTTTTATTGAGAACTTTAATTGCTAAGGTTTTTTGTGTCAGTCTACAGATACTGGCAGAAGAGTAGAGCTAGTAAAAAAGACATTCCTGCAAACTGGCAATGGCTTGAATCAGCTTGCCAATATCTTCAGAGTTGTAGAGCGTTTCCATTGTTTTCTTACACAGTTCTTAAGTTCTTGTGCAGAGTTGCATGTGAAGGCACAACTTTGACTTCTGGGTGTTAGAATGCCCTATTTCCAAAGAACGTTAGTGGTGATTGAATCAACAAAAGTGTAAATTGGTTTTTCCTGTTAATAGTATCGACTAAAATTGACCTCAGTACCCAGTACCCAGCACCATATTATTTTATGATGTCCTCATCTGTTCAGTTGTCTTGAAAGCTTCCTTGTATTGAGATTCATCAATTAATAGCTACCATTGTCAGATAACTGTAAAAACAAGTTTTCAAATTGGATCAAAATATTATGGCAAGACAAGTGGAGACTCACAAGAAACTTGTGAGATGGTCATCCCATTCCTCACACCTTTGCTCCCTCCCCTCTCCCCCTACCTGTCTCAGACTTGTTCTCCCTTCTGCCCCCCTTTTCTTACTCTTTCTCTCCTCCATGCATGTTACTTCTTCTGTCTTTCTGACCTGTCATTATTCTCTTTGTTTTTCTGCCTCTCCACCTCATCACTGTTTCTCTCTTTTTCTGACCCCCATCACTCTCCCAGCCTCCTGCCTGCTTCCTCCCTCACCCCTCACACAGCAGCAACAGCAGTGGTGGCAGTACTCACAGCCACCCACCTGCTTCCTCTCTCCTCGTAGCGGCACTGGAAACACTCTGGGAATCACAATGGATTTCCCAGCTACAGAGATCAATTCACCTTAGGGCTGCCAGCTCCAGGTTGGGTAATTCTTGGAGATCTGGGGATGAAGACTTGGGACAGTGAGGCTTGGAGAGACAAGCAGCCTCAGTAGGGTATAATGCCATAGACTCAGCCCTCCAAAGCAGCCATTTTACACAGGGGAACTGACAACAGTTGTAATTCTGGGTGATCTCCAGCCCTTACCTAGAGGCTGGCAATGGTAGTTTTCATGGAGGAAATGGCTGTTTTGGAGGGTGGAGTCTATGGCATTATACTGGTCTAAAGTTCCTCCCTTCCTCAAACCCCACCCTCCCCATGCTCCACCCCTCAAATGTCCAGAATTTTCCAACCTGGAGTTGGCAACCCTATTTCCTTCCCACCCAACAGCCAACCTACCTTTATCTGCCTTTATCTGTCTTCAGCTTTTCGTCTCCACCCCCCTCCCCCACAGCCTCTATCAAGGAAAATTATAGTCTTTCTCCAGAGTGGGGACCAAAGCAGCTTACACTATTCTCACTTCCTTTTTATCTGCACAGCAACCCTGTGAGGTTGGTTAGGCTGAAAGTATGTGAGTGGTCCAAAATCACCCAGTCAGTTTCCACCTCAAGATGCGGATCTGAACCTGGTCTTGCAGACCCTAGTCTGAAGTTCTAACTGCTGCACCACATTGGCTTTCATAGGGTGGCTGCTGATGAACAGTAGCAAGCAACCGAGCCTAGTTGAATCATGCAAATCAGGTGGTATCAAGTCACCCAGAGCGGTGCTGCCTTGGGATGCCAGCCTCCAGGTGGGATCTGGGGATCCCCTGGAATTCCTGCTCAGCTCCAGACTACTGAGATAACTTCCCCTGGAGAAAATGGATGCTTTGGAGGGTAGACTCTAGGGTATTGTACCCCACTGAGGTCCCTGTCCTCCCCAGGGTCCACCCCCAAATATCCAGGAGTCCCAGCCTGGATCTGGCAACCTTCCCCCCCATCCCCTGCCATTCCCCAGGGGGGACCTGGCAACCCTAGATTGCTGCCAGCCCTACAGTTGGCAACCTCCAAGTGGGGCCTGGAGAGTGAACTCTAGACAGCACAGAGATCTGTCTCCCTGGAGAAAATGGCTGCTTTGGTCGGTGGACTCTGTGGCATTATACCCAGCCGAGACCTCTTCCTTCCCCAAATCCTGCCTTCCTGAGAGTCTACCACAAAACCTCTAGGAATTCCCCTGCCTGGCACTGGCAACCCTGGCACCTCTAAACAATTCATATGCCTCTGCTATTAGTCATGTGAAAAAAGGATACAGAAAAATGTTCAATGATAACTTAAAATCATTACAGTCTTTATTACTTTAGAAATTTACAGCAAAGGTGGTGTTCCTTGCCAAAAAAGGGTGTAACAATGAGATGGTTTAGGCCTGGTGATTTGTATGTGACAGAAAGCTGGCAGAGCTAAAGCGGCTCTGTGTTTCTGTGGTTAAACGAATAATAGTAAACATGAAGAGTCTTCTTGCTTTTCTACCTTTCAACCAAAGTAAGATTGCTTGGTTCATTGGATAGGTCATGCTGGGTATACTTTGTATGAATGAACCTGGTAACATGTGAGCTTCTCCACCAGTTTTAGAGTGTGTGCTTTATTCTTGATGCTAAAATACATAATCTTCAATGGGATGAAAATATGATGTTGTTAGACCTGATTTTAGCCCTTCAGCCTGTATACAGCTTTCCAGTTAGCTTCCTGCAAGCTACTTGTTAACTTTTCAGAAACCTCTTTATGAAGATATTAGTAGATACAGATGACTTTTCACATGAGCCTCAGGCCTTCTGTTCAGAGTTTATATTGGCGGCTCACTGCTAGATTTAATCCAGTGCTGTGGAAGCAGGAAGCCAAGGCCCCCCTGAGGGGGGGGGGAATCACTGCATTAAATATGAGTATTTATGTGAATGCCTCCACTAGCTCTTAGTTACTGATAAATTCTCTTCTGTCTTCTCCTTTTCACCGTGGATTTTTCTTTTATCTTCTAGTCTGGAAGTTGAAAGTTTCAGATCCACTGGTAGCCAGGACTTGCAAATTTGGAATGGGGTAGAAGGGAAAATGGAGTCACATATCTTTATTCTTAATATATAAAACGGTGGCAGTGACAGTAGTCAGGAGTTACTAAGGGGATGTTTGCCTTGATCGCTGCCTTTATATTTTAGGAGCATCCTCTGGGTCATTATGATATTCTACAACTGAGAAATTCCCTAGCTAGACAGGGAGGATAGCACTGAACAAATGGATGCTTACATTTACCTGAAAAATAGAGCCACTGATGCATGTGTGAACATATGAAACTGCCTTACACCAGGTCTGAACATTGGTCTATCTAGGCTGATGTTGTCTATTGTCAATGGTTCTTCTGGGCATCAGGTAGAAAAAAGTCTTTCTCATCATTTCCTACTGGATATGGTAGGGGCTGATTTTGGGATATTTTGCATATAAAACATACATTCCATCATTGAGCTACAGCTCGTTTCTTAGACTATAAATACTTGTTAAAAGACTGCTACAGACAATTTTTTTAAAAAATCAGGAAGTTGACCTATTTTTCCCCTCTGCCAAATTCCTTACATTCTAACTATATAGTATTTTTTGCAGGAGCTATGATAATGAACTCAGCCTTAAGACTGATTATTAAGTGTTTTTAAAATTTGCCTTTTATTTATTTTGTGCTTTTGTTTTCTTATCAGGTATAAATGACCAAGGATTGTACAGAGTTGTGGGGGTGAGTTCAAAGGTCCAGAGGCTACTGACTTTGTTGATGGGTATGCTTCTTATTTTTATATTCCCATTTATCTTGCCATGTTTAGCCTGCTGACTGCTGTGTGTATTGAAGTTCTTACAATAGCGGCTGCGGGGGGAAGGTTTTTCTCCTGGAGACAGAGATAGACAACGTGGTGAAGTGGTTAGGGTGCCGGATTAGGGTCAGGGATACTCAGGTTTGACTCCCTCTTTGCCATGGGATCTCACTGGGTAACCACTATCAGTCTAAAAATAAAAAATAGTGCTTAAGTTATTTTTAAATAGTTTAAAGAGTCTTTAAATGATCTAAATTGCAGCTGCATAGATGGAGAATATGCACAGGATGTGAAGTAATGCAAACTTTTCCCCCTGACTTTAATTGAATAAATAACTCTCCAGATTAGATTTCTGGGCTGGATTGTGTTGCAAGCCTATTTATTGGACGTATTTTATAAGTTAATACCTCTTCATATTTGTGTATGGATAGTGAGGCTGCAAGTGGTCCTCCCTCCCCAGTTATACTTCATTACCTTTCTAAGGATATGGTTACATAGATCAAATTTTTAATCTCCCATACTTAGCAGTTAGGACTGCAATATTTCTGCATTTCTTGTCCAGGGCACTTGACAGTACATGCAGTCAGATGAGCCCACTGGGATTTAGTTCAGCTTCCCAAGTCTCCCAAGCCTGTCACTTGACAGCAGAATGGGTCTGATTCTCAAGGATTCATTGATATTCAGAGAAGCTAGTTTGCAACAGGCTCCTCTCCAGAACCATGCATGCTCCATCTGTGCTGATAACACAGTGTTCTTTGGCAGAGAAAACTAGAGGAAACCAACAAGTGAATTCATTTCATTACCCCAGACATTACGTGAATGGCAAAGCACTTTTATTTTATATGCTGCTGTCAGTTCCTTGCCACCTGTATGCCTCTCTTTTAACAGGCTGTCTCTTCAGGAGTTATGATAGGACGTCAGGCTTGAGAGCTTATATTTCATGCAATGTCATTTTGTTATTGGGATCCTGATAAGTATTCATTTACTGTGATTAGTCAAGTAATTCTTAGGTGTGCATGTAGATCCCCCTGAATCTTGAAGAATCTGTTATTGAAGAAATATTAGGAAGTAAAAAATATTAATCAGAAGCCACTGAAATAAAACAGATGAAGTTGGCTCTGCTGGAATTCAAATTTATTACAGGGAATCAAATTAGGAATTAACAGGGTAGCAAAGAAAGAACTTGCTGTATTTTGAAATATAACAAAACAACTGAACATAGTTTCCTGCTTTAGCCATACATTTATTATAACTAAAAAGGTTAATCCTTAAAGCGTGTGGACTCAGACAGTTCTGGGCAGAGAGATTAAATTGATGTAGAATGCTCAGTACAGCCACAGCTATTCTGTGTCTTAAAAGGGAACAGCCAAAATGAACTATTCGGGGGGTATTGCCATATCTGGCTGAAAGGAAGCCTCACTGATCTAGCTGTGTGATGGTTTCCTTTTAACCCAATCAATAAGTATACATTTAATTTGGATACTAGTTTCTTCTAAAACGACTATCCACATGTTTGTGTGTTATATGATCTTTCAGGGGGAGTGTAATCCCATCAAGAACAGATGAGACATCTGTTCTTGAGTTGGCCTTCTTCCCCATCCACAGCATTCCCATCTCGCCTGGATTTTAAGTTTCAGTTTATTTACCCTCATCCAGTCATTTCACTGTCTCCACACACTGGTTCAGCACTTTTGCTAGCCACCTGGATTTAGAAGGGAAAGAATCTGCCCTCTGGAAAAGAACAAAATCAAAATCACACTGATCCTCTCAAGCCCGTTGTGGTCAGGCAAAGCAGAAGAATGTTGTGGTTGAAGGCTGTAGTGAGTATCAGCGGGGGTATGCTGTCCCTTGCCAGTTCAACCCGTTTAGATTATTTAGCTGGGAGGAACCAGGTCTGAATCCAGACCTAAGAGCATCTAGATATTGTGTATATTAATAATAATAATATTGATTCCCCCCAAAAAAAACCCAGTGTGTAAATTACCTAAGCCCTTGGAGCTCAAGACATATTGTGGTCTTCATTGTTAAAGAATCTGCCCATATCTGTCATGGATTATACTAAAGTTTATGTATGATTCACAAGATGAGCATATATTTGTGCTGTAATGTTTGTTGGACATAAATAGTTACTGTCAAAAAGTCAGAAGTGATCTTCATGTGATGGGAAGTTTGTAAGGACACATTTTATTGGTGGCATTAGGTTACTATTTCAGATATTTATTTGGCAAAGTTATGTTTCATAAACAGAACCTTGGGACCTTCATAAACAGAACCTTGGGACTAGAGAGCCAATATGATATAAAGAAATGAGCCTTGGACTTGAAGTGGGACAGAATTTCAGTGTGTTTTCACGAGTATTAGAGCACTGAACACTACAGACCTGATTTCAGATCCCCACTTGAAGATGAAGCCCACTTGGCTCTTCAGCCAATTCGTGATCTCTCAGCTAGACTACTTCATAGTGGTGTTGCAGGGATAAAAATGAATAATACCTAGAAATTCTTAGAGAAAGGCAGGACGGAAAAGTAATAAAGAAGTGATGCTAAAGCCTCTCTTTACCCACTGCGTGACAGATTATGCAGAGTTCTAGGAGTCACTGAAGTTGAAGGATAGTTCAAGTAGACATAATAGGATAAAAAGAGAAAAATACGTCTTTTTAAGTGAAGTTTTTTTAACCAGAGAGCTGTGTAAAGGCCTAAGTCTAACTATTCAGGGTTAGTCCCTGCTGTTCCACATGAAAAAAAATTATTATGTGTGAATTGAGGCCTTTATTAATTAGGAAAAAAACACACCAAATGTGAGTGAAGGTGCCGGTGGTGGAATGAAAACTTCCTTCTCCCACGTCTAGGAGTCCAGCTCCTCCTCTCTGCCCCACCATCATCCTGTCCCAGCTTGTCTTTCTAAGTAGCTTCAATCCGGGGTCGAATGTCTGATCCTTTGGGGTATGGTGGGAAGAGGGGGAACACAACGCTCCATTAGGTCACTATCATAACTCAGAAGGCATTATGACTCAAGAGAACTGTTCTAGATTGGAACTGAGCAGTGAACTATGGTGTCACTAATATGCTGATGATACGCAGCTCTACTTCTTGTTTTCCTCTGATTCTAAGGAGGCTGTGGTTTGTTTGAACTCATGATTGAAGGCAGTGATGAGCTGGAAGAGAATGAGCAAACTAAAGTTTAATTCAAACAAGGCTGTGGGTTTAGAGGTTCTTTTGATGTGAGATCTGTATATTTGGATACAGCCATGGGGAAAACTTAAGTGTCTTTAAGTTTTCTTAAGAGGGTTTCAGGTGATCATCTGTATCAGTCCATTCCAATGTATTTGAAAAAGTGTTTATGCACAAGAAAGCTCATACTTTAAATAAACTTTCGTTGGTCTTAAAGGTGTCAGTGGACTCTAAATTTGTTTTCTTAAGAGGGTTTGGCAATTCCTGCTTTCCTCCTTCTTGCTGCTGCTCTTTTAGCACTGATCCCTCAAAATGTTCCTGAAGGTCCGCTGCCACAAAGGAACAGCATAGTGGGGTCTGGAATGGAAGGGAGGAGTCAGTAGAAATCCCTTCCCTTGTTTTAAGAAAACCGGTGCTCTTAAGCCTTTACAATGTGATTGGAAACAGGCCAGTGATCGGTAGAAAATATTATTTGACTCGTATTTTTAATTATGTTTAAATAATTGATGTACTGAGAGAGAATATTCAGTTACAAAAAAAAATTGGCTGACACAGCCCTTAGAAGAGAAGCATTTAGTCTCTGTTCAAAAGGACTACATCTTTAATAAAGGGGCCTAATTTGATCTGTTGCTTCTCTGACAAGCCCAGTTACATCTGAAATATAAAATCTATGGACTGATCAAAACGTAATCAGTGTCAGTTGCCAATGCTGTAATTTTTGGTATGTTTTCTGTCACTTCCCATAACAAAAAAAAAAAATGAAATGTTTTTTAGAGAATCACAAGGCACCTCAGTCAGTTCATTTTATTTGTGATGCACTGGACTGTAAAATAACATCTTCAAGATAAAGTGATAGCACAGATTTGTATTTTAGAATACAAATAGTGCCATAGTTTCATTTAATTTTCTTTGCCAGGATGAATTTTTTATGTTTTCTCATTCAGGCGTTTTACAACTCAATTTTACTGAGCCTCTGTCTAGTTATAGAAAATGAAACCAATATGATGGTTATGGTAAGGTGTAAAACTGAAGTTAAAAAAAAAGAATTGTGGATATATGATTTGTTTCCTGACGTCCTTTAATTACAGATTCAGCCAGCAATAGACTGCTTTCAATTTATGGTTGTTGTGCTATAATGTAGTATACTCTATTAATTTCTTGCAGAGTGACTGGCATCACTACAGGAACTTGTTTTTCTGTATTGTACTTAGGCAACAAGATTTTTATTATATAAAGAAGTCTCTGCCCACCTCTCTCCAGAGTATTACTACAAGAATAAGAGTGCTGTCCTATGTACTGAGAGCAGTTGGCTTAGACTGGAACAACCATGATAGTACGGCAGTGTAAATTTCTTAATGTTATGAAATAAACAACCAAGACTGTTTAGTTTTGTTAGTGCTTTAAATGTTTTCTCTGATAACATATATTACTTTATGAACAACTTTTTATGATAAACTCTGAGTGTTGACTGAAAGCATTATATCTGTACAATACTTTCAGACTAGCATTATTTCTGTTATATCATCTGGGGCAATGTTACTGAATATTGCCATGGATTTTTTTTTTTGCCAGCATTCTGCACACTGTGATTTGTTGGTGTGTTGCAAGAATGTTTGCTCAGCTTCTTTCAGCATTGAAGAAGAGGTCTAAGTCATTGCCCTGTCTCAGTAGTGTAGATCTCCTTATGTGACCTGCATGCTGGATGCATGATCCAAATAGTGCTGGGGATTGGTTGCCTGTGGTATGTATACCAACACACCACCAACACTCACATTCTGCAGTACTGTCATGCTTGGATGTGTAGAATAGGGTTGGTGCCCTGATCATGTCTAGACCTGTATTGTTATAGGTTCAACATTAGTATTCTTCCCTTCTCAAAGTTTTGTTTTGTAGATTTCATTAATGAAAACTGTAGCATATGATGAATATGATTCCTACCCTCTTTTTGTTGTTTTCGTTAGACACAAAAACATGTAATGAAGTTGATCTGGAAAATTCCATGGAATGGGAAGTGAAGACAATAACCAGTGCAATGAAACAGTATTTGAGGTAAGCTTACATTTTTAAATCCTTGGTCAACTATTGTGCATTTACAAAGTTTTACTGTACAGTCAAAACTGTATGTTTCTTTTAATGGAAGCATCTGTGATGTTATTGTTGGGGGAAATATTCATGAAAAACTCTTTCAGCCCAAATCTGTGATTTGGCCTCCAGAGCTAATTAGATATATATCTGTCCTGTCATCTAGCTATTACTTTTTAGTCCTGCCCTTCCTGCAAGTAGCCCAGGGTGCAACCTTGCCAACCCTGAGAGGTAGAAGCCAAAAGTGAGAGATCATGGGAGGAGATGGAAGTCCAAACAAAACATCCGTGATGAAAATAATGAAGAGTCAATAAAGATATATATGCAGAATAGTTTACTATAATTATGATTCTGTGGGAAACCTTTTATTGCTCACATGCAACAAATTTTGTGCAATAAAAATATCCTTTTCCCTAGGATTTCCTTGTGAAACAGATATTTTTATTGCGCAAAATTCGCTGCGTGTAAGCGATAAAAGAAGAGTTTCCCACAGGATCTGGCCACAATACAGCGCTGGGCAGGTACCTACTGGACACTACCTACCTCCATGAAAAATCAGCTACCTCAAATGAATCTTGTGTACCTCAAATGACCATCTTGTGTAAATTTGAGCACTTTATTTGTAACATTTGTTGGGTTTTACTGTTTTTATTCTGTTTTATGTATGGGCATATTTTTTGCCTTCTTGTAAGCCGCCCTGAGCCCGTTCGCGGGGAGTGCAGGGTTAATATAATACAAAAATAAATAAATAAATAAAATTATAGTAAACTATTTTTTATATATATATCTTTATTGACTCTTTGTTATTTTTGTCACGGATGTTTTGTTTAGATTTCTAACCCTGAGAGGTAGGCTAGTCTGAGAGAGTGTGACTGATCCAAGATAGCCAGAAAGCTAGATGGGGATTTTACCTTGTATCCTTCCAGTTTTAGTGTCCCATTTGAATTCTAATACCATGAGACAGCTCATTTTCTTCACTCTGGCTATAGAACCCAGAGTATTCCTCTAACCCTTGTATAGTATTGATATGATAGGGATTCCTTCCTTTCCTGTACAAAGCATTCTGTAGTAGTGGTAAAGGCCAGTGCAAAAATGCACAGAGTATAACTTGTAGTAGGGAAAGGTGTACAGATTTTGTATTTGGGATGTTTGCACAAATACTGATTTTATTTTGTTTAATGGTTTCATATGACTTGTCTTTACAGAAGCCTTCCAGAGCCATTAATGACATATGATTTGCATGGAGAGTTTATCATTCCTGTCAGTAAGTATTTAATTTACAATCAAATCATAGCTCTGTTTTATTGTTGATCATAGACACAGTAAGGGACAAGTTGCTTTGGGGAAAATGAGTGTGAAAGGATCCATCCTGGTGGCTAGGCAGTGAAAGCCTGTTTGTAACTGCATGTGATAATGGAAACTCAAATCACAACAGACTGGCTTCAGTTTAAGTAACTCAGCCAGGCTTCTTCTCTGACAGCCTGGAGACCTGTGCTGCTGGACTGTTCTTTAAAGACAACTTGTAAATAAATAAATCTTCTTTGTTGTTTTATGCAACTCCTGTCTTGGTGATTTCTGTGTTGTTCTTGCTCACCACAAGATTTATCAGCAATCCCAGATCTGGGCAGCTAACCCAAAGCCTTTTATACTCACAACCATAACTGTACCTATAACTGAGAAGAGCAACTGAGCAAAAGGTTTCATTTTAAAAGAGCCTAGATCCATAAAATCTTAAGAGGCTATTGATTTGTAAGAGACTCTCACACCTCCGTCCTCCACTCCTGTATGATGGGGTAGGTCACTCAAGTCATAACTGGCTGCCTCACCTGTCTGTTCTGTGGCAGTGTGGAAGGATCATCTTTCTGTTGGTGGCAGGGGAGGTCTCCATACTAGTGCTTGGAGCCAGAAGAGCAGGGGGGGGGGAGACACTGAGATCCCCCCTTCCTGTGGCCTCAAACAGAAGGGAGGAGGCATACAGGACCCTACATATTTTTCTTTCCACATGCCCTATCCCTCACATCAGGGAGCAGGCCCATGTTCCTCCTTCTCAGCTACGCAAGCCCCAGTTGGGGCCCCAGACCTCCCTCAGGAGTTGCCTTCCTCCCATGGAATTGGCAATACAAAACCAACCCCTATGGAGGCCTCCCTGAATGTGGAGTTTGGCTGGTGGTTTCCAGCTCTCATCAGGACAGACGTTACCCCTTCTCCTTCATGTCAGCTGGGAGAGCAGCCTGTGCAACTTGCCAGCCCAGTGGTGATGCTGTTGGCTCCTTTACAGCCTTCCTGGGGTCCAGTCCACATGGGTTGTAGCTGGTATTGTTAACATGGCCACCCCCCACTCTGGAGGAGCTGCCACCCACCCAGAGGTAAATTATTACCCCTGGACACCCTGTTATAGATATTCCTGTAAATATATACATTGTTCAAAGATGCAAAAAGATTCTGTATATGAATATACATTTAGCTGGAAGATGATAATCCTGGATTAATTTGCTATTTATACCATGTATAAATGTCTTGTTTACCATAAATCAAGCATTTGCCCAGTTATTCTGTAAGTATATTTCATGCCTCTTAGCTATTTTTAAACATGAATGTATAGTAAAAATTTATCTTGGATCCAACAAAGGCACACAGCGGTTTATATCCTTAAAGTGAACCTTGTCAGGTTCATACTAAAAAATAATTGTCTTCATTAAATTTCTCAAAATAATAAATGTAAAAGTGAAATTAGGTCTTTACAACTAAAACGAAAGTCGTGGGGAGGCTGACACAGCACCTTTGTTAGGATGAACCAATTGAGTTATTTTTTTATTTATTTATTTGTGTTATTTTATAGTCTGCCTTTCTCATTGAGACTCCAAGCAGATAACACACTGGAAGTCAATGTGATCAACAGGATGAGACTTCTAATAAGCAGCGAGATAGGACTGGGACTGCAAAAATTTGAAACAAACATAAATCTGAACAGAGCATGGTTTTAAATCATTTTAAATTGAAAAGTTGTTGTGAGGTTCCAACAAAATAACTGTCACATATTTAATTGACTAGATGGGACTTCTGTGAAAAAATGAGGCAAACAAAGGAAAGCACTCTGACAGTGAGTCCTTGCCTTGTTAGATTGCCTTAGGAGACTAGGGAAAGGAAAGACAAACATTTATAAATGAATGTGTCCTGGGGAAATTCTCATAGTGCTCATCACAATAGCCTCTCTCCTTCCTCCATGCACTGCGAAGCAAGTAGTTGGGGACTTTGTAGAAAAAGCTGATAAAAGTCCAAGAACTCTTAATACTTTATCAAAGGTGTATCTAAAAGAATATCCATGGTTAATTTAAGTAGGCACATTATGTAACAGTAGAATAGAATATAGCATTACTAGAAAACTGTAGCTAAAGAGTTGGCTAGTTAATCCAAATCAAAACATCTGAAATTTAACTAGTTCCTTCTTGGCTTCCATTTCTCCAGTTGTAGTTCCCAGGTCACACTGATGCTGTAGGTTGGATCCCACAATCCGTGGGCTCCCCCACTGGAGACATTTCTGGTCCCAGAAACCTGTGTTTCTGGGGATGAAGGACTTGCATGTTCTAATGGCTGCACTGGTGGGACTCCTGCAGTGGAGAGAGGGAAGGGGAGAAAATGTTCCTTTCTTTTTCTTCCACTCACACAAGAGGTCATAAAGAGCAACCTTATTCCCTTCCACTACAGCCATCTGACTGGTGTGGCTATTAGTACACTCTAGTCCCTCAACCCTGGCAATATACTTCCCAAGACTGGAATGGCCCTTGGGGAAGGGGAGGTGGGGAAAATCCTGAATTTTGGGTGCCTTCCACTGGCAGTATGTAGAATCCAATCCAGTGACAGTAGCTGCTATAACTGGCATTATTTTCTTTGCCATATCATGATCTAGACTTCACCTTTGAACCCTGTGCACCTTACATTCCTGCACTGCTTTGGTTTACCATCTTCTTTCCTTAGTTTCTTGTCTCCTCTTTCCATTGTCTCAAGTCTCCTACTTTTCTGTCTATCTTTTCCTGCTTACACTGCATACATGTTTTTCTGTAGCTGTTGGATCTTGTTTTCCCACCCATTCCTTCCCAGTCATCTTCTAAGGCCTTGAGCAGCTCACCCCCCCTTGAAAAAAACCCACTACTTGTCCATAGGCTCATTGTAATGATTTAATCCTAGCTGCACTGCCAACTTTACTGTATCAGGACAGCAAGCATTCTGGCAGGTTTGTTTTGCCTTCCATGCCATTGTACCAGCTCAGTCCATCAGTGGTACTTGATTCATTGTGACAAGCACAATACAAAATAGATTTTTACTTGTAAGAAGTTATGACAATTTGTGTGTTGCTGCTCACTTTCTAAAATACAGTGAATCTAGAACATAATGCTTGTGTATTAAACTTTCATGCATGTGCAGAAATGCTAAGAGAAGTCTAGATGAATATCCAGGTTGTAAGAAAGTTACAACCTATTTTGAAGTCTTTCCTAAATTTGGATCTAATATTTTTAAAGAGAATGTCATGTACTGTAATGGCTATGTCTGCCAAGCAAAGAAAAAATATATAACACAAGGAAATGTATCCGTTCAGCAACAGTTTAATATATTTCAATAACTAACACATTTGTTTAAATCCTGAAGAATTGTATTGAGCTTTTGGCAGACAAAGTTTCTTGACAATAATTGGAGGGCCTGCTGTGGTGGCACAGTTTTGCAGTCCAGGTTTTGCAAGCAAAGGGAGAGCTGTACACAAGAACATAAGAGAAGCTATGCTGGATCAGGCCAATGGCCCATCAAGTCCAACACTCTGTGTCACACAGTGGCCAAAATCTAGGTGCCATCAGGTGGTCCACCAGCAGGGCAGTATTCCAGAAGCCCTCCCACTATTGCTCCTCAAGCACCAACAATACAGACATCACTGCCCCAGACATAGTGTCCCATCTGTACATTGTGGCTAATAGCCACTGATGGACCTTTGCTCCATAAATTTAGGCAGGTTAGAGATTGGGAAGAGGATCTGGAATGTATAAAGGAGCTGATGTCAGTGATGCTGCAGAAAGGATGCAGAGTGGTCTGATAAAGGAACTTGGTAGGTGGAAAATGAGGGCCTCTGAAAAAATATTACAACATTTTTATTTATTTATTTATTTCACTTCTACCCCACCCTCCCCGTGAGCGGGCTCAGGGCGGCTTACAGTAAGGCATCCAAGTGCCAAGACAATATCTTAAAAACATATAAATCGCTAACATTTCAACATCATAAATGCTCTACAGCTGTTCTATTATCTCAGTCCGATGGCGTCAGATGGTAGTTTAAACACAGTAATGTCATAGCGGGGTCTCCCTCGACTGTCCCCTCCCTCTACCACATGAGATGGTAACAGTTGGCGGCGGGGGGGGGCTGGCGGCCAAGGGGAAAGGGAGTGGTGGCTCCTACTCAAAAGCCTGGCGGAAGAGCTCCGTCTTGCAGGCCCTGCGGAACTGCGAAAGGTCCTGCAGGGCCCTGATCTCTTCCGAGAGCTCGTTCCACCAGGTAGGAGCCGCCACTGAAAACGACCTTGCCCTAGTGGCCACCAACCTGGCCTCCTTAGGGCCAGGAACCGCCAGGCGGTGTTGAAGCTCAGACCAAAGTGCTCTTTGGGGCATATACCCTGGCCATATAGGGCTTTAAAGGTAAGCACCAGCACTTTGAAGCGAATCCGGTATGCTATAGGCAGCCAGTGCAGCGCTTTCAGCACAGGCCGGATGTGCTCCCGCCTAGGGGTGCCCATCAACAGCCTGGCTGCTGCATTCTGCACTAGCTGCAGCCTCCGGATTTGCCCCAAAGGCAGCCCCATGTAGAGGGCGTTACAGTGGTCTAGCCTTGAGGTGACCATTGCATGAATCACCGTGGCCAGGTCGTCGTGGTCGAGGAATGGGACCAACTGCCGAATCAGCCGAAGATGGTAAAAAGCTGACTTGGCAGTGGCTGCCACCTGGGCCCCCATAGTTAACGCAGGGTCCAGGAGTACTCCCAAACTCCTAACCTCCGATGCTGGCACCAACGGTGCCCCATCGAAGGCCGGAAGAGGGAGCCCCAGCCCCCGACCGGTCCGACCCAGGCACAGGACTTCCATCTTGGCAGGGTTTAGCTTCAATCGGCTCAGCCTGAGCCACCCAGCCACAGCCTGCAAAGCCCGGCGGAGATCTTCCGGGTCAGAGTCCGACTGGCCCATAGTTAACGCAGGGTCCAGGAGTACTCCCAAACTCCTAACCTCCGATGCTGGCACCAACGGTGCCCCATCGAAGGCCGGAAGAGGGAGCCCCAGCCCCCAACCGGTCCGACCCAGGCACAGGACATCCGTCTTGGCAGGGTTTAGCTTCAATCGGCTCAGCCTGAGCCACCCAGCCACAGCCTGCAAAGCCCGGCGGAGATCTTCCGGGTCAGAGTCCGACTGGCCGCCCAACATTAAATAGAGCTGGGTGTCATCCGCATATTGGTGACAACCCAGCCCATGCCTCCGGGCAATCTGGGCGAGGGGGCGCATATAGATGTTAAACAACATCGGGGAGAGCACTGCCCCCTGGGGCACCCCACATTCAAGGGGGTGCCTCCGGGACTGCTGCCCCCCTAGCATCTGATATTACCTAAGATGTACACTTTGGAGGAACAAAGGAGGGCTGGGAAAAGATAAAGATAGCCAAAGGAAATGGGAACAAGTAGACAGTTATGAAAATTAAGCAGGACAAGTGGTAAGGACTTGTGGCTTGAACTAGTTGCTTTATGATTCTGTACAAAAGTAATGTGCTTTTTTAAGGAATAAAATTTATTGGTAATGGAATTGTTAGTACTGTTGTGAGCAATAAGACTAGTAGAAAGTTACTGCCCTGTCAGTTTAACATGTTTTATTCTGAGTCCTTTAGAATGTTGTTCTCTTGTGAAGTGCTGAATGCAAGGAGGAAGGTTTACAGTTACCTAGATGCCCTTAGAGAACTCTCTTATACTTGGAACTATTTTTAAGGGTGAGCAAGTATGGTTGTATGTACCCCTAAGGCAGGCAGTGGTCTTCAATCTTACCAGATGTGGGAACCACTGAACTGCAAGCTCATAAGGGTATGTCATGTGATATCAGAGTCAGGTGGAGAGGGACAGACTTATGACCTTACCAGTGTCAAGGCTAGGGTTATGGGTAGCTGGAAAAGCTAGGCACTGGAGAAACATAAGCCAGGCAACAGGAAGTATACTGAATGTCAGCCACCACTACTGTGTGACCCTAAGGCATCTCATTAGTAGTTTCAAGGAAATAAAATGATTATTCTGTAGCAGTAGCCCCATTCTTTACAGTGATGTTTATTTCTAGATAGATGGAAGAATAACTGCATCAATTTAGTTTTGAAAAATACATGAGGGGGAAAAGAAATATTGGAAGGATAAATTTAAAAAAAATGATCTTTTCTGAAAAAGAGATAGAACAAGGAATAAAGGTGAGTTGATGAAAATACTTACATGTATTGGTTTCCCATGAGTGTATGTTTATACCAAGTGCATGCTTAATAAAAAAATTAAGAACTATTGTGTTCTTTTCTTATATAGAAAGTGGTAGCCCCGAGTCCCGTGTTAACGCTATACACTTTTTGGTCCATAAACTTCCAGAGAAGAACAAAGAAATGCTGGATATTTTGGTGAAACACCTAGCAAAGTAAGAATTTACTCCTTTATGTGAAACATTTGTGACTGGTTTTCTCCTTAAAAAAACCATTAGTATCAAGATGTAAAACATAAAAACTTCAGAAGAAATACAATTTCAGGCAGCCAGAAATGGTGAAAACAACTTTGAGCAGATAGAAGTGTTAGAAGTCAGTCATAATTATTGAACAAGTCAACAGAGTTAAAATACCAGAATTAATAATAATTATTTAAAAGTATAGGAGAATAAATAAGCCTTCATTTGATGCTGGAAGAACCACAGATATAGTACCAAACAAGAATCCATGGGGAAACCATTTCAAAGTCAAGACGCCACAATTTAAAATCTTAGTTATTGCCTGACTCACCTCTGAGAAAGGTGGGTGGATGAGGTATATGGAAGAAAAATGTCCTTTCAAAATACTAATTTAGAGTTCATATTTTTAGCGCTCCTTTGCATTCAGAGATAAATACCATTCTGCATAGGAACCTGCAAAAAACAGATGTGAAGCTTACCTTGTTCTGTGTGTGTGTTTTGGAGAATGAGGCTGAAATGCAATCCATTAATGAAGACACATAAATGTTTGCTAGCTGCATTCCTGTTTTTAAAGGTTTAAGTGATGGTGAAAGGAGAGCTTATGGATAGTTGGAGATCTATTTGTATATGCTAAACTGGCTTTATGCCTCTGTCAGTTAAAATATAGATGTGTTACTCCATTTTAAAATGTAGTTTGTTATATTATGAGGGCACAGAAAATACAAATCATACTTAATTCAACGTTTGATAGGAAAAGTAATCATTACACAAATTATTTTACTTTAGTTCATTTTAATCCTGTCCTTACTTTAAAGAGCTCATGGCATCATACATTGTTGTACTTCTCTTCTTTTTATTCTTATAATAATTCTCTAAGGTAGGTTAGTCATAGAGAGAGAGAATGACTGGCCCAAGTTTACCCAGCAAACTTCATGACTAGAGTTTGAACCTGGGATTTCTTGATTCTAGTCCAATAAGCTAACTGGTACCTTACACTGGCTCTCAGTGTCTGTGATTTAAGGAATGTAATGTTTTTTCTTTCAAGTTATGTATTCAAATATCAGGAATGACTTTTCATAATTTTGGTTGTTCTGTTTTCTCCTTTTTGTTCTTGAACAGTGTTTCAAACCATGCCAAGAAGAATCTAATGACTGTAGCAAATTTAGGAGTAGTGTTTGGACCAACGCTAATGAGGCCACAGGAAGAAACTGTGGCTGCCCTCATGGACCTGAAGTTTCAGAATATTGTAGTGGAGATTCTAATTGAAAACCATGACAAGGTAAATACAGAGGAAGGACTTCGTTTTTATTCTATGGTTTACACAGGGCTGTGCACATTTTAGCAACACCAGTTTGGACCCTTGGACTTTCTTCTACTAAATGAGGTGTTCATTTGTCAGAGCAAGACTCCTCTGTACATCATTGGATCCCAAACCCTGTGGTTAAATATACATTTTTTTAAAAATTACTACAGTTATAGCCTGCTGTTCTCCACAATGAGGACCCAACGCGGCTTACGTTGTTTTCTTCTCCATTTTATCTTATTTTACATACAGTAATGTAGCTGCATTCTGATTCTGTTCCACCTTTGTGGTATTTTTTTGATGTATAAATGATATACTTCATGGAAAATGAACCTTATAAAGAATCTGAAAAACTTTTTTTTTTTTTGTAAATACAGTTTATTATTGGATATATCACATGTTCATACAATTTAAACCTACCTACATATCCATTTTTCTAATTTCCCTTCTCCCCCCCAAACAAGGCTTCCCGCACTGCTCCAACCCCATTAATATCTCTCTTATTCTGTTACAATTACTTCTAAACTTATTTTCTCTTACAAACGGTAACAATTCAAAAATCTAATTCTATTTCATTTTCTTCTTAATAACTATCAAAGCAAATCAAACCACGTTTAATGTCCCAATTTTTCAACAAGTATTTTTGAAAGTCTTTCCAGTCTTCAAAGAAAGTTTCGTCTTCTTCGTTGTTTAACTTTCTTGTTAGTTTGTCCATTTCTGCCAAAAACAACGTCTTTTTAATCCATTCCCATGTTTCAGGTACTTTATCTTGTTTCCAACATTGAGCAAAAGTCAGTCTGGCTGCTGTAATCAAGTACCATAGTAGTGTTCTCTTGGCTACATTTATTTCTTCCATTTTAAGACCTACCAATAACATCTGTGGGTCTTTCTTAAAAGTACATTTCAACATTTTTTGTATCTCATTGTGGATCTCAGTCCAATACTATACTGCTTTATCACATGTCCAGCACATATGGTAAAAAGACCCTTCATGTTTTTTACATTTCCAACATTTGTTGGACATACTTTCATTTATAATAGCAATTTTTTTAGGCGTCATATACCATCTGTACATCATTTTATAGCAATTCTCTTTAACATTTACACAAGTTGAAATTTTCATTGACTTTTTCCACAAATATTCCCAGGATGTCATTAATATCTCATTATTAACATTTACAGCCCATTTTATCATTTGCTCTTTTACAGTTTCATCCTCAGTGTACCATTTCAATAAAACCTTGTACAGTTTAGAAATCATTTTTTTACCTTTCTCAAGCCATACAGTTTCAATTTCAATGTTCTTTTCTCTGAAACCATGTTCTCTATTATCGGTCTTAAATAAATCATAAATCTGTCTATATTTCAACCAATCATATTCAAATTCAAGATCAAATCTATCTTGTAACACAAAATTTTTCCCTTCTAATTTTAAAAGATTTTTGTAAGGTAGCCAATCTAACCCTTGATTTCTTGAATGTGGGTTAATCACTTCAGCTGGTACTATCCAAAGTGGTCTTCTGAGAAGAATTTTCTATATCTCATCCATGTCTCGAACAGTGATTGTCGTATAAAGTGGTGTTTAAAAAATTTGTCCATTTTTACTTTTCCATACCATAAATATGCATGCCATCCAAATTTGTTATCATGCCCTTCTAAAGCTAATAACTTCTTATTCTCAAGATTAATCCACTGTTCCAACCATGTTAAACAGACGGCATCATAATACAGTCTTAGATTTGGTAATTGTAGGCCTCCTCTCTCTCTTGCGTCGCATAAAATTTTCATTTTAATCCTTGGCTTTCTTCCTGCCCAAACAAATTTGGATAATTCTTTCTGCCACGAATCCAATACTTTCCTTTGTTTTAGTATTGGAATTGTCTGAAATAAAAACATCAAACGCGGTAAAATATTCATTTTTACAGTTGCGATTCTTCCCATCAGTGATAAATTCAAAGTGTCCCATTTCTTCATATCTTGCTGAATTCTGTGCCACACCTTTTCATAATTGTTTTTAAACAGGTCAATATTTTTCATGGTTAATTCAATTCCAAGATATTTAGTCTTTGTAACTACATCACATTGAATTTTCTCTTGAAGTTCTATTTGTCTTTGCTTCGTCATGTTTTTACACATCACCTTAGTTTTGTTTTTATTAACGTAGAAACCCGCAACTGAACCAAATTCCTCAATTTTCTCCATCAAATGTGGTATTTTCTCAAAAGGATCCTGAATCATAAACATCACATCATCTGCAAATGCCCTATATTTGTATACGAATCCTTTCACTGAAAGTCCTTCAATACTATTATCTTTTCTTATTGCTGTCAATAATATTTCCAACATCCAAATAAACAGCAACGGGGACAACGGGCAGCCTTGACGTGTTCACTTTTGTACTTGGAAAAAATCCGTCCTTCCTTTGTTTATGTTCAAAGCCGCTTTTTGTTCTGAGTATATTGCCACAATCATGTTTAAAAAGAACTGTCCAATGTCCAATTTTTCAATAACTTGCAGCATAAACTCCCAATTTAAATTGTCAAAAGCTTTTTCCACATCTAGGAAGAGGAATCCAACTTCTTTTTCAGGATGCTTGTCATAGTATTCAATTGCGTCTATTACCACTCTTAAATTGTCTCTAATTTGTCTGTTTGGTAAAAATCCAGCTTGTTCTTCCGCTATAGTATCTTTCAGATATTTTTTCAATCTCTCCGAAATTATTTTTGCAAATAATTTGTAATCATTATTTAATAGCGATATTGGTCTATAATTCTTTACTTGAGTCAAATCCAAACCTTCTTTAGGTATCAGTGAAATATTTGCTTCTTTCCATGAATCTGGGATCCGTTTGGTCTTTCTTATCTCATTTGACAGAAGTACTAAAATAGGGGTTAGCTCCTCTTTAAATTTCTTGTAGAATTTTGCTGTGAAGCCATCTGGTCCTGGAGCTTTGCCCAACTTTGCATCTTCTATCGCCATTGTCACTTCTTCTTTCGTTACTAAACCATTTAGTGATTCCTTAATTTGTTTTCCCAACTCTGGAACATCAATAGTCTCCAAATATTTCTTAATTCTCTGTTGATCAATTCCTTTCTTTTTAAATAATTTGGCATAATATTTGAAGAAAGCTCTTTTTATACCATTCAAATTCATAACATCCTTTCCATCTTCAATAATCTTGGATATAAAGTTCCTTTCTTTTCTATTTTTCAATCGCCATGCTAAAAACTTTCCTGGTTTGTTTGCACCCTCAAATGCTTTTTGCTGTAATTTCTTCAAATTCCAATATAATTCTCTGTTCAATAAAACATTCAGTTGATCCTGCAAAAAGTGGATCTCTTTAATAATCTTTTTCTTCCCTGGTCTTTTCTTTAATTCCTTTTCTTTTTGTCGAATTTTTTCATGAAGATCTTTCTGTTGTTGGATCTTTTGCTTTTTGTCCTTGGAGTTCAGAGAGATAAGCATACCTCTCATTACCACTTTGTACGCATCCCATACAACTTGTATATCCGTACCTTTGTTTAAATTCAATTCAAAAAAATTTTTCGTTTCTTTTTTTAAGGTTTCATTGATTAATTTTTGATCTAATAAGTCCTCATTGATTCTCCAATATAGTTGTTTAGTTTTTTCTTTAGATATCCAGAGTAAGGGATTATGATCAGAATTAATTTTCGGTAAAATTTGTATTTTATAAGTTTTTTGCGCCATCTCCTCTGACATCCAAATCATGTCAATTCGGGAGAAGGAATTATGTCTATTAGAATAGAAAGTGTAGTCCTTAGTCTTGGGATTCCACTTCCTCCAAACGTCTTCCAGTTTCTCTTGCTTCATCAATTGAAAAAAATTTTTTGGTAACTTTCCAATTGTCTCTCCAGTTGCTTTGGATTTTCTGTCCAATATGTTATTCACTATACCATTAAAGTCTCCAGCTAGGACTATTTGATCATAATTTAAACAGTCCAACTCTTTAGTCAAGTCATTGAAGAAAGTCTCTTTTGCACCATTGGGCGCATATATATTTACAAGCAATGTCTTTTTTCTGTTCATCAATATTTCCACGCCAACATATCTCCCTTCTTTATCTGAGAAGATTCTTTTAGGGTCCAATTCTTTTGAAACATAAATCACTGTTCCTTATTTCTTATTAGTTGCTGAGGAATGAAATTCTTCTCCCAATTTTTTATTAATCAGGTATTTGTTATCTTGTTTTCTTATATGTGTTTCTTGTAAACAAATTATGTTACATTTTTGTTTCTCCAGCCAATGATTCACTAGTCTTCTTTTACTCGGTGAATTTAGTCCGTTTACATTCCAAGATAAAAATTTGTAATCCATAGTTGTGTTGAATTAAATATCTTTAAAATCATCAAAATTGTTCTCTTTAAATCTGTATAGGTCTCCTTCAGATTTAAGAGTAGATCTCACCGATTTGTACACGAATGAAAGTCCATATGGAATCTCCCATCTGAACCTAATATTCATTTCTTTTAGTCTGTCTGTCAATTTCTTAAATTTCTTTCTGTCTTGTAAGATCGATCTCGGAATTTCTCTCAGAATTATTATTTTTTTTCCATTAATTTCCAACGGTTGTGTGAATTGTTTCTTGAAAACATCTTCCTTCATTTTTGTTGTCACAAATTGAACAATCACATCTCTGGGTAATTGCTTTCTCTTGGCATAAGCTGAATTTACTCTGTAAATCAAGTCAAAGTCTGGATCCAAATCTCCAACATCTTCCCCTACATAAGTTGTCAATGTATTGATTACTAGAGCTCGTAAGTCCTGATCTTCCTCCTCTTCTATCCCTCTCAATCTCAGATGATTTTGAGTAGCTCTATATTCCATCATAGACTCCAGCCTTGTATTTTCTAACAGGGATTTTTTAACCTTCTGTTCCATTTCTTCAGATTTTGTCACTAGACTTTTGACCTCTTTCTTAACTTCTTCTGTATCTTTTTTAATCCCTGACACTTCTGTCAGTACCAGTTCTTTCAGTTCTTCCATATTTTTTTTCTGTACTTGGACTTGTACTTGTTCTATTTGCTCCAGTTGTATTTGCAGCTGTTGTTGCAATTGTTGTTGCAGCTGTGATTCTATTTGTTTTCCAAGATTCTGCACCACTTCGGTCATCCGTTTTTCCATCGCTTCCATAGCCGCTTGCCACTCTTTTTTTTCCTTTGCAGTCATTCTTGGACTAGGTGATGACGTAGCTCTAGGTCTTGACCTCAAATCCGTTTTGGAAGCGACTTCAGTACTAATCAATCTTTATATTAGCAATCTTCAAGCCAAATCGCCACCTTTATAACTTGTATCAGCGCTTTTTCGGCTTAAAAATAACTTTTTAAAATTTAGTCCTCCTCAAAATGTCGGGCGCAATTTCTCTATGGTTTTCTGGCTAGAGTAGGCTCCTTCCAAACTTCCTGTTTATCTGTCCGTCTCTGTAATCCAACTTCTGGTAAAGATGGTGTCACACAATCAAACGTCCGTCTGTTTCCGGCACAACAACCTCTAATACGTCCACTCTAGCCTACTTCCTGTATTATAGAGTCACAGTTAGTTTCGTTTCTGCTACGTAAAGTTTAGACTTGATTGACCACAGGAATGCAAAACAAAGTCACTTTTCAGCCGTTTTCTCTAAAGGAAAGCTTTCATTTTACTTTTAAATCAAGCGGAATAGTTCATCAAAGGTTTCTACGCTTATCCGTACGTTTCAGTTTCGCGTTCTTCTTTAAACCGGTAAGCGCTTAATCGTTTGTTACCTTGCTTGTAATCTCGGGTTTCGCGGTGCTTCTTCTGTAATTGATGTTAAACTTGATGTTAAAGAGGTCGGTAGATGACGAATTTATGCTGAATTCTCAGCCCAGCTGGTATCTGTAGTGCTGATTTGCAACTGCCCTCTTCACGGAAGGAGATCAAAGTGTAAACAAGCTTCCTCCGAAGCTTATCCACACCGATCTCAACTCCCCTCAGGCTTGGCTGCTTGCTTGCCACCCCCCGCCTGGGGAGTGCTGCGCTGGGCCAAATAGAGCCCAGGCTGTCGTCAGATACCGCAGTACACTCTGCACAACTCGCAAAGTGTGTCAATTCGCCATTTTACTCCGACCGGAAGCCAAGAATCTGAAAAACTTGAAATGTTGATTTGAACACATACCATTGTAGTCATAGAAACTGCAATTTTTATAAATGAAAATATTGGAAAATTAAGAAAATATAAGGCATTCTGAATTTTCTGATACAACATCAAATAGGAGATAGTAAGTTGGAGCCAGACAAACTTTTCTGTGGGGTAATTTCTAACAATTGATTCTTCCTGCTATAGACCCTCAGTTTGCCTCTCATGTTGTTCATGAGGGTCACCCCATCCCTGCATTTTGAAGAGATCAGTGGGTAAATTTAGTTTGGATACAATCCAGAGCTTTTTATCTTAATCCATATTAGTTGTATTTGATCTGTACAATTTAAACTAGGCATGAAAACAGTATATATAAGAAGTATGGATATGTTTGGCTGTTATTTTAAATGTCTTTAACTGCAAAAGTTGTTTCTGATGTTTTTTCTGTATGTGTATTTTACCTAACTTTTTGTCCAAGGAGCTCAGGAGAGCTTAAATGGGTCTCTCTCCTCCACTTTTATCCTTATAGCTTTTCTGTGAAGTTATGTGAGGCTGAGAGACCCATCATAAAAACATTCTGATTTAAAATCAACAGGCTAAAATCCCCAAATACTGACCCTAGAACCCTGTAATTATATTGCATTAAAAATTCTGGCAAATAAAACGGCCTTGCAGTGCCTCATAAAAATGCCTAAAGACATATTGACCTCCTCCTTGGTGACCTCCCATTCCACAGAGTGGGAACTACAGCGCAGAAGACAGGGGCTTTGGTTGCCAGGCAAGTTGCCTTAGATGGGGGAACCACCAGTAGGTGGCAGTCTGAGGATTGCAGTTGGTGCATGGGGATATGGGGGAGGAGACCGGCCTGGATTATTGCATGGGTTCAGTTTCAGCTTGTTCTGCCCTAGCCACCAAACCACAGCCTCAGAGCACTAGTTTAGAGTCAGGGCAGATACATCTAGAGGTATGGGTAATGAAATATAGAGCTGGCTGTCATGTGCATATTGATGACACCCGTTTCCAAAGTTCTGATGGATTCAGCAGCCTCGTATAAATGTTGAAGGGAACAGGTGACAGAATAGCACTTCACTGTACAAATTCTACCCTGCTGATTGCGCTGGTTACATACTAATTCTGCTCCTCCAATGGAAACATTTTGTCTAAGATAGTTCATACAAATGGCACCAGGTTGTTGTTTTTAACTTGTTGAACTCCTTCAGGAGATGGAAGTAGCTTTCATATTTGAAGTAGCAGTATCAATCTTCTCTCAGACACCAAAATAAAAGCATACGGACTGGCTTTTGCAGCGTTGTCTTTATGCCTCCTTGGGGTTCTGAGAAGTATATTTTATTTTAATATCTTTAATTGCTCTTATATATCTGCTATCACTTCTGTACTTGCCAGCAAGTATTGGCTTATTTAACTGACTTTCCTCTCCCACAGGCAGTTCTGCCGCTTTCCCAGACTGGCAAAAAGTTTGCTTTCAGTAAAGTGGAGACTCTCCTAGATTCATTATAGCCAAACTGGCAGACAGATGTCTATGGAAGTATCATATCAACTCAGACTAAAAAACGTTTTGGTTTTAAAAATTAATTCTATTTTTCTGGACAGTAACAGAGAGGTGGCAGTAGAGGCAAGCTGATTATTCAGTGGTCATGCTTCAGCTATCATTTATTCCTGATTTCCTAAAACAAGTTCTTTTACCAGCAAGAGACGAGCTAATAAAATCCTAATGATTGCTATGTGTTGAAAATGTTCACATATATCATGCCACTAAACAGTACCAATTAAAGCCATGTCAGGTAGGCTGTTACTATTACCTCAATATAACAAATGGGGAAGCTGAGGCAGAGAGAGGTTTCTCCTCGAGAAAATTAATGGCTCGGCTGAGATTCGTTAAGCCGGGAAACTACGGTGCTCTTAACTATAGTGCTACACAAGAAAAAGTGAAAAGAATTATTTACTGCAAGCCTGACTGAGTGGGGATTGATTTCAGCTGAGATCACAATACTTCACTGTACTGCTCTTTTATCTTAAGATTTGTTAGATCCACAAGTTTCTTGCTTCTTGTGTGAGTAGGAAGAGTGTGTATATTAATCACATTCTGTTGCCATATATGACGTTTTTTACCGCCTCAGATATTTCCAGGTTCTATTAATGAGATGCATAACTTTTGGAAACTCTGTTGAAGTAAGTGAAAGATGAAGCTGTGACAATCCTGGGTTGAATCCTACCACGCTGCTCTGGTAATGGCAATGCATTCCTTTGGTACAAGGAGACTACCTCTGACACAAGAGGCTCTTCCACCTGAAGAAAAGCCTTTCATGTCATAGGACAGCTTCTAGTGGCAAAGCAGTTCACTGGTGTTAGCTGAGTGGCCTGGTAGGATATGGGTCGTTAATTAATTCTTTTTGATACAACCTTAAATGTGATTAAAAGATGAAATAAAAGTCAACAAATGAAACACAAAAAACTACACAATCCAAAATGATTAGCAGCAATAGAGAGGAAAATGCAGCAAACTTGAGGATCATGAAAGACTTTGAAAATATAGCATTTTCACTATTTGTCTGAAAATAACAATAGATTACGACCAACAAATCTCCCTTGGGAGGAAGTTCCATGATACTTGAGCCATTGTTGAAATTATTCTAGTCTTTGATTTCGGTAGCTTCACTTCTAACAGAGGGGACTGCAACAATAATTCTCCAGATGATCTTAACTAGGGAAGGAGACATACATGAGGCATTTCTTAGTATATAATGAACCAGGCTATTTAAGACTATAAAACTTAAGATCAGCACCTTAAATCTACTCAAGAAACATGCTCATAACCAGTGTGATTCAGGACGAGCCAGTGTTTCATTTATTCTGTATTCTGATCCTACAAAAGCTGGGCTACTGTATCCATTAAGTTTCCAATTGTCTTCAAGGGTATATAAAAAGTAGACAGTTGAAAAGCTGAAAAGTTACCAAAGTATACCACAATAGTCAATTTGACTAGAACCTTGGCATTCACAAAGGAGTCAGCCAGTCTCTCTCTCTCTCTCTTGCTCTCTCTCTCTTGTGAGTGTGAGAGATTGTTCCTTATAAAAAATCAGCAAGTCCTTGATGATTATCATCTCTGTCTTACCTGGGTTAAGTTTCAGTTTATTCACTTTCCTCCAACTTGTTACTGAAGGGAAAAGATAGGAGTCTCAGGATGCTGTGTTACTTTGAATGAGCTCAGAAGTTTTGCATGGATGCTAAAAATCATGGGAGATATGTAGGAATCCTGTGAGAATTCATAGTACAACTCCCACATGCAAAAGCAGCCGTTTCCCACTATTTGAAGGCTATTCCTATGTGTTAGAAAAGGAACCAATACTTTATACTCCCATGAAAATGGTCCAGAAGGATACCATGGTTCATAGTAAAGGCACTGGGCAATAAGGAGAGTTACTAGGGTCATACTGCCCCAGACTTTCTCTCAGTATAGATTATCTACCAGGGCAACTAAATATGTTTCCATTCCAAACTTTAGCCATAAAGTAGTTTGAATTTAATTCAGATAATCTATTTCATATCAAAGCACCAATGACAAACTGAAACTCATCCAATAGAACTGGGTAAGAGGAGGCTCTGAATTCTTGTCCCGTGTTCTGTATCCTTAGAGTCTAGGTTGGAGTGATCTTTGCAGATAAAAATGGTCAATACTTGGCAAAACGGTCACAACAAGCTTTATAGCTTCCAGTGTATGAGCACTAAGTTTGAAGTGGTTCCTCTCACTATTGTGAATACATTGGTATGAGGGGGGAAAAGTTTTCCACTATTGCCACCCTGAAATGAGCCATCAAATGAACATTTAGTTAGCTTATTTCTCTCCCTGTACTTTGTTATTCTGCTGCGTCAGTGCTAGTAACTAAGTAAGGGAGGTGATATGGAGATGGCATCTAAGAGTGATTGTAACATCTTCTAGACATTTCTGTGTTCACTAGTCCACTGTATTCAGAAGTCAGCTAAATAGTCCTCTGTGCCATCAGGGAATCATCCAGATCAGATAGGCATCAGAGAAGGCCGAATTAACTGGTTCTCCTTCACTTCAGGGAAGTGTAAATCTGGCCTTGAAAATGTGTTTATAATGATGTGTTTATAATGAAGTAAACAATGGTTCCTCCATCTATGGGTCCTTCTATTCTTGTTATGTACAACTAATTAGATCCAGGGTGAGATTTGACACACATGAAGACCTGAAATCTTGAGGAACACTTTATGAGACCTCAGGACAAAAAGCTTGGATGTCAGTTCACTTGGGGAGACTGTTACAAAGGGGATGCTTGACAGAACAACAGAATCTCTTTTCTGTCCTGTTTTGTATATTCAAATTGGATTGTATTTTTGAGTATGACTGGCAAGAGAGGTGAACTTTTCAAAGAATGGTTCACAGCATTTGCTACTCCCTAAATATCATCTCTGTGCTGCTCCTTTACCCAGCAGGCAGCAGCTAGACTTCTATGGGCCCCTGTGGATCATCTGGTCAGGTCTCCATAATACATGCCTGGTCACCTCCCTCATACCTGGTCATGTCATGAATGATAGATATTTTAATACCAGAGGAGATAAAAATAAAAAAGGAGTAGAAGAAGGCTCTGCAGTAAGCTGACTAAGCTATCCAGGAGCAAATAGCTAGGTGCAGAACTGGGAGAAGGGAAAGGTTGAAGATATCTGACACTTGTTCCCATAACACATCTCGTTATTTCAGTTCTGCCATCTCCACATTCCCTACATACAATCGGTTGTGGGCATTCCTTCTTGCTCAGTGTTGTGAGATCAGTGAACTTCTGTGAGGTACATTTAGCTTAAAAAAAAGACAAAAATAGTTGTCTCAGATGCAAGTGAACCATTCAGTAGCTGGCTAGTAAACTGCAACACCATTTCATTTTAAAACCATTGTCCTGTGTTTAGTGAATGAGGTGGACAAAAATTCCCCTGTTATAAAATATTTTGGTCATTTACTAGCAACCAGTACACAGTAGTGCTTAGATTCTAAAATGGCTGCACATTGACCCTCATACATAAGAACAGCCTTCACTGGTTTCTTATGAAATAGAACTCAGATGAAGGCTGTCAAGCGTGTAGTTTTGAGAAGCATGAACATATACGCTATACAAATCAAGATGGCTTTGAGAGAAATTTTTAGTTTCAAAACAAGCTGCCAAAACATTACAGTACAAATGGTAAATTCTAACATCCACACACAGTATGCTTTCTCGATTTTCATATACTGTATATTATTTTGGAATACTTCCCCTCAATTCAGATATAAAATTTCCAAATGGAATAGACAGCTGTTCCCCTGCTGTTCCCCTGCTGTTTGTGCAGCATAGACTCTTAACTAGACAAACAGAAAGCAAGACTAAAAAATTGAATTCAGATTATTGCTACTGTCTTTACTAGTGGCTGCCAGGACTTACTAAGGTACCATTTTGCATATGTTTAGTCTATGAAGGTGGCATATGAGGGCTCTGAAGAGAATTTTGTTAAATCTATTTGGTGATTTTTTTTTAGGAAGTAAGAATCAGGATGTAGTCCATAACACATTCTTCTAGAAAAATTTAATTGTAGAAATGATGTAGCAAAAAAGTCAGCTTCTTAAAGAGGCACAGCAAAAGGGGTATGTATTGTAATTTCCCTTTACAAAAAAGAAACTGAATTAGAATCATCTTCTGTCTGGAATAGCTTGGAAGCATACTTTATAGATGCTTGGGAATCCAGCACAATTCCGTCCTCACTATAGTCCACCTGGGCTATGCCATAAAATGCTACACCCTTTCATCCTGTGGTGTATTTCTCAGCATCTATGAGACTGTTCCTTTACAGCAAGCCATTTCCTCAATTAAAGGGCCATTCAAAAGAGTCCCATATGCTCCTTAATGTGAGAAAGCTTTGTATAAGGGGATCTTATGCAAGTAAATTGACTTGGTTTTCCTGTATTATGGAGGCTCTTCATTTTGGTCCATTAACTAGTTCATTGCATTATTATACTACTTTGTGGTCTCTGTGCATCACACTGTGCTCATGCAGAACACTATCTTGGAAACTTCTAGAGCTACAAAAAAAGTGTGAAAGCATAGTAAGATACTGTGCATGCTCAGGGTAGGGTGGGGTGCGGTGGGCGGAACTTTAGTCTCCTCATTTTGAATTTGAAGACACTGCTACAAGCAGATTACCTGCAGTGAGGAAGGAAGGTGGGTTGTATTGAATGCACAGATGACCACTTGAATAACCAACACCTGTTACACATTGAGAACTTAGTCCTTTCTTCCCTCTGAGTTCATTTGGCTCTAGTCTTAGCCTTCCATCCTCATAAGAGCATAAAAAGAGCCCTGCTGGATAAGACCTGTGATCCATCTAGATCAGCGTATTGTGTTACACAGTGGACAACCAGTTACTGTGGATGTCCAAAAGCAGGTTATAGCGGCCTTTCCCTGATGCTGCCTCCTGGTACTGGTTTTCAGAGGTTAACTGCCTCTTTTCTTTAGTCACATGGCCAGAAGCCACTAAAAGACCTGTCCTCCATGAAATCTGTCTAATCCCCTTTTAAAGCTACTGTGCTTCTTTGGCAGCGAGTTCCACATTTTAGTCATTCATTTTGTAAAGAAGTATTTCCTATTGTTAAAGGGAGCTGAATTTTTCTTGTCCATTAGTAAAGTATTTCTTTAAGTTCTTAATAATTTATAACCTTCATTAAGCACTCACACTATCATGGAGCTTCTCTCTGGTTTTTGGTCAGTTTATACCAGTGACTTCCTATGACCTTTGCTTCCTCTCCTTCAAAAATGGGTACTTTGGAAGCTATTTCTTCAACTAGAAGATCTAGTAAGTGGCACGCCCTATTCTGTGACACTGCTTCTCTGTGCAGAAGGACCAAGTAGTGTTATGGCCTTTCAATTCAGAGCTGTTTCTCACTTTCATATAGTCCTGCTTGTTTTCTTTTAAGATGGTAAATGTGACTGGGAACTAGCAGTCTTCAAGGTCTTAGCCTTGCATTTTGATCAGAATTTTTAGAATGGCAATGGTCCTTTTCTTTGTTACACTCATTCCAACAAGAACCATTGCATGGATTCTGAAGTACATGCAAATCTGTTTGTTTCCATTATCAGATTTCGCTGTGAACTGGCAAAAACAACTACCATCAGAAGATATTAACTAGTCCTATGGCTTGCGTGAGTTTTTCACCCTCGTTGCACTCATATTGGCAGAATATATACAGAAGTTTCTGACCTCTTAAGGAATGTGTCACCTGTATAGTCATAAACAGCATTGCCAACAGACAATTACCACTTACAGCTTGCTTTCTGTAAACAACAAAAGCACTCAGGCTACAAAACAACCCCCAAAATCTATGCATTTTGCCATTGGGGTAATTTTTAACCCCAAGCTCATTTAACATTTTGTGGTTAAAAAATACCTTGTGTTTATTAAGAAAATAATCCTGCCTCTTGTCACAGTGTGTTTTCAAGGTCTAGATACTTTGTTACTGAGAAACTCAATGACTTCTGCAACCAATCATAAACAAAAATGTCTTCATAGGAACTAAGGAGCTGGAAAATTCCCAGGGATTTCTTGAAACAGATACAGAACTATGTATATACTATTAGCCACCCATGGCCTCCATCTGTGGATAGCTAAAACTGTGGATTGGGGCCACATGGAGGCTAAACAGATTTTTCAGCAAAAGTGGGGTTTGAAGAAAAACCTGAAAATTGAAAAAAAAATTAACACAGCACAAATGCAGAGAAGAAGAAGAGTTTGGATTTATATCCCACCCTTCACCCAGAATCTGAGAGCAGCTTACAATCTCCTTCCCTTCCTCTCCCCATAGCAGACACCCTGTGAAGTAGGTGGGGCTGAGAGAGCTCTTCCGAGCTCTTTGCTCGTGAGAGAACAGCTCTCAGAGAACTTTGACTGACCCAAGGTCTCTCAACAGTTGCATGTGGAGGAGTGTGGAATCAAACCCGGTTCTCCAGATTAGAACCCACTGCTCTTAACTACTACACCAAACTGGTGGCCAATAGTGGCTGTGTAGCCCAGGAATCTATATTGGGTCCAATAGCAGCACAGTCCAGGAGCTGTGCTGGGCATACTGCTGTTGGCAGCACAGCCGAGGAGCTGTGCTGGATCTGGCAGTGGTGGTGCAGCCCTGCAGCCCGGGACTCTTCACTGGGCCTGGCAATAGCACAGCCTAGGGAGAGCCTGGAGGCCATGCTGGGCTTGGCAGCAGCTGCCAGATAGTTCAGAGCTCCATGCTGGACCCAGTGGAGGCTGAGGGAGAGCCTTGTGGGCCATGCTGGGCTTGGCAAAAGAATGTGGGGAGGATGGGATTCCCCTCTGAGTCTCAGAGGCCCCCACTTGTTACATATAAAATTGCACGGTTAATCCCTTGGAAGAGTATCATTTATGGGTAAGATACCTGATTTTCTGTGGTTCTCACATGATTTTAGTTAAGCTGGATTATAACACGTGGACATGATCCAGCCAAAGTTAAATACATTCCAGTTCCACTGATTTCAGTGTGTGTGAGAGAGATGGGCCATGCATTTTGATCTTGAAATCTCTGGGACTGAAAAGTAAATCATAATAACAAGCTCTGGGGAATCATGTGTTCCCCAGAGAGTACTGCAGTCAGGTTCACAGAACCTCCTTATTCTCCCCAGGGTGAAATATGCCGGACTGGCCACAACCAGGGCTAGAGCCTTTTCCATGGCAGCTCCGCTTTGGTGGAACAAGTTCCGTGAGGACATCCGGGCCCTGCTGGATTTATTAAAATTCTGCAGGGCCTGCAAGACAGAGCTCTTCCACCAAGTGTTTGAGTGAGATGCCACATTAAATGGCCTACTATCTAGCCAAATACTATGCCCTACAATCTACTCTTGGCCACCGGCTTAACATCTGTGCCCATAATTAGAGAACTTAGCCCTAAAGAGCCAGACACCAGCTGCTGATTTCCCTATGGTGGATGATAAGACAGTTTCCTCTATCTTATATGTGTTGTACTTTTAAATGGTCTGATGGTTTTAAATTGTTAAGTTGTTTTTACTGTTTTGTAACACCCATGGCCTTGATAGCCGCCCTGAGCCTGCTCTGGCAGTGAAGATGGGGTATAAATCAAATAAATAAATAAATTTAACTCCTTGAATTGATGCATGAAACAGTAGTGCAATTATGCCAATAGGTGTAGGAGCAGAGAAGCCTTTAGACTTATTCTGTGACCTTGAATGGTCTTGCTGTTGACGACTTTAAAAATTCCTAAGAGTGCAACTTGTTTTCAGTTCTAATGTCTGTTCTTCTGTGGAAGGTGATCTAGACATCTATACTATGTGGATTCTTCCATTGTCAGTTAAGAAAGATAAAGCAAGCAGATTAGGTAGATGGTCCAAATCATGTTCCAGGCTTGATATTCTTTAGCTGTGTACAGGCAACCTAAAGTTTGTCATCCGTCCTTTTGTCTTTTTTTACTATCTTGGTAGATAAAGAAAAAAAACAAAAACAAACCGCATACTTCTGAAGTGCCTGTTCATTTTAATCACTTTATTCATATAAGCAGTGTTTAGAAAGGTCGTGGAATAGGATTGAGTACAGAACTAGTGAATAGTTTTTTAAAATGAATTGTCTGGAAAACCTAATTTGTTTTTCTCATGTCTCTACTTTATCAGTAGTAGCACTTTTAAAACATTCTTGATACTGAGGTAGTAGTGGAAAGTACCAGATGAGTCCACTGTATTTGTTCATACCTTCGGCAGTCCTGGTATATTTGTTGACTGACTCTTATTCTTCAAATAATTCAGATATTTCAGTCCTGGTATATTTGTTAACTGTCTCTTATTCTTCAAATAATAGCTACTAGTGGGATGTTCAAGTCATGAATTGTTAAATGGGGAACATGATCAGGACACAAAGCTGCAGCCTTTGTATCAAGTGTACTACTTTTAGAAAAAGCTGAGTTAACAAATTCATACATTGCAAGTGATGAAAGACCATATGTTAGATTTTAACCTTGGATTTTTAAAACAAGGTTTCATAGCTGGCCATCTTACCAGTAATTTTTGTGCTAGTATACACAGGCTTTTATAGTTACATTTAATCCCATTCAGCAAGAATGTGCACATGAACACCCAGTGTGCACAGAAAATGCTACAATTGTCCTCTTTATTAAAATGGCACAAGGTAAAATGGACCTATGTATAATTCCATAAGCATTTTTGTATATTAGAGTTATTACTACTGCTGTTAGACCTTTCTTCTCCCATGGAATTAAAGTTTCTAGGATGCCTTCCATCCTCAGACATATACTTGGCTTGGTGTCATGATCTGTGCAGGATGGAGGCAGGGCCTAGAGGTCTGAGCTCAAGGAGGGGCCTGTCTGGCAGTGGAAAGCAGATAGCTAACAATCCCCATAATGCTTACAGAGGGTTATAGCCAATCAGAGTGCAGAGATTCTGTGTAGGCCTCTGGAGATCTGTACATGACTGGGAGAAAAGCCTGAGGCCTAGGGCCCAGGAGAGGCCTGTGTGGTAGTAGAAAGCAAGCTGCCGGGCTTCCGGTCTGGGATCCATGGCGTCCTGAAGTGCTCTGGCTTCGATCCCAGAACATACGGAGGGTCTTTATGACAGGGTGGGCTATCTAGCCTGCCGCAGATCTCCCCAGGCAGGGGGGTGACTAGCAACGAGCATCAGCCCAAGTGGGAGTTGAGATCGGCTGATAGCGGGGCTTTAAAGAGCACCGTGACCAGCCTTGATCCCCTCCCCCCAAGCGGGCACTTCGGAATTTCTCTAAAAGACCCCACCGAGTTGGATTCTCAACATAAGAACGCATGACCCAGACCTCCAAGACATTCTACGGAAACTGATACCAAGGAAACACTGCTATAACAAAATACGGACTTTGAAGGTAACTTTTTAGAATTGCTCACCGGAAACGCGCTGATCTCAAAAATAAACAACACCCGATGAAGCGCATGACCGTGCGGTATACTGTGTACTAACACCAACTCCGGGAAAAGCGGTTGAAAAGCTAAAAAAAGCCAAAAAGCCGGTTTGTTGATCATTCCTGCGGTCGGAATATTGACTTTAAAATAGAAACTAACACCAAGTCCCGCGAGATGCAAGGTGGAAAACTACTCAAGCTGCGACAGAAAACACCAGAACAGGAAGTGATCTCAGACCAGACAAGCAGTGCTTCCTAGAGACGACCGAGGAGGCCGGAAGAAGGGAGGAACCAGAAGACAAGGAGGACGACTAAGACTGCCGGACAGGAAGTAAGCAACAGGAAGAGCTATTTACCATAGAGAAATTGCGCCCGCCATTTTGAGAAGGTCGAAACGATTTATTCGGATTTTGGCTAAAAGACTTAACAGAAAAAAAGCGAAAATAGAGCGGTTTAGCTGGGCACAAGAAGAGCATTAATTTGATATAAGTTTTGTAACAATTGTTAACAACGGCTTACGATCTCTGGCAAAGACAGAGGGCGAACTCTTGGTCCTCCCCGAAAATGGCTGCTAAAGAGGAGAAGAAACTACAGGGCATGATGGAAGCTTAAATTGTATTGGTAACAATGTTTAATGTTGTTGAGTATACTCCAATAAAATTTTGTTTCAAAAAAAGAAAAGAAAGCAAGCTGCCTACAATTCCCACAATACCTAGAGCCAGCTGTAACCAATGGGGTACTGGAAGTCTCTGAGGTGGTGTGTTCTTATACTTGGTTTCAGTTTAACTGATGTTCTTTTTCTCTGCGGTCTGAGGAGACTGGTCTGGGACAAAGTTCCCTCACTTGGGAGAGTAAGTTAAGCCTGGTCTATAGGGGGCTGTGAGGGAATGGTTCTTTGGCTGTTCTGCGGTTTTCCCTCTCACAGAGTCACTGATGTGGAAAGGCTGGTCTGAGAGGAAAGGTTCCCTCATTGGGCTCAGCATGAGTGTTAGGCAGGAGGCCTGATAAGAAGGTAGGCCTTAAGTAGTAACAGTTAAGAAGTAATAGCTGCCGTTAGCTTTGTGTTCTTTTTTGCCTTTCAACACTGTTATACCTTTTAAAGCACCTTTCAGTGCCCCATTACTGTATAAATAAACCATTTGTTTAAAAGTCCTTTGCCTGGTCATCATGCCTAAGGTTCTCAGCTTGAAAAGGGGCATTTTGGATGGGCTTGAGAGGGTACTCTGGGCCTTCTCAAGAGACCGTAAGTCCAGGGTGGTGGTGGCGTAAGGTGGCAACCCCCTGGGGTCATGACACTTGGCTTAAGAAGTTTGGACCCAGTTGCACACATGAGCAGTAGTAGTCTTTTAAATGCAGATTTCTGTGTTGCTCAGAGTGCAGTGGGAGGACCAAACTGCATAATATATATATATATATTTTGAAACAAATTTTTTTATTGGAATATATTCAGCACTGTTAAACACCATTACCAATTCAAGTTAAAGATTATATCCCATCCCCCTTCCCCCCAATAGGCTTCCAACACTGCTAATAACAAAAGAAAAAAAAATTAAAAGGTAATCAAGTTTAGACTTGTAACAATCGACAAACCAGGTAACACAATTCTAATACATAGAAACCTGACTCTTTCTAACATAGTTTCAAATAAAAGTACAGTACAATCAGATATTCATTTGATTTCTCATTCAATTTCAGTAAGAATCAAGATTGTACATTCTCCCTTTCATTTTATATTCAGTTTCCATATACAATTTCAGGCCTTCCCAGTCTTTTAAATATTGTTCTGCCATTTGTCCATTTAGTTTTTTCGTCATTTTGTCCATTTCGGCTAAAAACAGCAGTTTCCTTAACCAGTCCTGTATATCTGGCACCTTATCCGCTTTGCACTGTTGCGCAAAAGCCATTCTCGCCGATGTGATCATATACTATAGTAATGTCCTCTTTTCTTGTGGAATTTTTTCCATTGTCAAACCTAAGAGAAGAAGCTCCGGGCTTTTCCTAATAGGAATTTTTAATATCTTCTGCATCTCACAATATACATTTGACCAGTATACTTTTGCTTTATCACATGTCCACCACATATGGTAAAAAGAACCCTCTATTTTTTTACATTTCCAACACTTATTACTCAAGTTCTTATCCATACTAATATTAGCAATCTTTTTTGGTGTCATATACCACCTGTACATCATCTTATAGCAATTTTCTTTTATATTGACACAGGTTGACATTTTAAAAGCTTTTCTCCACAAAAATTCCCAAGATTCCATTGAAATTTCCTTATTCATATTTATGGCCCATTTTATCATTTGCTCTTTAACAGTTTCATCCAAAGTATATACAGTTAACAGGGTTTTGTACAACTTAGAAATAATTTTTCGCCCTCTTTTCAACCAAATATCTTCAAACTCATCGTTCTTAGCTCTAAAACCAACCTCTTTACAGTCTTTTTTGTAAATGTCCCGCATTTGGCAATATTGTAACCAACCATATTCAAATACTAATTCATTGTTTGGTTTTAAAACATATTTCTTCCCTTCCTTTTGAAGCAACTCTTGGTATTTCAACCAATCATTACCTTTATGTTCTGAAGAAGGATGAATGACTGCAGCAGGAACAATCCATAAAGGCCTCTCATCGGGAACTGTATTCCTGTATCTGGTCCATGCATCAAACAACGTTCTCCTTATATAGTGATGCTTAAACATTGAATCTACTTTATTTTTCCCATACCAAAGATAGGCATGCCAGCCAAATCTGCAATCGTGACCCTCAAGGGCCAATAGTTTCCTGTTTTCCAAATTAACCCAATCAGTTAACCAGGACATGCATACAGCTTCATGATACAAACGCAAATTCGGGACTTGGAAGCTACCTCTGTCTTTAACATCATACATTATTTTCATTTTAATTCTCGGCTTCTTTCCTGCCCAGATAAATTTAAAGATTTCTCTTTGCCATTTCACCAACACTTTCACGTCTTTCACAATTGGTATTGTCTGAAACAAAAACATTAACCTGGGCAGTACATTCATTTTGACAACGGCAATTCTTCCAAGAAGAGATAATCTGAGTTTTCCCCATTTTTCCAAGTCACGTCTTATCGAAACCCACAATTTTTCATAATTCTTCTTAAACAAATATTTTTCATTGTAATATCAATTCCCAAATACTTAAGCTTTTTAACCACTTCACATTCTGTCACTTTTTGTAAACATTGTTGCTTTGTAACAATCATATTTTTGCACATTGATTTTTTATTTATTTATTTTGCATATTTATTTTTATTTACATAGAACCCTGCGAGATCACCAAACTCTTTTACTTTTTCAAATACCAACGGCATATTATTGACAGGATCTTCAACAATAAACATAATATCATCAGCAAACGCTCTTAATTTATATGAGAAACCTCTAATACTAAGACCTTTTATATTATTGTCATCTCTAATCGCTTGCAGCAGTATTTCCAAAATCCAGATAAATAACAATGGCAATAAAGGACAGCCCTGCCTAGTTCCTTTTCTGACCCGGAACGTTTCCGTTGATTCTGCATTTACAATCACTGTGGCCTTTTGTTCTTTATATATTGATTTAATCATTCTTGAGAATTCTACGCCCATCTGCAATTTTTCAATCACTTTAAACATAAATTCCCAGTTCAAATTATCAAATGCCTTCTCCACATCTAAAAATAATAAGCCGACCTCTTTTTCTGGGTGCTTATCATAATATTCTATTGCGTCCAAAACAACCCTCATATTATCTTTTATTTGCCTGTCCGGCAAAAAAACAGCCTGATCCTCGACAATAGAACCTTTCAAATACTCTTTAAGGCATTGTGCTAGAATTTTTGCAAAAATTTTGTAATCATTATTCAAAAGTGAAATTGGACGATAATTTTTGACATTAGTTAAATCTTGAGTCTCTTTCGGTATCAAGGTGATTGCTGCTTTGTTCCAGGAATCTGAAACTTTCCCACTTTCTCTAATTTCATTTAGAAGAATCTCTAGAACCGGTACCTGGTCTTCTTGAAATTTCTTATAGAACTTGGCTGAAAATCCGTCTGGTCCTGGAACTTTGGAGATTTTTGCTTCTCCTATTGCTTTGCTGATTTCTTCTTTAGTTATCACAGCATTTGACAATCCTTTTGTTTTTGAACTTGGTTGTGTCAAGTTCACCTTAGATAAGTAATCTTGAATTCTTTGTTGATCCACCTGTTTTGCTTGAAAAAGGGTAGCATAGTATTTATAAAATTCTCTCCGGATCCCTCCTGGGTCCATAATTTCTCTGTTTCCATCTTTCAGTTTAATTATTGTTTTGTTCTCTCTTCTTTTCTTCAGTTGCCATGCCAAATATTTCCCAGGTTTATTCGCTCCTTCAAAGGACTTCTGTTGCAATTTTTTCAAGTTCCAATAAACTTCTTTATTTAACCTCGCATCATATTGTTCCCTTAGGATTCTCAGTTCTCTCAAAATTTTCTTTTTGCCAGGTCTCTTCTTAAGTTCTGCTTCTTTCTTTTGGATATTTTCCAAAATTTCTTTATCTATTTTGAATTGTTGTTTTATTTCATTGTTGTTAATTGCAATTAGATGTCCTCTCATCACAACCTTATATGCCTTCCATACCGTTTGCGTCTGAACTTCTTTGTTTAAGTTTAGCTGAAAGTATGTTTTGGTTTCCGTCCTTATTTTATCCACAATGTTTTGTTTGTCCAGTAAATCCTCATTGAGTCTCCATCGAAATTTCTTTCTTTTAACATAAGTTGACCACTTTATTGGGCTGTGGTCGGAAAGAATTCTAGGTAGTATTTCAATTTTACGTGTTTGCATAATCAAGTTCTCAGTCATCCACATCATATCAATTCTTGAGAAAGACTCATGTCTTGATGAGTAAAAAGAATAATCTTTGTCTTTAGGGTTTTTAACTCTCCATGCATCTTCCAGGTGTTCATGTTTTGCCATTTGAAAAAATACTTTCGCAAGCTTACCTATACCTTCATTTCCTTTTTTTGATTTTCTGTCAATTGCATTGTTAACAGTGCCATTAAAGTCACCCATCAATATCATTTGTTCATAGGTTAACTGATGTAGTTGTTCCCACAAATCTTGAAAAAAATTTTCCTTGGCTCCATTCGGGGCATAGAGATTTAGAATTAGAGTCTTTTTATTCTGAAGCATAGCTTCCACTGCCAAAAATCTTCCTTCTTTGTCTTTAAAAATTTCTTTTGGTTCCAACTTTTTTTTTACATATGTAACAACTCCTTTTTTCTTTTGCGAGGAGAGAGAATAAAATTCTTCTCCCAATCTATTTTGGATCAAAAATTTAGCATCAGTCTTTTTGATATGTATTTCTTGCAAACAGACAATTTCACATTTTTGTTTTTCCAACCATAGTCTAACATTTTTCCTTTTTTGGGGTGAGTTAAGTCCATTAACATTCCACGAAATGATTTGACTCTCCATGTTGATTTTATATTTATTTATCAGAGTCTTTAAAATTGTCTTTAATGAACTTGGTCATTTGCTCTACTGACTTGATGGTGACTCTCTTCTGCTCTCACACCTTTTGGAATTTCCCATCTGTATCTAATGCCCTCTGTTTTCAATTTGTCAATCAGGTCTTTAAAAAGACGTCTGTCCTGAAGAACCGATCTGGGTAATTCCTTTAGTATCATAATTTTCTTTTGGTCAGTTATGAAGTCTTCCTGAAATTGTTGCTTAAACAAGTCTTCTTTCAGTCTTTTAGATATAAACTGGATAATCACATCCCCGGGTAATTTCTTCTTTTGGGCAATCGCAGAGTTGACTCTGTATACCAAATCAATGTGAACCGCCACCTTCTCCTCTTCTATTTTTAGAAAATCTGCAACAGCTTCCACCATGACTGAGTGGATATTCTCATTTTTGTCTTCAGGGATTCCCCTGAATCTCAGATGGTTAAGCATTCCATTGTATTCCACCATTACATTGGCCTTTGATGCTTCTTTAGAAACCTCAGCTACTCCAGTTTCCACTCCTCTCACTCTCTCCTCCACCTCAGTCGTTCTTTTGTTCAACGTCTGTATTTCTGTTGTGATTCCAGCCAAATCTTTTTTCAGATCAGCTACTTCTTCAGCCACTTTACCTAGAGTTTTTTCCATTTTTTGCATAACATCCATCATCCATTTTTCAATAGCTTCCATCATGCCCTGTATTTTTTTCTCCTCTTTAGCAGTCATTTTCGGGGAGGACCAAGAGTTCGCCCTCTATCTTTGCTGGAGGTCGTAAGCCGTTGTTTACAATAATGATAAAACTTACATCAAATTAAAGCTCTTTTTATGCCCAGTTGAACCGCTCTATTTTCGCTTTTTTCCGTTTAGGCTTTTAGCCGCAATCTAAATAAATCGTTTCGACCTTCCCAAAATGGCGGGCGCAATTTCTCTGTGGTAAGTGGCTTTTCCTGTTCCTTACTTCCTGTCCGGCAGTCTTAATCGTCCCCTTGTCTTCTGGTTCCTCCCATTTCCACTGCAAATCTCAGCACATTTCTTCCGGCCTCCTCGGTCGTCTCTAGGAAGCGCTGCTCGTCTGGTCTGAAATCACTTTCTGTTCTGGTGTTTTCTGTCGCAGCCTGAATAGCTTTCCACGTTGTTTCTCGCGGTAATTGGTGTTAGTTTCTATTTTAGAGTCAATATCCCGACCGCAGGAATGATCAACAAACTGGCTTTTTGGCTTTTTTTAGCTTTTCAGCCACATTTTCCGGAATTGGTGTTAGTACACAATATGCCGCACGAGCATGCGCTTCAACAGGTGTTGCTCATTTTCGGAATCAGCGCATTTCCGGTGAGCAATTTTAAAAAGTTACCTTCAAAGTCCGTGTTTTGTCATAGCAGTGTTTCCTTGGTATCAGTTTCCGTAGAATGTCTTGGAGGTCTGGGTCATGCATTCTTATGTTGAGAATCCAACTCAGTGGGGTCTTTTAGAGAAATTCCAAAGTGCCCGCTTGGGGGGAGGGGATCAAGGCTGGTCGCGGCGCTCTTTAAAGCCCCGCTATCAGCCGATCTCAACTCCCATTTGGGCCGATGCTCATTGCTGGTCACTCCCCTACCTGGTGAGATCTGCGGCAGGCTGGATAGCCCGCCCTGTCATAAAGACCCTCCGTATGCTCTGGGAGCAAAGCCAGAGCACGTAAGAACGCCATGAATCCCAGACTGGAAGCCCATAATATATATATATATTTAATCAGGTTGGGTCCAGGTTCCATGAAGTTGACTCCCTTTCCTGGCAACCACACAGCTGGTTTGCAGGATGTCATTTTAAATGTCTGTGGGGGCCCAATTCATCTTGAGACTACAGCATGGGGAGAGGAAGGGCTCCTACTTCCCCCACCCCCGCTCTTTTCCTGAGCTGAAATGTTCCCAGAGGGCAGCTCCAAGATAGGGCAGGTAACTCCCCCCCAGGTCTGTTTTGGCTTGGGGAAATGGTGTGTGTTGGGGGTTGAGGGGAGGAGGCAGGAGGCCATTGTGTCCTTATGTCTTGTTCCCAAGCTGAGTCCCGCCACCTCCACTTTTAAAACATTTCCATAGCTGCTGTGTGGTTGAGGAGAAAGCAAGTCAAGTCGTTAAAAAAATGTTATGTAGTTTGGCCCTCACTTGTGATTATACACAGGACCAGAATCCCAAAGTTGGAGGATGAGGCAGTGCCAAAGAAGAATTATAAAGCAGTATTTGTACACAGTTTCTGCCTTTCCTATGAAATCCTATTTGACAGCCAAGGGAGAATTTTGTTTCAGAGGATAGCCATGTTGATGAGAAATAGAAGAGCCAGATTCGAGTCCCATAGCACCATAGAGACCAACAAGATTTGGGGGCAAAAGCTTTTGAGAGTCAGAGCTCCCTTCATCAGGTATCCGAGGAAGGGACCTTTAATTCTTGAATGCTTATACCCCCAAAATCTTGTTGGTCTCTAAGGTGCTATGGAACTGGCTCTTCTATGGGAGAATTGTACTGGAAATGAGATGGCTTGTACCAGTGATCATAATTTTTGATCTTATGGCTGTATCCTGTTGCTATTTTTACAGTGTGTTTTTGGAGAAAGCTGGGCATTGCTAAGGCTTGTCCAATTTTTCAAGTATTCCAGGATTTAAAATACAGAAATAGATTGGTGAATGCCATATCCCACTGTAGCATAAATTACTTATTTATTATTCAATCAATCTTGCGGTATCCTTATTTCCCACTATGTCAAAGAGGATAGACTTTGTGAGAAAATCAAAAATAACAAGGAATTGCAAGATCTAAAATAAAGTGGTAAGAGAAGGAAGAAAGAAACCACCATTGCCTAAAGATGAGTCCTATGAGTCTTTTATTTCCTTAGAATATGACATTTGTAACCCACTTTCTACAAGCTGAACGTAATAGAGCAAATCAAATAGCAATGAATATAAAAATAAAAAGCACCATTTACCCTAAAGTGAAATAATAGGGTAGAAAGGCCAGGATTTTAAAAGCCAACTGAAACAAAGATTTGCAAAAGTTTTGCAAAGTTGTAGCTTTGTGGATTTCTCAAGGGAGGACTTTCTAGAACTTAGATGAACATAAACATAACTCTGTTGGGTCAGACCAGTGGAAGACCAGCAAAAAGGGCATGGAGGCCAGGGCCTGTCCCTGATGCTGCCTCCCAGCATTGGCATTCAAAGGTTTGCTGCCTCTGTATATGGAGCTTCTGTTTATTCACTGTGTTGCACTCCACAATTAAGAATGATACGTTTACATATCTATCTCCATTTCTGACATATTTATTTGCTTCACTGTTTTCCTTTGGAATTAAATCCAAACAATGGTGACCTGATAACCTTAGCTTGTTATTCCAGTTTGCATCTGTTAAAACATCTTCATTATTTGATTTTGATTTGTAGTATGTTGTATGCTAATTTCTGTTCAACCTCTGCCTTGTATGTATGGACTAGTAGATTCTGTTTCATTGTTTCAGAGGAAGTGTGTGTGCCCACAGAAGCTCATACCTTGAATAAAATTTTGTTGGTCTTAAAGGTGCCACTGGACTAAAACTTTTTCTACTGTTTCAGAGCAACATGGCTGCTCACCTGGATCTACAGTTCCTTGAATTAGCTTGGAAAGTAGTAGCCAGTGCAGTTTGTTTTAGTACTGCCTAACACCTGAAGTCTATCTATAGCAGTTTGTACCAGCTGAAGTTTCAGAAATGTCTTCCGTGTCACCTCCACATAGAGTTATGGCATCCTAATCTAGAGATTCCTTGGGCATGGATGACAGTGACAATGCATACTGATTTTCTAGCTGAATCTGAATGAAGGTACTCTGAGTCACTGCCAACACCTGAATTAGAGAAGCAAAGTCGGGAGCCAGTTTGGTGTAGTGGCTAAGAGCATCAGACTCTAATCTGGTGAACCAGATTTGATTCCCCAGTTCTCCACTTGAAGCCAGCTGGATGACCTTGAGTCACACCTAGCATAATGCTAATAGCTAGAACCTGCGACTGCCAGTTCAAAGAGCACTCTTAAGCTGCCAACCTGGTCTTTCAAGAATACTGTGATTCCATCAAGAATGGACTTTCCCAATGAAATCAGATCAGTGGTCTTTCCAATCCAGTACTTTCTCTTCCAAATGCCAGTGTCTGTTCATGGTTTTAGGCACTAACATTTCCACTCCTCTGCTTCCTAAGAAGGAAGATTAACTGGAGATGCCATGGACTGCATTTATGGCATTTTGTATGCAAAATGATTATTTTGTTCCAGAATTATTGGACCTGCTCCATGAAAACAAAGTCTCAGTGAAATCACAATATTCTGTAAGGTATTTATCAAATTTGCTTTTCTCTAGTTCTAGAATTTTGATTTCATGAGCTGATAGCATCAACTCATTCCACATTGAGAAGTAACAAGGTGACAATACAACTGGAGACCTTATCCTTGAATATGACAATGAAAATCAGAGTGGGGAAAGATACAGAAAATCCAGTCATGCCAGCAAGGCTGTGGTCAGACGGGCAAAAAGACCCAGTGTGGCCCAGGTTCTAATTGATCCAGGGTTTTTTGTAATTGAGAGTTTTGATCAGACCGAACCCCCGTAACTCTGCTCACCGCACACTCACCCCATCCTTGATCGATCAGACACAGCAGTCGGCGATTGGGCCAGTTGGGCAGCTTCTCAAAAAATCAGTGTTCTTCCAGGCATGTGCATGAGCACTGATGGGAATTAGCACTTCAAACTCCTGGCTGAATGGCCAGAAAGCCAATGGGATTGCTGGAGGAGGCTGTTGGGAAATGGAGTCCAGTGTGAGGGTCGTGTTTTTGAAACTGTCCTGAGAAATTCCACATTTAAACATTTAAAGGGGGGGGGAATAGAGAAACTTCATCTGTGTCCTGTGTGCTGCAGGTGTTTTTATTTAAAAACTTGGAGCGAAGCTGGGGTCACTGGCTTTGATCTCAGATTCCCTCCCTCTCAGAAACAAACTCATCTTGTCAAACCCCTTCCCTACTCCGTATATCACAAAACTGTAGGCAGGAGACAGCTAAAAGACATGAGCGGTGATCCAGTCATGCACACTTTGCCAACTTTTTTTTTTTTAAATGGCAGAAGTGCAAGGAAAATGTTCAGATGTCCTAAACGGCTTCAAATCGCTAGGAGGCAGTCCAGACAGGCGGAAATGCGGGGTGAAGCTGGGAACAACTATAACGTGCCCAATTTTCCTGGTGACAAGAAAACCGCAACAGAAGAGGGTTAATTGCTGGAGGGTGACAAATGCCAGATGGGCTGCAGATGTGGCCGTCTGAGCATTCATTTTAAATCTGTTAGGGAGTCAGGGCGACATCGGCACAAAAGGACTGTGTGATTGCAGCCGAAATCTGTAGGTTCAGCTAGTCACTGTGAAGTATGGCTGAAGGGTCTTGCAAGTGCTAGGATCCACTGGGTGGAAGGACGAGAGATCCCATTCTAATATTATGCCCAGAGTGGCACAATGTTTGAGATTGAACTTCACTAAATGTAAATGACACAAATAATATTATTGATGAAATGCTGCAAGTCATTTGTATGTGGCTTGACATCCGTCAAGTTCACTATTATTACACGGTAATTGTTTCATAGATATGAAATGTGTCAGTTAGCTGTGACCTGACTTATGATGCATTTTCAGAGAAACAGTCAGTGCTGATTAAGTTACCCTTTTCTTTGTCAGGATTTAGATTTCAAACACTGTAGGACATTTTTATCTACACTTCTCAATTATGTTTAAATTATTACAGGTTTTACTGTTTAATAAAACCTGGAAATTAAGAGGGAAATTTAAACCCAGTAATAGTATCTGATGAGAAATGACAATGTTGATTCATTGAATAATTAAATTTACATTCTACAGATACTTGATATACATTAGCCAGCAATTTAAAGTGTAAAAATTTAAAGTTATATGTATAGCAACCCCATGGGTATCCCTGCAGATTGTTTACGTGGCAAAAAGTCTTGTTTGCTACAAAGTGGTATTTTTATTTGATTTTTCATATTTCACCTTATGGCCTATGGCTGTAAGGATGACTAGCAAAATCAATAATACCAATAAAAATAAAATGTTTTAAAACAACAATATCTTTATTAAGAATATAAAATTGAACTAAAGGTTAGGTCCCACTAGATTTTCCATGGTAGAAAAGGAAAGAAGAACTCCCCTTAGGAGCAATGCTCCCTCTAAGCTGTGGAGTCTTGTGACCAAAATTCTACTTTGTGAACTACTGGCATTAAAGTTGTGAGCGAGTGTTTTGGCTGCTGCATAAATTAGTTTGCTCTGGAGCCATCCTTCGTGAGCTAAGGCCAAAAATGTATGAGCCAGAGGCTAAAAAAACCCATATAGGTACAAGTTGCTTTCCACTTTTGGCTAGATGGGGCTTTTTGTGAACTACCAACCAGAAAGAAATAATTAGCCTTGCTTTCCAGTTTATCATTAATTATGTAAAGAGTGTGTGTTTGTGGTTCTGAAAAGCAGGAAGTCTGTTTAGAGTTCTTAGGTAAAACTAAAGCTAGAGACCCTTAGTACCAGAAATTCTACGTAGTCTCATGTAAAGTTGTTGAATCTCTGGTAGTAACTACAATTATTTAAATATTGAAATTAAACAGTAAAATACTGGTCACACACTGTTATCCCTTCAAATTCCTTCCCTTTCATTTGTAGTCTGGAGTAGGAACACTTTGATACAGAATTATTTTACTAACCCCCTTATCAGTTAACATCTGGTATTATTTTATATCCATATAGAAGGGTCCACTTTTATACCATGTACTGACGAGATGGATCTCTGGTACCCAGCAGAGTCTGCCCCCCCCCCCACAATGCAGTTCTCTTCCATCACTCTTTACCGATGTCAGCAGTGCCTTTATATCCTTCTGGAACTCTTCCCCCTCCCCTTCTCCACTAAACGTGCTCTACCCTGCTATCCAGTTGTCTCAGGATGCTAGGCAGCAAGCTGGATTCCACGAATGAATTCATCCAAAATGGTTGAAAAGGTTACTTTAACGTAGATTAAAAAGGCAGTAAGGCTACTCACTACATCTTGTTTCCACTTGTACAATAGAACTTACTATTGATGCTTGTGATTTTAGGGCCATGTTCTTAAATGTCTCGGCAGAACAAGTTCTGTTTTCAGAAATGACACAAGAGCTGCACATAGTGGCTCACAGGAAGAAGTTTAAAGTTTAGCTTTGGGACTTTCCTACCTCTTCCAGGAAGGTGGTGGTATCTTCATAAGGAAGCTAGTGTTCTGCAAGTTAGAGTCAGCCACAGGATATTGCTGCTGCTGCATTTCAGGTTGAGCTGCTCAGGGGCCATGATTATACCAGAGCAGACCTGACTTGTGTTTATTTTTATCTTCTGTACTTTAAGGTCAAATATCGCGTGTTATTGGTATGATGCCTTTGGGAACCATGACGTGGCCCTTCACAGTAGCTAGGCTTGTGCTTTTCTTCCACAGTACAACACAGTGGCTTCCCTGAGCTATTATTAGGACAGTCATTTTGGACTTGCAGAGCAGTTTCATGGCTTCATGATTATTTCCCAAGTGTCGCATGCAGGGCTTTTATTGAACTAATTTTTTCAACCATTTTGGATAGACTCATTAGTTGCATCTCGCCATTTACTGTATTTGCTTTGCTTACATTTGTAATTCATTGTGTAATTGTTTTAGCTTGTATTATTCATGGTTTGATGGTGTTATTTTTTTTTAATTTCTTATTATTTCTAATTCCAATTACCTGTTAGAGCTGTAATGAAATATTTGCATGTGACTGAACCCGCCCCCAGAAAACTAATCATGCAGAATGAAAACCATATGCCCTGTGTGTCTTTATCTAGATGACAAAATGCCTTTTCCCATCCACCTCACTGATTTCATATCAGAATATTAACTTGGTCATGCTGTAGGTTAGGTATCTTTTTTCACCCCTTCCAACACAAATGTGTATGCACACAGCTGCGTTCTCTCTCTGTCTCTCACACAACACACACACACACACACACACACACACACACACACACACACACACACACACACACACTAGTTCTACGTGCTGAAGAAGAAATGCATAGTGCAAAAGAAATAAACATAAAAAGGCACCCAACAACTTGCTCTTTAGGGTATAACTTTTTTCTCTAAACATGTACATAGAATGTATGTGTGTGCGCACGCACACACCATGGCTCTAGCTGGATTGTTGATTAGATTGGATATTGATGTCAAGTGTGCCCTTGCTAGGCTAGGTTGACAGCGTTTGCTGTACCAGCATTAGAACAAAGAGAGGGCGGGTGGTGGCGGTGGCTAAAGCTACAGTAAAAGCAAAATACAGAAGTTGTAACATGTCATTGTGTATTGAAGGATTCTGTCCCCATGCAAAAAGTGCCTGTTTGGAAGAAAAGCCTTTACTCTTGTGTCTGCTAGGTTAGCCCAAGGCACCAGGAAAGGAGTACGTGCTAGGCTGTTGATAGGAACCTGTCTATTTCTGTAGCAAGTAGTAATTATATAAACAGGAATGCTGGCAGATACTCATTTAACAGGTTTATACCCCAGTTCTCTCTCTAAATATCTGTGAAGAGGCTTGTGATAATAAAATCCTAAGAACAATAATTTTCAGTTTAGAAAAAAGATGACTAAGGGAGGACATGATAGAGGTTTATAAAATTATGTATGCAGTGGAGAGAGTTGAGAAAGAGACATTTTTATCCCTCTCCCAAAATACTAGAACTTGAGGGCATCCAATGAAGCTGATAGGCAGTAGGTTCAGGATGGACAAAAGGAAACACCGCTTTACACAGCAAGTGATTAAAATGTGGAATTATCTGCCAGTGGATGTAGTGATGGCCACAGGCATAGACAGCTTTAAAAGGGGATTAGATAGATTCATGGAAGATAGGTCTATCAGTGGCTGCTATCCATGGTGACTGGGGGGAACTTGCAAATTCAGAGGCAGTCAACCTCTGAATCCCAGTGCCAAGAGGCAACAGCAGGGGAAGGCCTCAGCTTCTACATCCTGTTGTTGGCCTTCAGAGGAACTGGTTGGTCACTGTGTGAGACAGGATGCTGGACTAGGTGGACCACTGGTCTGACCCAGCAGGGCTCTTCTTATTTCTGGTACAACAAGAAAATATCAGCATGAAAAAAGACACCCCCCACTCCAACTGGAACAATTTAAATGGCATCAGTGTTTTAGTGATCACGTATTAGAGACAAGCATTAACTTAGAGGTGTGTAATCACTATAGTGTTTGTGATGTTATGTGTTCCAGTAGTTAATAACTATGTGCTTTGTTGCTGAGTGTAATGACTGCATTTGAGAAAGTTGAGTAAGCTGTTCTTTCCTTTAGCTCTCTCTGGGGGAAAGATAACCAATCCCCAAATAATGCTAATTGGAAAAATATAGCAGAAGGGAATATAATCCTTTGACTGTCATCAGCTTTGATAATTATGATGGAGGCTCTGGCAAAAAATACATGGCTTCAGTGAAATGGTAGAACCTCTCTCTTGGCTTGGTGGCTCATAAAGAAATATTTCGCTTTTCCTACCAGCTGGCAAGCTCAGTTTCACATACCTAAGTCTGTGGATTAAGTGATTCACAGAGCAGTTAATGTGTAGACTATAGTTTTATGCTTTAAAAATTGTATTTATTATTTTTAAAGAGTCATGGCACAATCCCAGAATTTGAAGAATGGAGTTTTGGCTCCTTTCTCCCTTGAACAGAATCCAAAGCAAATGTTATTTGATAATGGTTTACAGTTGCATTTATACAGGTTGCTGTTGATAGTAAATAATTAATGCCTGTTATGCTCTTTATTACAGATTTTCCAAACTCTGCCTGATGCCACTCTTTCTGAGCCAATCTCTGTGTCGGTGTCCCCTCCAAATGCCCCACCACGACAATCAAGAAGACAAGGGCAACGTAATAAGAGGCCCGTTGCTGTGTATAATCTCTGTCTTGAGCTGGATGACAGTAAGATGTTAATTATATTTTCTATCTTGGCAGCAGAGTGGAGTTGCAGTATATCTTGTGTCATCAGGGCAGCCTACAGTAGTTTTCCATTTCACTATTTCGATTATCTTTTTTTTTAAATTAGAAAATGGAGAGAGGAGGCAAGGAAGGATGCGTTCTTATGACATAGTGCTGTATATATCTGGAACTAAAGGAGAACTTCTGTTCTTCTTAACACAGTGGCTCCATTTTTTAAGTCAAATCTGTGTGACCTCTGATGACAATTATACAACTGTAAGATAAATGGAAAAAGATAGGAACCAAAAGAAAAGCAAGAGTTCCATGAACAGGCCGCTAATGCACTTGACTGTTCCTTTTCATGTGAACTGAAACTCCAGTGGACTACTAATATTGGACTAGAGTCTTTACAAACACAAAACATCAAGCAGTCAAAACTCAAAATAATTGAATATGGCCTGTCAAGTAGCTACACTGGGCTAATATGAAGCTGTTTAATTAGGACAGAAAGGTATATGAATGATATTTTCAGGTGTTCCCTATAACATATGCCATTCACTGAATGCTCACATTTCATATATAGTATTCTTGAGAAGTGCTTGAATTCAGTAATGCATTGCTATCTCTTCATCTAGTTTCTTCCCTTTTATTACCATTAGTTAATTACAAGTGGGGTACCTCTGTGGACTTGGGGGTGGTGGTCCTCATCTACCCATTCCCCCTGTTCCTCATGCTTTCACTTTTCCCTCCTTGGCAGTGCCTGAAACCTCTCCTCTCCTTCTTCAGCTCTTTTCTCCTTGCGTCTCTTTCTCTTTGCACCAAAATGCATACCTTTTTCTGTTTGTTCCCTGGCAATCTCTGTTCTTCTCACCCACTTAACTTTTTCTGTTTCCCTTTTCCATCCTCAGCTTTCTTTTTTTTACCTTTTTTGCTCCTTCTTACTCCAGGTTTACGTCTCCTCCCTCCAATCTTTTACCTTTTTTAGATAGTCTTTCCCCCCATACTAACTGAAGTTTGGAATTTTGGCAATGTTAGTTGGTGGTTGCCCGTGAACCCCCAAAATAGTCATCAAGATCTCACAACGTAGTTTTGGGAGATATTCCAGTCATACTTTTCTTAAAGAAGCATGCAGTGGTTCTATGATTTTAGTTTTTTAAAGTGCAATTGTTTACTTTTTGTTACATTTCATATTTTTCTGCAAACCAGAGACTTCTTCCAGGCTAGTAGAAAAATTCCCCATGACTGTCCTGGCTCCATTATGTGGATTTTTGATCCTCACTCTACAGCCCAGTTCAAAACTTGAAGGGGTGGTGATGATAACAATTTGTCTATATAAGAATGGTGTCAACATACAAAGCATTGTTGCTACCATGGAGGTGAAATTGGATGGATTTTAATATAAGATTACATACCCAAATGATAAACTGCTTTAAGTCAACTATATACTGACAGATGAAAGGTGCAAACAAAAGTCATGAATTGGATTCTAAAGACATTTAGTGCAAGTTGGTCAAACATCTGGCTTTAGAATTTATGTGCAAGAGAGACTTCTTACTTCCAGTACTTTTTACTCTGTATCAAAATAGTTATGTTCAGTAGCTACAGTAGTTAAGGAAGGTGTTAACACTCTCAAATGTATTGTTGAATTCTAATTCAGTGATTTATCTCTGGAGTCTCCCGTTGCAAGTTCCTTTACTGAAGAATGGTGACTAGGTCAGCTAAAGAATGTCTTGATTCCCCCCCCCCCTTAAAAATATCTGTGTGCATTTGCATGTTTGTTAATAAGGGCCTGCCACATGCTATTCCTGCTTGCTTTCATCGATTCACACAGCAGACAATTGCTAGCCTTGATTATATGTTCCTTGCACTGAATCCCAGGGTTTGGTTGGATATCCTCCTGCATACTGTCCCCTAGCTCTGCAGCAGGTGCCTTATGTGAGCTGGCAGAGATGACTTATGTGGTGTTGTGTACCACCAGACTGATTGTGCTGGAGAACTCAATAATAACTGCCTTAGTAGGCTATGCTTAGTACTTCATAGTTGTCACTGGGCTGTCATAAGTTCTGATGTGTCCAGTGCATGTAAATTATCATATTCTGGATTTAATCTGTTCTGAGCAAATACCTGGTTCTAATGAGGGGTTAGAAAAACAACCAGTGCCATAGATGGGTAGTTGTGGTGCCTCCTAGCTACAGGGGTAGTGAGCTGGTTAAAATGGTCTGTCTTCAGAGACTAAAGGATCTGGTTGGATTCCAGAATGCTTGGCAGGGATTTTGAGGGTCTTAATGGTAATTCAGCTGGAATCTAGATAGGGGCGTGGAGTGCCAGGCTCTGTAGGGCAATCGGTATGGTTTCTCCTTAGCTTTTCACCCCTAGGTAGAAGACTAGCCCCCTGGTCATGTGGCATTCAAGAGCGTTGGAAGACATCTTAATTATCATTGATGCAAAATGGGCTGAATCTGACACAGTATACTATAGAGGATTTAGAAATCTTATGAGGAGTCAGTGATGGTGCAGGAGAAACAGTACTTCTCTGCTACTGTTGCATCAGTTGGCTCATGTTCAGCCCAATTTTTTAAAGGTGTTCATTAATTGTTGACTCCAAGTATATACTCCTAGAACATCAGATAATTGCTTATCAGCTGTGATGACTTTGTGCAATTCTTTGCTGATAAAATGTCTCAGATCTGCTCTGAATGTCAGTTGCAGACAGATCATGTACTGGACGCATCTGAAATGCCATCTGGTCCTGTTTCTATGAATAGTTTTAGTCTACTCTCCCTAGGATTTTAGGGGCGTGAGGGCCACCACATGTGGCCTAGACTCCATCCTCTCTTGTGCTATTAAAGAGCCTATGATAAATATAATCTGTACTTCAGTCTCAAAGATGGACTTCCCTAGGCCACTAAAGCAGGCTGTTCATAAAAAGATAACTATAACATATCAGACCATGTTTGATGGAAAGATTGGAGCCCATTGGAGCCCAGTATCAAACTTCTTTTTTTGGAGAAAATAGTTAAGAGAGTGATGGCATAACAGCTGCAGCATTGTCTGAATGACACATTTGACCCTTTTCATTTTGGCTGGCTATGGAACAAGAGATGGCCTTGGTAGCTTTGATGGACAGTCTTTATTTATAGATTCAGGTGGGTAGAGCCGTGTTGGTCTGAAGCAGCAGAACAAAGTTTGAGTCCAGCGGCATCTTTAAGACCAACAAAGTTTTATTCACAGTATAAGCTTTTGTGTGCAAGCACACTTGATCAGATATCAGATAGGTATACTTGTAAAAGCCTTTGTGGCCTAGGACTTACATATCTGCCCTGATACAAGCCGCTGTGGCAATCTCACTCACTGCAATCTCACTACTGCGGATGCTAGATTCTTGTTTTTGTTCTGTGGCAGCACCCACCTTGTCTGATAGGAAGGCCCTTACTTGGTTACAATTCAAGAAAATGTGTAAGGCAGAACTTATGCATAATAATCTAATAGGTAAGGTTTATGGGTAATAATCTAATTATTGGATGTAATACAATGGATTTTAATTAATATTACTGTTTAAGGTGTGTTAAAATTGTTGTTTTTTATCATTAAGATTTTTATTGATTTATTTTTTCTACATGATAGGAAATATAACAAACTTGCTATAACCCTACCACACACGCTCACCCTACCCTAATTCCCCAACATAGCCCATCAATAAAAAACCCCTCAAAGTACAAGGGGCATAACACTCAGGCAGCTAAGAGTAGAGATTAAGAAAAGAAAAATACAGGATTTCTAGTGCTGCTAGATAATATGTTTGGCAACCAAGGCTGCCCTTTGAATCTATAGCACTTGATGTTTGGGAAGCACCGATGGAGATGGTATATATCCTAGGATTAGATTAGCTGTGTGGCATAATTTAGTGCATAATGTGTGGTTAATCTGAGGTATAACATCTGGCCAGTTATGTGCAGCTTTGGGGCACCCACAGAATAAGTGGACCAAATTGGCTCTAGGAGTTTGGCAGTGCCAACAGGCATCATTTTCAGCAACATCTAGGTGGTGGAAATCTAGCAGGATGTATTATCAATACAATTGTAAAAGATTTTTGCTATTGGGACAGGTGTAGTTCCAAGTTTCGCAGGGAATAGGTGCAATCTAGATAATGCTTTGTTTGGCGTCTTAAAAAGATGTGTACAATGATAGCATGTCTAGGGAGAATTTCTGAGGATTGGGGTTGAGAAAGTAGTGGGGCTGTTTCCAAAGCTGCAAAAGCCTCAGGATCAAAAACAGAGTTCAGACAATGTTTTAACTGGTTATATTGCCAACTAGCTGTAGTTGACAGATTAATTCTGTGCAGAGTATTGAAGGGTTTGAAATTATCATTTTGTCCAATCAACTGAGACGTCCAGTGTTTCCCCCCCAAAAACCCCACCCCTGTTCCGTATCTCAATTTTAGGATTTTTGCAAATGTGTGTGAATGGGTTGAAGACCAACTGAGTGCCAACCATCTGCCAGGCCAACCTTGTACCCTCAATTACAGGATAACATACTTGGGGATGATTTAAGTGGGTAAAGCCCAAGGCTACCCGGTTACATAGAGGATAGAGCTGGGCCATTTCTAGGTGAGCTCATTCAAGTGTTTCCTGCTCAGGAGTTACAGTCCAGTATTTCACATTAGATGGCCAGAAGGCTAAGTGATACTGGCCCCCTTCTTCAGCTTGTAGTTGAAGCTTTTTATATGTGATCCTAGGCCTGCCTGAGGGACCCCAAATAAATATATGAAACAGGGAATCAATTGTTGCAAAAAAATTCAGGACTTAATAATATGTGGAACAGCATTCATTTTAAGAGTGTTAATTCTACCACAGATACTCGTAGTTAATGAGGCCTATCTGTCAAGATTTTGGGAAAGCTGTTCCAGAATCCACTTCATATTTACTTGCACTAAGGAACTGATCTCTCTTGGAACAAAAAAGCTGTCTCAACCTACTGTCCAAGGCCGGGGAGCAAGAATTGTTATTGTTTAAAAAAGGCTATAGATCATCCAAGTTTTATTAGAATGGTTTCAGTTGATACTTATTTATCACAGGCCTGAGTCAGTATTATCAGTGTGTGTGTTAAGTGCCATCAAGTTTCTTCTGAACTACAGTGACCCTACGAATTAGTGACTTCCATAACATCCTACTGTTAACAGCCTTGCTCAGGTCTTGTAAACTGAGGGCTGTGACTTCCTTGAATGAGTCAATCCATCTCACGTTGGGTCTTTCTCTTTTCCTGCTGCCTTTAAAGTTCTTGGCATTATTATCTTTTCCAGTGACTCCAGTCTTCTCATAATGTGCTGGAAGTACAGTAGCCTTAGATTAGTCATTTTAGCTTCTAGGGAGGGTTCAGGCTTCATTTGATCTAGAATCCACTCTTTTGTCTTTTGACAGCCTATGGCATCAGTAAAACTCTCAACGAACACCACATTTCAAAGGAATTGACTTTCTTCCTGGCAGCTTTCTTCATTGTTCAAATTTTACACTCGTACATAGTAATGGGGAATACTGTGGTATAAGTCATCTTGATCTTGGTTGCCCCTCCCAGTCTCCAACTCTTTCTGATTTCTTGGTTGCAGTCTCCCTTTTGGTTGATGCTGGAGCCAAGGAATAGAAAATTTTGGAACAATTCCAATGTCTTCATCATCAACCTTAGAGTTTTGTAGTTCTCCAGTAGTCATTACTTTTGTCTTCTTGATGTAAACCTGCTTTGGCACTTTCTGCCTTAACTTTCATCAGCAGTTGTTTCAAGTTTTCACTATTTTCTGCCAGTAATGTGGTGTCATCTGCATATCTCAGACAGTAAAAGTTCCTTCCCTCAGTTTTCACTTCACTTTCATCTAAATCTAATCCATTTTTCTTTATGATACGTTCTGCATGTAGTTTGAACAGATAGAGAAATAAAATAATCCTTGTCTGACACCTTTGCCAATTGGAAATCATTTTGTCTCTCCATATTCTGCCCTAACAGTCACCTCTTGTCCAGAGTATAGGTTGCACATCAGAACAATCAGATGCTGTGGCACACCCACTTCTTTTAAAACTAACCATAGCTTTTCATGATCCACACAGTCAAAGCTCTGCTGTAATCTATGAAACACAAGCTCATTTTCTTCTGAAATTCTCTCGTAGGCTCCAGTAACTAATGTAAATTTGCCGTATGATCTCTCAAGTGTCACTTCTTTTTTTCTGAATCCAGCTTGAAAGTATTACCAGAGATCAATATAAAAATATTTCTGCATTTTTTTTCTTAAGAAAAGACAGACTATGTGATCCTTTCCTTAATGTTAATAATCTTCTTAGCAGTTCAGTCTGTTAACTGGGCTGCGGTCGTACACACTAAATAATTCACTTTCAGTGCTCTTTCCAACTGGATTTTACTGTGTGCATTGGCAAAATCCAGTTGGAAAATGGGTTGAAAGTAGATTATTTAGTGTGCATGACTGCAGCCTTGATGAAACTTCCTTTTCTCACTTTAGCTCAGACTTAGTGGAATCTCTCTGCTTGTATTTGGTTTCTCTTTATATGGTAAATCTTGGATCTATCATATCTTGTCATTTTAATTCTGAGGTCTAAATTAGCATCTTGACATACTATCTGTGACTCTGCTGTGAACTGTTTTCCACAGTTTGATGAGACTGTGATTTCTTGGTCCTTTTATTTTTAGCTACCTTGATGAAATGTTTATGTAGGGAGATGCTGTACATCTGTAGCTTTTCTTTTTTTTTAATCTGAAAACATTAGGTGTGGCTCAGTATTCTTCTAGCCAACCTGAGGGCTGCCTGAAGATGCTAATACAGTTCCTTCCTATTTTAGCACAGGTGTTCCAAAGCTAGCAAGCAGCCTACCTTAAAGTGAAACAAAGTGAAGATTTCAGAAGAGAAGAGGGAGTGGTAACAACTAAGCAGATGCCAGATGTCAGCTGCCAGCAGCAGCTGCAAAGACACACACAGAATGTGCATCTTATAGGTTGTGTTTTTTACATCCCAGCCCTATCCTTTTCTCCTGTAACGCTGTAAGGCAAACATGAGCAAGCAGCAGTGGTAAGGTGTGGCGGTTAAGTAACTGGCTACAGAATATAGATGCATGTGTATGAGAGAAGAGAGGGGAAACTAAGCAAGCTTGTCTAGAGCAGTGATACACAGTAGCTCAAGAACCACACAGGGCTCCTTGACATGTCACCTGTGGCACTTGTCCCATGTTTTAGGAAAGTGGGCAAGGGCCTTTCCCAGTGAGGCTTTGTAGCTGGTTGGTGGTACCCCCCTTGAAAGAGCTGCTGCAGAGGAGTAGGTGAGCTGCAAGCCTCCCTGAGGTGCAGGAGTCCTCCAGGGATGGAAGACAAGTCATTTATTTTTTTTAGTTGAAGGCAATTGTGAATGTGCCTCTATGTGAACTGTGATGTGAGTTCCACTGGTGTAGAGGATATGTGAGTATGTGGATAGAAGAGGGGAAGTAGAATCCCTGCACTGACCCCAAACACTTCACTCATTCTTGTAGAGGAAAGTAATTTTTCTTAGTCATGAAAGGAGCTCTGCTAAAACCACTTCAGGAACATCAGTTGGGTTTTTTCTAGAGAATTTATATACCACCTAGAAGCTCACAGAGTAGGACCAACATAATGAAATCATTAAAAAGCAACATAAGAATTATCAATATTGAAACAAGGCATGAAAAAGAGCATGAAATTATGTTTAGTAGCTTAAAATGTTGTCTGTAAAGCATCCCTAAGGCTAGTAGCAGACAATAAAACAGCTAAAAGATAGAACCCTCAGTTAAATGCCTGTGTGATAAGACATGTTTTAGCTTGGTGCCTACAGGGTTGTAAAGGAGGTACCAGGTGAGCATTTCTTAGCAATTAAAAACAAAACCTTTAACGCTTATTAGGAAAAATGAAAAACATGAAGACATTGAGATGGAGGTTAGTTGAAATCCAGGTATGCCAGAAATATTTTCTTCCACCAAAGAGCTTTTTACAAAGTTTTGTTGGGTAATTTCAAAGTCACCTCCTCCAGTCACCCCAGTTGCTACAGCAGTAGGTAAAAGTCCTTTTATCATGTGAAGGGTTGGATTTGAATGGGAGAACCCTGGTCTCAAAACCCCATTGAGCTATAAAGGTGTGGGTGGCATCGTTACAGTCTAATCTGCCTCACAGAAGTATTATGAGGTTAAAATGCTTCTCTGAATTCTACAGAGAAAAGGGTAGGAAGCAAATATAATAAATAAAGCTTTGCCATCCGTATGTTAGAATGTATTAAACTAGGTATTTTTTTTTCTCCTTAAAGCTAAAATATGTAATGCATTGCCTTGGTGAAGGAGTTGAACAGCTGTTGTCCACTTGGAACTTGGAACTTTTGATATTCAAATGGACAATACTTTGCAGTAATGTAATTAAATCCCATTTTTTAAAAAATGTAATAAGGAAGGCCTTTAGACCATTTTGCATATAGCATGGGGAAGCCTATATTTAAGTGTTATGTTTGAAAATTAAAGTTTTATTTCGAAATAACAATGCTAGTTCCTTAAACTCTGTTGTCAGTGCTAGAGAGATGTTGCAGCAGTAATTGAAACAGTTCCATGGCCTGTAATTGTGGAAGCAGATGTCATTTTTGAATGTGTGCTTCAGATACAATGTGTTTTGAATTCTCTTCAGAGCTTAATTCACTTTAGAACTGTACTCTTTTAAGCATGGCATATTGGTGACTTGAAATCTGTTCTAAACTTGATGCCCATATGAAGGTGTTTCTTAGGGTCAGAACAAGCAGATTTTACAAAGGCTTCAAGGAATCTGGGCATCGTTGTAGCTTGGAGCCTCTCCTGTCTCAAAAGCCAAGTAGCAGCATTGAATGTGTTGTGCCACTGCCTCTTGTGTTGAAGGTTACTTCTGTGCCACACCATTCTTCTTCCATTTGGGCATTTAACCCCTTTGCAGAATTCATGCTACAGGACAGCAGCTGTGGGATGTTCTTCACCAACTAGCAGCACTTTGTTATTGAACCAAAGTGTACTGTATTGTCACCCAAGTAGCTGCACATGTTCAGACTGGAGTAACTCTGTATAGAACTGCATGGAGCTCTCAGGATGGTCTGAATTGATACACATCTTTTTGTCCTGGCAACATTATCACTGATTTTTCTCCACTTAGCTGTTTTCTGGGATTGTCTCTGGAGAAAAGGTGCCACTGGAAAATATTTCCATAATGTATCTGTCTTTGATGTCAGTCCTCCCCGGGACCAAATCACAATTGTCATTAACATGGCTGGAGTTTACACAGACACAACAAAAGAGAGACTCTCACATGCAGTTGTTTTCTATAGGGTGTTGGAATATTTTGGTTGAAGGAGAAAGATACTTCCCTTTTGATGTCTGCTGCAGTTACGAGATATCTGTGCTACTTCACACTGTAAATTAATTTACTTTGACTTGTATTGATGCTGTAACCTAATTTGTCTCTCTTGCTACACAAACTAATTCATGTTGTCTTCAGCTGACCTTTTTGGAGTGGGGTTTGTTCTAGGCATAGTAATGTAACTTAATAAAAGGATGTAAATTGCATACCATTGGATTTTTTTAAAAGCTTGTTGAAAGGTATGCTTAATGTATACATCTGTAATATAATGTATACTTTTGTAATTCCCCTTCACACATACAATATTTGATTATAATATTGTAAACTTGCACCCTCAAAATCTTCAGCTGTAACCCTTACATGTCTGGAAAATATTTGTGAAATTTGTATCAGTTAGAGCTTGTCACAAACGCATACTTGAAGTTCAGGCTACATTTCTGTTGTATTTATTTATTTACTTATTAAAATGTTGCCATGGCTCATGAAGACTTGCAATATATAATTAAAACATACAACAGTGGAAAAATCCCCAACCCCCCCCCTTTCCATCTAATAAAACTGCAACCCACGCTCTATTAAAAGCCCTGGTAAATCAAAATAGCTCTATCATGCCTCCTAAGAGTCTCCAAGGGTGGCACTCAGTTCCTTTGGGAACTTGTTCCATAAAGTGGTAACAATCACAGAAAGAAAAAAATGTGGCCCTTATTGAACCTGGAATGGGGGAACAACCAGAAAGTAGCAATCTGAAGAGTGGCTGGCACATGGGGAAAAGACAGTCTTTAGGTATGTGGGTCCTAGGCCATGAAGGAATTTAAAGGTCATAATTAGGACCTTGAATTGTGTTTGGGGATAAACACGAAGCCAGTGTAGATGCTTTGAAATAGGCCGCATGTGTTCTCAATGGGCCATCACATAAACCAGGGCTCTTTTTGTACAGGAACTCCTTTGCATATTAGGTGACACACTCCTAATGTAACTTACAGAGCTCTTCTTACAGGGGCTTGGAGGACTGGCTACATTAGGGGTGTGTTGCCTAATATGCAGAGGAGTTCCTGCTACAAAAAGAGCCCTGCAAATCAGGCTGCTTCATTCTGAATCAGTTGCAATTTTCCAGGTTGCCTTCAAGAGCAACCCATCGTAGAGCACATTGCAGTAATATAACCAAGATGTTACAAAAGGATGGTCAGTGTTGTCAAGTCAGCTGAGTCTAGGAAAAGAGAGAACTGGCAAACCAGATGTGGCTGGTAGAAGGCACTCCTGGCTACTCCACCAACCAACTTTTCAAATAGCAAGGCTGAAGAATACACCCATGCTCTTAACTTCCTCTGCAAGCACCAGCTGTACTCTATCCACTACAAGTGGGTCCAATCTCTCTAAAACATCAGCCTCCCCTATTAGCATCACTTCTATCTTGTCTGGATTCAGCTAGTTCTGCCTTAACCAGGGCCTCAAAACACTGTTTCAGAGATCAAACAGATGCACCTGGAGTCTTAGATGAAATGTAGAACTTGGTGTCACCTGAGCATTGTGCTTCTTGAACGTGTTGTGTGTGTGTGTGTGTGTGTGTGGCAAGTAGTGGTTTTTCTTTGCATGAGAACTCAACAAAGAAACATGTACCCTGACCCCAGTCTAGCTCCAGTAGTATGCAGCTCACTGTGTGATGTGACTAGTGACCCCAGATAGGGGTACATATTCTAAGCACATCTAGTCAGTTCACTGAGACCAGCATTGCTATTGTGGTGTGAATGCGCATCAAGAGGTACACTGGCAATGAAGAAGAAGAGAAGAAGAGCTTGGATTTATACCCCACCCTTCACTACCCAAAGGTGTCTCAGAGCGGCTTACAAACTCCCTTCCCTTCCCTCCCCACAACAGAAACCCTGTGAGGTAGGTGGGGTTGAGAGAGCTCTTGACAGAAACTGCTCTTTTTCAAGAACAGCTCTTATCAGAACTACGGCTTGCCCAAGGTCATCCAGCCAGATGCAAGTGGAGGAGGTGGAGGAGTGGGGAATCAAACCTGGTTCTCCCAGATTGGAGTCCGCGCACTTAACCACCACACTAAATTGGAATGTGGAAGCCCGCTTCCTTGCTTGGTTTCTTCTAGCTTGAACACAGTACTTTTGTTTGTTTGAAATCAGAAATATGTGCTGCCAGTCATACAATAAAATCACATTTGTAAATCACATTAATCTCTGTGTTGGTAAAAGTCACAAATGAAACAGCTCCTAAGTTAGTTCATAAAGATTACTTATTATTGTTTAATCTTTTAGAATATGTTTCTCATTGTGACATATATGCCTGTAAATTAGATGTAGGTGTATCACATGGAACCTAATTTACTACAAAAGCCTTTGCCATGTCATGCAAATGTGAACTGCAGTATCTTAAAATCTCCTGCTCAAGGCATCAGATGCACGGAAGCAAGCTAAATAGCTCTAATGTGCCAGTGAATGTGATTAGTTGTGTGTTGAAATGATTCCTTTTAGAAACTGGCACTGTCTTCCTCTAACTTAAAGGTAAAGGTTCCCTTGCTCGAAAGCCAGTCGAATCCGACTCTAGGGTTGCGGTGCTCATCTCCATTTCAAAGCCGAAGAGCCAGCACTGTCTGAAGATATTTCCGTGGTCATGTGGCCGGCATGACTAAACACCAAGGCGCACGGAACGCTGTTACCTTCCCACTGAAGTGGTACCTATTTATCTACTTGCAATTTCTTGCTTTCGAACTGCTAAGTTGGCAGGAGCTGGAACTAGAGACGGGAGCTCACCCCGTCATGCGGCACTCACGGGTCTTGAACTGCTGAACTACTGACCTTCCACAGCCTGCAGTTCAGCGTCTTAACCACTTGAGCCACCGCAGCTCCTCCTCTAACTTACTACCACCTAATTTATATTCTGGAATTAGCAGGTACTAGGAACAGTGTTCAGATCACTTTTTTCACTACTATATCTGCATAGCTTTGTTTTTATTTTAACCATTCTGATTATTATTTTACAAACAGGAAACCTGCAAGGACTTGTGGGGAAACATCTTATTTTCCCCTCCCCTACTATTTCCTCTGTTCCTTCCTTGAAAGCCTCCATAACCTCTCTCCTTTTCTTGCTTCCTTTTCTCCTTTGCTAACCTGTTCTTATTAGCCCCACTGTCTTCAGCTTTCCTTCCCACTGACAGTCTCTTTAGGAAAATTCTGTTGCATGGTGCTGTCTACCTCTCAGGATCAAGCCCAGTTGCTGGAAACTGGACCAGGGCCAGTTGTATAATGGGGTACCCTCAAGAACTTGCAGGGGACACCTTTCCCCTGTATCCCCCTCCCCACACTATTTCTTTTCCCCCTCCTTCTGGAAGTTTCCGTGTCCTTACTTTTTCACCTGCTTCCTTCTCTCTTTGTCTGCCCCCCCCCCCGGTCTTTAGCCCTATAAAGTGCCTTGCCCCTCACACTGCCTTTTAATGACAGAAACCAAGGCTTGAATGGTGGCAGTAATGGTATGGTTGTCTAGTAACAGCTATAGAGGATATTGGTTTCTTAAAGTTATAGGTGCTGCTTCTGTTATGGGGGAATTAACCACCTTTTAATACATAAATTTTGGATTATTCTGCAATCCTGGGGGTTTTCTCAGATTTGTAGAGAGATCAGTACTGTCTGTTCATGGCTCAAATCTCCATCCTGAGAATGCATTGCCATTTGGGTAATAAGTGATTTGATTTAGTACTTTACTCTAGTGTTAAAATATTTCTGATTTTCCAGGTGACAGTCTGAGCCCTCCCAAAGAATGCACTCCCACTGGTAGCACGGATTCATTGTCTTCTCAGTCTCCTACAGCTGCCATCCCAAGCAGCCCTCCAGAGATTGAAAAAGATAATCTTATAACAGAAAGCAGTGACATAACAGACTGGGCAGTCAATCTGTAAGTAACTTTATTTCAATTTAAAGCAGGCATGTGATGTAAAAATGTTCTGAGGAACAGATTTCTTCTTCCCCTTGTATGGCAGGATCGAACAGATTGACAAAGATAACTAGAATTTGTGGTTAATGTTTAAAAATATATATGGTTCTTAAACAAGAATAAAACAAAGAAAATATATCTCTTCATTGTTACGTTTGCTGTATGCTTCCAAAACTGAAAAGTTAATTTGAAAAATTTAATTTAAAGAGGGAGGCCCAGAGAGCCGTATGAAGATACAAAGTGTAGTCCCACCTCTAAAGCTAATTGGGTCTGTTCTAGCACCTAGAGAATATCACTCAGGGAAAATATGCAAAAGTGAGAATACTTACTTGGGACGTGATGGCAATCATGACAGCCTCACTGGATCCCAACCTGCAGCTAAACCACCAACACCTGTGTGGGATTTTCAGTTTGTCCTCATCCAACTCATGGGCAGACGGTTTAAAGTGTTAGTGAACTGATGCTCTTTACCTCTAATGTGGCCTTCCTAGATGTAATCTGCTCGTCAAGGAGGGCCACTAAACTCTGCTGTCTACTCTCAGACCTTTCTTACTTCCAAATCTACAGGGACAAAGATGTCCTGTAACTATAGACTGCTTTTTTCTACCAAAAGTGGTCTGTAGTTTTTATATACACCAGTGGTCCCCAACCCTTTTGAGCCTGTAAGCACCTTTGGGATTTTGAGAGGGAGTGGTATGCAACACCCCAGGATGGGTGCTGCAGGAGGCAGAACCAACCACATAGCTCCCTCTTCACTTTGCAAAGGAATTACATGCCAACTTCACTGAGAACATGAAGCTGCCATATCAAGAGTCTGGCCATTCGTCTGTCAAGGTTATCTGCATTTTTGTTGGAAGCGTGGTCCAGCTGCTGGAGAAGGAGGGGGTGGGCTTCTACTTCTGAACGCTCATGTTCCCTCATGCAACAACCCTGGACCATAAGACCAGAACAAACAAAGCTCTCTCCCTGCTTTGCAAAAGAAGCTCATAGCAAAAGCTGGTTAGGTCAAAAGCTCCACGCCATCGCTCTCACCTTCTTTGCCTCATCATATTCCGGGATGAACACATGAAGGAGCCTGATACAGAGTAAAATCATTGGTCTGTCAAAGTCAAAATTGTCTGTGTTCTGACTGGCAAACATTCTAGATGACAATCAGTTTAGTGACATTCGTGTCATTTAAACCTTTCTCTTGCTTTTCATATTAATAAGACTTCTATTTGGGGGGGAGGGGAGGCTTTTTAAAGAAAAAAATATAAATACTTGTTTCTCATACAAGAGAAGGAGATTAAAAAGAAACGAAGGAAACTCTGACCGGGGAGGAAGAAATAGACTGAAGGGGGAATAGAACCATAGATGGACTAAGGAAAGGATAATCTGGGTTCTTACTAGTCCTCTTGATCCTCTGGGGGCTGTGGCTGCTATTGCAGCTGTGGAAGACCCTTTCATTTGAATGAGAGCAGCCAGTAACAAGCCCTACCTTAAAATGGCCGTTCCTGCTTTCTAAAAAACATAGCAAGTGCCAGGTGAGATTGTGGCAGGCCATGGCACTCACAGGCACCATGTTGAGGAACCCTGATGTACTTCAAGACTCAGGTCCCTTCCACCTACTTCCCAAATCCAATCTCAGAAGCAGAGAGGACCTTGCATTCATTGAATGCTCAGAGAGCCACCATTGTTCTGTCTGAACAACAATCTGTTTTTTCTCAGTTATCAAAAATGTAGCCACCCAACAGTGTCTGAATAGATGTCCGACCATTTTAGTAGATAATTGGGGCCTTGAGTACGATCCTTCCCTGAATGGATAAAAACCACACTGGATTAAATGAAGCCTTGTTTCACCCTTTCTCAGTAAATTATACAGGGAATGGGGATCAGGGCTTTTTATTTGAGAAAGCACACAGAGAACTTAGCATTTTAGAACATGCTAGTCAGTGCAAAGCGTAGTTAACATTACCCCAGGACGCTTATGGAGGAATGTATGAAGTGCAGCATCTCCCCCTTCCCCCTGTTCAGTCTAAAAGTTCAACCCTCTGTGCAATCATTTGGAAAAGAGAAATGTGGAATCACAGTGGCAGTCACAGTGGAAGATTGAAGACTTGTGCAGTTGCAATAGTTTTTCTGTGCTGTGTAGCCCAGGGAAACATTCTATTTTGGGTTAAACCTTTATAGAAGGTGAATAATACTAAGCCTTGTTAAAAGAGCGAATCTCTTACTGCCATTCAAAGCACCCAGAAGGAAGCCTATATAGCTGATTGCTTGTTAAAAAGTTACTATTACAGCTTTTGCTGTTTCTTCTGTTAAGATAAAGATCTCACCTGTTCAGAATAAGATGTGTCTGTTTTTTAAAACTACTTCTAATCTATCTATGCTCACATGGAAGAGCTTTCAATCGAACTGTCTCTGAGGGCCCTAATCACAAATGATAATTTTTCTATACAACTTTGCCATTTTGGAGAGAATTGTATATACCAGGGGTGGCCAAACTTGCTCAAAATAAGAGCCAGATAGAATAAATGCCAGATGTTTGAGAGCTGCAAGACATGAACAAATATTACATGTTTTTATTGAAAAATATGCAGATTTGCTTTTTATTAGCATTAAATGAGACTGTCAAAAATAACAACGGGTAAAAACAGATATTGATAATGATATTTATTTGTCTGATGATATTTGTTTGCTAATGATATCTATTTTTAAGAGAGAGAAAGAGAAGGAGATGTGGAAAGAAAGAATGAAAGAGGTGGAAAGAAAGAGAGAGAAAAAGAAAATAGAGGAAGAAGGGGGAAGAAAGTGAAAGGAAGGGAGAGAGAAGAAAGAGAAAGAAAGGCGGAAAGAAAGCAAATATATGGGGGGAAGGAAGGAAGGAAGGAAGGAAGGAAAGCAACTTCAGTTAGCTTGGCTTGGAGAAGGAATTTAAAGAGACAGATGCCTTCTCCAAGCTGGCCAGTGCAGAGTGTGTTCGTGTGCTTTGAGAATGCATTTAAAGTTGAAGTTGCTTTTTTTCTCTGCTTCCACGACCTCAAGCCTACCCAGGGAGGGGAACACTGGTTGGGGAAGGGAAGACCAGTAGGCAAGGCATGCCTCCCTTTCCTTCCTCAGCTGCCCTGCCGACAGCTGCACTATATGTGTGGAAGAGCCACATGTGGCTCCTGAGCCATAGTTTGGCCACCCCTGGTATATACCCTGAGAGGATCAGGATATCCATGTTGTGTATTTCCAGTTGCTAGTAAATCCCCCAGCTTAACCCCAATACAGAATATGTGGTTTTCATTTGATGGAGTACATGTAGTTTCCTACATGTATGTTCATTACGCAGCTCCAGAATGGTAAAAAGAGCAACATGTGAAACATGAAGGAAAGCAAACAGATGGAGAAAGGTCTCTCAGGGGCAGCACAGTTCAGAGTGCCCTGTGAAGTCAGAAAAGAACCTCTGCTATATGATGGGTTATGCAGAAATGAGTAGGTGCACTATGGAATAAGAGTGGCAGATCTGGGACCTCAGGGATATTCTTGGCTTGCTGGAGGCTAGACCCAGCATATATAAGTCATTTTGTGAGGTCTCGGTTATCTTTGGGGCAGAGCCATTACCTGATAGATTGAGGGATGCTTTGGAGCCTCTGTTTTTCAAACATGCGGAAATATTTGGGGAGGATAGTTACCAGAATACTTTGGATTCACATGCTTTGAATTGCTAGATAATGGGCAGTATCCTGCTAATTCATATGTGGAAGGACTAGTTCTCCATTCTTCTTCATTGCTGCAGCTTTCTGACCTCTGGAGGGATTAGTGCTATGGTTAAGGAACCCACATGGAGGAGAGTGTGGAGAGACAATGAATAGGAATTGCTTCTCCTTCCTCTACCTTGAGCATGGCTCCATTGAGGGGAAGGGCAATTTCATCACTTTGCTCTCCTCATTCCAGCCTACTGTCCGACATGGCTTTTCCTCTGTGAGGATTCTGCAACCCCAGGAATAATCTTTCTAGGGATCAGAGGGAGCTGCAGTGATGGAAGGGAGCATAGGAAAACTCCATGTGCCTCCCACACATGGTTGGTAGGATAGTGACCAGGGTTATATTTACCCTACATCTGAGGTACATCCTGTCAGTTATTGTTGTGAATTGTCCATGCTGGTATGCTGTGCGCTTAGTACACCTAACATTTCATTTTGATGACAGTATAAAGTGTGAAATTATATGCTATTGAGTAAAGCATGCAGTTTTTATAGGGACCCGTGACTTAATCCTGTTCTTTTGAAGTACGCGGGAAGTGCTGTTTCTGTTGCTGGGTTGTTTTTCATTTCCTAAAGTGCTGTCCTGATTCAACAAGGCAAACCTTTAAGTCAATAGTCTGCCAGAATAAATACCTTGTACTTTATTTTCTTGCAGCTAAATTATCATTCTCAGATGCTTTAGCTTGGACAAGTATTCTAGATTTATGCTTCAAATTTATCAGAGTGGCACGAAAGAGCATTGTGCTAATATGTTGACTGATTTGCTGAGAGGTTTATAGTCTACATTTAAAGAAACTGCTGTTGCAATGTCAGCTGATTATGTCTCTGAACAAGTGCAGTATCTGAATGTCTCATGTATTATATGTGATAAGCTGTTCTGCCTCTCTCTTTTACCCCACACCCTAATAATGCTCCTTGCTTTTTTCCAAAGTAAAGACATCTTGACCTTAAAAAGTCATCCTGCTACAGCTTTAACAACTAGGACTGCATCAGTCTAACAATAGAGACAGGGATGCATTATGCTCCCCATCCAACAGCTCACGTATTGCATAGAAGACACTTAATATGCAAGGAGCGTATATTTCCCAGAGCCTGTGGAGTATTGGATTGCATACTGAATCTAAAGTACATTATATGAGTTATTATTGTAACAGCATTTTAAAATCATAAAAAGTTCAGTGCCTGTCACATGCTCACTTTGACAACTATAGAACTTCAACACTTCTTTGAGCCAAGACTGATTTTTCTTTTTGTTCAAAGAGTCGGTGTAGATGCTGCCCTCTCCTTTTTATTGTCTTTTCTCACTTATTTTTGAGATAAGATGATTCTGTTTAGTAGAGTTACTTAGGAACCAGGCAGATAAGCACTAATGAAATCTTGTTTTCAGAAGCTGGTTCCTGAATATCTTGCTTATTTTCAGTTAAGTTTCCAACTTTCACACCCTCCAAGGTTTTTCTTTTAATTTAACTGTACTGTACAATAACTCTTCTTGTTGGGAAGAACAGCCTCCCCTTTTTCTGCAGGCAGTGTTCTTGTCTCCATTTCAGTCATCTTCCATATTCACCTGTGGTTGTCAAGAACTGTTTGTGTTACCACTCTAAGATATCTTAGTGTAGATACTTTTAGCTTACCATGATCTTGTAAACAAAGGAATTCCTTTTTTTAGACTTTGGTTTTATGACCCCATGAGAGAAATGAAGTATTATTATTATACGTATTCTGTATCTCAGTTTTATTTCTGAACAACATGTTGGAAGAGGAAATAAGCTGATTTCCAGAGTGCCATGTGAAGTAGCCCACCTGGCTATTTCACAGGTAGATTCTTTATTTTTTATCTGTGTAGTTGTCTCAACATTTCTTTTAGAAAGAATGTTTTTCTTTGCTGTACTTTTGGCCATGAGTTCTTCATATATATCTGGAAACTTGCTGGTAGAGGCACTGCAGTGATTTCTCTACAGCAGGTCTAATTTCTTGTAATGCAGGGGAGGAGGCAGCAAGGCTCTCAGAGGTATCTGTGCTTCTCAGGGTGTTTTTTCTCACTTACTATTCCTAAGTATCCTTCAGTTTTATACCATAGATAACAGTTGAAAAGAATACACTTTCTCATTTCTCTGTCTAGTACATTGTTATCTTTTCCCTGCCTCCAAGGAGCCCAGGACAGTATACTTGATTATTCTCTCAGCAGCCCTGTGAGAGGCTGAGGCAGAGTAACTAGCCCAAGTCCACCCAGTGAGCTTTATGACTGAGATGGGGTTTGAACCCTAGTCTCTTTCATCGTAGTTCAGCATTCTAGCGCCAGTGTGGTGTAGAAGTTAATCTTTTACCACAATGCCTATAGCCCATTATATATGGGCCCTTTTGTATCACAGATTCAAACTGATGTAATTTAACATGGCTTCTACCAGCAGTCTGTGTCAAGTCACCACAGGCTAGGGATGAATGACATAGGCTTTAAACCTTTATAAGTAAATTAATATACCAGGGAAAACAACATGTCACAAGGAACTTCCTTTCACTTCAGGCAGGAGAGTAGGAAGGTACATCATCACTCTGTAGAATATTTTGTGACTCACTGGAAAGTCATCTGCCTTGCACTCAGAAGGTCCCAGGTTCAGTCCCTGGCATCTCTGGTTAAAAAGGACTGGGTAGTGGGTGATGTGAAAGACTTCTACCTGAGGTCTTGCCAGTCAGAGGAGACAGTGGTCTGATTCACTGTAAGACAGTTCCACTCCTACACTTACATTTGTCTTTGCTGAGGTGTTGTTTTGCAGGTTTTTCAAGGCAAGAAGAGGATCTCTCTAAAAAGTCAAAATCCAATGCAGGACAGACATACTTATCCATCCCTCTCAGGAGAGATGTTAACTGGAGTTCCTGACAATATAACAGTCTGTAATTCCTTGTTAGGCAAGCTATTAGCAGTTGTTTGATGTTCTCAGGCTTTCATTAGAGCACACTGGCTGCCAACTAACCCTCTTATGTATAAACGTCAGCATTTAGCTCAGCCTCCTCATTGTGCTACAAGAGCACAGCATGGCTCATACTCAGCAATAAAGCTAGCTCAGTAAAGGATAAAATCATATTTACCTACATTATACAAAGCAAGAATGTTTCTTTTTATTAGGAGGGTTGCTATGAATACAACCTTTGTAGAAGGATGGCAGCATATTTAAAAGGCGTATTATGAGGGCAGAAAATGCATTATGATAGCTGGCAAATAATTTAATCGACTTCACTGATCTTGAAACTGAAGCTGACTACTCACAAAAGGTCCAGATTGAATGATACTGATTTGAAGGTACTAAATGCTAATTCTTTCCTGAAAATGTCTTCTTTCAGTCCCAGCCAGACTCATTCGTCAGTGGTTTCCTGGATGAATGTGCAGTCAAGTACAGCACCTACCTCAGTAACACCAACGCCCCCATCTTTCTCTTTCCCCTCTCCTGCCAGAGAAACTGACAGACCAGCTGGATGGTAATACTATGCTCTTTAGCAGCTTTTATTTTTCATCCCCATTTCTCTTGTGTTATAATGAAAACAACATTAGGGGTTTTCCACCTTGTAAATCATATTATGCAGTACATAGGCAGTGTGCCAGTTAAAGTGTTTCTTTTAATGTTAAGTATAGCATTGTACAGACTTTAAGATAATAAACTCATGATACAAGTAGGACATTTGTTTTTGCATAGAGGGGAGGGGCTTAGAGTGATAAGGAGTCCAGTACGACCTGGACTGTCTGTTTGTGAGCTCTGGCCACAGTGAGGCTCTGTGTATGGAACTGGGTATGGAAGGGAAGTGTTACTATACTCACTTTAGACAGAAACCTACACATTGTGTGACATAATTGAGTCATGGTACTATGGACATATTCCACTTACACTGTGTGACTGCACCATGCATATCTTTGTACAGAGCAACAAGCTGTGTGCAGCTATATTTTTCATCAAGTTCTTCTCTTCCTGCATCACTGCCTGCACCACTGCTCTAGATTTACTTTGGAATATAAAATAAATCTAGTTGCAGTTGCATGAGACAAAAATGAATCCAATGGATTTCCATTTCACTACTCAAATTATTTCCTCTTAATATGTCAAATACCAGGTTTGTTTAGGTGGTTATGAACTGTTAAAATACAAATCAGAATGTAGCTTTCTGAACATAAGACATCAATGTCTATTTAGATTGTTTTGAGAGAATTTTACTATTGCAGAAAACATTCCCCTGAAGAGGAGCTATGCTGTCCCCAAATGTGTTAGGATTTTTGTTGATTTGGGATTAATATGCTTTCAGCACTCTGAAAAGTCTCATCTGTACTAAAGTACACATTATCTCCTTTGATATCCTGCTTTTATCAAGCAGCTGATCAGATTGACAGGTGATATTTGGAGGGAAGCAGATATCTTTGTAGGACCAGATACTCTTTTAAATTAAGCCAGATTATTTTGTTGCATAGACTGTGTGGACAATATTTCCCACATTCTCTTAAAAATTCAGAGCTGTACACTGAGCCTGCAGAATGAAAAATGAGCCACTAATAAGAATCTTTGGCTTTGATGGTTTTACAGTGTTGTCAGCAGAAAAGCAAGAGCAGTCTATCCATGTGAAGCAGAGCATAGCTCAGAATTGTCTTTTCAAATTGGCGCAGTTTTTGAAGATGGTAAGTACTGAGAAAGATAACTATTTTAAAGTAAAATAAAGATGCCTTTCACTGCATGGGTGTATTATGAGAATGAGATAGATATTTGTAAAAATAAATAGATCATGGAGTTTGATTCATGAAGACATTGTAAGAGGGTGTCAGAAGATAATGATGAAACTTTGTTTTATCCATCTCCCTCCTCCTTGGATTCTAGTATTAGGGAAATGTGATATTCATGATGTAAGCCCATTACAGTAGCCTTTTAAATTTGCCAAGTTTCTTTCCATTAGGCAACCTATAGGTAGGTATTTAAAATGCATTTTGTTGAAGCAAACCAAAACTACATGTGAAATGCATGGGTGTGCATAAAGACTTCGTCAGTATTTGATAATATTTCGCTATATTTAAAGGTAAAATATGGTTGAATGCCAGCAGAGTGAATTTGATCACTGATTGAACTGGAATGTGGAATTGCTAAAGTCAAATAGCTCAATGAAAGTGTCAACCCAGTGTGCTGCAGCAGTGAAAAAAGGCAAACTCTGTGTTAGGGATTAATAGGAAAGGGATTGAAAATAAAACAACCAGTATTATAATGTCCCTGTATAGGTCTATGGTGTGGCCTCATTTGGAATACTGTCTATAGTTCTTGTCACTGTATCTCAAAAAAAACATTGCAGAGCTGGAAAAAGTACAGAGGAGGGCAACCAAGATGATTATGGGGTTGGAATACCTTCCCTATGAGGGAAGGCTGAAGAGTCTGGGACTTTTCAGTTTAGAAAATAGATGACCGGGGGGGATATGATGATGGAGGTTTAAAAAATTATGCATGGAATGAAGAGAGTAGATAAAGAGAATTTTTCTCCCTCTCCCAAAATACTAGAACTCAAGGGCATCTAATGAAGCCAATGGGCAGTAAATTGAGGATGGATAAAAGGAAATACTTCTTTACACAGAGTGTGATTAAAATGTGGAATTTGCTGCCAGAGGATGTAGTGATGGTCACAGGAAGAAGCAGCTTTAAAAAGGGATTAGACAGATTCATGGAGGATAGCTACTAGCCATTGTGACTAAGGACAACCACATTCAGAGGCATTATACCTTTGAATCCCAGAGCCCGGAGGCAACATCAGGGGAAGGTCTCAGCGTCTGTGCCCTGTTGTTGGCCCTTTAGAGGAACTGGTTGGCCACCCCGTGAGACAGGATACTGGACTAGGTGGACCATTGGTCTGATCCAGCAGGGCTTTTCTTATGTTCTTATGTTAAATGTACTTAAAGTCACTATAGATTTCATAATGCTTGATACAGAATTACACTACCGCAGCACTTTGTTCTGTAGTATGGAACGCATTTCCATACAGTCCTGAGCTGCATGGAAGAGCTCCTAAGACTATGGTGGGTGGCCTACAATACAGATAGATCTAACAATGATCAGATAATCCAAAAATTAGAGCTCCAAATGTCCTTATTTTTTATGCTTCTCTATTAGAAATATATACATATTTGCAGGAGTAACAACAGCAGTAGCAGAAAACATTTAACCTTGCTAAACAGAGAGCTTTGAATCGCTTCTAGTCTTTTCCTTTCTTCCCTGGTGTAGGACTAAACCCTTTAATCCATTTCTCCCAGATGCTCCTCCTTAAGAAGAAGTAGGGCCATGCGGTTTCATCTCTAACTCAGCAGCTAGTGAGTCAGGCGCTTAGCTGTAGAAATCAAAATTTCTAAAAATGTTACTACTTTACATGGGTACCTGCTGAGAGGTTCACTAATTATAGTGAATGCACATTGAATACACTTGATTTTTTTCTGTATATAAGTAATTAGGTTGCATTCAGGGCTTGTATCGTTCAATGCATAATTTAAAACATATGTTTATCCAGGTATTGATTTCCTGGTTTCATTTGTGAAGTGAGTGTGTATTTGCTTTTTTTTTTTACAAACAGATGTATGTACCTACGTGTAGGATATACATGCATTTATTGTAATATGTGAACATGGCTACCATAAGGCAGCTTCATGTGTTGAAGGTATGAAAATGACCTTGAGCTACAAGATAGTAGTAAAAATGCTGTGGAAGATGAGAGGAAGAATTTTAAAATAGCCAAATCAAGGTGCTACTATGAAGTGAGGAGACAACTTGAAGGCAAAGGAGGTTAAATGTAGAAGGCAAGGGAAGTGTAGTGGTAGTGTAAAGAGGAAGGCTCCAGCTGTCAGAGAGTCAAATCCAGGGCTGAGGGAGTGAGGCAAAAATCCAAGGCTCTGTAAATATCAAGGCAGCTGGAGTTGGCCAGAGAATGGTGAGACAGACAGCCTCTTAAGTTCTGCCCTCCAGGCATCCCAGCAAATCCCTACCTACAGAAGGAGTGGGTAGGTACTAAGCAACATCAGTCATTGAGAGGCCATGGAACCTCTGTGAGGGGGAGGGGCATTGAGGAAAGGTCTGTCAACTTCTCAGATGGGGCTTGGAAAAGCAACAGAGAAACAGGGAAAACTACCAGGAGATCAGTTAGGTAGTTAAGCTTTGTCCAGTGAAGGAAAAGAACTCAAGACATTGGTAGTGTAAATACACAGGGCTCTGGGACCAATAAAGAGGTGGGAATAGAGCCAGTATCCTTAGGGAAATAGTAGGTTAGGGACTTGTGAGAGGATTTAGGGAAATATTCCAACACACAAGCTAGCCCTATTTCAGTAGGCTGAGATTCTTGGTTTTAAGGAGGAGTTCCAAACAAAATCATTTTTTCACACTCTTTCTCTGACTGAAGTAGCCTGTCAGTTTGGTAAAGCTGTAGGTGTGTGAATTTATAACTGTTTCAGCTGTCCCTTGCTGTACTAACCAATAACTTGCCACATTCCTTATCTTAGCCCCCAAACCACCGAGCGCTGAGCCCTTCTAAAGAAGAGGTAATAACTTATTTAATAACATTTGTTTTGTGAAAGGAAAGTGTTGACATGAATCACTCCAGGTAGGGTTGCCAGCCTCCAGATGGAGCCTTGAGAGCTCCTGGATTCATCTTCAGGATGTCAGAGATCACTCTCCCTGGAGAATATGGCTGCTTTGAATGGTGGACTCTGCTGAGGTCCCTCCTTTCTCCAAACCCTGCCTTCCACAGGCTCGACCGCCAAATCTCCAGGAATTTCCGAACCCAGAATCGGTAATCCTAACTGCAGGAGAAGGAGAGGGGGGAATTAGTAGAAATCACCTCAGCTTCCTATTCTTCTTCTTTTCCAGGCTTCCTCTATAATAGCAGCATGTAATCCAACACAATTAATTGCTAACGTTACCTTACTGACCATGCACAAACTTTACCATAATGAATATCAGCTCCATCACAGTTACTGAAAACTGTGATGGGGTGGGTGGGGAAGTGAGGCGTTGATGGGACTACCCCAGCTAGTCACAACCAGAGTGCAGTACGAGTTGAGGCTGTGCAAACCAGGACCTGCTGGCCCCACTATGCCGCCAGCAGGCCCACCAGTTGGGCCACCCACAGGGCCCCCAGTGCTTCTGGCACCGGATTCCGCGGCCGCCCCAGCCCAAGGTCTCAAATGGCCGAAAGAACTGTTGGATGCAACCTATGTCAAGTCAAGTCAAGTTGGCCTTTATTGGCATAAATTATCAATGCAAGGATGCAACGTATGATGGAGACCCGGAGAAGCTGACATTCTTCACTCTGCAGGTGAGAAAGTTTCTGAGGGATTGGGGCCACCTATTCCCGACTGATGAGCACTGTGTAGACTACATCAGGGGAAAGCAATGGGAGCAAGCCACAGACTGATTCGTTGCCCTGAACAACGCGCAGAGCCCCGAACAACAAGATGTAGGGGCTTTCATGTGGGCCCTGTGGAGGCAGTATGAAGACCCAAAGGGGGTCGAAAAGGCCCAGAACAAGCTGAGAACCTTGAAGCAAGGGTGCCACTCAGTGAGAGAGTACTCGGAAGAGTTTAAGCGGTATGTCTCCAAGGTGCAAGGATGGCCAGAGACTGTGCTGGTAGAACGTTACCGAATCAGCCTCAACAGCCAAATCCTGGAAGCTGTGCTCCAAAACATGAATCCTCGCACCCTAGCTGCCTGGGAGCATGAAGCAGAAGACGCCAAAAGCAGGTTCCAGATGAAGCGCTTGGCGTCCCTAGTGTGGGGAAGGCCACATCCCCCTGAAAATGTCTCACCCTCAAACCACTGGAGCAGACACGAGATCAGTGGCGGCACATGGGATTGTGCCTCCGCTGTGGAGGATCAGGCCACTACGCTGCTTCCAGCCCCACAACACTCCAACCAGATGGGCCAAAAGGAGCTGAGAAGAAACCCACAGGTGGGGATTCGAAGAAGGGGGGGAGTGGGCACCTCAAAATGCTGCAAGCACTGCAAGTGGGTATGGCCTCCACTGAGTCTTCGTCCAGCGAAGGGGAAGCCCCCCAGCAGGTGAGAAATGGCCAGGACCTGCTGTGAATGGCGCAAGCAAGACGGCGCTAAATGTGGTGAGCAACCCTCCCCCCTTACTGTTTGTGACTGTGACGTTAGTTAACCCCGCGATGGGCACTGAAGTGTGAGTGCGGGCCCTGATAGACTTGGGGTGTACTCGGGACATTAACCCTTCCATAGTCACAGGACTAGGGCTATCTATGCAGAGACTTGTAGAGCCCCTAATGTTCACACAAATGGATGAGTCCCCTATGGGAGAGCTGTGCAAGTACCAAACTATGCTAGTGGCCTTAGGCACTGGCTCTCATTGGGAAACATGGACATTCGTGATCACCCCCACAGCCCGGTTCTCCTTTGTGCTTGGGAATCTGTGGCTCTGGGACCACGACCCAGATATTTTATGAAGCCAAGGGGCCGTCTGGTTTTCACCCACTTGATGCATGCAGCACAAGTGGGATCCGGGGTGGGGGGAGCCACCCAGACTGACCAAAGAGATGATGTGCTTAGCACAAGAGGAGCTCCACTCCATCCCAAAGGAGTACTGGGACTTGGCCTGGGTGTTCAAGGAAAGTGGAGCCAATGAGCTCCCCCCCGAGAAATACTGACTGCACTATTGAAATCTTACCCGGCCAAAGGGAAGCTGTATTCCATGAGCCTAGTGGAGAAAGAGGAGCTCAGAAAGTTTATTGATAAAAATCTGGAGTGAGGGCTCATTCAACCTGCCACATCTCCATTTGTGGCCCCGGTCCTATTTTGGAAATAGAAAGACTGCGGTCTGTGCCTGTGCATAGATTACCGGGGCCTTAATGTGGTCTCCACTTCGAATGCTTACCCCTCCCCCGATCAAAGATCTATTATCTGAAGCGTCAAAGGGGAAGATGTTCACCAAACTAGACCTCCGAGATGCTTATTTCAGGGTGCGCATAAGGGAGGGAGGTGGACACAAAACGGCATTCAATACCCCCTTGGGGCAGTGTGAATGCCTAGTAATGTCGTTCGGATTGCAAGGAGCACCCGGGGCCTTCATGAACTTGATCAATGAGGTTCTGCACAAACATCTGTTCAAAGGGGTCCTTGTTTACCTTGATGATATCTTGATTTATTCCCCTGATAAGACCTCGCATGTAGGCTTGGTATGGGAGGTCCTGCAAACACTCTATGACCACAAACTGTTTGCTAAACTGTCAAAATGCGAGTTCCACAAGGAGGAGGTGGACTTCCTGGGCTACCACATTTTGCGAAGTAGGTTGGAAATGGACCCTGCTAAAGTGGCAGACGTGCTGGGGTGGGAGGCCCCCAAAACCAGGAGACAACTCCAATCCTTCTTAGGATTTGCAAATTTTTATAGGCCCTTCACCCACAATTTTGCCCAGATGTCTCTCTCCCTCACAGATTTGCTAAAGACTAAGGGGAAGGGACTGGAGGGAGCGAAACCCGGGGCCTGCTTAACATGGACTGATGAATGCCAGGGGGCTTTCAATGAGTTGAAGCAGCTGTTCACCTCCGAACCTATTCTGCAACATCCGGACGAAAATAAAAAATTCATGGTCCAGGTAGATGTGTCCAATGTCACCATGGGGGAAGCCATCCTGCAGCTGGGAGAGGATGGGAAGCTACACCCCTAGCTTACATGTTGAAAAAGTTTACCGCTACTGAAAGAAATTGGCGGTTTGGGACAAGAAGGCAGCTGCAATTCGGTTAGCCTTAAGTACCTGGTGACACCGGTTGGAGGGAGCGCGCGTGCCCTTTGAAGTATGGACAGATCATAAAAACTTGGTGGCTTTACATGTCCCCCCACCACCTCAACGCCAAGCTGTTACAATGGGCGGTGTTTTTCTTTAAGTTCTGTTTCACGCTCCATCACTTCCCGGGGAAGGCCAACTCATTGGCCAACGCCCTCTCCCCCGATATGCCAGTCAAAGGGAGGAGGTGATAGACTCTATGTTCATGCCTGTGCAGTTGGGAGGGGCAGTGACAACTCGAGCACAAGCGCGCAAAGCTAAAGTGAAGGATGTGGGGGCGTGGGCAGAACCCTTCTGTGCTGCTTTTGCAGAGAGTGACAAAAGGAATGTTGAGTCAGATGGGTCGCTAACCCTAAAAGACGATGGGTGCTGGAAAAAAGGAGACAAACTATTCATGCCACCGAGCCTCAGGGGGGAGATTTTACTTTTGGGGCATGAATCCAAAATTGCGGGACACTATGGATTTTTAAAAACCTTTCACCTGTTACAGAGACAGTTTTGGTGGCCACAGATGAGACGGGACATGTCTCTCTATGTGGAAGCATGCCAAACCTGCTTGATGTGCAAGAAACGTCAGGGGAACCCCCCTGGGAAACAGAAACCACTCGAGACCCCCAATCGACCTTGGGAAGTCATCTCCATGGACATCATTACAGACCTGCCCCTGAGTAAAGAGAAAACGGTCATTTGGGTGGTCGTGGACTTATTCACCAAGCAGGCACATTTCATTCTGTGTAAACAGGTTCAGTTAGCTAAGACCCTAGCCAAGATGTTTATGACACACATGGTGAAGCTTTATTCCACCCTGTCTAAGATAATCTCTTGTTGCTACCTTCTGGAAGGAACTCTTATGCATTCTGGGGGTCCAACAGGGGCTCAGCAGCTCATACCACCCCGAGACCGATGGTCAACCCGAACCGGTTAATCAAGTGGGGGAACAATTCTTACATTATTTCACCAACTATCAACAGGATGACTGGATGGAACTCCTCCCCTACGCTGAGTACAGCTACAATAACTTTGTTCATAGTTCCACCAAGTTATCCTCTTTCAAGGCCCTATATGGTTATGAGGGAACCCCTCTTCCTACCATGAGGGGAGGCGAGGGGACTCTGCAAGATGTGCATGATTGGTAGAAGGTACTGGAGGGCAAGTGGTCATTCCTTCAGAGCACTTTGAAGTGGGCCAAGGAAAAATATAAACAGTATGCTGACAAGGGGAGGGCTCCTGAATGGGACTTACAGGTTGGGGACTCTGTCTCTTTACCAAAAACTTGAGGGGCTTGCAACTGCAACAGAAACTGGGGTAGAGATACATGGGTCCTTTCAAGATGAAATGTAAAATTAATGAGGTGATTGTTGAACTGGATTTGCCTAAGAATCTCAGGGGGATTTGTCCAGTTTTCCATTTCAGCTTACTCAAACGCGATCCAGGGCCGAATGTGTGGAAACCTTGTCCTGCTCCCCCCGACTGTGAACGATGAGCCACACCATGAAGTCATCTGGATCCTTGACTCCAAGCTGTGCAAGGGCAGTCTTTTCTACCTAATCCAGTGGAAGGACTTTGATCCATCCCACAATGAATGGGTTAAAGCTGTGCATGTAAATGCCCCTTGTCTGCTCCGCTCCTTCCATGCCAAGTTCCTGGAGAAACCAGGGGGAGGGGCCTTGGGGGGCAGGATGTCAGCTTGTTGCCATGTATTGTGGTGGGGGTAGAGGAGGCCAGGGGAAGGAGACTAAATTCCTTGGAATGTTACTTTCACTTTCCTGCTGTCTACGTCCAGGCTCTTATCTATAGTTTATGAGCCTGACCTTGGTAACATCATCTCTGGTTAAACTGGGTCCGTTACATTCTGGCGGGCCCTTCTTGCCACATAAGAACATAAGAGAAGCCAATGTTGAATCAGGCCAATGGCCCATCTAGTCCAACACTCTGTCACACAGCGGCCAAAATATACCAGGTCCCATCAGGAGGTCCAGCAGTGGGGCCAGGGCACCAGAAGCCCTCCCACTGCTGCCCCCTCCAGCACCAAGAATAGAGTGCATCACCTGCCCCAGACTGAGAGTTCCCATCTATAACCCTGTGGCTAATAGCCACTGATGGACTTCTGCTCCATATGTTTATCTAATTCCCTCTTGAAACTGTCCATGCTTGCAGCTGCCACCACCTCCTGTGGCAGTGAATTCCATATGTTAATCACTCTTTGGGTGAAGAAGTATTTCCTTTTATCTGTTCTAACCCGACTGCTCAGCAATTTCATGGAGTGCCCACGAGTTCTTGTATTGTGAGAAAGGGAGAAAAGTACTTCTTTCTCAACCTGCTCAATCCCATTCATAATCTTATAAACCTCAATCATGTCACCCCTCAGCCGTCGTTTCTCCAAGCTGAAGAGCCCCAAGCATTTTAACCTTTCTTCATAGGGAAGGTGTTCCAACCCTTTTATCATTCTAGTTGCCCTTCTCTGCACTTTTTCCAATGCTATAATATCCTTTTTGAGATGTGGTGACCAGAACTGTACACAGTATTTCAAATGAGGTCACACCAATGATTTATACAGGGGCATGATGATACTGGCTGATTTGTTTTCAATTCCCTTCCTAATAATCCCCAGCATAACGTTGGCCTTCTTTATTGCAGCTACACACTGTCTAGACATTTTCATCGAGTTATCCACTACGACTCCAAGATCTCTCTCTTGGTTCGTCTCTGCCAGTTCAGACCCCATCAACATGTATTTATATTTGGGATTTTTGGCTCCAATGTGCATCACTTTGCACTTGGCCACATTGAACCCCATTTGCCACGTTGACGCCCACTCACCCATCCTCAACAGATCCCTTTGGAGTGCCTCACACTCAGGGCCGGACCACCCATAGGGCGAACTAGGCGCCCGCCTAGGGCGCCCGGCCTGAGGGGCGCCAAATGGCGCCCCCGAAAACTGCTCCCCCCGCCGTCCCAACCCGGCACCCGCCGGCGCCGCCAGACCCCGTCCCCTTCCCAGCGGGGCCCGCAGAAAAGCCGGCGCCGGGAGGGAGGGCGGAGGCTAGACCCCCGCCCCCTTCCCGGCTTTTCTGGGGTCCCGCAGCCGCGGGGCCCGCAGAAAGCCGGCGCCGGGAGGGAGGGGCGGAGGCTAGACCTCCCCGCCGCCCTTCCCGGCTTTTCTGGGGGTCCCGCAGCCGCGGGGCCCACAGAAAAGCCGGCGCCGGGAGGGAGGGGCGGAGGCTAGACATCCCCCGCCCCCTTCCCGGCTTTTCTGGGGGCCCGCAGCCGCGGGGCCCACAGAAAAGCCGGCACCGGGAGGGAGGGGGTGGAGGCTGGACCCCCCCCGCCCCCTTCCCGGCTCTCCTGGGTGTCCCGCAGCTGCGGAGCCTCCAGGAAAGCCAGCGCCCCGCCGACGCCCCGGTCTCCAGGTCCCACCGGGAGGTTGGCATCCCCAGTGGGGGCGCCCCAGGCTGTCCTGCCTAGGGCGCCCAGACACCTGGAGCCGGCCCTGCTCACACTCCTCCCTGGTTTTCACCACCCTGAACAACTTCGTGTCATCTGCAAATTTAGCCACTTCACTGCTTACTCCCAATTCCAAATCATTAATAAACAAGTTAAAAAGCATCAGACCGAGTACTGATCCCTGTGGTACCCCACTGCTTACCACCCTTCACTGAGAAAGTTTCCCATTTATACTCACTGTCTGTTTTCTATTTATAAGCCAGTTTTTGATCCACAAGAGGACTTGTCCTTTTATCCCATGACTATTGAGCTTACTTAGGAGCCTTTGATGAGGAACTGTATCAAAAGCTTTCCGGAAGTCAAGGTAAATAATATCTATTGGGTCCCCCTTGTCCACATGTTTGTTCACTCCCTCAAAAAACACTAACAGGTTAGTAAGACAAGATCTTCCCTTACAGAACCCATGCTGAGTCTGCCTCAATAGTTTTTGTTCATCAATGTGCCTACTAATTCTTTCCTTAATAACAGTATCCACCAACTTACCCGGTATCAATGTCAGACTGACTGGCCTGTAATTTCCCGGATCTCCCCTGGAGCCCTTTTTAAAGATGGGAGTGACTTTAGCTATCTTTCAGTCCTCAGGAATGGAGGCAGATTTCCCTATCATCCTTCACTATTCCTTTTACCCCTTGGTCATCCAAGGGCCCCACTGCCTCCCTGGCTGGCTTCCTACTTCTAATGTATTTGAAGAAAGTTTTATTGTTGGTCTTTATGTTTTTTGCGATATGCTCCTCATATTCCCTTTTTGCTTGCCTGATCACAGACTTGTATTTTATTTGCCATAGTCTGTGTTCCCTTTTAACAACCTCACTAAGACTAGCTTTCCACCGCTTAAAGGAATCCTTCTTACCTTTTACAGCTTCCATTACTTTATTTGCTAACCATGCAGGCTTTTTTCTATACCTATTTGTACCTTTCCTAACCTGCGGTATATATTTTTTGTGAGCTTCTAGGATTGTCTTTTCAAATAGTCTCCAAGCTTCCCCAATGGTTTTGACCTTCTCCACTCTTCCTTTCAATTTCTTCCTCACATGTCCCCTCATACCAGAGAAGTTACCCCTTTTAAAGTTAAAAGTGGTTGTGTCAGTCTTTTTGGGCAACTCCCTATCTGTACAAATGTTAAACTCAATGACATTATGGTCAGTGTTCCCAAGTGGTGCAATCACTTTTACATCTCTCACCAAGTCTTGGGTGTTACTTAGGACCAAATCCAGGATCGCCTCTCCCCTGGTAGGATCTGTGGCCATCTGTTCCACAGCACAGTCATTGAGAGTGTCTAAAAACTCAATCTCTTTTTCCCGACTAGAACTCATATTGACCCAATCAATGTGTGGGTAGTTAAAGTCGCCTATTACAAAACAGTTATTTCGTCTAGCCGCTATCCTTAATTCATTCATCATTTTATAATCCTCCTCTATCTTTTGATCTGGTGGGCGATAACAAACTCCCACTGTTAAGCTTCCTTTTGGACCCACTATTTCAACCCATAGCATTTCCAGAAGCGAATCCAATTCTCTTACCCTCTCAATCTTACTGGACGGTATACCCTCTCTGACATACAGAGCCACCCCACCTCCAACCCTTCCCCCCTATCCTTCCGATATAATTTATAACCAGGAATCACCGTATCCCACTGATTTTCCTCATCCCACCAAGTTTCTGAAATACCCACAATGTCTATTTCCCTCCCCAACTCCAAGCATTCCAACTCCCCGATTTTACCTCGGAGACTTCTAGCATTTGTGTATAAACACTTATAGTTTCCCATGTTTGTTAAGCCCACAGCCTTCCTCTTGCTGCCTCGAGACCTTGCCAGGCAGTTCCTATCATTAGCCACAGTCTCAGTGGACAATTGTAATCCATTTCCTTGTACAAAAGTAATAGCTACCCCTTCATCTCTTTGAGATGAGCCATCCCGAACCAGAGACTTTTCATCTCCTGTCGGCTTTCCCCCATTATTCAGTTTAAAAACTGCTCTGCCACCTTTTTGATTTTGAGCGCCAGCAGCCTGGTTCTTTCTCGGGACAAGTGGAGACCGTCCCTTTTGTACAGCTCCCTCTTGTCCCAAAAAGCATCCCAGTGCCTGACAAACTTGAACCCTTCCCCCCTACACCACCGTCTCATCCACGCATTGAGACTCCTGATCTGTGCCTGTCTCTCCGGCCCTGTGCGTGGAACAGGTAGCACTTCTGAGAAGGCTACCTTGGAGGTCCTGGCCTTGAGTTTCCTGCCCAGCAGCCTAAATTTCTCCTCCAGGACCTCACGACTGCATTTCCCCACATCGTTGGTGCCGACGTGCACCACGACCACTGGCTCCTCCCCAGCACTATCTACCAGCCTATCTAAAACACGCGTAATGTCCGCTACCTTCGCACCAGGCAGGCAAGTCACCATACAGTCAGTACGTGAGTTCGCCACCCAGCTGTCTACCTGCCTAAGGATCAAATCACCAACTACCAAGAGCCCCCCTCCCACCCTTCCCAGGGACGGTTCCTTGGTACGAAAGGATACCCGTTCACCAGCTGAAGAAGAGGTCCCTTCTAAGGGCACATTCCCCTTATCCTCAGCATGGTGCCCTGTTTCCCCTTGACCCTCATGCTCCCTGGCAGCAGCCAGGCTGCCAGATCCAGAGTGGGACATATCTAACAAGTCCCCAAGAGTCTTCTCCGTGCACCTAACTGACTGTCTCTGCTTCTCCAGGTCAGCCACCTTGGCCTCAAGGGAGCAAACTCGCTCCCTGAGAACCAGGAGCTCCTTGCACTGAGCACACACCCAAGACTTCTGACCAGTGGGCAGATAGTCATACATGTGACACTCCATGCAAAACACTGGATAGCCCCCAACCCCCTGCTGGCATTCTGGCTTCATAATTGTTTTTAAACAAATACTTTTCTATAACCCCCCTTTTAAAACCCTTTGTATTTATATGGCTCCTGTTGTAGAAGTCTACTTACCTTACTGGGAACTCAAGGAGCCAAGGTCCTGGCTTTCTGGCTCTTCCTGGGCTTCTTACAGAGTCCCTAGGCCAAGAGCCACAGGCCAAGAGCCTCACCCTTTTGCTCTTACCTTTCGGCTCGTGCCACCTTCATTGGCTCCCTTCCACTCCCTGACCTGCTTTGATTCCAGTATATCATTTCCACCCCGCGCTTTCCCCCTCAGTTGCAGCATAGAACCTGAAGTATGGATGTCCTACCAATACTGATAAATAAACTTCCTTTCCCCAAAGTAGTGAATTGTTGGTTCTGATCGCTGTGGGAGTCTGACAGAAAGCACCTGGCATCACAAATGGCAACAGAGGTCTGCAAGCAACAGAAATATCTGCTGGTGTGTTCATTTACAATTCAGCGTCACATGAATCTTCATTGATCACAATCATGACCCAAAGTCCTTTGTTCAAAGCTCTCACATAAATAGCATCCACTCACCTTCACTCTTCTAAAAGGAAGTACAGATTCCTTGTTCAGGCCTGACCTTCAATCCCTGAGAATCAAGAGAAGGGCTAGAACCTCCTTACCTCACTTCTGTATTCATCTTTTGGTGATGTCCTGTGGTAAAACATCAGAAATGTTTATACTGGAGACCCCATGTGGTGTCATATTTATAGCATTAGCCTGGGATCAGGGTGACCCAGGTTCATATCATTTCTCAGTCCTGCAACTCACTAGATGACATTAGGTCAGTCTCTCTCCCTCCATCCTGTTTATTGGCTACTGCTTCTGGGGCCTTGGCATATGTGTCACATATGCGGATGGGGGGAAAAATGCAGGGCTGCTGTTTCCATTCTCTTCTCACTTCACAGGCAGAATCCCTCCCAGTTCTTCCACAAGCAATAGTTACCACCAAGAGCCAACATGTGGCAGAACGAAGACACTGTGGGGAGGGTCATCATGGAGCACCTCTCCTGGTATGACACCCCCCCCAGTGTCTTTGTTCTGCCACATGTAGGCTTTTGGTAGCACCTGGCCCTTGTTTCACCCGTCTGAGTGTGATAAGGGTGAGGGCCTTTTCCATCATGGCCCTGACCTGATGGAGGCTTTGTCTGAGGAAGACTCATACCCTGTGGGACCTGTATGCGTTCCATAGGGTGACAAGGCAGTCCACGAATGTAATTTTGGTGGACACTTCCACCAGCACTGTTGATTTTTATGCCAAAAGTGTTGCTAATTGTGTGTTGAGTTTTTAATTGGATTTTATTGAAATTATGGTTTTATTATTGTTATTGTGTTTTATGTTGTTAGCTACCCTGAGCCCCATTCTGGGGGAAGAGCAGGATAAAAATCTAATAAAATAAAAATAAACAAATAAATAAAATGATATTGAGCTCTTAAGGAGGATTGCTGCTAGAAATGGCACTACCTCTACCTGACTGTGGTAGCTGAAAATGGGTGGCTGCTTTGCTCTGCTTTTGTTTTTGTTGCTTGAAGGCTTCTTAGAGCTGTGTGCATTAGAGAGCCAGGGCTGCTCTAGCACCTGAGACACCGGGTTTCTAATTCTCACTGTGCCATGAAACTTGCTGGGTGACCTTGGGCCAGCCACAACATCACATGACTGTGATTACAAGGATAAAATGCGGAAAGGAGAACTATGTATGCTGCCCTGAGCTCCTTGGAGGAAGGTTGGGGTAAAAAATGTGGTAAATAATATTGATTACTTACTGCTGAAGGAGCTCCCGCTACTCGGCTAATTTCTCAGGAAACTTCCTTGGGCCAGGGCCTCCTTGAATCGTCAGGGCAGTTTTGCTTAACATGGTCCTTAGGGGTCAGTCTGAAATGCACTATTTTGGTGCCACATGAAGAAGATAGAGAGCATGAATATCCCTGTCCTTATTTTGAAAGAAAACATGGAAGTTTCCATATTTCCAGTTGAGATTGAGGAAAACCAATGAACTCTTACCACTGAGAACAGTGTTTTAAAATACTGTTTTGGTAAAAAGCATAATCTAAATATGGCCCATCTCTAAGGGCATCTAACTGGCAATATTGTATGATTCCAAAAATACATGTTGGGAAGGTTTCTCATGAACTTAATCTTGTCATCACCCAAATCCTGGCAAAATGTTCTTCTAAATTTTTAAACATGCTGAAGCAAGTAAAGAACCCATACCAGAGTTATTTTTCTGCACAAGTACAAAAAAGCTGGGCACAGAGGGAGGGAAAAGTATTGTTTTATATATTTATCAAACCTGTTGTTCAAAAGCACAGAGGTATACTTCACTGAACAAGACTGCCCCAGATTTTATTTCTCTTGGTGCAGCTGCTGAAAAAAAGGTTGGCCTCCCCACATTTGCCCTCTTGTATGGGAGGAAAGAACACCTGGCCTGCATTTTTTACCATTTTAAAACATGCCTGATATAGGTGCTTCCTGTCAAAAGTTCCCTTACAGGCAGATTGTGTCTGAGTCAGATGTGATAAAAGAGGAATTAGCTAAATGTTTAGTCTCTTCAAAGCCTTTTTCTAAAAGCAAATTTAATTTACTATAAGGGTGGGGATTTCAGCAAGCCTGTGAAGAAACCCTTCTAGTCAAATCCATGCTCAGTTGAGGCGCATAGTTCACAACACAGGAATTCAGCAAGACGTTTTCAGGCATGTCATGCCTTGCGTCATCTTTCCTCCAAAGGGGTAAGAGAAATGCAGTAAATTTCTTCCTTTTTCTGATGAAACCATCTTAGGTTCTATTAAAATGATACCTTAGACTTATGAGAGCTGCTGCTTTTGAGTTTCTTCCACATCACTAAGTCAGACACAAAATCTTCATATCCATGATTTAAGTAGCTGGTGTGGCTCTAAACCACAGTCACACAATGTGTTCTGGATTAGATGGCCATTGCCACCAGTTCAAAACAACATAAGTTGCCTGAACTGTGGGCACATGCTCAACTTGCTCCTGATTTTCTTGGGAGTTGATCCACAAGCATCGGAATCAGTCAGGGCATGGGTCTTCTACTCATCTGTCCTCCCTCTGCGTTTTCACAGTTGTAGAATCAGTTTAGAGTCAAGGGAGGATGCCACCATCATCAGTGATGATATCATGGCATCCCCCCCTTTTTTTTTTTGCACTTGCCTATGTTGATATACTGATATCATGGCTGCATTTTTTAAAAGAAGGTCAATAAAATATCAGTATCTTAATATACTGCTGTAATGATAGGTCAGGCAGGTTCTCTGATTTCCTAGCTTTCATTTGAAACAAGAAGTAATTCTCTAGGCCTTACCTTCATGGAGATGTGCCTTTTTTCTTATATCTCCACAAAGCAAGAGGCTAGAGACTTTTTTTTAAAAATGAAAGCTGTGAATTCAGAGAACCTGCTTGATCTGTCATTACAGCAGTATATTGTGATATCGATCTTTTAGTGCTATTAAAAAATATAACCACTTGTCTGCAGGGTGGGGGTGGAGGAGAGGGAATGGTTTGATGATGACCACAGAATACTGACAGAAATGTTATGCATGAGGAAGAAGGCGACTCAAAATCAGCTTCCAGAAAAAAGTTGGGATAAAAGTATCAAAAGAAACAGAAAATACCTGGAGAAACAAATGAACAAAAAACCCAACGTAAAAGTTAAAGGCACAAAAATGTGTCTGGAAATTGAGATAAACTGAAGCAGTATGTGACCAGAACCTATGAAAAAAAAAAACAAACACGTGGAAAAGCCTTATACAGAAGATTTACATGACACCTTAGCAGTGTGGGAACAATGATGCAGTAGGTTTTTCTGAATGCCAGAGTAACTTTGTAGAGAAAGTGATCTGCTCTGCTCTACTGCCTGGATTTCTGGAGCATTCTTAGAAGATCATAAGGTGTGGGTCATTCCATACCATGAACTCCAAAATAAATTAACCCCAGACTTTACTTGCAATTTGATATGCCATGACAGAGTACAGTCCTATAGTAAACGTTCTTCCATTTCACCTACTCAAGGGGGCAGAAGATCTCTGTCATTAGACAGATTATACAGTGAGAATGTAAGAATTGCCCGGCTAGATAAAACAAAAGATCCTTCCAGTCCAGCAGTTTATCCACAGTGCTGGCTTAATAATCCAAGAAACTGTCCAAGATCATGTCGATGATTTATATTCTGTTGTTTGTTCTCAGCATCTGGTACTCAAATGTATTACCTCTGAACTTGGAGATTCTAGCTGTTTATAGGCGCAGCTTCTGGTTATTGATAGACTGATCCTTCCTCTTTGGAAGCTGTATGAACAAGTAGCTGTCAGTACCACCTTGTGACAATTAATTCTTCTGTGAAGTATTTTGTGAAGGACTTCATTTGTATGAATTCTGAACCTACTGCATTCATTTCACTGGACGTCCCTATTCAAATGTTTTCCAAGAGAGAACAATTTCTCTGTACTGGCACTCTTCATCCTATTGAATTTCAACGTACTCATGGTATTAGAAGAAGCCATGATGGTAAAGTCAGAAAGGTTTCTTAGTGACCCAGTGGTAATGCTCTGTGACATTCTTTTGGATATGTAGATGACTGGAACTGTACACAATACTCTCTAAATATGTTTGTACCAAAGATTTATAGAATAATATATCTCATTCTTAACTTGGTCTCAGAGTGCTGATCAAAAAAATTCAGACACTGGGAACAGGTATAAAGAGATTTTTCTACAAACCTGTGGGAATCCCAAAACCAAAAAGGGGGGGACTTCCCCCACATGGAGAGTAAACTCAATCAAAATGATGCTGAATTGTGATCTTGTGACCATACATTGTGAGATCTCAGCAGCAACCTAGCCCGAAGTGGTTTGGAGCAGAGAGAGTGTACCACTGGCTTACTGGCCCTGGCGTGGGACTCCAGTCCTGTCAGGATACTATTGAAGCAGGGACAAATGTGTGTATTAGAGAGCAGAGTGGTATGGATCTTATACTGTGAATTTGGTTTGTGATCGTTGTTTTAATTGTTTAAGTATTAATGGACTATTTATGGTTTTAGTATTTATTCTTGGATTTGCCTCTGTGTTTTAATGTTGATGCATGGCATTTTGCCTCTTGTTTGCTGCCCTGAGCCCATGCTGGAAGGGCGGGATATAAATCAATCAATCAAATAAATAAATAAATAAAACATCTTAATCTAGTATCTAAAAGCCACAAGAGTAGGTACCAAGTGGACTTCCAGAAGAAGATATTCCACAGGTAGGGCAACGTGACTGAGAAAGCCCTGTCTCTGATTTCCACCCACTGTACTTCCATAAGTGGGAAGGCACAGAACATGTCCTGTGACTAAGGTCTTAACTGGCAGGCAGAAAGATACCAAAGATTCTCCTTTGTGTAGCTTGATCCAAAACTAATATGGGCTTTAACAGAAGGAAGCATCACTTTTGGGTTTTCCTGGAAATAAACAGGCAGGCAGCGCAAATCTTCTCTCTGAATCCAATCTCCAGCAGTAGTCTAGCTGCAGCATTTTGTATAATTAAAGCATCTGGACATTCTTCAGTGGCAACCCTATGCAGAGAGCATTACAGTAATCTAGTCTGGATGTGAATAGAGTATGGATCACTGGGACCAAGACCTATTTAAGGAATGGCTGCAGCTGGCAAAAGGCATGAGTGTACCATGGAGGAAATACGGGCTTCCCATCATAGACCAGGACCAATCTGCACCCCCAAGCAATGAGCTTGTTCTTTCAGGGGGAGTGGTACATCTTTCAGAGCAGACTGACTCTTTATTAATCTGTGGATTTGGATCTCTTACTATTATCCCCTGAATTTAGCTTGAATAAGCACTACTCCAAATACAGCTTCTTGGAGGAACTTCCTTTAATTGAGAAAACTTCCATTTATTCTTGTGGCATGTGTTTATACTACTTATGTATCCAGAAGAGGACCCAATCTTATATTCAACTAATGCTAAGTTTCCTTACAAGCCTGTGCTGGTGGGCTTTGTGAAATTACACAGTGCTTGCTGGCTTAAGCCTGGTTTACTTGCTGCTTGTTCCCCAAAAAAGCATCTAGCTCTTTTAAATGTTTAGCAAGCTAACCTTAAAAAAAATGCCTTCTAGCACTTTTTCTCTTGCATAAGTATGGCTGAGACCTGTACTTCCTCCTTTAGTTTCAGAGCTTTCTGCTAGATGTTGGTATTGGTTGAATCCATTAAGGATCAACACTGCTTCCTTTCTCAGCCACCTTTTCCAACAATGGAAAAGACGTGGCAGTTGCTAAGTGCTTCCAGGTCTGAATAACACAGTGGCCATGGTAATTCCAAACACAAGTATTAATTATCAGAAAGAATAGCTCATTTTGTCACATACTTGCTAAATATTTATTTATTTTTGTTAAAAATGCCATTCAGAATGGCTTACAGCTCTTAATTCAACAATAAAGCTAGCTGAAAGAATAGCTCAAGACAAAAGCTGAAACGTAGGATAAGGCAGCAGCAGAGCATGCTGATAAGCAGAAGTAGCAGTTCCTATTAGTCAGTGTTAAATTCGTGGGTAAACACGACTTGGCACCTACGAGATTGAAGTTTTGTCAGACAAACATGCCTGTGGAAGGAATTCCATATTAGCCACACCAAAGGTCCTCTCGGGCAGCTACTGATCTAACATCTGATAGTGGGGCCACCCTGAAATAGGTCTCACCTGGAGTTCTTAAGCAGATTTGTGTAAGGAGAGGCTTCCTTCAAGTATCCCAGCTCCAGACCATTATTGGCTTTATAGGTCAACACTTTGAAATTGTACCTGGAAACACACTGGGAGCTAATGAAGTTCTTTAAAGGTACCCCCACCCCCAGCATTTGTCCTTTGTTGGTCCTTCAGAGATGCATCGCCTGCCTGCCTGCCTACCTCTTGGTGCATTTTGCCTGTGCTCAGACACCTCAAAAATTAATTCAAATTCATCGCTCAGTTTCAATTCCCTGATGCCTTAATAAACCTTTAAATGAAGAATTAAGATAATAATACATCATTTCTGCTGCTCTACCAATAACTTTAACTATTGAAATGACAGTGCATCACTCAAACTGACATACTGTTAGTATCAACCATTAAAATATCTGTTAAATTAGTGTCTGACATGAGGTGCCACTGCCATTAAGGAGTATTTTATGTCTTTCTCGTCTCTCCTACCTTTGTTTCTTTTTCTGTCCAGCCCTTCCCTACTGTACACCCCTTATCCTATTTTGCTTTATTCTCCCCTTTCTTTTTCACTACTCTGAAGCAGAAAACCCTGGTCATGGGATCCAGGTCTGTTTTTCCCCCCCTTTATTGTCTGGGCTGCTTTCACCTGCTTCTTGGGCAGGTAGGATGTGGGCAGTTTTGGCTTAATAGAAAGAGAATGGTAGACAGTGGAGAACTATATCTGGTGCATCCTGGTTCTAAATAAGAGGAAGAGCAATAGGACAGGGCAGTGGATAGTCCTTCAGCACCTGGTGAATGGTTTTGCTAAGCAATAGCATAGAAGGAAGAAGCTGCTCCTGCAGAGCTTATAGGGAAGAGTAGGTTGTTCCTTGATCCCCACCTTGCTCCTAACCTGCTTGACCATACAGCACAGAGGTTTCTCTTCTGTTTTGTTCTGTCACTGTCTCTCAAAGGGGAAACTTCAGCTTAGAGAGGACATCATTTCTACATAATACTAAAATATGGCCTAATTTAAATGGGAAATCATAAATATTTCAGGGAATTTTTTTGAGAGCAGGTTGAACAAATAAAACGCTGTTCTTCTACCCCATGCCCAGCTTGGGAAGTGGGGCTAGAGGAGAAAGTCCAAGAAGGGTGAGTGTTCATGCAGAATGAACAGCATGCATTCTAGTGCTTGGTTCCAACAGTATGATTAACGCGCCCCCCCCCCCCCAGGTTATAACAAAGAGAATGGAATGGCTGCTTTACTGGGCAGTCAGTTTTAAATAGGCCCTTAAGCATCTCTTGAGAGAATGTAGTTAAGGGCTGGTCTTTTCCAGGAACTGTCCTTGTCCAAGAAAAAGAGACTAAAAGGACAACGTACTTGCCCCTACTTACCTTGGTTATCTCTTGAGTTAAAATGCCATATTTTTTATACATCCAATTGTTAATCTAGTTGATTACAAGTCAGATCAGGATATCCTTCAAAACTGGCTAATACAATATTTTTTTGTTACTGTCTCTTCTCTGCAGTTCTAGGGACAAAGGGTGTGTCTCCTTGCTCTCTAATATCCACTGCCTTGCATGCGGTAGGGAGTAGTAGGGATTCCAGCCTTCTGGTGGCACCTGGGGGATCCCCTGGAATTATGGCTCATCTCCAGGGTGCAGAGATCAGTCCCCCCCTTGGCAAAAATGGATGCTTTGTAGGGTGGATCCCTGACCTCCCCAGGCTCCACTGCCAAATCTCCAGGAGTTTCCCAACCTGAAGCTGACAGCCCTGGCTCCATCCCCTGCTGGTGGCCTGGGGGGACCTGGCAACTCTAGGGAGCAGACGTATTAGCTTAGTGGGATAACACCCACACTCCCTTTCTTCTTAGCACCCCATGGCATCAAAGCTGGCATCTGCCAGACTCAGTGTAGTTGTGGGCATACTGATCAATTGCAGTTGGCATATTAACAGCCATCTTTCTGACAGTCAGCTTGCTCTGGGGCTGCTATTGGTCCCTCATGGGCTTTGGCCATGCTTCCCTAGGACTTCTGGGTAGAAGCTAGCCACCGGACATGCTCCAGACCTGGTTCAAACCTTTTAAAAGCCTGATGGTGACCAAGGAAGGGCTCCAATAGCTCATACTCCTAGCTCAGAAGGGAGCAGAGCTAGGGCAGAGGAGGTGGAAAAGGTTGGTGCTCGATTTTTCTGTCTGAGGCTAAGGGAAGGTGGTTCAGCCAAATTGGACCCTGGAGCATGATAGGGATGACCCAAGACCCAGCATTATGTTTTGTTGCCTGAATGAAAGGTGACTCTATTCTCTTTGCACCACAACTGCTTTCTCTGTGGTAAATTTAGGGTAGATATTTATAGGTTTAAAAATATACTGCCGGGAAATAGTGCAGCTCACTGAAGTAGGAGGATGTATTTATCTTTCCTCAGTAAAACAATATGATACATGGAGGCCATTGTTATTTGTTAAAAAAACATGTTAATTTTGAGGAAAGTTTATATAGGTTGGTGAGTAGATCCTTGTTATACTGGTTGGTGTAAGAAAGTAAGATTGTTAAGGCTTATATAATTAGCAATGAAAGAGCTGACTTTCATGTAACAGTTCATTCCCCAAACTGTGTATTCCGGAGATATCCCACAGACGTCAAACAGGATTACTCCCTGCTTGCTCCGAAATTACCACTGTGCCACCAACTTTAGTGGGCCTAAAATAGCTTTCATGATTAAAATGGAGGCCTAATAGACCTCACACAGTGTAAAGATTTCAGTTAACACGTCAGAAGTGATGTACATAATGTTGCATGGAGGCACCACAGTGCGGCACAGAGCTAGGTATGCTTAAGCCCGTTGATTTTATTCTCTGTGTGGCTGCAGTGCTTCATTTTTAGTCCATGTGCTCTTTTTAAAAAAAGAAAGTGCAACAAAACCGTACATTTGTAAAAGAGACCAGTATCATTGCCTTTTTAGCCCAGGTTAGACATGGACACGTGGCGTAAACACAGAGCTGTCAGGGGAATTCAGATCATGACTGTGAAGCTGGGGATTCTGTGCTTTTTTAATGGTAAACTTCTGAGTAGAATATGCCATGTGGTATTTCCACATGTCCAAAACTGGTTCCGCATTGAACCAATTGGGATACATCTCAGACTATGCACAGGGCACTAACTATGTGCTTTAAACTGGTGACAAGATAATAGTTGATGGCAAATGTGTGTGTGTGGGGGGGAGTGTTCCTCAACTATCTAGGAGCTGCAATAGCTGTTTCACCATGTTTTCCTTAGTCCTTAACTCCTACTAAATACTGAAATCAGTGCACATTTTCCCCATTTCCCTAGTTCCTCTTTCCTCCCCTCCCTGTGTAATCCCTGGTATAAACTATTAAATCATAAACTTCTTTGAATAAGGACCAGTGTTTGTTCTTATTCTGTAAAACACAAAGCAGGTTGGTGATACTGTATAAATAAGAATAATGGTAGTAATGTGATTTGGGAGAAGGTTGCTCTGAAATCAACCGTGTGAACACAGCCAAGGCAGTCTTTTTGACCCACTGTATTTCTCTTGAAACTGATTTCAAGCTAGTTCACACCACCATGTTTTTCATCCCCGATAGCTTTTTCCTGATGAAAATGTGTTGCGAGAGCACTCTGCCCTGTGGTCAGTTCCTGGTTTATCACACCACTGCAGACAATTTTGAAACATTTTCAGTGGTGCACACTGAACCAGAAGTTAGTCTGTGGGAAGTATTTTGCAACCCTGGTATCAAACTCATGGTGTCTATGGATTTTTGCTATAGTTATTATAGTCCGTAAATAAAAGCCCCCCAGATGGTGGTATGAATTGACCCCCACTGGATTCCCACCACCCCCAATTAAGTGGGCAGTGAAATTGTAAACACTGGAGTCTGTCTAGCACTATCTGTTTAATGTGTCATCATGCCATTAACAAAGATTCCAATGAGCATTAAGATGTATAGTTAGGTTTGTAACCTGAGTAAACACATTGAATGTTTTCCTATGCAATGCGTGGTGTCTCTCAGCAGTCTTAATATGCATAAGTACTTCCACAGCTGCTCTGAAGAAACCTTATGCAGGCCATTTCTGGTGATGTCAGAGCATCTTGCTTAAAATGTATTTGTGCCGTATTATCGTGCACTGAAAATGACCAAAGGATAAATGGCATGCTAATTATTAACAGAGTTGCTATTTGAGAAAGCCTTTTTTGTGCATTCTTTTGGTAAACTTCAGTAAAACCTTCTATTGTGTGCTGCATTTATTTTTGACGGTATTACAGAGATCCAGTGAAGCTGTATAGATTATTTTACAAATCTGTCATCTTGAAATTTTCCTTTAAATGCATGTATAAGCAGGGTCATCTTTGATCTTTTTAGCAGCAATGTGTAAAACTGCCAATGAAGAAAAAAGATGACTGAGAACTGGCTAAGTTACTCTGCTGTAGTTGTATTTGGAAAAGTTCTTAAGAGAGTATTTCCTTTATCTTGCAAGAACCAAGTCATTTATTATGCTGAGTTACTAGAGAGTATTCTGAGTTATTGGAGAGTATAGCTTGAACTGCCATATTCTGCAAATCTCTTAATAATGTCAATTTTTCCAACCTCATACAATTAAGTGGTCAGTAAACCTGAGGCACAGCTCTGAGGGGGATCTGATCTGCACATCAAGCTATTGCACATGCAAGAGGTGATATTGCAATTCAAATTCTTGTAACGCCAATCAGTCATAACATAGGTGCTCTTTTTTGTGCACTAATCTTCAAGGGAGGTGAAGAATTTGTAAAAGTCCCATTTTCTCCCCTACCTGGAAAACCAATTTGAGGTGGGAAGGATGAGGTTGAAAAGTAAAGGCCTAGCAGGGAAACCGTTACACAGACCATATCCCTCAACTGGGGTGTCTCCCAGTTAAGAATCCAGCCTCCTACAGGTTACTTGCCTTGAGTGGAAAATTCCACGGAACTGGGGTAAGGGGAGAGTTGTGCAACGGCACATGATGAATACTTTGGCTCTCAGGCAGCAGTGTAAAAATAGGAGTTTGCTCAGTATATCTATTTGTTTGTGTTTGTTGTTCACTTAAAGTTGATGAAAGTTGAAGATGTGGTTCAAGATTTGCTGGGTGTTTTCATGAACTGAACTGATACTCTATCATCGACGGCTACTTTAAACAGCCAGTTAACTACACTTTTTCTCTTTGTTCTGTAGTGCATTTTTCTCGAGAGCCTGGCTGGCTAGAAGGAACACTGAATGGGAAGAGAGGACTCATTCCACAGAACTATGTCCAATTTCTTTAGTTCTCTGTGTTTAATGTACAAAAAGTGTACATGGTATCCATGGATTTTTGATACAGTTATTTCTCTTGGCTTAATTTTTTTTTATTAGTGAGGAATGTGGCAATGAGATAAATACCATCATCCGTGTAAAAACCTAACACTTTGCCAAATAGGAATTACACAGTTACGATTGATGCAATTTTATAAGGGTGGGAAGGGTGTGTAAAATTTTATAAATTTGTAAAGAATAATAGCTATCTATATATGTTTGCAAGACAGGCTGAATTTTAAAGCAAAGACTTGGCTGGTTTGTTAATCAGCCACCAGTTAAAACAGGATTGTAAAAATGTTTACTCTGTTCTTGTATTCTTAAAGCTTGAGATATTTGAAACTTTCTCTGGTTACAAAAAAAAGTCACTAAACTCCTGGGAAAGACCACTTATATTGACAATTCATTAACTATTTAAATGGTGTAATTGTTGTTATTTCAACAGGATTCCAGTGTTAATTGTCAGTTAATTCCCCTTATTTTGAAAGGGAGCTAGAAAAACTGTCATTCATTGAAACCCAGAGAGAGAGAGAGAGAGAGAGAGAGAGAGAGAGAGACTACTTTCAAATGTCTCTAGTGCACAAACAGGTGTACACAATTACATGGCTTCAGTAGTAATATATTTTAAAGACGTAGGTACACTGATGAGCTTCTTAGCTCCATAGATATTCTACTCAAAACTGAATGTAAACTAAAATAGTTTTAGTTGCTATTCATTTGATAACTACCTTTTGTGATGTGGAAAGTGTAATTTGTATCTTGCTATTCTGAAATTCAGTGTTACTTAAGCCCAGACTAGATGGGACATGTGGTTATGGATCTCTCCTGGCTTCTTGTTGTTTTAAAGAGTCAAAAGAATCCTCAGAAAGTGGCTAGTTTAAAGAGGGGAACTGGGGGTGGGGGGGAGAGAGATAGAAGCTGCCAAACACTTTTTCCTCCAGCTGTTTTTCTTGTCCAAAATTCTCCCTTCCCACCCTGCCCTGGATAGCCCAGCCAAGCCCGATCTCGTCAGATCTCAGAAGCTGACCAGGGCCGACCCTGGCAAGTACTTGGAGGGGAGACCTTCAGAAAATACCTGGACCAGGATGCAGAGGCAGGTAATATCAATGCCACCTCTTTAAAATGTCCTAGCCCCACTAGGGGTTGCCAAGAAGTCACCATGACTTCCAGGCTCACAAGCGCGCGCACACAGACACACACAAGACAAAACTCTCCCTTCCCAAGCTGCTTTGCATGCATAAGGTGCCTCAGTACCCTCAGGACATGGGAAAGTAGGTAGATATTCAGGAAGACAGCCTGGTTGGAAGAATTAAGCAGACTCCCTCCCTCCCTCCCTCCGCTCCTCAGTAGCTTCCCACCCACCCCCTTCCTCTGCGTAAACTTGCCACCTCTTTTTAAATCAAAGATACCACATCTAGTTTGGTTCTTGGTTTCTCTCTAACATTCTGCATAATCAGGGATAAGCTTAGTTACTACTTATTTGTAACTGTCAGCGGAATGGAAAGTTTAAACTCACAGCAGTATTGTGAGGAAAAGTAAGAAAAACACCATTTTGCCACAGTACCCTTTTGTGATACTATTTTTCACACTTAACATTTATATGTTTTGGTTGGTATCACCATAGTCATTTAAATACAACACTCTTCTTCTTTTTTTTAAAGGACTTGTTTAAAATTGTGCCTCCACTTTTATGTTAAGGACAATGGGACAGCTTAAGCAGTGACTTCTACTAAGGGTACCCACAGGTTCATGGCTTGTTTATGTGATGACTTTCAGCCCAGGTGGGCAGGCATCTGCCACGGTGAGTTTTGATGGTGCTGCTCATGTAGTCTCTCTCCCCCTCCTCACGCACACGCATGCACACACACACACATCACCGTCTGTTAAGGAGTGTGTGTGGCAGCCATCTGCCATTTTTTCAGTGGGATTTGGGGCTCCTGCTAGGACAGAGATGCTGCATATTGCCCTTTCTGGAGCTTCTCACAGGCTTCAAATGAATAGTATTGCAATCCGTATCTTTCTTTCTAAAAACTCTGGGTGGCAGAACATTATGAGACCCGTTTTGTGGGATTTGAACCCACATTCCCACAACTTTGTGTGTCCAAAATTGTCTGGATATCTTACAGGTTTGTCTCCTAAAATTTGTTTATTCGCTTTATTAAATAATCTGTTAGCAAAACTTTTCTCCTGTGAGGGAGAAATCTTCTTTGTGTCTGCATGCACTATTAAATAAATATTCAGTGTCCATTCTGAATACCTAAGATCTCCACTAAGGCTGAGTATTAAAAAAGAACAAAAAAGAAGAATCTTGTCTGAGTACTCCAAAAATTGATTGAAAAACAACACACAGTTACTATACTTTTAGATTATTTTCTTTAATGAGGAGGTTTCACTGACAACCATTGCCTGTTCTTTTGCCCAGAACTATAAGGCCCTTGGAGTGTGCACAAATTATTTCCAGATGGCGCAGTTGTGATCCAATGTACTGCTGCTTCTCTTGTCCAACTGGAACTTTCCCAGGCAGTAGGGCTTTAATATAGTTCATTGTATCTGAGCCTATAATCTTTGCCAGATAGCTTTAAGGTGATTCTGCTTGGGAGATGATCAAGCGGTTTAGAGATGTGACCAAAAACAGTGGAGATGCCTATGGAGTTGTGTAACAGAGATCAGGTTTCATTTCTTTTCTAAGTATTATGTGGGAAATGGGCACCTAAATAACAGAGATAACAATTGCTATTGAGAACTTCTCCTTTATATCTGCCACATGAATGAAAGAGTGCCATTCAGTCTTGGATAGAAAAGTACATGCTCCAAGGTGGGAACTGCTGCCCCATTTACGAGAGTGGCAGGAGAGCAGCTTGTCCTAGCCCCACTAGGGAAACACTGCCATGGGGGAACAGCTATACTCTGCAATCTGAGACATTTTTAGAGCTACAAAATAGATCAGTGGGGAGACACACCATGCATGGCCAAAGGGGAGGACTCTCACTTCTCAGTTCCTTTTCATCCACCACACGGCAGACATCTCTGGGAACTTCATTGTCTTTTTTTTGCTTCATAGTGCTACTAGTTCTTGTAAGTTAAACATTAAGAGTTTGTTTCTTCTTCTGGGCCCTGGGCCCTCTTTTCTTCCTTTGCCCATGTCAAAGACTACATCCTTTAAAAAGTGTTGTGACTGTGAGGGAAAGCTACCATCAACAGACAGCTGCAACTGCTGCCTCCTATGCTTTGCAGGCATAGGAGGGCTGCGGTGGCTCAGAGGTTAAGATGGCGAGCTGCAGACCGGAAGGTCTGTAGTTCGGCAGTTTGAGACCCTAGTGCCACATGACGGAGTGAGCTCCCGTCTCTGGCTCCAGCTCCTACCAACCTAGCAGTTCGAAAGCAAGAAATTGCAAGTAGATAAATAGGTACTACTTCGGTGGGAAGGTAACAGCCTTCTGTGTGCTTCAGCATTTAGTCATGCCGGCCACATGACCACATAAACATCTTTGGACAGCACTGGCTCTTTGGCTTGGAATCAGGGATGAGCACCGCCCTCTAGAGTTGGATTCGACTAGCTTTCGAGCAAGGGAAACCTTTACCTTTTATGCTTTGGAGATTCTCATAACATCAATGCTTGTAAGCACTGCCTAAACGTTACAAGGCAAGCCAAATGAAATAGGCAGTCTTACCTCCGTGTCCTCCTCTGGGAGGAGAGCAATGTCAGCAACCTCGAGCACCATCTTAATCCTGTCCAACTCTCCTTTTACCTGAATTACCTCGGACCAGCTTGAGTGAAGACCACAATCCAGAAACCCTTCCAAACTGCCTGATGTGTAGATTGTTGTGCTGCATTTTGTCCCTGCCCCCTCCATTTGTTCTGCCTCAGCCAGTGCAAGCACAGTGCAAATTCTTATATTTGCAAATTGCTGTTAATTATTAAGCTTATCACATTAACAGTGGAATAGTCCTTCAGAGACAAGTGGAATAGTTTAATAAGAGCATGTAAAGCTTCACAGCTTTTGTTTTTGTTTTTAAACAAAGTTTAGGATGGATTTCACAACACTGTTTAACTCTCAGTGCACTGGGAGATGGCTCATGATGCCTTTTATTTCATTTCCATCAAGCTCTGCATAAGCATTTCTCTGCATCATCACTGTGTTATGCTAGGTAACCCTACAGTGTTCATCTGCTTTTGTGCCATAAATGACTCCTGCCCCCAAATCCATAGTGAGAAATATGTCATTTTCTGCATGGAAAAACTTGTCAGATCAAGTTTATCTTGGGAAGCTTAAGCCATCTGGTGCTAAACTAAAGCTGCAATCCTCAGCATTACTTTATTTGATATGTCCTATAGAAATCCATGGGACTTACTTCCAAGCAAACATTAGAACTGGTGGGCAAGCAAATTACAAAGGACTGAAGTGATGTTTTCTGCCATTCTGTACTGCAAGGAAGTGCCCTGCATAGTGGAAACTAGATGCAGCAACTTGTGAATTGCCCTACTTACTGCGAAGTCTGAAACTCAGAAATGTTGAGTATATACCAGTTACATAAAACTAGCTCATGTACTGAATGCATTTCACTCAAAGGCTTCTTTCCAAAGAAACAGATGGATCAGCAAATTGTTGAGATCAAAGTGCAAAGAATACCTGGAATCACACCATTTTAATTCATGTATATTTGTACAACTTATAAAAATTATGTTCTTAAAGACATTAACATAAAGGCCAAACAGTAATTTTCTATTTATTCAAAAAAGTTTAAACATACAGAAGCAAGCCCCTAATTATTAATGCATCATTATGCATAGATTTTGCTGTTTTACACCATAGTGCTGGCTGCTTTTTATTTTTCATCCAGTAATATATAATTAGTACATACCCCCCCCCGGAACTCCTTCCGCACAAGCCCGTCTGTGTGCTGAGTTCCCAGTGGCATGTGCTCTTCAACTCCATGAACTCTGAAACATTATTCTGAGCATCCTGGCATTGTAACTGCTGCCTATCAGGTGGTTCATCTGCCAGGTAAAATTGCACTTCCCCTTTGCTCTCCCCACTTCTCGCATTCTCTCTCTCTCTCTCTCTCTAAGTCACATCTTTAATAGACAATTAAAAGTGCATTAAATGTAGAATGGTTTAATTCATAAATGTTTTTTTTAAAAGTCAGTGAAAATACCACCCTGTGAATTAGATTTTTGCATTATTGATTATAAAGTATATTTTATTAAGATTTTGATATTGCAAGCTTTTAGTCCTTTTCTGTTTTGTTCTGTGCAACAAAAAGGTTACACACTGCAATGCAATATTATTCTTGAGATACCCACTGCAGCAAATTAAAACTATTTTACATTTTTACTTATGAGTACAATGTTCTTGCTGTATATCTTCAGTCATTGCCACAAAATCATCACACTCAATCAACACAATTTACGATTTGAAAGAAAATGACATTTTGAAGTTTAGTTTATCTTATTTTGCAGGAGACAGATGCCTAAGTACAATTTACTCCTGATATTTTCCATTTTTTATTTAAATGTTTTAATGATTTTCTAAGCAATAATCAATGTTTTCATAAACAGGTGATTAAAGTAAAGGATTTATTATAATCTGTTTACAATTATTTGCAAAGACAGACATATATTTTGCATAAAGATATAAATTGTTTTAAAAACTAATTTAGTGTTTTAATTATATGACATTTCTGTGAATTATGAATTGTACCAAACCAAGATTAAATGCAATTAGGTACAAAAATTAAGAGCAAACAGACAACAATGTGAATTGGGACAACCATCTAACAGTGGATCTTTTTTTAAAAAAAGAATATGGCTTTAGTATTTTAATCAGGCAAAGTTACTTAGAGATAGAAAATAGTAACTTTGTTAATAAAAAAGCAGCAGCATACTGCATTCACCACAAACCTGGATAATCTAAAATTCCAATTTCAGTGTGGGTTTTTTTAAAAAAACAGTAAATGAAAGGAAGATTTGTGAAAATTATAAACACCCAGTCTGCATGCTGTGTATTTTTAATCACTTTAGAACTGTGGCTTTCATATTGCTGTGCAGATCAAAGGAGCTGATTTGTGAATTAGCATTCTAAAACTAAATAATGTATGCATGTCTTATTTTGTATATTGATCTTTTCCCAGTGTAGCCTTATGCAGATTTCCCATTCAGTTAGGCATGGAATTCAAAAAAGAAAAGTGATGAAGTTTGCATCTTGTTTCTTAGATGCCAAAACATTTCACCTTTCTGAATATATGTTTCATTCTGGGGAAATGAAGATGGAATCCAGTGAATCACACAACTAGTTCAAGAGCCTAGGAGACTCTGGCTTCTATTTCTTGAAAAGGGACTCCCCCTCTTGTATGGCAAATCACTTTGGAAAGTACAGGTATTCTAACTGCAGTTTGTGATACCCTTCAGTGGAAAAATCAAATTTAAGCTTTGGGCATATCTGATAAAGTTTTTGGGATCCCAGTTTAAGACTTTTTCCTAGTTGCAGCTCAACTGTAAACTTCTGCCTAGACACAGGCTAACAGAAGGGATAACTGACAATTTTTCCCCTTTAAATTGTGAATTTGTAATATAAATTCTTAGTGATCACTGGAAGAGCATTTGTGGTTTATGATCCAAAATGTAAAGTATTCCTAAAATACGATGATGACTCCCTGTCCCACAAGATCAGTCTTCATAATCTCAGCCCATAAAATGTCTTTCTAAAAACAGCCAAATCAGTAGTATTAGAAAAAAAATCATGTCAATGGTTTGTTAGTTCTAGTTTTAGGGCCAGCTTCTAAATGTGTTAAAGAATTACTATTACTTGCCTTTATTGAGGTGGCAGTTCTAAATGCAATTACATGTAGGTAAATTGTACTAAAATCCATGAGATAGAAATGTAAATAAACTGGTTTTGTACTCGGGTGTAAAACCCTATCCAAATCTGTCAACAGCACACACACCCAATCGCATATGCAAGTCCAAATCTACCTAGAACATGTGATAAAATATTATCTTTTCCTAGAAGAACATAATTTTTCATATTAGGATTTATTATCTCTGTTTTTGTAATTTACATACATTCCAGATTGAAAAAGCAAGGGATGGTATATATATATATTTATCTCTTTGGACACAATCTAGCATAGCAGTAGGTGCCAAAAAATGCCCACTGAAAACAAAGGGCTAGATTTGCCTGTGCACAGCCTATGGCCTTTAAGTAAATGAGAGCAGCAGGCATAACCTCACTTCATCTGGGAACTGGCAAGTCTTTCAGGAGACTCTGGGCACAGCCCATGAAGCTGTCTTGCCAAAAGCACTTTTAAAATGACAGAAGGCCAGAACTCTTACACCGCTGTGTTCATGTTAGGGTTGCCAGCTCCAGGTTGGGAAATACCCAGAGATTTTGGGGGTGGAGTCTGAGGAGAGTGGGGTTTGGGGAGGGATTTCAATAGGGTATAATGCCATAGAGTTCACCTTCTAAAGTGGCCATTTTTTCCAGGGGAACTGATTTCTTCTGTCACCTGGAGATCAGTTGTAATAGCAGGAGATCTCCAGCTACCACCTGGAGGTTGGCAACCCTAGCTCACATGAATGGGGCTGGTGCAGGACATCTTGAAGGATTGTGCCCTTTGGAGTTTATCTTGGTAGATGAAATGTGCATTTATCTGCAAAGCTAGCTAGAGGCACAAAGCACAACCTAGCATGCTCAAACTGTGGAAAAGCAGCAGACAAATGCTGAGGAAAAGGGAGGTACATGGATGAAAACATATAGAAAAGAATGCAAAAATATAACTGAAAATGGTTATGGGTGGTTATTTACAACGGACACTGTCAGATGGGAAATTAGATATGATGCTAAAAGGCACAGCTTTCCCTTTCTTAAATACACTGTAAACGGTTCATTATGCATGCAGAACGATTCACTTTACAAAAAAAAATTACCTTGTGTTTAGACAAAAAAGAGTAATTAAATAGTCTCCAGCAAAATAGAATTCTTCCAAAAATACTTTCCCATTCATCCTATTAACCATTAAAGATTTTTAGGTCTCATTTACAAAAGTTCCTTATACCATTTTTTTCAGGTCCTTCAATTTATACATACAGCAATGTACAGTACAGCAAAAGACTGCGAAAAATTATTGGTAAAGCCAGCACAATAGATACCATAAACTGAAACAGAGGCATTTGTTTTAACATCTTATCCTTTTCAAGTTAAATAATAAATGAACACTTAACACAGTGTAGATCATCTTATGATGGATAATATGGGATAACAAATGCCACAGGTGGAGATACCAAGATTATTCCACACCAAATGCTTCATTATTTATTTTACACATCCAGGGTTGTTGTTTTGTCTCTCTCTCTGTGTATGTGTGTATATAGTACAAGAATTAATGCCCCATATTGACTATGTTTTATGTGCAAACCAATGGTAAGCTTTTAAAAGTTCATCTTAGTCCTTGAACCCTTTTGAAACAAGCAAATACCAGAAACTACATGGCATATTTAAAATGTTCATCTCTTAAAATATCAAAATCAAAGAGTTATTTGACTAGATATGGCTTTTCATCCAGAGGAACAGGAACATATTTTTTTCCTAAATGTTGGTGTATTGGGAGTATGGTAACAGTTCTTTAACCATCTTAATGACTTCATCAAGTTCACATAATCTTCTTTCCAGCCTCCAAACCTTTCCTGTGGGTTTTTTTTTTTAGACTAGTCAGACTTTTGAACAATTTTTGTACAGCATATTTTAAATGTGGTTTCTTGGGTCCTTCGTGGGTGTAGAATAGCACAGGGAAACTTAAGGCAAAGTTTTCTTTTTCCATTAAGACATCTGTCACTTCCTGTGGAAGTATAGGGGCTTGGCATTTCCAGATTCCACCTTGGGCAACTGATCGCTGATGATTTCTACCAGCATAGCTGGAAACTCCACTTTCAGAGCTTGGGACTCTCGGAAGGTGTAGAAACAGAATTCCAACAAATCGCTAACAAGCTGAAAAGGAACAGGAGAAAAGGTCAGGAAATGTGGGCATGAAAAATGGACGTGGAAAAGTTTTATATCACACAAAGTATAAACAGCATAATAAAGTCCCTTAAGGCTAAAGCAGATATGATGCAAGGTATCAGTGAGATGATCTTCTGAAACTTTTAATATCGGCCATGGGAGAGCTTTCCTGGTTTTCCAAACTCCCAAATCTGCAATTAGTGCTGGGAGGGGGGAGCCTCAGGCACCTGTTTTTTTCCCCTCATGGAGCTAATAGCAGCTTGTGAGAGACACAATATCTGAAAAATGGCTAGACCATCTTCTTCAAATGCTGTGTCCACAATCCATTCTGGGCTGTGGCCATTTTACATTAAAAATAAAACAGGAAAGCTGCAGATTTCTCATGTTATGTCTGAGTTCTAGTAACATGTTTCTTCCAAGGTGGAAGTACTAATAAAATGGCTCCAATCCAGAAAAAGTGGTTGTAGGACATCCCACTGACCAATGAACTGTAAGGATTGATTTCTCTGGAATAAGGAATGTTTTGATCAGCAGAAATGAAACAAATGGAATCTTCAAATGCAATAGAACTTGTATTATAACAGACTCTAGTAGGTCATTTAGAAGAAGAAGAAGAGATTGGATTTATACCCCACCCTTCACTACCCAAAGGTGTCTCAGAGCAGCTTACAAACTCCCTTCCCCTACCCACAACAGACTCCGTGTGAGGTAGATGGGGCTGAGAGAGCTCTGACAGAAACTGTTCTTTTTCAAGAACAGCTGTGCCAGAACTATGGCTTGCCCAAGGTCATCCAGCCAAGTGCATGTGGAGGAGTGGGGAATCAAACCCAGTTCTCCCAAATTAAAGTCTGTGCACTTAACCACTACACCAAACTGGCTCTCCAATTTAGACTTAATTGTCGTAAAACTATACCTTTTACATTTATTGGGCTACTTACAGCATGGTGTCTACATAAAAATTATTTCCTTGGTATTTATCTGCCCCTGGTTTGGCAAAATAAATCTCCATAAACAGCTTGTTTCTGCTCATTTTCTGATTACTTGGAAAACAAATCCAGAATGTAATAGCAGCTTCAAATAAAATGCCTGCCCTGCTAACCACTTTCTACTACCTGCACTGGAGTCTTGTGGGGTTTTTTAACCAACCCCCCCAAAAAAAAACTAAGGCCACCTTTGCCTTGAAAAGATCTCTTAAAATTCTTCACTACTGAATGTCATATTGTAGATGTAAAAAGAAATGGCTTACATCAGAGTTATTTATAATGGGGAGACATTCAGTATACTGCTGAAGCTGGAGATAACAAAATGGAATTTTCATATAAAAATTCAACTACTTTTTGATCACAAAACAGCTTCCAGCAAAACCAACGTTTCATATAGAGGTCACTGTCAAATAAGGTCATCAAAAAACTGGGGTGAAACATCAATATCATTCCTGGTAGTGAACTGATTTTTTAAAAATATTACAGCCTTTTGCATAACCTAAATCAGGGGTGTCAAACATCTGGCCCCTGCAAGGCCCAATCTGGCCCAAGAGCAACTAGCTGTGTGCTGCTTCCTACTTCTAACATTGCAGCTCCTTTTGGCCAGTGTCAACTCTTTCCTTCTTCACAGGCGAGAAAGAAAGCCTTCCCTCGATTGGTTGAGTGCTCCTCCCGTCCTCCTCTGGGGAGGGAGGAGGAGGGAAAGAGCCAGAGAGGGGGGATAAAATGGGACTTTTAAGAAGAATAGCAACATTTTATCCAGGTATAAGCTTTTGTATGCAAGCACACTCTTTCTTCTTCAGAGACAGAGAGGGAGGGAAACAGCTAGAGAGAAAACGCTAGAAAGTGTGTGTGTGTGTGTGTGTGTGTGTGTGTGTGAGAGAGAGAGAGAGAGGGGGGGGAGAGTTTCTTGTGTTTTAAGAGAGAGAGAGAGAGAGAGAGAGAGTTTCTTGTGTTTTAAGACCAAAAACATTTTATTCCACGTGAGGGAGAGGGGGAGAGAGTCCTGTGTTTAAGATAAAAAATGTTTTATTCTAGGTATAAGCTTTTGTGGGCAAGCACACTTCTTCGGGGGGGGGAGACCAGAGTGAGGACACCGGGGGGGGGAGTTCCATGACACTTAGAGAGGTCCCCCTTTAACATATTTTGGGGGGAGAAACCTAACAGCACAGCTTGCATTCCTTATTAGTGAAAGGGATGAGTAACAATATTTGTGGCAGGGCGTGAGCTTTCATGAATCAGTGCTCACTTCTTCAGATACAGCTTGAATGTGAGTCCATCTGTCCTCATATCTTGGAGAGTGAAGTGATTTCAGATGCCAGATAACAATAGCAGGCATTTGTAATGAGAGAAGAAACCTAGATCTCAGTTCAGTCCAGGAGATTGCATCGTCTTGAGCTTCATTATCACTTGCAATTCAGCAGTCTCTCTAATCTCCCTTTGAAATTCCTTTCTAAGAGAACTGCTACTCTTAGGTCAGCAACTGAATAACCTGCAAGGTTAAAATGTTCCCCCACTGGTTTTTTAACGTTATGGTTTCTAATAGTAACAGAAACAGTAAGAGTCCAAAGCACCTTTAAAGACTAACAAAATTATGGTACAATGAGTGCTTTTGTGAGTCACTACTCACTTCTTCATACTTATTTCCATTCTTTGAGTCATCCTGTACCAAATTGAGACCTAGGTTTCCTGTCTCATTACTAGTGCTGATATCTCCATGCCTCTGTATATCACACCAATGCTGACATGTCAATGCTGATATGTCCACCCATCTGCATATCACACTTTAATCCAATCGTGCCTGCTATTGCCATTCGGCATTTGAAATCATCTTTATAAAGTTTATATCTCTGGTACCTTGTGTTACATTTTATGGCACACATGGCCTGGCCCAACAAAGTGACATTCATGTCAGATCCAGCCCTCGTAACAAATGAGTTCAACATCTCTGACATAAGTGCTTGGGAAATGAACACATGAACACATGAAGCTGCCTTATACTGAATCAGACCCCTGATCCATCAAGGTCAGTATTGTCCGCTCAGACTGGCAGCAGCTCTCCAGGGCCTCAGGTGAAGGTCCCCCACATTGCCTACTGCCTGGTCCCTCCAACTGGAGATGTTGGGGACTGAAGCCTGGACCCTATGCATGCCAAGCAGAGGCTCCCCCACTGAGCCTGCTTCTACCTCAAATGAAAAATAAGCATATCCTATAACTTCTTCAAAATCTTTCTTTTTAAAAAACATCTTATATCACCTTTCCATCCAATCAGGATCTCTAAGATGGCAAACATGAAAACACTGAACATCTGAACAATTAAAAACAACATTTAAAATGATAAAGTATTTCAATATAAACATACAGCATCAGAACTAGAGAAGCAAATGCTCCATACTGAGGTATGCCAAACAAAACAAAAAGTCTTTATCCACTGGCTGTAGACACCAATAGAAGGAGGCAGATGAATCTCCCTGGGGATGGAGTTCCAAAGTTTTGGTGCCATGATGGAGAGGGCCCTTTCTTGGGTCATCATCCATCTAGCTGAAGACGGGGGAGGCGGGAATCAAAGCAGGGCCTCCAAAGATGATCAGAATGAACAGGTATGTTCACATGGGAGATGGTGGTCCTTAAGTTATGTTGGCCTCAAGCCACATAGGACTCTAAAGGTCAATACCAGCACCTTGAATTCAGCCTGGAAAGAAACTGGATGCCAGTGTAGCTGGAACAAGACTGGAGTGATATGGTCCCTATGACCCATTTCAGTCAACACTCTGGCTGCAGCATTCTGTACCAACTCTAGCTTCTGAATAGTGTTGAAGGGCAGCCTCACATAGAACACATTGCAGTAATCAAATCTAGATGTTACTATGGCATGCACCATAGTGGCACAATCTTTTCTGCCCAGGAAGGATGGCAGCTGGTTCACCAGCCAAAGCTGGTGATAGGAACCCCTGGCCACCACTGTCATCTGCCTATACAACAGGAGCACCCCCAAGTTGCAAGCCTGGGCCTTTAGGAGGAGTGCAACCCTATCCAGAACATCTACCAGTAGCACCTCCATTTTGACAGGAATAAGTCTTTAAAATCTTCTGAAATATTATATACATGGATCATATCCTGTCCTTATATATATTTGAATTTTGGTTCCACAACATTCTATGCTTGCCATAATTGATTCGGCTCAAGAACTGGCAGTCAGAAGACACTGGCCAGGGCTGACTGGCTGCTTCGTAAAGTCCCGCCCATGTCAGCCCCGGTCAGTGTTTTCAGCTCAGTCTGCTCCAGTCCTCTGACAGGAGAGGACCATCTGGAGTGTGAGCGCAGGGACAGGCCCTCAAGGCTGAGGCAAGTGAGAGAAGCCCTTTTCCGCCCCCCACATGCCATCCCCTGGGCCTTCTATGGGGGCACTAGGCCCAGAGAAGGCCTTTTCCATCCCCCACACGCCATCCCCTGGGCTTTCTATGGGGGCAGTAGGCCCAGAGAAGCCATTTTCTGTCCCCCACACATCATCCTCTGGGCCTTCTATGGGGGCAGTAGGCCCAGAGAAGGCCTTTTCCCCCACACACTGCCTACTGCCCCCATAGAAGGCCCAGGGGATGGTGTGTGCGGGACAGAAAAGGCCTTCTTTGGGCCCAGAGAAGCGCTTTTCTGCCCCTCTTCCCTTCCTTTCCCCCTTTTCCTTTCTTCCTCTCTCCTTTCTTTCACTCTTCCCCCTATTCATTCATTCGTTCCTTCCTTCCTTTCTCCAACCCTCTCTCCCTCCCACCTCCCTCCCTTCCTTTCTAGGGCCCGTTGTCTTCCACCACAACGGGCTTTGCTCCCTAGTTATCCATAAATACAAGTCTGGAGGGATATTATATCCTTAAGAATGTTCTTTTCTAAAACAAATATACTAATATATGTAAAGGAAAATAAAACTACTAAATATGCAGTAACCACATAATTTCCACAGCCATAAGGAACCTGCATCAAAAAGGAGCATCTCTTCCATGGAACTCTTGAAGGCTGGGGCTGAAAAGGCTGATGAGTACAGCACATACCCCGCAGAATATAAAGCCAAGAGATGTATGTCAGTTGCATTTTCTCACAAAGTTGGCACAGCTCTTTAACATTTATCTTAAATATTTCAACTGCATTTTTAATGTATCAGAAGCCGCAACTTTCCCCATGGAAATACTCATAAATGGAAGCTGACTAATATATTTTATGCAACTTTCTGGAAAGATAAAGCTTATCAACAGACAGTGTGGCAGCAACACTGACAAGTAAAGAGTGCCACACAAAATGGTGAGAAGTACCTCTCATCTGGTGCACCTGCAGGCTCTTTTTTTTTAAACTCCCATAGGAGATTTTGTATATATATTTTTCCCTAGGAACTGAATAGATTGAAATCTTCCTTTTGCTCAACATCTTGCTTCATGGACAGCCTGTTTCTCAATAGCTCCTTCTGCTGCTGCTGCTGCTTCTGAATAAGCAAGGCAGAAAGCAGCCCAGGGACAAAGTTGCAAGAAAGAAAAGGTCTGTCCGCAGAATCTCAAGATTGCACAAAAGAGTGTCTGTGATCCAGAAGGGTACAGCAAATGGCCAGCTATGCAACAGCCAAGCTTTGCAAGCGCGAAAGACATGCATTTTCTCACTCCACAACAAATGGTGGGGAAAGCCCTGGCTGTGCCTCTGGTTTGGATGGCCATGCTGGATTGTCCAGGAAAAATACACACATTAGATTTTGAATGTATTACAATATCGTAGTGTGTAGTAAATATATACACTAAAAAGTGTTCTTGATTCTTCAGAGAAGCACAGTGTCTATCAAAGAGTTCACAATTCAAGTGGGATTCATTTTATTCCCCCAAGCATATCAGAAAAAGAGGTGTCCAAAGTCACTTAATTTTTAGTTCTCTTAGGGTAGACTGGTGCAGACTCCAGTTCACATATTCTGCCCTATGTCAAACCAAAAGTATTCCAGATGACCAAATCCAGTACCATTCCATGGGAATAACAGGCCTATGACAAACTGGCCTTAAAGATGCATCAGTTAGGATATTTTGTGTCCAGACACAGCACACATACACGCACACATCCCTAATAGAATGTGACTGGGAAGAAAACACAGGAGAATGTTCTGGAAAGATGATGTCCTGAAGGGCTAAAGTTTCCATGCAGGGCCAACAGCTAATTTTCTATTGGTGGGAAGAGCCACTTAAGTTAAAGAAAGGTTTCAAGGCTGCTGAAGCTGGAGGAAAGCTTCAAACTCTGTTTATGAATTTTCTTAGGTTCTTGTGCAAAAGTAAAATATGCATTTAACAAATGACTAAATGCAGATTTGCCACAGATTCATATTAGATGTGTGTAAATACACAGCTGTTGCAATTAAACATTGTTTGTTTTTAATGAATATTGAAGAGTAATGACTTTTTTTGTTATATTGCTGTTTTTTTCTGGTTGAACAGCCTATTGGCTTTAAGACCTAGATGGGAAATGGGAAATATATCTGATTTCCATGTTCTCTTCAACAAGGGTATTCTTTTTTTCCCTTTTTTTTAAGACAGCAGCCAAATTGTGTACCCCTGCCTTGGACTATAGAATGACAAGCCATGAAGCCAAGTAAAAGTGATGACTGATGCCTCTTATTGGCTGCCAAGCATCAACTCAGATCCTCAGAATGGTTCCAGGTGTTCATTCAACTTTTTTTTAAAAAAAGAATTAGGCCCACATACATCATGACTCATATTTGAAATCACAGTTCAATCAACAACATACAGGAAATTAAAAAAGTACATCCAATACTCGTTAGGTAACTCATGCTATATCACATGTTGACACTCTAAAGATATAAGGATTTCTTCACTGAGATTTACCCATTCATGTGGGCTGTAAAACAGCATGTGTGTTACTTGAATGGGACTAGAGATAAAGGCTTTTGATGACCTTTTAAAAAGCAAAAGATGCTGTTTGCTGAACAGACTAGAAAGGCTAGATTTAATCCAATATCAAATATAGGTAATTTAAAAAAATTGTATGACTTTTTATTATAATTTCCTCTTAAACCAGCTCTCTAAACTACTGATTTTTATTAAAACCTACATCCCAGGATCTACATGAAGACATAGAACAATTTAATGCCACCAGGCAAAAAACTGGCAGAGGATGATAATTTGACATATATAAATGTAATCTTGAGTAAAGGAATGAAAAATAATAGGCCCAGGGAGAATATGGGGGCAATGCCCCCTGAAAAATATTCCAGAACCTGCCCCCCACCCGCCCCTGTTGTGGAGACCAATAAATTTTTGTCCAGATTTCCTGGGAAGAAATGGAGGCAGCAGCTCTGGGACAGAGTTGGTTAAACTCTTCCTGATCAAATTCATTCTCATCTGCTCAGTCACCTAATCTTTTCCTCCTGGGCTTCTCTTACCTTCTCTCCTGTTCAATGTCCACAGTGAAAAATGAGAACATTGGGTAGAAAACTGGAATGAGATTTATAGTTATTTGGGGGTTGCTTCCTCTGACTAGAACTTTAAAAAGTGCTCATTTAAGGCATGTGTATTTAGGAAATAAAGGAAAAAAATAATAATTTTGTATGATTTGATTATTTAAAGATGATAGAGCATAATATGTCTTGTTGGTTTTTAGCAATCACCAAGGTTACCTAATAACGAAAGCAAAATTGCTACTATGCTTTAAAATGCTGGTATTGCAGTTTGCATTGTGCAGTACACCCATCCTAATATCTATGGCCAGCCTCCTCCTCCTCCTCCTCCTCCTCCAACACTATTAAGCTGGTGCTGCAGTAAGGAGCTCCTCCTGCAAATGAGGCGTGAGTCCCACTGACTTCAGTGGGTCAAAAGAAGCTTAAATCCGGCTTCATCAGCACTGTGTGACCTCTGTCTGTCTGAATTCAAGCTGTTCGATAATTGCTTTGTTTTTCTTTCGGTGCTTAGGGGATCTGTGAATAAAGTTGCTGATGCTTTTGAACACTTATTTGCCTACCTGTTCTGTCAGGAAATATTTTCCTGTGCTTGGCAGTTTTCTTTCTGCACATATGTTCACCATGTGCTGGAAATCCAGCTAAAACCACTGAGCAATGAAAAACATTTCCCTTCGCTATTGAGCTGCATGTTATGGAGTCAATGCATTGTTACTGTACTTAGTACTGTGTCATTTTATTATGCATGGCATTGAGACTATTCTAGATAACAAGTTTAGTAGGAAAACAGTGTTGTACTTACCTGTAACTGTTGTTCATCTTTGGTCTTTTATGCAGTCCCAGATCGGGACTGTGCTTGCACATGCTGGCCACCAGAGGTCTCTACTGGCATTTGCTTAGGAAGGAAAGAGTCTTGGGGGAGCCCCTCCCTGCTGGAGCATGTTAGCAGCCGTTTCCCCACCCAAATATCCATGTGCTCCAGAGGAGGCACTCCCCGTTCCCTCAGTTCTCCTGAGCTACCATGAACAGAAGCTTGAAAAGGAGAGCTCACAGCAGGGCAGGAGGGAGGGAATGTGTGCCTGCACAGAAGACAACTCGATGACTGAAGGATGACATGATTGAGGTTTACTTTCTCACAATACAAGAACTCAAGGGCACTCAATGAAATTGCTGATCAGTCAGGTTAGAACAGATAAAAGGAAGTACTTCTTCACCCAAAGAGTGATTAACACATGGAATTCACTGCCACGGGAGGTGGTGGCAGCTACAAGCATGGATAGCTTCAAGAGAGAATTGGATAAGCATATGGAGCAGAGGTCCATCACAAGGTATAGATAGGAACTCTCAGTCTAGGGCAAGTGATGCACTGTATTCTTGGTGCTTGGGGGGGAGCAACAGTGGGAGGGCTTCTAATGTCCTGGCCCCACTGCTGGACCTCCTGATGGCACCTGGTATTTTTGGCCACTGTGTGACAGAGTGTTGGACTGGATGGGCCACTGGCCTGATCCAACGTTGGCTTCTTTTACGTTCTTATGTACAGTTAAGTGCAACCTGTTTTCATCTTCCGTCTTCTCTGCAGTCCCACACTGGGAGACTAGCAAGCTACTCACCATGGAGACAGGTGTGATGCTCTCACTGGAACAACAAATGCAAAACTATCTTGCGCACTGACATCTCTCTTCTTGTATTCACATTAACAGAGCAGTGCTTAATGAATGTGTCAGCAGATGACCATGTGGCTGCCCTACAGATGTCCACGAGTGGTGTTCCACAATGAAAGGTGACCCATGTTGATTGTGACTTGAGCACAAATGCCAAGAGGGCAGGATAGCTTGGCCTATTGATATCAGATCCTAATAGCAGAGACTATCCATCTAGATATGGTTTGAAAAGTGGCTACCTTTCCCTTAGAGGGGCATGAATAACAAAAAGTTGTGGCGTTTTCCAGAAAGTCTGTGTTCTGTTTAAATAATGTAATAAAACCCCTTTAACATCCAATGAATGGAGCGTTCTTTTCACCTCTGATGTGGGGAAGGGGAAAGAAGACAGGCTGGATAATGTCCTGTGCTAAGTAGTAAGATGATACCACTTTCGGGAGGAACTGTAGGCTAGGGCAAAGCACTAACTTTTCCACATGAAATTTGACAAAGGGTGGGTCAGCCTGTAAAGGCCATTAGTTTCCCCAGCCTCCTAGCAGATGTGATTGCTACTAGGAACACTATTTTGATGGAAAGGAGGTTTAGGCTGCATGAAGTGAGTGGTCTTGTTTTAACTGTTTTAACTATTATTTTTATTTGATCTGTTTAAATTGTATGGATGTTGTTCTATTGTTGTTACCTGCCCTGAGCCTGCTTGCGGGAAGGGTGGGATATAAGTCAAAATAAATAAATAAATAAATAGGCGGGAGCATGAGTTGTGCGAGAACCAAAGATAGAGACCATTGAGGCACAATGTGTGCACTAGGGGAAAATAAGTTAACTAACCCCTTCAAGAACCTTTTAGGGTCTTGATGGGAAAACACAATTCCGCCATCAACCAGGAAGTGCAAAGCAGATACGGCTGCAAGGTAAACCTTTAGAGAAGTCATCATTAAACTTGAATCCCCTAAAGACAGGATATATTCAAATATAAGCAGAAGGGGGCAGTTAGGTGTGGGAACTCCTTTGGCTAATGGCTACTTGGAAAAATGAGACCACTTTGAAGCATAAGAGCACCTTGTAGAAGGTCTATGAGCATTCAGTAGGACGTCAGCCACTCTACTGGAAAAAATTAACTGTGTTGATTTAGCAACCATGCTGTTAAATCACAATCTGCAGACTTTGTGGTGAACAAGAGGACCCTTTGCATAAAAAATCTGGTTCAAAGCATAGATGCATAAAAATTCCTCTGGACATTGACAGTAGGGTGTGGAACTATGTCTGCCTTGGCCAAAAGAGGGCAATGAGGATACATGTGGTACCCTCCTGCTGAATCTTGGATAGGACCTTGTTGATTAGAGGTATAGGGATAAGAGGCTCTGTCCACTGAAACTGAAAGGCATCCTCTACAGAATGGTACTTACTGCCCACCCTGGAGCAGAAAACTTGAGCCTTGTTTTTCCGCAGTGGCAAACAGGTCCACAGCAGGTTCCCTACTGGGCAAAATGGGAAAGAGGTCCATTCGTATAGAACACTCACGGTCCTATAGACCAATCTGCTCAAAACATCTGTCCTTGAGTTGATTATGTCAGCAAGGTGTATAGCTTGCAATGTGGTCCCCTGAGCATCAGCTGCATTCCGAAGGTCCACTGCTTCCTTACAGAAGGCCAATGAAGCCATGCTCCCCATCTGTTTGTATATCCCATGGCTGTTGTATTGTCCATTTGTACTTAAACCAGTTTTCCTCTTGTGAAAGCTGAAAAGGAGGTAAGGGCATATCGTATTGCACATAACTCTAAATGGATGATGTGTAAGGTTGTCTCTTTGAGTAATCAGGTATCTAGGATAGTATAGGGACCACATTGGGATCCCAGCCCTCTAAGGAGGCATCAATGGTGATGGTGACTTGTAGAGTATATGAAGCCAAAGGGAACTCCCACCAACAGGTTGGAGTCATTCGGGCAGAGAGCCTAGTGTTTTGTGAATGAGCTGATGGTGAAAATCTTCTGATGAATCAGTTCTGAAGGGGATGCATTCTTAGGTGAGCTAAGGGAACCATGGCTGTAGTTGAGGCCACCAGTCCTAGTAATTTATGAGAAAAAAGCACTGGCTGGAATCTATTTCTTTTAAGTCGATGAATCAGGGCTATAATCTGTGTGTCCCTGTGGGAAGGGATGCTCGTGTCCTAGTGGAGTCTAAAAGGGTGGCTTGTTTTGTTGGCACAAGCACTGACATTCTGTCGTTAACAACCAGTCCTAGCTCCTCACACATCTTCAAGATGAACTGTATGTGTGCTTGCAACATCTCACATGAAGGGACTGTGACCAACCAGTCATCCAAGTAGGGAGCACTCTTTGAACCTCAGATAAGCTATCACCTCTGCCAAACATTTCATAAACACTTGGTGCCATGGAAAACCCGATGGGCAGGATAGAAATTGAAATGATGATGATGATAGCAGCTATGTGAAAATAAGCATCCTGCAAATCCAAAACAACAAACCAACAATTTAATGTGAGAGAGTGCAGAACTGCTGGGATTGATAACATTCAGAATTTTTTAACCTGAAGGAAAAAAATTAAATTCCTAAGCTCCAAGATAGGCCTACAGCTGCCATCTTACTTAGGAACCAGAAAAAATCTAGAAAAGAACCCCAGAGAACAACCCTTGCGAGGTACTGTCTGCACTACTCCCTTATACAAGAGGGCAGACAATTCACTCTCAGGTTCAGACATGTTATTATTAGTAGCCCCTTCAGGAGACTGCAAAGGGGATCTTTCCCAAAACTCTAGACTGTATCCAGAAGTCAGAGGTAACTGCTTGCCATTTATCAAAAAATAGGGATAGCCTGTCCAAAAAAATTGACAGGGGCAGCTTCCTGTGCATCTGCTAGTCAGAAGGAACCCTTCTGGGACTGGCATGGGTCCTTGGTGTGCTGGAGCTGGTGCTGTCCCAAGGACCTTGAACTGTGAAAGGGTCTATGCCTCAATTGAGGTTGGGACTCGCGAATAACCTCTGTGGAGGATACCATGTTTGACATGAGTGTTGAGCATGCTGCTGTCTCAGATAGGCTGGCTGCTGTTGGTAACTAAACAATACTTAGGAAGGAACAGGCCCTTGAGTGACACCATAGGAACAAGCGGTCTTGCTTCTTCTTCTTGATTTGTGAAATGACATCGTCTGTTTTAGCTGAGAACAAGATGGAACCCTCAAATGATAGGTCTTCAACCCTTTGCCTCATTTCAACAGGTAGACTGGTTGATCTTAGCCACACATGTCTGTGCAATACAATGGCTGATGCCATAGCTCTGGTGGAGGAATCAGCTACATGCCTCCCAGCATTAACTGGTTGTTTTGAGAGGCGCATGGCTTCCACCTGGAATAACTTGGCCAGTTGTTTTTTATCATTGGGGAGGAGATCTTCTCCCATAAGAAAAGTTACAGTCCCATTATGGCACTGTAATTCATAATGTGCAGATTTAGGGCTGCTGAAGAGCCATCTTCCTGCTGACCACTTCAACCTTGTGTCATTCTCTATCAACTGGGGCAGAATGTGCACCAGGTTGTTGTCTAGCCTGTATCTCCTTGGCAATTAAAGATGAGGAGGGAGGATGGGTGAATAAGTATGTGCACCCTTCTTGCTGGACTCAGTAGAGATTTTTCACTCTCTTCGAGGTGGCAGGGATGCTAGAAAGTTTCTCCCAGATGGCACTGATGTCTAGCACTCCTTCAAGTATTGTATGTTCTGTTATACAAGTCTTTAATTTTCTACAGGTCTTCCCTACATATTGCAAGGACATCTGATGGCATGTACAACTATATCTGAATTGCACATTGTGAAATTATTTAGAACATATTCTTTTTTGTCAAAGGGACTGATAAAACTTTTCATATTTTGAGTTAGGTTACAACACTTGCAGTGTCCACATCTAAGATGGCCTTTGAGCAGGTTTGCCCAGGTTTCGTTCAGATGAAGACTGCATGGCAAAACACAAAGGAACTTTGTATAATAAATCAGTCATCTATCACATGACATTTTTTCCTTTTTGTTCTGGTGCCCTTCACCCAAACATAAGAGATAGAGTAAGTGTTCATCTGACCTCATCATTTTCAGATTGCACCGAGTACACTTCTTTAAAAGTGCTTTCTGAGACAGGGTCTCAAGAAGCCTCTGATGAAAAAAACAATCTTTCCTATTTATTATTATTCTTTTAGAGCATGGCTTGAACTACTTGAAATCCTGTAGAGATGCTGGAAGTATGACCTCCTGCCATGGCAGCAAAAGATGAACTGAGGGAAAGGGAGGTGCCCCTTCCAGAGCACATGGCTGTTTGGGCAGGAAAACAACCACTAACATGCTCCAGAGGGGAGGGGCTCCTCCAAGACTCTTTATTTCCTAAGAAAATGCTGGTAGAGACCTCCAGTGGCTGACCTGCATAAGTGTAGTCCCAATGTGGAACAGCACAGAAGACCGACGCTGAACTCCCAGTACTGTGTTGCATTCTGTCCTCAAAAGTTTTGCTGCACAATCAGTTCAAATATTTAAAGAGAATGAAGCACTATGGTAGTTTTCCTAAACTTTGTTATTCATAAGCATTTGATGTACCCAGTAGGCACTTAACATTTCAGAAGGCCACCTTTCTCCTCATCCCATATGCATGGAGATTTTGATTTCAAAACAAGTGACCATACCGAGGTAGTATAGTCTTATTAATTGACTCTATAAAGCACTTAAATAGGCTCTCCCTTTGTCCCACTTTTTAAGTGTCACCACACTCATGTGTGAATGACCAACAACACATTTCAGGCAGATTTTAATCAAGCAACAACAGCTCTTGTTAGTGCATTTCTAAAATGTGCCCAGTTACAGCTGGAGAGTGTAATTAATTCAGACTTTCAAAATGCATCTCATGGTATAATTTGTTTGGGTTTCAAAATCTCTAAGAGAGAGGTTGCCTGCTCAACAACTCAGTTAACATGAAATATTTTAACTGATGCTGTCTCAAATTCACCGATTTCAACAGAGTTCTACAGATTTCACTCCAAATACTTCAACTAATCTGGCCTGCAGAGCAAGATGATGCTGAGCAGAAAAACATCTCTTTCCTCTCTGCTCACCCCAAAAGCAAAAGCTAGTCTCTAAAGAATGAACTGTTACTGTGGCACTAATAATACTCTGACTCCTAGCGAGATTTTTCAGTGTTTTAATTAACAGCACATGACTTGACAAATAATTCCATATGTATGTTCAGTAAACAGACCTCAGGCTCTTGTAGGGATGTGTCCTGAAATGCACCATGCTGTACTCCGTCTTCACAAATAAGCCAGTCAAGTACAAAGAGGCACATTTATATGCAACCTCTCACATACTGAGGCCAAAGATTCTATGCACAGCATGAGTTTCAGAAGTGTATTTCCCAGCTACATTACAAGAATGGAGTACAGGACTATGCTTGTTTTTGCTATACAATTTAACAGCTTTTAAAAAGCTTAACAGTAGGCTGTCCTCTTGTAAGTAGTGGTTCCACAAAATAGGTGCTATACAGAAACCAAAGGCTCACTAGAAAACAAGTTGGGAATTATGTCAAAAATGCATCCAAATAAGTTCCAAATTTCTCTTCTGATTGCAAATTGCTTTGGACAAGAATGAGTCAATGTCTTTAAAAGTTTGAAGATACTATTCACAAATCAACATGTTTTCAAAAGTTCCACAGGCATCACTGAGACTACTCAGGACACAGGGCATCGAGAATTACAAATAGCATTATTAAGGGGTTCACCAATAACAGATGAAAATGAAGAAGAAGAAGAGGATTTATACCCTGCCCTTCACTACACGAAGGAGTCTTACAATTCCTTTCCCTTCCCCTCCCCACAACAGATACCCTGTGAGGTAGGTGGGGCTGAGAGAGCTCTCTCAAGAACTGCCATTGAGAGAACAGCTCTGAAAGAACTTGTGATTGATCCAAGGTCACATGAACAGCTGCATGTGGAGGAGTGGGGAATTTCTCCCAGATTAGAGTCTGTGCTCTTAACCACTACACCAAACTGGGTCTCCCAAAAAAACAGAAGAGGAGACTGGATTTATACTCCGCCCTTCACTACCTGAAGGAGTCTCAGAGCAGCTTACAATCCCTTTCCCTTTGCCTCCCCACAACAGACACCCTGTGAGAGCTCCTAACCACTACACCAAACTGGCTCTCTTAGTTATGGATACAAAGAGTCTGAAAATGAGAAATCTAATTCTTACATTTCAATTGCATTCTAATCGATTAAATTGATTTGCAGTTATTTAGATCTGAAGAAAGACTGGGAACTCTCCTTTCTGACAAGGTCCAATTTAAACCATTGGATGTCTCAAAATCAGATTCCAGTATTCTGGTTAGCAGAATATTACTCATCAAATGGTCCTTCCAGTTTTTAAGGTGATCTTTTAAAAGAGTGGTATCTCAGTGTGTCCAAATACATACTTCGTCTTCAAATTTTCTATATATTTTTTCTTCCAAGGCTGAGCCAGGTGACAGAGGAACCGCTGAAAACATCAGCCTCAAATCCAGTTCCTCCTTTTCTCTCCATTAACATTTAAAAAATGAAATGAGAGCCAGTGTGGTATAGCGGTTAGATGGGGATCTGGGATACCCAGGTTTGATTTCCTACTGTGCCATGGAAAGCATGCTGGATGACCTTGACCCACTCACAGACTCTCAGCCTAAATCTGTCTCACAGGGTTGTTGTGAGGATAAAATGCAGGAAAGGAACATGATACAAGCCATGTTTCTTCAGCCCTGTTTTGTGTTATTGGCTACCATAAAGTTACCTTCACTTGCATTACAGGGAAACTAGTCACAGGGGTTACTCTTTTCCTTGAACACTGCAGCATCTAGTTCCACTGTCAGTGTTCCAGGCTTGCACATGAATACAACATCTTGATACCAACACACTTCAGCCAGAGAAGCTAAGTACTTACATCATGAATGGAGTCCAGGAGTTTCGTCAGTTGGTAAAAGCGCTGCCAGCTTTGCCCAGAACTGTTTGGATGTTTGGTTACCATCTTCCTCAGTTCTTTAATATAATTTGCCCTCATTTCTTCAAATGCAGCTTGACTTTTGAGGCCATCCTTGGGAACTATAATTAAAAGGATACAAACATATTTTACTGAACCATTTCTTACGGAGAAGGGAAATTGTTTACCATTAATAATTTATTATCAATTAGCACAATACTGTGGATAATGCGGTGTTCATATTTGTACACGTATATATTTAGTAAAGCCATGAATTGTTTGAGCTTTAACAGGAGCTCATTTGCAGGTGAAAGCATATGAAAAATTCCAGCACAGGAAAGAGATGGAAGTTTCTTCAAGATGACAAAAAAACCTTAGTAAACTTCCACTCTATAGCAGTACTTACTTTCTTAAATAGTTGTGGTAGAAATGTACAACATTCATAATTCAAGATTAATTTAAACTGTATTTTTTATGGTTGAAAAACTTTTTTTCACTTCTGTCGTCAAAATGGTTTTTAAAGTGGAATGTATTTTTGAACAGACATGTTACAGTTCAAATAAAATATGAGTATCATGCTATGCAGAATAAAAGCATTATTGAAAGCAGATTTTTCCCATTGACTGTTTTACCAGAAAGTGCAATTCCAGTCTTCTGACATATTCAGAAGACTAAGGTGTCCTCATGCTCCTCCCCCCACCCCATTTGCTGCACCATCTCTACTTGGGCAAGCTGTCGGCAGGTATGCACATACTGTCATATGGACATTAGCAGGTAGCTTTGATTAAAAAAAAGTCCAAATGGGAGTTTTTTTCTTTGAACACCACAGTGCATCACCCTTCACTGTGGTTTGCCATTACAAATTGCCAAATTTACTTTTTTGCTATTGTTCTTCTGTGTCCATTCATTTATTAAAAATTTTAAAAGAAATATCTGTAGATAAGTGCATAATGTGCACTGTATCCTCAAATTCCACATGCACATTACTCTTAACCACCCTGGTTGGTATCGATGTGTTGAAATTAGCCTGACTGCTACACAATAAGACACAGAAGAAGCTGAAGGGGAGAATTGGGACCCAAAATGACTCCGAGAGTATATAGTGTTGCTCACACAGCCAACACCTGCACTCTGATACAGAATTCTTTGACAGCAGTGTGGAAAACCAACATGCTTGTTGTACAAGGGAACAGAAAGAAAACATTACAGACAATTTGCTGGGTCTGAAAACTTTAAACTTTCCAGGTCTTCAAAAGCAAAACAGAACTAGACAACAGATTTAATACAGATCTGGTCATCATGAACAAGTTGTTTGTGACAGGCATGAACATAGTTTGTTGTCTGCGTTACTTGCGTCCTCCCTCTTCCCCTTCCACTATGCACCAAGAATAATGATAAAAGTCTTCAATTTATTGTGATCTCTGGATACTGAATGGGGGTGTCCTTCCCCAGGATTGAAGCACAGTTAAGAATTCCGGTTACAGGGAAGGAACCAAACCTATTAATGCACCTGAATTCAAACATCACAGCAAATTGGGAAATTTTCATCTTCATTTTCAGTAACTGCTTGAGGGGAGAAAGCATACAAGCCTGAACACGAAAAAAAAGGTGCCTGTCACGAACTCCACTCTGTTCTTAACATATGATTGCAACCCATTTTTCCTAGTAATGTTTAACTTCACTGGCATATTTTCAAGTCTAATTTCATTGCCATCAACAATCAGTAAAGTAACTGAAGCTGCAGTCCTAAGAATGTTTACCCAGGAATAAGCCCTGTTGAATAAAATGGGATTCACTTTGAAGCAGACTTGCTTAGGATTGGCTCCTGTATGTAGAAGCTGCAAAATAAGTAACAGGCACTGCACATGCTGCTAAACGTTTACTTAGACCTAAGCTGGTGATGGCCCAGGCTAGCCTAATCTCATCAACTCTCACAGGCTAAGCAGGGTTGGCCCTGGTTAGTATTTGGATGGGAGACCACCAAGGAAACAGAGAGGCAGGCCATGGCAAACCACTTCTGAACACCTCTTGCCTTGAAAACTCTACAGGGTCACCATACGTCAGCTGCGACTTGACGGCACTTTGCACCCACAAACTGATGATGAGATTAGTGAAGCACAAAAACAAGCAACAGGAACATCCCATTAAAACTAGCAATGCTTGAAGACCAAGCAAGTACAAGAAATTCAAGAAGGTAGCATCTTGGAAATGCCATTCTACATGGCACAAAATATCTCTATTACAATGGTTGGTTACTTAACTGGCAAGAGAGGTGACTTTCATATCCCTTGCATCAGGCTTCCTATTCATAATCTTAAAAGAGTCACCAGTTTTCCTATTATGATTTATTATTGTTGATGTGTTAGCTACGGAAATTGCCCACACAGTAAGGGTTATTCTCCCACAGCTATTAATGGACATACAATCTGAAATTCCACTGGGTTTTGATATAATATCTTGAGGAAAGAAACTTTTTTGTAAAATAACACTTTAATGGACATATGGTGAGGTGCTTCTGTTATGCCGCCTGCTGCTTGTTTGACTTGACCAATGGATCCGCCCATGTATTGAAAGCCTGCACCTACAGATTATCCGGGATCTGTATTTGAAAATTCAAAAGCCCATACTCAGTTCCAGGCTAGTTGACTGACAACTCATTTTTTACAAAATTGGTTAATTTTGCAAAATGAAGTCAAAATTGTGATCTCACACTCAAAAAGAAACAAAAACCACAACACGATGAGAGCAAAACTGAAATAACAAGAGCTATTTCGAAACAGCTCAGGTTTTTAGAAGTGCGGCTAAATAATTTAGTGGTAAGAGACAATCAGGCTACAAACAAATAGCTCCTCTGGGAGCCATTATTTGATCATCTTGGTTTGGAGGGAAAAGGCCTAATGGGTGGCAAATGGCAGCTCACGTATTTGAATGGGAACCACTGGGCCAACGCTAGGAAGGAGAGAGCAGTAGTTGTAATGGGCCACCTGAGGATAGAAACATTAAACTGCACTCATACTGCTCTGAAAGAAGAGGCAGAGGGGGACTGGAAAGTAGCCATCTGCTATAGTTTGTAAACAGCAAGGATCCTGTAGGGTTGCCTGAGGGTTTAAACCTTCCATGAAGTTACATGTGTCAAGCCACTTGGCTTCTATTTAAACTGACCCGCCTTTTCTAAAAGTGGCATCAGCTCACATGAGTTATCCTATGCCAATTTTATTTCCAGACTCACTGTAACCTTTGTTATTAGCCGACAAGGCTAAGAGGGATTATATTTTTTCAAGAACTGGCTGGCTGGGGGAACATCAGGCTTTACTGCACATGGTGTGGAAGCCTCTCCTCATGTCTTTCTGGAATCAACATGGGTTCTTAAAAGGTTCCATTAGCTAGAAAAGTAGCCATGCCCACAAACAGTGGTTAGGATCCAGTCTTAAAGCTCCTTAGTTGGTTTCACCATATACTACCTCTTCCTAACGAGAGTCTGACAGATGGTCTAGGACTTTCCTTCACTTCCTATGTGTCTGAACAATTTTTCTATGGTGAGGTGTTTTTCTGACGTGATTCTATTTCCAATAAAAGTGGCTACTTGTTTTACCTCCAATCTATTATGTTTGTATGCAATGTTCCCACCTCTTCCATTCCTCAAACAGCAACAGTTATCTGAGTCCCAAGCAGATTATACAATTGATTACTCTCTACAAAAATAATAAAGAGAGCATTCTAAACATCTATGAACTCCTAATCCAGGTCAACAATCCTTGCAAATAAATCTATGCCCTCCCCAAACTAAATGCATTGGCTACACACTATCAAGTAAATTCAGCCGTATCTGAATATAAAAACATTATATGGCATGGCATTTATGGGTAATCAATTCAGTGTTTACAACCCATCCAATTGCTTTCTGATTTCTGCCTACCCTCTGCAGTTTTTGATGGTCCGATCAGTGTACAGCTGCATGTACAAAAGAGCCACAGATATGAACAGACATAAAGCTACATGCTCCATACATCCACATTTTCTGCCATACCTAGCATAGAGTTGGCACTGAATAAGCAGGAATGGTTTTGCTAGTAAATCTGATTACTATTACACTACCATCAATCAGAATTTTTAAAAATACATAAACCTACTATAATCAGAAACACAACCAAAACTTCATATTTTTGGACAGATGCCCAGTTGTTTCTCATTCTGCTTATTAAATGTGGCACGGCAACTGGCAATCTTCCCTATTTTGTGGGCAGGAGAGAAGCAAGAAAACAATTGAGATGTAATGTGTGGTTTCTTCCACATGTTAATTGAGGGAAACTTACTTGATGTAGCTATTATTCAAGTTTCTAAATAAATTCCACCAGCTGGTCACATGATTCAATTAAACAACAATAATAAAATGAAAGCAAGCCTCATGCATCCTGTAACATACGGTCTGGGTGACAATACTTGGAACAGAGCCTCCCACTTGAAAATGGGGAGTCTGGTGTTTGCACAGACTTTCTGTATGTTTTTAAAACATTCTAATAATCTTTTTAGATTGTTGCTGCATTCTTTAGGATTAAACACTGCAAAGAGTAGGATTCCACTCCCCTCAATAATGTCAGTTTGCTCTTGGTAGGTTCCTTGATATTTATTTCAGACAATTAACCCAGTCTCTTGTCACTGTTGCTGTTAACATTTTGATACTGGCATCAAGCTGTCTGAATTCCCCCCACCACCACCACCACACACATACACCACAATTTTGTGCAGGTTTGGAGCCAAAGATATCCAGGTCATGGTCTGAAGGCACCTAATGCAATGACTTTGATGTAAGGTAATTTAGCAAGAATTTCTCTCTGGTCAGAGCCTGGATATGACTCTTCCTGGCAACTTTGTGATGCCATGTTGAGTTCCCAAGAGACAATGAACTTAAAAGATATGGACTCCTTAAAATATTGTTTGGATGTATAGCTAAGATACTGATTGCACCCAGGGCTTAATTCATACCCTCAAAATTTTTAAACTACAAGGTTCTTTTCATTATTTCTTCAATCACTCTGACTAGCCAGAGAAAGCAATATGCAAGTTCTGCAGTTAACACTTATGGCTGAAATTAATTTACAAAAGTTACCTGTGCTTAATAGCAGCAACACTTTCATAATGGTGTATTCTTCAAAGCTAAGCTGCAAGCGAACAAATTGAAGGCTGATCTGGTGCATCCCCTGGCACAGCTCAAACATCGCAGACTGGCGCATCCTCTCTCTGCAAGGAAAAAAACAACCATCAATGCTTATAAGAATGGAAATGCATTTGATGGCCACTCATGTGGCCACAGAACCAAAAGGCAGATTGTTACCCTATTACTGCTACTGTCAAATCTTTCAGGATTGTTTAAACTAGTCTATGATAATGGATGTTTAGGAGGCTGCTGCAGGTTGGTATATTAAAAAAATCTGAAGGTATACATAGTAAAGTAATTTGGTATAAAACAGTCAACAAATTTGATGTAAAGACTTAAGTATGTGTTTAATTCTCCCACTAAAACTAATGAGAATCATGATAGTTTGTTAACGCATTCAGGTTCAACTTCTTGGGTTGTTTTTTTCTCCCCCCACCCCCCATCTTTGCCCAACCAGTTCTTCCGTGCTTAAATGACGTGGCAAGAAAAGGTCTATACATCTAAAGACTTGGGCTTCCTTAGAAAAGACTAGGAATTGTTCTTTCAGTACAGTACAATGTGTGTCCCATTGCGCTGCTCAGGATCCACGACTCAAACAGCCATATTGTTCATGCAATAAACACAACTATCATACACTTGACTAGATGATAACAAACACAGCTTTACTATGTCTTAACTCCCATCTCAGCCAATCAGGTTCATATAGATCAGTTTTTAGATCTGGAAACATGCAAGCAATCACAGAAACTAGCTGCTTTTTCTTTTACTTGGGTTGTTAACCTTGTAAAGCCTGGATCCACATTTCACACCTTCCAACACAACATCCGTAAGCAGCTCCTGAGGTGAAATTTCAAGCTAATTCATGACCAGCTCAGAGAAGAGTAACTTATAAGACAGAACTCTGGGAGGAGCTGGTGAAGCTCTTCATGTTGGACTGAGGCAGCTACATATACTGTATTTCCCACATTAAATTTTCACATATCTTTAGACAAAATCTTTCAAATATAGTACAAAAAAATTCTAAGGCTGTTATTATACTATCTTAAATCGCGGGAAAGCAAGAACAGCTTTAGGTGAAACAAGTATTTCCCAAACAAAGTCGCAGGAATAAAAAGATCACTTAAAAACAGAACCTGGATTTACGTCTTGAAGTTGCTTTTAACAGCAAGCTAATTTTAATCGTGCAAGAAAAATTTCAGTAACAGGAAGGTGTTTGTAAGGAAATGCATTCAGCACTGTATGGTATGTTTCTCCAGTTCCACAAGGAACTGATGCCGGTGTATACATGTGGTAATACAAGGAGAAGTGTTACTTCTGTATAAATCTAAAGGTTCAGTGCAAAAGCAGGTTTTCAGGCCCGGTCTTCTTGGTTTCTCCATCATCTTGGTACAGTGTGAAAATATGGGAATGGGGAGAGAGAAGAAATAAGTACGTGGCTGATTAAAATACAGTTAAGTGCACAAGTACACTGAAGATTGAACTATCAAGGCACTGATAGCAGCTTAATGCTGTGGAAGGACATCTCTGTGTTAAAAAGGATATCAGAGCGGAATAAAATAGTTGTACAGCCATTGCAGATTTCTAAATGGATAGCATTAATGCAAGCCAGCCCCAAAATAACCTCCATTTTCTAAGCAGTGAATGATAACCATTTTTCTGGAAATATAGCAGGTCAAGCTCTAGGATAAATCTGTTACAAGCGAATGAATCACAGGAATAATTTTCTATTATGAAGATTTATGTCAGAATTTAGTTATCACTTCTTGGATAGAGTTTTGAAAACAAGCAAATGCATGGAGGCATAAATTAAAGTCTGTAAGGACAAACATTCACAGTTCAGTTTTCTGTACTTGCTCATCAGTCTAAAGGAGGAAGAATATTAATGTGGCTACTGGTCACCCAGCTGTAAGTCAGAACCATGTAAATTAAGCTGTAAATCTCAGAGCCGTGAACTACTTTACTTCCCTTATCCATGGCCATGCTATCTTGTGACTGTTCAGAACATCATTAGTTCTTCACAAATTCTATTCAGAATGGAGCCCTCTCCTGACAAAAACCCAGGAATGAGGGTGAACACCAAGTCTTGTAAAGAGGGCTAAATACCAGAAAATCTGGCTGGTTATCTATCCTCTCTCCTCCCTCTTCTTTTTCCCCCTCTCCTGAGTAATATCAGAAAAAAGGTGGAACAAAGAGATACAGAGATGGATAATCAGATCATCTGCAATCTTGAAAGACTAGGAGGGAGTACAGCATTCCGCCCATTGCTGTCAATAAGTCTCCATTTTGGTTTGTCTTCCCTTCTCCATTAAGGCCGCTGAGAGTCACACTGGACCAAGAAACAGGGTTTCCATCCATTTCCATGACAAAAGCCAGTATAAGTAGCACCTAAACACTCACACTAAATAATGCAAAGTAGGCTGTTTGGAAGAAGAGTACCCTGCCCAGTCTTGACCAACCAGATCATAATCAAACATGCCTTTAGCCATTGAAAGATCTTGCTATATTAGCATTCTACCAGAGAAGGAACTGTACCTGTATTTGCATTCCCCACAAATCCCTCAGACTATCCCAAAAATGTACTTAAGGCACTGCAGGAATTGGCCACCAACAGACAATTGCCTATCCTGGAGTGCCTATTCTTCCCCTTTGTCCAGTTAGCTAGATTTGAGATCATTAGCACTTCAGGACCAACAGGATTTTCAGGGGAAAAGTTTTCAAAAGTTGAAGTTGCCTTATTCAGATATCTGATGAAGGAAGCTTTGACTCTGAAAAGCTTATACCCCCTAAATTTTGTTGGTCTCTGAGGCACTACTGCACTTGAATCTAGCTGTTCTATGCAAACTAACATGGCTACCCTCTGAAACTTTGCCCAGACAGAGGATATAAACATCTTTTTTTTTTTTTTTGTAAAACTCTCTTAAAAAAGAGAGAATTTTATTCTTTTTATAAGAAACGGGAAGGGTAGACAGATGGAGAAAGAAAAAGATGGAGTGAAATTTTTCCTGTTAGTGAGGGTTAGTTTAGGTTAATAACCAATACCAATTTTGGCATCTATCATGGTTAGAAGATCTTCTTTTTAACTATTGCAAAGTCCAAAGTCACTCTGTTAATGCAGTTAGTAAAGTCCATTGGGGTTAGTAATTAAACAGCTCCTTCCAGATGTTACACGAACAGTCCTCAAAGTATCTTCTTTTTAAATCTCTTCCAGTTATGGATTGAGTCCATTTTAACTTTGAAGTCTTCCGTTCCATCACCACTTTCCCCTGGGCTGCTGTCTTCTTCACTTGTCCCAGTTTTGAATACTGCATCTTCCTCCCTGCTGGCGTGTCTCTTCAGAAGTTTCTGTATTTTGAAGATGAAATCCGTCTTCTTTCTTTTCTCTTTTTCCTTAAACTTCTGGCCTTCAAGCTTCCAGGGCTCCATAAACTCTTCAGATGAAATTAGATCTCCAGTTTGTCGCTTGCTATGCTCAACATCCCCTTCTACTGGCAGAGTATTCTCTTTTATAAAAGCGGAATAGGCTTTGGGAGCCTCATCCACCTCTTCTTTTAATTTTATCGCTTCACTGCCAGTTAGGGGTGCCAAGACATTTGTCAAGGTAAATCCGAGATCTTCTTTCTCTTCTTCTTTAACGCCCTGGAAACCTAGAATCAAATTCGATTTCTGTTCGATCTCCATCATCTTTCTAGTTGTTTCCGATATCTGTTTCTGTCGACTGATGAGAACACTATCCATTTTAAACAGAGTTTCGTTGATTTTCTGCAATTGTTCCAGCAGGGGGCACAGCATCTCCTTTTCCTGTTGATTGACAGCAAGCTCTTGGGGGGGGCTGTCTGGACCGGAAGTCCCTCCTCTCTTCTCTTCCGGTGTCTGCAGGACTTTTTCCATTATCGACATTTTGTTTTTTTGTTTACTTTTAAAAAGTTCGTGCCGCATCCCCCAGGAAGCTAAGATGATCGCAGTCTTCCATGCAACCCCAACGGTACTTTCACCAACACTTTTTTTCTCTCAGCCCCCCTTCGCGCTCCCTTTGTAGATCTTGCTTCTCAAAGGGGGTGGGAACTCCTCCCTCCTCCCAACGCTTATACGCATGCAGGGGGGCTCCGATTTACGCTTCAAAATAGATCTTCAACTCACGATTCGATGCTACTTCTTCTTTTTATTTTAAACCATAGCGCTGTCTTCACTCCTGGAATTCGGTGGCGCCGCTAAGTCCCATTACGGGCACGCCACAGCGGGGCTGATTGGGGCGGGGAGAAAGCCTCAATTTCCCGGCTGTCTGCCGGCAAAGAGGCTACTCCCCAAGCGCCCCCGGTTCAGAGCCTTTGCCTAAGGCTCACTAGGGTCTTTCGCACATGCGAAGACCCCCCCTAACTGCGCGTGGGCTAACCGCCTCCGGGAGCGTTCCGAGAAGCGGCCGCCATTCGCGACGTCGAAACCGAAACCCCAGGATATAAACATCTTGTGGCTCTCCCTGACCCCCATCGTCTTTCCAACAGAAAAGATTCATTTATTTTCACTCAAGCCTTTTGCCTATTTCGCTGTTCAAAATCTTACAAAAGTGTGCATTTCTGATGATTTTACCCCATGTATGTTTAGGGAAGCATTTTGTTCTGTTTCCCCCTTTTGCATTGCCTTGAATTTCTGGCTGCCCAGATGCCCGGATTCATGCCTTGGGACTCAGATCCCCTTCATGGACCTGCCCAGAAAGGTAGTGATAGCCCTTACTTTTGCTCTACCCCTTTGGCCTCTTGCCTCACACCCTTGAGTGAAGTCCATTTAATGGGCTTTCTAGCACTATGTATTATACTGATATCATTTAGTGGCCTTTCTAGAAATGCATGTTATATGAATTCTTAATACATTATTATTCTGATGGCTTAAATTTGCTAATTTTCCAGCCCAGCCCTTTGTATTACTTAAACTTTATTATTTCATTGGATCCAGATCCTTAGTGCTCTGTCAACAGGCTCCATTATATCAGTCACTTGGGTCACTACTTAGACTGAGGCTGTTACTTTAAAACAGGTCTAGAATCTAAATTAGCAGATACTTAAACATGGGAGTGAGAGGACACAGATGGAAAATTTCACCCTTGCCCAAAGACTACTTGGGTATGGATCTGGGCAATACTGAAAAGGGACCACATTCACATGTTTTAATGTACACATGTCTCTCTGATGACATAAAGTAACACTATCACAGATAGAAGTACCCATTCTCTTTAGATTACAACATGTGTTATTTGACTTTTCCAGGTTCATTTATATCAACTAGCCAACTCCACATCTAATCGTTAGCTGGGCAAGTATAAATTCACAAAACAACTACTCTTCAGGAATTCATTCCCCCATAAATAATCATAGATGACTGAAAATTATCTTAACTGATCTGAGATTGTGCCTCAAGAAAATTCATGTCCTTTTAAAGGAATAATTGCACTATCATATAAGTTCACATTCTTTTTTAAAAACAAAGGTACATAAGAAATTCACATCCAAATTTAGTGTTTAGGGTTTACTCAAATGTGTGTCCCTTTGGGACTATATTTCCATCTCTGTTTTATGCTGTGAACTACCACTACATTAATGTATGGCATTCAGTATGCTTACCTTAGTCCAATCAGTTTACCTTTTTTAAATACAGCAAATATTTTTAAAAGCGCACATCTTTTGCTATGAGGTAACTTTCATTCTTCTTTTATCAAATTAAAAAACCTCTTAAATCCCTGCATGTTTCTCAAGCACTCCTCAATTGTAGCTAAAACTGTCTCACATGTAATGAAAAAAAAATTCATTTCAGCTATAAAACTTAACCGCATACTACTGATTTATTCTATAAAGATGTTCCAGCAGCCACATGTGCTCTTGTGACCCTGATGTTTGATTACTATTATTTCCTCAGAGCAGAAAAATCTCTTTCAGTAGGAGTTTGCTTAGAATTCAGTGGCACAAGTGCCTGATAGTTTGAGTTACTGCTAATAATGTATTGTGCCCACCTGTAAAAGAGTAGAATACTAAGTGATACACCGAGTCACAGCAATGCAAGTATATACTGCATTTTAAAAAAAATATTGTAAAAGGCATTTGACTTATAATGGCCCCGGTCATACGGGCCAGAAAACGCGGGGGGGAGGCGTGGCTGTTCGCCCCGGAGTAAAATAAAGCGGGGTAGCCCGATCACAGGATCCCCCGACTTGTCACGCTCCGGCTGTTAGCGCCGATCACATGGCAATGCTGAAGCGTGGCAAAAAAGTGGTGCAGCGCGATCACCCAAACCGCACTGTTTGTATGTGCGCATGCGCTGTTTGGGAGGGCGGGCTGCTGTTGGTGTCTTGTTTGTGCACATGCCCTGTTTGGCATTGGTGCGCATCCTATGGACACTTACAACATTCGGTTTGCTCCCGGACGTGGGCAGGCAGCGGATGCCAGGGGATACTGGCACTCCCGCGATCAGATGCCCGCCTTTGCTAGGCGTTTTCCAGAAACTAGTGCTCTTTCCATGGTGGTTTTTTACTCCGCATCTTCAGTGGGAAGTCGCGCGTTGGCTACAGGAGTGCTACGCCTCCCAGATGTGCTGCTGTGATCGTGCCCAGAAACTCCGCAGGGCTACCATGCCTTTGGCGGGGCAAATGCTCCGTGTGACCGGGGCCAGTATTTTGGCTTCAACTCATAGATATCCAGGTGCAGCAGAAGAATGCATGCCTCCTTCTGCACTTACACATCAAACTTTGTTCTATCAATTTAAGACAAGCATTTAACACCTACATTTTTCCACCTTTTAAAATCATCTTATTTAGGTCACTAACTCCTGCCAACCTAGCAGTTCAAAAGCAAGAAATTGCAAGTAGATAAATAGGTACCACTTCAATGGGAAGGTAACAGTGTTCTGTGCGCCTTGACTTCTAGTCATGACGGCCACATGACCACGGAGATGTCTGCGGACAGCGCTGGCTCTTTGGCTTGGAAGCAGAGATGAGCACCACCCTCTACAGTTGGATTCAATTGGCTTTCGAGCAAGGGAAACCTTTACCTTTACCTAACCCATCAGAAGTAACATCTGGTCAATACCTAAAAATACCTAAGCATCCAACTGTCAATCTTTTTTTTTGCTTAAACTTTATTTTCTAATGAGCTCTGATAGGCTTTGATTGATTATAGAGGTGGCTGAACTACAGTTCTGTGTAGCTGTCTATTATAAAAATGGCACAAAATCATAAGCGTTATAACATAAATAACAATGTCCAGACATATTCTACTGAAACTAAAGAGTGACTACCCTGGTGCCACGATCACATTCTTGATCTCATATGGGTGGATTGGTTCTTTCACAGATTCAGCTGAAAAATATTCAGATATAGAAGAAATTTCCATAATTATAGTAGCTGAAAAGTTATCAGTATAACTGTAGAAACTACTGTCAGGTTAGTGTTACCCATACACAAGAATGCTATTCGGGGGGGCGGGGGGGTTGAAACTAATTTTTTAACTATGTGAATTAGCTGAATAATTGTTTCTTGCTCAAGAGTTCACACAGTTGCAAACACACTTTGTTAACTGTGTGGAGTTCCTTTCTGAGGATTTCACTTGAAAGGCAATGATTTGTGACCTATTTACCATGTTTCAGTATGCCTTATTCTATGGGAGGCCTGGATTAATATTTACAGGACAGTTATAGCTATTTATGTCAATAAGGATATCTGTCCAAAGGAGGGGGTGTGCCTCTCACTGAACTTCTGATTCACAGTTCCACTAACTACATGCCTGTTAAAATAAGGCATAAACAAGCACTCAAATGACACACTTCATCAACAAGATCATGAATGGCAAGCTTATCTGTTTCTCCAGAAATTATATAGATTGCCTCCACCAGACCAATGGCAACAATAGTCTGGCTAATTACTTACAGTGTTAATGGTTTACCTTAAAATTAGACCAATGGGATTAATAGACTGAAAACTAAACCAGTGTCAGGATGAAAGGCAATATGGCAAATGACCTGTAAAAAAGTGGAGGAATAAACTTTTAACCACTATACTAATGACAGCAAATAAGCTTTCCTGCTCTAAAATCATAGAATTGAAACAAATCTGATATGCTTAAAAACTCTATTACTCCTCTCCTCCTTAATAGCCAGCACAGAACCTGAATACCAGAAGGAAGATTTGCAAACTGAAAGCGCTAAAAGGTCACACAGAGGTAGCTGCAGTCTTACAGTGTGTTATGCAATGCTAAATCCAGGGCACTCAGGTTCAATGAGTTTTCTGTGACGGGGTGCTCATGAGACAATAAAGGCTCACATCTACATGGTTATTTAACCAGAAAACATATAAAATTAATTAACATACATGTTTTTAAAAATCTAGGCATAATTAAGATCAAGTGCAGTGGATTTTAATTAAAAACATGGTTGTTTTCTTACCATTATCATGCCTCTGCCCTTTCTAGTTTATGTGATCACTATGTCAGTGCTGTTATAAGCAACTCCAGATGCTTATAATATCCCTGCTGCATCCAGCCACCTAACCTACTTTCCAGTCTTTTTTGTTTGCTTTATAATACTGTAACTGTGCAACGTGTTTAAATAGAAATATGCTTCACAAAATTAAGCTATACTGTGATTTTCTGAAATCAATGTCACCCTTTAAATGAGGTCTGAGCTTTGTGAACTGAAATAAATGGATTGGTACAACTAGTGAGAGGCTTTTGTGTCACAGAGGACAATTAACATGTAGTTATTGACACTGCCATATAATGCCTGTGTAAGAAGATATAAATGGGCATCTACTTCTATCTCTATATCGTCTGAAGTTACCAACTAGGAATATGATTATCGCTATTAAATAGCTGGAATCTCTCTGGTTCCTGTCCAACGGTTTGGTAATCACTGTTTTTATATGGCATTGAAAAATAGCCCACTAGGTCATACCATTTTTTTTGTAGGAGACACCTTTTCTCATCTGAAAATTGGGGGAAATATAATGTATAAATAATATATATATTTATTGCTAGTTTCAGTATATTTTGTCGGGGATCCTCTCACTTTTTAAGCTTTAGTAGTTACACATTTGATTAATGCTAATATTTTTTATATGTCAGGGTCAAACCCTCCCTGGTCATATAGAAAGCTTCTTGATTTTTTAACTTTTATATAAGACAACTGTAAAACTGCATCAGGGTTTGGCTACTAAAAGGAATTAAAGAATAGTAACAGGCATATTTTTAAGATATTAAACTTGTTATGGAAAATGATGTACTCTTTTCAATCCTGTCCCCATTAGCTATAATGGTTTTCCTAAAAAGGAAACCATTATATCTGTGGCTATTCTGAGACTGTAGTGGCTACTTCTACAGTTGCCAACTCTGGGTTGAGAAATTCCTGAAGATTTGGGAGTGGAGTCTGGTGAAGGCAGGATTTGGGGAGGGGATTAAGGGAGGGAAGCTATAATGCCATACAGCCCAACCTCTAAAGCAGCCATTTTCTCCAAAGGAAGTGATCTCTGTAGTTTGCAGATCAGTTGAGATTCCAAGAGATGTCCATATCCCATATGGATGCTGGCAACTCCAGCTACCTCCATCTTGCTTGCCTGCTACAATTATTATATTATTTACATAAGTGAAGTCAATGGATAATCCGGACGAGCACTCTGCATAAGAAAACATCTTTTGTGAATGAATTCACCCTATGTTCCCCCAACATCCCAAATAGCCATAAGAGACAAAATCATATTTGTACTAAGCAAAATACAGCTAAACTGATTACAAAGGTGCAGACTTATAACTTTAAAAATGCTGACATCAACTTCAAACCATCTGGATTTTTTTGGGGGGAAGTATGTGGAAAAGCCTGAAAATAACAAAAGCTTGTGAAATTTTGCATGGCTTGTAAAAAAGCAGACAGAGAGAAATTTCTTTCACACTCCTATAACTCAGGGTCAACTGAAGAAATTGAAGGGCAGCAGACTCAGGACAGATAAAGGAAAATACAGTTTTATTTTACACATAATTAGCTTATAGAATTCCTATAATGGTGACCACTAGCTGGGATGGCCTTAAAAAGAGATTAGGGAGGACGGGGTCTATCAACACTATTGGCCATGATAATTATAGGAAATCTCAGTGCTCAGAAACAGCGTACTGCTGAACACCAAAACAACTTAAGAAGGCTGCTGTTGTCTTCATGGCCAGTTTGTGAGTTCCCCACTGGCCTTTGGTTGGTCACTTTGGGAAACCAAATGCTGCACTATACGGAACATTAGTTTGATCAGCAAGGCTGTTCTTATGAACAGTTATGAACGTAACAAATAGAAACAGAATATGTTTCCATAAAATCTTGGTTTCATAACATACAAGACATGCCAAAACAGATTAATACTAGAAGTGATCTTTCTCAAAAAGATGTAGCTTGCAGCAATTGATAATTTTAGAATAAACAATCTGGGATTGGGGATTGGTAGATTATTATTTAAAATACTCAATTAAATACTTAAAAGGAAGTATGCTTACAAAATCTGCCTCTTCCACATTTCTCCTCTGATTATAGTGTTCTATAATACCAGAAATGTGAAGAGAAGTAGAACTCATCAGAATCCAGAGGGTATGTGTTTTATGGTGCAATCCTAAACTGAGTTCCACTCTTCAGAGTCCTTGCTTAGAAGAGCTAACTTTGTTTAGTATTGCACTTGTTAGAACACTGTTTTTATTATTTTCTTATTTAGATAGCACAAGAGTGGAACTGTGCTCTTTGGCCAGTGGGGGGGGGGAACCCACAGAAAGCTATGGAATTCCCTCTCCAGGGTGATTTATCTATCTTCCATCACTGGCCTCCACCAGTGGGATTAGAGTTTTCTGCTTTCTTTGGTACTCCATAACTTACTCACCCCCAACCCCCACTAACCCCCCACTACCTATATGCAATGGCTGAGGAAATTCTGAGCTTACACCATGAATAAAACTTTGCTGGTCTTATAGGTGCCACTGGACTGAAACTTTGTTCTGCTGCTTCAGACCAACACGGCTACCCACCTGACCCTTCTTCCTGTTCATGCATCTCAAATTAATGTGCTTTTTAAAATTCACACACACACACACACGCCACACATATTTTATGTATTTTAAAGCTTCTTTTATTGGTTTTGATTGTTTGCCACCTCAGAGAGCTCAAGTCCATGAAAAGGTGGTTTTAAAATAATAAAAATAAAAAACAGAGCCCCTAAAACTAGGAGACTATCAGGAACACTGTGCTGAGAAAGGAGAACCCTATGGAAGAGCACCAGCCAGAGGGAACCATGTCTTGCTCTGGAAGGCACATTTGTGCTGGTCCCAAGACTATGGGAACTTAGCCTGTTTTGGGCTTTGATGCAAACACAGCCTCTTAGCTCCACCTTTCACAAACCACTGGAAGGATCAGGCCTATGCATTTGAAGCTTTTAAAAGGCTTCTGAAATTTATTTTGTTACCTATTCAATTTTAGACTGAAACACACCATGTATTCTAGGTGTAGCCATTAAGGACATTAGGAATGTCACATTTATAACTCAAACAATAAAGGGGAGAGAGGGTCAGTAGCCCTGAGATACTGATATCCAAACTACTGTTCCCTCACTAGTGTAAATATTTTCTCAGCATCAATGAGGACTAAGGACAGGCTACTGGGATGAGGGAAAGACTGCATAATTCACAGCAGTGTTCTGTACTTTTTATTCCCAGAATACAAAGAATTGTGAAACTAGTTCTATGAACCTATGGAGGCATCAAGGTAGATCCAACGGCATCATTTCATGGATGCAAGGAATCCTGCAGCTGCCACCTCTCTTCCAGGAACAGGATTTTGGGAGCCATTTCAGGCTGCCACAAGAAAGAAGAGCCACAAAAGTTGCAGAAACACCTTGCTGGATCCACTTCAGTAAATGCATTTTTCTCACAGCAGTCCTCCATAGAGCCCAGAACATTTTAAAACCAAAGGGCATTTCAAGGCCAGTTTATGATGTGGCATGTGGGGCTGCTGTTCAACGGGGCGAATAAGTCAAAGATTCCCCTGGGTCTGCACAAGCTCATTGTGTGAGCCTAAGCAGTTTTTTGAATCCTAGCCCATGTTTTTGTGGTATAAACATGGCTGTGCAGAATGCCAACAATGCTATTTATGCCATTATTCATTTGACAGTGGCACATACATGTTTCTGGATCCATGTTATGTCACAATATCTGAGTGATGCTTGTGTGCCTTAAGAACACAAACAGAAGAACACTAAACAGAGTAAAACTCTTCGCAGTCAATTGAAACCACTGGTTTCAGAATGTCTAACTCTGCTTAGAATGACCCAGAAAGTGTGTTATTTCATCTGCAGAGTAGCATGGATAAGCCTGTAAACCTGAATTTAAAAGGAGAGTGAACACACCAGCAGGAATGCTCTGTTTCTTCAATCATCCTAAATGCAACATAAACCTAGGAACATTTCATTGAAACATTTTGGCTTTTTTTAAAGCACAAAGAAGGGTAATTACAATTGTCAAAAAAACATACCATGCAACTGTAACAAACAAAAGAATTATGCTATGAATCTGCTAAAAAACCCTATCAATTTAGATAGTCTCATAGCCTAAAAATTAGATAGCCTTCCAATCTACAGTAGGTACTGGGGAAAAAAAGAATATTTTCTTTTATTCTAGATTGTGTATCAGCTGCACATCAAAGCCAGTACTATTCTATGCATAAACCAAATGGAAAGGTAGGAAGAAAGTTTTGTTGAAAAATATTTTTATGTGCTCATTCTTCTGTAACTAAAGCACACAGGGCTTGGCATCTATGCTATAATGTTTAACACTGTTCTCTTTATTCCTTCTCTGAATGAGACAGATACTTAACAGATAACTTACTCATTAAAGACTAAGTCGGGAGCAAAATACAGGAACTGACTGTTTGTATGTCTGTACGATCTCCAGCTCAAGGCGAATGATGATAGACACATCCAAGAATACTGGATTAGAGTAATTTGGTCCTCAAGAGGCAAGTTTCTAAAGCCTGAAGAACACAAAAAACAAACCACAAAGAATGTTTAAACTTCAGTGGTATTTCAAGCAAAGTTTGAAACACAAAACACCATTCCCAAGCCATTTCCGCAGTAAAAGATGTGAAATTTTAAATTTCGAAGACACAGCAGTGACTTATTTCTGGAAAGAGAAATGCTGGCAGCTTTTGACTTAGAAGCCCTGCCCCTCAACCCAAGGTCTGTGGGGCACACAACATACACTCAACAACAGCACAGTCTTCACTACCATTCTACCACTCTGCCTATATTAAGAATGGCACACTATAAATGCATCCTTACCTGGAAGTATCTTTGCCCATTTAACCACCTGAATCATCTGCTTGCCAGCGAGACGGTTTAAAGTGGACAGCAGGTGCTCTGCTGTATCTGGCTTTGAGCTATCATATCCTGCATATACGATTTCAGGTTCAATGTTCTCTAGGACCATAGCAGGTGAGGGAGTGAGTGTTGCTGAAACTGCAGACAGGTGAGGGACAAGTGCTGTGTTTACAGATGGCTCTTTAGCTGGTGCAACGTACGTAGTCCCTTCTTCCGGACTCTGAGGAGGAGGCTGTTGCGTTTGCTGCTGTGGGTCTTCATGCATCCCTTTTAACTTGCCCAGCTTCTTTGACTTTCGAGCTGCAAGAAAGTGTAGGAAGAATTATTTTTAAAAAAGTTTTTGCAGCACCAGAGAAATGAAAATGATCAGTCATTTTTCTCTTTGTCTAAGAAGAATATGGATGCCACCTTCAGGAAATAATTAATCACGTCAATGAATGAATGCAATAAAACTGGGGGGAAATGCATCAGGATAAAAACATGTTCCTGTTGCTTTTAAACTTGCACACTGAAGAAAGCTGGCCTGCCATTGTCAATGTTATTCTATCTTAATACTTTTGCTTCTTAAACAAGCAAAAATCTACTCTGCTTTCATTTGTTCACTATGCATGGTATGGATGTCAGATACTGATCAATGTAATATAGATGATGATTCTGAAAATAACTTTAGTTGTACTTTAAGAGCATATGCATCCCTGAAGAATCTTACTTCTTGTCTTTTTAAGAATTAAATGGGAATGAACTTGCCCTGTTTTATAATCACAGGATTGATTTTCATTCTCTAGGGCTGCTGTTAAATCTTTTTGTTTTCAGATTCATTGCAGAAATATATCTCAAAGTATGGACGGATATGACTGAGTCCAAGGGAAATTCAAAAACACAACACTATTCAGGTACATTCGCTGCTCTGGATGAAAATAAAGCACGGGCATGTCAAAACAGAAATGCCCTAAAATGGGTAAAAATAGTTATTTCCTCTTGTGCATTTAGCCCATTGTGTGTCTCTTTGGGCCCATATGTATAGTATCTTCTTGAAGCATATCTGTTTTTCAAATATACAGGAGTTCATGCTTTTGATAAGATAAACTTTGGAACTCCATTACACGCATACAGAAAACTCTAAGTCTGGACCAAATTAACATAAAAGTAGATCTCTAACAATGCTCACAGAACAGAAGCCAAAGGAGTGTTCATGCTGCTTCTTTTGCACACGAGGTATAATATTTCCACAGGAAATATATTAAGGTCTGTCAGTATACAAAAAGAAATTGTGTCTGCAGGGCTGCTATCATGCTGAAATTGCCAAAGTTAGATTTCTATTTATCTTCTTGAAGTTTTGCTGGAACAAAAGCATCTAAAAACTGATTATGGCCAGAAGGATATTATGCCTCTGCTAAGATGGGACGGACAGTTGTCAGTGAAGGAGGGTCAGAAAAATCATTGCTGCAGCTTCATTTTGGATACAGTGAAAGTGATGACGTGTGGACTTGGAAGGTAAGATGACTATTGCATTAGTAAAGCTGAGAAACAGTGATAAGAACTTTGGAGTTGTACATGATGAAGAATTATTTCTGGAGGTATTGTGGAAAAAGCAAAAGCAGAATGTATGTTCCTTGGCAATGTGAGGAGAGCGATTGTAAGCAATTGTTAGAATCTGGACAAATGTCATACTGATTTTTATTAAACAAGAATAAAGCTTGACATTTTTATAGGTGGTGGAATACATCATGGGAACCTCATGGACTATAGGATCATCAGGAGGCAGGACAGAAATTTCTGTCTTTAACTCTGCAGGTTTCTCACTACTGGGAATTCAGGTGTGCCCCTCTCTCTTGTTGCCAGCATATGGCAATGAAGACAATCTTGCTGCTACCACAACTCCACCATGCCTGAAAGGCTCTAGTGGCAGCGATGATAGCACGGCTCCAATTGTAAGACAGAAGCCCCTTGGTCAAAGTTCTCCAAACTTTAAAACAATAAATTCTGGCAGATTTCTCTGAAATGCTTAAAGCTGAGCAACAATCGTTTGTTTAATCACTTTGTTTCCTTCCCCACCCTGGGTAGTTTTATTTATGTTTTCAGGCAAAAACAAGCCTCAGTTGGGAAATACTGCTGTACTGGAAAAGTGGTAACTTGGAAGGAAGTATGTATCTAACATCAACTGAATAATCACCAATGCAATTGCTGTTTGCAACTTGGATTTACTTGCAGATCTGTTTTTGAAGCACAGCCAGGTGCTGCCTCATTTATGAAAACTGACACGATTAAGGCCCTAGGAGGTCTGGTTTCAGGCTACAGGGACTCTTAGAGATAATATTACAGGCCAGAGTGAACATACCCTAAATGACAATATGGAAGACAACTAAGCAAGTTAGTGGCCATAGTTTTTGAGGAGATACTGACAGAGCTCGGCATGCAATTCTATAATTCCTTATAGCAGCTAAAACAAAAAATAAACACAACATATTGACAGAACAAAATCACCACAAAAAAACTGAGCAAAACTTTACAGAATATGACATCCTGCTGCTGCTGATGATGATGATTAGTGAGTCATAGTAATATAGAAGATCAGGTATCTGATTAGGTTTGAGGTTCAAATCCCTACTTGCCATGAAACACACTAGTGTCTATGGGCCAGACATTTTTTTCTCATCCTAACCCACCTCAAAGAATTGCTGTGAAGAAAAATGGAAGAATGGAAGAACCATGTATACCCCCTTGAACTCCTTGGAGGAAAAGAGGAATAAAAACTGCAAAGCTATCAAAGCTAACAACTGAATGCTTTCTTTTGAAAATAGCCCTCCAAGAAATCTGACAAAGTTCTCAATATGGCCTGTACAGTACACACTTAATACACACCATGTCGACTGAAAGGGTCCTCACAGAAACCACTTTCATACCATGAAAAGTAAATATTCTGTTAAAATGTAGATCTCTGCACAAAAATTACTCATTATATCCAAGCACTTTACTACATCCTAACATTATTGACCCTCAGGTGTCATCAGCAGGTCTAATCCACCAGTTCTTCCACAATATATTTGCACTAATTAAATAACTACTAAAAGTAAGGTGCTATTTTCTGGACTAACTTAAGAGGAACAATGTATACCTCACCGATAGCTTTAAAACTGATCTAAATTATTCATCAGCATAAAAATTAAAAAGGCCTGGCATTTAAAATTGTAGTCTAGGGTCAACAAGACATAGATCTAATAGTTAAATCAGATTTCTGCTTCATTCTACCTTCATATTTCTAGCACTATCCTGTCTAAAATACGTACAACCAATTATCCTGCTAACTCTTCAAACAATTTTGTCTTCTCCAGAGCCAAGACTGATCCAGCCTTATTTCCAGCCTTTCCCTTCTGTTGCTTCCACACCCAACTGTTCCCTCTGGCTGACCTTATTTATTCCAAAGAACCAATCCCCTACTCCTCTTCCTAACCATCCTGCTCCCCGACTCCTACTCTTGCCTATGGCCTTTATCTTCAACATTCCTTCTCCTGTTAAAGAGCAGCTTCTTTTCTTTCTTCCGTTATGATCACTGTTATCCATCTAAATCAACTACTGTTTCTCATTAAGTATTCTTGAGCTGTCCCATGATAAAGGTGCTTTGTGGAAACTGCAGGCAAAAGGAATTTAGTCCTTTGTTCTACTTTACATTTGCTCAGTATTTAAAGATGGAGAGAACTCTGTAAATGGAATTTTCCACAATATTAAACTCTCTTAAACCTATATTCGCTAAAGTTGGTACGAATGTTGAAGTAGATCTTCTTTACCTCATAACACAGGTGAGAATGTTATAAAGTCACAAGCAGGAACCCACGAGGATTTGCAGGAGGCATATTATTTTTCCCTCCCTTCCCGTCCACGACCAACTGGTGATTTGAACCGGGATTTCCTAGACCCTACTCTGAAGCTCTAACAGCCAGGGCCAGCTCCAGGTGTCTGGGCGCCCTAGGCAGGACAGCCTGGGACACCCCCCACTGGGGATGCCAACCTCCCGGTGGGGCCTGGAAACCGGCAGGTGGCGGCGGAGCGCTGGCTTTCCTGGAGGCTCCACAGCTGCGGGGCCCCCAGGAAAGCCAGGAAGGGGGCGGGGGTCTAGCCGCTGCACCCTCCCTCCCAGCGCTGGCTTTCCTGGGGGCTCCGCGGCTGCGGGGTCCCCAGGAAAGCCAGGAAGGGGGCAGGGGGTCTAGCTGCCGCCCTCTCCCTCCCAGCACCAGCTTTCCTGGGGGCTCCGCAGCTGCAGGGTCTCCAGGAAAGCCGGGAAGGGAGCGGGGGTCTAGCCGCCGCCCCCTCCCTTCCAGAGCCGGGGCCCCCAGGAAAGCCGGGAAGGGGGGGTCTAGTGGCGGCAGCAGCGGCAGCAGTGGCAGGCGCCCAGTTTGGGCGGTGGGGGGCGCTTTTGTAGGGGAGTGGGGCGCCATTTGGCGCCCCTGAGGCCGGCCTACCCTAGGAGAGCGCCTAGTTCGCCCAATGGGCGATCTGGCCGTGCTAACAGCTAAACCACACTGGCTTTCATTAGGTGACTGCTATTGAACAGCAGTAAACAGCCAGGCCTAGGTGAGTCATTTAAGTTGGATGGTATCAAGTCACCCAGAGATTGTTGCCAGGCCTGGCCCCAATGAGTCATCCCTCAAAGGCCAAAACAGTCCTGAAAAGGGCCCTGACCTTCCCCCTACCTTTTACTGACACACCAAGCCTAGAATGCTGTGATTGCCTAGCAACAGCCATTGAGGGTTTCTATTTCTTAAAACCACATTTGCTTCTTTTATTGTTGTTGTTGTTGTTTAAAAAATCACATTTTCCTGCAAACCTAGGGCATTTCTCAGCTCTGGAGAAAGATCTGTCTTGTCCATTCAGAGCTCCAATCACTGGATTTAAGTATCCTCAGATGTGGCCAACTTGACTATAAGAATATACAAATGAGAAGCCATAAAAAACTTGCAGGGGGGTGCATCCCTTTCCCCTTTGCTTCCTTCCCTCTCTCTTCTTCTCTAACAATCTACCCCCTCTTTTTCATCCACTCCCCTTCTGTCAATCTTCCCTACCTCTCTTTCTCCCCCTCCCCTTCTCTGACAACCTCCCCCTTTTTTCTCCCCACCCCATATCTGTCAACCTGTGCCTCCCTCACCCTCCTCTGTCAATTTCCCCTCCCTTTGCTGTTAACCTATCCCCTCTCTATTACTCCAATGCCCCTTCTTGTCAATATTCCCCCATCTCTCTTTCTCCCCACCCCTTACCTTACCGGCCATGACTGCTGCAGTGTCAGGAAACTGCTCCAGGCCAGAAGCAGATTTCCTGTTGCTGAGCCAGGCACAGCTCCAGGCCTGGTTATGGCACCATTGTCTGGAAGCTGCTCCAGGCCCAGAGAGGCTCCTAGACACCAATGCCACTAAGCATGGAGAGGTTCCCAGACACTGGGGAAGCTGCCAGATACCGACAGTGATGTGGCCGATCCCAGAAAAGCTTCTGGCATCCACTGCCACCAGCCAGGAAGAAAAAGGTAAGTGCATTGTCTGTGTGTGCACAGCCAACACTTTTTTTATTTGGGGGAGAATTTAACCATCCCCAAACATGTTTTTTAAAAGATGTCAGATTTTTCTGCAAACCTGGGGAGTCCCTCAAGTATGCAGAAACATTTGTTCAGAGTTAGTGTGGCCCCGATCCATGAATTTAGATATCCTCAGATGGGGGCCACAGTTCAGAAATAGATATATAGATGATTATTATTTATCACACTCATCAACACCATTTTAAAAATTCCATTCGGGTTTAATAGTTCAAATGTCTACCTTTTTACTGTAATTAAATATTTCCTAGTCTGTAAAGTAGCAGGGAATCTGGCAGATCAGACACAGCTTCAACTTTCCTGTGGTTAAATCTATTTTGATATTCTTTTAGAATGTTCTCACAGCATTCCCAAAAACCTGTAGGACTCCTGAAGTTTTAATCCTCTTAGCTATGTGAAACTCCACTAAAATTACTGTCATCATCCAACACCCACCTTACTTATTCTGAGCTATAAAATACATATTTAAAAAACCTTAGAATGACAATAAGGTTTTAGTAGTTTTTGCACAATACTTTTTCGTAGTTGAGTAATTTAGGATAAAACTTCTCAGATCACTCAGCTTGTATCTGTTTAAGAATACTCATGTTTAAACATTTTTGCCCAATAAATTAAACTGAATATAATGATATGCTTACCTCCCAAATTCATTCCAGCCTGAAGACATTTCTGTAATCGGCAAGCTGGGCAGTTTTTCCTCCGAATCTTATCAATTATACAGTCATTCCGTCCTGCACATAAATAATTGTGCTGCCCTGCATGAACAAAAACAAACAAAAAGCGTAAGTTACAATATACTCCATACTGTTACTATATTGGTACAGCACCAGTATCACTGACCTACGAATGTAAAGAAGTACCCTCTTTTTTTGGCATTCTTATTTAGTTTCAAGTTTGAAGCCACCCATGCCCTAATGGCAGCTAAAGAGCCTCAGAGCCTGTTAAATCCAGCCCATCTATTACAACCCTGGGATTTCCACCATGAACAACAAGATGCTCCTGGAAGAATAGCAAGCACAATTGTCGGCCCAAGCAACTTATATACAAAGGTATACTTTCTGTGAACACTACAGCTATAGCGAGATGTTGGGATGGCCACTACCTTATAGTTTTAAGAGGACTAGACAAATTCTTGAAAGATAAGCCTATCAGCTGTCATTAGCCATGGAAGTTAAATGAAATTGCACTTTCAGAGGCAGTGTACTTTGAATACTGGATGGGGACTACCACAGTACAAACAATCTGTCAGTGGAAGACTACAGGTCTCCCCTCTTCACCTCCGCCAGCCATTTCCAATCCCAGAAAATTTTATTCCCAAGGTCATGGGACCCACAGTAGGGTTGCCAGGTTACTACCTGCTGCTGGCAGGGGGGGGACGGAGCTTCCTCTCTGGGATCGTATGGCATGCACACTATGCATGCATACTATTATAACATCACCCCGAAGTGATGTCATCATGCTAGGCACATTGCCAGGTGGATGTTCTAGTATTCAGCCAGAAACTCTATATGGTACCATAGCAGAACCAGAAATTCTATGGTACCATAGAGTTTTCAGGCTGAATGCTAGAGCATCCCCCAACAACGTGCCCGGTGCGATGATGTCTCCTCTGAGTGATGTCATTGCACTGGGCATGTTGGTGCAATTCCCTCACTTTGGGGGTGCAGTTCTCCCTGCTGGCCAGATCCAGGCCAGCAGATCGGAGGCCCCTAAAGTGGGCAAACCCCCACCCTCTGGGAAATGGCAGGCCTAACCCATAGCCATGTGGGTCAGGAAACTGCAGTGAAGAGCAGGAAGGGGAAGACATAGTTCCCTCCTGCCTCTTCCATGAGCTGAGTTCCTTGACAGAAAAGGAAGAAAGGACTGGTTTCTCTCCTTTCCCCTCCCTACTCTACATGATTCCTGTGACCCCAGGAATAAACTTTTCTGTTGCCGGGGGAGGGAGAGAACCAGAAAGATGGGTGATCCTTGCACAGTCTTCACATGGTCCTTGTGCAAGAGGCAGCAATCCTAAACAGGTCTACTTCATTCCAGGATGGTGTCCTTAGGATAGCAGGGTGTTGCCTTCATGCTCTGACTGAGGCCATCCCAGAGACCTCATGGCCTTGACTGGAAACAGTATGGTAAACTAATGGGTGCACAGTCTCATCCAGCAAGTCTCCATTTAAGTTCCCAAGAGTTGAAATGTTAGTTCTTATATATTTGCATGGTTTTAATAAAAAATTTGCTCTGTATTGAATGCTATAAATACAAAGCATCCACACGTGGCTTTCTTTTATTGATACAAGCTAGCTCTGCACAAAGGATCTCAACCACAGCATAAAACCATTTCGTTATCTAAAATACTGTATGTGTCTGGTGGTGTTAAAAAAATGGATACATTTTGAAAAGGGCTTGTTAAAATTTATGGGCACAATCATAGTTAGCAAAAGAGCATAATTTGTGCTTGTAGCAGAAATTGCAATATGATTAGATTTTTATCAGTTCTCTGAGCTTTTCTAGGAACTATTATTCATACAAAAATATTTCACATGCCCTGTTTGTGATACACTGGATGCAATTCAACTATTATACCTATTATACATTATTATGTTCAAAGCCCCACATAGGTATAATTAATCCTAAATTGAACAAGGAATGTTCTGACCATGACATGTTAAATACTATAGGGCAAATTTACACTTACTTGACTGAAGAATGTTTTTAACACTTTTTTTGGTAGCGTATATCACATCATCTCCTCACAGGTGATACACATAATGCACAGAAAAACTCCCATGCAGCAACTCTTTGCAATTAACAAAATTACATATAAAGAAATCCACATTCAAAATAATGATCTACTGTCCAGTCCAAATTTTGATTATATACAAGGACACAGGAAGGAAGCAGCTGAATCTCCAAAGTGTGGTGCCAAAGAAAGCTCATTTAAATTATTTAGGCTTCCAACTGCAGAATAATTAGAATGAGGGTCAATAATTGGCAGCCCTCAAGGAAACCTCCTGGCATTTCAGTTGCCAGCCCTCTTCCTCCATGCTTACTGAAATGGCTTGAGAGATCAGCTGGAGAGAAAAATATGAGGAAGGAAAATGAAGATTTTCTTCAGTCTCTTTCTCCCGCCCTCCCCCTCAGCTTACTTGTTTTGTTTTCTCACACATCACTTTTGTCCTCTGCTCCAGTCAAGACACAAACCCAAAGAAGATTGACGTGACCGGGGGGGTATAAAAGGAGTAGTCTTGGGTCCTACCACCCAGCTCTGGTGAACAGAGCCCCAAGAGGAAGGAAGCCTCTTTGCACTCCTGTCAAGAATCAGATGCAATGCTCCCTCTAAGCTGTGGAGTCTTGTGAGCAAAAATTCTACTTTGTGAGCTACTGGCATTAAAGTTGTGAGCGAGCGATTTGGCTACTGCATAAATTAGTTTGCTCTGGAGCCATCCTTCCTGAGCTAAGGCAAAAATGTGTGACCCAGAGGCTAAAAACCTGTGAGTTACCTCACACTAATTGAGCTTAGAGGAAACACTAGTCAGGTGATACTCCTCAACCCCTATAAAAACTTCTCAGACTTACTTGTCAGTCTAAGCAGCAGGTTATGAGACCTGCCCTTGCTAAGCAACAGATTGACCCTAGTATGCTATACAACATCCTTACTAATCATCTCCTTTTCCTTCTGTTTTGTTCAGCCAAAATATTACTAAGCAAAGCAAGCCATGCTTGCTTAATCAAATACCCTCCTTCCTATCACTGTATATGAAAATTCCTGAAAAAAGAAATTTATTCATGGTGAGTGGGTAAAAATCTGGAACCCCTTCCATATTGTGATAAATATATGGCAGGGGTCTGGCAGCTTACCCAACATACAGCAAAAGTCTATTGCCCCTATGGTTGTGTGTGCAAAGAAAGCATGATAGAGGCAGTGGCGTACCTAGCCTATCTGGCGCCTGGGATGGATAATTTTTTAACACTCCCCTCCTCTTTTTTCTTTTTCTTTTGCTGGCAAGTCATAGCTGTCTTATGGCGACCCTGTAGGCCTTCAGAGGTGGTTTGCCATTGCCTGCCTCCGTGTCGGCCCTGCTTAGCTTCTGAGATCTGATGATATCAGGCTAGGCCAGGACTATCCAGGTCACAGCCCTCCTCTATATGACAAAATTATTTTCATTAATAATCATGAAACAAAATGAATAATAGTAGTAGTAGTAGTAGCAGCAGCAGCAGCAGCCGCCGCTGCCAAAAAATAGATCAGATGGGTAGCCATTTTGGTTTGAAATAGCAGTACAAAGTCTGGTCTTGAAGGTGCCACTGGACCCAATCTTTGTTTCAATGGCCAGAAAAGAAACGCAGATGGTGAAAATTTTCTTTTATTTAACTTCATATATACAATCATGCCAGTAGAAAAATATCAAATTCTAACACATTATTCCATCACAAGAACCAGTGTGGTGTAGTGATTAAAGTGTCAGAGTAGGATCTGAGAAATCCAGGTTCAAATCACTCATGCCATGGAAGCTTGCTGGATGACCTTGGACCAGTCATATTACTCTCAGCCTAGTTCTGACCTGGATAGCCCCAGGATAGTCTGATCTTGTCAGTTCTCAGAAGCTAAGCAGGGACAACCTGGAGGCAGGCAATGGCAAACCACCTTCGAACATCTCTTGCCTTGAAAACCCTATAGGGTCGCCATAAGTCATCTGTAACTTGATGGCAAAAAAAAAAATCCATCACACCACTTGTGTTCTGAGCAGGTACTTGGGAGGGCTTCTATTTCCCATCTATAAGGCATTTTTGAGAGCCTCTATAAGCCTTTTTTTTTTTTTTTTTGAGGAGCTGCGGTGGCTCAAGTGGTTAAGATGCTGAACTGCAGGCTGTGGAAGGTCAGTAGTTCAGCAGTTCAAGACCCGTGAGTGCCGCATGACGGGGTGAGCTCCTGTCTCTAGTTCCAGCTCCTGCCAACCTAGCAGTTCGAAAGCAAGAAATTGCAAGTAGATAAATAGGTACCACTTCAGTGGGAAGGTAACAGCGTTCCGTGCGCCTTGGTGTTTAGTCATGCCGGCCACATGACCATGGAAATGTCTTCGGACAGTGCTGGCTCTTTGGCTTTGAAACAGAGATGAGCACCGCAACCCTAGAGTCGGATTCGACTGGCTTTCGAGCAAGGGAACCTTTACCTTTATAAGCCATTTTTGGAGAGCTAGGAGTCTGCTTTTGTACTGACTAGCCACTAGCCAAAGCATCACAAAACAGTGATCGCAAACTTCATCAGACTGGATGTTAACAAACACACTACTCCACAAAGAAAGTGACCCATCCCCCATTGTTTCCAAAGGACTAAAGTCAAAACAGAGAAGCTCTGCAGTAGAAACTGAAGGGGGTGCATTTTTGCAAGCCCAAAAGAACCAGTGCAATGTACAGTGCCCAGCAAACCCAGTGCCACTGTGGCAATGCCAGCTGATGTCAAGCACAGAATCACAATCCAAGCAAGGGGGAGGTTGGAAACCTAGCAGAATCAGTGCAATATACAGTACCCAGGAGACCCAATGCCTTCCATTAATAATATTAACAAAGATTTGCTACTATCCTTATTCTAATTCCCAGACTTTTTTTTTCTGTGCGGATACCTATTCCCACCAACAGGGGCCTCACTCTCCCCCAACAGCTTTTCCTACATAGTCAGTAGACTTCCTGGGTTTGTAGAAAAATCTGAAAAGTGAGAAAATCCCTGCAGGGACGGTTGAATTCCCCCAAAAAGCCTTTTGAAATGGCCTCTGCAGGGACCTGACTCCAGGCCTCAATGGTGAGAGATTAGAACGTTGGGGGGGGGGAGAGGCTTCTGACTGGCTCTGTCAGTCAAGGGTGGGGGGAAGGGCCATTTCTTTCCAGGCCTCTTTCGGCCTTGGAGGGAGGGAGGGAGGGAGGGGAGCCTTGGGGCCAGGCTGGGGGATTCCTAGAGGTTTTGGGGTGGAGTGCAAGGAGGGCAGGATTTGGGGAAGGGAGAGGCCTCAGCTGGGCATCATGCCACAGAATCCACCCTCCAAAGCAGCCATTTTCTCCAGGGAGACAGATCTCTGTTGTTCACAGATCTCTGGAGTTCACTCTCCAGGCCCCACTTGGAGGTTGCCAACCCTAGGCCTGGCAGCAGTATAGGGTTGCCAGGTCCCCCCACGGGCACTGGCAGGGGATGGGGGTAGTGGGGTTGCCAGCTCCAGGTCTGGAAACTCCTGGAGATCTGGGGATGGAGCCTGGGGAGGACAGGGACCTCAGTGGGGTACAATGCCCTAGAGTCCACCCTCCAAAGCATCTATTTTCTCCAGGGGAAGTTATCTCAGTAGTCTGGAGCTGAGCAGTAATTCCAGGGGATCCCCAGATCCCACCTGGAGGCTGGCATCCCTAGGCAGCACCCTCTGGGTGACTTGATACCACCTAATTTGCATGACTAAACTTGGCCTGGCTGCTTGCTGCTGTTCAGCAGCCACCCTATGAAAGCCAGCAGTGATGCAGCAGTTAGAGCCTCAGAGTAGGGTCTGCAAGACCCAGGTTCAGATCCCCATATTGCGGTGGAAGCTGACTGGGTGATTTTGGACCAGTCACATACTTTCAGCCTAACCAACCTCACAGGGTTGTTGTGCAGATAAAAAGGAGGTGAGAATAATGTAAGCTGCTTTGGTCCCCACTGTGGAGAAAGACTATAATTTTCCTTGGTAGAAGCTGTGGGGGAGGGGGTGGAGACAAAAAGCTGAAGACAGATAGGCAGATAAAGGTTAAGTTGGCTGTTGGGTGGGAAGGAAATAGGGTTGCCAACTCTGGATTGGGAGACTCCTGGACATTTAAGGGGTGGATCCTGGGGATGGTGGGGTTTGAGGAGGGGAGGAACTTCAGACCAGTATAATGCCATAGACTCCACCCGCCAAACCAGCCATTTCCTCCATGAGAACTACCATTGCCAGCCTCTGGGTGAGGGCTGGAGATCACCCAGAATTACAACTGTTGTCCGGGTGACAGAGATCAGTTCCCCTGGATAAAATGGCTGCTTTGGAGGGTTTAGTCTATGGCTCCATCCCCAGAAGGGAGAAAGAGTGTGAGATAGGTAAGGGTAGAGGGGAGGAAGCAAAGGTGTGAGGAATGGGATGACCATCCCGCAAGTTTCTTGCAGGTCTCTACTTGTCTATATATCTAATTCCCAAGTGGCCCCCTATGTGCGGATATCTAAATCCGCACATCGGGGGCACCTGGGGCAGGGAGATTTTCCTGCGCACGTGGGGCAGTCCCCACGTGTGCAGAAAAATCTAAAAAGTTAGAAAATGATACGGGGATCTTTAAATCCCCAAAAAGTAAAGAGCCCTCCCTGCGCATGCGCAGGGAATGCTCTACAAACTGGCCGTTGAGGGTGGGAGAAGGCTTGGCGGGCCAGCCGGCCTCGCTGCTGCTGCTGGGGAGGGAGGAAGGGGGAGGCTTGGCGGGCCGGCCTCCCCCCCGCCGCCACCGTCCTGCTGCTTGGGAGGGAGGAGGAGGCTTGGCGGGCCGGCGGGCCGGCCGCCCCCCCCCCTCCTGGCCGCCCTCTGGCTCCGCTGGCCGAGCGTGAGCAAGCCGCCTCCCGGGCTGACGGACGAGGGCAAGGCCGGGAAGCCGTACCAGCCTCGCCTGCCCGCGCTGCCCGCCACCACGGTAATGGCCGCCGCCGTCGTCCTGGTGCTTGGGAGGGAGGGGGAGGCTTGGCGGGCTGGCGGGCTGGCCCCCCCCCGCCGCCTCCTTGCTGCTTGGGAGGGAGGGGGAGGCTTGGCGGCCGGCCAGCCTCGCTGCCCCTCCGCTGCTGCTGGGGAGGGGGAATCTCGGCGGGCCGGCGGGCCTTGCCACTGCTGCCGCTGCTGCTGGAGGGGGGAGGGAGGGGGAAGCTTGGCGCCTGGAGTACTCCCTCCCCCCGCGAGTATCGCGGGTCCGCCTCTTGTACTACTCTTAAATGCATTCTATCACCAAGCAGGATGGGGATAAGAAGGTCTTGAGACCAGGAAGTGAAAATTATGAGGGGCACAGGAAAATTAGGTGAAGGGAGACATAATGAATGAGAAATGTGTAGAAAAGAGGGAGAGAAATTAAAAGAGGGAAAGGTTGTTTTATCTTGCTGCAACACTCTAATTATTGTTTTGCAAGATCTGGCTGAGCTGGGTGCAAGGAAAGGAAGAGAGAAAGCCTGGACTAAGAAAATGACCTGCAGGCTGGTAATTACTGTTGCAACTATCAGCATGCTGGCTTAGTTGTATGATCTGTTAAGCAAGTTTGCTTCAGTCTTGGAGAAAGGGAAATCTAGCCGATCCTAGAGTGCTTTTAGATGTGCTCAGACTTCCCTGCACCCCTAGTGGCTGCAGCCAGAAAGGAAAGATGTTCAACTAGATACAGCATGATGCTGGCTTCAAGGGCCCTCCTTCGAGGGCCTTTCTCAAGCTGCAGCCGGGACCAACCACACCCCCTGTCCCACCCTTGTATGCCATTGGATAGTGGCAGTCCTACAACCTGTGACTAGAAAACATCACCCACTGTTTCTCTGGCTTCACTGACTTGACTATTTGGAAGCAGCCAAAGCACAGCTTATGTGACATTATACAATCATAGCATACACTCTGAGCCAGTACATCATCTCTGGAGATGCAGATTTCATAACTTGAATTGTATGGGTATATAAGCTGTTGGTAACCTTATAGTGTAAACTCAACTGTAAAAAAGGATTTCCTGATAACACTAGTGCATGTTAAAAATAAATAATATGTGCCTGATACGTGTAAATGCATGACCTTCCATCTTTACCCCAGGAGTTCACTAAAGAGACTATCCAGATTGCTCCTTTCTGCTATCTAATAGGATCAAGGCAGGATTCTCTCTTCACATTCATTAAGCTTGCTTCATGCTTATAAATAAACATTATTTACAGCGTCATGGCTACATTAACTTCACATACTTACTTTGGGTCTTGTTTCAGTTTTGAAACTGGCTGTTTTAATTATTTGCTTAGTGGAATGGAATGAAAATATGCTGTGGAAAATCAATGAGGAAAGATGGGGGTGGAGGGGATGCATCTTTTGGAAATCTAGTTCTGAAACAAGACTTTCTGTGTAATGGAAGAATCCTGCCCTTCTTGTCATAAACCAGTAAAGTAGTTTCACTGCTGTAACACAGAATTAAATCATTTCACTTCAGATTTTCTTTTCTGCTCACCGGGCTGCATGTGAAATACAACTTTTCCCATCAGCTTTCAAGTTATCACCTCTCAGTCAAACCATTGCTGTTACATTGCCACATATCTGCAGTCTCTGAACTGGTAAAACATGACTGCTAAAATGTATATCATTATCATGGTATCACTTACAACAATTGCAAGTATATCATTTACAGGAGTAATATGCTCTGAAGTGAACAAAATATATACATCTATATGTCATATGTATGATATTAGGTCCCTGTTTCAACAGTGATGCTCTTAATTTTTTTTTACAACTTACCCCATTTAAAATACATCTTTCTTTCCCCCCCAAAATTTCATTATATTTAATTCCACTCCAAAAATAAATCCAAAAAGTTTATGCTGAGCTTTTTGGTGTACTCTATATGTAAATTTTAAAGGGCTCTTCCTTGTATGGTGAAAGGATTTTTTTTAGCAGTTGCCAACTGCCCAGCAACAGCAGCCTATGTTTGCACTCACTATTTTAGTCTGCATCACATGTCAATTACATAACCTTGTTTTACTGCTCTTGAACTGGTTAGAACAACCTGGGAAACAGATTAGGGCAGTCCCTTGAAATTCTGCAATGCAAATGTCCAAATCCCTACCTCTTTATAAAATATTGCATCTATGTTCATTCCTTCTTCATAATTAGTTACTTATTATTAGAACTGGCTGTAGTTGTGACATTAACTTCTCCAATTCTGTTTAAACTAGTGCAGTCTGACTATGAAGAAGTAGCAATAGTAAAATGAGAAACAATTTTCCATGTTGCACAGGTTTCTATATGCTGATTTAATTCATTGTGATTTACAAAAGGTAGATCAAGGGTACAGCTGTAGTTTGAAATGCATTTGTGGTGATTTGCAAGAAACTGGTGATGGCAAAAAATAAATCGAAATAAATTAGAGCCCACAGACCTCGTGGGGGAAAATTCCATTCAAATTGCCAATAAAGTTAAGACAAATCAAGAAATATTTAAAATATCACAAAAACTAGGATAATGGATTTTTATATTTTCAAAATATTAATTCTTGAACTTGAATCACTGTACAGTTGCTGCAACAATACTAGTGCATACATGCACATGCCCACACACAAACATATACATGCACACACATACACACAGGAATTATGACTGTAGAAACTACCAGTCATACTCCATTCCAAACTCTGAAATTTAAGATTACAGTTCAAACAATTTTGGGGTAACTTTGTGGTTCTGTTTTGTACATGCCAAATCAACCCAGTAATGCTTGGCCTTTAACCATAAACTTCTAAATTATGTAAAGCTTCCCATTTTACCCATGGAGACTCTGCAGCTGTAGCAGCAATGGTTTGAGGCTAAACAGTACTGCAACTTCCACTTCTCAAAAATGACTACCTGATTGGCCCATTGTTACTTTAGGAATCTCTGATCTTGTATGGATTTCTGCTCCTCTAGATTGTTTTACATAAAATTCTCATACTACACATTTTAAGTCAGTTAAATGTTGGCCATTTCCACATGGGTTATTTGCCTCAGATTCAATGCTATTAGGAAGCGTTTTTCCCTGCTTCCTCACACTATCATGGTGCACCCTGGATAGCTGCATGTGAGTGGGAAAGTTCAGATTTTCTCACCCACATGGCAGCCATTTTCCCTGAACCTGTCCCTGTGGTGGCCATTTCCTCCCCCACACAGAGTTTTTCTTTTTTAAAAAATGGCTACTGAATGCCATTATATCAATATACCAACAATACTTTCTGTGAACTCTCAGATTTCATTTTTATAACAAAGAGTATATCTAGCCCCTTCCACTGTGGAGATATATGGTAAAAGGCATATCATCCCAACAAAAGGAGCTAGAGGCTTATTTTTTAAAAAAATGAAAGCTGTGACTTCAGACAACCTAATACACAGATTGCTGTAATGATATATGGCTATAATAATACTTAATTGTTATTTTTTAAGAAAGAAAAAGGCCAAGTGGCCTGAGGGAGTGGGAAAGGCTGCTACCAAGGACCAAAGCAGAGAGACTAGTAAAAGCCCCGTTAACACTGTGCTGCATTGGCAGCCGCAGCAGCAATAGAGAACCCAGAAAAGCCTGTCCCCATGTGGAAACCACCCTTATCTTAAAAAATGTCTCACTCATTCCAAAAGAGAAAATATTTCAATTTTTTTTTTCAGTGCTCTCCACTGTTTTTTCCTGTTGGACTCCCCCCCCGAAAGTACATGGGGGGGACCTTCTTCCTCAAGATTCCAGGCCTTCACATCTGTGCATATACCTGGCACAATCAACTGTATGGCTAAAGCCTAGAGAAATTTCATTTTCCTAAACAAAAGATTTAAATCAAAAGGGACCATGGAGCAAGTTTATGTGTCAATGACCACTGTTTGAAGTAGCAGGATATAATATTCATTGTTTACAGGTTTTCAAATGACTTGCAGCCTTTCCACCATGCTGCTTTCCTCAGTGGCCCTAAATCACATATTTATGCTCTAATTTATGGCATTTCCCACCCTATGTCTTATTAGCTGTTTTCTTTTATCTTAGCACTCTTTCACTGAATGTCTAGTTCCTTAGACCATTTTAACCTACTATGTTAAAATAAGAATGTTATTTTTCTCTGAAAATGTTGGGCACAGGTTACTTATGGCTTGAGCAGAACAGATTTCTGTTCGATTATACTTGTGTTTTTTTTTTCGTTTTTTTTTACTGACCTAGATTATTTCTACCACTTATTATCTTGACTGTTCTTTCTATTCTTTATCCATTATCTCTTCTACTCTCTTGTTCTACCTCTAGCTTTAGTCTGAATATCTCTGCTGTTTCCTCTATCCATATCATGGCTTCTATTATTTTGCTGACTAAATGGAACTATTCTCAAGTAAGTGGACTGGGGACCGCAGCCAAAGTATTTTTATCAACTATAGGGAGATCATTTGTTCCCTGCTTTTAAAAGATACAGTATTTCAGTTCCCTGCATTTTGTATTTTTTCTATTCTCACATTTCCTTTAGTGTATTATGTCAAAGTAACATACTACTCTAACTAAATTGATAACAAAATTTAAGCAACTTACAAAAGAACATGTTCAAATGATCATCTTCCCAGCAAAATTAAACAGAGTTTATTTCTCTGTAAGCAGTATACATATTGATTCCATCTCTAGTTTTCTGAATATCATTTCTATTTGTTCAAAAACAATCTCTGTAACCTTCCCAAGGTAACATTCCTACTATATATCTTAAAAAAAAATAAAGATAAAAGGTACATCAATAGGGTTGCCAATCTCCAGTGGCATATGGAGATCTCCTGCTATTACAATTGATCTCCAGATGACCAAGATCAGTTCCTCTGGGAAAAAATGGCTGCTTTGGAGGGTGGACTCTATGGCATTGTACCCTGCTGGGTCCCTCCCCAAACCCTGCTCTCCTCAGGCTCCACCCCTAAAATCTCCAGGTGTTTCTCAAGTAGAACTGGCAACCTTAACTGTTTAAAACCACATTATCTGAAACTCTTTGTACTGGTATTCACAGCACACAAAACATGTTCATCATATGTGTGGTACCCTTGCACAGAGTATCAGGATATATTTTTCCATCTCCGCACGCATCAGCATGAATGTAAAAGGTAATGGTAAAGGTTTCCCTTGTTCACAAGCTAGTCAATTTTGACTATAGGGGGCAGTGCTCATATCCACTTCTAAGCCAAAGAGCCAGCGTTGTCTGAAGACGTTTCCATGGTCACGTGGCTGGCATGACTAAATGCCGAGGTGCATGGAACGCTGTTACCTTCCCACCAAAGCGGTACTAATTTATCTACTTGCATTTTCTTGCTTTCAAGCATGCATGAGGTTGACCTAAAGGTAAAGGTAAGGCTGTGCACACTTCCAGTTTCCTTATCTAGCTCTCCTTCTTCATGTTCTAAGCAAAAGGAACTGGAGAAGAGACGGAGAACTTCATATGGGAGGCATTATATCCCCCCACATTCACTTGAGCTACCTACTTACATGCTCTTGAGAGAGAGAAAGAAAAAAACAAACAAACCCAGGACTGAGCCCTGCACCAGATGTTGGTGCTATATTCATGGCATGTGTATAATGATAATTATCTTCAGAAATAATGTCATACTTTCATTGAAGGTTACTTTGAATAGCCAAAGTAGCATTTTATAAATCACTTCCATTTAAAGAACAACAAGTGTAACCAGAGAATTATGTGTGTGATAAAATAGGAACAGGTGGCATATCACCTAAAAAAAAATAGTTTCACTATAAATGTTTCCCACTATGTGGGTCATTCTGGCTTCAGACATACCACCCACTTCAGCTCAGATCTGAAGTAATTCAAAGCTGTAAAACCCCCGGAAGTTGAGGGATCTGAAACAAAAATTTACCCAGCTCTACCTTGCTGTATACTTTTCAATATGATGACAAATTGAGGTTTGCAGCATATATACTTTACTTGCTATTCTGCAGTACTTACTACAAATTATCTTGAAAATAGCTACTACCTCAGATTTCTGCACTGGTATTCTCCAGAATTCCTCCCCCCTCCACGCACTTGTTTCTGGAATACTTGGGTTTCTAGTATTATCACATTTTCTCTGCTTTTGAAAGAGGAAATAGTACTCTCGATAACAGGTTTACTCTCTAACAGGTTTACTTATCATTTTGTCCTTTGAAATAGTTACAGACACTTGAGTCCAAAACCTTCTCTGGAGTACAGTAGTTTGTTTTGTGTGCAGACTCTTGCTCAGTGACCCCCAATTCAATACCCATCAATGTGACCTGGCAACCCCCTGCTTCTTCCCCAAAACAAAGAGCCAATCACAGTTTTATTTCATCACCTTAGTAGAGGACACGCTTCAAAAGAGCCAAGTAGCCTTCCTTTATGTCTGCAGGGAACACACACTCAGAACCAGCTATTTCCTTAACTGGAGAACTTCTCTTGGAACCTACCAACTTTTTGATTTAGCAGCCATTTTGTCATTAGTCTTATTTCCTATGTTAGCCATTTTATGGTGGCATCCACTATCCTCAAAATTCTAAAAGCAGTCAAAAGTTCAAAAAGGTTGGAGACCACTACTCCGGGTTGCCCATATCTGATAGAAATTCATCTAGATCAGGGGTGGCCAAACTTGCTTGACGTAAGAGCCACACAGAATAAACATCAGATGCTTAAAAGCTGCAAGACATGGACAATTATTACACACACATTTTTATTGAAAAATATGCAAACTTGCTTTTTATTAACATTAAATAAGACTGCCAAAAATAAAAACAAAAGGGGGTAAAAACAGAGATTGATAATGATATTTATTTGTCCAATGATATTTATCTGCCTGCTTATGAAATTTAGTTGTCTAAGAGAGAAAGAAAGAGAGACAGGTGGAAAGAAAGAATGAAAGGTGGAAAGAAAAAAACAGAAAGAGAGAGAAACAAAGAAAGCAAATTCTGGGGGAATAGATTGGGGAGTGAGTGAGGGAGAGGTGTAAAGAAAGCAACTTTAATGTTAATGTTAAATGCATCCTCCAACACCCTCACTCCCCTGCTGGTTGGCTTGGCAAAGGGATTTAAAGAGAAAAATGCCTTCTCTGAGCTACCTGGGGCGGGGGTGGGGGGTTGAGAACACATCTAAAGTTAAAGTTGCTTTCTTTCTCTGCCCCCCCCCCATCTCATGCCTACCCAGTGAGAGGAACACTGGTTGGGGAAGGGGAGACCGATCAGGGAGGTATGCCTCCCCTTTGCTTCTGCAGCTGCCCTGCCAGGAGCCACACAATATGTGGGAATAAGCCACATGTGGCTCCCGAGCTGCAGTTTGGCCACCTCTGTTTTAGATTTTCAATTATCCATCTACCACTGACTTTTAGTGCTCTACTGAACAATTCTGCTTATACTGTAAACAATGGCTTTTTTGTGTGTGTGAGTGTCTATGTGTTCATTGTTTCATTACAATATGGAGTTTGGAATTTTCACTCATATTCAGCCATCTCGTGTTTTTAAATGTGCAAAACTCCTACCATTTGCAGTACCTGTTTTCAAATTCCTTCAGTTTTGGATCTATAGTTATGACATCTGAGAAATACGACATTCTGAAATGTATCACAACATTTGTCTATGAACTAATTTTTGCTGACATTTCCATAGTAGTATCCATGTTGGGATTCTTAGAGGTGGATTATGCCAAGGTTTTATGAAAACTGCCACCAGTACTTTATGATCACATTTTTTCCTTCAGTTTTGGTTCTATAGTTATGACATCTGAGAAATACGGCATTCTGAAATGTATCACAACATCAGTGTGGTTTGTACATCACAGTTTTTTTTCTGTTGAAGAGTATGTGAAATCTACATTCAGACATAATTGCCAACACTTCTGTTCTATTTGAGCATAGTTATATTGGGTAGCTGTCAATGCTTTTTAAGTGAGTGCAGCAGGTGAGACTTTAAGTACACCATAGTATCTAATCCTATACAATTGGCATCTACTAACACAGTTGCTGACTCTTTGAACCTATATATTTCAACACAGGTGTTTGTGTTGGTAATTCCTTTAAACGGAATACTGTTTTATGGATCAACATTCAGTGAAATTCAATACCTTGGGCCAACAAATGTATTCATTATTGTCACCACTCTCATGTTCAATAAACCTTGCTAGAAAAGTGACCATTCCTAGAAACCTTCATATACCAGCTTTGTTCTTAGATAAGGCAATTTCCATTGTGGTTGCTACTTCAATGTAAATACATTGTTTTAACCCTTCTTTGAATACATTATGTCTATGGATTTTATTCCTGACATTGCAAAGTTGTTTTCCTTTCTTATAGATTCTTCTCTATATCTCTCTCTAGAACACATCATTTCTATAAAACATGCAGCATGATCAAGGGTGTAGAGGTTTTGTGAATAATTTTTTAGTGCACCCGTGGAACTGAAGAGATACTGAAAAAAATTGTGAAATGGTATGCTGGACTAGAAATGCAAAATTTCTGGAAATTTTGATGCCATCAGGAAGGGGGATGGAAATTTTGGGAAAAATTGATATACATGAAATACTGTCCTATCAAACCTAAAACTGCTTTAACAACAAAAAATACAACATTTATCTTAGCATACAAAACTGCAATATTTGACATATTTATGGAATTTAAGAGCTATAAATATCTTAGTTTTCTACAAGCAAAATTGCAAATATACCAATACTTGAGAGAAAATTGCAAGCTGATGCCCCCTTTGCTACATTAGTACATGCATCTTAATTTTTGCTGTCAGAAAAGGGGTCACACAAAAGGCCAATAATAATATCTGCATATCCAATTAGATGCTGTCTTCTTCCTTTTGTGGCTACTGGTTAGAGAGCACTCAGTTCTCAATTAAACTTTCATAGTTTCCTCTGAAACCTTGGTGCAGTTTCTGCCCCACCTCTTTATGATCTTTCTTCCCTCCAGCAATGTAGGGCAATAAACTACTGTTACCCAGTCTGTGAGTACATGTGCACAGTGGTTTGAGAGAGAGGTGAAAAGTTCAACCATAAGAGAAAAGTCAGATCAAAAGGACAACACACCCAATGAAAGCCCTGAATGCCGCTTTTATGAAGACTGGGTATCCTTCAAGTGCATAAAAGCATCCTGTATGTAACAGCTGTATATGTTTACTGCATGCCCACCTTGTTTTTAAAAGCATTTCAATCATTATAAAAGGAAATATTTCATAGGCGTTTGTGGGCCCAGGGGTAAGGGAGGGAGCAAAGGGCGAGGGAGGAGAAACCGCACACAACCAATTGGGGAAAATAGGCCACAACTTTATTGTATACAGCCACAGGAGAATTGGTGCAGCATGGGGATGGATCCAGCATAGGGTGACCTCCTGACACCAATGTAACCCTGTTCCCCTAACCTGCCTGCTGGGCGGGTGGGACTGCAAAGTAGCAAGCCCTGGGATGTCACTTGAGTGCAAGCCACTTCATGGTTCCCTTGCCACCTGATGGTGACAGCCAACTGACAGCCCAAGCTGGACATACTGCTGAATGGCTCAACCCCCAAGACCCCTTAAGGGAGTCCCCAAAACAGAAGATGTGGGCTCGCAGGCACTGCCTTCCCCAAATGGATTCATCCCAGTGCTCAAACTTCCAGCTAGCTGTGACAAGTGCAGAGAACAGAACACAGTAAATTGAAATGCAACCCGTAACAACCAAGAATGCAAGGGGTAGGTGGGAAGGAGAGCTAGAGCCAAATGATGAGTAGGCTCCAGCAATGGCCAGGTTAAATAGGGAAGGGGAGGTGTGGACAGCACACTGACTGTGAATGCCAGGATGGCCCTGGAACTCCACTCCCTTTCCCAGCCTGCTTGTACCCAGCCTACATGTACCTACTGCATGCTCAATGATTAAATAATCCTCTCTCAGTAACTGCCTCTCAGTCTGTCTGAATTTATGCTGTTGGAATGGTAAAAAGTGCCCTCAAGTCACAGCTAACTTATGGTGACCCTGCAGGGTTTTCAAGGCAAGAGACGTTCAGGGATTGTTTGCCATTGCCTAACTCTGCTTAACAACTCTGGAATTCCTTGACGGCCTCTCATCCAAACATTAACCAGGGCTGATTTGCTTAGCTTCCAAAACGCACAGTGGAGTATCTCTGTGGCATGCCATGGGGTCAAGGCAGCTGGGTAAGGACTTGTACAGACTCTCTCTTTATTTCCACAAGGTACAAATTCATAGTACTGCAAGAACACATCGAGGTACACTAAGCAAAATAAACAAAAGGACATTTACTAACTAGGTACTTACAACCCATGATCTTTGTTAATTGTTCCTGGTGTGTCTGCAACCCTCTTTAGCATCAATCCCTTCTCAAATGCACATCAAAGCATGTTCCAACAATGAACACCAAAAACCCAATTCCAACTGACTCCCAGACAAAGGAACAGGTCCCCTTTTCAGACCCCCCTCCATGTGTGCTCCAGGGCCTTCAGCCAATCTGTGTGCCAGGTCTTGGGGCTCAAGCCTACTGGACCTGGACTTTCGAGTCAAGAGGTGTTAACTCATCTTATACTGCACACATTATCTTTCTTTTAAATTTACATAGTTACTCAAATGTACAAGTTTGTGCCAAATCAACCACTACTAGATCTATGCTTTCTCCTTCACTTGTCCCCAAGCAAACCATTTCTTCTGGGTAGCCAGCATGCTTCAAATGTATTAATACAAACTTATTTTTTCCCTTATCAGCATTATCACAAAACTTCATCAGTCAAGTTCTTCAGCTCTGTTCCACTTGCAACTGCATACAAATCAAACTTTTGTTTCCATCTTTTTTTAATTCTCTGAGGCATTTCCTTCGAAGACATTAATTCCTGGTTGTTTCAGAGTTCCTATTTTTGCTGCGGCAAAACTATTAATTTGCTGCAGCAAAGTTTGTAAAATAATGGTATAAGGAACTGAAGTATGGACAAAAAAATTCAATTAACACAGTATAAATAACCCTTATAACAACTGATCTCAAAACAAATGCTGCACTAGTTTTCAGTTTTTCACTGGTATTGCCCAGAACTGCTTCCATTAGCATCCCCTATTCATGGAACATGATGAATTCTAATCAAAGAGTTCTCCAGAGAAATGGGTATACACTTTCTAAATAAATAATCAAGGGAGAATTCTCACTCTGATTAATGGTCTGATTTGGGACTTATTGCTATGCGGTTGCATGACTAGTTGAACATTTGGAAGCTTAGAAGGCTGGTCATTGGCAATAACCCTCCCAACCAGCTCCCACATACAACTCTTGGAAAGTTGTTATAGTATTTCTTGTTCATACATATCGGTAACACAGATGACTTCTCTACATAAGCCATCCCATTTTACAATCCTGGGTACATCCTATGCTTCTTATAAAGCACTGACACAGTGTTGAAAATATTTTCCATATATTAATATATTTCCATATATTTTCCATATATTAATGTGTACAGTTCTGGTCGCCACATCTCAAAAAGGATATTATAGCATTGGAAAAAGTGCAGAGAAGGGCAACTAGAATGATAAAAGCGTTGGAACACCTTCCCTATGAAGAAAGATTAAAACGCTTGGGGCTCTTTAGCTTGGAGAAACGACGGCTGAGGGGTGACATGATCGAGGTTTATAAGATTATGAATGGGACTGAGCAGGTTGAGAAAGAAGTACTTTTCTCCCTTTCTCACAGTACAAGAACTCGTGGGCACTCAGTGAAATTGCTGAGCAGTCGGGTTAGAACAGATAAAAGGAAGTACTTCTTCACCCAAAGAGTGATTAACATATGGAATTCACTGCCACAGGAGGTGGTGGCAGCTATAGTTTCAAGACGGAATTAGATAAACATATGGAGCAGAAGTCCATCAGTGGATATTAGCCACAGGGTATAGATGGGAACTCTCAGTCTGGGGCAGGTGATGCACTCTATTCTTGGTGCTGGAGGGGGCAGCAGTGGGAGGGCTTCTAGTGTGCTGGACTTCCTGATGGCACCTGGTATATTTTGGCCGCTGTGTGACAGAGTGTTGGACAAGATGGGCCATTAGCCTGATTCAACATTGGCTTCTCTTATGTTCTTATGTTCTAACTGCAAGCCCATGTAAGAATGTTCTCATAAAACGGAACCTAAGTAATTCTGTATATGAGCAAGAACCTTCAGGACTTTGCATCTCTGGTGTCCTTAATATATTGCCTCTTACAATACTACACTGCTACTTTACTCTATACTAATTAACTCTCCTGAGTGCTTTAAGAAGATGCAAAGTGGAATTATTCCCACTAGCCAAATGTGAAAATTACTGCACAGCCCACACACAGGAAAACTTAATTATATAAATTAAATGTTTTCCTCTATTTCATTCTTCAAAAGAAACCAAGTAACATATGTTATATACGACTGTAATATGTTGGACTTCACAAATTTACATTATCTTTTAACTTAAGAAAGTTTCTTCTTTCTTTTTTTCCTCCTTTGTCCTGCTTTTCACCACTTCTTATAGATAGCCTTCTTATTGAGCCTTGAAGCTCAAAACTCATGTACTCTTTTCATCTACAAAAGGCATCCCTATAATTCTCTTAATAAAGAAGGAAAGAGGACAATTCTCTGAGTTAATAACCTGCACAAAGGCAGAATGGGCACCATTTATATTAACAGAGAACTTTTGATAAACAGGATGCATTAAAGTTTAAGAAAGCAAGGGATCAATTAAAACACATTACATTGCTGACCTAACCTCTTACAGATGATTCTGCCCATTATCAGATTATTTCCATGACCATGATAATTAAGCACATCTGTCCAGATATGCTTTTCTCAATCATCCTTCCTCCACTCTCTCTTTACAATTACATTATTTAAATATTCTAAGCAAGTCTTAATTTCTCCCTTTTTGCAAATGCATTTTTACAACATGTTCCAAAGGTTTATTTTCCCTTGTTTGTTCCACACAGGTAATAATAGTATTTAAATACTGTCAGCAAAATTTTCTATACCTGATAGCTGACAAAAATATAACATAACATAACATAAATGTTACTACGGTCAGAGACCCATCAAACAGCATACAGGCTCAGAATACAAACCCGGGTTACCAACATTACGGGGGGAGAAATGTCATAAGAAGTATTAAGGAGGTGCTTGCGCTTTGTATTAAGGGAGCTGCGGTGGCTCAAGTGGTTAAGACGCTGAACTGCAGGCTGTGGAAGGTCAGTAGTTCAGCAGTTCGAGACCCGGTGCCGCATGACGGGGTGAGCTCCTGTCTCTAGTTCCAGCTCCTGCCAACCTAGCAGTTCGAAAGCAAGAAATTGCAAGTAGATCAATAGGTACCACTTCGGTGGGAAGGTAACAGCGTCCGTGCACCTTGGTGTTTAGTCATGCCGGCCACATGACCACGGAAATGTCTTCGGACAGCGCTGGCTCTTCGGCTTTGAAACGGAGATGAGCACCGCAACCCTAGAGTCGGATTCGACTGGCTTTCGAGCAAGGGAACCTTTACCTTTACCTTTACCTGCGCTTTGTAAATGCAATAAAAGAAATTTGGCAACCTTCCTTGATATTTCGATGGATTTGTCCTCCAATAGGTATTTCAACACAAGTTCCTCGGAGTGGATTACTAGTTGTCCTTGGCACCTAAATGACCTTAATACAGGTGTAATCAAAAGAGCTCTTTCTTCAGCATAATAAGCACAATGAAATAAAATATGAGAAAGGGTCTCAATTGACTCGGAGGGGCATGAGCAAAGTCTCAAATGCCTAGGAATACGTTGGAATCTTCCAAAAAGAACTGCTGATGGAAAAGTGTCACATCTGGCTCTGGAAAAAGCCCACCTGTGGTTTGGGTTAGAGATATTAGCTAAATATGGAGAAGCGGTCATATAGTTTTTAGAATTCAGAGATTTGTAAAGAGACGGGAGTACAGCGTGAGACTTTTGCAGCTCAATATCTCTGAGGCGTTGGTAAATAGATTTTGCCCTAACATAGCCGCTTTCCAGAAGTTGGTACAGGTCTAATCCTAAAGTTCTCAATTTAATAATAGCTCTGGAAGACCACTGGGGGTAAAGAGATGCGGCCAACAGCACTGGAATTAACCCAACAGGAGAAAGGTGAGCTTTCAACCAGAAGCAGAAAGAGTGCAGCCATATGTCCAGTTCGACTGTGCTGAGGCCGGCTTCTTGTCTCAAAATGCCATTAGCAGTACATCTTGGAGTATTGAATAGTGATCTCAGGAATTTTGATTGGACCAGTTCTAGCACCTGAACATTTGTAGATCACATGATTTGTGTTCCATATCTCATTTGGGCTAGAACTTTAGCAGAAAAAAGTTTCAGGGCAGCTGGGATGAAGTGTGCACCATCCTTTCTCAAGAATCTTAATATAGCCGAAGCGGTTCTTTCAGCAGAGACAGCCACTGATTTGATGTGAACTGCAGGGTTGCCATTATATGCAAATGTAACCCCCAGATATTTAAAGAACTTTACCTGCTCAACATCATTCCCATTTATTTTCCAGCTATATTTTTTTAACCTCTGATTAAAACACATTATTTTTGTTTTAGAGAAGTTAATTGATAGCAAATTTTCCTGGCAGTGGCTGAAAAAAGATGAAAGTGCTCGCTTTAGACCAATTCTGGTCAAAGATAAAAGAATTGTGCCATCTGCATACATCAGAACCGGTACTTTATATTCAAAATTGAGTTTAGGTGCATGAACATCAATAGAGCACAAGTCAGATATAAGAGAATTCACATAAAAATTAAACAAAAATGGAGCTAACGGACAGCCCTATCTGACACCCCTTCTTAGCTGAATGGGTTTAGAAAGTCTGCCGTCCGAGGTGTATTTTACCTGGAGAGTATTATTGCTGTGAAGTTTTATTATCAGATGGAGAAGGCTTTTGTCTATGGTGGTAGAATTCTGTTTCGATCATAGTGTCACACTGTCAATTGAATCGAAAGCTGCTTTCAGATCAACGAAGGCGGCAAAAAGGGTTCCTTTTTGATGCTGTGTGTATTTATATATTAAATAGTCCAGCACCAGACAATGGTCTAAGGTTGAGCGGCGTTGGCTAAATCCTGCTTGCTCAATGTTGAGAATATGTTCGGTTTCCATCCAGTCACACAATTTGAAACATAGATATTGGGAATAAAGCTTACAAATGATATTTAACAGACTAATTGGTCTGTAATTGTTTGGATCAGATCTATTGCCTTTCTTGTATATAGGAATTATTATGGAGAGACCCCATTCAGGAGGAATTTGGCCAGATTGATCTATGTAAGTAAAAAGATCGGCAGCACATATACTAAAATTGACAAAAATATATTTATCTTTTACAGTTACAGTGCAATAATTAAAAACTAAAACTATTTTTGAGGTTTCAATGGAAGAAAAAGAAGAAGAAGACGAGGAAGAGTTGGTTTTATACCCCGCCCTTCACTACCCAAAGGAGTCTTAGAGCAGCTTACAATCACCTTCCCTTCCTTCTCCCACAACAGAGACCCTGCGAGGTAGGTGGGGCTGAGAGAGCTGTGACTAACCCGAGGTCACCTAGCTGGCTTTATGTGGAGGAGTGGAATCAAACCTGGTTCTCCAGACTAGAGTCCCACCGCTCTTAACCACTACACCAAACTGGCTCTAAGAAACAGAAATAAGGGAGTCTTAGTATTCTGAAAGTAACTCTCAAAGAATTTTTAAACTTTTCTTCATGCCCTAATGAGACCTAATAAAGGACTCTATTTATTTAGGTTTGCTTTATCAGTAAGATAAATGTTGGTCTTATCTTGTTCTGGTGGATGGTTCACTGAAGCAGTGTGAGCAGCAATTAAGAGGTGTAAGACAACATTTGCAGGGTCTTAAGTAACAATTACTTAACATTTAGAAGCATAAAACAAAATTACTAATAATTACCAAATTACAATTACAACCTTTGAATGATCTTCTGTGAGTATCTATGAGGTGCTGGCATTGCATTTTTCAATGGGGTATACTAGGTATTGGCCAGCCCTCTTTATGGGCTTTTGAGAAGTCATTAGAGCAGGACTTGACAAGGCCAAACCTTCCCAATTGTCAGATTCAGCTGTTTTGCTGGTTAACCTGGTCAACTTTCCCTCACTTTATAAAGTAATGTAGCATTAGCTGGTTGCTTTGTTTGGCGAGCCAGTTTGGTGTAGTGGTTAAGTGTGTGGACTCTAATCTGGGAGAACCAGGTTTGATTCCCCACGCCTCCACTTGCAGTTGCTGGATGACCTTGGGCAAGCCATAGTTCTGTCAGAGCTGTTCTCTCAAGGACAGTTCTCTCAGAGCTCTCTCAGCCCCACCTACTTCACAGGCTGTCTGTTATGGGGAGGGGAAAGGGACAGGAGTTTGTAAGCCGCTCTGGGACTCCAAGTGAAGGGCGGCATATAAATTCAATCTCTTCTTCTTCTGCTGCTGCTGCTGCTGCTTCAGGACTGAGTATCCCTTTTGGGGGTTCTTCTCAAATTGGTGGGGAGAAATGTCTTTTTGGCCTGGTTCATATTGCTTTTATAAGGATGGTTTCTTCAGATAAATAAGAATGGTCTTTGAGACAGATTAAGCTCTAGCCAAGGGCAGTCAGGATTATGGCAGGTTAGATGCTTTAACCTAAGTATATCAGCAAGCATCCACAGGCATCTATGTGTGGGGGAACCAATTTAAACCAGGCACTTTAAGCTGACCACTCAAGGAACTGTCTCAGTGCTAATGAGCTTGCATGCTGACCAGGGAATGGTGACAAACAGCCCCTTTCTGCACATTTTTGTTGTATTCAGGCAAGGAAATGTGTGGTATGGTTATATTACCACTTCACTCTCAGCACCAAGGTGGTTCTGCTCAAACATCTGTGAACCCAATGGGTACTCTAGCACTAAGAAGATTTAATGTTGTTGTTTTTTTAGGCCCCCCGAAGGGGATTTTTTATTGCATTTTCTAATATCTATACTATGGGGTTCGGGGAAGGGATACTAATTTCCTGCCTCTAAATTCTATGGGAGATGGGAGAGGGCAACTAATACACCATCAACTACTGGAATGGGGAAGGAAAACTATGACCCTACCTCTAAACATACTAATGGATATAGGGAAGGATCAACTAACGAGGTGACACGATCTGGTTACACAGATATATATCCTTGTGACCTAGTAGTACAAAAAATTGTTGCTGCTTCTAAAATTTTAACAAAGATTGATATAAAAAAAGAAAACATTATTTAATATAAACTGCATTATCAACAATTATCTTGGTTTTAGAGTCTTTTCTTCTTGCGTTTCTTCTTTCCTCGGGGTTTGGGAGCGGCTGCTCCTTTCTCTGATTCTGAAGTGTCTGGAGAACTGTAAAGTTTAGAACTATCGCTTGATGAATCCCGTGAGTAGGATTCTTCATCTTCTTCTTCCTCCTCCTCATCAGTTTTTGGTTTCTTATCTTTCTTATGTTGTGCTAAATTGAAGTATTAGTCCACAATTTTTTTTGCCTTAGGAACAGTATTGATATTAAATTTTTTATCTTCATATTTAAAACTCAGTCCTTCCGGGAATACCCATCTGTAAGGCACTCCTTTTTTCTGTAGATGGAGAGTAAGTTCCCTGTAGAGCCTCCTCCATTTCCGGATTTCAAAGGGGATATCCTTCAAGATTTTTATCTCTTCATTCTTGTTCTTAAAGGTTTCCCCTGTGTAGATTTCAGCACCAGATCTCTGGTAGACCTTCTCGTGAATTTCATGCATATTTCTCCCAGGAGTTGTTTTTTTTTAATAAAGTTTGGATAAGTCCTGTAAGCCCAGTCCATCTCCTTCAATAAATCTTCCTGTTTGTACTCCATTAATGGGGCAACAGCCTCTGCTAGATGAGCCTTTAAGTCCTCATTCTTTTCCTCTGGCACTCCCTGGAAGCATAGAATGTACATGGATCTTTCCAGCTGGAGCTGTGTTAGTTGTGTTTTGTTGGAGGTTCTTTCTTTCTCTGCTTCATCTGCTCTTTTGTTGATACTCTCCATCTGTTTTTCCATCTTTTTTAATGTCTTTTCAGTTACAGAGGTTCTTTTGTCCATTTGAGTCAATTGTTTTTGCAAATTTTGGCATTGAGATTAGTCATCTGTTCCATTAGGGGGTGCAATGCGTTTGCCAACAGTGCAGACATATCTGCTGCTACTTCCTGGTTCTGGGAGTCGTTGGTAGGCTATTTCCGACCAGCATTTTTTTCTCCAATCCCGCCTTCCGCCCTCTCCCAGCCATAATATCAGCAAGAAGTAAGTTTCCCAAAACAAAGTAAAAGTTAGCTGAATTTAATCTGCTTAACGTTCTTATGCAGCTTTTGATTTCGTTAGTAATCTGATGTGTTTAGCTTGACTCACAGTTCTTTATTTGCACTTTAAAACCACCTTGCTTTAAGTGTGGGGGGTGAAGTCTTGAGTTTCCCCTCCCCTGTCGCTTTGCACTGAGGCACTTCTAATTACTACCGAGGTTCTCGTAGATGCTTTAAATCACCTGAGCATTGTTTAACTCACGCTTTGAAGCCTTGGAAGTCTTGTTAGAAGCATTTCAAAACTTTTAACCATGTCCGCTTGTCTGGCAGTCGTCTCTCGGCACCATACTGGCTCTATGGTGATGAGACCTTTCAGGGAAAAAGGTGAGCCTCAATTCCTTGGCTGTCACCTTGGAAGGTTGAGGGTCTCCTACAGAGACCCTGGGAGGGTCCGGGACGATCTCGGACCCTTCCTGTCAGCCGAGTCTTGGCTCCCCTCCCTCAGAGCGAGACGGGTTGCAGCTGAGCAGCGAAACGCTTAAACCGGAAGTCCAAAGATTTAATGTTTTAAGATTTAATGTGCTAGCAACTAGCACTAAGAAGATTTAATGTTTTAATACATAAAAATTCAGCTATGTAAAAATTAATAATCCTTAATCCACATTGTTTTCTGGAAATTTCAACTGGGGTTTGTGGGAGGAAGAAGCAACAATATATGCAGTAGAGAATTAGGTATGAAAGCATTCTGAGTGTGGATCAGAGATTCAGTGAATACAATTAACTAGGGAATGGGAAAACCTGAATTCAACAAACCTAATACATAAATTGTTTCAATTGTTTTAAATGTTTTATTGTTTTTATGTCTCTGTATGTTTTGGTTCTGGTTTGTGTGTTTTAATTTGTTAAATTTGTGGCCCATGAGAGGGTAAAAAGGCGGGATACAAATGTTGTAAAATAAATAAAAGATAATAAATTAAGCGAAGGCTCAATCAGAAACCAAACAGGACTTTAGCAAAGATTGTTAACATCTTCAGACCTTCAGTGCGTACAGAAAATTAAATCCTTTGTTCTGGATTATTTCATACAGATTAGCAACCACTTCTAGCTTCCATACTCCAGAATCATGGATAAGCATACAGCACACAGGTTATCATCTTCATACTCTACTAAAAGAGTATGAAACAAGAGTCTAGCACACTTGATTCATCCTGACTGTGAGCGCAAAAGTGGTTAATGTACAACAAGGCAACTAAACTGTACTAAGAGGTCCTCAGTATGCTCTGTTACAACTCATTACACAAACATAGAGAGTTCTTATTTCACTTCAGTATTAAAAAGAACTCTGTGGGATTCAACACACAAATCCTGACATGAAATTAATGGGAGTAGGGATGGGTTATGACACAGGAGCTTAGACCCCAGTGCATAGTCAGATTGAGACCTTTCAAATTGCAACCTTGATAACAAGAGATTTGAGTTTTGGACCTTACATAAAAAATGTAAATACTGACAACACTGAGGCATAGTTAAGATGCATCTGAAAGCCAAGTGCTACTCCTCCTCCATCACATGTGGTGAAGTAACTAGTTTCTTTTGCTTTGGCTTGCCATTACCTACAAACCAGCAAACTATGGTTTGCACTGTTCCTGCAAACCGTGATTCCAGGCAGTGGTATAACCTCAGCGCTACCATAATTTGCAAGTTCAGAAACAGCAGAAAACTACGGTTTGCCATGAAAGCAGAAGAAACTAATTTCATCATATTGCAAGAGGAAAAGACTGAAGCAGGAGCAAGGTTCATGCAAGAGAATATAAAATCACTTCAGAGCTTATTCACATAGTGAAAACCATGGTTTACTGTTACATCTGAACCATGCTGTCACAGGCAGCGGCTAGGAAGGTTCACTACTGGCTGCCACCACTCTGGTATGGGTCTCCTTTGGAGGGCTCAGAGCACTGACCCTACCCTTTTTTACAGGACTTTTACAACAGGTTTCCCTTGTACGTGACCAAATTAGGTGTGAGGACCCAGGCAGAGTAACAAATAGTTTTATTAAGAGGCTTAATAAGACTTTAGATTAATAACAAGTAGGAAAAATGAGCAGAGTAAAAGCAGGTAAATAAGTAAATAATAAATCCTAATGTATCTCTACACAGCCCTAGTCTTCCCTAGGTAACTGTTCCCTCTGTTCCCCTACTGATATAGTTTTCCTTCCAAAATCACCTTTTATCCAATCACAGGGTCCAGGGGGAACCTGGAAAATGTAGGCCCCAATGACTGCTCTAATATAGGCTTCCCAGGAGCCACTAGGCCTCCCTGGAGCCTACAGGCCGCACTACAGGCCCACAATCATGACACATGCCTATCAGTTTTATATAATCACAGTTGCATTTTTCTAAGCCCATTCACTTCAGTGAGTTTAGCAGGGTATAAATCTGCATAAGATTGCAATACTATTAGAACCCTCTAGTGTGAAGAGATCCAGGTACAGCAACACCTTTTCTACAAGAAATTTCAAACATTTACATAATATATATTGTGATAAAATGGTGGTAGTATAATAAAGCATTCTTTACCAGAACTGTGAAAACAATATTAAAAGTCTGTTTGAAAATGCCACATATTAATCAAACTAAAAATTAAAAGCAAATGTGCTTCACACACTAAAAGGTTCCTCTACTTTTTAAGTAGATTATAATGAAGTGAACTAAGGTATTTCATACAACAGATTAGTCTGTTCCCACTTATTTACACTCTGAAACAGTGTGAGGTTTTCAAAACTGGAATGCAGCCAAAACCAGCATTTAAAAACAATTAAAAACTTGTGAAGGGATAATTTCTAGGGTATTTTTGTGCAGGTTTTTTTAAACTTCAAACAACACCTAATAGCTAGAAAATGATGGACCAAAAAAATCAGCAAAGTTCAACTCTAGTAGATTGCACATAAAAGCAGAAGCAAATTATTTTTCTACAATCTTCCAAAGGCATGGTTATATAATTTAAAATACTACTGTGCGAGTGCACTAAGGCAATAAAGAAAGGTAGGAATGAACAAGGGAATGGGGAAGTATTTTGGTTTGCAGTTTAATGGTGCAATCCAAAGCAAAGGCTGACCATTCAAAATCAAAGCTCAGAAGGGTGTTTTGTTAAAGATCCTTTTTAGGATCACACTGTTGTCTTCTACCATTCTGACTACCATTATTTTAAGGCAGCGGAATTTATCATTACAGCACAGTGTAGAGGTTAAATACAAGGGAACCATATAAACTTGTTACGGTGGTAATGAATGAAATTTTAAGAATTTCACAGTGCAGAGTTAGCATATTCTTGCATTCTTATGTCAGAGATATGATATTCATTTAATCCCCAAATCCCACCCTTGAAGTAGTTTTCTTTTCCTAACAATTCTTAGTGTGTTGTTTCAGCTGAAGACATCACCAGTACAATGAATGGCTTCCTATCATGCAGCAAAAGAAAGCTGGTATCATCATTATGAGGGAATCAAGACTCTGGCGTCTCTATGTCATGTAGTTTTGGTCCCAGATAACTGACCTCCATTTGTTATTGTTTTCATTCTTTGCATAAAATAATACAAATTATATGAAACATGTAATTATCAGTGTAACAGAGGTTCTTTCTCACTCACTTTATTTCTCACTCACATTCCAAACAACTATATAAACCTTCCAGGTTATGCTCAATTATAACTGCCACAAATAGTGAAATGAAATGTAAAAAACTTTTCCTAAAATAAATTAAAGGAATGTATCCAACCATTCGTGTGTTTTGCAGAGTCGGACTTTAAACCCCCTCTGAAATTTAGTTTATAGGGACTGGCAGACTCTCAGGATCGGGGGGGGGGTGTCAGCGAAAATTGCTGCCCCCTCTTCCAAAGATTTAAATACTATTATGTCAAGGCTTTCTACCAAAAATGCAGGAGGTGCATGCTTTACTCACAAAATCACATGCTGGCTGTCTGGCTGCATTCCTTATGTTGATATGAAAAGGACAGATAGTAAAGCAGGCACTATCGACCATTTTTACAACCAAATTACTATGCAGAAGTAAAAAACACACTAAGCAAAAGGATCCAATAAAATACTAATTCAAAATATATGAATTTCCTACATTACAAAAATCCTTTATTTAAAAAAAAAAAATTCCCTTCACAGAGTATTCAAACCCTGATTCCACTTCAAACACTTAGAGATGCCATTCCATAATTATGTTACACGAAATTATGTCATATGGAACTGACATCATCATGTTGGTGACACCACAGTGACACTCTGGTATTTTGGGCAAAACTCTAAGTTACCATAGTGTTTTGCCCAAAATATCAGAGCATTGCCGCCAATGTGATGAGATGACTTCTGTGTGACATCATTACATCACACATGCATTGTGCACTCCTCCCACTTCTGATAAAATCCCTCCCCCTCCCCCACTGACATGTTGATCCAACCTGGCAACCCCATCAAACAGTGCAGCTTTTTAGTTTCAGATTTAATGTTGTCATGAATTTAAAAATACATATTATTCCTGTAGATCTCCTGTATGGTAACAGTGCTGCCAGATCTACTTTTTAAAACAACTCCCACAATGTTTTCTTATTTGTTTCATACTAGAAAAAATATCTTTATAATATGTTCACAGTAGTTAAACAAAAGATTGACAATTACCTTAAATCAAAGCCTCTAAAACAAATAGTGTATGTCTCATATTCTTAAACTAATTTGTGGGTCTTGATGTTTGACTGACAATGTTCTTTTTCTGTTTAAAGTTTGCTGCAATCTTTTAGTGAAACTGAGATAGCTCAACTTGACATTCTGTAATTCTGTAATACTGTACCATACTTTGCTCATACACCAAGTACTAAAACTGAAAGTATTAAAAAGTATCAAAATAAGTGGATCACATTAAAATTTGCTTTGTGTCAGAAAGCCACCTTGACAAATTGTAACTGCAGCTACTTCTCAGCACATGAATTTGCTCTAAATTTAGTTATGCAGTCCTAAACAGAGCTGTACCCTTAAGCCTATTGATTTGTTTTTACTTTATTTTTATGCTTATGACTGCATCATGGTTTAGATAGTAATAAGGATGACATTTAAAAATTAACCATACATAGGACAGACAGTGAAAAGAAGATAAAGTTATGTTCCTAGCAGAGAAAAATAGGAAAAGAGGAATTGCACAATTCAAGCTAATGATTAAGACAATGTGCAAAAGATCCTTTCTTTGGTTTGACACAAGACTGATGACCTCTGTTTTTACTATTGCTGGGAAGTGGGTAGTTAACTTTCATAATGAGTATAATGATTAATACCTACAATGCAAACACAGTAGGGCACAAGGCCAAACTCAGGCTTCTGACACTTCTAAATGTGCATTAGTTAACTTATAACAATAAATGTAACCAGATGATTAACCCTGATGTCATCTGCCAGTCATATTTTTGTCTGAGTGCATACATCATTAAGAGATAGTAGCGCTGCCAACTTTGTGGAGGGATTGTGCTCCAGTGCCTTTTAATAACTGCATGCACATGAAAGCTTATACCCAGAATTAAACTTTGTTGGTCTTAAAGGTGCCACTGGACTCAAATTTTGTTCTGTTGCTTCAGACCAACACAGCTGCCCACCTGAATCTGTTTGTCAGACACAGTTTTAACAACTGAATGCTTTCCTAAAACAAAAAAGGAGTGAGTGGGAGAGCTTAATTTTCTAATTTGAAGGCTAGAAAATGAGACTATAGTAAGAGAAAGGAACTATAATCTATATATCCATTGGCCCCCCCATCTGCAAATATTTAAATTTGGGCTATCTCACTTTCACTAAAAATTTACAGCAAACTTGGATGGCAAGCCAGGTAGTGCCACTCTCACTTCCTTTCCTCAGCTATGCTGTGGTTTTCCACCTTCACCAGGGAGAGACAGGTGGCAGGGAACAGGAGGTAGCCGCAGTTGCGGTTCTGCTGCAGTTTGCTGCTGCTTCTTGCTGCTTCCTCAACCCCCCTCCCGATCAGGAGAGGATGTAGGCAAAAGGATATGTGGGTAGCAGGGAGGAGGAGGCACCATGGCCCCAATCTGAATCAGAGAGTGGGCGGGTAAGCATCAGCAGGCAGAAGGAAGAGACAGTGGCTTCCCTCTGCCACCCCCCGGCTCCTGGTTGACAAGAAGACAGCTACCCTCCACACACACAGGACTGCCCAAGTGAAGAAGGATCCCATATGAACTGACTCCCCAAACCTATCATACCCATTGTGCAGTTCTTCTGGCCCAAGAGCCTCTTTTTTCATCTCACTATAGAATATATTGATATTACAAGGGGAGATTCATATTCAAAGATGCAACACTATTTATTCTCTCTCTCTCTCTCTCTCTCTCTCTCTCTCTCTCTCAATATTTCCAGCTCCCCACCACCACCTACTGCCACAATACTAAACACCTTTCTGATTTATCCTCTTTCTTCCACAGGACTGCCAAAGCAGTCCTTTTTGCTTTAATGTAACAAGCAAAACCTTTGCTTTAATGTAACAAGCAAAACAAAGTCCCCAGAGCTACTGCCACTTACTCCTACCAACTTTTCAAATCTAAAAATAATTGACCTTGGTCACTATGGCATCTACTTTTCATTTGGGCAAAAAAGCAGTGGCAGGGGAGGAGGAAGAGGAGAAAAAATGTCTTAAAGGGGAAAGGGGTGCGGCAGGAATTTAAAAAAGGCATTTCCCTGTGAGTTTCTCATGGGTCTTTGCTTGTTAATATATTGATCAATGAACCTGACCTCATCTGAGGATACCTAAATCTGCAGATAGGGGCTAAGTGGAAAGAAAGGGGATTTTTCCGTAAACTTGTGGGGACCTCAGATTTGCAGAAAAATCTAAAAGTTTGCCTAAAATAGAGGTGAGTTTACCCCCCCCCCAAGAACTCCTCTGCATTAGTGCAAAACTGGCACCGCCAGCCCCATCATCTCTGCCTCTCCTCAGCAACCTCTGAGGCAGTAAGGAATCAACAATGCATGTAGAGGATCAGATGGTGCTGTATGTGGGTTCCTGATTGTTGTATCTAATTCTAAACATGGCCAAAAATGTGGACAAAAAAATAGGCAAAACATGACCATGTACAGATAGATTAAAAGTGAAAGAAGTCACAAGGATTTATAAATCTCCCAAAAGTTAGATCTCGTGACAGCATGCCACATGGTCAGCTACTGCCTGGGGAGTTGGCTACCAACCCCAGGATGCACTGGGGGAGAGAATGAAGGCAGCAGCCAGAGGAAATGGGTGCTGAGCAATGGCAATTTTTAGGCTGGGAGGGAGGCTGTGGATACCACAGTGCTCATCAGCTCCCAAAACAATGGGCACTGCTGGAAGGAAGTGGGTGGCAGTTAAAGGAGAGGGCAATGAATGCTCATTTTGTTAGGGCTAGGAGGGAGGCTGCAGATGGCCATGGACTCCATCCTAGCCCAAACATCTGTGGCATTCAGTGCCTGCCTCTTTCAGCTGATAGTTCCTCCTGCTCGTGAGGAGGAGGAGGAGGAGGTGGTGGTGGTGGTGGCAGGGAGAATGAACTGAGGAAAGAAGGAGAAACAGGAAAGCAACGGGCCAGGGAGGACCAATAAGAGTAAGCAGGGAGGAAAGGAGGGTACAAAGGAAAGAGGTGGAGAAGAATGCAGAGGAAGGAGGCAGGGGTGAAAGGTGGCAGTAGTGTGATCAACAAATAAAAGGGGACACTACAATGTCTTCTGATTGATCAGTGCATGGTGATCTTATTTGGGATGAAAAGATTTGTGTACTTGTAACCAGTGTAAGGATGTAAAATTTTGATTCCCCCCCCCCGGTTGCACTACAAACTATTGAGCACATAGCCACTGGAAAAATGAAAAATATCCTCTGCAATATCCAAAGCCTGTAAAGTTTCTACACTTGATTCTACAGAAAACTGTTCACTGTTGGTCTATTCTGTTTTATATCTGCAACAGTAAGATTATTACTTTCTAACAGAGTGTTGGCCTTCGTTAGTTTTTGATTTTACATGCCAGTGCACACTAAACAATGAGTGCTGTTATTAATTTCTCCCATTAGTATATCATTATAATGACACAATATCAGAGCAAATAAGCACCTATCACTTTCACAATTTCAGCTGGCATTCATACGCATAGTATTTGCATGCATTACATGGTGCACAGACTAACAGAAGTGTTATTTCTGGATCTATGTGGCAGAGAATAAATGACTGAGTATTTGACTGTGTGCATCAAATTACATTTAGGAGAAACACGAAACACACAAAAAACGAGACTTATCTAAATCTGGTTTTCTTTGTTAAAAGTTTTTGTCTGTTGAGTTTTCAAATTTGTAGACAATGGCTGCAGTGGTCCCAGATTCTTCTTTCCCTTTTGGCCTATGTTTCAGTCTTCTGCAGGGCTGCTCCATTCTAAGCCCATTGCTTCCTATGGGCTTAGAATGGAGTTACATTGCATATGATAACACCGTAAACTGCCAATATGGTTTCTCTACAAATTACTCCACAGTTAGCATATTTGTATGCATGTCTAATACAGACTAGTCAACATCCTAAAAGTAAAACATGTGACTATTAAAAGGACTGAGGGAGGTGTGTCAGCTGGACTCTACACCATTTTATTTGCAGTAAGATCAAAAGTCAATTAAGATTAATGGTCAATGTCTTAGATTTCCCTGTGCAGTTCTATAAACAGTATTCCCTAATCATCCACATGACTAGCTAAAATATTAGTAAACACATCATGGTTCAGTTGTAAAACAAGAATTAAGATCCAGTTTTACCTCTACAGTGGTTTGTGTCCCTTTTGCATTCTGTAAAAAAAAAATGCCATATATACACCAGGAAAAATCTGAGAAGCTAATTTCTGCATATCGTTAGAAAATCTGAAGTTCTTAACTTTTCCTTGCTGCAAAAGCATAAATTTTAATCCCTTTTTCCTGTTATTAGCAGTTTCCATTTGTAACTACTCATGGCTCTGAATCTGCTAAAACTATAATTCACTTCTCACCCATTTTAAAACTGAGAGATTGTGTGTCAGCTAGGGACTTTTTTTCCTGAAACACAACAAGAGTCTAAGCCTTTTCCATCTAACACCTTCTCCTAGGCTTTCAATTCCATTGTGCTGTTTGCTATGCAGTTCACACAAGACCATAGCAACGACCAAGCACTTCATTACCAATGATCTGTTGTAAAATGCCTTGCCTTTAATTAATATCTCCCAGCATTATTAAAATGCAGGGTCTCAAACTGCTTCCTGTTGAATTTTACTATAATTATTATTTATGTAGCACTAACAACCTATATGACACTTTACAGAGTGATATAAGTGAAAAATAGAGATACTTTATCAGCTTAAAAGTCTGATTTTTGACAGTGGAAGAAACAAGATAGAAATAGGAAGAAACAATAGATGAATGTCAGTAGTCTTGATTCACCATCCCTACTGCAACCTTAGGACAATCGCTGACCATGGCAGCATTCTCATTTTATGAGATCAGGAAATGGCAGAATACTGCTTTGCAATACTGCCAAAGAGAAAAGTTTAAGGTCCAGTGACTAGTAGTCAATAGCAGTATAACATTATATTGATAATACATTAATCCATTTGTGATTTTATTTATACTTGTGTCCCTTCATTACTACAGATTATGCCATTTTGCCACAATTGTGAAATATTCGGGTGGAGGAAAGTGTCTGAAAACATCTGATTAAACAATGCTGAATTCCAAGGGGACACTGGCTTTGAGAAATGAAATTAAAGAAACTACATTCTCTAATGGAAAATTTCTGGTTCTATTAGTGTTGAATTAATAGGAGAACAGAGGGAAGCATAACGTAAAAGTTGTGCTAATAGATGATGCAGGCAAAAATAATACATGCCAGAATGCAATAAAACAAAGGCAGATCCAATAAGCCTTCTGAAATCCATCTTTTGAGAACTAAGGAGAACAATCTACTTTGTAAAAAAAAAAGTGTGCAAATTTTTATATTTTAAATTCATTTCCCAGTTATTATACAATCTGAACTTTGGGAAAGAATCGATTGCTCAATACTTTCCTCACACATGATGACTTCATAGACTCTACTGTAACATGATTTCATGTTATAAATCATTTTAATCTTCATATATAAGCACCATCTCCTTAAGAGTTAGATCAAATCTAAGCTAAATAGCATTATGGTGTCTTTTGGGAGCAATTCACCAAATGTAGCGTAGGCTGAGTCTACAGAAAGCAAGAATTAAATAAAATGGCTTTCTGGTTATAGTTAGTTCAAATCTTGAAGTAAACATGAAAAGTGAGTTTTTGCTGCCCCGTTGACCCGTGAAGAAACATTTCATGCACAACTGCATCCATGGTTTCAATTTAAACATCACATCTAAACAAACCATGGTTCAGTTTCAAATGTACAACACTTAAAAACTTGGATTACAATTGCCTGTCTTTCATTTTCTCAGTACTCCACAAATTCACCCAACCCCTAGACACTGCTATATTATAGAGATGGGAGTGACTGTGTTTATTTGTGTATAATTAAGGCTTCTAAGTTCAAATGGCACTCCAAACCATAGCTAGAATACCTCAGAACATTATTTCTTCTTTAATTTTGCTGGATGATCAATTAAAACCTCACACCAAACAATAATTAAGGCTAATTAACCATGGAATGATATCTGAACCAAGCCATTAAAAGGACAGAAGTCATAAAGCTGCCATCAAAAGCAGAAGCCAAAAGCAGAATCAAAAGCAGCAGCCATGCTTATTTATCACCTCTTATCACCTCTAATAAAATAAAATATTTTGTTTAATGTCATTGTTACACGCACCCTGCCCACAGTCAACAGTCAATGAAGTGACCACATGATGTTGATGGACTTAGAAGAGTATAACTTTGCTTAGGATGGCACTTTAACAGTACAAGGTTGCTGTTTGCCATGGCAGTCACATGCTTTCAGTAACATTTTAGTGTAAGTATGCTTATAAAACTTTGATTCATTCTTCATTTTGTATGAGTGACTCAGGTATTTTTAACAGAGAGTACAACTTTAACAGAGAGTGGCTCAAGTGGTTAAGATGCTGAACTGCAGGCTGTGGAAGGTCAGTAGTTCAGCAGTTCGAGACCTGAGAGTGCCGCATGGTGGAGTGAGCTCCCGTCTCTAGTTCCAGCTCCGGCCAACCTAGCAGTTCCAAAGCAAGAAATTTCAAGTAGATTAATAGGTACCACTTCGGTGGGAAGGTAACAGCGTTCTGTGCGCCTTGGTGTTTAGTCATGCTGGCCACATGACCACGGAAACATCTTCAGACAGCGCTGGCTCTTTGGCTTTGAAACAGAGATGAGCACCGCAACCCTAGAGTTGGATTCCATTGGCTTTTGAGCAAGGGAACCTTTACGTTTTTACGAAATAAATATTTTAAATAAATAACATTGCTTAGTGTAAATTTTATAAGATCAACTGCACAGAAATATGAAACAGAACAGAACTGAAATTCATTCTATTGCCTCAATCAGTGGGAAAAACCCAAGGACTACAGGTGTGTCTGTAGTTCATATCACATTTTTTAACTGAAATGCATAACTTCTCTGGTGGCCATTGTTGCAGCTCTTGTATAACCTTCATCACCCTCCTCCCCACTATACTACTTAGATGTTTTCCTCTCCAGCAAAACCACACATCACTCTTTAGGAGTAGCTATCTCTGCATTACCATTTGTGATAGCCAGCTGAAGATTCACTCATAACTGAAATCTTTTAAGTTTACTGCAAGTGCCATCACCATCTAAAGTGTACAATACTGCCCATTCCGTTTGCCCCTCCCCACTTCTATAATCACGTCTCACTGGTAGTGAGAGGAATGCTTGTGTACAGAGGAGGGTGTAGTGGGGAATGCAAGACTGCAAAAGGAGTGTGACTGAGATCAAGAACAAGGAAGGACATAGGGGATGACTAAATAGTCATGGAAATGGTCAGGAATCGGATAAAGAGCCTGGACTGCCAAACAGAGCTGGGACATGGACTACTTTAGAAAAGCAGGGAATATAGACTACAAATAGTTTTCAGCTGGGGAGATTAAGCTAGAGGTGTGTGGCTTAAAGTGGATGTGTTTCAAATGCCTTATTCTCTCAGCGTTTGAGTACTTTGTAATCACTTATTTTCAGGCACTTGAAATCCAGGCTTGAATGAATGAAAAATGCAGTCCTCTTCAAGTGATCACTTTTTTTTAAAGTGAGCACATATGCTTATAAAACGAAAGGGCGGGTTCATGACTATCACACATAAATCAGCTTTCAGCTACATGTTATTATTTATGGATTTCTGAAGCACAGTTGGATGCTTCATCTGCTTGTATCTACCCAGAATTCCCCTCCAGCTGAAGCAAGGTTTGAGCATGTTTATTTGTAGCTTTAGAAAATTCTTTACTTTTATGTCTAACAGAAGAAACAAATCAGGATTTAAAATAATGGGTGGATGTGACTTAATATTAAAGCTTAAAGGCATACAACATACCATGACCAGGTGTTCTCCAGATAAAGGTAGGGCTGCATATACCTTTTAAATCATGCAATAATTTTTTCATGCTGAAGGCGCTATGAAGCATGCAAGGAAAGTACTGTATAACTATGTAAAAAAGAATATAAAATAAGGACCCACATGAAGATTTACCTTCCACTGCTCTCTTGAAGAATACTTTACAGCTGCCGCAAGTAACTACTCCATAATGGCATCCAGATGCTTCATCCCCACACACCAAACATACTTTGGAAGGTCTTGAGGATCCAGATGATACACTTCTTAATGAGGAGCTATAAGGAAAAAATTAAAAGATCCATGTATGTCAAATCATTCTGGCCACAACATAAACAAAAAATATTAATTTTATGTGTTAGAAGTATCTGAGGAATAAAATTTAAGCTGGCACAACCATTTTGAGGGGATATCTGTGATGATTGATCCTGATAGGATATATGGCATTTTACTAATTTAAAGTAAGCACCAATACACAAAAAAACCCTGTTTCTTGGAGTCTACCACTACACGTTTCTCAAAATCACCAAGGCAAGATATTTAATAATGTATTTACTGTATTACAGCATGCTTTCCATTAGGAACTGAACATGATCAAGAACAGTTTATGACAACTGAATGCAGACACATGTAGCATTCTGACAAATGTCAAATGAAAGCTTATTACAATTTATTTGTTTAGAATTCTAAACCCACATTTGAGTGTTAGTCCTGATCTAAACACAGTAGAGACTTCATTAAATTTCACTGAAAGGATTTAATAGATTTTTTCCCGTCTTCACACCTATGGTAATCAGATTCTGTTCTACTCAACCATCCCACATTGACCCACATTTATGCAGCGTGAAAGCAGACTGCTAGATTTCTAGCAAGAGAACTGAGAATGGCTTTATCCCTCCAACAATAATAACCTCAGCCTCCTGCTCACTGTCTGTGAATACTCAGATATCCCTCTACCTACCTAATGACTATAGTTATCGGCACATGCTCTCAAGGGATAAGGAGAGGGTGTACAAAAAAGTTGCTCTGTTATCTTCCCATAGTAATGGAACAGAGAGGTGACTCAGGACGGATTTTTTGAGGAAAATGTAATTGCACCTTACCCTCCAGCTACCAGCTATCCCACTTGCTCAGCTATTCCAATGCTCTGCAGAGTATTCCTTAGTGGTTTACTTTCCAAGTTCCAACTATGCTAAGCTTCCAAGAGATTGAGCTATATCATGCTACCTTCTATAAAAAGTGCAGTTAGGAAAAATTAAATATTATGTTCCCTATGTTTAGCATTGGCAAGGATTAGGGACTTCAAATTCAGTTTTTCATGTTGTACTCAACTTCACATACGGTTTTGGTGAACAATATCGTCTTAAAAAGCAAAGCAGAAGAATACATAGTGCAAAGCATGCCTAAAATAAAATTTTAAGACGCTTGTTGCTACCTACAGGGTTTATAGAGCTGGAACAGTCTGGAGAGTTTCAGGTCGATAATGCAGATGTTGGCATACTCGTATGATCTGCTTCTATTGGCTGATTTCCATTAACAGTTCTGCAGAGTTTTCCTTGAATATTAGTAATTGATAATCCTGCCAGAATATTAGGTCTGCTCAATTTAAGGTATGGTGGTGCCTAACCATAAGGCAGGATTCCAAAATCAGCCTTTCCACAGTGGTTATAGTATTTGTCATGGGGATCATGTCAAGAACATCATGTGTACTCCATAGTCCATCACGGAGAGGATTCATATGGTTAGAGCTCTCAACCTGTACAGTCTGGCTGTCAATCATATGTCTGTGTTTAATAGCCATTCCATCTCAGCATACTGAGAAGACTACAGACACTTCTTTTGGGTTCAACCACCTCCAAAAGGAGTCAGGAAGGCAGACCCATTCAACAAGACAGTCATTCCACCAGAAGTTAAAAACAGTCACTAATTACTGTTAATATTTCTTTTTTTGTAAGTTGCTTTGAGAACTTTGTCCGTAACAGCAGCAGTGAACAGAGAGCAGCAGCACCAAGAGTTCCAAAACGCATTTCACACATTTCTCTCTGGCCCCCATCCCACTCTCATCACTTCTCCTCCTCCTTCTCCACTTTTTCTCTCCTGGAAATTCAAATCCAGAGTAATCAAAACTTGGATAGAATGTCTGCTACACATAAGGAGGTATCATCAAGTCTACGAAAATGCAAGCATGACTAATGAGCAGTCAAGAAAGACAAAAGCCTCTTTTTAAAAAGTAGAAGACTTGTCCAAATGAAGAAAACAAGGAGTGTAAATTCCAGCAAAATAGATGCAAGTTGATGATGGGAAAGAAAAAACTTTGAGGAATATGTTGGTAAAAATTTAGAAAAACAATAAGAATTTCTTTAAATATATCAGAAGCTAAAAACCAGCTAGAAGGGGGGAGCTGTTGGACCAGTACACAATGAAGGTATATAAGGAGTGATGCAGGAAGTTAGAAAGAATGCATAAAGCAGAATGAATGCTTTGCACTGGTCTTGATTGTGGAAAATGTTGGATAGATACCAAAGCCAGAACTGTTTTTAGGGAAAGTATCTGAAGAACACAGATGACAATACATGATATTATAACGCTAACTGGCAAATTAAAATGTAGCAAGTCATCAGTTCTGGATGGCATTCAACTAGGTTTCTTAAATAATTCAAAAATGAAACTTGTTACCTCTTTGTAAAAACTGGTTTTTTAATTTTAATCTAAAACATATTGCTCTAAGATTGTAAGGTGTCAAACCTAATTTCTGAAAAGAGATTGGGGATGAGAGCCAGGAAATTATAGGCCAGTTAGACTACTGTTGGTTTGGGGTAAATTGACAGGAAGCATTATTAAAGACACAACTATCAAGCATACACAACAACACACTTTACTGAGAAAGATATCAGCATGGCTTCTCCAACATATAGATCTGTCTTACCATCCTATGAGATTTCTTTCATTAGTATATGGATAAAAAAATCCAATCAACATTATATACTTGGACTTCCAAAAGGCTCACTAAAGGCTCTTGAGTAAAAAGAAGTCAAAGGAAAAAAGATTGATCCTCTTATGGATTAGAAAGTGGTTAAATAGCAGAATGTGGAGGCTATGTGTAAAATGATATTCTCACAATAGCACAATGAGATGCTATTTCATGGATATGTATTGGGATGATTAAACTGGTTGCTGATATCAAATTATTCAGGATGGTGAAAACCTATGCTGCCTTTCTAATAAATACAAATATTTTGTATATTATAACTAGGTTTTTAATATTGGCCCTTTATTAGACTTCTTCCTTAGCCTTGTGGTTCTTGATTCCAGTTTTTGGAATCCTTGTGTCTTACTTCACTTAGGATTAGACTTCCAGAGAAGTCTGCACTGTAAGACAAATTCTTGGATGGTCCTAAACAGCTGAATATTGTCCTGTAAACCTTGATTGTTAATCATGGCTAGAATGCTGATGAGTCCTTAGGAAGTCAAGGTCTGTCTGAGCTCTCACAGGAACCTGGCTACTCCCTGTGAGTCAGCTTAACAACTGCCTATAGCCTGATCTTTTTTTTTTAATTGCCCCCCAAAGGGGATTTTAATGATTTTACTTTACTACAGCATATGGGGAAAGGTTACTAATCTCTACCTCTAAAAAAGTTATGGGACATGGGTAGGGAAAACTAATACAAAAAAAAAAACTACCAGGATGGGGGAAGGAAACTAAGCCCTACTTCTAAAAAAACCCAAACCTACTGGACATGGGGAAGGAAAAACTAACAAGGTGACATGATCTGGTTACATTTGGATCATTTGTCACCTGGTGTTACAGAGCCTTATTGCTTATTAAAAAAGTTAACAAAAAAAATTAAAAGTAAAAAGCTGTAAAAACCGATTAGTTAATCAAAAGTTGCATCTTCCATGATTATCTTGGTCTTAGGATCTCTTCTTCTTGTATTTCTTCTTTCCTCAGGGTTTGGGAGCGGCTGCTCCTTTCTCTGATTCCGATGTATCTGAAGAACTAAAGAGTATTGGACTACTGCTTTCTGAATCCTGTGAGTCGGATTCCTCTTCTTCCTCTTCTTCCTCCTCATCTTTTCTCGGTTTCTTGTTGTGCTGCTTTGGGTTCAAGTGTTGCTCCACAAATTTTTTAGCCTTAGGAACAGAGTCAATATTGTATTTTCTGTCTCCATATTTAAAACTCAGTCCTTCAGGAAACAGCCATCTGTACGGGACCCCCTTCTTCTGTAGAGAGAGAGTAAGCTCCCTGTAGAGTTTCCTCCCCTTTCTAACTTCGAAGGGGATATCCTTCAAAATTCTTATTTCTTCATTCTTAATTTTTAGAGGGTTCCCCTGCGTGGCTTTTAGCACCCGATCTCTCGTAGATCTTCTCGTGAATTTCAAACATATTTCTCCAGGGAGTTTATTCTTTTTAATGAAATCTGGATAAGCCCTATAGGCCCAGTCCATCTCCTTCAGTAAATCTTCCTGTTTGTAATCCATTATTGGAGCCAAAGTCTCTGATAAAATGTTCTTCAAATCCTCATTCTTTTCTTCTGGAACCCCTTGGAATCATAGAATATACATGGATCTTTCCAGCTGTAGCTGTATTAGTTGATTTTTATTGGAGAGTCTCTCCTTTTCTGCTTCATCCACTCTTTTATTAATACTCTCAGTCTGTTTTTCCATTTTTTTTAAAGTCTTTTCCGTTGTTGAGGTCCTTCTGTCCATTTGAGTCATCTGCTTTTGCAAGTTATCCATTTTCGCGTTGAGATTAGTCATCTGCTCCATTAGGGGGTGCAGTGCATTCGCCGGTAATATAGACATCTCTGCAGCTACTTCCTGGTTGTGGGAGGGAGTCGTTGGTATACCATTTCCGGTTGACTTTTTTTCTCCAGAGCCGGCTTCCGCCCTCTCCCAGCCATAATATCAACAAGAAGTAAGTTTCCCCAAACAAAGTAAAAGTTAGCAGAAGTTAATCTGCTTTTCTTTATTTTGCAGCTTTTGTTTTCGCTAATCCTCTTATGTGCATAGCTTAATTCAAGGTTGTTCTTAAAGTTCGCTTTAAAACCACGTTGTTTCAAACAGGGGGTTGAACTCTCGAGCGTCTCCTCCCCCTTGCCGCTTTGCCCTTAGGTGCTTCTAATTACTACTAAGGCTTTTGTTCGCTTAAATCACCTGAACAATGCTTGACTTACGCTTTGCAGCCTTGGAGATCTTTTAGAAGCTTTTCAGCAGCTGTTGATCGTGTCCGCCGGTAGTCGTCTCTTGGCGCCATGCTGGCTCTTCAGCGATGGAACCTTTCGGAGATAAAGGTGAGCCTCAATTCCTTGGTCGTCACCTTGGAAGAGGCTCTCCTCAGCTCTCCAGGCTGGGGGTCTCCTACAGAGACCCCGGGAGGGTCCGGGACCTGCTCGGACCCTTCCCGTCAGCCAAGTCTCGGCAGAACCCCATCGGAGCGAGAAGGGGATGTGACTGAGCAGCGAAACGCTTAAACCAGAAGGCCGCCTATAGCATGATCTTAATTTCTCAGCTTTAATACAAAATATGGAGTATCCCAACCCACGGCTGCTTCAGGGTAACACTGTTGTCCCCAAATCATGATTTCCGCCCCCCTTCAAAAGAGCACACCTATCTAGTATATACAGTGATATTTTATGTTATTCTATCTTTTGGAGTTTGGGATACCCCAACTCCCACTAGAGGCAGAGCTAAGTCAATGGGGGAACAGCTGGTCACCCCACTAGGTGGCAATGTTCAGAAGGAGGAGGAGGAGATTGGATTTATATTCCACCCGTCACTACCTGAAGGAGCCTCAGAGTGGCTTACAATCCCCTTCCCTTCCCCTCCCCACAACAGACACCCTGTGAGGTAGGTAGGGCTGAGAGAGCTCTCTCAAAAACTGTCCTTGAGAGAACAGCCATGAAAGAACTTGTGACTGGCCCAAGGTCCCACCAGCAGCTGCATGTGGAGGAGTGGGGCATCAAACCCAGTTCTCCCAGATTAGAGTCCGTGCACTACTCCAAACTGGCTCACATGGCCATGGCAGGAACCCTATTGACTACTCAACCAGGGCCCAACAACACAGACATGACCCAGCAGAGTGACAAGGATCAGGAAGGCAATTTTGGAGTTAAAACAGGGAAGACGGGGTTAAATAGGAAGGTATGAGCTACCAATCAATTAGCTCTCCAGCTCTTGACTGAAGGCCCACTCTTCTTTGAGAGCCAGGAAGATATGGGTGGACCCACCTCATCTTCAGGCTGGCCTTTAAAAGTCAGGGAAAGACCAATGAGGGGAGACTGGACTTGGCTCAAAGTAATGGAGAAGCCAGCTCAGTGGAAGCGGGAAGAGGATAACTGAACCTTGAATGTCTTCCCCTTCTCACAGCTGAGACCTTAAAAAGCACAGTTAAGAACTCTGCTGTGCAGAGCCTAGGATGGGTAGATGGGACCAGGAAAGTGGAACCTGACACTATTTAAAGGAGAACAGATGAAACGGACTAGGCCTATTTGGTTAACAAAGTCTTTCTTTGTAGAATATGAAACCTGGAAAGGATTCCTCAGCAGTTAACTAAAACAAAAAGTTTGGGTCAGTATCTAGGACAGAAAACTGACTGTCCTCTCCTGCACTGATTGAAAGAGATGTGATGACATTTAATATGGGAAAAGCATAACACGTAAACAATAGTAATACATAGTAATTGAAGTGGGGGAGAATTATTAAAATACCTGAAAATGTACTGTGACTGTTGTGTACTGCACAATGATTTAATAACAGATAGTGATTCTGGGTCCCTTTCTTGCTCCCATACCCTTAATCAGGATGAGGTCAACAGTGTTGTTTAATATCTCTTCTTTTCCCTCTGTACATAACATAAATTCCACAGTCTGAGAAGCTCACTAATTTTAACTCTGTCAGCTTTTTTATGATACAAGGTAAAAATATCCCCAGAAGAGTTTTAGATTGAGCTCCAAATTTATTCAGCTATACAAAGCCTATTTCATAATTGCGCACAGCTAGATAAATGGTACATTATGGTGTCAGGATAATTTGACATTAGAAAGTAGAAGTCTGCTGTCTAAAAACTCTCAGGCTTCAAAATTATGTACCTTCAGTTTCATTATAAAAGTGGGAGTGCATTTTTGGGGGGCATACAGACAGAAATCCAATGAGATACTCAGGCATACCCAGCAAGACTTTTGGTTTTGTTCAACATACTGGGGACTTCTCCAAATCATCCATGAGTGCATAGTAACAACTTCTGTGGTTATTCAGATTCTGGTCTCTGATTTAATTCTTACTCGTTAAATAAAAGAAGCTGCCTTTGTGCTATTTTGTGGCAGCATCAGCTGAGCCAGGAGGAGGTCAAGGGGTTTACCCTAGGTCACATCACAAATATCAGTGGCTCAGACCAGATTAGAGACTAGGATTCTATTGGCTCTGAACCTCTTAAATGCATCTGAGTACGCTGACTTTTAAATGAATCTGCATCCAGTGTATTAATCCCACACTAGAAATAATACTGTTCCTCCTGTTTTGCCTTTGCTAATCTGTAAGGCTCAGTAGCCCAACTCATTGTGATATTTATACATCTATTACATAACCCCACAACACTGTCTGACAATTGTTGGATGATGACAGCGGTTTGTTTATTATACAGTTGAGGGAAGCCCTGGCAAACATATATGAATGAATAAGGAATGTCACTTTACATTATATTTGTGGATGAAAGTGATATATATCCCTAACTAAGAACAACAGAAAAGACTGTTGCCATAATTCATGCGAACCTATATTTGCAATCTGTTGCTGGGTAGCATGATTGTGGATTCACACTTGATTTGAGCAATGAATCTATAGTACTGTTCACACAGTGGATTTACGAGGTGAAATGAAACTGCATAAAAAGACATTTGAAGGGGGAAGAATACAAATATCTACTGTACATCACAAGAGGAGAGTTAACGTTGATCAGGGATATGGCCTTTTGTTTTTTTATCCTTTTCTGTGCATACTTCAAGCAGTGAATTTCAAAGTAATTTCTGTAATACTTGTGGTACAGAGGTATCCCAGTACCAGAATAATACCAAACACTGTTTGTGTGTATTATTTCAAAAATGTTCTATGTTCTGTTTGATTTGAATAATGACTTAAGATGTTTTTAGTGATTCTTATGCTTGAATCCTGCCCCCATAGGTGTTTGCAATGAAGTTACAAACATAAGAGCTAATCCTTCTCCACAACTCCCAGTACAAAGTCACTGGGAGCACAGTTTTCTAAATTTTACAGATTCTGGATATAATCCACCAGGGAATTCTCCTGCACAACTGTCCTAGCAATGGGCACTGGAACAATGCAGGAAAGAAAGGGGTGTGGATGCAAGAACAAGGACAATTTCTTACTGGTGTATGTTTTTGGAGGGAACAGATCAGCATTCTGAGCCCTAGTCCAACCTCGATGCATGCAAGGGTAGAATCACAAAAAAGCATCTTAGGCTTCCCAGGGTGACTATCTGTATCTTCTCAGGAATGTGTGGAGGACATGGAAAAAATTACTACACTGCCATCTCGTTTTGGTCAATAGCAGTACCAAAATTATAACAAAAGGTACCACAACACATTGACAGCTTCTACTGTTTTTTAGTCAACTAAAGAAGAACCAAGTATATGGCAGACTTTTGTTAAGCTAGTTATGCAACAGCTCTGAACACTTAACAATATTAAGAAGCAAGAAATGTTTAAAAAAAGAAAATGTGAAACTTCACAGGCTTGCTGATCCAAACAGCTATTAACTGAGAGATGTATAATAGATCTTATTATTAGAAAAGGCCATACATATTTAGAGTTTCTACGTTACCATTCCTTACTAGGGAGTCAACAAAGAATTCCCCATGAACACTGAAGTAGGTCAACTCAGAATATTTTAAATATATTATATCCTTAATCTCCCCTCCCCTTCTTCTTCCCTCAGAATGGCTTTCCTTTTTTAAAAAAGAAAGTAGAGTCAGTAATGAATTGTGACATTAGCAGGACTTGAGGACAGCTTACTTATTACTAAGTAATACATGGAAACAATTTTCCATGATTCCATGGGGCAACTGTTTCCTTAAAGTAAGCTACTTTCTTTTCATGGTTATTCATGTTGTTGTAGTAAAAACAGCATAGTCCACATGCTAAACAGCAGCAAATTATAGAACGATTAAGAAGTCACCTCTCTATGGTGGCCACAGGAAACATTTGGAAGCAACTGCCTAAGGCCACAAATGTGCCCAGCACTGCAAAACTATGTACCTATGTTGATTATTCTAAAAAAAAGAAATGTTTTGATAGTGAAAGAGTACATTTCTTATAACTTATTTTCACATGTGTGATAGTACAGACATGGAAACTTTGTTTTTTGGTATATAAATCGGGTTTGAGTGTTTATGCCTCATCGTAATTTAATTAATAACACTGCTTGCACTTATAGAAGATGAGTGAAACTGAGCTGAACTTAAAGGGGGGAGGGAAAAGAATGTGGCTCAATGGCAGAACAGATGCTCCCCATGCAGAGGGTTCCAGAACATCTCCAGAACAGGGAGCTCAGGAGCAAGCACTGGGGAAGACCATTCTTTGCCAGAGACAATATAGAGCCATTGGCAGGTCAAAAATACCAAACTAGACCAGCAGTAGTCTGACTCCATACATATAAGACCGCTTCCTATGTTTGCAATGCAAAGCATGCTTGCAAGTCACTGTCCTTGACAAATATAGCTGTCAGCCCACTTTTACTTAAATTGGCTTAAGTAACGTGTATAGATTATTAATTTAAAATAACAGATTGTGTCAAATAAGAAGTCAATAAAATCAGATAATCAGTCTTTCAAAGCTGATTATATGGGTGACAGTAGTGGGACATTATCCTTATAAAACCAGATGTCATGTATACAAGCAACATTTCAGTGTATGATAATAAGCATACTTGGAATGCCAGCTTTCAAGTTATAACCTGAATAAACTTGTTCCAAAATTTCTGCTGGAGGCAACTCACATCAGAGTTAGGGTTATTTATATGAAAATAACTAAATAAAATGATTTTAAGCTTTTAAATGGATTGCTGTTGTTTTTGTGCTAAATGAGATGGGCAGGAAAACTTTGTGAGCACTTTGAGGCATCTATGATGAAGGAAGTCCACCTAAGCCAGCCACATCAGTTGTATGGCCAGGTCAGCATGGTTAGAGCGTGTCCTTGGAGCTGGGTGGCTATGGTTGCCAACTTCCATGTGGTGCCTGGAAGTATCCCAGAATTACAATAAATTTCCAGACTACAGTAATCAGTTCCTCTGGAGAAAATGGCTGTTTTGGAGGGTGGACTATATGGTACTATATCTCTACTGAGGTCCCTCCACTCCCTAAGCCCTGTGTACCCCAGGCTCCACTCCCAAATCTCCAGGAATTTTCCAACCCAGAGTTGGCAACCTTTTACACAGCTTTCAACTGACCCCTAACTGCTATATGGCTCAGAGGAACATTGGTGTGGCTCAGCACCTCTTGGCACAATTCTGTGCAGGAAATAATTAACTAAGATACCAGAAATGTTGTTCTTGCCACTCTCATTTGCTAAACAATAATTTTTAAAAATCCTGAGAGATCTCTGCCAGCAGTCTCAAAAGCTTTCCCGGTTTCTCCCCAGAAACTTCAATCTCTTAAGCAGCTTCATTCCACTCCCCCTCCCATCTTGAAGTCTTAAAGGGCAAGACACTGCTGTTTGCTTACAAGCATTACAGTAACAGTTCTATCTATCTAGCAAAAAGGAAGAGTTTTCTTTCAAACATTTCATTTCCCCCCTTCTTTTACTATGATATCATTGAATGGCAACTGATGCTTCAGTGCTGTAAAAGTATACCAGTAAGTCATTTCTAAAATAAAAGGTCTCTGTTTTTCTCAAGCATATTTGCTTTGTTGCTACTGTTATTTAACAATCCAAGATCCTACAACTGACACCATATTTCCAACTAACTGCTTCTTCCTCACACTAGCCCTAATGGTTGGTTCTTATAAATACAAGTTAAATCTGCCATTTTTACCAAAATCTCTTGACTGTTATTCCCTAATTTCTGGTTCACCTATATGAGCAAAGTCCACAAAGACACTGATGAGGAGTTTCAAGGGCTATAAATTGTTCTGCATTTCCCAAGATTAACAGGCAGGCCAGACAAAATAATCTCAGCACTCCTCTGATAGTGTTCATATGGAACAGCTTCTGTTCCTGAATGCATTTATGAGGTCATTCAAGTGGGCTGCAAATGTCAGTCAGGGGGTGGGAAAGCAGCAAAGTTCTGACCTGAAATGTTTCAAGGTAATGCTTTATATAACTTCCCATGACAACAGAAACCAGTGTATGAGTCTTACTGCTTTTATTCAAAAATACTGCCAGATCTCTTACTCTGGTTTCTCTTCAGATCGCATAAATCTTTCGCCTTTTACTAAAAATACTGCCAGATCTCAACTCCTTTTCCTGTCTAGCACTAACACATCACATATCCTCTTAACCCTTGTAGCTGCCAAAGGACTTTCCAAATAATTCAGTACTCGACACTTTAATGTAAGGATACAGAGCCTCCTAAGTAGAGTTGCCAACCTTGGTTTGAGAGATTCATGGAAACTTGGGGGGCAGTGCCTGGGGAGAGCACAGTTTGGAGAAGGAGCTCAACAGGGATGGTATGCCATAAAGTGTGCCCCCTGAAATTGCCATTTCCTCTAGGGGAGATGAGCTGTAAGTCCAAAAGCACTCAAGGCTCTACCCTGTCATTGGTAACCCTACCCTTAAGTCTCCTGACAATGTATAGTAGACACTAAACATTCAGCTCTCAAAACCTGCAAATGCTTGCACCTCTTATAGTTAAAACAATAAATATTGTACATTTGGCATTGCAGGCAGAATCTGTAACCCTGCATGCAACTTTCTGAGGACAATTTAAGGGCCTGGTACATAATCTCCTTCTGTAACCATGTTTGTTTGTTTGTTTTTCCTGCCTGTCCATTCTTATCCTTCCCTGAGATCACTATAGTCTTTCACTATATCTTTGGTTCTAGACATCGTATAACTCAAGGTCACAGACCAGGCTAATGAATTAACAAGAGCCATCTGTCTCAAGCATAATCTGAACCATGAGGCAGTTCTTCTATCCAAACAATAAGAGTTCCGTACATCACAGATGACAGGATACCATTTCCAAAGGACATCTTAGAACAAGCACCATAAAGCACTTCAGCTACAAGGATTTACCTCTCCAGGCTCAAAATCAAATTTCTTATTTATGAGTCATCAGTCGGAAGCATCTGTAGTACACTTAGCCTGCAGGAACACCACAAACATACCTGCTCCTCTGAAAATGAAGCTAGGCACTCAATTTAGCAAATTGCCAAGTGCCTTTAATTTTTATTCAGGTTGGAGGCAATTAATTTCACTGCTTTTAGTATCTCTTCTTATAAATAATTATCTTTTGGTTTCGCAAGCTTCCATGCGCTCCCATTGGCTGTAAAATGCCCTCCCTCAGCCATTGGCCCATCAGCCGCCACTCAAGAGTACTCGCGTGCCATTGGCCGGGTGCTGGGTCTGCTCCTCTTCCCCACCCACTCCCCCTGGCAGACAGCTCTCTCCTGAGGAAGACAGTTCTCTTGACTCCTGTGAGGGACTGTCCCCTCAGTGGCTGTTGGTAGGCAGCCAAGCTTGGTTCTGTGAGTAAAAAAACAAAGGTCTTTCAGCATAACCCCCTCCCCAATGGCCACTTTCCTGTCAGAATAAATGGAAAAAGGCTCTTTCTCCTGCTTAGCTTCAGCATGGCTGGCTGGCTAACGAGGTGGGCCAGCGACCATCAGACCATTTTCTTCAACTCCCCGCTGTGCAGCTGACTTTTCCCTAGGGCTGCCAATCTCCAGGTGGGACCTGTTACGATTGATCTCCCACTGTTACAATTGACCTCCAGATGACAGAGATCAGTTCCCCGGGATAAAATGGTTGCTTTGGAGGGTAGACTCTATGGCATTATACCCTGCTGAGTCCTTCCACACACACCCCGAATGCTGCCCTCCACAGGATCCACCCCCCAAATCTCCAGGTATTTCCCTAATCAAAGTTGGCACCTGTATTTTCTCCTCTGTCAGTAAAAGGCCCTTTCCACACCTATGTTGGCCTTTGGGAGAAAACTCATTGGGCCCAGTCCTGATCAGGTTGCCAACTCCAGGTGGGCAATTCCTGGAGATTTGAGGGATGGAGCCTGGAGAGGGTGAGGTTTGAGGAAGGGTGGCACCTCAGACAGGTACGATGCCATAGACTCCACCCTCCAATCCAGTCATTCCCTGATGGGGAACCATTGTTGCCAATCTCCAGGTGGGGGCTGGAGATCACTCAAAATTACAACTGCTCTCTAGGAGGGATGGGGGAGGAGATGGAAAACTAAAGGTAGGTTGATGGTTGGCTGGGAGGGAGATAGGGTTGTTAACTCCAAGTTGGGAAATTCCTGGAGATTTGAGGGGTCGAATCTGGAGAGGGTGAGTGTTGAGGAGGGGTGGGACCTCAGACAGGTACAATGCCATACACTCCACCCTCCAAACCAGCCACTCCCTCCTGGGGAACCACTGTTACCAATCTTGGGGGTGGGCTGGAGATCACTCAAAATTACTACTGCTCTTCAGGTAGCAAAGATCAGTTCCTCTGGAGAAAATGGTGGACTCTGTCATTATAGCCTGCTGAGATTGCCACAGCAAATTGTCACTGAGTGCCCAAAGCTGGGGCACTCTCCCAGAGCCTCTTTCTAGAGCCCATTGTATTTATTTCCACAACGGGCCTTATTCCTAGTATAGTATAATGTCTCCCAATTTGTTATTTTAAACTAGCAGAGCTAGACTCGAGTCCAATAGCATCTTAGAAACCAACAAGATTAACCAGGTATAAGCTTTCAGGAGTCAAAGCTCTCTCCATCAGGCACCATATCTGATGAAGGGAGCTTTGATTCTCAAAAGCTTCTACCCCCAAAATCTTGTTGGTCTCTAAGGTGCCACTGGACTCAATTCAAGCTCTTCTACTGCAAACCAGCATGGCTACCCTCTGAAACTTTAGATTAGCTTTAAACTAAACTCACCACTTCTCAACCTTCTTATAGTTCTTCTTTGCCTGCTGCTATTTCCTGCAGTTTATTCAAAAGACATACATACTGCCTCTCTACTAAAAATGTACAATCCAGGGAACAGCAAATACAAGCAAACACAAGCCAATACCAAAAATCCAACACAACAAACCAGCAGCTGTATAAAACCAAATAACCAACTAAACAAAATTAATACAACCAGGGGTCATTTTGTAGAAAAAGAGGTGCAGGAGCTTATTAGCATAACTCATTAGCATAACTTATTTGCATATGCCACACCCCAGCACCACTGGCAGTGTGTCAGAAGGTGGGAGAGCTTGTACCTGAATAAGCCTTGGTCTTAAAGGTGCCACTGGACTCTGCATTGCTACCTATGGGGGGGAGAGAAACATGCAGATCTGCCATCATAGAAGAGGGAGAGGTTCTACCTGAATAAGCCTTCGTCTTCAAGGTGGCAGTGGACTCTTTGCATTGCTACCTATGGGGGAGGGGAAAGAAACATGCAGATCTGCCCACACAGAGGAGGGAGAGGTTCTACCTGAATAAGCCTTGGTCTTAAAGGTGCCGCTGGACTCTTTGCATAGCTGCCTGGGGTGGGGGGACACACGCAGATCTGCCCTCATAGAGGGCCTGAAAAGATGGGGGGGCTTTCCAGGGCCCCTCGCTTCAGAGTGGGCTTGAAAAGATGGGGGTGGGGGGCTTTCCAAGGCCCCACACATCAGCATGGGCCTGGAATGATGGAGTTGGGGGCTTTCCAAGGCCCCGTGCTTTAGCACGGGCCTGGAAAGATGGGGTTGGGGTTTTTTTCCAAGGCCCCATGCTTTGGTGTGGGCCTGGAAAGACAGGGTGGGGGGGATCCACAACTTACCTTACTTCTTCTTTCTCCTCCCAAGCTGACTGAGGGGAGGGCTGCTGGGAGCAGGGGGCTGGGCTTGCTACATGTCCCCACCCCCTGGTCTCCTCTCTGGCAGAGCGTTGCTCCAGTGAGCTCTGGCCCCAACTAAGGCCTAAATACAACCAAGCCTTTAGTGGCTGTTTAAAACACAAAGCAACAGGCACTAACAACAAACCAGCAAGATCCAACTAAAGAACTAAAAGAATTCGAAACCAAAAGGTTTTTGTCTGTTACCAGAAAAATTCCATCAAGGGCACTAGACTCAAGGAAAGGGCATTCTAAAGCCAGAGGTAATCACCTCACTTTCAGAGGGGCTGAGAAGATGAACACAGTTAAAGATGTGAAGATGAAGAAAAAATGGGGGAGACTTTTTTCCTTTTTTCAAGGACTTCTCCCCCAGCTTCCACAGAGGAACTTGGGGGGGGGGAGATACTGGATAAACAAACGAACAATCCCCCTTGGTGATTTTTTCTTCTTTTGGAATAGTGAAATGCTTTTAAAGACAAGGCTTTACTTGTTCAAAATTTATAGCATGAAAAAATTAAGACAACCTTCAGCATTAGATAGTAATAACTCTTGTGTGTACTCTGGTCACATGTGTCAAACTCTCCAATTTGCTATTGGCTCCATTGAGAATATATTTCCCTATGACCAAGAGAGAAAGACACATAATTGAAGTACCATTCAAGATACGAGTACATGAGCAGGGCAGAAGTTTTTTTAAATAAGGCCTGTGTGTCATATCTCTGCCTTGCGTAACTGAAAATTATAAAATAATTTTCTATTTGTCCTAATTTTAGTATTTATTGTATTACTTGGAGCAATGTGCAATAAATATGTTTGACCACTGAAGAAGGCCAAATTGGCTGAAATGCATATGGTCTTGGTCACATATGGTTTATGCTTGATATTATTGTACGCTTTTACCTTGATTTGAGGCTTTGGGCCTATAACTGCTTTTATTTGATTTGTAATAAATACATATATTTTCATATATTTGACAATATTTAATGTTGTATGTTTATAACTGATATCATTTGACCCTCTGATATAACTAACCTTTTGGTTCTTAATTCTATTTTGTTTTGGGTCAAGTTTTTTTCCTCCTTTTTGTTCCTTCTGACAGATATCAGTTCACCTGGAGAAAATGGCTGCTTTGGAAGGTGGACTCTATGGCATTATACCCTATTGAAGTCCCTCCCCTCCTCAAACCCCACCCTCTCAGGCTCCACACCCTAAATCTCCAGGTATTTCTCAAGCCAGAGCTGGCAAGCCTAATCCAAAACTTTGTACCATGATGTGCTGTACAACAGAAAAAACACCTCCATTTGAAAAAACCCACCTCCCTCTCCTCTTTCAAGCTGTTCTGCACAATTTCTCTCAAAGTATGCTAACTTAATTTTACCCACATATTTTCTTTTCTCCTTCATTACATCCATCCTGGAATTCTGTCACTGCCATGTTCAGTGAAGTGCCTAAGAACACTGTAGTCTGCAAATAAAGGTCAAGTAATTCAGACTTCAGGTAGTAATTGTGGTTGGCCACTAACAGATAAAGCTCCTTAATCAGATATCCAGTTTTTCTTCAAGAACTGTTGAATGCATGGGGAATGTAAATTCATTTCTCAAATTTGAATTGTGCTGTACATAAATCTAGAACTTGTGCCTTCTAGGAAAATAAGCATAGTTACTTCAGCACAGGGCTGCCGACAGCCACCATGGGCCCCCGGACAAAGATACCATCGGAGCCCTTCCATATGACCCTGATTCAAAGCAAATATCATAACAAAACAAATCACTTGGCTTGCTGTTACCATGAATCTATAGTGGGGTCCCCAATGTGATGCCTGTGGGCATCATGGCACCCACCAAAACTTTTTTCTGGTACCCATCAAATGTTTTTAGGAAGTGGGCAGGGCCAGATAGGACTTTTGCCCAGCAAGGCTTCTAAATAAATACTGGGGATTCTATTGGTTGTGCTGATTTTTTTTAAATGTTGTTTTGGTAGCAGCTGCCACTACAGAACAATGATTTGCACTGTGCTATTGAAGTTAAGTTGTGGCAATCATTTTGTGGCCAGCTTTGCCTTCTGTGGCAACCGTTTTGTGGTAGCCATTTTGTTTCTGTGCCCACCATGCCGCGTCAGAATTCCAAATGTGCCTGCAGGCTCAAAAGGGTTGAGGACCTCTGATCTATAGTAATAAAAGAACATGCCTGTCTGTCCATCTTTTATTTATTTGTTTTCATTTATATCCCGCCTTTCTCCTCAATGGGAATCCATAATGATTTACATGGTTTCTCCATTTTATCCTCACAATGACCCTGTGAGGTAGGATAGGCTGAGAATATGTGAATAGCTCAAAGTCACCCAGCAAGCTTCCACTGCAGAGTGAGGACTTAAACCTGGGTTCCTATCTTCTTGACACTTTAACCACTACACCATGCAGCAGACAACTCATCAGAAAATAAATCCAGGAGACTCAAAATTGGCCACCAGCTTCAGGATGATTGCAGGAATTGCAGGGCCAAAATTGAAAGGTATGGGAAAATCCTGGCCCAGGTGAGACAAGTCACAACCACCTGTGGAAGCTAAGGGCCTCTGTTTGAGGCAGGCATAACTCAGAAAATAATGCTACATGTTTGAAAACTGGCCCCCAACCCCAGAACAATGAAGATAGATACAGTGACAAAAATGAATGGAACTGGAATACCCTGAATGATGTTATCTTCATGATGGGCAACATGTAGTAAGAGAACTTCTAAGCAACCTGTCAAGTGTCTCTTAATACTCAGACCCCCAACCTGCCACAGAAGGCTGCTGGGTGACACTCTCAGCCAGACCTATAAATGGAGGACAGGAAAACAACACAGTTTCGGGTCCCCATAAAACTCATTTTTAATTATATTAAAAAGAGTACATCATTTGTTATATAGCAAAGTAGCCTTTGCAAAGGACTATTAGATCTTTCACCGATACAATAATAATGTTAAGAACCCAGTGACTGAACTGGGAGTTCTAACTTCTGTTCCACATGTATAACTACTAAAACAGATTAATATTCCATTACTATGCATGTAAAGGGTGGAGTAAGGGGGAAACATACTTTTACTACTTTGTTAGATCATGGGGACATATTAACTCCCCCCTTCTGTTCATAATATTAACAAAGGTTTGCTACTGTACTATTACTAAATACATTCTGTTGCCAAGCAGGCTAGGGATGAGAAGGAGTTGAGACTAAGAACTGAAAATAAATGACAATGCATCCTCCCGGATTGAACTGTGACCTAAGTTTCTTCTCTCATTACCAATGCCTATTATTGTCATTTGGCATCTGAAATCATTTCATTCTCCAAGATATAAGGACAGACTCATATTCTAGTTGTATCTGAAGAAGTGAGCAATGACTCAAGAAAACTCAGGTCCTGCCACAAATTTTGTTAGTCATTAAGGTGCTACTGGACTCTTGCTCCCTTCCACTAATAAAGAATGCAAGCTGTGCTCTTAGGTTCCCCACCCCCATCTGTTAGACCTGGAAAAGGGGATCTATCCAAGTTCCATGGGACTCCCTCCCTCCCTCTCCCTCTCATGCTCCCTCCGGCTCTTTTCCTCCCTTCCACCCTCCCTCTGAGGAAGTGTGCAGGCACATAAAAGCTTATCTTGTCCTTTAAATATTTGGATTTTGGTTCCACAGCATTCTATGCTTGCCATAATTGATTCGGCTCAAGAACTGACAGTCAGAAGACACTGGCCAGGGCTGACTGGCTGCTTCGCAAAGTCCTACCCTGTCAGCCCCGGTCAGTGTTTTCAGCTCAGTCTGCTCCAGTCCTCTGACAGGAGAGGACCGTCTGGAGTGTGAGTGCAGGGACAGGCCCTCAAGGCTGAGGCAAGTGAGAGAAGCCCTTTTCTGCCCCCCCACACCATCCCCTGGGCCTTCTATGAGGCACTAGGCCCACAGAAGGCCTTTTCAGTCCCCCACATGCCATTCCCTGGGCCTTCTATGGGGCACTAGGCCCAGAGAAGGCCTTTTCCATCCCCCACACGTCATCCCCTGGGCCTTCTATGGGGCACTAGGCCCAGAGAAGGCCTTTTCCGCCCCCCCCACACACCATCCCCTGGGCCTTCTATGGGGGCACTAGGCCCAGAGAAGGCCTTTTCCACCCCCCACACGCCATCCCCTGGGCCTTCTATGGGGGCACTAGGCCCAGAGAAGGCCTTTTCCGTACCCACACGCCATCCCCTGGGCCTCCTATGGGGCACTAGGCCCAGAGAAGGCCTTTTCCGTCCCCACATGCCATCCCCTGGGCCTTCTATGGGGCACTAAGTCCAGAGAAGGCCTTTTCCGTCCCCACATGCCATCCCCTGGGCCTTCTATGGGGCACTAGGCCCAGAGAAGGCCTTTTCCATCCCCACACGCCATCCCCTGGGCCTTCTATGGGGCACTAGGCTCAGAGAAGGCCTTTTCCATCCCCACATGCCATCCCCTGGGCCTTCTATGGGGCACTAGGCCCAGAGAAGGCCTTTTCCGTCCCCCACACGCCATCCCCTGGGCCTTCTATGGGGCACTAGGCCCAGAGAAGGCCTTTTCCATCCCCACACGCCATCCCCTGGGCCTTCTATGGGGCACTAGGCCCAGAGAAGGCCTTTTCCGTCCCCCACACGCCATCCCCTGGGCCTTCTATGGGGCACTAGGCCCAGAGAAGGCCTTTTCCCCCACACACTGCCTACTGCCCCCATAGAAGGCCCAGGGGATGGTGTGCAGGGGACAAAAAGGCCTTCTCTGGGCCCAGAGAAGCCCTTTTCTGCCCCTCTTCCCTTCCTTTCCCCCTTTCCTTTCTTCCTCCCTCCTTTGTTTCACTCTTCCCCCTCTTCCTTCCTTCCTTCCTCCAACCCTCTCTCCCTTCCACCTCCCTTCCTCCCTTTCTAGGGCCCGTTGTCTTCCACCACAATGGGCTTTGCTCCCTAGTACCTGGAATAAAACATTGTTGGTCTTAAAGGTGCCATGAGACTCTGTCTCTCTCTCTCTCTCTGGCTCATTCGCTCCCCCTTCCTCCCCAGAGGAGGAGGAGGAGCCCTCAGCCAATCGAGGGATGGGAGGCTTGGCTTTCTTTCTCTCCTCCATGGAGCAGGAAATAGGAGAGACTGGACAAAAGGATCTGTGATGCAGAAAGTAGGAACAGGAAGAAGGAAGCAGCAGAGAGCCAGTTGCTCGTGGGCCAGATAGGAGCCCTGCAGGGGCTTTATCTGGCCTGCAGGCCATATGTTTGACACCCCCAGGCTAGACTGTTGGAAAAAATGACCCACAAGGCTGGCAGTTACTGTATCAGCCATCATGCCTGGGCCTAGAGATGCCAGGTTGGTGGCGACTAGGACCAGGGCATTTTCCCTGGCAGCGCCGATGCTCTGGAATGAGCTCCCCAACAAGATCAGAGCACTGCAGGACCTCCAGCAATTCCACAGAGCCGTGAAAACAGAGTTTTTCCGCTGGGCGTTGCAGGAGGTATGATTCTATTGGCCGTGCTGCAACTGCACTTTATTATAGGACACCACCACTCTTAAATGGTTTTAATTATAGTAATTGGAATTTTATTGACTTGTATTTTATGTGTGGACTGATGTTGGTTTTATAACTGTCTGTAAGCCGCTCTGAGCCGCTTCAGCGGGAGGGTGGGATAGAAGTCAAATAAATAAATAAATAAACCATGCTGTCTCATCTAGCTGCAAGTGCTGGCTTGGCTGATCACCATGTTAGCATAATCTGATGGGCAAGTTTGCATCAGTCTTGAAGAAAGGCAAATGTAGCCGATTGCAGAGTGCCTTTTACTGTGCTCAGATTTCCCTGCACCCCCAGTGGCTGCAGCTACAACTACATTAAATAAATGGAAACATTTGGCTGGCTTAAGAATGACTCTTGCTTCAAGGGCCCTCCAACTGACTTGTGCCCCCTAAATTTTGTCTCCCCAGTCCCACCCTTTTGGCAGCCCTGTATGAGCAGTATTCAAAGCAATTCTAAAGTTAAAATATGAAGGGTCTTTTTACCATATGTGGTGGACATGTGATAAAGCAGTAAAGTATTGGACTGAGATCCACAATGAGATACAAAAAATTTTGAAATGTACTTTTAAGAAAGACCCACAGATGTTATTGTTAGGTCTTAAAATGGAAGAAATAAATGTAGCCAAGAGAACGACCATTGGACTTACCGTGAGGGGTCCTTCTCCTCTGAGGTCAGGAGGACATCTCCAATGGGTTATTCCCACCGTGCCTGTAGGGAGGCAGGAAATAGTTTTTTCCCCTTCCTGTTGGCGCCACCGGAATAGCCCATCTCAGTTCTGGGACTCCGAAAGCAGTACTAGTAGCCTAAATGAAGTAGCCTTGCCCTAGAAAAAAGTAACTGCAAACAGTAACATTAACTGATGAAACAAGAAAACTCTGCAACTATGAACAAAGGCAGAGTACAACCAGAGATACAAGAGAAGAAATCAGCACAGAAGGATTAGAAAAAGAAGATGAGAATGGGAGGGCCGAGATGTCCTCCTGACCTCAGAGGAGAAGGACCCCTCACGGTAAGTCCAATGGTCGTTCTCCCTCTGAGGTGGAGGACATCTCCAATGGGACCTCCCCGAGCAGTGTCCCTCATGTGGGTGGGTCGTCATCTTCCTCCATGTTAACGACGTGCTGAAGAATTCTTCTCCCAAAAGCCGCGTCTGCAGATGCAAGCGTGTTGATATGGTAGTGCCTTATGAAAGTGGAAATGGATGACCACGTAGCCGCTTTACAGACCTCTTCCACCGAAGCTCTATTGGTAAAAGCGGCGTTGGTTGCTGCGCTCCGCAGAGAATGAGCTGTGATGCCACTGGGAACTTCCTGACCCGAGGCCCGGTAGGTCTCTGTGATGCAGGTCTTCAGAACCGAACTGATTGCCGATCTAGACATCTTCTCCCCCGTCCTAGGTGGAGATATATTGACGAATAAGGACTCTGTCTTCCTGCAATCCTCTGTCCTTGCTATGTAAATTTTGAGGGCCCTTTTTACATCCAAGGTGTGCCAAATCCGTTCCTTGGGGTGCTTGGGAGTAGGACAGAACGTGGGTAAGCAGATCTCTTGAGAGCAGTGGAATCTAGAGCCTACCTTTGGCTGGAAGGTAGGATCTGTGCGAAGCACAACCTTGTCCTTATGAAAGACGCAGAGTGACGATTTCACTGACAGTGCCCCGAGTTCCGACACTCGTCTTGCAGACGTGATGGCGACCAGGAACAGCGTCTTCATCCTCAGCCATTTCAACCCCACCTCCCTGAGAGGCTCGAATGGTGATCTGGTAAGAGCATTGAGAACCGTATTCAGCCTCCAAATTGGGAAGCGATGGACCTGAGGCGGAGATTTTGCCACCGCTCCCTGCAGGAAGAGTTGAATGTGAGGATGCGTGGAAATCTTGTATCCTCCCAGGGAAGGGAGAACAGTGGAGAGAGCCGCTAACTGTCTCCGAAGAGTAGCAGACTTCAAACCCGAGGCCAGACCATCCTGCAGGAAAGCCAGCACTGAAGCAATCGAGGGGATAGTGGTTGCACTTTCTTGCGCCTACACCAGCGCACGAACGCCTTCCATGTGGTATTATATATACGGACCGTGGACTGCCGTCTGGAAGCTAAAATGGTGTCTAGAACCTGGGGAGAATAACCTAATTCCGACAGGTTGCTCCGCTCAATCTCCACGCGGTCAAACACAGCCAGGCCGGGTCTGGGTGCCATACCGGACCCTGCAACAGCATGTCGGGAGACACTGGAAGGACTAGTGGTGGAAGTATGGACAGCTCCTGTAATGCCGAGAACCATGGGCGACGAGCCCAATTCGGGGCCACTAGGATGACCTCTGCTCTGAGTTCCCGGATTCTGCGGATGGTTCTGGAGATCAGAACAAACGGCGGAAACGCGTATAGGAGACCCTGGGGCCAGGGCGTCGTGAGTGCATCCGTTGCCTCTGCCTCCGGATGGAAGAATCTGGAGAAGAATCTCGGAAGAGTGTGATTCATGGGGGATGCAAACAGATCCACCTTGGGACGTCCGAATTGCGTTACTATTCTGCTGAAGAGGCGTGGATGGAGGGCCCATTCTCCCTCCTGTATCTCCACCCTGCTGAGCCAATCTGCTTGCACATTTTCGGTCCCCTTTATGTGTTCTGCCCATAGAGAGACGACGTGTCTTTCCGCCCAACGGAGGATCTTCATCGCCTCCCTGTGAAGCTGAGACGACCGAGATCCGCCCTGCTTGTTGAGATGTGCCTTGGCCGAAATGTTGTCTGTTCTTATCAGCACTTGTCGACCACACAATTGGGGGGCAAAGTGAAGTAGCGACAATCGGATCGCTCTGAGTTCCAGGAGGTTGATGGGCAGGGCTTTTTCTACAGTCCGCCACGTCCCCTGGACCGGAACGCCGTTGAGCGTCGCTCCCCAGCCCAGGAGACTGGCGTCGGTGAACAGTTCCCTGGAATGGCTGACATAGTAATTCTTGCCTGCTAAGAGATTGTCCATGTTCGCCCACCACCGTAGGCTCTTTTTACTGTAAAGGGCACCTGCAGGTTGAGGACCTTCCTTTCCATGATGGAGAGCTGATGAGGACGTAAAAACAGCTGTAACGGTCTGGAATGTAGACGGGCCCATTGTATCATGTCGATGCTGGCAATCATGAGACCCAGCAGTTTGGCTAAGTCCATAAGGAGAGCGGACCTGCAGTTGAAAATTCTGGTGGCAGCTTCCTTGATCTTCTGAGCTTTGACCAGCGGGAGAAAGAGGGCATTTCGAGTGGTATCGATCACCGCTCCCAGATGCTCTATACGCTGTGTCGGTAGTAACGAGCTCTTTTCGAAGTTGATCAGAAAACCGTGTTTCTGCAAACACTGGAGTGTTCGCTCCGTGTTCCTGACGGAGTCTGCCTGTGTACTGGCCCTGATCAAGAGGTCGTCCAGATACGGATGAACATGGATCCCCTGAGATCTGAGATGAACCACGGGATTGATGATCAACTTGGAGAAGAGGCGTGGTGCCGTGGATAGACCAAAGGGGAGTGCTCTGTACTGGAAGTGGTGGTTGTAAATGCAGAAGCGAAGAAATCGCTTGTGTGCTGGATGAATAGGCACATGGAGGTATGCTTCCGTCAAATCTATGGAAGTGAGGTACTCGTTGGGAGATAGAGAGTCCGCTACAGCCTTCAGAGTTTCCATGCGAAAGTGTCTCAGCTTTATGAATTTGTTCAGAAATTTGAGATCCAGAATTGCCCTCCAGTCTCCGTTCTTCTTGGGGACCATGAACAATATAGAGTAAACACCCCTTTCCCTCTTGTTGTCGGGAACAGGTTCGATGGCCTGGATCTCCAGTAGGTGCTGTATAGCCCTGTTGATGATGGCTCTCTTGTTCTCTGATCTGCTGGCTGGTGATTTTAGGAAACGCTCTGGAGGCTGGTGCAGAAATTCTATCAGGTAGCCCTGTGACACGACCTCTACAGCCCAGGTATCTGCCTGTGTGTCTGTCCAAACTTTTGTAAAGTGTAGAAGGCGGGCACCCACCGGAATGGGAGGATAGTCATGCCTGTTTGGGCTTGGTATCTCTGTCTCCCCGATCACCTCTGTTGAAGGGCCTGTGAAATCTGGGTGTGAAGGAACCACGTTTGCCAGATTGTTTGGACGCTTCCCACGAGGTCTTCCTGGCGTCCTGACGGAATCTAGGGAGAGAATGCTGGGTACAAAAGGACTGCGGGTTTCGCCGATCAAAACGCCGCAGGGATCTGGGCATGGCTTTTTCTTATCCCTGGTTTCCACCAGGATATTATCTAGGGCCTCTCCAAAAGACGATCTCCTTGGAAGGGATACGCCGTTACAATAGCTTTGGAGAGAGTCAGCTTGCCAAGCGCGAAGCCAAAGTAGCCGTCTGGCCACCGCTGTGGACGCCATGGCCCTTGAAGCAAAGGAGATAATGTCCAGAGTGGCGTCTGCTGCAAAGGAACTAGACTTAAGAACACGAGAAATTCCCTCCAGCACAGCCCGGTTGTTCTCTGGAACAATATGCATTAACTTACGTAACCAAACGATTGCCGCCCTGGAAGCAATGGAAGTTGTGGATGCCGCTCTTACCATCATGGCGATTGCCTCATGGATTCTTCTGAGCGTTGCCTCCACCTTCTTATCAGTTTGGTCTTTAATGGTGCCCAGGCCGTCCTCGGAGACGAGCCCTGTCGACTGGATGGCTGCCACAGGCCCTTCCACGGGAGAGACCTGCAATAACTCATTGGCATAATTAGGTAAGGCATATAACTTTTTTGCAAAAGCAGGAAACTGCTTATTGACCATGGGCTTGTCCCACTCTGCTCTGAGCTGTCGCTCAAAATATTCAGGGAAGGGAAAGACCTTCTCAGTAAATTCCTCAGGAGGAAAAAATTCTCGATTGCCCCCAGACTTTGATTTAAACTTGCTTTTGGCCGCCTTCTGGTACTCTGAAGGTGGTAAGTCATGTAACTCTAGGGCCTTTATGGCCTTAGCTAGAAAGAACTGGTAATCCTCAGGTTTGAAAAAACGACTGGATTGCTCTGGGAGTTTTAATTCTTCCTCCTCCTCATCAGACAAAAATTCACCCTCTTCCCTTTCCTCAACTGAAGAGGTATTGGACTCTACTTCCTCCCTCCATGGTTCCTCAGAGGGTCTCCCAGGGGCAGGGGGGAGCTTTCTTAGCCGCCTTAGTTGGCCACCCAGGGGGGAAACATAGGGCTGTGAGGATGAATACCTTGTGGGGAAGGAACCCCAGGTCTAGGCTGAAGCTGTGCCATTTCTTGTTGAATGGTCTTTTTAATAACAGCCATGAGTTCTGCAGAATGAATCAGAACTCCTTGTTCTAGAATCTTACCCCGTTTGGAGCCTGTCTCTGGATCATGCTCCTCCTCGGACTGATCAGGGAGGCTATGGGGCGGGCCTCCTTCCGCCCCCAAGGCTCCAGAAACGGCTGCAATACAGGTCCCGAGGCTCGAGGCCGGACCTTCAAAATGGCCGCCACCGCACGAGCGCGAAAGCATGGGGAAAATGGCGGGCCCTTCTTGTTCCGGCTGTCTGCGCCGTTTGGGCGCTCGGGGCATCGCCGCCGAGTCCGCCGCCAGCATCGGGGTGTCACGATCATGCCACGAAGGCAGATCGGCCCCGGAACGATCCCGTGTTGCCGCAGCCGCGGCGCACGCGTCTCCTCGTCGCCCGAGGAAAAAACCTCGGGAAGTTCCTTCGCCGCCATGGCGATAGGCGGTGAGTTCGTCTTCGGGTCCTGAGACCCCTTTGCACTTCGCTCCAAGGCAGGAGCAGAAGAACAGTAGAAAAAATGAAAGGTGAAGAAGAGAGAGAAAAAGGGCAAGGCAAAAGGCTAAATTACAGGAAGAAAACAGAAAGAACAGTGGGAAACAGCTAAGCCTAATAGATTCGCTGCTTCTCCCTACTGAGGCAGGAACAGAACTGAGATGGGCTATTCCGGTGGCGCCAACAGGAAGGGGAAAAAACTATTTCCTGCCTCCCTACAGGCACGGTGGGAATAACCCATTGGAGATGTCCTCCACCTCAGAGGGAGAACACTACTATGGTACTTGATTACAGCAGCTAGACTGACTTTTGCTCAATGTTGGAAACAAGATAAAGTACCTGAAACATGGGAATGGATTAAAAAGACGTTGTTTATGGCAGAAATGGACAAATTAACAAGAAAATTAAACAATGAAGAAGACGAAACCTTTTTCGGAGACTGGAAAGACTTTCAAGAATACTTGTTGAAGAATTGGGATGTAAAACGTGGTTTGATTTGTTTTGACAGCTATTGAGGAGAAGTGGAAAGAGACTTAGATCTTTGAATTGTTACCATTAGTAAAAGAAATATGTTTAGTAGTAAATGTAATTGTATAAGAGAAATATCAAGGGGGTTGGAGCAGTGCGGGAAGCCTTGTTTGGGGGGAGAGGGAGAAAGAAAAATGGATATGTATTGGTTTGTTTAAATTGTATGAACATGTGATATATCCAATAATAAATTGTATTTAAAAAAAAAAATAAAGTTAAAATATTTCTCAGATAATTCTGAGCAGCAGAGTTTTCTCCTCACCATCAAATGGCAGGGAATGGGGGTGGGGGCTGAGCACAATTCTAGTTTCTAATTTTCCTCATTTCAGCACTGTCATAGGTATACAAATGAGATGGCTACTTTTAGATCAAAGACTAAATCATCATAACCAAACAGGGAGAAACATTTTCTATTATTATTCTTTATTAGTTTTGCTTAGAGAATTAATGTAGTATAAAAACATACAGCCTTGATATGAGTTATTTAGATTACAAATTATTCATATGGCAGGATAATGCATATGAAGGATCAAGATAATTATCATTGATTTAGATATGGTTAAATGTCGTAACTCTTTTTCTGCTAGCTGAGTACAGCCTTGCTGAAAATCAAGTTGTTTCAAACAATGCAACTCCCAGGATGTTTATGGAAGTTGTATAACTACTATAATTAATGCACTTCAAAATAATGAATATATTGTTGTCTTTTAAAAAGAAACATAAATGATATTTATTACAAAATAATATTGCATGGCATTTTATATGTATAACTATTTTACACCACACACTGACATTAAATTGTACTAATACTTTAGGTCATTGCACCTGTTCATTGTTGATATTTAGATGTCTGACTTCTGCTCTTTGTCCTCACCTTTTGGAGTATTTTGCACTGCTCTTCAAATCTGATTTAACAAATCCTTTTTACTTTTTCTCCCTGTCAAGTTGCAACAACCCCATAGGGTTTTTAAGGCAAGAGACATTCAGAGGTGGTTTGCCATTCCCTGCCTTTGTGTCATAACCCTTGTATTCCTTGGTATTCCATCCAAATACTGACGGAGGCTAGCCCTGCTTCCCAGATCTGACAAGATTGAGCCAGGCTGGGCTATCCAGGTCAGGGCATACTTTTTGCTACTATTGGATAATTTTTATTTAATTCACTCTATTTATTCAGCAACTCTTTGTCTTCATGTCTTTTAATACAGTTGTATATTTTTGTTGATTTTAAGTAGTCTGTCCACAATCACTAGTTTTTTTATGTGAAGGGTAACCAATTTGTCCCTGCAGCCCTGAGAGTCTTCAGTTCCAAAGTGCTGCTGGACTCCAATTTCATTCTTACATCTCTTTGCCAAGTCTTGCATTTATGTGCTAATTTGCTGCCATCCATTGATCCTACTGGTCACCCATTCAATTTCAGCTCTGCATATGCATCTGGGCTCTAAGTGGCCTCTCCTAACAGCTTACCTCCACCCTCTTTTTTCCTGTAACTAGCTTCTGAGCTTTTATTCCAGTTTTGTCTGAAGAAATATGTTTTCTTCATTTTAAATAAAACTTTGTCTCATAGGTGCCACTTGATTCAAACTTTGTTCTGCTGCTTCTGACCAATATGGCCACCCACCTGAATGCCAAAATTGTATCCCAATTACTTTATGGTATCCCTATCTGGATCAACTTGTTTAATTCACATGTTGAGAAGATCCAGGCCACGTTCTTGTGGCATATCCTTGGGGTTCCAAACTGCATAAGCTATGCAGCCATATGCCTGGAAATGGGGCAGGGTCTTCTTGTGACTAGAGCTTGGCTCTCGACACTGAAATGTCGGTTATGCCTCCATTATAGGGCAGGGCCTAGTAGTTATATCTCCCTGATGCTGTTGGATTCATTTTCATCTAACTGGTTTCATTCAGTTTAGAGGAAAATACAGTCAACTGGTATATCTCTGGACACCCTTATTATGTTAGATGAATTTCAAGTATTTAGATCTCTGAAACGTAGACTCCTTGACATGGAGAAACAAACCCGCTAGTCTCTTGAAGGTTAAACTTATTCATCTCTGCAGTTTACTATAACACTAAGGGGCTTTCAGCTGCCTATTTTACACAACTTACAGCCCCAAAATTACATTGTGCCTTTATGCCTGCATGATTCAATGTCTTCCCATCAATGGTTCTTCATGGGAGATCTGCGAATGTGCCTTACCACCAAAGAATCTGCCCGTGCAGTAGTAGGGAACCAGAATCAATTGCTCATATTCTGCTTCAGTGTGAATTTTATGCCAAAAAACTGGATGTCTTAATTAGACCTATTCTGAATAACAGGCATAGCCTCCCAGAATGAAGGCTTGTTTCTCTTCTTTTAGCAGATCAGTGTTCCCATATTACCCTTTTAGCAGTGAGGTTCCTTCTGATTGCTATGAGAATCACAGAATATAAGATTAAAGTCCTGGAGAGATTATTGATTTTTGATCATACTCTGTATATTTAAATACTGGTTTTGTTTGATTTTAATTTATGCCAATAAAGATATTGACTGACTGATGGTTGATTTTAATTGATTTATCTCATTTTAATCTATTTACTGCATTTTTCATCATTCAGTGTTTAAGGCTGAAGCCCTAAAAACTGGGAGTGAGACCACTGGGAGTAAGCCAAGTGGGAGTGAGCCAACTGGGGCTTATTTCAAAGTAGACCTGCTAGAGAGTGCCCCATAAAGAGTTTTATAATATTTTATCACTTTAGTGCTGCATTGTATGACATTTGGACTGTTATTGTAAAAGTAACTAATAGTTTAAATAAAATGGGTATCTTTCTTTTGCATATTCTTGATTTCATTTCTGTAGCTAATTCTTATATGGATCACCCTAACTTTATACCCTAGGCTCTGCACAAGGGTCCACATCCTTGCTGGTCACTAACTGCAGCTGTGTAAGATCTGGCTGAGTTTATTTCTCCCCTGCTACAGGTATTTAAGCCTGGATGTGCCCTGAAGGGATCTTGGCCTTTGATTCCTCAACTTCCATGTAGGGTCTGGAGTTCTTCCAGAATTACAACTGATGTGCAGACTACAGATATCAGTTCCCCTGGAGGTAATGGCAGGGTGGAATCTATGTTCCACTGAGCTCCCACTGCTCCCCGAATTCTGCCCCCCCGTCACACCCCATCTTCAGGAATTTCCCAGGCCAAAGCTAGCAGGTCTACTTGGCCTGAGGAAACTCCACTAAGGAAGAGAAAGAAGGAGGTGCTCTTTATTAAGAAGTCCTCCCTTCCTGTGTGTTTCTGTTGTTTTTTAACTGTATCTTTATTGTTGTTACAACCTGCTTTGGGTCCTCATTGTGGAACAAAGCAGAATATAAATACATACATACAATATTTGACAATGGTCAATTACCAGGTCACTCACCAGTTGACTAGTTAATTGAATAATATCTGACCATTCAACTAACCAGAGTGTCAATTATGCAAGAGACAGCACTATGTATTGCTATTTTTAAACCATGTATGAACAGTAAAGTAAAAAGTTCCACAGCCACAAACAGCACCTATGGAAGTATTCATCATTTATGATGACAAGACTATAATTTTATTACATCTATTAGAAAGCAGGAGCCCTTGTTTAATTAGAGCATGCAGCCTGGGGGCCAGACTTCTGTCAGGCCCACAGTGGAACTGGCTGTCTCCTGCTTCTTCTACCAGTTCTGACGCTGCTGTATTGCAGCTTGCTTTGCCAGACTCTCTCAATCGCTCAGGAGAGATATATAGGCAAGCTTCTGTTCCCTGCTCTGGCTGAGGCTCCTCCCCTTCCTCGTCCCAGGCTTGCTTCCTGACCAGGCTGCCTCAATCACACAGGAAAGAAAAGCAAGCCTTTCTTCCCCTCCATTGGCTGAGGTTCCTCCCTGAAGGGAGGGAGAGCTTGCTTTGCTTGGCTGCTTCAATTGCATGGGAGAAATACAAAACACTGTTAAGACCAACAGAGTTTTTATCCAAGGTATGAGCTTCTGTGTGCCTTGCCTGTGTGTGTTTTGTTAGGCTTGTTATGCTGTGGCTCTCTTGGGTGCAACTGGGTTCCCTCCCCCTTTTCACTGTATTCACGCCCTCATGATCCAATCTTTCTCAGTAGGAAAGCCATGTGAATGCAATGCCCAGCCATTTCTTGTTTTCCCCAGGGTCATAGAATCACTGAGTGTTAGAGTTGGAAGAGACCTTGCAGGTCATCTAGTCCAACCCCCTGCACTCTGCAGGATCCCAGGCTCAGAACTCTGACCATGAGATTTCTGTACGGTATGTCGATAAATCAAAGGCAGGTTTGCAGCTTACAGATATACACTTGAACAGCATACTCAAGATTGTAGCAGCACAGAGATTTTGATGCAATAATTCAGAGCAAGAAGTGTCAGTTATCAAACACTGTTAAATAAAATATTGCAAGAGTGCTAATGTTTTAAGCATGTTTTTATTTTAAATAAAAAAATCTTTAATTGTGCTTGTGTCCTTATAAAGTTTATATCTCCACTACCTGGCATTACATTTTATAACACACATGGCCCAGCCCAACAAAGTCTCGTTTATGTCAGATCCGGCCCTCATTACAAATGAGTTCAACACCCCTGAATTAGAGGCTCTTGAGATGCTGCTATTTAATCTATGAACCATTCTGAGGTGTTGATGGATTTCACAGTTCATTGCAACCACACAGTATTCAGAAAGTAAACTAGCAGAGACCAGGAACTATGGCAGGGTGGGAAATGCAAGACAAGTTCTTTCCCCCCAGGTATGCCATAAAAAGTCTGTGAGCATGTCTTACATTTGCATACAAGTTACAGTTATGTCGAATAACAGCTTTCTTGTGTGTATAACATTTTTAAGGGGGCTGTCTTACAGTCAGTGCCGTCTTCCCTTCAAGTAAATAAAATAGTTGAATCAAGATAACAAACCCAAGCCAAGCATCTTGGGTGTTCCTCATTGTAACAAAAAGGCCATGGGCCATGCAAGTATTAATTCATCCCACAGGAAATACTACCTATGAGAGATGCTAAAACATATTTCCTCCAAATGTCACCAAATTAGAAAAGAACCATGTGAAGGGAAAATCCCTATTTTATTTAGCGCTATTTTATGATACACATTTGAACTCTTTAAACATTTGAAAGCAAAACAATCACCAACAGTGTTAGATAGGGGAAGCAGCAGGTCAACAACAGCAGTGTAAACCACAGTTCTAAGTTAGTGGAAATTACATTATCACTGCCAACTTCAGGAAGAAACCCTAATATTGCTAGTAACTCAGGCACCAGAGCATCAACTATGTTGCCACGGGAACAAAGACTATTTTCCAGTCATCCAGAATTCTTCTTTATGTCAATCATATCCGATCATGCAAGTCACTCTACTGGTGCAGCTACTTGTGCAGGCTCTAGATAAGTAATAAAAAGTGTGCGTAATTTGCCACAGAACTGTTATATATCTATATACTAGGAATAAGGCCCGTTGTGGAAATAAATACAACGAACTCTAGAAAGAGGCTCTGGGAGAGTGCCCTGGCTTTGGGCACACAGTGTGACTTTGCTGTGGTGACCTCAGCAGGGTATAATGACACAGAATCCACCATTTTCTCCAGAGGAACTGATCTCTGCTACCTGAAAAGCAGTTGTAGTTTTGAGTGATCTCCAGCTCTCACCTGGAGATTGGCAACAATTGTTACCCAGGAGGAAATGGCCGGTTTGGAGGGTGGAGTCTATGGCATTCTACCTGGCTGAGGTCCAACCTCTCCTTAAACTCCACCCTCCCCAGGCTCCACCCCTCAAATCCCCAGGAATTTCCCAACCTGGAGTTGGCAACCCCATCTCCTTCCCAGCTAACCATCAACCTGCCGTTATCTGTCCCTCTGACTTCAGCTGACTTCTGCCCTCCCTCCTGCAGAGCAGTTGTAATTCTGAGTGGTCTCCAGCCCTCACCTGGAGATTGGCAACAATGGTTCCCCATGAGGGATTGGCTGGTTTGGAGGGTGGAGTCTATGGCATTGTAACTGTCTGAGACCCCACCCCTCCTCAAACCTCACCATCTCCAGGCTCCACCCCTCAAATCTCCAGAAATTTCCCAACCTGGAGTTGGCAACCCTATCTCCCTCCCAGCCAATTGTCAACCTACCATTACCTGCCCCCTGGCTTCAGCTTTCCATCTTCTCCCCCCGCCTCCTGGAGAGCAGTTGTAATTCTGATTGATCTCCAGCCCCCACCTGGAGATTGGCGACAATGGTTCCCCAGGATGGACTGGCTGGTTCTATGGGTGGAGTCTATGGCACTGTACCTGTCTGAGGTCTCACTCCTCCTGAAACCTCACCCTCTTCAGGCTCCATCCCTCAAATCTCCAGGAATTTCCCATCTGGAATTGGCAACTCTATGAGGAATGGCCCCAATTAGTTTTCTCCCAAAGGCCAAAACAGGTTACAGGACCAAGCTTGGTTGCCTACCAACAGGCACTGAGGGGAAAGTAGGGTTGCCAGCTCTAAGTAGGGAAATACCTGGAGATTTGGGGGGTGGATCCTGTGGAGAGCAGCACTGGGGGGGGCAGAAGGACTCAGCAGGGTATAATGCCATAGGGTCTACACTCCAAAGCAGCCATTTTCTCCAGGGGAACTGATCTCTGTCATTTGGAGATCCACTGTAACAGAAGGAGATCTCCAGGTCCCACCTGGAGGTTGGCAACCCTAGGGGAAAGTCAGCTGCACAGCATAGTTCACCTCAGAATAAAGCAGGTTGCATAAGCAACTGACAATTCCAACTGTCTTGCAGGGGGGGAGTTTGAGGTGTGGAATGGAGTAAAGTCCAGTCAGCTTCCATATGCAAATGAGCTTGAAATGCTGGCCCAGTCAGAGAAGAGTGGCCTAGGCTGCAGTGGGTGGGAGAGAACTCAGGCAACGCAGCTAGTGGATAGGGACAGCTTCTGAGTGACATATCAGGGAGTCAACTGATTTTGCCAATCATAGAATCTTGCCAGACTGCTATTCAATTATATAATAGGACAAGATTATTATTCTAGCAAGCACAAATTACCCTGCTCATCTGAAATAAAATTCTGCCCAGCACTCAAAAAATTTACAGTTAAAATAATCAAATCAAGTAGCACAATAATAATACTAATTACTCTAATATATGATGTTTGAGTCCAGTGGCACCTTTAGGACGAACACTGTTTTTTTCAAGGTATAAGCTTTTGTGTGCAAGCACACTTCTTCAGATACAGTGAAACAGAATTTCCTCAGCCATTACATAATACTATATAATGTTTGTCTTTTTTTTTTTAACCTTGCTGCATGTTAAAATTTAATGAATGGCTGGAGGAATATTTATAATTAATTTGATAAGCACTAAAAATATCAGAAAAAAGCATTCATGTGAATTGCTAAAGCTGCTTATTAAGGCAATAGTCCAATAGATTTCAACAAGATTATACCTGGTTCAGAATATTTGGTTCATTCAACTACAGTCTGGTAACGACAGTTTCTGTGCACATTAGCCTATTATTACTATTGAAAGTTTATTAGAGTGTTCAAAATAATGTATTACTTGCACATTTTATTCACATTTATAGGTACATTCCTATTAATTTATTCTTATAGACAAGGCTCTGATATATTTAATGCTGCCTTTCACTGTATGATAAAGGAAATACAGACAGATCTACTTGTCTTCACAAAATTTTAGGTAAAAAATTGGAAAACTACTGAATACACAAAAAAATACTGGGTATGCCTGGCACAGAGATTCTGTGTTTTCATAGATACCTGTAAACTTAAATTTAAAACAGTGGCAAGCTCATGTAGTGAGATCAAAGGAGAACGAGGACAAAACCTGCTCATTGGCTTAAATCCCTATGGCATAAATGGTGTTTGTTGACACCAATGCAACAGTAATACGTAACAGACATTGTAGAATTAGGTCAGTGTGACAGAGACAGAGAAGCTAGATGAAAGTAAACTGTAAGACATATTTAAACCTAAAAGTGCAAACGAACAGCAACTAACCATAGTCTAGCACAGCCACACAAGTTAACATGCTACTGATGCAAAGACAATCATTTGGCATGCATTTTAGTGTCTGCTTTGAGTGATATCTTAAGTCACCAGTCAGATAAGAGATCTTAATTTTCCTACTAGCTACTCCCAACAATCCCAGCTAAAGGGATTATGATTTTCCAAGATCATCAAGCAAGTTTCATAGCTGAATAGGGATTTAAACCTCACTTTCAAACATGCATATTCTACTGCCTGCACATTATATGTGTGTGTGTGTATCCCTTTCCCTAATTTATTGATTCACCACTTTATCAACATTCTAGATGAAGTTTTCTCCCTCTCTCATAACTACCCCAACAGCTATGGTTGTATATTAACTTCATTTCCCATAATCCTAGTTTCTTGCTTCTTCTAACTCATTCATGTTCTTGTCTAGCAATTTCAGCATTTCCTTGCTTCTCCCAGGTCATTCAATTTCTTCTTGTTGAGCAAATTCAGCATTTTGCTATCATATCATTTGCTATCATTTCTCTTGCTCATTACAGGAATTTATTTCAAATCCCATTTTCATCACAATAACAACTATGTCCATTCATTCTTCTATCTGGTTTTGATGTGCTATTAATATGGTTGTAGACAGTAGACACTAACATGGAACTAAAACACAGATTCTCCGATGTTAATACTTTTTATGTTGTTTGGTGACTGAAATAAGGATGCCCATCTATTTTCCTTTCACTGACCTCCTATGTGATCCCACTTCAACTGCTGGGGGGGACACACTAAACTCCTTAATGTATTAGCCAACAGCTCTCAATATATATACCCTGTGTATACTAAAAACCCACTGTCAAAGTAAAATCAAGCACTACAAAATAACATTTGCACATAGATTACTTACAATCATAAAGATTGATTTAGGCGGGGTAACAAATCCAAAGCTTGATCTTAAATGCTTTACTGGGAGTGCAAGTGCTGCTGCTAATTTTAATGAATTTCTTTAGGCCCACAATTTTGTAGCCTTTCTGAAATGTGCTTGTATGGGGGAAGTTTCTAATGAATTCAATGCAATTTACTGGTAAATCTGCTTAAGAGTGTAAACTCAGCCAAACTGTGACTGTAGACAAGAAGCACACACCTATTTAATCTGTCATACAATGTATAATAAAACCCATCTCACAATGTGTATAATTGTAAATTACTGTGGAATATTTTGGTCATGTATCTGACTGAAGCTGAAATCACCAGTAAGTGAAGGGTTTGGGCATGTCTTTGGAAGTGATGACAAGCACTGACAAAGTTCAAATTTGCCTTGACAAGATTGTCAAGACTAAACTAGAAATGTTCACAACTTCAATCCATCGGTTTGCTAATACAAAGTTGAAATTCATTGGCTTTCTTAACACCGATATCATACAGTGCTAGAACTGAACTTCATGCACTGAAAAGCCGAAGGACAATAATAAATTAAACACAAAATGAGAAAGCAGACCTTTTTTTTAACCACTAATCTGCTACCACATGGAGATATAATAAACCAAATGTACTTCATGCTTCTTCAGCTTTCAAATAATTTGTCTTGGGAAACTAACACTGACTACCATTTTCCTCTTCGTGACAATATTTCCATGTTGTCACCTATGTTGTGTGTATATATAAACACTTCCCACTCCCTCTTGACACACACAGCTGCCTCCGTATCATATGCCTGCACATATATTCACCAGCTAGGTAAAATAACTAACATTTAGTAAACAAATGTGGGAGAGCAGAGATTGGTGGATTGCACTATGTGGCTGTAAGAAAAAGATGTTTATGTTCTCCTAGTTGGCCTCATTAGAACTACATTTGCAGGCACTGGTTTTGCCATAAACAATGTACATGTGAGGCTCTGGCCTGCAGGTGTCCCTAGTTCGGGCCTTCCTGCTAATACCAACCTTATCTCTTTCAAGGCCAGATTCAAGAATGGTGTAATTGGTTAATTGTGAAAACCTGTGCTCAGCTGTGTAACTAGATGGGATGGGGGAATTAGGAGCAGATGTTAATATCTTCTGGAAAGTTCCACCAAAGGAGATTTCTGATTAGTCTGAGAGACCATCTGGTGCCAAAGGGCAAATTACTATAATAAGGCTATAGGCCAGAGGGAAGCCATGCTAACTTCATGCTTGTGCCATGCTAGTATGCTTTGATATGTTATGCTATTTCATGATGGACAGCTACATACAGAATGCTTTAGGCTACAGCTTGGACTCATATGCTGCAAAAAGGTGTGCATCTAATATCAGGCATTAATTGTATTAGATGGAAAGTTAGGTTTTTGGGAGGTTTTTTGCTGCTAAGTGGTAGAGACTGTACTGCATAGTGACATTCCTTTTTTAAAAACTGTTCAATAAACGTTTATATATATTTTACAAAGGTCTGCTTTATTTGTACACATTTAACCTTGAGGACCCAAAGGTCTGGGTGCTGCTCATGTAAAAAGGAGTGGTGACCCAGGGGGACCCAGCCTTGGGTTTCTGATAATATTAAATAAGAGCATTTGTGAAAGAAATAATCTAAACCAGGTGTAGGCAACTTTTTTGTCCAACAGCTGGAAAAAATGCAATATTTACCCCCATTAATGTTATTGTGGGTGGGTTAGCAAACAAAATGGAGAAGGGATTAGAATTGTACTTTGCCAGATACAATGGGAGCAAGTTGAGCTCCAGTGGCACTGCCAGAGCCTCAAACCTGAAGGGCAGAGGCCTGGGTACAAAAGGTAATAATGAGCAACAGCCATTCCCATTGCCTTCTCCTATCAACTCATTAAAAATCCATTTACATATAACTTAGGGAGCCACACAATTGAGCATTTCCTCTGTTTAAATTAATTCAAGTTGGGAAACACAGATCTGTTCTCCTTAGCAACACATACAAGAGTTCACTAGAACTTCAAAGTGTAAGTAACAAATCATTAAGAAAATACTATTTTCCAACTAGGTCCAAGTCCAGTAGCGCCTTAGAGACTAACAAAATTTGCGGGGTATAAGCTTTTTAGAGTCAAAGCTCCATTCATCACATACAAACAGGAATGGGAACATTCACTCTTACTATACAACCCCCAGACCTAACAATACCAGGTATACAATCTCAGGTTCTTTCACTGGTTCGTTTTCCAACATTATCTAGGTCATCAACTGTCAACAATAACCTTCTACTCTCTACATTGGATAAACAGGTCCCTGTCTACACAAAAGAATAAATGGGTACATATCTGACATTAAAAATCACAACACTTAAAAATCAGCAGAAGAAATTTTCATCTTCCAGGATATTCCATTGCTAACCTAAAAGTAGCAGTCCTCAAACAGAGGAGCTTCAAGCGGAGATTACAATTCTGAGATTGTTGAACTTGAGTTACTTCACAAATTCAGAACAATGAACCTCCATGGATAAATAGGGACACAGGATTCTTATCTCACTAAAGATACTAACCTTCTGTCCCTAAGCATTTCTCCCCTGCTCTAATTAAACTGATTACATTTTACATTTCTACCTCTGTACCCTGGCTCCTTTCTTTGCAATTACCCCTCCCATCTTCAGACTGGGATATGAGGACTCGGGGATCTCCATTCCTATTTGTATCTGACAAAGGGAGTTTTTGGAAAGCTCATACCCTGAAAATCTTGTTAAGAACATAAGAGAAGTCAATGTTGGATCAGGCCAATGGCCCATCCAGTTGGTCTCTAAGGAGCTACTGGACTTGAATCTAGCTGTTCTACTGCAGCCCAACACAACTACCCTCTGAAACTATTATTTTCCAATTTTCCAAGTAATATATGCTGAAAACTTTTAAAAAAATTGCAAGGTTGAAAGATCAATTACTTTGTCTTAATTGTATAAACTATTTTTAGTCTTTATAAATCTGTATCCAACTGTTCTCTAGTTTTTGCGTTTCTAGAATGTTTTTATATCTATTTCAAGGTTAACTGAATGGTGTGCAGAAGGAGGTGTGGAATGTGGAAGCAATATTCTGGGATTGCTGCCATTGCTGCTTATTTTTGATGTCTTCCATGAATGGTTAAATGTGAGGACATCATCAGCATCCACCATATAGTTGGTCAGTCATAATGGAGTTGCTGTGGAAGTGAATTAAGAATCAAAAGGTTAAGGAAGTCAGTAAGGACACAATAGTTCTGTATATAAACTTGAAGCATAAATATTACCAAATACACAAAAATATTTATGTATTTATTGCAAATTCAATAAAAACAAATATAGGCCAAAATAATAGCCTCTATTCAGAATAAAATTACACATTAATCTCAAAGATAGACCATTATTGACCCTGTCCAAATGCATTTCAGCCAATTGACCCTCAGTGGTCAAACAATAGTGTTACAAAGTGGCTCCAGAAATTACAATAATGTAGTTATTTCTTAAATTCAAACCAAGGTGAGATTGTTCTGGAGAAGAAAGGAAGAAACACGAATAATGTGTCAAAAAGACATGTTCAAAAGAAAATGTACCATTTTTAATAATAATTGTCATCTTGGGGTTTTTTGTATATTTAGTAATATTTATGCTTCAGGTTTATACACAGAACTATTGGGCCTTTGTATTCTGATTTCCTTAACCTTTTGGTTCTTAATTCAATTCTTTTTGGGTTCCCTCCCCCCCTCCTTTGTCTTTTGTTGCTGTAGAAGTGGCCATCATTGCTGCTATCTTGTCTTTGTTCTGTACTGATATCATTTTTGTACCAATAGCATGTTTGCTTTTGAGAGGACTGGATCCCAGATAGTTAACTCAGTTTCATCTCTGGCAGAGTGGTAGCCATCTTAGTTAAATAAAAATTGGTCTGCCCAAATACTACTGGAGTTCTGAACTGGTGTCTTGAATGCAGTATCTGAAATTTACACAATTAGAGAACACAGCCTCAATTAAACTACAGTATAATTATATAGAATATCATTTGTTCTTGGAAAAGAATTCTCCTTCAAGTAATTAGTGAGCCTATTTTAAATAACATGGCTGTACCAATGTTCAAAGAGAGAAGAACGGGAGCACACCTACCTACTGCCCCCTTCCATCCTCACATTCAGCTGTACGTCTCAACGTGTTTACATAGGTGCACACTATTAGGACCCTACTTTTTGCAGTCTCTGACGGCACAGAAAAACCTGTGTGCATATACATGTGTGTGCATAGGGCTCTCTGCAAATGTTCAGTTGAACACATAGCATAGGTTTTAGAGGTGGGATCTGCAGACACACATTTTTGAAAATTCTGTGTAACTGTAATATATTACACCCAGCCTACTAAAGTGAAAAACTGCTGAGACAGGTTGTAGATTACAAAGGTCTGATGAATAAATTTCTCACAATTTATCATCATCTTGCATACTCTGCACATAGATTCTTCCTAATTTATTCAGGCAGTCTAAGTATTAGGAACTTTAATTAATCCCACTGAACTGGTTCTGATTTCTATGAAGAACCTCCCATGATGCACAATACGGTACTCCAACCAGAGTGTGCTGCTGCTGTGCTGCTCTACCCAACACCTTTTTCAGGCCTTTCGTACTTGAGGATGGGAAGAATAAATCACTATGATGGTAAGCATTCAAGCTCTGATCACAATTCTTTTGCATGAAATTCATCTGCACTATCATTTCATTGACTCTACAGAAATGCTCCCTCTAGCTGTGAAGTCTTGTGAGCAAAAATTCTACTTTGTGAGCGAGCAATTTGGCTACTGCATAAATTAGTTTGCTCTGGAGCCATTGTTCCTGAGCTAAGACAAAAATGTGTGAGCCAGGGGCTAAAAACCAGTGAACTAGCTCACACTAATTCAGCTTAGAGTAGGGGTGGCCAAACTGTAGCTCGGGAGCTGCACGCAGCTCTTTCACACAGTGTAATTTAATGTTAATAAAAAGCAAATTTGCATATTTTTCAATAAAAATGTGTGTGTAACATTTGTTCATGTCTCGTGGCTCTCAGACATCTGGCATTTATTCTGTGTGGCTGTTAATGTTAAGCAAGTTTGGCCACCCTGGCTTAGTGGGAACACTGCTTTGCACTACAGGAGGAAAAAACCCCCCACAAGTAGCTTACTAAACCTAGTTTATATATCAGAGAGACTGCAGAAGAAAGGTATTATATATACTAATAGAGAAAACATAAAAAGTGCCCTGTAGGATCAGCCCAGTGGTCCATCTAGTCCAGCATTCTTTGTCTCACACAGTGGCTAACCAATTACTCTAGAGGTCCAGTAACAGGACCAAGGCCTTCCTCTGATGTTGCCTTATGGCACTGGGATTCAGAGGTTTATTGCCTCTGAATGTGGAAAACATTTCAAGCTAAGAAAGTTGGAGCTGCTCATACTTGCACATGTCCATTAAGGAAGACTTGTTTTGGTTGCAATGAAGACACCTTCACTCCAAGCCTAAACACTGGCATTAGCATATCCATCAGCGATGCTTGCACAATATAGCATTTTGTGAAGTTGTACTGGAATAGTGCATGTACACACAATGCAGGCTGCCTCTGTTTAAAATTTGTTTGTTGATAACAGGAATACATTAAAAAAAAGGAAATGGGAGGACACAGTGTCTGGTTTGTTCAAAAATCCCACTGGCCAGGAATGTACAGATAAACCAACTGTTTGTTGTTTAGGCATTAAAAGTATTGCAACATATTGACTCCCTTTAAAAGGAGGAAATGTCAAAACTCTCTGTGGAAGACACCACATTTGGACAAAATAAACAGAAAACCTCCATCTATTGCAGCACACTCACCTATTCCCTTCAGTACTCATGCCACACAAATACAGTTCTACTTTTGCCTTCTTTCCAAAACACACAGCTTGTGCCAAAAGTAATGAATTGTTTCCATCTTTGTGTGCATATGCAGCACTTGAATATACTATCAAGATACACTTGTGATGGATTCTGTCCTGAGGACAGTCTCCCTCACGTAATCCTGTAACAATGGCACTAGTGTTTCAGCAGCACATTATAAGTGTCACAGAATAATCTTAACAGCAAATTCCATCTCAGAACAGTTAAAACCAGGATTTACTTTGGTGACAGTGAAATTACTTTGATACAAAACTGGAGCAAGATTGGAATTATGCCAGATGATGTCCAGGAGGAATTGATATAATACCTTACTAACTTCTAAACACATTTACCTGAAAGTAAAAGTCACTCTTGGAAACACTTGCTTCAATTAAAACTGAAAATTAATTCTCATTGAATAGACAATTTCATTTTAAATCAAGTAATTAATAAGTATTTTAAACAGCAGCATCATTTTAACTTCCATAATGCTATATGTTTAAAGAGTCTTTTTTTAGTTAGTGGGCATTACTTTTCAAATTGAGTAAACCTAATACTGCCTCAACCTGCAGTTCTAATCAACAAGATACTTCAAACATTTTGCACCTCTGAGGGAGGAAGGGTAAATGGCCTTAATAATGTTTCTGAAAACAGTAGATAAGAGCAAAGCTTTACACCAGTTCCTGATGCTGTACCCATTAGCAAGCAAGACAAGGAATGTGCAGCAAGAAGAAACGATCTTCACTAGAGGTATTCATCCAGCTATTTGTTAAGAATTATATTAACTGTTAGTCTCAATGTATTTGAATTACCTTCAAAAACTGATGATATGAGGAACTATAAGCAGCACTAAATGTTAAGCCCTAATATTCATGCTTGGATCAGCATCAGGGTCCACAAGACAATTCATGGTTAACATCTCATTTTTAAATCTGGCTCAGATCCCAAAGTCTACACTTCCATCTGCAAGCAGACAATAGTAATAGAAAGCCTTGTGTCCTTGGAGAGCTTTGGCTGTTATAGGGCTCTGAATATCTGCCAGGAATACAGCCACTGAATGCAATCCTAATCTCTTTAGAGCCATTTACATCACACCTAACAATGTACAGATTCCAGCCAAAATTAAACTGGGGTTCTAAATTACTGTTTTATTGATTAAAAAAACCATCCCACACTTTCACATTTAAGACAGCTTATTATATTAATGAAACTATGTAAATCAAACAACTAAAACAGAAGTTAATGCTGAATTATCAAGAGAGAACAGAGAGCAAGAGCATATAACCCCAATGTGTACCAGCAAACCACACACAAACAAACAAATAGAGAAGACAAAAGACTTGACCTGGTGTCTTAAAAAGACCAAAATGACACCAAGAAACCCTATCTTTTAAGGGAATACCATAATTAGAACAGCAACTGACCTCCAAAGATAAAAGCAGTTACAGAAATGGCTCCAGTGAAGATCTCAGCTGATGGATCAAAAATTGAAGCGCAAATATAATAAACAAAAATATAAACATGCACTTGTAAGTCCTGTTGATTTTAACTGAAGATTTTAACTGAAGTCCATACAGCCTCCCAGAAAACAACAGAAGTGCCAGGGGGTTACATTGCCAGCCTGAATGCATATGTCACCTATTCAAGCGGGGAAAATGTCTTACAGGCCATGTTCTTACCTCTTGCCCACATTTCTTGAGATGTTGGACACACCCAACTGCTGCAAAATTGCAGGCTCTGAGGCAGGCTCCAGTTTCTCACTTTCTTATGAGACTTCTGAGGTACCTGTTTTTCATGCTCCCACCAAAACAAATGCCCTTATCTGGTGTCAACACACGATGAACAGGATGGAAATCCCTGAGCAAATTGCTAACTACAAAATGGACATCATGTTTACACAACAATATTGTAAAAATGGGTTTATTCAAACTATACTGATTTAATGGAATTATGGATGGTGCTGCACTTGCTTCAGTTCTAAGTCTGGACAAAAAATGGTTTAATTCAGGGTTCTTTTTGTAGCAGGAACGCCTTTGCATATTAGGCGACACACCCCTAATGTAGCCAATCCTCCAAGACCTTACAGTAGTCCCTGTAAGAAGAGCTCTGTAAACTCTTGGAGGATTGGCTACATTAGGGGCGTGTCGCCTAATATGCAAAGGAGTTCCTGCTACAAAAAGAGCCCTGGTTTAATTTAACAATATAAGCACATGAGCTATAAATTAACATTTGTAATAGAAAAGAACACAAAATAGAATATTGTTACCCAGGCAGGAAGCTCAAGTCACAATAATACCTCACAAAATACAAAAGAAAGCATTTTATTCTGCAAGGACATGACAGCTTATATTAGAGGCCAGCAGCAAACCAAGTATTTGCAGCATGAGCAAGCATGCACATGAATTGCACGGAGTTTTCTTTTTGAACAGAAATCAGTCTATAACTATTATATATTCATACTGTTATTGCTTACTGCTTGAGAGCCAGAAGCAAAATGCTAACAGCACTCTGACTCTTATCACAACTCACTCATCCGCAAGAAATGCACTGCTGACATCCAGGAATTACATAATGTATGCCACATAACATACAGTAATGACCTCATGGAGTTACCCTTAATGATCAGCTGTTTCTTTTTCCCCATTATTTAAATTTGCCAAAATTCTCTGAAACTCAAGTGATCCAATAAAAAGATTATAAACCAACTTTATTAAATATTTGTGTAATGGTTCAATTTACACTGAAGAGTAATATTACTGATATCTAATCTGGTTATAAGATACACTGCTATACTTTTGGTGGAAGCAAAATTAAGAATTTTTATGCTATCTTGAAAACAATTTTTCCTTCCTCTTCCTGTGTGGCTTAGGAACACCCACTTCTTCAGTTTAGGTGACTCCCAGCAGCAGTACTAGAAAAAACACTATTTCCTACTACTGAAACAAAGATAAACTACAAACATAGGTAAATTAGTGGAGGAGGAGGAGGAGATTGGATTTATACCCCGCCCTTCACTGCCCAAAGGCATCTCAGAGCGGCTTACAAACTCCTTTCCCTTTCCCTCCCCACAACAGACACCCTGTGAGGTAGGTGGGGCTGAGAGAACTTCTGACAGAAACTGTCCTTGAGAGAACAGCTGTGCCAGAGCTTGCGAATGACCCAAGGTCACATCAGCAGGTGCAAGTGGAGGAATGGGGAATCAAACTCGGTTCTCCCAGACAAGAGTCCGCACACTTAACCATTACACCAAACTGGCTCTCTTGGTGCTAGGAACAAGGGTAGAACGCGACCATACACAAACTCCCTGAATAAACTATGTACAGACAAAAGGAACCTCTGAAAGAAAAGAAGAAGAGATATACCTCCAGAAGGTCAGTAAGGAGAAGGAGGAGAGTGCAGAAAATTTTGGGAGGGGCAAGTTGTCCTCCTTTCCTCAGAGTAGAAGGACCTCGCATGGTAAGTGCCAAGGGTCATTCTCCCTCTGAGGAGGAGGACATCTTGGGTACTTACAAAGCAGTACTTTACACCCTGGGTGGGAGATCGCTCTCCTCTTGTACAATTTAGTACTCTTCTTCCAAAGGAGGCCTCAGCTGAGTCATATACGTTCAATTTGTAGTGCCTTACGAAAGTAGTTACGGAGGACCAGGTAGCAGCTCAGCATACCTCTTCAGCTGAAGCATTCTAGTCCAACGCCACATTGGTGGATGCGCTTCTGATGTAATGGGCAGAAATCCCCACTGGGATCCAGATTAAGAGACTTGTAAGCTTCTACAATGCATAACTTGATGGCAGAACTAATATCAGACTTGGACATCCTGTTCCCCATATTCAGTGGTGAGATGTTGATGAACATTGCTTCAGTTTTCCTGATGCCAGCAGTGTGTACCAGGCAGGCCTTGAGAGACCTGCTAACAACTAGGTGTGCCAGGCCTTCTCCCTCAGATGTTTTGGATCAAGGTAGAAAGATGGTAGATATATTTCTGGAAATTTATGAAAATGTGAGGCAACTTTTGGAATGAAGGTCTGATCCATGCGAAAAACAACTTTGTCTTTATGAAAGACAGAAGACCTGGATTTTACAGAGAGAGCTCTGATCTCTGATACACGTCTGGCAGAAGTGACTGCCACCAGGAATAAGGTTTTCAAGCGCAGTCATTTCAGAGGCACATCTTGGATGGGCTCAAATGGGGCCTTGGTGAGCTTAGATAGAACCGTATGTAGTCTCCAGGTAGGGAACCTGTGTACTGGTGGAGGATTGTGCAGCGTTGCACCTCTCAGAAACCTATGTACATATGGATATGTGGACAACGAACATCCCTTAGCCCGACTGAGTATCAAACTCAAGGCTGCGATCTGTTTACTAAGAGTTGTTGGTTTCATTCCTGATTTGAGGCCATTGTTCAGGAATTCCAGAATGGAATGCATAGGAGGGTTCGTGGTATCAATAGACTTTCTCCTGCACCACCTGTGAAAGGGCTTCCAAGTGATATTAAATATCTTAATAGTAGAGTCCTTTCTGGAGGTGAGAATCATTTCAGCCATGCTTGGAGAATAGGCAAGCTCTAGGTAAGACGACCATTCAAGCTCCATGCGGTCAGAAGTAGATGCTCTGGGTTTGGATTCCATACCGGACCTTGAATGAGCATGTCCAGGGAAACTGGTAGGCGTAGCGGAGGTATCTCAGACAGCTGCTATAGGGTCGAGAACCAGTGACACCGAGGCCACCACGGAGTCGTGAGCAAAACTGTAGCCCTCTGATGTTTTATCCTTCTCAGGACCTTTGGCAGAATGGGAATTGGAGGGATGGTGTACAGTAGACCGTTGGGCCATGGGACGGTCAGGGCATCCATGGCTTCTGTGGCTTCCGCCTTGTCATGATGGAACCTTGAGAAAATTCTGGGTAGTTGATCGTTCTGATGTGAGGCGCATAGGACCACTATCAGTGTCTCAAAATGCTGTAAGATCCAGTTGAAGGTTTTCTTGTTCAGCATTCATTCTCCCGGGTGGAACATATGTCTGCTGAGCCAATCCGCCACAGTATTGTCCAGGCCTCTGATGTGCTTGGCTCTGATTGAGGCTAGATTCTTCTCTGCCCAGGAGAGTAACATCAACGCTACCTTGTGGAGAGAGGATGACTTGGAACCCCCTTGGTAGTTTACATACATCTTGGCAGACATGTTGCCTGTCCGCACTAATATGTGGTGGTTCTTTAGTTCGTTGCTGAAATGTAGAAGAGCCAGATGGCCTGAACTCCAAGACACTGATTGACAGAAGGGACTCTCTGTGAGGCCAACGTCCCTGGGTTGGGTTCTCGGCTAAGGTTGCCCCCCAGCCTTGCAGACTGGCAACTGTAGGCAGTTGCAGTTCGTTGTCGTGGACATATTTCTTCTACGTCGGAGGCTGGAACTGGAGGAGTTCTTCTGAATCCTAAGGAGTAGCCTCTGGAAATTATTTCTACAGTCCAAGAATCTGCTTGGGACTTCCTCCAAGCCTTCAGGAAATGCGTCAATCATTCCCGCCACTGGGATCCGATTCGAGTCATGCTATGATGTTTTTATTGATGCAATTTGGTAACTCAGATCTGTTGGACGCTTGCTTTCCAAAGCATGGTCCGGCCAACTCTCTCTTACAGGGCTGTGCAGCGGATCCCCAAAAGCTTCTTTTCTGGTTATGCCTGGGCCTATATGTTGTGCTGCAGGAACAAAGGGAATGACTGGTGGAGCCTCTCTTGTCTACGTGCCATACACATCTAGGCCTTGCCTTCTTATTCCAGGTCTCCATCAGAATCTTCTAGGTGATCTCCAAACAGCTTCTCCCTTTGGAAGGGGTAAGTCATCACAAAGAACTTAGACTCTAAATCAACTGGCCAGGCTCACAACCAGAACCCTCTTCTGGACACTACTGCCGAAGACATGGCTCTGGAAGAGAAGGTAAGAGCATCCAGGGAGGCGTCAGTCACGAATGCTGAAGCCTTCAATATTCTTGTTGCTACTCCAGCAATCTCTTATTGTTCTCTGGAAAGAGTTGAGTGAATTATCTGAACCAGACTAAGATGACCCTGGTGACAATGGCATCTGTAGCTGAAGCCTTGATGGCCATTGCTGTGGCTTCGTGCGACCTTTTGTGCCACATCTATTTTCTTGTCCAGGTTGTATCGTACTGAGCCATAGCCGTCCTCTGGGAGAAGACCAAAGTATTGGAGTGCTGTCACAGGTGCATCCATTACAGTGACCTGTAACATCTCATTAGCAAAAGAGGGTAAATCATACAATTTTCTAACAAACCCAGGGGCCTGTTTATTGGAGATGGGCTTAGCCCATTCAGCTTTCAGTTGTCTCTCAAGGAACTCAGGAAAAAAACACTTTTTCAGATGTAGCATATCTGGGGGGAAACTCCTCCGTGCCCTTGGATTTATTTCTAGGAGTAATACCAGGGCTGATCATGTCCTCCTCAGAGGAGGAGTCATGAAGGTCTAATGCTGACAAAGAGAAGATATTGCAACCCTCCGCTTTAGGGGCCTAGCTGACGGTGGGGACACTGATGTCCTCACACCCCCTCCCCTGAACAGAAGGAAATTAATCTTTCTTCCCATGGACCATCAGGTTCTGGGGACTGTTCTCTCTGAATCAGGTCTCTGGGGATCTGCTTCCTGTCAGCCATGGTAGGCCAACTTCTCCCAATGGTCTGTCTGTGGGACAGCCCATGTGAGTTGGAACTGGGAAAACTACAGGGGAAGTAGCTACGGCTAGATCCCCCATGCAGCAAAAATTAAAAAATTCCTCACTCATAGCTTGCCTCATGGACTCAAAAAAGTCCTGAGGGTTGGAGTTCCCAGCATACAGGGGTACATTACCCAGTTGTAGTCTTCTAGTTTGGTGTAGTGGTTAGGTGCACGGACTCTTATCTGGGAGAACCGGGTTTGATTCCCCGCTCCTCCACTTGCACCTGCTGATGTGACCTTGGGTCAGTCACAAGCTCTGGCACAGCTGTTCTCTCAAGGACAGTTTCTGTCAGAAGTTCTCTCAGCCCCACCTACCTCACAGGGTGTCTGTTGTGGGGAGGGGAAGGGAAAGGAATTTGTAAGCCGCTCTGAGACGCCTTTGGGCAGTGAAGGGCGGGGTATAAATCCAAACTCTTCTTCTTCTCTTCTAGTTTCCTCAGTCAGTGCTCTACTGAGTGATGAGGATTCACCTCCATCTCCTGCCTGGAGATTGGCATCTGGTAACGGAGAGCCCATAGGTGTGCTTTGAGAAGGCGCAGGAAAGTTTCCCACCCAAAAACATGTCACCAAGATAACCAGTGCCAGTGGTAGAGGAACAGGGACATTGCTCTCCAATGAAGTCTTCTGTGCGACGTCGTTTCTTCGCCTTCTTCTCCCCGCTCAACTCGGGGTCATTGCTGGTAGCCACAGCAATTTTACAGGTTATGCCGGCTCCAGAGGTGTTCCTGGGCATCTCCATGATCGTGGCATTGCTCTCCGACTCGGAGAGGAAGCCTTCTTGCACTCTTCTCGGCATGTCAGAGCAAGAAGGAAAGGAGAGGGAGTTCTATGGCTACTTCCAAAGGCCTTTTCGCCGCCTCCGAACTCCCTCTAGTGGACAGAAGTAGAACGAATTAAATAGAAATAAATAGATTTTTTTAAAAGAAGTTAGAAGAGGAAGATTAATAGTAAAAAGAATTAGAAAAAGAAATAGAGGTAAAAGTGCAGTTTAGCAGCTAACTAAGTTGGAGGCAGAGCCTATAACAACCTCTCCCTGTAGAGGCAGGAAAGAAACTGAAGAAGTGGGTGTTCCCAAGCCACACAGGAAGAGGAAGAAAAAATTGTTCCTGCCTCTCCCTGATAGGATGGTGGGATGTCCTCCACCTCAGAGAGAGAAAGAGAGCGCACACACATGCAGCAGAGAAAAGCTCCCTCCTGTTTCCTCCTCTGGGGCTGCTGCTGCGGTGCCTAGGCTCTCTTCCCTCTTTTGGAGAGGGAGTTCCATGTGGCACCTTCAAGTTTTATTCCAGGTATAAGCTTTTCTGTGCATGCACACTGGGAGGGAGGGAGGGAGGGAGGGAGGGAGGGAGGGAGGGACAAGCCTGTTCTGCCGTTTACTGTAAGAGCTGATCACACACACGCACACACATTAGAAAAGAAAGAGGAGGCAGAAAAGAGATACATCTGGAATAATGGGAATTAAGGGGAAATTTATTTTGGCTTATTCTGAAAAAGGGTTTTTTTAAAGATTACATTTCTCTTTGCCTAACTGGGATTTTCTTTAAAAATGACCCTGGTTAGGAATTACAACATTTGGATTGGATCCCATGGTTTAATGACTGGAAGTAGATGGTTAAGTATTTAAAAATACATTTATAGTTCCATATATTCCAGTTCAACACGTGGTCTCCCTCTCTCCCCTCCCACCTCACTGGCTGCCTTTCTTCACATTAACACCCCCACCCCCACACTTTTTAAACTTTTTTTTTTATCATCACTAGCAGTGAGTGGATTTTGTCCAGTCTGAAAGCAATACATTATTTCACTTGGAATGATCCCCTTTCCAGTTCTAACAGACTGAGGGAGAGGGAAGAAAAGAAACCTAACAGCACAGCTTCCAATCTTTATTACTGGAAGGGAGCAAGAGTCCAGTAGCATATTAATGACTAACAAAATTTGTGGCAGGGCATGAGCTTTCATGAATCACTGCTCACTTCTTCAGATACAACTAGAATGTGAGTCCATTTCTCCTTATATCTTGGAGAGTGAAGTGATTTCAATTGCCGAATAACAAAAGCAGCCATTGGTAATGAGAGAGCTAGGTCTCAGTTCAGCCCAGGAGGATGCATTGAGCTTCCTTATCAGTTGCAATTCATCTTTCTAATCTTCCTTTGAAATTCCTTTGTAGGTGAACTACTACTCTTAGGTCAGTGACTGAATGCCCTGGAAGTTTAAAATGTCTCCCCCACTGGTTTTTGAATATTGTGGTTACTTATAGCTGTAGAAAGAGTAAGAGTCCAGTAGCAAACTTTGTCGCAAGGTATGAGGTTTCTTGAGTCACAGCTCACTTCTTCAGACTTATGTCCATTTATTCCTTGCATCCTCCTGGACTGAATCCTCCTGGGCCAAACTGAGACCTAGGTTTCCTGTTTCATTACCAGTGATGATATCTCCACGCCTACTACCCTTCTGTATATCACACCTAATCTAATCAAGCCTACTGACATTTGGCACCTGAAATCATCTTTATAAAGTTTATATCTCTGGTACCTCATGTTGCATTTTATGGCACACATGGTCTGGGCCAGGCAAAGTGACATTTATGTTAGATCCAGCCCTCATAACGAATGAGTTCAACACTTCTGGTCTAACCAACGAACGAGGGAGGGTTAAACTACAAATACACTCAGTCTGGTGGGAAGTGATAGTTACACTATCATCATGAACCAATCTGAAGCAGGCACCAAAGAAACCACACTTCTGCAGAGATCTATACAGACATCCTGGCTAGAAAGAATACTGAATTCTATAGGGAAAGAGTAGTGTCATCTTAGGCAAGCACTCATAGTTGTTAATCACATTGTAAAGCACACAGTAGTAGCACATGCTTTCTCTTTGCATGATACAGTTGCTGGTATGGTACATTGCTCTGATAATCCAATTCCCAACATGGATTAATATAGTTTTTTATGGTAATAATTTGTGGAATATGTGAGTGATTGGGAACAATGGCCAGGATTCCTATCACGCAGCAAACAGAATAGGAAATATTGACATAATTGAAACTTCCATAGGTGAAACACCCTTACTAGTGACTCTACTGAATAGTGCAGAAACAGCTTTCACTTGCAAGGTTTTTTAAATCAGGGCCTTTTTGTAGCAGGAACTCCTTTGCATATTAGGCAGCACACCCCTAATGTAGCCAATCCTCCAAGAGCTTACAGTCGCCCCTGTAAGAAGAGCTCTGTAAGCTCTTGAAGGATTGGCTACATTAGGAGTGTGTTGCCTAATATGCCAAAGGAGTTCCTGCTACAAAAAGAGCCCTGATTATATTATGATAGAATTTCAACAATATTTTACCTAAACATGCTTTCCCTTGCAATCCATGGTAAGAGGAACAGGCACTTAACTGTGCTTCCCTCTATACCCCCCCCAAAGTAAAACAGTAGAAATAGATCATGCAATTATATTTTGATTTTATGTGTTGCTTTTGGACCTATGTAGTCAGCAATAGTTTTTCTGCCTGCTCAGAATTTTTAGATTACACTTCCATTCCCTGGCAGCATTGTGAGAATGCAAAAACTATTTGTAATCCAGTTTAGAATTAACATGCACACACTCAGATTGGGGAGTCAGACAAAATGCATAAAGCTGGAATATTAAATTGTGCAGTTTTTCTACATAAAAATCACACATGTCCATGCACCAGCAGAATCAACACAACCAAAGGAATTGCCTCCTTTGGATGTTCATATTATTTTTTGTCCTATGGCTGACCTGTTCCCCTCAAGAGAAAGGAATAGGTCAGCCACAGGAACACAGTACAAGTTTGAAAATGCACAAAACATTTGCAATACAATTGGGACAATTTCAATAGTACAAAACAAACATTTTAAAAGTGTTTAAGGGCATCCCCTCACAATCTGTGAATCATAAAAAGAACTCTTCACTCCTCATTGGCTTCTAGTTGAAAATTACTTACAATAATTAGTAAAGGAGGAAGCACTTTTAATTATGGTAGTCTCGAAGACTAACATTGTAGCATAACAATTTAAACAAACAAATGTTGTGATTGAAAGAGTTGCCATAAATCAAGCAATGATACAAAATTAAACATTGTATGTCAAATAAGCAATTCTAAATCATGACATATGCAAATCTCTCTTAGGTTTGTATATCACTACAGGAAATAAGAGACAGCAAAAAGAGCTTGCAGTCAGAATGAGATTTCTAGCTAAACATGAAAACTATATACTAGGTTATCAATGCCAACCATTAGAGAAAGAAAAAAGAAAATTCAATGTTACTTCATTCTCTTCTTAAATTTTCACTAGTCTATGAAAGAATCATATTGATTTTACATATTGTATTATCATTATGTTCAGCAAGGCTGCATTTTCTAGATAAAGAGTTTATATTTCATTATATATATGCAAGAAAAATGTTTTTCAGCCTTTCACTAACAGCACTTTATGACACTGTTATATTTTTGACTTGTCTATGTCTATTTTTTTTTCTTTTTAAAAATATTATTTGGTTGCTGGATTCTAAGTTTCTTCCCATGTTTTAAAAAAGAAATAAATAAAAAACCCAGCACTTTACTACATACACATGTATCTGCATACACACACACTGCATCAACAGTTCTCCATTGGAGTTCTACAAAGTCCACCACACTCTTTTGATTACCATACACTAATAATAGTAAGGTAAAGGTTCCCTTGCTCAAAAGCCAGTCGAATCCGACTCTAGGGTTGCGGTGCTCATCTCCATTTCAAAGCCAAAGAGTCAGCGCTGTCCGAAGATGTTTCCGTGGTCATGTGGCTGGCATGACTAAACACCAAGGTGCACGGAACGCTGTTACCTTCCCTCCGAAGTGGTACCTATTTATCTACTTGCAATTTCTTGCTTTCGAACTGCTAGGTTGGAAGGAGCTGGGACCAGAGACAGGAGCTCACTCCGTCATGTGGCACACTCGGGTCTTGAACTGCTGAACTACTGACCTTCCACAGCCTGCAGTTCAGCGTCTTAACTTGATGAGCAGACAGGGAGAAGGGCCAAAGGGGAAGGCTACATACCAGAATCCATAGTCTCTGAAATAGTTTAACATTAGTATACTGGACAGGGATAGTAGAAATTAACACAGCTTTGCAGTTTCCCTTCCCTATTTCATACCCCATTAAGAAAGCCTGTAAACGCCAATACAGAGAACTGATAAAAATGGGCTAAAGTGGAACCTCCCATTTCTGCTTTGAGCCTGGGCTAACCCACCTCCCCGTCTGAGAGAGGCAGTACCTGTGAGAAATTTACATTCAACTCAATCCCATTGCATCTGTCTGCAACACAATACTGTTAGAACTCAGCTACACAGAACTCAGCAACTAAATCTGGCTAACAAGTGAATAAACAGCAGACCTTTTCTTAGTAAGTATATGTTAATAGTGTACCGTGTCAACACACAAAACTTGATAGTTGTTGAAGAAATCATTACATAGCATTCTTGTTTTTCAAGACTATATGAAAGTGATAAGATCCAGCAACAGAATGTGCTGATGGACTTTTATGGTGTGTGTTTTTATTCAGTATAATATGTATATATTTTACTGACATCTCTGGAAAAAAATACACTGCATTGTTAAGGAATGTTTGAGGAAAATCAGCAGGTTGGGATGCAGGGTTCTCACAGGCAGAGTTCCCTTTGCAGAAAAAATCTTTGCCACCTTCCATCTCTACTCTGCAGCCCCTTGAGAGATGGGGACCCTCAGGAATAGCAAGGGATGTGGTACAGCATGCTGCAGTAGGAAGGAGGAAAACTGGCAGAAATCACCAGGCTCACTCTTAATTATATGGAGCTAGATACTGTGCAAGACTGGGTGCCAGCGGGGAGGGTGGCATTCAATGGATATCTAATTCAACCCCCAACCTGTCTTTCATGCCAACTCCAAAAGGAATGTAGAGCAGCAGAAAGAAAGAGAAAGCAGTGATCACTACTATAAAGCTCTGCTCTGCTCAGGACAGCCTAAATCCAACCCACTGGGTCAAAGGACTCTGTGAATACACAGTGCAGGCGCAGAATCTCCCTCCAAGAAATTCTCATTCAACAGTGAATATTCAGCATTTCAAGCAGAAAGTTCTTTTTAAATTAATGTATTGTTTAAGATCCTTTTGCTCTGGTGGCAGCTACACAGCCTATCAGGTCTTCAATGGCCGAATGAAGCCCTGCTGGCCAAAAGTGCCATCTGGCCCTGCCCACTTTCTCAAACACTTGGTGGACACCAGGAGAATGATTTCAGCATGCTCAGAGAGCTGCAGTGGGGTGGGGAGAAGCAGCAAAATATGCATCCTTTTCTACATTTGTCATTATTGATGCTTTCATGGATGAGTTGTAAGATTAAATTCTACATTAGACGGTACCTCTCTCTTATTTTGTGTGGTTAAGTGTGATGTCGTTTTAAATTTCTTGTTGTTTCTTTCTCTCACTCAAAGTATCTATTGCTGCCAGGAATTTAATTCCAGTCTTTAATTAACATTTCCCACAGTATTGTGCCCAAGCTCTAAATAGGGTTGCCAAGTCCATCTGTGCCCCCCAGCAGGGGACTTTGGTGGGCGTTCCTGGAGGGGGTGGGGCATCCCCGATGTGATAACATCACAGTGGGGACATCCGCCCGCCCGATCTCCGCCAGCTCCATGCACTTAAAGGGAACCTATTTAAGTGCAGGGAGCTGGAAGGCTTTGTGATCAGTGGAGATCGGGCATATGGCCTGCAGCCACCCCTCTCCCTCCTCTCTCTCAAGAGAGAAGGGAGAGGGGGTGGCTGTGGGTGTTGGAGTTTGGGGGCGGGGCTTCCCCGCCGGCCAGCTGGCCGGCATTGTGTAGAACCCCCATAAAGCAGGGGACCCCTGCCAGAATGGGGGGGGGTTGGCAACCCTAGCTCTAAGGTTTCTTCATTGGACTATGAGGTTCTGAGCATAAGACTCTGGGTTAACAATAAACATGATAAAACTTTATTGGTAAAAGAAGCATACTGGTTACAAGATGTTTTGTTAAGCTGCTTAGTAGGATCTTTCCCTTTTTACTCAAGTCTCTGTCAACTTTTCCCCTCACACTCTTAAAATACTCTGACTAAATTAGATTTTGCCTAATATGCCCCCTTAAGTATATTTTCTTCCTCCTTTAGAACCTTAATGCCTTTCACAGCACCTCTATATGATTCTAATTAGAAGACAGCTTCTCAGACTTTGTGTAGATTGACCACAACTGACAGCTGCTAACTTCTGATTTCAGACTTCAGACCTCAGACTTCAGACCTCAAACTCAACTGAACACACTGCATTCTCTCTCTACACACACACACACACAACTTAGCTCCGCCCACACACTCTCAGTCACCAACCAATCACCTCACTCACTTGTCTTCCTCTTTCACTTCCCTTGTTCTTCTGACACTTACCAACCATTTTAAAGAAACACACATAACTTGAAATCATTATACTACCACACTACACTTTTGTTTACATAAGAACAGTAGTCATGTCTTTGGGGATCAAGAGGATTGGATGTAGTGGCTCTTGGACTAGAAAGGTTCCTCCTAGTAATGGTTCTTCTTAGCACAACTTATGTGCATTCAGATATCACCCATTAACAGCCCAAAATGGCATTTGGATGTGTATTCAGACATCAGAGAAACATGTTTTCCTTTCAACAGCAATTTCTTATATGCCATACAATCTATCTGTTCTGAAGGCCACTTTAGTTTCCAAAGCAATCAGTCAAGGCCATTGCTGGGAAGGTGAGACTCAAGTCCAAAGCTCTGCCGGCTATGTGAAGATAATCATGTGGTTCTCTGGACTCTGGACTGTATACAAACAATATAAACTAATGTTTACATTGGAAGTCTAATTCAAACCTTACCAACAAAAAAGTGGATGACTCTTGGCACACACTGTATTCTACCTGCACGCCATGGAACTTGATACAATGGTGTTACAATTGCAAAAAACTAACACAACATGATGTAATAAAAGACTTGCCAACCTCACCCCACACACAAATATTTAGACCATCTTTTTAAACATTTTTTTTTTTAAAAATCCTGGCATTTCACACTAAAAAACTTTTTAAAATAATCCGCACACATTATATCCTAGGACACTTCTAGGTCACAGTGTTCAAAAGTCACCTTACATAACAACAGAGACATGTTCGCTTAAAAAAAAAAAGGTGGAAATCCTACAAATTCTTTTTGTCTTGGAGAGTATTTTCAAGATGAATTGTCTGCCCACATGGTCATTTCCATTAATCATATCCAAGGCTAAACTTAGCAGCTTCATACTCATCATTTTAAATACGTGGGGAATAAGCACAACTGGCACTTAAAAATGCTCTTTACTTGCCACAAGAAATCTCAAGAGGAGGAACATCACATGGTTTTACAAGTGGCCCTTCAGTCTCTTTTTCTGAGGGGAACAAAGTCGAATAATTACAATGTAACTTGGGTAAACGTGATTAAAACTTAGACCCTTCTGAAAAATGTATTAAATGGAGGTGGCCCTTGGAAGTATTTGAGAGAATGGAGCCTTGCATAGTCCTCTAGAAAGAGGGCCTTGGATCCAATCATCCACTTCTGCATTCAAGAGTTATAGCAAAGCTGACAATGCATGTATCCATTTGGTGGGAGACATTCTAGTTGACCTGAAACATCTCTGCATTCACAACTCTAGCTATCTCTTCCAGAATCAGTGCATAATTTAAATTTAAGGGAAAGGTTCCCTCAAGGCAAGCAATGGATTGAATCTGGGCTATCATAGGATTATTTATGGCCTCAATCTTCCCTGGGTTGCAGCCAGAAGTTATGCCTTTTACACCCTGGGCTTTGGCCATTCCGAGAAAAAAATTGTAAAGCCAGCTTCAAGAGTGAGCTAAGGCTGAGCACAATGATGGCCTGGGCAACAGAAGAACAGTAATGGTTAAGTGTGATGTAAAGATTAAGAGCGGCGGACTCTAATCTGGAGAACCAGGTTTGATTCCCTAACCCTCCACATTAAATCTGCTGGATGTCCTTGGGCAGTCACAGTTCTCTCAGAACTCTCTCAGCCCCACCTACCTAACAAGGTGCCTTTGATATAGCTACTCAGGTGTAGCTAATTTTAGTTCTAAGTTTAGTTCTATTCCAATAGGAAGGACAGCAAATGATTAAAAAGTACCTTAGGTGCCAACATTGTGTAACTTCTCAGTGTTGTAGCTTCTCAAACCACTCAAGTGTAGCTAGTTAAAAAAATACTTTTAGGTACGAAGATGGGTAGTCATGTTAGTCTGTCTGCAGCAGTAGAAAAGAGTAAGGGTCCAGTAGCACCTTTAAGAGTAATAAAATTTGTGCTAGGGTATGAGCTTTCATGAGTCACTGCTCAATTCTTCACATACTTCTTAGGTACCAACACTGTGTAACTTCTCAGTGTTGTAGCTGCTTAAACTACTCAGGTGTAGCTAATTTTACTTCAATTTGACTTCTGTACCAATGTTCTGCTCTAGTTTTAATTTTAGTTTGGTTGTAGCTGCTCAAACTACCCAAGTGTAGCTAATTTTAGTTCTAAACAGGTTCAGAGATTATTGGCTAGCTTTACTGCAGTATGGGAAGGGTTAAGCAGAGGGTCAAACAAAGGACAAGGATTAAAACTGAGGGCAGAGGTCTCGTTTAAATTCTAATATCACTTTGAAACTTCTTACACCTATGGATTAAAGTATTAATACCAGAGACTAGGGATAGTGAATTCGCAGATAAGTTTAAACCTTAGGCAGGTTTTTGTAACAGAAAAAGAAAAAAAGAAAAACTACATAGTATTTAAATACAGCTAGGGTTTATAAAAGCAATCAGGGATCATGCTATCTGGGTTTTATGTTGCAACAAAGTTGACATCTGGGTTTATTGCAAGCTCTGGTACCAGTGTCCATGTTCAAATTAGATGTTGCATTATTGTGGATGAGAAGTTGTCTGAGATTGAGGGGCTGTCTGCACAAAGAAAGGTTTGTCCTCCCCCCAGTATTTCCAGAGTCAAAGTTCAGTCCAAAGGTCATTTACCAGGACAAAAGAGTCCAGTTCAGAGCATTATACAGGAAGCAAGGTGCAACAGTCCAAGGTCATTCACGAGTGCGGGGAGGAAGATTCCAGAGTCAGAGTCAAGAGCCAGTATAAGGGTTGCAGGAACAGAGCAGACCTGTAGTTGCTGCTTCCACATGAGCAGTCTCCCTTGATGGGCTTTTATGGCCCCCTGATGGAAGGCCTTACTTGCAGCTACTCATCAGCAAGCAGCTGGCATCAGGCCAGGAGACATGCACTTTGTCTTCTTTCCTGAAGCTCAATTCTAAGCCTTTGTCTCTGACGCTCAAAGGGTGTGGATGAAACTGGAGGGCTGGTAAGGTCCGCCTGGGTTTTCTCTATTGGAACAGAGCTGGAAGATGCTGGTGGCTCTGCACCAGCTGTTGGCTGTGAACTCTGACAAGCCTGCAGCTCATCTTCTTGCTTGCCAGTTTCTGCTGGTTCAGAGCTGATTTCCTGAGTCTCTTTTTCTCCTGAGGAGTCCTCACTGTTGCTGAGTCCTGGCTGACCCACAACATCAAGTTTTCAGATGACAATTATTCAGAGTGGTGATAGCCAGGGAAGATTATGAGGCACTCCAGTGGGATCTGTTGAGGCTGGGTGACTGGGCATCAGTGCGGCAAATGAGGTTCAACTCAGGCAGTTGCAAAATAATGCACATTGGAGCCCAAAATCCTAACTATAAATACATGTTGATGGGGTCCAAACTGGCACAGACTGACCAGGGGAGAGAACTTGGAGTCGTGGTAGATAACTCACTGAAAATGTCAACTCAGTGTGTAACAGCAATAAAAAATGCAAATGTTATGCTGAGGATTATTAAGAAGGGGATTGAAAACAAATCAGCCAGTATCATAATGCCTCTATATAAATCTATGGTGCAGCCTCATTTGGAATACTGTATACATTTCTGGTACAAGTGAAGAAAAGGGCAACTAAAATTATTAAAGGGATGGAACACTTTCTCTATGAAGAAAGGTTAAAGAGGTTAGGGCTGTTTAGCTTGGAGAAATTATGACTGAGGGGTGACATGATAGAAGTTTACAAAATTTTGCATGGGACAGAGAAGGTAGAGAAAGAAGTACTTTTCTTCCTTTCTTATCATACAAGAACTCATGGGCACTCAATGAAATTATTAAGCAGTTAGCTTAGAACACATAAAAGGAAGTACTTCTTCACCCAAAGAGTAATTAACACATGGAATTCACTGCCACAAGAAGTGGTGGCAGCTACAGGTATAGATAGCTTCAAGAGGGGAGCTTCAAGAGGGGATTGGATAAACATATGGAGCAGAGGTCCATCAGTGGCTATTAGCCACAAGGTATAGGTAGAATACTATGTCTGGAGCAGTGATGCTCTGTATTCTTGGTGCTTGTGGGCAACAGTATGAGAGTTTCTGGAGTTCTGGTTCCAATGGTGGACCTCCTGATGGGACCTGGTTTTTGGCCACTTTGTGACACAGAGTGTTGGACTAGATGGGCAATTGGCTTGATCCAACATGGCTTCTCTTATGTTCTTATGCCTGTTGGGGGGAGAGGAAGGAAAGGTGATTGTAAGCTGCTTTGAGACTCTTTAAGGTACGGAAAAGCAGGGTATAAAAACCAACTCTTCTACTTCTTCTTAACAACTAGGATGGGACAATCTGGCTCTTCAGGCTGATGAAATCAGCTTTCAGTACTCTACCACTATTATTATATGTTAATGTTTTCTCCAATATCTATAGAAAAGTTTTTTATCCCATCTTTGGGCTGGGTCCCAGTGCAAGCATGGCTGTCAGAGCTTATCAATATCAATTATTAAAAGATAGTATACATTTTGTATATTTCAAGTAAAATTAATTTTCCTGGAACTGACTCACTCCCTGCCAAGTTAGTATTATTTCTAGATATCTTGGAATGCTGATCTTTATTTATTATATAGATTGGAGACCTATATGATAGGACTTTTCCCCTAAGTTGCCACACGATTCTCCAGAAGAAGAAAAAAGTCCTTGTTGTTTTCCTCAGCTGATGCACAGTGAAATTTATAAGATAGAACAATTTAAATGATCATCACACTGGTATTTCTAATGGGTTTCATAATATTTTATTATCTACAGAACAAATTACAATTGCCTCCCACAGTTTTATAGGTACAGGAAAAAAAGTCAAAAGATTAAGTAACAAGGAAAATATTTAATGCTACCGTTCTGAAAATTTGTCTCACAAATATTCATCAGCTTTCCTTAAATGGTGGTACTCAGAATCACAAAGAAATACTGGCTTTACTCAGCACCTTTTCACTTTACAGTTGTTTTAATAAACTCTTACAAGAACCCTAGCTTTCCAGACTTTAACTAACCTCCCAAAACAAGCAGAAGTCTTCTTATAACATTTGCTTCATATGTGAAATGCCAACTGGAATTGAGGATCAAATTAAATTTCAATGAGTTGACACATTAACTTCACTTTGCTAGAATTTCAATACAAGATTGAAAATTAAATCAAAGGAATCAGATTCTTACATTAAAACCATAAACATGATTTCAATAACTACATGATTATTAATACGTATAAATGAGTTGCTTTTACTGAAGATGTGATCATTGCAGTTAACAAGTATTCTAAAACATCTTAGACCTGTACCATCACATTTCTCCTGCATGTAAATTACATCAGTGTAGAAAATAATATGTAAAGCATAAGTAATGGTCATATGCAATAACCACATATGCATTTATGCATTGTATCATACCAGCAAAACAACAGTGCTGTTTAAAAAAGATAGTAAGCATGGAAGGAGCAAGGCAGTTCCTGCACAACATCCTAGGAAGAGGATTTCTTACTAAGAACCTGGTAATCTGTTCAACTACTCTGGGCTTGTGCATTTCAGGGACCATGAGTTTAACAAACTTGATTCTGAGACTTTCTGCACAAGAAAATAAATTCACACTGACCACTATACCAGAACATTATCACAAATTATATTTAACCAGCTAGGACATGATTTCATGCCAGAATTGCAGGGTAATATGCTGATGTAAATATTTGAGATCAAGATATAAATGGCTTGACTCCAAGTAATGTATTTGGATAGTTTCTGGACCAGAATTCAAAACAGCTATAAACAAAAAAGTACTTTCGTGATCATTTTACTCAGAAGTACCTTTATGTTCAACTTACTTCCATATAAGCATATACAGGATTATAGCCTTTCATGCACCAACATTATTACACCTGGATATAAAAATTAAAACATGAAGCTGACTGAATGGAAATGGTTTATATGAATCAGAATTACCATTACAGGTACTAATAATAGCTTTACTTCACTCAGTAAAGTTTACAGCCTTCCTCTAACTGGAAAGTGGCTTTTCCTCTGGAGGAACCGTCACTTGCATTGGAGAAAGACTCCTTAGGCTGAAGATACAGCCCCACCTCCCCAATTGTCCCACCTCCCCATTCCAAAATCCTGTTCCTGGGGGTCCCCTGTGTCCAGCAAACAGGATCTGGGAGGGCATTTTGGGGAGATGGGGAAATTGTGCTCCATACTTTGAAGTCTCTGCACCCATGGAAATGTTAGTAGAGATCCAATATTCCAGCCTAATACTCTGAAAAAAGTCCATCAACCATGGTTTCATCTCTACTCTAGCTGCAGCTGGTGCATCTCTGCTGCTGACCCAAAACAGAAAAATACATCCATTAGTTAAAGGGGGTACTTCAGCTCTTTGCCTGATAACCCCATGCTTTCTTAGCCACTCTGATATTTACATCTGACTCCCTTTCTATGTCATATGCAGAATATGTAAAGTGCTAGTCACATCAAGTTGGCAAACTGTCAAAACCATTGGCTCTATTCCCAGGTACATATCACGTAGAGCACTAGGTAAGTAATGCCAACAGATGTTGTGTAGGTGCCACAGGGTGCATTTGGATGCATCCTGCCACAAGTATGTTGCAAATAACCTCATAAACCATTATACCACCAGAATTTTCCTAGAAAGAAAACACCAACACATAGTTTGTAAACTACCTCAAGCAAGTTCTCTGGAGAGGCAGCATAGATTTTTTCCCCTCAATAAATGCATAAATAAGGCATCCTATAGAAACACAGTGCTTTCTTGACAAACCAGTCACATTTATTTTGAACTGCTACATGAATATTTCAAGTAATGTTGAAAGTATTTTCTGTTTTTACAGTACAGATAGTTAACTGAGATTATATGAGCAACTTAAGCAAGTGTCAGTGTTGTCCAGAAACTGGACTAGGACTAGAGACCAATAATCACTTAACATTGAAATTCACCCTTGACTGCTGTGAGGAGAAAATGGAGGAGGATAAATGTATGTGTACCACCAAGAGGTCCTTAAAGAAGAGCAGGAGAGAAATGTACCACAGGAGAGAAATAGAAGAGAAATAAAAGAAGAGAAAAGATTGGATTTATACCCCGCCCTTCACTACCCAAAGGAGTCTCAGAGTGGCTTACAAACTCCTTTCCCTTCCCCTCCCCACAACAGACACCCTGTGAGGTAAGTGGGGCTGAAAGAGCTCCGACAGAAACTGTTCTTTTTTAAGAACAGCTGTGCCAGAACTATGGCTTGCCCAAGGTCATCCAGCTGGTGCAAATGGAGGAGTGGGGAATCAAACCCAGTTCTCCCAGATTAGAGTCCGCGCACTTAACCACTACACCAAACTGGCTCTCGCATGAGGAAGTATCACCACATGAGCAAGTATATTAAAATATATAGCCTCCTTATGTCCTCCCCAACAGTCAACAAGCAAACATAAAGAGATACTTCTAGACCAAGGGTCCCCAACATGGGGCCCATAAGTGCCATTGTGCCTGCTGACACCTCTTCCTGGCACCTGCTAAATGCTTTAGAAAGAGGGGGGGCAGATAAGGCTTTTGCCTAGCAATGTTCTGATTGGCCTCTGGAGAGTTAATTGGCTGTGTAGATTTTTAAAAACATTGTTTTAGTAGCTGCCATCACAGCACAAGGATCTTCACTGTTTGACTGAAAGTAAGCTGTGGCAGCCATTTTGTGGCTGCTCCCACCATGCTCTGTCAAAATTTCCAAAGGTCTGCAAGCTCAAAAAATTGGGGACCCCTGCTTTAAACGATATGAGTTTAAATTACTCCTTTCAAGAGCATGTAATTGCCATTTTAGCTGACGTGAAAATAAGCTCTTGTTTCTCAGTCTATTGATGCATAATTTCTTTATGCATTTTGACTTCCATGTTAACCTATATGGCTTTTCTTTGCCTATACATCAAACAACTGGTTAAGACACTGCATATCTTGGCCATATAAGCGATTCTGGCTGTCTCCATGTATGTCCTCATATCTACAATTGTAGTGTATTAACTGCCTACAGTCAGCAACAACTTCCACAATGACATTTTCACAAAAGTAACCACATGACATTAATACTGGCAAATCAACTGTGATTAGCTTCCTCAAACGTATTTCCAAGGAAGTACACCTCTAACCTGGCCAAAAAATGTGATTCTGAAAGAATTCTGCTTGATTGAGTTTTAGATAGAGAACAGAAGGCATAAAATTTTAATTTAATATGTTCTAGCTCTGTTCCACAATGGCTTTTCTCTTGCAAGCTCAACATAAATTACTAACTTTTACAAGATTCAATATTTAGCTGTATTTAACTGATTTATTTAACTGCACATAATATGTGATTCCACAAATACAACAAGTTAGATCCAAGGACTCTCAGATGGTAAGAAAAGTAAGAACCAGTACTGTTCTATTTTATTCTGCAAATGCTTGTACAAACTTATCCTTAGTGCTAGAACAGGTAGCTCTTATAAATTCTCATCCTTCAATTCATGAGAGAGCAAGCGCAAGAAGAGGAAGAACACCTTTGTATTTAGTTTCTCTTTTCTTACGTGGCATGTAAAACAGCCCCTCCATGAGTAGAAAATACCTTCCATGTTCAAAAGTGCACATTAAGTTGTATACCACGTTTCTTCCATCAAGGAATTCAAGGTAGTATTCAAACGATTTCCACAAAATCTTTTATCCGTATACAGATCAGACACAGACTGGTTTAGCCTCAGCTAGGCTGCTAAGTAATTGCCTTCCAAACACACCCTGTGATTTTACAATTCAAGCCAATGAATATACTTACACAAACCATAGATGAAATCATCTCAGTTGCAAACACCAGTTGCAAACCATAGATGAAATCATCTCAGTTGCAAACACCAGCGATAAAACCTAAATTACACATTTGCACTGAAAATTAAATAGCAAATACAATCATACTTAATCTTTGTTGCTGCATCACTAAACTATGCACAATTAATTAACAGAAAGATAAGCATGTAATGGATACCAATACATCATATTTTTTATTACTGTAATTGTTATATTGTTACATTCTGTCCCTAAAGATGTGTTTTATTCTGGACATTTTTATTGTTTTATTCTGGGCAGAAATTTGCTATTGACTGATTGAATTTGATTTATTTATAGTATTTATTTCTAAGATTAACTGATTGTACATTTTAACTTGTATTTGTATGTTTTAACCTGTTGTAAATCACCCAGAGCCCTGTGTACTCAGAGATGGGGCAATTCAGAAATCTAAATAGCAACAACAACAACAACATCCCACCTTTCTGCTCAATCAGGACCACTATGGCAGCTAACAAATAAAACAAAGGATTATAAAATACATTATGAAATCAATTAAAACGACAACTAAATTACACATATAAAACACAGAGACTGCAATTAAACAGAAAGAGGGATCATTGAGGGAATGCTGGACAAAACAAAAAAATCTTCATTCACTAGCAGAAGACAGTGATAGAAGAGGAAGGACAAATATCCCTGGGGAGGGAGTTCCCATTTGCTCCATGACTGAGAAGGCCCTCTCTCAGGCTGCCACTTATGTAATCTCAGAAAACAAAAGTACCCAAAGCACAGCTGTAGAGTATAACTGTAGCGTATGGATGGAAACAAACCAGGAAAATGGTGGTTTGTGGTTTGTTTGATTACACGAACCATGAACTTTCACAAACTTTTCCCGTTTCCCGAACTGGTTCATGATTTGGTTGGTTAATGAGTTCAGGAGGTCGTAGAACAGCCCCCTCATGAGTTAGAGATGCCAAAATCACAGGAAGTCTTCAGTATGTTCTCCTCCACCCACCTTCCAAGTTTGGCAAATATTGGATGTGGGATGTCTGAGTTATAGCCCCGCAAAGCAACCCCCCAGGAAAGCGCAGCTCTAGCCTCCCCATAAATCAGCCATGCAGCAAGCAATTCTTCCTAACTCACTCTCACACAATGACTACCTCCTCTCTCTTCCTGCAGCAAAGTGAAAGCAGCTGAGTCAGGGTGTGATGTATGTGTGTGTGTGTGTATACACACACACATACAATCTTGTCCCACAGAGCAGAATGGGAGCTCCGTGGCTGGCTCCCAGAGCTGCCAATCAAGCTATGGACAATTGCTATGGGTGTTTCTAGGGCTCTCCACAGGTCCATTCCCAGCATTGTCTACTAGGAATTGATTGAATTGGCACCAGGCTGTCTGGAGAACAAACTCTAATGAACCAAATGAACCTCCATAGAAAAAAGGCAGTTCGTTTTTGGATTTGGAAATGATGCAACCAAACGAACCTATTTGAAACAAACCATGAACCGGCCTGGTTCATGCTCGAACCACAGCTTGTTTTTCAGTTTGTGTCCATCCCTACTGCAGAGGTTAGGCAGGTTCATATGAGAGTAGGGAGTAGGTGGAGAGGGAGTTTGGTGTAGTGATTAAGAGTGCAGACTCTTATCTGGAAGAACCAGGTTTGATTTCCCACTCCTCTACATGCAGCAGCTGGTGTGACCTTGGGTCAGTTACAAATTCTTTCAAAGCTGTTCTCTCATGAGCAGTTCTCTTAGAGCTCTCTCAGTCCCACCTACCTCACAGGGTGTCTGTTGTGGGGAGGGGAAGGGAAAGGAGATTGTAAATCGCTCTGAGATTAGAGCAAAGGGTGGGGTATAAATCCAATCTTCTCTTCTCTTCTTCTTCTTGTAGTGGTTAAGAGCAGCAGACTCTAATCTGGTGAATCAGGTTTGATTCCCCATTGTTCTACATGAAGCCTGCTGGGTGACCATGGGCCAGTCACAGTTCTGTCAGAACACTCGTAGCCCCACCTACCTCACAAGGTGACTCTTGTGGGGAGAGCAAAGGAATGCGATTGTAAGCCACTTTGAGACTCCTTAGAGTAAAGAAAAGTGGGGTATAAAAATAACTCTTCTACTACTTCTTTTACCCTAAGGTATGCTGGTTCCAAATTATATAGGCCTCTAAAATTCAGCACCAGTGCTTTGAATTGGGTCTGGTAACAGACTGGGAACTAGTGCAGATGGCCTAAGATTGGAGTCCCTGCAACCCACTCCATACAACTTCCTTCGGAGTGCCAGGTGCAGATCACTGAGACTGGAGAGTTTCAACCCAAGCAGATAGTGATCTGTCCATGACAACAGAACCATAATCAGAGGACCTTCTTCCACCATCAGAGCAGCAGATCACCTGCTTTCATTACAGAACAAAATGTCACATCACAAATGTGACTCATACAATGTGTGGGGCCACTTATTACTTAAGAAAAACCCATGAGGCCATGAAATCCTGAGCCACTCCCAGCAAGAGAGACTCAGCATAAATGTTAAAATCTCTCTGGACAACCAGTGAGGGATCCACAACACCTCCCTCAGCTCAGGCATGGGGACGGGCTGTGGGGTGAGTCAATAGAATCTCAATCCTGTCTCATAATCACAATACTAGGTGCACAGCCTCAAAACCAGACATTTGCTGGACAGAGTGCCATGCAAGGGGGACAGAGTTTCTGAAGACCAGAGAAACATCACCTCCCTGCCTGCCCTATGTTGAGGCATGACCAGATATCCAGGGGAACACGGAGAAGTTAACCCTTCCCACTACATGACAGGTCCTGTGATCAACCTGGTGTTTAACTACAAGACTCCATATTCTGGCAGGTCAAATCATAGAATCATAGAATGTTAGAGTTGGAAGGGACCTTGCAGGCCATCTAGTCCAACCCCCTGCACTCTGCAGGAACACAGCCGAAACCCCTACATACCTACATCATACCCAAAAGATGGTTGTCCAGTCTCCTCTTGAAAACGTCCAGCGAAGGAGCATCCACCACCTCCCGAGGCAGTCTGTTCCACTGCTCAACCACTCTTACAGTCAGGAACTTTCTCCTGATATTAAGCCGGTAACGACTCCCTTGTAATTTCCACCCATTAGATCTAGTCTTGCAATCTGGAGCAAGCGAGAATAGATCCACTCCATCTTCTACATGACAGCCCTTCAAATACTTGAAGACTGCAATCATGTCCCCTCTAAACCTTCTCTTTCCCAGGCTAAACATACCCAACTCCCTCAGCCTTTCCTCATAAGACTTGGACTCCAACCCTCTCACCATCCTGGTCGCCCTCCTCTGGACCCACTCGAGTTTGTCAACATCCTTCCGAAAATGTGGTGCCCAAAACTGGACACAGTACTCCAGGTGGGGCCTGACCATAGCAGAATACAGCGGAACTACCACCTCCCGTGATCTGGACACAATGCATCTGCTAATGCATCCTAAGATTGCATTAGCTTTCTTCACAGCCGCATCACACTGCAGGCTCATGTTTAGCTTGTGATCAACCATAACACCTAGATCCCTTTCACATGTGCTGCTGTCAAGCCAAGTCCCTCCCATTCTATATCTGTGCCTTTGATTTTTTGTACCTAAGTGTAGGACTTTGCACTTATCTCTATTGAAATTCATTTTATTTGTCTCAGCCCACTGTTCCAGCCTATCAAGATCCTTCTGAATCCTGACTCTGTCTTTTTCAGAATTAGCAATCCCACCCAGCTTCGTGTCATCTGCAAATTTGATAAGCATCCCCTCTATGTCTTCATCCAGGTCATTTATAAAAACATTGAATAACACCGGGCCCAGGACCAAGCCCTGTGGTACTCCACTCGAGACTTCCCTCTACGTAGACGCAGAGTCATTTATGAGCACTCGTTGGGTACGATTTTTCAACCAACCATGAATCCACCCAACGGTTGCGCCATCCAGCCCACACTTAACCAGCTTATCCTCAAGGATATCATGAGAAACTTTGTCAAATGCTTTAGTGAAATCTAGATACACTATATCCATGGCATTGCCAGAGTCAACCATTTTAGTAACTCTGTCAAAAAAGGAGATAAGGTTAGTCTGGCATGACTTATTCTTCATAAACCCATGCTGGCTATTACCAATTAACTCATTTTGTTCAAGGTGTTCACAGACAGAGCGTTTAATAATCTGCTCCAGAATTTTCCCAGGTATTGATGTCAAGCTGACAGGCCTATAATTTCCCGGGTCCGTCTTTTTCCCTTTCTTGAAGATTGGGACAACATTCGCTCTTCTCCAGTCTTCCGGCACAACACCCGTACTCCAGGACCTCTCAAAGATTATAGCCAGAGGCTCTGAAATAACATCTGCAATTCCTTTTAGCACCCTCGGATGCAAGCCATCCGGCCCTGGAGATTTGAAAGTATTTAAGGCAGCTAGATGTTCTCTAACCATTTCCTTACTTATTCTGAACTGGCAGTTCCCCTTTCCTTCATATGCCCTGCATTCTTCAGTTTGTATACAGCTCACTTTATGGTTAAAGACCGACGCAAAGTGAGAGTTGAGTAATTCCGCTTTGTCTTCATCCCTTGTTAAGGCTTGACCATCTTCCCCTAGCAATGAGCTTACTCCATCCCTATTCCTCTTTTTGCTCCAAACATAGGCATAGAAATTTTTCTTGTTATTTTTTGCATCCCTTGCAAGCCTCAGCTCCATCTGTGCTTTAGCCTTTCTGACACCATTCCTACAGATTTGTGCTCGTGTCTTGTATTCACCCTCAGTAATCTGACCCTCATTCCATTTCCTGTACATTACCCTTTTTAGTTTCAGCTCCTCAGAGAGTTCCTTGTTCAGCCACCTTGGCTTCATTATCCGTCTCCCACCTTTCTTTCTTACTGGAACAGTTTGAGATTGTGCCTTAAGCACTTCATTTTTCAGCATCACCCATCCTTCCTGTGCAGATTTTCCCTTCAGCATTTCCAGCCATGGGATCCTACCTATTAGATCTCTGAGTTTATTGAAATCAGCTTTCCTGAAGTCCAGGATATGAGTTCTGCTACGTCCTGGTTTCACAGTCTTCTCTATGTCAAATTCCAAGCTGACATGGTCACTATTCCCCAAGGAACCCACCACCTTCACTTCATCAACCAGTTCTTCCCTGTTAGTCAGAATTAAATCTAGGATAGCAGATCCTCTGGTTCCCACCTCCACCTTCTGAGAGATGAAGTTGTCCTCAAGGCTATTCAAGAATCTGCGGGATGTCCCATGTCTAGCAGAGTTAGATTCCCAGCAAATATCTGGATAGTTAAAATCTCCCATAACCACTACATCCTGTCTCTGTGAAAGTTTAGCAAATTGCTGTACAAATGCATTATCCTGTTCCTCCGGTTGATTTGGAGGTCTGTAGTATACCCCCACAACAATATCCCCTTCTTTTCCCCCTCTATCCTTACCCACACACTTTCAACAGGGCAACTCTCAAAATCCTGAATTTCAGTGCAAGCATATTCATTCTTGACATATAGTGCCACCCCACCCCCTTTTTTGTTTATTCTGTTCCGTTTGAACAAGGTATATCCTTCAATCACTGTGCTCCATATATGAGAGTCATCCCACCAAGTCTCAGTGACACCTATCAGATCATACCTATTTTCCAATATTCCAATCGAACACATAGGCACATTAAACGAGCCCCTGCAATGTTAATATGATTATCCTTAGAATGAATATTTTGAGATGAAACATCTACTTAACCAAACCTTCTGTAACAAGCAAAGAGTTCTAATTCAAAACTGATGGGACCAGTAGCTCTAGGCCACAATAAAAAAATGATTCTAAGAAGTTTTGGGCTTTGGTTTCAAACTCCCTCGGTAAGAGGGAGGCCATATACAGCCCAATTTCAGTTAATAAATGGCATGATTACTTTCTGTCGATTTTTTATAAGAACAGAGAAAATTCAACAGAGGACCCTGCCCTGAATCTGGTTAATTGCCCTGACTGGTCCCCAGTACAGACTAGGAAGCAGAATCTCTTACTAAAAATCTTAAGCCCAGGAAAGCTCCTGGGCCCAATGCAATCCCTCCCAAATTGTTCAAGGCATTTCCAGATAGGTGGGTTCCCTTTCTGGCTGCTCTGTTCACAGAAATTGGTAGGACTGGGATTATGCCAAAGGCCTGGACAAATGCAATTCTGGTCCCAATATTTAAAAAGGGAGACTGTCGACTACCAGGCAATTATAGGCCCATTAGCCTTTTGTCCACTGCTGAAAAGTTTCATGCAGGACATTTAGATAATAAATTTAGAGCTTGGTTGACAAAACGTCAAATTCTGAGGCTGGAACAAGTTGGCTTTTCCAAAGGGAAATCTGCACTAGATCATTGTTTAATTCTTAGCCATCTTGCTAGAAGGTACAAGAAAGCACAGGGCTCCAAATTATTTGCAGCTTTTTTGGATCTCAAGAGTGCATTTGACTCTGTTCCAAGAGATTTACTTCGGAGGAAACTCATAGCTTTTGGGATTGATTGAAGATTGTTATTCTTGATTAAAAATCTACACCAAAATACAGTTTGCCAGGTGAGATGTCCTCATGATGGGGTACTAACTCCAAAAATCTCAATTAATGTGGGGGTAAAGCAGGGATGCATTTTGGCTCCACTGTTGTTCAAACATTTTTTGAATGATCTGGCTCCTTTTTTGAAGGCAACAGATGAACATAGTCCAAGACTTAGGTTTACTCATGTGCCTCTGCTTTTATATGCAGATGACACAGTCCTGCTTTTCCTCACATGGATTGGTATGAAAAGACTCCTTTCGCACTTCTGCAAATATTGTGAACTAAATAGGTTGCTACTGAACTTTGAGAAATAAAAAATCATGGTATTTGCAGGGACGTGGAAATGACCATTGGTTACTCACCATGAAGGGTCCTTTGCCTCTGAGGCTTGGAGGACATCTTGTGGGTGATTCCCATCCATCTCTTAGGGAGGCAGGAACAACTTTGAACTGTTTCCTGTTTCCTGTGGTGAGAGTTACCCTTAGCTCAGTTTTGGGACTCCGAAAGTAGTATAATGATTCTAAACAGTAAATAACACAATATAAACAAACGGTATGTTAGCTTGCATAGAATTCTGGAAGATCAAAGGAAAAGAGGAAATATGTACATAGAAGAACATGATGACCCGGGAGGGCCAAGATGTCCTCCAAGCCTCAGAGGAGAAGGACCCTTCATGGTGAGTAACCAATGGTCGTTCTCCCTCTGAGGTGGAGGCCAATTTGTGGGACCTCCCAGAGCAGTGTCCCTAATTTTGGGAGGGTAGGTCATCATCGAGAGACAGGACAGATTGAAGAACCCGTCTCCCAAAAGCTGTGTCAGCAGATTCAAACACATTTATTTTATAGTGTCTGATAAACGTGGATAAGGAGGACCACGTAGCTGCCCTGCAGACTTCCTCTACTGATGTTCTATTGGCAAACGCTGCATTAGCCGCTGTGCTCCGCAGTGAATGGGTAGTGATCCCATCTGGTACTCGCTGATTTAAACTTTTGTTTAAATCAGCAATGCAAGTCCTGATAGTGATGCTTACGGCTGAATTGGACGTCTTTCTCCCCGTGTGTGTGTGGGAAATATTGACGAACAGGGCATCTGTTTTCCTGAACACATCCATTCGGAGAATGTAGCACTTGAGTGCCCTTCTGACGTCCAGATTATACAAATCCTTTCTTTTGGATGTGTAGGATTAGGACAGAAGGACAGGAGACAAATCTCTTGTGACCTATGAAACTTGGAACTAACCTTCGGGCAGAAGGTTGGATCCATCCTCAGTACTATTTTATCTTTATGAAAAATACAAGAGTTCCTTCTGGACAGAAAGTGCACCCAATTCTGAAATTCTCCTGGCTGAGGTAATGGCAACCAGAAATAATGTCTTCATCCTCAGGAACTTAAGCAGAACCTCCTTCAATGGTTCAAAGGGACACATAGTAAGCACCATGAGAACTGTATTAAGCCTCCACACTGGGAACCTGTGGGATTGTGGTGGGTCTTTAGCAGAAGGTCCTCGAAGAAACCGTACAATATGTGGGTGTTGAGACACTGGAACCCCTTGCAAGTGCGGGAGGACTGAGGCTAAGGCTGCAACCTGCCTCTTGAGCATAGGTGCCTTGAGACCACTTGCTCTGTCATCCTGCAGAAAATCTAGGAAGGAAGCAATTGCTGGGCATAATGTCGCACGAAGGCTTTCCAGGTGACATTGTATATCCTTGACATGGATGGTTTCGCGATGCCAGAATTGTGTCAATGACAGGGTCTGCGTATCCTAGCTTGGTAAATCGATTCCTCTCAACTTCCATGCGGTCAAACAGAACCAACCTGGATTGTCCTGAGTGGTGAATAGGTCTACCTGTGGAATTCCCAACTTGGATGTTATCATCAGAAATATCTTCTCGTGTAGTGACCATTCGCCTTCCCTGAGTGTCTGGCAGCTCAGCCAGTCTGCTTGGAGATTGACTACGCCCTGTACATGTTCTGCTCTGATAGATGCTAGGTTACCCTCTGCCCATCTCAGCAAATGGGTCACTTCCCTGTGTAGGGCTAGAGACTTGGAATCTCCCTGTTTGTTCAGGTAAGCTTTGGTGGTTATATTGTCTGTTCGAATTACGACATGGAGTACCTTGATGTGTGAGGCGAAGTGAAGTAGGGCTAACCAGATGGTTCACAACTCCAGCAAATGGATAGGCAGCTGCCTCTCTCTTTTTGACCACGACCCCTGAACAGGTTTGTGAGACTTGGTGGCACCCCAGCCCGACAGGCTGGCATCTGTGAAAATCTGTACTCAGTCCTGGATCCAGAATGACTTGCCTTGTGTCAGGTTGTGTATCACCGTCCACCATCTGAGGCTTGAGTTCACTTGTAGGGGTATCTTCAGGGAAAGGTCCATCTTGAATGCAATAGCGTGCTGGAAGGGTCAAAGAAACATCTGCAACTGTCTGGAGCAGAAATGGCCCCACTGAAGAGTGTTGAATGTCGCCACTAACAGACCCATTATTTTGGTTAGAGTAGATAGGGACGAATTCCTTGCCTTTATGATCTGTCTGGCCATATCCTGTACCTTCCTCGCTTTCTTTTCCGGGAGCAATAGTTTTGCAAGTTGGGTATCCATCATGACACCCAGATGCTCCAGTCGCTGGGAGGGAATCAGAGAACTCTTCTGCATGTTTACCAGGAACCCGAAGTCTTGCAGGCATCGAATCATTGTGGCTGTGTCTGGTTGAGACTGAATCCTCAATGAAGATTGGACTAGCATGTCGTCCAAACGGGTGGATGTGAATCCCTTGTTCCCAAAGACAGACGATCATATGGTCAAGTATCTTGGTGAACACAGGTGAGGCTGAAGCAAGGCCGAAGGGGAAGGCCCTGAACTGAAAGTGCTCCCCATCTGCGCAGAATCGAAGGAACCTGCGATGATGAACAAACACTGGGACATGTAGATATGCCTCCGTCAGGTCTATAGAAGTGAGAAATTCCTGTGGTTTCAGGGATTCCGCTATGGACCATAGGGTCTCCATGCGAAAATGCTTTGGTTGTACAAATCTGTTTAAGAATTTCAAGTCTAGAATGGCCCTGCAGTCCCTGTTCTTCTTGGGGGCCATAAAAAAGACAGAGTATATGCCATCCCTCTATTCACTCCTGGGAACGGCTTCTATAGCCAGTTTGGTGTAGTGGTTAAGTGCGTGGACTCTTATCTGGGAGAACCAGGTTTGCTTCCCCACTCCTCCACTTGCACCTGCTGATGTGACCTTGGGTCAGTCACAAGCTCTGGCACAGCTTGTTCTCTCAAGGACAGTTTGTGTTAGAGTTCTCTCAGCCCCACCTACCTCACAGGGTGTCTGTTGTGGGCAGGGGAAGGGAAAGGAGTTTGTAAGCTGCTCTGAGACGCCTTTGGGCAGTGAAGGGTGGGGTATAAATCCAATCTCCTTCTTCTTCTTCTGTGTCTAGGAGGTGGTTTACTGCAGTCTTGGTTCTTTCTCTTTTTACAGGATTTTTGTGAGAAGTCAGAAAACGAATGGGTGGAATTGAGAGGAGTTCTATCTTGTAACCTTCCTGGACAATTTCTCTTGTCCAGGTGTCTGGGTGAGAGTTGATCCATGCTTGGCTGAAGAGCAGTAGACGTCCTCCAACCAGATGGGCCGAATAGTCATGCCTCTGGGCCTTGGGTTCTCTCTCTCCTCTGTCTTGTCTGTTACCATTTATTTACTTATTTATCATATTTTTATCCCGCCCTCCCTGCAAGCGGGCTCAGGGCGGCTCACAACAAGGGCATCAAGTGCCAAATATAAAACATTAAAATCAGGGTAAAACAACCAAATTAACATTAATAAAGTGCTCCATGATATTATTACTGTAGACAAGTCAAGATGGAAGCTTGTAGATGTTATCCCCAAACCTGTTTCGATCTTGGAAACCTGCTGTTGAATCCGCCACGCTGAAGGGACTGCTTGTTGTTGTTTCCTCAAGATGTTCTTCTGTTGTCCTGACAAGACCTGGACAAAGACTGGTATGGATGAGATGCAAAGGAAGACGAAGCAGAAGAGAAGAACGTAGATGTCCTCTTATTGCCAAGGCGTACATATTTCGGGAGGGCTTTCTTTTTATCACGGGTTTCCACCAGAATCTTTTCCAGGGGTTCCCCAAATAATTCGTCTCCCTGAAAAGGGTACCCTGAGACAATGGCTTTGAGCTGGTAGTCTGCCTGCCAGGATCTCAGCCAGACCAGGCATCTGGCAGCAACGGAAGATGCCATGGCTCTAGACGACAGCACCATGGTGTCCAGGATGGCATCAGCAGTGAAGGAAATAGCCTTTAGAACTCGATTAGTGCCCTCAAGTAGCCTTGGATTGTTTTCTGGCAGCATCTGTATTAATTTCCGTATCCAGACAATGGACGCTCTGGACACTATGGAAGTGGCCTTAATCGCTAAAGAGGAAGCTTCATGAGATCTCCTCAGAGCAAAATTGGACCTCTTGTCCAGGCTGTTCCAAAGGCTGCCATGACCATCCTCAGAGAGCAATCCCGATGATTGTAGACTGGCCACTGGGACGTCTATGACCAGAATCTGCAAGAGATCTGAAACAGAAGAAGTTACCGGATACAATCTCTTAAGAAGACCTGGAATAGACTTGCTTGATAGTGGCTTAGTCCATTCAGCTTTGACCTCGTGCATGTAGAAGCTTGGAAAAGGAAAGGCTCTCTCCGAAAGGTCATCTGGGGGAAAGAATTAATTGGTAATTTCTGACCCCTCATGCTGCTCTTGATCATTAGGGTGTTTATTCCCTGCCCTTTGTAAATTCTGAATTTTGAGAGCTGAGACTGTTTTAGACAGAAAATAATGGAGGTCCTCAGTCTTAAAAAATCTAAAGGACTGTTCAGAGGTGATAGGAATCTTTTCCTCTTCCTCTTCATTAGAACTGAATTCTTCCTCCTCTTTCTCACTAGAGGCATTGGAGATGTCCTCTCCCTCCCCCTGTTGGGGGTTTGGGGAATAGGAATAACTGGGAAAACCCTTCTGGTTGGCTTTGGTGGGCCAGGTTTTCTTACCCCTATGTGAAGAAGGAGAAGGGGAAGAGGATGAAGATCCTGAGCAAATAGGGCACCCCCTGGACTTACAGAATTGGGCTATTTCCTGTCTTCTGGCCCTCCTGAAAAAGGCTATAGCTCTAGGGGACAGGGGAGCAGACCCGGAGTCACCAATGTTACCACATTGAGAGCTGTCTTCTCCATCGTTCCCCTGGGCAGCATCAGCAGGATCGCTCACTGCAAAGTCGGACCCACTATGACTCGCAGTCTCGGGTCACTCCTTGGCAGGGATCGGGATCTGCCGCTCATTCCTGTCATTCAAAATGGCCACCAGAGGAGTGGGAGCTTTTGCCATGCTTGGCTGCGCTATGGACCTCCGTCGATCATGCGGCCCCCTCCATGGCCCCTTTTCAAGCCGCACGCTCTCTCCTTCGATCCTCTCCATCCAGCTCACCCAAAGAGAGGAACCCATCGCTGTCTCCCCTGAGCGCCATTGCCGCTTTTTGGAAGAGGTGTCTCTCAGGAATGAGAAGGAGAAGGAAGGAAGGTAAAGATTCTTTTTTAAAACAAACTAACAGAGAAATTGAAGAAGAGGAACTAAGTATAAGAATAGAGGGTAGAAACAGGAAAAGATGAATAAGGAAGTTGAATAAGAATAATAGACCAAAAATGAAAGTTTAGGCAAAGCCTAATTTTTGCTGCTCTCCCTACTGAGGCAGGAAGAAAACTGAGCTAAGGGTGATTCCCACCACAGGAAACAGTTTGAAGTTGTTCCTGCCTCCCTAAGAGGATGGCCTCCACCTCTGAGGGAGAACCCTCAAGTTGGGATTATAAAAACTAATCAGATTGAACAGGTTAAAAATTTCCGATATCCTGGAATATATTTCAACCACAGAGTTAGTTGGGTCCCACATAGGAAGAAAATAATTAAATCCGCAAATTGTAACTTGTCAGCACTCATTCGTTTCTATTTTACTAAAGGCAATCAATATGTTCCTGCTGCAATTAAAGTATTTAATCATAAACTTAGTGCACAAATGTTTTATGGAGCTCCCATTTGGATAACGGCCTTTAATAAGGACATGGAAAGAATTCAGTATAATTTTCTTCACAAGATTTTGGGCCTACCCTCATGTGTGCCATACGCAGCTATGTGTTTAGAAACGAACCAAGGACTCCTTGAAATTAGAGTATGGGTTATTGCCATTAAATTCTGGCTACACCTCCTTTTTAAAAAAGATGACAGTAGTCTTATTGCTCATGTTGATGGAGTTCCAGTCTTCTACGTGGCTTTGTCATAAAGGAGAAAAAATCAGTTCAATTGGGCTTAATATTGGAGATCTATCTCTGCATACAGAAAAGTCAGCTTTTAGGCTGATTAGGCAAAGACTGGTTGACATTGAGAGGCAGGTTCTTGAGAGCCTTGCAAAGAGTACATGCTCACCCCTTAATTTGGAGCTTTTACCTTTTGGGCATAGGGCTGAATATCTAACTTGTTTAACAAGCCCGGGGCAACGCAGAGCATATATGTTAACCAGGTTTAACGTGTTGCCATCAGCAGTATTATATGGGAGATTCCCAAAAAAAACCCATTCAGCAGTAGATTGTGTTCCTGCCCTAAGTGGGAGATAGAAACTCTTGAACATGTGTTTCTTCCATGTACTCGGACTTACACCTTATATTTATTAAGCCCTGGCTGAGAAAGTATTCAGGGAAACGTGATGAATGTAAGATAAACAAGTTGCTTACCTGTAACTGATGATCTTCAAGTGGTCATCTGTGCATTCACACCTCTGGGATATAGTGCGCCTGTGCCGACCCTGATCAGTATAATGGAAAGCAAAAGGGATTTTCACGCCCACTCCCCCGTCATGTGCCAGGCTCCACTTTGCATGACTAGGGGAGGGGCATGACTATACCGCCAGTTCCTTCTGACCGCTGCCCTCAGTCTCCAAAGAAGGGAAAGGACCGAAAGCAGAGGGGAAGGAGGGCGGGTGGTGTGAATGCACAGATGACCACTCGAAGATCATCAGTTACAGGTAGCCAACCTGTTTATCTTTTTCGTGGTCTCTGTGCATCTCACCTCTGGGATATTAGCAAGCAGTACACGCCTACCTGGAGGAGGGAGCTGAGGCCCTAAATCTGTGCCGCCTGTGGACTGTTGATGAAGACTTAAATCTAGGGCATAGTGTTTCATAAATGTGTGAGGCGTGGCCCATGTTGCTACATTGCAGATATCTTCTAGCAACACACCTCGCAGGAAGGCTGTGGATGCAGCCACTGCCCAGGTGGAATGTACCCTTAGTGGGCCCGGGAGCGGCTTCTTGGCTAACGAGTAGCATAGCTTAATAGTCTCCACAATCCACTTGGATAGCCGCTGGGATGACAGCTTCTTCCCTTGGGAAGGTAAAGCATAAGAGACAAACAGGGCCAGCAATTTTCTAAAGGGCTGTGTTCGATTCAAATAAAAGAGCAAAGCTCTTTTGATGTCCAGCAAATGGAGCTGGCATTCCTCCTCAGACAAAGGAGATGAGAAGAACACTGGGAGGACAATGTCCGCTCACACATGAAACTCAGAAACTACTTTTGGCAAGAAAGAAACATCTGGAGCCAACATGACCTCGTTATGATGGAAACTCAAGTATGGAGGGTCACAAGGAAGCGCTGACAGCTCGCTCACTCTCCTTACAGAGGTGACTGTGACTAAAAATGCCATCTTCCAATACAACAGCTGCAGACTACAAGTAGCCATCAGCTCAAAGGGTCTGCCCATAAGCCACATCAGTGCCATGGGCAGGTCCCAAGCTGGCGTGGGGCCATGTGAGGGAGGAAAGAGGCAGGTCAGACCTTTTAGAAACTTCTTGTTCTGTGGGTGGGAGAAAATGGAGTGACCCTCAATAGGTGGATGATTAACCGAGATAGCAGCCAAACAGACCTTCAACGAGGCACAGCTAAGGCCCAAGTCCAAATGGGATAACAAAAAATCAAAGATCGCCATCAGGTCCGATGGGGGTGGTGGCAATCCCAACGAAGCAAGGTAAGACAGGAATGTCTTCCATTTCCCTGCATAGGAAGCTCATGTAGACGGCTTCTGACAGTTCAACAGAACATGGTCTACCCTGGCTTTGAACTCTAGATGAGGATCCTCCAGGCTGTGAGCTTGAGATGCTGCATGTCATGATGCAGTATCTGCCCCCTCCCTGCCAGGAGAAGATCTGCTGCTGGGGGAAAGTGGATGAAGGAGCCCTTGGATAGATGGAGCAGAACAGGGAACCAATGTTGCCGGGGCCACCATGCGGTCACCAGGAGACAATGTGGCCTCTCCTGCATTATTTTAGTGAGTACTTTGGAGATCAGAGGAATTGGAGGAAAGAGGAACACATACAGGTGTGACAAGGGACCAGATGCCCATCTCCTTGAGACAGCGGATCGGTCCCCGCTTTGGAGCAGGACAGACGGCATTTCCTGTTGTGCCATGCTGCAAACACGTCCACTTCTGGATGGCTCCATAGAAGGAAGATTGGTTGGAGATAGTTCCAGTTGAGTTCCCACTCGTCCTCTGATGCACATCGCCTGCTCAGGAAGTCTGCTTGTATATTCAGAGTCCCCAGAAGATTGGTGGCTCTCAAGAACGTATTCCACAACTGGCACTCGACCCATATGCTCAGGGCCAGTCAGCATAGCCTCCTGGAAATCGTGCCTCCCTGCCTGTTGATATAGCACAGGGCCATGGTGTTGTCGGTGAGGACAGTAACCACCTGCTTGGCCACTAGGTGGCAGAAAGACCTGAGTGCATACTGCACTGCCAGCAATTCCAGGAAATTGATGTGATGATGGGCTACATGGGGTTGCCATCGAGCCCCGACACAGAGTCCCTTGAGATGTGCAGCCCATCCCCACAGGGATGCATCTGTTGTCAACGTGAGCTTTGAAGGGGGTGAGTGGAACAGAGCTCCTGCCAGGAGGTTTGCAGGGTCTGTCCACCAGAGCAGAGAATTCAGTACATCCAGCAGAATGACAAGACAAAGGGACTGGGGTTGCCATTGCGGATGAAATTTCCGGACAAACCACAGTTGTAACGTTCGCATGCGCAGCCTGTCAAAGACAATTACTTTGGTGGTGGCCACCATCAGCCGCAGCAGCCATTGGATTTGCTTTGCAGTGGCACTCCCTGCACTGCAGAAGAGATCAACTAGCTCTAGAATGTCCCGTGCTCTCTGAGGAGGGAGAAAGGCCTTGCACACAACAGAGTCCAGGACTGCTCCTATGAATTGCACCCTCATGGCTGGGAGAAGCATAGACTTTCACAGGTTCATCTGAAGGCCCAGAGATTCCAGGGTAGGCAAGGTCAGTTTGACATGGGTGAGAGCAAGGATGTCCTGGACTCTGCTACTAGCAGCCAATCATCTATATAGGGAAAAACCTGGATGCCCTTCAGACGGAGGTGTGCCACTATAACCACCATCACCTTCGAAAAGACTTGAGAGCTTTGTATTGGAAATGTCTGTTTCCTACTGCAAAACGGAGGAATATACGGTGGGCAGGATGGATGAAGATGTGAAAATAAGTGTCTTTGAGGTCCAACGTTACCATCCACGCTTCAGGCTGTAGGAGTAGAAGGATGGTTTGTAACGTTGTCATCCTGAACTTCTTGTAAAGGATAAAATGATTCAAATTCCTGAGATCCATAATGGGACGGAGGCCTCTGTCCTTCTTCGGCACTGTGAAGTAGCAGGAGTCGAAGCCTGCATGATGTTGAGCTACAGGTACTGGTTCTATGGTATCCTTTTGGAGAAGAGTTTGAACCTCTTCTAACAGTATGTCTGAGGGTGGAGTGACAACAAAGCAAGCAGTTGTAGGGATTTGGGAGAACTCTATGAGGTACCCCGATTGGATTATCGAAAGGGCCCACTGATCTGATGTTACAAGTTGCCAGGCTGACAGATAGGGGGACAGGCGGGTAGGGGATGTTAGGAGAGTACTGGAATCAAAGACCCTGTTTGGGAGTCTTAAAAGGTTTTCACCTTGGATTGAGAAGCAGACGAAAACTTTGGTTTTCCCCCAAAAGGTCGAGAAGAACTTCTCAGAGATCTCTGCCAGTGGGACTCAGAAGAGGACTTAGACGAGGGTCTACGGGACAATTGCTTGGTCCAAGAATTACCCTTGCTCTGTCTAACAGCAGGCGTGACCCCTAGACTGTGAGATGTCTTGATACTCTTGTCGAGCTCCTGCAGCACTATATCTGTAGTGGAACTAAAGAGTCCATTGCTGAAGGGAAGATCCTCAACAAAGTTTTTGGTGTCTGGCTGCAGAGAGGAAGAGCATAGCCATGCATGCCACCACAGGACGACCAAAGAAGTGAGGGTCTTCGCTGCTGCATCCAGCTTATGCTTGGAGGCATTAAGTTGGTGCTTTGCCAGAAGTGTGCCTTCCTTCCGGATCTGTTGAGCTCAATGGCTACCATCATCCAGTAGAGAGGAGATAAATTCCAATATCTGTTCCCATAGGGCATACTGATAGCGTCCCATACAGGCAGCATTAGTTAGAGGTCTTAATTCCCATTGCTCCTGCGGTATAGAATGTTCTGCCGAAGGAGTCAAGCTTCCTTCCTTCTTTATCTGAAGGTGCAGAGTGACTACGCTTGCCCTTAAAGGAAGATGTTACTACTACAGAGTTTGGTTTCGGATGGACGAAAAGGAACTCCGCTCCCGTCTTCTGTATTCTATACATATGGTCCAGTTGCTTGCTGGAAATCAGGACAGATGGAGGATGAGCCCAAGAATCTTTGGCCATTTGTAAGAGGACAGAAGTCATGGGGAAGGCAACTGCTGTCAACGGGTCCATCTGGACAATGTCAAAAACTGAGTCTGTGACTACTGGAGGTGGTTGGACTGTAGACAAGACTAGCTTATCGACCATTCATTTGACAAAGTCCCCATAAGACTTGATGTCCTCAGATGGAGATATTGGGAGATCATCTCCAACTTGTTGCATCGGGGAAGGCTCCCGAGTCGGGTGGGGACTTTCCTTGTCAGACTCTGAAGAACTGGAGGAACTGGAACAATCCGAGGGTTCAGGAAGTGACATCAGGTGTATCAGTGTCGAAGGCATCAGTTCCGATGGCTCCATAAACTTTTTTGGTGCTGACGACTGAAGGCCAGAACATTTAGCAGTCAGTCGGGATGGTAGAGGTTTAGCAAACTCCGGCATTGAGGGAGGATCTCGATACTGAGAGAGTCGGGATGACAAAGATTGGCAATCCCCTTCCATGGAAGGACATGGGGGGAGCCATGGCATCGGTCCAGGAAGGGGTAAGCCCCATACAGATACTGCCACTGGTGCTGATCCCAGGTGGAAGAAGGCTGGAAGGGCATTGTAAGTCGACCCCAATCATTGGGTCTGTACTGAGGCGAAGAGACCGCAACGTTAGCCCCTTGCTCTTGATGCAAGCTCTTGACCCTGGGTGATTGAGGAACCTGAGTCAAGTCCATCTCCTGTTCAGAGTCAGTGGACTGGGTGGGGCAAAGCGAAGGCTACTTAGACACACCTTATTGCTGCCCTCGGCCAAGTGAATCAAGCAAAGCGGCTCTGGGCTGGGTCATTACCTCGGTGAGGCCTCAACAGAGTTGTGCTGAGAGAGCCTTTCTTGAGCTTTTTGTGCTTGACAGGCCAACTGTCCTTGCCCTCCTTACATTTTTTTGGAAGGAGTATGGTCTTCAGACTGCTGTGCCGGGATGAGGTGTTTGAGCACCTATCATTTGGCATCGACTGGAACCGATGTCAGAGACAGAGCGGCTGTCAATTCCGATGCAGGCATTGACACTGAGGCATGACCAGATGTATCTTGTGATGACACCATCGGAGAAAGCACAGCTTCCAGTAACGCCACGTGAAGTCTAGCTACCTGATTCTTCTTGGTCTGCTTGGAGAACCTGGAACAATGGGCGCAACAGTCTACTTGGTGCGATTCCCCCAGGCACAAGAGGCAAAGAGAGTGTCCATCTGAGGGGGCGATCTTGCTATCGCACTTCCAGCACCATTTGAAGAAACCCCACCACATGACCATAAGCCAGCAAGAGGGGCAAAAACGGTCTCCGCAAAGGCAGAGACAAGTCCAAATAAACCTAACTACAATTACTTTCCTAACAACCTAAGAAAAAGAAGAGAAAAAGGCCTAAGCCAGAAATTTAACCGACTGAGGTGGAGATGATCCTACCAGCACAGCGGTCAGAAGAAAACTGGCAGGATAGTCATGTCCCTCCCCTAGTCATGCACAGTGGAGCCCGGCATATGATGGGGGAGTGGGCGTGAAAATCCCTTTTGCTTTCCATTATACCGATTAGGGCCAGCGCAAGCGCACTATATCCCAAAAGTGTGATGCACAGAGACCATGAAGATTTATTTGTTTGCTGACAATCCAGAATCATGTAATAATTGAAACTGTTGCAAAATTTCTGTATGAGGTTTTAAGAAAGTGTTCAGTATTCTTTGCAAAGTGTCGTACGTTCCGTATGTTATGCCAACAAATGTTGATTCATTCATGTTCTGGCAAGCTTTTGATAAGATCACCAGCTTTACTATAACTGGAAGATGAGCCAAAAAGGGTCAACATCCCACAAATGTCTGTTGTCCTTTCCCTTTACCTGGCCTGCTCTTCTTAGACTATGATATCCCCCATTACCACACACACTATTAATCATGGCACCATCCCCCACCCCAATCTGGTTCCACAAACAGATCACACCAAACAGTTAAACAAAAAGAAATTGAAACCCCTAACTATGAAGGGTATTACAGTGGCCATTTCACATTCTGGGACTACAGTTATTTCTCATTTATGACAGAACAGGGCAATGATTATAACATGATGGTAATCTCTCCTTATAATATTTATCTTTTGGTTTCATAAGATTCCATGCGCTCCCATTGGCTGTAAAATGCCCTCCCTCAGCTATTGGCCCATCAGCCGCCACTCAAGAGTACTCATGTGCCATTGGCCGGGTGCTGGGTCTGCTCCTCTTCCCCACCCACTCCCCCTGGCAGACAGCTCTCTCTCCTGAGGAAGACAGTTCTCTTGACTCCTGTGAGGGACTGTCCCCTCAGTGGCTGTTGGTTGGCACCCAAGCTTGGTTCTTTGAGTAAAAAAACAAAGGACTTTCAGCATAACCCCCTCCCCCGCCCATAACCCCCTCCCCAATGGCCACTTTCCTGTCAGAATAAATGGAAAAAGGCTCTTTCTCCTGCTTAGCTTCAGCATGGCTGGCTGGCTAACGAGGTGGGCCAGCGACCATCAAACCATTTTCTTCAACTCCCCGCTGAGCAGCTGACTTTCCCCTAAGGTTGCCAATCTCCAGGTGGGACCTGGAGATCTCCCACTGTTACAATTGACCTCCAGATGACAGAGATCAGTTCCCCGAGAGAAAATGGTTGCTTTGGAGACTAGACTCTATGGCATTATATCCTGCTGAGTCCTTCCACACACACCTCAAATGCTGCCCTCCACAGGGTCCACCCCCCCCCCAAATCTCCAGGTATTACCCTAATCAGAATTGGCACCTGTACTTTCTCCTCTGTCAGTAAAAGGCCCTTTCCACACCTATGTTGGCCTTTGGGAGAAAACTCATTGGGCCCAGTCCTGATCAGGTTGCCAACTCCAGGTGGGCAATTCCTGGAGATTTGAGGGATGGAACCTGGAGAGATTGAGGTTTGAAGAGGGGTGGCACCTCAGACAGGTATGATGCCATAGACTCCACCCTCCAATCTAGCCATTCCCTGATGTGGAACCATTGTTGCCAATCTCCAGGTGGGGGCTGGAGATCACTCAAAATTACAGCTGCTCTCTAGGAGGGAGGGGGGAGGAGATGGAAAACTAAAGGTAGGTTGATGGTTGGCTGGGAGGGAGATAGGGTTGTCAACTCCAGGTTGGGAAATTCCTGGAGATTTGAGGGGTCGAACCTGGAGAGGATGAGGAGGGGTGGGACCTCAGACAGGTACAATACCATAGACTCCACCCTCCAAACCAGCCACTCCCTCCTGGGGAACCACTGTTACCAATCTTGGGGGTGGGCTGGAGATCACTCAAAATTACTACTGCTCTTCAGGTAGCAAAGATTAGTTCCTCTGGAGAAAATGTTGGACTCTGTCATTATACCCTGCTAAGATTGCCACAGCAAATTGTCACTGAGTGCCCAAAGCCGGGGCACTCTCCCAGAGCCTCTTTCTAGAGCCCGTTGTATTTATTTCCACAACGGGCCTTATTCCTAGTATGGTAATAAAGCTAGGAATGCACTTGTGTGCTTTTGAGATGAAGCCCCAGTGTAGTGTTTCAGAACAGTGCTGTCATCACCTGGTTCTCTAAAAATGTCGTCTAGAACAAACTCTCAACTAGATGACAGATACCCACGTATGAATATTAAACACTTGATACAAAACACAACCTCAGGTGGCATGAATGCCACCATTCATTAACATAAAAATACATTTTCCCTGTTTTTCAAATTAAGAGAGCTACCCAAAACCATGTTTCTATATATTTTTTCATACACACAAACATATCCTACATACACATACGGATTTTTAAAAAGATTTTTCATTCTATTAGGTTACATCTCTGTTTTTGTCTCAGGTTCTGGTAACACAGTTTCTCCTTTCTTTCCTGTCCTTACACACGTGCGCTCTCTCTCTCTCTCTCTCTCTCTCTCTCTCCCTCCTGTCCTTGCTACATCCATCCATTCACCCATCCACCTATCTTCCTACTTACCAAACTAATCTTTTATTACAAAGAACATTTGTCATTTAGAAAAGTTCCATTTACTTTGCAACAAAGGCCTCTGCAATCAGTACAGAATAGCTTAAGATATTAATCCAAATGTGAGATGCTCCTCGTAAGTCCTCTCACACTCACACATATTTTCTACCTGGAACCTTGATCTAAAGAGACTTAAAAATCCCACCAGAATGATTAATGTTTCATTTCTCTTTGATCTCCAAAAGGGCCACATAGAAATCCTGTCTACTCAGAATCCTACTAAGGTCTATTTGATGGGGCTTACTCCCAGGAAACTGTTCTTAGAATTTCACTGAAAGTCACCCAGATTAATATTTAACTCTGAGGCAGAATAACTCCAAGAAGCCCATCTAGGCTTTTTGACAAAATTGTTATGGAAGGAGTTTGTAGGCCTTGCTTCTGAAGTGTTTTGCATTGCTGAACAGCTCTATTACTTAATTACTTTAACATTTTAAATTAAACATTTGAGACACTAACTCAAAAGTTACATTATGTTTGTGTTTCATAAAATAATGACACATGATAATGAAGTGTAGAACAAGTGATCATTACTTAACAATGTGCACTGCTGTTTGTTACTGAACTTCAACTTTTGAATGCCTTCAGTCCCAGTGAAAAAGGCAGAGTATAAACGCAGTGGAGGAAAATGATCTCAAAAACAGCCGCTGCCCTAATGATCAAGACACTGCTGATTTTCTTCAGAACTACTTCCATCTGTGTAACAGTCCATGGAACACTTTGGTTCCTGTTAGTATTATAACACCATGCTATCATGAGAGCAGGTCAAGAGAGTGTTTTTTGTTTGATAAGAATGCCTTCACTAGGAATGCTAGAAACTTTGCAGCAAGTATGTTCAGCCTTAAATGTCTTCACCTCACTGCCATCTGACTCAAACAGCACACTGAACACCACTGGGGCTGCACATTAGTTGTGGTGGTAGAGGTTCATCAACAATGCCAGTATTGGTACAAGGCAAGAAAAGCCAGCAAAACAGATGGTGGCTACAGTAATTATCAGCCTGCAGCCCGTTAACAAAGTCACGGTCTCCAGCAGTCTATCCTATCCTTCTTCCTTGCATCCAGCTCCATAGTTTTGCCTGTCCAGGCAGATCTTGCAAAGTGGTAGTTAGTATGTTGCAGAAAGATAATATCTTTCTCGTTCTTTTCCTTAATTTTTCTCCCTCTTTTCCACATTTTTCTCATTCGTTTCTCACTCCCTCCACCTATCTTTATTGTGTCCTTTCCCTCCCTTATTTTCAGGTCTTGGTCTCAACTTCTCATTCCTATCCTGCTTGGCAACTTAGAATGTACTTAATAGTAGTATAATAGCAAATCTTTGTTAATATTATGAACAGAAGGAGGAGTTAATATTTCCAAATGAACTAAGAATGTAGCAGAAAGATGCTTTCACCCGTCTCCACCCTTTACATGCACAGTAAAGGAATATTAATCTGGTTTAGTGGTTATGCATGCGGAACAGAAGTTAGAACTCCCAATTCAGGCACTGGGTTATCATTATTGTGCCGGTGGGAGATCTAATAGCCCTTTGTAAAGGCTGCTTTAATGTATGACAAATGATATAATCTTTTTTAATGTCAGCAAAAATTAATCCCAGTGGTCCCAACACTTCTCATCTAGTACCACTACATAACCCAGTTTGCCCCTGCCTTTCTGCTAGGTTATAAGGGTGACTGGAACAGATTTCTTACTAATTTATTGTGGCATGAAGTTTTTGTGAACTAGAGCCCACTTCCTCAGATGTAAGAAGTGTATCCTATATCGATAGACATAAATGTGTGTAAATATAAAACTATCAAATGATCAGTTGTTCCACCTACTAAAAGTGTTGTAGCCATACCTGATAAGCAACAACAATAGCTATCATCCTTTTTGTCAACTGTAGTCAAAATTAGATTTATAAGAAATGTCATACCTAGTTTTTCTCCCCAATGGGGACCCAAAGGTACACAGTTCTCCTGTCCTCCACTGTATCCTCACAACAACCTTGTCAGGTAGGTCTAACTGATTGTGTCACCTAGCAACCTTCTCTGGCAGATTAGGTATCTGAGTATTAGAGACACATGAGGTTGCTTAAAAGCTCTCTTATTACACATTGCCTACTGTGAAGATAACCTAGTTCAGGATGTCCGTTCTCTTCATTTTTGGCACTGCATTTTTGGCACTAACATTCTGGGGCTGGTGGCCAGTTTTCAAACATGTAGCACTATTTCCTGATGGGTTATGCTTGCTACAAACAGAGCCCTTTAGCTTCCATGGCAAATAGCACAGGGTTGTCTGGAGATAACCTGGGCCAGGTTATTCCTGTGCCTTTCACTTTTGGCCCAGGAGCTCCTACAGCAGCTGTCCTAAAGCTGGTGGCCAGTTTGAATCTATTACCTCTCTGATGAATTATGCCTGCCATGTATATAGATTCGTGATAACAGCAAGCCATGTTGTTTTGATATTTGATTTGGATCAGGGTCATATGGGAGGACAGGTGGAATCTTTGGGGGTCCATGGTGGCTCTTGGCAGCCCTGCATGGGGGAGGGGATACAATTCTCATGAGGTTGTGTGAAAACATGTATGTGTGAAGTAATGCTGATTACATGGAGTTAGCAGGAACACCAATGGTATGACTTAGCACAGCATTTACACAAGAATGATTTGTTTACTCTTTATTTAAACAATTGGTTGTAGAGCAGTGCAGAAAAATGACATGCTGGAGGAGAAAGTAGGAATCACAAAAGTTGTGTGAAAATGTAAATGAGGAAAATGCTGCCAACAGCATTATGCTGTACTGTTTGAATAGCTCCAGCTGCTCACAAACAAACTGCCTGGCAAAAAATTGGCTCCCTGTTCGCAGCCGGCAAGCAGAATATGAGTCAAACCAGAGGGGTCCCATCTCATATCACAATCTACTTTTGAAAGGGTTTTTTTTCAGTTCCAAAAGAGATTTGCTGTGCAGCTGCTGTCTGAGAAACATACAACCAAGGCCCTTGTGGACAAAATGTCCTACTTGTACAACCTTCAGAACTCACAAAAACAACCCGACGGACTGTGTGCATCTCCTCTGGAAATTACTGCTTTATGACATAGCCCAATTTTTTTCACTCACTATAAGTAATTGTATAAAACTCATGGACATGTGAACCTTGTAACTGTAGGCACTGCTTCCTGCCCTGACCCCAGCTGAAATAGTAATTTTTCTCCCACTTCCTCCGATATCTCTTCAAATATGAGGTAACTATTAACATGTGTTCCCCTAGCCATACATTCACACAGTCTTTCCTGAAATGATCTCTCTTCTATATCTTTTTTAAAAAAAGATCTTTATAGCTTTCCCTTGAATCTTTTCCAGCTGGCAACATGACTCTTGAAATGCTACACCCTAAACTGAACACAAATCTGAATTTACTAATATGCAGCCGAACAGTTCCATAACTATGATTCTATGGGTATGTTGTAGGTATGTAAGGCTATCTTTTGCCTATACTCCTGCAGACTGCAGAGGGTTGGACTAGATACCCTCAAGATCCCTTCCAACTCTAACATTCTATGATTCTATTAGGCTGAATATATAGCTTTTAAAATTTTGATTTTACAAAAGCCTTAACAGCAGTGACCTTTTTTGCTACAGTGCTGACGCATTTTCAGATAGTTATTCACATATAAAATACTTAAATTATTTGAATCTTTTGTTTATTAGTCAGATCATCATGAACTAAAGAAATTTACTTTCACACTTCATTTTTATTCCTTTCTTGGAGGGGGAGCTCCCATTTTACGTTCCCTTTCCTTTTGCTTATTTAGCAGTTATTTAGCCGCTGTGTAAATCTTTGTAACTGTGTGCTGGTAGTTCTGACGAATTCTGTTTTGGAGCTTCGTACACACCAACTTGGCAGAACTGAGTACAGTAGTTTAAGGAATGTTCCCTTACAATGAAGTCAAACACTGTATTAGTCTGTTATGGTGTAACTGTTTTTAATACCAGTGAATTGTTCCAATTTTTGCCTCATTCTTCTGCAGCTCAGATTGAATAAGGAATGCATTGAATGCTGCCAAGTTTCTTCATGGTGCTCAAAATAGCTTCCAGCTTGTGGGAGAAAAAAAAAGTTCTTGCAGCACCTTTAAGCAGCAGAATTGCTTTTATGGAGCACAGGGCACAGAGCACAGGGCACTGTTCTAAGCAGGAAGGAAAAGTTACACAAGAAGCAGAAGAGGTCTAGAAGTCAAGCTATTTCAGAGGCAGAAAAAATCAAATGGGAAAGAACTGAGTTTCTGTTCTGCCCGGCTTGTCTACTTACTTGAAGTGCAACATTCAACTTACTGTGCTGAAAAAAAGTCAACGTTCTAGAGTCTTGATTTTTTTTTTATGCTTCTTAGAAAATCAGCTACCTATAAAATTGTATGCCAGTTTCTCCATCCTAAACAATGTCTTATTTCTGAACTGCTATTTAGACTGAAACAATTCATAACTGATATAGAAAATAGGGCTTTTTTGGTCCATTCCCTCTTTCTAGAGGGGGGGGAAAGCAAGAATGACTCATTGCCACAGGCCTAATTGGCATCAATTAAAGAGTCTGGGAAATTTCATGCTGGTTGAAAATAAATCTGCTACTATTGTAAATGATTCACCTCTAAGATATTTGAAATTCTGGCCCTGTAAAATAAAGTCAAGGTTCTGGGGGTGGGGAGGAATATATTTATTATTGAAGGAGCTGCACATAGACATTCCCTTATTCTTTTTTCACAACTATATTTCTCAAATAATACCAATCACAGCCAGTGTAGTGCAATGGTTAGAGTATCATACTAGGAATCAGAAGACCCAGATTTGAATTCCTACTCTGTCCTGGAAGCTCACTGGATGACCTTGGGCCAATCACACACTCTCAGCATAACACTCCTTATATGGTTGCGGGTTGTTGTTTTTTTAATTTGTTCAAGTTTTGTAGTAAATCTCTCAAGTGGAAATCAATCATGCAGTGGTAGGGTTTAATATTCTGAACTAGATCGATCTTCTTAAATCATTTCTTAGGTAGTCTGATGTTACCACTTCTTTATACAGACTTAATCTTCCATGATTAGATAATTGATGTTAGAAGAGACACTAAACAGTGGTAAAAATTAAATGGGCTTTTTTCTAAACACTAAAAACATTCCTTGATAGATCAAAAATGAATATTCATATACTATCATAACTATAAAGCTTCCTTTGATTTACATGTTATTCCTGAAAAAGCCATAACCATGTAGTAAAAAATCCCAACTCTGGTCCTGTTCCTCCAAGTACTGTATATGGCTACACTCCAGATTGAGTAGTTGTCCTCAAATGGCTTCCAATGAGCTCTGCCAGATTCTGTAGTTCAGAAGTAATTTAAAAGCAGAAAGCTGTAGCAAATGAGACCTAATGGAAAACAGGGAATGCTTTAGTTCATTCTAGCTGTTTGCAGAAGAGAAATGGAACACCACAAAGGAGGGGGGAAAGGAAGTGCCATAACATAGCTCTCTACCACACAGGCTCAGATTTCACATTACACTTTTTAAAGAGCCAAAATTCATGACAAAACTACCTAACACCTTAGTGTCAGAACAGAATGAATGTGTGTGTGTGTCAAGTACAATACCTATCCATTCAAGGAGCAGAAATTAGATCTAAAGAAATATATAATTTCTACATATTACTAAGACTTTCTAAACCTCCTTATTTTACCAGAAGTAGATTTGGACTGTAATGTGGAACAACTTATAATTACAATTAATAGCCACTGGAGATTTGTGCATTTCTTGGGAAGGGGGGGGTAGGTAGAGAATGCATGTGTTGTAGCCATATAAGGAACACAGTTCATTTCCCTGCTTGGGCCAATAAAGATTCCTTAAACTGGGTAAGTTTCACTAGCTTCCACTTCCTGCATTCACTAATATAATTTATCTCAGATATCCCTTAGCTAACCTACAGTATGCTGGTTGTCATACAGGAAGTCAACAAAGCAACTGCTGCAGCCCTTGGACAAACATTGGGAGTTCAGGGCAAGACAGTCACCATGAGACAATAAGTCTCAGTATAGGAGATGATATTCAGAATAAGTGAATTATCGAGCTACTATGTGTTTCCAGGTACACCTTTGCCCACTTTCCAAAAATCGCCCACTATCAGGAAAACCCTCACATGCAGACATACAGCTATGATATATATAAAAACAGGTTTCTTACCTGTAACTGGTGATCTTCGAGTGGTCATCTGTGCATTCACACCTCTGGGATATAGTGCGCCTGCGCCGACCCTGATCAGTATAATGGGATTTTCACGCCCACTCCCCCATCATGTGCCGGGCTCCACTGTGCATGACTAGGGGAGGGGCATGACTATACTGCCAGTTCCTTCTGACCGCTGCCCTCAGTTTCCAAAGAAGGGAAAGGACCGAAAGCAGAGGGGAAGGAGGGTGGGTGGTGTTAATGCACGGATGACCACTGGAAGATCATCAGTTACAGGTAAACAACCTGTTTATTTTCTTCGTGGTTTCTGTGCATCACACCTCTGGGAGACTAGCAAGCAGTACACACACACAGACCTGGAGGAGGAAGATGAGGTCCTAAATCTGGGCCGCCTGCAACACTGCTTGTCCTACCGCTGAACGCTGATGAAGACGTACGTCTAGGGCATAATGCTTCACAAATGTGTGAGGTGTGGCCCATGTCGCAGCATTGCAAATGTCATCTAGCGACGCACCTTGCAGGAAGGCTGTAGATGCAGCCACCGTCCAGGTGGAATGCACTCTTAGAGGCCCTGGGAGCGGCTTTTTAGCTAATGTGTAGCATAATTTAATAGACTCCACAGTCCACTTAGACAGACGTTGGGACGATAGCTTCTTCTCTTGGGAAGGTAGAGCATAGGAAACAAACAAAGCCGGTGACTTTCTGAAAGGCCTTGTTCGATTCAAATAGAAGAGAAGAGCTCTTCTGGCGTCCAACAAGTGGAGCCAGTGTTCTTCGTTGGTCGCAGGAGACGGGAAGAACTCTGGGAGGACAATGTCAGCATTAAGATGAAACTCTGAAACCACCTTTGGTAGAAAGGAAACACCTGGGGCTAATGTGACCCCGTCATGCCGGAAACATAAATATGGGAGGACACAACAAAGCACTGACAGTTCGCTCACCCTCCATTGGAAGAGGTGATCGTGACCAGAAATGCTGTCTTCCATGACAAAAGCTGCAGACTACAAGTAGCCATTGGTTCAAAGGGTTTGTCCTCAAGTCTCATAAGTACCATGGGCAGGTCCCATGCTGATGTGGGACCACGCGATGGAGGGAAGAGGCAGGTCAAACCTTTAAGAAACTTTTTAGTCAGTGGGTGGAAGAAGACGGAGTGACCATCAATAGGTGGATGGTGAGCCAAAATTGCTGCGAGATAGACCTTCTGTGAGGCACAGCTAAGGTCCAGGTCTACACGGAACAACAAAAACCCACAGACTGTCATCAAGTCTGAAGGGGGTGATGGTAATTCCAATGAAGTGAGATAGGATAGGAATGTATTCCACTTCCCGGAGTAGGAAGCTCATGTGGAAGGCTTCCAACAGTTCAATAGGACAGTGTCTATTCTGTCCCTAATCGCCAGGAGAGGATCCTCCAGGCTGTGAGTTTGAGATGCTGCACATCGTGATGCAGTATCTGTCCCTTTTCCACAAGGAGGCAATCCGCAGCTGGGGGAAAGTGGATGAAGGAGCCCTTGGATAGGTGCAACAGGATGGGGAACCAGTGCTCCCATGGCCACCATGGAGTCACCAGGAGACAGTGAGGTTTCTCCCTCAGTACTTTGCTGAGGACCCTCAAGATCAGAGGAATTGGAGGGAAAAGAAAACATACACATGAGACCACAGAAGAAGGAGACCGTTGTCTAGAGATAGGGGATCGGTTCTTGCTCTGAAGAGCATTTCCTGTTGTGGTGTGTCGCAAACACGCCCACATCTGGAAAACCCCATAGTTGGAAGATTGGTTGGAGGTAGTTCCAGCTGAGTTCCCACTCGTGTCCTGATGCACCTCCTCTGCTCAGGAAGTCCATTTGAACATTGAGAGCTCTCGGAAGATGGCAGCTCTCAAGAACGTGTTCCACAACCGACACTCATTCCAGATTTCCAGAGCTAGACAGCATAGACCTCTGGATACTGTGCCTCCCTGTCTGTCGATGTAACACAGGGCTGTGAATGAATGAATGAATTTATTATTACAGCACATAGCCAGCAGTATAAAACCATACCTACAAGTAAATACCATAAAAGTAAATTATAATGACAAAAAGGATCCAGATGGCAAGACTATTTAGATAAAACAGAGTTAATAAAAGATAAAATTGTACGAACATTTTGATCAATAAAACCACAGGTACGGTATAGTGTTGGACAAAATTGGATCTTAAGAGGGTAAAATAGCGATAATAAAAAATCAGTAAGATTAGAATCGGACAGTCCTAACCCAAATGGCTGCCTGAACGCTGATGAGTTTTTATAACCAAAAAACAAAACTTCGCTATCTGGTGCAGCGCTATATGGTCGAAATTAGAAAACAATTTCTCTATCTTATCCTGATCTGAGGGGCCAACCAAGAGAGGGTCAATAAGTTTTGTGCGAGCTTCGTTATATAATGGACACCTCAGGAACACATGTTCCTGAGATTCGATCTCCCCAGACGCACACATGCATAACCTCTCATCTCGGGGGATTTTCTTGAATTTACCCTCAAGCACTGCAGAAGGTACAGCAGAGCATCTGGCCAAGGTATACACCCTCCTAACACAGGGCTGTGGTGCTGTCTGTAAGGACCGTGACCACCTGCTGGGTCACAAGGTGGTGGAAAGACCTGAGTGCATACTGAACTGCCAGGAGTTCTAGGACATTGATGTGTTGACTGGCTACATGGGGTTCCCACCGAGCCCCTACACAAAGTCCTCTGAGATGTGCCCCCCAACCCCAGAGGGAAGCCTGTTGTCAGCATGAGCGTTGAGGTGAGAGGGTGAAACAGAGCTCCCGTCAAGAGATTCACAGGGTCTGCCCACCAAAGGAGAGAGTCCCGAACAGTCTGTGGTAAGACGAGACGAAGGGATTGGGAGTGTCGCTGTGGGTCTCACGCGGAGCCTGGCAAAAACAGTGATAGTGGTAGTGGCTGCCATCAAGCCCAGTACCTGCTGGACTTGCTTTGCTGTGGCACTCTCCATACTGCATAGGAGAGTCACTAATTTGATAATGTCCTTCACCCTGTGAAGAGGGAGGAAGGCCCTGCATGCCACAGAGTCCAGAATAGCCCCTATGAACTGTACCCTTGTGGAGGGAAGGAGCATAGACTTTTGTAGGTTCACCTTGACGCCCAAAGACTCCAGGGTGGTGAAGGTTAGGTCTATGTGAGCGAGAAGGGAAGCCTTTGAGTCTGCCACTAACAACCAGTTGTCTATGTAGGGAAATATCTGGATGCCCTTCAGATGGAGGTATGCCACTATGACCACCATTACTTTCGTAAAGACCCGGGGGGGCCCTAGAGAGCCCAAACAGGAGGGCTTTGTACTGGAAATGTCTGTTGCCTACTGCAAAGCGGAGGAAGGGATGGTGGGTGGGGTGAATAGAGACATGAAAATAAGTGTCTTTGAGATCCAATGTCACCATCTACGTTCTGGGGTTCAGAAGTGGAAGAATGGTTTATAACGTTGTCATTTGAAATTTCTTGTAGACAATGTGGCGGTTTAAGCATCTGAGGTCCATGATGGGATGGAGGCCTCCATCCTTTTTTGGTACCATGAAGTAATGAGGATAGAAGCCCGCATGTGGCTGCGTTACTGGTACTGGCTCTATGGCATCCTTTTGGAGAAGGGTTTGAACTTCCTCCAGAAGCACAACCAAAGGTGGTGCTACAATGACTGGGGAGGTGGCAGGGGTTTGGAAGAACTCTATGAGGTAGCCCAATTCTACTACAGAGAGGACCCATCGATCCGAAGTGATGAGTTTCCATGCCAACAGGAAAGGGAACAGACGGGTGGGAAACATGGTGAAGCTGCAGTCAAAGAATCTGCTTAGGACGGAGCATTTGACGGTTTATGTCAAGATTGGGAAGCTGATGCAAACTTGGGTTCCCCTCCGTAAGGATGAGAGGACCCACCCGGAGATCTCTGCCATTGGTTTTTGGAAGGAGATCTTGACGTTGGTCTCTGAGCCCCTTGCTTAGTCCAGAGTTTTCCCTTGATCGACTTGGTAGCGGGAGAGACTCCTAGGCTGTGAGACATCTTGATGCTCTTGTTGAGCTCTTGAAGTACTACATCAGTAGTAGAGCTGAAGAGGCAGTTGCCCTCAAAGGGAAGATCCTCGACAACAGTTTTGGTGTCTCTATGTAAGGCAGAAGAGCGCAGCCAAGCGTGTCGATGTAAGGTGATTGCAGAGGTGAGGGTCTTTGCCACTACATCTAAGGTGTGCTTGGAGACGTTCAGTTGATGCTTTGCTAGAAGCATGCCTCCTTTTTGTATGCGTCGGGAGAGTAGTGATACACTCCGACATTTGCTCCCACAAAGCAAACTGATAGCGCCCCATACAGATGGCATAATTAGATGCCTTAATCCCCATTGCCCCTGTAATGTAGAACTTTCTGCCGAAGGAGTTGAGCTTCCTCGACAAGGCATGGCGTGACTGCTTTTTCCCTTGGTGGATGATGTCCTTTGATCTCGATGCGAGATCTCAACCTTGGAGGATCGAGGAATCTGAGTTAAGTCCAGCTCTTGGTCGGAGTCGGTGGACTGAATTGGGCATAGTGAAGGTGACCACAGAACACCTTGTAGCTGCCCTCGGCTTAATGTATCAAGCAAAGCAGCTCTGGGAGGTATTACTACCTCAGTTCGGGGACTCGACGCTTTGTCGAGAGAGCCTTTCTTGTGCTTCTTATGCTAGATACACCGAATGTCCTCGCCCTCCTTCTGGATCTTGGAAGGAATATGGGTGTCGGACTGTTGCACCTGAATCGGGCGCTTCAGCACTGATTTTCTGGCGTTGATCGAAGCTGATGTCGAAGACAGAGCAGCTGTCAATTCCGATACGGACGTTGACATCGAAGCATGCCCGGAAGTATCTTGTGATGAGGCCGCCACAGGAGATAGAGCTGACTCCATCAAAGTCACACGAAGTCTGGCCGCCCGATTTTTCCTGGTTTGTTTAGAAAACTTGGAACAGTGGACGCAGGAGTCTATGCAGTGCAATTCCCCCAGGCACAAGAGGCAGAGCGAATGTCCATTTGGGGTGTGTGTCAATTTTCTTGCCTCAGTTTCTGCACCGTTTAAAGAAACCCCACCTAGCGGCCATAGACCGAAGGGAGGGGTGGAGAAAAGTCTCCATGGAAGCAGAGACCAGTCCAAAAAAGGCTAACTAAAACCTACTTTCCTAACTAACTAAAGAGAAGAAAAACAAGGCCTACAGGCCAACAATGATTACCAACCAAGGCGGAAAGGTCCTACCAACACGACGGTCAGAAGAGAACTGGTGGGATCCTCGTGCCCTCCCCCTAGTCATGCACAGTGGAGCCCGGCATGTGACCGGGAAGCGGGCGCGAAAATTCCCTTTTGCTTTCCATTATACCCATCGGGGTCAGCGCAGGCACACTATATCCCAGAGGTGTGATGCACAGAGACCACAAAGAAGATCCATTAATTGTGGATGTGGACATGCCAGGTCTCCTGCTGTGACAGAAGACCTCCTGGCAACTTGCCCTGTTGCTCAAGGTAAAAAAAAGGTAAAGGGTTTCCTTTGCTTGAAAGCCAGTCAAATCCAACTCTAGGGCTCAACAGCACCTCAAAAGCCAACGGGAGAAAAGTGGCATCAAAGGGACACACTAGAATTTGGCAAATGCTCTATGGTTTAACCTGATGTCAATAACACCATGTCTGGTCTTTGCTGGAATTGATATCACATGACAGCATGATATTAGCACACCTCTCTCCACCCCCAAAGTGCTCCCAGTGGTTTCAGATGTCACATATGCAATTACTCCTTTCTTGATAGTTTCCTTTAAAAGGACAAACTATAAGAACATAAGAAGAACCCTGCTGGATCAGACCAGTGGCCCATCTAGTCCAGCAGCCTATCTCATGCAGTGGCCAACCAGTTCATCCAATTGTGTACGCTTGCATCCTTCACAAGTGATACACTACTCTGGTATTTGTAAAAGGTAAAGGTTCCTGTCAGAGTCCCTAGCCTAGTCAGCCAAACACCAGGTCTTGTTCATTGAAGCAAGGATAGTGTTTATTTTTATAAAGCTGCAATAGTAGGTTACTGGAACAGATACATTGTTCAGAATAACGTGGTTACAAGAAGCAAGCAGTTATACCAGAAAGGGGGTGAATGGGGACCCCCCCTTCCACCAATGAATGCATAGTATGCGCGCGCAGGAACTGGAGATTATAATAATTAATGAAGTTCCCACCGCCCCCATTTTCCCAGCCAAGCTGTAGCTTTGAAAGCGATAGGAAGCTCACAGCCTGTCTCCTCCAAGGTCAGCGTGTTAAGTCTACTCGAGATAGAGCCTGCACAGCCTGGCCCTCCGCATTCCATTCGAACACTCCAGGTGCATAAATCAACACCCCACGATCCCAACCTCCCGCCCTTCACAACACAAAGCCCATCCACCCACCCTCCTCCATCCATCATGGCAGGACTACCTGACAGTTCCCTTCCTCGAAAGCCAGTCGAATCCGACTCTAGGGTTGCGGTGCTCATCTCTGTTTCAAAGCTGATGAGATGTTTGATAATCTGCACATATTTAGGCCTATCCACTTGGGACTTTAGAGTAAAGCCAACGCAGTTCACTTAACCAGTCAGCGCAAAAGGGCAAAGCTGCTCTTTGTAACTCCAGCAGCTTTAGTATCTGCAAGTCTATAAGAGCTTCTTCAAATTTCTTTCACTGTTATTAAACCTGTAAAAATCTAATTATTTTTATTAAACCTGTAAAATCTAATTATTTTGGAAGGACAATACATCTGTCTTACTCCTAACAATCTTAAAAGAAAACGGCCATTGGCACTTACCGTGAAGGGTCCTTCTCCTCTGAGGTCAGGAGGACATCTCCATGGGTTATTCCCACCGTGCCTTTAGGGAGGCAGGAAATAGTTTTTTCTCCTTCCTGTAGGCGCCTCCGGAATAGCCCATCCCTCAGTTATGGGACTCCGAAAGCAGTACTCTCCAGCAACTGAAAGGCCTTGCTCTAAATGAAAATTATACTGACAAATGAAACTGTAATGACAAGTATAACATGTTAACAAGGAACAGTATACTCAGAGAAGGAGGAGAATAGGTCAGCACAAGAATAGTAGGAAGGAAGGTGATGAAGGAACGGGAGGGCCGAGATGTCCTCCTGACCTCAGAGGAGAAGGACCCTTCATGGTAAGTGCCAATGGCCGTTCTCCCTCTGAGGTGGAGGACATCTCCATGGGACCTCCCAGAGCAGTGTCCCCTTATCTGGGTGGGTCATCATCTTCTTCCAAGGACAGAACGTGCTGTAACACCCTCCTTCCGAATGGTGCATCAGCCGATGCAAACTGTGTTACTCTAATAGTGGCGTACAGACGTGGAGACAGAAGACCAAGTAGCTGCCCTGCAGACTTCCTCGACTGAAGCTATGTTGGAGAAATCCACGTTGGTGGCAGCCCTTTGCAGGGAATGTGTGGTGATCCCAGAGGGAACTTCCTGACCCATGGTCTTATATGCCTCCGCGATGTAGGAACGAAGAACGGTAGCTATTGCAGCTTTGGTCAGTTTGTCTCCCTTTTGGGGCTGACAACTATTGATGAACATAGTGTCCGTCTTACGCCAGCTTTCTGTCCTCTTGATGTAGGCCTTCAGGGCCCTTCTGACATCTAGGGAATGTCATACACGTTCACTTGGGTGAATGGGTTGAGGACAGAATGTAGGCAAGCAGATTTCCTGCGACCTATGAAAATAGATGACACCTTTGGCTGAAAGGTAGGCTCTGGGTGAAGAACGACCCTGTCCTTGTGAAAAATGCATAAGGACGCCCTGATGGACAAAGCCCCAAGCTCTGAGACCCTGCGTGCCGGGGTGATGGCGACTAAGAACAGGACCTACCTGCGCAGCCACCTCATCCCCACTTTTCTTAGGGGTTCGATGGAGGTTTAGTGAGAGCCCTTAGAACCATATTCAACCTCCAAGTTGGGAAGCAATGTACCTGAGGTGGAGATCTCACTGTCGCGCCCTGAAGGAAGAGCTGAATGTGGGGATGTTTAGTAAGTCTGAATCCCCTCAAAGACGGAAAAACCGTAGCCAAAGCTACCGTCTGTCTGCACAATGTGGCAGCCCTCAGACCAGAGTTAAGGCCCCCCTGTAAGAAAGCCAAAACAGAAGCCACCGAAGGAGATAAGGTGTTCACCTTCTTTCTTCTGCACCACCGGACAAAGGCTTTCCAAGTCGTGTTATAAATCCGTATGGTGGACTGCCTTCTGGAAGACAACATGGTTTCTGTGATGCTCTCAGAGTAGCCTAAACTGCGGAGATTGCGCCATTCAACCTCCAGGCGGTCAGACACAGCCATTCTGGGTGTGGGTGCCAAACGGGACCTTGTGATAGCATGTCTGGTCTCGTCGGAAGTACTAGTGGAGGGGCAGTCACCATCCTATTCAGCGCTGAGAACCAAGGACAGCGCTGAGAACCACACCCATCTGGGAACTACTAAAATTACCTCCGCCTTGAGCTCTTGGATCCTGCGGACAGTCCTTGAGATCAACATGAACAGCAGGAATGCGAAGAGCAGATCACTGGGCCAAGTGGAAATCAGCGCGTCGGTTGCTTCTGCAGCTTGGTGGAAGTATCGAGTGAAGAACCGGGGTAGCTGGTGTTTCACTGGAGAGGCAAGGAAATCCACTGCCGGTTGACCCAACCGGTTGCAAATCAGAAGAAACAGATCAGGATGGAGAGACCACTCTGCCTCTTGAATGGTCTCCCTGCTGAGCCAGTATGCTTGAACATTTTTGATCCCCGTGATATGTTCCGCTTGAAGAGACCTAACGTTCTGCTCTGCCCATGAGAGAATTTTTATCGCCTCTCGATGAAGTTGGGAAGATCGAGATCCCCCCTGTTTGTTGATATACGCCTTGGCGGAGATGTTGTCCGTCCTCACCAAGACGTGCAGATTGCAGAGAAAGGTCAGGGCATGGAAGATCGCTCTGAGTTCCCACCGATTGATAGGTAACTTCATCTCTGCTGGACTCCATCTCCCCTGACCTGGAGAATGGTCTAGGATTGCTCCCCAGCCAAGCAGATTGGCGTCAGTAAAGATTTCCTTGATCAGAGGAATGTAGTACTCCTTTCCTGCTGTCAAGTTGCCAGTGGTCATCCACCAATGCCGACTGGTCTTGGTCTCGAGAGGAACTCGAAGGTTGACTGCCTTGTTCTCCATGATCAGACACTGGTATGAACGTAGAAACCTTTGAAGAGGCCTGGCAATTAGACGTGCCCACTGGACCATGTCTAAGCAGGAAATCATCAGACCCGGCAGTCTGACCAAGGCCAGTAAGGAAGAACATCTGCTGCGGTAGACTAGCGATGCCATCTCTCTGATCTTCTGCGCTTTGGATAGAGGTAGAAAGAGAGCATTGCGAGTGGTGTTGATGATGGCTCCCAGATGCTCGAGCCTCTGATTAGGTTGAAGAGAGCTCTTGTCTAGATTGATCAAACAGTCATGATTCCGGAAGCAATTCAAATTAGTCTCCGTGTCCGGAGAGATGCTGCGTGACTGTGGGACTGCACCGGAAGGTCGCAGAGGTACGGGTGAACCTGCGTCCCATGGCTCCTGATAAATACGACCGGATTGATGACTAATTTGGAAAATACCCGAGGTGCTGTAGAAAGACCCAACGGGAGAGCTCTATATTGGAAGTGGCAGTTGGGAATGCAAAAAAACCCCCGGAGAAATTGCTTGTGAGCTGGATATATCGGGACATGAAGGTAGTCCTCTGTGATATCGATGGAGGTCTGGAACTTGTTTGGTAACAAGGAGACTGTGATGGTCTCCAGAGTTTCCATCCGAAAAGGACGCAGCTTCACAAGCATGTTCAGAGACTTGAGGTCCAGTATGGCCCGCCAATCACCGTTCTGCTTGGGGACCATAAACAGAATTAAATATACACCCCGACCCCGTGTGAGGTCGGGAACAAGTTCTATGGCCCTGATGTTCAATAGGTGTTGAATGGCCCTGTTGGTAGTGTTCCTCCTGTCCACGGATTTGTTAGCAGGGGATTTTACGAACCTTTCCAGTGGCAGCCGAATGAACTCTATGGGATACCCTTGAGACACAGACTGTACCGCCCAGGTGTCCGCCTGGGACTGCGTCCAAAATGGAGAAGACATGTGCCCCACCGGAAGGAGATTGGAGTCATGCCTGTTTGGACCTTGCGTCACGATCCCCTCCATCGTTTCTGGTGAACGATGGTTTGTGGAACCGAGAACCAAAGGAGACTCGAGTGCCAGATGCCGTGGAAGGATCCCACTGTGGTCTCCTGGTCTCTTGGTGAAACCTGGATAGAGTGTGTTGCAAGCGAAAGGAATGGTGACTCCTTTTGTCATGCCATCGGATGGACCTGGGCATGGACCTTATTCTAGTTTCTTGTCTCGACTAGGATCTTATCGAGGGTGTCACCGAAGAGACGATCTCCCTGGAACGGGTAGGCTGTAACTATAGGTTTGGATAGGGCATCAGCCGACCATGCCCGTAACCAGAGAAACCGTCTAACCCCAGTGGTAGAACCCAGGGCTTGCGAAGTGAAGGCAATGATGTAAAGAGTGGCGTCAGCAGTAAGGGACTGGCCTTAAGGACGCAAGAAGCTCCCTCAAGAAAAAACTCTGTTTTCTTCGGGATTAGTCTGCGCATCCACACTATTGCAGCGCAAGAAGCAACGGATGCAGCCGTGGCTGCCCTTACCCTCATGGCGATAGCCTCGTGGATTCATTTGAAAGTCGCTTGAGCCTTCTTGTCTGCGGGATCTCTGATGGTACCCTGGCCGTCCTCAGAGAGAAGTCCAGAAGACTGCAGAGCAGCTACGGGACCGTCCACAGGAGACACCTGCAATAACTAGTTAGCATAATTAGGTAAGGCGTAAAGCTCTTTTAAACCAATGCAAGGTCCTGTCTGTTAATGACTGGTCTCTCCCAGTCGGCTCTCAGCTGACGCTCAAGGATTCTGGGAAAGGAAAAACCTTTTCCAAATAGTCCTCAGGGGCAAAGAATTCTACGTTACCTTTGCACTTGTATTTAAATTTGGCCTTGAAGGCTCTCAGGTATACAGAGGAAGGGAGATCCTGAATGTCCAAGGCCTTGAGAGCCTTGCTTAATAAAAATTGATAGTCCTCTGTTTTGAAGAAACGACTGGCCTGATCAGGAAGACGAACTTCTTCCTCTTCGTCCTCAGATAAGGATTGCCCTTCCTCTCTGTCCTCGATGGACTGAGAAGAGGAATGATCCTCCCCCTACGCTCCCCCCGTCTCCCTCCAAAAAGGGGGGAAGAGACCTCTGTGCTGTGTCAGTGGGCCGGGAGGGGGCTGGAGGATCCAATCGGGGCAGGAACCATGAGCCATACTGGCCTTGGGATTAGCAGCGGAATACTCCTGCTGCACAGCCTGACGAATAATGACCATGAGGTCAATGGGCTGTAACAGGGACCCTGTCGCGGTTGCCTTACCGCTGAGCTGGTCGAATTCCACGCCGACCTCGATGCCGGGTTGATCAGGCAAACAACGCTGCTGTGAACCTGCGACTCCCAAGGAGCCCAGGAGAGAGCGTTGGAGGGTTGCGGGGCCGAGCACTGGACCCTCAAAATGGCTGCCGGCATATTTGGCGCACGCCGTTAGAATGGCAGGCTCCTCATCCGAAGTTACTTGGTGGTGCTTCTGGGTGCATTGCGCCGCCGTCGAGACTGACGCTGCCGGGGTTGTTGGGGGATCACGATCTAGCCTGAAAGGCAGGTCGGCCCCTGCGGTGCTAAATGAGCCCGCGTCTTTAGCTCCACCGGGAGCTCCCTCATCTCCGGAGGAAAGGTTGTCGGGGATCTCCCTTCCCGCCCTGGAGACGGTAGTCGGAGATCGTAGTCTTTTCGGGTCTAAAACCCCACAATCTTCTATCTTTGCCACAGGCAGAGATAGAAGACAGAGAAATAGATAGAAAAGGCAAGGCAAGGAAAGAAGGAATAGAAAGTGAAAGAAATCCTAAGGAATAGAAACGAGCTGAAGCTAGCTGTGTCTATGCTGCTGCTCCCTAGTGAGGCAGGAACAAAACTGGGGGATGGGCTATTCCGGAGGCGCCTACAGGAAGGAGAAAAAACTATTTCCTGCCTCCCTAAAGGCACGGTGGGAATAACCCATGGAGATGTCCTCCACCTCAGAGGGAGAACAGAACAAGTTTAAATGCACAAAGCAAGAAGTACAGACGCAGCTCCACTTCGGAACTCTGAATACATTTCAGCTTTGCTCTTCAGAAGAAAGCTGTTGCATCAGATATGGCAATACCCCTAATGCAAACCAATTTAAATTGACTTGACTCTGTTTCACCAACTTCAGTTGGCCTTCTATTTCATCCTAATGCTTAAGTAGCAATGAGAAGAAAGTCAATTCCACTTAATAGCAATATTCAAAGTTGTCTGTATTTAGACAGGGTATTATGGGAAGCTGAACACATTAAGTTTACATGAAAATGCTAGAATATGTGAACATCATCAAGATTCTGAATTATTAATTCTACTTCTAGTAAATTATATTCAGTTATTAGGTAATTAAAGAACATTAAAAGGCCTCAGTTCAAATACACGGTAGTTGCAGAAGAATGGTCACAATTTATAATAAACAAACAATAAGTGTGTATTACGTTTATTTATACAGAGTATTTCCATGTGAAAGGGTTTCACGTGATATAATCATGTTATAATTCTTATAACAAGTCTAAATTAGGGCGCTATTATTATTTCCATACTGTAGATGGAGGGAAGGGGAAAGTTGAGAGAGTATGGATGAGTCTATGGAATAGGCTTTCAGAGGTCTCCTTGCAAATTTTACCAGACTGAATGCAGGATTTCGAAGGTCCTTGGCAAGATGCTGACGGCAGGCTGCCCACTCCATTTCCTTTCCTGAGATGCATATGGGAATGCACCAACTGCTGCTATTATAAGTCGTTGTGCAGCTGGCTCACCTATCTTTTCTGTGGACAGCAGCAATGGTGGGAGTCCTGAAGGCAGCTGTTACCACCCAATGAGACAGAAGCAGGTAGACAGTCAAATGAGCAGCAGAATCACCTGGCTCTGTTGCCACTTGCTTGTTCAATTCATTTTGAGCAATTCTTGTGAGCAAAAACAATACTGCCCCACAGCAGTTCAATTTGCCCAACCACTTGCTATTTTTCTTGTGGCAGCAGAAAAATATCACCACTGTCCTCATCTGTTTGGAGGTGGCCCCACCCCCACCAGGCTTACATTATGGCATCAGGCCTGTGAATGACAAAGTGGAGACACAAGAGCAAGGTGGCAACTCTGGGGGAATGCCTGACTCCAGGACGAGGCATTTTCTGCCATCTGAGAACAGCTTGGGGAAGGGTGAAGGTCAGGAAATGGGAAGCCAGCTCCAGCTGCCCATGCTGACAGAGTGAGCAGGCCTGCCCCTCCCCACGCCAAGAGTAAGGGAAAGGGGTGGGAACAAGGGACAAATCCATCCTGTCCCGAGGAATGTGGTCAGGAGACAGCCCTCTCATTGGGTATGGGTGGAAGCTGTTTGCACACAGCCAGGGAGGATGGACGGGGATTGGAGAGCTCAGAGCTATCACACCGCAGGGAAGAAGACTTAAGCAGGAGACAGCTGGCAGGCCAGGAGGAAGAGCATGGAGTCAGCTTCCAGTCATTGTCAGAGCATGGAGTAATCCGCCAGCCAGGTAGAGGAACCAAGTAATTGCTTAACCCCCTCTCCTGGCTTAATCTGAGGCCCAGCCAAGCCAACCAGCCAGAGTAACACCCTAGGGGACCCTGCAACTCTAAGCCCTGTCCAAACAGCCCCAGGACCTGACACCATCACTACCATTAGTAAGGGAGGGGTATGCCAAGTTCAGCAAGTTGAGACAGTGTCTCCTTGCTGCCATAGCACAAAACTCACAAATTAAGCAAGAGGAAGAGTCACACACTGTAACCACAGGTGTGCAACCAAAAGAGGACGAGGTTCAAACAGGGAGGCAGGTCAATTTTTTTTCCAACTACTGGTGCCATTAATTAGAGAAACAGGGCAAGTGGCAATGACATGTAGTGATGGTGTAAGGGGTTAGTGCAGGAACCTTTTGAGGTCCTCGGACCCCTAGCAGCTGTTCACCTGTGCTGAGAACTGATGTGAGCACTGGTTTTTTGTATGTTAAATTCTTGGAACCTGTAAACATTCATATTATGGCCTATTTCAAAACCAGCTCTGTGTGTGGGTCTGATACCACCCCTCACCACCCCTCACCAAGCTTACAGCCATAGACATGCTATGTGCAGAAGAAAGAAAGATAAATAAACAAGCCCTCTTTGGGGACAGAATTTTTAACCTTCCATTCACAAGCATTTGGGCTCAGATGACAGAACACAAAACTTACAATAAAAATTAACTAAGAATGTGTAAAGGCTCACGTGGGTGTAGAGAAAACCTCATACATTCTAGTTGCTATTTTTAAAATGTATACAATATTATACAATAGTTATACAAATCATTTTAGTTTTAGTGTGTGCATGTGGATAGAAAGATAGATAGATAGATAGATAGATAGATAGATAGATAGATAGATAGATAGATAGATAGATAGATAGATAGATAGATAGATGATAGATAGATAGATGATAGATAGATAGAAAAATGTTGTGATATGTACTTCTCAACACTGCTGGATATAAATGTCAGTGTAGAATATTGCCACTAAGGGAGTTAAAAATGATCAAGCAACCTCTATAAATTAATACTGTAGGGGCAATCAGTTAACGTAAAATTCCTGTACATTGAAAGGGATTACTATGTTTAAAAGTTATTTATTCTGCGTATTACAATATTGAAAAATCAATCCTTGAAAAGCAGCAATTTTTTATTAAACTGAAGAGGCCTACATTATATTTGGATTCATATTTAATTATTTTTATGATTTACAGTTTTTTCACTGGTTATGTAGGAATGTTGTGGTTTACTCAAGCCTGAAAAAGGCTGAGAAATTCTGTAACAGTCTGGACAAGCTCCTAATTAAACAATTACCGAAGACTCTTCCACATAGTTCTGAAACTCATGGGCTCTAGTCCAGTGAAGTATAAGGGGTAGGTTGGATTCATGTGCATTAAAAATTTAATAAGTAACCTGGGTGCTAAACAGAAGGATTGCTTGTCAGTAAAAGAAAGGCCTTATGTGCACAATCCTTACCTCCACACATACAAAGGGGCTCTCTAGAGTGCAACCATGTTTTTTGCTACAAATCACCAGTAATGGGCAGAATGATATTTTTGCTGTATTTTTATTACAGATCCCTCCAACCCAGACTAGCTAATATTTGGGGTTGATTATCATCTGATAGTAAACAATTACATTCATCATGCACAACAAAAAATGCTTCAAGAAAGCATTTCATTTTTTGAATCTTCTGTTGCACACAAGTGAAAACTCTTGATTATTACAATTTGGCAGGAAAAAGAAGCTTTGCACAACTCGAGAAAAAGTTCATACATGTCTCTCTAAACAGCTGAGAGAAAGGCACTCTTGTAGCATGTTGTCCTTTCATTTAAATTCAGTTCTGATATTGAGTTTAGAAGAAAGATGCTTTGACTGTAAAAGTTGTATGAGGTCATAAAACGACAGTTTAAATTAATAAGTATAATGCTAGAAAACCTTTTATGAATACATAAAGCATACAGGAGGCTACAATAGTGTATATGTAGACTTAAAGAACACTGTTCTGTTGCTATGGTAGGGAAAATGGTGCCAGTGAGATGTGACCTTGAGAATATACGCCTTCCTGACCAGATGGCTTGATATGACACCTGAAAATTAAAAGGGGGGAGGTGCTAAATCCTCTGAAAAGTAAAACAGCATTCTCTGCACAAGTGAAGAGAATGCACTTACCTCCAGTGGTCAATGACAGTGATGCCAGAGAGCTGCAATGGGTCCGGCAACTGCACCAGGTCCAGTGGCAGCCACGCAGCCCAGAAGCCATGCTGTACGTGTTGCCATCGGTGGGCCTGGCAGCAGTGATACAGATCAGGAAGAGCCCGGGGGCTGCACCAGGCCCAGCAGCAGCAGCCCTCCAGCCTGGAAGTCTGTGCTGGGCCTGATGGCGGCACAGCCCAGGGAGAGCCCAGAGCCATGCCAGGCCTGGCAGTGGCTGCTGGACAGCCCAGGGCTCCATGCTGCACCTTGTGGTGGCTACTAGAGAGCCTGGAGGCTGCACTGGGCTTGACAAGAGGATGAGAGGGAAGATGGGATTCCCCCCATGAGTCTCATGGTCCTCCATTTGTGCATACATAATACCAAACTAGGCCCAAGAACCAGCTGTCCCTTATTCCCAGATCAAAGGAGGAACCATCGTCTATCCATGGATCATTTTGTCCCACTTTCCATGATGGATGTTAACATGATCCTAGGATTGGTGAAAGCCACTACTTTAGATCTTGCCATCAACAAATCCTTTGTACCTATTATTAATCTGTCACTAACTCAGGGCACCTTCCCTCAGCTACTAAATAGGGTTGCTAGGTCCTTTTCTTCTGGAGTAGGGACAGGGCAGTGCCCCCATGTGGCAATGCTCTAGTATTTGGGGGGGAACTCTATGGTTTCCATAGAGTTTTGCCCAAAACACCAGTGTCACCATGCAGAGTTCCCAGCATGATGACGTCACTTCTGTGTGATATCATGCCGGGGACATCACACCCAGCCGTGGCTGTTGGGGGCAGGGCTTCCCCCACTAACCAGCTGGCTGGCAACAGGCTGGGGGCCGTGAAATCAGGGGATCTCCCCACTCCAACCTGGGGACTAGCAATCCTACCACTGAAAGAGGCATTATCCATCTTCTACTTAAAAATCATCCCTAAAGAAAAATGATGTGGCCAATTATTGCCCAATCTCTAACCTGTCCTTTCTTGGCAAAGTGATTGAGAGAGCAAAGCAGACCAACTCCAGGTTTTCTTGGATAACTTGTCTGCTCTAGATCCTTTTCAGTCTGGCTTCAGACTGGGGCTATGGGACAGGCAGCTCTGCTAGCTTTAGCTGACAACCTCGATCTGAATATAGACAGAGGCGATGTCTTTGTTGCTCTTACTGGAGTTATCTGCAGCCTTTGATACAGTAGATCATACCATCCTGTTGAGGCGCTTGGAGACAGAAGTAGATATCGGTGGATATGTGCTGAACTGGTTCAAATCATTCCTCATGGATCGGACTCAAAGGGTTGCTATGGTAGACCAGTTGTCATCAGTGTGGTATTCTACAGCGTACAATTCTATCCCTCATGCTTTTCAATGTAAAGCACTTAGGACCAATCATTTGTGGCTTTGGGGTTGGATGTCATCAATAAGTGAATGACATACCCTCATTCAAATCCACTGGTGATGTGCTAGAGGTCCTGAATCGCTGCTTGGCTACTGTGGTAAATCGGCTAAGAGCACACAAATTGAAACTTAACCCTAAAAAGAGAGAGGTAATGCTGGTTGGGAAGACAAAGATCCTGAAGTTTATTGTGCTGCCTACTTATGTTGGAGTTCAGCTGAGCCTTGCTAAGTTATGAACCTTTGGGGTTATAAGGAATCCAGTGTTATTACTAGAGAAGCAAGTTATTCATTGAATGTCCCATCCTGTCAATTGTATTGACTCATGGTGTTATAATCTGCCTTGAGTCCAAGGGAGAAAGGTTGACTATAAATAATGTATATATATGAAAAAACAGAATAAAAATAAATGGAGCATGGATTAATACATCAGCAAAATGAAGCTAGGAACAAACAAGTGGTGTGTCTCTGCAAATCTCAAGGAATTCCCAAGCTGCAAAAAACCCTGAAATCTTAAAAATAAATATAAGGTAAAGGTAAAGGTTCCCTTGCTCGAAAGCCAGTCGAATCCGACTCTAGGGTTGCGGTGCTCATCTCCGTTTCAAAGTCAAAGAGCCAGCGCTGTCCGAAGACGTTTCCGTGGTCATGTGGCCGGCATGACTAAACACCAAGGTGCACGGAACGCTGTTACCTTCCCACCGAAGTGGTCCCTATTTATCTACTTGCAATTTCTTGCTTTCGAACTGCTAGGTTGGCAGGAGCTGGAACTAGAGACAGGAGCTCACCCTGTCATGCGGCACCCGGGTCTCGAACTGCTGAACTACTGACCTTCCACAGCCTGCAGTTCAGTGTCTTAACCACTTGAGCCACCGCAGCTCCAAAATAAATATACTGACGGATTAAAAGTCCCAAAAATAATAGAAATAATGCCTGTAACTCTGAGAAAAGAATACCTACTGAGCTCTCAGTCACCAGTTAGAAGGTTGAAAGGCCACCACAACAATATTGTTGAGCCTTCCAAGCCTTGGGTTCTGTAAAGCAAAATGAGGGTAGGGAACATGGGCAGACATGGAGGCCAATACAGACCTGGGAAAGGTCCTGTCCCCTTCCCCTTTCATATCTTCTTATGGAGGAGGACTTATAGGGGACAGACACACAAGTGAACACCAGAGACACACTAGCCAGCCCGCTGGCAGCCACTGTGCAACTATGCCAGGCTTTTTCCCAGAGAGAGGCCACCAGGAGGATGGAAGGATAGAAAGCTGGAGCAGATAAAGGTAGGCTGGCTGATGGGAGGGAATAAGTAAAAGGGGAAAGGCTATGGGGGCTGCCAGGAAAGGGAAAGAAGAAACAATGGATGCAGAGCAAAATGAGATGAACGTCCTTTTGGTGCACCCACTTGTAATATATTTGTACAAAATTATTCACATTTTTTAAATTAAAATATTTTTGTCTTATATAAAAACCTTTTTAGTACACATTTTGAGAAACACCCTTGTCTAAAAACAAGCATTTCATTCGTTCCAAAACAGAAAATACTTCATAGACTTTCTCTACAACATTTCTTATTATTTCATGAGAAAAACTAAAAAGTCCTAAAAACCCCCAGAAGAAGTGTTTCCCTTCAGATGTGTCCATATATCTATATGTTGGTTAAGCAAACAAAAACAACATTCGCGAATGCCATTAAAATGGTTGCACAACGGGTTGTCAGCCATTGCCTAAACTTCTACAGTCAAGTCCAACTCCACAGCAACAGTCTTCAATTTTTTCAAACCAAGGTCCCACCTTAGCTCAGACATACAATGTGGCATGCACTTTTCCCCATATGTATGCTTGATGGTAGTACCATAGAAACAACTCATTTAGATCCATTTGCAACCCAGTTGTAGGTCCCAACCAGTGTTCCCTCTAAGCTGAGTGTGAGCTAGCTCACAGTTTTTTAGCCTCTGGCTGACACATTTTTGTCTTAGCTCAGGAAGGTTGGCTCCAGAGCAAACTAATTTATGCAGTAGTCAAATTGGTTGCTCACAGCTTTAATGTCAGTAGCTCACAAAGTAGAATTTTTGCTCACAAGACTCTACAGCTTAGAGGGCACAACCCACAAGCTGAAGATCAAGAGCCTACGATGAATATATCATATTTCACATCAATAAATTCAGCAGTTAAACATTAGCTGGATAACTAAAAAGATCAAATAAACTAGGAACAGGCATTTTTTTAAACATAGCCCTTATATTAAAAGGCATTCAGAGCTGCCAACAATGCATGCATAATTCCAGTCCAGAGTTTTGTTTTGGTTTTTTTGCCATTTCCAATTATCTGGTAATCAGTATTGCAGCGTATTTCAGAAACTAGCTACTGATGAATGTGATAGAACACATCTTAGTAAATAAAGCATATTACCAGCTGCAGTTTAATTGGAAAAGTGAATACCTTTCATAGAATTGTTGTTTCCATGGGGTTATTCCGAAACCAAATACGACTTTGCAAAACTAGGTAGAAGTACACTGCCTTCAGATCATGACTGCGTACAAGGACTGTTGCTTTCATTCAAGACATTCTAACCAGAAGTGATATAGGTAGCTCTAGTAATCACCAGAAGCTACCCTATGTCACTAAGTTTTTCCCCAGAAGTGATGCTGTGGTGTACACAACACCAGTGTGTTTTTGTATTTCCACACAGGGAGGGAGGCCTGGCAATGCTATAAGACCACTATGTGTGTCTGCTACTCTAGCAGCTTGACAGCTAGTTAAAAAGCGTGGCTCAACTAACCTATATACTTTAGCCGGCTCATCTATTGGGAGAATGGTATGTGTGCAGAATTCTTCTTCCTCAAGGAAAGAATTTCAAGTTCAAATTCTGCAGCTCTGGATACTTTCATACATATGCAAAAAGTTCCATTACAAACATGAGTTGTAACGATTTCCAAAGCACTGAACAAGATTTATGAAACATATCACACTTGTAACTAGGAGATTCTAATATTTATTAACACAACAGAAAAAAGGAACAAAAAATTCCAATTTTCAGATCGTCAGCAATAGGTTCTAGCAACTACTGTATTATTCTACAAATAAAGACATAAACTTCCAATTATTAATCATCAGAATGTAACAACACTTTCCAATTATTAATCAATATTCTTTATCAGCCTAGTGATCCATCTAGCAGTAGACTTCCAAGCAGGGTCTTGGGCAGAACTCATTCCCAGCTTTACCACCCTTCTTAATTAGACAACAGAGACTGAATCTGGTACCCTCTCCAATATTTCTTACAATTCAGTTCTTTGGATGAAACAATATCCTTGCTTTTTCATGTATAATATATACAGACTCTACTAATTAAACTATGCATAGACATATTTGTCATTCATGAACATTATCAAGGAGCACTTGGCAAAATTGATATTACAAGCAACAAAGCTTTGCCTGGCATGAAGCATCCATGTAATCCAGATTTTATGGCTTCAAATTAAAGTTCAGAATGTTGCACTGAAAAAGGATAGTGGTTGGAAGATTCATTAATTAAATAGCTGTTCAATTAGCCAATCATTTGCAAACGTCTGATGAGTCACATACTGAAACACTAGCTGATCAAACAGAAAATGTTTCAGCAGCATACATTACGTATAAATCACACAATCCCTTTACACATACATTACATGTAAACTTATTAAATTTAAAATAATGGTGATACGAAAAAAACATGCATCCATAAATGTGACGGCCATAATAATAACAGGAAAATGGGGTGGCTGTTCCCCCCAGGCCTCCCCCCTATTTTTTCCACCTGAAAAACTGGAAAATTTGGAGGAAGCCGCCACCACTACTCCATTATTGATAATTATGCGCCGCCGCACCATTGCCATCATCAGGTGCTGGGCAACCCTGGAAGGAGAGAGGACAGGATACTAGTATGTTGCCGGAGATTAAGATCTGTCCCATCTTGTTTTAAATGCTTGATGTTGTATTTTATTTGTTTTATGCTGTTTTACTCTGTTTTAATTCTGGCATTTGTGTCCTATTGTCAGCCACCCTGAGCCTTCGGGGAGGGTGGGATATAAATCTAAATAAATAAATAAAATAAAAAGCTCCTAATTAAGTATTTTCTCCTTTAGAATGAGTAAAGTGCTTCTTAAGGCAAAGTTTGCTATACTAAAAATGTATAGCATGAAAAAAGTCTCAAGACTTTGGGGGACTACTGAAAAAATCCCCTTATGAAGTAATTTTTCATTTTGATTGAAAAAAACCTTGTCTTATAAAGCATTTCACACATTCCAGACGTACAGCATGAAAAAAATCTCAGGTCCTTCTCAATTTTTCAATAATGAAATTGGGAAATTTGAGGGAATACTGAAGAAAAAACTCCTATACTGTAAACATACACAATATTTTCAAGATTTTTAAATTTAAAAGTAAATAATTTTGTCAACAGTTAATGTGCTTTAATGTGTTTAATGATAATACATCATTAGAGAGTTCCACATTTTCAATGTTATGGAGTTCAGTTTAATATCCAAACATGCTACTGGTTCTATCCACTGTGACTTTATAAATGAGTTTGTCTAAACAATACATTCTTGTTTACTACAGAATTGGTTTTGTTATTTCAACTTTTATTTTCCCCAGCCGCTTAGACGGCAAATATCAAAGACATGTGCTATGGTAGCATGAGGTACAGCATTCTGCAACTCTTTTTCAAGTACTGTTTTTCCAATAGAAAATGAAGGTATTTATGCTTTTAAATTCCATACATATGCCAAAAAGTACAATTTTATGTGCCAAGTTATAAATGAGAGCCAGCATGGCGTAGTGGTTAAGAGCAGCAGACTCTAATCTGGAGAACTGGGTTTGATTCCCCACTCCTCCTCCCCATGAAGTCTGCAGGGTGACCTTGGGCCAGTCACAGTTCTCTCAGAACTCTGTCAGCCTCACCTACCTCACAAGGTGCCTGATATGGGAAGAGGAAGGAAAGGAGATTGTAAGCTGCTTTGAGACTCCTTAAATTAGAAAAAAGCAGGGCATAAAATCCAAGTCTTCTTCTTCTTATAAATGATACATTTTATATTGTTCAATCAGTGGTAATTTAGGTTCAGTAAGAAAGTAGGTATTGCATGTATTGCAACTTTTCCCAAAATTTCCATTCCCCCACCAAAAAAAACCTGGAGGAAAGTATATTTCCCCCCCCCATAGCTTCAATATTTCTATAAACTTTACATCTCTACACACATTAGACTTTTGTAGCTAGTAATTATGAAACAACAACATTGTCAGGCTAATGTTAATTGCCCCAGCTCACAAGGGCAATTCTAATGTTGTTGTTTTTAGCAATTCAGTCATGTCCAACTCTTGGCGATTCTATGGGTCAGCTCTCTCCACATTTTCTGATCTTGTACTGTTTCTCTGAGTCGTTCCATGCTCAGGATGTTGTGACTTTCATGGTGTCTAGACACCATGTTCTTCGGAGGCCCAGTTTCCTTTTGCCACTTACCAATCCAAGCATAATTGCTTTTTCTAGTGAGTTCTTCCGCATGACATGGCCAAAATAAGTCACTCCAAATGGGTATTCTATGGCACAACACTGTATGATGCACCAGAAATTTACCTACATTGATTCTATCATGGAATGCTGGGTCAGACCAGTGGTCTATCTAGGTCAGAATCCTAGTTCCCACAATGGCTAACTAGTTGCCCTGGAAGGTCAACAAACAAAGCATAGAGGCTTGAGGCTTTTTTTCCCTAGATGTTGCCTCCTAGCACTGGTATTCAGAAGTTTACTGCCCAAGGATGTGGCAGCTCTCTAGGGCTGGCAGTCACTAATGAACCTATTCTCCACAACCTGTCTAATCCTCTTTTAAAGCCATCTATGCTCATGGTCATCATTACATGCGCTGGCAGTGAATTCCATGATTTAATTACTCATTAAGAAAAGTAGTATTTCTTTTTGCCTGTCCTGTATCTGTTGCCCTTCAACTTTATTAGACAGTAGAGGAGAGTGAGAAGTTCTAGTAGGGGAGAATGAGAAAAAAGATCTATCCATGCACTTTCTTCATACTATGCATTCATTTTAATTGTAGGAACTCTACTCCCTTTTTATTTCTACGAAAAGATTGTAAAAAAGACTATAACATCACAACAACAAAAATATAACACTATATATCTCAGAAAAAAAAAATCTGCCTCCATCTCCCAGGGCCGGACTGAGGTGTCTGGGAGCCCTAGGCAGGCCAGCTTGTGGCACCCACCCCCCCCCAGTGATGCCAACCTCCCAGTGGGGCCTGGAGATGGGGGGGCAGCGCCACCAAGCCAAGGAAGGGGCAGGGGTTTAAACCCCTGTCTCTTCCTCTGAGTGCAGCTTGCCTGCATGCCCCACCAGGGAAGGGGCAGGGGTTTAAACCCCCGCCTCTTCCCTTTGAGCGCCAGCTTGCAAGCTAGGGAAGGGGCGGAGGTTTAAACCCCCACCTTCCCTTTGAGCGCCGGCTTGCAAGCCAGGGAAGGGGTGGGGGTTTAAACCCTGCGCCTTCCCTTTGAGCACTGGCTTGCAAGTCAGGGAAGGGGCAGGGGTTTAAAACACCGTCTCTTCCCTTTGAGTGCCGGCTTGCAAGCCAGGGAAGGGGCAGGGTTTAACCCCCTGACTCTTCCCTTTGAGCGCTGGCTTGCAAGCCAGGAAAGGGGCGGAGTTTAAACCCCCACCTCTTCTCTTTGAGTGCTGGCTTGCCTGCGAGTGCACCAGCAACCCAGGGAAGGGGCGGGGTTTTTTGGCAGGGCTTTTGGCTTGGGCGGGAGGCTTTTGGCACCCCTAAGGGCTGGCGTACTCTAGGCGAATGACTAGTGAGCAAGCCAGCCCTGTCATCTGCACATATACATATATAAATTAAACCAATGGCAGAAACAGCACCCTTTAAATAAATGTATAAAACTATCCTGTGCAATTTTCTTGACTGTAAGGGTGCCTTATAAAGTTTATTCAAGAAAGTGGATTCTACAAGCAGACATTGAAACAGAGTTAGGCAAACAACCGTATTCAAAATGAAACATTCTATTTTGTCCACACTTAAAATGCTGCAGATCCTTTTCCACATTTTAACTTGTTCCAGATGAAGGAAAAGTTATTTTGGATTCCACAGACACACACAGCACTACCAATGATATGAAAAATGACTACAAGAACTGGCTCACCACTGAGATAACTTTTATACTGACTAAATTACACAATACAGAAATGTTCACTCAACTTTTTTGTTTTTTCTGGATTTCTATTCACTGAACTCATTTCAACACAAGAAAATAAGAGAGGCAGGACTGTAATTCTTGAACACTTGCCAGCTTACAGTATTAAAAAAAGAATCTGCGCCACAGATTGGCAGCCTTCCACATTTACAGTAAGCCATCTAGTGTTTCTCGCAGACAAAGGACAAAAGATCCAGTGCGGGGAGGGGGGGCTGCTACAGAAAACCTAGAACACTGCACTCATAACCTTCAAAGTGGTCTATAGGGATTTTTAAGAACTCCTCACAGTTGAAAACACACTATGTTTTTAAAATCTTCTTACGCATGTCCTATGGAGTTCACAACAAAAAAGGTGGGTAATACTAGCATACTGAATGTGATACCTGCCTAAAGTATATAATAAAACTAAAGATATGCTAAGTGATGATTTCCAGTGTCCAAGGCATGGACAATGTGCATCCCCACTTATGGGCAACAACTGCAAAGTTTATTAACATCTATGTGTCAATACCCTTAAATGAGTAAAGTTTACGTAGTGCTCATTCTCTAGATGGAGACATATCATCCTATATGACCTTATATAGAACCCTTCTCCTAATCTCAGACAGATGGGGGCTGCTTTGCAGATAAACAACAGTAAGGCAAAATTCTATAGTTTATGGGTTGAGTCTCAGCACAGAGAAGAGATCTGAAGCTGGCTCATATGAATGATTTTATATCTTCAATTGAGGCAAGGAAATGTTCTGCCACTGTGTCACCTGGGAGACTAATTGCAACTCAGGAACACAAAGACAATTTATAGAATCCTGAAGATGATACTACATTTCCATCTGTGTAGCAAGCAAATACTGGAGGGGGGTGGGGGACTAATTTCACTGACTTTCTGGGCAATATATTTCAGTACCACTATAGCCACAGGTACATGGCTCAGACGTATTCTGTTGTAGCTGCAGCAAGAAGACAACACATTCATGAACAATAATGTGCGTATGAAGGGTGAGAATGAACAAAACCTTTGAAAAAGAGGCCGTGCACCCAGCACTGTAGAGCAAGGAAGTGAGGCATTTAGAAATTATTTTTAGGCCATACAGCAAGGGTGAAAGGCATGTAATGGTTTTGAAGCTTGCAAGTTCTAAAGCAAATTTGTTCAATGTCAAGTGTTCAGGGTTCTCTTGTTGCCAGCTGATCTGCTCCAATTATTTCAGCAGTTAATTCATTCCAAAAGAATAGTGGTAGATAGTTACTGCAGAAATAAATAGTACACACAATTCTCGGACATTTATACCAAAGACAGACATTTCTAATGGGAAAAAGAGAAAGAACTGATAAACCTTTGCAAAAAATATTGCACTGACAGATTACTACACCTCTAAGCACGGCCAAAGACTCACCTCCACCGTCGTTTGCAGTACGGGAGATGAGGGAAGCTGGAAGGAAGCATGTCTGGCCACACCTGGTGCCCTCTGGCTAGGTGAGGTGGGGGCTGGCCAGTTCTCCCACAACCTGCCACATCAGGCTGTGTGTCATGCATGGGCATGGGCTGTAAAGCCCAAGGGGCTATTTAAGCAAGCCCCACACAGGTCTTCATCCTCTGCTCCTCAGATCGCTGACTTACCCCCCTCCCCCTCCCCTCTTTCTCTCTCCCTCTTATTTTGATTTCGGTATGTTGTATATTTTATCTTGTTCTGTTATTTGCTGTCACAGCTTACCAGTTTGGACACTGAGACAGATCCTTGGGGGGAGAGAGGCCATGCCTGTGTGCCTGCCTCCCCCATTTTGGGGGCTCTCATAAGGGGCCCTGGGGGTGTGGAGCCACTCAGCAGCATGCCCAGGCAGGGGCTGCTGGGTGGCTTCCACCACCAGGTGACAAGGGGACCAGGAAGAGGCCAGTGCCCACATGTGTTCTGGGATCTTGCCACTCCTCGATTTATCCTCCAGCAGGTGGGCTGGGTAGGGGTTCGTTGAGCAGCAGGCAGGTCACCCAATGCTGGTATCCATCCCTATGTTGTGCCATTGCTCCTTGGTCTATATTCAATAAATAAGCTATGGCCATGTTTTTTACAAAAAAAAAATGGCTGCATGTGTGTTTATTCCTTCCAAACACCTCACCCCATCCCTCCTTGAACCCACAGAATGTTCTGCCACTTTTCCAGAAAATATTTGCTGTCCAACTGATCCCTCTCTTCTTTTACTAACAGAGATGATTATTCCAAGTTAACACTAATCTACACAACAACAAGTTGACAGTATGCCTGAGATGCAAAGCAGTATTGACCCTCTCCTGCTGAAGTAGTCCTTGATCAACATACCACAGCTTGTGTGCCCTTGGTGTGTGTGTGTAAAGTGTCATCAGGCCACAGCTGACTTATTTCAACCCCAGAGGGTTTTCAACACAAGAGACTAACAGACGTGGTTTTCCATTGCTTTCCTCTGCATGGCAATTCTGTAATTCCTTGGTGGTCTCCCATCCAAATACTAACCAGGACCAACCCTGCTTAACTTCTGTGATCTGACACGATCAGGCTGATCCTCACATTGCATCCAATAGGCAATTGCAGCAGAATAATAATAGAAATGTGAAGGCCTGGGAAGAATGGAAAAATGTTTTGGGGCTGGGGTTATCCTCAGGAACTTTTTGAGTTTTTAACAATAGAAAATCTCTCTCCCCCACTTTCCAGCCTTTACTTTCTGCTCTCCCATAGCTTGATGCTGCTTTTCCTAAACCTTGGCTTGGATTGGCTCAGGATCCAGCTCCTCTACTGCTAGGTAACCTCAAAATGCCAACTGCGATCTCTGAAGATCTCAGTCAGTCCCCACCAATGCTCCCTCTAAGCTGTGGAGTCTTGTGAGCAAAAATTCTACTTTGTGAGCTACTGGCATTAAAGTTGTGAGCGAGCGATTTGGCTGCTGCATAACTTAGTTTGCTGTGGAGCCATCTTCCTGAGCTAAGACAAAAATGTGTGAGCCAGAGGCTAAAAAACTGTGAGGTAGTTCACATTAGCTTAGAGGGAACACTAGTCCCCATCCCATTTAAAAAAATGTTTTGAGACTTCTGCAGATGTTCAGAAGAATTCCTTGTACATAGCTCGTTGTATGGATTTTTTTTATCTGCATGCTGGGGCCATTGTTCCAAATTGCCATGGAAATATGTTTTCAAGAATATGTTTATTGTTTAAATTTGACCAGTTTTGTCCACAGTTTGCTAAATGTGTGTCATAATGCACTACTGGAGAGTTTAACATTATAAAGCTTAACTTTATATATAAACTAGGAATCAGGCCCGTTGTAGATGCAAGACAATGGGCGCAGGAAGGAAGGAAGGAAGGAAGGAAGGAAAAGAGGATGAAAGAGGGAAGGGAAGAAATCAAAGAGATGGGGTGGGGGGAGGGAGGGAGGAAAAGAACGGCGAGAGACAGAGAGTAAGGAAGGAAGCGAAAGAGGGAGGGAGGGGAAGGATGCAAAGAGATGGGAAGGAAGGGAGGAAAAGAATGCAAAGAGATAGGGAGGAAGGAAAGAAGAGATGGAGGGAGGGCTAGAAGGCAAAGGAAGGAAGGGAAAGAGGGAGGGAAAGGAGAGAGAGAAGACCCGGAGATGCTTGGAAGAGAAAGAGGGAGGCAGGGCAAGGGAAGGGAAGGGGGTATGGAGGCCTCTCCCTGCGCATCTGGCTCGGCAGGGGAGCGGGAAAATGTGGCACAGAGGCCTCCGGAGGCCTTTCTCGTGTGTCTGCTTCAGGGGGCGGGCTGAAAAAGGCGGGTGGGGAGTGCAGAGGCCGTTCTCCACACGTCTGCCTGGGCGGGGGAGCAGGGAAGTGTGGCACGGAGGCCTCCAGAGGCCTTTCCCTGCGCGCATGGCTCAGTGGGCGACCAGAGGCTTCTCCCTGTCTGTTCTTACAGCCCAGCCGGCTCCTGTCACATCCGCGGATGACTGACCACGGAGTCCATCCTCTTCAGCGGCCGCCTGTAGACTGAGGGCAAGAGTGTGGCTGCTGGCTGTGTGGATGGGACTCAGGCCAGCAGCCACCCAACACAGCCAGGGGACTGGCAGAGGTTTGGAGTGGCAGTTCTTGCAGCCAACTGATTTTGGCATGAATCGAATCTTGCCACCCCAGATCAGCTTTATAATATAGGAGAGATATGCGACTTGTCCTATTGTGACTGAATGAAACAGTGTGCACCCAAATATTACACTCTCTTTTATTTATACAGCATTTGTATTTTCTGTTCTTATTTTTTCCTACCCCTTAAATGGCAAAAACAAAGGGTTCAAGTCAGTGTTCCTTCTAAGCTGAATTAGTGTGAGGTAGCTCATAGTTTTTTAGCCTCTGGCTCACACATTTTTGTCTTAGCTCAGGAAGGATGGTTCCAGAGCAAACTAATTTATACAAGAGCAAAATCACTCATAGGAGCAATTTATGCAGGAGCAAAATCGCCAGTAGCTCTCAAAGTAGAATTTTTGCTCACAAGACACCACAGCTTAGAGGGAGCATTGGACCAAGTATCAGCTAAACTCTTCTCAAGAGTCATTTCTAGGGCCATCCCAAGTCCTGTCCAGCAACTATATGCTGTCAGTTCCTGGATAAACTTACATTGGCTGGTTTTGATCAGGACCACAGGGACAAGGGACCAGAGGTAGAGGGGAGACCTTGTCCCTATTGATATTGTCACTCTCAAAGAATCACAACAGGAATTAAGTGCAATAAAGTGCCATTTCAATGTGAGTTGTGACTCAAGGGCTGGTCTTGTGACTCCATGGGTCTCCCTACACCCAACACAATTTATTAGCTGATGCTTATGTGACAAAAACCTTATGTTCTATTTAGTTCAAGAACATCCCTTATAATACTGACCTGCCTGGTAAACTTCAAGCCCTTAAACAACAGGGATTGACTATCTTCTGTCCCACTGGAGGAATTCAAGTACTGAGAAAGCCTTCTTCTCAACACTAGAAGAAAAGGAGTGCAAATACACAACACCTTTTTGGGAGATATTTTTGCTTTTTGTGTGTGCATGTGTCCATGCCTAGAAATCATGGAGACCTCTGGCTACTCTTATTGGGGCTCAGAGGACATTCAGAGAAGTGGCTTGATAGCCTGCCTCTGGCCTCCCAGCCCTGGTATTCTCTGGAGGTCTCCCACCCAAATATTTGCCAGGGTCAGCCCTGCTTAGCTTCTGAGAGCTGATGAGACTGGGCTTGCCTGAGCTATCCAGGTCAGGGCTACTACATTTTAGGTTCAGCTCAGTTTAACATCAAGACTCTATCTTCATCCATAGGTCTGTTCTTCACTATTCCTGTCTCCTCTACTCTCTCAGAACTCCTTGATTCCAAAGAACTAACAGCAGATTACAGCATCCTCACCTCAATAAATCAAAACAAAGTCACTCACTGGGCTATATCACTCCAGGAAAGAAGAACAGATAAAAATTACAATCTTTGAACAACCTTCCAGAGAATACTATTTTAACCACTATGAATGTGAAATCTCTGAACACCAAACATCCCACACAAAGATGGATTACAAGCCATAAGAAACATGATTACTGACAACACCACCGCTGACTTTGCCACCAAACTGTGTCGTTTTGTTCTCACCCATAACAATTTCAAATTTGGTGACTTTTTCCTTTAAATTAATGGTATAGCCATGGGCATCCACATGGCACCATAGTGTGCTAACATCTTCATGGTCGACTTGGGGCAATGCTTCCTAAACTCCTACCCATTCACACCTCTCTTATAACTGTACTACACTGATGACATCTTTATTGTCTGGACACAAGGTGAAGAAGCCCTGGACAGATTCCAACAGACATTCAATGACTTTCACCCCACCATCAACCTGAAAATGAACCAATTTATGTAAGAAATACATTTTCTGGACACTACCGTAAAAATATACAATGGACACACATACACCTCCTTATACAGGAAACCTACAGACCGACAAACATAACTGCATAACTAGCTACATTCCTAAACATACCAAACAATCCATTGTATACAGCCAAGCTCTATGCTCCAGCTGCATCCACTCCAATCCTACAGACAGGGATTCTCACCTGAAGGATCTACAACAAACCTTTTTTGGAAGTAAGCTATCCACCTGATAAAGTCAAGAAACAAATTACCAAAGCCAGAATGATACCCAGAGAAAATCTGTTGCAAGACAGGCACAAACGAGACGAACAATAGAACACCACTAGTGATCACGTACAGCACTCAACTCAAAATAGTTCAACGCATCATCAGGGACTTATAACCTCCACTGGATAATGACAGTTCTCTTTCACAAGTAGTGGGAAGGACAAACCTTTTCTTGCCCACAGACAGCTCCCCAATCTTAAACAACTCCTTATCCACAATATCTAATTTGAACATGTACACCAGCACCAGAGCTTGCAATAAATCCAGGTGCCAACTTTACTGCCACATACACTCAGCCAACACAATAACTGGACCTAACAACATCAACTACACCATCTCAGGCTCATTCACTTGCTCATCTTCTAACATTGCATATGCCATTAAATGCCAACAATGCCTTTCAATTCTCTACATGGGGCAAACAGATCAAACCCTACACCGCAGGATAAATGGATAAAAATCTGACATCAACAATCACAAAACTGAGAAACCTGTAGGAGAACACTTCAACTTTCCAGGCCATTCAATGGGGGATATCAACGTGGCTATTTTATTGCAAAGGATCTTCAGAAACAGACTAGAACAGGACATTGCTGAGTTACAAGTTATTATAAAACATGCAATGGGAATCCCCAGGGCTTAACAGAGATATCGGTTGCCTATCTCACTACACATGCGAACATCATTCAGTTCTCACACCTATTTGTAAACTCCTTTATTATGCTGTATGCTAATTTGCTGCTATTCATAGGTCTTACCAATTGCATTCATCCAGTCTTAGCTATATTTACTGCTTATGCATCTTGATTCTAATTGCCCCTTCCTGGCAACACCTTCCTCACCTTTTACCTATATGTAATGGTTCAATGACTTCTGTTTCAATGTATCTGAAGAAGTTTGCATGCATATGAATGTTTATACCCAGAATGTATTGTATGTATATACATATCCCAATAAAGGCTTGTCAAAGTATAACCAGAATAAAACTTTGTTGGTCTTAAAGTTGCCACTGGACTCAAACTCTGTTCTGTTGCTTCAGACAAACACAGTTACCCACCTGAAGGTAAAAATTGTCTTTTATTATTCAAACTAGCATAATAAATTCCCATATTTAAAGCTTAAAATACTCTCTTAAAACTTCAAGATACAAGGGAGAAGAACAAGCAAATAAAAATGTAATCTGAACCCTAAATATCAAATGTGCGCATTTTTACTTTCTAATGTGGTCATCAGTACCGAATTAGTTTGTCCAGTATACCATTCTAATCATGGGACTTTCCAAAGATGCCAGCCAGTGGCAGAGCTGAAGATTCACAGCAAAGGAAAGCGAGAATAGCAACACATACATGTTATGTGCGGACTCTGACTGGGTGATGCTCCTATGCAATACTGACCCCACAACCAAACTCCCTTGAAGAGATGAATGGGAGAAAAGAGAGCAAAGTCAGTTTTTTTAGGACTGTGTCCCACAGCCTTATTTGGGGAAACATAAGTAATTCCTATTAGTCACAAACTACTTGGAGCACACCAGAAAGATGCTGTGAAAAACTGGAGCTACAACGAAACTCAAACTTGTGAGCCTAGATTCTGCCAAGATTTGGCACAGCAGTTACTCCTATCCCCAGCTAGTCATATGTCAACCAACCATCATGTAGCACCATAAAGGGTATAATTTATCATTCTATTTCACTGTATTATTATTGTATACATTCCACTTTTTGTTGCATGTTTTTGTTATCAGCCATGAGTCTCAGTAAGAAAAGTGTACAAATGTATTAATCTCTGTGACTCAATGACCAGAGACCCCATGTTTCACTGCTGTTCAAGTTATATTGCATTTACTTTTGTATTTCATCTTGCAACATTTCACTGTGTCAATTTCCTAACTAGGCACTAATTTTTACGCTTCTTTGATCTTAAGAGCCAAAAAGAATGCTAGACACTATATATCTGGTTCCTTCACTGGAAAGATTAGCTGCTTTCCAGCTTATCACTATTCCCTGACTTTTCACTCTACCAATACAGGAAACACTATGAAGAAAGTTTCAAAATGAACGAGACGCATAGAAGTGGGGTGAAAAAAGCCATATGAATAAAGGCATGAAGGAAAATGAGTGACCTATAAGGAGCTGGAGGAGTTAATAACATCAGTTCCAAAACAATCAGGTGAGCAATGTAGTCAAGATCAGAAAGGAGATAAAAGCCATAAATTGTGAAGAGTCATTACTAAGGCGAATGACATATGATGGGCTGAATCAGAGGCAAGCACCAGGAATCAAGCAGTAACTAGGACAAAGGTAACTACAAGATTTAAATCAAGGTCACATGATTCAGTTGAAGATCTAAAGCTCTGGCTTTGTTGTAAGCCAACACACAAAGCATCTGACAGGCATACTCTGTAAGGCCATGGACAAAACAGCTGCACATACGAACAGCACAACAAGGAACACAGGCCTACTTACTGCAGTTTCTTTTTCCAAGTTCAACACTATTAACTTAGCATTCCGTATTCCAAGCATTTAAATTAGCTTCATTGCATCAACTCTGTATTTCACTTATCACACTGTAAGTGTACCAGCAATAATTTTAGTGTTTAGATTTTAGTTCTATGCTGTGCTGATGTAATTACTAGGATTATCTTCAGATTTCATGGTAGGACAATTGTCTTAAAAGTATGCATTGGTAAATGTATTTGCTGTAAAACTAAGATTGAGCAACATCTAGTGAACCATTCTGAATACTTCCAAGGGACCATAGAACTAGATTGCCAGATCTTGCAACTCTTGCCCCACAGTAATAGCTCTTTCTACTCATATCACACCAAAACAAATAGTCAAAAATATTTTTTTAAAAAATATGGCATTTTAACATCAGAAAATATCTCATAAATAATTTACAGTAATCTGGTGCAACCAGTGTGTCAAGTCTCAAGATGCATATATTGCACAGAATTATGAAATGTATCATTCTGATTGCAGATGGATGGCATTATATTTTTAAATGTAAACAGCTGCTACATGTAATAATCTAGCACCTATTACAAGAAAGGACAATTTATCCTAGAAAGGATTTAAATCATTATTTAAATTATCAGTGCAGTTGTAAATGGGGTTACGCCCTACTATCCCATTGACTTAAATGTACTCAGAAGGGTGTAACTCTGATTAGCATTGCACTGGAAATCTTTTTTCTACTGATTTAAATCACCAAAGAAAACCGTGAGATTTATAATTTGCCAAGGACAAAAGGAGAAACTTAGGTAATTAATTTGCATTATTAGACTTCTATTTTGAAATATATGTTATTTACTAAACAAGCATTCAGGCTTACCAATTGCTAAAATAAAACATACCATTATAATTTCTGCAGAGTGTTTAGCCTCTCACCCCCACCACCCTGATTCAGATCATAGTCCATGTTCACCTTAAAATAGCTGGTGCAACCACAGTATCAGAAGACACAAGACTTCTTATTTTGATTTATCTATTACACTGTACATTATCCTTCTTGCAATACAACAATGTATAGTCTGCATAGCTCCTAGCAGTGGTGCCTTTATATACCCCCTGGATCTGCTGAGGACTGGTAGCCAGTAGAGCTGCATATACCATCTCAACAACATGGCTCATCATTGGGGACTTGCTGGAGTTGAGATGTCAAGGAGATTTTGCTGGGGATGGTCCTGTCATCATGAACAGAGTTAACTAAAACCAGTTTGGTTTGGCTTAATATTTGATGTATATGATCCCTTATATCCCAACGATGATGCTTCAAGAACGACCAGCAAAAAACCCCAAAAAAACTATTTGCAGTGGCTATAAGAAAAACTACTACGGCTGCCAGGTCCCCCGGGGTGGGGGTTGCCCGCTCAAAGTGATGTCATTGTGCTGGGCAAGTTGCCAGGGTGATGCTCTAGCATTCAACTTGAAAACTCTATGGTATCATAGATTTCAAGCTGAATGCTACAGCGCCCACTGGTGGCATGTCTAGCATGATGACATCACTTGTGGGTGATATCATCGAGGCACGTGTGTGAATGTCCCAGACCGGGACCAACTTCCTCCCTCCAAAAAAGGTAAGAGATCTGGCAACCCTAAAAATTGCAGTTGTTCTACAGCCAGCACTTATAGTCAAAACTGATTTCTGAACAAGAGCACTGAGAGGAAAACAGTTATAAATGCAGCACAATCCATATCATGCCTTTTATTAAGACTGCCCTAAATCATACAATACAGTTTGCAAGCTTTCAAGTTCATCAGAACTCTTCATCAGGCTGTATGTTACAAAATAAACATTGAGGGAAGGGGGGGGTCATGCCATGGGTTTTTTTTGTCTGGTATTTTTTTCTGTATTTTTCGTGTGTGCATGTGTGCGAGTGTGTGCGCACTTTGAAGTCATGGCAACCTCTGGTGACTGTGTGTGCACCTGGAAATCATGGCAATTTCTGGTGACTGACCCCCTACTGGGGGCCTGGAGGATATTCAGAGAGGTGGCTGAATAAAGCCTGCCTCTGTCCTCCCGCTGGTATTTCAAGCAGGGTATCCCATCCAAGTACTTGCCAGAGCCGACCCTGCTTAGCGATCTGACGAGATCAGGCTTGCCTGGGCTATCCAGGTCAGGGCACAGGCCATAATTTTGAGGCCTGTTCTTGCCATCATTCCTGCACTTAATGCTGTTGGGCAAGCAGTTATAAAAGGGTGCTGCTGATGTCAGGTTATCAAGTATCAAGTAATATCTATCTGCTTATAAGATGCGAATATCAGAGCCACCCAAAACAGCCAGACTTACAATTTGCTATCTTAAAAAATCATATTGTGCTGCCCCTAGGGCAAGTGATTTTTTAATATTAGAAATCCTCATAAATAGATTGTTTGAGTCAGGAGTCAAGACATGGCTTTGTAAAATAAACTGCCATTTTAAAAAGTTTTATTCAGGGATTGAACATGCTAACAGCAGCTATCAGTTTTGGACCCCTCATCTGATGAACGCCAGTCAGCAGATGCTAGAGAAGCAAATATGCTCATAACAGCTCAATATTAATTATGAATGGTGTCAGAATTTCAGGGCATAGAAACTCAACTTCCAATATAACCAAGTACTGTAAGCTAGAAATTTTACATAATGAGCTATTTTACTCCACCTTTCTAAAGTGGCTGAAAAAATACCCTTCCCCAATAAAGTTTTCACACAGACCTGGACATGCCCCAGTTCTGCTTTGAAATGTAAACGTTGCAGCACAGTCTACCCCTATAAATTAATAAAATCATCAAGCATACATTTTCTGGCAACAGTACATAGTCACCAAGTGAAGAAGATTTCTTTTGGTTTTTCAAATGTGTTGCATCCTTCCTTTCCATCTAGGGCTGTTAACCTCCAGGTGGTGATTGGAGATCTCCTGGGATTACAACTGATCTCCAGGTGACAGAGGACAGTTCACCTGGAGAACATGGATACTCTGAAAGGTGGACTCTGAATTCCCTCCCCTTCTTAGGCTCCACCCCTCAAATCTCCAGGTATTTCCCAATCCGGAGCTGGCAACCCTGCTTCCAACACAATCTCATGATTCCTGCTTTCTGAGAAAGTATATTTTGTCTATATTATCAGTTATTATTTTACATGCTTACACCTAGACTTTCAACCCACAAAACCTTCAATATTAACTTGTTTAAATTATATAGTAACCACCAGCTCATAAAATCGACAGAGACAAAAACTGATAAAAGCAGCAGCGGTAAAAGTAAAACCAAGCAGTCGTCTCCAAGTCAATAGAATCAAAATGTATGAAGAAGCCTTCTATAAATTCCAAAAGATATTAGTCCAATTAGCTTTCTTAGGAAGGAAATCCCACAAGCATGATGCAGAAAAGGGCTTGACCCCTGCAGCTGCCATATGAATACTGATGGAGGAAGGCTAGAATGTATGCCCTCTCCTAACAGTTGCAAAGTGAGGGAAGGGGCTCATGTAAGTGAAAGTACTATCGCAGACAGACTAGAACAGAAGCATGTGGGGCTTTAGAGAATAAAATGCACACCCTGAATTCAACCTGGAAGCTAACTGGAGACCATAGAAGCCTCTGCAGTAACGATGTGGCTCACCCTAGCCAGGCAATTGCAGGCAACTGTCCAACTTCCTGGAGAGCCACCCAGCCAACAAAGATTGCCTTGCAGAAATCAAGCTGAAAAGCCAACAAGATGTGTGATGACAGTAGCAGCCTGCATCTTCAAAAGCTGACATCCAGCTCCACAAACACAACCTACACATCCAGAAGCAAGGGCAGAGTCAACAGCATTTGATTCTTACAACAGCATTCTGATTTTTCAAGAGGAACACAACTCCACAGAACACATAAATGCTCAGTCCTAATTCTCCCAGACATCAACATCCAGTTTACACAAATTCAGTTTGTTCACCTGTAAGCCACACTTGCCTGCAGATCTCTTCTCAGGTATTAAAAAACACAGGTTACTATATGGGTCCATTATAAAACCCAAAAAATAGAAGTAACATATTAGGGACAACTAGAGCATCATAAAGTAGTGAGCAAGCTCTGAGGTTCTCTAGAACTCAGGCTGGAAGTTCAGTACAAAACAATGAGGGATGAAGACAAAAACAAAAAGAACCATTGTGGGGTACATGTCTCTCAACCATTTTAATTTCTATTGATTTTACATAGCGATTGTCTATAATCATCAGTTCTCTTAAGAACTACCACATTTTTATTTGTTTTGTGGTCTATAAGTGACCTCTGTGTTCCAATTAAGACTGGAAAATGATCTACATTCCCACTGGCTTTTATATTTTCAGAGGGAGAGCAGCCATTTCTTTCTTCTCTGTTCCAGCAGCACTTGGAGAAACTTTAAATATGTTTCCAACAGCACCATCAAATCTAATTAAGTCTGCAACACTTCCTGTACTCCATTTTAAGAAGGTCACAAATTGCAGGCTTCAGAATTTTTCTTCACACCCCAGAACATTAGTCTTTCTTTCCTACTCCACTTTTAAAAAATTTAACATGCATTCAGATTTTGTGAAAGGGAGTTTACAAGTTTGCTGACCACTGCATGACATTTTAGGTGGTCCCAATAAAAGTATCTTAAAGGCCTGCTTTCAGCTCTGTTCAGTGACACCAACATCACTTTTCCTATAGCAGGGGGGGGGGGACGGGGACGCGTGAGCGAGCACTGGCTGTCATCAGCATATTGATGACCAGAGTTTCCTAAAGATATCAGACATAAGACACAAGACAGAAAATGACAATTACAGGATAATTCCCAAACAGGAATCTCCCAAAAACATCTTCGGAGAAATAAAGCTGAAAATGGATTTTGAGACATTAGCATATCAATTTACTAATTTCTTAAATATAAGCTGTTGACCATCAGAGAGTATAAACTGTATGTGTCCAAAAGGTTCCCCCTTACAGTTTCAGGAACAAATTACTGCTACTTGTTCTAGGCATGAAATAATTATATACAGAAACAAGTATTTATTTATTATTTATTAGAGCATTTTTATTCCATCTTCCTCAAAGGGAAATCACGGCAGCATACTTGATCCTTCCCCTGCCCCCTTTATCTCCACAACACTCCAGTCAGGATGGTAAGGCAAAGAAGCAGGGATTAGACCATGGTCTCAGGGGAGCAGGAATTTGAATCCAGGTGTCTATAATCTACATATGCCCTCCCCCCCTCTCAAGTCTGCTATCAGACACGGTTGTAGCTAACTGGCTAAGAATATTCTGCCATTCTTGACTAGTGAATAAAAATAGTATAGGTATTCTTTTAAGACTTAGCCCAAAAATATACTAAGCATAGGAAAATAATTCCTGAGGTGGCAATCCCCTGGAAGAATAATATTCTATAACATTAGGAGCCTATGTGGATCTTAGTGCTTGTACTGAAATATTTACTATAGTTTTTCTTACCATAACAAATTATCTGCTAGAATAAGACTTTGAAGGTCAACTTTGACAACAATTAAAAGTAATGGAAAGTATTCATCCCCAAGGCAGAGTTACGATATCTCGTGTGCTGTATATTCTATTAGCTTTCACTTTTTTAATTATTCATTGAAGCCTCTGTTATATTCCATACAGCAACCTCAGGTTCTTCAGATTTCCATTTGAAATGCTCTTTTCAGTTCAAGGGCATACATCTATACTTCCATTTGCTAAATATAATATAGGGCTTTTTCTTTTCAAACGTAGGTTCATTAGTCACTGTTGCTTTCAATTGTGTATAATCCATCTCAGACCTACTCAATAGAACCAATAAAGAGACGTTGCAAGTCCACATTTATCTATTGCAGTATCCCCAAGAAAACACATCCGTTTTGAACTAGCTACTTCTCTCTCTTTGCCAACCAGGGTCATTTTTATTCTTGTCTCATTTGCAGCAGCAGCTCACACTAGCACTTTTTTTTTTTAAAAAAAAAGGAACTTAGAGAGTTCAAACCAGGAGATAGCTTCATAAAATAACATTTATGCACAGCTGCCATTTTGTTATATTTCCAGCATCTCAAATAAGCAAATTAGAAAAAAAACCTTTTAAATTAGAAATAAGGAGCTGTGAGGACATGTCACAGTTTAATTTGATTCTGTCTATAGCATTTAATTTGCCTTGACACAAGATATGTATAACCTAACTGGCGATTCAGAACAAATACTGTAATATTTAATTAAAACTGTTCCATGACACCAGATGTATTTAGCCAAACTTAATGCATATTCAAATACTGTCATGATTTTTTCTTTGTCCTCTGTTTTCAATATAATACTTCATTGCTTTACTAAATTCACCTTGACATCTTGTTTAGTTGAGAAGGTTGCCAGTAATAAGAATTCAAGGATTCCTCTACAGGGCAAATGGTACTACAGGCCACAGCAACATACCAACAAAATTCTTGCCATTTCTCCCCTCAGATCCACTGCACTCCTGAATCAAACAGGAGAAATGAACCAATGGTTGTAATTAGTACAAGGGAAGGTAGTTGATTCCCAGTACAAAAGGACCCTGAATCTTATCCCATACATAGATTGTCACAGCGTGGGTTCAGATGTAACATAAACCCAGGGATTAAATGAACCATAGTTAATTGACTACCCAAACCTACACAACTATACTAACTATGATTACTTAGGTTCCATCAAACTAGGATCTAAAGTCAGGATCCAAAGCTGGTTTCTTAGCCACAGTCAGTTGTAACTTTGGCCTCATGTGATGTATAGATGTGCTGATCTTGGCTTGTTTCCTGCTGACATGATGACACACCCCCCCCACCTACAATTACATGGTAAAAGCAGCATAAAAATAAAGCCCTCTTTGCCTCTCAATAGTTTACAGATTAACAATGTGCTTGAAAGTGATCCCATTTTCTTCAGTGGGGTTAACTCTCAGAAAAGTGTTCCTAAGACTGGTTCAAGGAGCAACAGAACCCTCTCTCCGGTCCCACCTCCTTCCTCTTAAAGGACCAGCAACATAGCATTCTCCTTCCATGAATACCTAAGGGGGGGTAATGTCAGTGGATCCCCAGCTACCTCAACCGCCTGAGCGCCAATAACAAAGTGGTTTGCACAAGTGGTTCTCATCCTGCCATGAGAATGCGAGCCCCAGTGTTTCCCTTTTTTTATATCTAACACACCCAAGAAACTGATGAAACAAACAATGAATTGAAGGTGGTCTATGGGCAAAATCTTAGTTTCAGAAATCAAGCACATTCAAAATGAAGCATGGCTTTGTGTTCAGCCCATAGGGACATACACAACTCCAGAGAGCGAGACAAAGCATTCTTTTTTTATATAATTGTAGTTTAAATTCTTTGGAAAGTCCTCCTGAAGCATGTAATGACTGGATTATAAAAGAAAGAAAACTTCAAAAATTATTTTCAGAAGGCAGCTGTGTTGACCTGTGGTAGAACAGCCAGATATGAGCCCAGTAGCACCTTAGAAAACAACAAGATTTTCAGACTATAAACTTTCTAGAGAGCTGAAGCTTTGACTCTGGAAAGCTTATACCCTGAATCTAGCGATTCAGAAATTACTGTTAACCTAATTTATAGCTTGCCTTTCTCACTGCCTACAGACAGACTACAAAATATGGGGGGGGGGGGACCTGAATCAACCAGATAGCAAAGATCTCTTAATGCACGACAATCCAGTGGGGCTAGAATTGAAGAACAAAAGAAAAAGAAAAAGAGGAGGGAAATGCCTGATAGAACATGGCTTTTGCATCCCCTTACTTAATGGGACTCAAGAACCTATTCCTGATATTCAGAAAAGCAAATTCATTCTTTGCTTCATTTGTTCCCTTTGTGCGTCTTCATCCTACTCTAATACATGGAGAAAAACTCAGGAGCTACTTCAATGCAATATTGTGTGCTAGAAGGAGGATCCTGCTTCTCCAAAACATATCAACAGGACAAGAGCATGACCAGATTACTGAAATGTAATGGATTGAGAATTCTTTCCCTTATGGCCTTAATTAGATTCCTTATTAAATATCTAGCTAACTACATAGATAGTTCATTTGGTTTGCACTGTTGCAGTCACTGATGTCTGAACCAAATAATGTATTGTTCCATTTAAATAATTAGAGTAGTCCACTGTAACAACAGGAGGACATACGTTTACATCCTCAATCCCATAAATCAAGTTTGCAAGTATGACCACAGAAAGATCTCACTGGTAACACACTCCATAATGTATGTATCTTAATATCTTCTGCATATCCAAGTGAAATTAGACTTGTATGTCTCTTACATACATACATCACCCATAGCACATGGCAAATAACTTTTTAAACAAGGAAAATTCCAAAAGTGCTTGATGCTGTATTCCCCTCTCCCCTTTTTAAATGTTGCTTAGGCATACTTAAGGGCCCACATGAACCAAACAATGATTTGAATCCCAGTCTACAACAATTCCCTTACCACACACACATGTAATAACATACAGTAGCCATACCAGCGTGAAAACTGATACACTCCAGTATACTACCACCTGTATATCCAGACCATAATAAAGACTGAGTACCAACCATATAGTTACATTCAAAATGAATCTGTTCCGATTTCATATTTTAATATAATTCATTACAATTGGAGGTTGCACCACCTGGAATGCCACTGGACTGTTCTGAATGCTGGTTTTCTAAAACTATGCCCAAACACAAGTCTCCCATTCCTTAAAAATATGTTCAATTAATATCACTTGCTAGTTTTTCAAAACAACTAACATATTTTTTCCTTCTTTCACTGGGAAGAGAGCTAATTCTCTGCAGTGAAGCTGACTCTCCCCAGAACTATCCAGAACGATTCTGAAGAGTTCTATTTTTAGACTGAAAAAATTCAGGCCAACAACAGTCGATGAGATTCTCCCATTCCTTCTTCTCTCCCTTTCATAGACTTAGGACTGATTGATCCATACATCAGACTACATCCAACTAGACTTACTATGGATTTAAATAACAATCCAGTTTAATCTACGCTTGTTTGTGCCATAGTGACAGGAGCACAGTCTAGATCTCACCATAAATTTAGGAAAGGTTCAAGCCTCTACCAATTCAGAGTGTGTGCATTAGTATTTTCAGCCCTGGCTCCAGCTTGGTAGAACTTTCTGCCTACCAACATCAGGTCCTGTGGGATCCATTACAACAGTTCCGCCAAGCATATGGTTGAGGACAGCAACGGTTTTAACATCAATGGGTTAACATCAACAATCTAATTTGGTGTAGTGGTTAAGTGTGCAGACTCTAATCTAGGAGAACTGGGTTTGATTCCCCACTCCTCCACTTGCACCTGCTGGATAAACTTGGGCAAGCCATAGTTCTGACAAGAGCTGTCCTTGAAAGGGCAGTTCCTTCAGAGCTCTCTCAGCCCCACCTACCTCACAGGGTGTCTGTTGTGAGGAGGGGAAGGGAAAGGAGTTTGTAAGCCGCTCTAAGACTCCAAGTGAAGAGCGGGGTATAAATAATCCTCCTCCCCCTCCCCTCCTTCTTCTTCATGGTTAACAGTTGCCAACATACATTTGGTTCACTAACCGCTTTCATACACACACACACACACACACACACAGTTATAGTAAAGTAAACTGGGGGTTAGGGTTGTATTATGGCCCGATGTGGGTACTGGCCATTTTTAGAACTGTATTTTTAGATTATATATGATCTTATATGTACTTTGTAGGAATCTGTTGTACACTGAACTGAGACCTTTTGTTCTGCTGTTATTAATGCACAACTCTATGGGAGATGCCTTTGGTTCAGCTCTGCTTTAGCAAGGAGTTTCAGAAAGTTAATAACAAACAGTGCAATGAAATAAACAACACTCCTATGCAACACAGAAACAAAAGACTGGCTTTGAAACGGTTTCTGTTTCACTCTTCTCAAACATAACTCCCTTCCCCCCCAAACCCCTAATACTTACAGGTGTGTTTTTCAGCACACAAACGGTTATTTTTGAAGGGGCTGGTTTTATTTTTACTTAATTTTCTGCCTGCATTCCTGAAACACAGCTCCAGAATAACCATGGATTCTGACATTATGAGTTCCAGTAACAAATACTTTAGGGGATAATTTCGGTACAGCAGAATTTTATAAACAACCCTTAGCTAACATGTAGCCAAAACAGATCATTCCAGAAATTAGTCACAACAAACTATGCCAATACTTGTCCCCTATTGCTGTCAGACAAAGGTCCAGCAAAATTAATGTATTTTCAGCTCTAAAACAGCACAGAACCTGCCTGAATCAGACATTAGATAATGCATCCGTTGTCAGAGACAGTCCATACTGTCTAATGATTTTACAAATTTTCATCAATATTGGGGCACATCAATATGTCATCTGGGGTGGTGGTATATCTTTTAAGTTTTATACCAGAACACAGACCTTAAAAAGAAAAAAAGAACCATGTGCTATAGAATTATTCTCTCACTAAGATTAACTGTACTAAAATTGCTAGGATACTCTAGTCAACATTTAGGTTGAGTGTGTGAAGAAACTATTTTGGTAATTATGAGCCCTGCTACTTTCAGGGAACACTGAAGAAACCTCAAATGACTGAATTTCATGTTAGCCCTTCTGGTCTTTCCCCAAGCTACAAGGCTTTGTGAGGCATCTGAATATGCAAGTATCTTTGACATATAAAACCTGTAATTTAAAATTTATTTTAGACATACTGCATGCTATGTAATGTAGAGAACAGCAACCTTCCATTCTATTTTTCTTATTTAAATATGGTTTCCTAATGAAAAGTGGGTAATTACCCATATAATTAAGAAAGTAATGATTTAACTCTACGGATTCTAAAATTAGGGGGGATCCCTATACAAAGAATAAAGGAAGACCTGCAAAATACCTGATTACTTTGCAGAGACATCTAGGGTAGTTTGGGACAGATAGGGTTGGGTGGGTGGGAAGAAGGGTGTTGCAGAATGTTTGTTACCAAATTAGCCACAATTCAGTAGTTAAGGCCCAGCATGCTTTTCAAATAAAAGTTTGTTTTATATAATTTTGTGTCCTTCCTTCTCTCTCTCTCTCTCTCTCTCTGGTGTTGTGCTGAATCACTTTCTGGGTTTTGCTTGTTCAATCTATGTCCTCCCTCAGCATCAATTATTCCTCCTGCTTCCCCTAAATCTCTTACTTAGTTCCAACTACACAGATACATCTTTTCTTTTACAACTTTATCAAAGAAAAATATTTTAATGCTAGATCTGAGATGCCTCATAAACTCTCCCTTGAATATTGACACAGCCTTTAGAGATGCAGTATCTACACCTGGCAAATTTTACCTATTTTGATGCTGTTATACTATCTGTTGATGATTAGCATCTATATGGTATCTAAGGGTGTGTTGATAACTCAGCCTATTATTTTCTTAAGTGGGGTACACTGAACTCTCTCCAGCTTGGGGGTGAATCCTGGAGCAGCATCATTTTAGCACTGCCTCACTTCATTCTGTCACACAGGCCTGGCATCTCCTACAGGTTGGCTATTTCTCAAGTGCCTTTGATTCCTTCTCAGGACTTCACTTTTCAAATTACCCCTCAAATTCCCTTGTGTTCACCCATTTTTTTTTCCATTCACTGCTTTCCTCCACATCTTATTCGCTTGGATGTATCCAAACCTGTTTGCCCCTTTAGAGTTTGGACAGATTCTTAGCTAACACTGAAGAAATAAGTCTGCCATTGCTAAAGATCAGTTCACTTGCTTAGGCTATCTGGCTATAGTAAATGATTTTACGTATACAAGAATGTCCGTGACTTTTTAGTTATCATACTAGACTCCTATCCAAACCTTGTGAATGAGTCTCCTAGGGGTCCAGCCTACATTGATACAGAAAGTACCATTTTTTTCAGTGCTTCTTCTACTTGCCCAGCTAAACTCGTGATAGTGAGTATTAAGTCCCCAATACAAAAAAACCTGTGAATATGCAAAAGGGTGTCTGCCTAAGTTTTTGCTCAGTTAGATAGGGGAGCCTTCCCTTGGATTGAACAAATAAACTGAGGCATTACACTGTTCCAAAGTTTCTGGAGAGACTACACAGTACATACAACCTTTCAAGGAAACAAAAGTGATTTTAAAAAGAACAAAATAAAACCGAAACTGACTCAGGTCAGGTCTAATTATAGGCATGTAGATGAAAGTGACTCAACTGATCTTGAAAGTGATATTGATGTTGGTCACAATCCTCTTACAAAATTTCTATCTATGAATCTAACCTAGCAATGCTTGTCTTATTTGCTTACCCTTTGTAATAAAGAACTGGCATATGTCTGAGAAGTCTTGTCTGAACTACCATTTCTACAAAATTGAAACTTGATACATTACCCTTAGCATGACAACATTCATGGGCACAGAATAAACTCCTTTTGGCACAGTGCAATCAAGTGTCGATTCCCCCTCACTTTTTTAGTAAAGCATTGTGTCTAAAAAGGAAGCTCTTTACTAGAATTTGTTGAGAATTTGAAATTAGCAAGTATTTATCCTAATAAAAAATGTGCTGGACTTCCATTATTATGTAATAAAATAAATCTATCATTGATTACCTCCTATATGGCTGTAAGAAAAGATGGCATTCCTTCTGAAAGGATTATTTTTAGAATTTAAGATATTTGCCTTCTGTAACCAGGACATGAATTAGTGAGTGATCAAATTAAATAAGAGACGTGGGTGCAAGAGTTTCCTGTTTGCATGAATGAGTGAAAGTTGGTGTTGGACTATACTTTGGAGCTACTGAACCATAAAAAAAAATGCTTTAAATTTTGTTTCCAGTCCGGCATACCTGGTGGGCAATGCTCTTTTGAGCTCAAAAATTTGTTCATGTCCAGGATTAGGGTTGCCAGACCCCTCGGTGGAGGTGGGGGTCCTCCACTGGATGACTGGCAGGGGATTTACCTGGAGAAAGAGAAAGGCCTAGGCCTCATCACCAGCATCACGGAGGTAGTGATGTCATCACATCAGCGGCATCCAGGTGATGCTAATATTTGAGCAAAAACTCTATTGTAGATGCTGGTTTTACCATAGAGCTTCTGCCCAAATACCAGAGCATCACCTGGACACCACTGGTGTAATGTCACTTCCTGTGAAACACCGATTATGAGGCCTGGGCTTGTCTCTTTCTCCAGGTGAGTCCCCCACATCTCCCACTGGTTGCTGGGAGGATGTAATGTGACCATGGAAGCAACATCCCTAGTGTGGGGGGGTCAAACATTCATTTTTCATGAAGTGTTGTAAACACCTACATTCAGTCCATATTGCAGCTCAAGAGATTGTTTTGCACAACCATATATTCAGCTATAGAGTCTGAAATCAAGGTCTCACTAGTTTAATATAAGTGGATTGTAAATTAAATATGAGCAGTCCGTGTGATGTGGTGGCAAAAAAAGCAAATTCAGTCTTGGGTTGTATTAAAAGAGCCATAGCATCAATATCACAGGAGGTCATAGCCGCACCTTGAATACTGTGTGCAGTTCTGGAGGCCTCACTTCAAAAAGCATGTGGACAAAATCGAAAGGATGCAGAAGAGAGCGATGAGGATGATCAGGGGTCTGGAGACTGAGCCCTACGAGGAAAGGCTAAGGGCCTTGGGAATGTTTAGTTTGGAGAAGAGGAGATTGAGGGGGGACATGATTGCTCTCTTTAAATATTTGAAAGGCTGTCATTTGGAGCAGGGCAAGGAGCTGTTCCAGTTGGCAGCAGAGGGTAGGACCCGAAGCAACGGGTTTAAATTACATGCAGAAAGGTACCTGTTGGATATTAGTAGTAGTAGTAAAATTTACACAGAGTGCCAGTGGACCATTCAGGGTAATGCTCCCTAAGTAAGCGAACTCTTTTATCCCCTTTCATTGAAATCCCCCAAAATGGGGGGGGGGGCTATTGGCACTGGACATTTCTCTCTCTCTGTTTTTGCTTCTCAGTTATTATTTGGAAGCAACAGATAAGAAAGGAGAGCCATTGGTAGGTAGTAGCTTCACATATATAAAATTTCCCCTCTCAATCAGCAAAAAAAGGATGACACTTCTAACAATATTCTGGGTAACAGTTTTGGTTTACATGCTCGCTAAGATTTAACTTTTCCAGTATTATGTACTAAACAGACAATATGGTTTTCAGCATAAAGTAGGCTGTAACAAAATTACAGCTGTGCTAACCCACAACAAATGAAATAAATTCTATTCTCCTAGTAACTAATTAACCACTGACCTTTTAAAAGCTCTTATAGGCAATCTGTTTCCTCCTCCCCCCACCCCATGGCCCAATTGCCAGAGCCTTGATTCAGAGTTAACAAGAATGGAACCCTTTTTTGGGTCTGTCTTCAGTGAACTTTGATTGTGGCCTTTAAAATTACTGTACAAAGAAATCAAACATAATGGTTCCAACAAGCCAAAGCTCTGCATTCTGCTGAGCAGTATTACAAATGCAGCGAGGTGCTGCCTCTTATAAAGTGAATGGAAAACCCTTAGGCACATCACTGAAGTTAATGGGAAAGCCCTATAGTATGAACAACAGGCTTCTCATATACAGATGAACAACTGGCTTAGTCTGAATGGGTGCCATCCATATCCATGATTTGTCCTCTGGCTCTGGTTTCTATTCACTGGCTGCAAATTCAGCAAGTAAACTCCACAAAGATAGCTAGGGTTTTCACATTTTCTGCTGTGGATCAGCTCAGATCTCTGCCTCCTGTAACTAACTTGAGAAGCCAGTTGCATGTAGACACTTGACTGAATTAAAGCTAAAATCTCTACCAAATAATATTATACAACCCAGAAAGTTTTGCTTTAAATGTTCCATTTTTATTTGTAAAGGGAAGGGGGGAACCCTACAATTTTCCTACTTCCTGATAGGTTCCAGCTGGAGGGGCATTTAGATTTCACACACATTTTTTAAAAAAGTAATTACTTTAAGCAGATGCTCTAAGCAAGCACACCAATGTAAAAATACTTCCTGAGTTGACACTAATTAACACAACAAGATCTTTTCTCTGAACCTTTGTATATGCCTAAACACTCTCTATGCCAGATTTTTTAAAATTTTCTTTTCTTTTATTTCTTGCTGTGAACAGACTTCATGACCACCTATTAACTCTGGATTTCCAGAGGAAGACTAAGAGTAACTTAAAAGCCATTAAAATTTTAGCAGGTAATGGAAAAAATATTATGTTAACTTACAGAAATCCTAAGCACATTATGTGGAAGGTAGGTTCCATGAATTTCAATGGAACTTGCTTCCAAGTAATTCGTTTAGGATCCAGGTGTTAGAATGTCAATGACCAAGTTTGTCCAACTATCACTAGAATCCACAAATCAATATGAACATCCACATTTTGGCAGCTGTCCTAAATACAATTACCTCAGTAAGGCCCATGGGGGTTCAGCCAGCACAGCTCCACTTTCCCACCAAAACAAGCAATGCTTTCCAATCATAACTCCAAAGTCCATCATTCTTCTTTACATCTATGTGCAGAGAAAATCCCTACACAGAATTTTCCCAGTCTTACAAAGAAAAGGCACATTTTAGTTTGCATAGTTCTATGAAAATGATAAGCGCTGAGAAAAGAGGCAGAACAAACTCTGGACAACAAAGAAAAAAATATGAGGAAGACTTGATAACAACAATGGTTTCATAAAAATACAGTTTACATTCTCACAAAAAAGTAGGATTGCCTAATTGTCTATTTCAAAGAGGAAAAATCAAAACCTAAATTTAAAAAGCAAACAACAGAATTCAACCATTTCTGCATAGGTCTATATTCACTTGTATATATCCAAGTCAAATATTTATATTGTTTGCAGCACCTGCCAACAACCCCAAAGGAATGTGTATATAATGCCAATTGTTCAGTTGGACAGCAAATCTTAGGATAGAAGAAAAAGAAATGTTGGATTTATACCCCGCCCTTCGCTCAGATTCTCAGAGTGACTTACAGTCTCCTTCCCTTCCTCTCCCCACAACAGGCACCCTGTGAGGTTTGTGGGGCTGAGACAGCTCTTAGAGAACTGCTCTTGAGAGAACAGCTCTGAGAGAACTGTGACCGACCCAGCTGGCTGCATGTAGAGGAGGGGAGAATCAAACTCAGTTCTCCAGATTAGAGTCCACCACTCTTAACCACTACACCAAACGGGCAATTAAAAATGGGCAAGATCCATAGCAAAAAAAAGTCTAGCAAGAGACACCAATATTATTCAAAGCATGAATTCTGATACCTTGCTGGGAACTAGTAAGCAAACATTTTGCTTCTAAATCACTACAGTTAATAAATTGACTGCCCCCCATGTAGCTAATGAAAGAAGCACAGTGAGACTCCCCACAGACAAGACAGGGATACCCACTTATTTGGGGGCCTGCCCGGGTATGCAAAAGGAGGGAGGGGGGATCAAAATCCAACCTGATAAAGACCAAAACAGTTTCAGGAAGGGCAGAATGTTGAGATCAGCTACACATTAATCGGAAGAAGAAAAGGAAAGAGAAATCAGCCTACTCAAGCATGAGATCTTGAAAAAGCAAGATTAGGGGTCATTTCTAAATTATCCAGCCAGGTAATTCCTCATGGGCCCCCAACTTGTTTCTTATTAAATGAAAACATGTTGGCCCTTTGTGCCCTTAAAAAAAAAGAGTCTAAATATGGGAAAATATATGCTTTAGAGGTATCTGAAAAGTTACAGCAAATGCCTTTTTTTTTTTTAGAGAAAACTTTTGCTGTACAAAAGGTCAGCCTCTTCAGTTTTATTGTTGTTTCAAGTAACCGTGACATTTTCCTAAACCACTTTTGAAAATTATGCAGCTGGCATGATCACAGGTTCAGAACTGCACTCTCACTCAGATTACCACTTTAATAAAAATTCATATTTTGACTCAAAATATATCACACCATCTTTGAAGTGACACACACAAAATTATCTGACTGGCATTAAGCATTAAATAAAGGCTTTTCAAGTGTAAGGTAGTTTCACTATCTAGAAAAATGAGGGACTACTTGAGAGATTTAAGGACCAGTCTCTATGTTATCAAATGGGAATGGCTGCAGAATGTCTCCCTCCCAATTCACTCTGGTAACAATAGAATTCTGAGGTCAAGAGGGAGGAGCAACTTAGCCACTTCCTACACCAGTCAGAATCTTGACTTTGCCAGATTCCCCTCCACTTGTCATCCATTTGGCCAAGCTGCAGCCCAGAAGACTTTTTTACTTCCACCTCACGCTACAGCTTGAATACAGCTGTTTGAGGAAGCCTACAAGAAGCCAGAAGAATAATGTCTCCTCTAAATCAAAAGCATATGGAATAAAAAAGATCATACATACAATGATAGCGACAGCTTTTCTTTCTACTAATGATGAACTTGTTTATATAAATACATTTTATCCTAAACTGTGGCCTTATAGACTTCAGCACATGCTCTGCACATTCTGAGGTCCTCATCCAGTTTGATAACTGAAACGATACGGAGTTTTTCTAAAATACTGTAATGGTTTTTTTAGACTTCCCTAGTGAAACCCACAAAGAAGATGTCTAACTTCATCTGCCACCATCCATTCTTCCCCCTTGTTGCTGTTCACATCCCTTTGCCCCTTTGCATTTTTGCCTAGATCAGAGACAAATTATTCAGGCAGGCAATGGCAAACCACCTTTGAACTTCTCTTGCCTCAAAAACCCTGTGGAGTCACCATAAGTCAACTGCAATTTGATGGCACTTTCCATCACTAAGAGGCAAATATCTAAGAAATCGGGGGGGGGGGTCATGGCCAATTCCTGATAAAGAAGAACTAGCTTTCCCAAACTATATTGTCTTAAGTTTTATTCCCACAATTTTTGCAGAGGAAAACAAATATGAAAATTAGGAAAAGCCCTAAGTGATAAACAAAGAATGCTGAGACTAATACTTTTGATAGTATTTCACAGACTTATCAGATCTAGTTTATATTATTATGTGAAAAAGCCTGGCAATAATTTAACACAGAAACAAACAGCTTCTTTTTTTGGAAGCTCCTCCTTTATTAATCACTGCTTGTCCCTTCATGCTTCCTGTGAACCAGGAAGAACCAAAGCTCCAATAATGTCAAAAACCACCACTGATTCATGAAATTGTCAGGATAGTTCTGGCTCCAAACAGCTGTTTAAAATAAGGGAGAAGGTTTTCTGACCATTTGTTCAAGTACAAAATTTACAAAAGTGTACCTATACCTATTTATACATTGTCCACTATAAAAAGTTACATAACTATAAACCAAGGACATGTTTAAACCACGATTATCTGGAGGTGCTTGGTTACACAAAGAAAATATAACAAATTCTAATTCATTTATGGATACTGGAAGGTCATTCTTTATAGTAGATATGGCATGCATAAGTACCTGTGTTGACAAGTTTTAATGTAGTCAGTTTAAGTTACTATTATTTTCCAAGAGCAAAGAACCCTATAGTTTAATTTATTCTATTCCAATCTATTTTATTTAGTTTATTCTATTCCATCTCCCGCAAGCAGAACTCAGGGCCGTGTACAACATATAGTATACATAAAATAGTAATAATAAAATACATGGTAATAAAATATATATAATACAATCAGATGGCATCATGTGCCAACCTGGAGCCAGTGCAGCTGGTAGAGCACAGGTCATATGTGCACTCTCAAGGGGATCCCTCTATGGATTGTGCAGCCACATTCTGGACCAGCTGAAGTTTCTGGAGCAGGTTCAAGGGCAGCCCTGCGTAGAGCAAGTTATAGTAATTTAGTCCAGAGGTGACTGTTGCATGGATAAGTGTTGCTAGGTCATAATGGGACAGGTAAGAGACCAGCTGCCGGGCCTGGCAAAGATGAAAAAATGCCATCTTGGCTGTATTTGTGACCTGTACCTCCAAAGTAAGGGAGGCATCAAGAGTCACACCCAAACTCTTGATGGAGGAAGCTGGCACCAGCTGCACCTAACCAAAGTGGGAAGTTGAAATGCTGGCCCTGCCCTCCTCTGACCCAGCCATAGGACCTCCGTCTTCGATGGGTTCAGCTTCAGACAGCTGTTTTAACCATCCCACCATGGCCTCCAAACAATCAGCCAGATCTTCTGGGGTGGTATCAGGCTGGCTGTCCATTAATAGATATAGCTGGGTGTCATCAGCATATTGATGACACCTAAGCCCAAACCTCCTGACTAGCTGTGTGAGAGGGCACATATAGATGTTGAAGAGCATTGGGGAGAGGCTCGCCCCTTGCAGGACACCACACATCAACAGTGTCATGAAGAGATCCTTTCCCCAAGCACCACCCTCTGTCCCCACCCTGTCATGAAAGATACAGCTGAGAAAGAGATTAGTTTGCCAGTCATCACCATACTTCAATTACAGTTTCATACTTGCAGTCATGTTGGTTAGAGAGGTAAAAAAACTGTGTTATTGATACTTATGGATATAAGGGGGATTGACGGAAGTATAAAAACTGGAGGCTTTTATTGCAACTTAACTAACCTGGTACAAAAGGTTGCATAGTGTAGTGTATATATGAAAAATGACAGCAACTCTGACTGCACAGAATTTTCTTTCTGATTTTTCAGGCACTATGGATAAATGATTATGAGATCAGACAGCTGAGTGATGCCTCCCTGTGTTTGAAATGTCTGTACCTCAATGTCCCAGACAGGCAACAACACTTCAAAAAAAAAAAAAGTTAAAAACCCATAAGTTAGATAACCAACAAAAGAGTAAAATTTGGCCAAAGACAGCACACACAATTCCAATTGTATCTTCTGCACCTTTATTGCAGCTTTAGCTTCTTACTGTTCCTTTCAAGTGGAAGAAAGATATGCTCTAAAGGAACCATAACCAGAGACAAATGAATGGGAGAGCAAAGAATTTTTACACACATACTTGAATGGCTGAATTACCATTATTAGGACACATCTTGTCCATCTAAAATACCAAACCCATTCTTCCAGCGATCCCTTTAATTGCTATGATTTCAACATACAAACAACCACCATTTGGGAGGATTTGGTTAAGGTTATCTGCCTTTTGTTCTAATGAGAAATTCAGACATATCAGTTCCCCATGACTGGACTGGTTATATGTAAAAGACCTTCAAAGACAGCATTAGCATTCCTTTTTAATAATTTATTATTCATTACAGAGATGATAAATATTTACTGCAAGCAAAGTTGCATGTTCCTGCCTACTGCTAGCATGTGCCATCTTTCAAATCCAGTCTTACAAATGGTACTCCCAAACCACAATATTCTAAACAATGTGAAATCTGGCATGCTCCCTGAAATAATATTGGCCTCTATTATGAGACAAATTTAATACCCCATGATGACAGCTGGGTGAAAAAAAACCCAATATCATACACACACACACTTCAGTCTTCTGGGTGGCATGGAAGTACCTTAACTACCAGATATACACATGAGGCTCAGTTCAGACATAATGGAATACTATGGCTTGCTACTGCATAAAGAAACTCAGTGGGTCCTTAGCTTCACACATTCGTCTCACCCTTTCTCCATCATCTAATGCACAACTTTACTTCTGTAGCAAGTTTGCTGGAGTATAAATTTTCAAGAGTCAAAGCTCCCTTCATCATATGAGTTGGAATGGAGATCTCTGAGTTCTCATATTCCAGTCAGAAAGTGGGTGTTGCAGAGAAGGAACTCAAGATGCAGGGGTACAATGCACAATGAAATTAGACAGATTAGAGCAAAGGGGTAATGCTTGGAGGCATAGTAAGATAAGAATCATATGGCCCTATTCAGCAATGGGGGAGAGTCCATTGTTCTTAACAAATGAATGAACAAGTCTAGCAATCTCTCTTCATAATCTCCCCTTGAAGCTTCTCTGTTTGAGGACTGCCAATCTTAGGCCAGCAATGGAATGACCTGGAAGATTAAAATATTCTCCCACTGGGTTTTTATGTTGAATTTTCATTTATTCTTTTACATGGAGACTGGTCTGTTACTCTGATGCAGATAATGGAAGGGCATTGCTGACATTTGATGGCATATATAATGTTGAAAGATGAACAAAAGAATGAACCTGAGATGGTAAGGCTGGTGTTGTTAGGTCTGGTGATGGAATTGTCAGAGTGAGTATGGGGACAGAGCTGGTGTCTTGGTTTGCTGCAGGCCCTGAGTCCATGTCCATGAAAGGAAGGGATTTGTGGGTGACAAGTTGTTTAAGGTTAAGAGGCTGTCTATGGGTAAGAAAAGGTTTGCCTCCCAACTAACTCTTGCCTTCTAACTAACTTTAGTCAATTAGTGAGGCCCAAGGGTCTTTATATATTGTATCACTGATCCTCAGTATATTAACTATAGTAAAATTTGTTCTGTCAGGCTAGGCCACACACCCAGGCACAGCAGCTTAAACATAAGTGTGACACCCAGTATGCACACACTGTAGGCTACTTGGACATCAATACTAATATATAATCAGGTAATGACACAAAAATTTAAAAGTAGCACAAGATGTTTAGAATATTACAGTAAAAGTTCAATCTCATGACAAGAAGCACACATTTCATTGAGTGCTCTGCAGACATCACAATACAATGATCACAAGTAAACAGGCATATTTCTAATGCCTTGTTTGTTCTAATAATCTTCCTGCACATGGAATGCCACTGGGATGGACAAGCAAGGATCAATGGGATAAAATACGAGAGAATGGTTAGCAAACCAGGTGGCTTTTGAAGAAAACGAGCCTTAGGAAACAGGTGAACTCTCATTAATATAACCACCTGGCAGAACATCCTTGAACAAGAAAAGAGACTATGACTACTCCAACAAGAGGTTAATTTGGGAATAAAACTGTTCTTGTTGCTTTGAAGTATTCTAGTGTTTAGTATTCAGACTAAGATATGACTGATCAGTTACATAAACATAATATGGAAATATTAAGGAAATTTTCCATGGACATTCAGAATTGAAGAACAAAATGATGTGGGAAAATGATTCTAGAATGGTAGTTCTTCCACGTAACTGGTGAATTCAGACATTTTAAAATTTGCCTCTTCACCTATAGGCTCCATTCTGTATAGTCGGTTATACCACAGTTCCTTACAAGAAATAATCTTTTGAAAATCACTTTTTCCAAACTTAAAAAATAAAGATGCATTAAAACAAACATCACCAAAGTGACAAAACTGAATTTTATGAACCAACTGAAAGTAATAGCACTTGGAAAGAGTATTCACACAAGGAGAAAAAGAAAAATCCAAAAGTTATTCTAAGCTCAAAGAGAACAGACAATAACATTATCAAGAGCAATAAGAAACTGCTGTGAGAGGAGGAGTAAAAAGTAAAACTTCAGTTACACCAAAGAACTTTGAAGAAACGGGCATTTATCCATTGAGAGGTAACTGAGAAAGCAGAAGAAATCAGGACAAGAAAGCAAGGAGAAATAGTATGGGCATAAAGATTACTTCTTTGCTTTTATTATCTGTTCATGGTCAACCATTTTTTGGGGGGGAAAGAACAGTTTGATAAAGCAGAACTTAAAGCAGGGAAATAGCAAGAGATGGAGGCAGGACTCTTTTCTCCTGCTTGACATTTCTCCACCTCAAATTGCCTCCAGCAGCTTATCTCCCCACAGGATTGCAAAAATGTTTTGGAACCATACAAGGTGGAAAGCCACTTGGGGCTATTTGGCATTGAGAAATGAAAGGCAAGGTTAAGCACATGCTCCATATTTCTCCTCTAAATCTCCTCTCTTTAAGTGCCTTTTCATTACAAAAACCATAATCAAGATTCAATTGCATGCATTTACATGGAATGTGTGGTTGACTTTAGAGGAACTTCTACAGAAATGGGAAAATATGAAGGAATAGAACTACCCAAAGAAACCTGGAAAAGATATGATTGAAACCATGACAGAACTGAACCCCATCAGCCAAGAGAAGATAGGAGACATATTAGAGATCCAGAAAAGACCATAAGAGGTGGCTGGGAGATCAAAGACACAAATTCTCATTTTCTTAACACTTATTCTCGGAGGCTGTACACAGTAATAATGACAAGTGGTAGACCTATAAGACTTGCCCACTCACAGCTCTACCACCTGTACCTATGGTTCATGCAGGGAGGCAGTGGATGCTCCCACTTCTCCTCCCCCACCCAGCTCATGCCATGGTGGGGGCCACGTAGGGAGCATGTGGAGGAGGGGATTGCCAGAACATAGCAGATGACTGCAAGCACCTGGGCTCTCTCCCAGCTCAAATGCCAGTGGCACTGAGTGCCCTCCCACCTTCAGCCACCCTTTTCTTTCCCTTCTGGAAGCTAGGAGGAAGAGATAGAAAAAAGGGGTGAAGACAGCAGCCCTAATACCAATGCCCTGGCTTCCTTCCTTTTTCCCTCCTGATGATGAAGAGGAAGGAGGGGAAGGCAGCAATGTCACCAGCCCTCAGCACACACCTTCCCTAGCACTCAAACCAACGTTGTCTGTGCTTGTGCAGACACTACTTCTCCAGCTCTGGGGAGGGGACTTGAACCCCCTCACATTTAAAAAAATGTTTGTGATTGTTCTATAAACCTAAGCATTCCCCTAGGTTTGCAGAAATACGTCTCCCCCTTGTTCCTGGACCCCTTCTCTGAGTCTAGCTCTCTGCGCGGGGGCCAGGTTCAGTATTAGAAAATTAATAAAATGGGGTATTTTAACCAAATTTAATAGATTTATAATTTCAAACTTGCTCTAAGCAGTCCTTTAGCAATGCACAGAATAATTTCAGCTATACAATTTCACACTGCACAATGTATTGGAATGGATGGAATAAATTCTTAGTAATTCAACAGGTATTAGACTCCAATGACCTACTGTACTACGGAGTGCACATGCATTTAAGCTACAATGCTCATTAATTCTACATATAAGAATTATGCTGCTGAGCATTTTCATAACCAATTTCAAACCCCTGGAAACTAGTGTATAATCACTATTACAAAAAATTATTAAAATATTCCCTAATTGCAGTCAATGCTTGGAAAGCACTGGAAATAGTGATTTTTAAAAACCTAGCATGTTTCTATGCTAAGATTTTCATACATGCACAGAATGTTTGCTGTTGAAACCCAGAAACTTACTCAAGTACTATCATTAAAATTAGTGGAAATATAGTTATTATATATTTTACCAGTTTACATTTTAAACATATAAGTCAAATATATGTTAGGAAATAATAGAAGCTAGCATGTTTACAGAAAAAAATAATATTCTAATAATAAACACTGTCACTGTGTAGTTTTGGACAGCAATAAAAAACCTACAAATAAGTTTCCAGCTTTAGGTTGTCATTGTTTTGAGCTATATTAAAAAACACACCTACCTTGATACATTTTCTGGAATGTATTCTAGAACTGGATACCCATCATTTCTTCTGGCAGACATGTCCGCATGCTGTTTCCATGATTCCACTAGTGTACTTACTGGAGCAAATGAGCTAATATGCTGAAAAGACTGCTCTCTCCCAACAGGTCGTGATAAAGATATTCTGCCTTGAGCTCCAATCCTATAGTGAAATGACTGTCCACCTGAATTCACGCCAACAATAGCTGAAGATGGCAGAGTGTTCTCTTGATAATAGCTGCTGTCTTCGTGCTCCTGTTTAATTCTTCCAGGGAGGCCTGGATTTGGAAACCCACTACTTTCACATGTGCCATCAAATGATGAAACAGGTGGTCCTAAAATCCCAGAAAGTGAGTAGTAGTCTTTATCATCCATAAAAGTAAAATATGATCCATCCATAAATGGAAATGGATTTACAGTTTGATTCCCTTTGAAAGAAGCACCAGAACAAGAATGTTTAGCTGTTTCATGCTTTATTGCTACTGAAAATGGAGAATCAGAACTGATTTTGCTGTTGTCTCCAAGACACGAGCTACTGAATACCCCTTCTGGTTCGGGTTTTATAAACTGAACAAGATTCATTTGATTAGTTACTTCATTGTTAGAGATGGCATTTTCCATTTCCTCTATTTTAGGAAATATGATTTCTGAAGCACCTTTATCTTTTGTATCTGGACTAGGAACAATATCTTGGCCTGTGCCAGGTCCAACAGGTGTACCAGATGTGGGAAAGGCTAGTGCACCATTTACTGGACTACACATAGAGGACCCTACAGTACTAACAGCCGGACTAGAAAGAGAGGATCTATTGTTGGCATTAGAGGGGCTGGCAATAGAGCACCTGGAGTTCATATTTGCAGGGCTGGACACTGAAGATTTCATTGTGATGTTATTAGGACTTGAAACTGGCGATTTCACACTACAGTGGCTAGGAGGACTTGAAATTGGAGATTTCATACTACTAATAGGACTAGAAAGAGGAGAACCCACATTACTGGCATGGGCAGGACTGTGTAACATTGAGCCTCTGTTCTCAATGTTGGGAGAGCATGACAAAGATGTTCCCTGGTTTACTGGGCTATTTACTGTGAAGTTTCCAAAGTTAGTAGGAGTAGTTGAAGATACAGAATTAATTCCAGGAGGGCTGCACACTGGAGATGTCATGTTTTGAGGACTACAATCTGAAGGGCTTTTCTCTTGACACACTCTGGGGCTTTTGACAATTGCTGGAATGATGCCACCATTCATAGAGCACACAGAGTCTGATATTAGAGGTCTCAGGGGCCTGCTTGAGGTGTTCAGAGGAGAGGTGCGATGGCCATTCTCCTTGTATAGTTTTACCAGTTGTTCAACATTTTGATACATCTTTCCAGGATTTACATTTCCTTGTTGACTTTGCTGATCATAGGTAAAATCAGCATCTCTTACAGAATCCATGTACAAACCCATTGATTCAGCTACTGTTGCAGAAAGTTCCTTTGAGTCCGACTCAGTTTTTATGTCAGAGGTTGAAATACTAGGCTGATGATGGTCTTGCTGAAGGCAAGAGAGTAGTTCAGGTTTTTCTTTGTTGCTTCCTTGAGCACTGCTATTTGGAAAAGCACCAGAAACACAGCTCACATTTACAATCTCCATATAGTTATTACTTTCTTCAGCCTGTTCTCCTGAAGAAGTATACTCCATAGACTGGGAACCTTGACTCCAGCGTCTCTCCATATCTAGGCTTTCTGGGTAACTGTGATAACCTTTGGTCTCCATAACTGAAAAACAAAGAAAAAGTAAAATTCAATTACATATGCATATTTAAAAGCTGTCGCACTAAGCTTTGCATAGATAATCCAGCTTCTTTCAGCGTGACACCTGAACATTTTATTTTATATTCTGTTCTTCCTTAAGAAATGTCTTTTCAGCTTACTAAGCCAGTCAAAACCAAGACAATTTTGTAAAACTATTTCATTTGTTTTGTTACTGACATTAGGCACACTGACTTCAGAACACATTTAAACCTCCATCTGCAAGCTTCTTTTAGTGATAAATCTAAGTTTATTATTTGTTATTAGTACTATTCTGAAAACAATAACCTATATTTTAGCTAGGCTAGAATATTCAGTAGGCAAGAAGAAAGTAGGGTTCCTCTTTATTCTTTCTCATTCACCAGTAATACATGACTAATTAAACTTGGTTAACTTTTATGACTTTGCTCCTAGTATCCTAAGAACTGTAGCAGTTTCATGAGGCTGCAATTCTCTAAAATGACTCCCTACAGTTTCCCAAGTCTCCTGAAGAAAGTCATGATTGCTAAAACAGGTTCTCTCTGCAGACTATACATACTTCTTCCAACCAATAATCAGGTAACAAAAAAAATCATGGATAAATGGTTATGGGTTTGTCAGTTGACAAATAGGTATCTGAATACCAGAAAAAGCTATGTGACTCCCCTTGAAAATGGGGGTGATCACAAAGTGGTATAATTCAGTAATGTAACAAGAAACACAATACATACTAGAAATACATCCATGCTTGACTTATTTTGAGTAGAAAAGGGAGAGGGAAAATTATAAACAAGGGCCTACATTTTTCAGCAAAGTGAAATAAACCAAACATTTTACTACCAAACATATTTTAAATGTCATTATTTTTGCCAACCTATTAAATGTTTGTTCTTTTATAGGGAAGATACTGAACTATACCAGTAACTCTATCTAGTCAGAACTCTATACACTGGAGACAACAGCTCTGTAAAAATTCTGCCAGAGACCTTCCTCACTATTCACTAGAGGTCCCAAAAACTGAAATATGAACCTTATACCCAAAAATGATAAATAGTGGCATTTTCTTTTTTTCCTATGGACTAGCTCATAGGCAGGCACAAACATCTGTGTAGTGGAGGACTAGTGTGCACTCCTCTCTTTTCTCCTCCACTACATAATGTCATGTAAAGTTTTGGAAACCATTTCTCTCATTTGGTTAATAAGTTGTTTAAATAACAAACCTTAAAACATACATTCTATGTACTAGATGGAGCATCTAAAATCAATGCATTTAAAGTTTCAAGTGATTTAATTATAGTCTCATGAACTGAAATAAAATCTACTGATAAGGAAATAAATACTCCAGCTAAATAAGCTTACACATTAATAAGAAAACCTTGAATGAAAGATATTCAAGCAACTTGAACTAAAACACACTCCACAATGATATCCTTTTAAAAGCATGAGAACATGTGGACCTTTAGCAAATACATCCCTGTATTTCACATTTCACCATCCAGTTTAACATCTTTATCAATCTACCTTTCAGATACAACACATGAAATGTTGTGGCAGGCTACCTGAATGCTTATCTAAAAGGTCACTTAAGGCTGATGAACACTTTCTGTGAATTATGTAAAGGCAGTGGGACAGCAGAACTCTCCTTCACTCCAACACATTAAGCTCAATCTCTGAATCAGAGCTGTGAAACACGAGTTCAGGACTCCTTATCAAGCCCTTTAGACTCCCCAGTATGACCTACTGCAAGCTTGCCAGACTCTACACTAAGCAAGGACTCATACTGTATTCTACAGCCTCAGACTTTCTCCCCATCTTAATCTATCATTTAGCATCACAGGAATCAAAGAGATATAGGGGCACGAGGGATGCTGAGAAAAAGGACCATGACGACAACTATTCTTATCAAGAGTGGCCATTTGTCAGTGAAATGATTTTGGGGTAGCCGTTGGATATGTAGTAAGGTTGCTGGATTCATATGAATTTAATGTCCTTGATTAAATGGTGCAAATATAGACTACTATACACAGGTCCTTGATAATGCAGAATTTCTTAAGTTCAGAAGGCAGCAATTGTACATGTCAGAGATACATGTGTGGAACTCTATACCATGGAGACATTATATCAAACACATAACTGCAGAACCGTGTACAGATTGCGACCCCAATATAAATCCCCTGTGATTTCAGATGAATTTACTTTTAAGGAATTGTGCTAAGGATTGCTGCTCCAATCTAATTTCACCACAGTTCTAAAGTTTTTTTGTCAAGTAACTGAAAGCTTGTATCCAAGGTTAAATCGCTATTGTGTAAAAGATATACAACAACTCTCTCATTTTGAACATCCTGGAAAACACTACAGTGAAAATGAACAAATAAAACAAAAGTTTACTTTAGTTAACAGAGCAGGACATAAAGTTGAGACACTGTTATCCAGAAGACATATGGGTCATTAAATATCGTAATAAGCTCTATTTGGTTTAGTGCATTTCTTACTCAACACATGGTTTTTGTAGCATCTAAGAACATTTTTGAAAACTTAAAGCTGCTTTACACTGAATCAAACCATTGGTCTATGAAGCACAGTATTCTCAACCGACTTTTCAGAGTCTCAGGTAGATGTCTTTGACATCACCTAATCCTTTTAACTGGAAAGACCAGAGACTGAACTTGGGACCTTCTGTATGTAAAGCGGCTGCTCTACTACTGAGTGACAGCACCCAGCCCAATATTTCATTCAGCTAAAAACTATATTTTTAATTTATGCATTTCTTTGCCATACTGTTGATGACCTGCCACTACACTTGCTACATGTTAAGTTTCTCCCCTTTCTGGCTCTCTTACCTTTTGGAAAAATTATGCCTGCATTTTAAGAAGATTAACTATAAAACAAACCTATGGTTAACCTAAAATATAGTACTGTAATTTATGACCAAAAATTGTGCTCCCCCAAATATACAATATAACAAATACTGGCATCCAAGAAGTAAACACATTTTACAAAGGAAAAGCATGCATTACATGATATCCATAAATAGATTTAACTCACATGAAGCTGCTTGTGGCAAATCATGGCATGTACTTATCAGTTTTGCACCACTTCATTCAACTTCCTCCTGGAGTTAAACATAAATGATATAATGCATATTAACTGACTACTCTTCAAAGTTAGAAACTTGACTTTCAGATCCAGTTTTTTTAACAACAAAAGCGATAAAGATGCTTTTATAAGTAGGACAACTTGTTTCTAACAAGCAAACCAAGGTTTCTATGCACTTCTCCAAAAAATGTGGGCATGGAAATAAGACTCTCCTTACAATCAATGAGGTTCACCTGGAAATTGACAGGGAAATCTTTATCCTACTGATATGTCTGTGTCCTTGATATTATTTCTTATTATAGTTCTGGCAATAAAACACTTGCTAGATGTTCACAAGCTGAGCAGTTCAAGTGCTCCCTTACTTTTCATCCATCCTGTATGTGATTCAAACCTCACCTCAGGATTTAGGAAGATAGAAATACTCAACACCAGGAACACTATTTGTACCTGTAATAACATGGAGCACTTTTTTAACCAGATAGGCACAGTGACTTTGCAGCTGTCAGTCATGCATTTGTAATCATATAACGAGACATTTTTAATACATTCTAGGACAATTATTTCAAAGAAGCCTTGTAAACAGCTGTATTATATCATTTGCATCCCATCCATTCCCTAAAGAGCATCAAGGTTATCTCATTTCAAACTCATTTAGAGCATCATAGAGAGGTAAGGTGAGAATGATTTTCCCTAAGGCCACCCACTACGCTATATTGCTAAGCAAGTCAATGAGCCTAGATTTTCCACAGCCAACACTGTTTCCACTGCACAATATATATATATCTGTTTTATAGATGAAATGACAAAACTGAAATAGGCTCTCCCTCAATAAATAGTTTGCACCAAGCACTATCAATTGACAAGACATAGAGTCAGAAACAACCTGATGGCACTTAACACACACAAAGCTTACACTTGATCTTTTCTTTCTTCTTTCCATGTCTCCAAATTTTTTGTCTAAAGGAGTAAGCAATGCAGCAATACTCAGCATTAGGCAGTCAATTATGCCTGGTCAACTACAGCATAACTGAACCTTCACAATTTTACTTGAATTATGAATTGGTGATGTAAACTTAATTTCTAACATTAGAGTTCAGAAACTCTCCTGTATTAAACTACAAGTAGGACTTGTGTGCCCCTGAATTTGCTTGCAATGAATTCTCCCCATCCATTTAAAAGGAGTTCCAGATAATTCAACTGTGTTTAAGACCTATATGTTCTGCTCAGAAACTTGAGCAACAATTGAACTAGGCAGTCAGAACAATTCTAAACTCAATTTCAAAACTTTAAAAACACCCAAGCAACTGTAAAAGCAACCCAACCCAACCCCAACCCCCTCTCTCACTCACTGTCTTTTCTTTCTCAGACAGGCTGGTTGATGCTCTGCCACACAGCTTTTTAACCTCAGAACACCCTGCTTTACAGCCTCCAAGCGCAGCTCTGGCTCCTAAATCTAACCAGCTTCCACCAGTCTAGTTCCCCACCCAGGCAACCCAGCCATAGCAACACAAGTCTCGTCCTTCAAACTGTGCTTGCTTACAGACGATCAACCCAATCTCGGCTTGGCTGCCATCCCACCTCGATACCGCCTTTCCAAAAAGATATCCAAGGCAACGAAGAACAGTTTAAAAAGGCAATTCACTAAAAACTCGCGTCCAAAACCTTTAACGCTCTCTACCTTTCCAAATCCAGACTGAAATCCTTATTTATTGGGTTAGATGTCTGGGTCTTCTCCTGAGGATCTCGCTGCAAGGAACCTGCCAGGAATAACTACAGTGATTTAAAATTACACAGATATACCCCTAGTGCATGCAAGGAAAGATGGAAATGCATCCCTGATGAGTGTATAGCACAGCTCTAAGGAATGCATAAAAAGTTATTTTCCCCCTAGCAAAGGTGCAGGAAGTCTGTAATTTGTGCCTTTTTTTTTCAAGTATCTTCTCCCAGCTAAAATGACATTTGCCGTATTTCCGCCAGCCCACCTATATTTCCCGTCCACCTGTTGGCATAATACACATCTTCCTTCATCTAATTCCTGTCAATATAACAGACGATCAGGGGTTAATTCTTCTTTTAAAAGTGTTCCTAACTTCAGATTCATTATGTCGCCCAACGGCACTATGCTGGAGGGCGGAGGGAAGGGGCCAAGTCCTTTTAAAACCATGTCACGTGCTCAGATAAAGTTCAGGACAACGTTCCTCCTCCCGATATTTCCCATTGGCTCACCAGAAGAGCGAAGCCACGCTATCTAGGCCCATCACGCTTTTCATTGGACAGAACCTTTTGTCAGTCACCAGGCGGGCGACATGACTGATACAAAGTTGCTGCGACACAAGCTAGAAAATGTATCTCTCCTTAAAGCTATAGAACCTACCTAAGAGACCACTCAGCCACTTTTACACGGGGTGAACCTATAGTCATCTCTCTCTCCCACTTCCCCCGCTCTCTCTCCAAGCCCACAAAACACTCGCAGCTCAAACACAGACGAAAATCGAGATTCCCAAATTAGTCGGATATGTTATCCGTTTCTTGAAAACGTACGGCTAAAGACTTTTTAAAAGAGAGCATAAAACTACAAATTGCTTTTAAGCAAATGCTCCCGAAAGAGAAATCCTCTCGACAATCGATCCTTCCTGAAAATTAGTGCCAAAGCCCTCAAACTGCGACGACTTCCTAAGGCACATCCCACCCATCCCTACCTTCGCTTTACAGTGGAGGCAATATCCAGACTGGGGGTTGGTTTCCGAGACGCTTTTCCCCGCCTACCGCAGCCTCTTGTAGATATTAACTCCACCTGTACCAAGGTGAGTGCTCTAGAAGCTGTTTCCTTTCTGTGCCTTAACTCATTGCCTCTACCACGAAACAACCGCAAAATCAAGACCGATCACGTTTGCATCTCGTTTCTAATTCCCGTGTTTAAACAGCAGGAAAACTTGACTGTTGTCAATGCAGTTAGCATGCCCCCCCCTTTAAAAATAAACCCAAACCTATTAAGAGACTCAAGGACTTGCCCTCTGGTTCCCTGATTGCATTTTATGGCGTCTGGCATACACTTTGCCAACTGCTGCTAGTCGGGATTTTTAGATTGCGTGAACTAATAAGTGGGAACCATAAAGCTGGCTCCAAACTCGAGATCCTCGCAGGATTAGGGAACAGTTCGCGTCACACTGCATCTTTGCGACCAGAGTTTCTAAATATACTGAAGGAAGACAAGGGCATTTTTAAGAGCGACTGTAATGACGCAGGTTTCCATGGGTCAATGAAAATATCTCCCCTCCGTCCCCAAATTTTGGCACCACCAAACAGTATTGGTATAACGATCCCCTTCCTCCCGCCAGCAGACGTATCATCCCCTCCTCCCCTCTGCTAGCGCACACACCCTTCTCGATCCCGTTTCTCTCCATGTAATACCCAGACAAAAATAACTCCCTGAGAAATAAAGTTTAATGACATATCAGGCACCCCGAGCAAGATAGGTTGCAAAAGCGCATAAAGGAGAAAGACACGCTCTTTAAAAAGACTTAAAGGGCTTTGTGCACATTCCAACTCCAGAGGCTGTTTTCTTACTAAGGAGGGCAAAACTAATACATAAATAAATAAAAACCGGTCAACTACTTTAGAAGTCACGTGCCCTTCACATTTTTGCCTTCTGACAGATAATTGATTCGCGTTTCCAGTCTCATCAGGAAGATAATAACTAGCCCAGCTCCCATGCCCAACAGCTACCCAAAGGCCGAAGTGGTTGCTCTTATCTCGCTAAGTTTTAAAATTGGATACGGACAAAACTAGCAACGACCTGGAAGCACCTTCTTCTTTTTTTGGGGGGGCACATTCTTTCCTAGAGAGGCAACCACTGGTGTCACCTATGAATTTTGTCCCCTTTTATTCACACGACCCACTCGCTGAATCAACGCATATTGATCTTGCTTGCATGAAAACTCCCCCCCCCCATCTCCGCTAGACTCCCAGCCAAGGGATTTTCCTGTACTCACCTTCATTTTTCCCTCCCTACGACGTGCAATGGCCGGAGGAGGCAAGACCCTCCAGCTCAAACCAACCAACCAAAAAAAAAGAAAGGGGGGGGAAGCGTCCGGTCAGACGACGGCTGACTAGGAACGAATGGCAACGAAGGCGGTGGATCCAACCTCTGGAGGCGGTTTGGGGTTAAATCCTGGCAGCAGAGCGGGAGGGGTTGCCGCCGTCTCACAGGCAAACCCCGGACAGCCGCCGCAGCAGCGAGCGGGTAGTTCCTTCCAGCGTCTCTCCAGGGGCCGCGCCGCTGGAAACGGTCAAGTCCACTCGGATCACCTCCTCGGTGACAGCTCGCTCGCTCTCTCCCGCCCGCCCTCAGCCAGGCGATCTGGAGAGAAGGTTTGCCCCGTTCCGTCACATTGCCGACCGTTGCTGGAGGGGGAGGGCAGGGAGCGCTGGATCCACCAGATTTTATTATCTCTTTTTTCAAATGGGAGACACCCTGCCCAAATATTTTTTTTTTGGGGGGGGGAACTTATGTCATTCCAGGTAAAACTCCCATCTGCGCCGGCTGCGCCGACGCGGGAAGAGGTGGGTGGGAGAGAGCGAGAGCAGCTTCAGAGGGTGTAAACTTTTTTCTCCCCCCCCCTTGCCGTCTCTTCTGGGTAGCCTCTTCTGCGCGTGTGTCCTTCCCTCTTCACCTTCCTTCCTCCGCCGTCGCTGCTGCTGCTTTTTCCTCACTCCTCCTCCTCCTCCGGATTTTGCTCCTCAGTGTTTTCTCTCTCACACACACACACATTCAGCGGGCTTCAGCTAGGGATGGTTCCTGGTTTGTGGAGGAGCGGCTGGAGGGAAGGGAAGGGGAGAGGAGAGAGGGAGGAGGAGCAGGCAGCAGCATAGCGCCCTCCCTTTCTCTCTCTCCAGGCGTGTCTCGCAGCGGCTGCAAGCAGCAGAGTCTGAAGAGCAGGAGCCCGCCCACCCCCGCTCGGCGCAAAAAGTGAGGCGAGCGCCACAAGGACTGTCTCGCTCTGTCTCTGACCGCTCTCCCGCTCTCTGTCTGGGACGGGCTGGCTAGCTGTGCCTCGCTTTCGCTCACAGACGCTCAGAGAAGGCGGCGGCGGCGGCGGGTAAACCAGGCCAGGCCGAGCTAGCGGGCAAGGCCGAGAGCCGCTCGCATCACGCGGAGAGAAACGCTGCCGCTAACGGGGTGGGGGTGGGGAGGAGGGCCGTTTCCGTCCTCGGCGGCGTCTCCTCTGTACTGTATACCTACGCTGGGCGCGCGCGCTTCGCCTGCCGCTGCGGCCATCACGGCGACCCTCGCCCCTCAGACTCTCCCCGGCCCGGGCACAACAGGTCCTGCCGGCTGGCTCCTTCCTCCTGCGTTTCTGAATAAGCAACTCAGAAAATATGAGGCTTTTTACTCCAAAGTTTTGCGTCCCTCCAATTATGAAAGCTACGAAAACATATTAAGAATAAAATTATGTCTTTATTAAAATGAAAGGGCCACCTTTATACATCGCTTACAGTTATGTCGTCCATCCTCTAAAAAGCTGAGGGAAACATACATGGGTACCGCCCCTCCTATTTTTATCATTGCTAGGCTGAGGCAGTGTTGGGCTCAAGGTCATCCATTAAATTGGTGACTAAGCTGGGATTTGAACCTGGATTTTATCTGCACTTATCTATGTCCTGTATTTTCTGCAACAAATCACAGCTGAGCATAAAGCCACAACAATAAAAAAGTCAAAAGTAAACAGTAATAAAAAATTATTAAGCTTAAAGGTCTTACATGTAGAATTGTCAGACTATTTGTGGATTTAAATTAGAAATTTTATTGACATTTTTATGGTCAGTTCTATAGCACTTCACAGTTTATGAAGTACTTTATTTCCTACTTTCTATAATAAAGGTGGTTATGTTTGTATGGAAATATAGTGACAAATCAGGGTTAATTTAAATCAGCCCCCCCCCTTCTGTCACAGAAGCTACTGTAATACTGCTATTGCTCTTTATTCATTCTGTAGGAATAGCCATATGTTAGGTCCAGTACCAACCGGATCCCTACTGAGACACATTCTTAAAACTCCTAGGATCTAAGTAAGTGATGATTGATCAGTGCACATTTGGAGTGCCTTTCCTTTATCGTTAAGTAATTCTCAATACTGGGACTTAGGCCTGGTCAATAGATGTAGCAGAATGAGGGGGAAGAGTGCTGAGATGGTAGACTAGACTGTCCCATTTCAGTCTACAGGTGAGAAATTGCATTTTTCCAGGTGCCCCCATATTAATGATTTCCAATAAATGGAAAACTAGTACAGTCTGCATATAGCTAGGCTAGCTGGGCTCTGGTGCACTGGTTTTTACCGGGGGGGGATTAAACAGGTGACTCTTCCACCTATATTTTGAAGTGGTGCAGCCCATTCCATCTTCTCATTATGCTGCAAGGGTACACCTCAGAGGTAGTACTTGCACTTCATAGAGTACTTCTGCCCACTCAGCAGTTTGTCAAATATTAGAACATACAGCTTCTGGTGTACATCCAGTGTTCCCTCTACGCTGAGTTAGTGTGAGCTAGCTCACAGTTTTTTTAGCCTCCAGCTCATACATTTTTGTCTTAACTCAGGAAGGATGGCTCCAGAGCAAACTAATTTATGCAGTAGCCAAATCGCTCACTCACAACTTTAATACCAGTAGCTTATAAAGTAGAATTTTTGCTCACAAGACTCCACAACTTAGAGGGAGAATTGAGTCAGTTCTTTATTTCCAGTATCTGTCACGGTTTATTTGGATTCTACTGACTTGCATTAATAAATATACACCCATAGTTTCGAGTAATTCCAAGTAAGTGTACCCATGTGAGATTTGCATGGCCATCCTAAGCACAACAACACCTTTCTAAGCCTACTGATTTCAGTGGGATTAAAAGAATGTCACTGCTTAGGATCGCATTGTGAGAAACTTATTCTAATGGTATATAATTTTCAGAAATTATGGCTAAAGCTACAAATATTGTCTGAAGCTATATGATTAAATTATAGAAGTGTTGGTAGGGTGCTGCACTAAGGTTGCCCAAAGGCTTCTGTTTGATAGCTGGCCTATTTAGTAAGCCATTCTGTGTAAATAAGCATGTGGATCAGGCCCGCACCCTGTGGATTGCCTCCATATTAACATAAGCTAACTAGGAATTTTTGACAGCAGTGTTATGAACTGGTACACAAAAAAAGCATCTTGTTGCATGAAGCAGCTACCACAGAGGAGCAGTTTCAGACAATCTAAATGTTACGGTCATGCAAGAAGCAGCCTCTAGCCAGACATTGGTTTACTGCTTCATTTGTATGTTTCCATGTAGCTTTAGTTCTTTGCTGTGATCTTAAAATGTGATATTATGTTTAATCTGTGTATTTTTAAAATCTTTTACTCACCTTGGTGGCCATTATGAAGGCAGAAAGGTAGGATATCCATTTTGTAAATAAATGTCTTGTGTTACAGAGGTGATAGCTAATAAAAGAACGAACGGTCAAATATAAAGCTTTTTATAGATTCAGTGAGAAATTCTGCTTGTGCCCTAAAACAGCAAGTGGCAAAAGTACGCAATATATTTTAACAACCTTTTAACTGCTGTTGCTAACATTCGTAATATCTTGAACCACAAATATGATCCTAAAAGTTATTAATTTAAAGGTTTCAGGTTATTGGAGATGTTCTTCAATATAAAAGACTACCTTTCATAGAAAAAGCTACTTTAAATATGGACAAGTATGCAAACTATTAAATCAGTACACTTGTACATATACAATTCAAGTGAAAAGCAATCAAGGATGGATTCACTGGTATGAGTTTTAAGACATATTAAAGACGTAAATAAGCAGAGACATATTTTTAAAAATAACTGTGTTTTGTGATTTATTATTGCAGCTATACAGTAATAAGTGGATGCTCAGCATCATGTCATACTTTTCAAGTAGGTCAAGAGTAACAGTAAGGACATTTCAAAAGAGAAATTCTCTTCCCTTGCATTAGATTTTGTAAGAAAAGTTAACTTGAGTCAAGATTCATAGCATCGAAAGCTGCAGTCAGACAAATTTAAGCCACTCTGTGGCAGATGTTATCTTTGTTCCCAAGGACAGATAGAGATAAATGTGGTATGGATAATGCATTGCAGAACAAGATTACAACTGAAGTTCAGCAAGTGTCACATTTCGCCTTCACTTTCCAACTACAGTGAGTTTATATTGGGGGCAGCAGGCATAGTGGTGCAGTGTCAAATCGGTGTACTGTACATTGTTTTTTAATGGTCATGTGTCTTATTTTGAAAAACTAATACAAGCAGATGATGTTTTGAATTGGTTCCAGTTCAGGCAGCTGGGCATTTCCTATTCCATTCTTGCTTGATTATAATCTATCAAACAGAACATTACCACTTCAATGTGGGGTTTTTTTTCAACTATTGTTACCGATTAGTTTCTAACAGGAAAGGTGCTGTGACTCAAAGCCTATCTAGAAATCATAATCTTACCTGAAAGACCTTGTTCCTACCTTCAATTGTGTGTGGGCTGGTTACAGTCATTAAGGGAGAAGTCTGTCTATAGAGACACTCACTATTATTATTTAATGTATTCCAACATCAAACCTTACACGTTTTGTCCTGTATGTTTATGTTTGGCTGTACATCAATATTTAATCTGCAGTCTATTTTTAACCACTTGTGTCCTAGCTCTAGCTATATATTTGAAAGATTTAGCTGAATTACAGACATGCTCCCTTTTAACCTAGTTTCTCTTCTTTTTCCTAAATGCTCTTTAATGGCCTAAGCAATAAATGTGGTTGAACTACTTCCAAGTATAGTACAGTTACATTGCTAATGTATATTGACATAAGCAACCACTGGCTTGTGCTGAGGGCCAGAACATGGCGTCTGAAAAACACTTTTCAAACATTTTACTGTTGTGTTTTATTTAATGAGCTCAAAACTGAAGGCTTTGGCAAAAGCATTGTATGTGAGGAATATAGAATGCTTTGTTGACAATGATGTCAGGTGCTCTGTTCCACAGTCTCAGCAAGACAGTGGCAGACAAGACCAACAGGTAGGGGGATGAGTCAGTCTGCCAACCAAAAGCATCCCAAGAGGCTTTGCTAGGTTAGGCTACATGCACCACTGGTGGGATGCAGAATACTTTAGGTGGAACACAGGGTTTCCAAGGCAATCACTAAGAATTTGCTCTTCCTCAGTCCCCATGTCCACCTGCAAGTGTGCCATACTTCCTTTTTCCTGTTGACCTTCCAGGGATTATCCATCAGTGATCTTTTGCACCTACCCCCTTGCTTATTAGCATGCATCTTTGATGTGCCACTTCCTGCCAGCCCTAGCTGCCAGGGATTATCCATTGTGCTTCCATCCTTCCCCCGTCTATTTTACAATCACAGCAGTAAAAATTATACTCAATGGTATTAATGGAATTATTTTGTTAGCTTGTTTTGTATTTTAAAGCCATAGCACTAAAATTTATTCCCAGCAATATTACTACAATTATTTCCTTAAAATCTACTCTTAAGTGATACATATCTCTCCTTATATGTAATTGAGTACTGGGGTGGCACTTTCTGAACATTCCTCATGCCTCTAGATCAGTTGGCTCCATGATGTGTCACTCAGAAGCTATCCCTATCCACTGACTGCGTTGCTTGAGTTCCTCCCACAGAGGTGGCGCCTGCCAAAACCTCCCTCAGAAAATGGTTGCTTTGCTCCAGTGAACACAGCTACTGTCTTCACTCCTCTCACCAGATGACAATTGATTCCCTTGGGACAAAACCCGCCGTCTTTAGCCTCCAAGCCATGTTTGCTGAGGCAACACTTTCCAGAATGGAAAAAAACCCCACCAAGTATACAGCTATCAGCATGGCAGGGGGGACAACCAGCCCATGTTTTCACAAAAAAGCCAGTGGATACACTATACAAGCAGAGATAGAAGATGGGACCAGACGCAGAAAACAGGAAGCCAAAAACCCGAGGCATGCTATAAAGCAGAAATACAGACACAGTCACAGACAGATCTACATAGGCACGCATAAACAGGAGGAGTGCAGGAACAACTAGCTGAAGTGAAGAATGTTCAGAAAGTGCCATCCCACTACTCAATTATATGTAAGGAGAGATACTGCTAATATGTACTTAACCTGCTTTCAGCTGATGTATTCGTTACACATCACATCTTTCTAGAGCTTATTGTATTGCTTTTACAATGGGCTTTACAGCTAGTCAATATATAATTGTGGTCTGGCTCCCATCTGCGGCCACCTAAATCTATAGATGGGGGCCACACTGACGCTAAACAGATTTTTCTACAAATTTGGGGGACTGTCTAGGTTTGCAGGAAAATCTGGAATCTTTTAAATAATACATGGGGGGGGGGTAAATTGACAACAGCCAGTATCTAATGCAGGTTTGGCAATGGTGTCAGCCACACCAGACCCAGTGGCAGTGGCAGTAATGTGGTGAAGAGGAAGCCAGGCCCAGTGGTGCCAATGAGGGAGGGAGTTGCAGCAGGCCCAGTGGTGGCAGCAGCTGCAGTGATGGGGGGAGGCTAAAAACTGTGATGGAGAAGAGAAGCCGCAGTGTGGCAAAGCTGGGAGCTGCACAGGGGCCACAGGAGTTGGTGGTGATGGGGGAGTGCCTTGGCCACCCTGGGGATGACAGCGGACTCATTAGTGGAGGCCCAGAGGTTCTCAAGTCCTGGATAAGGCTGCGGTAATGGGTAGAAAAGAACCATGGCAGCCCCAGCATTGACAGTAGTAACAAGGAGGGGAAAGCTGCAGCAGGCCAAAGCCAGGGGCTGGGCTGGGCCTCACAGAGTTGTTGCTGATGGGGGGGGAGCCACAGTGGCCCTGAGGATGCAGTGGCTATGGGGTGGTAATAAAGACAGGGAGAGGAATCCTCCCCGCCCCCACAAGTATCATGGGTCCCCATTTATCTTATATTCCAATAGCAAAGGCAGCCAGTCTTTGAATACTTAAATCTGGTGGCTGAAGCTGTAAATGGGCAAGATGGATCTTTCTACAAACCTGAAAAGGGCCCCAGGTTTGCAGGATAATGTGAAATCTAAAAAAAAATGTATTGGGGACTTTAAAAAATCCAAAAATGATAAAAGGAATGCCTGTAGTTTTAAGCAACAGATTCCCTCAGGCTGGGTCCTGTCAGTTAAAAGCAGGGGGAGGACCCTTTCCAGGCCTATTTTTTGTCCTTTGAAGGTGGACTCATTGGAGCCAGGCCAGGTGCTATGGCTGCCAGCTCCAAGTTGGGAGATTTGTGGAGATTTTGTGGCGAAGTCGGAAGAGTGCAGAGTTTGGTGAGGGGAGAGGCCTCAGCTGAATATAATGCCACAGTGTCCACCCTCTAAAGCAGCCATTTTCGCTAGGGGGACAGATCTCTGTCATTGGAATTCAGTTGTAATTCTGGGGGACTCTCCAGATCCTGGAGATTGGCAAGCCTATGCCTGGCAGAACCATCTGGGTTTGATACCACCTGACTTGCATGACTCAACTAGGGGCAGTTCTGCATTGGCTTTTCCCTCCATTGTTATACCAATCCCACGTTGGAACAGAAATTCCCCTCTGCATTGCATGCTACTGTCACTTAATTTGATCATCAGATTTTATGCTACCCTCTAGACCATCTTGTTGCTTTCAGTTTCTTTGATCATTGGGTTTTATGGTACCTTCTGCATAGATTTATGGCCCTTCAGGGGTGACTTTGCAGTCAGTACAGCCTTGCCCCGGGATGTTTGAATGTGGTTTTGAGCTACACCTTTTCTGTTCCAATGTGGGCTTGATAAAACGACAGAGGGAAAAGCCAATGCAGAATCAGTCTAGGTCTGGCTGCTTGCTACTGTTCAGTGGTAGCCGCTCTGTGAAAGCCAGTTTGATGTAGTAGTTAGCACTTCAGAGTAGGGTCTCCAAAACCCAGGTTCAGATCCTCATCTTGCTGTGGAAACTGACTGGGTGATACTTTCAGCCTAATCTACCTCGTAGGGTTATTGTGCAGATAAAACAGAGAAGAGAATAATATAAGCTGCCTTGGTCCCCACTGTGGAGAACGACCATAGTTTTTCCTTGGTAGAAGCTGCAGGAGGAAAGGAGACAGCTGAAGACAGAAGGGCAGATAAAGGTAGGGTGGGTGTTGTGTGGGAAGGAGATAGGGTTGCCAACTCCAGGTTGAGAAATTCCTGGAGATTTGAGGGGTGCAGGGTGGGGATGGGGAGGGACCTCAGAAGGATATAATGCCCTAGACTCCACTGTCCAAAGCAGCCATTTCCTCCAGGCAAATTAGCATTGTCAACCTCCAGGTGAGGGCTGGAGATCACCCAAAATTACAACAGATCTCTAGGTGACACGGATCAGTTCTCCTGGAGAAATAGCTGTTTTTGTGGGTGGACTCTATGGCATTATACCCTGCTGAGGTTGCTTCCCTCCCCAAACCTCATCCTCCCAAGGCGCCACCCCCAAGTCTCCAGGAATTTCCCAATCTGGAGCTGGCAACCCTGAGGGGAACTGATCTCTGTAATTGGGAGATCCATTGTGATTCCTGGAGAGCTGCAGCTGCCACTCCTGGGGGGTGGGAAGCAGGTGGGAAGCCAGGAGAGTGATGAGGGGCAGAAAGAGTGAGGGGGTGGGGGGCAAAAAGAGAGGATGGGGGTGGGGGCAGACAGGAATTGACAGGCATGGAGGGGAGAAAGAATAAGAAAAGGGGTGGCAGGAGGGAGAAAGAATGTAAGAGAAGTAGGGGGAGGGGAGGAAGCAAAGATGGGTGGAATGGGATAGCCGCTCCCACAAGTTTCTTGCGGATCCCCACTTGTACTAACAGAATACCTGTAAACATACCAATGTAATTCTTAGCAAAAGTGTTTCTATGATGTTTGGGAGCCAGGTTTTTTGATATGGTAGGACATAAGATATGAAAGGCCAAGGGCCAGAGTCCTAAATGACCTGTTGCTCACACTGAACAGCAACTGAAAATCTTTAGATTTATGTAAGTGAACACAGGAGGTTATTGGTTATTTGTGGTCTGACAGATTGTACCCAGTTTTCCATCATTTTGAGGGCCTGCATTCCTTCTGCTCCAACCAGAGGCTCTTGTGGTGCAGTGTTAGGAGTTTATTCCCAGAATTCCTGGTTCAAACTCTGAAGCTGCCAATCACATGATTGGTTAGAGGTAGCTCTGATAGTGCCATGGTAAGGCCAAACCACTGGTTATTCCAGAAGACCTGTGACTGAACTCCATAAAAAGAAGCCGTTTGTAATTGTATGTTTAGTGTTAGAAGCCCAGGGCTGCCACCTTTTGGCTCAGCTCCAGGTTTTCTTGAACATCTGCTCCCATCCAGTTAAGAACATCTATGCATAAAAGCTGACTTCTGTGTGTATCACTCTGTGTATCCTGGATCAGGAACCAGTGGAGTGTATCTATGTGTGCCGTCTATCTACCTTACATTGCTTTCAGTGAGTGTGTTCCCATTCACAGTCTGATGCAACTAGTCATATTCAAGTACCGAATAAATCATGATAATCAAACCTGAAAACAACTATAGGAATAATCCAGAATCCATTCCCAACACAATACAGAGCAGGGAAGAGTGGTGAGGTCAAGACACCTCACTTGAAGATGTGCCAGGGGATGCAAGGAGATGGATAAGGATAGGTCAGTGCATCACTTCCCTCCTCATCAGGTATGTGGATTGGTACTAAACGTAAGCTGTGGGGCCGAGCTCTGCCACTGCATTGATAGACTGGTGAGGGAATACCGATATAAGCAAGGGTGCCTGTTTAAATAAGGGTTTTTTTTCTTATTTTTATTCTGGTTTTCTGAAGGACTCAGGATGGTTTACATAGTTTCCCTGTTTTGCCCCCACAACAGTCCTGTAAGGTAAGGTAGGCTGAGAGATTGTGGCTGGTTCAAGTAAGATTCATAATTGAATAGAGATTTGAACTCAAGTCTTCCTGATCATAACCTGTGAGCTTCACCAGTGTGGGAAAGAGAGGACATGGTGAGTTTTCTCTCTGTAGCAGTAGAAAAGAGCAAGAGTCCAGCAGCACCTTAAAGACTAACAAAATATGTGGCGGGATTTGAGCTTTCATGAGTTGCTGCTCACTTCTCTGGGTGGAACTGACTTTTTTCTGTGTGAGAGAACATGGCTAGCTCTTCCTCACAGAGCTAAGCAAAGGGAAGCAAGGCGGGAGCTGTTGCTGTCAGCACACAATCAATATGCACTCTCATCTCATCTTCCTCTGCTCCCTCCATGGCAACAGCAGCTTCACTACCCTCATTTGAAAGAAGCAGAAGGGACTGAGGCAGCCGGTGTGTGTGTGTTGGGAAATCGCTTGGCTCAGCTCTGCCTCTCCCAGAGTGGGCACAGTCCATGTATCGAGCAATTATTGTCTCAGAGCAATGCTGTCTTTGCTCACTCGCAGCAGATTCAGAATGAACATCACTGCCTGCTTCTCCCAAGTCTTTTGACTCTCATGCCTGACACACACACTCTCTGGAGCATGTGTCCTGGACTCCCTCGTGTCCACCTCTCTGGAGAGACTGGGTAAGCAATTAATTAAAGGAGGAAAAGTGTGCACAGTTCAAATATTCCTTCACCTTCCTGTCCTGCATATGACCTAGTTCCTACCTACTCAACACCACGTGCTAGTCTTTGAGAGACTTCATCACCGCAAGAATAATACAATGTTTGGTTCAATAATAAAAGATGCCTATTCAGCCTTTTTTAAATTACTAGTACAGAACTGATCAATTAGGCTGTAATCTTGCAAAAATGTTTATGCATGGATGGAAGATGTTATGGTCCCCCTCCCTGGTGGATCACTGTCCCTAATTTTCCCATAAGTTTCTTTTGGTGGTGATTTTGTGGATAGCTTTTAAAATGTCATTGTGCTTACTGCAGTGTGCTAGCATGGTGTGTTGGCTAGAATGAAGGACTGAGATCTCAGAGACCCATATTCAAATCCCCACCATTCTGCCCTGGCAGCACCAGCACCCAGTGACCTTGGGTCAATCACTCTCAGCCTCCCTGACCTCACAGAATTGTGGTTTTGAGGATAAAATGGAGAACAATGTTGTAAGCCATCTTGGGCCCCTATTCAAGAGAAAAGTGAGGTAAAAATATCCAAATAATAATCATTCTTTTGCTCACCCCAACACCCCTCAAGAAGTTAAATCTCTAAGAAGAACTGGAAACATCACATTAATACACATAAATGCAAACACACAAACATGAACATTCAATGTATACACAAACAGTATACAGCCTGCCACTGAGTGTGGTGCTGCTGGTGAGTCTTGTTTTGAAATGTTCAGTATGATTACACAGGACAGGCTATTGTGTCATAGTTGTGCATAACAGTTGCAAGAAGTATGAAAAGTATTTCAATAACATAAGACAACTGTCCTTGTTCCCATATGTGAAATGGTGGATGACATACAGATTCTACAACAGCTACTTCTATAGCTGAACAAGCAAGACACTTTTCAATATAAAACTCAGACATGCGAGCAATTGCAACATATAACTTCAAACACCTCCAGCTGCTCATACAGTGCTCCCCTGCTTATAGCAGTAGTGTTCTTTGGCTGTAGCCTTAATTTGAACCTTTCCTAAAATTTAACCTAAATATACATTTCCATAGTTTAAATCCAATACTTCTTTAACAGTCCTTTGATGATTTTATTGTTAGAGAACAAACAGTCATGATACCACTAAAGTTTAGGATGGTTGCAATACATTTTAATTGCATGATTGCATATATTAAGCATCAGAATGATTTGAAAACTTGGAAGTAGGATGGAAGAAAAGGTCAACACATTGTTCAAGCCGGGAAATAAAATTATTATTAAAAAAAAGAACTGCAGTAAAATGATGTAAATTGGGATCTTCTGTGTTCCTGATTGCTGGATTACATTCTGTGAATAAAAACACATTTTTTTTAGGTTACTATGTTGTTGAGATCAAAGCAAGCAGCAATTTTAGACAGATGTTAACATATGCTAAGTACGTAAGAACCCTGCTGAATCACTCTACTTGTTCAACTAATCCAGCATCCTGTTTCCCACAGTGGCTACCCAGATGCCATGGAGGGCTCACAAGTAGAAGGTGCCAGAGCCTCCCTTGTTGTTGCCCGCTTAACCAATATTCTTACACGTACTGATGGACCTGTCCATGAATATGCCTAAGCTGCCTCAACTCTGAAAATGTATATAAATTTCCCAAATAAATTTTAAAGCCACCTATGTTAGTATCCATCACTACTTTGAATGTCAGTATGTTCCACAAGTTAATGGGTTGTAAGAAGTACTTCTGTCTATCCTGAATCTATTGCACATCAGTGTTGTTATTGCAACTTTCTAGTATTTTGGGAGAGGGAGAAAAAAGTTCTATCTGCTTTTCTCCACAACATGCATAATTTTACGAACCTCTATCATGTCTTCTCGTCTTAGTCATTGCTTTGCTAAACTGAAAATCCAAAATATTTAGCCTTTTCTGCTCCAAACACTTTATCATTTTGATTTCCTTTCTCACACCTTTTCCAGTTCTATGATCCTGTTCCTTAATTATACTCACCGGATAAGATAGGGCAATTCCTAAACCTGCTTGCTTCAGTGAAGTGTGATATTACACTGTGTGAAATACCCTTACCCCAGGTGGAAACTGTGTGTGTTATGTACTGTCAAATCACTTCCACCTTGTGGCAACTCTATGGATTAATGACCACCAAAAACATCCTATCATTAACAGCCTTGCTCAGGTCTTGCAAACTGGAGGCCATGGCTTCCTTTAATGAGTCAATCCATCTCATATTGGGTCTTCCTCTTTTCCTAGCATAATTGTCTTTTCCAGCAAGTCTTGTCTTCTCATGATGTTACCAAAGTACAATAGCCTCAGTTTAGTCATTTTAGCTTTTAGGGAGAATTCAGGCTTGATTTGATCTAGAACCCACTTATTTGTCTTTTTGGTGGTCCATGAGATCAATAAAATTCTCCTCCAGCTCCACATTTCAAATGAATTGATTTTCTTCCTGTCACTTTTCCTCACTCTCCAGCTTTACATCCATACATAATGATGGGGAGTACCATAGTATGAATTACCTTGGTCTTCAGCCATGCTCTTCTATACTTAAGGATAATTTGTAGTTCCTTCATGGCTGTCCTTCAAAGTCTCAGTCTCCTGATTTCTTGCTTGCAGTCTCTCTTTTGGTTAATGGTTTAACTAAGAATAGAAAGTCTTTAACAATTTCAATTTCATCATCAGACTTAAAGTTGTGTAATTCCTCAGTAGTAATTACTTTTGTCTTCTTGATGTTCAGCTATAATCCTGCTTTGGTACTTTCTTCTTTAACCTTCATGAGTGGTCATTTCAAGTCTTCACTGTTTTCTGCCAGTAAATTGTTAATGTCCCTTCCACCAATTTTCACTCCACCTTAATCGAAATCTAATCCAGGTCAGTGTTCCCAACACAGAAGGCATTAGATAAATATGCAGTTTGCAGGAAGGGGGTTGCCAAACCCAGACCCCCAAATACAAGTAAGGTCTGACTATGCACCAATGAATTAACTGGACAGCACAGATGCCTTTGCTGGTAAACACCAATATTCAATGCCACCCCTTGCCACAGACGGCCAAGTATTCATGACCTGTTTTTCATTACAAGATAAGATCCAGGACACATGGAGCAGAACAAAAAGAACCTTCAGACCTAGTGCTACTTCTTGTAGTAGATGGTTTAGTATTGTCATTATAACATTAGCTTTTCCAACAGGTCGAATCCTCAAACACAGATGTCAGGGGGACTAGCAATGGGAGAGTGGGGGAGTTAAGCTGAGGCACATGGAAGAGCTTTTAGTCAATGTCACTCTTGCTGTTCAACAACCTTAATGAATAAGTATCATAGGCTTGGCCCCTGTTATGGCTGCATAATTAGCATGTTTTTCTGGAGCAGAATGCATATGTTCCCATCCTAGACACAGAATCATAACTACATAGTACTGTGGCCCTGGCAAAGTGTCTGTCTGTCTTAATAGGATCATGCTGTAAATTAAACGGGGATGGGGGAAATGACCTCTCCTTATATGAATCTAGGCACCAACTCTGGCTCAATGATTTCTCCTGAACTTTTGTTCATTGCTGTTGGCACACATCACTGCTATCCATACAAGGAGATGTAATAAAGCAAATGACCAAGGATAGTTATTTGAATTAATTGGTTTCATTGGTACCTTCTTCTGATTGACTATAGCAATGGTCTTCAGCTCATGGATCAGATCCACTAGTGGGTTGCGGAACCTGACTGCCTCATCATGAACTGCTACAGAGCTGGAATGTTTGTTTTGCTGCTTTCTGCAAGGACCTTGCTGCTTAGACAATAAGGACACCACACCTTCTGCTCTGTTTGCATGCAAGCTGAGAGCACCAGGATGGTGAATCCATTCAACAGTGGAGAAGATGCTTCCATGGCTCTGATTCTTGGTTTGTTCTTCACTGTCCATTCCGGATGCTCAGCTTGTGTGTTCTGGCCCTGACTCTCTTGGTCTGCTACCCCCTTTTGTGGCCTTAATACCAGTGAGGTCATAACTCTGACTCCCCCACTTCCTGTCATGTGACTGTGATGTCATGTGCTTGCAAGTTAGTGGGTCTCAAGCTTCAGCTTTGTTAAATGTAAGTCCTAGGTCTGAGAAAGATGGATTACAAGAACTCTTTGGATTTCAGAATGGCAGTTGGAGAGACGAGTACAGGCTCTTCCATCAGAGAAAAGGTTACACTTCCTCTGTCCTGGTATCATGGCAGCTAGTTTAAAGTAATAAACTTATATAAACATTAGTTTTTTAAAAAAATCCTGCTCTGAGGATTGTGTAGGGGGTTAATGTATGAAAAAGAATCCAGACAAAGTCAGTAGGATAGTGTGGGTGGGAGTAAAGAGTAAAAGTGAGCCAAAGCAGCCCTAATAGAGTCCAAGAGCAGTCATTGCCCAGTTGTAATAGAAATACCCAAGCCATAGGACTGAAAGAAACTAAGCAAGTATGTACAAAACATCTTATGTAATGATATCAGTGCTGACCCATTATATTCCAAAATTTTCCCTGTTGTTTTTCCCCTCAGAATGAACTCCGCTCAACTGTCACTTCCCTAGGTATGTAAAACATGAGAGGAAGCATGCTGTTAGGGTTAGCAGACACAGCTTGGCAACTGGTATGGTTCTAGGGGCAGGGACATGGGGGGCACCATCAGCTGACAGTGCAATGTCACTTCTGGGGAAAACCTGAAGTGATGTCACACCTCTAGGAATTGCCAGGAACTCTATGGTAAAAGCCAGAGAGTTTCCTGTGATTCCTAGAGTGTAGTGGCATCACTTCTAGTGGTAATTTTCTAAAAGGTTACTTTTCTCCCTCTGGCTGCAGGAAGAGCAGCAGGAAACAGGGCTGGGGGCAGAGGATGCCCTGTCCTTGGCAGAAAAATAGCAGCCCTAGATGCTTTGTTTATTTAAATTAAACATGAGAGAAAAGACACACTAGCATTTGCCTGTAGTCAAAATTCAAAGGGTTCCTAAATAGGTTTTTGTAAACTGCCTTGTTGATCACACAATTTAAAGGTTGGGTATAAAGGAATTAATGAATGAGTAATTGTTGATTTCAGGTATTTCAGAAGCTCTTTAAGGGAAGAACAAAGCAGATGGTTCTTTGAGACATCTTGGCAGAACATTTATAGCACAGTCCTTTGAAGAGCCATAAACTCAGACTGGAGTTACTGCATAGGACTGCAATGTCAAAAGATCAGGTGGAAATAGATTACTGAGACAGGCCTCTTTCTGCTGTTCTCCTTTTGTGATTTAGGCTAGAAAATGTGGGTTATGTAGGGGTGATAATGGTGGTAGGCATACCATTTATCCACTTCTGGCAGGCATTCTCCAGCTGGGCCTTCCAAAATACCCTTGCCTCCAGCCAGAGGGAGAAGCAGTGAGAGGTGGAAATGACATAGCACAATTTGTTGATGTCAAGTCCAGGCAAAAACCCGGACGTGGTATGAGAGTTTCAGCTGACATCACATACAGGGTTTTGCCCAAATGTGACATCAACAGGTTGCATGACTTCATGTCTGCCCTTTGCCCTGCCTCCAAAGTTCACAGGGGTGTCAGGCGGTGGCCTGGCATCCCTAAGTGGCCAATTGCCTTGAAAATCCTATGTCAGAGGGAAAGGTGTGATATAAGTATTTTATACAAACAAGCAGGGGTCTTTTTTTGGGGGGAGCACAGCAGAGCATAGCTCAGGCAGCTTCGGAGGGCAGAAAGGCTCCCGCATGTCAGTTTCGGCCGTTCAAGCCATTTGGGAGTCTTTCCGCCAGCCGAATGTCAATTTCAGCCCCATTATATCCTATGGGCCATTGAAGTCAATGGTGAAAACATAGGGTATATTCTGGGGGCTGGAGAGGAGGGGGTTTGAGGAAGAGGCTCCAAACTCACAGGGTAGTTGTTGGAGCCTCTCCCCAAGATTCCCATCAAGTTTCAAGAACATTGGACCAGGGGGTCCAATTCTATGGGCCTCCAAACAGGTTGCCCCCATCCTCTCCATTGTTCTCTATAGTGGGGAAAAAGTTACTTCAGCCATTCTGAAATCCAAAGAGTTCTTGTAATCCATCTTTCTCAGACCTAGGACCTACATTTCAGCCAGCAGTACTCCAGAACAAGTGGCACTGTGGCAGTGCAAGCATGCCACAGTGCCACACAGAAACCCCAAAAGACCAAAAGGAACATCATTTATACATGTATAAATTGATGGTGCAACCTCATTGGACCAGTCACACCACACACTCCTCAAAAAGAATATTTATAGCACTGGAAAAAATGCAGAAAAGGGCTACTGTAATAATAAGAGGAGGACACTTTCCCTATGAAGAAAGGTTATCACATGTGGGGATCTTAGCTTTGAGAAACAATGACTGAGGGGTGACATGATAAGAGGTTTACAAGACGATGCATGGGATAGAGCAGGTAGAGAAAGAAGTACTTTTCACTTTTTCTCACAAAACAAGAACTTGTGGGCACTCAATGAAATTGCTGAGCAGTCAGGTTAGAAATTAGAACAGATGAAAGGTTTTTGATTCTTACAGGTTTACAACTTTAAAAAGTTCTGCTGGTTGCTGTTGCTTGGGGGGGGGTTTCCTGTCTGCTCCAGACTCCATATGTTTGTCAAATTCCATCTGGAAGCTGTTCATGCCAGCCGCCGCCACCACCACCACCACCTCTTTTTGCAGTGAATTCCATGTGTTAATCACTGTTTGGGTGAAGAAGTACTTCCTTTCATCTGCAGTTGCCCTTTTCTGCATTTTTCCCAGTGTTATAAATATTCTTTTTGAGGTGTGTGTGGTATGAGTGGTCCAATGAGGTTGCACCATCAATTTATACAAGTATAAATGTTGTTTCTGTTGGTCTTTTGGGGTTTCTGTGTGGCACTGTGGCATGCTTGCACTGCCACAGTGCCACTTGTTCTGGAGTGTGCCACTTGTTCTCATGGCAAACAAGCACCTCCCAAGACAGTTCACTTTCCCTGAGATTCTCTGGGAGGGTCTGACTGCTGGGTGGCTGCCTGCTTGCCTGCCTTAAGTGCTGATGGATGGGTTTCCCCATTGGAAACAATGGAGGTAATGGGGGTAACCTGTTTGGGTGCCCATAGAATTAGGCCCATTAGTCCAATTGCTTTGAGACATGGGGGTGTATGTGGGGAGAGGCTCCCGAAGCTACCCTGAAAATTTGGAGCCTCTCCCTCAAACTCCCTCCCCCCAGAGCTACTAACAGAATTGTGGGAAAAATTAACTTTCCCCCCACCGTAGAGAACAATGGAAGGATGGGGGCAACCTGTTTGGGGGCCCATAGAATTGGACCCCCTGGTCCAATGTTCTTGAAACTTGGTGGGTATCTCGGGGAGAGGCTCCAACAGCTACCCTATGAGTTTGGAGCCTCTTCCTCAAACCCCCTCCCCTCCAGCCCCCAGAATATACCCTATGTTTTCACCATTGACTTCAATGGCCCATAGGATATAATGGGGCCGAATTGCCGCCGAATTTCTTTCATTCCCTCCTTTCCTTCTCTCCTTTTCCTCTTTCCCGCCTTCTTCTCTTCTCTTTTTTCCTCCTTTCTCTGTTTCCCTCCTTCTTTCCTTCTCCTTTCCTCTTCCCTCCTTCTGTGGCCCAACTCTAGTGAGAAGAGGGTTAAACTTTAAACCCCTTCACTCCCTCACCCAGGCCAGCTGGGGAAGGGAAGGGGAGGCTTTCGAAGATGCCCCCCCTTTTGCTTCCCCTTCTGACATCACTTCTGGTGATGTCAGGGGGCGTGGCATATGCTAATAGCCTAGTAGCTCATTAGCATACCATATGCTAATGAGCTCTTGTAGCTCTTTTTCTACAAAAAGACCCCTACAAACAAGCATCCCATTCCTTTCCTGGGATGAAAAAAAATGTACATACCATTTGGTGAAAACTGCCCACTTCTCCAGAAGTTAAAAGTAAGGAATAATATATATGATGGCCTATGCAAATTCTGGAGTGGCAAGAGACACATCCCCAGGTATGTAGATGATGAATGATGGGGCAGGCAGATACACATCTCCAGAAGCAAAGAATGAACCTAAGGTTCTCTTGTTCCACCCAAAAGGTGTTATTTGTCCCTAATGCTATTGGAGGAGGAATTAAAGGGCTCACATATTTTCTGTGATCTGTCTGAGACTTCAGAATTTAGAATCCAGGTCTGACAAGGCCAGCTGCCTTCCAAATGTCCTGACATTCATGAATGTAGAGCTTTAAAAAGATCTCCCTGTACCATTGAGGAAAAGGAGTAGTTAAGTGAAAAGTACTGAGACCAGGCCTGTAGCCGGGATTTTGTAATTCAGGGGGCCTTTAAATAAGTCAGGGGGCACTGACATCACAAAATAAAAAATGAAATAATAAAATTTTAAAAACTCACTTTTGCAGCATTCCACTCTGCTTGTCTACATGGAGAAGTAAGCCACACTTGGAGAAGGGGAAGGGGCAGTGGTGGGGAGTCCTCCAGGTAGCCCAGAGAGTGGGGGGTCCTCTGGGTGGCCCAGAGAGCTGGGGGGCCTGGGGGCTGGCTGGAAGTCGAGGGGCCTTGGCAGGAAGTCAGGGGGCCAGGTCCTGAAATGCCCCACTGTAGCTATGGGCTTGACTGAGACTGACGAGTCAGCAGAGTGAAATCAGCTCATACTTTTATTTCAAGATCAGGAACAAGACAACTTTTGCTGGCTCGCAGGCCGGCTTATATTCAGTGAAAGCCCACACCCCAAAACACCCCCCCCCCACTCTCTCATAGGCTATTTACAGTGGCTGAGAGTTCCATGGGCCCTCAGCTGGGAGCTTAGCCCTCCGATTGGTGCGGGCTAGGATCTGCTTAGTGCATTGTTTACTGGAGCAAAGCTCAAAGGTTTAGCTGGACTGTGTGGAGCCCCCCTTGGGTGCCACATGGTCGGGACTGGGTACATTACACCAAGGAACAAACTTCCTACCTGTCCTCTATACCCCGCCCTTCACTGCCCAAAGGCGTCTCAGAGCGGCTTACAAACTCCTTTCCCTTCCTCTCCCCACAACAGACACCCTGTGAGGTAGGTGGAGCTAAGAGAACTTTAACACAAACTTTCCTTGAGAGAACAGCTGTGCCAGAGCTGGCCCAGGGGATGGTGTGGGGGGGGCAGAAAAGGGCTTCTCTGGGCCTACTGCCTCCATAGAAGGCCCAGGGGATGGTGTGGGGGGCAGAAAAGGGTTTCTATCACCTGCCTCAGCCTTGAGGGCCTGTCCCTGCGCTCACACTCCAGACGGTCCTCTCCTGTCGGAGGACTGGAGCAGACTGAGCTGAACACACTGACTGGGCGGGACTTCACCAAGCAGCCAGTCAGCCCTGGCCAGTGTCCTCTGACTGCCAGTTCTTGAGCCGCATCAATTATGGCAAGCATAGAATGTTGTGGAACCAAAATTCAAATATTAATAAGGACAGGATTATGAATTGGATGGTAACTGTTGGCAATAGCAATTTTCCATATAATTTTATTTAGAATCTTCAAAAAAGGAATGATTCGAGATATGATAAAATTAATGAAATTAACAACCTCCAATGATACTTTGTTTATATAACAACATCGGAATCTTGCTTGGAGACAGATTCAGTACATAAGAGCAGATGAACTGGACGGTACATTAAATAAAACCATGGGAAAAAATCCCTGTAATTTTTAAACTCTGAAACTATGATTGTGTTCAATGAACAGATTCCCAGAAGGGCTTCAGAAGGTTCCATTATCTCCTGGCTTTCAGAAAGTGTAAGAGTGTATTAGTTGAGAAAACCTTTGGCCGAAGGTATGGATTTTTGATCTGAAGAGAACCTATTTGGTGAAGTTTATATAATCTCTGGTCTGAGTTGCTGTTTTGATCACTGCTTTCTTCCTGCTAAAATTGCTCCCCTTTGTTGTGCAAATGTGATTTTATTCTGTAAAGTATATAGATTAAAGAGGTGCTCTGAGATACATTGGGAGGGTTTTAATGAATAATAGACATAAATAGAAACAAAAAGAGAAACTTCCCAGTTCAACTAGCAAACCAGCAAATCACTCCAGAATTAAAGTAGTCCTTGGATTATAAATAAAATGTGGCAATAGTATTAATGTGAAAAACATTATATAAAACGTACGGAATACATGGCAAAAAGGGGAGTGGAATAACCTAATCTTATAAAAATGTAGCTGTAGATGCAGAAGCCAGAAGGGTGACCAAATTATTTCTTCTGCTGAAAAATCAGTATAGATTGTCCCTGCCAATCTTGAAGTTATACAATAAACACAAATAGCTTGTACAGTGTAAACTGTATCTGTTGGTACCAATGCTCCCTCTAAGCTCTGGAGTCCTGTGAGCAAAAATTCTACTTTCTGAACTACCGGCATTAAAGTTGTGAGTAGGTGATTTGGCTAATGCATAGATTAGTTTGCTTTGGAGCCTCCTTCCTGAGCTAAGACAAAAATGTGTGAGCCAAAGGCTAAAAAACTGTGAGCTCACACTAACTCAGCTTAGAGGGAACACTGGTTGGTACTTTCTTAAATCAGTTTAGTATTGGTCCCTTACAGTCCTGGAATTACACCCTTCCAAGCCCATTGACTTCAGTGTACTTTGCTTAGACTGGCACTGCAATTCTGGTATTATGTATCTATTGATATGTGTATTTGCATGGGTGCATGTGTAACACACACATACATATCACTGAGCTAGTACTCTCCATTGTCATGTAAGCAACATAACACCCCACATGAAAGCATCTAAACTCATAGGAAATCAGTGCAGGAGAACTCAGGGAATGTTAGTGGGGACAAAGAAAGAAAACAACAGGAGCCAGACAGATTAGGACAATGGCACAGAAGACAATGCCGGCTTTATGGCAAATCCTTTTGGAGTTAATGGCAGTCTTTCCATTGATTTCAGCTGGTTTGGGATTATGCCCAAGAGGAGATTAGCTGGTGAAACATCATACAACTAAGGGAAAGTTAAACTTGGAAAAACTACAGGAGCTATGAAACAGGAATTTGAGAGAAATCCCAGGAGTCAAAAGAAAATGTAACTTGTTAGTGGGGCCCCTATGATAGAGCAGTTAAGAGCAGTTTCACACAAGGTAGCTCAGGAACACTGGAGAGCTGCTGCCTTTGCATTGTAAAATATCAAGCATGATGGGGAGTTGCAGATCTCCAAATGTGACATAGGCATGCCACTGAGGTGCAGCCAGCTGTGCCTCCCCAGCTGCTGAGTGGTTGTGAGAAATATGGGAAAACTAGTGTAAACATGTGATGAAACAAATCATATAGTTTGCCTCTTACTTCACAGGGCTGTTACGAGTATATGTCCCTGAGAAAATCACAATAGCAACATCTACATACAGCATAACATTCTTGCAGAATTAGGCAAGTATAACACAAAAAGAGAAGACTGAAATGTGACTGTGTAATTAAGCTGTCTGCATTTAGTTGTGAAACTATTTTCATATTCGCAATAGTTGATGGGGGCTATACACTGATGGGGACTATATCCTGAAATTAAGACTTTGCTGAAGTATCTCCAGACCCATTCTAGAGACATCCGTAATACTGGAAGGGAAAGCAAAATGATCAAAGCGCTTTCTCCTTTGGAGAATGCTCTTAAAAATATGAATGATTAAAAAGCTTGTAAGTCTGAAAAGGATACAAAAAGCTCTATTTTTACATCAGTCTTACTGTATCATTTATAATAAGGACATAATAACCTGCCTGTACCTAACCTTAAATCTGCAGGAATAAAGTGTTTTAAAAAATTATGGTAAATAGTAGGATGATGTACAATCTAGTTTGACTGGAGAATCTGGAATGTTCAGAATCCACATTACCAGGGGAGTTTCCACATGCCTGGACCAAAGTATCAATTGACCAAAGCAAACTGTTCCTCTGTTTTCATACTCTACCTAATATAGGGCATTAATTAAAAGGGCTCTTTATGAGATTTGTCTTGTGTTTTTATGCATACCTTGTAAAGTACTGGGTTTCGGGCCTCATGACTCGGACGACGACATAAGAGAAGACGCGTTTATTCGTACTTCACACAAGACAAGAACAACAGTAACGGCCGGAGGCCAACTATATACAGTTAGGGGGGGACGGCCCCATATTCCTATTGGCGGGTTTGAATCGCCTGCCAATGCTGCCATTGTTTCTCTACTGGCGAGCTCAGGAACCTAGTCCCTATTGTTCTCAGAGAGCGAAGCTTGGCTGTATTTTGCCAGCTCTGCCTTCTGATCCCAGGACACAACATACCTATTGATTTGAATAGGGGCTGTGTGTGTGTAAAGTGCTGTGAAACGACAGCAGACTTATGACAACCCCAGCAGGGGCTTTCAAGGCAAGTGAGAAGCAGTTGCCTTCCTCTGCAGAGTCTTCCTTGGTGGTTTCTCTTCCACATAGCAACCCTACTTAGCTTTTGAGATCTGACAAGACTGAGCTATACCATGCCATATTCCTTTTCAACAGAAATCTTTAAAAACCTGTTAAAATTAATGCTTTAGATAGAGAGACAAACCCAGAAGAGCTGTGTAATAAAATACAGTGGTATGCAAACTTCAAATGAACTTGAAAATATCCAGAAGAAATAAGGCATGCAAGTTATGTCTGGTTGCTAGTGTAGCTGGTTGAACAGCATTCATTCTCCGTTAGTCTTTCACAATTAAAAATCTGCTGATCTCTTGAATATTCTCTTTTGTATGGGACAAAACCATTGTTAACTGAGCTTCTAAGAATCAGAGGACATAACTGATTAAAGTTAGTTGCTGTGTAATGGTCTGTATTTGGAATATTGTGTACAGTTCTAGTTAACTTGTTTCAAAAAGAATATTATTGAGCTGGAAAAGTTGTGGGCTAAAAAAAAAAGCTAAAGCAATCAAGGGGTTGGAGCATTTTTCCTGCGAGCAAAAGCTGAAACATATAGGGCTTTGGATGGAAAAAAATGACCAACAAAGGGACATGATAGAATGTATAAAATTATGCATGGTGTCATAATACTAGAACTGAGAGTCAAAATTGATTGGCAATAGACTTAGAACAGACTGTTACTGCCAATGGTCTGCCTTGTTGTTTGGGGAAGTAAGCTATGTGGCAGGATAGGCCAGAGAGGTACAGGAATCGTACACTCCAAATTTGAAGAGTCAATTAAATAGTTTTTATTGAACTATTTCCTAATTTTATTGAATGATTCCCTAATTACAAGCACACTAAATATTCAAAAAAAGCAAGCAATACAGAACTAAGAAGGTTGAGGTGATTGACAGCGAATACAGTGGTCAGTTACAGGGTGATACAACCCGTCCAGACATACAAGGGTCCATGGAGATGGGATCATGGCCCAAAACAAAGGTTTAGGAGTGAACTGCCAGTTGGCATCAGGGGCAGACACACAAAATCTGAGGCCATGTGCTCTGATGGATATAGACACTGGAAAACAATGCAGACCTTGGGAGCTGGTCTCAGGTGAGAACAATAGATTTTCTAGACCAATGGAGTCCATGGAGGTGTGATACCAGGTGGAGCATAATTCAGGTGTGACCAATGAGCTTCCAGAGTCTGGCTGCACAATAGCCTGGATAAGATTAAGCCAGGTGCTGGATAGTTGGCTGGGAGTGTCCATTGTGGAACAACAGAGTGGCCTGGCATTTCCCTGATGCCAGACAAAAGAGGTGATGTTTCTTAATGTGTGTCAGGATGAACCTGAATGGGTGACCATTCACTGTACATGGAAAGTTAATGTTTACCTTGATAGATTTGGCATAGGTGTAAGAATGCAGATCTTAGCCAAATATATGGAGACAGGAATGAGAGGATTATTCCAAAGGTATTTCCTGAATAGTAGGGTGAATTGTGGGGGTTATACTACCTGTCCAGATGTTCAGAGGTCCATGCAGAAGACATTATGGCCCAAACACAATTTAGCATCCAGTTGGCATCCAGGGCAGACACACAATCGAGGTCATGTGCTTTGGTAGATATAGATATGGGAAAACAGAAGGGCTATTCACCATGTGGCCACTGGATAGCGTTAGAAATGTAAATACTGTACCTGGTAGAACTTGGCATTGTTTCATATGCATACTTTGCTGGGTGGAGGGGGAAGGCTGGAGATTGCTTTGTGGGCTGCCTTGTGCAACCTGAAAATAAAAACCCTTTTGCCGAACTGTGGCTAGCTCTGTGTTTCAGGCCAAGAGTGACTTCCTTGGCCTGAGTTTGTGGGTCTCTGGTTCAGGTTAGAAGTGGGGTGCCCTGCCTCTGTGCTGCAGAAGTTTCTTGCTATTCCCTGTGGGTAACAGGGTGCTATAGGTGAGCCTTTAGTTTGATCCAACAGAACTTTTTTATGTTCAGGCATTCTTTCTTATAAACATATCCATGGTTACAAAATGTTGGCAAATTTAGACTGGCAAGAAGATTGTTTATCACTCATAATGCATATAATTTCAGGATTGTCTACTTCTAGAACAGATGAAGAAACAGAAAACCTCCTGAGTTCATGAAAGAGCTAGGTTTATGAATGAAGGAAGCACTGTGATTTCAGTCCTGATAACTTAGCTGTGATTCCTCCACTTCTTATTTGGAATCAGGGACTGATATAACTATAGGAAAAATGATCGGTGGTGTGGAGTTGTAGCCCAATAATGTTCTGTTTGGAAGTGAGTTCTCTTTGTACTATATCTTTAGTGTCTGTCTTACACTGAGGTTTAAATTGATTTAATTGATTTGTGGGGCAATGGAAGGTCCAGCCTTGTAGCAAAATCTTGGAATAAATAAGACCATTCATGACTCCAAAGAGTGATTTGAGTGCAACTACCCACTTCACTGCTTATCTTATAAAAGGTAAGGTAATTAGTTTATAATTACTTTACTACAGGAAACTCTGTGAGACAGCTACTAGTAATTTAAATTGCCCTGGTAGTGACTATACACAGGTGACCATTTACCAAGTAGTAACCTGTATTCCTAACATGGTATCATTTGTATCATCCTACTAATAAGAGTTATACAGCTCATTTGTATCTGATCAGAATGTTGGGGAAGCTAGGGAATGATAAATTCTCCTCACTGCTTGGCAGGATAGTAGAGAGGAGCAGCTCACCAAGTGATCACATGTTCACTGTAATAAATTCCATTTGGCAAATGGTGGTCTGTATTTAACCATTGTGTCAGAACAGCGGCATGTAATATTCGGCTGCTAGTTATACCTTTTAAATCTTCAGCACATTTAGAAGACTTGTTGTTTTGTTCCATTGTTTCATTTACAAGCACTATTATGTGGTAATTATAAGACAATCCACTAACACTTTAAAATAATGATTCAGCTAATGAATGTTGAATTATATTAAGCAAATCTTAGCACCAGCTGAATTATCTTGATTACTGTCCTACCGCAAAACACCAAAGGGGTTGGAAATTGGACAATTACTTTAAAATGTTTGTGGTATAAAATAAAGGTGTGATACTGAGTAGGGCGTTGTTTCACAAGATCACCAGTGGAAGCAGAGCTTTCAGGAGCATCTAGATGGCAAGCATAACTACCCAGGTACAATATTGGGCAATGAATCAGTACTCTAAAAGACTATACACTAAAGCCCCATCGTTCAAATATCTGCAGATATTCACCACCCCCCAGGTGGTTCCCATGCACCCCCATCCTGTTTATTTTATCCTTCCTTTCTTCCAAGGAGCTTAGCCTGGCTTTCACAGATGTCCCCTCCTGTTTTATCCTCATAACAATCCTATGAGGTAGGATAGGCTGAGGGAAGGTGAATGGCTCAGAGTTGCCAAGTGAGCTTCATGGTTGGGTAGAGATTGGCACCCAGGGCTGCCAGTTCTAGTGTGACACTAGTCATAAACCTTGGTGAAAGATGCCCAAATTGTAAGCATAAATCTTGGTGAAAGATACACTGAACTGTAAGCACACCTCAACTGTAGTCAGGAAGAGGCCAGAAGCCAGCTGACAACCAGGAGGCAGCCATCCATGACTATTATCGATTTATGTGCTTAAGCAACTTTTTCTCCATACAACAGGAGATATCTAGATGTACTGTGATGGACCATCTTCTTCTGACATGGCAGCATGGGTCCTGCAGAACGGGCTGCCATTCTTTTCTTTCCTCTTCATAACATTTCTTCCAGTAAAGACGGCAGTTCACATTTTGGCTTTGAAAAGCTACTGAAATTTTGAATTGCTGCATGGTATGTATCTCTCTGCTAGTCTTCTGGATCTTTTATATCAGACAGCAAGAGACCTGTACAAAGGAATTATTTTAAGGATTCATCTCTGCTTTACTGTGAAAAAGATTCTTCACCACTATGTTGTAAAGCTATCTTTGAGGAGGGAAAAAAAAAGCTAAAAACTAGACACAGGTCAGGTTGGTACAGCATGCTGAATAACAGCATAAAGAGGTCCCACAGACAGTTGTTTTGACTACTTTTGAACTGACAGGTGTCATATTTTCAAATAAAGATGGAAACATCATCCTCTCCCTCCCTCCAAATGATGATACTAGCAAGGACATTGAAATGGCTGATAACTCTGTTTCATATGTTGGGAGGGGGTTGCAATTCTTTGGACTATAGGAAGAAAAGCCCATTGCACCTTTGATTATACCAGCAGTATGGTAACTGGGGGGCCAGTATGATATAGTGGTCACAATGTCAGACTGAACCAAGGAACCCCAGAATCAAATCACTCAGTCAGTGAGGAAGCTTGGTGAGTGTTTCATAGGCCAATCACAATTTCTCAGCCTAACTGACATGATGGAGTGTTATGAGTATGAAATGGAGGGAGTGGTAACCACAATCTCCATGGAGAAACAGTGAGGTAATAATATAATAACTAAATTGATAATATATGGAAGAGAACAATTGGAAAAACTGTATGAAACAAATAATGGCTGAAGACATTTCCATTGCCTTCTCTCCATTGCTTTTCTGGGATCCTACTGAATCTGTTGCTATTCCTAGAAGGAGAATCTGGCTGCCAGTCTATTATCTTCCAGATGAAAGAAAAAGCAAAACCGTCTTTCTCTTTTGCTGTTTTTGCATCCATATGAGAGTGGGGGGAGGATCTCATTAGTGAAGAGCTTGTATAGTTTCCTTTCTTGGTGGAAAGAGCCTAGATTTTGAGAAAGTGAACCACCTCCTGATGGCAGCTTTGTCCCTGTGGAATGGGTTTTATTTATTCATTAATTTATATCATTTATATGCCACTGTCTGCCCAATCAGGACCACCAAGTCAGGTAACAATTGAAAATAGAACATTATAAAGCAATACCAATCCTAGCTCAATGAGAGAGTGCATGCTTTTTATGTAGCTTTTCATTTGGCTGTATACAGTTTTTGCCGAAATACCAGAGCATCGCCTTGATGTCACAGATGTGATGACATCACTTCCAGGTCATGTGGGCAGTGACATAGACATGTTGCTGCATGCTGGATGGACCTCCTTTTGGGGGTAAATCCCCCCCTGCCAACCAGCTGATTAGGGGTGGGGAGGTGGGGCTTGTCAGCAGTGGACTCCCACCTCTGGCAACTGTAGCTGTAAAAGTCTTCTTCCTGAGACTTTGTAGGGCTGCAGCCAGTCATAGAAGACAACTCTGGGCTAGATAGATCCATGTTCATGTGCATCTAAAAAAGGCTTATTAGACCTATCATACTATGAGTCACCTGCTGACATTTTCTACTTCCCTGTTGGTTGATAAGGTGTCTGAGAGAGTTTTACAGAATTGCTAACAGCCAGTTGAACAATGACCCTGGCAACTGAGCAATGCTTCCTGGACTCCTTTTGCCAATGTTTTGCTTGGCCTTGTCCCTTCTATGTTGTAGCCAGGATTCCACTCAGCTCCCATTTCTGTTGTTGTCACTTGCCACTTAGTCTTCAAGTCCTTGGCATTAGATCACTATATCTTTTGATTGTGGATTAGTTCTCTCCCAGCATAAGATTCTAAAGTTCTGAGGCCTGGCTAGAAAAGTCCTGGCTGGCTGTTTCAAAGACCGGAGAATTAAGCCTGGCAAAGTGTTGAGAAGCATTCTGCATAATGTGTATGAATTGCCAACAGGAAGAGGTTTTCAACGTAGGGTAGGCATTTTCCCTTCCTTGTTAGAAATCCATTGAAGAGTGACCTTTCTGTGGATCAGGTGAGCTTGCTTTTGAGTCAGCCCTCAGTGTGAAGTCTTTTCTTCTTGAAAAATGATCAGTGCATAACTGATTCTTTCAGAATCTGAGGTCTGCTTTCCTAAATGACAGGTGAGTCTCAAATCTGGGATACTAACAGCTTGCAAATGCTTTCAGGTAGATTATTTTGGTGGGGTGCCCCATAGATTCCCTGAGGAATTTTTGGGTACAGCATTAGTTGCTTTGTGGCATTCTCCCCCTGGTTTTCTGTCATGTAAGAACTCGTTGTCAAGGAAGCTGCAATTTCTGGAGAACCATTTGAGTGAAATATAATGAGGATTGGCTAATCCCAGTGAGCAGGACTGATTTTGAATGGGGATGACATCACAGAAGAACTCTGCTAACTCCAAGAGGAACCACTGAAGTGGAAACAAAGCACTGGAGAAAGCTAAAGAGGATTTTTTTATGTTGCACAGTTATTGTTGAAGCTGCTTTTCTACAAATTGTTGTGCCCACTCCCCAAATTCTTTAGACCTTCATAATATTTTTAAAACACGAGTACCACAAAATATTTTAAATACTGAAGTATGTATCTATATTTATACCTGACTAATATTTTACGAATCACTAGCATTGGCTTGCTAATAATATGTAAATAGCAAGAAAACTGATGATGAATACCTTAGAATTTCATTATTAAATAGCCAGCCCTTTAGCCCAGGGACTGCAAACAATACAGATTCTTGTAATAGGTCACACCACAAGCTATGAGAAGCTATGATGTTTGTATATACGTGGCAAATAATTCTGCATACATATTTTATGCTGTTCATTCCCATTAACACTATTAGGGCTTTTTCTTGGTATTAGAACGACTTCTAGATATAGGACTTCATATACATTATATACATGACATAGAATTATCTCAGGATTATACACACAAACACTATTTTCATTATACCAACATACTGTGCTGTTGTAAATATGTACATATTAAACTGTGTATATATGTTATGATGTGATCACTTTACTGCACTTCCTTCCTCTTAAAAATGCTGGTGATGACTAGAAATCATTAGTGGGGAAGATCACTCTTGGTGGAGAAAATAAAATGCAAATACAGAGTAGCAACCCACTTATCATTTCATCTGTTCTCTGGATATTGGGAAGGAAGGAAGGAAGGAAGGAAAGGCTGAAATGGAAGTGCAGTATATTTTATGGCAGAATTTCAAGAATATTGGCCTTCACTTTTTCGTGTATTCCAGTATATAGGATGCTTGCAGATCATTTTTGTGCAGAGAAGGGGAAAGGAGTTATGGAGTGGGTTCAAGGGGAGGAGCAAATAGAGATAAACACTGATAAGCTGGTTTAGAAAAGATAGAAGCTGGAGAAAAAAGAAAAATAAAGCAACAGAGGAAACTAGGAAAAAAGAAAGTTTGAGAAGATGAACAGTCCTGACTGTTAAGAAGACCATTATGTTTTAATTATAGGTGGAGAAGATAGTTTCTCAATTTATCTGCACAATTCATTTTTTAAAGAATGCAATCAAAATAATATATAACTTCCCTGTCTATTTTGGGGGGAAATCAAGTTTTTTCTCTTAGGAAATCTTTTTAAATCACGGATTGAAACTAGGTAGCTGAATTGGTACACAGAATCATTCCAACCCCCAAAGTCATGTAATTCCTTTTTATTAGGATCAAAGAAAATATCACAAAACAATATGCAAGCTAAACGTTTTTTTATTCTCCTTTTGCACCAGAACATAAAAATAGCCTCTTCCGTCTTCTCTTGCAGTGAAGAATGACCTTTCTGAAGGCATTTTACAGAATGCTTGCGGGAAGGAATCTAAGATGCTGGAGAGTTTTTGGATAAAGATAAGCTGGAATGAAATCTTCTACAGCTGCTATGGTTGTTTCTGTTTGCAGAAATTAATACTCCCCTAATTTAAACCAACTTATTTCACATTTCTGAATTTGTAACGACAGGGCAGTGAGGGCCAGGACAGGACAGACGGTGCCACATCCCCTGTTAAAGTTAAATCTGAAAAGAAAAACAGGAAGGCTGAAATTAGCTCTTCCAGGTAACACATATGAATGTTAGAAATGTTCCTCTTTACTGTCTACTTTAATTGTAAGTACTCCCAGATGTGTAAATTTATGTGAACTGATATATTAAGTTGCAGATTAGCAAAATCATTGCTAGGTCTTTTCTTTGGTATCAGTCACTGTAGCAGCTATAAGATTTGCCAGGAAGCTCAAGGAGGAGACATGCTGCTACACTTCTTTCTTATGAATAAATCTCTTCATTACTCATGATTACACAAGGCTTGCATGTGGCTGGATTCTATCTAAATATGTGCAATAACAAGTGATAAGTAAACCTTAGAAGATCTCATAGCTTCATTCAGATGTTTATCGTGACTTTTGGATGCATATCTTCATCAGGCTTCTTTGTGCTGTGAAATGTTCCTAGCACACATATCTTTGCTCCTGATCAGAAGCTGAGATAGGAAATAAATAAATAGAAATAACATTGCTCTGCTTGATTTGTATCAGGGACTCCTAACCATGAATTTCTGAATCGAAATGGGTTACAGCACTATAGTGATCATGAAGGCAGATTTGGCATGCATCATAATGGGAACTCAGCTTTCTGATTCTACAAGTCAGTGCACCATTGCGATGTGTGTTAGGATTGGGTGCATTTGAACACTGAATTCTCCGGTGGTTCCTGGGGTGCTGCAAGCAGACAGGATGTTATAAGCCTGCTCTACTGAGCAGTTCTACTCCAGTTTTCTCTTTTCTACTCAGAACTTTGTTATTTTTGTCTTTCTTGATATCTTTGCTCTTTCCTTCCCCTCTCCCTCAAATCTTACTCTGTGGGAAGGGTGCTATGGCCTTGTCTGAGCCTCAAGGCAATGTTCCATTTCACCCCGGATTGTCTACTCATCTCTTTACAACCAACAAGCATTTTGGGGAAGTCTTGGATAAACACTTGGTGGAATCCAAAGACAAGAAGAGGGTTTTCCTGACTAGGAGATGGGAAGGAAGGAACCCTAAAATGTTCCAAACCTTTCGTGACAAGCCTAAATTTGTGCAGTGTTCATATGAGAGATTTAAGTGGCAACAATCGAACTGGTGCCCCATTCAGTAAGAACTCCAATCCCTCCAAGTCCTGAGGAAAGAAAGAGCCATTGGCATGATGCCATGACAACCAACTCTTGGATTGGAGGCCAGCTCCAGTGATTTTACCAGCCTTGGGAAAACTCCATCTCAGATCACTGCGTGCTGGAAATGATCTCAGAGGACATACTAGGAATTTCTAAACACCCCAAGAGATAGAACCTAATGTCACTAGCCCATTTGCTGGGGATGATGGTGTCATGCCAAGATGTTATCCACTAGGCCAGATGCCACTTACAACCTCTGAAAAGTTTGAGGTCTCAGCGAATCCTACTTACTATGGATGCCAGCTTCAATAGATGGAGAGCTCACTCCCAGGGCCAGTGAGCTCAGGGAACTTGGAATAAGAAGGAAAGCAGGATGAGTATAAACCATCAGAAACCAAGAGCCATAAGATGGGGCTAGATTGCCTTGCAAACTGAACTGGAAGGAAAAGAGATCCTAATCCACATAGACTATATGTCAACCAAATCGTACATTAGCTGTCACGGGGGGAACTCATGCCTGACCTCTTCAGAGTGATAGAGATATTGAAGAGGGCTGAGACTCAAATAGGATCCATTAAAGCAGTATATGTAGCAGGCATCTCCAGCACCACAGCATACTGGCTAAGCTGACACAGAATAAATCAAACGGAATGGCAGATACACCCAGAAGTGTTCCAACAAGTATGTGCCCAGTTCAGGACACCAGTAGTAGACTTCTTTGCATCTCAGGAAAACTTCCAGATTCCAGCTGTTTTTTTTCCAGGAGACACTGTCATCAAGTGAAAGGAACCAATTCATTCACATGCAAATGGCCAAGGTGGTTCCTCTAAGCCTTCCCCCCCATAAAACTGGTACCCAGGGTAATGCAGAGAGTGGTACATCAAAGAACAGAAGTTATCTTCATTGGCATAGGAGTGCATGGTTTCAGGAGCTCCTTGGGTAGTCATGACTACCCCATGACCAGTTCTTCTCCACACAGGTCTTTTGTCCCAGGGTCCAATGTACTTCCTGAATCTAGCTGCATGGAAACTGAGAGGGGATTGCTGCAGGAACTAGGATATCAGAATTCTGTTATTTCTACCATGCTAGGATTCCATAAGGTGTCTATGAACAGAGCTTACAAAAGCACTTGGAGAGCATCCAGGGAATGGTGCATGGAATGTGTAGGTCAGGGATCTACTAGAGTTCCTCCAGAGCTCTCTTGATAAAGGCCTGTGCTCCAAAACTCTTAAACAATCACAGCTACCTTCACATTTGCTGGAATTCATAAGGGATGCTCTTTTTTCACATCACCCTCATGTCAAACATTTCTTAAGGGGCATTACCTTATCAATTCCCCTACAGTACATTGATTTCCATCTTGGAAGCTAAACATAGTTCTTTCAGCCTTGCCCAAGCAAAAGTTTGAATCTTTAGCCACCTGCACAGTCAAAGAATTGATAGTAACCAATCAGTAGTGGGGTGGTCCTACTCTAAAGTAATATGGGCTTGCTATTTCCCAGCAGCCTAAACAGCGACACCCCAAAAGCCAGCAGAGAATGTAAAATTTTATTCGCTTACTGTGAATTTCCCTTCTTGGTGGTTCCAGGATGCTGCAATCTCTCCTCCCTAGAAGAAGATACAGGAGTTACTGAAAAATTCATGAAAGAAACTCCAGGTGGCTTCCTTAGGAGCTGGGCCAACTTATCCATTAGCCACTGTAGGCACAGTGCCTAGGGCCCACAATACTTTTAGGGCCCCCTGAAAATGTTTTAATCTCTTTTAAAATCAGGGAAAAAATGAACTTTTAGGGTCAAAGAAAATGTTCTAGGGCCTACAAAAATCTATTAAATTTTGCCTAAAACAGAAAAATAAAATAAAATTTCAAAGTATTTACATTTATATCAAAAATAATTTTTAACGGGAGGGGCCCACAAAGGCAAAAGTGTCTAGGATTCACAGAAGTCAGAATGCAGCCTTGCTTGGGAGGGCAAGGAAATTGCTTTAAGCCTAGTCAGTTTAAGTCCAGAGCACTGTCTTTTTCTCCTTTGTAGTTCTGAGTATCACTGTTCAAAATTACATTTCCAGAGGGTTCGGTTTCTTGATTGTTTATATAATACAACTTGTTAGGGGCTTAAACGGGTCCTTCTGGGAAACAAAAAAAGCTTACAACCCTGCCTGCATCCAAGAGGAGGTGCTTCTCCCAGCAGTCTACACCACACCCTGTAACCACCAAGAAAGGAAATTCATGGTAGGTGAATCAGATTTTCTATTTGGTACTCAAGCTGTTGATCAGTGCTGGTGACAGTGACAATGGCCAGTTGAGTCATTATGGTTTTGCATGAAAAGCATGTATACAGGAGAATCCAATGGAGATGGTCTGGTGGATTCTAAAGAGCAGAGGTTATTTTTTGGTAAAATACAGTGCACCTAATCTTCAGTACTAGTAACATTTTGCAGCTGAACTATTGCTGACAAGCAGCATAGCAGGATACACATGAGAGTTGGTGTGGCATAGCGGTTAGAGTGTCATGCAAGAAGAGCTAGAAGACCCTAGTCTGAATCCCCACTCTGCCATGGAACTTGATCTGTCACCTTGGTCCAGTCATACACTCTCAGCCTAATCTACCTTAAAGAGTTGTTGTGAGAATAAAATGGAGAATTAGGTAAGCACCTTTGGATCCCAGTTGGGAAGAAAGGCAGGGCATAAATGGAGTAAATAAAAATAAATGCTACAGTTGACAAGTGCAGTGATTTTGTATTACACTGACTCCCCAATATCCTATAAATCCATTGTTTCTTGTAAATAATGAAGCAAACCCCGTGGCACATTCATTACCAGTAAAATTTGCATAAGACATCAATCATCTTAATGATGCAATTCATTAATGAATGAAGCTACTAATGTGAGAGTGATTCAAAGTGTTCTGAAGTCTGGTTTTTCCCCTCCCATTTTAAAAATGGTGGCTTAATCTTTGAAGCTGAAATGGACATGTTGCACATAAAGGGTATTTAGGTAAAGGTAAAGGTTCCCTTGCTCGAAAGCCAGTCGAATCCGACTCTAGGGTTGCGGTGCTCATCTCCGTTTCAAAGCCGAAGAGCCAGCGCTGTCCAAAGACATTTCCGTGGTCATGTGGCCGGCATGACTAAACACCAAGGTGCACGGAACGCTGTTATTTAGCAATGTGTTAAAGGCAGGCTTGTTTCCCTCACTCTGTTTCCGAAGAGGAGACTCTTAAGAAAGGAATCACCCTTGAATGTCTTTTGATAACTGAGAAATCACATCAGAAAGAATTTATTCAGCAAACAGGGGGCATGTTAGGGTTATAATTCAGCAGATCATGGTAACTTCTTGAAGACCAGAGTATTTTACGTTTTGCTGCTGCGCTTGAGGAAGAATGATCACAGCTGGAAAAGAAAGCCTCTCACCGCCCTGGTGAGTCAGGAGCTGGGAAAACAGGATGTTTAATAGGAGTCCCTGTCTTCCATTAGTGAGGGTGGCAGAAATGAATCTGGAATTACAGATCTGATGACAAGACTGTGCTTCTGTGACTTGGCTGATGGAGCTTGGAGGGAATCCATGAAGAATTACTAAAATATACTGGGTTCAGACACATTCAAGTGATCAGATCACATTTTATTAGTGATTCAGCAAGAGAAAGAAGGCTGAAAATCCCTGGCTGAAGCTGTGTATTTATGCTTGGAAAAAGTTACATCCAAAACACACCCCACTTCCAACGATAGGCTATTTACACTCTATTGTTTCCCAATTGGTTTACTTCAGGATCCCTGTCTCCCTACTGGCCCAATCTAGGATCCTAGCAATCTATTGTCATGCATCCCAAGCTAAGTCCTTTTGTCAGTACAGCTCAGGCTCAATACATAACAATTACAGTATATTCCAGTGGAGTGTAGCACAGTTTCCTCCTGGCTAGAAAGACATTCTCTGCCAACTTGCAGTTTTAATCTAGAGCAATTCACTCCAAACTAAGCTTTCCCAGAATAAGCATGGCACTGGGGGGAGGGGAGTTAAAGGCAAGCTGGTCTTCAGTAATGCTGGACTTTGGTTTGCTTCAGAATATTTTCATCTGTCTACCAAGGATGCTGTGTGCAGAAATGCCTTCCTTCATGGAGAGCCAGTGTGATGTAGTCATTAAGGGCAGCAGACCCTAATCTGGAGAACCAGATTTGATTCCCCACTTCTGCTGGGTGACCTTGGGCCAATGACAGTTCTCTCAAAACGCTCTCAGCCCTAATTACTTCACAAGGTGACTGTTGTGGGGAGAGGAAGAGAAGGCAATTCTAAGCTGCTTTGAAACTCCTTAGGGTAAAGAGGACTATTTAAAAAAAACAACCAAAACCTTTTACTGAACACATAAACACATTCTTTAAAACACACAGTTTTTAACCAAGAACAGAAAAGGAAGAGATTTTCCTTTTATATACATTGGATCATGGAATTGTTTGCAAGACTAATATGTAGCTGATGGAATCAGTGGATGAAGAAAATATGTTGTATCCATACTCTCCTCTCTTCCTAAGTCTGTCCTACAAAGGGTATATAAAAAAATCCAGTATCGTATAAAATGACTGCACTTCTGCTGCTCCTTAACAAGCATATGACCTCTGAGCTTAAAAGATTTATTATGGAACACTCAGGTGAATTAGAGGTTGAGTAAATTGAAAGAGGGCCAACAGCACCTGGCAAGATCAGAAGCTCTTGACTCACCTCTCTTTTATGCCAAGATAAGTGATCATGGCAACAGTGCCAGTGTTGTCATCTTCAGTGGGAGGACCAAAAAACCCCCCAAACCCAACCCACTTAAGGAAGCACTGTGATCTGTGAAAGAACTGAGAGGCAGTGGCAGCTCTAGAACCCATGCCTTCTTTTAAATGTAGATTGTACGGCAACAACATGTATATGTACCATTTTAAAGACTCCAACAACAACAAGGTGGAAAGAACTGAATAAAAAGCACATGTATTGGTTCTACAGTTTTAATGGCCCATGATTTTACAGATGAAAGTCTGATTTGCCATACACAAAGTGCCTATTTCGACATGTTGCCAAAGCAGAATGTGCTGTCTGCTGTCCCATTCTACTAGTGGGATAACAAAGCAAAGACAAGTGTACTGAACTTGCAAATGGTCTTTATGTATCCTTCAGGGACTATATAATGTATAGAAATTTGTATTTTGCAAACATGTTTACAATTCTTCATTCAAACACTGGGGTTATTGGGCTTTGAAAACAAGAATACAGTGCCATTCTGATGGTGAATTGTATCAGAATTTAGTCCCTGGTATACTGGTTCCAAATGCATGACATCCTTTTTTCTAACATAATCTACAACAGTGTGGTTTATGTGGCTCTTCTTTTATGTGAAACTAGTGGCTTTCTCCTTTCAAACCAGAAATATATCTTCTGTCTAACACATGTGGTTATGAAGAACACACTTGTTCACATGTGTGCTGCTAATTTCTTCCAGTCATTGTGCATATTTGGATCCCAAGACATATTTTGGATTATGCCAAAACCTCCTTCCTCATTTCTAAACCACATATATTATTCAGAAGACTGGCCAATAACCTCAAAGGGTTTTTTTAAAGTCCTATACTTAGATTGCACATGAGTTTTACTGCATTAAGCAGCATATAACCTGTCATTTTATATCAGTTAAGATTCATACAAAATTATCATGAATTGTAAGCCTCAGTTTATTCATTAGTTACACTGATTTCAATGGGTTTAGACTGGACTAACTTTATATGGGATTGCACCACAACATTTGTAAAGGTAGGATAAGTGCTAAATATGCTAACTAAATAAATAAGCATTAACTGGGAAAAACATCAACAACCTCAGATATGCAGACGATACTACTCTAATGGCAGAAAGTGAAGAGGATCTGAAGAGCTCTTGTTGATAGTGAAAGAGGAGAGTGCAAAAGTTGGCTTGAAACTCAGCATCAAAAAATCTCAAATTATGGCATCTGCCCCCATCACTCCTTGGCAAATAGAAGGGGAAGTCATAGAAGCAGTGACAGACTTCATGTCCCTGGGATCCAAGATCACTGCAGACAGTGACTGCAGCCATAAAATTAAAAGACGCCTGCTCCTTGGGAGGAAAATGATGGCAAACCTAAACAGCATAACAAAAAGTAGAGACATGACCCTGCCAACAAAAGTCTGTATGGTCAAAGCAATTGTATTCCCAGTATGTATGTATGGCTGCAAGAGCTGGACCATAAGGAAGGCTGAGTGCCGAAGAATAGATGCTTTCGATTTATGGTGCTGGAGAAGACTCTTGAGAGTCCCTTGGACTGCAAGGAGATCAAACCAATCAATCTCAGGGCTATTTTTGGGCAGGAACGCACAGGAATGGAATTCCAGCTGGCTCCCGAGTTGGCCATGCCCAGCAGGAACTCATTAGCATAATAGGCCACACCCAACAGCAGAAACTCATTAGGACTGGCAACATTAGGGGTGTGTGGCCTAACGTACAAAGGAGTTTCTGCTACGAAAAAAGCCCTGTGTTTTGACAACAAACAAGGTAAACAGAATAAGAAGCAAAACGTGGGTGTGGCTGGATGACCACACTTCTGGTAACATGGGGGTATGGCCTAATACATTAATAAGTTGTGCTGTCAGGGACGTGGCCTAATATGCTAATGAGTTTCTGCTTATGGGTGTGGCCTATTATGCTAATGAGTTCCTGCTGGGCTTTTTCTACAAAAAAAGCCCTGGTCAATCCTAAAGGAGATCAAAAACCTGACTGTTCTCTGGAAGGCCAGATACTGAAGCAGAAGCTCAAATACTTTGACCACCAAATGGAGAAGACACTGATGCTGGGAAACATTGAAGGTAAAAGAAGAAGGGGACAGCAAAGGATAAGATGGTTAGACAGTGTTATCGATGCAATGAACATGAAATTAAGTAAACTCCGGAGGACGGCGGAAGACAGGAGGGCCTGGCGTGATGTGGTCCATGGGGTCACAAAGAGTCAGACTCAACTGTGCGACTGAACAACAACAACAACAAGCACTAACTGGTAAACATTGAACCATTTGCAAGCATTTTCAGAACTCCCGTAATGCTGTGTAACTTTAATAGATCATTTTGTGAAATAGTGTGTGCCGGATCATTGAAAGCTAAACAGAGCTGGAACTTGGATGAAAGATGATCAAGGAAGACTGAAGCAGAAAGCAATAACAAACCACCTTTGCCTCTCACTTGCCTTGAAAGTCTCTTGCTGGGATCACCATAAATTGGTTGTGACTTGATGGCACTAATGTATACAAACATACAAAGTGGAAAAAAACCCGAGACAGGTACATTCCAACTGCTACATCACATATGACATCAAATCAGGTCTGAATTAAACATGACAATGGTAGTACAAAAGAACCTGCATCCCAAGATGTTGCACAACTTCCTGTTTTACTTAAAGTTGTCCATTAAGCAGGCAGTGCTGCAATACATGCAGTGTTATCATATAAGTACAATGCCTACCTGGGTATGGGTCTTTGGCTTGCTGAATTTCCATTTGTTCATTTAAGCACTTTCAGAAAAGCACCCATGCAGCTCACAAAAAATAAATATATAAGCACAATAATTCAAAATACATTTAAAGGTGTAAAAATATTTAATAGAGTTTTAAACCAGGGCAGGAACTCAATTTAAAAAGGCCTTGCAAAATAAAGAAGTCTTTAGCTGATGTTGGAAAGTTTGCATTGAGGGGACTAAACATAATTCCAGGGGAAGGGAATTTCAAACATTAGGCATGGCTGCTAAAAAGGCCTTTATATGCATCCCAACCAAACATACTTCTGCAATTGTGAGTTCCCACAGCCTGAGATTCTTTGGGGGTTCTCAGAGTATGGGCAGGTACATACATTATACACGTAGTGGTTGATGATTCCATTTAAATAAGACATGGGCTCATGCATCATTGCACAGGTGAGTTCTTCTTTCCTGCTAGCATTATGTTTAAATTAGGACTCAGATGGACAAACACAGTGGAATAGATATGTCCTCCAGGGTTGGATCCAGCTGCTTTTTCACTCAGTCCTGGCCAATGCCCCTCTTTACTACAACCACCATCCTACATGGCTTTTGTTCCTTCTAGCTCCATAGCCTTTTTTCAAAGGGGACCGCCACCCCACTCATTTCACCAACAGAAAAGCTGGTTGGATTCAATCCCAAAATGTTTAGTGTTGTTGATAAATGTGGCTTTTAACTAGGAGCCAACTAGAGCCTGTGAACAGGAGACGAAATTGAGCCCAAAACTTGGTAGTTTAGGCTAATGCTTATGCCTACACACCTGAAAGACTTTGCCTCTAGTCTTGCAGAAGTGAGTACCCAGCACTAATGTCAATTCAGAAACTGTGATTGCACACATGTAATAAACCCTCCAGAAAGTATAGGACCTGGATTCTAACATTTCAGTTCATACAACTGTCCTTAAGAAAATATGGCTTCAGCCTTTTGTGTGTGGGTGGGGTAACGTTTTGTCAAATCACTTCTGACTTATGGTGACTCTATGAATTAATGGCCTTGACCTGGATAGCCCAGGCTAGCCTGATCTTGTCAGATCTTAGAAGCTAAGGAAGGTTGGCTCTTTCTAGTATTTGGATGGGAGTCTTCAAAGGAATACCAGCGTCCTGACGCAGAAGTAAAGGTAAAGGTTCCCTTGCTCGAAAGCCAGTCGAATCCGACTCTAGGGTTGCGGAGCTCATCTCCGTTTCAAAGCCGAAGAGCCAGCGCTGTCCAAAGACGTTTCCGTGGTCATGTGGCCAGAAGTAGGCAATGGCAAACTACCTCCAAACATATCTTGCCCTGAAAACCCTAAGGGGTCTCCATAAGTCAGCTGTGACTTGATGCCACTTTCCACAACCACATGAATCAATGACCTCCAAAACATCCTATTGTTAACAGCCTTGCTCAGGTCTTGCAATTTGAGGCCCATGGTTTCCTTGATTTAGTCAATCATCTCATGTTGGGTCTTACTCTTTTCCCACTGCTTTCAACTTCTCCTGGCATTATTGTCTTTTCCAGCAACACTTGTCTTCTCATAATATGACCAAAATATGATAGCCTCAGTTTAAGCTTTAGAGATAGTTAAGCCTTAATTCAATATAGAATCCACTTATTTGTCTTTTTGGCAATCCATGGTATCTGCAAAACTCTCCTTGAACACCATATTTCAAAGGAATCAACTTTTTCATGTCAGCTTTCTGTATTGTTCAGCTTTCACATCCATACATAGTAATGGGGAATACTATGGCATGAATTATCTTGATTGTGATCACTAGCGACACATCCTTACATTTAAGAATCTTTTCTAGCTCCTTTGTGGTTGCCCTTCCCAGTCTCAATATCCTTCTGATTTCTTGGTTGCAGTCTCCCTTTTGGTTGAAGATGGAGACAAGGAATAGAAAATATTGAATAATTTTGATTTCTTCATTGACCTTAAAATTGTGCAATTCCTCAGTAGTCATTACTTTTGTCTTCTTCATGTTTAGCTGTAATCCTACTTTGGCACTTTCTACTTTAACCTTCTTCAGTAGTCATTTGAAGTCATCACTATTTTCTCCCAGTACATCATAGTGTTTTCAAGGTAAAAGATGATCAGAGGTGGTTTACCATTGCCTTCTTCTGCACAGTACTAACCAGGGTTAGCTGAAGAGGCACTGCTGTTGTCCCCAAAAGATCCTCCACCAGTATCACCTTCCACTACTGCTGCTCAGTAGGCACCTTTCAAGGGTTCCTCCACCCCCATCACCGCTGGGTCTGTCTGTTCTCTTCTGCTGATGTGGCTGTTCATTCCTGAAGGGGGTAGACGCATCTTAGTCCAGGCCCATAGCTAGGATTTTATGGCTTGTGGGGCAATTTTTTTTTCTGGTGGGGTTGAAGTTCTCAGTGCAGAAAGAAAAGCCAGAACTCTGAGGATTATGACTCAGCTACTGTGGAATCAGGCCTTTTAAAATCAAAGCATAGAGGCTTCTGCAAATCTTAGCCCCAGAGTGTGACAACAGCAGGCTGAGAAAGGGGTGAGGGGAAAAAAGAATAAATTTTCTGGTAGATGGTAGGTGTGGCACTGGAAATACTTATCTGGGTTTGGCCAGTAAACTCACTCCAATTTGTATAAAAAACTCACTCCAATTTGTATAAAAATACATTCACAAAAACAAAGGACAAACAAGATATAGACAAGAGACAGAATGTATACAGTTCAGCAAGGAATGCCAACTAAAACAAAAAATCTAGCTGGCTATTCTACCTACTACATAGCAGCAGGGTGGAAGTTGAAGAAAGCTTCAAGGTACTCTCTTCCCTTTCTAAGTCTTTACAACCTGTCTGTTCTATATAGCTGTTCTTAACCATTTAACCAATAGAAAGCTGTTACCAGGATAGCTCTCTAGCCTACAAACAGTCAACCACTTTAGATGACTGTTCTCAGCTGCGGGAAGTTAATCACTTCTGCCAGCCTAAGCAACAATTCTGATAACAAGCAGGCAGGTGGGGGTGATGACTTCTATAGTTAAGAAAGCTAATACTTAGGCAGAAAAACTCTCTTAAAGGAGAGCAGTTTCTTGACACAAAGCTAGAAGGGATATTAGAGGTCACCTACTCCAACTCCCTTGTTCAGTGCAGGAATCAGTCAACTACAGCACCCCACTCTGCTTTAAAAATGTTTTTAAATGATTGAAAAAAGCAGTTATGGGAGAAATTCTTCTGGGGCTGTACATTTTAGAATGGGGACAGAGTCCCCAAAAGCCCCATCGTAGCTATGGTCCTGTCTTAGTTTGATGTCTCAGCTGTGGCCATTCTGCCTTGAGTGACTCTGCTAGGAGTTAAGCCTCTTGACGGAATCTAAACTCCTTATGGTATTGCTCTCAGCTTCGCTGACACAAACAACCCCCCTCACAATGCTAAGGTGTGTTTCCAAGAAGGGGGGGAAGCATTATAGGCCAATTTTATCAGGTCCAGGGGGGTCATCATTTTAGACCAGTTTTATTGGGTCCATGGGAAGTTTAGTAAGTGCTGCTAATTGAAATTATGATTGCAAAAGATCTATATACTAATTCTCAACAGTCCCTTCTGTGTGCAGATACTTATTTTCCCCAACAGGTTTGTCTACAGACTCCGGGGACTCTGTAGGTCTGCAGAAAAATCCAAAAAATAAAAAAAACCCAAGGAGGACTGAATCCTCCCCACACCCTTAGAAATGGCTGCCACAGTGATCTACTCCAGGCCCCACCACATCGACAGTGAGAAACTAAAACATTTTTTTTTGGTAGGAGGCTTCTAACTGGTTCTGTCAGTAAAAGGCAGGGGAAGGGGGAAGGGCCATTTCTTGGCCTATTTTGGCCATCCTGAGCCGCCTCGGCAGGAGGGCAGGGTAGAAGTCAAATAAATAAATAAATAAATTTTAGGGAGGGATCCTTAGGGCCAGGCCTGACAAAGGTTGCCAGTGCCAGGCTGGGAAATTCCTAGCGATTTTGTGGTGGACTCTAAGGAGGGCTGGGTTTGGGGAAGGGAGAGGCCTTAGCTGGATATAATGCCACAGAGTCCACCCTCCAAAGGGGCCAGCTTCTCCGGTGGAACAGAACTTTGCTGTCTAGAATTCATTTGTCATTCGTGGGGGGGGGTGTCTCTAGGTTGGCAACCATAGGCCTGGCAGCAAGCTAGGGTTGCCAGGTCCCCCCTGGCCACCGGCAGGAGGTGGGGGGGGTAAGGTTGCCATATCCAAGTTGGAAAACTCCTGGAGATTTGGGGGTAGACCCTCAGGGGGACAGAGACCGCAGTGAGGTATAATGCTGTGGAGTCCACCCTCCAAAGCATCCATTTTCTCCATGGGAAGTTATCTCTGTACTCTGGAAATGAGCACTAATTCCACAGGATCCCCAGGTCCCACTTGGAGGCTGGCATTCCTAGGCAGCACCCTCTGGGTGACTTGATACCAACTGATTGGCATGACTCAACTAGGCCTGGCTGCTTGCTACTCTTCAACAGCAACCACCCTATAAAAGCCAATGTGGTACAGCAGTTAGAGCTTCAAAGTAGGGTCCTCAAGACCCAGGTTCAGATCCCTATCTTGCAGTGGAAGCTGACTGGGTGATTTTGGACCATTCACATTATTATTGTTGTTGTTGTTGTTGTTTATTACATTTTTACCCCACCCTCCCCATGAACGGGCTCAAGGCAGCTTACAGTAGGGCACCATGTGCCAAAGCATAAAACAACATAAAAACAGGATAAAACAATCAATGTTAAAGTGCTCAATAGTTACAATCAAAATTTAACAAGATAGAATCAAATTTGCAAGATGGACTCTTCAGTATCTTACTTAGCAAAAGGGATGTTACTCAATGTTACTCGGCCCCATCCAGCGGTACTGATCACAATGAATTCAAGGCTGATCTTCATAGGGCCACTCCTTAGGTCTACCAATGGTGGTAGCAGTAGTGGTAGTGGCGGCTCCTACTTGAAAGCCTGGCGGAAGAACTCCATCTTGCAGGCCCTGTGGAACTGTAAAAGGTCCCACAGGGCCCTGATCTCCTCCGGGAGCAAATTCCACCAGGTAGGAGCCGCCACTGAAAAGGACCTGGCCCTAGTTGCAGTAAGCCCGGCCTCCTTGGGGCCTGGAGTCACCAGGGGATGTTGTGTCCCCGACTGAAGTGTTCTTTGGGGCATATGTGAGGAAAGGCGGTCCCTCAGGTATGTCAGACCCTGACCATATAGGGCTTTAAAGGTAAGCACCAGCACTTTGAAGTGAATCCAGTATGCTATAGGCAGCCAGTGCAGTGTTTTCAGCACAGGCCAGATGTGCTCCTACCTAGGGACACCCACCAACAGCCTGGCCACAATACTTTCAGCCTAACCAGCCTCACAGGGTTGTTGTGCAGATGAAAAGGAGGAGAGACTAATGTAAGCTGCTTTGGTCCTCACTTTGGAAAAAGACTGTAATTTTCCTAGACAGAGGCTGTGGGAGAGTGGCAGATAAAGGTAAGTTGGCTTTTGGGTGGGAAGGAAATAGGGTTGCCAACTTCAGGTTGGGAAATTCCTGGACATTTGAGGGGTGGAGCCTGGGGAGAGTGGGATTTGAGGAGGGGAGGAACTTCAGACCAGTATAGTGCCACAGACTCTACCCTCCACACCAGCCTTTTTACTCCACAAGAACTACCATTGTCAGCCTCCAGGTGAGGGCTGGAGATCACCCAGAATTACAACTGTTGTCCAGGTGACAGAGATCAGTTCCCCTGGATAAAATGGCTGCCTTGGAGGGTTGAGTCTATGGCATCATACCCTGCTGAGGCTGCTTGCCTCCGCAAGCCTCACAGTCCCAAGGCTCTACCCCCAAATCTCCAGGAATATCCCAACCTGGAGCTGGCAGCCATAAGGTTAATTGATCTCTGTAGCTGGGAGAGCCATTGTGATTCCTGGAGAGCTGCCACTGCTGCTGTGTGGGGAGAGGAAGCAGGTGTGTGGCTTGGCACACTGCCACCACTGCTGCTGCTATGCAGGGTGAGGGAGGAAGCAGGCAGGAGCCTGGGAGAGTGATGGGAGCAGAAAGAATGATGGGGTGGGGGGCAGAAACAGAAAGAGGGATGAGGTGGGGAGGCAGAAAAAGAGAATGATGAAGGGGAAGAAAGAGAGAGAGGAAGTAACATGCATGAAGGAGAGATAAAGAGTAAGAAAGGGGGGTAGAAGGGAGAAAGAGTGTGAGAGAGGTAGGAGGAAGCAAAAGCGTGAGGGATGGGATTACTGTCCCACAAGTTTCTTGCGGGTCCCCACTTGTACTGATCTAACCATACTACCTTTATGTATCATACAACCACAAAATCCCAAATGACACATGCATGTCAGCACTTTCATTGTTCACTGCTCACTATTGCAGCATTTTGACAGTCATTATTTGCTTGACATTTCCATAACTACTATTTTCATAGACTTGTCCTGAAACAATAAGATAGATAAACACAGGGTTTTTTGTATACAGTGGGTGTCTTATGGGGTGCTAGAGACACATCAGACATATCCCAGTGCACACTTATCCCTGTAGTGGCCCACACATTGTGAGACAATAAGAAAATTACATCTTATATGGTGGCAGAATATTACCAGTGCTCCATGAGAATATACCGTCCATGTACAGTATGAACATTGTGCCATAACTGCAAAAATCACTCTTCTTTTCCATGAGTATCTCTGATGTGGCAAGTGTAGACCCCATCAGTGAAGATTAGGCTGACAGATCTGGCTTTACTAGCCTCTAACCTTCATTGAGGCTAGGCTTGATGCCTGTTTCTTATTTCAAGGAACGGTTCCTTATTTATTTCAGCAGATACATACATTAGGTAGAGTTTGCAAAATGTTCTGTTAACATTTTTACAATGAAAGCAGCCACTGGAGGCTGCAACCAGGAGTCGTGAAAGGGCAACTGCGGCAGGGAGGTGCCTAACATTTCCTCTTAAAATCAATTCCCAACTGCCTTTGCTCCTACAGGACGGGAGGAGAGAAAAGAGGGGTGGGAGTTGGGGACAATTTTGAAAAGAAAAAAATTATGGCAGGGAAAGAGTTAATGCCTTTACCACTTGCTGTTTCTCTGTTCCTGCTGCAGCCTCCAGTGACTTTTTTCATTTAACACAGGAGAGGTAGTCCAGCTAAAGGTTAGTTTGGCTCAGTGTTTGAGCTATTTAGCAGAAGTGATATTTGTTCAGGGGTTCCCTGAGTCATGTTGTTCTAGTAAGTAGGAAGTGATTGTGTACAGGATTGTAGCTTTAAGCCTTTCAGGATTCTTTGATGGGTGTCATGATGCCTGCTAAGTTGAATTCATTCATGTTGTCCAATTATTCTTTGACACACTCCTGACCTGTGACTTTTCCTCATTGTTCTTTTCTTTTTCAAGAGCCCTGTAAATTTTCATAAATGTATATTGGGCTTATCTTGCCACCTGATCTTTTAGTTCTCTCTCCCTCCCCTAGAGTTGCCAACCTCCAGGTGGGGGCTGGAGATCCCCTAGAATTACAACGGATCCCCAGACTTCATAAGTCGCTTATTTATTTAAAACATTTATTCCACTTCTCCTGAAGGAAATGGATGCTTTGAAAAGTAGACTGCATGGCATTATACTCCACTGAGGTCTCTCCCCTCTCTAAACCCCACACTCCCAGGCTCCACCCTCAAATCTCCAGGTATTTCTGAATATGGAGTTGGCAACCGTACCTCCTCCCAGTTGAAAATTTGTATTTCCAAGACATAGGAGCTCAAGGACTGCATTCATTTATGACTCAGAGGATTTCATGGATAATATCTCTGAAGAAATTACACATACAATAAAACACAAAAAATTGCATGCATATTGTTTGTCAGATTGCTTTTAAGAACCTTTATACTCCATGTAAAATTACTGAAAAAATAAACATGAAAGAAAGGGGGGAAGGGAAAGGGAGATGAAAAACAGAAGAGGGAACATCAGGGTGTAATGTTTAAATGCAAGATGATGTTCTCTGGCTCACGGGTCTGTATTCACTGAGTCCTAACTACATCATTGCAGCATATGTTAAAGAAAAGGCGCTTTGGTAAAGGATAATTTGAAGTGATGAGGGGCAAATATTCATTAGGAGTCCACCATGGAGGGGTAAGGAGCTGAAAGGGGAGATCTACAGCAGAGAAGTGGCCAGTAGAGAAAGGCTCAGGCTCTTCTGCCACTTCTTCTCTCCACGTGAGGAGAGGAGGGCTACTGGGGTTTTGCTTGCACTTGTCCGCATGTATAGTTATACCCTTGAGGGCCAGTGGGTTGATGCATGTTGTCACACAGAATTTAAATTATGTGCTCAGTAATGGGCTCTACACCATCATGATTTTCTATAATTCTAGAACTTTAAAAGTTAACCTTTCCTAGTCCACTGTCTGGCATGATAGACATCAATTATTCTTCAAATTTGTTTACTTTATCCACATATTTTATTTAATTATTATCTTTTTATATCCCATTTTCAGACTTTCAAAGCAGCTTGAACCATTAAGGTGCTTTGATGGCTTTGGGTTTATTTGTTTTTAAGTGCTTGTATTTTTATGGCCTTGTCTTATTCATTGTGATCTACCCTGCTCTCATATTTGCTATCAAGGTAATTCAAGGGAACCCCCAAAATATTGGTATTTTCTGATATTCCTGAATCCCAATACCAGTAGGGTATTTGGATTCAGGATTGTTCAGAAAACTTGAATTTTTCGGCTACATTATACACTATGGAGTTCTGGGGGGCCCTGTTTTTTGAGGTAGAGGCACCAAATTTGCTGCATAGCTGCTAGTGCATCTTCTTAAAAAAAAACCCCAAGTTTCAAAAAGATTGGACCAAGGGGTCCAATTCTATGGGCCACCAAAGAAGGTGCCCCCACCCTCCATTGGTTTCAATGGAAGGAAAACGGTGTTTAAAGGGCTTTCAGTCCCTTTAAATGCCTTCTCCAAGTGGTGAGTTCACCCAGAAAGCATTTAAAGGAACTGGAAGTCCTTTAAATGCCCTTTAACCTCAATTATCTGGCAGTTCCTGAAAATTCTGAATATTTTGGCCATGGGTTTGGCTATGGGTTTGACCATTTCAGATAGCCAAAAAAATACAGACTAAATTCTGCCTTTCTCTTCCATATATACAATACACTTCATCCAACTTAATGGCTCAGTTGAGAGTTGATGCACACAGGCCTTTTGCACCCGAGTTATCTGGGGACAACAGAGGCTCTCTTAAATAAAAAAGATTAACTTTATTTGGGAAAACAAAGGAAGGGAGTAGTTGTGAAAAGAGAGTGGGAAAAGAGGAGGATGCAAAACAGAAATAACACATTCAGCTAATGCAATCTGACTAAACTGGCTACCTAGTTTAAATGGCTTATAGTTCTCTTTTAGGATTGCCAGTCCAGGTCTGAATTGTGGCAGAAATATTTGGAGGATGGAGACATCAAAATAGCATCACATGATGCTGCAGTGTCATCCAGCTATGAATTGAGAGATGAAGTTGTGAGACATAATTTCCCTGCCCCCACTCCATTGAGCATCAGCGGGCGATGGGGAGTGCCAGTGGGGGTTTGACCACTATAATCAGGCATACGGTAACCCTATTTTCTATCAGTACTGAGGCATGTTGGCCTGGCCTGAGCCTATCTTACAAGGGACTCCGCCTCCCTTGCTTGCTCCTGCCAAAGGCAAGTGTAACTCTCCCTTCAGAATTTTACTGGTGTTTTATAATCATATTCCTTTGCATGGATAGGTGTTCTTTTCCTGCTCTGGCTGGTGCAAAGCCAATTGGGTGATTCTTTTTGGAGAAGAAAGCCAAACCCTATCCTTCTCTTTGGGTCTTTATGATTAACTGTCCCGTTCCCACTTTGACTAGGAAAGCTGTCTGCAGTCCTAGCCTGATCTTTGAGCTTTAATAGGAACAGGAAAATCATGGAGAACAGGATGGGACTCACAGTGCATGTATAAGGCATAAAAAGACTGGAGGGGAAAAGGAGAGAAGAGTAGAACTGCTATCCAACTGGGTCAATTTCTATATCTGTATAGCTAAACAACCATGATGAGAAAGGTACATGAGAAATAATAGGCACTGTGTATTATTAGTTGGATCCTGTCAACTTTTCCACTCAGTCTTACCCATTTCCATACTTCAGTCCCCATGCCACATGGCTTTGGTACCTGTAGGTCCCCTTTTGAGCTGTCAAAAAGGATATTTCCTTCCTTCTTCACCAGAGCAAAGCTGGTTGGGGCCAAGCTAATATTTTTTCTGTGAATGGTGTATAAACAAACCATTTGGAAGGGAGGAATGGAAATTTCCAATGGCATTCTTTTTAGCTGCAGGAACTGTTAGTCTAATTAGCTTTGCAGTATCTAATTATTATAAGTAGCAGCAGCAACAATACACTATAACTAGAATATCCTTAGCCTTGAAGCTGAAACCCCCACCTGGCATAAGCAGAGTGATCTGCCTGAATGAGATACAGCATTTTGAAAGGGTCCTCTGCCTAGGATCCATTAGTGTGTGTTTCTATATCCAACTTTATTAGTTATGTAGAACATTTTATAGCCACCTCTTCAGGAACTTGCCCAAGGCAGTTTACAAAATAAAAACAAAAACAAAACATTAAAAGACATTAAAATCTGCCACTTAAAAACACAGCCTACCATAATAAAAACAGACCACTGACCAATTTCTCAAGAAATTATTTCTGTGTTGTACTAAGTATAAAGATAAAGGAAATAATTGTCTACTGTGTGAAGAGCTCTCAACATAAATGGAGAATGAATGGAGAGGTTATAGTAGACGCATGATACAAAAGCAACACAACTGCAGGTAATACTAGAGGTAGTTGTTTCCCCTTTCTCATTCTCTTAGAAAAAATCCTTTTCCAGTGTTTCCCAGAACCTCCAGTCAACGTGCAAGACTTTAGCCCAAATGTTCTCTCATTCCACTCTCAAATTGCTCCTAGGCTGAAAACCTGCATAACAAGTTTCAGTTCAAAACAAACATTCATGGTTGAGTTATGAACCCCCAGAGGGGCTGATGGTGAAGTGGATTAACTTTTTGTCTTTGGCTCATATCCACATTAGGCCAAAAGCTGGTTTGGGCTATGTAGGCACACCCCCACAAACTATATGACTTGAAGAGACATGGAAAGTTATTTTTAAACAATCCTAGAACTAAATTGTTCATGGAAAGTGAGGTGTGCAGTGTTGCGGAGATTATAGTATTTGAATCTCTTTTGCCCATTAGAGGCTTTTCTGTGCACAAGGATGGTATTCCCCAACCTTTTAAGAATGAAATAATATAATTAAGATGAAAAACCTTCAGATTATTTTGCTGCAGTGGTATCTGCGTCCCATCAACTCTTAAGGAAAGATTGCTCTCTGTAGCCAGAGTCATAAGATCCTCAATTTATTTACTTAAAACATTTTATGCCACATTTCCACCCAGTTTAGGACCCCCAAGGAAGCAAACAAGCAAACCAACTTTTAAAACACACACAAACAATTAAAATAATGATGAAACAAAGTACATGTACACACACACAAAAAGAGGGTTAGTAAGGGAATGACAAACAGAAAAGTCTTCACCTGCTGGTGAAAAATAATGATAGCCGAGAGCAGATAAATCCCCCCCAGGGAGGGAATAATATAATTTTGGTGATACAATTGAGAAGGCCCATTCTAGCCTCAAATGGCAGAGACATAGGGATGCCATTCCCTTGGTGTGGTCAGGGGATGCCTCACACCAGCTTACCATTTTCATCACTGTTTGGAGCAGAAGGGGGAGACATTTTTTTAACTGGCTGTTGGGCTTGTGGTGCGACGTCCCTCCTGGGAAGACCTGGAAGTGATGGCATGACTCCCTAGGAATCACTGGAAACTTCTATGGTTTTACTATACAGTTTTCAGAGATACCTGGAGAGATGTGATGCCACTTCCAGGGTTTCCCCAGAAGTGATGTCATGATGTTTCTGACTGCTGCCCTCCCCCGGTCTCCCACTGGTTAGCCAAAACAGGGCATCTGATGATAATAGTAGTGCTCTAGTTGGTTCATATGAGAGTAGGTGATCCTTAAAGTATGTTGGTCCCAAGCTATGTAGGGCTTTAAAGTCAATACCAGCACGTTGAATTGGGCCTGGACACAAACTGGGAGTTTGTTGTAGGTAGAACAAAACTGGAAGGCTCCTCACATTTTCAGTGATTTCCCACAGCACTATTGATCACACAGGTATATTGCTTCAGATGTACTCATACATATTGTTGTGGGATATACTATTATTTTGCATCAGGCAAAGAGGTGCTCCTCCCTTTTAAGGGTCTTGTATAGCTGAGAGTGAACAGATATTTCTGTCCTCAACCAGGGTCAGGGCCTTTTCTGCCCTGACCCCAACCTGGTGGAACTCTCTGCCAAGTTCGATCTGGGCCCTGCAGGCCTTATTACAGTTCCACAGGGCTTGTGAGGCAGAAATGTTCTACCAGGCATTTGACTGAGGGCAGCAACAGTTCCATCTTGGCACTCCCATTTCCACTTTTTCCACACACCCCACAAGATAGTGACATCATCAGGACTAGGATGCCATTTTTTTTCTCTAGAATTTAATGTTTTATTGTTTGCTATCTTGGTTTTAGTTGTTCTTTTGATGATTTCATATTACTGTAAACCACCTTGAGCCCAGTTTCCAGGAAGGGCAGTAAAAAATCTAATAAATAACAGTAATAATCTCCCTATATTATAAAAGCCAAATGGTGGTGGCACTCTTCAGAACATTCCACATGCTCCAGAATTGGTTGGTTCCCTGGAGTGTCACTCAACTGGTCTCTCCTTCCATTGGCTCTGTGGCTGTCTGCTTTGTCATAGTCCTGCCCACACATGCACTGACCAGGCTCTCACCCTCAGTGTGCTTGTGGCCAGTGGATGGGTAGGACACTTCAGTGGCTGAGAGCGGCCTGAGTGGTCTCGGGCAGGGGGGAGAGGGCCACACTGTGCTTTCCTGGGTTGGCACAGCCTGTTCCAGGGATGCCGTGGGCCCTGCTGGGGGGAGTTTTGGGCTCTGCCGGGCTTCCCTGTGCCACCTCTGTCGTTGCTGGCCTGGTGGTGCACCCCACCTGAGCTTGGGGAGGGGGAGAGAGTCGTGCCACACTTCCCTGGGCCGCGGTGGCCTGGCCCAGGGAGGCCATGGGTCCTGCTTGGGGGGGTTGGCCTCTGCTGGGCTTCCCTGTGCTGCCCCCGCCCCCACTGGCCTGGTGGCACACCCCACCTGAGCTCGGGCAGGGGGGAGAGAGCTGCGCCGCACTTCCCTGGGCCGCTGTGGCCAGGCCCATGGAGGCTGCGGGCCCTGCTGGGGGGGAGAGGGCCCCGACGGCCTTCCCTGCACCACCCCCGGCCTCACTAGGCTGCTCCGATTGGCCTCCAGGAGGACGGGACTGGGGGGGCAATGCTGCAGGCCAGAGCACTCACCCGTGCCCTCTCTCTAGGGTCTGTTGCATTTTTCTCCACGACGGGCCTTATCACTAGTAATAATAATAATAATTACCATTAAGGGTTCCAGGATATGAGCTGACTCTCCATGATGGAGCAACCAACTGTGTTGAAGCTAGGTAGGCCTGAATCTGATCAGTGCCTACCTAGGAAGACTAGGTAGGAAGACTACCTAGGAATCCTATGAACATTGCCTTGAGTTTTGAGGAAATATATATTTATAGTGAATAATAAGGGAGTGTCAATGTAGTATGCAATTATAAAACTCTGCTGTGGAAAGCACAGGAAGTCTTTCATACCTACCTCAAAGGGTGAGGGTCAGTTTATGCACTTTTAAATTTGGCCAGAGGAAAAACAATTCTGGGTTTGAAAGCTGGCAAGGAAAGCTTGTGGCTTGTAGAACCATCTTGTAGGATCTCAGCCACTCAGCTTGCACAGTTGCAGTTAATTTCATTGAGGCTAGCCAAGGAAAACTTTCTGCTGCCATGTGCCTTTAATGTACACACACTTCCTGTTGCAAAACATTGGGTGGGCAGGATTCTTCTTAAACTGTCAGACTTTATAAAGCGAGAACATCAAGAAGACAACAGAACCCATGATAAATTTTTTAAAAGTGTGTATTTGCTTGTTAAATGAGAAAGATAAATTTACACACCATTTGTTTTTTGTATTTTCTCTTGCTGACAGTTATCTGCTGGTTTAATTCAGCTTGTCCTTCACAAATGGTAAACAGAAAGATAAAAGATTAAGCAAAGGAACATTTGTTTAATAATGAATAATGTGCGCGGACTGAATAAAATTGCATTTTAGATGTGAAAGATGCATTCCGCCCAAGAGAACACTTCATAGAAGACATCTACATTGAGGAACTTTACTTTGTTTTCCTTTTGCCTCAGGGATGGAGACTGGCCACTTTCCCAAGGCTACCTACTGCACATAGGACTTTAGCTAATTAATCAAGCCAATTACAATATTTTGATTGATTAAAAACATACCCCAACTTAATTGAGCAGGACTTTTTTAAAAAATAAGAGATTTCTTTCTTGCTCTCATAGGTGGGAATGCCTCGTTCGTGGCAAACTACATGTTATTTGGGATCCATAACTGGGATTTCAAAATGAAACCTTAACAACCAGCCACCAGAGCGGAGGAGCCTCCCAATTTATATGCAGACCATGGTAGTGGGGTAAAGGCCTGGGCTCTGCCACCAACCATGTCCCTCTAGGCTTTGTTAGCCCTGGTTGGGGAAAAGACAGTTACAATATGGATGCCTACTGGTTTTCCTTTTGGGGAGCTAATAGGAGCTTGGAGTTGCTGATTTCTATGGAGGATACAGCACTAGGGAAATGTTGCCCTGTTGCCATGGCTGTAATTCAAACCAGGGTTTGTGTTTGCTTTTTTAAGGTAACAAGTACCATCAGGACATCATGGCTGTCCAAAGCTGCTTTGGGTCCCCACTGAGGGGAAAAAACAAAGTTTAAATTGAGTAAATAAATCAAATATAGCATGTAGTTTGGTCCTAATTTAGTTCTTAAGAGCTATGATTTTACTCATATGCAAAGTGATGCTGATTTAGAACAAATTTAGATTCCAGTGGCACCTTTAAGACCAACAAAGGTTTATTTAAGGTATGAGCTTTCGTGTGCATGCACACCTTTTCAAATACTTTGGAACTGAAATTAAGGTTCAAATTTATAGACAGGGGCTGAACAGCAAATTAGCATGTAACATGATGAAGATGTTTTAAGATATGCGAAGACAAAGCTAAATAATAAGCTAAGGTTATAAGGTCAGCAGTTGTAAAGCAATAAATATGTCAAAATAAGACTGCGACTCTCCATCGATTAGTGATTATTTATTTAGAAAGGGCCGCTTCTCCTGAGACCTTCTCAAAGCAGCTCTCGAAGTAATCCTTTGTCATTGAATACCTCAGTCTTGTCTTGATTGCGCTTCGGTTTGTTAGCCCTCATCTGTCCCATTACCTTCTCTAGGCACCTATTCAGAACTTCTACAGACCTACCTGCCTCAGCTGTTAAGAAGAAATAGAGCTAGGTGTCATTCTCATATGGATGGCTCCTCATCTTAAAAACATGTTTGATTTGCTGAATAAGATGTTGTTTTCAACCAAGCCCTACAGAAAATTCCTCAGTTTTTTTCTTATCCAGAGGGAAGAAACAGTCAGACAATAACAGTGTGTCTTCACTATCACTTCCAAATTTGTTTAGTATCTCCCTGTCTCTTTTAAAGTTGTTGCAATAACTGTTCACATCAGTATTCCACTGGTATTGTCCTAAAATACAATGAAATTCATTCATTCATTCATTCATTCATTCATTCATTCATTCATTCATTCATCATTCATTCATTCATTCATTCAATTCAATTCATTTCATTTCATTTCATTTCATTTCATTTCATTTAAAACTTGTCTTTGTCCCCAGTGGGAACTTAACACAGCTTATATCATTCTCCTCTCCTCCATTTTATACTCACAACAACCTTATGAGGTAGGTTAGGCAGAGAGTGTGTGACTGGCTCATGGTCACCCAGCAAGCTTCCATGGCAGAGTAGGGATTTGAACCTGGTTCTCCCAGATCCTAGTCTGACACTATAATCTCTACACCACACTGGCCCGCATTACAATTGATACATAGTCTCTATATGACTTGTGCTGAAACTGCAACTAGATTCCACTTCTTTATTGGCTTTCCCCTTGTCTGCTGCTCTCCATGTATCCACTCATAAAGTAATTTGGTTCTCATTATAAATATGTCTCCGTATTTTAGATTTTTTTAAAAAAGAAAAAGATTACCCCGGGTATCTAACAGCTTTACCTGTTACTCTGCTTGTTGATGTAGTTACATGTAACAATAGGTAAACTCCTTCCACCTTGATCTGGAATTAAGCTGAGCAAACAAAATTATTTCTAAAATGGGAAATGGCTTGGATTTTTTTGGCCACATTCTGACATTCAAAAGCCTTATCACACTTTTCATTTCATTTTATTTGTTCGTTTGATTGATTTATTGATTTCTGTTCCACTCTTTTCCGAAGTCTCAGGGCAGATTACAACAATAAAAAAATACGTGGATATAAAAATATATAAGGTATACCCAGGAGCTGCAGCAGATGAAGCAGGGGGCTCAGACGGCTAGAGAGACAGTGGCGGCATACCCATGATGAAGCTACAAGAGCATCTTATAGGATGTTTATGAGATCCTATGAGATGGCAGTCAAAGCCGCTAAAAGAAAATGTTATGTGGCCACGATTGTGTCTGTGAGCTCCCGCCCAGCCCAATTGTTTAGAATTATTTGGTTCATTACTACTTTGCCACAGGGCAGACCAAACGTTAAGGAGTTGGAGATTGGTTGTGAGGCTTTTGCGAGCTATTTTGTAGATAAAGTCTTGTTGCTCCGCCGTGACCTCCCCACCACAGTTGATACAGTAAGGGAAATCGAGGCTCCATGCACATCTTCTTGTCAGGTTTTGGATTATTTCAGTCCACTCAGCATAGAGGAAGTCAACAATCTACTCTCAACTGTTTGCCTGACTATCTGTACCCTTGACCCATGCCCGTCATGGCTAAATAAAGCTGGTCATGATGGGCTACGAGGTGCCCTAAAGGAAATTGTCAACAAGTCCCTCTCCGAGAGGCTGTTCCTGGGGGTGCTCAAGGAGGCAGTGGTATGCCCTCTCTTAAAAAAAACCATCCTTGGACCAGGCCGAATTGGCTAACCACTGGCCGGTTTCCAATTTGCCCTATTTGAGCAAACTAATTGAGAGCGGTGGCAATTCAGCTGCAGAGTTTCTTGGATGACACCTCCACATTAGAACCCTTCCAGTCCAGCTTCCGACCAGGCCATGGGGCGGAGATGGTACTGATTGCCCTCACGGATGACCCTTGGAGGCATCTGGATCAGGTCAGTTCAGTGGTGTTGTTGTTGGACATATCGGCGGTGTTCAACATGGTCAACAACCAACTATTGACCCACTGCCTCACTGACACCGGGATTCAGGAGTCTGCCTTACAGTGTCTCTCCTTGTTTCTCCAGGGTCATGGACAAAGGGTGGCTGTTGGGGGAACAGCTGTCCTGAAGGCACCCACTAGTTTGTGGAGTGCCCCAGGGAGCGGTGCTTTCCCCGATGTTGTTCAACATCTACATGTGCCCCCTTGCCCAGATTCCCCAGAGGCATGGGCTGGGTTGTCACCAATATGCGGATGGCACCCAGCTCTATCTGTTGTTGGGTGGCCGGTCTGACTCTAGCCCAGAATATCTGGACCTGGTGTTGAAAACTGTGGCTAGTTGGCTTAGACTGAGTCGATTGAAATTGAATCCAATGAAGATGGAGGTTCTGTACCTGAGTCGGAGTGGTCCGGGGGCAGGGATCCCACTCCTGACCTTTGAAGGGTGCCATTGGTGCCGGCGCTGGAGGTTAGGAGCTTGGGTATGCTCCTAGATGCCTCCTTAATGATGGAGGCCCAGGTAGCAGCCACTGCAAAGTCAGCCTTCTACCATCTTCGGATGATTAAGAGTTGGTCCCCCTCCTTGAACACAATGACCTGGCAACAGTGATCCATGCAATGGTCACCTCGAGACTGGATTACTGTAATAGTCTCTATATGGGCCTGCCCTGGTCCCAAATCTGGAAGCTGCAGTTAGTGCAGAATGCGGTGGCCAGGCTGTTGTTGGGTCCCTATGCAGGAGCATGTCCAGCCTGCGCTAAAAGCCCTGTACTGGCTGCCTATAGCATACTGATTTCAGTTCAAGGTGCTGGTTCTTACCTTTAAAGCCCTATATGGTCAGGGGCCTACATACCTAAGGGGCCGCCTTTCCCCACATGTTCCCCAGAGAACATGACGATTGGGCTCCCAGGTACTTTAGGAAATGGTAGCTGATATTCCTTAAGATGCACTAGAAACAACATGTTTCCAGGATTTCTGGCACTGGGAGCCTAGAGCATGTAGTTTCCAAGGTACTAACAATGTCAGGTGTCCTGAGAAAACTATATTTGCCTTTCAACTGATTTGTGCAGTACTGCAATCACCTTGTCATCAGCATAAGCAGACTTCCTGGATATTGTCTCAGGAACATCAGAGATGTATAGATTGAAAAGAACTGGAGCGGGGACTGAGACCCGTGGTAGACCATTATTCAGTTTCTTCTCTGTGCTAATTGACTGACTGGAAAGTTCTATCACTCAGAATGTTATTTAGGAGTCAAAATAAAGTACTGTAGGGGAGAACTTGTAAAAACATGTACAGCAGACCATCCTTCTAGACTGTGTCATAAATGGCTGTCAGATTGATGAAAACTGATAACCTGCCTCAGTGAAAGTTGTTAAGCTGAGACCCTGGTCTTTACAGCTATGATGGGAACTAAACCCTGTTTGGACGTTTTCAAGCGGAGGCTGGACAACCATCTTTTGCGTATGTTGTAGGGCTATCTTTTGTCTATGCTCCTGCAGAGTGCAGGAGGTTGGGCTAGATGACCTGCAAGGTACCTTCCAACTCTAACATTCTATGATTCTACGCTCTATAAGACATGTTTGTTAATTCTGTCACTGATTCTGTTCAAGATTAGCCTCTTGAGGAGTTTATAACAGGAACTCATAAGGGAAATAGGTCTGTAACTTTCTGCCAGATATTTTGGTTTTCCAGGTTTCAGAATAGCAACTTTCTTTGCTCCCTTGAATTCCACTGGGAGATTTCCTGTTCTCATGATGTCAGTGAGAAACTTTGTGAGCCACTTCTTAATGAATGTGCTGCTGTTGATCAGGAACTTATTATGGATGCAGTCAAAGTTTGGTGCCTTTCTGCACAAATCAATTGAAAGGACTGAGGAAATATTGAATAGGGACCTCGAGATTTTGGCTAAGTACCTTAGCAATACCCTGGACAGGACCTTGAGTTATTAATACCATTTTACCAATGTAGTAGTGAAAATATACACACAAACCAATATTCTCCAAAAATTATGTGGTAAAACTTGAGGTGTGTCTGCTACAACACGTAGATGCTCAGCTTTGGGGTTGTTGTATAGTACTGCAGAATAAGGCACTTCGGTGTAGCTCAACAGCTCCCATGTCCACAAACTTAATGTCCCAACTCAACATAACAATTAGAACCATCAGTGGATGTATTAAACCCATTCTAACCTATTGGCTACCCACATTGTGCCACATTGCTCCCCCAAATCTCCAAAGAGAAGATGCTCTTCTTTGTGAATATAAAAAGATAACTGAAAACAGATAGTTGCCCATCCACAAATTCATGGCTGGTGCGGGCCTATCCAGACTAAGATCCCAACACCTAGCAATGAGATTTGCACAAATCCTGCAATCACAACATTTCAATCGACTAGGGAATGAATGGTTGCAGACATGGATGGAATAATTTCCACACAGTATCCATAACCTGATCAACACCAATGAGAGGCCAGCAGGATTTGACTTGTCATGTAAAGTATGGAAGGCAGTTAATAGAATATGAACAGGCTTTGGCAGTTGTGCAGACCTGTTGTTTAAATGGGGCAAAATAGCAGGACCTGAATGCGACTGTGGTGCAGCCAGCCAAACTATTTTCCATCTGCTGCACTATCTGAGTGTTGTGCTTTCCAGGGTGATGTGATGGAACTCTTTGAACTCTCCCCAGCCGTGATTGAGTGGATTAAAAATTTTGATATTAGTATTTAGGGGATTGCCCAGTAAGTCTGTATACCCATGTATCAACTTGGTTACATATTTTATATTATTATATGCTTCCTCTGTCATATAATAAATAACTGCATTTGCCTTGTATGCTGTCTAAGTAGCATGCAAGGCCTCATGAAAGGAAAAGAAAGGGGAAATGAGAGACCTTTTCTCCCTACCATCTCAGTAGTCAAGTAAGTGGAAGGGTAAGAAGGAGTAAAAAATTCTTGAATTACAGCCTGATCCAGAGATGATCTTTTAGGCCATACTTCTTAAGAACATAAGAGAAGCCAATGTTGGATGAGTCCAATGGCCCATCCAGTCCAACACTCTATCACACAGTGGCCAAAAATACCAGGTGCCATCAGGAGGTCCAGCAGTGGGGCCAGGACACTAGAAGCTCTCCCACTGTTGCCCCCTCAAGCACCAAGTATACAGAGCATCACTTGCCCCAGAGTTCCTATCTATACCTTGTGGCTGATAGCCACTGATGGACCTCTGCTCCATATGTTTATCTAATTCCCTCTTGAAGTCATCCATGCTTGTAGCTGCCACCACCTCCTGTGGCAGTGACTTGGACGGGAGCATTCTGAGACACTAAAGTTTGTAGTCCAAACTTTGTAATTAAAACTTATTTGAAATCACTACTTATCAGTATTCCAACTGTCTCAAACCTTCTTTGTCACTTCACTGTCACATTGCCCTGCTGCAGGTTTCATTTGTTGCATCTTAAGAGTCTCTCCTCTGTATCTGATGTAGATATATCTGCATTTACAACTGTTTCATCCATCACTGGCTCAAGACTTTTAGCAGTTTTGGTTTCTCCTGCAGACAGATGCATCAATCATCAGAAGCCCAAATATGGTCTTGGGGTCAAATGTTCCGCAATCACTTTCCCCCTCAGGTTTCTGCACCAGTTTGCTGGATGGTACAGTTACACATGCAAAACAGGTGAAGTGCAAGCTGGTAACAATAATGTCTCTTTATTCTCTTGTCTCTCAATTTCAAAAGTGCCTGGATGTCTCCCTTTGGCAGGAGAAGTTGTAATAAAAGTACTGAAAAAAGCAGTCTGCTTTTCAACATTAAACATTATGTAGGTGACCCCGTGTCTTCTGTTACTGTTCAAATCCTACTACAATAGGATCTACACATTGTTAGATCTGCTGATATTGTACTAATTTACCTCTTGGATTTTTTTGCCCAGATAGGAAAATTCAGGAGGTGACTGAATGCAGTATCACAGTATTCAGCAAATGGGGTCCATTAACCCTTAGAAAGTTCATGTAGTGGACATGTGGAGTGTTGACAGATGTAGTCTGGGACTTGTATGCTAGGAACTTAATTCACAACCATGGTGGGCCAAATTCAGGTTGGGATCAGGGCACACATATACCAGGAACTTAAGCATCCCCTCTGGTTCTGTTCTCCTAGTCTGAAATAGCCCTGGGCTTCAGAGAGCCACTATTTGCTCTGTTGGGCAATATATGCTCACTGTGGCAAGTACTGCCTCTCAGTGGTGGACCTACATTTTCGGGATCCTGAAACTTGAAATGTTACAGGGGCCCCTTCTCAACCAGCAACAATAGGGCAACACCCAACATGCCCTTGCAAGGACCTCAAGGCCCAAATGGTGGAGAACAGGGTGACTGGGTGGAGCCCTTGAAAATGGGCCATACAGTAAGCCCCTTCCCACCAGCAATGAGGTCTGGGTAACTGCTGTTATCTTCTTCAATGGGGTTGTTCCATGGCAGATTACCACATTTTTAACAATAAATACTAGCAAAGATACAATTGAAAACTTAGCAAAAATGAAGAAAAAGAAAATTTGCAGGAACGAAAATCACACCACCCAGCATCAATGTGTGGAAAAAAATACTGGTTCATTCTCTACTAGAAAGGTAGAAGGTCATCAGAGGGGGCAGGGCTGGTTAAGATAAAGAGGTGAAAGTCTAATTTTTTGTGTTAAAATGCACAAGCGAGAGTAGTGCAGTCTGAATTGAGAATTTAGATGTCTTTTTATGGTTCTGATTGGCTAAGGGCTAAGCTGTAGAACTATTAAGCCATGCACCAACAAAGCATTCTAGGGTCCAGCTGCCCAAATGTAGTCTATGAATAGATTCTGGCAAGCTCAGTGAGCCCATACAGCTGGGGATTTAGGTGCTAACAAGCCCCCGAGAAAATTTTGAAATTTGACGAATTACAGGGACATTTTGAGGCCATATGAAATGGGTACTAGAACATATTCTAAGGTCAATATTAGTACTTCAACCTATTGGCTTATGATTCTGTCACTAAAAGAGCCTTATTTTAATAATAAAAGCTTGAAAAAACTCCATCACTTGTTAAAAAAAGGTTACTTCAAGGCCCCTCCAGGATTAGGGGCCCTGAAGCTTAAGGTTCATTACTTTCATAGTAGATCTGCACACTCTTTGGCACTAGCGTCCGGTTAAGAAAATAGCATGGGGGGAGGCAATTTGAATTGTGTCCACTTGTGTTTGGGGATTGTTTCCTCCATGGAAATCCCATGTCTAGCTGATAAATTTGTAAATTTACCTTAAGATAGAGATCTCTGTTCCCAAACCAGATTTCTTCAAAATACACTTTCTGCTATGCCATTGGATTGGAAAAAAAATATTTATGTTGTATATCATAAAAACAATCCCATTCTTTTTACATCCTTTCTGAAATCCATGGAGCCAAACTGAGGACTGGTATCGTACATAATGCTTGCAAATATAGATTTCTGGTGAGCGATTACTTATTTATTTGGGATGCACTCAAGCAAACATATTCTGATATATTTGGAACAGTAACCCTTTAGCTGATATTTTACTAGTTACTACAGATATTTCTGTGAGTAGTCATCTTTGGATTCTTGGAGGTATGTTTATTTATTTAAAACCTTTTTATGCTGCCTTTCCATCCAATCAAGTTTCCTGAAAATTGCCCTCAATGCTTTGTGAATCCCCCCCAATTATAGATTATAGAAATTGCTGCAATTCCTATAACATCATGTGGGCGTGCTGTGACATCCTTTCCAGGTTTTTGCCCAGAGATGACATCACAGTGTCAGCAATACTATTTCCCTGTCTTTTAAAAATTAATATTTATTTGATGCAGTAAAAGGATATAGGTAATAAAAAGAGTAGGTATAAAGCCAACATGTCTGCTCAGACCATAAATGCCTTGAGAAATTAAGAACACTGTTTCTCACATTTTGCTTCAAGATCCATTCTCTGCCCAATCTTTGACCATAATGAGTCTAATCTCTATATATAATTGTGTTTTGAGGTGGCACTTTGCAGCTCTCCCATTGGCTGTGCAATGCGCTCCCTCAGCCATTGGCCCATCAGCCACCACTCAAGAGTACTCACGTGCCATTGGCCGGGTGCTGGGTCTGCTCTTCTTCCCCGCCCACTCCCCCACCCACCACTGTGCCCTTTCAGAATTACTGGCAAATGGCTTTCTCTCTTGTCGCAGACACTTCTACTGCTTGCATCCTGTGTGGGAATAACTTCCCTCAGTGGCTGTTAGTAGGTGTAACAAAATGGCAGTTACATGTGCTTGTAAGATGGCTGCCATGTGGTTGTTTGTTTAAAATGTTCCCCCATAAGGTTTAACTGAGCTGTAGTTCAGAGAGGGGGCTGCAGGGGTATCACTCACTGGGTTGAATGGAGCTTCCTTCCCAGCTGCCCCAAGGCCAAAAAGTGTGGGAAAAGAGGGACTGTCCCAAGGGGCAGGGGAGCATCAATATAGACTCCAGCCCATCCAGGAAGGAGGCAGTCTTCATCCTGCAGGAGGTTAGGAAAGGCTCCTGCTGCCTGTGCTGACCAAGCCACAAGCCACAGACATGGGGGAACCCTGGGAGGCAGCAGAAATTCAGCCACTCCACAGTCGGCTGGACTGGGGAATGAATGGAAGTTTCCCTGCTCTCTAGGGCAAGAGAGAGAGGCTGAAGCAGAGCCAGAGGTCGGTCCAAGGAGAAATTCTATCCTGAGCTCACAACCTCCAGATGTAGAGAGTATTGTGTGTAGGGAAAGCATTTAACCCCTGTTTATTTATGCCATGTTGGTTCATAGTGTGTGCTCGCTCCTACAGTTCTGCCTAATTCATTTAGTGTGTGTGTGTGCTCCATAATTGTGTAAATGGTTAAATAAATTCTTTTATTTGGGCTACTAATCTGTGTTGTGCTCTAACCACATAGTCTCCCCCGCTCTGCACAATAACAAAGGGAAGAGATAGCCCAGGGAAGTAAGGAAAGGCCAGACCCTTGGGTTTTCAACTTTCTAGGGATTCCCCCAAAGATTGGGGACCATCTCCAAATAGGGAGATTTGGCCAGAGGGGTCTTACCGTCCTTCTAAAAAGGCAGTGACAATTCAGTGAGTGGTGGCAGCGAACTTAAGGACTGAGATATGCCCACGGGATGAGGGTGGCAGGCGAACAGCTGAGTTGTAAACTGGAGCCCGTTTTGCCATAGTAGGCAACCAAGCTTGGTTCAGACAAAGGAAGGAAACTCTTTGCAGGCCTTTGTGAGGAACTCATTGGGGCCAGTCCTGACTAGGTAGGGAGATTCCTGGATATTTTCTGGTAGAGTCTATGAAAGCCAGGGTTTGAGGAGGGGAGAGGCCTCAGTTGAACAGAATGCCATAAAGCCCACCTTCCAAAGCAGTTATTTTCTTCAGGGGGAGGGAGAGATCTGTTGTCTGGAGTTCAGTTGTGATACCTGGTGATCTTCAGGCTCTACCTGAAGGTTGTCTACCCTAGGTGTCACAGTCAGTGCTTCAGAGCAGGGTCTGTTAGATCCAGGTTCTTGCTGTAGAAGCTGAGTAGGTGATTTTGGACCAGTTACAGATTTTCAGCCTAACCTACCTCACAGGGTTGTTGTGCAAGTCAAAAGGAGGAAAGGAGAATAATGTAAGCTGCTTTGGTCCCCATTGCAGAGAAAGACTACTTTTCCTCCTGGGAAACCAGTGTTGCCAATCTCCAGGTGAGGGCTGGAGATAACTCAGAATTACAACTGCTCTCCAGAGGGCAGAGATCAGTTTCTGTGGAGAAAATGGAGGACTCTGTGTGTTTATACCCTGCTGAGATGCCCCCCCCCAAGACAGCCAATATGACATGGGAGTCAGGGCTTCAGAACATGGTAGAAGCTGCAGATGGGGGGAGAAATGGAACCTGAAGAGTGAGGGGGAAATAAAGGTAGGTTGATGATTGGCTGGGAAGGAGATAGGGTTGCCAACTCCAGGTGGTAAATTCCCGGAGATTTGAGGGATGGAACCTGGAGAGGGTGAGGTTTGAGGAGGGGTGGGACCGCAGACAATTCTATAGACTCCACCCTCCAAATCAGCCATTCCCTCCTAGGGAAACACTGTTGCCAATCTCCAGGTGAGGGGTGGAGATAATTCAGAATTACAACTGATCTCCAGGGGGGAGGGGGGAGAAGATGGAAAGCTGAAATCAGAGGGGCAGATAATTGCAGGTTGATGCTTGGCTGGGAAGGAGATAGGGTTGCCAACTTCATGTTGGGAAATTCCTGGAGATTTGGGGGGTGGAGCCTGGAGAGGGTGAGGTTTGAGGAGGGGTGGGACCTCAGTCAGGTACAATGCCATAGACTCCACCCTCCAAACCAGCCATTTTCTCCTGGGGAACCATTGTTGCCAATCTCCAGGTGAAGGGTGGAGATCACTCAGAATTACAACTGATCTCCAGAAGGGAGGGCAGAAGCCAGCTTGCAGTCACAGGAGCAAATAACGGTAGGTTGAAGGTTAGCTGGGAAGGGGATGGGGTTGCCAACTCCAGCTTGGGAAATTCCTGGGGATTTCAGGGGTGGAGCTTGGAGAAGGTGGGGTTTGAGGAGGTCACCACAGCAAATTGACACTGAGTGCCCAAGGCCTTGGCACTCTCCCAGAGCCTCTTTTTAGAGCTTGTTGTATTTATTTCCACAATGGGCCTTATTCCTAGTCTAGAAATATTTATGTTTTATTGGTAGCTTGTTACTTTCTCCAGTGTGTAAGTCTCTTTTACTTTCATCAACCAGTCATGAATTATGGGCCCTTTTCCCAATTCCTAGCAAAGACCAATCTGAGGGGGAGGGGCCTCGCTCTCAGGGCTGCCCAAGTCTTACTGGCCCTGCCCTGCAAGCAGGACAGAACTCGAGGAAACTCCGAGAGCTGAAGATCCAGCAAGCTCTCCTAGAGGCCTTTGTCAGTCTTCATTGGCAACACACAGCCAGTGGGGGAGTTTTTTGTTTTGCAGTTGAGCGTGAGGCGATTGTGCTCCTGAGAGCTGGCAGCACTGGGATCTTCCTGGTTGCCGCGGCTCTACCGCAGGACCCTTTAGGACTCTCCCCCTTCAGGCTGGAGAGTCCTCTGCTCCTCCCTGGTGCCAGCAGTTGGGAGAGGGGAGCCTGCGAAGGTGCTCAGGGCCAAGCTGTCAAGCTGGCGAAGTCCCCAGGTGCAGAGAACCCAGCGCAGTGCAGAAGATGCGACTGGGTGAATACTCCTCTGAACCGTGGTAGGCATCCGTCAGTTGCTGGGGACTTTGGGTGGACTGCGGGGGGTGAAAGCAGGGAACCATCTGAAGACCTCCCCTACATGGAAACTCATTGGGCACTGGTAGAAGTCCACTCTGAAGGTCCTACTCCTAGCAAAATTGGGGGGGGCAAGGACTGCTGAGCCCTTTTTCTTAAGGCAATAATGCAAGCATAATTGCTTTAAGGGTTGGGGGAAGGGGTACAGATGGCTACAGCCATTTTATGAGCCTTACCCACTATGGGCAGTTTTTCTTTCATTTTTGCCCAGGTCCATTATTCAAAATGGAAGACAGGGCTGATCTGTCTACCTCACAGGGACATGGGAATCAGCACAGTGACTTTGAGTTTCCCAGGCAGCCAGTATCTTTATCCGCACAAGAGTCTTCAGAGAGGGACTTAACTGGGGAGAATGCCAAAGCCAATCTTTTGCAGTGGCTGAAACTAGAATTAAGAAAGGTAGTTAGGGAAATGCTGCAAAAAGCCAAAGAGACAGAAAGCCCAGGCACAGTCCCATCCAGAGGCAGGCGTGTGAAATGTCTCAGGCAAGGAAAAGAACTGCCTCTAACAGTACTTCCCGCTCTTCCCCCAAACCAAAAAAGGGTAGATGGGAAACCTCTCCTAGGAGAGAAGGCAGTCCCCTGCTGGATACCCGAGGAGAAGACTCTGAACCCTCAGTGACATTTTCTGATAAAGAGGAGGGAGAATTGTCTGAGGAGGAGGAGGAAATGATACCTGCAACACAAACTAGACTTTTCCCACAAGAACTTTATGCACACCTTCTTCTCTGACAATTGAGGTATTGGACACGCCCACAGTGGAGGTGATGGTGTTAGCCAAACTCCTGGGTATGCTGGTATCGTACCAGGACATAGTACCATGGTCCAAATTCCACTCACGTCCATTACAGCAGTTCCTCCTGCCTTTTCAAGGAGTCATAGCCAGGAAGGGACAATAACTGGTCAACCTACCTCAGTCCCTCCAGCACCAACTAAGATGGTGGCTAGAACCCTCCTGTTTCCTACAGGGCTCTCAGATCAGGGAACCGAAGCGGGTGGTGATGACCACAGATGCCAGCCTATTGGGATGGGGAGCCCACTCACAGGGCAGGATGACGCAAGGTCTGTGGTCACAGGTAGAGACAGGGAACAGCATAAACTTCCTGGAACTCAGGGCCATCAGATTGGGCCTCCTGAGCTTCAGGGATTTGGTTTCAGGGCACCATGGTGCAAACAGACAACATGACAGCGAAGGCCTACATAAACAGGCAAGGAGGGACCAGGGTCAGATCTCTACATACAGAAACGAGCGAGCTAATGGAGTGGGCAGAGAAGCATCTCCTGTCCATAAAGGCTATCCATGTAGCAGGAAAGGACAACATCTTAGCGGACTGGCTGAGCAGGAGTCAATTGGATCAGTCCGAATGGAGGCTGTGTCCAGCAGTATTTTCTCAGCTCACCAACAAATTCAGATTGATGACAGTGGATCTGTTTGCAACGTCTCAGAATCAGCAGGTGCATCAGTTCATGTCAAGGACAAAAGAGCCTCAAGCAATAGGAACCAGATGCCCTAAATTGTGACCGGCCAAAGGGTCTTCTGTATGCCTTTCCACCAATAAACTTGATTCCCAAAGTAATACAGAAGCTGTGAGAACAGAGAGTGGAGCTAGTACTGATTGCCCCGTTTTGGCCAAGGAGGGCATGGTTCCAAGACCTACGGGTTCTATCAACAGCCGAACCCTGGCAGTTGCCTGTAAGGGAAGACCTTCTGACGCTAGCATCGACTCTGCATCCCTGGCCAGCGTTGCTAAGCCTCACTGCTTGCAGGTTGAGAGGCAGCAGTTAAGGGGGATGGAATATTCAGACAAAGTCATAGATACCATGTTAGCGTCTAGAAAGGGATCTACTAATAGGATCTATAATTTGACCTGGCAGGTTTTTCAGGCGTGGTGTCTGGGGAAAAAACTGGACCCCATAAAGGTCTCAGTCTGATCTGTCTTGCTATTTTTACAGGATGGGTTGGCCAAGGGTCTCAGTGCAAACATATTAAAGAGGTAGTGGCCATAGCAGCGATTTGGGGGTCCAAAAGCAGGGGATCACTGATGAAGTACCCCCATATCAAGAGGTTTCTGAGGGGTACCACTCTAGTTAAACCACCTCTGGTACAAAGGAGTCCCACATGGAACCTCAATGTTGTGCTCAGGGCACTGTGTAAACCTCCGTTTGAGCCTATGGCATCATGCCCTATGAAAGTTCTTTCAGTTAAGACTTTATTTTTAGTGGTTGTGACTTCAGCAAGAAGGGTGTTGAGGGCCCTATCAGTGAATGGAGAGCTTTGCATTTTTCACAATGCTAGAGTGGTGTTACATGCAGACCCAGCATTCATTCCCAAAATAAATTCGGTTTTCCATAGATCGGAGCAAATTACATTACCTTCATTTTGTCCGAATCCAAAATATGATAGAGAAAGGGAGTGGCACTGCTTGGACGTGTGCAGGGCACTCAGTTACTATATTGATAGAATGGAGCAGTTTAGACAATCAGAGATGTTATTTGTGTCTTTTAAGAAGTCTTCCATGGGACAACAGGTGTCTACATCTACCCTTAGTACGTGGATAGGAGACTGCATTACAATGGCATACGAGACAAAGGGCTTAGTGTCCCCTGAAGGTCTCAAGGCGCACTCTGTTAGGGGGGTGGCCACTTCTGCAGCATATAGATCCTTTCCATCCTTGGAGGTGACCTGCAAGGTGGCATCATGGAAATCCGTGCACTCGTTTACCAGACACTATAGAATAGATAAGCTAGCCTTGGCAGAGGCAGCTTTTGGCCGTAGAGTGCTGCAGCACGCCCTGTGAGTCTGGAAGCCAGATAACCCTCCTCTGGGGCACACTGCTTTTTTATGTCCCAGAAGGAAGGACTGTCCCACTCCTAGAGCACCAGAGAATGGAAGATTGGTATTCACTTACCGTGAAGCTTCCTTTTCAGTGTTCCAGGAGTGGGACAGTCCTGCCCACCCAGTTTGGGAACACAGGATGGCCTCCAGAAGCACAGGTGGGGTGTACTATCTAGTAGACATCATCAGACCAGGTCATAGCCTGACCGTTGTACAGAGGTTACATTCTACTTCGTTCAGAGTTCTTGTGTTTGGGGTTGAAAGGAGTTAGACACACATGTTGAGTACAACTTAATGTTGTTGGTAGAGTGTGTTTTCTATTATAGTGTTCTGGGCTGTGGAGAGTTCATGGCTTGGAGATGACTGGGGCAGCCCTGAGGGAGAGGCCCCTCCCCCCTGCTGGATCAATCATTGAGACCGACCCTGCTAGAGGAGGACGAGCCTAATCCCAGAAGGAAGGACTGTCCCACTCCTGGAGCACCGAGAAGGAAGCTTCACAGTAAGTGAATACTATCTTCCATTTTATATTATATTAGTTATTAACCTTTTTTGCTCTACGGATAATATTTATGCTGTGCCAAGTGTCTCGGGGGGAGGGACCATTTGTTTTCAGAGAAATAAACTGTAAATGCCATACACTATACAGTCACCTGTTGTTCATATGGTCTGTTTTAACTTCCGAAAAGTTATTTTACAAATATTAGCAAGTTAATAATCCCATAAAAAACAGATCTGATAGTGTGAAATATACTGTGCAATATACTTTCTGTGTAACTTTAAAGATATTTGATGTCCTACTTAAATTCTGAATCCCTGTATGCTGAAATTCTTTCCCCCAGTGTTACATGCACACAAGCCTTTCACTCACTCCATGAATTCTTCAGAAGAAATGTATTTAAACTACTTTGGTTGCAGAATAATCTGTTTAAATCTTGAGAACAGATGGATTGTAATGGAAACAGTTATTCACACCAACAGTTATTCACACCAACATAAAATATAGGTGTTTCTGAAGTGCTGAAGATCTTTGATTCTGGAACACATGTAAATAGGTTGTAAGAACAGTTTATGCAAAGCTTTGAGCACTTGCCTCTCTTTACGTTACTTAGTTCTTCCAGAACTAACTCTGAGATATTATAATTCTGTTAAAAGGAGGAAATGATATAAGATGAAGCCCCCATCTTTAGTGAGTTTGCATTAGGCTCAAATGACCTATATTTCATTTTTGAGCTCTTGTGCATTACCTTTGACTATGTTCATAGGTCAAGAAGGATCTAGAGTTCTTGCTCTAGCTAAAGATGGAAATTTATACAGCTATAGGAGGACTTAGGCTGACAGTGGCAATATATAGAATCATAGAGTTGGAAGGCGCCATACAGACCATCTAGTCCAACTCCCTGTCTAATGCAAGACCAGCCTAAAGCATCTCTGACAAATATTCGTCCAGCCTCTTCTTGAAAGCTGTCAGTGAAGGGGAGCTAACCACCTCTCTAGGCAGCTGATTCCACCTTTGAACTACACTGACCATGAAAAAGTTTTTCCTAATATCCAGCTGATACCTTCCTGCACGTAATTTAAACCCATTGCTTCGGGTTCTATCCTCTGCTGCCAACTGGAACAGCTCCTTGCCCTCCTCCAAATGACAGCCTTTCAAATATGTAAAGAGAGCAATTATGTCCCCCCTCAGTTTCCTCTTCTCCAAATTAAACATTCCCAGGGCCCTTAGCCTTTCCTTATAGGGCTCAGTCTCCAGAACACCCTGATAATCCTCGTTGCTCTTTTCTGCACCCTTTCGATTTTGTCCACATCCTTTTCGAAGTGAGGCCTCCAGAACTGCACACAGTACTCAAGGTGCAGCCTAACCAAGGCAGTATACAGAGGGGCTATGACCTCCTGCGATTTCAATGCAAGGCTAAGGGCCTAGACCAGGACTCCACAAACTTGTTGACCTATGAGCACTTTAGAAACTTTGCAAGAGAGTAGTGGGTATCACCACAAAATGGCTTTCAAGTGGGTGGGTCCAATCTCAAAATGGCTGCCAGAGGGGTGGGGCCAATGATAAAATGTTGGGAGGTTCCAAGTAATTTGCAGTTGCTTCCAACTGTATAATTCCTGTAGAAGCAGAGATGATGTGTTTCTTCAACCAGCTGTGCTGTAGTGAATTATCTGGAGAAATGGGTTTGATTCTCCACTCATTCACATGTAGCCAGCTGGGTGACCTTAGGTCAGTCACAGTTCTCTCAGAGCTTTCTCAGCCTCACCTACCTCATAGGGTGTCTGTTTGGAGAGAGGAAGGGAAGGTGATTGTAAGCCACTCCGAGATGTCTTCAGGTAGTTAAGAGAGGGGTATAAATCTAACTCTTCTTCTTCCTGCACCTAGGAGGCAGAAGAAAGCCAGGATAGTCTCTTTGCATCGTGGAAAAGAAACTCCTTCACTTTCCAGAAATCAGGGAAGATTTCCTTCTTGCACTGGCCAGAGAGAGAGGATTCCAAGCTCAGAGACATAAAAACCAGTTTGTGTCTATGTCCAAGCTGAGGGTCACACTGTCATAGCAGAGATTCTCTTTATAACTATTACTTGATGAAAAATTGCTTCCTCTGTAGCACCTGTCATCTGGGGGTGTGTTCAGTATTATTAGTTTCAGTTTTGAAATTAGTTCTTATGAACTAGAAAAACATGAAGTATATGAATATGGAGGACCTGCACATACATACACAGTGGTACTTCTACTGTCCCCACCTTGATGTTGATAACCCTAGGGTGAGGGTGCCAGGCTGGGAAGTGCTCTTCTATGTGAAAGAGGATATGGTAACTTGCTGTGCTGCAAGTACCTTCCTTATGAGTACACTGGATAACAGCAGTGGACATTATAATCTCTAAACCTTTCTGTCTGCTGCTGGTAAATCCAAGCCCATATCCATATCATCTGTCTTTCTCTCTTTCGCATGGACTTATGTTTCTTTGTTTAGAAGTAGGAGGAGGATGCCATTTTTATTTTCTCACAGCAGCCTTACAATTACTGTCACAATGATAATTGATTAGAAATGAAATTTAGGCCCTTCCCTCCAGCCGTAGACTTATCGTTCAAACCTTGTAGCTGAACACTGTGGCTGATGGTATATAATACCCTTCTGCTCCACTAGGCATTTTATATAGGGACATTAAAATTGATTCTCTACATCTTGGCAGATGAAAAAGTGTGTTACATGCCCTGTTGCCCAAAAGTGTGCAAGCACAGAGCAAAGGTTGCAGTGACAGAGGTTTCTATGGTATCTGGAGGCCTGAGTTACTGAACTGGAGAAGCAGAAAGGCAGAATTATTTATAGAGACATCTGATCAAGACATTGTGGAGTGAGCATACCTCATAACTGCCTGCTAAAATCGCCAGCCTGTGGAAGGTCATCTCATACTGGGAGAAGAACAAGGATGAAGGGACAATCGGATTAAACGGGTTCCCTGCTCTGTAAAATTCAATGACACACCTTGAAGAAGTACTAACTCTTTATAAATATAAAACTTTCTTGAACACTGAGAAATTAGCAGAAGTAAAATTGGGAAAAAATATTAAATGGATGAAGCATACAAAATTACAGAAAAGAAGTTTAAAAATAAAACATAAACCTGATCAAAAGGATGAGAACAAATCTAAATATTCTAGACCTATAATCCTTTTTGTTAGGGTTTGAAAGCTTTGCTTTTTGAAAGCTGTGCTTTTTAATGACAAAAATATTTTATAAAATATCAAAGTAATCACAAGAAGGGTGGTCCAGTTTGATTAATGCCACTTTGAACTAGTAGAAATCCTTAAGCATTTCACTAAATTATTTTAGAAATCCATTGTTGTAGATGTCTTCAATATTTTCTTTTGATGGTTAGCAGCCCAAATGCCCCAGTTTAGCCTGAGCTCATCAGAGCTTGGGGACCGAACAGGGTCAGCCACAGTCAGTATTTGGATGGGAGACCACCAAGAAAGACTGGGGTTCCTGTACAGAAGCAGGCAATGGCAAACCACCTGTGCATGTCTTTTGCCTTGAACACCCCATGGTCTGAGGCTGCCATGAGTCATTTGCAACTTGATGGTACATTTGTCTTCTTAGATCCATTGGTTGTGTTAGATACAGTTGTCCATCTTTGACTGCTTTTCTAATACAGAGGATTCTGTAAACAAGCCCACATATATACTTGTTTAGCAAAAGTCTTTTTGTACTCAGTATACTAAACCTATTTCAGACATTCTAAGTACATGCAATGGATTCACATGGTGGTGATGGTGAGAATGATCAGTATTGTGTCAGCAAGCTCTGCTGCTAACCTAGATGCATCTATTGGAAATATATATAGATTCTCTCTCTGTATAAATGTAGGCAGGTAGGGATCTCTCAGAAATTCTGAAAAAGCCAAGATCCCAATTATGTGGAAAGAACCACGTATATGATAGGGATGCCAACCTCCAGGTGGTGCCTAGAGTCCCCCCCAGGATTACAGTTCATCTTCATACTACAGAGATTAGTTCCCCTGAAAAAAATGGCAGTGCTGGGGAAGGGAGTCTGTGTGGCATCACATCCCTGCTGAGCTCCTTCCCCTCCCTAAATTCTGCCCTCCCCAGATTTGTTGTTGTTCAGTCGCACAGTCGAGTTCGACTCTTCGCGACCCCATGGACCAGATCACACTAGGCCCTCCTGTCTTCCACTGTCCTCTGAAGTTTGCTCCATTTCATGTTCATTGCATCAATGACACTGTCTAACCATCTCATCCTTTGCCGTCCCTTTCTTCTTTGGCCTTCAATCTTTCCCAGCATCAGGGTCTTCTCCAGTGACTGCTCCCTTCTCATTTGGTGGCCAAAGTATTTGAGCTTCAACTTCAGGATCTGGCCTTCCAGGGAACAGTCAGGGTTGAGTTCTTTTAGGATTGAATGATTTGATCTCCTTGCAGTCCAAGACCCTCCCCAGATACTGCCTCCAAATGTCCAAGAATTTCCCAGGTTGGAGTTGGCAACCATATTATGGTGTGTGCTCAGATGTATCTTCTCTCTCTCTCTCTCTCTCTCTCTCTCTCTCTCTCTGTATGTGTGTGTGTCTATATGTCTATCATCTATCTGTCTGTCTATTTATTTTGTCGAAGGCTTTCACAGCCAGAGTTCATTAATTGCCGTAGATTTTCCGGGTTGTGTGGCCGTGGTCTTGGCATTGTAGGACCTGACATTTCGCCAGTAGCTGTGACTGTCTGTCTATTCATAATCATAATCAACATCATGATCATCATCTATCTATCATCTATCATCATCTGTCTATCTATCATCTGTCTGTCTGTCTGTCTGTCTGTCTGTCTGTCTGTCTCCCTTACTGTTATTTTCAGGTATATTTAGATATCAGGCAGGTATTCAGGATTTTTAGGGACACTGATTAACAGGTCCTGAAAAATCCCGGAATATTTAGATATATTTGGAATATTCAGGGCCGTCATTTTAAGGCTACGTGGGCTGTTTTTTTCTTATGTTTTTCTCCAAGTTTACAGGAAACTTGGATGGGGGGGGGAACAGCTCTCCCAGACTATGGGATCGGACCTTAGGGGAAGGATGAAGGGTCTGCCCAATCGTGACAATTTACTCATCCCTTCATGGCGCTCTGAGCATGGGCAAACAGGATAAAATGTATACAGTTTTGTGGCTGGATTTTTTTTGGGTGCTGTTGCTGCTTTTGCTGCTGCTGTCCTCATCATTGCCTCAGAGAGCTGCCTGCCTGGGAAGACCTTATTGTTCTGTCCCTGCCTGCTGAGCATCTTCAGGACTGGTTTTCTAATTTGATTGTTTCAAATATTGTTTTAGTTTTTTGTGTTTTTTGTTTTTCTGGGGAGAGGAGTTGTATTTGGGGGGAGCCTCCCCCCCTTCTGGTTCTTTAAAAGTAGTTTTCTTTGGTTTTGTTCTGTGTTGTTTCTTAAAAGAGTGGAGTTGTCTTCTTTTTGCTCATTTTAGATTTTTTAACTGCCTTTGTAGTTTCCCTGTTTCTAAAATGCTTTTTGAATTTTTAAAGGTTTTGTGCTGGGGTGTGTGTTCAAGTTACTCTTTTAAAAACTTCGGGTTTTTTGCATTCTTATAGTCCTGGTTTTACAATTGTTCTTTTACAGTTGTTTTGAAGATCATTCCATGTTGTGTTTTGGGGGGGAGAGGTTTTGTGGAGTTTTGGGATGTTCCTGTTTTTTGTTTTTGTTTTTTTAAATTAGGGTTAGGTTTTAATAACAATTAACTGGATATGAGGGTTTAGATATTTTTAAAAACACAGATTTTGTTTGGCTTGGATTCTCTGCATTTGACGTTGGTGATGTTGGACTTGCCACACTGGCATGCAGTTCTGTGGGATTCTCTGGGTCAACATTAATTCTGTTGGGATTGTTGGTTCTGATTGCATCTGGAAACTTTTGGCCAGTGCTTGCTTTGTGTGTTTGGCTATTGGCTTCTTTGAATCCCTCCCCCGAGACAACATAGACAAGTAGGATGGCTGGGGCCAGTTTGTTTAGGGGCCTGTATCATTGTTCCTCTTGGTTCAATTCACTCAAAACTTGGGAGGGGGCTCTTTAATAGACTAGCAGCACAAGGTCTTCTGCAAGTCTGGTGCCATTTGGTTGATAAATAACCACTTCAGCCCCCACAGAAAAAGATCCCCGATAAGAAATAATGGAACCCAAATAATTCCAGAATCCTCCCTCCAACCCAAACCCAAATACTGAAATGGTTACAGGTACCTGAATCCCCCAAATATCAGTATTTATGCCTTTTCCAAAATAAAAATCTGAAAAAATACCATTTTTAAAAGGTGTGTATCAGTATGTTCCAGTGAACACATGCAGGTTGGGGCAGTTCGCCACTGTGATCCTTCTCTCAAATTCTCATTTGTCACACACACTTAGGGCCCCTAAAAAAGGGCTGTTGTATAGACTGAATGCACATGATGGGGATCTATGTGAAAGGGATCTCACTGGCTGGTCTTGCCTCCATGTCCATGGCAAAGCTTTTGAACTGAGGCTATACACAGATAAATGATACATGTGCAGGATCAGTCCATGCTGTCATCGGTTTATGCTGAAAGAACTGGGATTGTTGTTTATTCATATGGTTTACACATGCATAGTCTCAGTTAAAAAGTTGCACATTGACAGTGGCACAGGATCCTGCATCTCGTGTATGAGTTGGTGATCCTGCCCCATCTGTAAAAAGGGTATTAATCCTGAGAGAATATGGTAGGAAACAATGTGCAGTCATTTATAACTACTTGCATGCAAGGATTTATAACCAGGCATTGGAATCAGTCTTTACTACTAGTGTTTGGTTAGATCTCTTAAGCCCCAATCCTATTTCATTAGTAAATGAGGTATTTAGGATAAGAAGCAACAACTGGTCCACTGTTATTACACTGCAACCTTTTGTCATTGCATATAGCTCAGCGGGCCCACTTCTCTTCTCTGTCCAGGTCACATACATATTCAGAGTAGCATCTATGTACGAGGGAGAGCACATCTCTGAAAAGGGTCTTTCTTTCTCTACATAGCAGGCTCCTGTATGGGTCTTCACAAACAGAAAAGCTCCCTGATGTACAGGAGGATCACTACATTAGGACAGAATTCTTTACACTCGGCCAGTTTTTACCAGCTACTTACATTTAGAAAAAGAGGAAGCAGTTTAATAAATATAGATGAAGAAGCAGAGTGAAACAATAAGACAACTTTTGGAATCAGAGAACCGAATGACCTGAGTAATCAAAACAAGACTAACAGGAAACAGGAAAAGGAGTTTTTGTTTTGTTTTGTCGTTTTCGGAAATCTGATTGTACCCTTGAGAGCATGGGCACAAATAAAAAGAATTGGTGGGGATATCAGTTATCACTTCAAGATGTTTGCTATTGCTACCCAGGGAGAAAATATTAGATTTACTCCTGTCGTATCTTCACAGTGATACATCTGCTTAAGCGTAAATGCTCTCACAATGGATGTTGTTCTTTCTCACTGATTGTGGCAAGATACCAGTTTTCATCCTCTGTCCCAAATTCATGTGCTGATACAGCATATAAAATGAGGCTGTTTCACAGTACCAGCATTTAGACAATGATGGGGACAATGTAGACGTAACTGGGAGGGGGGGATCATAGACATTCCAGAAGAAATCATAGCTTGAGGAATACTTAATGCATGACAATATCCTTCACAGATATTAATCATTGCATAGGGAACAGCATTTAAAGCAACATACAAAGGGAGGCACAAGGGCTTTTCCTGACCCAAATTCAGGGATTAAAGGAGAGCTCTTTAACAAAGCTGAAGTCTGAGAAAAAGTTAATCTTTTCCAAGGCCCTGACTCCAATACTACTGTTATCATAGGAAAGAATTTCAATTATTTCAAAGGATCCCTTTCTTATTGTTACTGCTGGGTATCTTCAAACCAAGACTAATTTTAACAAGATTTTTAATAATAGTGAATGTTAATTTCAACAATATATTAAATTTTAATGAGCGATGTTCATAATCTTAATTTAAAAACTCAGGTTTTGGTGCTTGTGAGGTCAAGGACTAGTCAAGGCTGTGAAATCAGAGGTCATCTCAGAGAGGGGCATGGCTCAGTGATACAGCATCTACTCGACATGCAGAAGGTCTCAGGTTCAATCCTCAGCAACTCCAGTTAATTGGATCTGGTAGTATGTGATGTGAAACACCCGGCTTGAGACCCTGTGCTCACTCTGGCAGCACATATACTAAAACTGAAACAATATGGAGAAGATTAGCATGGTCCTTGCATGAGGATGACACACATTTGAGACCCTAGAGAGCCACTGCCAGTCTGAGTAGACAATATACCTGTGGTAGACCAATGGTCTGATTCATTATAAGGTAGCTTCATAGGATCAACTTCCAGGAGTCAGAGAGTAAAATGTTATGTCAGCATCCTTTTATCATGGCTTTTATTACCCTGTTATTAATGCCCAACAGGGTTGCCAGCTCTGGGTTGGGAAATACCTGGAAATTTAGGGGGGCAGAGCCTGGGCAGGGTAGGATTTGGGGTGGGGAGGGACCTTGGCAGGGTATAATGCCACAGAGTCCACCCTCCAAAGCAGCCGTTTTCTCCAGGGGAACTGATCTTGGTTGCCTGGAGATCAATTGTAATAGTGGGAGGTCTCCGGGTGCTATCTGGAGGTTGGCAGTCCTAATGCACAAGTATATACACTGGTGTTGTTTTTTGCCTTCCCTGGTCCTTTCTGTAACTCCAGCCCTACCAACAAAACAAAACACAACCATTTGAAAACACCAATTTGTTAAACAGTATAATTTAGTGCTGAGTGAAACATGTCAGCGAGGTGGATCTAGCTGTTCTGCTCAGCAAAGTCTGAAGCCTCTAGCAGCCACTTAAGTTGGAGGACAGCTTCTTAGGCCAGAGAAGCCCACAAACTTTGCTAAGAAAAGTGGCTGGATCCACCCCAACATATATGCAAATATATTTGATCTGGAAGCTTGTGAGGATAGAGTTTGGATTTTATGCTGTGGAAAGTGCCATTAAGTTTTAGCTGATTTATGGCAACCCCATGGGGTTTTCAAGGCAAGAAATATTCAGAAGTGGTTTGACATTGCCTGTCTCCATGTCACGACCCTGGTATTCTTTGGGGGTCTCCCATCCAAATACTAGGCAGGGCCAACCTTGCTTAGCTTCTGAGATTTGAAGAGATCAGGTTAGCCTGGGCTATCTAGGCTAACCATATAGAAATGACTATATAGATCATTGGAATTAATGTTGTAGTAATTAAAATACAGTCAAATGTAGAATTACTGTCGGCTGCATTATATAATTCAGACGTCCACATGGTTGTTTATAGTAGCATGTCAAGGAAACACGGGGTTAGACCCTGTGGGTTCCCAGGGCAGGTGCACACAAGAACCAGGGTGTTGTTTATAAAAAAAAAAAATTAAGTTTATTCAAAAATATTAAGAAAGAAAAATAGTTATTGCCAAGTGCCAACACATTACTAAAGAATCATACAGAACAAAAAATAACAAAGCTAGCTTCAACTACTTAATACTGTCAAAAGCTGTGTTAGGTGGCACCAACCTTAATTTTGTTACTAAGACCTCAAATAGTGTTGTCTATGTTTCTGCAGGACATAGTCTTGGCCCATAGTCCATGAAAATCTCAGCTAGCTTTCTTCTTCCCAGGCCATAGTTCAAGTTATAATTTTTGGCCTGTTAAGTCAAGCAATGATGGCATCCAATCAGAATGGGTCTCCAAGAGAAACCTCTGGAAGATTACATCACCCATCCCAGTCTCCCCCTGCCATCGCAGATCACAGGTTCCCATGAGAAGTTAATTAACCAGCTTCCTTCTTCGGCCTTGAAGATGATGAGAAGCTTTCAGGCCAAAAATTCAATTAGTAACACCTGCAGGTCAGTGCAGGCCCATCACCATTCATGTTGATCCTTGAGGGGATGGTGGGGAGGGTGCTTTGCTCCACATAGCAGCATGCAGAAAGATACATGTGACTAGTCAATCCACACATGGCAACCCTTTCTGCAACATTTTGTTTTTAGTTTGGATTTTAAAGATGACCTTTCATGTTGCTCAGTTTGTAGCACTGTAGAGCTGCAAGATGGATCACATACTAGTGAGCAAAATTTCCTTAATCTTGCTTACTAAAATAGAAAATCTTTAAAGCATTTGGTGAGTGTATGGATGCATTTTTAATATGACAAGTATAAACTCCTGAACAAAGCAAAGTAGTTGAGTTTGCTGTGTTTTTAATCAAACAAAAGTGGTATTACTGTTAATGTGTTCAATCCTGGCTTTTTTCATCCTGAATGACTGAAGTACATAGATTTTGTTGAAAGAAATGCTTTCTGTTATTAATAATTTAGAATAAAGATTGAGTTCCATCAAATATAGATTAATTGCTCTTCTGAATATTGGGCAGCTGAAAACAGTAGCATATTGGAGAGTATATTACATATAATTTATTTATTCAGGTATAGGCACATCACATGTCCTAGGGTCCTTGTACTATTTTTGAATGAGTTATAATGATTCTTTTTTAAATGAATGCTTTTCAGATGCTGTTTTGCCTACCTTACATATGTTCATCTTTTGTGTGTCCTGCTGTGATCTTTGGACCAACAGGTCTTGGCTACAGGGCTCTGTTACACAGCCATCAGTTTACTGAAGAAAGATGAAGAAGCCAAATACACACAGAAGGACGTGTGAGCATGTAAGTATTTATTAGGAAAGTAACATGATTGATTTGCATTGCTTATTGATAGAAAGGCTTACTCTTTGGAGATTTTTTTTAAAGAATTACCAGAAGATTCTCACTATCTGTGGGGATGTTTTCAGTCCACAGAATTCAGAAATAAGGTGAACCCATATTTGTAATAGCTAATTTCTTTCTTAACCTACCACTGATCCTTAAAACATTTTAACAGAACAAGCTGTATTTACATGAACAGGCAGTAAATTTTGAATCCTGGGCTACTATTATGTTTTGACTTCCTCTAGGCTCTGTTTAAGGAATAGATGAGACTAGATTATCTGGATTTAAGGAAAAATTATCAAGATAATAGCAGACTATAGTTAGCCATGTTGAAGACAGTTGCACAACAAAGTCACCTTCCTTTAAGTGACTTTGGAATGCTTTAAGTATTCCACTTGCGTAAGAGCTCTGCAGTATCAGTACTGGCAAAACAGTTTCAAGGCTATTTTAACTTCCTATACTTTTTCATGTTTAGAAGAACTTGGAAAAACCGCAGAACACTGGGCTTATTCACTTGATAAACAAGCACCTCAGGTGGTAATTTCTGACTGTTATTTAATATATTATTATTATGTATGTCAAATGTGATAGGTACAAAAGAGGAAAGGGCTGGAATGTTCTAGTCTCTTCTCTAACCCATTCTACCAGACATCACTAAGGTCTTTGCCATGGGTGGAAAAAGAAGGCAGGGCCAGGTCAGCTTTTCCAAACCCACAAGAAGGTAGTAAAGAAGGTCCACCTCCCTTACCCTGTGCTTCTTGTCATAAACTTATTACTGACTGTTAGGGCTGCCAAGTCCCCCTGGCGGGTGGGGATTCCCCTCCTAAAAGGGCATCCAATCCACCGGTCCGGATCTGGCCAGCAGGGGGAACCCCACCCCCGAAGTGGCCAGATGAGGCCGACGTGCCTGGCGCGATGACGTAGCCTGGAAGTGACGTCATCATGCTGGGCACGTCGCTATGGTACCAAAGAGGGAAAATTACATTTAATCCGACATTCATATGTATATAGCCAGATAATGTCAGTTTACGTTTTGTGAAAAAAAAAAATGACTTCACCAGGACATTTCTGTTCAAGCTTTCCACCATTGCACTGAGAAGATGTTAAAGACAGAAAAGAGATAAACATTTTCACCCAAATGATTGTGTGCAGAGCACCCGATATGAACACCGTGAACTGTCTGGGGCCTTCAAATGGCTCTGTTCCAAGTATCACAACTCTGGAGCTTCCTTCAGGAGGGGGAGGAGGGATATTTAGAAACTGTGGGCAGATTTTCCTCCATTGTAACACTGTCACCAAGTGCTGTACTTTATTTTTCCCAACAACAATGAATGGCAGCTGTTCACATGTATGGAAGGAAGTAAATGCATTCAACTCAGGGATACTAACTGGGTGGTATTAAACTTCTTTTTGGCTGCTTGTGATTTCATATGAAGTAGAGTGAGAAACAAATTTTGCTCCCTCACAACTGTGTCCAAGATTGTAGCCCATTTTACCTTGCTGCAAAGGACTAAGAGGGAACCACTCAGAACTGAACCACCTTCTAACTAGAAGAGACAATTCCAAACCTGTGACTGGATCTTACCAGCATTAAAAGAGAGAAGAGAGATTAATTGTGGGGCATCCTAATTGGTATTAGGGCCATGGGAGAGGAGGAGGTTTAACTCAGCCCCATAGGCAGACTTTTTTGGTGTGTGTGGCAAAACAGGGGGCAGTTTAGCATGGCAGCTAATTTAATTAATGGGGCTAATTTAATTAATGGAGCTCTCTGCATCCCAATGAGGAGGAAGCAGGCAGACAGGGCACCTATAGAAATGGGATCTGGTAGAAACATTTATCAGTCTTTTTATTTATCAGTCTTCAAACAGCTCACAGTTCAGCCTCTGCACATGTGCCCTTCCTGAAAAGTAGTGAGGCCAGAGACTGAGCATAGTGAATCAGCTCTTGTTTATTGGATTACATCAGGAACGAAAGATAAACTGGCCAGCCAGTGACCGGCTTATATGCATGCCTCACACCACACCCACACACACACATCACCCATGATTGGCCTTATTTACAAGTCAGCATTTCAATAGGTCTACTTTCGGATCCGGGCAAGCCCATAGGTGCGCCTTCGGATCCAAAGTGGCTATTGTCTTAGGAACGAAGGTCTGAGGTATGTCAGACCGCATGGTCAGGCACCTCTGTGGTGGCCATCTTATACAGCTAATACATAACAGCCCTCCCCCCATAGTTCAGGCGTTCCCGCAAACATACTCTTTCAAGTACTCAGGGTGCCACCACTCCCGAATCAACCTGCATGGCTCTGGAAGAGGACGGTCGGGGGTGTGCTGGGCCGGCTCTGGTGGGAGCAGTGGTTTTGGGGCTGCCGCAGGTGAAGCATTGTCTGTGTTTCCGGGTGTGGGAAGCACTCCGGTGGGAGGGATGTCCATCAGTTCGCTGCTTGGCATGTTGATTTCCAGCTCAGTCTGCATGTCCCTGGGTTCTTCTAAGGGCATCAGCTGGTGGTGGAGCTGGCCCATGTGTCTCCACAGTAGCTGGCCATCTTCCGTTGAGACCTTGTATGAAAGAGGTCCCATCACTCAGACCACTTGGGCTGGGATCCAGGGTGGCCCACGTGCATAATTGTGAGCATACATGGTGTCCTCAAGGAAGAACCCCCGTGAGGCAGTCTGTAGTTCTACTTCCGGGCTGTGGTCAGGCACCCGGTCCGGGTGTAGGCAGTCCAACCGGGTTGTCAAGCACCTTCCCATGAACATCTCTGCGGGATGGCGGCTGGTGGCAGTGTGGGGGGTTGTCCTTTGGCCGAACAGAAAAGCGGCTAACCTGCAGTCCCAGTCCCCATGAATGATCCGCTGCAGCACCTCTTTCATAGTTCTCACCATCTGCTCTGCCTGGCCGTTGGTGGCTGGGTGAAAGGGTGCAGAGTGGATGTGCCGAATCCCATAGTACCTTATGAAGTCCCCAAACTCAGCTGACATGAAGGCAGCTCCGTTGTCGGAGACCAGTGTGTCTGGGATGCCGTGGGTACTAAACACCTTTCACAGGGACTTGATCGCGGCCCTGGATGATATGGAGGAGACTGGGACAACTTCGAGCTATTTGGAGAAGGCATCTAATAGGATAAAGAAAATTTGCCCCTGGAATGGGCCAGTGAAGTCCAGGTGCAGGCGAGCCCATGGTTTGCTGGAGGATTCCCATGGGTGTACCGGGGCGTGGGGAGGGGGGCTGGCTATGTCTCCTGGCAAATCTGGCAGTGTTTGACTAGATCCTCTATCTCCCCATCCAAACCCAGCCACCAGACATAGCTACACGCAAGTGCCTTCATTCGCACAGTTCCCGGGTGGGTCTTGTGTAGTGCAGCGAGTGTGCGTTTGTGTAGGGAAGCAGGGATCACTACTTGAGTACCCCACAAGAGACACCCTTTGTGGGCAGACAACTCATCCCAGTGGGATGAGAAGGCTATGAATTCTAGGCCCACTTTCCCTGTGGGCCAGCCCCTCCCCAACCAGTCCAGCACCTGGGAGAGGAGACGGTCCTTATTGGTGTGCTTGGCCACGTTGTGCACCTGGACTGGCTGATCGGGCAGGTCCTCCAGTAGCAGGATCTAGTGCGCAGGCGCAGGGTCCAGGTTGTAGCTGAGAAGGGGAAGGCAGCTCAGGGCATCCGCATGGCCCATGGACTTGCCTGGCTGGTGCAACAGGCTGTAGCCAGCCAGGAAGATCGACCAGTGCAGTACCCATGGTGACATCATCTGGGGCATTTGACGATCCACGGCCATGAGATCCAAGAGTGGCTTGTGGTCAGTGAGTATGGAGAAGGGCTGACCATAGAGGTAGTGATGGAATTTGTTTATCCCTGCCGCAATGGCCAATGCCTCCTTGTTGATCTGTGTGTAGTTGTGCTTGGCCGATGAAAAGGTATGGGAATAGTAAGCCACCAGTACTTCATGGCCATCTGGGAGCTGGTGGCACAACACAGCCCCCACCCCATAGGGCGAGGCATCGCAGACAAGGACCACGGGTGGACTTGCGTTGACCTGGAATCCAAGGAAGTCCACACAAGGATGCATTTCTCTTGCTTCACTTTTAGTCCTGCTTCGCTGAAATGGTGAAGCACCACCTGCAAGCGGTCCGCGAAGACATCTGCCGATGGCACCGAAATCAGAACATCATCGAAGAAGGGCTAAACTCCAGGAATTCCTTTGAGCAAAGAGTCCATTAAGTTTTTGAATATTCCTGGAGCCACACTCACCCCGAATTGTAACCGATGCACCTTAAAAGCCCCCCTGTGTGTGACAATGGTCTGGGCTTCAGCTGTGGTGTCATCCACTGGCAACTGCTGGTAGGCTTGTGCCAGATCCAGCTTCCCAAAAATTTTGGCCCTGGCTAGGGATGCGAGTACATGGCTGATCACCGGCACGGGATAAGCATGGTCTTGCGATGCCTTGTTTATTGTGCATTTATAGTCCGTACAAATCCTGATGTCTCCATTTGGTTTGACTGGCGTGACTATAGGGGTTTCTCACCTCATGTGTGGGACCGGCTCCAGGACCCCTTGGCTGACCAGGTGATCCAGCTCCGCCTCAATTTTCAGTCAGAGAGCTAAGGGGTGTGTGTCAATTTTTTAGGTGGATGGGGTGCACAGCTGGGTCAAGCTCCAGAGTTACTGGCAGACAGGTATAACACCCGAGTGCACCATTGAATATGGCGTGGAATTCCCGGCACACATTACTATAATCCCCGTGCCCCGCCTGGTTGATCCCTGTTACCGCCAACCCCAGGGCATTGAACCAGGCGAGGTCCAGTAGGCTGGTGAGAGGGGCCTGTACCACGACCAGTTCTAAAAGACCACCAAAAACCCTGTATTTCACCCAGAACTGGCCCATCCCCCTAACCGCTACTGGGTTCCTCTAAAAGTCCCTTAACCTGAGGCTGATGGCCTCCAGCGGGGCCCCCCATTAGGACATAGCTTCCTGAGGGTCTCCTCTGAGATAGTGGAAAGGGACAATCCCATGTCCAACTCCATTTTTCAGGGGCGCCCTCTATCAATACAGTCACAGTCAGTTTGTGGGTGGACCCCTGGGGCAAGTAGTGTACCTGGTTTTGATGAATCGTGGTGAAGCTGCAGTCCACGGTCCCTTGGTGCATGGAGGTGCCCCTGGCATTCTGAGAATGGCAGGTGCGGGTAATGTGCCCCTGCTTTCCACACTCAGGGCAAACGGCCTCTCAGAACCGGCAGGTTTTTCTCTCATTAGGATCCCTGCAGCTGGCACAAAGGGTGGACCCGGGTTGCTTGGCAACATTCCTTGAAGCAGGGCGGACAGCTGACGAGTGGCTTTTGGGCATGCCGGGCCCGGTGTGATGCTTCACCTGATGGGATTCCTCATCCGAGATGTTGGATCCTGACACCGTCCTGGTCTGGTGGGCAGAGTGAGTCTGTTGGTCTCTTTGTGACTTCTTGAAGGTGGTCGCTGTTTGGAGCATGGTGTCCAGCTTGAGGTCGGCCTGGGTGGCGAGTTTCTGCCGTAACTTTGGATTGCTGACTCCCCATAGGAATTGGGTCAGTAGGGTGTCCTTGAGGGAGGGGAACTCACATTGGCTGGTGAGGCAGTAGAGGTCAACGAGGAATTCCGAGGTCAACTCTCCGGGCTTCTGTAGTCGGCTGATGAAATCCATCCAGACGGCCCACTTCAAGGTGTAATAATTGGTCAGGGCGGTGGTCAACTCATTGTAGGTCACAGTTTCCAGCATCTTTGGCACGACGAGGTTCTGTGCCAGCCAGATGGTTGTGACGCCACACGTGTTCAGCAGCCACAACTTCTTGAGTTCAGCATCGGTTTCTCCCTGGATGTTCAAAAAGTGTTTCAGCTGGGCGACCCAGGCCCCCCAGTACTTGGGATGTGTAGGGTCGAATGCCGAGAGGGGTTGTCCTGGAGCAGAAGCCATGACTCGTTGTGATAGCAGTTGTGCAGGGGCCTGTTGCAATTATGTGGTGGCTGTGGTCTGTGGTTTGCCGGTGGGAGCGGTGCAAGATGGGGAGTTCTCGGCCTCCGTGTGGTCGCCAGTGTGGTGCTTGTGGTTGCAGTGGAGTCAGGCTTGCTCACAGGATCCCATCCTCATCGCCAGTGGATGGAACGAAAGATAAACTGGCCGGCCAGTGACCGGCTTGTATGCGTGCCCTACACCACACCCACACACACCCATCACCTGTGATTGGCCTTATTTACAAGTCAACACTTCCCTCCTGATGTCACTTCACCCACCCCTTTTTGCCAATGTGCAGATGCCCTTCCCTGCTCCATCTTGGCTCTGCAGATCCTATCTTGAGAGCTAGTGGGGACAGCCCAGTACAGGACAGGGAAGGAGCCGGTGCTCACAAGTTGATGGCTGGGCTGGAGCCCTTGGCCCACCACCTCTGCATAGTCCTCCTCCAGTTGCAAAGGGAGAGAGGCAGCTGCTGCTCTCACTGCTCCCCTCCTGACCAGCAGCCCCAAGAGCCCTCTGCCTCCCCAGGGGAGGGGGGACTGCAAGAGGGGGAGGGAGGGAGCAGGGCACATTCAGGAGGGGGTGTCGCCCCCAAGCCCCTGTGGCTATGGGCCTGGTTTAACTTAAAAATTGGGGAACTGAGGTGGAGAGGCTGTGATATGTCACAGTTGCCCAGTAAGTTCATGGCTGACAAGGATTTAAATCTTATTGTCAGATATATAATATTCTATTCACCAATCTCATCTGGCTGAATTAATGGGAACTGTACAGACACAAATTTAACATGGTATGCCAGTTGTGTGGGTGCAAGTGATGGTAATTATATCATTACAAATTTTGTTCCCCAGTAGTAGGGAATAATTCCCCATTAGCAACCCCCACTACCTGCTGCTGCTCTGTTTGCCAGTGGTAGGAAAATTAAGTTAAAAAATTAGCATCTGTGCAACAGTGTGATGACATTTCCAGAGGACATCACTCTAGGCATCACCAGAAACTCCTAGAATGGAGTGCTGTTACTTTTGTCCCCAGAAGTGATGTCATACCTTAATGCCAATAGCACCCTCCATGTCCTTAACCCCCACCTCCCACTGTGTACCAGCCATTGACTAGCAATCATACCTAATAGAGAGTTTGAGATGATATGGTTAAACTGCTCAAAACCATGTGGAACTTGCCACATATTTTTACAAAACAACCCGTAGGCCTAAGTCTTACAGAAGGGATATGCCTGTGTCTGGGCTGTGACATTTCTGCAGATGGGGCTTTTGTTGTTGTTGTTGTTCAGTCACACAGTCGAGTTCAACTCTTCACAATCCCATGGACCACATCATGTCAGCCTCTCCTGTCCTCCGTCATCCTCTGGCGTTTGCTCAACTTCATGTTTGTTGCATCAGGCTTTACACACCTGAATTCTCTGCAAGTACAATTTCTGGTATGGCAGTAGGAGGGGAAAGTAACAATTTTTACCAACATTGTCTTTTTTGGGGTGCTCAGAGCAGAGGATGGGTGATACCTCTTTGGCCACTTTCTCACTGGTACTTTGTACAAAACCATACCAGCTCACTTGCACCCTTACATGGCAGGGAAAAAAATAATTTTACTGTTTTCTATGTGGAGGCTTTTTTTTTTTGCCTGAAGCACCATACTTGTGAGCCTTCACTGGTTGTCTGCAGTGGTCTAGCCCAGACACCACCTCAGAGGTAAACTACACATGACATTGGAATTCCATGATTAAACCCTCAGTGTTCTATTTGGGCCTAAAAACCAGCCTCAGAAGTTGGGGAAAGGCAATGTGGATTAGAAATGAAGACCTGAGGAGGGGGACTTAATGGTGTGTTGCTGTTGTCCCAACAATTTAAAATGCTTCTGGCTAATTTTAGCTTTGGTTAGGTATCCATATTGTGTATGCATTGGCCCCTATTGGGGGGGCTATTTTCATTCTAGCAAATGGGATGGGGGGCTGGGCAGTGTTATACCTGTCCTTTCCCTGTAATTAAGCTCCAGTCCATTTAACCTCACCTTGCAACTACTTTTCAAGGTTCAGTTATAGATAAAGAATTCCAATCTCAGAATATGCAAGTTGGTCCCCAGGTGATAAACTGAACTGTACTCACACAGTTTTATTTCAAGCAACTAACAACTCATTAGACAGTCTGATCTGAATCAGGTCTTTTTTGCTTTCCCAAATAACTAACTTCATATTCAGATCGGAATTCCCTGAATCAGGGTTGCCAATAAACTGGAGGGGGGAAAAATCATGCCCCTTTAACAGAGGATTAATGAGATGTTGTGTTTCCAGGTGATATTATTTACCTCTGTGCTACGAAAACCTTCAACTGTCCATTTCTGCCCATTAAGCCTCTGCTGGCAACCTTATAATAGATAAGGAAAATGTTTGTAACTTGTTTGTTCACTATTCCCTTCTTGAGTTTGCTTTGAAGTGTAATCTCTGCACATAACTCTGCCTACTTTTTTTCAACTTTGAATCTTCCTTCTGTTTATGTAATCAAATCCAAGGCTGAAAATAAGTTGCAGAGATGTCACCTTATTGTAAATTATAGTGTCGGCAAACCCTCAGAGTTATGAACCATCATGCTGTAATCCACAAATGACCTTAGTTCACCTTAATTTTATTGGCTCTGTAGATCTGGTTGTAATACAGCTGAGGGCCACATTCATATCCTGCACATGGACACTTTCTTTTTAAGGGCTGTCATGAAATAATTACAATCTATCTTACTGAGCAGCCCAGCTGCTACTCAGCCTTTCCATAACGCATCAAGAGATGAACTTCCCTAGATAGGTGATTCAAGGTGATCATAATATGCAACAAAGATATAAAGTGTTACCCAGTTATAAACTGGAAGGACTTGCTAGGTTAATAATTACACACCAAGTGTGATGATTGTAAGGTGTATTGGCATCATGCTATAGACACACCCTGGTATAAATCATCAACATCCTCATGCAGCGTCATGTGAAAAGCTTTTAGTAAGCACTTAGCAATCCTCCTTAATCTATCTACTAAGCATGGGCAATTCCATCCACTGTTTGTTAGAAGACAATAAGCAGAGTTATCCTGACTATTGCAAGTATGGGGATAAATTTTGTAGTAGCTTTTGCAAAAGACAGCCACAATACCTTGCTATAAAGAATTTGTTTTAAAGAGTTCAGAACCACTTCTAGGGGATGAAGTGTAGATGACATTGGTAGAGCAGGTTAAGAACTTGGGGATGCTCATGGACCCAGACTTGCTTTTTGAAAAGGTTGGTATAGTAGTCAAGAGTACCTTCTATCATTATATCTAATTCATCAACTATTTGCTTTCTTAGACTCTACCAATCTGACCACACTGATCCATCCTTTTGTAACCTTGTGGTTGGGTTACTCTAATGCAGTCTAAATTGGTCTGCCCTTGAAGGCAGCCCCAAAACTGCAGCTGGTCCAGAATGTGGCAGCCCAGTTATTTCAGAGGCTAGCTGATGCGAATATATGTCACCTATCCTAAAGCAACTATATTGGCTGCCAGTTTGTTTCTGAGTTCAGTTCAAAGTGCTGATTATGACCTTTAAAACTATTTCTGGCCTAGGATCCACATATGAGCAACAACCCCATTGCAAGGAGTTCTATGAGGTGTAGATTCACTACAGGGAATTTCAGTCCAATTCTTCTTGCAGTCTCTGGTTGAAAAAGTGCTTTCAGAGGGGGAAGCGTGGTAAAGAACAAGGAACCAACTTGGGAAAGTAGTTAAGGCAGTAATCCTATGAAGTTGGTAGGAATGACTTCAGAGTAAACATTCTTAGGATTGGCTGTCTAAAATCCTTGGAGAAGGGAGGGCAAGATGGAAAAGAAAAAGGAGCCAAGTTTACTTAAATGATAGTCCCAGTAATATAGCTGACTAATTCTGATGGTTGATGTGACTGTGCTTTTCCTAGCTTCTAGGAGTATGTCAGACACTGCCAATCACTAGCTTTTTTGCCATATGAAACAGAGAATCTGAGTTATTCTGTATGGTGGTTTAGTATGTCTCAGAATGTTTTCTTGTGTGATATTTGAATGCTCAGTCCATTTATAGCCTCTGTGTTGTAAAACCATTTAGGTTTTCAGTTGAAAAGAGCTGATTTTCTAGCCTATATTAATACTATTTGAGTATGTAGACAAAGAGTATGTGAGAAGCTGAAGGATAGTTACTATTCTATGTGTGAAATTGTCAAAAGACTAATATTTGACTATTAATAACATGAATAGCATTCTTCAGGCACAGTAAACAAACAACCCAACCCTAACTCAGATGTCTGGGGTTTTTTTGGCCTTCTCTTATACCTAAGGAATGTATAAGCCGGTTTGGTATAGTGGTTAAATGAGCAAACTCTAATCTGGGAGAACCAGGTTTGATTCCCCACTCCTCCACTTGCACCTGCTGGATGACCTTGGGCAAGCCATAGTTCTGTAAGAGCTGTTCCTGAAAGAGCAGTTCTTGAAAGAGCTCTCTCAGCCCCCACCTACCTCACAGGGTGTCTGTTGTGGGGAGGGGAAGGAAAAGGAGTTTGTAAGCCACTCTGAGAAAGTGAAGGGCGGAATATAAATCCAATCTCTTCTTCTTCTTCCTGTTTATCTAATCCATGGCTGAGTTCAGACTGGCAATTTGCTGCGGGAGCCATTCGCGGCAAAAAAGCCCGGACTGCTGTGGGAGCATACCGAGAGGAGGCACCCCGGAGCGTTCAGACTGCTGCCCTGGAGGCACACTGTATGCAGTGTTTCCCCATTAATTCGGCTGTGGGTGTATGGGTGTATGTGCGTATGAGCGCTCATGCGCATAAGCGCATTTTGCCGATTGGGGGAGAACCCACAGCACCAGCACCACATTGGGCAGTAGATTGGAGCATGGCCAATCATACTGCTGCTGCTTTCTGTCCATTGCGGGTTGCTCCTGGCTTATTGGCGGAGCATTCATACTTCCAGGGAGTGGATAAACGTGGGACACAGGCGCTCTTCGGGGTTTTGCTACCACTTTTATGAGGTATCTATTAAAAGCGGGAAGAAAGCGGAACAGCCTGGGTGGGGAAAGCCAGGCAGATGTGCCTGTGTGAATGCCCCCTTTAATGCGGTTTTAAAGTGTTGCTGAAATGGGGCTCTGCTGGGGCAAATTGCCAATCTGAACTCAGCCCATGTTCTCATAGTCCAGTCTGGAAATAATGGGTTGGATCCAACCAGCTTCTCTGCTAGTGAAAAAGAAAGGGATTCCCTTTGATTATGAAAAAAGTATCTACTGAAGATCATGGGAATTGCATGGACAAAAGCCATGCGTGATGGTATCTCTAGTAAAGCAGAGAATAGACCTAGATTGATCTCAAAGCTGTCTGGATCCAGTCCCATTATTCAGTTCCTGAAATCTGAATGCAAAATGCTTCTGTGCTGTGGTATATTTATGGTACTTGAAAATATTTACAAGTCCTTATAGAACATCATTTATCCTTCTAAGACAGTGGAGTTTTTAGACAGGTGAAGTAATCTGAAATCTGACAAATAATCCAGGACATTGCCAAAAGTGAAGGCAAGCGACCTAGCTGTGCAACCTTCAATAGAGGTGTGACTTTGAAAAAAATGACAAAGCTGACTACTAGACATTGACTTGTGTCACTCAAGAAGAGAATTTTATGTAATCTCTCAGTGAAGGGATTGTGCCAATCAACATGTAGTTTTTAATCAGTCCTATAATCTTACCCCACCCTGTGTGAATTATTTTACAGTCCTTTGCTTGACCTTCATCAAAAGATAGCATCAAAATAGATCCTCCCTTCTCAAATAACTTTACAAGCAAGAAAACGATGGTTCTGGTAGAATTTTGGAAGACTGGATTATACATAAACAAATTAATAGAAGAAGCATAAATATGGAGGATTAGCTATAAAAAAACTACATAGTTCACACACTGTGAGAGCCTTTACCTCATAAAAGATTTTGAAAGTAAGGTGCATTTTATTACATTTCATGATTGGTTGAAATATGTATTTATGGCTATAAACTCATGGATTGTATTCTCATGGATTCCTCCCCCACCCCACCATGGTCTAAGGGCAGAACACTGAACATTTTAGGAAAACAATGTTATTGGTAATGCTATAATGTTATAATGATTTACCAAGACTTATTAATTAATTCATGTTTATATTGTCTTTAATATTTGTAAAAAAGTGCCTTATGTTTACTTTTCTCTCCCCCTCACATCCCATTTCTTTTTCTGTACCCCATATAAAATTAAAATTAAAAAGAGAGAGAGAGAGAACATAGACTTCAGTGCCCCTCTGCTGAGAGACAACATATCAACCAATATCTGCTTCTGATGTATCTGTCATCAGACTGTATCAGTTTAAACTATGGGTAGGGAATTAAATGCTCCCACATAAAAACTTCTCTAAACACCCAAAACTTGCAGAAAATGTTGCTAAGCCTTTCCACAGAAAATAGGTTTAAAATGGCAGATTTTCAAACAAGGGAATATTTAAATATTCATTACCTGCACAGAGTCTGAAGTGGCATGATCCAGCAATAAATATATCATGTGATGTAGCAGGTGACCTTGTATTTTGTCTCTCCATTCCTTTAATCTAGAATATAGCTACTCAGGTGAGCCACAGTTCATATGAACAAAGATACATCATTCACTCAAGAATCCACATTCACAGATGAGATACATGTCACATGAAATGGTCATTACCTGTGGCAGCCAATGTTCCCTCTAAGCTATGGAGTCCTGTGAGGAAAAAAATTCTACTTTGCAAGCTACTGGCATTAAAGTTGTGAGCAGATGACTTGGCTACTGCATAAATTAGTTTGCTCAGGAGCCATCCTTCCTGAGCTAAGACTAAAATGTGTGAGCCAGAGGCTAAAAAACTGTGAGCTAGCTCACACTAACTTAGCTTAGAGGGAACACTGCTAGCAGCTACTTGAAATTCCATCCACATGGTGGTTGCAGCATATATTGAATTCTTTATGTGGCACAGTTCACTGTATCAATTAGGATTGCCAGCCACTCAGTGGGGGCAAGGACTCCCCCATCAATACCACTTGTTTCCCACTGCCACTTGGAGCAACAGAAGGAGGAAAAAAATTAAAATGCCCACTTGGCTAATGGTGTCGTGTCATGTCGGGGGAAAACCTCAGAGTCATGCTTGTCCTTTCTAGGAATCACTGGAAACTCTATGGTGATTCCTATAGAGGTGTGACATCACTTCCAGATTTTCCTGAAAAGTGATATCACACTGTCCCCATTTGCCTTGATCTTCTGCTGGTTGCCTGGCAACACTAGAATCAATTGATTTCCAACACAAAACTGTAATGTTTTCTGGCTTTGCGGAGATAGACTACATGATGTGCCAATGTATATTAAGTATTTATAGCACAAGTAGCCAATAGACAGCTGTGAGTTAAAGTGGCCTTATAAGACAGCCATTTTGTGTAAAGGAATCCTACAAATCTGGCAAATTGGATGTGCTGTTAATATACTTATAACGATCCCCAAACATGGCCACTATGGTGCCTGCTGCTGTGTTACCTTTCCCCCCCTTCCTTCTTCCCCAACCCATGTTTTCCCTAAAGCAAAGATCCAGTCCTGGCTTCCCTCAACTTTAATGGAGCAGGAGTTGATTTGGAAAAGTGCAGGGGCAAACATCTTTGTCTCTTCATTGAGCGTTTATTCAGAAACCGCTCAATCATAAGAGCATGTTTGTCTAGGAACCTCCCAATATTTTATGAGTGGCCACATTCCCCATGGCAGCTATTATTTGGTGGTGACCACTACCTATTCTCAAAATTCAAAAGTGCCCACTGGCTCAACAAAGTTGGAGACCTTTGATTTAAAAGAGAAAACATTTCTTCTTCATGTAAATACATAGCAAAGGATGGGTTGTTGCCATTGTAGTGGAGATATTTCTTGAGCTGAAATAACAGGTTCTTTTTGCTGTGAGCCACAATCTTTTCTTCTAAGCCCTGCATGCAATATATGTATCGGAATCTTTCATTATGAGCATAAACCATGATTGTGCATGTCACTACAAATGCTAAGTCACAAATGAACTTTCAGTGATGGCATTCAAAATCATGCCTTTTTCCTGTGAATGGCACAGATTTTTCCTTTTGCCGTGTTCTTCTTTTTTCATCAGGCCTAGAAAAAAACCAAGATGCAAGCCATATATGGACAGGCTATATGAACTACATCTTTTTGGGAAGAGGAGGCCAAACACTGACCATAGTATTTCATTCTTTCATTCAAGAAATATACATGTCCTAACACAATTAGATTCAACTGTATGAGTAATGTTTGCTTTTTGGGCCCAGTAAAACTGCATATGGACCATTTGATGTCACAATATTTGGAGGTCAGATCCACTATTCAGAATACATGAACCTAAGAAATACATCCTACAAAAGCACACTGTAAGTGGATTAACTACTGGAAAGCCTTCCTGGATGCAGAGACACTGGCTGCTGTGCTTGGCTGTTGTTAAAAGTCAGAATCAGAACAGCAGCAGCTATTAAAAGCACCAAATTGATTGACAGAGAGAGGGCACAGGAGCAAAACAAACAACAACACACAAATAAAACAGGCTGGTAGTTCATAAAAGATGTAACATGGTTTCTTTGTGTCTTATTTTTAGCCAAAGGGAGGTGGGAAGTGTACATCTGCTTCACCTCAGCACGCAGACATATCCACTTGCTCACCTTCAGACAGCTCCATGTTCCTCATTGAAATGACTCCGCATCATAGTTCAGTTACACCTAAATGGACCGGTCTCACAGGTCCAGTGGACTGTGACTCACCAGCAGAGATGACATGCCCAGGGAGCCCCAGGGTTGGTGGATTAACTATGCAAATATACTACACATTCAGGGGTATGTGGCATGACTGTTAGTGAATTACTCTTTGGTATGCTGAGTCAGGAATGGGTGGAAATGAGGCAGAGATGCGTGGCCTGGCCTGAACAATGATTGATGAAGCCAGGAATGGTTTCAATAGAAAATCTGCTTTGTTTTTCATCATATTCTTCCTATTGTCAGTTTTATTTTGACAAAGAACATTCTATTAATTAAAGGCTTTGTATGGGCTATAAATCACTAGAGACTAGGGATACCAGAACACCCCAATAGAGGCAGGAGTCCCCTGGTTTCAGGTGGGTAATTCTACCATAGAGTTTTGTCCCAAAAACAGAGCATTGCCCCACCCCAGTGTCCCTGACATGCCTATGTCACTTCTGGGTCACATAGGACGTCACATTTAATTTCAGCATTCTTCTTCACTCACGGTAAGTTCACCTCCATTCCCCACCAGTAGGCCCAAGGGACCTGGTGGCAACCCTACTAGAGGCTCATCTTCCAAAAAAGTGGCACAGCACCTTATGTGCAATTGTATGCAGTGGTGTCGACATGGGCTAATATCAATGTCCAATACTCTATCACTATTTGAATATTATAATGTTAATAATCACATTAGCATTTTTTTAAAAAAAAAATTACACTCACATTGCTTACATTATGAATGGGACACTCAGGTTTTGATTTTGCAACCGCTTCCCCCAAACCTATGGTCAAGGTGGCTTTCTTCTGTCAGAGGATGCTTGTAACATGCAAGCAATAAATGCTATATTCAGAGCAATATTTGGCATCATAAGATTGTGCCATAAAGCTAGTAGGACTACACTGGTAAAATCCCAGAGGCAGATTCTGGGAAATGAGCGCTATCCCATGGTAAGGGATATAAAATACATAGTATGTCTAACATTTCAATTGCAGCTGAATCAACAGCTGAGAAGTGACAGGCTGAGTCTCTAATTACCATTCCATTACAAAGTCCACATGCACAAAGCCTGCTGTGGTTCCTCAGGGTGGATGCCAAAGAAAGGGAGGATAACTGCAAAACTTCCTTGGCAAGTATTTTACAGCAGTGAGGTGGCAACTTCTCCTCCCATATAATATTTGGACTAAGAAATTTAAAAAGTTGATTCACACAAACACTGGTACTGACTTCTCCAGGTGATTGTGCAGTCTGGTTTGGAGGGAGATTTCAAAGAAAGGGGGATTTCAAATAAGTGAGCAACCCTGCCCTAAGTGCCTTCTGAGCTGTGGTGAACTATGAGCACCTGCATGTCCAAATGGGCTGCCAGTTTACTTGAAGAAGCAGTAAGCCAGCAGCTAGTCAGGGATGGGAAGAGGTGCTCCAAAGATACTGTGGGGCAACAACACTTTCTTCTTTGGAAGTACCTGTTCAGACAACTAAGTGGAATAGAGTATTCTCACTCATCCCAGGCTGAAGGTCTCTCAGGACTCAATGTAGCAGCATCATTCATACAGAAAAACATTTCCCCACTTTCTTCTTGTTGTTCAAGTGAAGCTTTCAGCATCCTCTTTTGGTGCACCCCACCATCTAAAGGAGGGTCACAGCATGTCCATCAACTGTTAAGCCAGCCATTAACAGACAGTCTGATCTCCCTCATATGGTTGTTGTGAAGATAATGTAGTAAGGGGAGAATAATATATTTGCCTGAACTGCTTTGAGAAGGCTGTGATAAAAATAAGATATTTACGGCATGTCCATATTATAATATGGGAACGGCAGAAAGTAAATGTATAGTAAAAGTAATGAAAAGGAAGGGGTGAAGGTGAAGGATGGATACAACTGAGTCAGAATTAGGTTTTTAAATTTATTCTGTTTCTCACAGAAAAAAATGATAGGAAGACTTTGGAAAATCATGGAGGGGGGACAGTGTTTGGTGTGGTTGTCCATTTTTGAAACCTCCCATAATCTTGTAGTTCTATTCAATCATTCCTCCACAGAAGAGTAAATGCAGCTGATCAAAGCAATATGAACTGGTTATAAATAATAAGGGAAGAGGGTGTAGAATAAACCATTCCTCCATTCACTCATAATATATCTTTCAGTACTGTGTCCTATTATGCATCATCTCTTATGGGTTATAAACGGTAGCAACATTTAGTTTATGTGGAAAATATATTTCCATGGCTACATAGAAAAGTTTTGAGACGTGCTTTTGCCATATGCAAAGCATTCATTAATTAAATATATTAAACCTTTGAGTCAGTCCTTAAGCAGACTATTTCAAAATGTCTGCCAGAATGCTCATGAGTTTGCAACTTCCTTATAGCATTCCAACTTGCCTAGGGGTGAAAAAGCTCTCAGTCTTTGAACTATGCTTTTGTTTCTATTGCTGAAAAGAATTGGCCATACATTCTTGTTCCTAACTGCTTTGAAATCAAAAGGAGCCCTGTTTCGTTTAGAGCTATTATGAATCAATCAAGACGTTAGCAATACAAAGCTGCAAGCTCTCATACAGTTCCCAGCTTGAAATTTAGTTTGGCTGTGTAGGTCTGAATGCCAGCAAACGTCATACAACATTTTTATAATTGCATACATGTCAACATTTGAAATTAGCCTAGAAGAAGAGGTAAGAGATACCCAATCCTGGCCTGTCGTCCCCCCCCCAAATAGTTCTAGGTCTATCTGGCCCACAGCTCTGGAAGCATTTTTTAAAGCAACTTCAAGTTTAAAAAGTACCACTCTATATAATCAGAGACTCAGACCATGTTTATGTTCCAGCAAATTCATGGGCAATAGCATTAAAAAATGGAGGTCAGTGCTAAGGGTATGTGTGGGAGTGGACAATTAATTTTTTTTGTATATGTGTGGAGTGGGCAATTAATTTTAAGATTGGTAGTCTCCTCTGAAAGTGGTTGAAATGGCTAGTGAGCAATTGTGCTTCAGACATTGTGTACCCTTTTGAGATATTTGGGTACCTACTTCACATTGTCTTATTTTATAAAAAACACAACATCCTACTCCTGCTGTGAGATCAAACAATGGCAATACTGTGTGAATGATGCAGCTGCTTTGAAACCTTGAGGGGGTTCCAGATCTGGACTGCTTTAAAAATGTTTACATGCCAAATTCATCTTTGGAAGAAAAACTACTCTGTCAGATATCTCTCAAATGTCTTCACGTTATGTCAGATGACCCATTTCAATGTAGCCTGAAGCAACGTCCTAGTGATTGGATATTTGTTGTTCAAAAAAATAACATATATGAAGAAGTGAGAAGCTGAGGTTACAAAAATTCATTATCCTCACCAGGTGGATAGAACAACATGAGCTTAAGCCTGTCACATAGAACAGCTCTACCTGAGGCTTCTGGCAAAGCCAAGTGAGCAGGGCTGAATGGCTGTTTTGTTGGCCAAGTGCTCACAAGGGGGAAAGGTAGGACAAGAAACTGAGCAATCTAGTAATGATATAAAACTGCATGAAAGAAGCAAACTGAAACAGTGAGCAGTGTAGAGAGCAAGGGTGAAAGTAAGTCAGTGTGAGCTGTGACGGAATACTGGTAAGTGGCCAGAGCGGTACCTCTCATCATCTGCCTCAAGAGGGACAATGAATGATGGGAAGTGCCATAAAGTCACAGTTGACTTACAGAGGTTCCATGGGATTTTCAAGGCAAGAGATGTTCAGAAGTGGCTTGCCTGTAGGGATGTGCATTTGGCAGAAGCCAAGATGAATACATACCCAAATAAGGCCTTATCAGCGTTATTCGGGCATATATTCAGCCAAATGTGATTCTCCAATGTGTATTCAGCAGCTGAATAGGGAATCCCAAATATATTCAGGATTCCCAAATATATTCGGCTCTATTATACCCTATGGGGCCATTATAGTCAATGGCAAATCTCTCCTAGGTTATATTCAGGGGCCTGGGTGGGGAGGGGGTTTGAGGTAGAGATGCCAAATTTGCAGTGTAGCTGCTGGATCCTCTCCCCAAAAGAACCCCCAAGTCTCAAAAAGATTGGACTCCGAGACAGCTGGGCAAGAAGGCACATATAGGTGTTAAACAACAAAGGGAGAGGAGTGCCCCCTGAGGGACCCCACACTCCAAGGGGTATCTAGAAGACACTTTCTCCCTGAATGCCACCCTCTGTTCCCAACCATGGAGAAATGAGGTAAGCCATTGAAGGGCTTACCTTGAATTAGTTTACCTTGAATTTGACAGCATTAGTCAGGGTACTTTTTTACATATTGAACAATGCATACAATGCTATTAGAAGGTGGTTGATGATATTTTAATATAATATTTACATTAACTTAGTTGGTAAGAGTACTCCTTAAATTGCAAACAATGACTATTGTGCACTATATAGTAACCCAATATGAAATGAATGACATATAATACTCGTGGTAGATAACTGTTCATTCTTAAGTGTTTCATTTTAGAAACATTAGGCTAGATCCAAAGATCCATGAATGGAAGGCTCTTGTGTGAATGAAAAAACACCTTTGGTCTAACCAGGGCTATTTTTGGGCAGGAACGCACAGGAACGGAGTTCCGGCTGGCTCCCAAGTTGGCCACGCCCAGCTGGAACTCATTAGCATAATAGGTCACACCCAACAGCAGAAACTCATTAGGATTGGCTACATGAGGGGTGTGTGGCCTAACATGCAAACAAAAGCCCTGGGTTTTGACAACAAACAAGGTAAACAGAATAAGAAGCAAAAGGAGGGTGTAGCTGGATGACCACACGTCTGGTAACATGGGTGTGTGACCTAATATGCTAATGAGTGGTGCTATCAAGGGTGTGGCCTATTATGCTAATGAGTTCCTGCTGGGCTTTTTCTACAAAAAAAGCCCTGCGTCTAACTCATCACGTTATACATCAAGACATTTGTTCATGTACAATGATATATGTAAAAATTTATTGTCTTTTAGTTACTAATATCAATGGGAACAAATGACAAACCATGATGTCAGGGCACTCAAGACAATGGTCAAACTTTCATGAGAGGAAGAAATTTTTTGAGAGTTTGGGAAGCCCTACAGGGCATGCATAATTTACTGTTCTGATTTGAGAGAAGATTGGGGAAGTGAAGAGGCAAGACACATTTGTTCTTCCAGATCCAGGTTAGAAACAGAGGGCATGGTAAGATAGTGAAAAGGATGGAGGTAGTTGCTATCATCCCATCTGCCACCACAAGCAACCACCTCACCTTATGGATGACCCTATCCTGATTCCTACACACAGTAAAGAAGCATGTGATGGAGAAGGCTGCAATCTTCCTCCCTAAAGTACAGATTTCTATGTGGAGAAAATGTGTTTTATGGAGGAACATTTTGTCATATTAGCCCCACCTGCTGTCAAAGACCGAACAGCCCAGACATAGGTTGTTTACCTCAATGAGAACTATGTGCTACATGAAGTATCCTCTGTACTGAACATATCTGAGTAAGGCCACTTGTTAAAGAAAATGAAAGTATATTTTAGAACTAACAGATGGCTTTGGACTATGTACTTTTCCCATAAAGTTTCTGGAGCATTGCTTTATTTTTACTTCCTGTCTGCACCACTTCACTGTTTATTTAAATTAAGCACAATTGTTTGCAAAAATCTCTGTGAGTTTATCAAGAGGTTATTAAATAGTTTACCATCTCCTCTTTCTTCTACAGGTTGTTCTTTCTTACAAAAGGTGTTAGGTAGTAAATTTTAATTAATCATTGCTCTTTTACATAACTGAACAAGTTTCAAGTTCCCCATTACTGAAGTGAAGAAAGGTTGTGGCTGAATATATTAGAATGCTACACTTCAAATTCCCTGAAGGAATTCCCTGATAATGATATAGGATTTCATCAAACTAACTTCAGATAATTAAAAAGTACTTTATATACACAAAGGAACCACAGTATCAAGACAATCAACTTCATTGTTTCTTCATAGTAACATATAAATAACTTTTATTCAAATGTGCATACTGAGGTCTATTAAGTGTGAGCAGGTTTGCAGCATTACGTAATATGTAATCAAAGCTGTTCAAGTATATGGAGAATTCACAAAAATATGTGATTTTATTTGACCAATTGCCAGTAGTCAACATATAAGCCCTCAAGTTTCACTGTGTTTGTTTTCACTTGGACCTAAAGGAAGTTTCAGGTGGTGTGTGACTCTAACCATTTCCTGTGATTTCCTGCATAATGTCTTTCCTGCATATCTTCCCCACCATAAGATTCATAAATTCCTTCTTCACATAAGAATAGCCACCCTACTAGTTTGCCTACACAATTATAGCCATATTTAATCCAAATGCAGTGGTTTATAAAATCTATAATTTTTGTGAAAAGAGTTGGGAGAATGAAGGGTGGGAATTCAGGACAAAAAATAGTTTACCATCTCCTCTTTCCCACAAAAGATTCAGTGTGGGTTGGGACAGAAAGTTATGCTAGGTTCACTTTGGTTTCTTAGCCTTCAGCAGATTCTGTCAAGTTTTTTGCATTTTTTTACTTGCAGCCTGGAGGTCAGAAACTTGATTGCTTTTAATATGAAAGGTAAAGTTTTTAGCCAAATCCAGATAGTTCACCTTTACCACATATACACATGCAAACAAATGTACATTAAACTGATTACATGGATTCTGACTCTAGGAAGTCTGAAAATGCTTTCTTATTTGCTACATGAGATCTGGTTTACTGTAGCAGTCAAGAGGCTCTCAGGATGTCTCCTGGGTCAGATCCAGACCCAGGAGCAGATTCCTCATCCAAGTGTGGCCAGCGTGAGCCAGGGACCACCCTTGGGGAAGATCATGATGCTTAGAGGACACAACTAGCTCTGCTCCAGAGCCAGAGCCCCGGAGACCTTGCTTCAAGGGCCTGCCCTTAAAGGCTCAGCTCCAGACACTCCTGCCAATGTACCAGACCCAATGGCAACCACCCCCTGCCTTGTAGGATCATATCCCAGACCACCTGTTCCCAAGATTCTTCCCCAATGTGATAGAAACAGAAGAGATGGTGGGGCTGTGAGGGGGCAGCTCAGCAATGATGAAGCAGCGGGCTGGTAGAGGGTGTTCCTGCCACTGCAACTGAGTCAGATCACTGCCAGAGCACATACAGTGCTTTGCCTGAGCAGTTCTCAGTCAAGACCTGTCTGGAGGAAGTCAAGGAACAGGTGGGGCTTCTTCCCCTTTGGGATATTTAAGTCCTGGGCTAAACATTGATCCTTGTTGGTTTAATAGTTTACATGGCCAGTATGCCCCTGTGCTAGCTGTGATCCTGGACTCAGCTACACCTGGATGGTGACCCTGAGCTCAGTGTGCTTTGGATGACCAGACCAAGCTTCCTGCTACTGAGCTGATCCTTGCTCATGAGAAATTTATAGGCCCACATTCAAATTTCCTTTTGCCACATACTCACGAGGTAGTCTTAAGCAAGACACTCATGCTGCATTCAGACATCACATTTAGTAATGGTTAAGGAAATATGTGTATGATCTGGCCACAACCATGCTCTGATCACATCCAAGTTAGAATACTGTGGGTTGTCTTTGAAAACAATCTGGAAACTTCAGTTGGTTCACAATTTTATTTATTTATTATTCAAATTTATATTCCGCCCTCCCCACAAGCAGGCTCAGGGCGGATCACAGCACAATATCAAAACATATCAAAATTTTCAGACATATAAACAATTAAGACAATTTAAAATAACATAAATTAAAACTGAGTGCACTATTTATCCTTAGCTGGGCTCTTCTCAGTCCTGTAGTGAAAGATCTGCATTGGCTATTTAACTGTTTTTAGGCACAATTCAAAGGGTTGATTTTTACAGCTGAGGCCCTAAATGGCTTGATGCCTGAGTACCTGAAGGGCCAGCTCCTCCCATACTATCCAACCCACCATGTAAGATCTGCCTCTCAAGTCCTGCTGTCTGTGAATCTCCATACATCACAGGGTAACTGCAGTCAGTTTTTAACCCTGCCAGAAGACTGAGTGGAGAACTGAGGTGCTTGTCTAAGCTCCTCAACCATCTGGGTTGTGTATATATGCTCCCCTAACTGCGCCTAAATGTGATGTTGCAGTGCACTCTCTTTCAGCCTCATATGAGCAAAAGGGGGCTAATTACTGACATACCTGATGGGACTGTTTTTAAGATAGTGGGTGTGAAGCACATTAAACACTTAAAAGAACTACCCAAATGTTAATTATTTTTACCATTATTTACAGAACTTGTAATTTTGATCATTACCTTACCAAAAAGTTGATGTAATTGTCTATATAGATTGCTGTGAACTGCAGCTTGCTAAAAGAGAATAGAAATGGTCTTTTCATGTTGGTAAGTAATATATATGTAGCTGAATTTCTAGTGCAGTTCACGAGTAAATGGTGTTCTGCACAGCCGCTATATTTTAAAACAAACATAGGCATCGCATGGTGGGAAATAGAAATTCGCTATCACATCTCATCACACCCTTAAAACCATGTAGCATAGGTAGCCCATGGATGGCTACAAACAGTGAAATGGTCTCTGTGTTCATTTCTCTAATTCACAAGAGTTTTTTAGTCCTGACAAGCTTTATATTTCCTATTTCCATGTCTTTTCTGTGCTCACATATAACAGAAAACCCCCCTGAACATCTTCCTTTCACCAAGGCATCAAGGGCATTCATGTAATGCTAGACATACATTGTTTTGATCTGCATTTTTAGTACTGGGGGAGATTCTGCCCAGCTTCAATGCAGTGTTGTGGCCATATGGCTGAAGTTACAGGATAATATAGGATTTGCTGCTCAACTGCTGTAATACCTTGACTTTTTCTGTTTCCCCAAAGAAAGTGCTGTTCTTATTTTGGTATAGTACTTATGTTACCAAACATTTTCAGCATGGAATTTAGAATGAAGCCGTACACTATAAGATGGTAGAAGTAATTTAAATCAGGAAAACAAAGGGCTTAGAGGTGTGTAATCTTCCTCAGGACCCTGCATTTTATGATTGCATTTAAGGAAGCAGACAAAAGTTGTCATGCCCAGTTTCAGCTTCATAGATGTTAAAAATGAAGTTTTTTACATGTACCAAATGGACATTGAATAAAATAGATCAGAGCTAGTATTGTGCAATTGTTAGACTGAGGAGTTCAGGTTTCAAATCTCCACTCAGCCATGAAGATCACTGAGTGACCTTGGCCTAGTCACTCTCAGCCTGAACTGCCTACCAGGGGAAAATAGAATGAGGGGGACAGAATCATGTTTGCTGTTGCTGAGGTCCTTGGAGGCAAGGTAAGACAAAAAAGTGATAGATGATTCAGGATTTCTTCCAGCATGATGGAAGGCATATAGCATGGATTAGGTATCTAAGACTGATGCTAATATTGTTGAAACTAAATGCTCTTGTAGACTGTTACAGGAAAATGAAAATAGAAATTTGTCATGGTGTAGGATAACAGGGCAAGCATATCCCATTAAAGAATCTACACCATGGAGGTTTTAATACAAACCCTTTTAAGTTAACAATATGCATATTTAATCTTACTGCTCAAATATCTTCCTGGTTGTTTCCTTGACTTTCCACAGGAGTATCATTCAAATACTGTCTTAAAACATAACAACCCCCCAGGTCTTCTGGGAAAGGGTGAATATTATTCACAGAAAATCAGAGTTCCATAATCAGTCTTTTTATGTGCAATCAGGAAACCCTGACAATTCTCTAAAACTGTATGCAGTTAATCTATTGTAATTCTCTAAACTATAAAACAATACTTGGATGTCATTTCAACCATGGATATCTTGACTGAGAGCTTGAAGATAACAGTTTTTTTTGGAAGTCTAAAACAATGTGACTATTTTCTAGTGTAGTTAAGAATATTTCCAGCCATCCTCAAAAACTGAGTGAACTAAATCTGAGATACAAGAGTATATGCTTTGTTCCCTCCATTGCTAAGACACATACTTATCAAGGACATATGTTTACCATAATCTGACAAAAGTACCCTGCACAATAAAGGAGGCTTTCTCACTGGATACTATGGATAGAAAACAATTCCCCTATACCTATGGAGTTGTGTGTTCTGCCAGTGAAAGTATCCTGCATGCTCAAGGAAACTCTGGACTGCAAACATTGACCATAACCAGTGATTTTTAATGGTTATGGAAGATAGATTTGCACATGGATGTAGTAATTGCACTTTTCATATCAACAGAGGACATGGCCTTTATGTACACTCTTTTTTGTGTGGGGTGGTCTAAGGAATACAAGAATACATGGGGTCTCTGACTTGGATAGCCCAAGCAAGCCTGATCTCATCAGATCTCGAAAGCTGAGTAGGGTCAACTTGGGCAAGTACTTGGACAGGAGACCTCCTTGGAATACCAGCAGACAGGAGGTGGGGGCAGGCTTTATTTGGCCACCTCTCTGAGTATCCTCCAGGCCCCCAGTAGGGGTCAGTCACTAGAGGTCACTATGACTTCCAGGTGCACACACAGTTAGTCACCAGAGGTCGCCATGACTTCCAGGTGTGCGCGTATGCACACACACACACATGAAATACAAAAACAAAACAAAAGAATACATGGAAGATTGCAGTCTAGGGTGAGTTTAAACCAGAGTGAACACATTCAAGGACCCAAACATTTAACTCCTCTTTTCTCTTACAGCCACAGAGATGTACAGGGTATAATCCTACTTTAGCCTTGTGGAAGATTTGAATAGCATTTAACACTTTCCACACTCTGGTCTCCCTCAGAAGAAACTTTCCTCATTTAATGATGTAGAACTTCAAGCACTAGAATGAAATGGAGCAAATCAGTAAATGTGGCTTAGAAAATGGGTCAGAGATGGCATGCAGATGTTTATTAAGTGGCAACATTTAATAGTTATTAGCTATTTTTTAACTCTTTTTAGATTTTTTCAAAGGGTAACATGGATTAACACAAAAAAAGAACCAGCTAATCAGTGGGAATGGGGTAAAGGCAGGATGCAACACCTCTATAAAGGTCAGAGGAACTGATGGAGTTCTTGGTTCCATGGGGCACCTTCAGTTCTGAAAATCAAAATGGATGAAGAAATTGACTAACTCTTCATAATGGAATGGCAATTTCTAATGCATTTCTACCCTTTTCAGCTTTTTGAGCCTGTCTTTTATTTTTGCCTGGCTTGCCAAATGTAGGCTTTTAATACAGAGTCTAGTCAGGCAAAAGCACATATCATGCTGCTAGGTCAATTCTCCCTAGAGATAATCCTCATGCAGTAAAACTACAAATCAAGGGTTAGCCAGGTAATTGTTAGAAATTGTTGGCTCTCTTTTTACTTTTCTGTGTTTTTGACTCCTTCACTGCAGGAAAGAATAGATGTAATACAAAGCTGAGTTGAATGATCTAGGGCGAGCCCCCCACGTATGTATTATTTGATAGGCTTGCAGTTAGAATAGATTTTGAAAAAAACCCATTTAGCTTGATGCACATGCTGGAGCCAGTGGGTGCTATCCTACTCCCATCTAATTTCCCCCCCGTTGATATGTAGCTGAATATCTAAGGTGGCTTATTAGAAACCCCATCCTTAATTTACTTGGTACCAATATACAATTAGAGCCAAGACAAGTTTAATTATGCTTCCTCCTACATGTTCTAATGTAGTAGTGTATCTTAAATCTTCCTGTCACCTAAAACACAAAGTATAGATTCTAAGGACTCTGGCACAGTCTGCTACCACCTTGGTTCCTCATATCTTTCTTTCTCTTTTTGTCTTCAAAAACCTTTTTTAAAAAAGACGTAGAAGCTTGGGGCTGAAGCTATAATGTAGGTTACATAAGATCCACACATTATCCTTTCCATAGGATAGACTGAATAACACATCAGAAAGGGGGGAGGGAAATACAAGCATAAGGTACAAATAAGCTGCTGGTGTCTCTGGTTTAATGCAGAACCCTTCTGCTACAGCTCAAACATCAAGGGACTGTCTTTTCCTACAAATATTGGCCATGAGCATCTTAAAGCTTTTTATGAACAGAATTCGATCTGTTAATTTGAAAAAAGTAACAAATTCTGTATTCTTTTTATATGGATTTGCTCTTTGCATGGCATTACATAGGTGTAATTTAGAAAACTTTCTTTGATTTTGACCTCCTATTTTTAACCAGAAGACCTATAAGTAGGGACCTTACTTGAGTAGTATCCACAAGTGGTGATGCTAAGTAGTAATTATTGTGAAGCAATTAAATCATTGTGTATCGGCACATGGATTTGTGTTCAAATATAATCAGCAAATTTATTTACTGAGTCAATACAATCAATTGCTTAAAGAAAAAAACCCCTAAGATATGATGAGTCATTGCTAAACAGGTATGTACAGTTTTATGTAATGACCTGCAAACACCTCTTGCTGCATGACTCACTGTATTCAAGTGACCTAGCACGTGTTCTTGGTTTGAAAAATGCCCATGACCATTGTCCTGGACAGAGACTGGGCTTTAGTTAGAGAAGAAGAAGAAGAGAAGAGATTGGATTTATACTCCGCCCTGCACTTGGAGTCTCAGAGCAGCTTACAAACTCCTTTCCCTTCCCCTCCCCACAACAGACACCCTGTGAGGTAGGTGGGGCTGAGAGAACTCTAACACAAACTTCTCTTTTCAGGAACAGCTGCGCCAGACCCAAGGCCACATCAGCAGGTGCAAGTGGAGGAGTGGGGAATCAAACCTGGTCCTCCCAGATTAGAGTCCGTACACTTAACCACTACACCAAATGAAAAGGCCTTTTAATCTGTTCAGAAGTAAAAGCAAATGAGGAAAAAATGAAATAAAGCCCTACCTGATAGAACTGTATGTTATAAATATAAAAATACAAAGTAATTAAATTGTCTAAATTTACAAAATGTGGAATCAAAAGACTTGGAGGGTTTTTTTGACTGTATATCTCCAAATGCTTGCCTGAAAGCTATTTAAGTGGCATGCTTTAGGAAGTAGTAATGTAACTAGATTCCTGTTGTCTGATATATCACAACATGGATGCATATAAATGATGCCATGTCATTTCATAAACTTGCTTGTATCCATTTAGATATTGGGATGCAAGCTGCTACAGTGGCACTGAAAGTCAAGTGCCCAGCATCTGTAATTTAAAACTTTTGGCATCATACAATCCAGATATTCTGGGAGGAGTGTTGCCTAGGAGATCTCCAATTTATGTCCCCAGAACCTGCAATTAAAGGTTACCAGGTAGCAGATATTGGCTGTGGTATGATAGAAGGTGGCATCATGTGATCACACCCTTCTTTCACCCTGACCCACCCAGAGCAGCAGAAAGCCATGAGTCAGGCCAGTTTACAATCTTTGAGATAGTAATTGAGATGAAATTGGTTAGCTGTGTTTACATATACTACACTTTCGATGATGATGTCAATCTGAGATTTTGTGGGTGCTCACCGAGTCAGAAGCAGAGTTAGAGATGGAGAAAAACAAAATGTGTGATTTGTCCTAAAGACATAGAACACAATGTAGAGAAAGTATAGCATGCATAACCGACATTGAAATGGACTGGATTAAAGTGCAGAGTTAAGTATCTAATCCCATTGATTTCAGTCAGACTTCTGCACACTTAGCTGTTTAGGTGCTGCACTACCCTTTGAAAATGGCTTTTGTTTAACTTTAGTTGCTGACTAGGAAGAAGTCATAGTACCGTTATGTCCTCAATGCAAACTAAAGGAGATACTGAATGCAGGCGGCAGGGGGAGGTTAGACAAAGTAAAAGAAGGCGGGGGGGGGATGAAGCCTTTGATTAACATTGCCCCTATACAACTCCATATAATATAGGAGTGACAATGGTAATAAAAGTCACTACTTCTGCAGAAGAATGCTGTGTGTTTATTATTGTCACCATTAATTAATTTTTGCAGAAGGAGATTGACTACTGAATGAGTTCATGGCTGTATAGGGGGTATGAATGCAGTCCTCCCATATCCAAGCTGCATAGAATATGTTTATACCAGTTTCCAACAAAAAAGGCAGAAGAAAACAAGGCAGCAAGTCTGCATCCACAAATAGGATGATCCTTTGGGTTTTTTTCCAGGGGCTTCAGCCTAGACCCTCTAGATCCTGATATGGTAAATGGTGTTCCCAAGAAAGTGGCTGCTGTTCTTCTTAGACGAATATTGAATGTTTCTTTTAAGCAAGTAGAGATGGGTTGTAAATGTCCTACCCACAACTAGTTCACTAGCAATATTGTCTTATGGAAGCAATGTTGTCAGAAATCTATTTCCAATTTGAAAAGGGGGGGTACTTTGTTGAAAAAGCTAGGCAATTAAAAGGTATCAGGACTTTGTCTCATTTGTTAAACTAATATTTCATACTGTCCTTTTGAACAGTATGATCAAAATATGTCTCTGCTGAGCAAACCTGGAAATGTACTCTGTTGTGCTATTAAACAGCCACCTTCTGATTGGATACCTGCTCAGTTTCAACTGAGCCAACTATTATTTTTTAACACACTTAGCCACATTGCTACTAATATAATTCCTCTATATTGTTACTTAATGAAAGAAAAACACTGAATTTAGCCTTTTCAAAGGAAAGTTTTGGTTAGAAATGGCAAAGTAAATTATATTTGCTACTTTCTTGTTACTTGGAATACACAAATTAATAACTGGCTATATTCCAGGAGTGTAGGCACTGACTGCTCCCAGCAAGCATGCTGTACTCATTGCCAAATGTCTGATACTAAAAGCTTGGAAAGTCAAGGAAATCATCCCCTTCAAATCCAAACCTGGATGAGGGAAATAATAAATTTGTCTTCAAATGAGTGGATTGCATATAAAAGATCACCTTTATAAATAAGTGAAAACTTGGAATCTAGTATTAGAATGCTTTGATTAACCACTTGGTTGTTGGTTACCTGCCCAGACACTGGGATTTTTGTTGCTATTTGTTTAGATATTTATACATTGCTTTTCTCCTCAGTGGGGACCCAAAGAATCTAACAGCTTTCTTTCTCTCCATTTATTTTCACAGCTCTGTGACTTAGGTTAGGCTGAGAGAGTGATGGTCCAAACCATCCAGTGAGTTTCCACGACAGGGTGGGGATATGAACCAGGCTGACACTCTAACCACTATACTATGGTAGTCCTTCCTTCCTTCCTTCCTTCTCTATGCATGAGTGACGTCAATTATACTATTGTTATTGGAAGTAGTTGGGTAAACTGAATATGTAGATGTTGTAAATGTACTATCTGTTTACTGGGAAAAAGGCAGATTATAATTCTTGTTCATTTTGATGAATGATTCATATTCTTTTAATATTAAACCAGAATGAGTTTTGTTAGTGTAAGGCACTTCTGCCAGTTGAAAGGGAAATATTCCTCCTCCTTCCTTCCACTGCATACCACTAAGCTCAGTGAGATGCTGCCCTGGGGATAGGGGATCCCTAAGAACTGAATGGGGGCAAAGTGAGGCCCACCTTAAGAGGGGAGAAAAAAGACCTTTGAATCCAACCCAATAAAATAACTAATAGGAAATGGCGACATTAAGAGAGGAGATTTAATAAGTACGAGACAGCACACTGGAGGTCAGTTCAAAAGTGATTTCAGCTTTATTCAGCTCCAAGTTAGACCAGCTAAGGACTAGACCAGCTAGACAAAATACAGTCCTAAAACAGCAGCTTATATACAATCCTGGCTGAGGTAGCCACGCCCACAGAGACAAAACGCGCCAATAACATTTGAATGTCAGAACCAATCACAGCTCAGGTATAAGGACCAATCATCTTTGTACCTTATGACCAATCACAGTTGTTCCCACCATAAGCCCTCTGATTGGGCAATACTTGTGCAGCATTTCCGATCCGCATAATGAGCACCTGCTCAGTATGCTCACCATTATGTCTCTGAGGACATAACAACTCCTCCCCCCTTAGATGGAACACACTCATAGTCTGCTAAATGGGGAGGGGCCCTTCTACTTCACCAAGATCGCCTTAACTCAGGGGCTTCTGTTGCCGTGGGGTCAGTGTCGGACTCAGCGCCAGGCATTGCTGGGCTGTCAGGGTCCACAGGGTCCGAGAGTGCAGGGGTCTGCCCTGCCTCAGGTTCTGTACAAGAACCAGCAGCACTCACCTCGTCCGGAGGCAAGTGGGACTGCTCCCTGGGCCTGTAGCAATCTCTGGCCTCAATCTCCTGATCCGCAGGAGACCATCGCTGCCGGAGTTGGTCTATGTGGCGGCGTATCTTTCGGCCGTCAGATAGCCTCACCACATACATTCGAGACCCCAATTTGTTGGTGACTTCGGCATTAAGCCACCGGCGCCCCTCAGCGTAGTTCCGGGCGAAAACCCAGTCTCCGGGCTGGAACTCCCTGGATGGAGTGGCTGGTTCAGGCCGCACAGTTCTGCTGCCATCCAGGTCTGGGTGCAGGCGGTCGAGGAGAGTTGTCAGCCTTCTCCCCATTAGAAGCTCGGCCGGGCTTTTCCCTGTAGCACAGCTGGGAGTGACATGCTGCCACAGGAGGAAATCGGCCACTCGATGGTCCCAGTCCTCGCCTTGCAGCCGGGCGAGGGTCTCCTTCGCCGTCCGCACCATTCTTTCCACCTGGCCGTTGGAGGCGGGGTGGAATGGTGCTGTGGTGATGTGCCGGATGCCGTAACCCTCTAGGAAGCCGGCGAACTCCCTAGAGGTAAGCTGTGGCCCATTGTCGCTGACGACCACTTCAGGCAGCCCATGGGTGGCGAAAAGTTGGCGCGAAGCCTTTATTAAATTCGCTGCCGTTGTTGATCGCATGGGGACTACCTCCAGCCACTTCGAATAGGCATCAACTACCACCAACAGCATCTGGCCGTTGATGGGGCCAGCGAAATCAAAGTGTAGCCTTGACCAAGGCTTTTCAGCTCTGCACATTTCACTCGGAGGTGAGCGTGGTGGATCAGGTCGGGACTGCTGGCAGCTCACGCAGCCCCGAACTCGCTCCTCGATGTCAGCATCGAGCCCAGGCCACCATAAATATCCCCGAGCCAGGGCCTTCATCCAAACAATTCCTGGATGCCCGGCATGCAGGGATTTCAGTACGCTCTCTCTAAGTTTGGGGGGAATTACTACTCTACTTCCCCACAGAATGCAGCCCTTAGAAATAGAGAGCTCAGCCCTTCTCCCCCAATATGCCTTAAACTCAGGCTCGTTACACACATTCGGCCACCCCCTCCACACTCAGTTTAAAATACGGGAGAGAATCAAGTCCTTCTGGGTGGATGTAGCAACATCTTCGGACCGGAGCGGCGACTGTGGCAGTTCATCCAACAGGCAAATGTCTGCTGTTGGAGCCGGGTCTGGAGCAGTCTCAGTCAGGGGGCATCGGCTCAGGGCGTCGGCATGAGCAATACACTTGCCCGGTCTGTGCTCTATGTCGTACTCGTATGCGGCGAGGAATAGAGTCCATCTTAACATCCTGGGCGACAGGATGTTAGGCGTGGGGCGATCAGGGGCGAAAATCCCAAGTAGCGGCTTGTGGTCAGTAACTAAAAGAAAACGTCTTCCGTATAAAAAGTCATGAAACTTTTTTACTGCACTCACAAGCGCCAACCCTTCTTTATCAATTTGGGTGTAGTTCTTTTCAGCCCCACTCAGCGATCTTGAATAATAGGCAATTGGTGCCTCAGACCCGTCAGGCATGATATGGCTTAGAACTGCCCCAACACCAAACGGCGACGCGTCAGCCGCTAGAACCAACATTTTTGTCTCATCATAGTGCGTGAGGACACTACTAGACATCAACAACATTTTTACATTTTGAAAAGCTTCTTCTTGACGCTGCCCCCAAACCCATTTTGCATCTTTATTTAATAAACGGTGTAACGGCTCGGCTACCGAAGCTTTGTGAGGCAAGAAGGCATGATAAAAATTAACAAGCCCTAAAAAAGCTTGTAGCTCAGTTTTGTTTCAGGGCCTGGGTGCATTGTGAACGGCAGATACCTTCCCCGGGGTTGGGTGAACTCCCTGCTCATCGATTTTGAATCCCAGGAATTCAACACTGGGAACCCCTATCGTACACTTTTCTCTTTTTACACGCAACCCAGCTTTCTGAAAACAAAGTAAAACCTTCTTGACTCTTTCAAGTAATTCCTCCTCATCTTTCCCTGCAATAAGCACATCATCGAAGTAAGGAATTACTCCCTTGAGACCTCTAAGCAACCCTTCCATTAATCCCTGGAAGATTCCCGGTGCGACATTAACCCCGAATTGGAGGCGCTTGACTCAGAACGCACCTCTATGAGTTACGATGGTTTGTGCTTCTGCTGCATTGCTATCCACAGGCAGTTGTTGATAAGCCTGGGCAAGGTCCAATTTTGCAAAAACCTTGCCCCCCTAGAGACGCAAGTACATGACTTATCATCGGTACAGGATAAGAGTGCTGTTGCAACGCCTTATTGATTGTACATTTATAATCTGCACAAATTCTTATGGAACCATCGGGTTTGACAGGAGTAACGATGGGTGTTTCCCATTTACTGTATGGTACCGGTTCTAAAACCCCTTGCTCAATGAGCTTGTCGAGCTCCAATTCTATCTTTGGTCGCAGTGCTAACGGTACCTTCCTATATTTTAACCTGATAGGCCGTACATTTGGATCCAGTTCAAATGAAACCGGGGGACCTGTATAGGTTCCCAATCCCTTTCCAAAAACCTGCGGAAACTCGTTATACAAGCAATCCCATTTATCACAACACACTGCATTAATGTCAGAAATAGCAATGCCCAACGGTTCAAACCAATCAAGCCCTAAGAGACTTAACCTGTCCCCTTCAGCAATAATTAGGGACAGAGCCGCCTTCCGCTCTTTGAAGCTGACTTCAAATTCAGCCTCACCGGCCAACGGAATTCTGTGCCCTTGGAAATCGGCAAGACAGGCATCAGTTGGTTGGAGACGGCGACGGCTTCGGCGAGGGAAAAGACGATCTAGTGTATGCGTCGAAATGATGGTTCTAGCCGACCCCGAATCGACTTCGAAAGGGCAGGCCACGCCGTCAAGATACACGGTGACGAAAATCTTCTTCCTCCGGGGAACTCCTGTGGTGAGAATAGTCGACGATGAAGAGGGGTTGGACGACAGGGTCGGGTTTCGGGACGACAGGAATGAAGAGCAGGTTGTGTTGACCTTGCTTCGGAATTGAGAGCGCTGTGGAGGCGACGTAGGCGGCGATCTCTTTGACTTGCAAACTCTGGCGATGTGCCCGCGTTTTCCGCAAGCCCGACAAACCAATCCTTTGGCCCAACAGGTGTCGCGCTCATGCTTCCCGCCACAACCAAGGCACTGACGCGCTGGCGCAGTCTTCACTTGAGTTCGCGGCTGGTTGCTGAAACACGGCTCTCGTACGTCATCCACGGCGGCCGCTGGCTCACAGTCCTCGACCTGTTGGTGAATGCTGGATTCGGCTGCCGCAGGCCGCTGTCTCACTTCTCGCGTCGACCTTTCAGCAGCTTCAGCGGCGATGGCTTCCTCGAACACGACCTTGAATGTCAGCGTCTTGAGGGCGAACAGGCGTTGTTGCAGCTTTGTATCGCGGTGACCGCAGACCAGCCGGTCTCGCAAAGCCGTTTCGAGATCGGCGAAGTTGCAAGCCCTTGCCAACTTCCTCAACGCCGCCACAAACTCGGCTACAGATTCGCTGGAGCCTTGCCGCCTTTTGTAGAACGCGTGCCGGGAAGCGATCTCTGAAGGCTGCGGTGCAAAGTGAGCCTTCAACTTCTCCGTCAGCGTGGCGTACGGCACGGTCTTGATGTCATCAGGCGTGACAAGTGAACGAGCAATGTCGAACACCTCTTTGCCACACGAGCTAAGTAGTGCAGCTCGTTTCTTCGCAGCATCCGTCACCCCGCCGCTCTCGAGGTGAAACTCAAACCGGGTGAGGTACGCTTCCCAGTCTTCGGTCACAGGCTCGAACGGCTCGAACCGGTGCTTGGAGCTCATCGCGGCGCTTCCTGGAGCGGACAGCCCCCTCGGAAACTCGCGGTCGATCGGAACTTCCTCCGTGGTGTCTCAGCGGGGCTGCCTACCCGCTATATCCCATCCTCATCGCCAGTTAATAAGTACGAGACAGCACACTGGAGGTCAGTTCAAAAGTGATTTCAGCTTTATTCAGCTCCAAGTTAGACCAGCTAAGGACTAGACCAGCTAGACAAAATACAGTCCTAAACAGCAGCTTATATACAATCCTGGCTGAGGTAGCCACGCCCACAGAGACAAAACGTGCCAATAACATTTGAATGTCAGAACCAATCACAGCTCAGGTATAAGGACCAATCATCTTTGTACCTTATGACCAATCACAGTTGTTCCCACCATAAGCCCTCTGATTGGGCAATACTTGTGCAGCATTTCCGATCCGCATAATGAGCACCTGCTCAGTATGCTCACCATTATGTCTCTGAGGACATAACAAGATTATTGCTACTTATAGAATTCTCCCCCATCCCAAAGGAGGTAGGGGGTAGCAGACTGATGGCCAGGAAAAGGCTGTGGGCAGGCAGTCTGGGAGCCTTTTCAGTCTGGTACCATGCCTCCAGAAGCCTCAGAACTCTGCATTCCTGGCCCAAGGACAGCCAGGAGCAATTTGAATGCCCAACCCAGACAAATAGGCTGGGCATACAGTAGTCTCTGAGGCTCTTTTGGTTGATCAGAATTGTGAACATGCCTCTCTGTGATGCACAGAATAAGTGCCACTGCAATGGACCCTGCTGGTTTAATCAGAGTACTTTGCTTTACAGTAGCCATTGCTTCCAGTCTAGACTGTTGTAGAGGTTTCAGCATAACACAAAATGTGTGTTTGTTTTCTTAGAACAGGTTGGATTGTGTATAGAGACGGAATGGATTGAGACAGGTGTGCTGCATTTATTTTTAGGCTGAAAAAGGAAAAGTACACATGAAATACCAACTGCAGTCTGGCAGCACAATGACAAGTTATTTACCATTTTCCCCAAATTACAGTCGTCATTGTACTCAAGACCCTTGGAGGTGATTGTTGTGCTATGTTTAATGAATATGGAGCACAGAGTACGAAACATACAAGTTAAAGTACTGTGTGTATGACCATTCTCATGTGCATTATTTCTTGTTGATTCATGTCAGAACATGTGAATAATGCAACTGTCATGTACAGCTACTTTAGAAGACCGGACAAGAAGGAGATACTAAATGTATAATGGTGAAATCAGTGGACACAATGGAAGACAAATGGGGCTGAGGAAAGATGTAGTGTCTCAGATACAGAAACCTTTTCCCCAATACCTACTATATAAGATTTAAATGGATTGAACTTGGAACCTACTGGTTGTGCGGTATCTGCTACGCAACTGAGCCATTGCCCGTGGGTAAGGGATCAGCGTTTCAGACCAGTTTCCAGCAGGATTCAGATGTGATGGTCCTCTCTGATGGAGTTGCTTAAGCATTAACAATTATAATTCCTCATAGACAGTAGAAAAGTTGACTGGAAATTGCTATTATGCAGAGAAATGTTTGCTATTACTGGTTTTATTTGTACATAATTATCATTGTGGCATAGCAGCTACTTTCTCTTGGTGAGATACTATCACATCAGAACCACATAGACAGGGCCAACTGCCTGAAAGACATATACTGGAGAGATGTAGGTTCCCCTGCAGGAAAATGGTTCTCATGTCATAAGAAATATGTGTGAATGGGCCCTGAGAAGATGGGCGTGATGTGGCAAACTCTTTGTGTGTAGCAACCCATCTGGCAGATTGGCAGATTATCTCGCTGCTCATACAAATAATACGTTTGGTGCTACTGAAACCACACCAATTATCATGTAACCTTTGTACTTATTTAGAGGTTTGTCTTGTCATTAAATGATATGGTTACTAATTTTCACTGAGACACAAAGTATAGGATTATATTCCTTCAAAACATTAATAGTGCAATCCTATGCAGAGTTAATCCATTTTAAACCCAGTGAGTTATAAGGGTTTAGAGTGGAGTAACTCTGCATAGGATTTTATTGCTACAGGCTTAAAGATTTTAAATATATTTAATGGGAAACTTTGCTACAGATAGATACCTTGAGCCTTCAACACTAACTCTTTCCTTTCAGTTAATGGAAATAAACTGAGTTTCATGACCTATTGCTGTACTAATATTGAAGATGATTATTTTATATTGCACACATTTACTAATACTTCATTCATCCAAGCATTTCAAAGTGACTTTCAAACTTGAAATGAGCCCTACATCAGTCTTCTTTGAATATGAAAGTATAGTTAGCTCCGTTTTATAGATGAAGGAATTGTTGTCTCTCAGAAGAGCATATATAATTCCCATAAGAGAGAATATCAAATTAATTTTTTCCTGGGATGTATTAAAGTAATTCAGTGTGACAACAGAGCAGTGGAGGAATCATGAAAAATATCAGGTATGCAAAGAGACATTCCTCTATAACATTTCATAATAATAGGGTTGCCACCCTCCAGGTGAGGCTTGGAGTTCTCAGAGAATTACAACTGATCCTTAGCCTAGAGAAAGTGCTTTCTTTGGAGAGTGAATTCTATAGCATTAGACCACATTTTTAGAGAGGGAATGGAGGGAGGATCCTGAGAACTACAGGCCAATTAATTTGCTTAATATTATCAGCAAACTTTATGCTAATCAGCTTTCAGAGAAACTTAAAAGTTGATTAGAGCAGGAAGGTCCAATAGTAGAAGAGCAAACCAGTTTTACTACTATAGATCTTTCTTTGATTTTGCAACACCTAACTGAAAAATACTCTTCAAATAGTTTGACCTCATTTTATGTTGCCTCCATAGATTTGAAAGCAGCTTTCAACTCCATCTCTAGGGCCAAACTATGGGAAAAATTAGAAGGGACATCAATGGATCATAGGCTTCTTTACCTAATCTGTGCATTATATTCTAATACCACCCTTAAAGTTAGACGTAATAGGAATGGGCATCTTATGAACTCAATTAGTTCAAAGGGAGTTAAACATGGCTGTACTCTGGCCCCATCACTCTATTATTTATAACAATAACAGTTATTAAGGCGATCCAGATTTATATTGTCCTAAGTTACTGGACCGTTGAATCTCGGTCCTCTTATACAAAGATGATGCAGTAATTTTATCGAGAACTCCAGCTGGACTAAAAAGAGCACTAACAGTGCTTACTCAGTATTGTGGTAGAGATAATTATGGCATTCAGGAGGAGATCCAAAACTAGAGTGTGGAGTATAAATAGCCATAAGATAGAACAAGTGGCCAGTTTTAAGTATGTAGGAGTTGGTACTACAAACCTTTGGCATGAGGAAGGCACATTGCAAATAAGCAGCTGATGCTGGACAAAAATCTGCCCATAATATAATCAATTTTTTACATACTAAGGGTGGTCATTATATTCCAGTGGCTCTTAAATTATTTCAGGCCAAAACATTGGCACAGCTTCTATATGGGTCCATGATAGGGCTACCTTCTTCCTGTTTTGCACTCACGGAACGAGTGCAATCAAAATTTTCAAGAGCTGTTCTTCAATTGCTCCATTGTGTCTCAAATGCTAACTTGCATTTGGAAACCAGTATGGTAAGAGTTGAGACTGGGGTGTGCTTTGCTTCCTTCAACCCCTGGTTAAAGTTTTAATAAAGACTGATTGATATATTATTATACCCCACAGAGGTCCCTCTGCTCCCCAACACTGCCTTCCCCAGGCTGCACACCCAAATCACCAGGAATTTCTGAACCTAGAGTTGTCAGCCCTACGTGAAAATAAAGGGCCCTTCAGATGCTGAAGCAGGATTAGGCCACCATGAACCATGAGCAATACTATAGCTTCTATTCATCATTGCAACATCGGCTCCCAATTAGCTTAAACAAGACTGAGTGCTGGTCACACTGGACAGTACTCCATGTTCATGAGGACAGGGTGAGATTACTAAAGCTAAACAAACCATAAATCTGAACAACGTAGTACCTATGGAAGGAACACTCACTGACTGCTCCACCATTTGTGGGATACCTTTTCCTTGGAATGGGTTCTGGCCCATGACATTTTATGCTACATACAGATATTAGTCTCTAAAATGCCACAGAATTTTAATTGTTTTTCTACATTGCAGTTACTCCTGAAATACTGAAAACAATAAACATATCCGAGAGACTATTTAATAGTTGGAGTCAATCCAGCATATGCTTAGTTTAGCTTGATCACTTTCATGCTTAAGTATATTTTATAGTTCATATTTTTAACTGTTTGATAACATTTTAAACTCATACAGCAGAAATGGTAATGAGGTAATTTTTCTCCTCACTGTCTGCAGCTGAAAGGTATAAAAGCTGCCATGGTAGCCACTGTCATCATGATAAGCTATGAACAAGGTATACTGAGATGATTCTTTTATAATAGAAGGGATCCATTTTTCATTCTCCTTGAAATGAGTTTCTGTTATACACAAGCCACAAAATCACCAATTCTAAAGCAATAAGTCTGCTGGCCTTTTAAATCTGTATTCTATTTCTGAACTTGCCAGGTGGTGTGTGGATGTGATATTAAGGTACTTACCAAAGTTGCACAGATTTGGCACAGGGATTTTAACTGAAATCATACACTACTAAGATGCAGAAAAATAGGTACTGGATCAATATATGTACCCACAAAAGGCTAAAAGTCCCACTTTAAGGGCACAAAACTACCAAAGCTCTGGCTGAAGTTTGCTGAAATGAGTATACCCATTCAAAGCATGCTGAGAAAGTTCCAAGAAGAAGGAAATGATGGATTCTGAAATGATTACTGGGATTTGAGAGTGAGAACAAGCTGAGGACATGGAAGATAGCTTCCATATTTTCATGAAAAGAAACACATGATGAAAAAGCACCTGGACTTTTTGCACTGATTCAAATTAAAACATGTACTATAAAGTTCATTACTATGTCCCAGCAGGACTCAGGTCCAAAAGTGAGAATAGTCAGTACTGTTCTGATCAGAAGACCGTAGGCTCAGAAGTTGGTAAGGGGAGTGAACTATGAAAAAAGCTATGAAAAAAAGGCACGTCTGATTGGGTCATCAGTCAAAGAAAGCAGAGAAACTCAAGAGGTCTCTAGTAAAGTGGCATTCCAAGACAGGGTGGTGCTGAGAAACAATTCCCAACAAAAGTGACATGTGATTGAACTTCATTCTTTTCAGAGATGAAATTCAAATGTGGATTTTCAACAGCTTTTTAAAAGAGCATTTAAAAAACTCCAATTCACATGTGCATATACACTGGATTTCTCATATCTTCTTTATTCAGCACTTGATGATTCATAGCTGAATATGTGAACTGATTTGATGGAAAAGCATTGCCGTTTAGATGGTGTGAAATATCAAATTTCTGTCTTCTGCAATTATCAAATGACAAATCTGTACTGATGGTTGCTATAGATGTAGGGGAAGAAATCCAACTATTTCCTTCTACCCTGTCTTTAAAGAACACCAGGTTCAGCTGTGCCCTCTGCTATCAACAGTATTCTTTGACAGGGCTGAGGATTGGTTCCTATACTTACTAGGAGCTATTATTTTTCTGCCCCCTTTTGAGTCCCCCCAAGCCAGGGGCCACATCCCCCTGGGACGTCCAGTCTTTTATTAGTGTTGTCAAAGACTCAGAACCCAACAAATGCAAAGGTTGCCTTTTTATTGCTTTGCTCAGTTCCAACCACCAGTTCCCAAGGCTAACAGTCACTCCTGTCATTTTCCCAGAAAGCACTTTCCTGGGGGCATCTTCTTTCAAGGGCTGTAACTTGTACCTCATAAATTCAATCCTCACCAAACTTGGAGGGAATGTAGAGGAGAGTCCACCAGAGATTCCCTACAAGTTTGGTTTGCATAAAACTCTCACAAGATCTGTTTTATACACTCCTGAACCTGCACCTGTCAAAATGACAGCTGACACACAGTCATTTTTACAGGCAAGGGTCAGGAGGTTCAGGAGTGTATAGAATGAACCTTTGCAAGCTACAGACACCAAACTTGGAGGACATGTAGAGGAGTATCCAGAAGAAGCCTGCTGTGAGTTTGGTGTCTCTAGCTTGCACAGGATCAATTCTAGAGACTTCTGAACCTCCGCCTGTCAAAATGACCGAGGTTCAGGAGTGTATAAAATGGCTCCTGTGCAAACTAGAGACATCAAAACTGCAGGGGACCTTTCCCGGGTGCTTCTCTACATGCCCTTCAAGTTGTTGCTTTGAAGTTCTATTAACATTTTGACTGAGAGGAGACAGTCTATCTGGGAATGTCTCCGCTCACAAACTAGCATGAACCCCCATGAACAGCTTGAAAGTTAGTGGAAAGTTTGCGTTGGGTGACCTGTCACAAACTTGACTTCATGAAGCATGAACTGGTTTAAATTCATCACAAACTTTAGTTCATGAGCCAGTTCATGCCCATCCCTAGTCCTTCTTCCTATCTGCTTTTCCCATGCCCTTGCAGATCCCAAGAGCACCTGCACTGTTGTTGTGCTGCTGGAATATTTAGGGCAGGGTGAAAGTGCCAAGGGATGTGACACCCCACTTGAAAAAGGGAAGTCACTAGACTATCAGGAAGATGAGATATCAGGATGATACTCATTCAAGCAGAGGGCACTTGGGGCTGGACATTTAAAGCCAACACACTCTCATTTTCCTGTGTTTTTGCTGGAAAAGCTGCCCTACCCTCCCTGTATTTAAGTACAGAGTGGGATTAGCTGGTCGCTTCTTAGCCAAGCAGGATTTTTCTGTCTCCAATTGGCCTTAAATCAGCCCTTTTTTCTGCTACTTCATACTGTATGGTGAGGAGGAGTTTAGAATTAAATAGGCTAGTCAGAGTAGAATGCTAAAAAGTCTTAGTTTAGTTCAGTCCCAGTGTCTATGTCTTCCTTTTTTGGGGGTGGTGGTCAAAAACTAGCCCTAGTGCAGATGGTTCAGAGTGAATCATTAGGCTATGCCAGCTTACAGATATTAAACTGAGAACAGGGATATTACTGAATTTCATGATTAATCTGGTTTGATATAAAAGTTGGAGTTTCTTTTATAATTTCTCAGTCTTCAGGAAAAAGTTGTAATTGTTATTTTTTTCCTGGCCAAAATAACAAAATACAATAGCAATATTAACATTAGAATTTGTACCTGTTTTTGTGTATAAATGGTATAAACATTGCATGTGAGGTATAAATACTGGAAGAACACTTGGAAAAATCCATAAACAAAACAAATAAAATGGGAAATCTAGCAAAGAAGATAGGCAGGATAAATACACTAACAATATGTACACAAACAAAAGACCTCCCCACCGATTCATACATTCCTAGTTGATAGTTACATTTTCCCTGAGCAAACTTAGCCATTCATCCCTTCCATCAGCCATTTGCTATCCAGCCATACAGATGGACCTGTGTTCACTGCCAATCTATCTTGGACCTTCTTCAGCAAATCTGGCAGAAAAAAACCCTCTGAGTTGGACTGTTATCCTTTGATCTGATCTAATAATTCTTTCATGATTTTACATTGTCTGCCTCTCAAAATCAGCTGTTGGGTGGCTCAGTATAATGCCCAAAACCTTGACAGTTGATTATGATGTTCTGCACACACTGCTGATTTGGTTGCCTTTTAAAAATCAATTGTCCTAAAAGTATTGGGTAAGCTTGTCAAAGTAATTAGAGTGTCTGGATCATTTAAAGGGTGAGATTATTTTATGTCCACTAATAAAATTTATACCTAGGAAATTAGATGATCACCTGCATAGTAAAACACTGTATCCAGTCTTAAACTGATTGCATCTTGGACTAAAATGTTGTTGGTTTCTGACATATATAATTTCATGCTTGGCTTCAGATTTGTGGTAGCACATTCCTAATTTTTTCCCCTTTAAAAAAGAGGCAGCCAATGTTGGCACAGAATGATATGATGATGAAATGGATCACCACAGTATATCAGAAATCACCACAGTATATCACCACAGCAGACCAAGGGTCCATGGAGTTCAGCATTCTGTTTCTAAAGTGGCACCTCAGAAGCCCACAGGAAGCCTGCAAGCATCATCAAAGCTGCCTGTATTCTTTCTCTCCAGTATCTGGCATCCATAAGTATTTTGACGTATTCAGTGAGATCCACTCTCAAAGTAGACCTTGCAGAGCAGGACATGCTGCTTTCTCCTCCTGTTGTAGCTCACTAAGTCTCCTGAAATTTTGTTTCAGAGTCAGTGGACTTCAAGGAATCACATGCAGAGATCAAAGTCAGGATTTGTAATAACAGGAAGGAATCAGTAGAAGTTACTGCCCCTTCTTTTGAAGACAAAAGAGCCCTTAAATCTTTGGAACTGTTCAGCTAGATACAGGCCATTGTCTCTGAATATGGGAATTCCATTCAGCTATCATGACTATTGGAAATATGTGTGTTGCAAGGTCTAAATTCAGTCATTATAGGGTTAAATGTGTTTACCTTGTGTGCTATTTAGACTGACCTGGAAGGGAACCTGGCACAGAGAGAATGGGGAGAAAGCCCAGGAAAGTGAAGCCTATTTACTAACAATCATTGGTTAATGCATTCAGGTGATTTCCTTCTAGGGGTCAAGAAAAAAGGAAGAATCTCCATTGTGGTAGACCATGTGGTCAAAGTGTAAAGATGTAGCCTTAGGTGTCTGTTGCTTTGTAGATTTCCTGTGAATGCTTCCCTTAGAAATAAAGATTTTTACATAGAAGAAAATGCCTCCTCTCCAGTGAAGCAAAGATCCATTGCAATCTCTGAATATTTACTATTTTGCCAATTTTTCTAAAAAGTGACTACATGCACTGAAACCATAATGATGATGTTTACATTCCTGTTTAAAACATGGTACTGAAACTGAAAATACAACAATAACTGAGGACAGATTAACAACTCTGAAGACAGATTAACAACAGTACTTTGAAAAGCAATTCAGTTAATATATCCCATATCACAAGCATTAACAAACCCCTTTATTGCTATTATGTAAATCATAGAAACATGCTACAATACTAAATAGAGTCAGAGCCACAAACAGGGCCCTGAGGGGACAAAATTCAGGGGGCCCAAGTCAGCTGGAGGGCCCTTGAAGTCAGTGTCATGCTGCATTTACCAAATGCATCAAAAATATTATGCCTAATCGCCAATTGACTGATAATATCTGTAGGGCCTTGAATGTGATAACGTATGGAAGAGCTAATAGTATTGAAAGTGTCCTTTTGTCCTTGGACATTCATAAAGCTTTTGACTCTTTAGAAATTCCCTATTTGAAATGACTTTTATTTGAGATGAACTTTGGCATAAGATTCTGGAAAGCAATTTACCCTCAGCTAAAGTTAGGGCAAATGGAATATTTTCAGAGAAACTTTTACTTACATGTGGGACACGCCAAGGCTGTCCTGTGTTACCTATTCTTTTTGTCTTGGTGGTTGAGCCACTTGTGGAAGCGATACGAAGAACGACCTCCATCATAGGCCTAATAATTGACAGTAAAGTGCATAAAGTTTTCATGTACGCAGATTATATTATTTTATTCTTAACTACTTCTCTACCTTCTTTAGGCCAAGTCTTGTATGACTTTAGTTACATTTCTGAACTTACAATTAGTTCCTCAAAATCATTATTATACCCTATTTTTTTTTTACACCGGATCTGGAATGAAAGATTAAGGTACATTACTCCTATAAATGGGTTGAAGATTATTTTAAATATTTAGGGTTGTACATTCCACTAAACCTGAAAGATATTAATAAATTTAACTTCAGGAAAACGTTTTCAGAAATTAGGTCACAATTACACTCATGGCATTATAAATCCTTTTCTGGGCCAGATCAAATTCACATAATAAAGAACTTTATAATGCCTAAATTTTTATTTCTTTTTCAATCTATTCCTATATATATACCTCAAATCAATCTTCAGAAATGGCAGAAAGAACTAAACAATTTTACTTGGAATTATAAAAGACCTAAGTTCAGGAATTGTATTTTATATAGACCAACTGCTTTAAGTGGTTTTAATCTTCCTAATCTGTCAAATTATTATAAGGCAGCAAATCTAGAACCGACAATTAAAATAATGCAACCAGTCGCTGATAAGTCCTGGATACAAATTGAATCACATTATGCTCAACTTTTTCCTCTTTGGTCAGCTATTTGGATGAAACCTAAAGATAGGCCTCAGAGCTACAAAAATAATGAACTGTTAAATAATACATTTAAACTTTGGGATGGAATTAGGGAAAAACTCTTTCCTGAACCTTGGTCATCTACATTTTTATATCAACTCTGGTTAAAACCAGGCATATTTACCTCAGCATTCCAAGATTGGGTCACAGCTGGTGTTTTCCATCTTGGTGATGTCCTTAAAAATGGAATGATCCAAGAAGAGAAACAACTGGAGAAGAAATTAAATAAACCTATTCCTTGGTTTCAGTACTTACAGTTATCGTCTTTCTTATTCTCACTCATATGTAAAAAAAATGTTACCTACCTCTTCGAATGATCTAGACTTGGTAATACAAAAATACTCAGAAAATAAAAAAGGAACTGTATCAAAAATTTATAAAATATTAGTACAAACTTCTACAGTAGACAATATCCTACATTATCAAAATACATGGAATAAAATGATACAATTACCTATTGACACAAAACTTGGCAAGACATTTGGACATTGCCCAATAATAGATCACCAATTTTCAATGTACATTTTCAGTTTGTCAAATTGATGACCTGTTGGTACTTGACACCTCACAGGTTATACCGTATAAATAAAAATTACCCAGAACTTTGTTGGAAGGGGTGTACAGAACTTGGGACATACTACCATTGTTGGTGGACCTGTCAGGTAATTCATCCATTCTGGAATAAAGTTCACCAACATATAAAGCTCACCACTACTATTGATTTACCAATTACTTCTGAAATATCTCTTTTACAATATTGGCCGGAGAGAGAATGCTCAGACTCCACTTGGAAGCTAATTTGTTTATTATTAGCTTCTGCTCAGCTAGCTGTAGCTTCAAAATGGAGATTGCTTAGATCCCCCACAATGTCAGAGTAATATGAGAAAATTTGGGATCAGTTTATAATGGAGAAAATAACACACAACTTAAAAATGAAATCTCGAATTGCACATTATTCCTTATTTACAGAGATGTGGCTCTCTGTATTAAGCTTTTTTGCTGAACGTGACATTCTACCTAGCAACTCAGTGTATCAGGATATAATTTTTCTATGATAGTTCATATTTGAATTTGAAACATGGCTTGACCACTTACTTTTTGTATTTTGTATATTTGTTACTTGGTTATTTATTATGCTTCACTAATCGCAGATTTTTGCCTTGATAATCCTGTAAGATTTGAACACAAAAGGTTGTTACTTTTTTGTGTGTGTATATTCTAATTTTTGGATTATTTTGTATTTTGATTGTTACTTAGTATGTGTATGTGAAAAATTCTTAAAATATAAATTAAAAATATTAAAAATATTTTCTAATGCCATTCTGATGTACACCACCCTGAGCCCTGCTTTCAGGGCAGGGTGGTTTAAAAATCTAATTTAACAAACAAACAAACAAACAATTCTGACTGCAGCCACCAGGATCACAGGGAAGGCAGAGCACAGTAAAAAGCACTCAGGGTTGCAGGTTGAGGCTCTTAGCAAAGTTACTAGGAGACTGAGAGAAACTGTTTGCTAATCAGATCCTATTAAACACAACAGCTGAGCCAGCACTGGAGCAAGGCAAGACCAGCTAGGACAAACTACAGGATTTAGCCTCCTAACCAGGTCAATGGCTTCCTTTTCCCTTTCATTCCACCCAACTCCTGCACTGCCAGATCTTGTTAGTGTGTGATAGTGAAATAAAAAAACCCTTACATTGTCTTTTCCTACATTTCTCTATCACTTTTCCACACTTTTCTCCTCCTTCATTTTGCTCTCTTCCTTTCATGATCTGCCATTTCTCCCCCCACCCCAGCTGCTTACATTGTTCTCCTGTGTTCCATTTTATCCTCACAAATAATGTAGGTTAGGCTGTGATGTAGGTTAGACTGAGAGTGTGATGGGCCCAAGGCCAACCAGCAAGCTTCTATGGCAGAGTGGGGATTTGAACCTGGGTTTCTCAGATCCTAGTCCAATACTTTAAATACTACACAACTTTAGGTTGCATTGCAAATAGCATGTATGTGTGTGTGTTGGGGAGTCTGGAGATAATCTGGGCCAATATATTCCAATTTCTTTAGTTTTTGGCCCTGGAATTCCCATGATCCAGGTGGCCAAATCTGAGATTCCTAATTTTATTTTCTGATGACTTATGCCTGCCATAAATGGACAGACAGATCGACATGTGGATACTTTTACTATTATAGATGTGTAGTAACAACTAGCCAAGTGATTTGTTTTGTTATGATATTTAGTTTGGATCAGGGTTATATGCGGGGGAGGCAGATGGAATCTTTGTCTGGGGCCCCATGGTGGCTCTCAGCACTCCTAAGTAGAGTTATATCCTCCTAAGGGGACTCTCATCTTTTAAGTAGGAGATATTGCCTATTAATAAAATAAGTATAGAATAGCTTGACAATACTTGTGCATACATAGGGAAAGTTTCCAAGAGCCAACTTGTTGTGATGGAGCAGTCTCCTTCTCACAACAAAATGTCAGTTCTTTTGAGGTGGCTGAAACTTTATCCTTCTCCAACTTACTTTGCTGTGTTTTGTTGGGGCAGTCACTTTTTTCTGATCTTGGTTCTGATCTTGGAAGTGAGCAGTGCTGGGAAGAAATCTTCTGAACAGAGACCCATAGTAAGGTTAGGGAATGGATGGGGAGGGGAGGGGTCAGCTTCCTTCACTGACACACACATATTGTTTTAAATAGTAGATCCCACCCTTGTTTTCGATGGAACGGGGCTCACATACAAACACCCAAGCACGGATGCCTCCATGATGTGTATTTTAATCTGACTCTGTATCATTTGTACAGACAGAAGGGAGACATTTCAGTTGTCTCCTGTTTCTGTATAAAGGAGAAGTTCAGAATCAAGTGTACATAGAAGAAACTTCACCCACAAACAGGTGATTCCTGGATCTGAACTTCATTCAGATTTATTCTATTTAGTCCTGAATTTAGCACAAGACTATTCTGCTCATGGTTAGCTGCTATTTTCCTGCCAGGAATCAACAGTATTCATGGTAAGTCAGCTGAATTGTCCCATCAACACCAACTGCAGTTTTGTAGACAAAGTCAAACTTTCCATATATTGACTGACTGCCAGTAGTGGACAAATTAAAATGTCATATTTGATGGTAGAATCTGAGTTGAAAAATTGTACCTGACCATTAATATAGTGCTGTAAACAGATCCTCTCTTAACGTAAGATTTATTTTTCTGAATGAACATGTCAATCCACTGTCACCCTTTCCTCCGTCTTCCATCAGTATAGCTCTGTGACCTGCATAGCTATTCATCCCCGTGGGTCCCACAGTTCATGGAATCATCTTTGCCAGGTTCTTGCAACCACAGATCACACTCACTTTCACCCTCTTCCTTCTCCACACTGCAGACTCATAACCCCTGTGGGTCCATGTGTGTCCTACAGCCCTGGAAATCAATTTTCCCAGGGTCACGTGGGAGTGCTGGGAGGACAGCAGTGTGGGACATCTCTGACCTTTCTGCTGATGTATCACTGGATCCAACATGTTCTCTTCTTTTGAGTGACTTGAGTATGGAAAGTGCAATGTATTCGTGTAAGGGGTTAAATGTGGATACTTCAAAATCCAAGATTACATCCTTTGTAGTTGATTTTTGGATTTTTCATCTGTCTGTTAGTTTGCCAGCAATAGCCTATGGAATAATATGTGCAGCCCAATCTTGTGCCTTTTGCTTGTAACTAAATCTGAGTTCAATGGGATTTACTCTCAAGTAAGTATGCATTTTGTTTTTACTGACTTCTTGCGAGCCAGAACTGGTTTTTCCCCTTATCTCACATTACACATGAGGTGTGATTTCTTAAGTAATTATTTTCATTGGAAATTGTATCTTGAATAGACACATTGGCCCCAATCCCAGAGAGTCTTGTGTGCAGCAGCAGGCAGTGTGCACCCTGCTGTGCATGAGGATCTCCCCTGCTGAACCGCTTTGTCAGCTTCTACAGAGTATATCAGCTGTTGCAGAGAGGGAAGCAGAATGGCCTGGAATGTTTCCCTGTTCCTGCTAAGAGGGGATTCATGTGATGATGACAATGGCCTGCCTGGTCAGTGGCATTTGTGCTACACGTGCCTTCTGAGTTGCTGGATGCAAGGTTTTCAGCACAGGCCATGCCTGCATCACACCCTTTTGTGGCCACAAGTCTGTGCAAAATTGCTCTCACTGGAATGGGATGATTATATTTGAGGCAGCTGAGTAGGCTAAATCTTCTTGTAATGATCATACTGAGGCTTCAAAACTTTTCAGATAAGAAGCAGATTAGAAAGATAAGCCATGTTGTTAAACTGGTTGGATAAAAACTAAACTGTATACCAATCAAACATGCATTTAGTCACATGAAAGAGATCTTCTTTGATCTCAAAGATCTTCTTTGATCTTAAACACACAACTCCAACAATACTTTACACGCTGCTGTAAATATTACAGCCATTATAGAAGCATTGGTTTAGTAATCCCCTCTTTTTTGCCATCAAGTCTCAACCAATTTATAGTGATCCTGGAGGGTTTTCAATGCCAGAGCCATTCACGGGCAGTTTGCCATTGCCTGCCTCTGCATAGCAACCCTGGTCTTCATTGGCAGTGTCCCATCCATATACCGAACAGGGCCAATCCCACTTAACTTCCGAGATCTGGCAAAATCAGGCTAGCCTGGGCTATGATAATTATTACTTATCTGCTTCTGATAGGTGAGTCAAAACCAAAGAAGGTTTGGTTTACAACCTCTCCCTGACCAAAATTCATGGACAGAGCGCTCCTGTCATTCTCAAGGCTGCATGGAGTGCTCTGTCCATGAATTTTAGCTGCACAATGTGTCTTTTGTAGGACCAGCAATAAGCATCAACACAACTATAAATGAAAGCTTTCCCTCTTCTGGAAGACTTCATGCAAATAGAAGTGGGTATATAGTTCTGGAAACTCCCGTTGGGGCTTGACTTTTTAAATACTGATGCAGAATTGACTGGTAGTTGTTAAATTGTTAAATTGAATGAACTGAATGATATTTTATATTGAATGTACTGAATATATATACCTGACTAGGATGTTATAACAGCACACAATGCACTTTATAGAATGATAAGTATAAACAGAACACATTAATTTAAAAACGTTTTTTGCAATGTATGGGTGATTTCCCACTAAAGCTGCCGCGGGGTTGCGCCGCCGTTTGCCCCGAGATTTTTAGTCAATTTCACACCGAAGCCGCGGGGCTGCATTTTGACCCACGGCTCGCCCGATTTCCCCGCAGTTTCGTAATCCTCAAAAAACAGGATTACGAAACTGCGGGGGAAATCGGGCGAGCCGTGGGTCAAAATGCAGCCCCGCAGCTTCGGTGTGAAATTGACTAAAAATCTCGGGCAAACGGCGGCGGAACCCCGCGGCAGCTTTAGTGGGAAATCACCCTATATTTATTCATTACTTGACTCTTCTAACACTGCAGCTTGGGTTGCTACAGTTGAAAGGGGATTGGGCAGATTCATGGAACAGAGGTCTATCAATGGCTATGAGCCATGATAATTTGAGGGAGGTTCCAGAGGCAGTAAGCCCCTGAGTGTCCATGTTGGGTGTGAAGAAATGCATTTTGGGAGGGTGGTTTGAACTGAGCAAAACCTTCACCATGAGTTTTTAAAAGTTTCTTTCTCTGGGCAAAGAACAGGCAGGAGGGTGGGAAGTCAATTCAATTGTTTCCCAATCTCACCCCAGTCTTATCCTTTTAGAAATGGTGTTAGGTCTAGCAAGAGACATGGGATGGTCAAGCTCCCCCACCCCCAAGCAGGGAACAGAGGCTGGGAGGAATTAAGAACCAGAAAGACTTCAGGAAGAAACTCCTGGAGACTTCAAGAAAAGATTCTTTGACCTGGCCTGACTTGGTCAGTGGGAGGTGAAAGAGGAATAATAAAACTCCTTGGAGCAAGGAGGAAGGTCTCTTTAGTGCTGGTTCCATCAAGGCAGAGAGAACTCTTAACTGACATCTGTGGGAGGCAGCCATTGCCATGTGCAGGCCTGCACACCTGAAAGAGGTGAAGGTAATGGTACCTCTGTAAAAATCTGTAACTTTCTAAGCCAAGGTGCTTGCCTTTTATTTAACATCTGATAGGGCATATATAGAGGGAGTGACAGAGGAATTGCATTTTACCCTTTTTCTTTGAATCCCTTGCTCAGTCTGGTGCTATACTAAAAGTATACTTATGAACATTTTCTTTTTAATAAATACTTTATAACTTTTGATATTAGTAATGGTTTTCTGCACCACATAGACCTACACTGTTTTGGATACAATATTTAAAAAGGAGTGCCAGGAGGAAGGAGAGGACCAGTTAGTTGGCAAGTGACTACCCCCCCAGTGGTGCAAAAGGCAGTAAACTGTCCCCATGGTAACCAGGCACTGCGTAGCAGGAGACACAGAACATGGAAGGGGAACTGGGAGTCCCGGACTTCCCAGTGGGCAATTCCTTCAAAGGCCTGGTGGTGGGTGAACAAAGAGAGAGAAAAGCCTCCTCAGGTGTTGGAAGAACCTTGGAGGGCACTGTAGAATAGGGTCAGAGCAGGGTTAGGGCATTGGTTACAGGAATTGTATCACACCTGTCTGAAAGATCTGTACTGCCTACCCATCTGTTTCTTGGCACAATTCAGAATGCTGGTTCTTACCTTGTGGCCAGAGTACCTGAAAGACCATCTCCCCCCTTATTACTAAACCCAACAGTTAAGATCTGCATCTCAAGCCCTTCTCTCTGTGCCCCTTCTCTCTGTGCCCCTAACAGGTGAGATGGGTGGTGACTAGACATATGGCATTTTCTGTGGTGGCACCTCACCTTTGGAATGCCCTCCCGCTTGAGGCTCACCTGGTATCTACTTTACTTTCTGTTAACCATGTTTTTAATTAGTGGTTTAGGTATGTACATTTGGATATACCCAGTCCGAATATTTATCCATTTTTAATTGATATTTTCTGGATATATTCAGATATCTGGATGGTATCTGGGATTTTCCAGGTTAGCAGGAAATGGATACCAAAAAATCCAGGAAATATTTGGTTCTGATGCAGTCAGCACCTCCTGCCATCTGTCTGCATCTTCCTCACTGCCTGCCCATTTTTTCCCCTTTGCCCTGACTATGACTCAGGCAACCCACTTCTAGACTTGTAGGGGCTTTCCCGTATAGATCCTGTCTTCCAGCTGGCTGCACCAGCCCTGCGGTTCTGTGTGTCACTCCCAAGTGTTCTGTCCTACTAGGGGCTTCCGTCCTCTGCAAGGTTGTTTCTGGTTGGGCCAAGCCTGTGCATCCAGCCAGCTCTATCTACTTCTCTCCAATGCCTGTTTTGGCTTCTGGCCCCTCTGCTCATCTACCCAGTGACAGGGTGAATTCTCCTGGTCATGGGGAGGCCCCGTTCTTGGGCTTCTGCAGTGGTGTTCTGCTCCACTGAACCCAGCTGATCAGTGGCATTCCTTTGGCAGTGCCCAGGTCAGTCACCAATGTGCCTCCTTCTTCCTTGCCTCTCCAGATTGCCTCTGCTACTCCTCTGAGGCCAAGTGTTTGCACTGGGAAGTCCTGGGAGGCAGCATTTTAAAGCTCCCAGGCATATTTTTTTTGGAGGGGCAAATTATTGGAAACCTTGAAAAAAACCCTAGATCCAAATACCAACATGGTATTTGGAATCCAGATAACCAGGAATACTGATTTTTGTTTTCAAATAAAAAAATTACTACCCCCCCAACTGCACACCCCTATAGGGGGTTTATCTTTTCAGCTCTTAAATGGGCTGTGCTCTGTTTAATGGATAGGTATCAACTGTTCAGCAATTCTTCTGAGAGGACTGAGAAATCACAACATCCCAGTGTGACTATGTTAAACTCTACAACAGAATGTTCCATGTTCAGAAATTATGTACTTTTTAACTACATGTTTGTGAAGATATTGGGTAGCTCATCCAGTGGGTTCCCCAGGGCAGGTGCAGACAAGAAGTCACAAACTCAAACTTGTTAAAAACATATATATGTAGAATTTATTTGGGAAATACAGAGATTCAAGCCACCATGGGTCTAAAAATCATACAAGAAAAACAACAAAAGCTACTGTCAGGTAGCCCTGTCATATCAATGGTATGTGGGAGGAGTGCTGCTGCCTCTTTCCTTTCCTCTGAAGTTTTCCACACAGTCTCTTATCAGGTCCCTGACCTTGTTGCTCCAGCTACAGGAGCCTCGCTGGAAATTATAATGGTTCCTAGAATGTTTTGCTTCTTAGCCTGCTTTAGCTTCCTGTGCACGCAAACTGTATCAATTGACTTCTGCTGAAGGGGGGGTTGTTTGAATGTAGTGTAACCTAGTAGGTTATGCTGTATTTAGTCATTACTGACACAGAGAATGTACACGTGTCTTTAGTACTGTTCCATTATTAAACACTGTCTTCTGGAGAAGCCCTGTGTTGTGTGACTGACTGAAGAACCTGACAGAGTGTCAGTAATCATCCTTTCCTTCCTTTTAACTGCCTCTCTCACCAACCAGGATGAGCGGGGAAGAGGATGCTGCTGCTGTGGTAACTACCACAGAAGAATCAGTACCTACCACTACGGTACCAACCATCAGTCCTCTGGAGGAGCACTTGGGCGAGAGGTACTTTGGCCCATTTGGCAGGGCATATGCCAGCGTAACTACCCGACTGAAGAGACGATACTGGGGAAGGTTCCAAACGGACACTGTTGAGACTTGGTCCCTTACCCCTGGGCCCTGTCGGGAAAGTCAGTATGATCAGGCCGTCTACCGCTTGAGCATGGTGCCTGAGCCAGAGGCTGGGACACAAAAACCAGCCAAATCTGAGGACTTCATTGACACCCATTTGGGGTTGTTAGAGCGTGGCCAGGACTGAATTTTCTGGATGGTCGTGCAGTCATTCCAAAAACTGCTGGAAATGATAACAGAGGTAGTGCAGCAGGAACTTGATCAGCGTTTACCTGCTCCCCAGGCACCTCTGGTGCAAGCACCGCCTGCCCAAGGGGTTCCCGGTCAGCCACCACTGATCCAGCAGCTGGTACTCCCCCCCGCCAAGAAGGATCCCGGGGGACCGGGAAGGGAACTCCCCACACTGGCCAAATTGCTGGAGGCAACGTTTGACGGGGCACCTGAGAAGTTGGCATATTTCTTGGTGCGAGCGGAAAAGTTTGTTGGGAACTGGGGCCACCTGTTCCCCAATGAGGAGCGCATCATGGACTATATAGCATCCTGGTTATGTGAAGGAGCAGCCGATTGGTATGTGAGCCTACACCATGAGGACAGCCAGGAGCTTCGGGAGGTCGATGTGTTCATGTGGGCCCTATGGGCGCATTATGAGGATACAAATGCGAGCAAAACCGCTCAAGCTTTCCTGCACACTTTCTGCCAGGGAAAGAAATCTGTGTGTGAATATACCAAAGAGTTCCACTGCCATGTGGCCAAGATCCGAGGATGGCCAGATGGGTTGCTGGCACACCACTACCGCTTGGGACTCAATGCGGAGATACAGGGAACGATCCTCCACAGTGTGAAGCTGGTGTCCCTGCTCACTTGGATGAGAGAGGTGGCTGACACGGAGAGCCGCCTCTGCACCATTCACATCCATGATGCAGCCACCTTGGGGAAGAGTACTGCGGTGCCTGTGAAAACCAAAATGCCTGAGAAACCTAAAGAAGGTATGCGCAAACTCCGCATGAAACAGGGTCTGTGCCTGAAATGTGGGGAAGTCGGTTATTTCACCGCTGCATGTCCGGAATCAAGACCTGTGACACCCCCGAAGAAGAGCAGAGAGAAGAAGTGGCCTGACACCCCAGCGAAGAAACTGCCCAACCGACCAAAGACCCCCTGCGCTCTGCAAGCTAGCCTGCAAGAAGAGGAGATGGACTCATCCTGTGAGGACGACTTCCAGCCGGCAGGAAATGGACAGGACCTGCTGTAAACAGTGCTGACCAGCAGGTCCCACATCCCGAGGCACAGAAAATGGTGAGCAGTTACCCCCCTCTTTTTCGTGACTGTGGCTATCATCAACCCTGAGCTAAATACCCACATACGGGTGCGGGGTCTAATTGACTTGGGGTGCGGAAGGGATCTGATCCATCCGTCCTTAGTTACCAGACTGGGGGCTAAGGTAGTTAAACTCCCTGACCCCTTGGTGTTCACCCAGATGGATGGCTCTGCCATGAAAGACCCCTGCAAATATAAGACTGTGCCATAACCCATAAGCGTATGATAACGCATAGCTGGGACAGGGAGTGGGGCGAACCTCCCAGGGAGCAGCCAGTGCACTTTTGTCATTACCCCAGCGGCCAGTTTCCCATTGGTGCTTGGCAGCCCGTGGCTCCATGACCATGATCCTTACATCTTGTGGGACGAGGGGATTGTCCGTTTCATTTTGCCTAGGTGCTTAACGCATAGCTGGGACAGGGAGTGGGGCGAACCTCCCAGGGAACAGCCAGTGCACTTCTGTCTGGCCAGCTCAGAACTCCAGTTGATTCCCCCCGAGTACCGCGACTTAGCCGAGGTATTCAGGGAGGAGGAGGCGGATGAACTGCCCCCCCACAGAAACTGTGACTGCTCTGTTGAACTGATACCTAACCAGAAATTGCCTAAGGGCAAGTTATACTCCATGAACCCAGCGGAGAAAGTAGAGTTGAGGAGGTTCATTGACAAAAACTTGGCAAGGGGTTTTATTCGACCTGCCTTAACTGCTTGACATACTATACTCTGGGTCAGGTGGCACAAACTTTGGTTCAGAAGTGCAGGCAACCTGTGTAGCATGGTCTATAGTTCTGGCAATCACAAAGCACCAAGTCACATACAAGTCACAAAGCAGCAAGTCACATATTCCAGTCACATACAATCTCAGGTAGCTAGCAGTACTACTGACACATTACAGTTATATTTTTAGGTTCAGGAGGTCAGGTGAGAATGACAACCAATCAATACCCACTGCTTCAAGATGGTTCCAGAACCTTACATCATACATCCTGCTGTTACCCCTCCCATCTCAAGGAACCGTTCTCGTGTGAAACTAATTTTCAGCCATGGTGTTATGTCCTTGAGAGATGATAAGAAGGCAGGCTGGTGCAGTCAATTAACACCACCTGCAAGGGAGACCATTAGCAGTAAGCTTAACCCATAAGCGTATGATGAGATCTGGCTTTGCCTCACAATGTTCACCTGCCCTTTCCTCCAAGGAGCTCAAGTTCATTTGGCATACACTGATTCCCTCTCCTCCAATTTACCCTCACAACTACCCTGTGAGATAAGTTATGTTGAGAGCGAGCGACAGGGTTGGGATTATCTTGACAAAAATGAACTTGAAACACCAGTGTTTGTAGATTCTGCATTTCATAATTGTGCTCAGATTTTTTAAAAAAGATTACACAGTAGTTCCTACAAACTTACCATACGTTTGCTTCAGAAACAAATGCAGGGCTTTCATGTGAAGAACACTTGCTCTGTTTGAAATGGAATAAACATTTCCTTTATTTAAAAATGTTCATGACTGTTACCAGCATAGGAAGCATTGGTTCATTTGCAAATATCTGCTGCATATTTTTTTTAAAAAGGCACTGCAATATTTTAACAATGTTACGCTTATATCCAGCTATTTAGATGACACCACTCTCTATGCTAGTTTTGTAAAGATCAAAATGTTATATTGAAGGAGATGGCAGAACAAAGGATGTAAGAGCTTATTAGTTTCTTACAATGAAAACAGATGCAAGCTAAAAGTCAACACGCATGTTCTCACATACATAGATATATTTAGTTTATTTACTTTATTTATAGATCACCTGTCTCCCCAATGGGGATCCAAAATGTCTTACAACATTCTCCTGTCCTTCATTTTATCCTCTGACAATCAATTCTCTGAGGTGGGTTAGGCTGAGAGTGTATGACTGGCCCAAGGTCACCCAGCAAGCTTCCATGGCAGAGGGGGCATCAAACCTGGTTCTCCCATACCCAAGTCCAACACTCTACATCACACTTTCCCCCAGTCTAGGAAGACTGAAGAACTTTGTATTGAAGAGCTAGAACCAATTGCCAGTCCACAAACCATGTCCCTCTTGAGTATAGGTAATGAAAAAGTAGGCATATTTTGTACACGACACTGTGGAAATAGGCACGTGCAAGATGCCAGAGCAATGATTAAATCTCAGTTCAGCAAAGCAGTTCACTGGATGTCCTTGGGCCAGTTCACACTGGGTGATTCTGCATCTAGCATTCGCTCCACATTTTCTCAACTGGGGGGCGGGGGGAAGTGCAGCTCAAAACCACATGCAAATACCTCTGGGCAACACCTACTGACTGCAAGTCACCTCTGAATGGCCATAAAACGGCTATAAATCTAAGCAGAAAGTACAATAAAACCTGATGATCAAAGAAAGCAAAAGCGGCATGGAGTGTGGAGGCCACCCTACAATCCGGTGATCAAAGGAAGTGAAAGCAGCATGCAATGCAGAGGGGAATTTCTATTTCAATGTGGGTTTGGTAAAACAATGGAGGGAAAAGCCAATGCAGAATCGGCCTCTCTCTCTCAGGCTAACCTATCTCAGCCAGTCTGAGGTCCTTGGAGGAAGGGAAAATTACAAATGTGATAAATCATCTCACTGCTTGGCACCTCATAGCAAAAGCAGTTCATTCAGTGCTTGAGCCAGCCCTCAGGCACAGGTTCCAAGATCCTGCACTGTCTGTTGATGCTGATTGTGGCTGAAAGTGTCTGACTACAGGAAATGAAAAGCTTACAGCAACAAATGCAGTGAGCGGGCAAGCTTTGCTGAAGAATGAAGAGGGAAGAAGGTCACTCCCAAAAAGGAACTGCTGCAATTATTAAGAACTAGAGGAAGAAAGAACACTATTTAATTTAGAAGGGGTTGTGAAGTACAAATTGGAAGGGGAGTGGGCCCACACACCTTGAAGTCTGCCTGCAACTTGAGCTCCATTTGTCCCTACTGTAGAGAGCCACCATGGCTAAGTAGGACAAATTTCCTGAGCCACTTGGTTTCTTCACCTCTTCTGATTTTGGGTTTCCAAACTTTCTTCATGATGTGAAAATTAAATACCATCCCCCAAAGACCTTTATGCCTTGAACAAAAGGCTTCTTCTGGATGAATACACCACAGTAGACAGGATGAGGCAGGGATATTCTGGAGACCTCCCATTCCTAGCCAACCAAATGCACTTTGTGACAATACATGTGTAAATAAATACACCAGAAAATATTCTGCCAGTGTTTTGACTCTGATGCAATTGATTTCATGACTGGTTCCAGGCCAGTGCACAACAGAGTGCCTGTGGGGGGGTCAATCTGATGGTCTGCTTATTTACAATAGAGAAAGATGATGAGGAAGGAGGAACATGAGTAGATCAATGTACGCAGCCAGAATGCCAATCAAGGACTAGTTTTACCAGTACTGAAGTCTCTCGCTCTCTCTCTTTCTCTCTCTCTCCCGTTGAATATTATGAGCCTTCCATATTGAAAGAAAGAACTTCAGAACTTTTGAATGACCTATTTAAATTGAACTTCTAAACCTATTAAGGTCTGAACATTTTTATCTGGGACACAATATAAAGCTATCCTCCTGACATGCCTAGAACAAAAATGGGCACTTGTTATTTTGGGCATACAGAAAAGCTTGGGTTTGTGTGTGTGTGGGTATGGTTTTCTCCTCTACTGAACAGCAGGTTCCTTTGCTGCATCACAAACTGCTTTTGAAATTTCCCTCAGTTTTAAGAATATTTTGTTGGGTGGATTATTCCTGGGGTTTTCTTTGGGGGGGGGGGCTGTTCAGGAAACATAAGTTCAGCTACTTCTAAGTGTACCATTATCTATATTGTATTTTTATTCTTCCCTACCACTAATAGATGTTTGTAGTTGTTAACCACCTCCATTTTATCCTCACAACAGCTTTGTGAGATAGGTCCTGGAAGTCCTGGAAGACTGGCTTAAAGTAAGCATCATAGTTACAATGGATCTGACCACAACTCTCTGACACTGTCACATTTGCAAAATATTGGCCCTTCTTGTTGTGTGGTTGTTTGGATCCAGCCTATGTTATATAGGCTATTGGGTCAATTTTTGTTTTAATCCATTTGTCATTCTGTATACTTCCTGCCATTGTCTTCTTGGTGTTAAACATATGAGTTCATCCCATGATGTGCTGCATTGTCAAATAATTACTGAGACACACCAGCTGTTATACTTGAGCAACCTGGCATGCCATGAAATTATGCCAGCACTGCAGGGACGTTCAGGAGAAGGTCTGCTGGTGGAAATGTTTAGCTCTGGGCTGCCCATCTGTCATTTGTAGTAATATCCAGATTTATAAACCTTTTGCTAGAAAAGTTAATACCAATTAATAGGCATAAAATTGCCCTCTTTTTGGATGAATTTTGTTTCTGGTGGGGGTGGGGAGGGTTTGGCAGATGCTGGACAGTCAATACACAAATTAAACAAATAGGAATCTTGGATTTAGCAATTTTGTTATTCATCAGAGGTAGATGAGAGCCATGGTGGTGTAGTGGTTAAGAGCAGCAGAGTTTAATCCACATGAAGCCTGCTGGGTGACATAGAACCAGTCAGTTCTCTCAGAACTCTCTCAGTTCTACCTACCTCACAAGGTGACTGTTGTGGGGAGAAGAAGGGAAGGTGATTGTAAGCTGCTTTGAGACTCTTTAGGGTAGAGCAAAGCAGGATATAAAAACCAACTCTTCTCCTCTTCTAGATACTGAAAATAGCCTGTGAACTGATGGCAAGAATTGTCAGTGTACTCATAATGAATTCAAAAGCAGTCCTAACGTTATATGATGACCCATGACAGGGATGATTTCCCATCAAGTAGTAAGACTAAGCGCAATTCTCCACAGAGTTACTTCGGTCGAAGTCCACTGAATGGGCTTAGATTGGAGTAATTATGAATAGGATTGTACTGTAAATTTGAATACACACGTCATGTTGGTGCTGGTGTTGTCCTCTATGGCTTGGGACCAGTGTACCTTAAGGGCTGCCTATAAACATACCTGTCTACTCTGGTAATCTTTGGAGTCAAGATGTCCCTGCCATCTGAGGCTAGGTAGGTAGCAACCTGAGAAAGGGCTTTAATGGTTGCGAAAAGGCCTTCACTGCTGTAGTGCTGAAACTTTGGAACTCCTTCCCCCAGAAGATTCATCTGTTTCCCTCTATCTCTGTCCTTCACCAGGGGCTGAAGACTTTTTTTTTGTCTTGTTTGGCATTCCTCAACTAACTGTTACATTATATGTGATTGTGTGTTTATGTTTAAATATTTTATATATGCTTATATTTTATATACACTTATATTTTAAATGCTGTTTTAATGTACAGTGTTTTAATGTAGTGATGTAATGTTGAAATTTTTCAATGGTTTGATGTTCACTGCCTTGGGGACCCTATTTGGGTGCTCAGGTGACACAGAATTGTTTTTTAAATAAAATAAATAAATTCTTATGGCATGATTTCTGCTATGTTAATTTAAGAAACAGGCAAGTTTAGATTCCTATGAATCCTTCCTGTGGCATGTGTTTGTATTGCATCATGGATATAAATCTCCAAATAAATAAATGCTAGGAAGTATTGAACAGCTGATATGATACTTTTAATTTGCATAACAAATGTTCTGGGAAGAGGTCTACAGTGAAAATCTGTATAAGGTCCTGTATTTCATCTTTCAACAAATGTGCTTTATTTCATATATCTTGATACATATTCATGAGAATGTATCCTCTTGAATCTCCTGTCTCTCATCTGACCTTTTTTCTTTTTCACCCATTTTGTAAAGTTTTGTTTCAGTCTATAATATCCAAGAAAACTTTGGTCAGATTTATACAAACCCTTCTTCTTCTCAAAATGGTCACATCTCTCCTTATATATAAAAGAGTTTTGGTGTCTCTGCTGGACATGCTTCCACAGCCTTTGGCCTGCTCGGCTGCCACTCTCACAGTCTCCCAATCCCATGGCTGCATTGGCTTGCTGTGTTGGCTTCGCCCTGCCCACCGAGCCGGCGGGCAGCATTTCACTCTCAGTCTGGAGGGAGCTGGTGAAGGGGATGGATGCTCCGCCAAGAGAGTGGCAACCCCTCCACGGGGGAGAAGGAGGAAGACCTAGTGAGCAACGGCAAGCAGGGGAATCACTCACCTTCCCTGCCCCTCATGGCCCCTCTCCCTCGGCCGCAAGGTGTGCACTTCATCAGGGTGATAATTCAGTGGGCTGCACCACAGAGAAGGCTGCCCAGCACCTTTCAAAGGCTCCCCCACCTTCCTTCAGCAGTGGCAGCAACGCCAGGGAGGGTCTGGCCTAGAAGAAATGAGCTGCGGTTCCTGGAAAGCCAGACTTTCTCCTGAGGAAGACACTTCTCTTGGCTCCTTTTTGGGACTAACTGTCTTCTCAGTGGTTGTTGGTAGGCAACCAAACAACCAAGCCTGCTTCTTGGTTGTTTGGTTGCCTACCAACAGCCACTGAGGACTTTCAGCATAACCCCCCTCCTCCACTCGGCCACTTTCCCCCCTTGGTCACAAAGGACTTTCAGCATAACCCCCTCCCCCGCTTGGCCACTTTCCTGTCAGAATAAACTTAATACGCCTCTCACTCCTTTTTGGCTCCACCATGGCTGGCTGGCTAATGAGGTGGGCCAGTGACTATCAAACCATTCTCTTCAATCCCCTGCTGTGTGGCTGACTTCCCCCTAGAGTTGCCAATCTCCAGGTGAGACCTGGAGATCTTCCGCTGTTACAATTGATCTCCAGATGACAGACATCAGTTCCGCTGGAGAAAATGGCTGCTTTGGAGGGTAGACCCTATGGCATTATCCCCTGCTGAGTCCTTCTATGCCCCTCCCAATGCTGCCTTCCATAGGATCCACCCCCAAATCTTCAGGTATTTCCCTAATCAGAGGTGGCAACTGTGCTTTCTCCTCAGTGCCTGTTGCTAGGCAACCAGGTTCTGTAGGTAAAAGGTCCTTTCCACACCTATTTTGGCCTTTAGGAGAAAACTCATTGGGGCTAGTCCTGATAGAGTTGCCAACTCCAGATGGGAAAATCCTGGAGATTTGAGGGATGGAGCCTGTAAAGAGTGAGGTTTGAGGAGGGGTGGGACCCCAGACAGGTACAATGCCATAGACTCCACCCTCCAAGCCATCTATTCCCTCATGTGGAATCATTGTTGCCAATATCCATGTAGGATCTGGAGATCTCCTGATGTTACAATTGATCTCCAGATGACAGACATCAGTTCCCCTGGAGAAAATGGCTGCTTTGGAGGGTAGACCCTATGGCATTATCCCCTGCTGAGCCCTTCCATCCCCCCCAATGCTGCCCTCCATAGGATCCACCCTCCAAATCTCCAAGTATTTCCCTAATTAGAGGTGGCAATTGTGCTTTCTCCTCAGTGCCTGTTACTAGGCAACCAGGTTCTGTCACTAAAAGGCCCTTTCCACACCTATTTTGGCCTTTGGGAGAAAACTCATTGGGGCTAGTCCTGATAGGGTTGCCAACTCCAGGTGGGAAATTCCTGGAGATTTGAGGGATGTAGCCTGTAACGGGTGAGGTTTGAGGAGGGCTGGGACCTCAGGCAGGTATAATTCCATAGACTCCACCCTCCAAGCCAGCCATTCCCTCATGGGGAACCATTGCTGCTAATCTCCAGGTGGGGGCTGGAGATCACTCAGAATTACAACTGCTCTCTAGGAGGGGGGGAGAAGATGGAAAGCTGAAGCCAGAGGGCAGATAACAGTAGATTGATGTTTGGCTGGGAGGGAGATCAGGTTGCCAACTCCAGGTGGGAAATTCCTGGAGATTTGAGGGATGGAGCCTGGAGAGGGTGAGGTTTGAGGAGGGGTGGGACCTCAGACAGGTACAATGCCATAGACACCACCCTCTAAACCAGCCAGTCTCTCATGGGGAACCATTGTTGCCAGTCTCCAGGGGACGGATGGATATCACGCAGAATTACAACTGCTCTTCAGATGGCAGAGATCAGTACCCCTGGAGAAAATGGTGGATTCTGTGTCATTATATCCTGTTGAGGTCACCACAGCAAATTGGCGCTGAATGCCCAAGGCTGGGGCACTCTCCCAGAGCCTCTTTCTAGAGCTCATTGTATTTATTTCCACAACTGGCCTTATTTCTAATATATATAAATATATATATATATATTCTGTAGTAATCCATTCTTCATTTTATGGTACGAACAAACAACCCCTTCCCCAAACTAAAGGTTCCAGCATCTAAGCAGCAGGGGTTCAATCCACACATCATTGGATATTGTGCAGTTGTTGCATTACAGTAGGGGTCCCCAACCTTTTAAAGCCTACAGGCACCTTTGGAATTCTGGCACAGGGTGGTGGGCACAACCACAAAATGGCTACTGTGGGAGGAGAAACCAACCACAATACGACAGGGAGTGAAGTTGTGCAGAACTCTAATAGTAACTCTCTAACATTTCAGGCAGAAGCTCTGCTTAATGGGATGCTTCATAAAATGAATATTGTTCATTTACTTGCTTATGCAAAGCTTATCTTCAATAACACAGAGAAAATCTTTGTGCTTGGGTGGCAGTTGCTGCCAAAGCAATGATTTTTTTTTTTTAAAAATTTACACTGACAGTCGTATCTCTAATGGCCAGTCAGAAACCTTGCTGGGTAAAAGCCCCACCTATTTTCTGAAGACACTTGGGAGATGCTAGGGCAAGTGTCTGTGGGCACCATGCCATCCATGGGCACAATGTTGGGGACACCTGCACTATAGCAATCATTTGCAACTTGTCTTATCAACAAAATGCTCAGTGATTCTTCAATGGCCTATGATGTGTGGATTTAGCTATGCATGTAGAAAATGACTAATTCCAGGCTCCATTTGCATGGCTTTCATACTCTGTATGCAGAATTGAAAATGTGGATAAGCACCATACACAAAAAAATTAACAGGTAGTGATCTATAGCTCCAGAAAAACAATTATTTTAAATAAAAAGACAATGGTGCTTTATTTTAAGCCGAAGCACATTTGTCAGGGTAAGCAGTGTGTACATGGAGCTCCTGAGCACAAAGAGACATTTATCAGAAGGGATTTCCTCCACTAAAATGGCCAGAAAAGCTGTTCTGATAGGGGAGATCCATCCTACAAGGTGATTTATAGTGCAATCCTATGCACAGTCATGCCTGGCTAGGTCCACTGATATCAAGCGACCTAGAAGGATGTACCTCTCTTTAGGATTTCATGGGCAGTCCAGAAAGCTATTATAATGGATACAACCTTTACCCCCCCGTAAATAAATTAAAATATTGGGTTGGATCTAGCAACACATGAAAGGAAATGCAAACTCATTTAGTGCAGTTTTGTTTGTGCAAGCAATAGCACTAGATATACTCCAGTGCCTGTACTTACTTGCAGAATGTTTTTCATAAGCGGAAATGCAAGCTGGAATACAACACATTTAATCAGGTGTAAGTTGCCATCATCATTTTACCCAAGGATTCCAGCGCATGCAGAAATCATCCTCTGGACCCAACCCGTTATGACACTGGCAGTCTCCAGTGCTCTTGTCTAAAGGAAACCAAACCCTAGGAAGCATCGCCTTTGGAACTTGTCACTGATTGTGGAGAGTGGGTAGTATGTAACACTACTTTACCTGAAATAACTATATATTCTTTGTTTAGGATAACCTGGCATATTTGGAAAATAACAGCTTTACTGTTGAAATGAATTTTATGAGCACTTCATATTAGGAGAAATTAAAATCTGCCTTTGGTATTTGTTCAGCTTGTTTGCTTTTTTTGGCATTGAACATTCTGTTCAGCTTCCAGATTACAAAACAAAAGCAGATCCTCTAACAAAAGAAAAGTTATAAACGCTGCCCATCATTCTAACTAGCTTCAAGAAAGAATTTAAATGGCAAAGAATGAATCTTAAGGGGGCTCTACTATATTACAAAAATGCAAGAATGCTTATAGTGCAATTAGCCCACAATAAAATCAGAATGGAATTTTTCAAAATTTCTCACTATTGCTTGATTTTAAAGAAATCTAGAAAAAGAACTCAGCTATTGGTTAGAAATAGCACAAATATATACAAACTGATGTTGTCTTTGGGCCAGACTACAAGTGACATTGGAAATCTGTGAATGGATCCCCCCCAAATAATTCAGCTGTGAAAAGCAGTCATGGCCCCTCCCCCTGATGCTGATAGTTTATTTTTATTTATTATGAGATTTATACCTCGCCCTCCCCAAAAGGCAGGCTCAGGGTGGCTTCCAATCGACATAAAATACATGAATAAAACATAGTTAAAATACAACAATTAAGCAATACATTACAAATGCAAAATACAAAATATAGAATACAAGATACTGGCAGTGGTTAAAACCATTAAAACCAATGTTTCAAAAGTATCTAGAGAAGCTAGTGTTCTTTACTTGTCAACTCAGATGGCCACTGCTCGATGATGAACACTAGGGGTGATTTCCCACTACAGCTGCCGCGGGGTTGCGCTGCCGTTTGCCCCGATACTATTTGTCAATTTCACACCCGAAGCCGCAGGGCTGCATTTTGACCCGCGGCTTCACCCGATTTCTCCTGCAGTTTCATAATCCTCGAAAAACAGGATTAAGAAACTGCGGGGGAAATCGGGTGAAGCCGCGGGTCAAAATGCAGCCCCGCGGCTTCGGGTGTGAAATTGACGAATTTTATCGGGGCAAACGGTGGCGCAACCCTGAGGCAGCTGTAGTGGGAAATCACCCTAGATGTTCCAGGTCTATGGCCACTCATCGGCATTCAGGCAGCTACTCGGTCATACCATTACAGGCTGGGCACTCCAATGGTTGAAGCAGTATTGTTAGGAAAAAAGAGGTTAATTATCCCCTCCATGCTGGAAAATGCCCCCTAGCTGTTTTAAGTCCCCTGTAGGGAAAAGATAAATTAGCATTGTAACTGTCTCCCCCCATAATTTAAAGCAGCCCAAAGAGATCTTTTCTATCAGGGTAATAGTGTGGTGGGACAAATTTGTACCCTTGCCCCAGCACTGAAGCCCCAATCCATACCTGGACCAACATTACATGTTGTTTTTATCTTGGTTAAATGGCAGAATTAAGGAAACTAAGAAAGGCAAGAAAATTTCTATTTGAAACAGAAGTCCTGCCAAATAAATAGACTACAGTTTTTAGCATATGAAATATACATTGAACAACAAGGTAAACAAAGAATTTGAAAAGCTCACTAGCAAAGATTTAAAAACCCTAATAATAAATATTACTTTTAAGTACATCAAAGAAGCAGGAAACCCACCAATGAGAAAGTGATACAACAATGATGAAAAAGGCACATTGCATTTCATACTGAATGAATTGTTCCTACCTGTCTTCACTACAGGAAATATTAGAAGGATATCCATGAACCATGAAAGTCTGGTTTGCATGTGATGTGCTATATCTCTGACAAAGTTCCAAAGATAATGTTTTAGGACTAACTGATTAATGAGAAAGCAGGAAGAGGACATTAATCCAAGAGTTTAGAAATACTCAAATGTGATTAAATAAACTATGCTTATTGAAGTACTGAATGCTATCTGAACCCATCTAATGTTAGGCTTTTTGTTTATTGTTTATCTAGGAAGAATACAGAGACAAAAGACATCATCCTAATTTCTGTCTCAGGTTAATTGCTGGAAGATGTTCTCAGGGCTGGTACTGAAATAGAAGAACCATCCTTGCTGAAGAAGAGTTAGCATGGTGTTCCTGCAAGAAGTCTTGCCTCAACTGACATTAACATTCTCTGTAGGGACCAACAAGCACAAAGATCAGGGTGACACACTGGATATGAAACATTTTGATTTTCAAAAGTATTTTACAAATTCCCTTACCAAACAGTCAGAGCAAAATGGTCTCCACAGGAGGGAGACAGCGCAACCTGATTAGCTAGGCCTAGATTTAGTTCCGTGGGATTTCAGAAAAGGTAGAGGATGGGTTCTCACAGGGACAATCACATGTTGCCAATAGAATTTCCATTAAGCTTTCTCATGTATAAAGGTATAAACTACTACCATAGATATTTATATGAAGTACTTTTAGAAATGAAACCCTGAAATTCAGAGAAAGTGACCTATGGATATGAACTCATTGGCTATATTCAGATGGCAGACAATTTAACTCCATCAAGCAGGATTCTAAACTACGATTCAACCATGGTTCAAAATTTCAGTGTATGTGTATGGATAAAGTGGATAATCTCTGGTTTGTGCAGGCATCCGCATATAGCTCTCACAAGCGATTGGAGGTCCTTTTCACCTGGAGTGTTAAGAACGACACACCATCTATTTTCATCCCATCACTTTTTAAAGATGCCCTTTGTTTGAATGGATTGACATTTTGGTGAGTCAGTAAACTGAAGGACTACCTGTTGCTGACTGCAGAAAGCCTACATAGATCATGATTATAATTTTTGGTGATCACCAAGAAGAGACTGAATGTTTGACATTGCAGTGTTCTGCCTCTGTGCACCATAAACATTCTAAGTAGCGTAAATCTTTTCAGTGTGTGTGCTTGATTGTCCACTTTTTTGAAGTGCTTAAACTCCTAGCATCAAAAAACAACAACAAATCTTGCTAGATATTCACCACAACAAACTAAAATATCTTTGAGGTTGAAAAAGGAACATAAAAGTCTGAATTCTTATCTTCACAAGGGTTCAATCCCATGTCATTTACACTGTCGTATCATAATAAAACATTCTGCTTTGGCCATATCTTCTTAAAGAAAAACTAAGTTCAGAAACAGAAATGCCTGAAGGATGACTAGTCCAGGAAAAATGACAAAAGATGTAAAATATATGAAACAATTTGACTCTTTCTTTCATACATAACTATTTTACAAAAGCACTTGGAGCGATTCACATTTTTAAAAAAAATTAGCCAGTAAAGCAAAATTAAAAAAATAATATGCACAGTAATCCAAAAATTAATTGCAATAAGGATTAAAACAGTAGTACTTCACTTCCTAAAGGGAGGATGCCAAGCAATCTGTCTTGGATAGGAAATTCCACAACTGGGCACTGAGAAGGCACTAGATCTTACTGTTTCCTGCTGTACTTCATATGGTCAGGATATGCACTGAAGAGCTTGTTTGGACTATCTGAGTCCATGAGGGCAGCAGAGAATAGTTTCTTCAGATAAATAAAATTTAAGCCATGTTACACTTTAAAGGTTTCAACCAGCGTTTTGAATTTAGCCCAAAAACAGAATGATAGACAATGCAGATATTTAAGATTCATATTATTCAGTCCCTGTGGCTTGCCCCAGTGAAAATTCTAGTGTTTTGTTGGGGCCCATTTAAATTTTCAAACCATCTTCAATGGCAGCCACAGAGAGTACATTTACAGTAATCTAATCTAGAGGTTGGCTCAAGTGGTTAAGACGCTGAACTGCAGGCTGTGGAAGGTCAGTAGTTCAGCAGTTCAAGACCCGGGTGCCGCATGATGGGGTGAGCTCCCATCTCTAGTTCCAGCTCCTGCCAACCTAGCAGTTTGAAAGCAAGAAATTGCAAGTAGATAAATAGGTACCACTTCGGTGGGAAGGTAACAGCGTTCCGTGCACCTTGGTGTTTAGTCATGCCGGCCACATGACCACGGAAACGTCTTTGGACAGCGCTGGCTCTTCGGCTTTGAAACGGAGATGAGCACCGCAACCCTAGAGTCGGATTCGACTGGCTTTCGAGCAAGGGAACCTTTACCTTTACCTAATCTAGAGGTTATCAAGGCTATCAGGTCAGCAGTTTGAGGCAAGAACAGTGTGGAAGCAGCAGCTTTGAGCCCCTAAACTGGGAAGTTGTCATCTGCTGTGCCAACAGAAATGCCACCCTAACCTTAGCTCTTCCAGATATTTGGAAGGTATTGCAGAGATGTCCAATCAACAACTCCTCCTCTTCTTCTCCTCTTTCCCCTACCAGTGAGACTAACATTTTTCTTTTCCAAAATACACCCCCAAATTGGGTTGCCAACTCTGACAGTGGAGGTCTCCCCTCCCCTCCCCACTGATCATCTGGCCAAAGGGGGACTTAGCAGGAGAAAGAGGAAGGCCAGGCTATGTTGCTGATATAGCACAGGAAGTGGCATCATCATGCCAGTGATGCTTTGGCAATGCACTGGTATTTGGGCAAATCCTCTATGGTAGAAGCCATTTTTACCATAGAGGTTTTGCCCAAATACCAGAGCATCACAGCAACTTTGCATCATGATGATGTCCCTTCCTGTGTGACACTGGCAATATGGCCTGGCCTTCCTCTTTCTCCTGCTAAGTCACCCTCACCCTCTGCTGGTTGCCAGGAGGACCTCCTGGCAACCTTAGCCCCAAACCAAACTGAAACAGGTCCAGATCCAGAAAACCAGCATTATGGAAAGAAACAGTACATACACATGATCACATCCCCCCTCTTTTTAAGACTATTTCCTGGTCCAAAGTATCCAGGGTGGTTTTTTAAAGGAATGGGTATAATAGTAGGGTTGCCAACAACCTGGAGAAAATAGTCTCTTTAACAGATGCTTAATAGGTGGAAATGGGCAGCTGAAACTTTTTATGGCATGGTGGTAAATAGCATGACCTGCTAAATAACATACCATTAAGCCTCTATTGAGAGCAGGACATTTTTTTTCTCCAGGCTGTTGACAGCCTTAATGTGGAGTACTTAAGAGGTCCAGAGACTGATCCTTCCCTCAAAGAGATGTTAACAATAAACCTAATGGCTTCAACCTGTCCATTCCAGTCAGCTAATATCAGCCTGGAAAGGTAAGGGTCCAGATCACATGTAGTTGGATAAATAGCTCGAAGGGCTTTGTACATCCACAGGCAACTATTGTAATTCACCCAACAAAGAGATGAATGAGATAGGACTGACAACACTGTCACAAAAAGAAATGCTAAAGAATTTATCTGAAATGTAGCCCTAGCAGTAGTTTGACAAATAAGTCACAGGCAGCCATGATGCTGAAGCTCACATTTTCTCCAGTCAGAATATAAGCTTCAGTGCCTTGTTATGATTCTGATCAGCCTACAACTTTTGTCTCTGGCTCAGATGGTCTCCCTCTCCTTTTCTGTCCCTTTCCCCCCCTCATTTCTTCAGCCTAACTTCTACAACTACTGTTGCTGGTGATAGGTAGCAGTAGCAGTTGGTAGGGAGATCAACTGCCTTCCAAGAGGGGAGAAGATTCTTCCTATCTGTCTCCTTCCCCTCCCCCATGTTTGGTGACTCGGGAGAGGAAGAAGAGGGGAGGAAGAAAGCCACTGTGTCGCACATCAGAGTGTGATGAATTGCATAATTTGGTATGATTATGTATGGACTGTCACAGCTGCAACCTATCCAAAGGGTTTTTCTGCCACCACAAATACTTACCTTAGGATGAGTTTGGAACTAACAGACAAGGCAGGAGCAAATTATCCCAAATTACAGGTACGAAAATTTAAGGCTACCTTGTCAGCATGAGTACTTTAATTGCTACTGAAGTTATACACATCTATAAGGTTGGGACTCACAAGTCTATGTTCAGCCTGATTTGATGTCACGTACAATGTAGGCCACTGATTTGCTGTTATTACAATATCATGATCTCTGATTTGCTATTATTACTTCAAGATTGATTATCAGATGAAACCACATATTTTAGTATATTGTGTAATCACAACTAAAGGAACAAATAATGGAGTATTGAATCTGTGTCCTTCCCTAGTAAACAATGTGAATAGTTAATTATACTCAGCATTAAAGATTTGTTCCTTTTATTCAATTTAAAGCACACCAGCTTTAATTTTCAGGTATTGATTCAACTACCCTTTACTCTAATACATTACACTGCTCTTTAAAAGCCTGTACTTTTACTGAATGGAAATGGAATTCTACAGATTATTAGAAAAAAGTTATTTAAAATAAAAGAAAACACTATTCTCAAGTCTCTCCCCCCCAATTAAACTCTGTACTATTTGGGACTGAGAAAGAGCTTTCCTGGATCATAATATAGGTCCCAGTTAGCCCAGCATTCCACCTTCAACAGTGGCAAGCCAGACTCTTTTAGATGCCTGTATGCAGGACATGGATATGATGGCCATTAGGGGTGTGCAAACCCTCCCAGTATTTTTTGAGTCTGGGTATATTGAACCCAAATAATATCAGTATTTTCTGATATTCCCAAATCCCAATACTGATATGGTATTCAGATTAAGGAAATATTCAGGAAACCCGAATTTTTTCAGCTCCATTATATCATATGGTGACCATTGGAGCTGGCTCATCTTGCAGCTCCTGCCATCCTGGAGCTTCAAGAGAGGATCAGATGAGGCGGCGGGAGCTTAGAGCTCTGTGTGCCTTGGCTGGGGCTGGCTCCTCTTGCAGTTCAGTTTAAACTGAGCTGCAAGAGGAGCCAACAGCCTCAGCTGAGGTGGTGTGGAGTTGTCAGCTGCTGCCACTCAAGCTGACTTGGGCTGGCTCCTTTTGCAGCTCAGTTTAAATCAAACTGCAAGAGCAGCCAGTCCCAGGTGAGGACAGTTCACCTGGAAGGTGTTTAAAGGGACTGTGAGCCCTTTAAACATCTTCAGAGTTCTCCAAGCAGCGGAGTTGCACAGCTTGGAGAAGGCATTTAAAGGGACTGTGATCCCTTTAAATGCCTTTTAAGTCCCAAAAATCCCAATTTGGGGAGTGACTGATGGGACTTGGCCATTTCAGATAGCCAGATCAGTAGCCCACTTGATAACTGTCTGAAAAAAACACTCAATCTGGTATTTTTAGGCTCGGTTTATACACCCCTAATGGCCACCTTCTTCTTCTGCATCTAATAATCAGCAATCTTCTTCCTCTGTGTATGGACCTATTGATAGACCTATATTCTATGTGACTACATTTAATTATTTTGGAATGCCGTCTTAAACTGGTGGCTTCTGTGACAGCATCTTGATCCTATTCTGAATCTAGAGCCAATTCATTTCTTTGCATGAGTCCAAGAGGTTCTAACATTGTCCTAAGGGATTTGGAAAATGTGAAATAAAAATAAAGAGGAAAACGCTTCTGAACATGTGCTGAATGCTGTTTGCTAACCAATGTGTACTAACTTAGCCAGCCTCCATATTGTTGTCAGAGAACACAGCAATGGTGCACAACAGATTAAAGAGAAGATAAAGTTTTATTTAGGAATTAATATACTTGATACTAAAGAGGACAGAGAAAGATGGGTTCCTAGCTACATCACTAGCTGAGAGAGGGAAGGACTGAGTGTGGCACTCCCAAGAAGAAGGGGGAAATTGCCCTAAGAGTAGCAATCTGGAGACAGACAAGGAATGACACTTAACAGGAGAGAAGGTGCTGACCTCACTATCCTATCTAATTGCCTTCTTGCTGCTCCCTGCAGGGCCGTCTTCTTTGTACACCAGACATTGCCTTTTGCAACACATATTTGGGATTTGGTCTTCTTAATCATGCATTGTAATCTCAGCCAAATAGCCCAGTGCCACTGACATTTTCCCTTTTCAGAATTAAACAAAGAAGATATAATGATTGCGTACAGCTATTCGTATCTGTGGTATAAAGAGGCACAAACAAAAGTAAGATCATACAAACAGCCACATCGTCTCCACTGCTGAATATATCAATAGAAATCCAAGATTCATTGTGGTCCAGAACCTATTGGGTCCAGAACCCAGTAGTGTTTTTGTAATATATAAAATGTATTTGTTTAAAAGACTGAACATAATGATTGCAAGCATTCCCACCTTTTCTGCGAATTCTGTACATTTTAGAAAATGATTTTTGTGCTGCTTAGCTACATAGATTTTCTAACCTTTATACAAAAATGCACAAGAGTAACAAGGCACAGTGCATTTCTGCCTACCTTAATTATAAACTGATTCTAATAAGAAATATTTAAATCTAATAGTCCATATGCTTTGACAGAAACAGATTTCCTTGTTCATACTGCAGCCTTCTTCTATATAATTCTAGACAAGTAAAATATGATTTACTGTTTAGCATGAGGAGCATTACATAAAATGAAAGTAAGAATATGCCAATGTTTTAGCACATGATTGAATAAGGCAACTTTAATACAGAGGAAAACTTCGGGGATACATCCTAAAGGGAGGTTTTTGGATAGTAGCCATTGTGTCTGGGTATTTTTTTTGCTGTTGTTTGGAATAAAAGATTGTATTACTTTGTGGAAAGCTAAATATATGTGTGTATACATTTCTATAGGGTAATAGTTTCTGTTGGTTTCTTGAGAATCCTCCCCTGACATTTCTTTGGGACTTTTTTGGCAATGTTTGCACTTGAAAGCATGCTTAACAGTGGAGGATTGTGTGTTGCCTTACTGGAAAGCTACTGGTTTCCGTTTCTGAGCGTGACTATGGGTGGAGGAGGCCTTGATGCTTTTGTGCAGTGGTACTGCATAGCATTGTGTAGGCATGTGGCTGCTGATTGTCAAGCATCCAGAGTGGGATGCTGCTGGAACTAGTTTGCAGCCACACAATTTCATCATCATACTGAGGTAACAGGTAGCAGGCTGCATCCCTGCTGCCACCTTGAGATACCCTCCAATAAGGTATCCAGTTCCACAGAGGTACTGGCCAAGGTAATTTTTCCTACATTGTGGTGACATGCTGTTTGGCATCCTGACACAATGTGTTTCATTGATTTTGGACTAAATTTGGTAAGAAGCCAAAGAGAAATACTGAACTGAGGAGGTAGACTCCCTAAGGCACTCAAGGGATGAAGAGGCGTTTGCCTAAACCAACCCCTTACAGATGTCTGGCCAGAAGGGGCTTGTGGAGAAAAGATGGGGGGGGGAGAGAAAGGAGGTGCCACTGAACTCTAAGACAAGGCCTGTTTTGCATTTTGTGGAATACTAACAGGTTTGAAGCCCTAAAAGATCTACAGTGCCTTCCTTATACTCTTCTAAATCCATTGGCATTAGCAGGCATAGAAGGATGTAACTTTGCTTCATAGTTTCCAGAATTTTAAGACTACCCATACTGAGAATTACGAAGGGAAGTTCTGTGTTTCTGCCATAGTTAAAGCTGACCCCAGTAACTTAGTACTGGATGTGATATCTTCATTTTAGGGTACAAGGACATTTGTACATACATGAAATGTAATAGGTATGTATGCAACCATTAAAAGAGCTAATTTCCACATTGGTTCAAAAGTGTTTCCTGACTGAAAATACTGTTAGTGTAGGAAATGTCTTATGTGGCCCTGAGGTTTAGAGGATTTTGAGAGTAGCTTTTTCTACTGGGGTGAATTCTGTGTTTTGTGAAACTGAATGCAAGTCCCAAATTGTTTCAGTGAAATTTAATTCCTTTTAGAGAGTGTGAAAATTGATTATGACCAGAGGGAACTTTCTCTCTTGTTATAATCAGATTTTATTCCACTATAAGTGTGGCTTTTATTATGCTAATCCTCTCGGAATGCAATAATTATCACGTTGTGGAGAAATTATGATTTCGAAGAGAGCTGCAGGCACTCAGAATCTTCCTGCATTTGGCCTAACAACCTAGAAGACTGGGTGTAATCAAGTGCAAATTAGGAACTTGGCTATAAACAAAAGCAAAATATGCTCCAGATGCATTTGGAAATCTGAAAAAGCAAGCAATCAAAAGTCTTATTAATAGACATTGTCAGATTTGTCAAAAACAACAAATGAATGCCAGCTTGTTTGTTCATTATGTGTGGTCCATATTAAAGGTGAACTGTGCAAGTGAACATCAAAATGTATTGCATACATTAGAATGAAATATTCCAGCCCATTTTTAAAAATAAATCCATAGAAAATACTGCAGTTCAAATGTTTTTCCTATTTCAATACATGGTTGTTCAACATTTTCTCTTCAATACCCACACCAATTTAGCCTTTTTTTTGCCATGGTCAAAAGTGGTCATCTTGTATGTTTTTATGACTGTTGACTAGGGATTTGCAATCTAAGAGTTGGTTTGCTATTTCTAATCAGCCTTTCTAGCTTCCATATTGTTCCACTGATCATTTCCTCTCCCAATTTGCCTTTTGTGCTCGTGCTTTCTTTCTTGACTTGTTCCTTCATTCCTCTGGATCACTGTCTCTCCATGTTCACTTCTCATTGCTTAAGTGCTAAATACTGAGACGGCATTGGGTCCTCTTTCTTTAGCTCATTCTGCTCATAATCTGTCAGCCTGCCCTGATGGTTCCTCGAGGTTCTTTGAGCCAGAAAAGGTGAGGACCCTCAGTTACCTTCTTTTTGGCTGCATACACCTTAGTTTCCATTTTAATTTCTTTTGTTTCACCAAGGGAGCTTGTTCAGCACTGTGCAGCCCAAAGTTTGCCATTCTTCCAACAGTAGCAGGTTAGTTTATTGTGAAATCCAGTTCACTCCACCCCTTCAGTTCTCTGGCATTCAAGAGTTCCTCAGAGTAGTTACATAAAATGGAACTTTTCCTGTGTTTCCCCCCCAATAGCGTGTGTTGCTGAACTGTGAAAAAAGTTGCACAGGGATGAATGTCCCCTTTTATGCAACACTTAAGGGCACAAAAGTAGAAGGTACACTTGTAGTTCCACCCTAAGCAGAGTTATACATTTCTAGGGTGATTTCCCACTAAAGCTGCCTCGGGGTTGCGCCGCCGTTTGTCCCGATACTATTAGTCAATTTCACACCCGAAGCCGCGGGGCTGCATTTTGACCCGCGACTTCGCCCGATTTCCCCTGCAGTTTCGTAATCCTGTTTTTTGAGGATTACGAAACTGCAGGGGAAATCGGCAAGCCGCGGGTCAAAATGCAGCCCCATGGCTTCGGGTGTGAAATTGACTAATAGTATCGGGGCAAACGGCGGCGCAACCCTGAGGCAGCTTTAGTGGGAAATCACCCCTAGATTCATTTAAGCCAGTGGGCTTAGAAAGGTTAACTCTGTTTAGGATGGCATTGCCAGTCACCTTATTACCCTTGGTGCCCTTTCTAGAACATGTTCACTTGCTTCCTGCCAATAACTATCAATCCCTCCCATCTCTATCCCTATGTGAGCATTGGTCCATCTTACTTTCTGTGATGCCTCCTACAGCAACACTTCCTCAAGTTACTGCTCTTCAGCATTCTACATACCTTATCTCACTTCCTTAGCAACCTCAGCACTTGGCTTGGTCCTTTGGTTTTGAATTTTTCCACTTTATTCACACATCTCTTCCCAACTATAATCCCATAAAAGCCAGGCAGCTGACTGTTATAACTGCTGCAAAATCCTTTGGTGCACTAAAATACAGACTGAATGACCATATCCTTTTGTGTCCTGACTGTGATACCACTCACAATGTGTTTTCAAGCATGGCAAGTGCCAGATATCTAGGCAGGGCCAAACACTGAAGGTGGGTTGCATGCTAAGGGAAGAACATGGAGATTAAAAGATGAGGCTAAGAGCAAGCATAAATCTGCCATTTACCCTCATTGTGATGCTCCCAAAGAGACCACATAGACTATTTAAAGGAAGCCCCAATACAATTGGCTTTTGTAAATGTCTCTTTGACTGTCCAGTGTTTCTTTGTATTTTTCTCCAATGCCTGGTACTGAATTAGCCAATGAGTGCCAGTTGGCATGATCAGTAAAGTCCATTGAAAAGAATATTTAGAATAAAGGAAAACATTTCCACTAAAGCAAAAGGCAACACAGCTCTTTTCATTTAAAATAATGCTTATTAGTGAAGCCAACCAGCTGGAAGACATATTTTGCAGTGACCAAAATGTAAATACAAAATGGAAAGTTGGACTTCTAATGCACACCGATTGCACGAATGCTTGCTTGTTGAGGCAGCCCCAAACACATATGAAACACAGGAAATGAGAGATTCCTGTGGACATAGACATATGTTAAAACTTAAAAATATTTTATATAGGAAAATATATAATTGTAAAGAAATTTTCTGTTGCTAAATTATATCCACAGGAATGCAATTATCCACCTCTGGTAAAGTTCATTACCACTGTTAATGTCTTTAGCTCTGAACCCCCTTTTCTGTTCTCTTCTTCCCTCACCATCCCAACTATCTACAAACATGTATGGAAATTTAAAGTTCAGCCCTAATTACGTGGAAGTAATTTGCACAAGCATCAATTGGGCTTGTTTGTCAGAACTGGACTGCTCTGCAAGTTGAAATATGCATGTGCTGAAATATATAGTAGAAAATAAGATGGAGTTAAATTATAATAGCTAGATTTGAATCCAGTAGCACCTTAGAGACCTAAAAGATTTGGAGGGGGGGATGAGCTTTGGAGAGTCAAAGCTCCTTTCATCAGATACTTGACTCAAATCTCCTACCCCCCCCGGTCTTGTTGGTACCTAAGGTGCTACTGGACTCAAATCTAGCTGTTCTACTGCGGACCAACATGGCTACCCTCTGAAACTACTTATTGATAATGTAACTGTTAAAGCTGAATCTGGTATCTTGAATCTAGAGGCCCCTGTACGTCTTACACTTTCCCTACACTAGAAGAACTACCATGTAGGAAGAAGCCTAAAACTACATACATATCAAGATGATCAAAATGTATTCTTTTGCATATACACTATTATCCCAGGTTCAGTCCCTAGACTCTTCTCAGGTAGTGGGGCTTGGAAAGATCTTTGTATGAACTGCTGCTCACTACAGTCGAGAATACGAGGCCAATCAGGTCAATGTTCCAGTTCAGAATGACACTTCCTCCTGTTGTGAGTTTCACTGGGTTGATCACTATGGTCTGAGAGAGTGAGTCTCTGTATATATGTGTGAGAAAAAGTGGTCTGCAGTAGTTTGAGAAAATGCCACGGAGCTGGGAAGAACTGGAAGAGCCAATGTTGCCTGAAAGAGAAGCAGTTAGAATGCGCTGGGTCTTCTTTTGGGAATCTGTTGCCTGGTTTTAGGAACCTGCTTGCCTGCAACAAGCAATTTATAAATAAAGCAACTATTATATAAATATAAATAAAGCAAATATTCAAGTAAATAATACATAATAAGGTTTTACTGCTTTTGCCTTTACCTAAAGGAAACAAAACCTTATAGTGCTGACCTCAGAACTTCACTGCTCAGGAAACTGGGGAGTATGCAATGACATATTCATGTGATCTTGTAATCTGCTGAGGTTGTAAATCTGCTGAGGTCCTGGTCCAGGTGCCTTGCCATCCGAGGCTAGATAGGTGGCAACCCAAGAAAAGGCCTTCTCTGTTGTGGTACCAAAACTTTGGAATTCTCTCCCCAGGGAGATTTGTTGGTTTCCTTGTTTGGTTTGGTGTTCCCTTGCTATTATTAGTCCTCCTCGCTCTTTGTATGCCTATGTGCATATATGTTTTATTTTAAATATTTAATATATATTTGTATTTTAAAACACTGTTTTAATGTTTGAAATGTTCTCCACCTTGGGGACCATGATTTGGTTGGAAAGTAGCATAGAAATGTTTAAATAAATATTTGAGGTAAGCACATTCCCATTTGATCTCAATTAACAGCATATCAGAAGGTTCTCCTCTCTATTCTTGCTCTCTTAGCTAAAGATTTCACACCAGGGAGTGCACTTTTCTGTATGTGCTAGTCCACTGTTGGTTGGTTGGTTGGTCCACTGTAAGTTTCCTTCTTCCTCTCCACACAGAGAGGGAGTGCCCTTGTTACAGCAGACTAGGTATGGCTGGCAGTTCTTGCCCTTGGACTGGTATTGGTGGAGTGGGTAATTGTGAATGAAAGAGGAGGTGACCAAGCTATCACAGAGGCCAAGTAAGAGGAAAGGAGCCATCACACAAATTGCAAAGGAACAGGCCATAAGTATCCTTCCTAATCTGAGAATCACTGAAGTATGAAGCTATTATTGCTTATATGAATATTCCTTATTTCAATCTAGAGAAAGTAAAACCAAAATAGGCCATCAGACTGAGCCCTCAATGCATTAACTGAGTCTAGCCGTCAGTGTTTTGCATCTCGTCTTTCTAACGATTTCCCAGTAGCATCTGAGACACATCAAGAAAAATAAATATTTAGATAGGATAATATATATTAATGTAGAATCTATTTAACATTGATTCTCTCTTTCCATTACAGTTCATCAAGTGCCAGAGGCTGATTAGATCAGCCTACATTGCACATCAGCAAGATCCGCAATCATCTAATTTGTCCTCAGGGCTCTAATTTCTAAAATTGTAACATTTGTGAATTATTAAATTTAAATAAAATGCTTTCTATTACCCATTACGTTCTCAGCTCTTCGTTTCAAAACATAAAAGGAGCCTGAATCATAATACCCTGGGGAGAAGAGACATAGCACTATGATCAGAGCACTTTTTCCGTACTCCTACTTGGAGTTTTCTTCAGCATCAACCCGAAAAGTGTTAAGGAAAATGATACAAAGGAGATGGATTCTTATCCATCTTCTTTCCAACATAGCCCTTTGAGTAATCTGTGCTTTCTTCTAAAGTGGTTCAAGCCCATGTTGATGGACAAAGAGGAGAATATTTTTTAGATGTAATTACTGAAGAAGTTGTAATTATTTTCATGTGGGGAAAAAAGCATGGTAAAGCCGTAGAAAAATTCTGCCAGTTTTTCTAACTTGATTAGTACTCTGCCCCTTGGGGCAGATAGAATCACAACTGAAAATACATCTTATAATTACATGTCATAGGCACTTCCATGTATGGGAGCTTGTGTGCAACAGTGACTGCACTGTAGAGCTTGAAATGGGAAGACTGGGATTTGAAACCCCGCTCTGCAATAAAACTCATATCCTTGGAGGAAAACTCATAACTTAGAAAAAGCCCTGTTTCATATCCTCTCTTCTATACAGCTTAGGTGGATAGGGTCCTGGAGCAAGGCCTTTTTGACTGTTTGTGACAATTGTCTTGAATTCCCAGCTTGGAGAACCCCACATATCTACTTTGGAGTATGTCTTCCTCTATCTTGTAGCTTTTTGAGAAGAATTTTCAGACTCATGAGCAGATATTACTGAGTTTGGGGTTTAGTTCGCTGTAGAAAAATGGCTGTTGTTGTTGGCAACTTTTATTCTGAGGATATACAGGATAATGCTACCCTAAACTTATCTGTAGAGAAAGTTTGAAAGGTTTGGTAGGATGTAGGGGTGCATTTTTTGCTGCCAGGGACCCTAAACTTGACAGTGAAATCTGTTCTAAAATTTGGATACATTATTTCATGGCATTTTCTTGGATGGGTAAACTAATACCATCAATACTCTTTACTTAACATGATTTTCAAATGTATATGCCAGTCCAGTGTATTTACTTCATTTATACTCTGCCTTTCTCCCCAGTTAGGACCCAAAATGGTTTACATCATTCTCTTCTCCTCCATTTCATCCTCGTAACAACCCTGTGGGGTAGGTTAGGCTGAGAGAGTGTGACTGGCCCAGGGTCACCCATTGAGCTTCCATGGCATGAGTGGGGATTTCAGCCTGGGTCTTCCAGGTACTAGTCTCACATGCTTAACCCCTACACCACACTGGCACCCCAGCTCTGCTAATATAATCATTATTCTGTTTTGCTTTAAGTATTCAGAATCATACAAAGATTCTACCAAGCCCAAAGGATGCCTTAGAATAATATCTTTCTATTTTTAATGAATCATTGGTTTGATGTGTACAGAGTATAGTGTATGGGATTTTTATCAACCTCCCATGCAGTTTTCCTTGGTACCTCGTGCCCCTCCATCCACAGAACTAATGTCTGTCTTGTCATTCTGGTGTCTGGGAACAGGAGGTGAACTGTTCTCACTTCCATGTGCAGCATCTTGTTGGAAATTTTGGGCTATGAAGCTGCAGAAGTAAACCACACTGTCCCCAAGTTAAGAGTGCAATTAGCATTTTCTGGGTGGAATAATAGAATAGAGGACTTATTATAAATTGTCACCATCTAGTGCCTTTTCCGTCAAAGAACTAATTTCAAATATATCTGATGGCAGGATGCAAGATAGAATAGGAGTTCTATTGGTACACAGCCTTTCTCTTGCCTCTTTCCCTATCCAAATAGTTTCAGATTTCATGGCATTTCTGATAGCCATGAACTGTCCCAAAACATTATGCTACCCATATGTGGGGCAGATTACATTCTTGACTTGGTTATCTGCTCTAATTCAGGGTTAGATGGTTAGGTAGAGAATTTTTCAACTACTCTCTTGTCATAGACTTGGTGAGGTCCAGATTCACAGCCTCTTGTACCCTCTGCAACCAATTGGTTCTTGACTGTCCTCTGGGGAGTGTCTGGCTGATATGCTTGGCTAACCTGTAGCATCCCTGGTTGACATCTGGAGTCAAGAGATGCTGATGAAATAATTCTGAGAAATGCTGTTACTTTGTGCAGGGCTTATTTGACACCTTGGATCACCGGGAAGCTTAGGATAATTAAGCAGGTTTGGCAGGCGACTTGTGGAAGAAAATTTCTGATGAACATGGCTGAACATGGGCTACAGGAATACTGTCTGTCGGTGATGGTGATGTACCATGTCTGGTATTTTCTTTCTGCATTGTTTCTAATTATTTATTATTCTAGTCCTATTATGTTGTTGGATGCCTCATAGTGTTTTATGCTATTTGATTGTATTATCCTACACTGCATAATCTGATTTGAGTTTCAGTGAGAAATGAATGAAATACTTCTGGACCACAAGAGGTCCCATGCAAAGTCACTCAGGCTGTGATCACACACACAAAATAATCCATTTTCAATCCAATTTCAATGCACTTTCCAACTGGATTTTGCCAGTTCCAGTTTGAAAGTGCACTGAAAATGGATTGAAAGGGGATTCTTTTGTATGTGTGACCGCATTCTCAGTTGAGCAGATCCAGAGCCGAAGACCTTCTGCATCTGGCTTCTGATGCTACAGATGTCCCACCATCTGAAGTACAGGTGCTCTGAAAAGGCAAAAGTATTAGCAAAAGATATCATATAATGATAAATGATTTTATTTTTGTCCCAACTCAGAGCCAGGGCCCCCTTGCCAGCCCCAAGGTCCACACTACAGCACCACCATGAGAGCTGGGTGGCTGCGGCCAGGGGCCCACCCTGGCCAGCCCAGCAACATCCCTGGGGTGACCCACCGCTGGCCCCAAGGCCCATGCTGCTGTGCCGCAGTGAGAGCTGGGTGGCTGCAGCCCAGGGCCCTCCCTGGCTGACCCAGAGACAACCCCACTGCACCACACCCTGGTGAGGGATGCCTTGCCTTGCAGGGTCCATGAATCACCAGTCTGGGGGTGGAAACAGGTCAAGCAGCAGGGACCCCCGAGGCAAGAGCCGAGCCAGGAGGGTGGGCTTGGAATGGCAGGGAGAGTGAGGCTGTGGGGCCGGGCTGCCTGGTCAAGAAAGAACTCATTGCAAGACTGGTTCCCAGACTTACCTGAAAACCCAGCAAAGAGATGCCAGAAGAGGCAAGAACAATTCAACAAGCTGAGGGAGCAACGCCTGACAGCTGGGTGAGGCATGGACAAGGGGGGAAGGCGGGGACAGACAAATAAAGGGGGAAAGAAGTCACCAGTAGAAGGAGGAAAGGGAAAGATGGACAGGGAGGGAACCACAAGGAAGGAAGGGAGATGAGAGCAACAACAATAAAAGGAGGGCAGAATGTGGAAGCCGGGGAGGAAAGAGCGGAAGAGAACTGACATCAGGGAGTGAGAGACTATATGCTGCAGAATTGCCACACGGGTAAGCTGTAGGAGGTGAAGTAACCTCACAGCTCCCATATTCTGAGGCTTCCACACCCTCCTCTAGAGAGTCACAACACGGCTGAGGGGTGAGGCCCAGCAAGTGGGCACCGATAGCTTGACAATTTTCATCAAAGACTATTAAACTATAGTTAAAAATGTCTGAGTGCTTTAACTATGAGTTAGCTATATATTATGTCTAGAAGAAGAAAAAGAGATTGGATTTATACCTCACCCCAAAGGAGTCTCAGAGTGGTTTACAATCTCCTTTCCCTTCCCCTCCCCACAACAGACACCCTGTGAGGTAGGTGGGGCTGAGAGAGCTCTGACAGAAGCTGCTCTTTTTCAAGAACAGCTGTGCCAGAACTATGGCTTGCCCAAGGTCATCCAGCAGGTGCAAGTGGAGGAGTGGGGAATCAAACCTGGTTCTCCCAGATTAGAGTCCATGCACTTAACCACTAAAAACTGGCAAATTGTTTTACATTATACAATAATTTTAAAAAGTCTAATAATGTCTATAAAAACTGAATAGGTTTGTTACTATTAAAATAGTACAATATTACTAATGAGTTCCTTATTTTTTCCTTCCTAAAAGCATATATTGGACTTTATAATTTGATTTTAATTTATCCTTTTATGTGATTGAGTATAAATTACATTTAAAAATTAAACATTGCTTTTCTTCTATGGCTTACAAAAAGTTAATAGCCTTTTTCAGACTTTCAGTCTACAATTGGATGAGAGAGGGAAGGAAGTGAGATGATGTATTCTTTCTGTTCCTACTCTGACCTACTCAGATGATTGTCTACTTACTATCAGGAAGTCATGTTCCCTACCATACGCATTTACCCACCTTGGGCTGAAAGTCTGAAGGGGCTTAAGACAATAAATAAAAACAATAATGAAATATCTTCAGTTTCCATTGAAATCAATGTGGCATACTAATTGAGGGTGATATAGAAGTCCTAGGCTGCGTTCAGACGGCCAGTCAATCGCACCATGAGCCCTCCTAAAATTTTATCCCGATTTTTTAAATCCAGCCTAGCACGACCAGATGCCCCCCCATGAAATAGCCTCACCGCGCGTTGTTCCCACCGTGATTTGTCTACACGGCATCCACCGAGGATTTTTTTAAAAAAGTTTTGTACATTCGCATAGGCAAGGCTGCGCCTCCTTGGAGAACTGAGGCGATCGCGGAGGGTTTTCAGCAAAGTCCCGGTCCTCCCCCTTGCCATTGCCATCATGATCAATGGAGGGACTATTTTGCAAGTTAGAACAGTCCTTCCCCCCCTCCATCTCCCATCGCGGTAACATCTTGTCCCTAAAAGAAATAAGCATGAATATTACATTCCTCGTAGCGCTTATCGCTGAATGTGTTTCCTCGTTAAAGCGCACATGAGGTTTCAATTTTTTAAAAATCGCGCCCCCGTTGGCTCGGTCTGACGTCAGACCGAGCCGACGGGAGCATCGCGTGCTAATGGAGTGACCAGACGGAAGAAAGTCTGCAGTTGTTGTGCGGGTAAGCGAAAACCCTACATTGAAACTGCTACTTTTAAAATCAGGATTGGAGGCGCAGCAGAACGGGATGCCTATGGGACCGGAATATTTCCCAGATGTTTCTGTCTGGTCGTGCATTTTTGATCCGCAAGGGAGTCGTTCCTATGGCAGATCAAAAGATCCGTCTGAACACACCCCTAGTGTCTTTGAATTAGAAATCCTTGGATTGGATCCAGACAAAATTTTCCTTCAGCAGAACTTTCCTGCCTTTCCCTCCCAGTAATCTCTACAAGATGCTACTCTGTGGGGATATGGAGCCCTGTGGAATGACAAAAGGGGGAGGGTCTGCAGTGAGTAGGGGGAATCAGTGGAAACTGTCAGATTAGGCTGGATCTATCCCCTCAAGTGGCACAACATAACGTCTCCTATACTAATTGTTCTTTATTCTTGTTCCTTATTATTCTTAAATCATTTGAAGAGGAACCCCAGACATACATTTTTGTGATCTGTGTTACGTTTTTTGTGAAATGTGAGTCTCACAAAACTCCTAGAAACAATTTTACTTTTTCAGAGGAGATGCTTACTAAATGGATCATCTGTCTTTTCATACCACTGCAGTTAACTACCAGGAAAGTCATTTCACTAACATGGAGACAGTCTACAGGATGTGCCAATCCAGGTTGTAACTGGTTCTAAATGTTTTGGCAATACAGATGCTGTTTCAAGCAGCTTTCAAGTGACAGTTATAACACAGCCCTCACGCTTTCAGATCAGACCTACATTTCACAGAATGCTGCTTCTTTTCATTGCCACAAGGATTGGGTGAGGGGCTGAGGTAGGTTTCAGATGGAAGGTTTAGGTTTCAGATGGAAACTGCATAGAGACAATGTGTTGCTGCATACCAATGCACAGCAAGGGGGGCATTTCAGCTTTGCAGATTTCAGTTGCAGCAGGGTAAATGCCACCTAAGTGCATCATCATCTGTGGCCATAAAATTGTGTTCTGGGATAATCAGAGAGAAGGAACCCTTTCTTTAGGTTGCAGTGAACTTGCTTATATCACTTGGCTTGTTTACAGGATCAGCTGCTGCTAGTTCTCTTCCACCACCTGAAGGATCCCTCATGTAATCCAGATTCACCTGTGGGAGAATAACTTTGCAAATGTATGGGAAAGTCTCTTGGTTTGCAGAGGCTGGCTGACCTGATCAGGTTCCTGATACAATCAAAGGTGCTCCAAAGGAGGGTTTGGAAGTCCACCAGGACAGGACCTGCATACAAGTGAACAGTTGGGTGTGTGTGTGTCTGCATCTGTTGGTGGAAAGGGTCTCTTGCTGAGCATCAGGCATTGTTTGCCAAACCTATACAAGGGCTTTGATGTTCATGTCTGCATGGAGGGATATAGCAACTTCCTTAAAGATCTGCAAAGAAACCTGATTAAAGCAGGAGGGGGTGGGACACTAAACAGTGAAGTAGTCTCCTCCTGTGATGATATTAGTGTGTGTAAAAAGTTTCAGACCTATGCACAAAAAGTTAAGAGAGCACCCTGAGCCATCATTTGAATGATAAAAAGGAAATGCCTCATACCAGAACCTCAAGGCTATGGAGACTTCAGAAAACTGAAATAGCAGTGTTGGGGAAGGTGATGGTACTATTATCCTTGACCTTGAAAACCTCATGGCTTGGGAGAAAAGACATGCATGCTTTCTTCACGCAGCAGCAAATCTTTATGTATACATTGTGTTTGAAAGCATGTGTTATGAAGATTCCAGGTACAGATGTGATGCACATGAAAATGATGTAATTTGACACCAAGGGGTTACATCTGATATTCAGTCTCCCAAGTGCTTTGCTCTGGCCAACTCTAGATATTTTTAGCATATTCTGGTCAAACAAAATATGACTGTCCAGTAACAGCTCTAATTAAAAGGTTGTGATTTATTTTTCTTTCTTCTATCGTCATAAACTCTTGAACATTGGATTGCTATGTAAATTATCTCATTTATTGTCAAACTGCACACAAAGATGCCACAATACCACACGAATGCAAACATTTCCCCCTTGCCATAACATTGTCAATATATATGAGGTTGTGAAACTCACACTGCAACAAACCATAATTAGTACAACCTGAGGTTAATAAATTAGCTATAGGCCTTATTTTTAATTCCTTCTTTTATAAAAGGTAAAGGTTTCCCTTGCTCAAAAGCTAGTCAGATCCGACTCTAGGGGGTGGTGCTCATCTCTGTTTCCAACCTGAAGAGCCAGCAGTGTCTGAAGATGATTCTGTGGTCATGTGACTAGCATGACTAAACGCCAAGGTGCACAGAACGCTGTTACCTTCCCACCAAAGCAGTACCTATTTATCTACTTGCAATTTCTTGCTTTCAAACTGCTAGGTTGGCAGGAGCTGGGGCCAGAGATGGGAGCTACCATGGCCCTCTTCCCTGTTTCATACCAACCAACAAATCAGTCTGGTGGACTGCCTACATTGTGCTTTCATAACTAATCAGAATTTGATCAAGCCAGATAAATCAGAGATTATTGTAAAAACTGAACACAGTCTTTATCTCAGGTAATGTTCTTTGAGAAGTTGCACCCCTTTCTGAGCTTAAACAGTGTGTGAAGCTGTGCAATAATATTTTTTTGGACACTGTAACCCAATGAAGTATCACTGATAATTTAAATGTACTTTAATCAGGCTCTTCAGGTGATTTTAGGCATCATTTAGTCTGAAAACCCAGTACCAAGTGAAGACAACATCTAGGCTTGCAAAGAGAAGAATGAAACCTTCTCAACGGTAACAGCAGAGATTACAAAACTCTTTCCTGAAATCTTACTTTGGCTTGTCAGCATTCTGTGCATTACCAGGTCAGTCACCAACATTGATTTTAAAAATTTATTTTTCACCTGGGATAGCACAACAATATTTTTACTCATATGGACAGAGAAGGCTCTAGCCTTGGATGAACTCCACAGGGAAGTTGTCACCTGCAAGTTGAAAAACCTTATAAACAAAGGCAAGAAACACTTTTCTGCAGCTTTCAGTTTATCAAATAAGGAAAGCAATATCAGAATGGCTGGGAAAATCCTCACAGACCTCTCTTTGTCAATCTTCTATTACAGCAAGAGGCAAACTCTGGCTCATAAAGTTGACTGTAGAAGATGAAATGGGAAAATTTTAAACAAGCTTTCAAGAGTACTGTTCAGTAGATATTTTACAAAATATTAAATAATTATCTGTATTTCTGTCCAATGGGACTGCACAAACTTAAGTAGTTACTGGCTTGGCTTGCACATAGAATCACAGGATTATTTTGTTTTAAAATGAAGCATTGCATAAATCTTCCGCAAATATGATTTAAATAGATATTTTAATCTAAAGGTGGTAATGTAAGACTTTACTTACATACAGCTGGCTGCCACATAATGTTAAGAAAGTTGTTCTGAAAGAGGTAATTGACTTAATTCTCTTCCTGCTGTTGCCTGTTTTAACAGTGAAGATTCTAATTGTTGGAAGCCATGTCTTCAGCAATGTATTTTGATGCATTTCCTCACAATGTTTTAAATAAATAAAATATTGAAGAAATAAGAATATCAGAAGATATGTGACCAACTGGTCAGAAATTGGCACCTACAGAATAACAAATGTATCAATATGAGATGTTTTCAGTAGGTCGTAAATGGTCACATTTGTTTCTGTCCTGGCTTGCTGCCATTTTAAATGCTCATAAATGGATATACACTTATCGAATGTTCAGATCATAAAATTGGAGAGGGAAAACCACAAGACTGGTCCCAATAAACTGAACACACACATGAAGTGCAAAGGACCAAAGCAAGATGTAGTTCACTATTTGATCATTTACATCTAGACAGCAGGAACTGAATGCTAACAGTGTTAAACAAGTGCATCAACAAATCAATACACAAAGTGCCATTCAAGTGCTAAATGGATTTCTGGCGGAGTGTGATACTTTTCAACAAAGATCTTCTTCAAGAACAACATTGGCTGAATGTATAATAGCATGTAACATACCATAGGTTTATACAAGAAGGATCCATTCCTGTAGACTTTATGCTCCTTATTTATCAGTAAATGCTGTCAATGTCATTACTGTTATTCTTTTTTATTACACATTTTATCAAATATCAGCAGAGTTTAATCCAACAACTATTACATAAGAATTTAGTCTAAATTTGTGACTATCCATTTTTAGATCAATCCAGATGATGATGTCAGTGAATTACACTGTAGTATTTTCTTTGCTTTTCTTCATATATATATATATGAAGCTACTGAAGCTTCCCAGGACTACTGTATCTTTAACAATCTTTTTTCTTTAAGACTAGCATTGTTAATTATGCAACTCAACACGAAGGAGTTCAGCAAAGTGATTTCAGATTTATTGTAACAGCAAACTTCAACTCAGAACACACAACAACAAGTGGAGCACAGCTCCCTTTTAAACCATCCCAGGCTGTCAAAGCCACACCCATAAAAAATTAACATCCAATCAAATACTGTGGATAAAGACCAATCAGGTCTTGTTCCCTCTTTGATACATATTTATGTGGTGATTGGTTATTTACAATGGTTTCGCAGAAACCAGCCAATAGAATGCGACAGCTTACAATCCACATTCGGCCTGAAGCTTAACATAGGAAAGTATAGGAATGATTCAAGCTTCAGTACATAACAAGCATACTATGTTGGCTGCCATTTTCCTAATAGCATTCATGAATAAATGGTAGGTTATGAGCTCAGTATGTATGCATGTGTGTGTTAAGACCTGTTTTTCACTTTGTAGCAAGTCAAGTCACCATCTTATTTCCAGCTTATTAGCAAAGCTATTTTATTTTTATGTGTTGCTATTTTAATCATATCATTATGATAAGTAATTTTTTTAAAATTATAAATGCTGGTTTTAGCTTACTACAGTACTTAAGGCTCCCCTCCAAAAGTGCTGATAACCAACTGCTTTATCATGGGGGTCATGAGAGCAACAGCCTGCTGGGAGAGAAAAGGAACTAATTACTTAAGCTAAAACAAAGGAAGAAAAGGAAAAATGCAAGGAGACCAGACCTTTTGAAGAAGAAAAATTCTTCTGATTAGACATATATTAGCATCTTGGCCATCGGGGCAGGTGTTTCCAGATAACAGAATATAGCACTATATTAAGTGTTGTGTGGACCCCTCATTTCATTTCACTTGCTCCTTAATATGGAAAAGGGATTCTTCAGTAGCATGTGTTACTCTATAGAACCACCTCTAATCCAAATTAGGCTAACCAAATTCAGATCAACACCTGAGAGTGAAGCCCCAGAATTTATAAAATCCTTTTCCTTCCAGGTCAGTGTAATCATCATTGAAAATGTAACTCCAGAGAGATGGGACTGCAGTGCAGCGGCATAGATGGCACCAGGTTTTGCTCCCAGGTACTGCTGGCATTTTGCTCTTTTTAGGGGAGGTTTTTGGGGATCGCAAACTCCACTGGACCTCCTGGAGGCAAGGGACTTGATTTGGGCCCCCCGTGAGTGGCAGTGAGTGGGTGGAAGTCCTGGATCGTCTCAGAAGCAAGGAGCGAAGCAGTGCAGACATGGCAGACATAACTGCACCAGCTGTGAACACTCCCACAGGAGAGAAGTTTTGAGCCTCATCCCTAACATCAATGAAGAACTACACTGTAAGTACTTGTAAAAAGCAACACTGAAGAGCCCAATGACCTTTTGACTAATCCCCTTTAAATTTTTAAAAGGACAAGGAAAGGAGAGGTGAAAATCCCCCTCCCTTCCTCTTTGAAGTGGCTACTATGAGTTACTACAGAGAAGCTCTGTTAAACTCTGCTAAACACTCTCCGGGGCAAAAAGGATACAAGGCTGTTGTTTAAACTTCTACTATTTGTTTTTGCTATATATAACCTTTGAGTTTTCAACGTTATTCTTTGGATTTTAAGTATTATTATTCTTCCTGATTTCTCTTGGACTTAAATGACCTACTAGAACTATATATAGACTCTTCAACCTTATTGTCTTGCTTCTTACCGACAAAAGCACAAATAACTTCAATAGAGAATACATCCCATTAAAAGGATTACAAATCTTCCTTAGAAAGGAAAGAAAGAGAGACATTTAATGTTGAACTTTCTACTTTGTAATTGTTTCTCAAAGTATCAGTCCAGCTGTTGAAACCATAAAGTTCATATTGTTCAGGCTCCATTATAATACTGCAACTACCTGAACTATCTTGAAAGATTCTTGGTTGTTGCTATGTCTACTGCAACTACTATCTGGTAAATGTGGTCAGTTTTGTAGAGACTATTGAAAAACAACTCTAGAGATTTCTGGTTCGCGAGACAGAGCTGGGGCTTTTAATTGGTTCTAAAATGAGCTCACAGGACACAAAAAAAAATGCCAGATGACATAGGTACAGACAGCTCTATTGTTGTTAACTGGACACAGACTTTTCGGGAAGAGCTTAAAGGTATAATTGTTGATAGTCTGGCAGTTGAGAAGGTTTTTGTTTTGATGCAAGAAAAAGGGGACCCTGTACCAGTGCAACCTACAATTAAAATGGAGAAATCTCAGAGTCAAACCTGTCATGACACAGTCCAGGACAGTAAGCAAATGGATGCATTTTACAGAAGGATTTATATATTTATTTATTTTGATTTATATCCCACCTTGCCTGCGTAGGCAGGCTCAATATACAAAAAAAAAAAAAAAAGAGAGCTAAAACTGTTACAGAAGAGCACAATAGAGCTACTAAAAGGCACACAAAAGCTGGTATTTTCAAAGGAAAAAATATCCCAAAGAGAAACAGATTTTATGGAATCCTCAACCACTACAAGCATGGAATACAGTTGGCGAGCCTCAAGAGAAAGCCTCTCTACCTATAAGGACAAAAGACACAGACTCAAGACCTTGCTGAAGAGAAGAAAGCAGAAAAAGAAGAAGCTTTATAAATAAGAATGGGTTAGGGAACTTCGGTGAATGAATGAAAAGGAATGAATAGTAGCTGCGGTGGCTCAAGTGGTTAAGACACTGAACTGCAGGCTGTGGAAGCTCAGTAGTTCAGCAGTTCAAGACCCGGGTGCTGCAAGACGGAGTGAGCTCCCGTCTCTGGTTCCAGCTCCTGCCAACCTAGCAGTTCGAAAGCAAGAAATTGCAAGTAGATAAATAGGTACCACTTTGGTGGGAAGGTAACAGCGTTCCGTGCGCCTTGGTGTTTAGTCATGCCGGCCACATGACCACGGAAACATCTTCGGACAGCGCTGGCTCTTCAGCTTTGAAACGGAGATGAGCACCGCAACCCTAGAGTCGGATTCGACTGGCTTTTGAGCAAGGGAACCTTTACCTTTACTTAGGGAACCTACTTTTATGTGTAACTTCTTAAGATGAGTTAGGGAACAAGCAAGATTATTGTTGGTGTATCTTTTTAAAGGAAGATCAATTTAAAATATTTAGATAATGAAATTAAAAGTGTATTCTAAATGTATAAACAAAATGTATTCAGGGGACCTTTGGATATGTGTAATGGATTAAGATTCGCTAGAGAATTATAGGGAAAAATCACAACTCACAGGGAAGGTATTAAGGGAAGGGTAACTTTAAGGTCTTTAAGTAAAGTTTTACAACAGATGATGTAACATTAAGAAAAGAAAAAAAACCTGTATTTCAATTTATATACTTTTGAAATCTTAACTTATACAATATAGTAGAATGCTTAAATAGAAGTGAACATATATTGTTAAAACGCAGACTTGCAAGAAGTTTAGATGGCTAAATGGTAGAAAGATAGATAGTTAGATATCTATGTATAAGGCATTTTAATAGATACGGAGTTGATATGGTTACTCTCATGTATGTTTGTCTGTCTTAAAATAATAAAATTGTTTTTTAAAAAATGTAACTCCAGAACCAGGATTATTTTCAGTGTTATGGGTTCATATCTTATTCAGTTTATTGGTCCTTTGTTTATCCCTGCTATTTCACCAGCAAATTTAAACAACATATAAACCATTAATTGCATTTTTCTCTCCTCTTCCTGACATCCTTTGACAGACCAATTGTTTGGCTGATAACATGGTGATGAGCAGCAAAGAATACTTACTGATTCATCTCAAGAGCCTGTGTGGTATAATGGTCAGAGTGTCAGACTAGGATCTGGAAGAGCCAGTGTCAAGGAGACCAAGGCTAAACCCTGTGAGTCCCCAGGGCTGTTGTACACAAGTAATCAAACTCTTCCTTTTATTTTAAAATAACAATAAAGTTTTATTTAGTTTCTGTCAAAACAAAAAGTTTAATCCACAGGTGACACCACACTCTAAAATCACATAGCAAAAAGCAAGAAAACTAGCTTATCTAACACATTTCTAAGACCTGCATTAGATGGCACAAACCTTAAGTCCAAGAGTCAAAGGCCGTAGCTCATGCATTCCCTACATTGCTGACCATTGCAATATAAACATATCATAGTTCAGGCCTTCAGTCCATTACAATCCAAGCTAGGTTCCTTTTGCTGGGCTCTTAGCTCAGGTATAGCTTTTTGGCCAAGCAGCCTCAGGTAAGATGACACCCAGTCAGGACATGTTCTTGCTAGAACCCTCTAGAAAATTACCTCATCACCCCTGATTCTTTCCCTCCCATCTTATGGGCTGCAAGTTCTCATGAAAAGCTAATTACCACATTTCCAGCTCTAGCCTTGAAGATGATAAGGGCTGTGTAGGCAGAGAGACCAATTAGCAACACTTGCAGGATGGAAAAAGTCCATTACTTTTCACATTAACCCTTGAGGGGGGTCAGGGGTGCTTTGCCTCACAGCTAGGTTTGAATTCCTACTCCACCGTGGAAGCTTGCTGGGTGACTTCGGGCCAGTCATAGACTCTCAGTATATCCTACGTCTCAGAATAGCTGTGAAGATAAAATGGAGGAGAGGAGCATGATATAAACTCACTGGGGAGAAAGGCGGGGTATAAATGAAGCAAAGTACATGAATAAATTTCTGTCAGGCAAAGCTGCCAACTATTTTCAGAATATGATTAACGCAGAGGTTCCCAAACCGCTACACAGTGGGAAGATTCTGCTTGGAGAAGCTGTACTTTATTTACAAGAAAACCAATAGTATTTTTGTCATCTTTCAGGTTTTGAGACATAACATCTTAATCTATTGCTATATTAATTTCTGATAGAGGGTTTGGAAAATATTAGATGCACATCTGTGCATATAAAGTGATATTTAAAGAGTGTACAATGAAAAGGAAGGGAGTACTCAAATGAACATTTATCCCCTGGGTCTCTCAGAGCTGTAAAAAGGACCAATAGTCTGCATAAGATTCAATTCTTTTGAAATAAAAAGGCAAACTATCCATTGGATTTAGAATGGGTAAATTGCAACCATTGTAAATGTATTTCCTAAAAAGGCAGAACTGACTGTGAAGCCATTGTAAGCAGCCAAAGTGGAAAGCTTTCCTATAGCTTATTGTGTAGACCACATCTGGTTTAAAATTACATTTTTAAATGTAGCTGTAGAATGTGTTATCAATACAATAAGACCGATTTCCCTTTCCTACTTATGATCCTAATCTAGAATACTGTGAGGAAATTTCTGTAAATCTAGAATATTCCTTTAACACACTGAAACAAAATAGCAAGAAAGAATTATGTAGCAGTGAGGCACTGCAAAGACTTCATTATGTGTACTAACGTTACCATTCATTTAAAGATGTACAATTAAGAACTGCAATCTCAGTTTAGGATACAGTATTTCTTAAATTATATTCAACATCAAGCAGTTCATTCTCATTAGCTACTGGTGAGAAGTTTTATTTTCAAATAGCTCTGAAGTAATTAACTCTTAAATGCTTCAATATTGTTATGCCTAGTGGCATTTTCTATAACTCCCACCCCCCAAAAAAAGTGGGGGGAGGACCTGCAAGCTTCATGTGGGGAACACACACACAAATTTAACACATGCACAACTTTTAGTTCTTGTTTACAATACAATAAGCAGCTCACAACAATATTTTCTGTGGCTCTTGAATTAATTCTTGTGCTCAGCTTGGTTAGAAGGTTAACTACTTTAAGCCTTACATAATATTTTACTTCTTTTCTAGGTGTGCACATACTAATTATTGGGCTCATGATTATAGGGAATGGTTTGATAAGCATTTCCCAAGAGCTTTGGGGAAGAAAGAGGAATGAGACAATTTAGCAATTAAGCAATCCAGCCAAAAGATTAAAATAAATTAATTGGAGAACCACTGCGTGAGGAGACAAAAAAGGGGGAGAGGAGAATGATGTGAACTGCTTTGGTCCCCACTGCAAAGAAAGACTGTACTTTTCCTAGGTAGAGCCCGCAAGGAGGGGGGAGGAGATGGAAAGCTGAAGTCAGAGAGGCAGATAATAGTACATTGACTGGCTGGGAAGAAGATAGGGTTCCCAACACCTGGTTGGGAAATTCCTGGAGATTTGAGGGGTGGAGCCTGGAGAGGGTGGGGTCTGAAGAGGGATGGAACCTCAGAAAGGTACAATGACATAGACTCCACCCTCCAAATCACCATTTCCTCCTGGGGAACCATTGTTGCCAATATCCAGGTGAGGGCGGCAGATCACTCAGAATTACAACTGCTCTTCAGATGGCAGAGATCAGTTCCCCTGGAGAAAATTGTGGACTCTGTGTCATTATACCCTGCTGAGGTCACCACAGCAAATTGAAACTGAGTGCTCAAGGCCCTACAGCCTCTTTCTAGAGCTCATTGCATTTATTTCCACAATGGGCCTTATTCCTAGTATATATATCTATATCTATCTATCTATCTATCTATCTATCTATCTATCTATCTATCTATCTATCTATCTATCTATCTATCTATCTATCTATCATCTATCTATCTATCTATCTATCTATCTATCTATCTATCTATCTATCTATCAATATATAATTCTCAACATGGCTGCATCTATGGATACCTAAATCCAGACACTGGAGCAAAGAACAGAAAAGACAGGTCTTTTTACCAACTCAGAAAAAAACCCACATTTGCAGAAATATCTAAAATCTTTAAAAATACTTTGGGAAGGTTTAATACTCCAAATAATAGAAACAGTGTCTGTATCTTTAAGATCTGGGAGACCTAGGTCCAAATCCTCATTTTGCTGTGGAAGCTTACTGAGCGATCCTAGGTCACACACTCTGTCTCCACCTAATCTATTTTATGGCGGTTTTCCAAGGACAAAATGGAAGAAAGGAGAATGATGTAAGCTGCTTTGGGTCCTTGTTGGGGGGGAAAGGTGAAGTATAAATGAAATCTGTCTATATAATAATGCTGTTTTAAAGTGACAACATTCCATGCGCTCCCATTGGCTGTGCAATACCCTCCCTCAGCCATTGGCCCATCAGCCGCCACTCAAGAGTACTCATGTACCATTGGCCAGGTACTGGGTCTGCTCTTCTTCCCCGCCCACTTCTTCTTCAGCCACTCTGCCCTGTCAGAATTCCTGGCAAATGGCTTTGTCTCTTGACACAGACACTTCTACTGCTTGTGTCCTGTGTGGGAGTAACTCTTCTCTCAGTGGCTGTTGGTAGGTGTAACGAAATGGCAGTTACCTGTGTTTGTAAGATGGCTGCTGTCTGTGGTTGTTTGTTTAAAATGTTCCGCCATAAGGTTTAATTGAGCTGTAGTTCCAGAGAGGGGCCTGTAGGGGTATCACTCACTGGGTTGAATGGGGCTTCCTCATCTACTGGACTACAGTTCCCAGCTGCCCCAAGATAGCAAAGGGTGGGAAAACAGGGACTTTCCCAATACGCGGGGCAGCATCAATGTAGACTGCAGCCCATCCAGGGAGGATGGTTAGGAAAGGCTCCTGATGCCTGTGCTGACCAGGCTGTCCAGTCCACAAGCCAGAGACGTGGGCAAAACCTGGGAGGCAGCAGAAATTCAGCCACTCCTCAGTCGGCTGGACTGGGGAATGAATGGAAGTTTCGTTGCTCTCTTAGGCCAGAGAGAGAGAGGATAGAGCAGAGAACCAGAGGCTGGTGTGTAGGGAAAGAAGATGGTGTTTAACCCCTGTGGATTTATGCCCTGTTGGTTCATAGTGTGTTCTTACTCCAACAGTGTGTGTGCACCCCATAACTGTGTAAATAGTTAGATAAATTCTTTTATTTGGACTAATAACCTGTGTTGTGCTCTGACCACTTAGTTTCCCCCATTCTACACAATGACAAAGGGAGGGGGTAGCCCAAAAAAGGCAAGGAAAGGCCAGACCCTTGGGTTGCCAACTTTCCAGGGATCCCCCAAAGATTGGGGATTTCATCTCCAAATACGGAGATTCAGCCAGAGAGCTCTCACTGTCTCTCTAAAAAGGCAGTGACAATTCAGTGAGTCATGGCAGCGAATTTAAGGAGTGAGATACAGGCACGGGACGATGGTGGGAGGCAAACAGCTGAGTGGTAAACTGGAGCCTGTTTTGCCACAGTAGGCAATCAAGCTTGGTTCAGACAAAGGAAGGAAACCCTTTGACAGCTCCAGGTAGGGAGATTTTCTGGAAGAGTCTATGGAAGCCAGGGTTTGGGGAGGGGAGAGGCCTCAGCTGAACAGAATGCCATACAGCCCACCTTCTAAAGCAGTTATTTTCTCCGGGTGGGGTGGGAGATCTGTTGTCTGGAATTCAGTTGTGATACCTGGTGATCTTCAGGCTCTACCTGGAGGTGTAGCAGTCAGTGCTTCAGAGCAGGTTCTGCTAGATCCAGGTTCTTGCTGTAGAAGCTGAGTGGGTGATTTTGGACAAGTCACAGACTTTCAGCCTAACCTACCTCACAGGGTTGTTGTGCAAGTCAAAAGGGGGAGAGGAGAATGATGTAAGCTGCTTTCTTCCCCGTTGTAGAGAAAGACTACTTTTCCTCCTGGGAAACCATTGTTGCAAATCTCCAAGTGAGGGCTGGAGATCACTCAGAATTACAACTGCTCTCCGGATGGCAGAGATCAGTTCCCCTGGAGAAAATGATGGACTCTGTGGCAGTCAGGGCCTCAGAGCACAGGAGAGACTGCAGGTGTGTGTGTGTAGGGAAATGGAAAGCTGAAGAGAGAGGGGGAAATAAAGGTAGGTTGATGATTGGCTGGGAAGGAGATAGGGTTGCCAACTCCAGGTGGGAAATTCTTGGAGTTTTGAGGGATGGAACCTGGAGTGGGTGAAGTTTGAGGAGCAGTGGGACCGCAGACAGTTACAATGCCATAGACTCCACCATCCCAACCAGCCATTCCCTTCTGGGGATCCACTGTTGCCAATCTCAGGAGAGGGATGGAAATCACTCAAAATTACAACTGATCTCCAGGAAGGAGGGGGGAGGGGGGAGGAGATGCAAAGCTGAAATCAGAGGGGCAGATAATGGCAGGTTGATGCTTGGCTGGGAAGGAGATAGGGTTGCCAACTCCAGGTTGGGAAATTCCTGGAGATTTGGGGGGGTGGAGCCTGGAGAGGGTGAGGTTTGAGGAGGGGTGGGACCTCAGACAGGTACAATGTCATAGACTCTACCCTCCAAACCAGCCATTTCCTCCTGGGTAACAATTGTTGCCAATCTCCAGGTGGGGGCTGGAGATCACTGAAAATTACAACTGCCCTTCAGGTAGCAGAGATCAGTTCCTCTGGAGAAAATGGTGGACTCTGTGTCATTATACCCTGAGGTCACCACAGCAAATTGATGCTGAATGCCCAAGGCCAGGGCACTCTCCCAGAGCCTCTTTTTAGAGCTCGTTGTATTTATTTCCACAACAGACCTTATTCCTAGTAATAAATAAAGCTGAAGACTGGAGGAACAGATAAAAAGAAAGACTGGTTAATGAGTGGGAGGTAGAGAAGGACACAAGTAAAGGGGAAACAATGTGAGGGCTGCCAAGAGGAGAGAAAGAAGAAATTGAGTGGAGAATGGGATCAAGGGAAAATGAAGCGACTGCCATAAGATCTTGTGGTTTCCCCACTTGTTAATTTTTAAAGATAGAGTCTTGGGTGTCATCTGTTTAGAAGACGTATCTTTAGATAGTGTCAGCCTTAGAAATTTTACACCATGTATGATGAGCCAAAATGAAACCCCTCCACATTTAAAAAGTATTGCAAAACTTTGGAGGTTGGAGGCATAAAAAATGGCATGCTATAACCTCTGGCAACTGAAGCAACTGCTTAATTTTGCTTCATGGTAAAGTCTGACCCTGCTCTCAGATCTCGAAGTCATACATCCTTTGATTTTTTTTCTTACTTAGTATGAGAGCAAATCTAAAGCTTTTTTTCAGTCATTACGTTCCTGTCTCTGTGACTGAGTATACAGGACAAACATGCTACATGTGATCATTCTGATATGTGCCATCACCATTTCTTCTGAAAGGTATAACTCACACATATTTCATCTTCATAATATGCATACCAGACCACAAATCAAAAGAAATGGTGATCATGCATATCAAGACAATCAGTTGCAGCATGTTTGTCCAGGAATGTAATGTCTGAGAAAGGTTTAAATATTAGTCATATTGATAATTCATTGTTGCACATAATGGATTAGATCCTTCAGATCCATTCTGCTACTTGTGGCATTTTCCTCCATTACAAGGACTGCCCCTTGCATCTGTGAAAAGTGTTACTGTTAGCAGAAACGGATCCACCAAACCCTGAGTCCCCAACAAATTCAGGCTTCCAGAGCCCTGTCATAAGTTACAGGGTGTATGTGTAGTGTATGCTTGATTTTCTTTATATGTGTGTTGACTAATTCCCATGTTATATTAACTGCATGTAAAGCTGAGTGTATAATTTAAACTCCATATGTATCCAGGGACTGGTCCATGGTTTCATTTGTAAAGTGAACACACATTAGGTCTTTCTTACAACTAAATATTTGCATGTATGTGTGAGTATATGTGGGTTCTCAGTAATATGTGAACAGGGCTTACATCTTTAAAGTGTTATTTTAAAGCAGAATTGGATCTAGGAGAGAAATATATATTCCAGGCAGAACTCTCCTGGAACTTGTCTTCTACAATACATGAAAGAAACGGATGCTGTACACATATATAGGCATGTTTGAATGTGGTTTCTGGTGATTGTGTCTTCTACGTGAGGTTCTTATCTGAATATCTCCAACCCCACCTCCATACATATATGGATCCATTTAAAGAAAAAGAAAGAGAAGGCGTATATGTATGGTTTTGATTCCATGTCTATTGTCTTGAATTTTTATAGGAATGCAAAGAAATATCAAGACAATTATGTCATGAGTACATTGAACAATATACTTGGAGCAAACATCCTTAGTAACAGCATTCTCAATTTGTCAACAGTCTATATATTTTAGCATTATGTAATGCTATTTCCTCCCAAGAAAGCAATAAATTAGGTAGAAATGTTGTAAATAAATACACTACAGTAATTGCTATGATTGGGATTTAGTCATATACTTTGGAAACCATTCCTGTGCAGATGGCTTACACACACACACACACACACACACACACACACACACACACACACACACGGCAGATTTACAGTCTAGCACTAGCCTGGTCATAACTGAAATCTTTGTGACTAAATTCTGTCATAGAAGACCTAATAACTATGGTCTATAAAAGAAATCCTGAAATGACATTTGAACTCTTTAGGACCACTGCAACAGGTACAATTTAGACAGTTAGACAAAGAGGCAGGGAACTTGTTGAAAGCAAAGCACATTTCTTCATTCCTAATTGTGAACTCCTGTTCCCTGCTGGGTTTTGGGTGTTAGTCTCTGAGCCACCCTGGGTGTTAGGCTCTGAGCCACCCTGGGTGTTAGGCTCTGAGCCACCCTGGGTGTTAGGCTCTGAGCCACCCTGTCTCTCTGCTCATGCCAAGCAGAGGGGCTTAGCCCTTGGGTGCCTCAGCTGAGGACCCATACCCTCCTCACTGTGAACTCCTCTCCCCTGCTGGGGTTTGGGTGTTAGTGGACTCAGGCCTCTGAGCCACCCTGTCTCTGTGCTCACGCTGAGCAGAGGGGCTTAGCTACTGGGTGCTCATGTTTATACCCTCCTGATTGTGAACACCTCTGTGTCATGTGGGTGAAAGTGGGTGCAAAGGGTGCTAATCATTGGAGGAAGAAGTCTTCCACCCCCCATACCACAGGCCCCATCCCCCTGCACCAAACCCATCTTGCCAGCCCATTGGAGTTTGACCCTAGCAAGGAATAACCAGGGGTTTCAGAGCCTCTTTTCCCTGAACTCACTACAGAGGCAACAGAGTTGTTAGCATTGCTCAGACACCAGCAGTTGCTAACACTCTTTGGAGAGGAGGACTCTGACAGCAGTGATTTGGGGAGGGGGGAACATCCTTCCCTTTCAAATCCCAACTCCCCATTGCTGCTTCTGCCTCATGTACACCCCTATGTGGCCCCTCCCAGCTCAGGACCAGAAAGCAGCTGTCCCTCCCAGCTTCTCCAATCCCTGGGCCCCATTTTAAGCTCACAGTTTGGAAACATTTCTGCACCCTCCCCAGTGACCCCTATGTGGCACAGTGCCAGGTGCTCCATGCCCATGTCTGGAGGGGTGCAACCTCCCAATACTTGTCCTCCTCTGTCCTCTGCAGGTACCTGCAAAGGGAGCACTTGAGAATGTTGCCACCAGAGGAAAGAGTGGAGGTCAGTGGGAGGAAGAGGCCCACTCCCTCTCAGCAGGGGAAACCATAGGGGGAGCAGGAGGCCTTTCCAAGAAAGGGTTCTGTGGGTGGTGGGACATCAAGGCAGGCCATTCTCCAAGAGGTAATTCCCATGGGGACACTGACAAGTGCCATCCAGAAGGGCTACGTGGAAGGCCCAGGAAGCAGTCACATGTCTTGTCGGCAAGATGATTGCTGAGGATGGCCAACACTTCTCCTTCATGGAGGAAGTAACCTTTCACCGGCTACTCCAACACCTGGCTCCATGGTACTCTGTCTCCTCACAGAGGACCATGAGACAACTAATTTTGCCTGCCACACACCACTCTGCAGTGGTGATGGTCAAAGCGGAGCTCACCAAAGGGCAAGGCAGAATTGTGCACTTCACAGCAGACCTCTGGAGCAGCCAGAAGCACAGCTACCTCTTCCTCACCACCCACTAGTGCAACCAGAGGACCTCTCTGTCTGGACTGTCAGGGCACAGCCCAAGCCCCAGGAGGGGAGAGTCCTGCCACCGGGCTACACAATTGTTCTGCTCTGTGCGCAGGGGATGGATGCAATCCACACAGTGCAAAACATCACTGCTGTGATACAGAGTAGCCTGAGGGAGTAGGTGTGCAGTGGCAACATAATCTGTGGCAACATGGTCATGGATGCCAGCTGGCAGGGGTGAATGCTGTACACCTCAAGGGCATTGCCTGGTGCACATGCTTCACTTGGTGGTGAGGGATGCTCTGGGGCTGGGGAGCACTGTCAAGGCCACTTGGGATGTGCCACCCTTGAGATGCAGTCTGTGCTAGAGGCCTGCCAGTGCCTGGCTGCTCACTTCTTGCTCAGCATCAAGTCTGCCCATCTGCTGTGCAAGAGGCAGGGTGAGGGAACTGAGCCTGAACACTGGCTCCTCTTGGTCTTACCCATCAGCTGGAACTCCACCTATACCACAATCGTGTGTTTGGTAGAGAAGAAGAGCGTGGTGCGGCATGTCATCTCCTCCATGACCATCCTGCATGGGGAAGAGGAGTAGGCAACATGTGCTCTCACAGCCAGCCCATTTTGCCATGTACGCCAGTTCCAGCCCAAAGAAGTTGGACACCCCTGAACTCTCTAGGCCTCCCTAACAGCTCCCTTCCTTATCCTCATCCTTATCTGAAAGATGCAGTGGAGGAGGGGAGAAAGTTGTAAGACCCTTGGGGTCCCCACTGAGGAGAAAGGCAAAGCATAATTAATTAAATTTGCTCCATCAATTACATTAATGCCTCCCTGGTGGCCTGGTGGCCCCTCCTGAAAAAATTCCTAGCTACAGGTCTGCCCAGGCCACAAGTGGTTATTCTTCAGGAACATTTACATTTCTCACCAATTTACTGATTCTAGACACTGAGTAACAGTTGTAACATAGAGAAGGAAATTCTCTGTCCTGAAAACATAAAATGCTCTACAGCTGGCAATAGCACTACAGATAAGATTAGAGTTTCAATAGCCATTCCACACACAAAAGAACCTCCTCAAACCTCCTCAGGAAACAATCCATAGACAAAAGAACCTCCTCAGGAAAGCTCCTCCATTAGCATGTTCATAGCCTGGAGAACTACACAAGATAATTGACTCAGCCCTACCCCACCTTCCAGGGTAGAAATAAATTACTTGCCTACCTTTTTTCTGCTCACCTTGACACAGAGAGTACTCCATCTTTCTCTGTTATACCTCTGAGGATGCCAGTCACAGCTACTGGCGAAACGTCAGGTCCTACAATACCAAGACTACGGCCACACAACCCGGAAAATCTACTGCAACTAAAGAAGGAAATTGTTCCATATACTAGGAACACATCTCAAAGGCAAATAAATGCTTTTGTTTTCAAAGAGATGACTATCTGATAGCATTGCTGTGGATATTATGTGGTGTTTAAAATTAACTACAACAATTGTTTTTCACATATTCTGCATTTTTGCAATTTAATCTTGATTATTTTCAAAAGTGAACCGAGAATTTTGATTCCATTCCACCATAGAAATGTTGTCCCTACAGTTGAAATCTGAAATCTCATCCCTTTTTAAATGTATCACTAGGAGAAGACTTATATATTGGATTTTGAAAACAAGTGAATGCTTATTCAGCAACAGAGTGCATTAGGTTGATGAGATTTAATGGAATGGGTCTTCCATATGTGAAAGATGATTTCACCTTCTGTGTTGTGTTAGACATTCCTCTTACATTGTATCTCTATCATTAATTAAAACAATGTTCTTAAATGTTGTGGGCAAGTAAAATGTAGAAATGTCATTCATCACCACAGACATCACACTGTAGACACTATTCAGTGAGTGACCACAGCATTTATATAGCTATAATCCAAATGGCAAATGTATTTGAAATGGGAGTACTCTTCAGAAGAGTAATCACATTTTCCCAGGAAGTAAATGAATGACTACTGATTGAGTTTGGGGAAAACATAATATGGCAATAACAAAGAAAAAGGGAATTCACAAACCTATCACTATGCAGACATGACAAAAAACTAATGATGACGTTATTCTATGGCCTTTTTTTCTAACCCATGTGAAAGGTTCACATGACAAAGACTCTACACTGCATGAGATACCAGAAGTTATCTTCTTTTACATTCAGTGGGATAAAATGAATTATGCTTTATTGTATTAGTTCTCATTAATTTGCAAGTGATTCTATACACATATTTGTTGGTATTTAGTTATAATTAAAGCCTACTTAGCACAGAGCTATAATAACAGCTACAAAACGAGAGGTTTTAAATATCACCTCTATTGTATTAGGTAAGTGACCTGTTAGCTAAGTGAAAATAACTGGTCAATTATGCTTTCTCTGCTTGCTCAGATCTCATATTGAACGAAACATTAATTGGGAAAATACAGCAAAAGCTAATGGTAACTAGCTTCGACTGAAATCAAGATAGTGGAAAGTGCTGTCAAGTCACAGCTGATCTATGGTGACCCCTTAGGGTTTTCAAGGCAAGAGACGTTCAGAGGAGGTGTCACTGCCAATGGCCTGCCTTGTTGTTGTTCGAAATTAGCTATGTGGCATGGGAGGCCAGAGGGGTACCAGGGATCACACACCTGCTTAGTACAGTAGGAAGACTCCAGGTTTGAAGAGTAAATTACATAGTTTTTATTGAAGAATTTCCCTAGTTACAAGCACACTAGGCATTCAAGAAAGAGCAAGCAATTCAGAACAAAGATAACAGAGGTGATAAAAGTGAATAGGGGGGGAGGTCAGTTATGGGGTAATACTACCTGTTCAGATGTGCAGAGGTCCTTGAAGAGAATAGCACAACAGCCAGCATTATGTGCTATGAAGGCTCAAAGGAAAGACTTTGGGGGTGTACTCAAAGTATAGGCACTGTCCTGAGTGCACACCTTGATGGCCATGTGCTTGGATGGATATAAACATTGGAACACAATGTGGACCAATGGGAGGCCTTGAGGGACTTGTCCCAGGTGAAGACAAAGATTACCTGGACCAATAAGGGGTGGGATGCCAGAAGGAGCAAAACCTAGGTGGGACCAATGGGGTTCCAGAAGGGCAGAGTCTGGATTCACAATAGCATTGATGAGATTAACCAGGTGCTGAATGGAGCTGGAGATGATTGAATGGCTTTGGTGACCATTGATGGTCCTGCCAAGGCAGGTTAAATAGGTTCCCCAGGTTTAGACAAAGAGTGGGAAAAGGTCCCTGATTAGCATCAGGAAGGATCACTAAACATTTGAATGTTTAATCTCAGTATCCTGAGGGATGGAGCAGGAAGGACAGTTGTGGAGACAAAGGATTTCCACATAGACATAAGTGCACATAAAAGGGCTAGTTGAAGTTCTGGAAGCAGAAGGGCTGTTTGCCAGGTGGCCACTGAATAGCTTTTAGAAATGCTGATACTTTACCTGGTGGAACTCATTGCTATTCCAGATGCATAGCTTGCTGGGTGGAGTGGGAGGACTGCAGGTTTGCTTCGAGTGCTGCCTTGTGCAACCTGAAAATGGAGACCATTTTCAGAGCTGTGGCTAGCTCTGTATTTCAGGACAAAGAGTGCCTTCCTTGGCATGAATTTGTGGGTCTCTGGTTCAGGTTAGAAGTGGGGTGCCCCATTATTTAGGGCTACCTGCAATTATCATAGCTCCTCTGGGCTACAGTGCTTTGCCATTGCCTGCCTCCATGTCACAGCCCTGGTATTCCTTAGATGTCTCCCATCCAATACTAGCCAGAGCTGACCCTGCTTAACTTCTGAGATCTGATGAGATTCGGCTAGCCAGGTCTATTTAGGTTGGGGGAGATCAAGATAGTTGTGACAAAAAAGGTGGGGGAAGCCAAAACATACTGCAAAAAGGGCAGGAAAAAAATGGGGGTGCAGTTTGAAAAACACAGAGTACTTCAGATATAGCTCATAAACAGATTTAAAAATGCTGTCTGGCCATGACCTGGATAGCCCAAGCAAGCCCAATCTTGTCAGATCTTGGAAGCTAAGCAGGACTGACTCTAGCAACTATTTGGATGGGAGACTTCCTTGAAATACCAGAGGCGGGAAGCAGGAACAGGCTTTATTCAGCCACTTCTCTGAATATCCTCCAGGCCCCCAGTAGAGATTCAGTCACCAGTGGTCATCATGACTTCCAGGGGCCCACGCACTCACACGCACATGCACACACTAAAAAAAATACAAAAAATTGCTGTCTTAAAAATGCTGAAACCTCCTTCCTCATGTTACTTTACATGGAATTGGGCCAGCAACAGGTAACAACCAGTTTAAAAAACTATGTAAAAGAGACCTAAATCATATTATATACAGATATACTTACAAATACATATATATTTCCTTAATGGCTTTAACTTCCATTAAAATCAAGATGCATTTACATTTTTACCAATGGACTTAGTCATCACAGATTATGGACTGTCTTTTCAAAGAATTGTTTGACAGAGAATGTGGCAAAAGTAATGTAGTAGGGCCAAAAACCACCTCAGATGTGGATAAATAAATCAGGGTATTAAAGTGGTCCCATAGGATCCCATAAGCTAGCTGACAGTTCTTGTGTCGACTTTCTAGAGAGACCCTGAAACTCCCCTTCTTCTGTTCTCTTTTGCACACATTAGACTCTCGCCCAAAGTCTTCACAGCAACCTTCAAGTCTCTTGTATCAGCAGATTAGCACATCTGGTTCTTATGCAGCCCATCGGTTTGGAAAGCCAGTCTTCCTGAACGCTGCTGAGGTCGCCATTAAAGTTTGGCATGGGAGAGTGTGTTTAAGTTGGAGTACATATTGCTTTCCAGAGTCTGTTGGAGATGAAAGGAAATGTCATATGGAGTGTTGGCGTGTATTCCCAACAGTGAGTGTTGTCGGCAATATAGAGGCAAAAGGAAAGCCCGAGCCTTTCCTCTCCATTCCATATGTTCTTCCTTTTAGTTTCTGTTCATTTTCTAATTTCTTATATCACTGTGGGATGTTTCCCAGGCTCAGGGAAAGGATTTTTTTTTTTTTAAAAAAAACAACAGATAGAAATTCACCACTTTTATTAATGTTTTGTAGGAGGAGAAACAGCTCAGCCCTGCACAGTCACAGATGAAGGACATGAAGAAGAAATAGCATTTTTAAAAAACTGTTTAGCCTCAGGGGGCTACATCCACATCACGTTATCACTTCTGAAATGTTTTGGAAAATAATTGGAGTATCTGGTGTGACAAAAATGAGTGTTAATGAAAAGCTTATTTCACTTTAATTAATTAGTGGATGTAAATAAAAACATGTATCTGTCTTTGTCTTGCCTGGGGACTTTTGAACAGAGGCAAGCCTGACATGTTTCTACAATGAGCCCATTAATGCATTTATTAATATTAGCCCCTCTATCCAGCATTTTAAAGATTTACAATATTTATACCTAATAGGTGAATCCTTTATCTATGACAGTCTATACCAAAGGGGATTAATCAGTAGGTAGGCCGCAACCCACTACTTACCAATGTGTTTAGATCAGACACATGCGAAGGGGTATACATAGTTCCCTAGTTCCACCAGCAATTACTTGCTGACATATGGGTTTCAATGCACACATGGAGCTTTCCTACATTCAAGGGCTTTTGACTAATTTTTCCATTCATACCCCACATGAGAAAGGCTGAAAAATGTGTATGAATGAAATAGTTCCCACAGAATTCTGGATAATGGTGACAGCTTCAGATAGGATATTATACATCACTGAATATGTTATTTTAATTGCAATATATATATTGTTCCTATGTGAATTGTTTAAATTACACAATACAGTTTCATTTGTTGGCTGGTCTTTGGCTTCAAGAAATTGTGGGATGAGATTTTTTGGTGAGTGAATAGAAATAAAGGGATTTTGCTGAATGATTTTCAGAAAATGTTGTACTGTTTTAAAATAAAAAACATATAATCCTTTTTTTGCTCTAGAAATTTCTAAGGCTATAATCTACAAACTCTTTAAGGGATATTTGGTCCACAGGTTGTGATCCCTCACCTCTTGTTTCCTGCTGCCACTCCAGGAAAGCAGAGGGAGAAAACTAATTAAAAAAAATGGCTGCTGGGTCAATTATGTGATGTTGTTTCTGGTTTTTTTCCTGGAAGTGATGTCAGTCCTCTATAGGAATCACCAGAAACTCTATGGCACTCCTGGCAGTTCCTAGAAAGACTGAACATTTTCTGGAAGTTATGTCATGCTATCATCAACAGCCCCCCATTTCCCTGCCCCCACATTTCTCCCAGATCCCTGCTCCCACTTGGACCATTTACATCCCTACCATTATTCATGAATAATGGCTTGAAAGACTATAGTGTAAACATAAGAATCGATTAATGCATTAGAAGATCAGAGGAAGACACTAATAATTTGGAAAGAAATGGCTTGTGTATAATAATAATAATCTTTTCCTTTGCATTACAATACATTTAGCTCAGTGTGAATTAAATCAAACTTATTTTACTTTGTATAGTATAAAGATTTTTTTTAAGTCCATTTTCAGGAGCAGAGAAGATTCACAGAACCAGTACAACTGTTGAAGTGTTCAAGTTAATGAAATATAATTTTGTGGGTCTACTGGTGTATTAACATTAAGCTATGATAGTTAAATTATGCAATATTTAGGGCATTTGGAGCATGATCAGCTGTTTTACCAATTCTACTAAGTGGGTTACTTAGATCACATGATAAGCAATCCCTTTCATAAAATCAGCACTTGTGGTAAACAAATAATAATACAGAACTTAGAATCACGGAATCATAGAGTTGGAAGGGACCTCCAGGGTCATCTAGTCCAACCCCCTGCACAATGCAGGAAATTCCAAAATACCTCCCCCTCCACACCCAGAGTGGTGTTGCATGGCCAGAAGATGACAAAAACCCTCCAGGATTGCTTCCTGACCCCAAAGTGGCAATCAGCATTTCCCTGGGCGTGTAAAAAGGGCCACAAGAACTAAGCACTGAGGCAACCCTTCCTGCCCTCCCTCTCATGATCTGCCTAAGTTCACAGAATCTGCATTGCTTTCAGATGGCCATCTAGCCTCTGTTTGAAAACCTCCAAAGAAGGAGAGCCCACTACTTCCCGAGGAAGCCTGTTCCACTGAGGAACCGCTCTGTCAGGAAGTTCTTCCGAATGTTTAGCCTAAAACTCTTCTGATTTAATCTCAACCTGTTGGTTCTGGTCCAACCTTCTGGGGCAACAGAAAACAACTCCACACCATCCTCTAGATGACAGCCCTTCAAGTACTTGAAGATGGTTATCATATCACCTCTCAGTCATCTCCTCTCTAGGCTGAACATACCCAGCTCCTTCAACCTTTCCTCATAGGACTTGGTCTCCAGACCCCTCACCATCTTTGTTGCTCTCCTCTGGACACATTCCAGCTTGTCTATGTACTTCTTAAATTGTGGTGCTCAAAACTGAACACACTACTCTAGGTGAGAGCAGAGTAAAGTGGTACCATCACATCTCGTGATCTGTACACTATAGTTCTGTTGATACAGCCCAAAATCACATTTGCCTTTTTAGCAACCACATCACTTTGCTGACTCATGTTCATTGTATGGTCTACTAAGACCCCTAGATCCTTTTTGCACACAGTACTGTGCAAAACACAGTCTCCCCCATCGTAAAATTATGCATTTGATTTTTCCTACCTAAATGCAGAATTTTATATTTATCCCCAATGAAATTCATTAAAGTCCTTTTAGCTCAGTTTTTCAGCCTGTCAAGATCATCCTGTATCCTGACTGTCTTTTACCATATTTGCTACCCCTCCAATTTTAGAAATTCTTTGGCCTCTAGTTCCTCAAACACATGGCCCAAGTCTCTATACTCTGGCAGTGTGGCATTGTTTAGAAAACAGATCTACCACAACTCATATTACTGTTTTGCCTTGGCTAGGAGGTAAATCAGTGATAAAATCCATAGAAATCACAGCCCAGGGTCTCTTAGGAGTTTCCAAAGGTTGGAGCTGACCAGGCACCTTCCCCTCCCACATTTGCTCATCTGCAAATTTAATAAGCATTCCCTCTATCCCTTCATCCAAATCATTGATAAAGATGTTGAACAAAACAGGTCCCAGGACAGATCCTTGAGGCACTCCACTTGTCATTCCTCTCCAAGAAGATGAGGAACAATTCACAAGCATTCTTTGGGTGTGATCTGTCAACCAGTTACAGATCCACCTAACAGTTATAGTATCAAAACCACATTTTTCCAATTTATCAACAAGTATATTATGTGGTACCTTATCAAAAGCCTTACTAAAATGAAGATAAACTATGTCTACAGCATTCCCCTGATCCAGCAAGATAGTAACTTTCTCAAAAAAATAGATAAGGTTAATCTGACATGACTTATTCTTGAGAAACCCATGCTGGGTCTTAGTAATTACAGCCATCCTTTCTAAATGCTCAAGGACTGCCTGTTTGATTATTTGTTCTAAAACTTTCCCAGGTATAGACGTCAAGCTGACGGGTTGATAGCTACTTGGATCCTCCTTTTTCCCCTTCTTGAAGATGGGGACAACATTTGCCCACCTCCAATCTTCTGGCACCTCACCTGTTCTCCAAGAATTCTGAAAAATAATGGACAGAGTCTCAGGAATTACATCCGCAAGTTCTTTTAGTACCCTTGGATGCAGTTCATCTGGCCCTGAAGACTTAGTTTCATTTAAAGAAACTAGGTATTTATGTACTACCCCTACATCAATCCCAGGCAGCAACTCCATTCCCTCATCATGTGTTCTGTTTTTGCCATGTTGAACACCATTGAGCAAGGGAAGACTGAGGAAAAGAAGGAATTGAGCAGTTCTGCCCTCTCTTTATCACCTCTTACACTTCCACTTTCCTGTCCCCGCAATGGGCCTACCATGTCCTTGCTCTTTTTCTTTCTTTGAACAGAAGAAAAGAACCCTTTTTTGTTGTTTTTAGCATCTCTCGCTAGCCTAAGTGCATACTGAGTTTTAGCTTTCCTGACTCTCTCTCTCTACAAGCACTAGTTATTTGTTTCTATTCAGCCTTGGTTCTAAGGCCCTTCTTCCACTTTCTGAATGAGTCTTTTTTATTTTTCAAGTCCTTAGAAAGATGTTTATGGAACCACCTTGGCTTCTTTAGGCTCCTCCCATTTTTCCTTCTCATTGGAATGTTTGTGACTGTGCCTTCAGTATTTCACTTTCAAGAAACTCCCATCCCTCTTGATCTCCCTTCTCCTTAAGTATTTTGGACCATGGGAATCTACCCTGCATAACTTTGTTTATCGAAATTTGCTTTCCTGAAGTCCAACCTATATGTCTTACTATGTACAGTTTTTACCTTCCCCAAGACTGTAAATTCCAAAATTACATCGTCACTATTACGCAGGGTGCCCACTACTTTCACCTCATCAACCAGTTCTTCCCTGTTGGTAAGTATCAAGTCCAAGATAGCAGATCCCCTTGTTCACCTCTCCATTTTCTGGAAAATGCAGCTGTCAGCAAGATAAGTCAGGAATTTATTGGACCTTTCATTCTTAGCAGAGTTGGACTTCCAACATATATCTGGGTAATTGAAATCTCCCATAACCACCATGTCCCATCTCTTTGAGAACTTTGTAATCTGTTGTAGGGGTGTCTCATCCAAATCTTCTGCCTGCCTTGGTGTATAGCAGACCCCACTATGATATTAATATTATTTCTTACTCCTTTTATTTTCACCTAGAGACTCTCAACCGGACTTTCATGCTCAGATTCACATATTTCCTCACAAGTATATACCTCCTTTACATATAATGCAACTCCTCCACCCTTCCTTATTTTTCCGCCCCTTTTAAATAAGTTATACCCCTCAGTCCTAATATTCCAATTGTGAGTGTCATCCTACCAAGTTTCAGTAATGCCTATTAGGTCATAGTCCTCTTCCTGTATTAGGACTTCAAGTTCCTCTTGCTTTTTTCCCATACTCTACGCATTAGTGTAGAGACATCGGAATCCATGTTTTACACACCTTGAGGTTTTCGTTTCTGTACTTACATGTGAGTTAATGTTATCTAGCATATGTGCCACTCCCCGCAAAACTTTAGAGTTCTTATTTCCAGTTATTGGCTTTGCATTTTTGTTTCACTCCCCCACAAGATTTAATTTAAAGCTCTCCTTATCAGGTTTGCAAGGCTGTTTCCAAACACATTGTTTCCTACCCTCGTGATGTTCAAACCATCTCCTGATAGAAGAGCTTCATCTTGAAAGCGTTAGCTATGGTCCAAAAATCCAAACCTTTCCTGATGATACCATCTACATAGCCAATCACTGATCTGCAGTATTCTTCTTTACCTTCCTGAGCCACGGCCTTCAACAGGAAGAACTGATGAGAATACAACCTGCACTCCCAATTCCTTCACCTTTTTACCCAGAGCCACATATTCTCTTTTAATACGTTCTGGGCTGTGGTGTGCTGTATCATTTGTTCCCACATGGATGAACAAGAAGGGATAATAATCCATTGGCTTGATGAGTCTTCCTACCCTTTCCGTCACATCCTGGATGTGTGCACCTGGTAGACAGCATACCTCTTGAACTGACAAGTCCAGTCAGCACACCTTAGCTTCTACTCCTCTCAGTAGGGAATCCCCAATTACCAGCATGCACCTTCTCCTATTTGTTGTTCAGTTGTACAGTTGAGTCCGACTCTTCGCGACCCCATGGACCAGATCACGCCAGGCCCTCCTGTCTTCTGTTGTCCTCTGAAGTTTGCTCAATTTCATGTTCATTGCATTGATGACACTGTCTAACCATCTCATCCTTTGCTGTACCCTTCTTCTTTGACTTTCAATCTTTCCCAGCATCAGGGTCTTCTCCAGTGAGTGCTCCCTTCTCATTTGGTGGCCAAAGTATTTGAGCTTCAACTTCAGGATCTGGCCTTCCAGGGAACTGTCAGGGTTGATTTCTTTTAGGATTGAATGATTTGATCTCCTTGCAGTCCAAGGGACTCTCAAGAGTCTTCTCCAGCACCAGTTCAAAAGAATCTATTCTTGGCTTCCGGCCGGAGTTAAAATGGCGAATTGACACACTTTGCGATTTGAGCAGAGTGGACAGCAGTATCTGGCGACAGTTTGGGCTTTACCTGGCCCAACGCAGCACTCCCCAGGCGGGGGAGTGGCAAACAAGCAGCCAAGCCTGAGGGGGGTTGAGATCGGTGTGGATAAGCCTCGGAGGAGGCTTGTTTACACCTTGATCTCCCTCCGCGAAGAGGGCAGTTGCAAATCAGCACTACAGATACCAGCTGGGCTGAGAATTCAGCATAAATCCGTCATCTACCGGCCTCTTTAACATCAAGCTTAACATCGGTTACAGAAGAAGCACTGCGAAACCCCGAGATTACAAGCAAGGTAACAAATGAACAATTGCTTACCGGTTTAAAGAAGAAGGCAAAATCTAAACGTTCGGATAAGTGTAAAAAGCTTCAATGAACTAATCCGCTTGATTTAAAAGTAAAAAGAAAGCTTTCCTTTAGAGAAAACGGCTGAAAAGTAACTTTGTTTTGCATTCCTGTGGTCAGCTAAGACTAAACTTTGCATAGCAGAAACGAAACTGACTGTGATTCTATGATACAGGAAGTAGGCTAGAGTGGATGTTTTTGATGTTGCTGTGCAGGAAGTAGACGGACATTTTAGAGTGTGGCACCGGAAGTTGGATTACAGTGATGGACAGATAAACAGGAAGTTCTGAAGGAGCCTACTCTAGCCAGAAAATCATAGAGAAATTGCGCCCGCCATTTTGAGGAGGACTAAATTTTAAAAAGTTATTTTTAAGCTGAAAAAGCACTGGAAGAAGTTATAAAGGTGGCGATTTGGCTTGAGGATTGCTAATATAAAGATTGATTAGCCCTGAACTCGCTTTCAAGACAGATTTGAGGTCAAGACCAAGGGCTGCCTCATCACCTAGTCCAAGAATGACTGCAAAGGAAAAAAAGAGTGGCAGGCTGCCATGGAAGCGATGGAGAAACGGATGACTGAAGTGGTGCAGAGTTTGGGAAAGCAAATAGAATCACAGCTGCAACAACAGTTGCAACAACAGCTGCAAATACAACTGGAGCAAATAGAACAAGTACAAGTCCAAGTACAGAAAAAAATATGGAAGAGTTAAAAGAACTGGTACTAACAGAAGTGGCAGGGATAAAAAAAGATACAGAAGAAGTTAAAAAAGAGGTTAAAAGTCTGGTGACAAAATCAGAAGAAATGGAACAGAAAGTTAAACGAACCCTACAAGAAAATACAAGACTGGAGTCCATGATGGAATATAGGGCCACTCAGAATCACTTGAGATTGAGAGGAATCGAAGAGGAGGAAGATCAAGATTTACGGGCCCTAGTAATTAACACATTGACAACTTACATAGGGGAAGATGTTGGAGACTTGGATCCAGACTTTGACCTGATTTACAGAGTAAATTCAGCGTATGCCAAGAGAAAGCAATTACCCAGAGATGTGATTGTTCAATTTGTGACTACTAAAATGAAGGAAGACGTTTTCAAGAAGCAATTTACACAACCGTTGGAAATTAATGGAAAAAAAATAATAATTTTGAGAGAAATTCCGAGATCGATCTTACAAGACAGAAAGAAATTCAAGAAACTAACAGATAGGTTAAAAGAAATGAGTATCAGGTTTAGATGGGAGATTCCATATGGATTATCATTTACATACAATTCGGTGAGATTTACTCTTAAAACGGAAGGAGACATCTACAGATTCAAAGAGAACAACTTTGATGATTTCAAAGATATTTAATTCAAAACAACTATGGATTACAAATTTTTATCTTGGAACGTAAATGGGCTAAATTCACCAAGCAAAAGAAGATTAGTGAATCATTGGCTAGAGAAAAAAATGTAACATAATTTGTTTGCAAGAAACACATATCAGAAAACAAGATAATAAATATTTGGTTAATAAAAAATTGGGAGAAGAATTTCATTCATCAGCAGTTAATAAGAAAAAAGGAACAGTGATATACATTACCAAAGAATTGGAACCTAAACAAATCTTCACAGACAAAGAAGGAAGATATGTTGGCGTGGAATTAATGATGAATAGAAAAAAGACATTGCTTGTAAATATATATGCACCCAATGGGGCAAAAGAGACTTTTTTAATGATTTGACTAAAGAGTTGGACTGTTTAAATTATGATCAAATAGTCCTTGCTGGAGACTTCAATGGCACAGTGAACAATGTATTGGACAGAAAATCCAAAGCAAGTGGAGAGGCGGTTGGAAAGCTGCCAAAAAATTTTTTCCAGCTAATGAAACAAGAGAAACTAGAAGACGTTTGGAGGAAGTGGAACCCTAAGACAAAGGATTATACATTTTATTCTAACAGACATAACTCCTTTTCTAGAATCGATATGATTTGGATGTCAGAGGAGATGGCGCAAAAAACCTACAAAACAGAAATTTTACCGAAAACCAACTCAGATCACAACCCTTTACTTTGGATATCTAAAGAAAAACCTAAACAATTATATTGGAGAATTAATGAGGACTTATTGGACCAAAAATTAATTAATGAAACTTTAAAAAAAGAAACGAAAAGTTTTTTTGAACTGAATTTAAATAAAGGTACTGATATACAAGTCGTATGGGACACGTACAAAGCAGTAATGAGAGGTTTGCTTATCTCTTTGAATTCTAAAGATAAAAAACAAAGGATGCAACAACAAAACGACCTTCATGAAAAAATTAGACAAAAAGAAAAGGAATTAAAGAAAAGGCCAGGGAAGAAAAAGATTATTAAAGAGATCCACTTTCTGCAGGATCAATTGAATGTTCTACTAAATAGAGAATTATATTGGAATCTGAAGAAATTACAGCAAAAAGCATTTGAGGGTGCAAATAAACCAGGAAAATTTTTAGCGTGGCAATTGAAAAATAGAAAAGAAAGGAATTTTATAAGTAAAATTACTGAAGACGGAAAGGATGTTTTGAATTTGAAAGGTATAAAAAGAGTCTTCTTCAAATACTACGCCAAACTGTTCAAAAAGAAAGGAATTGACCAACAGAAAATTAAGAAATATTTGGAGACTATTGAAGTTCCAGAGCTGGGAAAACAAATTAAAGAGTTATTAAATGGTTTAGTAACAAAGGAAGAGGTGACAATGGCAATAGAAGACGCAAAGTTGGGCAAAGCTCCAGGTCCAGATGGCTTTACAGCAAAGTTTTATAAGAAATTTAAGGAGGAGCTAACCCCTATCTTAGTACTTCTGTCGAACGAGATAAGAAAGACTAAACGGATCCCAGATTCATGGAAAGAAGCAAATATTTCATTGATACCCAAAGAAGGTTTGGATTTAACTGAAGTAAAGAATTATAGACCAATATCGCTATTAAATAATGATTACAAATTATTTGCGAAAATTATTTCGGAAAGACTGAAAAAATATTTGAAAGATACTATAGCGGAAGAACAAGCTGGTTTTTTACCAAATAGACAGATTAGAGACAATTTAAGAGTGGTGATTGATGCAATCGAATACTATGACAAACATCCAGAAAAAGAAGTTGGATTCCTCTTTTTAGATGCGGAAAAAGCTTTTGACAATTTAAATTGGGAGTTTATGCTGCAAGTTATTGAAAAAATGGATATAGGACAGTCTTTTCTAAACATGATTGTGGCAATTTACTCAGAACAGAGAGCAGCTTTGAATATAAATAAAGAAAGAACAGATTTCTTTCAAGTTCAAAAGGGAACACGTCAAGGCTGCCCGTTATCCCCGTTGTTGTTTATTTGGATATTGGAAATATTATTGACAGCGATAAGAAAAGATAACAGCATTGAAGGACTCACAGTGAAAGGTTTTGCATATAAATACAGGGCATTTGCAGACGATGTAATGTTTATGATTCAAGATCCAATCGACAAAATACCACAATTGATGGAAAAAATTGAAGAATTTGGATCAGTTGCGGGATTCTACATTAATAAAAGTAAAACCAAAGTGATGTGCAAAAATATGACGAAACAAAGACAAACAGAACTTCAAGAGAAAATTCAATGTGAAGTAGTTACAAAGACTAAATATTTAGGAATTGAATTGACCATGAAAAACATTGATTTGTTCAAAAATAACTATGAAAAGGTTTGGCACAGGATTCAACAAGACATGAAGAAATGGGATACCTTGAATCTATCGTTATTGGGAAGAATTGCAACTATAAAAATGAATGTTTTGCCGCGTTTGATGTTTTTATTTCAAGCTATTCCAATATTAAAACAAAGGAAAATACTGGATACGTGGCAGAAAGAACTATCGAAATTTGTATGGGCAGGAAGAAAGCCAAGGATTAAAATGAAAATTTTATGTGATGCAAAGGAAAGAGGAGGTCTACAACTACCAAATTTAAGACTGTATTATGATGCCGTCTGTTTAACATGGTTGGAACAGTGGATTAATTTAGAAAATAAAAAGTTATTGGCTCTAGAAGGGCATGATAACAAGTTTGGATGGCATGCATATTTATGGTATGGAAAAGTAAAAATGGATAAATTTTTCAAACACCACTTCATAAGACGATCACTGTTCGAGACTTGGATGAGATATAGAAAATTCTTTTCAGAAGAAAGACCACTTTGGATAGTACCAGCAGAAGTGATTAATCCATATTCAAGAAATCAAGGGTTAGATTGGCTACCTTATAAAAGTCTTTTAAAATTAGAAGGGAAAAACTTTGTGTTAAAAGACAGATTTGATGTGGAATTTGAATATGATTGGTTGAAGTATAGACAGATTTATGACTTATTTAAGACCGATAAAAGAGAATATGGTTTTAGAGAAAATAACACTGAAATTGAAACTGTATGGCTTGAGAAAGGTAAAAAAATGATTTCTAAACTGTACAAGGTTTTATTGAAATGGTATACTGAGGACGAAATTGTAAAAGAGCAAATGATAAAATGGGCAGTAAATATTAATAATGAGATATTAATGACATCTTGGGAATATTTGTGGAAAAAGTCAATGAAAATTTCAACTTGTGTAAATGTTAAAGAGAATTGTTATAAAATGATGTACAGATGGTATATGATGCCTAAAAAAATTGCTATTATAAATGAAAGTATGTCTAACAAATGTTGGAAATGTAAGAAACATGAAGGGTCTTTTTACCATATGTGGTGGACATGTGATAAAGCAGTAAAGTATTGGACTGAGATCCACAATGAGATACAAAAAAATTTGAAATGTACTTTTAAGAAAGACCCACAGATGTTATTGTTAGGTCTTAAAATGGAAGAAATAAATGTAGCCAAGAGAACACTACTATGGTACTTGATTACAGCAGCTAGACTGACTTTTGCTCAATGTTGGAAACAAGATAAAGTACCTGAAACATGGGAATGGATTAAAAAGACATTGTTTATGGCAGAAATGGACAAATTAACAAGAAAATTAAACAATGAAGAAGACGAAACCTTTTTCGGAGACTGGAAAGACTTTCAAGAATACTTGTTGAAGAATTGGGATGTAAAACGTGGTTTGATTTGTTTTGACAGCTATTGAGGAGAAGTGGAAAGAGACTCAGATCTTTGAATTGTTACCATTAGTAAAAGAAATATGTTTAGTAGTAAATGTAATTGTATAAGAGAAATATCAAGGGGGTTGGAGCAGTGCGGGAAGCCTTGTTTGGGGGGGAGAGGGAGAAAGAAAAATGGATATGTATTGGTTTGTTTAAATTGTATGAACATGTGATATATCCAATAATAAATTGTATTTAAAAAAAAAACAAAAGAATCTATTCTTTGGCGCTTGGCCTTCCTTATAGTATTAGGGAGCAAAGACATGAGTCCTCTCATTCACAGGAGTATGAGAATTTTTTTCAAGCTTTGTGGAGGCTGGGGGAGGAGCCATTGTTCCAGTGTTTCAGAATCAATATCTGTGGGGAGATCCAGGAACCGACTGCTTAGTAACAGAGGCTTAGAATGGTAAGCAAATAATTCTGATATTTACCATATACTCATTTATACAATTTTCAATGGATTTGTTTCACCTTTTTGCTGTTGTGTCATGCTCCCAGTGGCCCAGTGCTGGTTGCCTGCCTGACACCATTCCATCTGCCCTTCTAGGTCCACTTTTGGGAGAGTACCCAGGGCAGAGGGTTAGCTCAGGAGTTGAAGCGGGAGCTTGAGGGGTCTCAAAACAACGGGCCACCAGGAGGGTTCCTTCACCGCTCTCCCCGTCTCTGCTTGCTGACTTGTGGCCACGTCTGCGGCCACCTGGGCTCCTGTCTCCCTCTTGGCATTTCTCTCTTTGCCCTGTCAATATCAGCAGTCTTTCCTCCTCAACCCACTCCCAGCTTCCTCCTTTTATTACTCCCGCACACCCTTCCCACCTGGGCCCTGCCTCCCTTCAAAGCTCAGGACACTGAGCCCACTTCTGGGTCCTCCCCCCAGGGTCCCCCCTCCCTCATCATCAGCTCTTCTGTCTTTGGACCCTCCTCTCATCTGGTCTTGCCCCTGCCCGACTGGGCTCTGGAATGCTGGGTGGGGAAGGGGGCGTGCCTGGCCTGTCACCTTGCTCTGTGGCCGGTCCCGGCTCTCGGCTGGTGCCTCCCCTTGTCGCCGCAGGTCTGCACCCTTGTTGTCTCCCACTCCTCCTTCTCTGCCAATGAGCTGGGGCACCGGGTTGCAATGTGGGGAGGCAGTGTTGTTGGCAGGGGGGGTTGCCTTGTAGGTCTTGGGTCAGTCCCGGGGTGCCCAACCTCACATGTTGGTTGCGTAGATTTTTTTGATTAATGAATGCATGCATGTTTGATTTTTAGATACAAATTATACAATATTTACATGTACATAATCAACATGTATAGTGCTGATTTCCTGATGAACATATAATGTTGGAAAATGTGTACATTTTATGGGAACATTTGGTGCAAGGAGACAGATAATGATGCAAAAAATTAAGAATCATACATTCGCTCTGCACAAGGGAGAAGGGAAATTGAAATAAGAATGTTGTGATTCCACAGGAGGGATGTGAAATTCTACTTCATCCCTACACTGATCATATGCAGAGGGAAAAAATGGGATCCTGCAGGGATTTGCAGGGGCTCTGATTGTGTACAGAGCTTATGAATATAATGACTACTCTGACAGTCTGATGAATATGTATGCTGGAGGCAGTGATCCTGTTTCCTTGCCTATGCACAGTTAATATGTACACCATCATTGTATCAAAGGGCTAAAGTTATGTTCTTTTCATGACTTGCTCTTTGTTGGGCATTCATAGCAAGGATTCAAAATAAAGAAGGAAAGAAGAGCAAGTACCATCATACTCTAATCACTTGCAAGAATCACCTTGGCTAGTGAATTCCAAATACTATAGAACAGTGGTTTTCAAACTTCATACCTTCCAAGAAACTCTTTCCACGTTTGCTGAGGAATCCCTAACCATTTGTCCCAGATATCTTTTGCAGAACATTTTGGAGTTAGGGCCTTACTGAAGCTCATACTCAGTTCATCCAGAACTAGGCAAGGTCTATAAAGCCTCACAGTTGTATTGAGACTTAAGAACTAAGCATGTGTCCTAAAAAAACACACAGCCAATGTTCCGCTGCAGCAGTACATAGCAGAGAAAGACAGTAATGTTGGGCTAGCTGTTTAATGGGTAAACATGCCCACTACAGCCCAGCTTCTCTCTGAGAAACCCTTGTTAAGTTTCCAAGGAGCATAGTTTGAAAAACATTTACATATAGACTCAAAACAGTAGATAAAAGTCTCTCATATTAAAAAAAAACAATACTTTTGTTAAATGTGGACAAATATCCTTTCTTCTTTGGAAAAGGAATTCTTTCCTGACTACTGTATTACATCTAAACTAGGCTAGTTCTTAATAAATAGTTAAAGAAGGAAATACTGTCCTTTTCCATTCATTTTGGAATTATTGATTATAGGAGACCAGCACACAGTTCTCATTATGTTAATACATTTTATAATTTGGGGTATTAAAAATGGACAGTTTATATAATTTAGTGCAATGAGAATTTAATGAGTTTGCTAATGATGAAGAAATGGAATGAATCAATACAAGCTGTGTATAAATTCTCTGTGAGTATTAAACACAATTTTGAGAATGTTGTAGTCATTATATTGCTTCCCCCCCAATATAAAATTTGCACAGCATGTCAATAGGCAACACAATTCTGTTTACTTCTATTTGAAAAAGTCTCTACAAAGTCATGCATTAGAAAAATGGCCAATAAGGGCAGTGTATTTATTATTGCATTCCAAATACATGTTAGGTATAAAGCTAGCTAAATAGATAGATACATTTGTTAAAACATTTGTATTCTGTCTCCTTCCCAAGAGGAGGAGGAGAGAAAGCTGATGGAAAAACATACCATAAGACTAAAACTGGTGTAATACTTCAGTACCAGCTCACTCTAGCCAAAAGATAAGGAGCCACATATTGCAGTGTTTTTAAGGCCAGCCCCATGTACAATACGATACAGAAATCTAGCCTTGGGTGGCCTTGAGAGAGTTAGTACTTGCAGAAGTGGCAGAATTTAAAAAAGAAGTGGAAAATACAAGTAGTCAAGTTAAAGCTTTGGCGACTAAATCAACAGAAATGGATCAAAAGACACAAGATTTGGGGAAAAAAATTGAAGTGAATGGACAGAGTAACCGGAATCTTGAGGCAGTTGTGGAATATAAAGCAATGTCAAACTGAGATTCAGAGGCATTGAAGAAAAAATGGGAGAAGATATACGTACTGAAGTGATGGAAACTTTGACTGAATACATGGGAGAAGACAAAGGGGAGTTGGATTACAATTTTGATCTTATATATAGGGTGAATTCTGCTTATGCTCAAAGGAAAAATTTACAGAGAGATGTCATTGTTCAATTTGTGACAAGGAAAATGAAAGAGGACGTATTTAAGAAGCAGTTTGCCCAGCCTTTGGAAATTGATGGTAAAAAGATAATGATAATGAAAGAACTCCCAAGGTCCATTTTGCAGGACAGAAAAAAATACAAGAAGTTGGTGGAGAAGTTGAAACAACTGAATATCAAATTCAGATGGGAAATACCACAAGGGCTGTCCTTTACGTATAACTCAAAAAGACATGTGATTAAAACACTGGGGGATATGTATAGGTTTAAAGCCGAAAATACCGAAGACTTCGGAGATATTTAAAAAGCCTCAATGATGGATTACAAATTATTATCATGGAATGTAAACAGACTTAATTCACCTAACAAAAGAAAAGTAGTGAATCATTGGTTACAAAAGCAAAATTCTAACATCATCTGCTTGCAGGAAATGCACATAAAAAATCGGGACAATAAATATTTGATTAACAAAAAATTGGGAGAAGAATTTTATTCTTTGGCAGAGGAAAAAAACAAAGGAGTGGTGACCTATGTAAATAAAAAGTTGGAACCTAAACAAGTTTTTACAGATAAAGAAGGAAGATATGTGGTGGTTGAGATCAATATGTTACAAAAAAAGACATTGGTTGTGAATCTGTATGCTCCTAATGGAGCCAAAGAGAATTTTTTTAAGGATTTGCTGAGCGAATTGGACCAAGTGCATTATGAACAGATAATTGTTGCTGGTGATTTTAATGGTACTGTTAATAAATTGGATAGACAATCACAGAAAGGCGCTGAGAAGATTGGAAAGTTACCCCAAACTTTTTTTAGAGTTATTGAGCAAGAAAAGTTGGAAGATGTATGGAGAAAATGGAATCCAAAAATTAAGGATTTTACTTTCTATTCGAATAGACACAAATCCTTCTCAAGAATAGATATGATTTAGATGTCGAGCGAAATTGCATTAAAAATTCAGAAGGTGGAAATATTGCCAAAGACCAACTCAGATCATAACCCGTTAATTTGAACATTAAAAGAAAAGGCAAAGCAATATCATTGGAGAATTAATGAGGATTTATTGGATAAGATGAGATTAGTGGAGATCTTGCGGAAAGAAACGCAAATTTTCTTCCAAATGAATTTGAATCAAGAGATCAATATACAGACAGTGTGGAATGCTTACAAATCGGTGATGAGAGGAGTTTTGATCTCAATGAATGCAGTGGATAAGAAAAATAATTTGAAACAGCAGCAAGACTTACAGGATAAAATACAACAAAAAGAGAATGAGCTGAAAAGGAGACCAGGTAAAAAGAAGCTTCTCAAAGAAATACAAATTTTGCAAGAACAATTAAAAGTAGCATTAAACAGAGAACTCGACTGGAATTTAAAGAAATTGCAACAAAAATCCTTTGAAGGTGCAAATAAACCAAGGAAATATTTAGCTTGGCAATTGAAGAACAGAAGGGAGAGAAGGACAATAACTAAGATAATCAAGGAGGGCAAGGAAATTGTTGATATAAATTGAATTAAGAGAGCCTTCTTCAAGTATTACGCAAAACTATTTCAAAAAAAGAAGATTGATCCAATGAAGATTAAAAGGTATTTGGACAAGGTAACTTTACCTGAGATGGATAGTGATACCAAAGATATGCTGAATGGTCCAATACAGAAAGAAGAGATATATAACGCAATAGAAGATGCCAAATTAGGGAAAGCTCCTGGACCAGATGGATTCACAGTGAAATTTTATAAAAAACTAAAGGAGGAGCTAACCCCGATTTTGGAACTTCTAATTAATGAAATTCAGTGAACTAAATTAATACCAGAATCTTGGAGAGAAGCCAAAATATTTCTTATTCCTAAGGAAGGACAAGATTTGTCAGATGTGAAAAATTATAGACCAATTTTGCTGCTTAATAACGACTACAAATAATTTGCCAAAGTTATTTCAGAAAGATTAAAAGTTTATTTAAAGAATGCTATCAGAAAAGAACAAGCCAGCTTTCTACCAAATAGACAAATTAGAGACAATTTAAGGATTGTGATTGATGCAATAGAGTATTATGATAAACACCCTGAAAAGGAAGTTGTCTTTTTATTTTTGGATGCTGAAAAAGCCTTCGACAATTTAAACTGGGAATTGATGTTTCAATTCCTTGACAAAATGGACATTGGACAGCCCTTTTCAAATATGATCAGGGCTGTATATTGTGAACAAAAAGCGTTGTTGAACGTGAATAAGGAGTTGACGGATTATTTTAGAGTACAAAAAGGTACAAGACAAGGGTGTCCGTTATCTCCTTTGTTATTTATTTGGATCTTGGAAGTGATGCTGAGTAAAGTAAAGGAAGATAAAGATATAAAAGGGCTTACAATTGGAAACTTTGAATATAAATATAGGGCTTTTGCTGATGACGTAATGTTTATAATTGAAGACCCATTAAGAAATGTACTGTTATTGATGGAAAGGATTAAAGAATTTGATGACCTGGTGGGATTTTATGTTAATAAGAACAAGACAAAGATACTCTGTAAAAATGTGAGAAAGGAAAAACAATTGGATTTACAAGAGAGAGTCCAATGTGAAGTGGTGAAAAAGGCTAAATATCTGGGAATTGAGGTTACAGCAAAGAATATAGACTTGTTTAAGAACAATTACGAAAAGGCCTGGAATAAAATTCAACAAGATATCAAGAAATGGAATACTTTGAATTTATCCTTATTGGGCAGAGTTTCTGTAGTTAAAATGAATATCTTACCCCGTTTGCTATTTTTATTCCAAACAATTCCAATTGTGAAAGATTGCAAAGTGTTGAATTTATGGCAAAAGGAGATTTCAAAATTCGTGTGGGCTGGAAGGAAGCCAAGGATTAAAATGAAAATACTTTGTGATGCGAAAGAAAGAGAAGGCTTCCAGCTTCCTAATTTTAGACTATATCATGATGCGGTGTGCCTAGCTTGGTTGGAGCAGTGGATCAACTTGGAGAATAGACAACTGTTGGCACTAGAAGGGCATGATTGAAGATATGGTTGGCATGCTTATTTATGGTACGAGAAATCCAAAGTAGATAACCTTTTTAAGCACCACTTCATAAGGAGATCACTATTTATGACATGGATGAGATATAAGAGATTCTTTTTTGAAGCAAGACCAATATGGATTGTTCCGGCTGAAGTAATAAAACCACTTTCAAGGCACAAAGGAAAAGACTGGTTACCTTACAGAGACATTCTGAAAATTGAGGGGAAAAGTTTCGCGATGAGATCTAGAGAAGACTTGGGTTTTGAATATGACTGGCTAAATTATAGACAGATTTATGATTTATTTAAGACTGACAAAATGAGATATGGTTTTAGAAAAGAAAATAATGAAATTGAAAAGATTTGGAGTGAAAAAGGTAAAAAAATGATTTCTAAAATGTATAAGATTTTGTTAAAATTGTATACAGAGGATGAGATTGTAAAAGAGCAAATGGTGAAATGGGCTATAAATGTAAATAGAGATATAGAAATGTCATCTTGGGAATGTTTGTGGAAAAAGTGGATTAAAATATCAACATGTGTTAATGTTAAAGAAAACTGTTACAAAATGATGTACAGATGGTATATGACACCAAAAAAAATTGCTAATATGAATGAGAATATGTCTAACAAATGTTGGAAATGTAAAAAGAAAGAGGGCTCGTTTTACCATATGTGGTGGACTTGTGAAAAAGCAAATGTTTTTTGGACAGAGATTCATAGTGAAATTCAGAAAATCTTGAAATGTATGTTGAAAAAAGAACCAGAAATGTTGCTTTTAGGACTAAAGTTAGAAGAAGTCAAAATGACAAAAAGAACTTTGTTATGGTATCTCATTTCAACTGCAAGAATGACTTACGCTCAGTTCTGGAAACAAGAGCAGATACCTGATAAGTGGGAATGGATTAAAAAAATGATTTTTATGGCTGAAATGGACAAACTAACAAGAAAACTTCATGGAGCAGAAGACAAAGAATTTTTAACAGACTGGAAAGATTTTAAAGACTATTTAGAGCTTAACTGAGATGTAAAAAATAGATTACTTTGTTTCGATAGTTACTAATAACAGAAGTGTTGTAACAAGAGAGACTGTATTTGAAAAGTTACCTAATTGTTAAAGTTAAAAAGCAAAATATTGAAATTTAAGAGTTGAATATTAAGAACGAGTTGAATGTACGAGAATATTGGGTGGAATTGTTAACGGGGGCAGAGCATCGTGGGAAGCCAGGGGAGGGGGAGATAAAAATTTGAAAAGGATATGATAAGAATTGTAAACAAAATGTGGAACATGCTATTATATATCCGATAATAAATTTTCTTAAAAAAAAAAAGAAATCTAGCCTTGGGGTTGCTACAGCATGGATCTGTGGAGCCAAATCAGCTGAGTCTAGAAGGGAAAGTAGGCTTTGCACAGGATGTGACTGAAAAAACAAACAAACCTCCCTATCAATCCATTTCTCCATCAGCAAAGCAGACTTTAAAACTACTCCTACATTAAATCTGCAAGAGATAAACCCCTCACCCAATCCAAAGAAGGCCAGGTGATCCCCTCCAGAACATCAGCCTTACCAACCAGTATCACTTATTCAAAGAAATAGGGAGCATCAGGAAAAAAACTATTCTGTCCTAAAACTAAGTCTGAAGCCAGACTGAAATGTATTTTCCAGGAATCTCCAGCTGTTCTGCCTACAGCTGCTTATCACCTTATCACAAAAATGCCAGATTAAAAATATGATTATCTAAACCCTCTTTATCTAAGGAGAGTTTCTTTGACAATGGTTTAATTACTACCATCTTCCACAGGTATCCTAGTATAATTTTACTACTCTGGAAGGGACCTTATTTCTAGGGGGACAGCTCTTACAGCTTCAAGGTCCCTGTTTATATTGGTTAGGGAAATCCACCAACAAACTGCAGAGACAAAAATTAACAAAGGGTGTTACAAACACCTCGGCACACAAACTGCACTCATGATGGTGTCCAAATTGGACCAGATTAGAGATTTTATCAGCAATTCATTGTGCAAAATTGTTACAACTGATCTCATGGGTCTTTAAGGGCCCCTTGCTGGCATCCAAATAGGCTCTGTGGTACATTCTACCTGGGTCAGTGCAATGCCTCTGCCATGGATCTTCAGGTCACCTCCCAGTGTAGCTTCAAACTTTCTTTAATTTTAATTAAATAGATAGGAACTTTCAGTACTTCTACCAGGTGCCAGCAGTGACATCAGCGTAGCCTGGAATGGTGCAGATAGGGCCCACTGTCACTAAGCTTTTGCCCTGTGACCTGCCTGTTTGCTCTTCCCCCAATCTGCCTGGTGTTCTAGCACCCATCCTTCCTGCCACATGTATAGCCTGTGTAACACCATGTTTGTTACATGTTGGTGCTTAGTTTATTTATTTATTTAATTCAATTTATATCCCACCTTCCATGCCAGGCAGGCTCAGGGCGGCCAGCTCAGGGCGGCTGGTGTCCAATTTGCCCTGTTTGGGCAAATTAATAGAGAGGGTGGTGGTGTTACAGTTATAGGGCTTTCTGGAGGATGCTTCAGTCCTGGATCACTTCCAGTCCGGCTTTTGCCTGGGCCACGGGACGAAGACAATGCTAGTCACTGACTGACGATCTCCAAAGGCATCTGGATTGAGGCGGTGTGGCGGCATTGCTGTTGTTAGACCTGTCAGCCACATTTGATACAGTCGACCATCAGCTACTGACCCACCGCCTCGCCGACGTGCTAACCTTCCAATGGTTTGCCTCTTTCCTCCAAGGTTGGGGACAGAGGGTGGTGATTGGGGATCAGCGGTCCCGGAGGCATCCCCTTGAGTGTGGGGTGCCTCAGGGAGCGGTGCTGTCCTCAATGTTGTTTAACATCTATATGTGCCCCCTTGCCCAGATTGCCCGGAATTGTGGGCTTGGGTGCCATCAGTATGCTGATGACACCCAGCTCTATCTGATGCTGGGTGGCCAGTCAGACTCTGGTCCCGAAGACCTTCATAGGGCAGTGCAGGCCGTGGCTGGTTGGTTCAGGCTGAGCCGGCTGAAGCTAAACCCATTGAAGACAGAGGTCCTGGGTCTGAGTTGGACCGGTCTGGGGTTGGGGTTCCCATTCCTGACCTTCGATGGGGCACCGCTGGTGCCATCACTGGGGGTTAGGAGTTTGGGGGTGCTCCTGGATGCCTCCTTAATGATGGATGCCCAGGTGGCAGCCACTGTCAAGTCAGCATTTTACCATCTGCGGCTGGCACGGCAGTTGGTTCCCTACCTCCATCGTGACGACCTGGCCACAGTGATCCACGCAATGGTCACCTACTGCAATGCTCTCCACATGGGGCTGCCTTTGTCGCAGATCCGGAGGCTGCAGCTGGTGCAGAATGCAGCGGCTAGGCTGTTGATGGGCCTCACTAGATGGGACCACATCCAGCCAGCGTTGAAGGAACTGCACTGGCTGCTAATAGCGTACCGGATCCGCTTCAAAGTGCTGGTTCTTACCTTTAAAGCCTTATATGGCCAGGGTCTGGCCTACCTGCGGGACCGCCTTTCCCCATATGTTCCCCCAAGGGCACTACAGTCGGGGGGACAACATCTATTGGTTATTCCAGCCCCCAAGGTAGCTAAATATGCTGCGACCAGGGCCAGGGCTTTTTCGGTGGCAGCCACTACCTTGTGAAATGAGCGCCTGGAGGAGATCAGGGCCCTGTGGGACCTTTTGCAGAAGACGGAGCTCTTCCGCCAGGCTTTTGAATAGGGACTGCCACCGTTATGATACCACCGTTATGATACCATCATTGTATGCCCATTTGTGGCACATTGGCCCTGGCATGGGATTTCAGTTTTGTGAGGGCATCATTGGAATAATGCCAACCGTGTGTACTAGTGCGTTGTGTGGTGTGGACCATATAGTGAATTCTGTGTCGTTTACCGCTGTTTTATTGTTTAGTTGTAATGGAGTTTTATGACTTGTATTTATTCTTGGCTTGCCCTTTATGTTTTAATTTTGTTGTATGGCATTTTGCCTCCTGTTTGCACCTTGAGCCCACGTGGAAGGGCGGGATATCAATCCAATAAATAAATAAATAAAAAAAAACTAAAATGCATTAAAGCACAGATGATAAACATACTAAAACTCATGTACAAACAGTTAAAGTGCTGGTGGCAGTATAACATTAAACAGTGATCCCAATAGGCCAGAGTAAGCATCCAGTATATCACAGGCTGTTAGTGATGGCATAGAGGGCCTTCAGTTCAGTTGTTGTTGGTAGCGGCTCCTAATCTGCAGTAGTGGCCCTACAGAACTGTAAAAGGTCTCACAGGGTCCTGATGTCTTCTGGGAGCTCATTCCACTGGTATGGAGCCACTACTGAGAAGGCCACGGCCCTGGTAGAGACCAGTCTGGCGTCTTTCAGTCCAGGGAGGGTCAAATGATTTTGAGACCCCAATCTCAGTGCTCTCTGGGCAACATGTGGGGAAAGGCAGTCCCTCAGGTAAGCAGGCCCCAGACCATATAGGGCTTTAAAGGTTAAAACCAGCACCTTGAACCAAATCCGGTATGCTATTGGCAGCCAGTGCGATGCCTTCAGCACAGGCTGGATATGCTCCCACACCAGGAGACCTATCAACAGCCTTGCTGCCGCATTTTGCACCAGCTGCAGCTTCCGGATTTGTGACAAGGCCAGCCCCATGTAGAGAGCATTACAGTAGTCCAGTCTCAAGGTGACCATTGTGTGGATCGCTGTTGAAAGACCATTGTTTCGCAGATGGGAACTAGCTGCCTAATCAGCCAAAGATGCTAAAAGGCTGCCTTGGCAGTGGCTGCTACCTGGGCCTCTATTGTTAAGGATCCCTATCCCCAGTCTGCTCCGACTCAGGCACAGGACCTCCATCTTCGTCGGACTCAATTTCAATTGGCTCAGTCTAAGCCAACCAGCCATGGCTTGTAATGCCTGGTCCAGATCTTCCAGGGTAGACCATCCAACAACAGATATAGCTGGGTGTCATCCGCATATTGGTGACACCCTAGCCCGTGCCTCCGGGCAATCTGGGCAAGGGAGCACATATAGATGCTGAATAACATTGGAGAAAGCACCACCCCTTGGGACACTCTGCAAGTCAGCAGATGCCTTTGGGACAGCTGATCCCCAAGAACCACCCTTTGTCCCTAACCTTGGAGAAAGGAGATGAGCCATTGCAAGGCAAGCCCCTGAATCCCAGTGTTGGCAAGTTGCCCTGAGTTCAGAGGACAGTGTTAGGCTGCTTCCAAGAAAATATTTCTCTCTTTCATGCTTGTTAGTGACCCTTATCTTCAAAGTCCAAGTTGTTTCTTCTCACCATCGGATACCAAGTGCAAGATAGCCTAGCTCATCCTAGTATTTGGGATGGTTTAATTTATGATTTTTTTGACTCAAATCAAATCAAATCAAATTTATTGTCACAGTCAACGACCAGTGTGCTCAAGCATTTTACATAAAAACATTTGAATAAGAAATATGGGATGGTTTTTTGACTCATAGCCAGCCTGTAGAGTGTAAGATGCCAAGTTTTAATTATGTTATGTACTGAATGTGAATCACTCCTATCTATTCACATGTTAAGCTTGAGTCTGAATGTGGCTCTTCAGATGTCGCATTGCTATTGGTCGGTTTCTGCGAAACCTGTGTAATTACCCAATCACTGAGTGATATTGTTGCAAAGAGGGAACGGTCCTGATTGGCCTTTATCCCTGTATTCTGATTGGTCTTTAACTTGTAATGGGTGTGGCTTTGACAGCCCGGGAGAGTTTAAAAGAAGGAGCTGTGCTCCCCGTGTTGTGGTGTGTTCCTGACTTACAGTTGCTGTTTAATAAAGCTGAAATCACTTGAAGCTGAATCCTTTGTTGAGTCTCATACTTAACAAGTTATGCATGTGGTCTCGGATTCTGGCAAGCTTCGGTGTATGCGTATCCACTCACAGCCCAGCAGAAGGGAGCTTAGCCTACTATTTCTGTAAGTTTGATCACTGCTTATTAAAATCTCCTTGAAAGTAAACCTGGAGTCTTGTGTGCAAAAATTTGGGAACTGCTGGCATTAAATTTGTGAGCAAGTGATTCGGGCTACTGCATAAATTAGTCTGCTCTGAAGCCATTCTTCCTGAGCTAAGACAAAAATATGTGAGCTGGAGGCTAAAAAACTGTGAGCTAGCTCACACTAACTCAGTTTAGAGGGAACACTGCATGCAGGTGGTGTTTTTGGCAGCAACATCAGTGGCCCTCCCTGGACACACACACTGCTCTGTGCCATCAGAGAAATGTCATATGGGAGGGCTTGTGGGTAGCTGAAGGACACTTAGGCAGGCAGGTGGGCAGGAAAGAGATTCCAGTGGGGACCTGCAACTGGCCCTGCCTTTTTACCAAATGGAAATTCCTGCTAGAACTGGCAATAGAATCTATCTCAATTTCAAATGTTTGTTTTTCACCATGAAGGTTGCATGTGCTAACTAACTGCCTGTCCCTGATCTAGATTATAAGTATTTGAAGAGCAGGAGTTAATAAAAAATACTATGCTGATTGAGCAGGACACGTTTAGGTGGCTAAAGGACAGAAAAGGAGATCACATTCAAAATTGGCAAGACAGAAACTCCTTTGAAAAAACCAGTCACAGTGCTGTGGCAGAAAATTTTGTCAACATGCACAGACAAGAATACACTAGTAGCTCTCATACAATGTAGAAACACTGATGACCTGTTTTCTGTAAAGGAGTTTGTACTGACATGCAGAGCTGCAGACAGGGAGTGTCTCTATCTCTGAGGCAACCCGGATTCCTTCAGATTATGGGAGTTGTTTCAATGGGGAGCCCAGAGGACCCCCCTCCCCACAATCTTTGTGAAGACTGCAGCATGCATCATATTGAGACTTCTGAAGGTTCTGAAGAGACCTGGAGGGTCAGCCTCTGTTTTATTACTTGCAGACTACAGAGATCACAGACTATAAGGGAAGTATGCTGGTCCAGGCAGACAGAACAGTTGAGCCCCATTAATAGTGGGCAATTAGAAACCAGGAAACACAGGAGAAGAGGTAGAGTGATCTATCCTCTCCTCTTCAATTTGGCAAAAGTGCAATGAGAAGAATATTTCAAAAGCAAAATTGTGACCTCAAAAGGTCCAGTCCTTAGTTCAGAGAAAAAGCAGGGAAAGGACAAGAGCATCTCAGGGGATAAGGGGTACCTCATTTGTTGTCTCCTTGTAGGATGACTTCTCCCAAATTAAAAAAAAACACAACCTTGGAATATTCATTTTGGGGAACTCTTCTGACACAGGAATTCACCCTCTGTATATCCCAAACCTGCTGGGCCTCTCCATTTGCCACTTGATTTTGGAGCCCTTCTTAATTTTGTGCTTATTGTCAAATTCCCAATTGTATTGGTGTTGGTGCCTTGCCTGGATAGCCCAGGCTAGCCAAATCTCATCAGATCTCAGAAGTCAAGCAGGGTCAGCCCTTGCCAGTATTTGAAAGGGAGACCACCAAGGAATACCAGGGTCATGACACACAGGCAGGCAATGGCAAACTGCCTCTGAATGTCTCTTGCCTTTAAAAGCCCACAGGGTCACCATATGTCTGCTGTGACTTGATGGTAAAAAAAACGACAGTGGTGGCTGGCCACAGAAAGACATGGATCTTCGGAATCTAGCCAAAAGGAATGTGAAGGTAGCAGTGAGCATAATTAGGAACAGAGCTATTAGGAAAACAATCAGATTTGCTGATGTTAAATAATAAGTGAGGGAGAAAGCCGACAGATTTGCCTAGCGATGGAATACAGTTCTTTATAAATAGGATCGTGTTAGTAATGTAAATAAATACTTTTCTAGAGACGTGGGTGAAGCAGACAACATGTTAGAGTGCATGGTAAAAACGACAGGTAATCAAGAAAGTATGACGCCAATGACAATGGAATTATCTCAGAGGTGACAGTAGAAAGAAACTTTTCTTTGAGCTTCTGACATTGTTGTCAGAGGTATTTTTGGTGCCTCCTGAAGACGTGTCCAATACATCTGAGTGATCTCTGACGGATTATTATTTTCATACACTACCATCTCACACCATGTCTTATTTATCTCAGCATTACACCATATGATCATATTGTCCTTTTTTCTGAAAAAGTGTGTTTCATTTTGCTAAGTTCTGCTTGAAGTTGAGGTGACAGATGAACCCAAGAAAGCCGGCATTGAGAGAGTATAGCTGCTTTTACCATACCCTCTTTCCATTGAGAGAATACAGCTGCTTGTACCATATCCTCTTTCCATTCTTGTCTGATGTTGACTGTACCTTTGGGAGCACAACCTAACACATTGTGCAAAAGCCAGCTTCACAGATCAGCTGTCAGTTAGACAGCAGGCTCATGAATAATGACTTTAAGGCAGACAGACTTTATGATAATTGCATGGAGTAAATCATACTCCATACGGTAGAATGAGTTTTAAGGAATGCCATCTCCATTTCAATTCTTGTACACTTTCAGCATCTTTTTGGGCAGAAAGTTTGATACTTTAGATTTCTCAGATCAACAATCTTCCATTTTAAAGATGAGGAATGTTTATATATCTATTAATTTTTCTTTATTATCAACCTTTCTCATTGAAACTCAAGGTGGATTACAAAATTATAGATTACAATATAAATTGGGGCCTGCATGGAAGGAAGAATAAACATTTGGACATTTCCCCGCATACAGACACGATCAAATTCTCACCCTTGGGTTCCCTATACTCTCAGGGCCTTGAACAGGCCAACAACTACATCTCTGCTTTTCAGAGTTTTGCTCTCAATTGGTCATTTATTAGTGTGCAAGATAAGGTGGGAAGGGAATTTATTCTTGCAATCATGCAGTTTCTAAACTTCTGCTTTTTTATCAATATCCAGTAATGACAGGATTGGCGTATAGGGCATTGGCTGAAACAATGTATAGACAGGGAGTCGAAGAAGAAGAAGAGCAGGTTCTTATGCCCTGTTTTCCTCTACCATAGGAGTCTCAAAGTGGCTTACAATCACATTCTCTTCCCCTCCTCACAACAGTCACCTTGTGAGGTGGTGCTGAAAGAGTTCTGAGAGAACTGTGATTGGCCCAAGGTCACCCAGCAGGCTTCATGTGGAGGAGGAGTGGGGAATCAAGCCCAGATTAAAGTCTGCCATTCTTAACCACTACACCATGCTGGGTCCCGTATGACTTCTGAATTTCTGTGTGTAACAGCATACAGAGGTGAACAGTCATTTTGCTTCTGCAGAAACTCACATAGTGTTGGTGAATGTAATTTTTTGTTAAAACAGTATTTCATACATTTCATTGACATTAATTGCTTGACTCACTGAGGTTTCATAGAGTCCTTCTCTCCTGAAGGACATTTCAATAGATATGTGAAAAAGAAACAAAACACAGAAGGGCTTGTGGACAATAGCTTTCTTTGTTTGTTTAGCCTACCTTTGGGGGATAAAATGAGAACATTACATACTATGAGACACCATCAATCATGTACTATTTAAAACATGTTAGCTTGCAACGTCTATAGAAATTGAAATTCTTCCCAGGCTGAAGATGTGCAAGTCTTTACATATCTTGGTCCCTTTTGAAATTTACTTTTTCAGGGGCCTAGGTGACATCAAGATATATTTTAGACATAGGGGCATTGCTTCACACTTTGCCATTCTACTAGTTTTATTTGTTAAAAGTACTGTGGATGGAATTGCAAACAACTTACACAGCTTTAAGTTTCAGTTTCCAAAAATCAATGTATATTCTGATTGCCTGTTCTGGATTCCATGTAATTAGCTTTGTTGCACTTTTACCTCATTTGCCAGCAATGTGGTTTATGGCAAAAAGCTTCATGCCATCAGCATCAAACATTTTTACAGGTTTAGCAGTCCTGTAGCTCCACAAGAAAGCCTTCAGGAGTAGCATAGGGTTGCCAAGCATAACTTGACAACTGGCAGGAGTCTAGGGGTAGTGGAGACATCGGGGAGTGCCATCAGGCAAAGGCATGACATCACTTCCAGGTTAAACCATAGAATTCTGACATCATTTCTGGATTGTCACACCATTGCTGATGGCTATTTTTGTTGGTATTATTTCCCCCTGCCAGCTGTTGGAGCAGTGGTAGGAAAAAGAAGCAGGGGTGGCAGATCCCCCACTCCTGGTGGGAACCTGGGAACCCTAGACTAGCCAGTGCTGTTTTTAAGCTAAAGGACATAGAAGAATTTAGGCCCAAATGACAATTAGAAAGGAGATGTATTTTTTTTTTACAATGGCACCATGATTCTTTCTGTTTTTTTCTAGACATAACTTTTAAGGTATATAAATAGTTCCTTGTTAAACACAGAGGTGATGTGGTCCATGGGGTCGCAAAGAGTCTTGACTGCATGACTGAACAACAAGTCTTACATGGTCTCTGCTGTTTCTACAACACAAGAACCTGCCATTTTGTTTGTGTTTTTATTCTTCTGTAAGGAGATTGTATGAGATTCTACTCCTTGTGAAATTCAGCTGGAGGCCAAACGGTCTGAATCAGATTACTTATCCACCTTTCTTCCATGCTAGAAAAGAAAAGAATGTACTCTCTAAACTGAATCAGTTTGAAATTGACACTGTGTGGTAATACCCCTGTATCAGAGTGAAAGAATACCAGCAATGTTTTAAGCTGTTCTTTTCCTTGTATCCATGTTTCAAATTAATCCCAAAGGCACTGATTGATAGGATGAAGAATATTCCATCGATCTGAAATTGACTGCAGTATGAGAAATACTAATAATTCACCTGAGAAACTCATACACATATTTTAAGGATATTGACCTTGTAGTTTATAAGAACCCAACAACATCTGGAGTTTGTAGAAGCTAGTGCCACCCAAGTAGAACTGATCATCTGCTCAACATCTGTGGTTGTTAGACTCAATAAGAAACACTTGTATCTTGTCAGGGTGGCCATCTCCATTGAAGACTGACATGTCAGGCAATCCTTAGATTTGGTATTCTGGGAGAAAGAAGCCATGGAAAGCTGAATCTTCCTTTCCATGATGAAGGCCATGAGGCAGATGGTCATAAAAGTCAAATATCTTTTTCTTTTTTGGTATGTGAATGGGGTATTTTTGAGCATGACTGCTGACAAGGGAAGGGAAGGAACATACATAGAATGCTTAAAAGGACTGTGAGGGGAATATGAGCTACACAGAAGGCAGGTGTGTGTATTGAGTCCTAGTCCACAGCATGTGTAGCATATCAAAGCTTTAAATTCACCCCCTCCACATAAGACTGTGAGCAACTAAAGCTTTCAACTGCAAGGTCAAAGGGAGAGAAAGACAGGAGGAGAAAAATAGCTTTGAACTGCACTTTCCCAAGATTCCTTTTCACAATGATCCTTTGTCTGCCTTAATGTAATATTTCAAAGTTCAATACTGGTCGTTTTATTGAAATTTAAAATCTTAATGGGGATGGTTAAGAGTTTTGATGTTAACTGAGCTTTACATAACACAGCAAATGAAAAATGTTACAGTGTCAAGCTGTCTGATCAGTACTATTATGTCCTGAATATTTTCACAGGGCTATTGGTGCATGTGCAACTATTAGCACTGTTTATTATCTATCAGGCTCTTCATGGCCTTGGACCCACATATCTCTCAAACCACAACTCCTCATGGGAGGCAGCGGGGGGAATGATTCCAACCCAATCTAATTTTTTTTCCTATCCTGCAGGATCGCCTCTTTCCTGCATTACAGTGGGGCATTCTGGGGCCCAGCCCCCCAACTTTTCACCGCCCCCAACTTGCCACCTGGCAGGGTCCCCCAGCTTATTTTTGGCACTTGCTGCTGCTGACAGGGCAGCAAAACAAGCCTCACGCCGTCCTTCTCTCCCCCCAGCTTTCCCCCTACACTTCCATGCTGCTACTCTGTCTCTTGGCCATGGGCAAAGCAGCAAACCCCGCCTCTAGTCCCACCACGCTGGTAATTTTTTGCAGTGTTGCCTCTCTTTCAGACTCCTTTTGCTGGCAGGCAAAGCCAGCAAATCCCGCCTTCAGTCTCTTGTTGCTGTGCTGCCTCTCTTTCAGTTTTCTCTTGCTGGCAGGCAGAGCCGGCAAACCCTGCCTCCAGTCTCTTGGTGCTGTGCTGCCTCTCAAGCCCCGCCTCCAGTCCCACGCTGCTACTTTCTCATTGCTGGCCAGCAAAACAAGTAAGCAAGCCCTGACTCTATTCTCATGCTGCTGCAGTGATTCTATGTCTTGCAATTGCAAGCAACTCCTGACCATCTACATTTCTGCATTTCCACCTGCACCTGTCCTGGCCAGGAGGCAAGAGGAGACAGGTGCAGGAGGAAAGAGGCTGCTGCATCTGGGGCTTTCCCTCCCTCTGAATCTCCAGGTGGGGGGTGGGGGAGAGACACAGTTTCTCTGCAAGGCTCTGGCAGCACAGAGTGGGGTGTGAGGGGCTGGAGAGGCAGAGAAGGCCCTGCTTTGGCCAGAAGGTGCCATCCTCCTCTGTGTGCTCTGGAGAGAGATCCCTGGCACATCTTGGTTTTCCTGGTCCTTGCAGAGGCCTGGGAGGCCAGCTCAGGCCCTGCTCAGCAGCTTTTGAACCTGCCAAAGTCCTGGGCAGGGGATTCCCCTGGCTTGAATCCCAGGACTTTCCTGCCCAGGGCGGGAGTCACTTTGCAGGGCACGGGGGGCCTTGGCTTGCCTTGGGCATCCTTGCACATGCTCCCTCACTTCACGGGGCTGCAGGAGGAAGCACAGAGGATGCCGGCCTTGAGTCTCCAGCAAGCCCCACTTCCTTGGTACAGCCCCTCTCCTCTGTGGGGTCCAGGGCGAAGGGATAGCCCTGGCACTGGGATGGCAAAGCAGGAGGGCGCTGTGGTGATTAATGGGAAGACCAGCTGGGGCAGGGGCCAGCCAGCCAGAGTGTGTGAGTTTTTGAATTTTATTTTTGAGTTCCCCCAAACTTTTTACAAGGCCCCCCAATTTAAGAAATCCTAGCTACAGGCCTGGGGGTGGGAGGGAGGATGGAGCTCTTTACAAAGCAGCTGTGTAGAAATCCAGAGATTTATTTTCACAGGGCTATTAGGTCTAAGCCTTCTCCATGAAAAGGGTTAGCTGGGATGGAGGGTCCCATGATCTGCGAGAATGCAGTGGCTGGGGTCTCATTTAACTTCTTCACACTCTGAATGAGACTTTCCCACTGTATTTACTCTAGTTTTTAAAGGGAGCATCTCAGTTATATGCTCCTCTAGTTGGAAATAGGCATTGGTGAGCTTACTTGCAAGTAGTTCCTTAATTTGTTAGTTGTAGATTTTCCAGGCTGTATGGCCGTGGTCTTGGCACTGTAGCACCTGACATTTCACCAGCAGCTGTGACTGGTATCCTCAGAGGTATAACACAGAAAGACGGAGTACTCTCTCTGTCAGTATAAGAAAAATGGTAGGCAGGTAATTTATATCTACTCAGGAAAGTGGGGTAGTGCTGAGTCATTATCTTGTAGGAGTTTCTCAGGCTATGACATGCTAATGTGAAGTGTTTAAGTGTGTGGACTCTAATCTGGTAGAACCGGGTTTGATTCCCCACTCCTCCACTTGCAGCTGCTGGATGACCTTGGGCAAGCCATAGTTCTGACAAGAGTTGTCCTTGAAAGGGCAGTTCTTGAAAGAGCTCTCTCAGCCCCACCCACCTCACAGGGTGTCTGTTGTGGGGAGGGGAAGGGAAAGGAGTTTGTAAGCCGCTCTAAGACTCCAAGTGAAGGGCAGGGTATAAATCCAATCTCTTCTTCTTCTTCTAATGGAGGAGCTTTCCTGAGGAGGTTCTTTTGCATATGGATTGGCTGCTGAAATTCTAATCTTATCTGTAGTGCTGTTGTAAGATGTAGAGCATTTTGTATTTTTCAGGATTGGAAACCATGCCGTATTTATTTTTAAACTCTCTTCTTTCCTGTTGAAATTGTGTTTATGTTTATGAATTTCAATGGCTTCCCTGTGTAATCTGACATGGTAATTGGATGTGTTGTACAGCATTTCAGTGTCTTGGAATAAGATACTGTGTCCTGTTTGAGTTAGGCTATGTTCAGCCACTGCTGATTTTTCAGGTTGGCTCAGTGTCTTTCTTGTTCTTTTATTCTTGTCTGGATGCTGCATTGTGTGGTCCCGATGTATACTGTCTACAACTGCAGGGTATGTGGTATACTCCTGCAGAAGTGAGGGGGTCTCTTTTGTTTGCCGATCATAGCATCTGTTATATTTTTCTGGTGGATGTGAATACTGTTTGTAGGTTGTGTTTTTTCATAAGTGACATTAGCATGTCACAACCTGGGAAACTCCTACCAGATAATGACTGAGCCCTACCCCACCTTCCTGAGTAGATATAAATTACCTGCCTATCATTTTTCTTCTCACATAGACACAGAGAGTACTCCATCTTTCTGTGTTATACCTCTGAGGATACCAGTCACAGCTGCTGGCAAAATGTCAGGTACTACAGTGCCAAGACCATGACCATACAGCCCAGAAAGTCTACAACAGCTAATGAACTCCAGCCGTAAAAGCCTTCGACAACATATTGTTCCTTAATTTTTCTCTGTGTTTCCAGATTTTCCTGGAGTGCCTTTAAAAAAAAAAAAAATTAAGGGGCTCTATCTCTGAGTTTCACTTCTTTTTGATGTTGACAAATTCCTTTGTTTTCCTTTTCCTGCCAATTTGCCTTTAAGGGACTTCCTGGAATATGTGAGCAGTTTTGTCTGATTCTGGGTGCACCTCATTTCTTGGGCATTTTTCTTTTCTCTTTAATGGTTTGAGCTACTTTTAATTCCCATGGTCCCAAGACTAGCATGAACCTGGGGTAGTTATCCAAGGAGAAGGAAGGAACTGAGATTCCCCAGGCCTCCCTAAAATAGGTCTGAGGTAACAGGAGGAGGAGAAGCTGGGGGATCACTGTCTCTCATAGGAGTCACCGGCTTTTACTAGCCATAAATTCCATTCAGGCACAAATGGGGGGGAATGGCCCTGAAGAAGGTCCCACCCATAGCCATGAAAGGAGAGAGGGAGCACCTGCCCAGCCAGCCCTGAATAGGGGATGCCTGACTGAACAGGGTCGGTAGGCAAGGTGAGGCTGGATAGGCACCCTCATTGGGCAAACTGAGGGTGGGTGGGGTGGGGGGTGTTAAAGCTTTGGTTTCCTTTTAGACAGGGGTCTTTTCGTAGAAGAACAGCTGCAGGAGCTCATTAGCATATGGTATGCTAATGAGCTATTAGGCTATTAGCATATGCCACGCCCCCTGACATCACCGGAAGTGATGTCAGAAGGGGAAGCAAAAGGGGGAAGCATCTTCAAAAGCCTCCCCTTCCCTTCCCCAGCTGGTCTGGGTGGGGGAGCTAAGAGAGAAGGGGTTTAAAGTTTAAACTCCTTCTCATGAGAGTTGGGCCACAGAAGGGGGAAAGAGGGAAAGAAAGAGAGAGAGTAGAGAGAAGGAAAGAAGGAAGAGGGAAAGAAAGAGAGGGAAGAAGGAGGGAAACAGGGAAAGGAGGAAAAAGAGAAGAGAAGAATGTGGGAAAGAGAGAAGAGAGAGAAGAGAGAGAAGAGAAGAGAGAGAGAAGAGAAGAGAAGAAGAAGAGAAGAGAAGAGAAGAGAAGAGAAGAATGAGGGAAAGAGGAAAAAGAAAGAAGGAAAGGAGGGAATGAAAGAAATTCAGTGGCAATTCAGCCCCATTATACCCTATGGGCCATTGAAGTCAATGGTGAAAACATAGGGTATATTCTGGGGGCTGGAGGGGAGGGGGTTTGAGGGAGAGGCTCCAAGATCACAGGATAGCTGACGGAGCCTCTCCCCAAGATACCCACCAAGTTTCAAGAACATTGGACCAGGGGGTCCAATTCTATGGGCCCCCAAACAGGTTGCCCCATATCCTCCATTGTTCTCTATGGTGGGAAAAAAGTTATGTTTTTCCCACCATAGAGAACAATGGAGGGAATAGGGGCAACCTGTTTAGGGGCCCATAGAATTGGACCCCCTGGTCCAATGTTCTTGAAACTTGGTGGGTATCTTGGGGAGAGGCTCCGTCAGCTATCCTGAAAGTTTGGAGCCTCTCCCTCAAACCCCCTCCCCTCCAGCCCCTAGAATATACCCTATGTTTTCACCATTGACTTCAATGGCCCATAGGATATAATGGAGCTGAAATTGACATTCGGCTGCCTGAAAGACTCTCCGGGACGCCGGCTGGGGGCGGGGCTTGGCTCCTGAGCTCCCGGAGCTGTGCTCCGGTGCGCTCCCCCCCGAAAAGACCCCTGCTTTTAGAACATAAGACAGGGGCTTATATCTTCTTTAGGCTGTGGACAATTTCAGAATTTTGAGAATGGGCAGTGGGTGGTCACAGAGTAGCTGTGTGGTCAAAATAAGGAAAGCTCTCTATCATCTTACAAAGTTGAATGTGCTCCACGGTTGTCTGATGCTTATCCTCATTTTGCTGCATTCCCTAATTTTTTATGTAACAGTCACATTGAGCGAGCACCATCTGAGGAAACTTAAAATTATTTAAAATTATCACCAGTTGTTGATGAATCAAGAACGGTTGTCAGATTTTGCAGTAATATCAATGTAATGCCAGCTGGCCATCATTATCAGCTACAAGAGGGTTATTAACTAATTTTCCATCTCTTAAGTAAAAGAAGATATATTTGTACACTCCATTTGAAGATATATGAAAATAAACACATAAATAAAATAATCAGATGGAAGTAACTTTTGCTATTATATGTTCAACATAATTAATATCTCCATGTTTTGAATGGTACAGTGAAAAGATTCTTATCTAGTTTAACTCAGATATGCTTGCAAATGCATATCTGACTACTTTTTTCAGCACTCCAGTTTAAATGCTACAGGTAAGGATTACAAAGGAAAATCCTAATTCAGATGGGGCACTATGCATGTGTAAAAGAGGCTTGTGTGTGAATATCACTTGGCATATGTTGAACTGCAAGCATAGCTATGTGCTGCACAGTGGATTCTCAGCCAACCAACCATGGGTGCACATGCCAAACCTTTTCTGTAAAGCTAAAATCCTGTGATTGGCTGTTTAGGAGTAGTAGCTCAGAGCTGGGTTCGGTCCTCTGTATTCTTTGCCAAAGAGATGGTTGGCAAAATTCTAATTTGTACACATTCAGGTTGTAGTTTTCCTATATACTCTATAAGATCACACTGGCAGTGTAAAAGTTTTAGACTTGGAAGACTGATGCTTAAGCACTCCCAGGGGTGGAACTTCCTCCCACTCCTGTTTTGCTAAATGCCAAGGCTGAACTCAGAAACATTGTAAGATTTAAAGATTTGGGCTGGTCTTTGGTCTTCAAATCTGTGAAATTCTTCTCCATCCCAGCACTGTTGCCCAAACCCTGGCCCTCCTGCTGGTGGCCATCCCAAGGCCTCAAAATGGGAAGAGAAGGGGGCTGCTTCACCTTATTCCTTCTCTATCCCAGGACACTAGGACTTCTTAGGCCCAGAGCTGTACCCTTCCTTCCTTCTTGGCCTCTTACAGGAACCCATTTTAAAGAGGCTGTCTAGCCCCACCCTTCATCACCATGTGCCAATCCTCACCTCCCCAGCTACACTTGGCCTATTCCTGCTCTCTTCTTCCTCTTTCTTCCTACAGGGCTTCTAGCATTCTTCCCTCCTCCAGCCACGCTTCTCAGGGGCTATGTCCTGGGACTGGCTGGGATAGGCCATAGGCTATCTGAGCCCACCCCTCCCTAGGCCTCAGTGTCTGGGACTGCTTCTGGGCCCAGCAAGACCTGGATGACTCTTTTGAGCTCCACCTGACCTCCCATGGTTGATGGTTCATGCTTTGTCATGGTTGCACTGAGGTTGGGCCCCAGCCGGGATCAGCTGTGGAGTCAGCTTTGCCAGTGGGGGAGGCCCAGAGTCCAGTGCCATCACTGGACAAGGTTTAAGCTCAGGAAAGGGCAGGAAATGTCACCAAATTCAACAAAATCTGATTTGCAGACCCCACCCCCTTTTGTTGCGCATTCCAGATCTTTAAAATGAAATCAAGCTTCTTTTGCAGTAAAACTCATTAGGAAGGCTTAAGATCTATATAGTCTAAGAAGTGCAGTATCTCTTGATGATTAGGAGTAACATTTGATAAAGTGTCAAATTTCTGAAAAGTTATCATACTTCAGATTTGTGCAGTAGTTCTAGTATCTTTGGTTTTATTTGACTGCAGTGTGCTACATCTCCGTGTGATAGCACAGCAAACTTTTATTTGCATTCAAGTGAAATGCAAGACAACTATCCCCTGTCCCCACACCAAGTGATGGTATTTAAGCAGAACACATGAATAATGAACTCTGCAGACTCCACACATCGACTCACAGGGCAATCCTATACAGAGTTACTCCAGTCTAAGTCCAATTGCGCTCTAAGTTATATTCTTAGCGTTTGCCCAACAAGTGGTGGCTACATTGGTTAAGTTGTCATGGAGCAAACCCTAGTAGACAACCTGGTTCTATTTTATTCCTGCCCCTTGATAACGAAGAATATTTTTGTATTTCTTAGCTCTGCTGTTTCAGCCTGAAAGTCCCCAGTTCAGTCTTGCTGCTTATACAAATTGAACCTAAGAGTCTTGGTTTGATTCCATTTTCTCTTTCCTTGCATGACATATTTCCAGTAAGATTTTTAAAATGTTATTTGTGCATTAATAAAGCATTATATGGACAAATTATGTACATTGTTTGCGTCGAAACTCATTGGTGGTATATAAAAACACCTGATATGTACATGTTGCAAACAAGCCTACCAAATAAAAGTATAATCCAAAATTAAAAAAAGAAATGAAATAGGCAACATTAACCAGTACTACTAGTAAATGCTAAAGTTATTGGGGGGATGGGGATAAAAGCCAGCATGGTGTGGTGGTGAAGAGCATCAGGTTCTAATCTGGAGCCCTGGGCTTGATTCCTCACTCCTCCTCCACCTGAAGCCTCCTAGGTGACCTAGGGCCAGTCAGAGTCCTCTCAGAACTCTCTCAGCCCCACATTACCTCACAAAGTGACTGTTGTGGGGAGAAGTCATTTTAAGCCTCCCTAGGGTAAAGAAAAGCAGGGTATAAAAACAACTCTTTTAAAAAGCAGTTCTTTTTTGTGCTTTTTATTAAGTCCTGGAATACCAATAGTCTTAATACTTACAGTGCTTCCTTTTCTTGGATTTTTGTTGGCTTTGAAATTCTATTACAAGTAAGGAATCTGGGTTCTTCTTTTAACATACATTCTTGTTATTGCTTGGCTCAATACTCCAGGAACCTGAGCCAGAGCTATAATAGCCAAGAGTATCTCTTCCACCTGTGCTGCTATACTCACATTATAACAGTTAACACCTTTCCTGCAATACAACAAAGGACCCATAATGATAGCAAATGGAATGGCCTGAATGTCATTTACACCTTCAAGGTCAGGAAGAAGGCACCTGGAAAATACAATAGGCAGCAAGGTCCAGACAGCTGGCATGCAAACACTTTTCTACTCCAATTAGTCTGTGCTGAAGGAGAGATTGTTAACTGTTTATGTTGAAGATGAGCTCAGAAGTCTCAGAACACAACTGTATACCTTCTTGTTAGAAGAGTATATGCAAGATGAAACTGTGAAAACATCAGTGGTCAAATGGATGCAGGATATTGGTCATAATACAGAGCTGGATAACTATTCTAAAATTTGGAAGATGATGAAATTTACCAGAGGAATTGCCTACAAAGAAAACATATATAAAATGTTTCATAGATGGCACTGGTCTCTGGATAGAATAGCCAAATGTTACCCAAATGTAGAGAATATTTGTTAGAAATGTAAGAAAGACATTGGAACATACTTTCATGTGTGGTGATGTGAGAAAGTATATAAATTTTGGCTTAAAATTCAAAAGCTAATTCAAGAAATTCTAGATATTAAGCTTCCATTAGAACCTGTTTTATTTATTAAATATACTACCAGATGGTTATAAAAATGTGATCTTTATATGATAACTTATATTTTAACATCTACAAGAATTATGCTTGCAAAGTTTTGGAAAATGGAAATAATCCCATCAAGGGAAGAACTAATACAGAGACTTCTGGAGACAGTGGTAATGGATAGATTGAACATCCTAGTTCAAGGGAAAGATGAAGAAATCCATCTACAATGATGGTCAAGAGTATATAATTGGTACTACAAATGTATGAATTTGTAAGGCTCTCATGATTTAAGTTTTCACTTGTCTTGTTTATTTCCTTTATAAAATTATAAATAAAGACTAAAAAAAAAGAAGTGGTCTCAGAGCACACATGCGCACGTGTGCGCACCTCACAACTATGGTTGCAACCTCCAGATGGGACCTGGAGATCTCCTGAAATTACAACTCATCTCTAGACAACAGAGATCAGTTCCCCTGGAGAAAATGGCCGCTTTGGAGGCTGGGCTCTATTGCATGTGCTCCTTCCCCTTCCCCTTCCCCTCCCCATACCCCACCTTCCCTAGGCTCTGCTCCCAAATCTCCAGGAATTTCACAACTATCTATTTAAGTCATACGTGTATTCCTATGACAACCAGAGAGGAACTATGGGGTAGTTCAAAAGGACTGCACTGCACACCTTTCAACCCTTACATTAACATTTGGATAGACAGAATCTGAATTCTTACAAAGATAATATTGCTATTTTCAGTTCCTCACACTCACCCCCCATCAGGTATGAGTCAGCAAAAACTAAAGTCTTCTTTGTTTTTCTTACAGTGAAGGCTGCTGTCCCTGGTGTTTCAACATGTGGATTTCTATCTTTATATTAAATCACTCTTAGTCTTTGACTACACTTTAAACTTTATGACAACAACTTGTTTACAAAGCTCTCTCAGTCTTTCCTCATTCTGCTCAGGAGAAACAGAAAGTGTGTGCCTAATTCCTTGCTCTTTCCAGGAACTAATATATATGTTTTTCCATATTGCTACACCTGGGTCCCTAGCAGGCCCGTAGCCAGGATTTTGTAATTCAGGGGGCTTTTAAATAAGTCAGGAGGCACTGACATCACAAAATAAAAAAAAAATGTTAAAAACTCACTTTTGCAGCATTTGCACTCTGCTTGCCTACATGGGGAAGCAAGCCACACTTGGGGAAGGGGCAGTGGTGGGGAGTCCTCCAGGTGGCCCAGAGAGTTGGAAGTCCTCTGGGTGGCCCAGAGAGCCGGGGGCCTGGGGGCTGGATGGAAGTCAGGGGGCCTTGACAGGAAGTCAGGGGGCCAGGCCCCGAAATGCCCCACTGGAGCTACAGGCCTGGTCCCTAGTAGGTTGCAGCAGCAGCAGCCTCCTCACAGGGAAACAGAACTCTAATATGCATTAGGGAGATTGTAGTGCCTGTGCAGGCATGGTGAGGCAGGAGCTGAAACAGAGATCTCCACACCAACAGGATGCTGGAGCCATTTCCTCCAAGGGAACTGATCCCTGTTGTCTGGAGATCAGTTCTGATTCCAGGAGATTGCCAGCCCTCACCTAGAGGAGGGAACCCCATTTATACAGGAGGTGGGAGCCTTCCCTTGCTGGTAACCTGGTTACTGTCCTGGCTCCTGCTTAGACTTACAACAATCCTTTCTCCTCCTGAGAAAAGCTGGAGTGAGGTGGGCCCTGGGCTGCCTGTTATGATTATATCAATTCATCTCTGGCACAAACATTTCCAAGATTTCACTTTCTGTCATGCAGACTACGAGATACATTTGACAGTGGTATTACTTCCAACTGTTTGGCTATTCCCTTGGGATCCTGTCTCTCTCCTTTTTTTTTTTTTTGCAAATTCTTTACTTTATGTCCGACTATATGCAGTATCTTCCTGATAGAACACACTTTCATCCCCTCAGATCCCTCACTCTTGATTGACTTACTAAACAACAGAATCATAGATCATGTGGAACTTCTCATATTTGAATTCCTGCAGTCAATTCAGTAAGACATCAGCTATGATACAAGCAAGACGCAACAGTAAAACCCACAGCTTTTTTGGGCAGGAGGAGATGACTTTTTGGAGTTAAAGACAAATTCGACAAATTATACAGTAAGATGTATATATAAAGATGGTAGGGTAGATCCCACCCCTATCCTACCACTCCGCTAAGCAAAGCTTGACATCTTTGTACACCCTAAGGAGCTGTCCTCCAAGGTCTGTGGCCCTTCCCTTGGAGAAGTGTCAGCAGTTGGAGGGAGACTCCTTAAACTAGATGAAGGGTCTTTGGGGACAGTTGGATCCATCCCAGCATTTATCAAGCTAGGACAAAACAGGATCATGAGGGCTGGTTTGCATGATATTTTTGATGTATATCACTGGATTTATTGTGACTGTACTCTTGGACTAGGTGACCTGTAACTGGCAAGGGCACTAAACTTGACTGCTGCAGATGATGGGATGGGAGGCATTTTTATTTAACTATTACCCAAAACAGTCCTCATGCCAGGTCTGTCAAGCAAAGAGACATCCCCAAAACACAATCAGTGAGTAAATTATGGACTATTTTGGCTATGTTTAACATGGTTCCAGGCTCATATAATATATCTCCCCATGAGGGAAAGAAGGAAGAAAGACAGATACTTAAATCAGAAAGTAATTTTATTAATTGAACTAATCAGTAGCAACAGAGAAACAAGTATGCGATTTTGTCATGGAAACCAGTAAAATTCAGTCACTTTCTACAAGCCTAATATTAGGGATGCCACAAACTTCGTTTTGAATGAATTTCTCAGATTAATTTACCATATTCGATGGGCATGATTATGATAAATCAATCTCAGGATTAGTTCATTGGTGTCATGAATGCCTTATGAACTGGAGACCTGACATATTCATATAGTGAAATGGGCGGTGCAGCCAATGCTTGTCTTCTTGGAAAAGAGAGATTTTGGAGGGGAAAACAGTGTCTTGGCCAGTGTTGAAAATGTTTCTAATTTGCATAAATGAAGAGAATCATCCACACTCTAAATGTCATTAACCATGCCGGGGGTGGGGGGGTGTAGTTTTTCCGGCACAGGAGCAGAGACCCAAAGTTGAAGACAATATGTGTGTGTGGGGGGTGGCACAATGCTGAAATGATTCAAAAATTGGAAGCAATTTATAGTGGAGGGTAAGATTCCAATGCAGAAAAGGATTCTAAAGTGGAAGCATTTCAGTAGCCTGTCAATGGAGGGAGGGGGAGCTTTCCATTGAAGAAACAGAGTCCCTAAAGAAGGGAAAGTTCCTAATGTAAAGTGCTGCATAGCAGTGTGGGGAGGAGCTCTCATTTGCTGTAATGGAGCTCTAAAATAGGAAGAAAATCCTTGGTGTGAAAGAAACTATGGGAAAAATATAGCCTCCCATGCTCCTTTACTAAATCAAGCATGTATGACAGCCTATTGTGTGTGCAATTCTGCTGGATGTACAGCTGCCCAGCAATCTCTGATGGATGGCTCAGTGATCACTTGATATGATTATCACTCAGTCTGGGGAATATTCACCACTGGGGATTATAGTGTGAGACGAACCTGCAGGAGTTCAATCATCCCTACCTAATATTCAGTTATTGTACTTTAGACATAAATAGCCAGTTAAAATTACGTTAGTCCAAATCTGAATAATAAATAAAAGGAATAAATAATCACATTTGCTGGACCTATGGCATGTAATAGAGGAACTGCTGTATATAGAGAAACAATTAAGGCTTAGATCCCACGGAATTTTGCTGTGGGCAGGATGCAGCTTTCTCACCTTCCCCCTTTCATGAAGTGCCCTCTGAAATCTTGTGTTCATGGCAGACAGAGGACCCCTAGGATTTAGGCAGGAATTTCAGGTTGCCAGGATGGGGGAGAGGTGAGAGACTTGTGCTCTGTGAGCAGAACTCCTTCCACCCATGGAATAACTCTAGGGTATCTATGCTTTAATTCTCAGATGTAAACTTAAAAGTTGACTTAAAAGGTTAAATGTAGGTCTTTTGCTTAGTCCATTTTGCTTGTTGTCATGCTTTTCAGGATAAAAGAATGATTGAACCAAGATGCTGCCTATTTGGGGGGGGGGATTTCTTTGGATAAGCGTGTTACTTACATAGATTAGTGCAATAAAGGGTGTCAGTTTACCCAAATATTTCTGCCTCTATCTCATCAATGTGACTTGATCAGTGAAGACCCCTTGCATGGTGCCTCCCGCTATTCCTGTCTCAAATCTAGGAATATCTGTAAATTTTTGTAGTTTTGGAGTTGGAAGAATGGTTCCCAAATGGTTTTACAGGATAAAGAGTCAGAGGTAGCTGAGCAGCTCTTAGATCAGATTGATAGTATGTCTTTAAATATTAACTGCAGAACAAACATCAGTAGATCCAAGTTTTCCAGAGGTTTCTCAAAGTAAAGAGCATGTGTAGAACTGTTTTTCTTGAATAATAAATCTGAAGGCATAATAAAAAAGGTTGTAGGGTTTTTTTTTGCTGAAAACTGTATATCTAGCCTAGAAATTTAAACAAAATAGCATTAAGCACGTGCAGGTGAATTAAGTCTAACTTTTTGCAGCAGAAGAAAATAAATATTACTAAGTGTCCATTTTATTTACTTACACATGTGTAACTACTACCACCCCATATCCCACAGTGTTTATACTGAAAAATGAAAAGTATACTTTGGGTCAAAAACAGAGTAAAACTTAGGTCCAAATAAGAATTTGTTTGAATCCTTTCAGAATATGGTTAAGCCAAAGACTGGTTGATAGGGTTGCTCTTCAAAGGAAGTCTCTGTTACCTCAGGTGGGCCATCATATCCACTGGTCATTTCACTTGTCTCTAGTGGCAGCCCTATCTATAGGACACTACAAGAGTCCAGTCTAAAGTTTATGAGAGCATGAATAGTGGCCCCCAGGCATGAACCAAAGGAAAAGTTATTGGTTGCTGTTGTTGATCAAAATTTGTCCTGCCAGATCTTGATATACCAAATGCAACAATGGAATTAACCATGGAATTAACCATGCAGTCCTAAGCAGAGCTGTACTTTTCTACATCCATTGAAGTCAATGGATGTAGAAGACCGTAACTCTGTTTAGGAGTTTAGTATAAGGAACATTGAACTTCAGTGATCTGGAAGAGAACACTGCATCCATTACCAATACATTCATAGCTTAGTGGGGTCTGTCTGTACAGTTTTCCCTTTCAGTGGATTGACTTTTTTTCAGTTCCCAACTATAGAAAGACCAAACTAGATATCATTAGTATGTGGGTATCACTTGCCTTTCAAATACTACATCTAAAAAACCTTCTTTCCTTGTGACCCTCATAGGTATGCTAGATACGATGGATGCAAGAATGGAACCCCTGACAACTGCCTACAGGAGGTACTGATGCCCAGATCAGGACATCCCACCCAAGAATGACTGGGTCCTACACAGAAAATCCTTATGAGTGCCCACATTTTTGCAGATCTTTAAATAATAGGGTCAAAACCAACAGAATTCATTTAGATTTTGTCATTGATGCATTGAATAAAAACATTTGTAGCTAGAAAATCTACATGGTTCTTTTGCAGTGCTATTCCAGTCCCTAATCCTGTGTCATTAGCAGTTTCTTTCTCATTCTGCTGTGCTGACAACGCTTTCCCACTGGTTAGGTCAATGGCTTTCTCTTCAGTTTTGATTAGCTGAGAACTGTGTTTCCTCTTGCCCTCTTTGGAATTCCAGTGGTTCTTGAAAATGTGCTCTGAATGCTGCTTGAAACTCTTCAGCAGCCGTCCTCAAACTACTTATACTGAAGTAGTCCTGGTGCAGTCCCATAGACGTCAATCAGACTTCTTTGAGATTACTTTGATGACTGCAGCTTGACGTCACATTGTGGCCTTGCCTATCAGTTAAGAACATTCATATTTTCCAAAATCATTCTGAAAAACCTGTAATCTTGTAAAATGGCAGAGTCTGTCTCTCTAAGCTGTTTTGTCATTGATTTAATTCTTAGTGTATGGGTTGTTTGCTTGAACTAAGAGAACACAGAAGAAGTGGCACCTTGTTGGAGTGCAGAGGGGGAAGAAAGATAGAATACGTGTGAGACTTACTGGTAGCATCTTATTTCAGTTGTTTTCAACTCTTTTCAGTTGAGGGACCCCTGTAATGTTTTGTGATATCCTATGTATCCCCCAACCCATGCTCTCTTAAGTTTTTTAAAAGCATAAACTGGTTATCTCCCCCAATCAGAGTGCTTTAACATTAAGATTAACCCTTGCATTCCAGAACTCAATTACAATACTAGAACTTTATACCAATCCAATAATCACATAATTTACCCTGTCACAGTGTTCAAAATAAAGTTTGAGTCTGAACATTTAGCACTGAAGGACTGTGATATTAGACTGAACACTTCCACAGCTGACTGTTGCAAGGGGGGGGAGGTGAAGTGTAAAGTTGTAAAGTTTTGCAGAAACACTGGGGGATTCTTGTTGAACCCAAAGGTTCAGTGTAATCCTGGCTGAAAAATTCTACCTTGCTCCATGTCTTTCAGACACCAAGTATCAAATCATATCACAGTAACTCAGATGGTCAGGAGGCTGAGTCTTAAAAGAAAGAACAAGGCAAGAGTAGAAGATGAAGTAATGTTCCTCAAGGCTATGAAACAGATACACACACATATAAAAACCTCCAATGAAACTAGCTCAAGGTCTGTCTTGAAACTGGAAACAAGTGGAATGTTGGTGTGGCATGTAATGTTCTTTGACAAGGTATCACGTCATTCTGTTCCTCTAAAACGTCTATGAGCAATCTGTGTGAATGGACTTTTTGAACACTTCAATATGCGGGTACGTATGGTCACACACAAAGACTCAGAAATGATTAAACTTAACCCCATGCCCAAGCTTTCTTATCTGTGACTCAGAGGAAAGGTGAGAAGATCTTTGAACACACTGCTTTTCTGAAACTACAAGTGCAGGCAGGTGCTTATTGTTATTCTCAGCACCTTCCTGGAAGTAATAAAATGTGAACTGAAACATCAGCACATTGGTATACTCTGTAACACCCACAAGGAGGGGGAATATCTCCTTCTGAATGTTTCATTGCTTTTTTATTTCATATTTTATATGAGGCTGCAGGGTGTAGAAGGAAATTCAAAAGTAAAGGTTTAAAAAACGGAAGAGAAGAGATAGCATATTTGAACTGAGAATATGGGGGGGGGGGACACACACACATACACCAAAACCTATGGCTATTGATTCCTATTTGCTAGAAGCAGAAAAAACACAGTGGAACATTTTTTCCCCAGAAACCCATAACTGGTAGAGTATTAGACCAACATGAAATGTTTTAGTGTGCCATGAGGTAACCAATTAACAGTCAAAACAATCTGGTAAAGGAAACTGAGGACTCAGAATGTACATGTGCAGCCTAGAGCCAAGTATTGTTTTCATACAAGGCCCCTGGGTGTATGGAAAGGTGTGTGAGTGAGCTTCTGGCTTATGCTCACCTCTTGCTCTTTTCAGAGCACAGCCAAAATGCACAGATACATGTATGGGTACAGCACAAGGTTTTATGCCAGTGCCATGTATGAATGGGCAATATCAGTAACTCTCCCTTCTTTCATCCTTTACTTCAAGGTTTCCATTCCAGCAAAGATTTACTGGGGACTCCAATAACCCACTCCACTACTCCACTTGTCCTGTGACTGAGTATAGGCCTGGCAAGGGACTGCTGGAACCATTTTTTATGGCTATATCATTTGTTGTTGCACAGGCAATGGTAAAATGTCTTTTTGGGAGTGGTTTCATAGGGGTTATTATTTGGTGATGGATGTGTGAGAAACCTTAATGGCCTTGTCTGTTTTGTAGGTAAAAGCCCACTCGGCATTATGCTCTATTTGGTAGCATGTTATTTATAGAAGATGAGAGGTCTGGGTTCCATGCCACTCTATCCCATCAATGGGCAAACTAAAATGGTAGCAATACCAGAGAGTTCTGAAGCCCTGGTCTGGAAGTGTTTTGTAAGGGATATTAGCCACCTTTGTGGTAAAGAGAAAATCAGCTAGGAGGCACACAAGGCCCTGCCTCACGCATGCTGTGGTGACCTTCTTGCCCTGCCCTTTTCCTTGGTATTTGGCAGGTGGTAACCTGGAAGAGGGTCTTGTCAGCTGTGGAATTAAGACTCCGGAAATTCCTTCTCAGAGAGACTCATCTGTCCCCTTTTGTTGCTGTCTGGCATTCTCTTAGTGATCCCTCCTTCCTGACCAATGTTTTAATCGTTGCTTTTATGTCTTTGTATGTATTTTAGCTCTTTTAAAAATTATTGTAATTATGCATATTTTTGTTTGGTTTTAATGGTTTAAAATGATTTTGTTATACACATTTTTATTTTCAACTGCCTTGGTGGCCCTTGGAGTATATAAATTTTGTAAATGTAAAAAAATAAAATAAAAATGAGAACATTGTTTCTGTGTATGAGGAGAGAAATATTGTGGCATTAGTAATCTTAGTAATGAACTTTATACAAATGTACCTGTGTGAGAGACTTGACTTGAAGAGATGGTTTTGCTACCAGATAATATATTACATGGACTGAGACTGAAAATAAGCCAACCAGAACCTGCTAGTTTGCCTTGTGAAGGCAGAAAAGTACAAGTTTCCCTCAGGTTTGCGAAACCTATTTAAAAGTTACTTGAGCCATTAATGTGTGGACGGAGCCTACTCCCTAAGATTCAGCACTAACAAATCTGTGTACCCTTCTTGGCCAACACACAAACCCGGTTATCTTCTCCTTGAGGTAACTATGTAACAGGGCTATATCTGTAGGATGCCTTGACTCTATCTGAGGAATATGACAGCTAACATTTTCCTTTTATTCCCCCAATTCTTCTTCCCTCCCTCTGAGGCTTCCAGGGGCTCTGAGTGACTGGTTCTGGTTCCATGTCCATACTAACAGGGTAAAAAGGGGATTGGCAGATGAAGGTTAAAAGGGATAGACTTAGCCCTGTACATCACAAATGACTATTCAGCATCTCAGGCATGCCTCAGGCTTGGTGGGGCTTTGTTGCTGTGGCAGCACGAGCAAGGAAGTTACATTCGGACAGTAAATTAGGTTTGTTATATGATTATGCACCTGATGTACAGTAGTCTTTTAGTGGTCAGACACATTATTTCAGATCTACTCCATAGAAGAAGAGCTACCTTCAAGAATCTCATATTCATGCATTTGTTTGATCTTCAATAAGAAGCAAAATACTATAAGACTTTCTGAAGGCTCTTACTCCTATCTTCCCTACTGTTGTCCTCTTAAGGTTTTTTATTTTCGAACTGTGTAGGTAAAATGCTTTTAGTGGCATAGTTCTTAATTTTCATAAATTGTTTTCACAGATATTTCACAGACTATTTCTTATATTTTAAGGGATCACCCAATTCTAGCTTGAGCACAAGGTCAACAATATTTTCCTATGTCAAGTGATATTTAATAGCAGTAATTTTATTTTTTAAAATTGGGACTCTTATTATGAAATGTTCTGACCAACTTTATAGATTGAGCTTGTTTAGTAAGAATTATAATTGTACACAGGTTTCACATGAAATAAGAAGTATGGCCTGCATCCAGTCATGCAGTTCCAAAGCCCTTAAAGCAATTTTCAGAAGAGTAATCCATGCAAATTCCCCCTCTTTCTGCAGCTCACTGAACTGGTGGAAGCTGCAACCTCCTCTTTTAAATGTTTTTCAGAATTGTGTGGTTGGAGACAGGTTACTGCCTTAGAACTCACAAAACCAGGATGACCAATCTTTTTAGGTAATGTCCTGCAAAATGTTTATTTCCACATTTGGACTTTTACACAAGAATATAAGAAGATTCTTGCTGGATCTGATCAAACCAGTCTAATTCAATATTCCGTTTTTCACAGTGACCACCAGCCAGGGGCACAGAGGCCAAAATCTCCCCCTGTTGCTGTCCAACAACTAACATTCAGAGGCATCTGTCTCTCAACATCAAGTTCCCATTTAGCTATTATTGCTAAAAACCATCATCCATGGATTTGCTGATCCTTTTTTTTTAAAAAAAATCTAAGCTAATAGCTATCATTACACTCCATGGCAGTGAGTTCCAGAGGTAAGTGGTGCATTGTGTAAATATATAGTTGTGTGAAGAAGTAAATTTTACTTGTGTTGTTGTATAATGCAGTTGTCCCTTTGCAGGGTGCTTGTGGGTGCAACATCTAATGTGCCTTCCCCCAAAGCAAAGAGCCAGTCCTTTGCTTTTCTAGATTCCATTGGAGTAAGAGGTATTTTACAAGGTGCTTCTGAAGAGAGCATCCATTTGAGAAAAAGATGTATTCATCATAGGAGAATGCTTGGCTTCGAACTGTTCAACATACTGTAGAACTGTGAATGGAGCCAGCCCCTTTGCAGTCATTTTGTTGTGGTACCCCTATCTGTTCTAAAAATTCCAAAATGTTGCAAAAAGTCAACAGGTTGGGATGGGGACCACTGGTGTGATGTGTTATGGATTAAGCTGAATAATATAAGTACTGTTTCAATAACCAGTCAAGTTATAAAAGAACCTAAATACAAATAAAGTTTCAAATCATATTGGGATGCTTTGATTTTTATAGAGAGTTCTAGGGTTGCCAGCCTCCAGGTGGGGCCTGGAGATCTCCTAGAATTACAACTGCTCTCCAGGCTACAGAGAACAATTCCCTGGAATAAAATGGATGATTTGGAGGGTGGAGTGAGCCCCTCCGCTCTCCAAACCCTGACCTCCAAAGTCTCCTCCCAAATCTCCAGGAATTACCCAACTTGGAATTGGCAACCCTAGAGAGTGCTCAACAGAAAATGAAATAGGCTGTGATTCAGACACCCATTGCCAGTAAGTTAGAACGGAATTCTTGGAACAAACAAAATGATTCCCTCAGACATAACAGTGTACATTCAGTGGGTTCATCTTATTTGCATGAGACTAATTAATCGTCAGTACATTTCTAAGCAGAGCTACAGCTTTCTAAGCCTACTGACTTTGATAGATTTAGAAGGGAGTAACTCTGCCCAGCATTGCACTTCAAACCACTTACATTGCCTTTAGATATTGGCACAACATGAGATATTTATGCCCAACTTTTCTCCTCAACAGGAACTCGAAGTGGCTTACAACATCATTTCCCTTCCCTCCACTTTATCCAAATAAACAACCCTGTGAAGTAGGTCAGGCTACGAGAGACTGACTTGCCCAAGGTCATTCAGCAAGCTTCCATGGCAGAGTGGGGATTCAAAACTGGTTCTAGTCCAACACTATAACCACTAACGTGGCATGTTCAGTGATGGTATATTTATAATAGTAAAGTGTCTTTTAGAACTGAATTTAGATTTTTAGAAGCACAGCAATGTTTCACCTGCATATTGTATTTCATCAGAGAGATTCAGCATTTGCTATGTGAAAATGATCAAAGCACTAGTGAAAAATCTACCTGACAAGTGATGTCTCAATGTTTGATCAAGTTCAAGATATTAGCAATATCAGGACATATAATTCCTGCTTTTAGAAAAACACCAGTTCTCATTTATAAAATGTGATTCCCTAGAGAATGCCACATGACTGCAAGCTATTAATTATAATGTTCTATTGTTATCTTTTGTTCAGAACAACAGTGCTTCTGAGGTCCTGTGGAACTTTTTTTATCCATGAAAAATGTCAAGTTTTGATTAAGCATCATTATGTACAGTTCATTAACAAGGTATCTTAAAATGAGTTTTTGATTGAACACTTTTATTGGCTATTTAATATGATTTATGGATTTTGTTATAATTTTCACATACAGCATTTGCCAAACTAGTTGGTGAATTTTTCACTGAACAATGGCGTTTTACATTTTTAAAACCATGTTTTACTTTTAAAACTGTGTTCCTTAACAATGGTTTTGAGCAGAATTTTATGTAAAAAATTATTCTATTCAATTCTTATCTTGAGATACCACACAAAACTCCTTATTGTTTGGCTTAGAAATCACAGCTTTGTGAAGCCACTGTTGAACAATTTCCCTTCTCATCCTATGATAAGTCCCCTTTCTTATGCTACCATGCCTTTCATTTCTGTCACACTTCTCCTTTCCCACTTCACAGTACAGTCAGAATTCCTTTAGACTCTACAAAGGTGTCACTGGAGCTTCCTGTTAGTAGAAAGGAGCAGGAAGTAACAAGGATGTCACTGCTGCCCTGCAAGTTCAAACCAAATGACCAGATGATACATTCACCCCTTATAGCTACCCTATCACATGGGGCTGCCCTGGAAGACAGTTTGAATGTATCATCTGCCAGAGAACACCAAAATCTACCTGTTGACAAGGCAGGTCACTAGGAACTTAATACTAGTACAGCTACACATGTATTCTCTGAATAGTTTAAAAGAACTGCTGTGATTTCATGCCATATATCAGAGGTGTTGAACTCATTTGTTACGGGGGCCAGATCTGATATAACTGTCACTTTGATGGGTGTTATGCATGGAGATACATAAATGGAAGGAGCTTGATTCCAGCTCCCATTGAAACCTGGTATCCTGAACATCGCAAACTGATTGGATGCCCTGCGTAGTTGCCCAGTCAGGAAAAAAGATATGTGCAGGCGGGAAACATTGTGATTGGACTTTATATATGCACTTTAATTGGTCCTTACTGTACATATGGGCATGGCTTTGCAAGCCTGGACTGTTTAAAAAGGGGCCTGTTGCTCCCTAGTTTTGCTGTCGTCCTATCTTGCCTTAACCTCTGTAAATAAAGCTGATTTAACTGTTTATGAGCTGCTGCCTGAGTCTCATATCTAACAATGGGCCAGGCCATGTGTGCCATAAAAGATAATGCTAGGTACCGGATATATACATTTTATAAAGGACACAGGCAAACCCAATCAATGATATTATTTTTTACGCAAAATACAAACAAAAGCAATTGATTTCTAGCAGTGAAAGCAACTGATTTACTGGGGAGCCCACAAAAGCTCCAATAAATGTATTTAATCAAATGCAAGACTAGGTTTTCCCCCCAAGGAACAGCATAAAAGTGGGAGGACCTTACATTTCCATACATACCAGTTGCTTGTGGGCCAGGTAAGAGGCCTGGATGGGTTGGTTCTGGCCTGTGGGCCTTATGTTTGACATCCCCACCATATATATTTCATGTAGAAATATATTCATTCATCCCATATATTAGGAAGGTAATTTCCCACTGTTCTGCTGGGTTTTTTGCTTTTGTGCTCATGTACCGAATGTTCAGATTATGCAAGGTTAACATTTTGCGCATACACAGTAGAATCATTTCTTTAAATACATACTCAGCAAACTCCTTTATAGGGATGAGTATGAACCACATTTTAAATCCCTGCTTTTTGCTCCCCATGAACCCCTGAACCTCCACAACTGCCTTAAAAGTTCATGGAGGTTCGTGGCTGGGCTGCAGTTCACAAACTTTAGTATGCAAACCACAAACTGGCCAAAATTCATCATGAACAAAGGTTTGTGAGCCAATTCATACCCATCCCTACTTCTTTGTTTCCTTTCTCACATGATTATCTACAAAGTTCGATTGTATGGTACACTACTGAGATTTGATATTCTCACAGCACATTTATATGAGGAAAACTATTAACAACCTAGTACCATGGCCCAGTTTAAGCGGAACTTGGTGACTTGCCCAGGGGCAGCTGAAGTGTGGTCCAATTGCTGGAATCACATTCGATTCCTCAGTGTGTGCTATGATTGGAATATATTTTGTGCTCATGAGTCCTATTGGACCACAAAATCATACTGCATGCTTTCCAAGGAGCAAGCATGAACCCTGATTCTTTGTCATCTTCTCTCTGTCCCTGACTAACAAAGTATATGTGGGAGCAAAGAGAACTTGCACAAAGTCTCCTGAGTCTCAGGAAGAAAGATGGAGCATAAATGAAGTAAACAAACAAATAGTACTCAAGGCTACATTGCGAAGTGTGAGGGAGAAGTAATCCTCTTGTACAGGTAACAGCAGGACACTTACCTTGTTCTGCTGGCTTCCTACTAATTATCTCTCTTTTCCAAATTATTTTCTCCTATATATAAAGAGAAAGAAGAACTTGCAACAAATAAACCAGTATGTGCCTGCAAATCTAAGTAAGTGAACTTGTTCCAAATGGATCATGTGTCACGTAGGCAGTGTCCTTTCAAATTCCTAGCCTTATATTCAAGGCCTCGCATAACTCACTGCTGCCTACTTATCTTTCATCTCATAGCATGTTATCCTTCCCTTGTGATTGCATTCATACCACCTCTGTTTCTCTTTCATATTGTTTTCTTTTAAAAATCATCTTTGGCCTTTTTTCTGTACTCACCATATTTTCCCAGGAAATACCTTCTGTGTTTTAGTTGGACTAGACTATACCGTTGCCTTTCTATATGCAGGTTCTTTGTTGAAACTAACTTCTTCTGTGATGCTCTCAACAAATAAGACAGTAATTATTTTAAAAATACAAATGACACACAAAAGAGCTATTCTTTTTTGTTGTACCATCAAGGTGTATGCATGCTGAAACAGCCTAGTTATATGTTCTTATGGCTGTAACCAGTCTCCTTCCTCTCCCTCTCCTTCCTCTCCCCATCTGCTCCCAACTGTAACCTTCACTTGTCACATCATGTCTAAAATTAGACGGCTGGCTCTTCATCACAGTGTTGATGCTATAGTGTTTGAAATCTAAAGGGCCTTGCACGTTCTAGAGGGGCTTTCAATAGATAAGGCATGTGAATCACTGTTTGATTCTATGGTGGTTAGTTGAAATTTTTTTTAAAAAATTGTGATTAATGCAGAAGCCAGCTGCATTAGTTGCTACCTATTATGTAGAATTTCAGCTGTAGTCTTGATGAAAAAAATCCCTGATACCAACCCTATTGCATACACATTTATTAATATATTTGAAAATGTCTATCTTATTTTCTCCCATGTTCAAAACAACTTGCATAAAGCGATCAGCACAATTATATGCCTTAAAAAGGATAAAACAATCCAAACATCCTTGATTGATTGAATACATCTATTAGTCACTTTTCAGTTTTAACCATTCTCCATGTCACTTATAAAATAGGAACTTTAATTTTAACAATTATTACTATGATTAACTGTATTTCATTATTTCAAGAGAATGGGTGTCATACAGGAGGAGATGGTAGAAGTCAAAGGAGCCTGCAGTCTTATCAGCAGACTGTTTAAATGATACCATCTATAATAGGTTACAAATTTTCCAGTGCCCACAGATAGATAAATAGGATGATAAAACTGACTCTGTCTAAAATAAGGTTGCCGAAAGAAAGCAATTTTGCAAGTCCTACAAGAAGTTATTACTAACTTTTGTCTCTGCATCTCTTCTGGCATAATATTCCAAAGAAACAGTGGCACAATGGAAAACGCATGGTAACCTGTTGATCAGTTGTGAACATGGCAGATAGAATGCACCATCATATTTGTTGAGGAGCACCAAAGCTGATACAAGATAAACTGATCCTTCGTTGGTGGTAAGTTCTACTGGACCTACTCCTGTACTTACACTGACAGGACTCGGCGAGACCATTCTGAATTGTCTAGCAGCATAGACTATATAGTTTTAGGGCACATTTGCTAGGGAATAATAAGGAAAACTATTTCAGATTCAGAGACAGTATTTTACATAACATCCATCTGTTGCCCCACCTGGGGGAAAGGGCACATCAAGCTTGATTTCTGTCACTCTTGCAATAAGTCAGCAGTTGAGTTGCTACTTTCGGTCCAATTTTATTGGTGACAACTGCTGTACTTTCACCTGCAGTTAACTACACCCAGGTTCACTGGCTGAAACAGCAGCTCCTCCCCCAGCTCTCTGCCCCATGGATACCTTCTCATAGCTGTCCTCCTGTTGGCTAACATTCCAGTACTGGCTCACTGCTGCTTTTGCAGCTGTCCTTCTCTTTTTTCCTCCTCCTATTGCCTGTCTGCCTCTTCCCTTTCTCCTCCTCCTGAATTCTCCTTCTCTGGTTTTCCTTCTTCTCCCATCTCTTTCCATGCATTTTTTAAAAAACCTGGCTCTCTTTTTGGAGATACTTCCTTGCAGCCATTCTGTCAGGGCCTGCCATCTGCTCTGTAGCCATTCCCACAGGCTGGCCTCATGCCCTACCTGCTTCCTGTAGCCTGTCCCATGCTCATTTGATTTTGTGCCATTATGCAGCTTTCACAGGGGTTGGAAGCTATGCTCTTATTCCTGCCCTGGCCCTCACTGTGTTGTTACTGCCTCCTCACCTTCTGTAGTGGTTTCTTTAGGGTGCTGGCCTCCTGCAGGCCATGGCCAGACTGCTACACCATCTCAATATTTATATCTTAATATTAAAAATACAATCATTATATGAACTTAGAGTCAACTCATAATAGGCATGGTTTGTCCACACAGGTATTTTCTATATGGGGACGGGCTTGTGTAGTTTCCCCATTATTGCTGTGGTGGCTTATAGAGATCTGTTAAAATTCTGGGAGAACGCCAGGCCCCACATGGAGGTTGATGAACCTATGGTATGTTGATATAATGCTACCAAATCACCAATTAAAAAAGGAAAGAGAAACCCTTTGTGGTTAGGAGAGGAAATAGCTACCATGGGGAAATGTCTGTTAGGAAAATCTAAACTTTCCCATCCACATGACAGCCACCAGGCTTTGCTGTGATGTTTCCCAAAACTTCAGAGCAAAGAAAGTTTGTGAAAGATCAAAGATAATCCCGGGAAACTCCAGTAGGTGCACAAGTGCACAATGATGCTGTGGGCAAGCTGGAAATAGCATCAGACTTAGTGCAAAGAACTTGAGCACAAACATCCATAATCTGTTTTAACTTCCCCTGGTCATGTACTTCTGTGAGCAAATGTAATGTATGGACTAGATGGTCACAGATGTGATCAGCAGCAAATTCAATGGTTTTATGAAGTCTTTTCTTTTTGGCAGGGATGTAGTTAACAGTTATGATCATTTTATTCATATAGTATGATTATCCACATAAGTGCATACCTGGAAAAGGCTGGCAGATTCATTGTGTGAATCATCCATGTTTAAAAGTCAAATCAGAAGTGACCTAGTCATTTTATGAGTTAGGTCTTCTTGCTGAAAATAATTGTCAGTGATTTTTGTGAATGTTTTGTGATGGTAAACCTCTGGCTTAACCCCTTTCACATTATAACCTTCATAGCATAAAGCTATTTTAAATTCTCTTCTTCCTTACCATGTTCACTCTCTTAACAATCATGTGTCAACGTACCCAATCATACCAGAATTCTTGTGGTGTTCTACTGGCCCTGTGATGACCTCTAAATATGTTCCTCTTCTTATTCTTTTACTATAGTTCTTGGGTTTTGTTCCTTTACTATATTTCTTGATTTCCCTAGTGACAAGCTGATCATACCTGCCACTGAACTCCAGAAGTTATAAGTAACTGCCCACTTTTTGTTCCTTTTCTGTAATTCTTTATTTCCCCAATGACAAGCTGTCCAAACCTGCCATTTGACTTCCTGGAGGAACGGGAAACATCAGCTCTTTTGCAGCTTTGATCCTGTGGTGTGTATGTCTTCTTTTCAAATATCCTTTATGTTCTAAGAGGTCAATATGGGAGAAGAGATGGAATTTGCTGTGCTCCTGTTTAAATACAATGTGGTGTGTGTGTAAGTATAGTCTCAGGATTCTAGTCAATATTCTAAACTGACCTAACATTATACAAATTATGATGACTGTATCTGTGTGTCATAATCTAAAAACTATACGGTACATAGTGTAGAAATGTACTCAGCTAAAAACCAAGGACCAATCACATGACTACCTGTGGCATTTTCCTGTGAGAACTGTACCACACCCATATGGCACCAGGTATCTGGTTTCAGATTATTCATGTTCTACAAAATTCCTACACAAAATGACTTTGGCATAACCTGTATATAAATTTCCATTTTGCAACTATTTTTCCTGTATCAGAGACAATTAACTCCTCCCTTCCCAAATCTGGCTATGGTATACCAAGTTAAGTATTTTGTACAAGCCCTTCTCTAGTGTTGTGATGGCCTCTGCAACTATGCCTCTGCTGGCAGTATGACATCAGATGAGTTCTGTGTTTCAGCATCAGGGTGTAGATTTGCTCATAACCATCAGTAACAGTCAGATTGGAGTCTCTACAAATGGGGTCCATTTGCTTCATTCTGGATCGCAATTGTTGCTTGCTTAAAGAAGGCCACTGCTGGCTGCTGTATTTCAGGGCCAGTGCTGCAAATGGCCTGAGGCTGCTATTGCAGCCATCTGCTCACCAATAGTCAGGTGATACAAGGAGCCAGCAAGATCTCACCTGCTCCTATAAAGCTGTTGATTCTGGCTTGGCTTCTCAGTTTTAGCAACTTCTTGCTAAAGTCTGAGCTGCCAGTCTGCATTACAGCCTCCCACTGATGGTTTGTATCTTTGGATTGGGCTGCTGTTTACCTCATGTAGTCTTATCCAGCCATATGCCCTTCAGCTTGCAAAGCAATCTGAATGTAAATGCTTCCATTCGCACCCCTAATAAACTGATTAATGAATGTTAAAAATAGGCTCTACTATACTTGCCCTCTGATGGTTTCCATTCCAAGCCTTCCACTGCCAGAGTGTTATATTGCCACATGCTGGAAAAGGTCACATTAAGGCAATCAAAGACAAGATAAATAATAGTTTACACATAAAAAAGAGATCTGTGCCGAGCAGACAGAGAAGGCAGAACACAATGTCTCTGAGGGCTTGATGCAGATGGTATATAGTAAATATAGCCCAAACTGCCTCAATAGAATTGTTGCTGTCCTTGTTGTCACTTGGTTTTCTGCCTTTCTTTTCTGCCAATCCTGGGCTCTTGCAGAGATTACATAAAACATATCTGAGTGACTAAAAAGCAACACAATGAAAAAGCCAGACAAGATCATAATTTGATTATAGTGGGAATACTCATAGGAATAAATAGTATTAAAATCTTGATTTTTTTGTCCATCTACAGGGTTCCATTCTCCTCAGCATTTGTTCCAGGTACCCAAAACTGTGAAAAGGCAAAAGATTTATGTGATCTGAAGAGAAACCATGTGAAAGATTTATGCGATCTGAAGAGAATTTAATCCTAAGCAGTTACACCATTCTCAGACCATTGAAGTCAATAGGCTTAGAAGCGTGCAACTCTGGCAAGGATTGTACTGCAAGTCTTTTTAAAAAGATGCACTATCAGTTTGAGCATGGTAAGAAACCAAGTGAAGTAATTCTAATGCTTCATAAGGAGCATTTCTGCTTATGATCAGTCTGACACCTGACCTACAAGTTGTGGAACTGAAAATATTGGGGAAGAACTGTATTCTGCAGTTTCTTTATATGATTAACATGGATCAGCCCAGTTTCCAGTTAAAGGTACCAGTTGTATGCTTGTACAGTTCTGTCAGCCGGATCTACTTGATGGAAGAAGCATTCCTATTAAAATGAATGCGATAGCTACACCTCAGCCTATATATAATTTATACTTACCTATTGAACCTTAGTCTAATTTTGCTGGGTAACGTTTTCTTTTGCATAGGTCCTCAGACACAATCCCTGTCTGAAAATGAAATGTATGATTCAAGAAGCGGGAAATTGTTTGATCTTTTTTTAAAAAACCTACTAAGGAGGTATCCCTTTTGCGATGATGTGAAACAGACGATTTAGCCAGAAGGTATCTTTACAAAAGTTCTTTCTACACCAGATAGACTCTGTTATGTATTGGGACTGAAACATTCCAGGACTGTTCTACCAGACATGGGCTGAGCTTGGAGCCCAAGAGCAATAGCCCACCAGGACTCTAGAAGTAACCAATCAAGAAGTAATGTTATGTAAATAGCCTATCATTGGGAGTGGGGTGTGTTTGGGTGTGGCAACTGCATGCTATTTAAACAGGGCTGCGGCCCTGGAGTCTTGTCTTGTTCTTGCTGAAATTACTAATAAAGTAGAGCTGATCACTAGACTTAGGGTCTGCTCATCCCTGGAACCCACTATTTAACAGTGGCGACAAAGATGGGATCCTGTTGAGCCAGCCAAGCACCCTTCTGCACCACACTTCACATCAGTTCCAGTGCCACATGCATCACATCACAAATGGGACTATGGCTGTTGTCAGGGGCCTGCCTACCTGGGAGACCACCTTTCCCCGTATGTTCCCCAGAGAGCACTGCGATCTGGAACACAAAACCGCCTGCCCCCCCGGCCCTAGGGACACCAGGTTGGCGGCAACTAGGACCAGGGCATTCTCCCTGGTGGCGCCAACACTCTGGAATGAGTTCCCTAGTGAGATTAGAGCTCTGCGGGACCTTGAGCTATTCCGCAGGGCCATGAAAATGGAGCTGTTTCACCGGGCGTTCCAGTAAGAACTGATATTACTAGTTGTGTCGCACTGGCACTTTATTACATGTTGCTGTCACATTTCAATTGTTTAACTGTTTAACTGAATTCACTGGAATTTTATGCAACTGTATTTTAAGTTAATTTTGCTGGTTTAAAAATTGTATATTGGTTTTAACATGTATGTAAACCACCCTGAGCCACTTCCGCTGGAAGGTGGGTTAGAAATCGAATAAATAAATAAATAAATGATTTGACCCCACTCACCCAGAGCTTTGGGAAACCTGGGTGGACCGGCTCAAGTACTTCATACTGTTCCAGGACATCGAGGGCACAGAGAAGAAGAAGGCTCTCCTGCTCAGTTCCTGTGGGATCACAACTCTGAGGCTAGTCCAGGGCTTCATCGTGACCACCACGCTCAAGGCAGCCACTTACAACGCCCTCATCACGGCTCTCACGTCAGCCCAGGAAGATGGTGCGCCACGTGGACTTCCACCAACATCAGGACTTCCACAATGCCTTCTCAGGTAACACCTAGTACAATTTATAGCTATCTATGCCTGAAGACCCTACTGCTTAGTAATACTGTATAATATATTGTACATGCTTAGAAATTTTCTTGCAACACCGAGCTGCTGATTACACAAGAACACATGTAATGTCATTATTTCTGCAGATGGGCAAAAATATTTCCCTTCACTGGGTAAATGTTGCTACCTAGGAATGAGTTGCCCTTCTGATACTAATTGGAAAAGTTCTAATACCCAAGTATGTGGCTAATACTTTTAGCAGTGCAATTTTAAAATGTGACATTTGGGAAAAATGTTAAACATCATGTCAAAAATGAAAAGATATTAAATTTCAAAAAATAACCTGATAGAAGCCTTGTAATGGGAGTCAGTTTGCTCAGTGTCTAACGTGCTGGATGTGGATATGGCAGATCAGTGTTTGAATTCCAGTTCAGTACCTTAGTGGCTCACTGAGTGATATTGGACAAGCCACTCTTTCAGTTTCTTATGTGGAAATCACTTGTTGCCTATATCACAGGTTACTATGAGGACAAACAAGATAAATATTTTGAGATTTAGTACATTAAAAGTGTGACAAAATGGCTATCAATAATAATGCACTCTACATTGTATTCGTTACCAGTTTCAACTGGGTGGCTTTAACATTTCTCCAAAAGCAGGACTTCCACCCACTATGTCCACAGGAGAAAAATGAAACACTTTTACAGCCATTTAGATATTCTGCTCAACCCCTGAGGAAGATGCCTAATTTTTCTCCTGTCCTGATGAAAGCACTGACTGAATTTCTTTCTGCAAATAGTATAACCTGACTAGACATTCCATTTGGCAGACACCAGATGGTTGGTGGGAATGTCTCGTTGGAGTCTGGCAATTGCCTAAGCCTGAAGGGAGAGGGGGGAAAATTACATCCGTTACATAACATTCAGTATGATCATGAACTGCTTTTAGGGTCTAGGTAGATAGCATATAAAATAGAGACTCTAAGTCAGTTTCTCAAGACCTCCATGTCATCTTCTTGATGTGCAAACTCATAACAAAAGATAAAAGAATAATCTGAGATATATGTAACTCAGAACAAACTGTATTATCAGGTTCTTTTGAGTGCCTGTTTGTGGAAGAAAGGCAATGCTGGAAAAAGGGTATGATGATTTCAGTAAAAGAACAAATCTTGGACATCAGCTTCTATCGAATGAGCCTTTTCAGAGAAGCTCACCAACATATTATTTTCTTTCTTTCACAAGAAGCCTGTAATTTTATAGTATGAGGTAACTATTATCTGAGTTCCTTATCACTCTTTGTGCCTTTCCTTCTTGGGAGCCATTTCTCTTCTGTCCAACTGCATTCAAGGTGCAACATCTAATACGCAAGGAGGAAAACATTCTGAGCAGGGTAGAATTTTGTCTCAAAACTGTAAAAAAACAGTAGCTGATTTAGCTCTACTACTGGTAGTTCCTATGGTAGAAGAAAGAATATAATAGACAGAACCTATGCTTTTGATTTATTTAAATCATCTGGCAAAGTAAAGATCATTATCCCAATTTTTCTTGTGGCTTAAGGCAGTTTACAAATCATAATTTAAAACCAAAATAATATCTAATTACAGAGAAGGTAACTGAATTTTGGTCAATAGCAAAACCTATCTGTGTTTCATTGGAGAAGTAGTTATGTAGTTGTATTCTATAATACTATGTTAATTTTATATATGGGTTTTTAGTATTTGGAAATGCATTGCATTTTCCCTTTTTTGTTTATTGATTTGTATGGGATCTTAATTGATTGTATTATAGAAATATTGTTAATTGTTTGTTGCTTAACTACTCTGGTCAGTGACTGTAACAATAAATATTACTATTATATTGAAACAAAAAAAAACAAAACCCCATCTGACCCCCCCTCAGTACAAGATTACTGATATAATCTTTGGGAAGAATAATTTTCCCCAAATTTTAAAATATACCCACCAGATCTTTATTTATATAATTTCTGCTATCTGCTTTACATAAAGTTTTGTGTCCTGTTTTGATTTCAGCAATTACTCTGTTCCCAGAGAGCCACCTAGGTTCGCTGAGCTGCAAACTTCCTTTTGCAAGGGATGGAAACCATTTCCCCCCTTAGTACACAAGTGAAACAAGCCTATATGCTCCATGCTCTGTTAGCCACACTGTTACATGTCCTCTATCATTTCTTAAATTAAAATAGGGGCACCTTAATGCATGAGGGTGAGCCTTTGGGTTGAGTATGTCAGCCTAACAGCTTGGTATGACAAATATTTCCTACCTCTGGAATCTTGTTTTGCAGTTCTAGCTGACTTCCCTGATCTGAACAGACCGTGAGAAGAATGTAGCCAACAGTGTAAGCATTTAATTTAATTTTAACATTCAGATATTATAGAAGAAAATTCAGAGAGGAAAAAAACCAGCACATTCATTCATTCTATTTATTTAAGGCATTTTAATGCTGCCTTTCCACTCAGTCAGGGTCCAGCTGTGGAGAGCCAGCTGTGATGTAGTGGTTAAGAGCGGCAGACTCTAATCTGGAGAACAGGGTGACCTTGGGTCAGTCACAGTTCTCTCAGGAGCAGTTGTCTCAGTGCTGTCTCAGTCCCACCTACCTCACAGCGTGTCTTTTCTAGGGAGAGGAAGGGAAGGAGATTGTAAGCTGCTCTGAGACTCTGAGTGAAGGGCAGAGTATAAATCCAATTCCTCCCCTTCCTCCTCCTCTTCTTCTTCCACAAGCTGGCGAACATTGAAACATTTAAGCAATGAAAAATACACTTAAAATTATAAAATTCAATTAAAAACACATAAACACACTGCACTGAAAGGAGGGGAGATACTGTTATTGAGGTATACCAGGCAGAACCTGCCAGTGAAAGATACTGATAGAGGGAGATGCATGAATCTCCTTGGGGAGGGAGTTTTGGTGCCAAGATGGAGAAAGCCCTTTCTTGGGTCACCATCTGTCTAGCCTCAGATGGCAGAAGCAACTGGTGGGGGGGGGCTTCCAAGGATGACCAGAGTGAGTGAGAAGTCTTGTATGGGACAATGTGGTCCTTAAGTATGATGGACCCAGACTGTACAGGGGTTTAAAAATCAATACCACCATCTTAAATTGAGCCTGGAAGCAAATTGGAAGCCAGTGCAGGGAGAACGAGACTGGAGTGATATGGTTCTTATGACTCATTCTAGTCAACAATTCGGCCATAGCATTCTGTACCAACTACGGCTTCCAGGCAATTTCAAGGGCAGCTCCATATAGGATATACAGCAGTAATCTAATCTAGATGTTACCAGGACTTGCACCACAGTGGCAAGAACTTTTCTGTCCAGGAAGGGCTGCAGAGCCAAAACTGGTGAAAGGTTCCCCGGCCACCACTGCCATCTTTTTATCCAAAGGAGACCTGGGTCCAGGAGTACTCCCACATTATGAACCTGCTCCTTTTAGGAGTGCAACCTTATCCAGAAAAGGGGCTAACCCATTTCCTGGGTCAGACATTTCCCTTACCAGTAGCACATCAGTTTTCTTGGGATTAAGTTTCAGCTTGCTAGCCCTCATCCATTCCAAAACTGCCCCTAGGCACCTGTTTGTGGTTTTCACATTCTCTATGGGATCTGCTGGTAGCACGAGATAGAGCTGAATGTCATCTACATATTGGTGGCACTTCAGCCCAAATCTCTGGATGACTCATCCCAGCAGCTTTACATAGATATTGAAAAGCATGGGGGACAAAATGGACCCTTGGGGAACCCCAGAGGCCAATAGCCAAGGGGCAGAGAAACAGCTCCCCAGCAGCACAATCTTTGGTTTGGACTGGAACCACCACAGAACAGTGCTTGCCAGCCCTGAAAGGTGATCCAGAAGGATACCATGATCGATGGTATCAAAAGCCAATGAGAAGTCCAGGAGAATTAACAGGAATGCACTCACCATGTCCATCTCCCAACTTATGTTATCCACCAGGGCAACCAAAGGCCATTTCAGACCCATAACCAGGTCTGAAACCAGATTGGAATGGATCTAAAAAATCTACTTCATTCAGGAATCTCTGAAATTGGTCAGCTACCACTTGTTTAATCATCTTGCTCAGTAATGTTACTATGTCAGACCCCCTGTTACTCTCTCCACTCCGAGGCAGATTTTCCCCATCAAAATTTAGTTCAGGTACTGAGCTATCCCCTAATAGCATGATACTATTTGAGATTTTATAAATCTGGATGTCCCACTCTGTGACAGAATCTAATTTGGCTTTTGCCTAGTCCAGGAACTTGTCAGGAGAAAACAGGATCCCTTTTTTTAGATCCCTTGAAATGGCACTGGAAACTGTGTAACACTGAACAATAATAAAGATTTTATTTAATAGGCAAGGATGGCATGGGGTAGTCAGGAACTGAAAAGGCTGAGGTAAACGTTGTTGGTAAAACAGTATATATCTTAGCTGACAAGATAGTGTTGTAGCAGCTTATTTTCACAAATTCTTGGTTCTTATCATAGATTCAGGTGGGTATCATGTTGGTCAGAATCAGGAGAACAAATTTTGAGTCAAGTGGCACCTTTGAGACCAACAAAGTTTTATTCAGAGTGTAAGCTTTTGTGTGTTTTAAACACAATTCTTTCATCTTTTCTGATATCACAATGTGTCTTCTTCCCCCTGAGTAATCTATAACCATTTCCTTTCACAACAGACCAGGGCCTGCCTCAGTGTCAATTCCCTGTATAACTGGACAGGACTTATATTTCTTCCCTGAAAATATAATCCTATTCCTTTTCGCCTGAGTGGGAGCTTCAGCCTGCTACCCAGTCACTCTTTGCTAAAATCTCAAATCCCAGTTCTGGGTGTCTGTGTGAGAACCAGTTTGATATAGTGGTTAAATGCGTGGACTCTAATCTGGGAGAATCGGGTTTGATTCCCCACTCCTTCACTTGCAGCTGCTGGACAACCTTGGGCAAGCCATAGTTCTGTCAGAACTGTTCTCTCAAGGACAGTTCTGGGAAGAACTCTCTCAGCCCCACCTACCTTACTGGGTTTCTGTTGTGGGGAGGAAAAAGGGAAGAAGTTTGTAAGCCACTCTGAGACTCTGAGTGAAGGGCGGGGTATAAATCCAATTTCTTCTTCTTTTTCTTCTACATGGAATTCTTTCTCAGGTTATGTTGAACACAGCTAAGACCCAGGGCCAGCTCCAGGTATTTCTGCACCCTAGGCGGGCGCAGATCCCAACCTCCCGGTTGAGCCTGGAGACCCAGCCATGCCGCCCCCCTCCTTCCCCCCCCGGGAGGAGGGGGAGGACAGGCAAGCTGTGCCCCGGCTGGGCGCTCTGCAGCGGTGGCAGCAGCGGCAGGGAGTCCCCGCTGGCCGCCACTGCCTTCCCCCCCAGGGAGGAAGGGGAGAGCGACTTGCGCCCAGCTGGGCGCTTTTTGCAGTGGCAGCAGCAGTGGGGAGATCCCGCTGGCCGCCGCCAGCCGCCTCCTCCTCTTCCTCCCTGGGAGGAGGGGGAGGGTGACTTGCGCCCTAGCCGGGTGCTTTTCGGCAGCGGCAGCGGGCGCCTGGTTAGGGCAGCGGGGGGGTGCTTTTCGGGGGGGAGTGGGGCACCATTTGGTGCCCCTGAGGCTGGCGGGCCCTAGGCGAACGCCTAGTTCGCCCAATGGGCAATCCGGCCATGCTAAGACCAGGAGTCTCTCCCTTTATTCAAAAAGATGAACCTGTCTGACAGACTTTTAGTCAAATTCTTCAGACATCTACTCCTATAGGTGAATTTTTACTTTACTGAACAGTAATTGCCACTCAACTCACAACAAACTAACTCTCTCCTCAGCATATAGCTGATCTTGTATTTCCCACAGCTGGCACTGGCAAAAGGAGTAGCCTGTCACTCAAGCTCAACATTCTAGAGCAGAGTTAACTATTCATATCCCTTCTCTGATTTTACCACATTAGGAAACATCATTTTAAATGTAGTCCGTCACAGCTACATTTGAATTTATATGACTGTTTCTTTGCATGCCTCATTCTTATATAGGTAAATGATCACCACCTACAATAATTTGGTATCAAAGTGATTTATAAGGCTTTAAATCACAGATCTCTACTATTTTTGAAGTAGCTCTTATTAATGCCTAGCCTGGGCTTTAGACATCACAGCCCAGAAGTAGGCAATCCACAGCTGACAGTGACATTGTCATGCTCCACCTCCACCACTCGCTGGTCTTGCCCCAATGCCATAGCTCAGGAGCCCTGGAGCACTTCCCATTGCTGTCTTCTCCAAAGGGAGGTTGGCTTGGGAGGACAGTTGGCTAGGTCTCAGAATAGCAGGCCTGGTTGTGGTACCTCACTCACCCTGCTGGGCTCTGCTTGCCAAGACTCTGAAGTGCTGTGTCTCTCTTTCTCTCTCTGTGCTGCTCAGCTGGATAGTTTGGCCACTTCCTCCCTGACCTGCCATCTTCTCCCCCTTTTATAGACTCCCCCTCATTTGTGCCTCCACCCCACCTCCCCATTTAAGCCCCATCACTTTCCCTTCTGTAAGCCCCACCCATCCACACAGTTTCTTGCCATTTCAGGCTCTGCTGTATTTGTCATGTCATTGTATCTAATGGAGAAATTGTGTCACCGTTATGGCACAACTCCAGTTGGCTGGCTGGTGGGGAGAGGGGGCTGCTGTGTGGCTTCATTGCTGGTCCCTGAGTCTTCTTCCTGCTAGCAAGCAGGGAAAAGACTCGTCCAGCTGGCAACAAGGCCAACCAGCTGTTCCCCCCCCCACATTTAAAATTTTTTATTTAAATAAAGCCCTCCCCACACCAGCAGCCCCCTGAACCCTGAGCCTCCCAGAATAAAAAAAATCCTGGCTATGGGCCTGGATTCTGGCAACACCACTGGGGCTTGGTGGGCTCAAATTATTTCTGGCCCAGATCAACCATCATCCCACCCCAAATGTCTCCCACCTCTCCCCCTATGAGCCCCATAGAGCACTGAAGTCTACTAACCAACATCTTTTGGTAGTCCCCTGCCCCAGGGATGTCTGACTTGCCTCAACTAGGGCCTTTTTGACCCTGGCCCCTACTTGATGGAACAAGCTCCTGTATGAGATCAGGGCCCTGTGGGTTTTATTACAATTCTGCAGGCACTGTAAGATGGAGCTCTTCCACCAGGCTTTTGATTGAGGCAGCAGACTCCCCCCTTCCCCCAGTTGATCTCCCATCGGTGGCCTGGATCTGAATAGCCATATAGGAACCATCTAACTGCTGAGACATCTGGCTAAATTATAAATTGTTTTTAAATTGTTTTATATATTGTACTGAGACTGATGGAACCTGCCCTGAGCCTGCTTGTGGGGAGGGTGGGATACAAGACCAATAAGGTAAATAAATAAAAATAAAAATGTGTCAGCAAGCCAAAATCTTTTTTAAGTTGGTATTGCATTATTTTTGACACTTGGGCCAAAAAAAGATTGCCTACTCCTGTACAAGACACGTGTAATATAAACAACAACAAAAAAGATCTGTTGTAAAAATTGGGACAGTTGGACAGTTGGCTGGTAGGATTTCCCCCAGGAAAAGACACAAAAAAGAGAAAAGAAGGAAAGAAATATAGTAATCTAATGAATATCCTCCTGAACCTTCGTCTCGTGCAAGAAGGAAGTCTTTGTTATTTTAATCTGTAAAATGTGAAGAAGTCCTAGGTGCGTGAGCCCTAGGGAAGTGTGGTGTAGTGGTTAAAGTGTCGGTCTGGGATCTGGGAAACACAGGTTCAGGTCCCCATTCTGCCATGGAAGCTTGTTGGGTAACCTTGGGCCAGCCACAAACTCTCAGCCTATCCTACGTCACAGGGTTGTTGTGAGGATAAAATGGAATAGGGGAGATTGATGTAAGCCACTTTGATCCCCCATTGGAAAGAAATGCAGGATATAAGTAAAGTAAATAATAAATATTCAGATACCAAGCTGTGATTCATAAAGGCAGATATCCTTATTATACTGGAAGTAAGTACCAGTATATTTAATGAGATTTACTTCCAGATAAATGTCCTTTGGGTTACAGTGCACAAAATACATGATCCAGACTGTTTTCCATCTGGATAAACGACAACACTGAATTCATAATATGCAGTACAGTTTAAGGTCCAATTAAGAATACAGGCTTGGATGGTACCTAGAATTTCCACTTGTGCAAGGGGAGCAATTTTTTTGCTGATTCCCCCCTCCCACAGGAAGGCAACATAATCTTATGTCTGTAGAGAACACTGCTTCAAATATCACATTCTGTAAGTCCTTTTGTTCTTTTTCACCAATATGGGCAGAAGAAAATTTGAATAATAAACAGGTGTTCTTTATTCACAGCTATTATTTCTTTCCTGCTGCACTTGCACAGTCTATCACAGTCCTTTCTTTTTCTTATGTCTCCAGTTTTCTCATATACTTTCCAGGCAACAGGGATGAAGCCTTTTCATTGGGGTGTGTTGAAATGTTTCGGCCTCAGGCCAAACTTGTCCTACTTATGTACCAGACCATAACAGGTTCAAGATGTGCATGTGGATGCCCAAAATGTACAACATGATGAAAATGAGACACATTGCAGCAATTTACATCAAAGCTATAAGAGTAATCTGTTGGCCTTCTCTCCCAAATCCCCCATGGAGGCATTGTCATGTGGTACAAAGCCATTTTCAGATGTCTTGTTGCATTAGAATCCCATTAAATGTATAAGAGCTATAGAATAGTTAGCCTTGAACTGCTGTCTATTTATGACATATAATACAGACCAGGAAGCTTAAATGAGAAGAAACAATGCAGTCATAATATATTAGGTAATCTTTTATTGTGGCTTTGTAAACTGCAGACTAGTCCCTAAAATTCTCATTCATGTGAAAGCCTCCCTTGTTCATTTTTGTCCTTTATGAGGCAAAGCTACCATCGCCTAAGAAAGAAAGATTTAAGCTTTAATGGAAGTAGATGTTTCATGATTTGGCTGTATTCCTTCAACAAATTAAGGCAGTGACTCATTTCCTTAATTATTTTTATCTACAGAAATAAGATTGGCTATGTCTGTAAGATACAGTTTTCTTTGGTTTTGAAGCAATGTCAGAGAAGTCGCAAGACAATCAATATGCTGCCTGCAGGTACATGTCCAACATGGTCTTTGGGGGCACATATTTTCAATGGTATTTCACTACCGAGGAGGGGCAGGATTTAAAGATCTGGGCATACTATGCTGAACCACCAATACAGACATTGATTTCCAGGGGGAAAAAACAGTTTAACAAAATTAAATGTCCTTCAAAGAGGAAGTCTGCCACTGTCATTCATTTTCTTACTGGTATGTAACTACATTGGTAACAAAGAGATTGTTATAAATGAAAGATGAAAACTCGGACTGAATATTGATCAGCATTCACTTGTCATTTTGCCTCAATGTGTAATATATGTGTGCACGTGTCTGTGCATGCTTGGGCTTATGCTCCAAGTTTCCATCGATGGAAATGGAACAGATTGCTGGCATTATGGCAGCAAAGAGTAGCTTGGCAGCACTTATCCGTGTTGCGATGCTGACTCCTTGCTCAAGGGCAAGGATGTGGAAGGAATGTTGATTCCACCATGGCACTAGAACCGGCATCAGTCTAGCTGAAAGCCATAGCAGTAAATAAGTCTAAAATTATTTTAGGTTTACATACTTTTAACGTCTCGAGGTGATTGAAAACACAGCCAAGAATTGCTTCAGCAGTATTCCTTCATAAATCTACATAATAATCTCTCAAAGGGGCTATGGTTAAATTGCAAGTATACATTTACTAAATTGGGTTCAGTGTCCGTATCATACATGCCACATGAATATTCAGTTTAGACTAATGATCACAAACTGTGGCATGGCTAGCATATGGCTGGAAAGTAATTCAGACTGAGAACCCATAACTGGATTAGGGCAAAAAGGTTGTAGGCTGTAGTTATAAATCCATTCACACTGATCAGTTCTAGTGGAATTAGAGGGACTTCCCTTAGACTCACAACCATAATGTCTGTAATACATGGAATCCAGTAAAAATAATTTTCGAAGAAGCATTGCCCATAATTGAATAGTGCATATAGTCTTAGTGTGCACTGTCTGTTGTTCTTCACAGAGAGATACTCACTACTAGAATGAGGTGGCTAGGTTGCATTCTATAACATAGATGGCCATAGGATTAATCTAGCCCTGGAGAGACATCATGTGAAAACATGGGCAGAAGTTCACTATCAGAATGCGGGGGCTTATAGCCAACCCAGTTAATACATAATCAGGTTTCTGTGCTAACATTATTCCACTGGCCAACTACCTCCTGCCACAGTTTTAAAACCAGCCTCCACTCTATTGTGGAGACCGGTTTTCAAACTGTGATTGGGATTACAAAACTGAGGCTGAGTTCAGACTGGCAGTATGAAGCATGAGGGAGTCGTGGCAAAAAGACCCAGAACAATCTGTTCCAGGTATTCCCCGGTCACACTGCACTGACTGACGTGGGAGCATACCGGGGAGGAGGTGGAAAGGAGCATTCGCACTGTTGGTCTGCCCCTGGCGGAGGCGTGGCTGGGGTTTGCTACCACTGGTACCACCACTAGTACTTTTTAAATTTGGGAGAGAAGCGTTATAAGATGGGGAACGCCTGGGGAACGCCTGACAGCTGTGCCTGTGTGAACCAGCCCCTTTAATCCGTTTGTGAAACGTTTCTGAAATGTTCCTATATCAGGCCAAACTGCCAGTCTGAACTCAGCCTGGGACTGCACAGTGTGCAGGGAGAAGGTGCTTAAACTTTCTTCCTTGTGTCATTTTTTTCTAACTTGAAATTGTCCTTGGAGTTATTATATTCCGAAAGGGGAAACTTATGTGTAGCCATCAGTACATGAAAGTTTTCCCAGTGACTTACTTTCTACAGCCATTTCAGGTCAGAGAAATGGTGTGAGGAGAAAAGCTGAAGCTTCAGGGTTCCAATCAGAATCAAGCCTCTGTGAGCCTGGGAATGAAGTAATTGGCAGACCACATCTGATCAAATGCCCTCATGGTGGCCACATAGTGGAAAAATGGACTTTACAATGTGAAAATTCACTTGAGGCATTTCACTTTCTTCATGTCAGTCCTCTTATTATGTAATGTTGATAACAGTTTTTGCAATATTGGGAATAGCTATGTTGAGAACAGTAATGTTAAGAACAGTTTTTTCAAGTAATGATATTACAGGGAGTAGAAAACAGGGAAGAACAGCTTTGGCCAGCTATACAACATGTTACCGGAGCTTTTGTTTTTCCTTCCTGTTTTAGCTATAAAGCTTGGGCATGGGGGGGGGGGGGCTGAAGGACAAGAGCCAAAGGCCTCTGGAGTCTGTAGTCTTGGACAAACTGGACCACTGGATCTGGGACCAGCTCAAGAGACAGCTTGTTCTTTCGTTTGTTTTGTTTTGTATTTTTCGTATTGTTGCAAGCTGCTTTTGCTCTCCATTGAAAAGAAAATCAGGGTATAAATATCTAAATAAACAAAACTATATTAGTCTAGATGACATTAATGATGCTTTATCAAAATTAAGAATAAATAGATTTTGGAAGCTGGTCTATTATGAGACTAACAAAATTTTGAAATTAAATTTAACATGCAACTCAAAAATGGTTTTGTTCAGTTTATTTACAGAAGAAAATAAGGCACTGGCACATAAATCTCTATTTTTTTCCTTATTATCAGTGAGATCCATTATATCTCAGCATCAGAAATCCACAATAAAATTACAATTGATATCTGGTATAAGCATTTGTGGAATATGGCTTTGTTGAAAAAATTAACTCATTAAATTAGATTAGCAAAGTATCAATTGAGTGTGGATGCCTTTGATGCTGTTTAGGATCCAGTCTACACTCAAAAACTTTTCTGCCATTTAGTACTAAGATATGGAAAGATTTTATTTAATAAGTATTGCATATAGAGTTGATAAAGCTGCACAATAACTTGGTAAAACTGTCAAATGTATGAGATAGTAATACTTAAAAATATTTTAATGTGTTTGTTTCTGTTAACTTTTTAATTTCAATTTATTTGTCTTTGTGTTTTTTATTGCTTATGTTTTGCTAATGTATGGTTATACATATCTCGTGATTGAATAATAACATAAAAAGTAAAAGTCCCTGTAAGAATCAGTATAAATACATACATACGAAGTCGTCTTACAGTACCTGAAACCACTGGTTTATCTAGACTGCTATTATTAACCATTTAAGACATACCATTAGCCAACCACTAACATGAACAAATAACATAATATGTACCAAGACAGCTTCTAACCACTCAGCATTAGTGTTTACTGACTCCTGCCCCCTCACAGGAAGAGTCATTCCTTAAGCTGATCTCTGTGACCTGATGTAACACTTAAATGTCTGTCCGAGATCTCCATTTGCCAATGCTTTAACACACTGAACTCAGACTCCTAAGTATTCTACCAGAAACTACCCTGTGCAGAATGAATGTTTCCTAATGCCCAGGGGAAACATCCAACTCTGTCAAAACATTTTTTACCAGAGCCCCCAAACTTTTATCTTCTAAGAGCACCCCAGTGCCTGAATAAGGTTCTGCATCACCACCCCTTAGTCCTATACAACTGCACAGTGCCCTAACTGGTTAAACACTTGCTTCAAAACAGGCCAACAGCCTAATAGTTTAATCTTGTCATTTCTTGTCCATTACGGATTACCTCAACCTAATTGGCAGCTCCTCCCTCCGAAAGAAGACATCATAAAAATACAGTGCCTCACCAGAATGATTGTTTTTTGATCCAGCCAAGCAATTTTCCAATATGCAATTTTCCAATAAAGCCTGGAACAATGCTCAGATCAGAACTTACTGATATCTTGGTTTACATGTTGATGTAAAGCCTGCACTTAAAAGTGAATCCCAGCAAGGTAAGATCTTACAGGGGAACAGGCAACAGCCTAAAGGCACATTTCATATTAGATTCGTCTGTCAATTTGCCCTCTATCACAGCTCCAAACCATTTTGAAAGTGGTGTTTTTACTGAACAAAGCTGCACACTCAAAGGCAAACAAGTAGCCTCTAACCACATAACTCTCCATACATACAGATACCAACAGGGGATATGAGTTCTCCCATGCCCCACAAAACCACCCACACATGTGCCAGTTCTTGGCATTGGGTTGAACTTAAAATCTAAAGCCAGGTATTTATCCTGGGTTGTACAACCTGGTGCCTTGCTCCAGCATAATACAACATCCCACTGGATCATGGTTTCCTCCTGGTCTAAGGTGTGCCACAGATCAGGCAAGGCCAAAGTTTGGCTATACAAATAGAGCTGCTGCCTACTATGTACCATATCTTTCAAGTGATGGGCAGCACTATGGCTCCTTAAAAAAAGGATGACCCCAGGCTTTGCTTCCATTGCGCATTGGCATGCACTAGCTCATTAGTGTTACACTCATGCCTTGGTGAGCCACTGGCAACCCTTGCTATCTTTCCCAACCTTCCAGGGAGGAGCAGGAGTGGCATGCCATGCACATGGCTTTCTTAGGCCACATTTTCATGCTACACTTTCTGCTCTTCTTCCACTGCTGATCATCAGATGTGAAAAATAGAAAGGCAGTTTTAAGTGCACTTGTACTGAATTTGTGAATTGATTGATGGCCATACAGGAAGGCTGGTTTGTAATTGCATTTCAACTTTCCTGCCCTTTACAATGTGTGTGTGGTTTCAGTTAGAGCTACGTAAATGCTGGTAACAGTTTTGCGGAATTATTGATTTAATACAGCATAGGTATGACTTGAACTTTAAAGTTTCCAGATCAAGTATCCAACACTATAATTAATTATTATGCTCCTCATTCAAGGCCCATATTGTCTGATTTCCAGATAAAGACCATTTATTTTTTTATTTATTTGGCAGTGATTGAGGCTGCTAACTTGGCAATGCTCTCTTTAGTAATAATTTATTCTTAAAATACTCCTACAGGTTAAATGCAATACCTTATTATTAGATTAAGGTCTGAATCTCCCCCCCGCCCCCAAGACTGTACTTGTAAAGCTGTACATTAGGTAGAAGCGGAACAACTGCTAACAGCATGGACTTATAAAATGGACCTGTTTAATTCCTGTCTGTCATGCTGCAAATAATGGCTCAGAGCCTCTGCCATGAAAAGGTGGCCATCTTATCTTCATCCTGGAGATGATCCAAACTTTCATAATAATAACGTGACACAGATTTGTTTGGATAGTACCGCTTCACATTGCACATGGGAAGTTAAATGTTTTAATGGTCCTTCATATTGAGAACAAAACTCCTGCTTGAAGAAACTAAGAGCATTTGTGAGAGCTAGACTAGAACCTTTATAGTGAAATGTGTGGTGCTTTCACATGGGAGGTTATTTAGACATTCAGTCCCCATGTGCCACTTAAAGTGGTATAGCATCCACACAGTTGTAAGAAATGATTAGTCTGAATCTATAGAATAGTTCTGCCATGGATATAGTTTGAAAAGCTTATGCTTTTATCCAAATCACTAGTAAATTGCTCTGAAATGTAATATCAGACCAGTGAGTGGTCAAAAAATGCTTAATGGAAGAAGCAAAAAAGCACATTTTTGTACAACGGGATAAGCATTCTCAAGGCTTATGTACCTGTGCTAGAATGGCTAGTCCATACAATTTGACCCAATAGATCTGAAGATGGTTCCTCACTGTTAAAGATGGCAGTATAGTCTACCTAAAGCCTTTTGCTTTTTCAATTTTTCTTTTTAAGATTCCCCCCTCCCATCCATAGTGCACAGCCTGCAGATGCTTTGTTTATGGTAGAATTGTGCTTTGGTGATGGGATGTCTCATTTTATGAGCAATGAAAGTACAGTGTCTTGTTCTTAGGAAATGTCATACATCTGAATGGATAGCTTTTGTAAAAGCAGGCTCAGGCATCACATGTCATTATGTGACCACTGGTAGGATGGTATATACTTTTATTCCCTTTTCCCTAGTGCTTTTTACAATAAATCCAGACACTCCACATTCACATGTAGAGGCTACTAAACTACAGTGGATTAGAATGGATGGAAAAATAACATTAGCAAATGTTAAAAATGTACAGTAAATATATCATTAAGACAAACATATTCATGACCATTACGACCAGGGATCTAGTTGTTCCAGCCCATTCTGAGTCCAAGCAATGGACAAAATGGTGTTGTCAGGACTGGAAATAATTCAGGTAATGAAAAAGTGCCTACAGAAAAGGAACTCAGCCCTTCTCATACAGGCTTTTGCTGTACACTATTGATTTACCCACCCTCCCATAAAATATTTGGGATTAGCTAGTAGTTTTGGGACCAAGAAGGAATTATTGGGTCTTACCATAATTGGCTGTTTGGGGAAACCATTTTTGTCTGCTTCACAATGTCTTGGGGTGGGGGTTAAATAGACCCAATTGTTGACCAGTTAGGCCACATAACTACTTTTGGCAGGAATAAGGTGGGTTGCTCGTGATAGGTAGGATAACCATCAAGAATGATAGAGGATCAATCCTGTGACAGCCCATCATACATTTTTTTTGATGGGATGGAATGGGAGTTAATGTCTTTGGTGCTCAGCAGCATCATTTGAAACCCTTTAATGGTATTATGGGACCTTTGGAGAAGGGGATAAATCTTGACATTCTCATACATTTTATATGCAGGCAAGGCGAATCAAGGCCAGTGTAACTGCTGGCCCAATTTGGACCCAGATGGATTTGCCCAAATAATGGCAGCCAAGGTAAGGCTGTCTAGCACAGCCTTCCCTTCAAATGTTAGCATGTTTTAGTAAATAATGATGCAGACCAGCCATTTAAATAAACTAGTTATACCCATACTTGTTATCTTGTGTCTTCATTGGAATGAAGTGTCTAGGACAACAACTACTACTTCTACCGCCGCCACCACCACTCCTCCTCCTTCTCCTCCTCTCTCAGTTCTTGTTACTTCTAATCTAGCTTTGGGCAATTAACCTTTGATGCATAGTTTTATTACAACTTAAAATAACCAGACTGGTAGATTTTGACCTCTCTTAATCAGACTGCAAAGGCAATTACCAGGGAGATTCCTCTGAAGAAGAACAGAGGAAAAATCAGGAAGTTAGGATTAAGAATCAAGTAGACAAGTCAACATTCTCTATTCCAAGCTTGACCCTTGTTGCTCTCAGTGACTTCTGCCCCCTCTCATAGAATTTTGCCCATTATAAAACAGACTAAAATGAAATAAAAGTGATTTTCTTTTTAGGCTTTCCTTCATTCTTTGAAGAACCAACATGCTCTTTTGCTTCTTTCACTCAAACATCCTTCATCTAAAAGAGGCTAATTTCCTCAATGGGTATGTTTGTCAGATCAATGAACTGCAAACCTTGAACCTTAACAAATAGAGACCAAAAAGTGGGCTTCAAAAAAGTAGAATTGCTTAATGTAATTTCTTACAAAAAATTGTATTATTGATATTCATTTTATTATTTATGTAGCATCATAAATAATCCGGGCCCTGCGGGACCTTGCTCAGTTCCGCAGGGCCTGTAAGACGGAGCTATTCCGCCGGGCCTATGATTAGGAGCCACCACCATGGTTAGCCATCTGCCATCGCACTATCATCACCATTGAGTGTGGGGTGGCCCTGGCAGGAGAGGGAGTGATGAGCTACTGTTTGGCTGCTGTTTGGCTATTGGGGGTTAACGTCTGCTGGGGGCTATAATCTGCCCCATCTTGTTTCATTGCCTGAATGTTGTTTCTATGTTTTATATTGTTTATATATTGTTTATATGTTTATATTCTGGTTTTATACTGTTAAACTTGTTTTAAAGTTGGCATGCGTGCCTTGTTGTTAGCCGCCCTGAGCCTTCGGGGAGGGCGGGATACAAATCCAAATAAATAAATAAATAAATAAAATCATAACCAGAGGCAGATTGGCCATTAAGACCACTAAGAAAAAGTCCCAGTGGCCTGGGAGCATTGCCCCTCTCCTGGGCCACCCTAGCTCCAAGCAAGAGGCTACCCTTGAGCAGCAACTCATTTTAGGCTGTGTTCCCCTGAATTAATAGCAGGTAAGCAGAAAGTGGAGGTGAATGTGACAATAGAATCACTCTATGATCACTGCTGCTGCTGTTCTTTGGAATAACTCACTCTCTAGCGGCAGAACAGAATTTCCTGATAGTATTCAAGTCTCTTATCAGCTCATCAATGGTCTAGCTGCAACTGGCAGATGTCTACTCTACAGGAGCTGCTGCAAGCAGAGTATAATATTGCTACTCCCCAGACAAAACATCAGTGTTAGTGATGCCACACTAGTGCAACTGGGGATGCCATGCTGGTGCAAGCACTTCTATACTGACCAGCAGTTCCATGATAGAGGCAGTACAGCACAAAATGTATAATTAATCAATGGAAAGACTGACGGCAGATAGATGTCCTCAGTTTATGATTTCATTAGTTGTAGCACATTCTGTCTGTCTATGAATGTTCAGAATTGAAGATGGATTATGTTTCTTCACCTTTAGAGATGGTTCACATGAGGGTTCAAAATATGGAGTATGTAACTTGGCATATTTCCACACAGAGTTGCAGCTTCTGGCCGCAATTTTTTTGAACATGGTGGCCTGAACAAGTGCTCTCATGATCACTGAAATTGCTACAGGGAAGCTGCTATCTATTGTATCCTTATGTGACTAAATGAACATGCAGCTTGTTTATTTTCATCTCATTCCCCCTTGATTGCCTCCATTGTCTCAAAATTTAGACTGTAAACTCCTTAGAGCAGGGTTTTGTCTTTTTATGCTCAAGTTACAGTTACTCATGAGAAAGGCATGTACATTGCCACATGGACTTAAACCAGGAGGGACGTTCCTTCATGTCTCTATGTTGTAGTGTAAACTGTGGGAAGGGATGCCAATATATTAATGGTTATTCAGATCTACTATTTATTAATATACTGCCATCGCACTATCATCACCATTGGATTTCCATTTAAACAGACATTTTGCACACTCCTTAGTCCATTTCTGCAAACAAAATATGAATACTGTACATGTGGTTATCCTGATTGATTAGCAAGCATATTGTAGAGGAATACTGTACGCTATAACATATTTTATTGCCTTTATTTTTAAAAAAGATATATACATATATATGCACACACAGAGACATGCATATCATAATGACCCATTCTATAATTACTGTAATATTGCCCTGCTGTTTAACAAGTATACTGATTATGCTTAGCAAAAGTTTGTGGAACAGCTTTCTTTAGTCTCAAATTCACGACAGTTCCCCCTTCTATTTGGCAGTACATTAATGGAAATGGAAAATTGCCTCATTCTAAATGTCAGAATAATAGAGCACCAAAAACAGTTCAGTCATGTCTTTCAAACCACGCACATATGGTTCAGCACCAAATGTCACTATTCTTCCCCACTTCCTTTCCATTTGTCTCTTGTCTCTTATCGCTGTCTGAGTCAAAACTTTGTCTAAGTCTCAGTTTGTAACCTGCCTCCCTTGACAGCTTTTTTTTTCTAGCCAGAAAAGCATAAAGGTCTGTGCTTGGTAGACTAGTTGAGGTATGCCAAGTAATTTTAGGCAAGTTTAGAGGCCACATGGTAACCGAGGTCAACTTCTCTTCAGTTAGAGCTTTCCCTGATAATTCACAAATTTTATGTCAATCATAAGATGAATACTGTTGAGCCAAGAAAAACTGAAATGCAAAAAAAAAAATGACACTGAATGCAATCCTGAGTCCATAAAACCCAGCATTTATTAACGGAACTGCCTGCTCCATACTCTATCCCAGCAGTTTCCAACCTTTTCGGTATGGTTACCCAACAATTGCAAATTTACTTGGCATGGTGACTCATCCAGGGCTGGTCCAAGCTTTTTGGTGGTCTAGGCAGACTATGACCTTGACACCCATCTTGTTCAGCATTCCATTTTCTACAGGGGCTAACCAAATGTTCTGAGAAACCAACAAATATCACACAATGTGGAGGAGGGGGAAATCAAACTCGGCTGTGAAGATTAGAGGCTGCTAGTCTTAACTACTACACCATACCACCCTCTCTTTCTCCATAGCTCCCTCTAACTCCCCTCTAGGATCCCAAGAAATTGACTCTAGTAACTATCGGTGTTCCCTCTAAACTGAGTTAGTGTGAGCTAGCTCACAGTTTTTTAGCTCCGGCTCACTCATTTTTGTTTTAGCCCAGGAAGGATGGCTCCAGAGCAAACTAATGTATGTGGTAGCCAAATTATTTGCACACAATTTTAATGCGAGTAGCTCACAAAGAATTTTTACTCACAAGACTCCACAGCTTAGAGGGAGCATTGGCAACTATCCAGGCATATTTTACTCAATCAACATGTTTATGCAGTGAAGAAAAAATATTATCTATTATCTAATGTGTGACATGGAAGATATCGCGGGGAGGGCAGGGTATAAATGTAACAAACAAACAAACAAACAAACAAATAAATAAATAAATAAATAAATAAATAAATGGTCCAAAAATGTAACAGAACAATGGAAAGGACAGGGTGGCCATTAGGGAGGGCTGGCCACCACCCACTTTCAAATGGTTTGTGACCCACTTCTGGGTCCTCACTCACAGGCTGGGAAGCACTTCTGTGTTTCATCAGTCATGACCACCTCAGCAAATGAACAGCCTCAGACACTAGTTGTGAGGTAGTCCTGTGCCCCACCCCCTTTTGCAAGCCTGCACTCATTCTGTTAAATGAAGTGCCCTCATATGGACATCGGACAGGATGGTTCCCCTTCCCCCATCTTTTCAGAAAATGGATGGCAACTCTAATCTAAGGACACTTTTATTTTTGTAAAAAAAATTCCTTTCTTTTATTTTCAACTAAAAATGTTGTAAAATATTATATAAGCAACAAACATTGGTTTTAGACTGAAAGAAAAACCTTTGGACAAATACATTCATTTCAGAGTTGCATATATAGTGACACTCATAAATATAATTTGTATCTACACCAAAATATTTTTTTATTCCAAATAAGTAGTGTAGAGGGTGTGTGTGTGTGTACATGCATGTGCGTGCTGAGCCTGGGAAACTGACACATTTCACAGCATGCAGGTATGAACTAGAGCATTTCTCAATAGTAAGAAAAGCATAAGTTTCACAGGCAAGTCTGCAATGCAGTCTTTGCTTTAGTTCTCTCTGTTCCACGTTGTGAAGCACTTCACAGCATTTGCTATATTCTTTTCAGTAAGTGTTCTTTTTGATCCATCGGGTCTGAGTTCATATAAGACAGATGTTCATGTCGCAAAGCTCACCATGGTAATGTAAATAGCTTTGCAGTGGTGGTTACTGAATGAGTAGAGATTAACCCTGCAGAGATTTTCTGTTGTAGTGTTCAGATTTATTTAGCATTTTTCAATGTATATTTCTAGCAGGTGTCACATTTGTTTTTGCCATGAGTTTGTATGATTTTGTTTTGTCACATCTACCTCAAAGTTACTCCATTTAAGCTTTCCATTAGCTCCAGATATAGGAGACAAAGTACAATGTTACTCTGGCTATAGGTAAGGGGTTTAGTTGTGGAGCACACATACCCTGGCATGTCTGCTTATAAGGTTCAGATGACAATGAAAGAGTCAGATGCTTGTCTAATATCCTGCAGAGTTGCTGTCAGTTAATAGTATTTGGTTTAAAGGATCAGTGTTCTGAATCTGTATCTTATTGGTCTGACTGGGTTTGAGTATGAATGTATATGTAGTGTATGTACAACCAATATGAAAGCTGGTCATTTGTGACAACCTTTAATGGTCTTATGAAAAAGATACCGATTTTTCAAAGGAAGAGAAGTTAAAAAAGTTAAATGCAAGGATACAGTATTTGTACAAATTTGCTTAACAAGAGGGTCAGGATGATATGGATATAGAAGAGATAGTTATTGGAGGATGAATGTAGTTGAAAAACATGTTTTCTTAATCATGAGAAATGTTCTATGTCTAGGTAAGTCATCCATCCATGGTTACTAACAAGTGAATAGTTACTGTTAAAGAATAATTCACACAATTGCCACCTCAAATAATGACTTTCATATGTTAAATAATGACCACAGATCACACACTACAAACAGATTTTTCATATCACATCAACTTAATTTTTTTCCGTGAAGGTCGTTCATACATGTACCTACAAGTCATTGAGTAAAATATCATTTATGTGCTTGTGTGATACATCCCTAAGATTATCAAGGGAATTACCCAAATCTATGAATATTAAAGGAAGTCTATCTGCTGCAGTGCTATCCAAATGGTAATAAATAATTGTAGGCTATGAAATAAATAAGGCCGCTGGGAAATAATTTAAATACTTACATATGCATATGAAAAATCTGAGTAACAGAACAGAGGAATTAAAATTAGTAGTGTAGGATGTGAAACTGGTTAATATACAGATCATTAACACAGGGTAGTTGAGGGAGTCATGAATGCAAAACAGATAAAACGTATTTGTTACTTAGGAAGTCTAAGCACAAATTATAAGAGATGGGGTTTTTTGCTCAATACATAGAAAAAAATGATGAATAAAGAAATTAAAAGGTAACAGTGGGGAATAAGAGGGTAATGTTAGAAGTCTAACAGAGCCACCCTGAGCACAGTGAGTGAACTTGAGGCCCCTTGCATGCCTTCGATTCGGGTTTTGGATTGCTTTGGCCCACTCAATCTGGAGGAAGTTGACAGACTGCTCGTATCTGTGCACCCAACCACATGCAGCCTTGATCCGTGCCCCTCCTGAGGGGTTTTGAGGTGCCCTAAGGGAGATTGTCAACATGTCCCTCTCTGAGGAGCAGTTCCCAAGGGCACTCAAGGAAGCGATGGTCCACCCTCTCCTGAAAAAAACAACTTTAGACCCGGCTGAATTGGCCAACTATCGGCCAGTGTCTGATTTGCCCTATCTGGGCAAACTTATAGAGCGGGTGGTGGCAATACAGCTACAGAGCTTTCTGGATGATGCTTCTGTCCTAGATCCTTTCCAGTCTGGCTTTTGCCTGGGATATGGGACGGAGACTGTGCTGGTCGCCTTGACTGATGACCTTCAGAGACATCTGGACAACCTTCAGAGACATCTGGAACAGTGCGGTGTGGTGGCACTGTTGTTGTTAGATCTGTTGGCCACGTTTGACACAGTTGACCACTAGTTGTTAACCCGCCACCTCACCGACGTGGGGATACAGGGGCTTGCCCTTCAATGGTTCGCCTCTTTTCTCCAGGGTCAGGGACAAAGGGTGGCACTAGGGGAACAGCAGTCCTGGAGACACCTGCTCGAATGCAGGGTGCCTCAGGGGGTGGTGCTTTCCCCAGTGTTGTTTAATATCTATATGCGCCCCCTTGCCCAGATTGCCTGGAGGCATGGGCTTGGGTGCCATCAATATGCAGATGACACCCAGCTCTATCTGATGCTGGTCGGCTGGTCAGATTCCACTCCTGAAGATCTACACCGGGCATTGCAAGCTGTGGCTGGGTGGCTCAGGCTGAGCTGGCTGAAGTTGAACCCGGCAAAGATGGAGGTCCTGGGCCTGAGTCATGCTGGTCTGGGGTTGGGGGTCCCTCTCCCGACCTTTGATGGGGCACCATTGGTGCCAGCATTGGAGGTTAGGAGTTTGGGATTGCTCCTGGACTACTACCTACCTATGAAGGCCCAGGTGGCAGGCATTGCCAGGTCAGCCTTTCACCATCTTAGGCTGGCTCGGCAGCTGGTTTCTTTCCTTGACCATAATGACCTGGCCACAGTGATCCATGTGACGGTCACCTCAAGGCTAGACTACTGTAACGCTCTCTACTGTAACGCTCTCTCTGCCTTTGTCATAAATCTGGAAGCTGCAGCCAGTGCAGAATGCTGCAGCAAGGCTTCTGATGTATCTCCATAGGCAGGAGCACATCTGTCCTGTGCTGAAAGCGCTGCACTGGCTGCCAATAGTGTACCGGATTCGCTTCAAAGTGCTGGTTCTTACCTTTAAATCCCTATACGGCCAGGGTCCAACATACCTGAGGGACCGCCTTTCCTCATATATGCCCCAAAGGGCACTACTGCCAGGGAAGTAACATCTGCTGGTAACCCCAGGCCCTAAGGAAGCCAGGCTTGCTGTTACTAGGGCCAGGGCCTTTTCGGTGGCAGCTCCTACCTGGTGGAATGAGCTCCCAGAGGAGATCAGGGCCCTGCGGGACCTTGTACAGTTACACAGGGCCTGCAAAATGGAGGTCTTCTGCCAGGGTTTCGAATAGGAGCCACCACTACCACCACCACCAATGAGTTGGAAACAGCGGGGTATGGGAGTGGCCCTGTGATGATCGAAGTGCAGCACTATGGCACGTGAATACCACTGAGTTGAGATTTGACTGAATATCCTTTGGATACCATTTTTAAACTGAAGACTATCATCTGCAACCATCTTGAAGGACTTTATTTGTAATTACTGTAATTTATGTGTTTTATCTTGTTTTTATGTAGTTGGCATGCGTGCCTGGATGTTAGCCGCCCTGAGCCTACTTGCGGGGAGGGCGGCCTAGAAATCAAATGATAAATAAAATAAAAATGAATAAAATTTATGTTCTTCTGGGTTCATTGATTTTAATGGACTTAGAAGGGTGCAGCTCTGCATAGGATGGCATTGTTATACAAGCAACACACAGTTAATTTGGCTTATTTGTTCTTTGATGACCAAGAAATATTTTCCTACAGTTACTGCTATAGAGGCTTCCTTGAAATTGAAGGCTATACAATGGATCACTCCCTCTACATAATGTATTGAGGTGGATATCATCATACCATACCATGATACCCCCCACATGACATGGCTTATAGCATCAAAAACCTCTAGAACCACCAGAAACCACCAACTCCCTGAAGATTCTAGAATGTTTGACAGTTCAGCAGTTTCACTCATCTCTCTAGCTGTCTTTGCTGAATTTTGTTTCCATGCAGGCAGCAAAATAAAAGACTAATCAAGTGCTAAGAGAGCTGCAAGGCATGACTGGTATGCTAATACCAGTCATGTGTTGATGGGAGTTTCAGTCCATCAGCAGTATGACTTGTTGAGCACCATTGAATACTGCATGTCCTACTTCTTAAGAACTAACAACATTTGTGGTAGGGTATGAACTTTCATGAGTCACTGCTCACTTCTTCAGATACAGCTGGAATGTGAGTCTATCTGTTCTATATATTGGAAAGTGGAGTGATTTCAGATACCAAATGACATTAGCAGGCAAAAGACAATAGCAAGTGTGGTTCGATTAGGTGTGATATGCAAAGAGGTAGTAGGGATGGGGAAATCAGCATTATATAGGACAGATGGACTCATATTCTAGCTGTATCTGAAGTGAGCAGTGACTCATAAAAGCTCATACCCTAACACAAATCGTATTAGTCTTTAAGGTGCTACTGGGCTCTTACTCTTTTCTACTGCCACAGACTAACATGGCTGCCCATCTTGATCTACAGAGGTTAATTTATGCTGGCAAAGGTTTTAACATTATTATTTCAAATTTTTCTCTCTCCTTCCACTCTGTCCCTATTTTTTATGTCCAGCTGTTCCTAGGTATTCTAATTCTGTTCATGTTCCTTGAAAACGTCTGGGGGGAAACCTTGCACAAATGAACAGATAACAGTGATTGTGTGTATGAGATGAAGCATTAAGTGATTACAAAATGTCACCATCAGGTGCACATTCTAGTGTCCAATGAATACTTTCCAACTTCTTTAAGATTGATGTAAAGGTCCATCCAAATAAAGAAGAGTTGATAAACTCTCAAAGATTTGTGTGTTTATTTTGGACAGTGCCATAATGTTAAAAAAGAAAATGGAAATGAACAAATTGGAATTAATAAATCACAGTCAGTTTCTAAATATACTTATTCCCTTCATGAGAATATTGTGTGAAGTGGAAGCACTTGGAATGACAGTAACACATACAGATATTGCTTTATGAACTGAAAAAGCCACTATTTGTAGATGTGTAACATGGATACAAAGCTGAAAAGCCATAATTAAGACCTTTTGCCTGCTGTGGTACACTCTAATAAGTCTCCTAAGAATGGATTTAATGTGCGAATTAGCTTAATCACAAAGGAATTAAAAGAGAATACACCACAATTCATGTGAAAATTGTGGTCTAAATACATAGACGCACTAGAGAAGAAAAGTCTAGGAGTAATTTCTGTATCTGATCAGCAGGCTTGTCTAATCCATTTTGCTGTGGATAGCTGGCATGACATGACTTCAGATTAGTTTAATAGGGATTAAAATGGCATAGAGTATATAAATTTATGAACCTGCAAGTTCAAACATGCTTAGGAATTCCTCTGTTTTACAGCTGAAAGTAAAATCTGGATACATTTATAAACAGGAATCATTGTGTGCGAAAGTGCAAAAAGGACAGAATTACTATATCATTCTAGAGTTAGATAAATGTTCCATTCTCCCACCACCTTGTAAACTGCCAATGAAGCAGAGGACAACAAGGTTTGACCTCTGAACCAAAAATGTGCATGGTGCTATGTAGAACTCAAATTCCCTTTGGTAGAGCTCTCAAGTAACGTAGGCCCGTAGCATTCCACTTCATCAGCCGTCACAGTCTGTGCATAATGCCTTTGGAACAAGCACTGCCAAGAAGAACAGGTCAAAGACAGCCAAATTATGATATCACACCAATAAAACCCTGTCAGTGTGACATACATAAAACACTCTGCAAATTGCTTTTGTTAATTTTAATTTATTAAGAGCTTTTGAACTCTGTTTTTATTCTGTGACATGTTTTCATTTACCTCTCATGTCCTTCATTAATTTGTTTCCTCTAAAGGAAGAAGAAGAAATATTTGGCAGTTTGAAAGTGATGAAAACATATACTACATTTTACATGGAACGGCTTGTCAGTGAGAAAGGCTTCCCACCCTTCACTACCCGAAGGAGTCTCAGAGCGAAGGAGTCTCAGAGGTTTTTCGAGAACTGCTCGTGAGAGAACAGCTTTGAAAGAACTCGTAACTGACCGAAGGTAACACCAGCAACTGCATGTGGAGTAGTGGGGAATCAAACACAGTTCTCCCAGATTAGAGTCCACATTCCTAACCACTACTCTTCAGAATCTCTGAATAAGAGGCTAGTGAATGGAATGAAACTATTTATTGCCCTTTAGTTACTTAGCCAGTGTCTAGATGAGTGGTGGCCACTTGTTCATTTGTTACAGCACACAAAATGTGGAAGCCTACCAAACTGGATGATACATTTATTTATGAGAAGGAATTGTCATAATTTTATGTAGTAGGTCCTCAGTTGGAGACCTAAATGAGAGCAGGTGGGGGTATTCAGCTATTGTCAGGTTCAACAGCAAGTAACTCTTCATAAAAGATATGCTTTACTGGAATACAAGTATGTTGCCCTTGTTAGCAGAGTTATTGTCAGGAATACCCCACCAGGCATGAAGGTCTCCAGATATAGTGTGAATCATAAGCTCAACTAGCAAATGAAAACTTAGCGCGCGCACAGGAATTCTCCCGGTGGGAGGTTACATAATAAATGGGAGAAGCCCCCCCCCACTATCATAAGGCAAGAATATTTCCACCAGCTGGGAAGACATGCCTGTGCCTCTTGTTCAAGGACACTAAGATAGCAGTCGGCAGCAGAACTTTCTCCCACAGGTTTCAGCAAAGCAATCTATGCGCTTGTGTGCAAGTTAATTAAAACAAATAATGAAGACAGTGTCTGGAGCAAGAAAGAGAAATATGGCAGTGCATCTGACAGCTATGTATCACCACTACCCCAGCGTTGTCAAAGAAGAAAACATGCCAGCAAGGAAGTTTCTCTATAGATGAAATTGCTGTTATTCCCTGACTCTGTAAGGGCTTCTTTGTAAGGCATATTTACTGGTCTAAGCAGTTAGTACCCGTGTTTCAACAGAAGCTGGAGTGACAGGAATACGTTAGGGAGTCTGCTCTTATTTTCATGGCTGAAATACATTGGTACAACTTATTTTCTTCCTCTGCCATTTCATTCATCTCTCCTGGTCGGTTGTAGGCTAGTTGATCTGAGGCCAACAGCAGGGCTGCAGCTGGTGAAGATTAGTTGGCCTGATGACAACTGGATGTAACATCTCAGTGCTCCTGGGGAGGGGAAGGTATAGTGGTGGGACTAGGCGGGGAAATAAGGGAAGGGGACGGAGAAGTGTTTTAGCTCAGCCCCCTTCCAGTCTACGTCCCATCCCAAAGGTTGTCAGCAGTGGGGCTAGGAGTAGTGACCCTTCTCTGACATTGGTGTTGTGCAATGCCAGGTCTATAAATAATAAGACCATGGTTCTGCAAGACTTTTTGTTGGAGCAGAAGGTAGACCTGGCGTGTATGACCAAGACCTGGGTGCATGAAGGAGAGACAGTATCTCTCTCCCAAGCAGTTCCATCTGGGAGGCATCGAGTATGACGGCCTGGTATGGGAGGCCGGCGGGAGTTTGGTGATTTGGCTGGTGTACCGACTGCCTAACGCATCAGCCGATAGCCTGCCATCCCTGATGGAGGCCATATCAGGCTGGGCATTGGAACACCCTGCTGGTGTCCATGCTGATGATGCGGCCTCCACCCGGGCAATGGACCTGGTGTCGTCCATGATGGTGCTGGGACTCTCCCAATATGTAACAATCCCCACTCACTGAGCTGGGCACACGCTCGATTTGATCTTTGCAGCGAGGGTAACAGTGGACCGGGTTACTGCTCTGGCAGTCCCATGGTTGGACCACCATGCCCTGAGGGCCCGTTTGAATGTTCTGCCCTGACCTTGTTTAGGCAGGGAGCGTATTTTAACTCACCCGTGGAGCCAGATGGACCCAATGTGGCTCCAGATGGCCCTGCGGGAACCGATGCCCCCTGGTGGCTTGTTGGATGAGCTTGTAGAGGACTGGCAGAGCCGGGTGTCTGCAGCCATTGATGAGATCGCTCCTCAGAGCCCTCTATGCCCCCACACTAGGCTTGCCCCCTGGTTTACCCAGGAGCTGTGTCTTATGAAGCGGGAGCTGAGACGGCTATAGAGATAGTGGTGCCATGCTCGAGATGAAACAACAAGAGCATCTTATAGGACGTTTATGAGATCCTATTAGATGGCAGTCAAAGCCACTAAGAGGGAGTTCTGTGTGACTACAATTGCATCCACTAGCTCATGCCCAGCCCAGTTGTTTAGAACGATTTGGTCCTTAACAGCTCTGTCACAGGGCAGACCAAATGCTAGGGAATTGGATATTGGCTGTGAGGCATTTGCGAGCTTTTTCGCGGATAAAATCTTGGAGCTCCACCGCAACCTTCCCACTACACTTGAAACAGTGAGTGAGCTCGAGGCCCCTTGCATGTCCTCATTTCTGCTTTTGGATCATTTCAGCCCACTCAGTCTGGAAGAAGTCAACAGATTGCTTGCAGCTGTACACCCAACCACATGCAGCCTTGATCTGTGCCCTTCCTGGCTTATTAAAGCTGGCCATGAAGGGTTTCGAGGTGCCCTCAGGGAAATTATCAACATGTCCCTCTCTGAGGGGCAGTTCCCGGGAGCACTCAAGGAAGCAATTGTCCACCTTCTCCTGAAAAAAACATCTTTGGATCAGGCCGAATTGGCCAACTATTGGCCAGTTTCCAATTTGACCTTTTTGGGCAAATTAATTGAGAGGGCGGTGGTGACAGAGTTGCAGGGCTTCATGGATGATGCTTCTGTATTAGATCCTTTCCAGTCCAGCTTCCGCCTGGGACACAGGATGGAGACAGCGTTGGTTGCTCTGATGGACGACCTCTGGAGGCATCTGGATTGGGTCAGTGTGGCGGTACTGCTGTTGTTAGATCTGTTGGCTGCATTTGACATGGTCAACCATCAGCTGCTGACCCACCACCTTGCCAACATGGGGATTCAGGGGCTGGCATTGCAATGGCTTGCTTCCTTTCTCCAGGGTCGGGGACAAAGGGTGGCGCTAGGGGAACAGCAGTCCAGGTGACACCCTCTGGAATGTGGTGTGCCTCAAGGGGCAGTGCCGTCCCTGATGTTATTTAACATCTATATGCACCCCCTTGCCCAGATTGCCCGGGGGCATGAGCTGGGCTGTCATCAGTATGCTGATGATACCCAGCTCTATCTGATATTGGACAGCCAGTTGGACTCCAGACCAGAAGATTTGGAATGGGCTTTGCAAGCTGTGGCTGGTTGGCTCAGACTGAGCTGACTGAAACTGCATCTGGTGAAGACGGAGGTTCTGTGCCTGAGTCGGAATGGTTCGGGGGTGGGGTTCCCGCTCCTGACCTTTGGTGGGGCACGATTGGTGCCAGTGCCAGAGGTTAGGAGTTTGGGAGTGCTCCTGGATGCCTCCTTAACAATGGAGGCCCAGGTAGCAGCCACTGGAAAGTCAGCCTTTTACCACCTTCAGCTGATTTGGCAGTTGGCTCCCTTTCTCGGCCGTGACAACCCAGCTACAGTGATCCATGTGATGGTCACCTCGAGACTAGACTACTGTAATGCTCTCTACTTGGGGCTACCCTTGTCGCAAATCCGGAAGCTGCAGCTAGTGCAGAATGCCACAGCCAGGCTTGTGATGGGTCTTCCTAAATGGGAGCACATCCATCCTGTGCTGAAGGCACTGCACTGGCTGCCAATAGCATATTGAATTCACTTCAAGGTGCTGGTATTGACCTTTAAAGCCCTATATGGCCAGGGTCCGACATACCCTGCAGGGCTGCCTTTCCCCATATATACCCCAGAGTGCACTATGGTCAGGAACTCAACATCAACTGACCTTTCCTGGCCCTAAGGATGCCAGGCTTGCGGCCACCAGGGCCAGAGCCTTTTCAGTGGTGGCTCCATACTGGTGGAATGAGCTTCCAGAAGAGATCAGGGCCCTGCAGGACCTTTTCCAGTTCCGCAGGGCCTGCAAGATGGAGCTCTTCCACCAAGCTTTCAATTAGGAGCTGCCGCACTACCACCACCAACATCTGTGGTTTGGGTCAGCTCTGGTCTGGGGGGATTGTGTTATTCCTTTATACTACCATTCCAAGCTGAAGATCTCCAAGCTGGTGACAACTGTTAGTATGCCATCTGAATTGTTCTAAGATTACCATCAAAGATTTCCATCTCTAGCACTTTAATTGTTAATTTTCGGGTTGTTTTTTAATGTTTAATGTTAATGTTTGCAAGTTGTTTTAAATTTTTGTACATGTTTTTGTTCAGTCGCACAGTCGAGTCCGACTCTTCGCGACCCCATGGACCAGACCACGCCAGGCCCTCCTGTCCTCCGCCGTCCGCTGAAGTTTGCTCAATTTCATGTTCGTTGCATCGATGACACTGTCTAACCATCTCATCCTTTGCCGTCCCCTTCTTCTTTGACCTTCAGTCTTTCCCAGCATCAGGGTCTTCTCCAGTGAATGCTCCCTTCTCATTTGGTGGCCAAAGTATTTGAGCTTCAGCTTCAGGATCTGGCCTTCCAGGGAACAGTCAGGGTTGATTTCTTTTAGGATTGACTGATTTGATCTCCTTGCAGTCCAAGGGACTCTCAAGAGTCTTCTCCAGCACCATAGTTCAAAAGAATCGATTCTTCGGCGCTCAGCCTTCCTTATAGTCCAACTCTCGCAGCCATACATTACTACGGGGAATACCATTGCTTTGACCATGCGGACTTTTGTTGGCAAGGTGATGTCTCTGCTTTTTATCATGCTGTTTAGGTTTGCCATCGCTTGGTACAGGGTACCAACTAGTGTAAGCCACCCTGAGCCTGCTTGCGGGGAGGGTGGGGTATAAAGTTGATTTGGGGTGGCAAGATTCGATGCATGCCAAAATCAGTTGGCTGCAAGACCTGCCACTCACAATGGAGACTATGGCCACTGGCTGTGTTCTCTGACTCCCGCCCATCTGCCCAATCACTTAGCTCCCTGCTGTGTCACTCACCAGGGAGCTCTATCCACTGCCTGTGTTGCTGCCTGTAGTCCTGTCATCCCACACACAGAGGCGGTGCCCAGCATCTTAGCCTCATTTTCCTTATATGGGATCCCACAGGCAGCATGCTCCGGCGTCTGGACACTCATCAGGCCAAGGGGCACGCCCCAGCCCCATGGAAGAACAGCCAACCACAGACGAGGCCAGCCCCGACATACAGTCAGTGCCTGGCCCCGAGCATGCCTTTGCCATGCTGTGGTGCCTCCAGCTCACCAGTGCACCATGCTGCCTGAGCCGCCAGGCCACTGGCCTGCACATCTGGCCGGGAAGCTGCCAAAGGTGGCCGGCTTGCCATTTGCAGGGCCAGCTGAAGACAGAGAGCAGCGGCACAGCCAACACCTCCCTCCCATCCCCAGGTCACTGCCGGGAAACACTGCCATAACCTGCTGAGAGCCAGGAAGGGCCCAAGTCACCACCACTCCCCATTTGCAGTGGCCCCCCAATGCAGAGAGGTGGCCATGTGCTTGCAAAGCTTGGCCTGCCCACCATCAGAAAACCCACCACCTCCCTTCCATCCCTGGCCCACTGGTTGGGATGCACTGCACTTGCTCCCTGCCTCGGGCAGGGGGTCAGCGTGCCTCACTGTGGTCTGCGATACTGCTCCGTTTGGTGGTGGTGGCCTGAGCACTGGACGACCTGTGCCCAAGTCATTGTGCCCCACAATTTCCGTCACTGCCACATGAGTCGGAGGTGCACAGGTGCAGGGACGGGTGGCCCTGGTGAGCAGCAGCATTGCCGATGCGGACCCTTCAAGAGAAACAGCCATCCCCTCTGTGTGATTTGCAAGCTAGGTTCCTCAGTGCTGGGGATGGGACAGGAGCCCGAATCCAGGGAGGAGGAGCCCGTGGAGAAGGCTGAGAGGGATAAGGAAGAGGACACGGGTGCCAAAGATGGGGACGAGCCCATGGCAGTGGTGGCGGGGGAGGCCATGGCTAGAGCCCCATTGCCGCCTTCCTCTTCCCCCTCCATTCCTGCTCCCGAGGATGCCAACCGCCTCCCCTCAGAGGCACCCACTCCAATGTGGCCCGGTGTCTGCCACCAATGGGGGGAATGGCAGGGGAGCGTGATTCCGTCAGCCCTCCCCCATCCCTTCATCACTGGCTGCCTGGCTGCTGTGACCCCACAGGATTGGGAGTTTCCCACAACAGGGCCAGAATAGCTGCTGCTACTGCTAACTGGACCCCAGGCATGCCTGTGGCTACTGCTGCTGCCATGAACGTTTCCTTGGCGTCAGACCTCCCTCCTGGTCCTGCTAGGGCCCGTTGCATTGGCTTTGCAATGGGCTTGGCCGCTAGTTCACTTATATTTTGCTTTTTCCCCAAATGGATACTCAAAGTGACTCACAATCAACAATAAAACAAAATACAAGAACAAGCAAAATAAATAGGAGGAGGAAAGTTTCTAAATTCACATATTCTCTCTCTCTCTCTCTCTCTCTCTCTCTCTCTCTCTCTCTCTCTCTCTCTCTCTCTCTCTCTCTCTCTCTCTCTCCCTTTCTCTCTCAACCCAAGGGCAAGAGCCTATTCAAATTTTCAGCAGCTCATCATGTTAATTATTTTATTACTTATTTAAATCATGTTATGTTGCTTTTCCACCCAGTTCAAGTTCTCCAAGGCAGAAAATAGTCAAAATATTAAAGACAAATTTTCACACTTGTACTCAATGGTGCCACAGGGGGCTGGAGCACCCTTTACCCAGTTTCATCCCTTTTGGCCCACCCTCATCATCAATTACTGTGTAAGCCTTTTATTTACTCTCTTTTTTACACAGCAAAAAAAGAGAGTGCCTTTAATTTGAGACTGCGGTCCCTTCTCTAAGTTTGGAACCTCCCTGCTGGCCCCCACCTTACCTCAAGAGAGGCTTTACTCGGAGCTGTCCATGCTGCTTAGTTCTCTTTGCCTCCAGTCCCAGAGGTTCTTCCTTTATTGGGAGGTACTTCTGTTTCACCCTTGAGAGAGCTGCTTGCAGGTAAGCCTTCCCCTGGCCTGCCCTTGGAAGCCTCTTTGTTGGGTTCCAGCCTGGAGGAGGGGAGGCCATTTCTCCTGTTGTGGCCCCTCCAATTTTTAAACTCAGGCTGGCAACAGCACAGATTTTCATAACCTTTATCCATCAAACAAATTTTAAAATGCATATACAAAGCAATAAAAATGATTCAGCAAAACACACAGACACATACAAAAAAGCACATAACAGAAAAGAGGGTTAACGAGGATAACTGATGGAACGCCAAGCAGGACAGAAAAGGCTTTGCCTGCTAGCAAAAGACAGTGATAGAAGGGGAAATTCCGTAATTTTGGAAGATTTGTTTCACATTTTTTGTGGCCCAAGCGTGGATTGAATTTCTGTGTCTTGTTGTGTTTTTGGTTCTGAAAAAAACCTTGCAGTCTACTCATTTTAAAAGGGCTTGAACAGAAGGACACTGATAATGCAAGTAAGCTTGTGCCCTCTGTGGCATTAAAATCTGGCACCCATCAATACAGGAAATATTTCATTACTTTTGAATGCCTTTTGCTCTTTCAGTGTATTTCCTGCTAAGTGCTAAGTACTTTCTGATTTCCTTCTACAATAAACCTTTTGAAACCTTGTCATTAGAATTCTGTGCCTAGGATTTTCTTCATACCTCTGCCTACCTATGTTGAATTCTGGCTTACGTAAACCAAGAGAATATTGCTGTTCTTTTGCTCCTGGGATAGGAGAATTGTAATAAAATGTTCCAGTTGCCTCAAGAACCAGGCTGATGGCAGCTGATTAGTGATCTGGGACAGTAGTTAAGGCCAGAGAGACCACTGCATGTTCGCTCAGGATTTTAAGCTATGCAGTGGTTCATAGGATCAATGAACCTTCACTGGGTGCTTTGGCTTTAAAATGTCATGGAGACATGCAAGTGTTTATATAAAAATCAATATTATACTAGTTATCCAAAACTGTAAAAAATCCCACCATAAAAGAGTTTCAGTAAAGGCAGCACGAAGACACTTTTACCCTAAAGCCTAATTATATTCTAGCTGAGTGGTGAGCTGGGATGCTTTGAACATGGCCTTTTAATACCATTGTATTCAGCAGGTATCAGTAGTTCTTTGCTCATGACACTGTGGGAAGGGAACAGAATACCTGAATGATGAGACCAAGATTCATTTAGATTGGAATGCTGGGTAAAAGCACATTAGAAAAGGCTTCATACAGATTTGGCAGTGCAGGGTTGGGGTAGAAGCTTTCATTGAAGAAACCAAGAGTCAAAGGTTTTGTGACCAAATGCTGGGCACAAAACAAAGTTGGTAGGAACTTTTTTATTCCTTTTAGATGAGAAGATTTAAGAATGAAGTCAACTGTAAAGGTCATTCATGCAGTGATATTAAATTATTGCTAAAAATATATACTTTTGACAGACTTTGGTTTAGGAGATATTTGAGTCAGAAGGTATAGAAACAACTACTGGACACTAAGATTAGAGAGCAATTTCTTCGTGGAGCAATTCTAGGATCTTTCATTTATGGTACTGAATCCCACCTGGCAACATAGAAATAATTTAATTCAATATGAACTGAGTTATGGTTAGGGTGCGGTCAGATACTACTTACCTAGCATTGGATCAGGTAGGCTATATTTTGATATAATCAATGTAAATCAATATTCCACACAGAGATGGCATAAACTGTTTAAAGGTTCTCTCTCTAACTCCAGGAACGTAGAAGATAGCAAGGCTGCAGAGAAGTCACTCTTATTTAGGCAAGAGGAGATTTTACAGAATATAAAGTATATGCATGATGCCTTGACTCTGGCACAAGTAATGGATGAGAGGCCTAGCATTTGTAATCAGGAAATTCAGTCACAAACTCATGGTCCTACCAATTCGTCATTTTCAGCATGTGAGGCCCTTTATGATGATAAGGAGACTAACTCTGGAGCTCCTATTTCCCGTAAATCGATGTGCACAGCCATGGTTCACCATTCTCAGGGTGGCTCTTTATTGGCAGAGCAACCTAACATGAGGGAACAATGGACTGGGAAAAATACTCCCCAAAAAGCCGTCTTGCAACAGTCCTTTTCAACTACAGATTGTGCTGAGCGGAGAATTTGTCAGTTTCAGAAATCGATTCCACCTTTTGTTAATGGTTGCATATTCCATGATTCGGGAGCTGAGGAGATAATGACTCTCCCTTCACAACCAAATCATATACCAGACAAAGTTGAGAGAACCAGTGCTAAACCTAAAACAGATTGACAATCTAGCACTCAGAAGCTTCGGATTCTCTCTTGGAATGTGAATGGGTGGAAGGTAAAGAGTCATGATCGTTCAATTGCTGCGTTATTTCTGATCTATCATATTGTTATGCTCCAGGAAACCTGGTCCACTGGGGCCCTAAATGTGGCTGGTTTTCAGGTCTTCTCTTCCTCAGCAATTAAGGGCTCAGGCCCTGGACATCCTAGGGCTGGTGTGGCGTGTTTGATTTCCAATAATCTGCCAGTGACAACATGTTCTCTTCTGGTGGCCTCACCGCATAGGATGGTGATTAAATTGAAAATTACTCTGTTTGATCATATTCTACTCCTGGTGAACAACTATATCCCCCCGCTCTCATCAGAAGAAGAGAATGAAGACTACTGGAGTGAGCTGGAAGGAACGGTTGAGAAACTCCATCGGATTTATCCTGCTTCTGTGATACTTGTGGGAGGAGATCTGAATGCCAGGATTGGTGTCTCTTATGCCCAATTGCTGTCTTTGGTGGGTGACTTGGATGATCTAGCATTGCCTCTACCTTGGTTTCATCGTGTGTCCAAGGATTCGAAGGTCAACTTGGCAGGCAAACGACTAGCTACATTGGCGCTTACGCAGAACCTGTTTTTTTAAAATGGTGTAGTTTCTCCTGATAAATCAGGCAATTACACATGTTATACCCCAAGGGGTTCTAGTGTTGTAGATTTTTTCTTGATTTCTCAAGAATTTTTCCCCTTGGTGCAAGAGTTTGCTATTGGAGATTACCTAGGGGGCGACCATCTTCCACTGTTTCTTACTCTAAATATTCCCACTGGTAACAAACCTGAGACAGCTGTGACACAGCCTAGTGGGGATGTTATACAGTGGATTAGATGTGCACGTAGGAACCCCCCCGGTGGTTGCCATGCAGGTTGCTGAAATTCAAGATCGCCTGGATTTTGGTAGCCTCCCCAAGCTACCTTCCTTGATAGATCCCATCCAGTTACAATCTACACTCTACCTTGATCTACTTAATTTTTTTGTGGACAGCTGTTCTCTAGTTAAGAGAATTACCGAGGACCATTGGAGGACGCCAAAAAGTCATTCAATTCATTGATTTGATGCCGAATGCCAATTGGACAAGAAGGCTATTCGAGTTAAATTGCGACGCTTTAGGCTTACTAGAAGACCAGAGGATCTGATTGAGTTTTTTTCTCTCAAAAAAGCTTTCAAGGATCTAATTCGGAAGAAAAAGGAAGCCATGGCCACCCAGGACTGGGAATCCCTTGCTACCATATTGGAGACCAGAGATGTGAAGGCTTTTTGGAGGCTTGTTAGACCAGGGTGCCAATTCGATACTGTGGCGGCAATTTCGTCGGCAAGATGGACGGAGCATTTTGCAGCTTTATACCAATGCTCAGAGCGCCCTGTTGATGAAAAGGAAATCAAGAAGGTTTTGGCCACTGCTCCGGTTTGGGATCGGGTCTCTCCAGAGTCAGTTTTGGAACGTCTTAATCAGATGAAGTGTGGCAAAGCAGTGGGTCCAGATTTTTTGCCCCTAGAACTGAATGGTGGGCTTATCGTCTGGCCCATCTGTTTACGGATATTAACCAATCGGCCAGCATCCCCGGAATCTGGAAGACAGCTACTCTGGTACCAATACACAAAAGTGGAGATGCCAATGACCCGGGGAACTATAGGCCGATTAGCCTCATTGCAATTCCAGGCAAGATTTATTCTGCACTTTTACAGGAGAGACTTCAGAACTGGCTCGATGAAGAGATGTACCTTTTCCCTGAACAGTGCGGTTTTCGGCAACCACAGATCATTGTCTGACGCTCCTCCATTTGGCCGCCAAGTATTCTTCTCGTACAAGAGGTTATCTTTATGCGGCCTTTATGGACCTGAGGGCTGCTTTCGATTCTATTTCCCGCCGTAGACTCTGGGAGAAACTAAAAAATACTAACATTGATCGTAGACTACTGGGATTGATCATGACCCTTTATTCCAGCACATCAGCTTCGGTCCGGGTGAATCCTACTGGAATCCGGACAGACTCTTTTTCAGTTCAGAAGGGAATCAGACAGGGATGTTTGCTTGCTCCCTCTCTGTTTAACATCTACATTAACGATCTGGTGCCGTTTCTCAAAGAAAGAGCCAAACATTCTTCATATCTTGATGGTCTTCCTACACCACTTTTACTTTATGCGGACGATGCTGTTCTGCTGGCAACATCCGAAGTTGGATTGAGGACCACTGTAAATGCTTTTTTGGACTATTGTGATCAAGAAAAACTTACTGTGAATTATGCAAAGTCCAAGGTTTTTCGTTTTTCTGCTACTAAAAGAAGAGGCCCCCATCATTTCAAAGTTAGGGATGGTCATCTAGAATGGGTTTCCTCTTTCCGTTACCTTGGCATCGTTTTTAATTATAACCTATCTTGGTCTGCTCACCTGACTCATGTAAAGAAGACATCCAGATTCACCACGGCAATGGTTGAGAGATTTTTTCGCACAAAGGGGGCTAAGCGGATTCCTCCTGCTATTGAGGTGTATAATGCTAAGGTGGTCTCCCATATTCTATATGGTGTAGAAATATGGATTGCTGGTGTGGATGAGAAATTGGACTCCTATTTAAATACATTTCTCAGGAGAATCACTGGAACTCCACGGTGCGTTGCTGGGACTGCCCTTCGTATGGAATTGGCCCAACCCTCGCTTGAAGCACGTGCCTGGAGAAGGGCATTTAAGTTGAGATTTAAGTTATCTAACCCAAGTTACCATCCCCAGGCTGGCTTCCTTCGTTCTATCTTAAAGGATTCGGCATCTAACCCCTGGCTGTCCCTCCTGGCGTGTAAACTTAGGGCACAGAGAGTTCCAATTTCTTCACCCACGGAAGAGCTTGCACCTTCCCAGCTAGTGGAAACTTTGAAGAAACTTAAGCAGTTGGATTGGGCCAGCACAGTGGCTAGAGCCAGACGTACTTGCTCACCTCTGGCCCTGGGGCTGCCCCCACCAGAGAAACTCCTTGATTTTCATTCAACACTTCCAATTCCTTCCCACCGACGCGCCTTTCTATTGGCTCACCTAAATGCATTTCCAACAATGGTAACATCGGGCAGATTTGAAGGAGTACCTTATTCAGATCGCCTCTGCCCTTGCAATTCAGGCGAAATTGAAACTCTAGATCATCTTATGTTCCGCTGCCCACACTGGACTCAGGATAGAGGGACTTACATTACTCCTACCCTTATCAAGATGAATCTCCCTCCGCATTCCTGGGCTCTATCAGTATTACTATGTGATGCAAACGCCAATGGACTGATAACAGCAAATGTGGCTCGGTTCCTGGCCAAGGTAGCTGCTTTTAAAAAGACATGGAAAATTTCATCACCATTGATTTTATCCTCATAAGCACTGGACGATTTTAGTTAGTCTGCTCCACCCCAAGTTTAGTTAGGAAGTTTTAACTTCTGGGCCAAAGCCTGGTTTTTATTCATTGTTATTATAATCATTTTATACTTTGTGTTTTGTGTATTTTTCTCTCCTTCCCCTTTTCCCGGTCGAGACTTCGGTCGTATAGACCCGAAATAAATGAAATTATTTTTTTAAAATAATGTATGAATTATGTACAAAACCCATGCAATCTAAAAAAAGCAGAGAAACAAATGTAAAATAAATCTGAAAACTCAGCTTCAAAAAGCAGAGAAGTGAAATAGTTGACAAACATATGAATTAGTATTTTTTAAAGCAAAATCAGGAACATTCACTAATCCTTATTCTCAGGTATGACCACCTGACATTCCTGTTCTGTGGTAATTAACGTCACTTTTTTGTTATCTCAGATGATATCTAATTTCTCAGGAGAGCCTTATTCCTCAAATATTTTCTAGGTAATTTAATATAGAGGGAGATCCATAAGAAGAATCAGTACTGGGAAGAAGAGCACAGTGAAACATAATAACATATGAGAAGCTAATGTTGGATCAGGCCAATGGCATCCAGTCCAACACTCTGTCATACAGTGGTCAAAAATACCAGGTGCCATCAGGAGGTCCACCAGTGGGACCAGGACACTAGAAGCCCTCCCACTGTTGACCCCCTCAAGCACCAAGAATAGAGTGCATCACTTGCCCCAGACTGAGAGTTGAAAACTTGTCCTTGTCCTTGGTGAATTGTTTTGTTACCACCCGCTCCTTAAAAATGATCTTACTGTCCACAAGCAAGATGAGTAAAATACTTCACCACCTTAGCCTACAACATTTAAATAAGGATTTCCTATTCCTGCACTGGTCTGCTTCTGTGACTCAACATGCTAGATTTAGCAATTTCATATTGCATTCCTAGGTTAATGGGTTGAAATTTAGCTTTTGCCCTTAATACTTTTTTTTAAGGGAAGGGGGAAACCATAGCTCAGCAGCAGTAATAAAGCACCTATTTTGTTTTGCATGCAAAAGCTTCCATAATTTTTATCTCTCTGTTTAAATGAATCTTGGGTAACAGGGCAGGGTGAGGCCTTGAAGAACAGCTTCCAGGCAGACCCGACATTACTGAACTAGATGGGTCAATGGGGGTTAGAAAGTCTTCATATATTCACCATTGGTATTTAGTTGGCCGAGTACCAACTAATTTTTTATTTTTTGTTAATTTTATGCTAATTATTTTTCAGAAGTAAAGCCCATTGAGTTCAACAGGATTGATTTCCAAATAAGTATTCATAAGGGCTGAGTCTTACAATAGGATCTTGTGCATATTTACAGAGTCCTACTGTGTTTAATAGGGCTAACACAAAAGTAATGTGTTCAGGGGACTGCAGTATGAGATGCATTTTGAAATAACATTGGTTTGTGGATATGGCTTTTGTAAGTGATCATTAAACCCCAAACACTGCCATGAAAATATTCAAGGCAACAAGAGTAATGGGAACTATTATTTCCATAGTTCTAGATGTCCCTACTAGCTTGAATCCATTCTGAGCTGACCCAGAAGAACTAAATTGCCCTATTTCAGTTATAGTTTCTGTTTTATTCCAATGTCAATTATTTTTTAATAAAGAAAATTATATACTTTTGCTGTTTCTTACCATCAGATTTCTTCAGTCTATATCTATTGTTTATACAGACATTATCTTCTTGATAAAAGCTTCATTGTTAGGATGAAAGATGGTTAACCCATCATAACTACTGTATTCTAACGTATTTTTAAGTTTTTATTTGATTGAATGAATATGTTATCCATTACATTAAACTAGGATACAATCAGGTATTTGATCGCATGTTAACCAGAAGATATTTTAAGCAGCCTATTGTATTGCACTGTGTATGTGGAAAATTAATTGTCAAAACAGATGGAAGAAACCCTTGTCTTTTGAGCTCTTTCTTTGAATGACATGAAGGATGTTTCACTTCCACAAATGTTAAGACAGAGAAGAGTGAGTTTATATGTATAGCATATTTAGAACTACATTTCTCATCATTCCAGATACTTTGATGTTCAATCTGACTAGGCAAATGGCATCTCTACCCGACTTCTGAATGCTTTCCAAGATCTTCTGCTGACTTCAATGACAAAAATAATTTGTACTTATCTTCGACTTTAATAGGTTTAAAGAGCCAATCCAGTTTAAAGTGGGATTTGCTTCTCTACATGATTGTTTCCAGGGCTATTTTTGGGCAGGAACGCACAGGAATGGAGTTCTGGCTGGCTCCCAAGTTGGCCACGCCCAGCAGGAACTCATTAGCATAATAGGCTACACCCAACAGCAGAAACTCATTAGGATTGGCTACAATAGGGGTGTGTGCATGGTTAAGTGCATGGTTAAGTGCGTGGACTCTAATCTGGGAGAACTGGGTTTGATTCCCCACTCCTCCACTTGCACCTGCTGGATGACCTTGGGCACAGCTGTTCTTGAAAAAGAGCAGTTTCTGTCAGAACTCTCTCAGCCCCACCTACCTCACATGGTGTCTGTTGTGGGGAGGGGAAAGGAAAGGAGTCTGTAAACTGTGCTGAGACTCCTTTGGGTAGTGAAGGGCAGGGTATAAATCCAATCTCTTCTTCTTCTAAGTGGCAAGTGAAAAAAATAAGTGTGTGGGAGTTGTAAACCTAAGGGTAAGTGAGGAAAATGTCTGTGTGGAAGTTATTAGTCTGAGTGGCAAGTTGGGAAGTTAAGCTTTGTGGAAGTTATTGGCCCAAGTGGCAAGTGAAAAAATCGCTAGGACTATTTAAGGAACTGGTACACTTCTATACCCCTCAGAAACCATTAAGCATATTAGTCATACAGAAACTGTTCTGCTATTATACTTATAAATAAACTCTATTTATGTTTAAGGAAAACAACTGTTTATTTTAGAGTAAAGGTTCCTCTTTTACCTCAGAGCCACTCCCATGTACTGACTATTCTATTATTCTACCACATACTAGGGTCCAACTAGAATTCTAAGACAAGAGCCTTTTGTGGTACCAAAAATAAGGAAGGCAAGGTGGCAGCACATGTCACCTCAGAACTCTATAGAGCCTTTATGGAGGTTACTCATAAAGGGGTCACACAGAAAAGAGCAAAAACATTATAGATAACCACATCTGTGTTTGCTGTCCTGACTCCTGACCATGAGCATGGTGTTATGGCACTCAGTAAGTGCTGTATCTGATAAGATGTACTATCAGGCAGGTTTCAGTTTCTTAATGCAAGCCTGGTTTACTTTTGTTATTTCTGCTAGAGGAATGCTATGTTAGGACCCCAATGATGCTACATACCTCTCTGCCATCTTTTGAAACTGAGATAAGGTATTTTGCCAGTTTTGTTTCCATTGACCCAGAAGAAGTTGTGACAGTTACTAGGGACCCAGATACAAAAGCAACATGCTGCTTCAAGGTTTTTGGTGTAGAGAGCCAGTTTGGTGTAGTGGTTAGTAGCATGGACTCTAATCTGGAAGAACTGGATTTGATTCACCACTTCACCACATGCAGCTGCTGGTGTGACCGTGAGTCAGTCATAAGTTCTTTCAGAACTGTTCTCTCAAGGGCAGTTCTCGGGAGAGCTCTCTCAGCTCCACCTACCTCTCAGGGTATGTTTTGTGGGGAGGGGAAGGGAAAGGGATTGTAAGCTGCTCTGAGACCCCTTTGGTTAGTGAAGGATGTATAAATCCAATCTCCTCCTCCTCCTCCTTCTTTTTCCTCTTCTTCCTCCTGCCTCGAGATATCCATGCTATATCCAAAATCCCAGAATGCAATCTACATGATATCTTTTATTAGGACCAGGAGTCAGACAATAGCAGGCAGCTGACTCATCTCACTCAAGCAGAAGCCCCTCCCAGCAGAGCCATGTGTTTTTACTGCACTCACCCAAAGCTGTGCTTTACCTAAGAATGCTCAAGAGATTTCAGCAATTACAGTATTATGCAGTATCACTGCAATCACTTTTGGAGCTGCATAGGGAGATTGTGCCAGTGCCTTATGTTCCCCAAAAAGGTCTGATTTGCTGGCAGATTTCAATTAATTGAACTTGGATAATGATGGGGGGGCATGACTGACATTCATGCTTGAAAATGTCTTTGAGGTCACCATCCTGAAAATGGTACAATATGAAGAATAAAGCAGGGCCGGCCCCAGATGTCTGGGCACCCTAGGCAAGACAGCTTGGGGCGCCCCCCGGGATGCCAACCTCCCAGTGGGGCCTGGAGACGGGGGGGCGGTGGAGCGCCCCTAGGAAAGCCAGCTGCGGGGCCTCTAGGAAAGCCAGGGAAGGGGCAGGGGTTGTAACCCCCACCCCCTCCCTCCCAGCGCTGCTTTCCTGGAGGCTCCGCAGCTGCGGGGCCCCAGAAAAGCCAGGGAAGGGGCGGGGGTTGCAACCCCCGCCTCTTCCCTCCCAGTGCTGGCTTTCCTGGAGGCTCTGCAGCTGCAGGGCCCCCAGGAAAGCCAGGGAAGTGGCGGGGGTTGTAACCCCCACCCCTTCCCTTTGAGCCGAGCTGCGGGCACTAGCCCTGCCTGCTGCCTTCTCTCCCCCCCAGGGGGGAGGGGGAGGGTGGGCAATCTCTGCTGCCACTTCCTGAGCCCCGCCAGGGTGCTTGGCGGTGGTGGGGAGGTGGTGGCAGGGGGTGTTTTGGCTTGCTTGGGCGGTCCGCAGCTGCGGGGTGCCCAAACAAGCCAGGGAAGAGGCAGGGGGTTTAACTCCTGCCCCTTCCCTCCCAGCGCCGGCAAACCACAGAAAAGGCGGGGGGGCTTTTCATGGGGGGTGGGGTGCCTTTTGGTGCCCCTGCGACCGGCACGCTCTAGGCGAGTGCCTAGCTCGCCTAGTGGGCGAGCCGGCCCTGAGCAGATTCATCTTTCAGTGCTGTGACCTGGGCCTTCTGTTTTAAAGGACTGTGGCTTTATTTCTTTGAAAATATATAATCTGCCTTTCCAGAAACTTGCTTGAGACAGCTTACAAGATAAAAATAATGCAATGCAATGACACTGTAAAACAAACAGCATAAAAAGAAGCAACGTAGAGGCTTCCGGTCGGGGTAAGATGGCGATTTGATGCACCCTGTACTTACTCAGGGTGGACAGCTGTCCTTTTCGACAGTTTGGGCCAGCAAGCACTGAAGACCCAAGAGAGAGTTGAGATTGGTGAGAGATAAGCCTCGGAGGAGACTTGTTTCTCGCTTTGATCCCCTCCCTCGAAGCAGGCATTGCAATCATCACTAGAGGACTGAGCCAGGCTGGGAATCCAGCTTAAAACCGCCACCCCTCAATTTCTTGAGACAAGAAGAAAGAGTATAAAAGAAGAAGCATTGTGTACACCCTAGAAGCAGCAGCAAAGGTAACAAAAACCGATTTGCTTACTGGGATCAGTAAGGAGCGATTGGCAAAATTATCCGGAGAAGTATTTGCAGCAAAATAACAGTAACTGTGTATTTTCCCATGAAAAAAGTCGAATTTTAGAGCTAAAAGAGCCAAAAAGGACAGTTTGTTTACCATTCCTGCAGAGAGATAAGGGGCTGGAAACCACGCACTTCAACGTGAGACTTTTTAGCCAGGCGGCCCCGATCGGCGGATCATATAATCAGATGTGATGACCGAGGCCAGAGGAGACAAGAGGATTCTAATAGACAGGCTCGAGGAGGACTATCTTGAAACAGGAAGAGACAACCCAGAAATGTAAGGAGGACAAGAGAAGCAGATGGACAGGAAGAAGCAACAGGAAGTAGTGGACTCTGATCTTATACCATAGAGAAAAGACGCCCACCATTTTGAGAAGGTCAATTTTTAAAAAACTTTAAATTAAAATTGCCAAGTGATTAGCAAGTTTGGTGAGGCGAAAAGTAGGCGATTTGGCTAAGCGTATAAGGAACTAAAGAATAAGGATACTGAAGTTAAGTTTTACAAATCTCAATATCTGAGCAAAATTATAGTAAACAAGGCTTGCTAAACCAACGGATTGAAATACTAAAAACGGATCTAAGGCCAAGGCAGAGAGTGGGCTCGTGGTCCTCACCAAGGATGACATCAAAAAAAGATAAAGATTGACAATTAGCAATGGAGGTGATGGAAAAAAGAATGATGGAGGCGATACAAGGGTTGGGGAAGCAAATGGAGAAGATGGAAGAAGTCCAAACCTCAACTTTAGACAAAGTGGCTGCCAAACTTAAAAATGAGATTTCAGGAATTACAAAGGAATGACAGAATCTTAGACAAAAATCTACTGATATGGAGAACAAGATGCAAGTAATGGAAAATAATGTCCAAACAGTGACGAAAGAGACCTACAGAATTGATACAATGATGAATACAGGGGAATGGAGACACATCTTAGACTAAGAGGCATTGAAGAAAATTTAAATGAGGATATTTACAATGTGATCATAGAAGCACTGTCAGATTATCTGAAAATGGAAGAACAAGAAATAAAATACAGCATTGATTTGATCTACAGAGTGAATTCAGCTTATGCCCAGAAGAAAAATTTACCAAGGGATGTGATAGTTCAGTTCACAACTAAGAGAATTAAGGAAGAGACTTTCAGAAAACAATTTAAGGAACAATTGGAAATAGATGGGAAACAGATAAGAATTATGAAAGAACTCCCAAGGGCAATCATCCAAGAAAGAAAGAAATTCAAACAGTTAACGGACAAGTTGAAACAAAAGAATATGAGATTCAGATGGGAGATTCCACAAGGGTTAAGTTTTAACTTCCAAGGTGCGAGACATACCATTAAAGATTGAGAGCAGATGTTGACATTTATATTAAAGGTAAAGGTAAAGGTTCCCTTGCTCGAAAGCCAGTCGAATCCGACTCTAGGGTTGCGGTGCTCATCTCCGTTTCAAAGCCGAAGAGCCAGCGCTGTCCGAAGACGTTTTCGTGGTCATGTGGCCAGCATGACTAAACACCAAGGTGCACGGAACGCTGTTACCTTCCCACCGAAGTGGTACCTATTTATCTACTTGCAATTTCTTGCTTTCGAACTGCTAGGTTGGCAGGAGCTGGAACTAGAGACAGGAGCAATGACAAAGATTTTGACAAAGAATTTTTTTCCTTGGCTGTCAACAAAAAGAAAGGAGTAGTAACATATGTTAAAAAAGAATTGGAACCTAAATAAATTTTTAAGGATAAAGAAGGAAGATATATAGCAATAGATTTTTTTTTACATGCGAAAAAATCATTGGTTGTTAACATCTATGCACCAAATGGAACAAAATATTTTTTTTTAAAGACTTAATATTGGAGTTAGACCAAGTGACATACGATCAAATCATTTTGATGGGAGATTTCAATGGAATGATTAGCAACAAGTTAGACAGGAAAACAAAAAGACTTGATGAAAAATTAGGGAAGTTACCAAAGGTTTTTTTTGAACTAGTCAAACAGGAAAATTTGGAAGATGTATGGAGGAAATGGAACCCTACATGCAAAGACTTCACTTTTTATTCTAACAGGCATGACTCTTTTTCCAGAATAGATATGATATGGATGTCAGGAGATCTAGCATTTAAAAGTCATAAAATTGAAATAATGCCAAAAATAAATTCGGATCACAACCCACTAATGTGGACATCTAAACAAGGGAAAAAACAATTTAGATGGAGGTTGAATGAAGATTTACTGGACAAGCAGACTATAGTTGAAAATTTACGCAAAGAAACAAAGCTCTTTTTTCAGGCAAATTTGAATTGAGATATATGGATCCAAACAGTATGGGATGCTTATAAAGCAGTGTTGAGAGGAATATTAATTTCGTTAAATAATAAAGAGATAAAAGAAAGAAGGGCACAACAGAGTCACCTTGTGGAAAAGATCAGAATGAAAGAGAAAGAATTAAAGAAAAGACCAGGGAAAAAGAAAATATTGAAAGAGATACAAATTCTACAAGATCAATTGAATGTTATATTAAATCAAGAAATCTATCGGAATTTAAAGAAACTTCAACAAAAGTCTTTTGAAGGAGCTAACAAACCAGGAAGATATTTGGCATGGCAACTTAAGAAAAGAAGGGAAAAGAAGATAATAAACAAAATTGTGACAGGAGGTAAAGAAATTGTGGACAGTAAAGGGATAAAGAGAGAATTTTTAAAATATTATGCAAAGCTTTTCCAGGCAAACCCAATGGATCAAGTAAAAGGCCAAAAATATTTGCAGAACTTAAAAATGTCAAGTCCTACAGGAAAAATAAAAGATACGCTTAACAACCCTATTACCATAAAGGAGATTTACAGAGCTATTGACAACACAAAACTGGGGAAAACTCCAGGTCCAGATGGCTTTTCAGCTAAATTTTACAAAAAACTAAAAGAGGAGCTAGCCCCGACTTTTGAAGTCCTAACAAATGAGATCAGAGATACAGGGAAAATACCTGATTCTTGGAAAGGAGCAACCATCTCTCTTATCCCAAAAGAAGCACAAGATTTAAAAAATGTGAAAAATTACAGGCCAATTTCGCTTCTGAATAATGACTACAAGTTATTTGCCAAAATTATGGCCGAGAGACTAAAAATATATTTGAAAGAATTGCAGAAGAACAAGCTGGATTTTTGCCAGACAGACAATAAGGGATAATATCAGGATGATAGTAGATGCAATTGAAAATAAGACAAGCATCCAGAAAAGGAGGTCGGCTTTTTCTTTGTCGATGCAGAAAAAGCTTTTGACAATTTAAATTGGGAATTTATGTTCAAAGTCATGGAAAAAATGGATATTGGTGAACCCTTTTTAAATATAATTAAATCAATATACTCAGAACAAAAAGCAACAATAGTGGTCAACAATGAAACAACGGAATATTTTAAAGTGCAAAAAGGAACAAGACAAGGCTGCCCACTTTCTCCGTTATTGTTCATATGGATTCTAGAGGTTTTGCTTCAGAACATTAAAGAAGATAAGGAAATTAAAGGTTTGACAATCAAGGGATTTACATATAAGTACAGAGCCTTTGCCGACGATGTTATGTTTTTAGCAGAGGAACCATTGGAAACCCTACTGCTCCTACTACACAAAATAAAAGAATTTGGAGACATAGCAGGCTTCTATGTAAACAGACAGAAATCTAAGGTGATGTGCAAAAATATGACAAAGGCCCAGGACAGACTGGCAATTTGCCCCGGTATCGAGTCGCGGCAAAAAAACCCCGGAGTAAACGATACCGGGTTTTCCCGTCCACACAGCGGGGGCCTCTGCCGGAAGAAACGGGACGGAGGCGCGCGGGACCGTTCAGACTGCCGCGCCGGAGGCGCGCTATATTCGCTGTTCCCCCATTATTTCGGCTGTGGGCGTATGTGCGCATGAGCGCATGAGCGCTCATGCGGTCATGCGCATAAGCGCATTTCAGCGATTTTTTTTTTGCCCTGCAACGCCGGCACCGCATTGGGCAGTGGAGCGGAGCTCAGCCAATCACGCCGCTGCTGCCTCATGCCCAACGCGGGTTGCTCCCGGCTTTTCGGCTGCGCGTTCAGACTCCCCGGAAGCGGGGAAACGCGCGACGAACACAGGCTTTCACGATTTGCGACGGCTTTTATCAGGTGTTTTTTTAAACCGGCTCTGAAGCGCGAGGGCTCCGGTAAGCTCCGGGTAGGGGACGCCAGGCAGATGTGCCTGTGTGAACGTTCCATTTACTCCGATATTGAGTCGCTGTCAGCCCGGGTCCCATCCCGCGGCAAATTGCCAGTCTGTCCTCGGCCAAAGTCTAAACAAATGGAGCTGCAGAAGTCTATAGGCTGTGAAGTAGTGAAAAAAAACTAAATATCTGGGTATAGATTTGACAATGAAGAATATTGACCTCTTTAAAAACAACTATGAAAAATTATGGTCACAAGTCTCAAAAGACATTGAAAAATGGAATACACTAAATTTATCTTTGTTGGGCAGAATTTCGGTGGTTAAAATGAATATTTTGCCACGTTTTATGTTTTTATTCCAGACGATTCCCATTGTAAAAGACTCGAAAGCATTTAATTCTTGGCAAAAGGAAATTTCTAAATTTGTGTGGGCAGGGAAAAAAACGAGAATCAAAATGAAAATTTTGTGTGATGCAAAGGAAAGAGGCTTTCAACTACCAAACTTGAGACTTTATCATGATGCGGTCTGTCTGACATGGTTAGAACAGTGGATTACTCTTGAAAACAGAAAATTGTTGGCATTAGAAGGACATGATTGCAGGTTTGGCGGGCATGCATATCTTTACTATGGTAAGTCGAAAATGGATAATTTCTTTAAGCATCATTATATTAGAAGAACTTTTTTTGACTCATGGATTAAGTACACAAATGTTTTTCCTGAAGAAAAACCAATGTGGATTGTACCAGCAGAAGTAATAAAACCTTTCTCAGAACACAAGGGTCAGGACTGGTTGAAATACAGGGAACTGTTGAGACTTGAAGGGAAAGCATATGTGTTAAAAGAAGAAAGCCAATTAGACTTTAAATATGATTGGTTGCATTACAGACAGATTTATGATTTGTATAGGACTGATAAAAAATGGCTGGGTTCAGGGGAAATCATAATGAAATTGAAAATTTATGGCTGGAGGGAGGGAAGAAAATGATATCGAAAATGTATAAAATTTTGTTAAAATGGTATACAGAAGATGAAGTAGTTAAAGAGCAAATGATTAAATGGGCAATTAATATGAATAAGGAAATACCTATGTCATCTTGGGAATTTTTATGGAAAAATGCTATGAAAATATCTACATGTACCAACCTTAAAGAAAATTGTTTTAAAATGATGTATAGATGGTATATGACACCAAAAAAGATAGCTAATATAGGTAAAAATCTATCTAACAAATGTTGGAAATGTAAACATGCTGAAGGTTCCTTTTACCATATGTGGTGGACTTGTGATAGAGCAAAAACATTTTGGACTGTAATACATGCAGAGATGGAAATTTTTTTGAAATGTACCTTCAAGAAAGAACTGGAAATGTTTCTTTTAGGTCTTAAACCAGAAGAAATAAATGTGACTAAAAGAACATTGATATGGTACATGGTAACAACTGCTAGAATGATTTATGCTCAAAATTGGAAAAATGAGAAGATTCCTGATTTCTGGGACTGGTTAAGAAAACTACTATTTATGGCAGAAATGGACAAATGGACAAGAAAACAATTTAGAAGCAGAAACTTTTTTGGCAGACTGTAATGACTTTAAAGAATATATACAGAAACATTGGGAAATGAAGGATAGCATATTCAGCTTGGAAAACTACTAGTGATGTAACAAATGTATATAATCAATAAGTACAAATAGTAGTTGCAAATAAGTAAAATGCGTTACCTGTAGAATTTATATGATAACAGTGAATTAACATGTATAATGTATTGATAAAGTGGTGGAAACAATGCTGGGAGCCAACGAGGGGGAAGGGGAGTTTGTAGAAAAGGATATAATTTACATTATTTTGGCTAAACTGTGAAGCATTGTATATCCTAATAAAATTTGGTTGTTTTTTTTTTTAAAAAAGAAGCAATGTAGACAAGTCAGGGGGATTAAAAACAGCGTAAAATATCACTTAGTGGCCTAAACACTCCTCAGGCTAGAGGCATAAAAACAGCTTGAAAAATGGAACTCCTCAGTTAAAGGCCTCAGGTAAAAGAAATATTTTGTCCTGCTGTCTAAAGGAGGGAATTCCATTAGAGGGAATTCCAAAGGAGAGGCACCACCACTGAGAAAGCCTTGTCTCTGTTTGCCGCCAACCTCATCTCTGCAGGCGCGGCCACAAAGTTCAGGGCTTGAAAAGAAGGTCATAACTGACAGTTGTTCTCTTGACCACAAACTGGGATTCCAAATCAAGGTTTAATTCTGGTTTAGAATCCTGATTTGTATGAAATTGAACAAACCAGGGTACAGAATTGTGTCTGTTATGTTCTGACTCTGAATTAGTCCTACGCTTTACCATGTTAAGCTTGAGTCAGTAAAAGGGATTGTAAGAGTAGACATTCCCATTGGTGGTTTCTGTGAAACTCTGTAAATAGCCAATAAGAACTGTATATATTTTATTGGAGGGAACAGACCTCATTGGCCTTTATCCCAATGTTATGATCGGTTGTTAACATAACTATGGCCGTGGCTTTGACAGCCCGGATTATTTAAAAAGGGAGCTGTGCTCCACTGTTTTGTGTGTGTTGTCTGATCGTCGAGTTTGCTGTTAAATAAAGCTGGAATCACTTTGTTGAAATCACTGCCTTGTAGAGTCTCATACTTAACAGTGTCCAGTTCAGACACTGCAAGAAAGTACAGTTTGTTATGAGTTTGGAAGCCTTCAGCCTCTAAACTGCATGTTAACCTACCATATCTGAATGCAGCATATAACCTACAGCTCAGAAACACCAGCTGGTCACTTTTCTGCAGAACACTATTGGTTTTCTCTGCTTGTGTCTTTTTTGTCCAAAAAATACCATTGTACATTTCCACCCCTCTTTTGTGATATCCAGTACTGCATTGTTCATGCAACTCAGCTCCAAACTCAAGAGCCTCCAGGAGATTGAACTTGGTTGTACAGAAACATATCCAATCCTTTTTCTCTTTTTCTTGTAGCATATCAGTGTCTCTGAAGATGCCACAGCACTGCAAACATTTTCAAGCCTGTGTGTGGAAAAGATGAGATGGCTCTGTGTATTCAGAGTTTTCCCTTTGGAAGAGAAAGAGGAAAGGGAGGTTTTTAGACTTGCAAGCTACTCTTCCAAGTCCCAGATACCCAAATGGACAATATTGCCGCTTGTGGTATCCATTATAATCTTAATTCAAATAGACTTCATTGACTTCTGTGATGCAAAATGGTTGTTCACTCAATGTTTTTTTAAAAATTGTCCATTTAGGCTTAATAGTTTCATTGCATCAAAAGAACAAGGGGAAACATTTTTCAAGTTTCATTATAGAGAAACAGAAATATTTATGTGTTATTTCAAATTATTCATGTCTTGTTTCAAAAAGTTCTTACTCTTTTATTTCCCAGGCACCTCTGCTACTGTTTTGTAGATTATAAAATGCTGAACTAGAAAGAAAACTGGTTTGAAGAGATTGGAACTGGGGAAATATACTATATCAGCACAAGCATTGGACATTTCTAGTTCTCTACAGGCTTGACTGATAGTTCCATCAAATAATATATCTGTTACATGTTCAGTACTTGACTATTTATTAAAAAAAACCCTGTGGTATCCTTTCAAAACTCAGTATTGTGCCAAACATTCACAATCCCCCATCACACTCCACCATAAAACATCAAGGGATATGTGCAAAATAAACACTTTTAAAAAGGTAACTGTCATCAAAGTTCCATGTGACTATTAGGAGACCAATGCCTTTCCTGTAGAAAGTGATGATGATATGTTGTCATTTATGTTCAGTATGCAAATCTATTTAAGGTACTCAAGTGACAGCACCTAAGGGTGCTTAGTAGATAGTATTGTATAGTTTCCCCCAAACAGATAGTATTGTATTGGATAGGATCTGGAAGACTCGGATTTAATTTAGCATTCCTATGAGCTCATTGGGTGAAACTGGGCCAGTCACTCTCTTTTAGCTTCATGTATTTCACAGGGCAGGGAGAACAATATGTATACCTTGGAGGAAGGGTAAGTTTAAAATTAGTTGGCCAGATCCAAGGATGGATGGATGGATGGGAATTACACATAAGTTTCTGGGGTCAACTATGGAATCCCAAAAGATTCATTTCCACAGTAATAGAACTATGGGACTACAAAGTTGACCTGGTGTAGCACTGGAAACTCCCTCATGGATCACTGCCTTGTCGTGGCGAGGGGGCTTGCGTGGTTCGATGAGGCTGTGGGCTATGCCGTGGAGGGCCACCCAGGACGGACAGGCCACAGCAGAGAACTCAGACCAAGCGTGATCCCCTGGAGAAGGAAATGGCAACCCACTCCAGTATCTTTGCCAAGAAAACCCCATGGACAGTAACAAAAGGCTAAAAGATATGACGCCGGAAGATGAGCCCCTCAGGTCGGAAGGTGTCCAATATGCTACTGAGGAAGAGCAGAGGGCAAGTACGAGTAACCCCAGAAAGAGTGAAGCGGCTGGGCCAAAGCCGAAAGGACGCTCAGTTGTGGATGTATCTGATGGTGAAAGGAAAGTTCGATGCTGCAAAGAACAATACTGCATAGGAACCTGGAATGTAAGATCTATGAATCAAGGTAAGCTTGACGTGGTCAAAAATGAGATGGCAAGAATGAACATTGACATCTTGGGAATCAGTGAACTAAAGTGGACAGGAATGGGCGAATTTAACTCAGAAGACCATTATATCTACTACTGTGGCCAGGAATCCCGTAGAAAAAATGGTGTGGCCTTTATAGTCAACAAGAGAGTGAGAAAGGCAGTATTGGGATACAATCTCAAAAAAGACAGAATGATCTCGGTCCGAATCCAAGGCAAACCATTCAATATCACAGTAATCCAAGTCTATGCCCCAACCACTGCTGCAGAAGAGGCTGAAGTGGACCAGTTCTACGAAGACCTACAACAGCTCGTAGAACTAACACCAAAAAATGATGTCCTCATCATCATAGGGGACTGGAATGCTAAAGTAGGAAATCAAAAGGTAACCGGAATAACAGACAAATTTGGCCTTGGAGAACAAAATGAAGCAGGGCAAAGGCTAACAGAGTTTTGTCAAGAGAACATGCTGGTCATAGCAAACACCCTTTTCCAACAACCTAAGAGGCGTCTCTACACATGGACATCACCAGATGGGCAACACCGAAATCAGATTGACTATATAATTTGCAGTCAAAGATGGAGAAGCTCTATCCAGTCAGTAAAAACAAGACCTGGAGCTGACTGTGGCTCAGATCATGAGCTACTCATTGCAAAATTCAGACTTAAATTGAAGAAAGTTGGGAAGACCACAAGGCCATTCAGATTTGACCTAGATCACATCCCCGATGAATATACAGTAGAGGTGAAGAATAGGTTTAAGGGACTAGATTTGATAGACAGAGTGCCTGAAGAACTATGGACAGAGGTCCGTGACATTGTAAAGGAGGCAGCACTCACCGCCATCCCAAAGAAAAAGAAATGCAAAAAAGCAAAGTGGCTGTCTGATGAGGCTTTACACATAGCAGAGGAAAGAAGGAAAGCTAAAGGCAATGGGGATAAGGAAAGATTTGCCCAATTTAATGCAGATTTCCAGAGAACAGCAAGGAGAGATAAGGAGGCTTTCCTGAATGAACAATGCAGAGTAATAGAGGAAAACAATAGATTGGGAAGGACTAGAGATCTCTTCAAGAAAACTGGAGAAATCAAGGGAACGTTCCATGCAAAGCTGGCCATGATAAAGGACAAAAACGGTAGGGACCTAACAGAAGCAGAAGAGATTAGGAAAAGATGGCAAGAATACACAGAAGAACTATACAAGAAGGACCTCAATGTCCTTGACAACCACGATGGTATAATCACTGACCTCGAGCCAGACATCCTGGAAAGCGAAGTTAAATGGGCCTTAGAAAGCATTACTAACAACAAAGCTAGTGGAGGTGATGGTATCCCAGCTGAGTTATTCAAAGTCTTAAAAGAAGATGCTGTTAAAGTGCTGCACTCAATTTGCCAACAAATTTGGAAAACACAACAGTGGCCACAGGATTGGAAAAGGTCAGTTTACATTCCAATCCCAAAGAAGGGCAACGTCAAGGAATGTTCAAACTATCGCACAATTGCACTCATTTCACACGCTAGCAAGGTCATGCTCAAAATCCTACAAGCTAGGCTCCAACAGTACGTGGATAGAGAACTGCCAGAAGTACAAGCTGGGTTTCGAAGAGGTAGAGGAACTAGAGATCAAATTGCCAACATTCGCTGGATTATGGAGAAAGCAAGAGAGTACCAGAAAAACATCTACTTCTGCTTCATTGACTATGCTAAAGCCTTTGATTGTGTGGATCACAATAAATTATGGCAGGTTCTTAAAGAGATGGGAGTACCAGACCACCTCACCTGTCTCCTGAGAAACCTGTATAAGGGTCAAGAAGCAACAGTTAGAACCGGATATGGAACAACTGATTGGTTTAGCATAGGAAAAGGAGTACGACAAGGATGTATATTGTCACCTTGCTTATTTAATTTATATGCAGAGTACATCATGCGAAATGCTGGCCTGGATGAATCACAAGCTGGAGTTAAGATTGCTGGGGAAAAGATCAATAACCTCAGATATGCAGACGATACCACACTGATGGCAGAAAGTGAAGAGGACCTAAAGAGCCTCTTGCTGAGGGTGAAAGAGGAGAGTGCAAAAGTGGGCTTGAAGCTCAACATCAAAAAAACTAAGATCATGGCATCTGGCCCCATCACTCCTTGGCAAATAGAAGGGGAAGTCGTAGAAGTAGTGAGAGACTTCACGTTCCTAGGATCCCAGATCACTGCAGATGGTGACTGCAGCCATGAAATTAAAAGACGCCTGCTCCTTGGGAGGAAAGCGATGGCAAACCTAAACAGCATGATAAAAAGCAGAGACATCACCTTGCCAACAAAAGTCCGCATGGTCAAAGCAATGGTATTCCCCGTAGTAATGTATGGCTGCGAGAGTTGGACTATAAGGAAGGCTGAGCGCCGAAGAATAGATTCTTTTGAACTATGGTGCTGGAGAAGACTCTTGAGAGTCCCTTGGACTGCAAGGAGATCAAATCAGTCAATCCTAAAAGAAATCAACCCTGACTGTTCCCTTGAAGGCCAGATCCTGAAACTGAAGCTCAAATACTTTGGCCACCAAATGAGAAGGGAGCATTCACTGGAGAAGACCCTGATGCTGGGAAAGATTGAAGGTCAAAGAAGAAGGGGACGGCAAAGGATGAGATGGTTAGACAGTGTCATCGATGCAACGAACATGAAATTGAGCAGACTTCAGCGGACAGCGGAAGACAGGAGGGCCTGGCGTAATCTGGTCCATGGGGTCGCGAAGAGTCGGACTCGACTGTGCGACTGAACAACAACAACAACAATAACAAAAGCACTGAAAATCTTTGCCTATGACAGGGAGAGGGGTACAGTCCTGAATTAATCTAGAAGGTCTTACATATGACCTGAACTCATAGCTGATGACCCACTCATGCCTATTCAGATGCATAAAAAGAGGAAATCATGAATTCAGCATCACATAACAACCTGTCCTAAGAATCCTGAATTCTATAGCAGATAAGAATAAGCAGCAACCAGGGCTAGGGCCGACTCAGTGGCGGGTCCTACCTGGTGGAGTGAGCTCCCGGAGGAAATCAGGGCCCTGCGGGACCTTGCACAGTTCCGTAGGGCCTGTAAGATGGAGCTCTTTCACCAGGCATTCGACTAGAAGCCGCCACTGCTACTACCATCAATGGAATGGCTTTATGACGATCACACTCCAGTGGCGCGGCAGATCGGTACCAAGGTACAGGGATGGAGGCAACATCTATTGGACACCATCTTGGTTTAATTTGAGAGTAACAGCACCAAGCACTGTATGTAATTCCTTGGTAATTTATTCTGTTTTATTCTGGTTTTATCTGGTTTTATGCATTGGCACTTGGTGCCCCTGTGTGTTAGCCGCCCTGAGCTCACTTGTGGGGAGGGCGGGGTAGAAATCTAAATAATTAACTAAATAAATAAATAATCCTGTTCACAAGACCTCCACAGATATGAATGCGTAGACCAGGGATCAGGATTGTGCTTGTTGGCCTTACCTCTGTCATACTTATGCAAAGTAAGAATCTACATGCATATAATTGACACAGTTGCAAAATGTTCACGCTATCCCAGCCCCTGACTAGTTGGGCAGAAATTGCTTACACATACAACTTGTACTTGCAGGAACATGTGGCGGTAATAAGATAGGGTTAGCAGGTGCAATCCTGTGCCCTTTCTACATGTTCATATATGCATAGGGCTAATGCTTCAGTCATTTCAACCCAAAACATAATGTGTGTTCAAAAGCACATACTTTGTGTGTGTGCATGGGTGTGTACGCATTAATTTCCTAACTTGTTTCAAGGGAGATACATATCTCCCTGTGCATGCAGATTTAAATGCCCAAGCTGGACATGTATGTTTGTATATATAATTTTTTGCTGGATCAGAAGAATTCTCTCCTGAAGAGGGAAGCCTGGACATTTAGGTCCCATCCGTTCTTCTCTTTGTAGCACAGTCACTGGACAACTCTGCAAACAAACCACTGGTTCCCATTTATTGCAACCTCATTGTCTCCAGTCCACAATTACTTGTGGTTGCAGAACATGGGACAATTTAATTTTTAGGAAATGTATCTAAATAAAACAAGTTTCAAAAGGTTTTTCTGTCTCAGGTGAGCAAACTGAAAAAAAGAAGGGAGAACAATGCCAAGAGAATGCTATCATGAAGGGGAAAAAAACCTCAAGGAGATAATTTTGGCCATCTGTTCCACATCCGAGCAGCTCTCCTACAGGCAATTTAGAAAGATGGCTGATTTGCTTAGAGTCTTGCAGTGCAAGGGTGTTTCTCTGAAGACCCGGCTTTCAGTTTCAAGTGATTACTGCATCATACATTTCAAATGATGAATTTTCTAAAGTAAGATAAGCCTTTGCAATGCTGAGCAGCTCTTCCAGAGTTTGCAGAGGTAAATTATTAAAGTTAATAACCCAGAAGTATTTAGTACATTTCCAAGCTTGCCTTTAATTGGCAACAAGATCCATTATAGTCCACAAATCCTCCCTAGAATTATTTCTCATTATGTACTCAAAATGCATTGATTTTTTTTCTCTGCTTCTCTTCTCATTCTTTTGTTCTGGATCTTTGTTAGTTGAATATAATAGTGTTTCTTATGGGACATACAAGACTCTGTGTTATAAATAGCTTAATTAATCACTGTTTGGGAAATGCTATGAATGTAAAAAGGCTATGGCTTTTTTTTCTTTTTGTTTCTTAACTTGAGATAGTATTATCCCACTGAATATATATGAAGATTTAGGCAGGGTGTGTATACTCTATTAGATGTCCCCATTTAGAAAAATGACCAAAACCTTTATAAAAAATCTCATGAGGCTTATTTTGATAATATGAGCAGATTAAGGCAAAGAAAGTTTTCCATTTACTCCTTCCATGTATTGCTCAATTACAGCTGGAATGTAATTTCAGGACTGCTGCTCAAAGCAACATTTGCACAAAGCTGTGCCTTGATTTAAGGGAGGCATTTCATCCTTTCAACATAGCTGAATCAGACCCCTTGCACACTTAGCAAATATTAATGAACCTTGAATGACATACACACCATTTGTTCTGGCTCTTGAGGGTCACCCTAAAAATGCCCTTTATAAGAGAGGTGAAATTGCAGCATTTCAGTTATTCTTGATAAGAATTTGATTTTCAGTACATTCCAGTTTTCTGTGACTTCAGAGAAAACCATGCAAATGGAACCCCACTTTCTACTATAAAAGTTCAGAAACAAGCGTTCAAATAGTATTTCTCCTTTTCTATCCAGTTCTTATTTGAAACAATGATTTGTGAAAATATGTCCATAACAATGACTGGGATCCACAGTTAACAGTGATGTATTGGCTCTTTTTCTGCATTCCATTTGTCTTCCTTTGGTGTAGTACAGAGGGATGCATGAATCTTTTCTGTTTTTGTGTCTTTTTTCATGTGTTGTTATGAGCCTTTTTGCTTCACCCATTTTTGTTATTGGGGCTCCAAATATGCTTACTTCCTTTATGTCAGTTCAACACCATTTTAGGATATTTATAGGGTATTTATATGCAAGCAATATGCAACTGATGCAAAAACAAATCCCCATTTTAATGGTATATTCTTTTAATAGGAGTTTGTTAGCATGGTTGGGCAAGAGGCAGCTATAGTTTTATTCTACTGGGGAGAACCCAAGTCAGAGATAACTGAAACTGCATGTTCCCAGAACTTGGGAACATTCCTAATAGCAGCTTAAACTCAGAACATTCTTTCACTGAGAGCAAGGAAACTTGGAGGAATCTTGGTGAACTGCTTCCAGGGACAGACAGGGCAATGGGCAGTATCAATACTTGATTACCTTAGTTCTTAAAATAGAGGCGAGAATCTTGTCCACTACCCTAAGCTTCTTGGAGGAAAGGTGGGATAGAAGGTAATAAAATAAATCAATATCTTCTATACTCAGGACATATCTTCACATTCATTTATTTATTTGTTACATTTATATGCTGCCTCTCACCTCCAGGCAGTCTTGAGGTGGCTAACAAAAACATTACCCTCAGCTTAAAATATAATCCAAATAAAACTAGAAAGCAGCACGCATAAACCAAACCCAATTTCCTAATTAGGTGTCATTCTTGCATAGCCTAAAAAAATTAAGGTAGGTGACAGGTAGAGGTTTAAGTGGCTGTTCGGGCCTGAGGTGGCAGTCGCACGCACCAGTTGAAGTGGAGGGGAAGTGAGGCTATTCCCTTCAGAGGAATTTGGCCTGCGGTTGCAAGATCACACAGCCCTTTCACAGATGCAACTGTGGGTGAGTCCTTTTTTTTGCCATTTGTTTCCCATGTGCATAAACAAGGGCCGAGGACAGACTGGCAATTTGCCGCGGGATGGGACCCGGGCTGACAACGACTCAATATCGGATTAAATGGAATGTTCACACAGGCACATCTGCCTGGCGTCCCCCACCCGTAGCCTACCGGTGCTCTCGCGCTTCACTGCCGGATTAAAAAAACACCTGATAAAAGCCGGTGCAAATCTTGAAAGCCTGCGTTTGTTGCGCGTTTCTCCGCTTCCGGGGAGTCTGAACGCGCAGCCGAAAAGCCGGGAGCAACCCGCGTAACGGGGAAACAGCGAATATAGCGCGCCTCCGGCGCGGCAGTCTGAATGCTCCCGTGCGCCTCCGTCCCGTTTCTTCCGGCAGAGGCCCCCGCTGTGTGGACGGGAAAACCCGGTATCGTTTACTCCGGGTTTTTTTTGCCCCGACTCGATACCGGGGCAAATTGCCAGTCTGTCCTCGGCCAAGGAATCACACCTCCACACTGTGGGCCCCCTATGGGTATGCAATGAAGCACATACTGCGAAGAGGGAGGAAAAACAGCACCAAGCCAGGATGGCCTGATCAGACCATCTCAATGGCTTGGAAGCATGCTTGCATGATCAGACAGGAAAGTCCATGCATAGCCCACCACAACCTGTTTACTACTGGATTTTCTCTGATGTCTTTTTACTCTGCTTCTGCAGTGGAGCAGCTCGGGTTGCCAACAACTGTGGGATACTTCCCAGATGTTGCTGTCTGATCATGCCCTTTTGATCCATTGGGCATTTGTGCCTATGTCAGATCTTCTGGCATGTCTGGTCACAGCCTGATAGTATTTTAGTGCCTGGAAGGTTAGTCTGCTGATGCAGCCACCACCTGATTCCCTCTCCTGTTGGGGCCTAAGAATGGGTTGAGTCCTTAAAGAATTCACTCTACCTGCAGGACCCCAGTGCCAGTGCTAGCACCTTTCTACATCCAAGAACAGCCACCTGTTCAGGAGGATGCAGCCAGTATCCCTCAACATGCAATGCAATGTAATGTAGTATATAATAGAATCGTAAAAAGAAATTGTATTTATACTTTGTAATTAAAAAAGCAGATTTTGCTGCAGCTGGATATGAGTCAATGAGTACAATGGACCTCCTCTAAGTAATTTAAGAAAATCTTGTTTTGAGGAGCTTGATGGATAGATCATTTTTCTGGCATGGTTTGAAACCATGTAAAACTTTGCCATAACTGTGGCTGGGAAGGAGGTTTTCCCCTTGGGATGTAATTAATTGATAATATACCTAGTTTTTAATCTTTCTCTGATGTGCAAGTCATGAATTGTTTATTTCAGCCATAGGATTGCTGAGTATTTCAGCATGGAGGACCTTGTTTTATCATACTCAGTTTTGCGGTTGATAGTTGTCAGAGTGATTTTAGTTAAGCTGGTTACAATAGGCAGCCTTGAACTACATGGTAAACCACTGCCACTATTCTGTACAGCCCTATGTGGTTTGAAACAAAAGAATGATCAACATACATGGCATGAAAGAGAGTGCAGTGTTTATGTGGAATAGCACAATTTACGTAAAGGTATTCATCAAATCCTCTGCTAATCCAAATGCCACTGGCACCAATTATACAATTATGCTATTCATGGCTTTAAACGTAAGTCATATATTGTGCTGCCAGTTTCTTTTTACAAAGGTCAACATCTCACATGTGGTGATATTATTTCACCCAGATGTATACTTTCAGTGCATATCATTATACAGTTTTATTATTAATTGATTCTGCTATAATATACTAATAATTTAAAAATCAATAAAACTTCTATATCCATTTTGTTATTCAGCATCTCTAACATCAGATCTGTGCAATTATCAGTCTTTCTGTTAAGGAGGTCTGTTTTTATTTATCAATTCTGTTTATTTAGTCAGGGAGATGTTTTAAAGTCATGTGGTCTTCTTGAGATTATTTCCATATACAAGGACATTTGAGGCAGTACATTTGCAAGGCAATCCTAAACAGTTATACCCTTCTAAACTGCAATAGGTTTAGAGGTGCAATTGTGCTTTGGGTTACATCTCAGTTTAGATACAGACATGAAAACCCACCCACCTGGCATTTTTTATAATCCAAATGCTTGGTTCTGTAATTTAAGTTTATTTTATGAATTTTTATGGAAAAAGAGAAAACAAGACAGACAACATTATCACAAATGGTAACACCTTGTCCTGTAGTTGCATAGCAAATCTGAGAGGCTTAGATTGGTTTTCATGTCAGCTTCAAGGACTAGATGTATGATGCTTTGTTAGCTGGAAGGTAGAAGAGAATCATAAGAGAGCCAATATCTTACTTAAGTCCCGGAGTATAATAAAGGGCAATTGGAACTAAGCAAGTCCACCCTTGCTTTCTTCCATCTTAGATTATTGCAATGATTTTTATTTTGTCTGGGAACTGTAGTTATTCTGGTATTATATTCTGGTCTGTAGGTTACAGACTCTGATACCACAGTGCTAAAATTCAAAAGGGAATGCTCATACTCTGTTATTGCCTTGGCAGAGTGACATTTTCTGTAGAAGGCAAAGAAACTCACAATGATAATTTTCAATAGCATATCTGAGAACATTTGAATCATAACTTCATGATTCAGCAGCAGAAAAGTTACTTTAGAGAAGCATCAAATCAACAAGGAAGGATTTCAGTCAAAATATCAGGTAGAATGCAGAGGAATGAATTCAATTATGATAACATATGGGTATGACAAAGCAGAACTATGGACTGGGAAGCAGAACTAGGGCCCAAGGATGGAGTCACAAGCAAAAGGCCTTTGGTGAGTAGTGAAGCCTAGGCTAGGCTAGTGGAGGAGGAATAAAGACAAAGCAACAAGAATAAGAGGTTATGGAGGCAGAGCAGCAGGCAAAGTTACAGTAATTCGTGAATCTTGCATGTAGTATCCCTCCCACTTCCCTGAAGTTCTGTTATGCTCCTATGCTTCAGAAAGCAGAAAAAATAAGCCACTCTGAAACCCAGAGAGAAGGAGGAGATACAATCCTCTCCTGAACTGAATTCCCAACACTGAAAAGGTCCCAGGGAAATGAACAAAGGCCAGATGTCTCTAAATTCACTTCTGGTGGTTTCTAGCAAGCTGCAGAAATATTGCTTTATATTCTAAAACAAACGGACTCTATCAAATGCTAAAGCTGTTGCAGAAATTCTGCAGAGTATGTCAGAACTTCTTTAAAATGTTCAAGTGGTGGATATTTAAATAGGATCCTGTGTAAGGACTGTGTGAGGTCCACACCAGGTTCCCTCATCTTCCTGGCTCTCCTTCCCACCAGCAGCCATTTCTGACCCCAAGAAATTGTTTCAGGAAGTTTAGGAGGCTGTAGGGAAATTGCTCCCTTCAGCTTTTTCAGTCAGCAAAACTCTGCTCACATAAGAGGCAAAAGGAGCAATTTTACTCCCTTCCACAGTGGATCCCAGAGAAAGCCTGTAGACGTTAGCACTTTCTCATGACCGACTGTGAGATCCATCCTATTGTGTCCCTTCTTTAACCAAATGCACAGGGGGTGAAGTTCAGACAGCCTTAAGAAATATATTTGCTGCCTTCATTTCTTGGATATGATCCAACCCTGTCTCTAATTGAGTTTCTTTTGAATAGCATGACCACTAGATCTTAGTACATTTGGCACAGCATAACTGCATCTATATATTTTAATGTGAGATATTAAAAGTTAATAGTAACAGTGATGTATTTCAAAATGTTTTGGTCATACAATTGTCAGAAATGCAAAAACTATTAATATTACTCTATATAGTGGTGTTTACACGGAGCTATTTCTAGAACAGCCCTGTAAGATAGGTCAGATTTCCATCCTGCAGGTAGAGGGTTGAAAATGGGGCTTGCTTAATGCCACCAGAGAGTTCATGGCTGAGGTGACATTTGAACCAGGGATTCATGAGCATGTAGATTATATGTTTCATGTGTGCATTGCACTGTTTCTCTCTTCCAAAATAACATGGAAGATTTAATATGGTATTTGTAAAGGAACTCCTGTCACCTGTGTCTTCAGCCTAGTTTTTTTGGGTCAAAGGAGCTTCACATCTGCAGCTGAGGAATTTGGCCTTTAAAGTTTGTTGTTATGAAATGCAAAGGGTGGTATCATCTGTGTAAAGAAGGGTGTTTACACATTTCTCTCAATAACAGGGACCTATAAGGAGTGTTTATGTAGCTGAGAGGAGCTGTGGAAAACCAGCCAGTTTTAATTGGTGATGTTGCCAACTGCACTGGTAGATTTAACACATATTACTATCCATTATTTTGTACACAGTCTTTCTAATTCATTCAAAGGCTTTTCCCTGCAGAAAGAGTCAGTGGTTTTAGAAGAGTTTAATTCTTTTTAGGATGGCACTGTTAATTATCTCACTTCTGAACTGCACAAAGAGAACTCTTCTGACCTGTAGGAGTTTGTAGGAGATGCAATGATGGAAGCTTCACTGTAGAATTAATTGGTTTTAATGTCACTCTGTAGCACACAAAAGGCTTGTCTCTTCAGGAATGAATACAAAATTATTGTTTGTAGATCTGAAATAAAAGTACAAGTAGCAACTGTTAAAATTAAGTTTTACATTTTTTTTCACTTTGCCTAACTCTAACTACTGAAGTGGAGAAAATGGATGGCTAATTTCTGTGTCTTATTGTTCCTTATAAAAGGATCAACATTACTACCAGGTTGACCCACATCAGTTTACATTCTCTGGTTTAAGTTCATGTTCTCTTCTGCTTAGTAGAATACTAGAATACTAATACAACTAATCACTGCAACTGAGAGGCCCATTGAATGTCTCATGTATGTTGGCTACTGAGAGATTCTTCAGACTGCACAGCTGATGGTACAGAAATCTGGCTAGAAAAGAGAGGAGTTAGGAAAAATAAGAAAATTAGCATGTATTAGGTTATTGGGCCCACTAGTTTTACAATGTCTTAACTTGCATAATTGCTTAATTTTCCATTTTTTTTTGAGGGGGATGTCAAATGGTGATAGAAATTTCAAATGAAGCAGAGATATTCCTTTCATCAATGTGGTGCACATTGTATGCTATACATGACTCAACTAGACTAGACTTAACTCCCCAGTCTTTCAAAAAATGTTTCATAATACAATTATTTTCTACAATTTCTTACAGAATTTAATCACATCCTATAACTTCATTTAGTGATGAAGCTCTGTGCCTAGAGATAATTTACAGCTGAACATCAGTTACTGAGGGCTTTGGCCCCATTTGTGGGGCTTTCAGAGAATCTGATTGGCCATTGTGAGAAACAAGATACTAGACCAAATGGACCATTTGTCTGATACATGCTTCTGATGCAACAGTCTCTTGCATTTATATAATGAATTATCCCCAAATAATAATATTTGCATATATTCACAAAACTCATCACTAGATAGATATTTCATCTAGCAGAATCATCCTGTTCTTGAAGTATGAGGATAAGATTGCTCATAACCTCGTTCATGCCAACAACACTGCACTGCCCCAATATGTCAACAGTAAGTTCAGTTCAGTTTTGTTTATTATGGTCAAAGACCAGCAGAATCAGGTATACAAAATCAGACAATTAGACATACCAACAAGACATACCAACAAAATAGTTCTAAAAGTGTATATATATGTACACACACAATGAAGAATACAATAAAAATGCAAAACCTCAATAGTAAAAAATGGAGCAAGGTTATAGCAGTGGCAGGTGGAAGTGAAAGCTGGTTGGAATTTCCTATTCATTCAGGTGTTAGGTCCATCCCCAATAATATTGTAATGTTATCCCTTCAAACGAAATAGGGCAACATTAAACCCATCCATCGAAGTCCACAGAGAACCACAAATGATGTCCTCCTCTCCTCCTTTCTAGACCCTGCAGCCATAACAGAAGATAGAAGTTTGACTAACTTTGTAGCCAATCATAGCACATAGCCATGAGTTCGTAAGTCTCAGAAAGGAAACACTGATCTCATACATCTGTGTGGCATGGTGTTTATGCTGTTCTCATGTTTAGAGAAGATATGATTCCATAAGAGATGGAGTACTTTCTACAGATAACAAATACCCAACAGCCAAGGAGAACAACAAGAAATGACAAGCGGTTAAATAATGCTTATTAGAATCCTTGAAGCCTCTGCTTTAGGATCCCAATAATTAATCCCTCCAAACTTCTGCAAAGGCAAGTGGAAAGAAAAACAGCAGAGTACAGTAACAGCAGAGTACAGTGCAAAACCAGTTGTTCCTCTGTGAGACTGATACCTTTTTGTTCTATCACAGCTCCTATGGCTTTGCAAGCAGCAATGAGCGGGGCAGCTCTACGCACCATGGGGATGTGCTGATAGGGAAAGCTTCTGTCTGTCATGGAGCTATCATGGCAAAGGAGCCCTCCAAGAACAGAAAGGCTAGCAAACCTATTCTTCTGAGATGTTTTCAGAATTCATTCCACAACTGCTGCAATTCCAATAAAGCTATGACTATTTTATCTCAATCTCTATTCTCTTGCCATTTAGCAGACAGAGATTACCATCACTGCAACTGTTACATGCATCAGTGGTTGTGTTTGATGCGGCGTCACATGCAGACTGGGAAAGAGAGAAGTAGGTTCTCAATCTACTCATAGTACTGGAACTAAATTTGAGTAAAACAGCACCTTAGAAGATCGTGAGAGCCAAAGTTCTGTCAGGTATTTATCAACAGAAGAAGATTCCACTCTTGAAAGCTTATATCCCCAAGTTCTTGTTGGTCTCCAATATGGTTAATGCTTTAACCCAGTCTGAGAACCTTGAGTGACAGGGGATTCAAATAGAATTCTACAATCGAGATTGTCAGTTAAGAGTGGCAGTTAAACATGACAGTTGAGAGTGGTGTGAAAACAGTGAAGGAGAGTTAAGCTGAGTGAGTGCATCAAGGAGGATCCTGAATCAGGGAAGTGGGACAAGTAGCCCTTCCCTGAGAGAAATAGCTTCTAGTAAAGGGTGGGGTATAATCCCTATCAAGTGGTTAAGAAGGGAAATTGGAACTTTTGTGAATGTCCCTACCTTCACAAACTTAATAAATTTTGAGACAAAGAAGCTTATACTTGTTTATTTAAGCAGTGACTGCCAAGAGAGCCCTCTCCACAGTTTAAAGACCTGTCTGTATAACCAAACAGCTACTTGAGTGGGACAAACTATTTATTGCTTATATTTATACAAAGTTACCCCCTTCCTGTTCCCCTTCTAAACCTAATGCCTACCTGATCATTCCCCCTCAAAAGTGAAATAAAGCCATTTGTTAATTATAAATTAATGTGCCATTATCAGGCAAAGATGAAAGAAGAATTTTAGTCAGTTCCTCAGTTACCTAGGCTGGGTCAGAGTATCTCTATATACATTTAAACAACTGCATGGGACAGACAGCAAAACAAAGAACAAGAAAAAGGAATGCCCAGTGAAAGACATAGAACAGGGGAATTTGGGAAGTGGGGAATCATTATAGTGCTACTGGACTCAAATCTAGCTACCTTCAACACAGCTACCCTCTGCAACTATCTTCCTGGAAGGCACCATAGTACTGGGGATCAGAGTTACAAGAGAGTTAGTCCTTTGTGCGGCCAAAAATTTATGAAAAGCCTAATCCAGGAAGACATGGGCTTACTGATGGTAAAGGCCTGGATCTGATTCATAATATTTGGAATTAAAGCAGGATAAATTTGTGTGTGAATGTTCTAAGGATTTACTTTTTGGCATTCTCTTTGAAGCCTTTTCACCCTAGGCCTGAATCTTCTAGTGGCATTTCATGGGCTAGCTGAAGGGTCAAAATAGACAGCAATTATCCAAGAGTTTTTGAAGCTTGCCAGACCCCATTTAATGTCTGGCAATCTCAATAGCAGATTAAAGGCAGAGTTGATAATTTCAAGTTCAGCTGGTGGTGTGAAGAGGTCTTCCATTTTGCATAAAACTCATGTGCTTTTATCCAGCCCCAAAATGTGGCCCAGTCCTGTACAAGGATATCAGGCCCCAGTCACCTTAGATAAAAACTGGGTAGACCAGGGTAGTATCCATATTTCAATACTAGCTCATTCCATTTCTCTGCATCTTCTTCAGTACAGTATACAACGTAGCTCCAGTATGGTTTTACATATTGGTCAGAAGCCACAGGAATCTTTAGCTATTTAATTTTTACCTCCAGCTGACTCTGACAAAATTTTTCTCTAGATACATTTGGTTGGGGTCAGATACTTTATGCTGCCTTTGGGAAGTGAATCAAACTAAGGAGAGATTATTATGCATCCCTAGGGAGTGTAAAAAATAAAATTAGTCCACAGCAGCCATGAGTAAAAGAAAGAGGGGGGCACTAGGTAATTACTTTTATTTCCAAGTTTCTCTCTTTTCCTGAATGGGGCTGAATGCTGTTGTTGGAGAAATGGGTTTGGTACAGAAATTGTAAATAAGAGTGCTTATCTTAGAATGCTTCTTCATGATAAGGCAGCAGCTAGTGACTGTCAGAAAATAAATAGAATGTTTTTAAAATACTTTTGTTCTCACTTTTGGTGAGAGAAATAAAATGTCTGAATCAGAGATGAAAAGAATTTGTTGGAAAACATGTTCATAAACGGTTCTTAAAGACAAGTAAAGTGCAGTTCTGTTCACTGTGTACAAATATGCAGATATCTACATATATGCACCAGAAAGGCAAAGAAGCACTTAATCCTACCTTTGGTCATTAAGCAATGTTTGCTTGTGTTGAAATATGAGAGGCCAAGGGTTGCCCCTCAAAATCTTAACTTGATCTTTATCAGGGTAATTAGTCATACTATCAGTTGTAATGGAGCACCAATGGAGAGACATGGGTTTGAGAAACAAAATTCTGGAGACACAAACAGTTCAAAATGTCATCTGCATTTGATAAAAAGGATTAATACTGTGAATGCTGTAGTCTAAGAACGTTGTTAAAACTCCATCCAATGACTTTAATGGTATCCCCCAAATGGAATCCCTTTAAAGCCAGGGAAGTTTGGTGAAGACGGCTGGAAATTTACTAGGTAGTTCAACTTTCTATAGAAAGTTTACATCATTTCTATTTTGCCAATATTCTGTATTGTTGCTGTTGTCAAATGACTTTATAACTAAAAAATCTCCAGAACATGCCTATGCTGAATCTCTCTATCTATTGTAAAGAAATATGAGAATGCATAAACATAAAATAGGAACTACAGAAAATAATATAATCTTAGATATGATATGTGCCCCAAAATTATCATTGTCAATCTTCCAGAAGTCAGTCCAGAATCCACAATGTGGAACAAGCACACAGTTATCTCCATATTGACCAAATAAAGTCCAGGGTCTCTTTTTAATTTCATCTTTTGTTGTCATTAAAACCTGCTTCTGTGTAGCTGTAACAGTGTAACAGTGTAACTGTGTAACTGTGTAACTGTGTAACTGTGTAACTGTGTAACTGTGTAACTGTGCTGGCCTGGATGAATCACAAACTGGAGCTAAAATTGCTGGGGAAAAGATCAATAACCTCAGATATGCAGACGATACCACTCTGATGGCAGAAAGTGAAGAGGACCTAAAGAGCCTCTTGCTCAGGGTGAAAGAGGAGAGCGCAAAAGTGGGCTTGAAGCTCAACATCAAAAAAAACTAAGATCATGGCATCTGGCCCCATCACTCCTTGGCAAATAGAAGGGGAAGTCATAGAAGTAGTGACAGACTTCACGTTCCTAGGATCCCAGACTACTGCAGATGGTGACTGCAGCCATGAAATTAAAAGACGCCTGCTCCTTGAGAGGAAAGCGATGGCAAACCTAAACAGCATGATAAAAAGCAGAGACATCACCTTGCCAACAAAAGTCCTCATGGTCAAAGCAATGGTATTCCCCGTAGTAATGTATGGCTGCGAGAGTTGGACTATAAGGAAGGCCGAGCGCCGAAGAATAGATGCTTTTGAACTATGGTGCTGGAGAAGACTCTTGAGAGTCCCTTGGACTGCAAGGAGATCAGATCAGTCAATCCTAAAAGAAATCAACCCTGATTGTTCCCTGGAAGGCCAGATCCTGAAGCTGAAGCTCAAATACTTTGGCCACCAAATGAGAAGGGAGCATTCACTGGAGAAGATCCTGATGCTGGGAAAGATTGAAGGTCAAAGAAGAAGGGGGCGGCAAAGGATGAGATGGTTAGACAGTGTCATCGATGCAACGAACATGAAATTGAGGAAACTTCAGCGGACAGCGGAAGACAGGAAGGCCTGGCGTGATCTGGTCCATGGGGTCACGAAGAGTCGGACTTGACTGTGCAACTGAACAACAACAACAACTGTGTATTGGTGGAATAACACATACAAATGTACACTATTGTACAGACAGTGTCCATGCCAGGACTACCAGCTTTCTGGGAAACAATTGTTACTTTGATTACAATGGGCATTCCCAAATGATAGCCATGTGAAATCCTTAATACACAAAAGCCATTTCTCACAGTTTCTGTTGCTATTATATATGAAAGAGTGCAGTCTTCTAAACCAAAAGGAAATGAGAGGGAGACTGTGTGAAACCAATTTACCATCCTTGCCCCTAGATCAAGCAGTCTATGGAGTCCCAGAGAAAGTGGTCAGATCCCTAGGCAGTACAAAATATGAGTGCCTGCGGACACTATGTGCCAAATCGAAAACTCCAGAATAGAATTTACAAAATATCATTCAAAAGCACATCAGATTATGGCTTGAATTCAATGAGGTATATTTGATCACGGCAGGTAGCCCAACAGGTTCACTCCTAATTAGGGAACTGCAAATTACTGTGCATATTTACCTTCTCTTTTGCTACATTCATGTCATCAGAGATACATCTGCTATACAGTCAGGACTATTCATGAGGGAGTTGTGGTATGTCAGTAACAGAGGTCATTGACTGACATTGGTAGTAGAAACTAGAATGGGAATAAGAAGGCACTGTCACTCTATCCATCAGCTATGTTTATGTTGTAGAACCAATCTTACAGCTTCTCCAAGGGCAGGCAGGAGTTGGCTAAGAAGTACCAATTTGTTGACAAAGCACTGGACAGTAATTTACCTGGAAGACGGCACCTTGCATCTCTGCATGCATTAGGCCTGGGAGGGGGCAATAATTCAGATTTTAAATGTAATCCATTTTGTTTTTACTTTATATCATTGAGCCAATCTGTGAAATGATAAAGTGCCTAGTACAATAGATATACATTGAACTTAATACTTAAAAGTCCACTGTCTACACTATTAATGGGGGAGTCTAAGTATATTACTAATGAATGGCACTTAAATTGCTATATATTTCTACTAAAATCAAACTGCACTAGACCAGTGCACTACAGGTAGATAGTGAATTGCAGCCTAAAAACTGAATTTGTCTACTCTGGTAGGTATATGGTTGCTCCGAATTTTCAAACAACAACATTTCTGATACCATACTATTGACTTGTAGTAGAATACCTCAACCACCTTTCATCCCCCACTGCTCTTTTTTTGCCGAAATCTTCAGTCTTTTCACTGCCCAGTTGGTAGCTTTATGTATTTACAGCTGTTATAAAATTTACTGTGTTTGACATGATAGTACCAATCTTATAAAATAGCCTACTTGTGCAATACCTTATTTGTTCCCATGTCCTGTATACATATTTGGGGCTATTCACCTAATGGGTACTGCCCATGATCACCAGTTGTGAGAGGCTGAGCTGCTGCTTTGACTTTGAAGGCCTGTATAGTGCAGCATGTTCTCCGAACAATGGGGTGGATCCCACCATCAGTTCTCCAGCCCTCCTTACTTTAGCTCCTGTTTATTTTGCCATGCAGGTCCCATGATCCCCAGCTTGTTGGATTCACTCCATTATCTCTTATTGGTGCCTCTGGCACTACCCCCACTTCTCCTGGTTTTTGTACCTCCTCCTTAGTCTTCTCTGAGGACTCCTGAACAAGTGCCTTCTCCTCACTCTCTTGTGCTGACAACTGTGCTTCACTTATAGTGTGTCCATATTTATATCCAGGTGGGCCAGCGGTGCCCAGGGGCTGTTGGGGATCAGCTCTAGTTTGCTTATGAAGACATTCACTTTATGAACTTACAAATGTTCAGAACTGTTTTGCATATCATACAGGTCCATGAAGAGCCTGAAAAAAATGCCATAATTATTTCCACATGGATAATCCATGTGGAATCCATTTGCTTATTATATCACAATACATATGCTTATCACATGGACAATATTCCACACTGATGATGCTCTAACTAAAGGGTATTGACATGGAGAGAGACTCTGAGCATGATCATTCTCACAGTACATTACATGTTGCAAATCTTCATATGGAGCATTGCTGATCAGACATGACTTATGGCAGCAACCGTATGACCAAGTACACAGTTTGAATTGGTCCCAGGGCTGCCGTTAATGTTTGTTCCAAGGAAGGACAGTTAATGGATATTGTCTTTTTGAAGTCTTAACATCTGAGAAAAAAATTAATAGTTTTTATTCAGTGTAGAACCAGACATCAGCATCAGAGTTTGAAATATAATCTCATGTTTTAGTTATACTCCTGAAGAAAAGGCTTCAGCTCACAATATGTCAGGATTTTTTAAAGGATTTTGCAATAAATATTAGTTTATACTGTGTTTGATGTTCTTCATCCTCTCTCTTTTATTTTGCTGTCTTTTCCTTGCCCCATTGACATTAGCCTGGGGCTATGTGAATAAGCAGCAGAAAGTACCTCCTGTGGTAGTTTCTTTATTCTGTCCATGGTAAAGTGTGCAGCATCATTTACAATAAGTGACAATGATAAATGGGTAAAATTTAATTGGTCAGCATGACACTCTATTTTTTTTTTAATGGTACATTTTTGTGACCCATTTTGTAGCGCCCTTAGTTAACCAGTGTGAGCAGCCATCTCCTATGCATAGTATGATTTGACAGGCGGCAAAACTGAGACAACAGCAGGGCTATTTTTGGGCAGGAACGCACAGGAACGGAGTTCCGGCTGGCTCTTGAGTTGGCCACGCCCAGCAGGAAATCATTAGCATAATAGGCCACACCCAGCAGCAGAAACTCATCAGAACTGGCTACATTAGAGGTGTGTGGCCTAACATGCAAAGGAGTTCCTGTTACAAAAAAAGCCCTGGGTTTTGACAACAGACAAGGTAAATGGAATAAGAAGCAAAAGGTGGGTGTGGCTGGATGACCACACTTCTTGTAACACGGGGGTGTGGCCTAGCATGCTAATGAGCTGTGCTGTCAGGGATGTGGCCTAATATGCTAATGAGTTCCTGCTGTTGGGTGTGGCCTATTATGCTAATGAGTTCCTGCTGGGCTTTTTCTACAAAAAGAGTCCTGGACAACAGTGACCCGGATGATGAAGCGGGGGATGCTATAGGTATATTGACAACACAGAACTTAGTGTCAGGGCCTGCCCTCAATCCATACTTGGATATAATAATGATTTACAGGAGATACATCGCTAGATGATTTTGAAATAGACACATGTAAACATAAGTTACTCAAAGTCATTCCCATCAGTCTCTTTATGTTAACAGTGCTAGTATTTATGTAAAAGTAGGTTCCTGTTGGCAACATTTCTTTAGCAAACACTGTAATGCTTATCTGCTCTCCCCTTAGGATAGAGTTGAATGAGTTCATTCCAAAGAATGAAAGGTAACTCCTTTACCATGTCTTTTTAAAATACCTTAAGGGTTGAGGCACATGACTGTTCTTCTTTTTTTTAAACCACAAGGTGACTTACGAATTCTTAATGTGTTCAGCTAGTCCAGCTAGTGGTTGTTCCTGCTTTTGTCTTCCTCTACATAAGAACATAAGAGAAGCCAATGTTGAATCAGGCCAATGGCCCATCTAGTTCAACACTCTGTCACACAGCAGCCAAAATATACCAGGTGCCATCAGGAGGTCCAGCAGTGGGGCCACTGCAATGACCAAAATTTGGAAGGCAATGGGAACTATTAGTTGTTATTTCATTAACAGTAAAAAATGAAAATCATTGCTTCATTTTGTGTGATGCCAGATTGAGCTGGAAAATACTAGGGGGAGAAGGGATGAGTAATTGTACATTCAAGGTATCAGAAATGTCACATGGGCAGGAAATAAACTGTAACTGAGTTAACCTAAATGAAATATAGGGGGAGGAAAGGGAGCATGGTATAGCCTGATCTCGTCAGTTCTTGGAAGCTAAACAGGGTTGGTAATTGGAAGGGAGACCACCAAGAAATACTGTGCAGAGGAAGGCAATGCTAAACCACCTCTGCTTCTCATTTGTTCTGAAAGCTCCTTGCTGAGGTCGGCATGAGTTGGCTGCCAGTTGACGGCACTTTACACATGCAAATGAAATATAAGCATCCTTGGGTAGCTTTAGTTTCCACAAGAATAAATATGCATGATCTTATATGTATCTCAGTCATCTGCAATTTTAAGACAAAGCTATAACAGACCTGCTCTAAAGTAGTCTTATAGCAAGCTGCATCTGAGTACAAGTGAACAGTAGCAGTCCAATTCCAAGTCTTCTTGGATAATTAATCTGAGCTTTTCATTCTAGCTTCAGGCCAGGTTACAGGACAGAGATGGCACTGGTAGCTTTAGTTTGTCTGAATGTACAGAAAAGTCATCCCTCTATGTCGTTCCTACTGGATTTATCTGTAGCCTTTGATACAGTGGGCCATGCAATCTTGTTGAGGTGTCTGGAGGCAGACTTAAGCATCAGAAGTTGTGCATTAGACTGGTTCAAATAATTCCTCATCCTGTTAGAGGCTAATTATCACCAGTGTTAGACCCAGGAGTCATTTCATAGAAAAAGAGGTGCAGGAGCTCATTAGCATAACTCATTTGCATATGCCACACCCCTGACATCACCGGAAGTGTGTCAGAAGGCTAGATACACTAATTGTATTGGCTCATCCCTAGGAATGCTTGAACAGCTGCCGGTTTGGTTGACATCCTGTTCACCAATTGCAAACAAGGAGCTGATTTTTCATCCATAGGTTTGTCTGTTCACAGCTGTTCAGCAGGTTGCTTTGTTGTATTTCTTTCCAACCATGCCATACAATGCAACTGATTTTTCATGTATGCTCATTCTCACAGCCTACCCCCACCCCTCCCATCCTTACTGTGCAACTGCTCTGCTCAGCAGGCAAGTATTTAAACAGACAATTAAAATTAGTCAAAAATCATCATTAAAAAATCAGTTACAAATAAATGCTGTGTTTTAATAAAATGCCTACCCCTGGGTATTCATCTGAGTAGTCCCTAGTAATGCTAATGGCTGCCAATCAGTTTGAATTGGCCAATCTTTGTATGTGTGCAGTTTTGCAAAAACCTGATGTAGACCTGTTCAGAAGGTATTTGCGGCTATTGGGCGGAAACCAAAGAGACTGGGTGATCAGCTTACATCTGATCAACACTTATATACTTGATAAAATTGACTGTCAGAAATGTTCATGGTAAAAATTTTAGCAATGCTATGCTGATCTTCAACTCCATTGCTGGAGTTGTCCCTTGAGATAAGAATATAAGAACATAAGAGAAGCCCATGTTGGATCAGGCCAGTGGCCCATCCAGTCCAACACTCTGTCACACAGTGGTCAAAAATACCAGGTGCCATCAGGAGGTCCTCCCACTGTTGCCCCTCCCCAAGCACCAAGAATACAGAACATCACTTGCCCCAGAGTTCCTATCTATACCTTGTGGCTGGCTGGCAGCCTCTCTCCACCTGATAAGTCTGCATCTGGGGAGCAGAGGGGCATAAGGAAAAGCCCAGCCTGGGTCCTGCACTGAAGAGAGATTCAGCACTGCAGTTGATGAGGAGGGAGCCCCCAGCACAAAGACGGAAGAGGAACCAGCCCTTATGGAAAAGAAAGTTCAGGTAGCAAATCAGTCCTGGGTCCTTCCAGGGGGCCATTGGTGTGGGAAGCACCAGGCAGCAGAACGGAGACTGTGGCCATGATAAATTGAGGGTGATAGACTGGTGGGCAGAACCTAGAAGGAAGGAACCTCCAAGTCCAGTAGCAGTGCGTCCAGATTGTCACAGCACAGAATACTGGCACCTACTGCCTCTCTTCCCCACCTCTGGCAGAGGTCTCTCACAATATCCCTCAGTACTCCCTTGAACTAGGTAAGTTGGGAATGGCACCTAGGACCTCTAGCAGTTTAGTGTAGTGGTTAAGTGCATGGACTCCAATCCGGGAGAACCGGGTCCAACTCCCCACTCCTCCACCTGCAGCCACTGACCCTGAGCAAGCCACAGCCCCTTCAGAGCGGCTCTCACAAGGACAATTATGGAAAGAGCTCTCTCAGCCCTACCCACCCCACAGGGTGTCTGCTGTGGGGAGGGGAAGGAGCCTGCAAGCCACTCTGAGACTCTGAGTGAAGGGCAGGGTAGAAATCCAATCTCCTCTTCTTCTCTTCTAGCATGGCCATCAGCCAACCCATCCCTGTGATGTGGCCGTTGCCTGGACAGCCACCTTCTTCCAACAACTGCTCCTAAGCCCGTGGTGCTGCCCTGCCCACATCAGACCATTGGTACCTCTCAGCCACAGCGATGTATTAGGCTGTGTTGTTGTTCTTGTTCCCCCCCTCATTTTGTGTTAAAGTTTCCTGTTTGTTTTAGAGTGGTGGTCTTCGTTGTTCTATGCACCATTGACCAGCTGGGTTGGAAGGCAATTCATGTTGATAACTTAATAAATGTTGTACAGTTTATAAATTTGGCCATTTTACCGTAAGTAGAAACCACAATTGAAGCAAACCCCTTCACCTGATTTTAATCATTTGAAAACAGTCAGTAATATCTCCTTGTTCTTAACCAAACACCTTACTCATCATTCCCCGATACCATACTCATCCCATTACCATGTACTTACTACAGTCAAGGATCCCCATACTCTTCTTGGCTGATGATATGCAGGATTACAAACTGGTTTCTTAAACTGAAATGCCTCTAAACTGGCACAAGTCACAATGCTTCCAAATGAGGCCGCACCATTGATTTATACAGGGGTATTAAGGTACTCAAATGCCCCACCAACATTAATCCTGAAGTGATCTCAATGTCCCCCTTCCCACCCCTCAGCAAAGTAGCAGAGGGGGACCCCTGAAGCAGCATTATATTGAATCAGCCTTGACTAAAGGTGTAATGACAGGAACTTAGGACCTTCAGCCTAGCCTGAAGTGCGGGGGAGTGAGCCTGGGACCTGACACCTGCTGAGCTGAACTCTGGCATGGCACCAAAGTCTCTGACCCAGTCACAATGGCCCCACCTTGCTGGAAGGCAATATCTGCCACTCACCAGTGCCCAAATCAGATGGTGACCAGGCTACTAATGTAAGGGGGGCAATAAAACATCACCTGGCTGTCCGTTGAGTTTCCTCTTGTGAAGAAACAGGGACTTGAAATAAAAGCATTCCCTCTGAAAGGAGCATCTAATGTAGTGGCCCATGGTACACCCCATGAACACACGAAGCTCTCTTGAATCAGACCATCAAGTCAGATCATCCCTCCAGACCAGCAGCCACTCGCCTGAATCTGCAGCCAGTGTTCTGTCTAAGCTGAGTTAGTGTGAGCAAGATCAGGTGTGTTTTTTGTTTGTTTTAATTAATTAGCCTCTGGCTCCTGCATTTTTGTCTTAGTTCAGGAAGGGTGGCTGCAGAGCAACCTAAGTGTGCAGTAGCTGATTTGCTCACTTGCAACCTTAATGCCAGTAGCTCACAAAGTAAATTTTTTGCTCCCAAGGCTCCACTGCTTAGAAACAGTATTGCACCCTCCTGAACCTTTTAAATTGGAGGTGCCAGAGTTTGAACTGTGGACCCTCTGCATGCAAGAAGGGGCTATGCCACTGAGCTACCACCCCCAAAGCCTCCCTTCCTGTCTAATTGGCCATCAGAGATCCTACTGCAAAGCTCTGCTCCCATTGCCTTGGCTGTAGATCTCGCAACGGGGGGGGGGGATTTATAAAATCTGGGAACTTCTCAGGGAAAGGGATAAGCCACTTCTACTGCAGCATACATGGAGCTGTCTTATTCTAAATTGGGCCCTCAATCCACCAATATCAGGATCATCTGCTCTGACCAGCAGTGGCTCTCTCAGGTCTCAGGAAGAGGTCTTTCACATCACCTACTGCCTGCATCCCACTCTTAGAAGAGGCTGTGGAGTGAAGCTGGGACCTTCTGTATACTCATCAGATGCTCTGTTCCCTGTTGCTGCCCCACGGCAACTTACTGAAGCTCTGGCCGGACTGATGGCCTGCGTGCGCCCTGTAGAGCAAAGCTCTTCATGTGTGCGCGCATGTGCGGGGAGGTTGCATCTGTGCCCTTTGCCCTGCCACTGTGCCCGCTGAGTAAGCTACCAGTGGACCCAGGCATCCACCCCCCCAGCTGGCCATGCAACTCCTTCAGAGCCCCCAGTGTGAGGGGGAAGGGGCATCACTGGCACCAGCCACTCTGCTGCAGTCCTGGCCGAGCACAGGAAATAAGTCCCCAGGAGTGCCCTGGCTGTGAGCCACATGGCCGGGAACCCATAGCGTGTTCTGCTGTAGCCGCTGGGCTCCTGCTGCCTCAGGGCTACTCCCTCACAGCCAACAAGGTGTGAGGAGGAGGGCCACATGGATGCTGGCTGCCCTGCCATGGCCCTGGCGACCAGTCCCATGGGAGCCCGAGCTGTCTGTGTACTTATCACTCATCGGAGGTTCCCGCAGAGGGTTTGGCATTGCAAGGCTCCACGTCCCCCACAGCTGCCTGTGTGCGAGGAGAGCCAGCAGTGAAGGGGCAGCAGCTGCCACTCTGGGCTGCAGCTGCCCATACCGTGCACAAGGCTCCCCACCATGATGCACCTGTAGCTGCGCCTCCTGACTGACACAAGGAGGAGGGAGATCTCCTCTTGTGCAGGTGTCCCGGGCATGGGAGGAATGCCAAGCACAGCCCCCCACCCCTGGCAAGGCGCAGCCCCCGCTGGGGAGCCAGGCCAAAGGCAGGCAGGCCGGGAGTTCTGCTGGCCCTTCTCTGCCAGATGGGTGACAGCCTGCTTCCCTTGCCAGGCCACTAGGAGTAGGGCTTGCCGCTGCTGCCATTTTCCCCACTCCTGGGCTGCTGGAGTGGTGCATGAGGCTCCCCGCTGGGACACGCTTGTAGCTGCACCTCCTGCCTAACACAAGGAGAGAGGCAGATCGCCTCTTGTGCAGGTATCCTAGGCAGGGGAGCAATGCCAAGAGCAGCCTCCCACCCCTGGCAAGGCACCACCCCCACTGGGGAGCCTAGGCCAAAGGCAGGCAGGCTGGGAGTTCTGCTGGCCCCTCTCCACTGGATGGGCACCAGCCTGCTTCCCTCACTGGTCCACTAGGGGTGGGGCTTGCCACCGCCGCCATTTCCCCCGCTCCTGGGCTGCCGGAGCAGCTCTCCGGCCTGGTTGGACCTATCCTGCGGGGATCCATAGGGTGAAATTGTATCCCTCAGTCTTTCAATCTTTATGTAAAGCCCTTGGGCCAAATGGTTAATTGGCTAAGACTGAAAAAATTGAAACTGAACCCTGGAAAGAGAGGTAATGCTAGTTGGAAAAGTGGAGATTTTGAAGGACATTGTGCTCTTTTGACAGGGTTCACCTGACTGTTGCTGACTCAGCTAAGAGTCTAGGGCTTATACTAGAGTCAGCATTACTGTTGGAGAAGCAGGGGCTATGCAGCTGCTAAGTACACTTTCTTCCAACTCTTTCTGGCCTGGAAGATGGTCTCCTGCCTTGATACAGCCCATCTGGCCATCTGGATCCACATCACAATAACATTGAGATTGGACTACTGTGACGCAGTGTACATTGGACTCCCCTAAAAATCAACTCAGAGACTCCAGTTGGTGCAGAATGCCACAGCCAGGCAATTATCAGGAGGTAGATGGAGCATGCATACTACTCCCATTATGCAGTCTCTCCAGTGGGTAGTCATCAGTTACGGGCTCAGTTTAAAGCATTGACTATCCCATACATGGCACTGGTCCCTCGTATTTGCAAGACCACCTCTCCCCATATTCTCCACCTTGACAGTTTCACTCATCTGAGCAGGGCCTTCCGCAAGAGCCAACTGATAAATGGGCAAAATCAGCAACTGCCCATACATGTGCATTGTCTGTTGTGCTCCCCAAGTTAGGCACTCACACTCTCCTGGCTTTCCACAAACTATGTAAAACTGAATTATTCAAGGGGACTTTACTACACAAATAATAGAGCTGTACCATAGCAAAACACTTGGGTAAAGGGTAAAGTACTATATACTGCTGTGTATAGTACATACAGTCTATCACTGTATGGTGGGTCATCATACTATGTAATTTTTTCATTTGGTAACATGTCTTTTTAATATGCTTTGCTTCAGTTCTATTTCAGATTTCTGGTTGGTTCCAGATTTCTGCAATCTATTGCTTATTGGATGTCCCTTCCTGTTGATTGTATTGTATTACTCTGTATAATCCACCTTGAGTCCCAGTGAGAAAGGCACTCAATGAATAACACAAATAAATTAATTAAATAAATAAGAGTCAAAGATCTCAGTCTCAACCACATGAAATGGAAATTGGTCCTCATAATCTTAGCAGAATTTACTTCCAGGTAAAATGGACATATCAAACATATTTGTTATGAAGGCCAGATCTGACATAAATGTCACTTTGTCAGGCTGAGCCATGTATGCCATCAAGTGGAATGCCAGGGTCGGGAGGATATAAACTTTATAAAGGACACAGGCAAACCCAACTAACAATATTACTTTTTACTCAAAATACAAACATGCTTAAAATCATTAACACTCTTATAGGCTGAGTTCAGACTGCCAGTCATGGCTAAAAAGCCCTGGAATAAACTGTTCTGGTTTTTCCCGTTCACACAGGGCCAACAGATGTGGAACATACTGGGAGGAGGCACGCAGGAGCGTTCAGACGGCTGGCCCAGAAGCACGGCTGTAAATGACTTTTTCCTCTATGTGTGCATGGGCACATGGGAGCATATGCGCTCATGCACATAAGGACATCTGGCTGATTTGGGGTGGACCCCATTGCGCCAGCACCGCATTGGGCAGTAGAGCAGAGCACAGCCAATCCGATCACTGCTGCCTTATGCGCAGAAACACCCGGCGCACGCTATAGAACTGCTGAATCAACATAATTTTCGGCTTCATGTTCACACTTCCAGGAAGAAGAAGAATGCAGGATAAAGGTGCTCTCTGGGATTTGCTACCACTTTTGTCAGGTATCTTTTTAATGCGGGAGTGAAGCAGAACAGCACAAGTTGCCTACAGGTGGGGAATGCCAGGCAGATGTGCCTCTGTGAACGCCCCCTTTAATCCGCTTGGGAAATGCAGCTGAAAAGTGGTTATAGTGGGGCAAATTGCCAGTCTGAACTCAGCCAGAGTATTTCCTTAAAGTATCTCCCTGATGCCCACCCTCTCACTTCCACAGCCCATTAATCATTAGCACTGGAGCAGTTTATGGGGACATAATGCACAGCCTTGTCATCTGGCAGTAAAGGTAATGACTGGTTGCTCATGGGCCAGATAAGAGCCCTGGTCTCATGGGCCATATGTTCGACACCCCTGGTAGATGTTCAGACTTTAACAGTGTAATCCTATGCAGAGTTACTCCAATCTAAACCAATTGAAATGAATGGGCTTTGATTGGAATAACTCTCCCTAGGATTGCACTGCCAGTGTCATAGAAATTTAGAGAATTAAATCCTGCCTTGAACTTCTGTTGATATATGCAAATTCAGAATAGTTACTCTGCAGTGGTTATTTGATTATATGACTTTAATCTACAGTAAAGTAATTGCTGCTTAGGTTATCAGTTAAGAGGAATGTTAGAACTTTTTAACATGATCTGTATTGTGTGTGTCCTCTTATGGTTTAGGTTATTTGCAGGTAATGCTTATTTATTTTTAGCACTCCTAATGGTATGCTTACTTTACAGCATTATAACCCTGCCTTTTCTATAAGGTGAATGACTCACATTCATTAAAATGAATCTTGATACATTTGGCTACTCACATAAAACAGAGGTGCATAATGAGGGGGAATTAGAGGACAGTGAATTCATTAATCCATGGAGCGGCTGTGATGTCAAGCACAGACAAGTATATATCTTTTCATATGTGCCTTGTGGAGGAGCAATTCTTAAAAGGGCATAGCATATCTGAACACTGAATTACTAGCATGGGTGTGTCCCCTATCTATAGATTTAAACACTCAAATAGATTTACAGCCCAAAGACATTCCCATTCAATTCCGTTCTATATTCATGTTGATTCAGCAGTTCTTGTCATTCAGATAAATGTTGTCAGGACTTCATTTATCACTGCAAGCAGAAGGTACAGAAATGCAGTACATGATTAGCAGTAGCAAGAGGAGTCTTGAGGTTCTTTTTATTCATGGTATTTTTTCTGTATTGGGGCTTGAAAAACTTGTCTTGTATTGTGGTGGGGACAGCAAACATGTCCACTAGTACAAATTCCATCTACCATCTTTTCAAAGGCTAGGTAAAGGTAAAGGTTCCCTTGCTCAAAAGCCAGTCGAATCCGACTCTAGGGTTGCAGTGCTCATCTCTGTTTCAAAGCTGAAGAGCCAGCGCTGTCCGAAGACGTTTCCGTGGTCATGTGGCCGGCATGTTACCTTCCTACCGAAGTGGTACCTATTTATCTACTTGAAATTTCTTGCTTTTGAACTGCTAGGTTGGCAGGAGCTGGAACTAGAGACGGGAGCTCTCTCCGTCATGTGGCCACTCGGGTCTCGAACGGACCTACTGACCTTCCACAGCCTGCAGGTCAGCGTCTTAACCACTTGAGCCACCACAGCTCCTTTTCAAAAGCTACATCGCTACTAATTCTGAGTAAAAAAAATTACTGGGATGCTTGGCTGGCACCCATGGGCACCGTGGAGCTCCCTGAATACTTTGTGATTTTGTATGGGTAGTGTTCAGCCAGCTTTTTCAGTAAATCTCACACAATTTTCCCTCTTACTACAACCCCTCTCCCACATGGAATTTGTCCATGCAGGTCTCACAATCTCCAACTTAGACTTTTTAGTGGGCAAGGGAACGATCTCCTGTACTTTTCTCCAGTGGGAAAGCTGGCTGGATCCTATATTTTGACACTTTGTAATATCATTTTAGAAGTAAAAAAGAATTCTGCTATTTGGGCTATTATTGCTATATTAATTATTTTATGGCTTGTTGTTACAAAATTGTTCTTTTGCTGTTTTAATATTTTTAAATACTGCTTTGGGTATTTTGTAACAGATAAAACAATTATTATTTTCTATGCTCAAGACATCATGCTTTTCTTTCTGGCTTCGATTACACTGAGAAAGCACCACCTCTTTCTAGTATACTTGGTTACAGCAATTTATCACATTGTACACTATGATTAAAGTATTCCATCCAAGTTAAACTTTTATTCCAGGCAAACTGTGTTGACATTTTATGTACTAGCTTAGTTGGTATCTTTTTGATATCTTGCTAGGCTTAGTTTACTTTTAGTGTTGAAATAAGTAAAAGTGCTATTAATAATTTGCATGTTAATAACACTTTTACATGAATGATTTCAAGAAGGCATGTTACAAATTTTAATTGACTGAGCTGCGCAGTCCCGATCTTGGAAAAAATGGACTCTAGATTCTGCATAGGGCCTCAGAACATGAGCTCTTATTTCCAACATTTCTTATCACCTTCATTTCTAAATTTGTACTGTGTTATAAAAAGTGATAGAAGTCATTAACAAGGCTGGGATAACAGAAGTTCCTAACAGAGCTGGTATAAGGGATGGGGTGTGGGGAGAAATTGCATGTGATTCCTGAGAAATTCACCCACTCATTATTCACCCTTTCACAACTTTCTAGAAACAAAAGAGATTAGCGAAAAGGAACTAAGAGAGCGGTATTCTTGATGTTCCTGGAATCCATATCTCCTTTCCAGTTTCATTTTGTCATTATTATTAAGAAAAGAAAACAAACAGTAAACAAGACATAACAGATATACACCATACAAATTAGAAAAGGAAAGGGAAAAAGAGGCTTCCAATTTTCTCTACGACAAATATAGGCTTGATTACATAATTTTCTCTTACTCTATAGATACAATAAAGAGCTCTCTCTTTTCTATTATCTACATTTCTTATTCCAGAAAACCAAAAATCATCAAATCATTATCTATTTCATGCAAAAAGTCTACAAGGGGTTTCCAGTCAGTAATAGATGAATTTATTGACTTTTCCCTAATCAGTGCAATAAATCTGACCATCATTGCAAGTTCCAACATCTTCTCCAACCATTCTTCTATTGTAGGCATTGTCAGATTCTTCCATTTTTATGCATATAGTAGTCTCGCTGCTGTAGACATATATAAAAGCAAAGTCACATGATTCTTTCCAGCTCCTTGTCCATTAATCCCAGTTGTACATTAGTCTTTAAAATCTTCTGTATTAATACCTGCATTTGTACCCAGAATATTTTTAGCTTTCTTACAAGTCCACCACATGTGATAGAATGTCCCTTCATGTTGTTCACATTTCCAACATATACTAGAAGTACCTTTATACATTCTGGCCAATTTCTCTGGAGACATATATCAACGGTATATCATCTTGTAAAAATTCTTTTTAAGGCTAGAGCTTAATGTAAATTTCAATCCTTTTAACCACATATTTTCCCATTGTTCCATTTCTATACCATATCCAAACTTTTTAGCCCATAGATTCTTTCACTTGTCCTTCCTCCATCTCAAATTTCAACAAGAATTTATACATTTTAGTAATAAGATGTTCATCATTTGTACATAATTCATTTTCGAATTCAGACCTGAATTATTCAAAATCAAAATACTTTTTTTCTACTTTAAGCCTTTCCAAGATTTGTAAATATGAAAACGAATGACAGGTATAACCTTTTGTTAATTAATCTTCACTGGATTTAAATTTATATTCACCTTGTTGTATTTATAACGTATCACAATATGTTAACCATTTATGCAAACTTGTCATTTCTCTTCTAAAATGAGCTCCTTGTGGTGATAGCCACATGGGTATTTTCTGGCACATCCTAGGTTTATATTTATTCCATGTTCTCAGAATGGCACATCGAACATAATGTTTATCAAATTCTGCATTAGCTTTAGCTTTATCATGCATCAAGTATCTGTGCCATTGAAACTCATCCTTCTAACTCCAATAATCTTTTATTTTTTAACAGGATCCAGTCCTTCATCCACACCAAACAACAAGCAGCAAGATACAATTTCAAATCTGGCAAACCCAAACCTTCTCTTTACTTTGAATCTTGTAATATCTTATCTTTAACTTGTGTTCCCCTCCATCATACAAATCTAGATATCTCTCTCTGCCATTGTTTAAATGACACATCTGTTGTCAAAACTGGAACTGTCTGAAATAAAAAATAGCTTTCTAAGTAAGACAGTCAATCACAGATATTCTCCCCAAAAGTGACAGTTGAACTTTATTCCATCTCAACACATATTTTTAAAATTTCATTCTAAATTTTAACATAATTATTTTGAAATAACATACAATTCCTATTAGCCAAGGTGATACCCAAATATTTTACCTTCTTTTCAATTTTAAAACTGTTTTGTTTATCAATTTCATTTGGTCTTGTATCTTCATATTTTTTGTTATCATCTTAGTCTTCTGTTTATTAACTTTAAAATCCACTACTGCACTGAATTCTTTCAATTTAATCATTGAAGGTTCAATTCCCTTTAAAGGATTTTCAAAAACCAATATCAAATAATCCACAAATTTATAAGATTCTCCTTTAATCTTTTCACCTACAATTCTTTCATCTTGTCTTATATCTCTATTCAATATTTCAAGGACCAAAATGAACAAAAACAGTGACAATGGGAAACCTTGTCTTGTTCCTCTTTGTATCTCACATGGTTTAGTATGCATTAATAATTATTTGTGCTGTTTGGTATCTATAAATGCAAAATGTGTAAAAATGTATAAACCCATTTTATAAAGTTTTCTCCAAAGTCCATGTCATCCAAGACTTTAAACAGAAAAGTCCAGTCCAAATTATCGAAAGCCTTCTCCACATCCAGAAAGATCAATGCAGGTTTTTTTTAAGTATTCTAAGATGTCTAGTACAGTCCTAACATTGTCTCTCAGCTGTTTTTTTTGTCAGAATCCACTTTGATCTTCATGTATAAATTCCTGAAGATTTATTTTAAGTCTTTCAGCTAAAAGCGTTGTGAATAACTTGTAGTTACTATTCAACAATGATATCGATCTGTAATTACTTGACAATGTTAAGTCTTTAGGTATCAATGTTATATTAGCCTGTTTCCATGTCTCCAGCATCTTCTCTCTTTGTCAGATAGAATTCATTTTATTTTGTAAGGGTTGTAAAAGTTCATCCTTGAAACTCTTATAATAACTACCCAGAAGTCCATCTGGGCCAGGGAATTTGCCTGGTTTAGTTTCTTTTATGGATTCCCCTTCTCTCTTATTGTAATAGGTCCATTCATAATCTGTCATCATTGTTCTATGATTTTGGATAAATTTTGTTTTTTAATATATTCATCTATTTTTTTCTGATGGAATATTATAATTCTTATATCTGAATAATACTGATAGAATGATTTTGTATAGCCATGGAATCTGTTAACACTTTACTTCTTTTTTGTATTTTCAGTATCATTTTCTTTTCTCTTTCTTTTCACAAATTATATGCCAACCATTTCTCTGGTTTATTTGCAGATACAAAATTTCTTTGCTTTATGTAAATCAAATTTGTTGAGAGAGATTTCTATTCCCTGGTAATTTCCTTATCTCATCCAAGATTTTTTTTTAATATTTTCTCTTGTTTTCTTCTCTTAAATTGGGTATTCTCTAACATTTAATTGCTTGCATCCCAGACCACTCTTAAGTCAACGCCTTTGTTTAAATTAATTTCAAAATATTCTTTCAAATTCTTTTTATAGTCTTCAACAATTGTTTCATTCTGTAACAATACTTTGTTTAATCTCCATTTAATTGTTAAAAGTATTAGATTTCCCTTTGTAAACCATAGTCACAGAGTTATGATCTGAAAAACTCTTTTGTAAGATCTATGTCTTTCTGAAAAATAAGTATATTCTCTTGAATTACCATTTTTCTGTCTCCGTAAATCAACCAACCCCAGATTGTTCATCAAGTCAATTGGGGGGGTTTTACCTTGAGACATTTTAATATTTTTCTCAGCAGTTCTGTCCATTTGTGGGAAATTCCAAACTCCCACCAAACACCAACTTTCATATGGTAATCCATGTCTCCTAATGAGATACTTATAAAACATAATTATGCAAATTAACCCTACAGAAGGAGCACATGTTGAATCTTTTGTGGAGAAATAAAGGATGAAAATATGTTAAATAAAAAGAAGCATGTTCAGCACTGACAATCTGATACGTTTCTATGGGCCCTCGGATAACAATTTTGTAGGGTTGCCAACTCCAGGTTGGGAAATTCCTGGAGATTTTGGGAGTGAAGCCTGGGGAGGGCAGGTTTTGGACAGGGAGGGACCTCAGCAGGGTATAATGTTATAGAGTCCACACTACAAAGCAGCCATTTTCACCAGGTGACATGATCTCTGTTGTCTGGAGATCAGTTGTAATTCTAGGAGAACTCCAGCCTCCATCTGGAGGCTGACAACCCTACCATTTTTATATACAGAATCTGGTTTAAAAGTTGATGTGGCAGAGGTTTACCTCATGATAAATCAGTCAGCTGAGTAGTTTGCTATACTCAGTGATTAGGAAGTAGCTATAGTGATGAGGAAGTAGCTTTTTTATGGCTCTGCTAGTGATTAGGAATGAATGGATCCTCCTTTCTCCATTCTATCCTAGTTTCTCTGGTTACCTACATATAGCATTCTTTTATTCTGGTCTTTTGTACCTTTTTTAAGGATTACTTTTTTCTAAAAAGAAGCCCCCCCAATACATGTTTGACTGCATATTTCATTTTAAAATGGCATTTCATATATATTTGGCCTACAGAACAGTGTAGGCAAACATAGTTCCCTTAATGTTTATATATGGTATTTGCATGGCCATAATTTTGTAAGCCACCTCAGACAGCTTAATTTTTTTCTAAGCAAATTAAATAAATAATAACTGTGTTAGTCTGTTAACAGCAAAAATAAGCAAGTGTTTGATTTTTTTTACTTAGTTAAGATATTACTGTGGCCCATTCTGCATCTAGCATTTGCTCCGCTGTTTTATCAAACCCACACTGGAACAGAAAAATATGTGGCTCAAAACCACATTCATAAAATGGCCATAAATCTAGGCAGATGGCTACCATAAAACCAGGAGATCAAACAAAGTAAAAACGGCATGCAGTCTGGACACTTCTATAAAATCTGACAATCAGTCAAAGTGAAAGTGGCATGCAATAGACATTTCTGTTCCAGCATGGGTTTGGTAAAACAGCGGAGCAAATGCTAGATGCAGATTGGACCTATCTTATTTCCAGTGAAAGATCAATACACAGTCATAAAACATCCCAAAACAACTATTAACTCAATCACCAGAGAGCAAAAAGATCAAAAAAGCAAAAAAAAACCCTATCTCAAAAGCTCTCTTTTTTATTGTCACTTCAACACTTGCCAATTCCGTGCACCTTGTGCCCACCAGTATGGTTTAATGGTTACAGTGTCACATTAGGAGCCAGGAGACCCAAATCTGAATGACCATTCTGCTGATGAAGGTTGCTGAGTGACCTTGGGTCAGTCACACTTATTCCACTGGGGAGCTGTTGTGCATATAAAATGGATGAAGGAGAATGACACTGGATGCTGTGTTCAGTTCCCTTTGGGGGAAAAGCAGGGCAGAAATGTCTAAATAAATGAGTATTTTTCAATGGGCTGTTCAGCTATAGCAGCTCATTGGGTTACCTGTTGGGTATTCAAACAGTACAGAACCATAGATTGGAGTTGGCACTATGTCACACAAGACCCTTATGGGGTCTCCAGAGCACAAGAGGCAGGCACACAGGCTCAGTTTCTCCAACATTGGATTGGCCCCATGCCCTAACTGCCTATAAAAGACTGTAACAAGAGAACCTCATTCAGCTCATAACCCCAGGCACACGAGGCTCTGGCTTCTCCCCCAAGAAGCCCTGCCCCTCTCACACAGGGCTGGGTGGCCAGCTGGTCATCTGAACTGTGGCTGGGACCAATTGCCATGGCCCTCCACCATTGTCAAGGAGATAATGCGGAAATCCTTCCCCTCTACTTGCTCCCTAGCCTGCAGCCACAAAAGGGGCTCCAGGTAAGCTCAGAGGCCAGCACTTATGAATAATAAGTGCATTTTTAAAAGTTAAAAACTTACCATTTAAAGTCATATTAATGCTGAGCTTATTTAGCACATGCATACTTTTGCATATCCTTATGGGAGTCAGTACTCCCCTCCCCCATGTTATTTAATTACCTGACCTGATCATCCATGACCCTGCTGGGCAAATGACACATGAAGGAGAAGAAGCTACTGGTCCACCAACTCTCTGACACTGGAATCCAGAGACTAGCCTTACAGTGGCTTGTTTCCTTTCTCCAGGGTAAGGGACAAAGAGTGATGCTGGGGAATCAGCTGTCCCAAAGGCACCCACTGGAATGTGGAGTGCCACAAGGGGCGGTGCTGTCCCCAATGCTTTTTAACATCTATATGCACCCTCTTTCCCAGATTGCCCAGAGGTATGGACTGGGTTGTCATCAGTATGTGGATGACACCCAGCTTTACCTGCTGTTTGGTGGCTGATGTGACTCCAAATCAGAAGTTCTAGACCAGGCGTCACAAGCTGTGGCTGGTTGGCTTAGGCTGAGCCAGATGACATGGAATCCGATGAAGACGGAGGTCCTGTACCTGAGCCACGGCAGTCTGGGGGTAGGGATCCCACTCCTGACCTTCGATGGGGCGCCATTGGTGCCAGTGCCAGAGGTTAGGAGCTTGGGGTTGCTCCTGGATGCCTCCTTAACAATGGAGGCCCAGGTAGCAGCCACTGCCAAGTCGGCCTTTTACCATCTCCGGCTGATTAGGCAGTTGACTCCCTTCTTCGAATGCTGCGATTTGGCAACAGTAATCCATGCGATGGTCACCTTGATATTGTACTACTGTAATGCCCTCTACATGGGGCTGCCCTTGTCGCAAATCTGGAAGCTGCAGCTGGTGCAAAATGCCATGGCCAGGCTGTTGATGGGACTCTCAATTTGGGAGTACGTCCAGCCTATGCTAAAGGCACTGCACTGGCTGCCTATAGCATACCGGATTTGCTTCAAGGTGCTGGTTCTTACCTTTAAAGCCCTTTATGGCCAGGGTCCGACATACCTGAGGGACTGCTTTTTCCCATATATGCCCCAGAGAGCACTGTGTTCAGGAACCCAGAACTGGCTGGCTCTCCCGAGTGTTAAGGAGGCCAGGCTGGTAACAACTAGGGCCAGGGCCTTTTCGGTGGCGGATCCACTCTGGTGGAATAAAATCGCAGAGGAAACCAGGGCCCTGTGGGACCTCTTACAGTTCCACAGGGCCTGCAAAACAGAGCTCTTCCATGAGGCTTTTGGAGCTGCCACCACCATGAGGCTTTTGAAGCTGTCACTAACAATAACAGCAAGTGGCAACCATAGTGGAAGCCCTGAGCCACTACTCCCTGTGACTACTGCCCATCTTAGACTCCCCTAACTGTCGCAGATCAATAGAATTAAAGCAAAAACTGGAATTTGCTAGCACTTTGACATTATGCATGATTTTTTAACATTGTTTTTATATTGTTGTATTATTGTTTATGGGAAATGGTATTAATTTAATGAATCGTGTTTTATGTATTAAGTGAACTTTTACTAGGTTGTAAGCCACCCTGAGCCAGCCTAGGCCGGATGGATGGGATAAAAAATCAACAAAATAAAATAAAGTTAATGAAACAAATACTGCAGCTATTGTGTAGTCTGAGCAGTTGCTTCAGGTAGATGGTGATGAGGTGAGCACATTTGAGGCTCAGATCCAGAGTGATCACAGTTGTAATACACAGTATGTTTGTCTGCCAAACCTGATCAGTACAAAGTTGACAGCATCCTTACAGTTATTCCAAGAGAATCACAAAGATTGTACAGCTTTCACTTCACTAGGCAGCCAGCCTGTCCAAAGAATTGGGGCTGCCAGAGAAAGCCCTCACCTGTACCTTTGCTGACTAGCCTCCTTTAAGAAAGGGTTGGCTAGTAGACCCTGATGGGGGTAGTGGAAAGACTGCAAGAGTCTTGAGGCACCTTAAACATGAGCAAGTTTTTTTTCCAGCATAAGCTTTCATAGACTAAAGTTTATTACACAAAAGCTTATGCTAGAATAAATAGTTGTTTGACTTGCCTGGCCATGTATCATAATTGCTCAGTCAAATAAATGCTGGGATTTCTTTGCAGGAAGGGGGGAGCAAATGAAATCCCAACCCATGGGCATGTGTCCAGACCAAAACAGAAGAATACGTGCAAAGAAGAATGTGGAGGAGATGAAACATGCAAACTGGGAATGGTATGTAGCCGAAAACAGAAGCATGCAGGGGTGTATATTTGAGTATGTGTGATAAACATGGTCATATCTGTTGTAGTAAGAAGACAGAAAGAGGAAACAGCTGTCATTCTAGCATCGTATCTACTGAAAGTTGAAGCCAGATATATCAATAAATACATGCTGGAACGTGTAGGTGATAAAATGATGTCCTTTCTAAGATGTCATATCTGTGCGTGAACAGATCAAATTAGGTGGCTCAGACTCCTATCTGGAATCTACCTGTGATGCTTTTCCTCAGACAGTAGTGACCTTTGTTCCACCCCTACCTTAATTGTAAGTGTGGTTAGCTAGCTGTACTAGGAAAAGCTGGCATCTCAGAAGAGAGATTTTCCTCTGTTTTAACAGTGATATATTCAGTGCTCAACACCAGCACCACACTAAGGAAGTGCCCATGGAAGATGACAAAAGTGTGGTCTATGGTGGCCCATCACAATAATAATAATACATGCCAACTGAAGCCCTAGTGTGAGTAGTGATGAACATCTGATTATGTAGCTCTTTAAGTATCGAGAACAGAATTTAGTTACAAGGACAATGAGCAGGCTGAGGAGAATGAAACATTTGCTCCTTCTGTCCATAGCATTATTACAAATATCCACACACATAGTGGTGTTGCAATGAGTGACCCAGCATGCCTGGACTTTGGGGGGTGCTACATCACTCTAAGTATGTATAGATGTTATGTCCTTGAATGGGATGCCTCTCTCTTTGTTTTAACCTGGGAGCTGCCCTCTGACCTCTTCTCTCTCGCTTTCTTCCCTCACTCTTCCACATGGCTTTCCATGGAGACTAGGATTGCCAGACCTCCGGTCCAGCCAGGGGATTCCTCAGTCTTCAGGGCTCCAACCTGCTCCAATCTGCTCCCCACCCCTGAAGGGGCCTTTCATCACATCAATGTGGTTGGCACAATGACGTCACACGGAAGTGACATCATCATTCCAGTATAACTGTAGAATTTCAGCCAAAATGCTAGAGCATTGATGTGTGATGTCCCTGGTGTGATGATGTCACTTCCATGTGATGTCATTATGCCAAAGACATTGCACACAGTGACATCACCTCACCTCCGCCACACTCCTGGATGGCAACCTAATTGGACCTGGCCACCCTAATGGAGACACATGTTTTTGTAGGTCTCTCCTCCAGAGACAATGCCATCATACTTCCAAAGACACAATGCTGGACAAGCTGGCCATTTGTGACAGGGAAAGTAGTAGTAGAAGAAGAGATTGGATTTATACCCCACCCTTCACTACCCAAAGGTTTCTCAGAGTGGCTTACAAACTCCTTTCCCTTCCTCTCCCCACAACAGACACCCTGTGAGATAGGTGGGGCTGAGAGAGCTCTTGACAGAAACTGCTGTTTTTCAAGAACAGCTGTGCCAGAGCTATGGCTTGCCCAAGGTCATTCAGCCAGGTGCAAGTGGAGGAGTGGGGAATCAAACCTGGTTCTCTCAGATTAGAGTCCGCACACTTAACCACTACACCAAACTGGCTCGTTAGATTAGGCTTCTTTCTCTTCCTTTGACTGCAAACCTGAATGTGAACTGGATGTACTTGAATAAATGCAAGTTTACTTTTTTTTTTTTTGCAATATACTTCTTGGGAGATCTATTTACTGCACTCAGTATCATGCTTCTATAACTGAGCAAAACTCTGCTATATTAACCAAATATCTCAATAAGTGGTATAGTAAGAGGGGCTGAGTATTATTTACTGATTCATAAGGGAGATCCTATGCATTGATAAAAGAATGGGGGAAGGTGGGCAAAGAAAGAAACCATAAAAGTAGGGGGGCCCACAAGGACTTGCAGGGTTACTTTATTTTCCCCTCTGTCCCTTTCCTCACACTGTCTTCTCTTCCTGTCCTCCTGGCAGCATCCATAATCCTCTACTCTCCCTGTTTCCTTCTTTCCTTCACATTCAGTAACCAACCTTTCTTTTATCTGTCCCCTGTCTTCAGCGTTATTATTCATTTAATTTATACCCCACCTTTCTCCCCAACAGGGACACAAAGCAGTTTATATCATTCTCCTCTCCTCTGTTTTATCCTCACAACAACCCCATGAGGTAGATTAAGCTAAGAGAGTTTATGGCTGGCCAAGGTCACTCAGCAAGCTTCCACAGCAGAATGGGGGATCTGAACCTGAGTCTCCCCAATCCAAGTCCAACACTCTAACCACTATACCACACTGACTTTCTGCTTGCCCTCCTATTATGTTGAAAGGTGTCAGCCTCTTAATACAGCTCAATGTTATGTTAGGAGCAAACCAGTGCTAAACTTCTTCTTTCTTCAAATTATCTTCTCGTTAATAGGACTGGTTGGTATATTTCCTATATGGATTACTGTGATCCCTTCCTGGTTTATCTTAATTCCTGATAATAACAGACCTGCAGCATTCTGTATCAACTAGAGTCTCTAAACTGACTTCCAGGGGAGACCTATGTAGAGTGTATTACAGTAGTCTAGTGCTGATGTTATGCTGTGGATCCAGATGACCAGATCAGTCATGTCAAGGCAGAGGGCCATCTTGAGGGTTAGACTGAGTTGGATGTTGTGACAGACTGCACTTTTTAAAAGCTTAGAAGTGCTGTGTAAACAACTAAAGGACTGTGAAGGATTAATTCTTCATAGAGCCAGAGAACCCTGAGTGACAGGCTGCTCCAAGGAATCTGATTGGTTAGCATCAGTTGAGAAGAGAAAGACTTCTGAACTGGGTGCTGAGGAGAATTCATTCTGAATTCAGCCCTGACACAGCAGTTTAACACAGATGGAAGACTGGGAAAGTCGGCAAGAGGAGTGGGTAGTTAGGAGAAGACTCCCACTCGGGCCAGAAAAGGGGATAGATCTAGTGAGAGAAGCATTTCCCTATCCAGTCAAAATAGGGAGATAGCTCTGAATAGTGGAGAGATCTCTGATCTGGTATAGTTAGAAACTACCTTGTGAAACCTTGAGAGTCAGATAAAACTCAAGAAGAGTACTGGTGAGTTTAGAGAAGGGGGTTGGGTAATGGATAGAATGTACCAGCCTTCTGGAAACCAAGAGTCAGTGAATACTCAAAGAGTGTTTGGAAAACACTGAAACAAAACTGTGAAAAGCTTATGAAACTCTCAATAGCCTGAAACATAAGAACTAAAGTCTGTGCATATACTGATTTACATCAGATTTCTGTATTGAGTTACCTCAGAAACTTTACCCCTGATTTCACCTGACCTTTCTCCCCTATGTTGAATAAAATATATATTTTTTTAATTTGGAATTTCAAAATGTGTGTGCTCTATTTCAGTTATTTAAGTTAAAGGGGGCTCTCAACCCTACCCTCAGGTTCCTGGGCTGAGCCAACATGCAAAATATCATACTGTGACAGGGTGAGACAGCCAGAATTCTTCAGGAAAGAAGAAAACAGATAACCAGGATGGCTCAGTCAGAAAGGAAAAGAAAAACAGAGGGAAAATCTTGGCTCTGAGGGAGGGAACTAGGAAGGGAGGGTGTCATAGATGTATTGGGCTAGGGAATTACTAGGAAATTACAGTGCCTAAGCTAGGGTTCTCAAGTCTGGCTTGGGAAATTCATGAAGATTTGAGGGCTGAGCCTGGGGAGGATGGAATTTGGTTAGAGGAGGTAGCTCAGGAGGTATGTGATTCCATAACATCTACCCTCTTAAGCTGCCTGAAAAGTACTGAGACTGACAAGTCAGCAGAGTGAAATCAGCTCATATTTTTATTTCAAGATCAGGAACAAGACAACTTTAGCCGGCTCGCAGGTTGGCTTATATTCCCAAGAAAACCCATACCCGAACACACACAAACCCCGTGATTGGTCTATATACACTAATTGTATTATCTCCTCGGATCCTAGGTTCTCGATTGGAAGGGAGCCAGGATCTGATCGTCCATTGTTCTCAGGAACGAAGCTCAGGCGCTTTGCCCAGCTGCATGTCGGACCAGTTGGAACCAGTCCGAGCACATGGCTGGCCTGGACACATATACTGCGCTGGATACATTACACTGCCATTTTCTCCAGAACTGATCTCTGTATTTTGGAGATCACTTGTAGTTCTGGAAGAACTCCAGACCCCTCCCTGGAGTATGGCAGCATAAGCAGAGTTATGAGGTCTCCCACTTGCTCATCTAAGGCCCCGTCCACACGGAGCATTTGCCCCGCTGAAGTCACGGGAGCCCTGCGGACTTTCCGTGTGTGTTCATACGAGCACATCTGGGAGGCGTAGGGCTCCCGTGGCCAACCCATGGCTTTCCTCCGAAAATGCGGGGTAAAAAACTAGTAGGTCCGAGGTACTAGTTTCTGGAAACCCCGGGGAGTGCCGGTATCCCGCGGCTTCCAATGCCCGCCCATGTCCCCAGGGTTTCCGGATGTTGTAAGTTTCCCTGGGATGTGCACCAATGCTGGACAGAGCATGCGCACACACAAGTCACCAACAGCGGCCCGCCCCCCCCAATGGCGCATGCGCAATTCGCACTTGCATGGTCTGCTGTGCTGCTGTTTTGCCACGCTGCAGCAGCGCGGTGTGATCACGGCGCGGAGCTGGCGTGTGGCAACCTGGTGGCCTGTGAGATCGGGCTACCGTGCCTTATTTAGCTCTGGGGCAAACTGCCATGCCTCCCCCGCGCGTTTTCTGGCCCGTGTGACCGGGGCCTAAGTAAGGCAATCTCCAGCTCTCAACCCCAATTTCCGACCCATGAAGAATTGAGGAGTGGGAGAAAACGTGGCCTCCACATAGCAGTACTTTAGGAATTTCCCTCGTCTCTATGGTAAACAGCACAGAGACTGTGGAGGCAGTCTAGAGCATCAACTGGATGCAACATCACATCATCCCCAAACTGCCTTCCCCAGGCACCATCCCCCAAATCTTGCGTTTGCTAATGCAGGGCTGGGAAACCTATTCTAAGCTCATTGAAGTCAATTGGTTTGGGTTTAACTCTGTTTAGTACTGGGTGCTTTCGAATTATGGTGCTGGAGAAGACTCTTGAGAGTCCCTTGGACTGCAAGGAGATCAAATCAGTCAATCCTACAAGAAATCAACCCTTGACTGTTCCCTGGAAGGCCAGATACTGAAGCTGAAGCTCAAATACTTTGGCCACCAAACAAGAAGGGAGCACTTACTGGAGAGGACACTGATGCTGGGAAAGATTGAAGGTAAAAGAAGAGGACAACAAAGGATGAGATGGTTAGCCAGTGTTATCAATGCAATGAACATGAAATTAAGCAAACTCCAGAGGACGATGGAAGACAGGAGGGCCGGGTGTGATGGGGTTGTGAAAAGTCGGACTCGACTATGCGACTGAACAACAACAACAAAGTAAATGGGATTTACTTTTGAGTATGCATGTTTAGGATTGCACTGTAACTCTGGTGGCAAATGCAGGGAGAGGGAAGGCCATGCCATAGCCATGGGACAGTCATCCACCCCCAAGAAAGCCTCTGTCCCTTGTAGCCCCCTGCCTCATCTCTGAATGGAGGAAGGGACACACAAAGGAGGGCCTGAGATGGAAAATGCAGTGTCCAGGAAGGATTATACAAATAATATTAAGCATACTGTACCCTACAAGACACCTTAAATAATTACTAGTTCCAGTAGTAGAAAAAGGGCCCTCCATATTACCTTGGTCTCATGTGATAATGTGGGGGAGATCAATGTGCTTTCTCTCTAGATCAGGGTACTGAACCGCTGGCCTACTTCCAACCTCCTGTAGAAGCAAGAAAGATCCCTGTAGAATTATTGAAGGGACCATCTAATCTGTTTCATTCAGCAACTTAATCTTATTGAAAATCTAACACTAATTCTTGCTGCCAACTCTATTTCATTACAGTTTATATTTTCACATCTGTAGAAATGGAGTGGAGTCTGGTCATGCATCAAGGCCAAAAATAGATAATTGAAGCCATGAGGTATCACCAACTAGCTGTAAGATAGGTGACATCATCCATATACTGCAAAGCTATCTGTCAGGCTGACTTTTTCAACATGAAAGTCCATGGTAAGAATTAGAATAATAGTCATTTTTAAGAGATGATAAAGATGCAGAACTTCAAGGATATCAAATAGTTATACTTCTATAAGAAGACAAATAGCTTTAAAGTGCCTTTATCTGCTGCAACAATGGATGCGCTAATCTCCAACACTTCTCTATGCCTCTGAATTTTTTTTTTAACTTGGAAGTAACATTTTAAGGGGAACCTCTGCATTCAGTTGACATAGTTAGTGCTTCATTAGCCAGTGACTTACTTGCAGAGCCATCCTAAGGAGAGTTACACCCTTTTATACCCTTCTCCATTCACTTCAATTGATTTAGCAGAGAGTAAGAGGAGGAGTCGGAGTCGTGATTCAGTGGCAGAACATCTGATTTGCATGCAGAAGGTCCCAGTTTCAGTCCCCACCATCACCAGTTAAAAGGATCTGATAGTAGGAGATGTGAAACACCCTGCCTGAGACCCTGGAGAGCCCATGACAGTCTGAGTAGACAATACTGACCTTGACCTGTTCCACAGTACAATGAGAGCCAATTTGGTGTACTGGTTAGGAGTATGGACTCTAATCTGGGAGAACCAGGTTTGATTCCCCACTCCTCCACATGCAGCTGCCGGCATAACCTTGGGTCAGTCACAAGTTCTTTCAGAGCTGTTCTCTCAAGGGCAGTTCTCAAGAGAGCTCTCTCAGCCGTACCTATTTCTCAGGGTATCTGTTGTAGGGAGGGGAAGGGAAAGGGATTGTAAACTGCTCTGAGACTCCTTCATTTAGTGAAGGGTGGGGTATAAATCCAATCTCCTCCTCCTCCTTCACAAGGTTGTGAAGCTTTGAATTTGCTTCACTTGCTCTGTATTAGGGCTTCTTCCTCATCGTTTTTCTAGTGCCTGCCCCACTGCTTGAGTTCTGCAATCTTTGAAAGGGGGCAAAGCTTCCTCTCATCATGCAGCATTTCTGTGACATGACCTGCATTTCTGTGACATGACCTATTTTCCCTCCCCACTGCCATTTGGGGTCATCAACCATATGTGCTGACCCTGCCTATTGCCCTCCCTCTGTCTCATTTAGAAGTTGCATATTTTTGCTGCAATTTCCCCATCATTTACTTAGATTGTGCCTCTGTATGTGTGTTTGTGTGTGTGCGCATGCACACTTCAAGGAATCCAAACCGAGTGTTTGGTTGTCATGAGCTGGGCGGGAAAGTGTAGCTTGGGAATATCTCTTTTTAACAAAGCAAAATGAGGCAGAATAAGAGTTTGAACAGATCTTTGGCAGGCAGACTCTCCATACAACCTGGAATATATTTTTTTAAAAAATCCTACTGCCAACTTTACAGGAGCAATCTAACATTGAGGAGGGGGAAGGCTCTGACTGAAGTCAGCCAAATGTGATGCTTTGGAGGAATGCAGGCTGCTGAGCAGGCTATAATGGCCAAAACTGCATTCCTCCCTCATCACACTCTCACTAGTTTTGGCATGTGTTGAATGCTGGGACTGGAAATACTTCCCAGAAACAGGGGATTCTGATCTTGCATGGCAAGACGGGGCAAACTGCGTTTTGTGCCTGGGAGAGTGAAATTGTCTGTGGAAAGCAGAGAAAGCAGTGAATGAATAGAAATGCAGGCATGAGGAAACTTGACACTGCAGAATCAGATTTTGATGGACCAGTGGTCTGAGTCAATATAAGGCAGCTTCACGTGTTCGTGTGTAATGTTGTTTAGGATTGCAATACAAATGCTGCAACATGATATGAACAGCAAGGGACATTTGATTACTAAAACAAAGATCTTGCTTGCATGTGTGAATTAAATATTATAGATAAAGCATGCCCAAAACAGTGCTTGTCAAAGGAGTCACATTCAGCCGCAAATCTGAAGCCATGAGTAACCATGAGATGTATGTGAAGTGCCCTGTAATTGAGATACTATTAAACTAAAGTAAACACTGAGTCTCTGGTATAAGAATATATGAAATCCATGTTTGTCTGTCTCTGGTTAGAGGAAGAAAAACATGGGTTTCATGTACTATTATGCTTGCAAGCCAGTGTTATTAAAACTGTTTGTCCTGATTACCACCTTCTATGTAACCCAAATGAATCTTTAATATAGGAGATGATGAAGTAAAGCCCACTCCAGCACGGCCTGAAACTATACTTTTTAGAGGCAATAATGTAAATTCAACTAAATTTTTGTGGTTGCATAATGCATGGCTCTCTTAATATACAGATCTTTTTTTTTAAATCTAGTTAACACTTTTTAAGTTAGAAGGCTAGCAGCAAATATGACAGCAATGCCGTTCCCCACCTGTCAAACTGGCAGAGACACAGCACTCTACATCACTTCCTTACAGAAACTAACAAAAGTGGAAAAGTGATCCAGAGTTGATGCTGAGTACAAATAGATTCAAATAGTAGCAATGCAAATATACTCTGTATGCACAATGTACTTACTGAGAAGATGTATGTTGAAACTTCAGGATCATAATTACTGGGCTGAGATAGTTTGCTTGCCAGCATTCAGTTTTCAATGATGACCCAAGGATTGTCAAGAAGAATTAAAAGCAGAGTGAAAAGAAGGTATTGCAATCTCCATGAACACTGCCTAGAGCAGGAGTGTCGAACAGAAGGCCCAGGGGCCAGGACTCTTACCTGGCCCACGAGCAACTGGTGTGAGGGGGCGAAGGCAGGAGGCTGCTGAGGGGTGGTGAGCAGGCACATATGGTGAGGTGTGTGTGTGGTGGAAGCTGTCGAGGAATAGAAAGGAAATGGCTAGGGGGTAGGGTGAAGAGGCTAAATTAAAATAGTGTGTGGAGAATGGATGCGAAAGCAGAGAAAAAGAAGGTGTAGTGTTGTTTCCTCCCACCTCCTCTGACTGTAGTTCAGTAAGGATTGGAGAAGCCACTATATGGGGGGGGGACAGAGCCAAGCAGCCACTGCTGCCATTGCTGCACCAACCAGCTTCAGGTTTTTCAAACGGTGACTGTAAGGGGGTTGGCAAGAGTGGGTTCACAGAGTCGCAGTTAGCTGAAAAAAGGACAGGGCCAGTGGGGAAGAGAGGAGGAGGAAGGCTGGCTTAGGAGGCAACTGGGATTAGGAGGCAACTGGGCTGTCTTGTGCATGCTGCTCTGAGGGGAAAAGACCTCCCGGTCTTGGAAGTGAGTGTAGAAGCAAAGGGGAAATGGGGCACTGTTGTAGCCAGTGTATATCTTAACAGTCGCAGAGCCAGGAGGCAGACTGAGTGTTGGGGTGGGAGGGGGACAGGGACCTCCCTTCTCCCCCCACCTGTTCTCAGCTTGTGAGGGAAAAGGGGTTGTGGGAGTACAAAAAGCACCCCCTGGAGATTTTAGAAACAGCCTCTCCATCAGGCCTTCCCTCAACCCCATAGCTTCTGTGAGAAATGCAGGAGGGATGGATAACTGGGAGTGTGGGGATTTGGAAGAGGCTGATTCAGACCCCCCCCCCTCCTGAGCCAGGACCCTGTCATCTTGGTCTCCTGGGGCTGGTCAGTCAGCCTGGCAACCTTGCAGGATTGTTGCTGTTGTTGGGGATGTGGTAGTGGAGGGGGGGAGTCTGGTGTGCCTCCAGTGTGCCTCCTCAAGATCCTGAGAGGTAGGATTGGGGGAGAGAGGAAACAAGGGGCGAGAGATGGATTGTAGCTGTGCTCGGCTGCTGAGGCTGGGCATATGGGGCAGTGCTGAAAAATTACCTTATTTACTTGCAAGGATGATGCCCCATCTCCTAAAGGTGCTATATATTCAAAAAGTAGCTATTTTGTATGGAAGTGTAAGATACTACCCCTTTCATGGTATCCTTTGGAAAAAAAACTCATCTTACATATGATTGAATACATTTATTGGGGGTTTTGTGGGTTCCCCAGTAAATAATTGCTTTCATTGCTAGGAATCAATTGCTTTTGTTTGTATTTGAAGTAAAAAAAAGCAATATCGTTAATTGGGTTTGCCTGTGTCCTTCATAAAGTTTATATCTCTGGTACCTGCATTACGTTTTATGGTATACATGGCCTGGCTCGACAAAGTAACATTTATGCCAGATCCAGTCCTCGTAACAAATGAGTTCAGCAGCCTTGGCTTAAAGCAAATGTGGAACAAGAAAATAGTGATGGAAGTGCCATCAACTCACAGCTGTCTTACAGCAAGCCCCCAGGGCTTTCAGGGCAAGAGACAAACAGAAATGGTTTCACCATTGCTCTTTCTATGTAGGGACCCTGGACTTCCTTGGTAGTCTCTCATCCAGGTACTAACCAGAGCTGACCCTGTTTAGCTTCCAAGATCTGATGAGGTCAGGATAGCCTGGACCATCCAGGTCAAGCCATCTAAGAAGACAGAGTAGATGAATCCCTGAAGAAGCCCAAGAAACATTTGGCTACATTTCTCTGAGACCTGACTGAGAATGGGCAGAATTACTTAAGAGAAGACCTTAAGATAACCAGCTGTGTCTGTGCCTCCAACATCTTTTCATTAATTCTAATAATTGCGACAAGGTGCAAATATCCCAATCAACTTCTAGGAATATTGATAAAGAAGTCTCTGCTGTTTATGACTCTGGTTGTGAAAACAGTAATCAAGTAAGAAAGTAAGTAAGATAAAGAATTCTTACTGTTGTAGTGCAGTGTGAAATCCAGTATCATTTGTGAAGTGTCCAACTGCTCCACAGACTTACCAAGAAGGAAGTATGGAGAAGAATCATTTAAACAGGCTGCCAAATGCCATTTGCACAGGATTCTCCCAGACTGCTAAAACGATCTTGTATGTTATTTACTTACCCAGGTTCAATATGTGTTCTAGGATTAATGTTTCTATTTACTATATTCAGAATGAGTTCAAAGCAATATTTTCATGTACAATGGGAAACGATGATAAAGAATCTTAAAATATTGGAGCTTATGAGAGAAGGAAATGCAGTGTAATTTAACTTCATGTTTTAGTGCTTCTGCAGAGACACTTCATTAATCCTGTCACTCATTGGTTTTCTCAGGAATATGCCTGCAGTCAGCACTGTCAAAGTCACATTGCCTGAATGTCAGGGACTGAACAACATGTCTAGAATAGACATGCAGGTATGAAGTGAAGTATAATGCTAGTGCAAGTCAAGCATGCCAACTATGTAGAAGATCCTGATATGAAAAGTGTGAAGAAATGGTTCTGAAATGGATATTTCATGGCAAGATCTTCCACAATGGGGGAAGTGGAAGAAAACATTATTCTCTCATTTTTGCAGTTTATTGTGTGCTATATCAAGCTAAAAAATAGTAAATCAGAGAATATGCCCATATGTTGCCATGTGCATCCTTGGGTTTACATTGGGGTTGCAATTGCAACCCTGCCCACTGATAGATTGATGGTGAAAATATAGATGAAACACAATATGTGTGAGGGGCTGTGACTCAGGACAGGAGTCATGGCATGCAAAAAGCCCTTGTTTCAAATCTTGGCATATTCATTTCAAGTGATCTCATCTAGTAGGTTTTGGAAAAGAGCCTGGAAGGCTGATGCCAATCAGAACAGTCAATAATGATAAATATGGTCCAGCTCAGTTTAAGGCAACTTCATATGTTTCATCCTTAAAGTGAGGTCCTTTTCACCCACCTGTTTCTCTGTGTAGTTAGTAGTGTCTCCACTTTGCTCAGGAAGGTCATTGGATTTCCTTAACTGTGATGCTTGTAGGTGATATGAATGTTGTATCTGACACTGGTTAGTGAGCAGTAATATGTGTCAGTGTGTGAACATTACCAGCTGACAGCAATAAAAGCCAAGACAGGCCAAGACCGCACAAACATGGAGAGTGCCTAGTAACATTAAATATATGGCATTGTTGCCTTTGCCCTCACTGCGTAGTGTTAGCTGTGCCAGACTCCATGCAACATTGGCTGGGACCCTGCCTGTGCTGCCATCAAGCAATGGATGAGAACTCTTGGTCACTACACTGTAGCAGTTTGGTAGTAATGCACGTACCACCTGTATGTATCACCACTATAATTTATGCCTCCCCAGGGAATACATGATATTGCTTCCACTTATTTCCAGTTGACCCTGAATACCACCTATATTAACAGGAAAAAGAAAAGCTATGGAAGACTGAAATAATAATCTGTTCCCTGGTCAACCTAGGAGCTGTCTCCCAACCACACAAATTTCTGATTTTTGAATGAGGCCTTTGTTAGGACTAAGGAGAGCTGAATCATTCAGGATGAGAACTCTTCTGAAGAGCTTTTAGTTATATGGGTTATTGTCTAAATAAGCTTTTGTTTCCAAAAGTGTCACTGCAGCCTTTTTACATGAGTAGTATTCTATTGCATTTTCACAACATCCAGTGTGTGTATATCTATCTATCTATCTATCTATCTATCTATCTATCTATCTATCTATCTATCTATCTATCTATCTATCTATCTATCTATCTATCTATCTATCTATCTATCTATCTATCTATCTATCTCTCATCTACCTACCTACCTACCTACCTACCTACCTACCTACCTACCTACCTACCTACCTAATTTGCTCTGGAATTGTTTCTCATAGCAAGAAGCTATGTTACCTCCAAAGAATGAACAAATCTATAGCATAAAAATGATCTCCCCCCCCACCATATCCTGACTTTAAGGAAAGCCTAGTACAACATGGGATCTTTAATCAAAAGGGCTTGAAGTTATCTAACGGTGTCATTGCCAGGTGTTGTATATTGTAACTAGATATGCAACATTTGTTTCAATGAGGCTTGCCATGGTAAAGTGCTTTGAGAATCGGAACCACAATGATCTCTGGGTCAGAGAACACCCAGTTATAAGAAATCTTTTGCATAAGTGTATCTTCCCCCCCGCTTCTTTGCCCTGCAGTCATTGGTTCAACTTGAAAGCCTCTTTTGTACTATCTCAACCAGTTGGCTCTGCAGCCTATCCTGTATTTCATTTCAATAATACAACATCAGACTTGGGTCTTTGCCTTCATATTCTGAGGCAGCTTATTTTCTCTACCCTTACTTCCTGCCACCCCCCCCCCCCCGCTATCCACCATAAAAAGGGGTTCTAGAGAACTTTGAACGTTTCTGCTGTTTTGGCTTGTCCTGATAAAGGACAACTTTTAGTTGTTGACTATGTGCATCAGTGAAAACTCCCAGAAATATGCTTGTCACAGAAAATAATAACAATTTGTACTGTGACAGTTCTCTTCCAAGTCTTTCTTATATCCTACTGATGTAGGGATCCTTGCTCTTTTTTTTTATAAATTTAGCAATTTGGTGCCCAAGAGTGTATTACAGTTTAGACGAGGCAATGATGTATTTTATTTCCTTGTAAATGTTTTTAAATGAGCTACACTAATAGGCTGTACTATGAAGGGATAAATAGTTCAGTTCAACACTAACCCAACTAAACAAAATAGTCCAGAAGGGGAAGGGGATGTCACTGAACTAATGCTAAGAACTTCGTTACACATTCTTCCACTCAAATAGGAAAATTTTGAAAGAAGGTGATGGAACTTTGAGCAAAACTTCTAGGATTATACCTAGGCCTACATGATAGAACAATAATTATCATATGGCATTGTATGTAGAATAGCCAAGAGATCTGAAGACTGTCTGGCAGCTGCAAGTTCTAGCTCATAGCATTATGCTGGTGGTGAGCTAGACTTGTTTTTAGGGGCTGAGAGAGCTCTGAAAGAACTGTGACTGGCCCAAAGTCACCAAGCTGGCTTCAAGTGGAGGAATGGGGAATTGAACCCAGTTCTCCAGATCAGAGTCCGCTGCTCTTAACTACTGCACCAAACTGGCTCTTGGTGGAAGGTGGAGATACATCAAAATTTGTTTGTATTTATACCTTATACAGAAAAGTAGCAATTCCAAGTGTATCACACAGTGATTCTGAACTTCCCACTAATATATTGCTTGGAAACATATAGCATGGTGTACTGGTTAGACTAGGATGTAGGTATATGGTTTCCATCCTCCAGGTGGGGCCTGGAAATCTCCTGGAATTGCAACCAACCTCCAGACTACAGATATAATTTCTCTCGGAGAAAATGGTGGCTTTTGAAGGTGGATTCATTGAAGTCCCTTGTCTCTACAAGGCATTTCCCAACTCTATCTGGGAGACTAAGATTCCAGTCCTTTTTCTGTTTTTCTCTTAACTATCCTTTACAGGGTTGTTATGAGGATAAAATAGAAAGGTGGGATATGATGTATGCCACCTTAAGGTCCTTGAAGAAAGTGGACTGGGATAAAAAAGTACTAAATAAATAAATATTTTGATATTGTTATGGACTGAGATGGGAACTTGACGAGAAACTGACTAGCTTGCTTCACAGAACAATAGATAGTCAGGATCCTGGAAGGGACCTGTTGATTAAGAGTTGTAATGTAAATACCCTGTCACTGGGAGTGTGTCTGTGTGGGTGGGGTGTTTTGCACGCATATAAGCAGGGCTGAAGCCCTGCTAGCATTGTCTTAGAGTTAAGCTGAAATCACTAATAAACTAGGAGCTGATCACTTTACGCATCTTGAACCCAGTACATTTCACTGGTGATGAGGATAGGATCCTGTTGAGCCAGCCCAGTGCCCTCCAGCACCACACCACAAACCAAGCTCTAGTGCCCAGCACATCGCATTGCTACCGGGACCATGGCTGCCGCTCCAGGACACTTTGATGCATTCGACACCATTGCAGAGGACTGGGAGTCCTACATCAACTGATTCGAGTTCTTTCTTGAGTCCTCTGGGATTGAGGCCTCAGGAAAGAAGCACACCACTTTCGTCTGGGTATGTGGCTGCATAACCCATGAAATCGCCTGCTCGCTCATCAGCCCTGTGGTGCTCAAAGACACGGCCTACCAGACAATCTTGGACCAGCTCAAGGAACACTTCTCCCCTAAGCTGTCCGTCATCACCGCCTGCCATGCATTCCACATGAGGAACCAGACCGCCAACGAATCCATTATAGATTTTGTCACGGTGGATCGCCTGGCACTGCAACTTTGCTAACCTTGAGGACGCCCCCCAAGACCAGCTGATTGGTGGAAGAAGGGACGAGAGACTCCAGAGGAGGCTCCTCACAAAAGGGGATCCTGACTTCAAGGAGTCCATGGAGATGGCCCTCACCGCAGAAGCCACAGAACAGTTCACCATGGAGGTCCAGTACGTGAAAAGCCTGCCGTCTCAATGGAAGCCAAGCACAGCTGCTCACCACATGGACACTTTGGAGTACAAGACTGATGAGGTCCTGCAGCTCCAGCGATCTGCCCAGCACCACACGCCACCAGTATAGCCATGCTTATCTGCACCAGCATGTGCTGGAGATGCCGCCACACCGACCACGTGCACCAGCTGCAGGGAGCCCCATGAGAGGAAGACCTGTCGATTCCAGGACTCCACGTGCAGGAACTGTGGAAAGGTCGGCCATATCGCCCAAGCCTGTTGCACCAGAGGGAAATGGAGGCAACCAGTGGCAACCCCAATATCGACACACTCCACAGAGCTACACACCACCTCCATCCAGCAGCAGCAGGTACTGCACTTGCTCCGGGACCCCCTGGACAAAATTACCGTAATGGTCCTGATAGAGGGGAGCCCCTGCATGATGGAACTCAACACCGAGTCCTCCATCTCCATAATATCTGAGGACACATTTAAGAGACTCTATCCTAAGGCCCCCTTGCAGCCGGTTGGCTTCAAAAAATGAGGTGTCCATCCTGGGGGAGGGCAAGTTCCGAATGCAGTACCAGAACTTTGATGGACTTTTGGACTTGTTGGCAGTCACACAAGCCTCATCGGACTTGCTTGATTCGTGTCCCTCAGTTCAGAGTGACTGGGGTGCACCACATAGCCACCAGAGACTTTCAGAGGGTGTGTGATGAGTTTCTGGCAGTATTTGATGGGATGCTCAGTTGCTACACCGGACCTCCAGTCTCCCTACAGTTAAACCCATCCCGTTCACCCTAAAGCCAAAAATAGATGAGAAACTGGATCGGCTAGTGACCCAAGGATTTTTGGAGCCAGTACGTCATGCCCTGTGGGAAACTCCTATCATGACCCTGGTAAAACCCAATGGAGACGTCCGCATCTGCGTGGACTACAAATGCACAATAAACAAGGCCCTCCAGGACCACACATATCCAGTCTTGGTGGTCAGCCACATTCTGGCATCCCTGGCAGGTGCCAAGATCTTCGGCAAGCTGGATCTAGCCCAGGCTTACCAGCAGCTTCTTGTAGACTAGCAGCTTCCTATAAAACACGGAGGCCCAGACGATATTGACGAACAGGGGCGCGTTCAGGGTGTGGTGGGTGCGATTCAGGGTCAGCGTCGCCCTGGAAATTTTCCAGAATCAAATGGACTCTCTCCTTAAAGGAATTCCCAGGGTATAGGCCTTCTTTGATGATGTTTTGATTGCCACACCCACAGACGAGGACTTTGCCAAGAGACTGCTCACCATCCTGCAGTGATTTCAAGCCACTGGTCTCAAGGTGAAGTGAAAAAAATGTCTGCTGGGGGTCCCACAAGTTGAGTTCCTGGGGTTCTCTGTTAACACCCAGGCTATCTATCCCACTCCCAACAAGGTCCGCACCATTGTCAATGTGCCGGCACCCACATCCAAGCCAGAACTCCAGGCCTTCCTGGGCCTGTTAAACTTTTATCACTCTTTCCTGCCCCACAAGGCTGCGGTCATGGAGCCACTGCATTGACTCCTCAGCAAGAAGTCCTGCTGGGTCTGGGGCCAGAAGCAAACATTCTGGGCCGTTAAGGGACTGCTCACCTTGAACGCTATCCTGGCTCACTTCGACAAAACTCTGCCCGTCATCCTCACCTGCGACACTTCACTGTTCAGTGTTGGTGCCATCCTCAGTCACTAGTTACCAGATGGCAGAGGAGTTTCAGTGGCCTACTACTCCCACACCTTGTCCTCGGCTGAGCAAAATTACGCGCAAATTGACAAGGAGGCACTGGCAATTGTAGTGGGAGTCAAGAAATTCCATGACTACCTGTACTGGTGGCCCTTCTCCATTGTGACCAATCATAAGCCCCTGTTGGGCATGTTGGCCCTGGATCGCCAGACACCCTAGATGCTATCTCCCAGGGTGCTGCATTGGTCTATCTTCCTGGCGGGCTACCAGTACTCACTTCTCCACCACCCCAGGAAGGTGATGGGCCACACCAATGCCCTCAGCCACTTGCTGCTACTCTCCTGCAACCTGGCCCCAGCACAGCACTTCCTGCTCCTCGAGGACCTTTCTGACTGCCCTTTTCAGGTATCCAACATGTTCCACCACATTGCCAAGGACTGTGTCCTCTCCTGCATCTTGGACTGGGTGGGGAGGGGTTGGACCACCAGTCGGGTGGGTTCAGAATTTGCAGCCTTTTCCTCCCGCCAAGATGAGCTTTCAGCACATAAGGGTTGCCTGCTGTGGGAGAGCTGGGTGGTGGTGCCAGCACCATTGCACCAGCAAGTACTAGCGACGTTGCATGAGACACACCCTGGGATCGTGAGGATGAAGGCACTGGCCCACAGCTATGTATGGTGGCTGGACTTGGACAGTGAGATTGAGGACTATGTAAAGTGCTGCCAGGCCTGCCAAAAGACATGACCGGTGCTGCCGAAGGCCCTTGTGCAACAGTGGGAATCCACCCACAAACCCTGGTCTTGATTACACCTAGATTTCGCAGGTCCATTCCAAGGACAAATCTTCTTCATTTTGGTGGACTCATACACCAAATGGCTGGAAGTGGTACCTGTCTCCTCCACCTCTTCCAAGGCAGCAATCTGGGCCCTCCAATGGATCTTCTGTACCCACGACCTCCCTAACACCGTCATGACGGACAACGGAATGGCCTTCACATCTGGGGAGTTCCACAAGTTTATGGGTTGCTACCTAATCTGGCACATCTGATCCGCTCCTTTTCACCCAGCCACCAATGGCCAAGCAGAAAGGATGGTAAAGATCACCAAGGAGTTGCTTGGGTGGATCATCCACAGGGATTGGGACCACCGACTTTCTGCTTTCCTTTTTGGCCACCGACTGACCCCAAGTACCTCCACCGGCTGCAACCTCGCAGAACTCCTCATGGGCAGGCGCCTAACCACCCAGTTAGACTGGCCGCACCTCGACCAGGCTCCGGAGCACTGCCCAGCTCCGGAGAACCAAGAAGCACCCTGAGGATTCTTTCTGGGTGACCCCATATGCACCCAGAACTTCTCCAGTGGCCTGACTTGGATCCCTGCCAGGTGGCCCCTATTATATGAGGTGTCTACAAAGAATGGCCAAGTGCTGCGGAGGCACATCAACCAACTCTGTAGCCACCTACTCCTGGTGGAACCACAGTTCCCTACAGCAGCCACAGAAGATGACGACGCTGGGAGAACCAGAGACCACAAGTATACCCCCGCTAGACAGGGCACCACCAAACTGCCAGGAAGGCAAAACACACAAACAGGCAGGCACGGGACACTAAAGAAAAATAGTTTCCCTAGTATTTTTATTAAATGTGGGCATACTAATGAAGCAGTTCAGCAATTATTCTATATTTTTCAATGCTCTTCCAAGATCATAGTAGATTGCTAAATGCAGTATAAATTAACTGTTAATCTCTTAGAAAATAATACATTCCACTGTCAAGGAACAGTGCCTTTATATAGGATACTCACCAAATGAAAGTGTAGCAGAGAAAATGCATCTCAGGAGAAATGTGATTAGTATTTGTATTCCCTCAGTGTAGAAGGGTTTAGCTCAGGGATGTCTGTCCCCTGGATGGGAGCAGGGGATCCCCCTAATTGGTTCCCATTTCTTGCCACCACTCAGAGTAGTGGGAAAAAATAAAACAAAAAATGGCTGTTGGGCCTATGGAGTAATGTCACTTTTGGAGAAAACCCAGAAGTAACATCAAACCTCTTTAGGATTTGCCAGAAACTCTATGGTAAAACCAATCTGGCAATTCCTAGAAAGGACTGATGTCATGACTAGGTTTTCTTGGAATTGTCATCACATTACTACCAATGATCACCCTGCCATGTCTCCTTCCCCTGATCTCCTGTTGGTTGCCTGGCCAGGTGACAGTCCCAAGGGTAATTTGTCAGGCTGGGCCTCTGGTATAATGAAAAGACAAATCACAGCAAATGACTTCTTGCTTTGTATAATCCAAGACGTAGGTCTCAATCAAGGGAACAACTCATTATAGGGCAGCTCCTTATGTTTTATATTGTTTAGCCCCATGTGAGGTTTTGTTGTTAGAGCAAGGGCCAACTGTCTTTTTTAATACCAGATATAATCTCAAGTTTTTCATTTAATTACCAATTTGTGTAAAGTACATTTCTAATGAAATAATAGATTTTTGAAAAAGTCTTCAATGTAGGCTGCTCTATACCTTGGGATTCCAGCTTTCTTCCCCCTCAACTGCATCAGAGAAATTACATTTGAGATAAATTTATCACATTTAATGGATGGCTGCAAATTTTCAGCCTAACATTCAGGTTAAAAAAAAACCCAACCTTGCTGATAGTTGGTTGAGGTCTTTTCTCAGCCTTCCACAGATTTTTCAGTATTTCTTTCCCAGATTCCCATGGTATATGTTTTAAGAAGTTTAAGAAGAAGCTATCTTGGCTTAAGCTTTTCTTATATCAGGGGTTAGGCCAAGAGGAGTTTTCCTACTCCTCTTCGCCAAGGGCTCAACCAGCTAGTGCCTTTCCCACAGTAAAGACTGCTTTGCATGTGGCCAAGGCCCTAGACTAATTCTGCCCAAAGTCACAGTGGGAAACATCCAAGACTTACTTCCTTCTTTCCCACAAGGCATCTTGTCTGTCCTCTCCTGGCCATCCTTTTTCTTCCACCCCCTCTGCCTTTCATGTTCTGCTTCCAACCATGATTGCTTTGCTTCCTGTGTCATCCTCCAAAGCAGCAATTCTCTCTATGGGTACTGATCTTTGCAGTCTGCAGATCCATTGTGATTCAGGGAGATCACCAGGCCACCCCTGGAAGCTGGCAACCCTATGCCTCACAAATAGGCCATTGCTTCCTTGTAGGCCTTAACTCATGAACAGGCTTCAAACCACAGACTTCTGGGCAAATTTTAGAGTGTTGCTTTGATGTTATGATGTCACTTCCACTTTTTCACTAGAAGAGGTATTGTGCATTGCCATGATGCCAGTGAGCTCCCCCTAGGATTGCCAACCTCCAGATGCTAGCTGGTGATTTCCTGCTGTTACAACTGATCCCCAGGCAACAGAGATCAGTTCACCTGACGAAAATGGCCTCTTTTGGAAGGTGGACTCTATGGCATTATACTCTACTCCATCCCCTCCCTAAACCCTGCCATCCTCAGGCTCCACCCTCCAAATCTCCACGTATTTCCCAACCCAGAACTGGCAACCCTAGCTCCCCCATTTTCCCCCTGCTAGCCTCTAAAGTGGCAATGGCAGGGCCTGACACCCCCCCCCCGTCCGCAATCCAGGTGCTGACAGGATCTAGCACTAATTAGTTTCTGTATCATATTCCTTCCCATGACATTTCTTTTTTTCAGCTTCCTCTTCCTGTCTAAAATTGTGCTTATCATTCAAGGGCATGCCCCTGTAGAGATCTCCTTCAATAGTATAGTTTGTCTGTATATGAAGTATCCAAAATTGTCACGGTTTGGCCTTGCCCAGTCAGAATTCATAAGGCAAATGGGAAAAAACACAGAGAGGCGATCAGGAGGCAGTGGGGCAGGCTGAGAAGACTGGAGCCAAGGCATTCGTGTTAGAAATGTCAGGGATTCAACAACCAGAGAGACCTCCGGGACAGAACATGTTTCCATACCCCCTCTGAACAGAACTAAGCCCTGCATAGTTGTGCGTACTCTGAAGAATGATTCATTGCCCCCTCTTTGAGCAGCAGATTACTTAAAGAAGCCATTTTCAAAGCAGAAAATCTTCTTCATCGTCTTCATAGAGACATGGAACTGCATAGCAGAAGCTGTTGCCTAGTTCTCTGAGATCAGCAAGATAATATACAAAGTTTCCATGTTGTTAATGAAATGGTCAAGGAACAGACTGTGGGCCGGGGCAGGAGGAAGCCGTGTCAGAAATTATACCTACTATGTTCCATAACATTGTAGCTCCCAGATTAATAGACAGGTTATGAACCAGTATTTCCCCAAAGATCATAGACTGTGTTAGGCTAGAAAGCTTTTCTGTTAATCCTTCCCATATGTTTCTCCATCTGATGTTTTGAGAGCCATGAACACCTTCAGGTCAGAGATGCAACCCCCCCGGAAAACTCAATTTGCTGCTTTGGTTGCTGATATGTTTGTGAACTATTCTCTATAAATCTAACTTTTACTTTAATACTATCCAGCCATATTTGTACAGATTACCTTTCTCCTTATCTGGCAACAGATTTCCTTTTGGTATCTCAGGTTAAGGAGAACAAGGAAACATGGTGTCTCAGGCATCTATCTGCCAGGGCAATTCAAAAAATTATTCATCTTCTTGTCTGAGCTGTTTGTTCCTATAGGTCTCTTGTAGGTGATTTTAACTACTCATGCATTGATTAGGTCAATATGTGTTCGTCAGGGAAAAGAGAGTTTCTAGACACTCTTAATGACTGTGCTATGGAGCAGATAGTCACAGAACCTACCAGGAGAGAGGCGATCCTAGATTTTGTCCTAAGTAACACCCAAGACCTGGTGAGAAATGTAAAAGTGACTGCACCATTTGGGAACAGTGACCGTAGTGTCATTGAGTTTAACATTTGTATAAATAGGAAGTCGCCCCAAAAGACTGACACAACCACTTTAAAAGGGGTAAATTCTCTGATATGAGGGGACATGTGAAGAAGAAACTGAAATGAAAAGTAAAATGGCACAAGTACGTCTAGAAAAAGGCTTGCATGGTTAACAAACAAAGCAATGGACGCTGTAAAAGGTAAGAAGGATTCCTTTAAGAGGTGGAAAGCTAGTCTCAGTGAGGTTGATAAAAAGGAACATAGGCTGTGGCAAATAAAATGCAAGTCTGTGATCAGGCAGGCAAAAAGGGAATATGAGGAGCATATTGCAAAAAACATCAAGACCAACAATAAAACTTTCTTCAAGGCAGGAAACCAGCCAGGGAGGTAGTGGGGCCCTTGGATGACCAAGGGGTAGAAGGATTGCAGAAGGATGATGGGGAAATGGCTGAGAAGATGAATGAATGTTTTGTCTCCACTGTGGAAGATGAGAAGTGCTTGCCCACTCCAGAACCGCTGATTTTGGAGGGGTGTTAAAAGACCTGAGTCATATTGAAGTGGCAAGGGAGGAGGTCCTACAAATGATGGACAAATTAATAACTGATAAATCACCAGGCCCGTGTGGCATACATCCAAGAGTTCTGAAAGAACTCAAATGTGAACTTGCAGATCTCCTGACAAAAATATTTTATCTTTCATTAAAATCTGCCTCTATTCTCGAGGACTGAAAGGTAGCTGATATCACTCCCATCTTTAAAAAGGGTTCCAGAGGAGATCCAGGAAATTACAGGCCAGTCAGTCTGATGTCAATACCAGGTAAGTTGGTGGAAACTGTTATTAAGGAAAGAATGAGTAAGCACATTGATGAACAAAGCTATCGAGACAGACTCAGCATGGGTTCTGTAAGGGAAGAACTTGTCTCACTAACCTGTTAGTGTACTTTCAGGGGGTGAACAAACATGTGGGCAAGGGAGACCCAATAGATGTTGTTTACCTTGACTTCCAGAAAGCTTTTGATAAAGTTCCTCCTCAAACGCTCCTAAATAACCTCAATAGTCATGGGATGTAAGGACAAGTCCTCTTGTGGATCAAAAACTGGCTAATTAATAGGAAACAGAGAGCAAGTATAAATGGGCAATTTTCTCAGTGGAGGATGGTAAGCAGTGGGGTACCACAGGGATCACTATGGGGTCCGATGCTTTTTAACTTGTTCATTAATGATTTGAAGTTGGGAGTAAGTAGTGAAGTGGCTAAATTTGCAGATAACACGAAATTGTTCAGGGTGGTGAAAACCAGGGAGGATTGTGAGGCAAAGGGATCTGTCAAGGATGGGCGAGTGGGCATCAGCATAGCAAATGGGGTTCAGTGTGGCCAAGTGCAAAGTGATGTGGCCAAGTGCAAAAATCCTAACTATAAATATTTGTTGATGGGGTCCAAACTGGCAGATACTGACCAAGAAAGAGATCTTGGAGTCGTAGTAAATAACTCACTGAAAATGTCAAGCCAGTGTGCGACTGCAATAAAAAAGAAAAATGCTATGCTAGGGATTATTAGGAAGGGAACTGAAAACAAATCAACCAGAATCATAATGCCCCTGTATAAATCCATGGTGCGACCTCATTTGGAATACTGTGTACAGTTCTGGTCACCACACCTCAGAAAAGATATTATAGCATTGGGAAAAGTGCAGAAAAGGGCAATTAGAATGATAAAAGGGTTGGAACGCTTTCCCTATGAAGAAAGGTTAAAGCACTTGAGGCTCTTTAGCTTGGAGAAATGACAATTGAGGGGTGACATGATCGAGGTTTACAAGATTATGCATGGGATAGAGCAGGTAGAGAAAGAGTACTTTTCTCCCTTTCTCACAATACAAGAACTTATGGGATCTCAATGAAATTGCTGAGCAGTCAGGTTAGAACAGATAAAAGGAAGTACTTCTTCACCCAAATAGTGATTGACATATGGAATTCACTGCCACGGGAGGTGGTGGTGGCTACAAGCATGGTCAGCTTCAAGAAGGAACTGGATTCACATATGGAGCAGAGATCCATCAGTGGCTATTAGCCACAAAGTATAGATAGGAACTCTTGGTCTGGGGCAAGTGATGCTCTGTATTCTTGGTGCTGGAGGGGGCAACAGTGGGAGGACTTCTAGTGTCCTGGCCCCACTGCTGGACCTCCTGATGGCACCTGGTATTTTTGGCCATTGGTCTGATCCAACATTGACTTATCTTATGTTCTTATGTTCCATACATCAGCTCACCCACAGATGGGGCTTCAGATAGCATGGTTCAGTTTGATCTTTGACCCTATATCCTTCAAGTCAAAAAAAGCCCACATGTGTAGCTCACTACCCTGAGACTAAGAATGTAGAATCATCCTAGTCTGAATCTGTGTCTAGATCATGATAATTTGAGCCATAACTACATACAAGAAACATAGATTTGCTCTAAAAACAATATTTAGAGATTATGTGACATCCTTTTTATACAGTCTTTAAAAACACTTTTTATGCAATAGAAAAGCTATATAAGTTCTGATATGGATTACTGAACCAGCTGCAAGTACTATTGTTGCATATTCCTTGTATTTTTATTTCTATTAGCATTCCTCATTTTTTAAAAAAAAAATCTTTGCAGTTCTTCAAAAAACAGTAAAGCTCCCACTGAGTTCAGTCATTCAGAATCTGCAACACAGCAAATAAACCATAACTCACCAGTGAATTCTGCAATTCAAAATGGCACCATAAAACTATCAAACCAATTTAAAACATATTGTTACAATATTTAACTCCCTGACCTTAAGCAATAATAAATTCCTCCAGCAAAATGGAGAAGTGACCATATTCTGCTTGGCTTCTTCCTAATTTGAGATTGTGTGTCAGGTTCTCACATTTATGGCACAATACCCTGCTTTACTCAAGGCATCATTAAACTCCAAGATAAGGCATTGTTCGATGACTGAGATATTTCTGTTCTATTGGGTTAAGACATATACCTATGACAAAATGTATTTGATATCAGCAGAAACATCATTGAGTTTAAACTTATCTGTTTGTACATCTGTAATCAACTGCTGTGTTTTTTTGTATTATAAGTATGAAAACTAAGTTTCATTTCCATGAATTGCTTCAAGAATAGGACTGTGGAGATCTAGATTCAAATCCATGTTCAGCCATGAAATTCATGAGATACCCTTGCCCAATTACTCTCAGTTTAACCTACTTCACTGAATTGTCAGGAGGTGTGGCAGAATCAGGGGGCCTGAAGTTAAAGGGGATCAGCAGAGGAGCCCCCTTTCAGGTGGCAGACTTCTTCCTCCACTAATTAGCCACAGATGCACAGGGTACAGTATTTTGCCACCACCAATCTGGCACTGGGTCCACAACTTCAGGGGGACCAGACCACCATCTTTTATTTTATTTCATTGACAGTGTCTCTGTTATCAGGTGCTGCCTGGCTAAGCAACCAAGTTTGAGATATTAAACATCCCAGCAGAGTTTTAAAAAGCTTTATTTAAAAGGCAGCTATGATGGCCCAGTCCATTTCTCTCCCTCAGAGGCAAGACTTTCCCTCCATTTTTTCTTTCCATTTTATTGACTGAGCAGCCCTAGTAATATGTTTTCTTCTTTGCTGAAGAACTCCAGCTGTCCCACACTGTCACAGAACACTATTTTGGCTGTTGGCTGAGCCCAGGAACCTGAGGGAAGGGTCGAGAGCCCCCTCTTACGTAAATGACTTAAATGGCACGAGGCATTTTGAAATTCAAACATAGCAAAATATTTTATTTAACATACAGGGGAAGGTCAGGTGAAATCAGGGGTAAAGTTTTTGAGGTAACTCAATATAGAACTCTGATGTAAATCAGTGTATGCACAGACTTTAGTTCATATGTTTCAGGCTAGTGAGAGTTTCATAAGTTTTTCATGGTGATTTAGAATCTTTAAGATGATACTGTTTTTGTTTCAGTGCTTTCTAAACACTCCAGCACACTTTCTTTAGTATTCACTGACTCTTTTAGTTTCCAGAAGGCTGGTACATTCTATCCATTACCCAACCGCCTTCTCTCAACACACCAGTACTCTTCTTGAGTTTTATCTGACTCTCAAGGTTTCACAAGGCAGTTTCTAACTACACCAGACCAGGGATCTCTCCACTCTTCAGGGCTATGTCCCTATTTTGACTGGGTAGGGAAATTTTTCTCTCACTAGATCTATCCCCTTTTCTGGCCTGAATGGGAGTCTTCTCCTAACTACCCACTCCTCTTGCCAACTTTCCCAGTTCCCCATCTGTGTTAAACTGCTCCTAGCCCAGAGGAAAGATCAGGTGAAATCAGGGGTTGAAATGTCTGAGGTAAAACTAGTACATGCACAGACATGCACAGTTCTTAGGTTTCAGGTTAATTAGAGTTTCTTAAGATTTTTACAGTGACTTAAATCTTGATGTTGAGAGGCTTTTGTTCCAGTGTTTCCCCCAAACACTTCAGTACACTTTCTATGAACATTCTCTGACTCTTTTAGTTTCTAGAAGGCTGGTACTCTCTTTCCAGAACCCAAACCCCTTCTCTTGGAACATCAGTACTCATTTTGAGTTTTTAACTGACTCTTAAGGTTTCTACAGGCATTTTCTAACCACATCAGACCAGGGATCTCTACACTTTTCAGCGCTATCTCTCTGTTTGACCAGGTAGGGAATTTTCTTCTCTCTCTACAAGATCTGTCCCCTTCCTTGTCCCGAATGGGAGTTTTTGCCCACTTCCCAAACTTCCTTGCCAACTTTCTCCCAATTCTCCTCTCTGTGTTAAACTACTCTCAGCTAAGTCTGAATTCTGAAACTGTCAGTATTCGACTCTTCTCCTGAAGAACATTCTGAGGGAAAACCTACAAAAACAACATACAACCATGGCAGCTGGGCAAACTGCAAGATGCCTCCAAGACTCACAAAACATACATAGTCCCCAAGACAACCTGTACAGAGTATAAGTTTGAATCCTCTGGCACCACTAATCTGCTGTGCCTCATTCAATCCATACTTGCACCCACTGGAAAACTGTGCCTCACGCAGTATGACTGTATCATGAAGCTCCTTGACAAGCAAAAAAAATACCTCAGAATCCCACTGGAAAAGATGTAAGCTCTGAGGCTTCCGGTTGGAGTTAAAATGGCGAATTGACACACTTTGCGATTTGTGCAGGGTGTACAGCAGTATCTGACGACAGTCTGGGCTCTACCTGGCCCAGCGCAGCACTCCCCAGACGGGGGGGTGGCAAGCAAGCAGCGAAGCCTGAGGGGGAGTTGAGATCGGTGTGGATAAGCTTCGAAGGAAGCTTGTTTACACTTTGATCTCCTTCCGCGGAGAGGGCAGTTGCTAATCAGCACTACAGATACCAGCTGGGCTGAGAATTCAGCATAAATTCGTCATCTACCGACCTCTTTAACATCAAGATTAACATCGATTACAGAAGAAGCACTGCGAAACCCCGAGATTACAAGTAAGGTAACAAAAGAACAATTGCTTACCGGTTTAAAGAAGAATGCGAAATCGAAACATACGGATAAGCGTAGAAACCTTTAATGAACTATTCCGCTTGATTTAAAAGTTAAAAGAAAGCTTTCCTCTAGAGAAAACGGCCGAAAATTGACTTTGTTTTGCATTCCTGTGGTCAGCTAAGTCTAAACTTTGCGTAGCAGAAACGAAACTGACTGTGACTCTATGATACAGGAAGCAGACTAGAGTGGATGTTTTTCGAAGTCGCTGTACCGGAAGTAGACGGTTGATTTAGTGTGTGACACCACCACCACCGGAAGTTGGATTACAGTGACGGACAGACAAACAGGAAGTTCGGAAAGAGCCTACTCTAGCCAGAAAACCATAGAGAAATTTCGCCCGACATTTTGAGGAGGACTAAATTTTAAAAAGTTATTTTTAAGCCGAGAAAGCATTGGAAGAAGTTATAAAGGTGGCGATTTGGCTTGAAGATTGCTAATATAAAGATTGACTAGCCCGGAAGTCGTTTTCAAGACGGATTTGAGGTCAAGACCAAGAGCGGCCTCATCACCCAGCCCAAGAATGACTGCAAAGGAAAAAAAAGAGTGGCAGGCCGCTATGGAAGCGATGGAAAAACGGATGACTGAAGTGGTGCAGAGTTTGGGAAAGCAAATAGAATCACAGCTGCAACAACAGCTGCAACAACAGCTGCAGTTACAATTGGAGCAAATAGAACAAGTACAAGTCCAAGTACAGAAAAAAAATATGGAAGAATTAAAAGAACTGGTACTAACAGAAGTGGCAGGGATAAAAAAAGACACGGAAGACGTTAAAAAAGAGGTTAAAAGTCTGGTGACAAAATCAGAAGAAATGGAACAGAAAGTTAAAAGAACCTTGTCAGAAAACACAAGATTGGAGTCCATGATGGAATATAGGGCTACTCAGAATCATTTGAGATTGAGAGGAATAGAAGAGGAGGAAGATCAGGATTTACGGGCCCTAGTAATTAATACATTGACAACTTACATAGGGGAAGATGTTGGAGACTTGGATCCAGACTTTGACCTGATTTATAGAGTAAACTCAGCTTATGCCAAGAGAAAGCAATTACCCAGAGATGTGATTGTTCAATTTGTGACTACAAAAATGAAGGAAGACGTTTTCAAGAAGCAATTTACACAACCGTTGGAAATTAATGGAAAAAAAATAATAATTCTGAGAGAAATTCCGAGATCGATCCTACAAGACAGAAAGAAATTCAAGAAATTAACCGACAGACTAAAAGAAATGAGCATCAGGTTTAGATGGGAGATTCCATATGGATTATCATTTGTTTACAATTCGGTGAGATTTACCCTCAAAACGGAAGGAGATATATACAGATTTAAAGAGAACAACTTTGATGACTTTAAAGACATTTAATTTAAAATAACTATGGATTACAAATTTTTATCTTGGAATGTAAATGGACTAAATTCACCAAACAAAAGAAGATTAGTGAGTCATTGGCTAGAGAAACAAAAATGTAACATAATTTGTCTACAAGAAACACACATCAGAAAACAAGACAATAAATATTTGATTAATAAAAAATTGGGAGAAGAATTTCATTCCTCAGCAATCAATAAGAAAAAAGGAACAGTGATATACATTGCAAAAGAATTGGAACCTAAACAAATCTTCTCAGACAAAGAAGGAAGATATGTTGGCGTGGAAATAACGATGAATAGAAAAAAGACATTGCTTGTAAATATATATGCACCCAATGGTGCGAAAGAGATTTTTTTAAAGATTTGACTAAAGAGTTGGAATGTTTAAATTATGATCAAATAGTTCTTGCAGGAGACTTTAATGGTACAGTGAATAATGAATTGGATAGAAAATCCAAAGCAACTGGAGAGACGGTTGGAAAGTTGCCAAAAATTTTTTTCAGCTAATGAAGCAAGAGAAACTAGAAGATGTTTGGAGGAAGTGGAACCCTAAGACAAAGGATTATACGTTTTATTCTAACAGACATAACTCCTTTTCCAGAATTGATATGATATGGATGTCAGAGGAGATGGCGCAAAAAACTTACAAAATACAAATCTTACCGAAAACTAATTCAGACCACAACCCCTTACTTTGGATATCTAAAGAAAAGCCTAAACAATTATATTGGAGAATTAATGAGGACTTATTGGATCAAAAATTAATTAATGAAACTTTGAAAAAAGAGACAAAAAGCTTCTTTGAACTGAATTTAAACAAAGGTACGGATATACAAGTTGTATGGGATACATACAAAGCGGTAATGAGAGGCTTGCTTATCTCTCTGAACTCTAAAGATAAAAAACAAAGGATGCAACAACAAAAGGACCTTCATGAAAAAATCCGGCAAAAGGAAAAGGAATTAAAGAAAAGACCAGGGAAGAAAAAGATTATTAAAGAGATCCACTTTCTACAGGATCAATTGAATGTTCTACTTAACAGAGAATTATACTGGAACCTGAAGAAACTACAGCAAAAAGCATTTGAGGGTGCAAATAAACCAGGAAAATTTTTATCATGGCAATTGAAAAATAAAAAAGAAAGGAATTTTATAAATAAGATTACTGAAGATGGAAAGGATGTTATGAATTTGAATGGCATAAAAAGAGTCTTCTTTAAATACTACGCCAAACTGTTTAAAAAGAAAGGAATTGATCAACAGAAAATTAAAAAATATTTGGAGACTATTGAAGTTCCAGAGCTGGGAAAACAAATTAAAGAGCTATTAAATGGTTTAGTAACGAAGGAAGAAGTCACAATGGCGATAGAAGATGCAAAGTTGGGGAAAGCTCCAGGTCCAGATGGCTTCACTGCAAAGTTCTACAAGAAATTTAAAGAGGAGCTAACCCCTATCTTAGTACTTCTGTCGAATGAGATAAGAAAGACTAAACGGATCCCAGATTCATGGAAAGAAGCAAATATTTCATTGATACCTAAAGAAGGTTTGGATTTAACTCATGTCAAGAATTATAGACCAATATCGCTATTAAATAATGATTATAAATTATTTGCAAAAATAATTTTGGAAAGACTGAAAAAACATTTGAAAGATACAATAGCGGAAGAACAAGCTGGTTTTTTACCAAATAGACAAATCAGAGACAATTTAAGAGTGGTGATTGGTGCAATTGAATATTGTGACAAACATCCAGAAAAAGAAGTTGGATTCCTCTTCCTTGATGCGGAAAAAGCTTTTGATAATTTAAACTGGGAATTTATGCTGCAAGTTATTGAAAAAATGGATATAGGACAGTCTTTTTTAAACATGATTGTGGCAATTTATTCAGAACAAAAAGCGACTTTGAATATAAATAAAGAAAGAACGGATTTCTTCCAAGTCCAAAAGGGAACACGTCAAGGCTGCCCGCTATCCCCGTTGTTGTTTATTTGGATATTGGAAATATTATTGACAGCGATAAGAAAAGATAACAGCATTGAAGGACTTACAGTGAAAGGTTTTGCATATAAATACAGGGCATTTGCAGATGACGTAATGTTTATGATTCAGGATCCAATTGAGAAAATACCACAATTGATGGATAAAATTGAAGAATTTGGTTCAGTTGCGGGATTCTATGTCAATAAAAGTAAAACCAAGGTGATGTGCAAAAATATGACGAAGCAAAGGCAAACAGAACTACAAGAGAAAATTCAATGTGAAGTAGTTACAAAGACTAAATATTTAGAAATTGAATTAACCATGAAAAATATTGATCTGTTTAAAAATAATTATGAAAAGGTGTGGTACAAGATTCAGCAAGACATGAAGAAATGGGATACGTTGAATTTATCACTATTGGGAAGAATCGCAACTGTAAAAATGAATGTCTTACCGCGTTTGATGTTCTTATTTCAGACTATTCCAATATTAAAACAAAGGAAAGTATTGGATACGTGGCAGAAAGAATTATCCAAATTTGTATGGGCAGGAAGAAAACCAAGGATTAAAATGAAAATTTTATGTGATGCAAAAGAAAGAGGAGGTCTACAATTACCAAATCTAAGACTGTATTATGACGCCGTCTGTTTAACATGGTTGGAACAGTGGATTAATCTTGAGGATAAGAAGTTATTGGCTTTAGAAGGGCATGACAACAAGTTTGGATGGCACGCATACTTATGGTATGGAAAAGTAAAAATGGACAAATTCTTCAAACACCACTTTATAAGACAATCACTGTTCGAGACTTGGATGAGATATAGAAAATTCTTCTCAGAAGAAAGACCACTTTGGATAGTACCAGCAGAAGTGATTAATCCATATTCAAGAAATCAAGGGTTAGATTGGCTACCTTATAAAAGTCTTTTAAAATTAGAAAGGAAAAATTTTGTGTTAAAAGATAGATTTGATGTGGAATTTGAATATGATTGGTTGAAGTATAGACAGATTTATGACTTATTTAAGACCGATAAAAGAGAACATGGTTTTAGAGAAAATAATATGGAAATTGAAACTGTATGGCTTGAAAAGGGAAAAAAAATGATTTCTAAACTGTACAAGGTTTTATTGAAATGGTATACTGAGGATGAAATTGTAAAAGAGCAAATGATAAAATGGGCGGTAAATGTTAATAACGAGATATTAATGACATCTTGGGAATATTTGTGGAAAAGGTCAATGAAAATTTCAACATGTGTAAATGTTAAAGAGAATTGCTATAAAATGATGTATAGATGGTATATGACGCCTAAAAAAATTGCTATTATAAATGAAAGTATGTCTAACAAATGTTGGAAATGTAAGAAACATGAAGGGTCTTTTTACCATATGTGGTGGACATGCGATAAAGCAGTATGTTATTGGACTAAGATCCACAATGAGATACAAAAAATTTTGAAATGTACTTTTAAGAAAGACCCACAGATGTTATTGCTAGGTCTTAAAATGGAAGAAATAAATGTAGCCAAGAGAACACTATTATGGTACTTGATTACAGCGGCTAGACTGACTTTTGCTCAATGTTGGAAACAAGATAAAGTACCTGAAACATGGGAATGGATTAAAAAGACGTTGTTTATGGCAGAAATGGACAAACTAACAAGAAAGTTAAACAACGAAGAAGATGAAACTTTTTTTGAAGACTGGAAAGACTTTCGAGAATATCTGTTGAAAAATTGGGATATTAAACGTGGTTTGATTTGTTTTGATAGTTATTAAGAAGAAAATGAAAGAGAGTTAGTTTTTTGAACTGTTACCGTTAGTAAGAGAATATAAGTTTAGAAGTAATTGTAACAGAATAAGAGAGATACTAATGGGGTTGGAGCAGTGCGGGAAGCCTTGTTTGGGGGGGAGAGGGAGTAAGAAAAATGGATATGTAGTGATTTGTTTAAATTGTATGAACATGTGATATATCCAATAAAAAACTGAGATACCAAAAAAAAGAAAAGATGTAAGCTCTGTGAAATGTATGCCTCTCAGCACTGATGAGGACAATCTCCAGAATTCCATTCATTGTTAGGTTACCTCACTCCCAGCACTCAGCCGTAGACCACTGGACTAAGCCTGTGAACTCTGTGCACTCATTCACATTGTATTTAAGATACCCTGTGAAGAAAACTTCTCCACCTGCTGTTCCAAAACCACTATACCTATACAAGATATTTACATACTGTCCTCAAAATGCTTTCTTGTCACCTTACAATTATTCCTATTACATCTGGATCTCCCAACCACTCACTTTCAGTTTAAAAACTGTTTTGCTACTTCCATGACTGATACCTCTTTTATACAATGCAGCTTTACTCAAAACAGCAAGTGTCCATTTCATAACTTTTCGGAAGCAGTAAACTATTGAAATTGTATGTCTCTAGCCATGCATTTCAATCCTAAATGTCCATGAACAACTTTGCTCACAACATACCTACAAAACACATCCCTTTTCAAAATGAAAACCATAACAGTTTCACAACACTCATTTCCCCTGACTCCTCATTCTCATTCCCACATAACCTCTTGAGACTTTCATGACAATCACTCACTTTCAACCCAACTTCCCTTGAGATCTCTGCTATAACAGGGTGCACACTGCGGCCACAACCACATTGAATGACATGGACATCCAACATAAGATGACTTTGCAGACTGCCCAGTTGTTGACTCTACTTGAAAGAGCCCTGTGTGCTGCATTTTCTAGGCCACATTATGTGACCTTGGACACCAGCTACTGTGTCCAAGGTATGTGAGATTTTACTTCCACATTTACACCTTTCTACTACACACTGCTAATATGTACTTTACCTGCTTGCAGCCTATGTATTCGTTACACATCAGATCTTTCTAGAGCTCATTGTATTGCTTTCACAACGGGCTTTACTGCTAGTCAAGTATAATTAAATAACAAGTTAGCTATGTTATTAGTAAATTACTTCATTGCTACACAAAAATGGCTTGTATGAAGAGGGCTTTAATGCTCCTGAGTGTAAAGGCTTGGAAGGGAAAATACAGGAACTAAAAGTGACCATTTTGTTATCAATGAACTTTATTAAGAAGGAAAAACAATAACAGAAATTAAACTCTATATAGAAATATTTTAAATAAACTTAAATATTTTAAGTTTATTGATTTACCATTTGTCAACCTTTGTATTGTTGGTATGATGTAATTTCTAAAGTAAAGACAGAAATATATTAAATTAAATTATGTATAGACTGTCTAGTGTACACAGCTTTTGAACAAGTATATGACAAACCATGTAAGCTGCATGGAGATACTTAGAGGAACTGTTCTGTGGCAATTTTAGTAGTTGCTAGGCAACCACAGCAATATTGCAGACCCTGTAAGCTTTGGTTTCTGTTTGGAGGCTGAAAACAGCTCTGGAAAAGGACACATCCGCATCCCATCATGTCCCCTGAGGAGAAGCCCGGGTGGCACCACTGGAAACTTGCTACCTACACAGCTGGGCCTGAGCTGGTGGTAACAGTGGCCCCAAAGATTTGGACTCTGACCACATGACAACATGCTGTGATCAATATGCCACTTTGCAGACAAAATCACTCAAATCCACTATGGATTAGATGCCGGCATGGATGCACGTTCAGATGATGTACCTTGCACATCTGTTAGTCTGAATTATATGGATACTTTTCAGCTTGTGGATCCCGAGGCTATAAACAAAATCCTTGGCAGGTGAAACTACCACCTGTGTTCTCAAACCTTGCCCTTCATGGCCAATAAAAGCTGCCAGAGGGGGACTGGCTGAATGGGTAAGGGCAGCGGTAAATGCTTCTTTGAGAATGGGAGTTGTGTTACTCATGCTCAAGGAAGCAGTGATTAGACCTGTTTTGAAAACAAACCAAAAACTGCTTCCAGAGACATACTATATTGGAGAATTTCTGGCTAGTCTCCAGTCTTCCATTCTTGAACAAGGTGCTAGAATGGGTGATTGCTTCTCAGCAACAGGGGTCCTTGAAAGACCCTGATTTTCTGGATCCATTTCAATTTGGCTTCAGGCCAGGAATTGGAGCAGAGACTGCTTTAGTTGCCTTAGCTGATTACCTCCATCAAGAACCAGACAAGGGGAATGTGATCTGGATGTCTCAGCAATCTTTGATATTATCTGCCACAGTATACTACTGAGCTGCTTCTCAGCATTGAGACTAAGGGGCACCATGTTATGTCCTATCTGGGGATTGCTATCAGAAGGTAGTATTGGGGGATTCCAGTTTGGTGTAGTGGTTAAGTGCACGGTCTCTAATTTGGGAGAACTGGGTTTGATTCCCCACTCCTCCACTTGCAGCTGGTGGATGACTTTGGGCAGGCCATAGTTCTGTCAGAGCTGTTCTCTCAAGGACAGTTCTGAAAAGACCTCTCTCAGCCCTACCAACCTCACAGAGCGTCTGTTGTGGGGAGGGGAAGGGAAAGGAGTTTGTTAGCCACTCTGAGACTCCAAGTGAAGGGTGAGATATAAATCCAATCTCCTCCTCCTCCTCCTTCTTCTTTGCTGCATTGCTGTTGAAGGTCATCAGGAGGTATGGACAATGGTATCACCAATATACAAATGATCCCCCGCTCTACCTTTCTTTTTCACCTTATTCTGAAGATGCTGTTGATGTTCTGAACTAGTGCTTTGAGTCAGTAATGGGCTGGGTGAAATTGAACAAGCTAAAACTTAATCCTGGCAATACAGAGGTTCTCTGAGTTAGTAGAAAGGCAGACCAGGAACTTCAGATCTCTCCTGTCTTGAATGGGATTATACTCCCCTTGAAAAGCTAGATTTGCAGCTTGGGAGCACTGCTTGATACAGTGGTTGTCTTAGAAAACTAGGTGCCTCCAGTGGCCTGAAGTGCTTTTGCCCAGCTTTGCCTGGTGGGTCGGCTGTGCCCATTCTTGGTTCAGTCAGATTTAGACGCAGTGATCCATGCCTTAGTTGCACCTAGACTGGACTATTGCAATGTGCTCTACTTGGGGCTACCCATAAAGAGCATTTGGAAGCTACAACTAGTACAGACCATTTGTCTGGGCCAGTTACTGGGAGCATATGAACCCAAGGTCGGGGACAAAGGGTGGCTCTTGGGGATCAGCTGTCCTGAAGGCACCCACTGATTTGCAGAGTGCCTCAAGGGGCAGTGCTTTCCCCAATGTTATTTAACATCTATATGCACCCCTTTGCCCAGATTGCCTGGAGGCATGGTCTGGGATATCACCAATATGCAGATGACACCCAGCTATATCTGTTGTTGGGTGGTCAGTCTGACTCTAGACTGGAAGATATGGACCTGGTGTTACAAGCCCTAGCTGGTTGGCTTAGACTGAGCCAATTGAAATTGAATCTGATGATGTTGGAGCAGGCTGTGGTTAGGGATCCCACTACCAGCCTTTGATGGGACACCACCGGTGCCAGTGCTGAAGGTTAGGAGTCTGGGAGTGCTCCTGGACACCTTCTTAACAATGGAGGCCCAGGTAGCAGCCACTGCTAAGGCATTCTTTTACCATCTTTGGCTGATTAGGCAGTTGGTTTCCTTCCTCAAACACAATGATCTGGCAACAGTGATCCATGCAATGGTCACCTCAAGATTGAACTACTGTAAGGCTCTCTACATGGGGCTGCCCTTGTTGCAAATTTGGAAGCTGCAGCTGGTGCAAAATGTTGCAGCCGGGCTGCTGATGGGTCTCCCCTTGAGGGAACATATCCAGCTTGTGCTGAAGGCATTGCACTGGCTGCCAATAGCATACTGAATTTGTTTCAAGGTGCTGGTTTTAATCTTTAAAGCCCTGTATGATCTGGTGCCTACTTACCTGAGGGGCTGCCTTTCCCTACATGCCCCCAGAGAGCACTGTGGTCAGGGTCTTAAAATTGTTTGGCCCTCCCTGGACCCAAAGATGCCAGGCTGCCCTCCACCAGGGCCAGGGCCTTTTCAGTAGCGGCTCAGTATGTTGGCATGCAATACCAGTAAGACATCAGGTTTGGTGATCTTAATGATCTAGACTGACAGTTGGGACAGCCACGGTAGCTAGCTCAAACTGATTCTGGCAGGAGCTAGCATGCTTACCAAGAATGACTCAGCAGTGACTGCTGATTGGCTGTTAGATGTATATATGTGTACAGACACTGTATAGCTGTTCCCTTCTCCTAAATTACTTGTCTGGCGAAGAACCTTGTTGGTGTATACCAGAATACTGTAAATCCTGTAAATAAACTGTATATAGATAGCACTACACAGTGTGGTCTGTGTTGCTTTCTCTGGCTGGCATCTAGTTAATTCTTGGCTAGACCAAACACAACTAAGCCCCTGCACAACAGGGTTATGGGCCCAGCCGGTCCATGCCCAAGAGTGCTCTGACTCCTGCCAGCCAGCCCAGCCATTGCTGTGTGGATTGCTTACTATGGAACCTGAAGCTGAGTGTATGTTGAGAGCTGTTCTTCCTGGAGATGAGGAGGAGAATGACGAGCTCAGTCAGGCTTCTGTAAGCAGTGTGGAGGAATCAGAGAAGGCTTCTGATAAGAGCTCAGGGGAGTCAAGCGAGTCAGAGGACGACCAGCTGCCAAATGGAGAAGACATAATGGCCCAGATACTGGTTGCTCAGTGGGTGGACAAACTCACATCTACCAACTATAATGTGTGGGAGCTGTGCATGAAACATTACCTCAAGAGCGAGGGTCTCTGGTTGTATGTGGAGGATCCACCAGACCCTGTACCTGTTGGGGATGCCAGTAAAGTGGAGAAGGTGTTGGCAATAATCATCCTAAGTGTGGCAGATGACCAGCTGGTACACGTCTCTGGTAAGACGTCTGCGAAGGTAGCATGGGAGAGTCTAAGAGCTGTGTATGTCCAAAATACAGCTGGGTCTATGATTGCCATAACCTGCCAGCTTTATTGGACAGTGATGAAGCCGGGAGAGTCTATAAGAGCGCACCTAAATGCTTTAACAGACTGTTTTCAACAGCTAGAGCAAAGAGGCAAAATCATGCCAGATGAAGATAAAATTTACATCATTCTTAGCTCCTTATCAGCGGAATACAACATGCACATGTGAGACTGAGTATGCGGCTTTGAACGATTGTGTAACACAGTTGGAATGGTTGAACCAATTGCTAAGTGACTTGCACGTCATGCAATTTACCAATGAATGTATACTGTGACAACACAGCTGCTCAGCAGCTAGCCAACTCCCAAGGTATTAGGACGCGGAGTAGGCACATCAACATCCGTTACTAAAATGTAAGGGAAAGTATACAAAGAGGCTTGGTTGTGCTACAATACTGTGCATCTGAAATGAATGTAGCAGACATGTTTACAAAATGTCTAGATGTGAACAGATTCTCTGCTCTGAGAAAGAGGTTGGGTTTGACCACCTATACCTGAGTCTTAGGGGGAGTGTTGGCATGCAATGCCAGTAAGGCATCAGGCTTGGTGATCTTAATGATCTAGACTGACAGTTGGGACAGCCACTGTAGCTAGCTCAAACTGATTCTGGCAGGAGCTAGCATGCTTACCAAGAGTGACTCAGCAGTGACTGCTGATTGGCTGTTAGATGTATATATGTGTACAGACACTGTATAGCTGTTCCCTTCTCCTAAATTACTTGTCTGGCGAAGAACCTTGTTGGTGTATACCAGAATACTGTAAATCCTGTAAATAAACTGTATATAGATAGCACTACACAGTGTGGTCTGTGTTGCTTTCTCTGGCTGGCATCTAGTTCATTCTTGGCTAGACCAAACACAACTAAGCCCCTGCATGACACAGTACTGGTGGAATGAGCTCCCAAAAGATGTCAGGGCCCTGCGGGACCTCTTACAGTTCCACAGGGCTTGCAAAATGGAGCTCTTTCACCAGGCCTTTGATTAGGAGCTGCTTCCAACAACCGAACTGTGGTAAGGCCCCCTGTGACAGCCTCTATAAATGGTCCAATAAGTTGTTTACCAACTCTGGCTATACTCTTTTGTGACCATTCCACCATGGCCTACTGGGATTTCTATGTAATATCATAATGCCACTAGTACTTTATTTTGTTATTGTATATGAATTTTATAATGTTTATAATTTGTGTTTTAATGTATTTTAACTCTTAATGTAAGGTTCCCTAAACCTGCCTTGGTGGGGAGGGTGAGATATAAATTGAATTAAATGAATAAATAAGCCCAGGAAGATAGCAATTGCACTTGCTACCAATCTGCTCCAGAGCCTAATTTAATGTGCTGGTTTTGACCTTTAAGGCTTTACATGGCTTGGGATCATTTATCTGAAGGGCCACCTTGTCTAAGAATTATGATTGCAGGAAGAGGCCTCCTGACTGTCCCACCAATCCAAGAAGCTTGCCTGGTGGGCACAAAAGTGAGGTCCCTTTTATTGGCAGCCCACAATTATGGAACAACCTCCTCAGGGAGGTGTGCCTGGTCCCCTCACTAGTGATCTTCAGCAGGCCCACAGCTATGGGGGGCCTTTGGGGCCCCACCCCCTCACTTATAGGCCATGCCCCACAAATTTCAATCATAAACCCCCTTTTAAAATTTTTAGTTGTATTTTATTACAGCTGCACAGACCCACACCTCGCCCAGCCCGTGATTAGCCTAGCCAGCCGGTGGCCCTGCAACAATCTGTCTCACTGTGGCTGTGCCCTGCCAGTCCTGGCACCATCTGCTGATACACCCAGTGACCTTGCCAGCAGCTCCACCCCCACTTGCTGTTCCCATTCCCATGCTGGGTGTGAAGAACTGCTCACTTGAGTGATTTGGCTTGATGGCAGCAGGGCAGCTCAGGGCTTGGGAGTGGATCCTGCCCAATGCTGACTCCCCACAGCCACCCCTATTTTACTTGATTTTGCAGAGTCCCAATTTCGCTGGCAAGAAAATCCAACAGTGGCTCAAGCTTTCCCCAGGGCTGTGATCCGGACTTTGCTCTCCTGAGCAGGTTTTGTCTTTCATGACAAATAGTGAGGGAAAGAGAAACCCATGGGGAGAAGCTGCCCCAGCTGTGAATCAGAGATTAAGCTCCTCATTGCATCTCAGTATCAGCTGGTAAAGGGAGCCAGACAGATGGAGCTTCTGCTTGAAATGCTGAAGAATTTGTATTAGAGTTATGCAGGCTGGGGAGGGGGTTGTTAAAGGAGAGGCTGCTGGAGGAGTTGAAGTCCTGCTGGAGTGAGTGACTGAGCCCTTTTATTTTAATCTCTGCTGGAGTGTATTTTTTATTTTTTATTTTAAGTGTTGTAACATCAGAAGTGACATCACACCCCACTGGTTCCCCGGGGCCTCCCCACTGAAAATTGTTGTGTTCCACTCCATTTCACCCCACAACCAATGGCCAGGCGGAATGCATGGTCTGAACTACGAAAGAGGCCCTGCGCCGCATGGACTACAAGCTGGCTGCCTTCCTATTTGGCCAGCGCACAATCCCCCACACCACCACCAGCCGCAGTCCAGCTGAACTCCTCATGGTAAGGTGCCTCGTGACCCGGCTAGACCGCCTCCATCCAGACAGGGCACCAGAACACAGCACAAACCCCAAAGATCAGGAGGCACTGTGAGGGTTCTTCCCAGGGGATCCCGGGTATGCCAGGAACTACATCTGGGGTCCCACCTGGATTCTGGCTAGAGTCATCCTGGTAACAGGACCGCTCTCCTATGATGTGTCCAGTGAAGACAGTCAGCTGTGGAGGTGGCACATTGACCAACTGCACTGCTGCCTCCTTCCTGCTGACCCAGACATACCTGATGACAGTGGAGACAATGGCCCAACCCTCAGGGAATCCGAGGCAACTGCTCTGACACAACCCCAGGCTAGCGCTCTACCAGGAGGGGAGGACAGTGGCAACTTGGAGCCAACAGGCAGCCAAGAGCCTCGCAGCACACGAGCCCTGGCCGAGGTCCCAGTGGCCAAGGTCCCTTCCCCAGAACTGGCAAGAACAATGCCGGAGAGTTCTGCTCCAGCTCTGGACATGTGCCGCTCCACCACAGAGTGGAGAAGACCCACTTAACTCAGAGACTATATCAGCTAGGGGGGATCTGAACCTAGGGGAGAGGGGTGTTGTGTACCAAGGGAGACTGCGCACACGGTTGGGCTCGCACGTGGCCATGCAGACAGGCTAAGTTTTGCATCCTAAGACAATAGAAGTGGAGGATCTGAGAACTAGCCAAACGGCCAGCCCAGATCCTAAAAGGAACCAATGGAGGGAGTTGTTTGTAAATAAACCTATCACAGGTGTGTGTGTGTGTGTGTGTGTTGGGTGTGGTTAAGAACGGGAATATAAGTGGGCCATGGGCCCCGCTAGTTATCTCAAGTTCTCCTATGCATTAATAAAGTATGAGCTGAAATCACTATGCTATGCCTCAGTCTCAGTACTTTGTAGGTGAGCAGCTTCATGCTCTCTGACTTGGTTCCCTAGTCACTGTTCAATAAGGCAATGGGAGAAATGGAAGGGCCAAAATGCCATATAGCAGGGTTGCAATGGCACATTTGCCAGCATAACCTGAAGTGATTATCGTAACATCATGAGATGCTCTAGGATTTCCCTGAAACTATGCAACTGGAAGTGACATCATGGCATTGTTAGTGATGCATGTCTATATTGGCTTGCTTCACTTTCCACTTTTTAAATGGGACAGTTATTTGTCAGTACTAAAAAACCCAGCCTCACATATTTTCAGGCTTCCAAAAGGACCCCTAGGTGGATCCCCCCCACTTCCCTGCAAGTACCTTGTCGCTTCAAATTTGTCCCTTTTGAGAAGGCCAATTTTGTTTCAAGCTGTGGGAAGGGATGCCAGAGACAGGAGATGCCTTGCTGACATTTTCTGTGACTGCAAGTGTTCCTTCTTAAAATCCTTAGGAATATTGCTCCTGACCCAGGACATTGGATTTGAGATTTGTAGGAAGTAGGAACCCCTGCCTCCTAAACTGAATTAGAAACAAAGGACCCAACAAATCCTGTGCTCATTGATTGTCCTTTCTACCAGGAAGCATGGGATTATAACTTCCTCTGTCTCGGAGCAAAGGAAACTATACTGCTCCATGGCAGTAAACAGTGCTGTTGAATCTCTCAGGATGGTATTGTCTAATTATAAAAAGCTCTGAACTAGGACCCTTCTCTTACCCCTAATAAGCCCTTGTCCCCGCAAGTGATTCACTTCCCCTTCTCAAAAATAAAGCCTTTGCTTGCAAGGGGGGGGGAGAGAGAGGACTGACCAGTAGTGGGAGTAAGAATACACCCCACTGTGTGTCAGACATGAAATCTAAAGGGTTTGGTGGAGTGGTTTTTGCATGGGAAGCATGGGTTTGAACTTTGCCCTTATCAAAGAATTTTATGTGACAAACTAAATGAATTGCAATCCAGGACAGAGTTGAAGGGAGAGAGCTAAGCCTTGATGCTTAGTGTCCCAGACTTGGCTGATGGTGACCTCACAGGTAGCCACCGAGCACAAAGAGGCACATTTTTCTCCCAGCGATTTCAGAAGTACACCCATCCTCCATCACAATGGCAGGCATTTCACTAGTATTATATAAGCATTTGTTGTTGCAAGCAGTCAGGGTATGTATTTATCTATTACATTATCATGGATATACATATAAAAATGGTATACTGTACAGATTTCAGCACCAGAATTTCTCGAGAGAGAGAACAGTGAATGAGAAGACAAGTGAATAAATGTTTGTCCTGCATTTTAATTTCTCACACCTCCTCCACACTCCACCTCCATTCCTCACAAACACAACTGTGTTTCCTATCTACATGCCTATGAAGCAGAGGCAATTTATTAGCAGGCTCCATTTAACAGTCACTGTTATTCAACGAGACCTTCTCATCATTTTTGGGCACTTATACAATTTGCAGTATTTAACCTTTTGCTTCACTCAGAAGTAAAGCACTGCATTCCAAGCAGGGAAAGCATAACTGTGAGTGCAAGCTATAAAATGGCTGTGTTAACTTTTGTTTTCCTTTCATTCCATATTAAATGCTGGGAGCCAGTGAAGGTTGGACACAGCTCATCTCTCCAGGCAGAATGAATTTAACAATAATTTTGCCATTTGCAGTCATGATATAGTCTGTTTTTGGGCTGCATCTTGTTTCATGCCCATTTAACCTCTCAGTGAAGGGAAAGTGGCTCCTGACAGGCTACCATCATGCTGGGAACAGGCTGGATTTGGCATACTGGCTCAGGTGGAGGTACTGGTTCATAGAAATTGTACTGCCACCCAATTCTGCAAAGGTGTGGCTGCAATATCCACACAGTGATTATATGAGGTTTCATGCATTATAAACCAGCTTTGTATTAGAGATGCCAGATCCAGGCGAACTGACAGCCAGATTAGTGTAGTGGCTAGGGTGTCAGAGCTGGATCTGGAAGGGCCATGTTTGAAACCTACTCTGCTATGAAAGCTTGCTGGTTGACACTGGGACTGCTCACACATGTCCAGTCTTGTTGCCCTGCAAGGCTTTTTAGCCTCTTTTTGGACTGCAATAAAATAATAAACTGTGCCAGTGCGTGTGTAAGGAACTGAACCACATGGTAACCTTCCCAGATGCCAGCAGAGACTGCACCCAGGCAAGAGACGTTTCTCCTGACCAGCCCAGCAGCTCCAGTGCCCAGCAGAGGTTACCAGCCTGTTTCCCGCAAAGGAAATATGAAATAGAATCAGTACACACCAAAGCACAGTAACATGTTTTGATAAAATACCAGATATAGGAACTCCAAAAACGCCATTGAGAGTTCCTTCTACAGCAGGCAGCCTCTTTCCTCCCCCCCACCTTCACCTGCAAGACCTCACGTAGCCCTGGCAGGGTCTATTCATCGTTGCCTAGTTACTGATTGAAAGCCATCAACAGCCGGGCTAATGCCATCAACAACACAATAGAAGTGGCTGAATGACTCATCCTAGCTATCACCTGGTGTCAGACATGAGTAAGTTTCTAGCTCTCAGTATTGACCATCCCTCAGGCACACCTCCACACACCTCCCCTACATCTTCCAACCAATAGGGTGTTTTCAGGGACGGACTACCAGGAGGCGGGAATCAGGGAGGTAACCAGCCCCCACCCTCCTGCTTATAAGGGGATGCCAGACCACCGGCCTCTCTCTCTACTACGACCCCTATCGAACCTTTGACCCTCTTATGTCCAGCTTGCTATCCCCCAACCCTTACCTCCATCTTTAAACTCTGGTCTGCAGGCCGAGTTTCCACGTGACAATCTGCTGGTCAGACCGCGTGGCCCCATTTTTCTTAGTTTCTTTCCCCTCCATTTTTCCTGAGGAACGCTCTACAGGACTCGACTGGTAAATATGACCCACCAACGACTTACCTGCTAATGCAAATGTGCTTACCTCTCTCTGTATTTCTTAGGACTTGAATAATTGTGTGTGAGCTTGTGTAATTGTTTGTGTGTGGCAAACCTCAGTAAAAGACTTTATTTTCAATCATAAAAGTCTCCTGGTCTGTTACCAACTCCTCCCGGCGGGGCTGACCTCTGTATACATTGGTGTTCGCTCTCGCAGCTGATTGCTTATTGATAATCAATATAATTCCCCTCGTTATTATTCATAATAACGCGCAATCAGGCTAACAAAGTGGTGGAGGATGCGGGCAACACCCTGAACGTCTGAACGCACACGAGAGTCGACACGTGTCGTTCTGACGGTCAGACGTGGAGGAAACCCCCGCTGGAGTGTTGGAACAGGCTTGTGTGCGAGGTTTCTGTCTGTGTGATTGGCTCTAGCGAGCACTCTATCTGGGAGGCTTTACCCCTTCACCTCTTTCCGTGTGAGACTCTGTGCCTTAAGCACCAGAGAGTCGTGGAGATCAGCCGCACCGGACCCGACTGCTAGGACTAGCCAGTGACCGGCGGTGTTCCGAACGCAAGGGATCTCCCACACGAAGCCCCAAGGCTATCTCGAGGCATCTTACGGTCTATCTTGTGGGTGGGACCCAGAGCGATAGTGTAGGGAAACAGCCGGCATCAACATCTCCCTACACCATCCACTTTCCCGCCAAAAATAACTGCCACAACAGCTGAGAGACGCGCTTGTTAAAGAGTCGCGACTCTGCAACCCTTCCAGCCTTGGAAGCGATTCTTTGTTTTGCTTTGCCTCACGGCTAAGAGCGTGAGTCAGTGCGAGTTCGGAGGAAATCTCGCTGAGGCATAGTGTCTCCAGAAACTCTGCTGGTTAGGGGTACACCAGTCAGGGCCAGGAAAGCCCAAAACTCCGCAGGTTTAATGGTGATCCCTGCTAGAGCGTAGAAAGCTCAAAACCAAAACCGGTTTGGTGTGGTTTCCCGGTCAGAGCCGAGAGCTCAAAACCCTCCTGAAACAGGTTCAATAGGTTACCCTGTTAGGGAATCGAGCAGCTGATCACTCTCCTTCCCAAAACCTAAATAGGCTAGGTGCCCTTTTCCAGGACTGAAAAGGTCAGTCCAGGAACGGGGAGTAAAGAAATTCCCTGTTCACGCGCAGGTCTGAGCACAGAGCCCAGGCAGGCGCACTCAGAAATAAAAAAAGGTTTCCCCAAAGTAAATAGGAAGCCAGGGAAGCCCAAAGCCATGTTTCGTAAGACGAGCCCTGTGCCTCGTCTGGAAAAGTGGCTCCTTAAGAGAGGTGATTCCCCGTGGGAGCCTGGATCGTTCCGAGGTCCGGATCCCCTGAAGGTTGCAAAGGATGTCTTCCAAGACTTTTGCGACCAAAAGAAACCTAACGCGTCCACGAAGGACCGCTTTGGGTGTTGGGCGCTGTACACAGCGCTCCAGGACGCGTCGGCTCTCCTGAAGCGCCAACAGGAGGCCCTCGACGCACAGGAAGCCGCTAGCAAAGAGCTAGAGGCAAAACACAGCCAGGAGCTAGAGAAGCTCAGGGCTCAACATGAGGAAGCCTTGGCCCGCAAACAGGCGGAGCATGAGGCAGAGAGTCTTGCCCTTAAGGCTGAGACTCAAGAGGTCCAGAAGAGACTGGACCAGGTCACTCAAGACATGGAGGGACAGAACGACCTCCATAAGAGTGAGCTCTGCGAGTTGCGCAGAGATTATGAGGAAGAGAGTCTCCGCTTAAGGACGGAGAGGCTCAACCTCATCCTAGAAAAGCAGGGGCTTGCTGACTCCTTGCAAGAGGCAAGGAAAGAAGCCGCTTCTGCTACAGAGCGAGCAGACGACGCTGAGCTTGGCCTGGAGAAAGCTCAGAAAGATTTAATGTCGGCCCACCGAGCCGCTAAATACCTAGCGGACCGAGCCCAGGAAAAGCGTGAAATGGCTAACCATGAGGCTTGTAGAAGAGAGATTGAATCCCTAAAAAGCCAGCTGGGTCTGCAAAAGGCAGTAATTTCTGCCATCCACCCTGGTGGTATAGTGGAATCACCTGAAAGCGAGGCAGGAGAAGTGCAAGCCAGCGCTCCACTCCAGTGCTCTGCTGATATGGCGGCTCCACTAAACCCAGTGCGGACCAAAAAGACGGTCACGAGGGCAGGGGATGAGACGACGACTCAGACTGTCACGGAGACGGCCTTGTGGAAGCCGGACGAGGTGAAGGCCATTGCTGAACAGGTTGGCCCCTTCACCAGGGACAACGCTGTTCAGTGGATGACAGACGTGGCCAATTCCTATTACAGCATCAATGGGGACGACCTTACCCTGCTCGCCCGTAGATGCGCTTCGGGCTCAGATTTGGTGGCTCTTAATTCTGCCATCACAGCAGGAGGCCTGGTTGGGGTAAACAAATACCAGTGGATGAAAGAGGTCCTCGCGTACCTAAATCCCCACAGAACCGTGACCTCTTTATTCTTGCTGGAAAGACAAGGGGCAAATGAGGATCCTGAGGCATACGTAGCTAGGAAACAGCTTCTCGCCGTTCTATCTGATTCAGTGGATGTCCATGATACCACTCACCTCCCCAATTTTGAGGACAGGGAGTTCAGGGAGACGTTAGTACAAGGGTTTCAAGCCCAAACCCAGCTGGCCCTGAATCTTACTGACTCCAATGAAGGCACCTGGGAAGAATTGGAGCGCAAAATAAGGCGCGTTGCCACACTGCTACGCAGCACTGGTATTCTGAAACCCGTTAAAGGGACCAGGAAAACCAAAGACAAAGGCGAGGACGAACCCATTCAAACCGTTACCTATGCCAATCACGGCCCCCACTCCCAGTATCCGGCCACTGGTCACTTCCGAGGCGATAACAGACGCTCAGGAGGAAAAGGACCTCGAGGAGGAGGTTATCAAAAAGGAAGGAATGGACGGGACTATCGGAATAACCCCGCTCCAGCCCAGGCGCACCTTCAGCCTTCCGCCCCTCCGGCTCCCTACAGGGACAACTATCAGCCAGGACCCTATCAGCAACCACAGCCGCCAACCCTCTATCCCCAGTTGCCGCAGTCAGCACCCCTCTACCCTCCACTGCCTCAGCCCACCCCTGCACCCCGCTACCAGGGAAATCAGCCCTGCCAAACCCCACCAGACGGCCAGGAGCCATTAAGGTGGCACGCCTGGATGCGTTTAAAGGAGAGAGGTTACGAGATGGAAAGATTCCATAAACAACCGGACTCGGTCCTGTTCCAGGCCCTCGCTGAGTGCGAGCAGCAGGAGCAGTACCCCACGCATCCAGTGGTGGCTCCATTGGAGCTGGTAGAGGCAGTAGCAAAGGCTACGAAATAGGGACGCCCGGAGTCCCAGGTACTCCCCAAGGGTGTTCTGGCACGACTTAAGCCGGAACCCTGGGGGAGACCAACCGTGAAGGCTGGGGTTGGGACTCCAGGGAACTCACAGCCTGCCACTCTCCTTGTAGATACCGGAGCAGCCCTTACGGTGCTCCGTCCCCAATTAGTCTCCAGAGGGACCCAGACAGACCGCTCTATTCGACTCGCGGGCTTTGCAGGAGGTAACCATGACGCACGTGTCTGGAAAGACGTGCCCCTATCCATAGGGACCCTTTCCACTAGCGTGACTGCCTGTGATAGCCCGGGAGCCGACGGTGACGGCATCTTAGGAGTCCCCTTTTTCCGCGAGCACGGGATCACAATTGATCTGGCCAACAGTCTGCTTTGGCACATTCCAGACGGACCTGGCTTGATCAATGCGGTCCACCGCTGTGCGGCCCTAAAAGCGCCCCTCCCCGTGCTCCCTATAGCAGACGACCCATGGCTGGGCGAATTCCCAGATGTGTGGGTCAAAGACAAAGCCGAGTGTGGCACAGTGCAGAATGCATGTGTGCTAATAGAAGGCAGAGATCCCCCACCACAGAAACAGTACAAATATCCCGCTGAGGCCGAAGCAGGCATAGCAAAGACCATTAAAGGACTTTTGGAATGGGACGTTATCATACCCATGCAGTCTATCTGCAATGCCCCCTTGTGGCCAGTCCTGAAGGCAGATGGGACCACATGGAGGATGACCGTGGACTTTCGTGCGCTAAACGCAGTGACTCCACCAGTTGCCCCTGTTGTGGCTAAATACAATGAAATACTGGCAGCCATTGCTGCGGGATCACGCTTTTATAGTGTCATCGATCTTGCGAATGCATTTCACTCCATCAAGTTACACGAGTCCTGCTGGTACAAATTTGCGTTCACCTTTAGAGGGCAGCAATTCGCCTTTAAAAGGACTCCTCAGGGTTTCCACTCCAGTCCCAGTATTTGCCACGCCCACGTGGTGCAGATGTGGGAGCACCTCCAACCATCCTCCAGAGACCACGTGCTTTCTTATGTGGATGATATTTTGGTCCACGCCCTGACGCTGAGACAGTGATTGCAATCACCAGAGAGGTCCTGGGCCTCATCCAAAAGACAGGGTTCAAGGCTAGCAGGGAAAAGCTCAACTAGTGCAGACCCAAGTCAAATACCTTGGACTCACACTAGGACCCCACGGGAGAACCCCTGATACTCAGCGGATGGAGGTGATAGCCAAACTTCCTGCCCCTACCGATGTGCCTTCACTGAGAGCCCTCCTGGGAACGTTTAATTTCTCCCGGGATTTTATAGAGTCCTTCTCTGATAAGGCGCGCCCTCTATATGCTTTGCTGAAGAAGAACACTCCATGGCAATGGGGACCAGAGCAACAGAATGCATTTGCCATCCTAAAACAGAGTCTCGCCTCTGCTCCAGCCCTAGCACATCCAGATCCGAATCAGCCATATTACATCCAACTAGCCACCTCTGAGCGTAGTATAGGAGCCACCCTCCTACAACATCAGGCAGGAGCCCAACGAGTCATTGCTTACGCCTCCCGGAACCTCTCTCCTGTAGAAATGAAATTCACCCCTTGCGAGAAAGTGTGCCTAGCCCTTGTGTGGAGCCTTACCCACTGGGAATTTATAATAGGAGGAGCTAAAGTCGTAGTCCAAACGACACACACCCCTCTGAAATACATTCTCTCGGGTAAAATCCAGGATGGGCAGGTTTCCAACGCTCGAATTGCACAATGGACCTTAGCTCTAGTGAACAAGGGAGTAGAATATAAGCGGGAGCAAAATGAGCCACCAGTCCCATACGGTCTGATAGTAACTGGGGAGCAACACGAGTGCCCTTTGCCCGTAGTGGACCACACACCATGGCCCGCAACGTGGGGAGTGTCATTCGAAGAAGCCAGGCAGAACGGTTTCATCTGCTGGTTTTGCGATGGCTCATCCTTCCACGTTGACGGGACACCCCACACTGGCTTCGGAGCCATCCGAGTCCACGACGGCGCCACCCTGCAGGAAGCCGTGAGACCCCACTCCAGCCAAGCAGCTGAGGTGGAAGCTCTCCGTGCAGTTATGCAGTTTGAGCCACTCGATTGCCCCCTTGCTATCTTCACTGATTCAGATTGGACAGCTAAAGCTGCCACAATTTGGCTCCCACATTGGCAGAGACAAAACTGGAGGAATAGTGAAGGAAAGCCTATAGCACATTTAAAGGTCTGGCTAGTTATAGTGGATCTCCTCCATGAAAGAACGGCTCCCACCCAAATTTCTCATGTGAAAGGCCACCAAAAGAATTCCACAGAGGTCGCATATTGGAACGACCAAGCAGATCTGTTAGCCAAAGAAGCCGCTACCCTTGGAACTCCCCCACCCGAGCCCACAGCTCCTCTTGAGCCAGTCAGCACGCGCAGAACTGCCGCTCACAACAGACCCGAGATTCCTCCCATATTTATTGACCTGGGAGAATTACAACGTAATGATGCCGATGTAGCAGACCTTTTGCAAAAGGGCAAAGATCCTTCAGGCAAATATAGAATTGAGGAGCAGGAAGGAGTAGTTTGGGCCATAGATTCCACAGGAGAAAAACACTGGGTAGTTCCAGTCGAAGTCAGGGCAGATCTGATCCAATTCATCCATGACCAGGGGCACAGAGGAAAGGATTTAACCCTGGAAAGAGTTAAGGATGTAGGATGGTGGCCAGGAATGCGTCATTCTGTAGACCAATGGGTCACCAATTGCCTCTCCTGTGCGATGGTTAATGCCGATCCTTCAGGACCTAAGGCACCCATCCAACACCAAAGAATAGAAGGACCTTGGGCACGAATACAAATCGACTTTATTGGTCCCCTACCCACCACTCCAAGAGGAAATAAATACTGCCTGACGGTTATTGACCCCTTCTCAAAATGGGTTGAAGCCTTTCCCTGTAAAGACAATTCTGCCACTACTACGGCCAAAATTTTATTTAATAATTTATATTCTCGCTGGGGAATTCCTAGGGTCGTAGATAGCGACCTCGGCGGGCATTTCGTTGGTGACGTCACCCAAGAGCTCTGCCACGCCCTAGGTGTACAGCAAAGGTTCCACATCGCCGGACATCCCCAGTCTTCAGGCGCCATAGAGCGGACCAACCGCACTTTGAAAGAGGCCCTCCGCAAGGTGGTGAAGTCCACAGGGAGAAATTGGGACGAAAAGCTTCCCATAATTCTCATGGCCATCAGAGGGACAACCGCTACGCATGGTTATTCCCCTCATATGGTCATGACTGGGAGAAAGATGCGTCTACCAGAGGCTTTCTGGATAGACTCAGACATTCCGGCCTCCTTTGAGTCCAAGGTCGCAAATGACCTCTGGGTACAAAACCTCACTAGGGAAATCCTCACCATCCACCTACAAGTAGCGCGCATGCTCGGTCAAAGCCAACTCGCTGTGGATAAAAGCTAGGCTGGGTCCGCAACCCACAAGTGTGGGACCCAGGACAGCAAGTCCTCTACAGAAAGTTCTCCAGAAAAGGACATGCCCTAGCTGCAAAGTGGGAAGGGCCAGTGCCCATAATTGCGAGAGTCAGCCCTGCAGTTTACAAAGTTGCCATTCCTCGCAAGAAAGGGGAAACGTGGCACAAATTCTTCCACTCCTCCCAGCTCAAGCTCTGGAAGGGAGATCCGGTCCCCACTCCACCCCCTAAGCCACCAGACCCAGAGAACGAGGCTACATCCTCACCTGAGCCTCCAGTTCCCCTCAGGCAGATTTCTCTCTGCGACCCATTAAAAATGCCTGCTCTCTACACCCTCGCAGAGACGTTCATGACCCTTTAAAATGTTTCTTTCAGACTGTACGGTCTAAAGAAACAAGGGGGGGTGAGAGAGAGACAGAAGCAAGGGTAGAGCAGAGAAGAGAATCCTGCACCTGCACCAATCAGTTAAAACCAATTGCAGAAGGTCATAAAAGTTAGGAAGCAATTAGAACGATTTTAGGGGTTGCACAGTCATTTCGGACCATTTTTGGGCATTTTTAGAATTTTTATAAATTTTAATAAATTTTAATAAATTTGCATATTTTTATAATTTTTCAGAATTTTTGTATAATTTTTGGAATATTTTTGGCAATTTTTCCTGAATTTTTCTGATTTTTAGGCATTATTTAAGTCTCCCTATGTTACTAGGCTAATCTGCCTAGCAACAAAAAGGTTGCCGGGCTCCCTAATCTGCCCAGCAACTAGCAGAGCACAAGGCATCCTCCTTGATTGACAAGGGATGCTAAAGAGACTCTGGGCACCACTAGTGGCCTAAGCCATCCATGGGACCTTGCCACTCAAGGAAGGCCAAAGCCTGCCCTGGAGTTTGAGGGGCAAGGAAAGTTTTTTTTTTCTTCCTCTATTTTTAACCAGACATAGTGGTTCCCACTAGGTGGGAACCTCCAAAAATTCATCGTTGTGACCTAAACGACCGATGACGTGGTGATGCCGTGTGGTCCTGTTGGTGCCTGAGTTATGAGACAAGAGGGGAGGGGAGAGAAAACCCTAACTTATCTTTTCTCAGCCAGATCCAGGGGAGCCTAGGCGAGCGAGTAGTATTATGGTCATGGTGACCAACTCAGTCTCCCCAGCCCCCAGGAGAGACAAGCCTCCTGGAAAGTTTCCCCGTGGTCCGAAATGAAAGTTCAGCCCCGTTCAAAAGTTATTAGTAATTAAAAATTGCTCCAAACAACCCATAATCCCCCGAGGGTGGCCACTTGCATATGCAAACGACCACTTAAGTCCCCTCCTACGAGCCCCGGACCATGGATAAGTCTCGAAGGAAATTAGGGGTCAAGCCAACCCTGTTTAAACTAATAACCCTCATTAGAAAAGCTGGGAAGGAGAAACGGCAGAAGCCGTGATATAAGCACCAGGAGCCCTGTTCCCTGCAAGGAACCGAATAGCTCAGAAGGCTGCGCACCAGCCTACCAAGCCAAAGCTCCCCTGGTTCGAAACCCAGGAAAAGAATTTTTTTTTTTTTTTTGAAAGCCTAATTTTAACGCTTCCCTATGAAGCGTTCCCAAACTAAACGCTGGCCGCAGTAACCTTCTAGTCAAGCCCCTCTTATGTGCCCAAGGCTGGAATAGACCCTCCCAACCTTTTCCCGCCTCTAGAAAGCGTCCGCTGACCGCGAGGCGCTACCTTCGATTTTAGGCAAGGGAAGTGAAAATGAAACAAATACGCCCGGAGCAATGCAAGGAGCCAAGGCAGAGCCGTGGCGCCAAAGCTTAAGCGCCTTGCCTGGCCATCCAAAGGGTGCCGGTTCGAGACCCCAGTGGGAACCTTGCCACTAAGGGCTGGAAAAATTGCCTGCTTTAGCTAACCAGTCCCGCTACAGGAAAATAGAGGCAGTTTGAATCTCCGTTTTGCCGCTTGTGCGCTCAAGCGGGAATTTTTAAAAGGGAAAAGAGCTAAGAGGGACGCTCCAGCCCATAGCTTAAAGGGAAAGCCTGCTGTGCCGTTTTTACACGCGAGTCGACCACAGCATGCATAATTAGGAACCCCCATACATATTATCCCCCCTGATCATTTTTGCAGGAAGTCATCAGAAGACCAAATCTGCAGCTGGGAGAAGTAAGTATGATTTTTCTTTTGAGTATAGTGCCATTCCTAATAGGGCAGACTGCTGCTTCTTTACCTCCTAGCCATAATGCCACATTGCACAGGTGGAGATGTGAAGGAGCCAGTATGCCTAAGAGGTACCTGACCTGCATCCTAACAGGGCAGGAAAAATCCCACCTACTCCCTCCAAGAACCTACAGATTCAAAACACACCTGGAAATTCGTAGGTGCTCTCCCTCACTATTAATCAACTGTGCCAGTGAGACTACAGGCCAGAAGGTATTGATCTGCCCCTCTGGACAAAATACCATAGAGGAAATGGTGTATATGCTGTGCAGGGTTAAATATCCAAACCTGCCACCACCTGACCTAGAGGAGGACTCCACCTGTGAAGTGGCCCAAATTTCTGCAGCAGTCTGGAACATAGGGGACCCCTTAAAGGTTGTAGTGGCCATTGGATCTCATCTCTTTCTAGATGGAGACAGAGTGCTTCCAATCACTTTAACTGATCCCTCAGGACAGAACCAGAGTTTACCAGGCATCACCTGGAATCCTCTCAGCTGGGCTATTAATGCTACTCAACTAACCCAGCAAGGTCCCCCAGACTGGGCCCTAGGCCTAACAGGATCCCCCTGCCCTAACACCTCTAAGGAATTCCACTTTAACTCCCTTGGCCTTGTAACCTTCCAGGCCACCCATCAAGAAGGGAATTATACTCTTTCCATAGGAGAAGGCAACAGTACTGTATTGACCTTTGACCCCTTAATTCAAAATGTAGATCCCCTGCTAAAATTAAACTACCCAGTGATAGGCTCCCATACCCTTAAATTTAATCAAAGGGAGACTGTCCTAATTCAACCCCAAATGTCAGTAAAGAAGATAAAGATCAGCATGGCAGACCTAGGCACCTCTTTCCATCCAGCTTGTGCCCCCTTTTACAGCCCACTCAGCAGGGCTGGGACAAATGGCTGGTGTTATGGAAAGGGGAAGACTACCCTAAACGTTCTAAAAGAGGTCTGACCGACTGGATCGCCCCAATAGGTGCCGGGGTAGCAGTTTTAGATGCAGCAAACATTGAAGTTATAGCCAATAAAGCTTCAAGGGTTTCCTCTGACATGTCAAAAATGAGCAAGCCCATCATACAGTCCTTTGACCTTCTCTCAGAAATGCAGCATTCCACCAATCCCTTGTTAGTGGCCTGGGAGCAAATAATGGAAAAGGATTTCAGTATCCTCCTAGGAGGCATTCAGTCCCTACAGAAAAACATTTCTTTGGCCCTTGCCTGTGCCCAAGCCCAGACCCTAAATATTGTCACTGCCATGAGCATGATTAAGCAAGCCATGACTGGTCACATTCCCTTGGAAGTCAGAGGCCTTCTTAAAGAAAACCTCACCAGAAATGAAGTAGATTTGGAGCAGTGGTGGTCTTTAGCCAATGCCTCTTATGACTCCAAAGCCCAGGCCCTGAATCTAGTGGTAGTCACAGTACTGGCGAAAGAGGCTTTCTCGGCCTACCCAGTAGTTCCCTTAGGCCTGCAAGCAAGCAACAATACCATTTTATATGCCAGAGACAGTAACCGGTGGGCAAGAGCTACCCCCACAGGATGGCAAACCATTAATGTCAAAGGTTGCACCCATAAGGAACCTTTAGGCTTCATCTGTGAAGACCAGGCCTTCGAGCCACACCATCCTTGCCTGGCCCCCAGGAAAGGCATGGAGGGCCAGTGCCAATTTGATGTGGTGGAAGAAGTCTCCTCCACTGTAGTCTATGTGGGGAGAGCCTGTGTTTGTGTTAGGACAGCCTGTGATTATGTGTACATCAACACCCAACGAATACAGCCTATGACCCCAAAAATTAACAGATGCTTCTGTAACATAACCACCATTCGTGGTTGTGATTTCCAGTTCTCCACTCCCTTGTGGACCCAACAAGAGATGTTCTTGTCCCCTAAACTCTATGACTCTCTCACTCCAGTCCCACTAGGAATAGGCCTGGAGGCACTGCGTAGTTTGCTCACACACCCTGACTTGCATAAGAAACTAATGCAAATCAAGGAGGCCGGAGACCAGGCCTCACTCAAGGTGTCCCACAATGGCGCCACCATAGCAGACCTCGCTGTGGACATTAAAAACGCAGGTGGCTATAGTTGGTGGGAGGTGTTTTTGGGATGGTCCCCGTCCGCGGATAACATATTAAATATGGCGCTACACCCCATTGTAGTGCTCTTTGGGGCCCAAATTTTCATGGCCCTCTCTTTGATCTGTATAAGTATATGGGTCAGAAAACAGGTCAAGAAGATAGAAAACATGGCCAGGATAGCCCAGTACACTGCCCACGACCACTTCAACTCTAGCCACCCCAGACCCTAAGACCCCAAACCTAGAAAACCTCATAAATTAAACAGAAGGCCTCATTTCATTTTTTTTCCTAGGCCTCTGTGTCCCTCAGCTGTTTACTTGAATTTCTTTTTTGATTCTATTTTTGAACTGAGGAAAGGGTGGGCCTTCTCAGGCCCTAGTCAAAAATTAAGGTGGTTACTCAAAGCCCGAGCTCAATGCCTCCCAGGGGACAGGATGGAACACGACTAGCTAGCACGACCTTACGGAAGGGCGTCTTAAATCCTCTGCAAGTACAATGCCGAGGGCTAGCCACGGTACCTATTCTCCGTCCTGGGGCCACCAATGGGTCCACCGTCAGTGTGGGGTCGAGCGAGACCAGGCTTGCAAGACTCACTAACTCCTCCTGAGGAACCCGATTGGTTTGCAAAGGCGTTGAGTTTAAGGCTATGAGACAGACAGAGCGAGAGTGTAAGCCTGGCTACAAGAGCCAGAATTCCCGCCTGCTCCACCCCAAGCACGAAAGCTCGGTAGGCCATGTCCTGCCTGGAGCAACCTCGGCCTACCCAACCTCAGTTCGCCCTCTTTCAAGTCATGCTGAGTGCCCAGCCTGGCGCAAACCCTCTTCTCCGAGCAAAAGGAGGACAGGCTTTGCTTAAAAGCAATCAGCAGGACCCTTTTAAAAGTTTTTTTGATGCATTTTTCCCACTTTTTGGTGAGATTTAGTTCATAACCCAGCATGCGCAGGGCGTGCGTACATTTGCATGCACGCTTCCACCTGACCTAGAGTAAGGGCACGTCCCAGCCCTTACCACAAGTACCTCGCTAGGCATTCTGCGCATGCCCTTCCCTGCTCAAGGGGGGGCTTCAGAAGGCCTTCCGCCAACCTTTTATTGTTTTATGTTTCCCCTCTTCCTTCTCCTTTTTGCTTATGGTTTCTATCTTTATAACTGTGAAAGGTAGGGACCCCACAAAGGGGGTCCCAGGTTAAAATGGGTGCTCCTACTTAGAGTCCCCACGGAGGCGTTAAAGCCCCCTGCTAAAAAGGGAAAATTCCCCTATCTCAGACCCTTAAACTCAGCGCCTGTGCAAGCCACCAGGAAACACATCCTGTGTGGGAGGTGCTGAGCTCGGAGGGTAATCTGAGACGAGTGTCAGCAATGGATGCTGGAATCTGGCTAGCAGCAGCCATGAGCTGACCCACAACCACTTTGCCAGTCATGGTGACACCTAGAAATTAGGCGATCCATGAATGGCACCACCACTGGGAAGGGTTGCCGCCCAAAAACACAATAAAATCAGTTCCAAGACTCTTGGGACCGCCCGAGGCGTGCAGAACTTCCCCATTTCATGTATTACCCATAGACCCCTGCGGCAGACAAAAGACATCCACCCCGATATGTAAATCACCTTCCTTCCCCCTAAAAAGCTGCTTGCCAACTCCCGCCCGGGAGACAAACAGAAACTCCCGGAATCTCCCGCCCGGGAGACAATCTCTGACAACGAGTTTCTTGAGCTTTCCCCACTTTTCCAAGTTCTCTACCTCACTGGGTCCTCCCCAGCATAGTAGACACTTGCAAACAGAGGTGTATCTAATTCTATTCTTTAACCAAGAAAAGGGTGGGCTAAAGAGCCCGAGGTAGACCCTTGTATTCGAACCGAGGGTCAGTACAAAATGTTTCGATGCACTTGTTGGATGGGCCTCCCCGTGCGTCTGATCATGCTCGCTGCCACTGCAACACCTTGTGATGGCGCGAGTAGGCACAGGGCTCGAAGAACAGCCCTGGGGCCACTGAGCGTGTTAGTCCTCCCTCTGCTACGAGAGCAGCGGAGAATGCTCAGGGCGCCCGGCAGACGCCCGGCGGCGTTGCTTATCCGACAATCGCTCCAACTTCGGCATGCCTTGTTCCCCCTCCGCCCTTACGGTTGCAGGGAGAAAGGTAGCCTTCCAGCAATCGGTGCCCATGCCTTGCCCACTCTACCTAGCCTCACCCTGCTCTTGTTCGCCTCTGAAAAAGTGTCTCTAACTATTTTTAATAAATTTTTCTTCTTGGAAAAGATCGGGTTACCCAGCATGCTTTTTGGGAAAGGAGTTTTGCATATGTAAGAGCCTCCGACCGTAAATGACTTGAACCCCAGGGATGAGCCATTCCATAAAAGGAGAGCCCTTGGAGCAGCCTATGTTTATGGCACAGGGGAGCCCCTGTTTTTCATGTGTATTGTGTTCTATTCTTTTACTGCAATGATCGGGGAACCCCCGTAAGGGTCCCCCTGGGTTAAAAGAGGTACGACCTGACATCGTTCCCTCCGGAGCACCATGGCTCCCGCTTAAAAGCCAATGGCTGCAGGCTGTTCCTCGAGCCCTGAGCTTACTGGCGCCAACCTCGTACTGACGCCTGGGTTCGAGGGACAGCCCAAGCCAGCACAATGCTTTCCTCCCCCCGAGGGAGGGAGAATTATCAAGTCAGCCACGGGAACAGTAGAGCCCCAAATTGCAATCTCTTTCAGGTCTATGGTGATCCACTAACCAACCCTCTTCCAGGTACCCCATGTGAGCATCGGTGACCTCCGTGCAGGCTTGCTGTGTTCTTTCAAGGCACGCATGCTTGGAGGCTCCGGTAGCCGCCGCTTCAGGTGAAAACCGCACACCCAAAGTGCTGTTGGAAGCTAGGGGGGAATTCCCGCCCCGTTATGCAGATTACCCTCCTCCCCTCGACCAGACTGACTCGTGTCCGAGCCGAGGGAGGACGAGAGCCGCCAGAGCCGAACGGCCGAAGGAAATCGGGATCTTTCGCGGTCCCCGAAGGAAGCCCGATGGAAAATAATAGCTACAATGTATAGAGAGCCTTCCTCTCGTGTTACGAACGGGGCGCTCATGCGCATAAGAGACTTTTACAAAACTAAACAACCTCGTGAGGAAGGACGAAGATTTTGTACCTATATAAATTGTATGTGTCTTTATAAATTTATGCTTGCATTTAACGTCATGAAATCAACTCTCTTAAAGAGACAATACATGTTTTTGGTGAAACTTCAATTCTAATGATTTTAACTTGCTTTCGATTGCACTTTAACTTTTATGCATTTAAATGTATTTCTTTAATCAATGCCTAGATTTTAATGATTTATTCTAGTAGCGCCTAAAATTTTAAGACTTCTTTTTAGTTTTATTAGTTTTTAAGGATTTTTAGCATGTTTTTAAGCCTGTTTTAACTTTATATAATGAATGTATTGTTAATCATTTAAATACATAAGCTAGCTCCCGGCTCATGCTTGTCAGCCCGGGTTGTGTGGAGTGTTCCAAAGGCAATTTGGCATTTTGATAGGGTAGTTTTTTTTTAAGTCCGTCCCATTGATAGAGTAGTCAGTGGCACCCAGGTGACAGCACTCTCCAGTGGACGATGACATCACTGCCTCCGACGACATCCGTTCCTGATTGTGTGACCCTTTCGCCTGACGTCTCCAGGGTCCCAAGGGGGGGAAATGTTGCCCTGCAAGGCTTTTTAGCCTCTTTTTGGACTGCAATAAAATAATAAACTGTGCCAGTGCGTGTGTAAGGAACTGAACCACATGGTAACCTTCCCAGATGCCAGCAGAGACTGCACCCAGGCAAGAGACGTTTCTCCTGACCAGCCCAGCAGCTCCAGTGCCCAGCAGAGGTTACCAGCCTGTTTCCCGCAAAGGAAATATGAAATAGAATCAGTACACACCAAAGCACAGTAACATGTTTTGATAAAATACCAGATATAGGAACTCCAAAAACGCCATTGAGAGTTCCTTCTACAGCAGGCAGCCTCTTTCCCTCCCCCCACCTTCACCTGCAAGACCTCACGTAGCCTGGCAGGGTCTATTCATCGTTGCCTAGTTACTGATTGAGAGCCATCAACAGCCGGGCTAATGCCATCAACAACACAATAGAAGTGGCTGAATGACTCATCCTAGCTATCACCTGGTGTCAGACATGAGTAAGTTTCTAGCTCTCAGTATTGACCATCCCTCAGGCACACCTCCACACACCTCCCCTACATCTTCCAACCAATAGGGTGTTTTCAGGGACGGACTACCAGGAGGCGGGAATCAGGGAGGTAACCAGCCCCCACCCTCCTGCTTATAAGGGGATGCCAGACCACCGGCCTCTCTCTCTACTACGACCCCTATCGAACCTTTGACCCTCTTATGTCCAGCTTGCTATCCCCCAACCCTTACCTCCATCTTTAAACTCTGGTCTGCAGGCCGAGTTTCCACGTGACAATCTGCTGGTCAGACCGCGTGGCCCCATTTTTCTTAGTTTCTTTCCCTCCATTTTTCCTGAGGAACGCTCTACAGGACTCGACTGGTAAATATGACCCACCAACGACTTACCTGCTAATGCAAATGTGCTTACCTCTCTCTGTATTTCTTAGGACTTGAATAATTGTGTGTGAGCTTGTGTAATTGTTTGTGTGTGGCAAACCTCAGTAAAAGACTTTATTTTCAATCATAAAAGTCTCCTGGTCTGTTACCAACTCCTCCCGGCGGGGCTGACCTCTGTATACATTGGTGTTCGCTCTCGCAGCTGATTGCTTATTAATAATCAATATAATTCCCTCGTTATTATTCATAATAACGCGCAATCAGGCTAACAG